>CM036564.1:45128103-47655603 GCA_020745775.1 Theristicus caerulescens | reverse complement strand
GGGAAATTGTAACCCTAAGGAGACAGAACACAACCCTTTGGTATAGGGGGATGAACTTTTATTATTGTTGCCTTCATTTTAACAAAGCCACAATCAAAAAACCCAGGCTTTTTTACAAGATATAAAAAGCCCTAAAGGCTGAAATATGTAGTGATTAGACAATAGAAATAATTAGCAAATTAGTAAAATAGACCAAGTTGTATCAAACGCTGCCAAATTCTATAAAGGACATGGGATACACAGGACTTCTGCTTGCCACCGTATCCATTTTGCTTCCCTCCCACGTTTGGCTTTGACTGTTTTGAGTGATGCTGGATGAATGAGGGATGTAACTGATCAAAAGATGGACCAAGCAGCATGTCTCACACATTGCTCACCAGTCCCAGACCAAGAAAGGAAACTTAAAAACTTAAAGACTTAAAAACCAACACTGGCCATAACGAAGAACTGACAGCAAATCTTCATGCAGCAATGCAGAAGAGAATTTCTCTCCGCAAGAGAATATCATTATGAAGGTCTCAGCAGTTATTTTAGAAAATAATCCAATCCAAACAAACCAACAGAAATTAAACAAAATTATTTAAAAAAAACACTAATCACAAGCCCAAACTAATAGTGAAGGGGCAGCGGAAGGTTTTTACACGATACCTAAATTGACCATAAGTTTGACACGGCCTCCATCCAGCTCCAGGCGCAGAGTGTCAGCAGAGTCTCGTGAGGTTGTTGCCATCAACAGCCCATATGCGCGCTGGGACATGAAACGGAAGGACACGTCTTCTGCTTCTGTATGCATGACCATAGGCATGATGATCTTCATGTACATGCTGCCATCATAGCTCAAGATAGAGGCCTCTGCAAGGAATCAGCAAACAATTGCAAAAAGTGAAAAGAAGTTACATCTCTATGCAATCTTCACTCCTGAAGAACCCTGACATCTATCATACAGCAATGTGTTTACAGAAACCATATCACTCACCACAGAAAGGTATGAAACTGGGGAAAAACACAGCAACTGTTTAACTGCATCCAGCAACCCTATGTGGCAAGTATCAGCAGCAAACATAAAGATATGGTATTCATCACAACCGGAGGCAGAAGTACCCATGGAGACACAATCCCCAAGGACAAGTGGGTTAGCACAGAGCCCTTTTGTGATAATGAGCTGGCAAAGCCTCCATTTTTCACGTCTTCCAGAAAATGCAATCTCCTCCACTAGTCCAGCCTTCCTTAGCACTAGCTGTAGTGACTACTTTAAATAATGTCTACAACAGTTCTACTAGAACATTTAGTCTTGCCTTTGAATGCTCAGAGTTCCTATTTCTGGTACTCTTAAGAGCTGTTCCTTATTTAGAGAGGACTTTCATTCCGTTGCTAGCACTTTAAAGAAAAACAACAACTGTATGAATCAAGTTTACTAACGAGTCTTTTCTACATCAGATTTGTGCTGGTTTGTGATTTTATATTTTTCCCCTCCTTATTAACAACTAATGTTAGTAGAGCTCTGCTGACACAAATGATGGCACTGCAATGCAAATGAAGAAAGGAACAAACCAAACTCCATTGCAAGTTTAAGTGTCATTCAAACACCAGAAAAGTCAGGAGATGGAGATACAATGAAAGCGAGGAGGAAGAAAAAGAAAAAAACAGCAAGGAAAGAAATTATGTTTTTCTATCATCTCTGAGGATATCAAAGAAAATGGGAAGTTCAAATGAGGAAAGGAGTTATAGTACTTAACATTCTATATTTGTTCAGGGTCTTACCTGCAGAAACTGATATTCTTCTCTAAGGGGGTAGAATTAAAGTCTTGTTATAGAACTACAGCAACACCTACAGCATGGCAATCATTGTTTCAGTCCAGGAATATGCTCCAAAGCATTTTTTTCCATAAAATTTAGAAATCTACATAAATATATTAATGTATGAATCAGAGCATCCCTTTTCCCCACAAACAATCCCTACCAAAGGCAGAGCTGTAGAGATTGCTCAATATAGGACTTCTACCACAAAACTACATATAAAAATCCCAGAGGTTAAAAGAAAGACCAGTTCAGCTCCCTAGGCACATGGAAGGATTGCTCCATAAAACACTCTTACCAGTGCCTCATCCAGTTTATCCACAGTTTTCTCAAATGGTTGGGATTCTCACCAGGCACCCCAGAAAGCTAACACCCCATCTAATTTAACCAACTACAACAACATGTATTTGGAATCTAGATGTTCTCCTTATATTTCACCCCTTTGTCCCGTATTTCCCAGACAGGCCACTTCTAGAGGGAAATAGCAAGCTTGGCAGAGCCAATCTTTACATCCTCTCAATGCCTAAATGTTAGATGCTAAAGTAGGGTAGATGGACAGGAAACTGAAGAACAGCCATATGTCTGTGCTTGAAAGGACCCATGGCTGGCTCCACAATGGCCAGTAACAGAACTGCAGTGTGTAATAAATATGCAAATGAGGTGATAAATAAGGATATAAGTATCAAGTTGATAAAGTGACAGGGAAGATGTGTATATGGTTACTAAATGTTTGGTGGGGATCACTGTGGTTGTGTTGGTACAGCGACCCACTGCACTAATAGGTGGTATGCAGCACCTCTGGTCATGGGATATACAAACCCATTAATAAGAAAACTTTTCTGGGAGCACCATTAAAATAAGATGGCTGTGAACAGCATCCCTATTCACCAGTTTTCTTAGCTGCACTCCCCACACACTGTCATGGTCTGTACACACAAAGCTCTCTACATGCAACACCCACTCAGCCATACCTACACCTTCTGGGTACCATCTGTCAGTGCTGCCCTGGGGACTAATATCTTCGCTTGGCCAAGAAACAGAGAAGGAAAGAAAGATTCTTTTTCAAGGTGGGGGAATGGTTTCTTCTTTTCAAAGTGCAATTCTCTTCCCCCTCACGTCTGCACCTCTTACTTGCCACCCACAGCTGCAAGCTGGAACTAAATGTACTGTATATTATCCATACACTCAAAGGCAATACGTATGTACACACAAACCCTCCTTGCTCTCTCTCCTCTCTCTCTGCGGATTGTATTAGAAAATGCAGTCAAGCATGAAATGGCTCTTTTGACGCCTTCAGCTCAGATGTGCCTTGCATGAAACAGTTGCTTGCCCTAGTACCTGAATAGCTGTGAGAAGGGGGTTGGATGATATCAGGACTACAAATAGGAGTAGCTGACACGGGTGCCCCAGCCCTGCTGCTTCCTTCTCCACAGTGCCATGTGTTAGGTGCTTTGGAAGCACGAGTTTTTCTGCAGACACCAGAAGACAACAAACTGAAAGCAGGGAAATAATGAATCTCTTCCCTTCAGAAAGAATTCATATCCTTCAGCTCCACTAACCCCATTGACAGAAAATTACTGTCCTTCGACAAGAAATCCCAACCATTATCATTATACTTACGTAAGAAGGACCTGAAGAACACCCAGAATTGCTGAAGATGGCACAAAAGTTTAGACAGTGTTTCAACTGACATCCCACAGTAGCCTAAATCAGGTCTTACTGTCCCTTCTCTCGCTAGTCTGCTACAAACAGGGAGCAATGAATCCTTGTAACAATTAAGCAGATAAAATTAAATAGCCTGAAATAGTTGAAACAGTCTCTGCACAACCACAGGAGAGATTATGAGTTTCTGTTCTTGTGTGTGCCCTATACTGACCTGAGCCCGGCCCAGCTCAGACCGCCTATGCACTTGACATCTTTTAAAAATAAAGAGATTTCATTCTCACCTTCCAAGTCTTCACTATCTGGAGTATCTGGGAGCTTTTTCAGCACATCTCCTTGCAAGCAGACCATTCCCTCCAGCTACAAAAATACCCCTTCAGAGGAGGGCATTGCCTAGTAGCAGTCATACAAATAAAACCTATTTCCTTGTCCCGACAGTCCCTAAAACTCGAGGAAGACATGTTACAGCTGAGCAACACATACAGCAAATCTGCTCAGGGTTGAATATAACCTGGCAACAACTAGGTGACCTCAGCCTCCTAGGCACCTGTGCTGGTGACTTCTGCCTGAATACAGGCATCCATTCAATTGTCCTTGGCCATCTGCAGCAATGGGACTGTAATGCTTTTGTTCAGCACCATAAATACAGGCAGCAGCACAGTTATCCAAGTACATGCATGTTCCTTCCACCCTTCTACTTTTAGGGTAGCTATTACACTTGGATGTCTCACAGAGACATGTATAGGAGCAACGGGTGAAACTATGTTTCAGAGACCCGCAGATTTGTACAGACAAAAAGATCCAGAGTGGCATTTATTTGCAATCCCAAAGCCAGAAGCTTCACTGCCATTAGCTTGGAGATGGGAAGAGGAAGAAACCAGGTGCTGATTCAAAACCACCCTGACATAATGCCAGAGATCTGTGAAAATCAATGTTATTAGGAGCGATTAGCTTCCCAGTCTTGTGCTCTGAGGCCCTGCCAGCTTTAATTTTACACTTAGCATCCAAAGGAGCAATTCACTGCTGCTTCCCCACAAGGCTCTGCATAAACCTCCTGGGGAGACGGCAACAGGCATATCCTTAGAATACAGACAGAAAAATATTCAAGACCTCTTCATGCTCTTTCTCCTGCTTTCTAACCTTTCTCTTGTATTAATCTCCATTCTTTGCCTCTTTCCTTTCTTCTCCCTTTTAGTTTTTCTGTAGTCTCCTGTTCTTCCCCGTGATCTCTTTCCCCTACAGTAGTTCCCAGACTACGACACAGCTTTCTTCCTGAAATTTCCAGAAAGATGACAGTGCAAAAAGAAGGAAAAAATATCCTCCCTTCACAAAAAGTTTAGCTGAAGTAACCAACGACAGCAGTTCAGGGCACACGACGTATTCCCCCTAGCTACATTTGCGAGAGTCAGCTATCACCACTGCTCTCACCGAGCAGAGCTTCCAGAGACAAGTGCCACCAACCGGAGAGGGACGAGACACCTGGCAAGTACCAAGTGTGGAAGACAGGTATGCTCGTTCAAAACTATGGGGGAATATAGACCAAATGTTTCCTCCTTCTCACAAAAATTCAAATATCCTTAAAGAAAAAGTGCCAAAGCTTTGTATCCACAAACCAGACAAAACTTTCCTGTAGGCATTACACAGCACACCTCTTCCCCTCCCATATCCATTAGCAGACACATGGCCATAAACAGTCTTGATTTTCTGAAAAGCAAAATAACACTTAAAACAAAAACAAACAAACAAAAAACTGAAAACCACAGAACTGAAAAAAAGGCCTAAAAAAAGAAAAAGAAATCCTCATTCCTGTCCAAGTGGATTCCATACAGATGAGTTTCAACAACAGAAGTCTGTCAACTAATTTGAGGAGCCCGAATGTCCCAGGACTAGGACCCAGGACATAATGCTCCTTTTTTGGTGGAAAAAACGTCATGGGAACTTTTAAGTGCTCACAAGCAGTTATGACCTTGCACATCATCTGGCAAGATGGGAGCCAGAAGCTGCGGGCCTCCCAGGGCCGGGCCCTCGCTGCCCAGGGCTGTCTCACACACCCAAGGAGGTGGGCACCACAGACCTGCAGACAGATGGTGGCCAGGTCCAACCAAGAGCCCAGGAAACGTCATGGCGATGAGGCAGGCCTGGGGCCAGGATGGGAACTCAATCTGCAGGCCAGGGCCTGCAGATGCCACAATCCCCAGGCAGGGCCACAGTGACAGGGACGGGACATGGGCCTGGCTTGGCAGGGCCCATGGCCAGGCAGGGCTGTGGGCAGCTGGAGACCAACCCTGCTGTGGCAGAGGCTGATGGCCCCAAGGGGCTGACACGAGGTCCTGGGCTGTGGGCAGGCTAGGGGAGCCCCGGGGAGCTGACGTGGGGTCCTGGGTCGTGGGCAGGCTGGGGGAGCCCTGGGGGCCAGGCAGGGTCTGTGGGTGCCCTGAGGGCCCTGGTGGTGTGGAGCTGGCAGTACCATGCTCTGGCACTGCTCCTCGCTGACCCAGAAGAAAAGTCCATGTTAACTAAATGCACTATGACACCTTTTGCCACAAACTGGATTTTCCCTGGATGTCTCCCATCTAGGTGCCACTGGACCTCACCTTACTTAGCTTGCCAAATAGGAAAGAACAACTCAAGGATGTAAATGTAATTCACTAGCACTGAGAGGGACAACAATAGAGAATACAAACCCATCTTTAAATACCTGCCTAAAGAGAAGCACTACATTAGAAATAAGAATGGGTTTTATTAGCCTAGCAAAAGACCCTGCAAATAATATCACTAATCAGCCACTGATAGATTTATCG
Organism: Theristicus caerulescens; assembly: GCA_020745775.1. NCBI lineage: Eukaryota > Metazoa > Chordata > Aves > Pelecaniformes > Threskiornithidae > Theristicus > Theristicus caerulescens. Next base: position 47,649,343 of record CM036564.1, on the reverse strand, counting down.
TGCTAGGAAGAACAAAGCTATTCTGCTTTAAAGATTTCAGGCTGACAAGATGTCAATAGCATTATCATCATTTGTTGTGCACTGGAAACTCATGAAGATAAAACAGTTAAAATCTTGGATACGTACAACCACAGAAATGTAAAGAACCTGGACTGTTTTTTGCTGGTTTTGCCAGTGCTTAATCTTCCTCGCAGACTAAAGTATTTTTGCAACATCAATCCCAATTTTTCTTTGCTTCAAATTAAGATGACGCCTTCCTTCGCTACTCCCAGTGGGTAAACAGCTGCTTTACAAAAGGACCTTCATATCCTGAAGCTCAGCATATCATTACCCAGCTCCCTCACTCTGTTCTAGACTAAGTAAACCCCTTTCGTTCAACTTCTCCTAGCTTTTATTTCCTAAAACTTGCCTCTTCTGCTTCTCGCCTCTGGCTTGTCTCTGATTTGTATACTACTTTCTTAAATTCAAATGATCCAAATTGAATAGTGTACGTCGGTTAAGACCACATGGGCACTGAAAGCAGAATAATTACATAAGACACCCTTATCAGTACAATGTGTATAAAATATTTCCAAATGACCAGCAAACGAGACAGATAATAGAGCTAGCTTCATGGCATTCGTCACGTTTTCAGGGATGCAAGAATACTGGTGGAGCAGTAATAATAGTAATAATAATAATAAGGCTACTGCTATACACAAAAATTGCTAGGAGATGTTTACATAAGCCAGATAACATCTAGATGAATATTTTTCATCCGACGCATTTTTTTCAAAACCTTCCAAATTTATTTCATAACATTATTTAAAACATTTCATTACTTTTGAGATGCATTTAAGTCTGAAAATAGCTCAGAAGCATGGGTTGGTTCATATAAAATAAGAAATTCTTGAAGAACACCTAAAGTGCAAACCACACCTATATATTTATCTAGAAAGTCAGAACAGAATAAATACCCTATTCACCATTTCCCTTTCCATACCACTGTCTCCCCCCTGTTCCAGTATTTTATATATTTCTTATCCCTTTCCTTTGTGGCTTTTCCAAACACAAGCAGAAACATCAAATTACTGTAGAAAAAAATATTGCCTAAGTATCCACAAAATGAAAGACATACAAAAGTCAAAGAAGGCAAACTAAGAGCCCCAAGCAATACAACTGTATGAAAGTACACAGTTCAGTGCAAGTACTATAATGTCCTTTCTCAGACCAAAAAAATCTAACTTGATTCATAAAGAAATGCCTTTGATTATGAACAGAAGCAATTCTAAATTTTTTTCCAGAAATACACATTTTTTTTCTGAATCCAAAATTAACACCTTGCTTTTCTAGTTCAATATTATAAGGAGGTTACATAATACCAAAATCCTGTAAATCAGTCCTGAGAATTTTCAGCTCAAAGTGGGCGAAATCTCAAGGAACTCGTTAAAACCATGAAGCTTTCACCATTGTAAGGGAAAATCACACCAGATTTTTGACTGTCTACAACAAAAGCTTCAATGCAGACCTTATAAATTTTAAACTGATCTAGAGAAGGTATATTAGGATCCAGGATCTCAAATCTCCCTCCATTAATAAACCTCACAAGCCTTTGCACTCTGGATTCTAGATTTGTTTAACTTCTGTAATGAACCAATTCTCCAGCTCCTGAGGCTAACCTGTGGATACCCTACAAAGAAGTATGTATCAGTTTCCATCAGCATCAGGCTTGGTACGTGCTTCCTCTCCTCCTGTCATCACCACACACAAAAGAGGATAAGTTAATTAAGGGGCATTGTCAGGTGGGGAGTTACCAGAAAAAAAAAAAAAGCGCCTTTAATCCACAATGAAAGGTAAATGGTATCTAATAAACTTTGCATCTCCCTTCTTCGGGCTGTGATCATAAAGAACCGGACTAGAGAGGAGCTGTAAGAGCACTGAGTAGCACAGTGGAAATATTTGCAGACAGAGAAAACTGTAGCTTGTAAATGTTATTGCTAGCCCTGGGAGGTGACGAGCGATGCTATATTGCCATACTGAAGCTTGGCAGAGACGCAGGGGAACTAAGAAGGAGCACATGGGCTCTTCAAACTTACTCCAAATGTCACTCTAACATTTACAGAGCTGCATACAACTATTTGGGAAGAAATATCTGGCAAGAAGGCTAAGGGTAGAAGAAGAATTGTTCCTCAAAACCAAGGAGTGTAATGGGGAAGGCATGGGGAAATCTGCTACTAAAATGATAGTCTGAGAGTTTGCATTACATGGGTGATACAGTTTAGAAAGTGATGCGACTTCTCTTTAGTTCGAACATCTCTTCATGGTACTGTCAAGCTGCAGGAAGGATCTGATCACCGTTTTCTCAGTAGTGTTCACTAAGAAAGGGGAAATCACAGCAAAAATGGAGTTTCATAGAATCATAGAATGCCCTGAGTTGGAAGGGACCCACAAGGATCAGTGAGTCCAACTCCTGTCCCTGCATAGGATAACCCCAAAATTCACACCACATGTCTGAGGGCGTTGTCCAAATGCTTCTTGAATATTGTCAGGCTTGGCCCCATGACTGCCTCCCAGGGGAGCCTGTTCCAGTGCTCCACCACCCTCTGGGTGAAGAACCTTTTCCTAATGTCCAACCTAAACCTCCCCTGGCATGTCTTCCTGCCATTCCCTCGGGTTCTGTCATTGGTTGCCAGGGAGAAGAGATCAGCACCCGCTCCTCCTCCTTCCCTTGTGAGGAAGCTGTATACCATGATGAGGTCTCCCCTCAGTCTCCTCTTCTCCAGGCTGAACAGACCAAGTGACTTCAGCCGCTCCTCATATGGCTTCCCCTCTAAACCCTTCACCATCTTTGTGGCTCTCCTCTGGACACTCTCTAGTAGCTTCATATCCTTTTTGTACTGTGGCACTGTCCTGGTTTCAGCTGGGATAGAGTTAATTTTCTTCTTGGTAGCCGGTATGGGGCTGTGTTTTGGGTTTAGGACGAGAACAATGTCGATGCTAAGTACCGCTAAATAGTCGCTAAGTAGCGCTTACATTGGTCAAGGACTTTTCAGCGCTTACATTGGTCAAGGACTTTTCAGCTTCCCGTGCTCTGCCCGGTGCATGGGGGGACTGGGAGGGAGCACAGCCAGGGGCGCTGACCCAGACTGGCCAAAGAGTTATTCCATACCATATGACGTCATGCTCAGTATATAAGCTGGGGGAAGAAGAAGGAAGTGGGGGGGACATCTGGCGTGATGGCGTTTGTCTTCCCAAGTAACCGTTACGCGTGATGGAACCCTGCTTTCCTGGGGATGGCCGAACACCCGCCTGCCGATGGGAAGTAGCGAATTAATTCCTTGTTTTGCTTTGTTTGCATGTGCAGTTTTTGCTTTACCTATTTAACTGTTCTCTTTTATTTTACTTCAACTATTAAACTGTTCTTATCTCAACCCACGAGTCCTCTCCCTTTTACCCTTCCGATTCTCTCCCCCATCCCACCGGGGGGGAGTGAGCGAGCGGCTGCGTGGTGCTTAGTTGCTGACTGGGGTTAAACCATGACAGGCGCCCAAAACTGCACACAGTACTCATGAGAAAAGCCCTTGTAGCCCTTGAGACGCGTTTGGCTCGTCTCAGAGGTGTACAGTGAAAAAAAAGAGGCAGCAGACACAATTTGCAGCAAGGGAAATTCCAGAAAATTATAAGGAAAAAATTACACAATGAGGGTAGCCACACACTGCAACAGAAAAGCTGTAGAAACTCCACCCCTGGAAATTTTCAAAACTCAACTGAATAATGCCTTTAACAACCAATTCTGCTCTTGAAGTTGGCCCCACTTTGAGCAGGTGGTTGGGACAGAGACTTCCAGAGATCCCTTTCAACCATGATTATTCTATGACAAGTGCCAGAATGCACTGACTTCACTGGATATTACACCATTTCACAGACATCACCTTACATCTGCAAGTTGCTACTGATCTGAGATGGAAAAGATTTTGTCTTGTGAGTTATTGCATTAACGGGAATGCTGCTTACAGCATGTTGTCAAGACTGAAGAAACAGAAGATTCAAAACTTTGCTCTCCTACAGGTACATGTCCTTGTGTAAATTCTCTACCCCTGCTGAATCATCTCAGAACAATTACAGTTAGGAACCAAACATATAATGACACTACTAAACACATCCAACTTGTGCTTTCAGTCCTTTTCTCCCATAAGCCAGGATGCTCTCAATGAACTGGTGTGTCACGCACTGCCAACATCTCCCAGTCGCTGCTGACTTGCAGGTGAAAACTGAACGGCTTCTAAGGGTGGCTCTCAGCAGTAAAATTTGCATTACTTCCCCAAATTTCCAGGAGATGAGGACTCTGCTATAAAATCCACAGATGTGGGAAAGCTACTAAAAAGGCAGTTATCACCAGCCTACCATCTTTGAAAAGCAAGGCTGTAATGTGAACTACACTCATAACCTTGTGTAAAAGCACAAACAACCTCCCCTCAGCTCTGTTTTTTGAATACTGGAAAGAAAAACAGTAACTCATACTGCCTCTGGCTCTTGGTTTAAGGAAGGTTCACAGCATGGACCACACAACCCTCAATTTCCTTTTCTTCCTTTTTCTCATCTGACAGCCTCAAAACCCTGAACTTCATGAAGTCCTGGAAGAGCTGCTTTAACAGGACAGGGAGCAGAGGGAAAACATGGGTGTACAAACTGTAGGGTAAACTCGTCCACAAAAATCACAGGTACACCATATTGGTTTTGAAAAAGCAACAATTCTTCAACCCAGGAAACTTCTGATTTAGGAGGGGCCAGAAATGAGAGACTGCCACGTTGAAAATAAGTAGGCAGAGGAGCTGGGTAACTATTTATAACTAATATAAGGCAAGCAGCTTCAGGGAAACAGGAATATCACAACACTCTCAAAGGCTGGCAGATAGGTCATCTTTGGGGGAAGCCTGATACAACAGAGCAGGTAGCAATTAGGAGGGTAACAACAGCATACATGCTGTGGAAAAATACAGGATAACATGTAATTTGGGGTTTCAGACTGCAACTTCCAAACTTAAAATATAAGATAAACTAAACTGAGTTTATAATACTAGGACTTGGGGGAAGGTCCTTTCAGAGCCTTTTCTTCTCCTGTGACAGAGCTGCTGCTTTCCCTAAAAAACATTTGCAAAACCACTAATCCCAGGGTGGTGCCTGTCTGAGAGCAACACTCAGTCAGTGCAGCACAGACAGTGCAGAAGTGATGACACTGATTTCAAGGCATCCCACAGGCTCTGTCCACTCCTAATGAAGTCATCAGCAGAGATGCAATGGCCAGGGCTGCTCACCCAGCTAATTGCAACCATTGTCCAATTATTGTAACCATGATAAAGAGGAAAAGAGAAGCAGAAACTAGTAGTTGGCATGGGATGACAGTTGATATTGCCAAGATCATGAAGGCTGAAGCAAGAGATACGTATTCAAGCCTGTAAATTTCACTAGCAGATAAAAGAAATTAAGTCCTACTTTCAAGTAATAGGCATGTTTTTGAAAACATGATTGTCCTGCAGATCAAATTCTACTGTATGACTCTGGTACCTGTAAAGAAATGTGTTAAAAAAAAAAAAAAAAGGAATTTCAGATTAAAAAAAAGGAAAAAAAAAAAAAAAGGATTGACATAGGCATGTATGGTGCTTCTGTACTAACAATGACCCAAATTACCCAGAATTTCCTTGTTTAGACAATTAAAGGAATGTCCATGAGCTGTCCCTCTCTGACTCCAAACATGACCAAGTGCAGTTTCTCTCTTACAAAATCAGCATCTCTTGGTAAGGACAAAGTTAGCAATTCATAGTCCAAAACACTGGTTATAATTATGCAAAATCATACAGTTATTAAACTCCTACAAGCCTATCTCAAATGCCGAAGGCTGTGTTGCAGGATCTTTGAAGCGCATAGACTAGCATTCAATGGATGGGTTTACATGCAACAGCAGCCAGCTCAAACCCTCTGTCCAAAACTCGAAGATTTATATTGATGGAGAAGAGAGGTCCATTAATCTTTTTCTTCTTCTCCGATCTCCAAGAGCCTCCAATGAACTTGATGGGCATTATAAAAAATAATAAATCCTACTTCTTGTGGAAGCTGTGCAGGTTAAGTCAGTGTTGGCAAATTCTATGAGATCTTCCAGTCAAAAGAACTGTAGATGTAAAAATTATGACAGCAGCTGTGACCTTAAAACTTTCACATTCACCACTGTGCTGCCCATTTTATTCATTCTGAAGTTCAGGGAAGTAGTCAGAATACAATGAAAAGTGTCATACTCCAAAAGCACCAGCCTGACACCACAGTTAAGTAAAGCTGAATCTTCTTCAACTGCTTCTATCAGTAGATTTGCTGAGATAGTTCCTGAGGCCTGAGTCTATTCCAATTCAAAACAAGACCAAATCTTGAAATCAGCAGGTATCTTAGACTGAAAATATTGTTTCTGTGCAGAAGATTTTCAAATCACCTTCTACAGTATCTATGACTTTTTCTGAAATGCTTGGATCTCTCCTGCTCCTAACTGAAATTGGAAAGCAGTCACATCGTCACCTCATATCAAGACATTTGAATCCACGTACAGATAAAGATGTGAGAATGTACCCACATCCTGTATTGTTCTCTTTATACTAGACCTAATAGAAAACTCCAAGTTAAGAGTTTTGATGGTGAATAATCTGCTATTTATCCTGTCTAAAGCACTTCTGTCCACTGTAATAAAGTCCAGAGGGACATTTACTCTCCAGATTGCTAGCAGCAAAACAGATGTGATGTATTTTGTTACAACATTTCTGATCCATTACATCAAATTATGCCAGATTAAATGCAGCCCATCAAGGAAAAGGGTTTCCTCAGACCTGTAAATTGACTCGAACACAAAATTCAGTGTCTGCTTATCAGTGACTGCATCTCCTGCATGACATCACTTTCCATACAACTTCTTCACACGATGCTACACAGCATACCTGCAGAATTAACTACCTGGGAAGGAACTTCGCAATGAGAGGGCAGGTAATAAAAAGCTTCATTTCACCATAGTGTTCTCAGGTTCCCTAGGTTCCTGAACAACCTCTTTACGTGCTAAACCTGAAAGTCACACAGACTAATAGCAAGGAAGAATTGGTTCCCCCACTGCATCAGTGTTAGCCCTTGTACTGTTCAGAACAGCAGTGAGGACAATACAGTCAATATCCCTGTTCGAAGCATGGGGAGAAGAATCCAAACATCAACCACTCATTCCTAAAGACCAGAGTTCAGAAATACCTTAGGCAGAGAAAAACAGGAGTTTTGTAGTCTCAACCTAAAGATGGGTTTTTCCAAATCGCTGTTTAGAATGACCTGCAGGGCTGCCTGTGTGCTGAGGAAGCCTGGAACAGGGAGAGGAATAAAGCTACCTATCACAAGTACGACATGTTTGCTAACCTGGGTGGCACACAGGAAGTGCAATCTCTAAGAACAGATTCTGAATTCTAATAAAAATTTAGGTGTTTGATTAAAAAGTCAACAGCCACAGCCTTAATGCTCTGTACAGTGGAAAGAACACTTTGCTTTCACCTAAAATGTCTCCCAGACTCTTAAGTGCAGGAGAGATGGAACTAGGAGAGTAAATTGCAAAAGCCATCCCATTTAGCTGAGTGGGATCACAGGTAAGGTCAGGACAGTTAATCACTATCTATTTGCTGAAAATTACTCATAAAGGTAATGCACAATTCTCTTACAGCAATTAGCTCTTGTTGATATGAATATGAAATAGGTACCTAGTAAGAGTTAACTCTGTAATGAAAGGAAAGGAATGAATCAGGACAAAGAGAACATTCAAAGATGGAAGCCAAGGTAAGTTTGTGGGATGTCCAGCTGTTCAAATGTATGTTTGGAGGACTGGAGAATGCTTTCACATGTATTATTTGGCCAAACCTCTAAAGTGTATCAGAGAAAGTGAGATTATTAGGATGGAGCCCAACACAATTTAACAAAGCATGGTAAAAGCAGATGGGAGCGTGGCTATCAGATTAACTTTGCATAAAGGCTGTGGCAAATCCATCATGAAGTTTTCCAGGCTCTGAGACAGCCTGACTAGAACTGGCCATACCAGCAAATTGTGTTTACTTCAGAGATGAAAATTTTTCTCTTCCCTCATTATACAAGCCCGAAAAAGGGGCGGGGGGAGAGACTCTGACATTTTTCTACTCTTCCAAATGGTATTTCTCTATAGTGATAAAAGCCATTAATCATTACTAATGAAAACTGAGGGGGGGGAGGGAAGTAATTACAATATCTGAAGGCATTCTTTCAGTTTTTCAACAACTTGTTGATCCAGCAATATCTAACCCCTTCTCTTGGGCCTTCTGCAGTCTACACCCCTGATGTTTGTGCACCCATAGGAAAGGGATGAGAAAGCCAGGCTGCAGCTCTGAAAAGGCAGCCTTCAGCTGCGGGGAGCAGGGTTCAGGTGTTGTTCAGGCAAGCAGGGGCAGATAGGAGCAGCCACACTTAAGTGCCCTCACATCTACCCACATTTCAAAGGAGTGACACAACCAAGCACAGGAGATAACAAGCAGTTAAAGCTCTGCAATAAGGACAGAGTGGTGGGGGAAGCCCAAAGCTGTTATTCAGGGCTGAAGCATGCCAGTGGAACCGCATGTGAAACTGGTATCAAGCCTTCGTGTCCCAGATGGCCTCAGATGGCCCCTGATTTGGACAATATTCACGACCCCATCTGGAAGCCTTCCCACAAGAGACGTAAAGCTAAATCAAACCCAATATAAGGCAACAGAAGAACTTATAGTTGGAGGTTTCTACTTTCTAGAGGATCCTGTACAATTTCAGAAATGATTTAGATAAAAATTATTTCATAACAACAGGAACTGTTTGAGCCTGAATGTAACAGCTGCCTATTGGGACACCTTCAGTTTGAAATTAAGCACCTTGCAAAAAATAATCTAAAACCAGCTAGCTATATGTACTTCACCTGTCACATTTCCCCCTTCTACTGTTTGTGGCATCAGAATATGGCATTTCTTTTTTCCCCGATCTTTCATATTTTTCTTTCTCCTGTTACTGTTCAAAAGGCCTATACAAAAAACCAGCAAAACCGGCCAGCTACCTGCACAAGGCAATAAACAGAGCACATCAGATAATTCCTACCTGTAAAACAGAAATCAAATTTCGTGATATTTTTCAAACCTGTTCTCCTTCCAATTTCTAACCAACTTTGGACAACAACAAAACAGAATATACACAGTGCTGCCAAACACACGATATCATTACCTTCAATGGGAGTTAAGGGGCTGACTTTGCCTTAACAGCAATTTTATTGTGTTGGAACAACATTCTGCATGATATTAAGGAACAACGGTTGTATCTAGTCATGTTGCACCCCTTCTCCTGGGAAACACACGGTTACACCTGCAGCCACTTGGTCTTCCAAAGCATATCACTGCTTCTTTACGCTGCATAAATACTCTTCCTGTGCCAGCTAGACTGAATACCACCTCCACAAAGGGAGGAACACAACAGAAAAACGTAACAGAAGGAAGAGAGGCAAAGCTCTCACTTTCCCAACCAGAGAGCCAAGCTCTGAGCAGCTAAGAATGTGACAGCTTGGGGTTTGCTCTACAGTACCAGTAACCAGGCAAAGTAAAATCTGTGTGCTATGCACCAGGCAGGTGCCATTTTACTATAAAAATCCTACAAAATGCAAACCTTTTCCATAACATCTCCGTCATTATGGCTCAGCTTTAGCATGGAAGTACTGTACTTTGAGAGGAAGAACAGCCTTTGAAGCATTTTCAGTCCTTATCTTCTCAGATGCAATGGGAGAACTTTTAAACTGATGCTGAGCAAAAACCAATCTCTCACTTTTAAACCCTGAATTCACAAAAATATCTGCATGTAATGTTCATTGAGAGTTTCATGAGATAAAGTTTAAAGGATTAATCTAAACATTACCAGGATGAAGTTACATTTTTTATTTTGAAGCCTGGGATTGCAGCCGTTGCTTTTAGCCTCTGCCTTTTTTTTAAAACAAGGTCTTTAGCATGTGATCTTTGAAATAGCACCTCAGAGCTGTATTTATTTCAAAGTCTAACTTCCCTCAGTGTCAGCAGAACACTTCAGAATTAAATTTGCTTATAGATTCTAGTCCCAGCTCTTCAGGAAACTCAGTCATTTAATAAGATTGCACCAAGAACATGGACTTTGTGGCTGGAGAACATACTTAAACCAAGAAAGGAGAACTAGTAACTGATTACCCTCCGTCTGGAACATGGAAGTATGCACATTTTCTCGGGGTGGGGGGGGTGGGGGGGGGGAAGTTGTAAAAGGGCAAAGGTAAGTATTCAAATATTGAAGACAGCTCCCAGTAAATGATGAAACGGATAGATTCACACAGTTCTAACCTTCCACAGCATCACAGTTCATTTCTTTAATTACTAGATTACCTTATTTATTTAAGAAAAAATATTGATTTCTCTGTTTCTTGGGTCATGAAAAAGCAAAAAGCTTGATCTCACCTACACAGTATAACTCTGCTGCGATACTGAATTTCACAGAGATGCTATGGTGTGGAAAGCAGAGTTAAGATTTTCTCAGTTTGGAAGAAGAGGCAACTTCTTAGACTTAAAACATACATTGAGAAAATACAGGAGTAAGTGAAACTGCCACCTAATGGTGAACCTGTAACTCTGAAGCAGGCTCAGCAGCGAGCACACAGGGACACAAACGCTGCTTTGAACTGCATGTCTTGAATTCGGATTGACAATCACCTTCTTCAGCAACATTTAATTATGTGCTGCTTCCTACAGCACTGGCTGCTGGTGAAGCAAAAGTGTATGTTTTAAGTGACAAAATATATCTTCATCAGGGATGTGATTACTTTCTCAAACTGCCAGATTTGATTCCCAGTTTTATGCCACAGATAAGAGACTGCACAACAACGAAAATAATAAAGCCAAAGTTCAGCCTTGGATTTTCTGAGGGCTGAGAATGTCATCTTAACTTCTGATGAAAACTACCAGCATTGGAAGAGTGTAGAAATGCTACCGAGTTAAAGCAGCTAAATTACTGCACTAATAATGATTTACTGGACATGTTAGCCATTCCAGAACCAAAGCGCTTTCCTTTCAGTCACCTATCATTTGCCTTATGATCTGGTGGTAAAGCTCCCAGATCACTTTCCCTAGTGACTCGAGTATAGGCAGAATTTGTGGCCTTGCTATGCACCAAAACAAGAGGAATCTGGTCCAAATGGGTCGGTATTTCCTTCTCCATTCTTCTGAAACAATATTTAATAGGACCTCTTTATTATGTTTCTACTGAGCCCCTAATAATGTTGGCCTATTATCTAAAGCAGAAGAACACAAATTAGGACTCTTGAGGTCTATTGAACAAGTCACTTTGTGATTTTCCTTTATTTGATCTGAAAGTAGGAAAGAATGTCATTTACCTCCCTTCAACAACATATTTTTAGATCCTTGCTTAAGAAATCATTACAAAACTAAAACCAATATATCAAAGGGAGGTTTCAAACAGAAAAATAAAACATAATCCTTGTATTGAGGATATTATGCATCAGGCATAGACACATTTGAAATCCATTTCTGACAGGTCCTCGGAGTCTAACTACACTATCACCAAAGACAGCTCAATTTACTCCCCTTTTAATGTGAAAGTGAGGGCCAGTGAAAGCTGTCAGACTGACAGGATGGAAGACGAGTACCTAGGATACATATAGGAAGAATGCTTCCTTCATATAACTCTCTCTCCAACTTGTTATTATCTTAAGCTAACAGAGTCATTCAAGAGTTTAAAAACTCATAGCTTAATACATGAGCCATCAATCCCCGCATCTCTGGAGAAAAGGGATGTTAAGCTCTTCACCTGCAGAAGCAGACATGCAGCCTCTCTTGCACAAAGAGCAAGCCACTTCTCTCTGTTTTCAATATAAAGTGATTCATAAGCTCTTCTGCTGGGCTCAATCATGTTTCTGAGATGTGCAATACAACATCTGTATGGTACAGCATGCTCTGCTTTCTACTAAGGGTTTGTGGAGGGGCTGCAAGGGTACAGGAGGAGTCCATGGGGGTGGAAAAGGTGTGTGTATTCAGGTGTATTAGGGAAACAATACACTTCAGTATATACTTCAAGTCTATTTGAAGACAAAAAGAGTGCAAAGCTTTTCCCCCAAAGGGGGTGCCTGTAGGAATTTAGCAAGTCAAGCAAGCCAGCAACTGCTGGGTGAGCAAAGCAGGCAATGGGGAGGCCATGGGCCCCAGGGGCTGGGGCACCCTCAGACACTTTGGGGGCACAGTGAGGGGCGGGTGGCAGTGCTGCCTGAGGCCATTAGATGGCGAAGGAGGCTGCAGTTGAGTCCTCACTTATGCCAACTAGTGCTGAGAACTACCTGTATGTATTTTCTCAAGGGACAGCAGTGTGGCTCCTCCTGTGATGGAAGAGAAAGCAGAGACACACAGCAAATCGTAGTTCTTTTTCTGTACAGTGTCACTGCCATCAGCTCTCACCACCACTCACTGGGCAAGGTCCCAAGTTTCCACTCATGTCTGCATGAGTTCTGGATCAGCAAGTGCTGTTTCAAAAGAAGCCTTTCATAATTTACACCTGGAAAGGATTAGACACAGCTCTACACCACACTGCAAAAACATCCTGTTTTCTAAAATAAGCAGCTGACATACTCTGACCAAACAGGGAAAAGGGTAGGTCTCCTAATAGGATGGCTTTCCTGTCCTTAATTCCCATTATTTGAAGTCCTCAGCACAGTTTGAAAGCATTAAGATGCCCTCAGGAATGCCTTTTGAACTGGCCTACTTTCACAGCAGAAAATGAGACAGAAATAGGAGCCAGTTCATTCAATATCACACTGCAAAGCCACAGCAGTGCAGGGACGCAACCCAATGCCCTGAACTACTGTTCCACCACCACTGGGCTTCTCTTCCCCACTTTGCTGATGATCCAAGAGTTACCTGCCGCCTCCTCATTGTACTCTTCATCAGACAGGCCCTGAAAAACTCTCAGAATATCAAACAAATCAAAATAAGGAAGAGGCCAATAATTCCTTTGGGAACTGGAAAATAATTCAGAACCCTAAAAATAATCTAGATCTGTAAGAGAAAGGGGACAGTTCTTGACATTACTTGAAACATAGATGGTAAGACTCTATAGATATAACACCTGTTTCCCTTTCAAATTCTGCAGATAGAGAGACTGAAAAGGGGAAGAATTAAGGCACAAGACAGTTTTTTAAGATTTCAATTAGCCTTTTATTTGGACTAGGATTTATTTACTGCAGAGTTAAGCATCTCTCATAGTTACAGATTCTCTATTTATATCTGCTAACTGTGCAAATTTCCTGGTTCCCTGATTCCAGACCAGCTGCTGGGCACAGCTGTGCTCCAACAAAGGCACCACAACCAGCAGGATTGCTGCGGGACTGTCATACTTCCCTAATTTCATCTGCATCTGGAAGAGGAAATCACAGTGCTTTTCTCACTCACTCCTGACACAGCTCAACAGAACAACACCAATCTAATTTAAAAACCCCACAATAATAGATGGCCAGTCTGAGAAGCTCCCAAGCTTCCACAGCTTTTCAACATGGCACTAGCACTTCCTCCACAAGGTACAAGGTTGCCAACACAAAGAATACAGGAATCTAGGTGCACAGTCACTTAAAAAACTCTTGGACAGAGCAGAGGACATCCTGTGAGCAATTAGACATGTGGAGAGACCAAGGCACAGAATTGCAAGCAATTTAGAGTCTGGCAACAAAGGAGTTTCTGTTTAATGGAAAGAAGGGGATGTAAAAGCAGAGCAACTAGGCAGAGCACCAAAGTGCCTCATCAACACACTGCAGCTGTATGACCACATATGATGCTATTTGGCATCTAAATCTTGAAGCGGGTTTTAGAATGTGAATTTCATATTCATGTGGGCATCGAGCTCAAGGTTACAGCAAGATCAAGGCTGCACCTAGGAGAAGGGACTGTCACATCCTCTACCTGGCATGCACTACTGGCTACCTGAACCCTGTCCCTGCTTGCCCCCAGTCACTGGCAGTGTGTTGGCTGTCATGAACACCGTCCTTACTTAATGGCCTCTTCACACCATAGGCACATAACTTACATTTTGGGATTTTACTCTAAGAGTTGATGGGCCCCCTAAGCACTACACAGGGCAACCCTGATGTTTGTCAGGATTTACTGCTTTTATGCATCAGAACCTAACTGATTTGCCAAAGATCAAGCAAAGTTCACAACAGAGCAGGACTAAACGCAAGTGAACTAAATGGCAGACTACGTTTTTGTTGTTGTTTTTCGTTTTTATGCTGATGAGCAATATTTGGGATGACAGCTTGGCAGTCAGAAAAGCCTCTGTCCTCCACCTGCCACAGAGGTGAACAGTTAGCACTACACTTACTTGCTTCTGCTCATAACACTGACTAGAGAATGAGCCTTACACTAGGCTCTCCTTTACCAGCAACCTGGAAAGATCTTGGACACGTGTTACTCTTCCCCATGCTTCTCTTTCTCATATGAGTCTGTAAATATCTCTTCTAATTGAGATCTGAGTTTGGGATTTGAAGTTTTCTGGCAACAGCTTTTTCCTACAGTGTATTTGACAATACCTTCCTTAATGACATTCTTTTCCCATCTGATACTGTAACATATGCTACATATTGTTTCTAATTTGCCTAAACATAGAGTTTGTTCCACAATTCTTTAAGATACAGCGAAGAAGCCGAGGTATCAAAATGTTGCTATTTTTACACAATAAACTATTCTACCCTTCCTAATTCAGTATGAGTTATTATAATACGTAATTACATTAAGAATCAAACAAAATATATTTTGGGAATCAGTGTCTTGCATACATTATAAATTTATTCACATTCTCACTAATTGGGAAAACATATCCAGTCATTAGAAGGATTGCTAGAAGGGACAGGCAAGGAAGGCGAGGTGGCGGGGTAGCCTTGTATGTCAGAGAGTGTTTTGACTGTCTTGAGCTCAACAAAGCTAATGACAAGGTTGAGTGCTTACGGGTAAAGATCAGGGGGAAGGCCAACAAGGGAGATATCCTGGTGGGAGTCTGTTATAGACCACCCAACCAGGATGAGGAAGCAGATGAAGTATTTTACAAGCAGTTGGTTGAAGTCTCACAATCTCTAGCCCTTGTTCTTGTGGGAGACTTCAACTTACCAGATATCTGCTGGAAATACAACACGGCAGAGAGAAAGCAGTCTAGGAGGTTCCTGGAGTGCGTGGAGGATAACCTCCTGATGCAGCTGGTAAGCAAGCCAACCAGAGGAGGTGCCCTGCTGGACCTTCACGAACAGAGAAGGCCTGGTGGGTGATGTGGTGGTCAGAGGCTGTCTGGGGCACAGCGACCATGAAATGGTAGTTTTCGATTCTTGGAGAAGTAAGGAGCGGGGCCAGCAAAACCGCAACCCTAAACTTCAGAAGGGCAGACTTTGGCCTGTTTAGGAGTTTGGTTAACAGAGTCCCTTGGGAGGCAGTCCTGAAGGGCAAAGGAGTCCAGGAAGGCTGGATGTTATTCAAGTGGGAAGTCTTAAAGGCACAGGAGCAGGCCATCCCCATGTGCCGCAAGTCGAGCAGGTGGGGGAGAAGACCGGCCTGGCTGAACAGAGAGCTCTGGCTGGAACTCAGGAAGAAAAGGAAGAAGGGGCAGGTGACTCGGGAGGACTACAAGGATGTTGTGAGGTTATGCAGGGAAAAGATTAGAAAGGCAAAGGCCCAGCTAGAACTTAAACTGGCCACCGCTGTCAAACAAAAAATGCTTCTACAAATATATCAGTGACAAAAGGAGGGCTAAGGAGAATCTCCCTCCTTTGTTGGATGCAGAGGGAAACTTGGCCACGAAGGATGAGGAGAAGGCTGAGGTACTTAATGCCTTCTTTGCCTCAGTCTTTAATAGTCGGACTGGTCATCCTCAAGGTTTTCATGCCCCTGAGCTGGGAGATGGAGATAGGACGCAGAATGAAGTCCCAGTTGTCGAAGAGGTGGCAGTCAGCGATCTGCTCCTCCACCTGGATGCCCACAAGTCAATGGGGCCAGACGGGATCCACCCGAGGATACTGAGGGAACTGGCAGAGGAGCTTGCCAAGCCACTCTCCATCATTTCTCAGCAGTCCTGGTCAACCGGGGAGGTCCCAGATGACTGGAAGCTAGCAAATGTGACACTCATCTACAAGAAGGGTCGCAAGGAGGATCCGGGGAGCTACAGGCCTGTCAGCCTGACCTCTGTGCCGGGGAAGGTCAGGAACAGATCATCCTGAGTGCCATTATGCGGCATGTGTGGGACAACCGGGGGATCAGGCTCAGCCAGCATGGGTTTATGAAAGGCAGGTCCTGCTTCACTAACCTGGTCTCCTTCTATGACAAGGTGACCCGCTTAGTGGATGAGGGGAAGGCTGTGGGTGTTGTCTACTTGGACTTCAGTAAGGCCTTTGACACCGTCTCCCACAGCATTCTCCTGCAGAAGCTGGCTGCTCACGGCTTGGACAAGTGCACTCTGAGCTGGGTTAAAAACTGGCTGGACGGCCGAGCCCAGAGAGTGGTGGTGAATGGAGCCAAATCCAGTTGGCGACCGGTCACGAGTGGTGTTCCCCAGGGCTCAGTGTTGGGGCTGGTCCTGTTCAATATCTTTATCGATGATCTGGATGAGGGGATTGAGTGCACCCTCAGTAAGTTTGCAGATGACACCAAGTTGGGGGGAGTGTCGATCTGCTGGAGGGTAGGAAGGCCCTGCAGAGGGACCTGGACAGGCTGGATTGTTGGGCCGGGGCCAACTGTATGAGGTTCAACAAGGCCAAGTGTCAGGTCCTGCACTTCGGCCACAACCACCCCACGCAACGCTACAGGCTTGGGGAAGAGTAGCTGGAAAGCTGCCTGGCTGAAAAGGACCTGGGGGTGATGGTTGACAGCCACCTGAACATGAGCCAGCAGTGTGCCCAGGTGGCCAAGAGGGCCAATGGCATCCTGGCTTGTATCAGGAATAGCGTGGCCAGCAGGACTAGGGAGGTGATAGTGTCCCTGTATTCGGCACTGGTGAGGCCGCACCTCAAATACTGTGTCCAGTTTTGGGCCCCTCACTACAAGAAGGACATCGAGGTGCTGGAGCGTGTCCAGAGAAGGGCAACTAGGTTGGTGAAGGGTCTAGAGAATAAGTCTTATGAGGAGTGGCTGAGGGAGCTGGGGTTGTTTAGTTTGGAGAAGAGGAGGCTGAGGGGAGACCTTATTGCTCTCTACAACTACCTGAAAGGAGGTTGTAGCGAGGTGTGGGCTGGTCTCTTCTCCCAAGTAACAAGCGATAGGATGAGAGGAAATGGCCTCAAGCTGCGCCAGGGTAAGTTTAGGTTGGATATTAGGAAAAACTTTCCTGAAAGAGTGGTCAGGCATTGGAACAGGCTGCCCAGGGAAGTGGTTGAGTCCCCATCCCTGGAGGTATTTAAAAGACGGGTAGATGTGGTGCTTGAGGACATGGTTTAGTGGCGGACTTGGCGGTGGTAGGTTAACGGTTGGACTTGATGATCTTAAGGGTCTTTTCCAACCTTAACAATTCTATGATTCTATGATTCAGAAAGAAAAATAGGTCTTTTGAAGTTGGAAGACATTTCCAGGTTTTCATTATTCTGAGGCATATATTTCACAGATCCATACAAGCTAGAAACAGAAGAGCTGGCTAGATCATGCAGCTCTCTTCCTTCCTTCCCTCTTACAAAGCATATTTCATTAAAGTGTATAGCAGCCTGGCCACACTCTGCTGTTTTAGCCGTCCTAATTTCCAGTGCCTAACTCATGGGATTTCCATCCCTTCTCTAGGGTTCCTGCTACAGCAAAAAAAAGCAAAGAGAAATACAGCTCATTATCAGGATGCTGTCTATGATATTCACCATTTTCCTTTCTTAATTTAACCCAATATTCCACAGTTAGTGTCCTGTGAACTTCCTTAAATAATTCCCCTTCCTTGGGACAGCAGTCCTCCCATCAGAGCTGATTCATCATCCTCCCCTCAGGTTATCATTTTACCAAGCCATACATACTGAACCCTGCTAATCTTTCTCCATAATTCCTCCCTTCAGCCTCCTGATTATATTTAATTTTTTTTTGCCAGTTTCCTTCATATTGTTGGATTTCAGTCTAAGCTACTCAACAGTACTCTTTACACTTTTTTTTTAAAAAAAAAAGAAATAGCCATGGAATCTTGTTAAGGGAATATACTTTTTATACTCACATTTCTTGAATATACATTTCTACTCATGTGACTAGGAATACTTCTCACTAGCACATCTGTAGCTGAGTATCCAGTGTCACTTCATTAGTACACAATTTAACTGGTGAGGAGTTGATATTCAGGCTTATTATCTTGGCAAAGGTCAATGGGTAAAACTATTTAAGGATCCCTTCTTGTGTGCTCTGTAAATCTCATATCACTATTGAGTTAAATACATTCAGCCAATCGCTGACACACCATACAAAATCTCATCATTTGTTTAGTTCTTCTTAAAGGGCAATGAATAATTTTACCTTTTCAATGCCAAAGAAACTAGAAAGTTTTTTCCCCTTGAGTGGCTCAAGTACTACGGCATTTGATCTACAAAAGGTTGATTGTATACCTCAAAAAATCCAGGACTGTGTCTCAACAACCACAAAAGGATTGCATTAGCGTTGCAGGTATAGAACAGTAGTGCAAGACAGAAAGTCACTGCTATTTTAAAAGAAAATCTCTGACCTTTAAGGATTTTTAATAAACATTGTGGGTCTGTGCAATGTTGTTCTTTTGAGGATATAAATTCAGATTATTAATACACAAAACCAAAAGCTGCCGACATTTCTGTACTGATGAAAAATAAAATACTATGTGTCAACTAGCAATGATAGGAAAATTAGTTAGATAACACAAAAATAAATATCAATCACTAGGTCAGGTTTTCTACCTGTTTTCAGGGCAGGATGCCCATTAAGCTCAAGAAAAACTATGAAACAGAAAAACGATGAAACAGAAAAAGATTAACAAAAATTAAAATTTTGCTGGTCTTTTCTCATCCTAGAATCTGAAACTCTTAACGATTCATGAATTTTTCACCTTGCAACCCTTCTATGACTTAGGAAAGTCTCAAGTATCTGGGTTTTTTTGCAGCTGGGGAAGATAAGGCACAGAAAAATGAATTTGGTCATAGTGATATAAGTCAGAAAGGGAATCGCAAGGCATGACTATATTGCATACTTTTGTGAAGCACTGAATTAGTGATGTCCCATATATGTCAAGACTTGTTTTGTGAGAAGCCCCAATCAAATTTAATTGTTAGCCCAGCAGTGATGCTGAATTTACATGACAACTGCCCATGCTCATGCAGTTCACCTGCAGGTACTGCCACTGGAGCAGTCAGAGGATAGTCTTGCAGAGCAAACAGGACTGTGCACACTGTAGCACAGGGTGCTCTGCGCCCGATATACTGCAACACACCTTCTGAACAGCACCTGTGAGGTAGCTTTGCAAAGATTTCGAAGCAATAGCATTCCCTGTGCTTTTACCCCTCATCCAGGGGAAATCACTCTGCCTTTTAGCTCTCACTGTTAGATAACATTTCCTTAATGTTCATTTGTTCCTTAAGCTAAGGCTTGTACAACTTCAGTTTTGTCGTATAAGCACATCTTTACTAACTTCCCCCATGTATTAGTTAGTTAGAGTCCCCTGGATTCTGGCCAGGCACACAGGGAATGATAGTTGAGTGAGTGCAGTGTTGGATAAGAGAGAGGCTGACCCGTGGGGAGCTGTATGGTAATCAGCTTTTCATTACTGCATGGCTGAAAGGCCAAAGTGATTCATCAGTGCTCTTCTGAGTGGGAAAACAGGAGAGGAGGAGAAGATGAAGGAACTCAGATTCTGATATGAATTATCTCTATCCTATCACAGTATATAAGTATTTATCTTTAGGAACTGCTAATCAAATATCCCAGGACTATATTACTGTGTCTGTAGAGATCTGCAAGTATTATTTTAGAGACATCAGATAGCTTTTTCAAGGTGGAAAAAGTAGCTTAGTGACCTAAGAGTCTAATGACTAAATTATCTGATATCTTAGATTCAGACATATAAATCCCAGTAAAGTAAATGCAACCCCCTCAGCCCGGGTCTGTGGCTAATTACTTTTGTAATCTTGAATCTTACTGTAGGTAGCTTAATTGCTCTATATCACAGTTTCCCAAAATGTAAAATTATAATGATATCTATCTCTTTTTGAAAATACTCTGCATATATGCAAAAATGGCACTTGTTTGCATAGGATTATCATTTTTCACCCTTATAAACAGTTTAACGTGGGTTTATTTAGCTTATTCTGATATCTCAAAGACAGGTAGAGAGGTCAGAAACTTACTGGCTTTCTCCCAGCTATGACCTTGCCTGTTCCTTGTAAGTCTGAAGGCTCCCCCATGTGTTATCTGCATGCAAGGGTACAAAAATTCACCGGAGCTCCCATCTCTGGCTTCTACAGAGAGAGGGGTAATACTGTGAGATTTGGCAGGCCCCACATCACTATGGCAGAGAATAGCCTAAAATCCATTGCCAATATTCAAAGACGGTCTCATCAACAGTGTCAGATGGGTTACAGTTCATTGCCTGAACACTTTTGTCTTACCTCAGTACTGAACACATCTCAGTCCCAAACACAAACAAGTCTAACGCCAGGACCCCCATATCTCCCCTCTCAGTTGTATCTGGGTGGTCCTCCTTCCTGCCCTGAAGCCCTCCTAGGTAGCCTTCACCAAGGAGTTGCTCAAGCATGTAACCCAGGAGCAATGCTGAAGCAGGAAAAAACAATACACAGCCACCTGCAGGCACTCAAACAGATGCTGAGTTACAGCTCTTGGTACGCACAATCTCTTCTGCGCCTAACAGGATACTCCCTTTCAAGGGATCCACATGAGAGGAGAAAGCTATGGGTGCCACACTGTTTTAATAGGATTTTGTTGATCAATGCTTTGACACAGTACATCGATCCAGTGGATACATGCCAGTATCCCTCCCTAATCTGAGCGACAGGGTGTCTGGGAAAAAAATAACTCTCAGCAGAAGGGACATGACAGCTGTTTCAAAGCTGCTTCTCCTGGAAGACTTACTGACTGAGGCTTCGCTGGTGGCACAGACTAGGGTATGAACTGTAGGCAACACACACAAAGAAGGGTAAATGACCAGCATTTTAACTTTTATGGCTTCTCTCAGAAAAAAAAAATAGCGTAAAAGAGAATAGATGGGCTCAGCAAATAGTCGCCAGCCAGCAAGAAAAGACAAAAGAAAAGAGAAATCACAGCAGTGTAAATCAGCCTGGGGAGAAATGGCTAAATGAGGATGCTGATTGCTAATCTACATCCTGTCACTCTGACTTTATAAGCAGGTTAGCTCAAGAGGCCATGTGTGCAAAAGCAACACCATAAAAGCACTGTCTTTCCCACTCTCATCTGTATTCACAGCGGACCAGGTTTTCACTTTATGGCTGCAATGTTCTTGTTTCTTCTGCAGGTCCATTAGCACTGTGCACGTTGCACAGTCAATACCAATTCCAGCCTACACTTTTCTGCCTTTTTTATTTGGACACAAGTCCTTCTGTCTGCTGGATTCATTACTCTTCGACATGGCTATTTGTGGTGTTCCTTTATGTTTTTATTTTTTTTAAAGCAGCCCAAGTGCCTTTGACCTTAAATAAAAAATTAAAAGATAAAGCAAACCCAAAGTGAGCCATCTAAAAAATAGCATGATAAATAATTTCTGTTTCTCTTTACCCTAATCCTTTTTGTTTTGCCTAATTGCTTTACCCGAAAAGGTTGAAGGCTATAAAATGACACAAGAAAAAGATACCAGCATTTTGTTTGATGAAGTTCTATTAATTCCTTCCCTTGTCCCCTTTTCCCACATCCCAAGAAATCTTCCAGGACACTCCTTGCTCTTCTGCACCAGACAGGAAAGTGAAATTTCATCAGAGTGGAAAGTGAGGTGGCAGAAGGAACCCGGCAGGCCCAGGGGAATGGCATACAAGCGTTTGAACAAGATACAGAACTGTGATGTTGACTCAGTAAAAAGGAGGGTGACAGACTAGGACAGGAGTGAACCTCCATCCTGCTGAGCTCTGGACAATCTCCACCCCCTTCACCAAGGTGGCTATCGGCAGCTCCTTCACACCACAGCAGTGCTCCCAGCATCAGACTGGGACTGGTGAAAAGTGAACTGCCAACTATTATCTGTGCCCTACCTTATTCACATCCTCAGCTGACCAATCCTGTGCTCAACAAGAAGAAAAGCTGGAATTATTAAAAACACAGCTTTGAGGCAAGCACCTTGGCAGCAGTGCTAAATCATCCTCCAGTAACACTTGACAGGGAGGGAAAGGCTAAAATTCAGCCCTGGTCAGTCCTACGAGAGCACAGAACAATCAAATGCAAATGCAGAATAAAGAAGATTTGCACAAATTGGACATAAGAGCTGACCAGCAGAAATGGAGTTGCAGTTTACATCAAAAAGCCAAACTGCAACAGAACAGAACTTCACTGGGGAGATGGTAACAAAAAGGTGAAAACCTGGATGTTTCCATGACTCGGCACTGAACTGTTAGGCTTCCATGTCTAGGAACCAGATCCTGTACGCTGAGATTAGTGTAAGAACTCTAGATCTTTTGAAATTTCTTAATATGTCAAAGTCTTTCATTTGACCTCATTTTCCTCTTCAGTCACAAACATTCATGACAGAGTGTTTTAAAAAAAAAAACAATAAGAAAACTATAAAATATTTGAGATGGTTTCTGTATTCTTGCTTCCTTCTCACTATTTAGCAAGCACATGCCTTTTGCCAATAACTTGTTCGGGAGAAATCTTGTCCTAACGTGGCAGGTGATAACATGCAGCACAAACTCCATTTTGTTCTGCCCAGCTCAAACCCCCTTGCTCTTTTCCCTGGGCTGGGTGCACTAAGCTGCTTCATGGCTCTTTCTTTCTTGAGCAGTCACACAAGCAACGGAGAGGAAATCAGAGCTATAGAGGAAGAGTTCCTCCTTTAACCACTCTACTTTGCAGCTCTACCAAAGACCAGGCAGGTCAGGAAGACTGACCTACCTTCTAATCTCTAATGCAAATACTCCTCCAAGAGATGGATAAGGTATATAAAGGATAGCTACTCCATATATATTTCACATTCTGAGCACAAGCCTAGGACTCCCAGAGCTGTCAATATAACATGCTTTTCAGCTGAGGGCTGAATTGTCATTTTCCATTTTTACTCATTTTATGAAAGGTAGTGGATAAAAAGTCACTATTTAAAATACCATATTTTTCTTTTCTCAGCAGTTGGAAATGGGGCCTGTGGGTATTGGGGTAGTCAGACTTAAAAGTCTGATTCCACATGACTCCGCTTGAATCCTAAATTCTGGTGCTTTGATACGACATCCAACAGTAATCCCCTCCAACCAGCCCTGTCCTTCTGCTCCCTTCAGCAGTATCGCAACGTGAAGGATTACAATTCTTCCTTGTTCAGAAATGGAAAAAATGCTAAGTTGCTCACAAGAACACAAGATTAGGATGGTAGGAAACCCCTACCCAAAGGGCCCAGGCTGACCGCAAGAGGACCTTGCCTTATCAGGTAGAAGTCAACAGCTGCAGGCCATAAAAAATGGAAACATCACGAGACAAACAGCACTTATTATGAGGCTGCTTTTCTTGTACATCCTCCCTGCTACTGTGCCTCTTCAGTGGGATGACTTTTGCATTAATGTGATGGATATCTCCCGAGTTTTACATTTTACCTATCCACCTACTCACCACCTATAATCATCACAAAGCAGGAAGTCATTCTGAAACTCGTATTAAGATTTGATTTATCAGGATACAGTTTCCCTCTTCTGCACCTTATCTCCCAATTTTAACCTCCTTTTTCTCAATTACCCAGAAAAAAAAAATGAGGATGCTGGTAAGGAAGCAAATAAAGATGATTAAAATTACCTTTCCTTTATTCATTCTCAGACCCTTTAGCAGAGCGAGTGAGGGTCTCCCTCTGGAGAGCCACACCTTGGAGTCTGGTACCTAGTGGCAGCAGATTCACCAGGATCACCCTGTGAGCTATTCTGTCGATTAACTGCATATGAGAGAAGGCAGACAAAACAAGCAGATCTGGGTGAGCCAATATACACCACCAAGTAGGACTTTCCATGCTTGTGGTGATAGCTGTGCTTTGCATATCCTTTCCATACCACATAATAGCCTCATCCAATCAATCAAAGTGTCCGAGGGGTGACTGCCTATCTCCACATGGAGAGAGAATCAATTAAGGGAGCATCATGAATGCCAAGTCTTTCCTCTCCCCCTGAGATGAACAGAGAAGAAGAAATGAGACAGAAAATGCACTGTGCCAGTGCCTGCCTTTCAGCTCGATGGCTTCAACTGGGCAAAGCAGAAAGATAGAGAAAGCTAATTTCACAGATAACATCTCCAGGGTCTATATAATAATTTTAAATATTGGAAATAATTTTTCATGACAAATGAATCTACTTCATCCTGGTCACTTCCATCAAGATATTCCCATTAATTGTAGGGACAATTGGCAGTCTCAGCAGAAACACAAACTGGTCTGATTCAAGGATATGGAAAGGAAGGGGGATATGAAGCCACAAGGACTGAGATCAGACACTAAGCAATAAGAAACTCAAAGCTACAATGTAGTCTGAAGCGACTCTTGCACCCAGTGTCATCAGTTCCTCCCTAGACACCTGAGAGATCACAACAGACATGGTGCATACTCAAAGTAAGCAAGCCCATTCTGGATCATACATGTGACATGCCATTATATGTCTTGCTAGGAGTTACCCGGGCAAGCTGAGAAGGTGAAAAAGTATTTCCTTTCTTCATAGTGACTTACCACTTCAGATGATCCAAGTTTTAGTAAATTCTACCTTCCTGTGATACAGCAAAACTGACCTGCTATGACAAGCTGTCCTTTAGTCTGAGATGTGTCTGAGTAGCATTGTGCCTTAACTTATAGATAGGGTGTATTTTGTGGCTTGCATTAAGGAGAAGCCATTGTTCTGAGCTGCTATTTATAAACCAGCAGATAAACAAATATGCCACTACAATATTAGTCCTGTAAAGGAGGCCTATACTAACAAAAGTATAAGATGCTAAAAAGCATTAACCAAATGTTCTTACTCATCTACTGTCCTGGTTTTGGCTGGGATGGAGTTGGTTTTCTTCCTGGTAGCCGGTATGGGGCTGTGTTCTGGGTTTAGGTTGAGAACAATGTCGATGATACACTGATGTTTTGGTTCTTGTTAAGTAGTGCTAAGTACTTGCTAAGTGGTGCTCACACTGGTCAAGGACTTTTCAGCTTCCCATGCTCTGCCAGGGGCACGGGAGGCTGGGAGGGGCACAGCCGGGGCAGCTGACTCAGACTGGGCGGGGGGCTATTCCATACCATGTGACATCATGCTCAGTATATAAGCAGGGGAGTTGGCCGGGGAGGGGTTCGGTCGCTGCTTGGGGGATGTGCTGGGCATCGGTCGGCGGGTGGTGAGCAATTGTACAGTGTACCGCTTGCTTTGTATTACTACTGTTCTATTTTTTATTTTACTTTAGTTATTAAACTGTTTTTATCTCAACCCACGAGTTTTCCCCTTTTGCCCTTCCGATCCTCTCCCCCATCCCGCCGGTGGGGGGGGTGAGCGAGCGGCTGCGTGGTGCTTAGTTGCTGGCTGGGGTTAAACCACGACATCTACCCATCAACATCTTTTTGTTGTTCAAGTGCTCTTTACAGGAGCTGACAGTAGCACAAAATCTAATACAGTTTTGGATAATCATATTTCTTGAACTGGGAGGACCTTGTGAAAGCTACACTCAGCAATAAACAGCCAGAATCACAGAAGTTTAGAGAAAAACAGCAGAAATTATCATCTTCTGCGCCATCAATTACCATATTCAGATGAGATAAAGAGCACCTGGAGTACTAACAAATTCACATGCAGCATGGAAGGCAGGAGTGGCCTTAAATATCAAGAACATATGATGATGGAGACAGGATAAAGAAACAGGATTAAAAACAGATTAAAAAATCATACCCATGACATTATAAAATATTTTTTTTTTATGCAGTCTCAGATTTTCCAGCTGCTCAGCAGATAGTGTTGGATATTGTCACATCAATGAGACTCTTCGAAGTTGAAGTTCAACAACCTAAAGACCATGAAATGATCTTTCCTGAAAAAGATGTAATCACCCTGACTACAGAATTAACTACATACTATTCTGTACCGAGGATACCATAAAAGCATTACAAAGCAACAAATGCCATCACTTGTTCTGGAAACAATGTATATTCAGAGTGGCTTTTGACTGAATAGATACATCTATGGACAATAAAGTTATGAGTGGAAAGGATCCCAACATAAATCCACAGAAGTGAGAGACTGAAATTGTTCCTTCACGTTGTTTCTTTTCCCTTACAAGCCCCATCTTGGCTGCACTGTCCTTACTGGAGCTGGCACAACATCTCGTGAGCATCTGGGGAATTGTTTGGATGTTGGAACAGAAGTTACTCCATGGAAGGCAAGGAAAGGATGAAGAGATGGAAGATACATAAAAGCCTAATACAGTAGAATAGTCCAGCACTTATGCAACCAACAGTAGCCTTCTGCTCTGACACCCAGTCATTAGGAAGAGATATGAGGGAGCTAAGCACAGAAAGCCCAGGCCTGCATTTCTTGAGCAGAAGAACTGTATACAGCATATATCACAGTAGTAGCTGCTTGGGCCAGCCATAGAGGGAACAGCCACAGATGTTACAAATGGATTGACAGCAAGTGAGGAAATGAACGTCTCACACAAATGCCCTTAGCAAAAGCTAACATGCCTCAGATCATGTTCAATGGAGATTTCACTATAAAATTAGTGAGGAACAAATTAAAATGGGTGTGAAGGGATTGCATTAACTCTTTTTCTAAATTCAGACGGAATCTTTTTTTCTGCAGTTTGGAGACATTTTGGGAAATTGTACAATAGGGACCTATCTGGTACTAGTAAGTCAATGAACAGATGAGCTCTAGAACAGACTTGCTGATTTCCAACATCTTTCATTTTATGTCATGAAATCATAAAATTTTTTCTGATGTTTTGACTTTCCTAAAGTCTTTGAATATTCAAGGTCCGGCAGGGATTAAAAGCATTAAAACACTGCAGCAAAGGCTTTTCTCCTAATGTGTCCAGCACCCCTGGGAACCATCAGTCCTATAAGAAAATCTATTCTCAGCAGTTATCTAGCATTACACTGCAGACTCAGAAGGTCTGGACAGTCCAAAAAGCATCAACACATTTGAGGGTTTTTTAAACAAACCTTCAAATACGTAATCATCATCAAATATCTTCACTAAAATAAAAAAAGAAATCTATGCTGCTACCTGTGCTTGAGATAGAAAAGCATGCAGCACTTAAACCACGCAGTAAATGATTTTGTAGCATTTCTTATTACCAGTAATTTTACACCACCTCCGTTTATTGCATACATAATGGGCAGATGTGTGCTGTCATTAAACTGTTCTTAGCAAACATTGCTATAAAGGTACTTGGCAGATAATAAAACATGTAGCCCTGTGCTCAACATCAGCATTGCCAACAGCAGGTACATTGCTGTTTACAAACACAAAAAAAGCCTGGTTTGCTCAGGGTGTTAATCGTGAGCAAACCCAAACACAAAGGGACACTGGTTCCAGCCCTTGGGAGGAGAACTGCAGTGGGCTACCTCTGTCTTGCTGCAATGAACACTGGGTGCAGCTCAGCAAAAGGAAAGGACTAGAACAAGACTTTTTTTTTTTTCCCTCACCTGGAAAGGACTCAGGCTATGTCCAGTTCTGAGCAATTAACTTCAAAGGTTTAATATCTAAACCTCAGTGTCTTATTTCAGTTCTAAATGGCTAGCAGTCTCATACCAACATGACTTTTCTAATCTTATCAGTATATACCTCTTAATAAAAAAACAAACAAACAAACAAAAAAAACCCCACCAAAACTCCAATCAAGGCAATTAAGTAGGAGAAAGCATTACAAAGTGTGTGATCAACAACATATGATTTTTATCGGCCTAAAACGATCTGATTTTCAGTTGCCTTTTGCTTTGTGTCCTTCCTGGGCTTTTGCCCTCTGCAGCCCCTCTCACAGTGTTTCAGTAGAAGGAAAGCATGCAGAGAGCTTTCAGGATCTGCAGAAGAACAGACCTCATGCACCTTTTGGAGCCCATGGCATTTTCACTGCAGCTACAGAAAATAGCTAATGTGAATACAACACACA
The DNA here is from genome assembly GCA_020745775.1 of Theristicus caerulescens. Classification (NCBI taxonomy): domain Eukaryota; kingdom Metazoa; phylum Chordata; class Aves; order Pelecaniformes; family Threskiornithidae; genus Theristicus; species Theristicus caerulescens. The sequence goes on along the minus strand of CM036564.1, from coordinate 47,621,009 downwards.
TTCCCCTCCTCCTGCTTGTTTAATGCCAGGGCTTTGGAGTCCTTTTCAGAAAAGTTCATGGGTTGTGAGGAGGTACTTTGTTATCACAGCAAAGAAGGACATCATCCTCCATGAGCCAGACCCCAACTACTACCTCTAACATCTTAAGTGCAATTAACAGGGGGCTGCAGTGACCTGATGCTGCAACTGATGTCAAATACTAACAAATTAGAAGCCAAAGGGTACAGAAGACATTAAGTGCTTAAAAAAATACTAAAAATCCTTTACAGTAGCTGCACCAACACACCTTTCCCACTCTCCTGCATGTCTGTAACAGCCCTCCAGCCCTTCCTGCTGACAAGACTTGCAACTCACCCTAATTTCTACTGGGTTCAGTATGAGGAGGTATTTCACATGCAACAGGAGGAAACATGCTACCTCTTGCATTGGAGGATCCTTTTTGTCAATTCTCCCAAGGCCTGCCCTATGTCTGATGACCAGAAAGCATTTGGGAAGCATTCCCATGGGCTTTCAGATATTTTATGTCCTTTATTTCAAACTAATTAGCAAAATGGCAGACCTGTTGGAACACAGTACTTTAGAACAGAGAGGCTGCACTGCAGACACTGTTCTCCAATACTCCTGTTCTTTCTAAAACCCTAGGATGCAAGAATCACTAAATAGTGCGAAGAGTAAAAGCCCAAGGTTTTTTTCCCTAATGCCCGACACACCACAACCCAAGACCCAGCAAACTCAGTACAAAGTCTCAATATGTACTTGCCATCATAACTTCCATCACAAATCCACTTTGCTGTGCCTGCCATTCATTTCAGAGACACCCAAAAACCGCCTTTCAGTTTAGGAATCTATCTGGCATGATTAAATCTTGCTCTCCACCATACATACTCTAATCAGATGTAACAGGAGCGTAGGAGAGCTCAGGGAGCAGGGGGAGGTGAGATCATTACCACATTACAAGGCACTCAGAGCATCACTTGCAAGAGGGATTGTGTCCTGTATATTAGCTTCTTTTCTGTTTTCTTTGCTTTACGCTTCCACCCCAAAAAAGACATCCTCTTTTTTGTCAGTCTGGTAGCTTTGGCAGTTTGGCACTGTCAATTCCTCTGTAGCACAGACAGTTACCTTCTGGAGTGCAGCAATACTGAATTATCAGACCAGAATCTCCACATAATCAATAAAAGGAGACAGGCAAATCAACAAAAGGAGGCAAGCAGATCATGTTATTGCTTTGAATTTCTGCTGAGAAGCAACTATCTCCCTCCACTAACTGCACAGGGAACGTAGACATTTAGCACAGGTCCTCATCGCCAAGCTTCTACTTTTTTAATCTTAGAGTATTTATCCAAGACATCTAAAGAAGGAGGTCACAATACTACTTTAATTGAGTTCATGCCACTTGCAAAGCCAGCAGAGTCTTATTTCCTAGCCTGGTGTACAGCCACACCACTGCTCCCTGCCAACAGCTACTGTGGAATCTCTGAAGTTTCAGAAACTCATCCAAATGCTGCTATGTTTATAGCAGCTCCTTAATTTTAACAGTGGCTCAAAAAGGCTCTTCTCACATATGATTTCCAACATTGTCACACTGAGTTAGACTGGGTAGTAGAGAACCATTATGGAAAGATGATAGAAAATGGGAAGCTCAAATAACTAACAGGTGTGTTACTTGGTCAGCACAGCCTCTGGTGGAAGGTGTGAAAAGGGGACCACATCTAGCTAATTGCCAGCATTTGCTGCTGCCTTTGCTTAGCCTCACAGCCTGGCATTGAGCACTTCTGGCCCATGAATCCCATTGCACTTTCATCTCCTCTCCCTTCTGTGTCACCTGCCACTGGCTACAGGGCTGTAGAGAAACACAATCTCACAAGCAGATCACATGAAATTTATGAAGACTGAGGAGAGTCTTGTTTAGGTGAAGTACTTTGTCTCAGCCTTTCTGAGGATCAAACACTGATGTCCATGCACTCTAGTTTCTACAGCAAGGACTTCAATGTAAGTATACCTGATAGAAGCCTTCACGATTTGTCTCCCAAGAATATTCTTTCCTAGTTAGTACAGGAAAAATATACGGTTACCAAAAGAACCAGAGCAGTCCTACCAGCACTTTTCACTCCCTGATATACCCCACCTTGGGTGGGAGGCATATCAGACATGAACTGGTCTTTGCCATGTCTCACCCCATCTCTTCTATGCAATTTCAATTACCCCAAGGAGGGACTACGTTACCCTTAGAAGCTATGACACTTTAAGACTGAAAACATGACCGATTAGATACTGGAATTGTAAGAATGAATTTGAGGCCTTGGCAGCAGTTCTCCATTCTGTGCCCTATCAAACTGCAGCCACAGCAAGGTTTCACCATTTTCACATAAATACTGCCTGAGCAGATCACTCCAACCAAAGTCTACGTTGCATCCTGTGTAACTTGCTGAATATACAGCGGTGTTATTTCACTGACAGAACAAACTCCCACAGGCTTTAGACATAGGTGACATACTGAATATCGTGTATTTTTATTGTTTCACTATGAATAAAAAGAACCCAAACCTCTTTTCTAACTACGACACAATCAACTTCCTTTTCGAGTCCCTTTTAGATGTAGTTCTTCATATGGCAAAGTATAAAATGTATGAGAAATACAGCATTATAAATGTAGAAATGCTATACCTGGAAAGTGGGAGATAGACTTTACCATCAACAACAAATAAATCATCTGCTTCTCTCCATGGAGTTGTATGTATGTCTTTTGTATTTTTAGTACCTTAACTAAATGTTAAGTATGTGCTTTGCATTGTGATAAAGAGCCATTTTCCTGGTAGCCAACAGGCATAGAAGATTCTTTATTCTAGGCTCCCCTGCCCCTTAACCCTTTACATCTTGGGCTGCAAACTCCTTCCAAGAGTTACACTCCTCTCTTTTAACAGGACAGAAGTCTAAGGACTGAATAAAATGAGTGAGACAGCCCTTCTCAGATAACAGATGGCAGACTGGAAAAGTGGGTCAGTAGCTGTCTCTTATTAAAAGAGCTAGCCTGCTCCTTCTTCATTCCTCCCCTTACACACCAGCCTGGCTCCCCCTGCTCCTGTGGCAGCTCTTCAGTCACTATGCAGAAGTGCCACTGTGGCATGGCAGCATCTCTCACTTTGAATCCCTTCCCTGTCTCCACCTCAACTTTTGTCCTTCCAACAGTATTTGGATCACAGGCCAGCTGAAGTTAGGACTTGCAACAATCCTTGGGTGTCAGACCACAAGAATGAAAAACATCACTGGTAGCCTGCAATACTTTTGTTCATGGAGACAAAACCACTGTGCATTAATACAGTCGCCCAATATCAAGTAGTTGTATCAGAGCAGTATGAGGCCGCTATGTAACACCATAATAAATGTTATGGAGTCAACCACACTTCAATTTGCACAACTTTTTTTGTGTATCTAGTCTACAAATATTTATTCCCTGTGAGCTGCTTCTTGTGTTGCCGAGGAACCTCAGGCATGAAAGCCACGTTTTGCCTGACACTGGACCTAAACCAGTAAGGGGTCTGTTGTTTCTAGTTATAGACAAAATGAGTTTCTCAGCATCAGGACCTCTCCATACATCTTTTATGTTGTCCTAAACTACATCATCATTGTTTTGTTAATGTTAAATATGCTCCGATTCTGACAAATATTTATTAGGACCTCAAGTTCCCCCACTGGTCAACATGCATTCATACACGTATCTTTCTTATTCATACAGATGCTGGCCAGAGCACGGCCAAGTTATGGATCTCAGGCCAGACTTGAGATTCATTTCTCCTAAATTAAAACGCTTACATGCCCTTAAACTACTGGTTTCTTTTCACTGATGATAAAAGCATTAAAAGACAACACCATAGATATGGTTAGCTTTGGATTCTCTTCTGAGAGCCAGATCCAGGAGATGGACATGAGACGGAGTCCAGAAAGTCCTGAATCACAGAGCTAGTCACTCCCAATACTAAATAAAGACCAAGGGCAAGCATAAGTGCAATTTGGTGGGGGAACAATGCATTTATGGCAGTGCTTCTTTTTATCATGTCTGTCCAAAACCTAATCACACAACAATTGGCCAAAACAATTCCCAAGGCTGTGGTTGAAAAAAACCTCTGAAGTTTTCCAGAATCTTCTAATCCAATGTAGTCTATAAGAGAGAACTGCTGAGCTGACATCGGCATAGCCAATGCCATGAATCTTACCTTTTCACACATGTCCTCACAGCACGGATGGCAGTGTTGATGCTTCAGCTGTTTTAAGGACCACTGACAATTAACTACTATTGCTGCTTTGGGCAGCACAATACAAGTTGCTGGCTGTGGAAGCTTATGAATGATCATGGATCTTGTGCTGTAAAACCCAAAAACTTCATCTGGTCTATGGGAAGAATTTTAGTCATTAACAAAAACCTCCTTCAAAGAAGAAAATTCTCTGGAGAATGAATGAATACAAATCTCAGTTCTGCCTAATATTTTATGCGCTGTAGCTCACTTTCACGTTCTTTCTCATAAGTGGCATGGTACTATCATCAATATTAAAAAATGCATAGGGGGGACACTGAGTGGGAAAGGAGCTTCTCAAATATTTATGGCAGAAGCTCAAAAATATCTGAATTTCCAGTTTTAAGACACATGCTATAACTGTTAGGCCATGTAATAAGTAAGGTAACAGAAAGAAGGGGCTGAAAGCCCCAAGACTCTGCTAATGGCTTACAGTTAATTCTTGGGTATACTGTGAGTGCAGTTCAACCAGAATGCAGTGCTAGTGGCCAAATATTAACAGAATGATTGGTTTCAATATAAGAAAATGCCCTTAAAGGAGTATTTTCTTTTCTAAGTGATCTTAGCCCCATCTTTTTTTTTTTTTTTTTAAAAAACCACTCACCTACCTCATTCTGAGGATGGCACCAGCACAGTAAGAATAACAATTAATGGAACCACCTAGTATTTGAGAAATATATAGCTCAGATATATTAGTAAATTCCTTTCCATGTGGCCTAGAACACATATGTTTTGCCTGCCTGTACCAGCATTAATTGTGCCTCATATCTCCAATCATATGTCTTTAACTCACCAGTGAGAATAAGTAAGAATAAGATGAAGAGAATCTCTCACCATCTCCTACAGATTTGCCTTATCAGAGGTGAACTTGGAGACACGTTGCTGTTAACACTATCTCATTAGCTGGCTCTACCCATAAGCAGCCATCAAGGAAATCCTACCATGCAAAAAAGAGAAAGACTAGACAGAACTAGGATACATCATCTGTCCCATGCAAGAAAAATCCCCATAACTCAAGTTTACACTTGGTACTGTTTCCAGTAGTTTCCCTAAGACTTCTCACATGCAGCAGCATTTTCTGCCTTAGGAGACAAACCATACTCAAAGAAACTCTGGGACCTGAAGACAAGGACTTCAGAAGGCTTAGGGAGTGAAGTGGCAGATGAAGAAGGTAAGCTCATAAAATGAAGGTGGGAAAGACTGGAAGGAAACAATCAGAGAAAAAAGCTTTCCTAGCATGGGGATTGGAACTTAGCATTGGGAAGACTAACAAGGGCAGGGGAAGGTCTCATGGCAACGCTGGATTTTGTTCTATTTCTCCTGCACACCTTCAGCTCTGTGTAACTGAGGTCAGAAAATTCAGCTTACCTCGCTCACATGTTCTACCCCAATAGCCAGTGCCAGTGCAGTCGCAAATGAAGCGGTTCCAGCCATCCTTGCAGACCGCATTGTTCTTACACGGGTAGCTGTCGCACTGCTTGGTGCTGAGGCGGGAGCAGGAGGACTTGACTCCTGCGGCATTCTGTGCCTCTGCCAGCTGCCGGATGTTCTTGCTTCGTCCATCGATGAACAAGTCTCGGATACAGCCGACATAGCCATAGTTCAGCATTGCTGTCCAGAGCTCTGTGGGAAGGATGAGTCCCGCCCGGTTCTCAGGCAGCCCACCGAGGTACATGTCACCTTCCAGATCTAGGATCTCACTCTCCCCACTAGCGGTGAATGGTGTGCGTCTGCTGTTCACTGATATAGTACCTAAATGAGGAGGATAAGGAGACATCAATATTTTCACTTACAGCCTCAGTCTAGTTCATTTTTTTCCAATAACTGAGTGAGGTTTAAGGTTCAGTGCAGGAGAGTGAAGATTCCTCCCTACCCAAATGCACTCCAAACAGAGACAGTGTCTCCCACACAGCTCCCTCTCCTCTTGAACCACAGACCATAAGTACTTCCATGCAGTGACTGATCATCATGTGTCTGTATCCCAACTTGCACTATAAGGTCACAAGCATAACAATGCAATGGCTAAATAATAACATGTTGTCCTGGTTTCAGCTGGGATGGAGTTGGTTTTCTTCCTGGTAGCCGGTATGGGGCTGTGTTTTGGGTTTAGGTTGAGAACAATGTCGATGATACACTGATGTTTTCGTTCTTGCTAAGTAGTGCTAAGTACTGGCTAAGTGGCGCTCACACTGGTCAAGGACCTTTCAGCTTCCCATGCTCTGCCAGGGGCACGGGAGGCTGGGAGGGGCACAGCCGGGGCAGCTGACTCAGACTGGGCGGGGGGCTATTCCATACCACGTGACGTCATGCTCAGTATATAAGCAGGGGAGTTGGCCGGGGAGGGGTTCGATCGCTGCTTGGGGGACGTGCTGGGCATCGGTCGGCGGGTGGTGAGCAATTGTACAGTGTACCGCTTGCTTTGTATTACTATCGTACTATTATTATTTGTTATTATTATTATTATTGTTATTATTACTATTACTAGTGTTCTATTTTTATTTTACTTTAGTTATTAAACTGTTCTTATCTCAACCCACGAGTTTTCCCCTTTTGCCCTTCCGATCCTCTCCCCCATCCCACAGGTGGGGGGGTGAGCGAGCGGCTGCGTGGTGCTTAGTTGCTGGCTGGGGTTAAACCACGACAGACACATGTAAAAACTGAGCATTATTCAATGGTATTCATCCAGCAAAGCAAAGACTTACTGAGAATCTACAGGAGTTTGATGGTATCAGGACTGGAGAGAAAAAAGGTAAGTAAAAGCGTATTAATTCAGACTACATAGCTCTTCCAGAAAACACTTCATCAGTACCTCCAAAGCTGGACCTGGATGATGGAACTAAATAGACCCTCATCAAGTTTGTAGACGACATCAAATTGTGGAGAATGGCTGATGCATTGGAGGAAGCACAGGGCTACCATTCAGAGAAACCTTTACAAGGTGGAGTGAAGGACTGACGAAATGTTTGATGTAAATCAACAACAATAAATACAAAGTCCTACACCTGGGGCAGAATAACCTCACACATAAGTACAGGCTGGAGACCAGCTGGCTAAGGAGCAACTCTGCAGAAAAGGACCTGGGGATATGGCGGACAACAACTTGAACATGAGTCAGGAGTGTGCACTTGCAGTGACAAGAGACACTGATCACAGGTTGCAGCAAGGGAAAATCCAACTCTATAGAAAAGAACATTTTTCACCACAAGGGTGATCAAACATGGGAACAGAAACTTCAGAGAGGTTGTGGAATTACCATCCTGAAGGCATTCAAAACGCAACTGGACATGATCCTGAAGAAAGCCTAGATTTCAGTAAGCTTGGACTAGAAATCTCGAGAAGTTTGTTCCAAAATAAATTATTCTATGGTTTTACAGAGAAAGTTAAGTATTCTAATTTCCATTTTACAAACAGGAAAATTGAAATAGAGAAAGATAAAATTTATCTCTGAAGAACAGTTATTATTAAAACTGTAGTAGCTTCCATATGCTCCAAGCAAGATGAGGACATACCGCACTGAGGCCATTCCTATGTATTTCAAGAAATTGCCCAGCACATAAAATCATCAGAACATATAACACAGAAATATAATCAGAACACATGAAACAGGTGCAGAGAAGCAAATTGACTTGTTGAAGGTCAGACAGTGCATCCAAGAAAAACAGGGAACATAACACAGGTCTCTCACATCCCAGAGCAGCGTACTCTTCAGAAGAGCATTCAGCAGCTTTCATGATAGGGACATCTGCCCACCAGACACTCAGCTAAAAATCAGCAATTCACTCTCCCTAGCTATAAATCATTGCATCCAATTGCCTTGTCATTAAGATAGTCTGTCCTCAGAGACAACTATACAAGCTTTAAGATTAATTCCACATCATTGCATTTTTATCATACACCCCTACGATAAGGTGGGAGAGTTTAGTTAATAGAGTTAGCTCTGTTTTGTGTCTCTGTGAGAAAGTGCAGTCGTGTACACATGCTTTTTCTTCAGTTGTAATAGGTGTCGTCTTAGAGAACAGCACATATGACACAGACACAAGGTATTTCATGTGTGTGATGTTCAGTAATAATTCAGGAATAATGTCAGAGGCAGCAGAGTGCCAGAAGCAACAGAGGCGTTACAAATTAAAGGCTCAAAGAGAACCAGAGTTATTTGATGAATCATTTTGTAAAAACAAGCTGCAGCACCGCAGACATTTTCCCTTTTACAAAGTAAGAAAAGAGAAGATGTGACAATACACCTACAGTCATAAAGGACTGCACGGCGTGTCACGGAGCCACAGGATCACAGCCCCCCTTCCAGCATCTCCACTGTTACTCCTCAAAAGTGGCATGGGGAATACATATTACTCAAAAGACTAGAACAAACCAAAATACTGGAGGGCTGAGCTCCAGACAGCTGCTACTATGGAGAAAACAAACACCACCTGCAAAAGCCACAAAGGTAAAGAAACCCCCCAAAAGGGAAGAATTACTGGATACTAAGAAGTGTAAAACCTGGTGAAAGAGCGTGAGATGATGAAAGGAAATAGGCTAGACAGCAGCCTAAACTTTCTGCCAGTGTTTTGTACCCTGCAACTATTCCTGTAAGGAGATGGTACTAGCTCAGATGCACAGCACTTTTAAGACCAAGCTGCTGAAATGGAGAAATTCTGAACTGACCCTAGGAAGGAGCAGCCACACGAGCTGACATCTTCCCCCTGCCCCCCAATCCCATGTTTGCAACTCTGTTTAGGTAGATCAAATCCCATCTTGAGAAGTCAGAAGCATCTAAGCATCTCCTTTCCAGTCCCTTAGGCACTTTGTGCAGGGCTAAAGAACAAACAGACCAAAAGACCCCAGTTACTGAGGGCAGAGCTGATATACAAAGCAGTGCCCTGGTGCAACTGTAGACCAAACCTTCCAGTAAGATTTTTAGTGTCTAAGTGGGTGGGACAACATGTGTGTTTTGTCACCGATAACCAGCCAAAAACAGTTTTGTGTAACATGCTCAGTGCTCCCCAGCTAGAAACTGTGACAGGTTTTGTGGACACTTTGTAGGAGCTTTCCCCAAGAACAGAAAGGTTACAGGATGCTAGGTGTCCATGTCCATGCTGTCAGCTTCTGTCAGAGTACAGAGAAAAAACAGCTTTTGTTGCTCTGGCAGCCAAAACAGCCCAAAGCATACACAAGGCCTAAAGGGACTAGAGGTGCCAGAGGTTATTTGAGCACAACTGCCATGCTTCCCTAACATTTGCGCTCCTGCCTTAATACTTTGCAGTAGTGAATATTTGGATTTTTAGGCTGTTTTACTAAGCTCAGCAGAGCCTGAAGTTTTGAACTGTTACAGAAATGGGAAGAAGGGGAGAGATGACACCTAATAAAGGCCTGGCTGCTTTAGTAATGAGAATCAGAACCTCTAGATCACTAGCTCATTAAACCCAAGTGGCTGTTTTGTAGCCTACATTAAGTAAGTTCATTATTTTTGTTCAGTTTCTAGATGACAGGCATCCACATTTAAAAAAAAAAAAAATCTCCAAGGGGCAACCATTCTCTGGTCCACATGTGGGAGAAAAGCCAAGGACTAAACAAGAAGAGATCCTGAACTTCCTTCTCATACCTACCAAAAGTACCACTGAAAAAGAGTAGTTGATGCTTGCTAAAGGTATGGTGTGAAGAAATCAATGCCAGTATCCTGCTTTTCTGGGGAGACAAGACATCAGCCACTAGGACCATTAAACCAGTACCCATCATCAGCAGAAAATGCAATTTAAAAAAAAAAAAGAAAAAAAAACCCAAGAATGTACAAATGTGTTCATTCTTCTTGAGCAAAGTGCTTTTAATTCAAAACGTTATCTCTAATCAGTGTCCAGAACATCACAAACCACCCTGCCAAGTGACAAACGAGTCAGCCCTACAGTCTCATCCACCAAGTAGCAATGCTATCTGTCACACCCCTCCTAGTCCAAATGAACCCTCTTCCTAGGTTTTTACAAACTTTCTTAGCAGAGAGCTTAGTGTCATTTCGGTTTCTTCTCCTTCTGCAGCTGCCTTTCCAGGGGCCAGACAGTCCCCAAGTGAGCAAGCAAAACTGAAGGCAGTACTGAATGCAACTAATTGAGTTTATCCTTGGAAGTTAATTAAATTTTAGCAATTCTAAAGAAATCAAAGCTCCATTTATTTATTTATGGCTTTCTTTATAAAAATGTTCCTATCGATGTCTTTAGGAGATAGCAATATATAACCACACATATTAAGTCCTAGTAGAGCACCATGCCAAATACAAAGGAACTCCTCACGTCATCAAAGAAAAAACTAGCTTCAGGCAAGGGCCTGTTCAAACAGCTAGGCTTTGCATGGTATCTAAAAGTCAGCTCTTTTGAAAACTCAAGGGAAGCAAATTCTAGCACTGCGTTCTCTCTGCTGATGGCATTCAGCAACTGGAAACATAAAATTAGGGACCTAAAGCTATCATCTGGAGATCACCAGACAAATCCCAAATCCACTTGCAAATGTAAGCAAAATTCCCTTTGAAGGGATATATGGCCAGGCTTTGAGATCCCAACGATTTAGGAAGAATTCAAGTACAATTGTTCACATATTCTCAAGATGAAGTTACAGTATTTGATCATTTTGTGTCCTTACACAATTTCAGAGTACATCATGAATATGTTAGCTTGATATCCAGCACTAGAAACAAACAAAATATCTCTTGGTAATTGCATGGTAGGTATATCATTAGAAATAAACTAAACCACCTTTTTTTAAAATGAGAAGCTGCAAGGAAAAAAAGGAACATCCACTGAATGCTGACTCAGATATTACAACTAGAATTTGGCATCCAAGAGACAGTAAAGAAACCTAACTGAAAACTAGAAGATACTAAAGGAAACAGAATAGGATGAAAATGTTGATTTGTCGCCATACTTTTGTTACTGGCTGTGCCCATTACTTTTATTTTCATCATGACAAGATCCCAAACCCCTGCTCTTTAAAGACACAAGATCCAGGAGAAGACAGTAATATTAGGTCACAGGAATAAGTTTTCATTTGGTTTCTACTAAGTTTCTTTTGGAACAGAAACCCAAAGTAGATCAATGGCAATTTCTCAAACCAAGAACTAAATAATAATGGTTCTCAAGGATCTTAAACCCTACTGTGGCCTACAAAGAAGTCATCACTATAATTATGTATGTAATTGCAAAGATAGGTCCAGAATATCTGAAGATTGTGAATAAAATATTAATAGACTGCCTCTGTGATGTGCTATCTGAAGTTCCCACTAAACATTTAATGAAAACCCAGCCATTCACATCTTTGCTTTGCTGGATAAACATGACTGGAGTAACCCTAAGTTTTTGTAAGAAGGTGACTCTCAGCTAACAGGTTTTGAAGGTTCTGAGAATTAATACACAGCCCTAGGTCTGGACCTGAAAGATGAATCTAGTTAAGAAATAGTCATCGCTCTACCTGATCTTCCATCTCTTTGAATATCCACATGATACCACTCTCCATCATTGGCTTTCTTCTGGGTGGCCTTGACTTTAATGGTCCCAGAGCCCATGTCCAGCAGCAAGTAGAGGTTTCCATCTAGAAGCTCAACTGCAAAGAAGTCTACCTTTGTATTTTTCTGGCTCCTGGCATCTTTCCTCTCCTGAGGCTTGCCATGGGTGAAAAGGATCAGTCCATTGGGTTCAGTGGTTCGGAAATCAAATGAGATGGAGCCCATCCTTTTGGTATTCCATTTAGGCAGACTAATATAGGCCTCAGGTGTCTCAAAGCTGATGGGATCCAGTGTAGCCACGTTCTCACACACGAATTTCACTTCCCCGTAGATCTTCATCTTAGTATCACCAATCCGTGCCAAGCGAGACAGCTCCAGACGAATGTCGTTATTCTTATAAACAACCTGCCAGACACAAGGAAAAATATCATACATCAATCCTGCATACAGTACAAATACCTCAATTACTGTCAGCCATGGGAGACAAACTTCTCCCAAAAGGCAGTGAGGAGCAAAAAGGAGACCATGCAAGAGTCTGACATGATGACAGAGGGAGAGAGCACAATCAGGAGTGCCTACAGAAGTGATAGCAACGGGTACTTTGCGATGACTATAGATCAGATAAGCAGGCAAAAGAGAACTTTTAACTGAAGGACAGTGAGAACAATTAACTCTACCGCAGGCCCACTCTGCTGTAAAAGCTTTTGTACATAAAATACAGTGTGTGCCTGGTATCATGCCGTTATATTTGCATAAATCCCATAAAAAATACATAACAAAGAGTAACTTCCATGTCCATCTCTGCTAGCCACAGCAGTACCACCACTGCCACTTCTCTATGATTCCTATAAGCCCACTTAACTACCAGGAGAGAGATGCAAAAAAATTTAAGCAAGTTGCCGTAAACTGTTGGTGATTGCCCTGTGGCTCCTAAAGAGCTACAAGAAAAAAATAAGCAAAGACTTAAAATTTCTCTGACCAAGAAACCTTAGATCACTACAGGCACAAACTTGCTATGGAGATATCTGCATAGCTTACCCTCGCTTCAAGAAACCTACGCTCTCTGTGCTAACACATAAAAGCCTGTACATATTCAGTGCCTGGACTCTTACTCACTCTGGGTTAAGGACCAGAGCTCGGGATTCTGTGTTGCTACACAGATGGAAATTAGCCAAGAGAAGAGTCCCAAACAGGCGAGAACTCCTGAGCATGCCTGGCTTGCTCAGGAGTCTGGACCTCCTGCCCTTCTCTTTCTCACAGGTACAGAATAAATTCTTTACGAAGAGGACTCCTCTCTGCCCCGTGCCATTCTCACACAGAGGCAGGGACTGGAGAAGGCACAAACCTGAAATATTTGTAAACTTTCTGTGCTTCCTAAACCCAGAGCTGGCACATAAAGCAAGCAAAAGCATTTTTGCAACTCACACAGTTTTGATTGAATTCATGTCCTGCAACACTACTGAAGACTCTGATTTCTTCTAAGGAGTTAATATTTTAAAATACTTTGTGTCTATTATGTATAGCATATACATACACACACATTTGATTTCTGCTTTCAGAATGTTAGCAGGATGAGTTGTCAGCAATTTGCTATGAAAAGAGAAGGGAAAGGAGATATGCATTGTTAATTCTACAAATAGGACAGCAAAGTCAGAGAAATGAGTGTGCAGTAAACATTAAAAGGCAAACGAGGGAAAGAATGAGGGATAAGCTTCTAAAGTAGGTGACCTCAGGATGAAAAAGAAATGAAATCACAATTCAACACATTTGTAGCAAGCGAAGAATTTTCAGCTTTCACTAAGCATTAAAGGAGAATTTCTCCCCGGTGCAGCCAGCACAGCACCAGATTTTCCTGTTGTAAAGGCAAAACACCCTACATCAAAGTGAAAGGAGAAGCCAGCTGTTAATTCCCTTTTAGAGTCATGGCACAAAGCTGTAGTTCCTCCCAGCAGAGGACAGCATTGACTCTCAATAGCTTGTTTTGCTTCCAATTCCCAATAAAGCCCTCTGCCCTCGCACAGACTTCAAAAACATCAAGTCTATCTGCAACAGGAATAAAATATATTTTCAATTTGTGGGACTGTAGTAGTTTTATTCTACAGATTAACATGTCAAATGCTCTCACTAGACAGACCATACACATCCTTCCAGTGACTCAGCAAGGCTATGCATTACATCCTCCCCCTCTTGCCAGACAATGAGGTGCACATCAGCCAGACAGCAGAGACAAGCTCCAGCTACCTTTGTATCCAGGAAAGGCACCCGTAAGAAGTGTGAGATGCACTCCATGCACATGCAGCTATCTGGACTGCCCAGGACTTCTGCACATACTTTGTGTGTGCAGCAAGTCCAGTGCTTTCCACAAACACTAGTTCTGAGCGCAGCATGCAGTCCTCTCTCTACATCTCAAGGAAACAGAGGAGCTGAAGGTACAGAGGAAAATAAATAGAAAAATTAAGAGGATGGAACAGGATGCTTTATGAGGATAGCCTGAAAAGGCCAGGGCTCTTATATTTAGAAAGGTGTCCTGAGAAAAAATGATTGAAGTTTACAGAAGATGGAGAAGGTTAATGTAGAACTGCTCTTTGCCAAATCCAGCAATAATAGAACTAGAGGCACTCGCTGAAACTTGTAGGATATCAGTTTAAAATGGATTTTTAGAAGTATTTATTTACACAGAGGGTAGTGAACTTCTGCACCTTCCTGCCACAGGAGGTTGTGGAAGCAGAGAGCATCAGCAGGCTCAAAAAGAACCAGAAAGATAAATGGACAGCAAGTCCATAAACTGATATTAAAGGTAAAAGGAAGGGATGGACCTTCTAATAATCCTAATCCAATAGCAGTAGATGCTGTGGGAGTGTAAGGGGAATGCACCACTGATAGTAGCCATGCTCATATGCTCCCCCTAAACAGCACTTGCACTATTGGAGGCAGAATACTGGGTAAATGGATTGACTGTTCTTCAGGCCCACTAGGGCTTTTCTCATGTTCTTAATGAATCTACATGTACAGTAGGTTGTGCACAGTCTACTCCTTGTCTCACTGCAGGAACAGCCTGGGAAAGAGAGTAATTGGAAATGGGTTCCTGTGGACAGAGTCATTCTGCCAGCACATACATACGGGACTCCCTGACTTGGGCGCAACGGTGCATTTTTGGTTTCACCCCAGTATGGAGTTGCTTTGGTGGGCAAGAGGATGCCAGGCCTGAATGAACTGTGACTTTAATGATCCTAACATAGGAGAACTGGCCTTATAGAAAACTACTAACAGTTTCCTACGGCAGCACTCCTCTATACTGTACCTTGTCCCAGCCTTTGCACATATGAGAGGAGCAGACAGGTACCACAATACCATATGAAAGGTTTGATGAGGGATTGATGCCTGGTGCTGGGTTGTATCTAGTTATGACTCAGCAATCTGCTTTCAGCAACCTCTGCAGGTTGCTGATAGAAGGGATATGATCACATACACATAAGCAGTTTCCAACTCTCAGTTGAGCCATATACAGGTTACATCTCCCCCTTTCACATATTTGATACTTGAGTAACAATTCCTCTCTCTTCTGGGGAAACACAGAGGGTCCACCTCTGGGTTTATTTGGGGTTTGCTGTAGACTGCCTTGTATTTCATTAGTCAAACCAGTACCACAGCTGGAGAATCCTTGAGACAGAAGACTTTTAAAGGATCTAGAGAAAATTACATGGAGTCAGTTGTAACCCAGAAAGTCACTAACAATTGAGGATCTGAGAGCAAGTTTGAAAGAAAGCACCAAGAAAACAAGCACAAAGGAAGACTTGGGGAAGAGAGGAGAAAGGGTGTTGAATAGACACAAGAGTTCTGAATTCAATCTTTTCAAACAAATAGATACATCCCAACCTGAATCTCTATTATTCAAGTGTTTGTTTTTCTACATTATTTTCTTTAAAAAAAACCAAACCCACAACCTAGCTTGAGAAATTTAAAAAGCACCTGTGTTTAAGGCAAAAGTACAAGTGTTCATATAGCTGACTTGAGGTATCACTGACAGCCACATTTCGATATCAAGATCTTGATGTATAAGCAGGTACACCAGAACTCTCATCACTATAAACAAAAGGATAAAAATAATCCTTGGGTGTAAAACCAAGGTGAATCCTGAGCAGGAATAGAGAGACAACAGAATCTCTGGCTTGGGCAATGAAATGCTAAGGCAGCTTCTGATATCTGCAGTTCAACTGTTAAACCAAAGGTTCAAGAATGAGAAAAGGGAATATAATTAAATGAGTGGAATGCGTGTCCCATAGTGAAGAACATTCAAATTCAGTCTGTTTAATAGGTAGAGGTTAAAGGATGATTCGATTACAATCTATGAGCACCTGTGCAGAAAATGGAATTTGGCAATAGAGAGCTTTTCAGTCCATGTGACAAACGAATAATGGGATCCAGGGGCTAGAAATTGAAGTTAGAGAAATTCACACTTTAAAATATTATGACTTATTTTTACATGAGGGTAATTTGCTATTGAAATAATTTACTACAGGTTATGGTGTGTTCTCTGCTACTGGCAAACTTTAAATTAAAATAGTATCTTGTTTTCTCTAAAAGACATAGTGAAACAGGAATTAATTATATAGCAAATCAGCCTAGATTATCATAATGGCTCTTTCTGGCCTCATAACCTATGAATCTTTGTGTTTTAATGAAATCAGCAGATGCTTCAGTGCAGTTTTCCAGAATAGATGAAACACATCCTTCCCAAATGTTAAAACTGCCTGGTAAAGGAGAAGATGCTTATGTCAATTCTGGTCTGACTTGCCACCAGTGCTTCTAGTGAGGCTTTTTTATATGTTTGTGATCCTACCTTGCAACCCACCATTAAAAAGGAAGTCAAGTAAAAAGTCTAGGACAAAAAACTTGATTCTATAGCTCTAAATATATGAGCTTCAAGAACTAGTTTCTTAGACAGTCACCTCCTGCAAGCCAGATAAGAAATATTTTCATGTTTCACTGGGGAAGCTGTCTGCCAGCTGTAGAACCTATCATCTGCATAACACTTCCTACCTCTAGTCTCATTTTACGATCTCTGAACTAACTTGAGGGCTCTTCAGGATATACCAAAATACTGATTGAAACCCACACCTCTAACTCCAAATGAGGCCATAACTGATTCAGAGAGCTGTCCCTCACTAGAACACAGTCTTCTAGTGGCACTCTGGGACATGGCTTCTGTAACAACTTAGAAGTACGCAAAGCAATGAAAGCAGTGTCCATAAATTTTTCCGTTTTTATCAGATGGCTTTCTGAACAAAGCCAATCTTGCCTGTTTAAACAGAGACAAGCTTGAGTTCATCCCATGTCTGATACGTGTATCAGAGAAGGTCAAGAGGCCTAAGGGAGTCAAGGAGATGATTCCTGATACAGACATACACATCTACTTTATTCCAGGACGCAAAGCAGAAAAGAGAAAGGGGAAGAAAATGACTAGAAAAAAAGCCATGCACAGAGCACTTGAAAAGTAACCTTCATGCTTCCAATCTTAAAATCACTTTATATTCCAAAAATGAAATTAGAAAGTGAAAAAAGTGTTTTTTCCTTTTCCATGAGGACTGCTTCTAAATACACTTTAACAGAGGAATATTTTGACTGTTCAATGCCTTTGTTTAATGAATTGGACCAGTATAGATGGATGGTCAGAGACAGGATAGTCCAGATACACACAGTCTCTGATAATCAGCAGCAGAATTCCGTGACATCTGAGACATTTTGCGGGATAAAAAGATACACAGTAAATTAGGTTTCCTTTAAATCTGCTGAGAAAGAAGAGTTTGTTTTAAGCTGAGCTAAAACAAATTGGCAATCTAGTTTTGAGGTTTCTTAAAAATGGCAACTTTGCAATTCTGAGGCATTCAAGGAATTTCTCCAGCTAAACTTATAAGAAGCTTCACTCATGGGTTAATGAGAGCTCTAATCAGATGGCTTTTCACAATGATGAAAAGCATCTCTCTGCAATCAAGTGAAGATGCAGATAGAGAGGGAGCAACAAAAGTGAGGAAAAATGATGTGCTAAACTTGGCCAGTAGCCAATATAAAAATTCCTCTCCAAGCTGGTGCTATTAAGCAGGAAACAGGGTTTTTGGTACAGGCTGGACACAGGCATGCTCCAAAGGGGAATGGCCATTGATAGCTTGGCGAATTAGAAGATGACCATTGTGAAACATCATGAAAAAGAGCAATAACCTGAAGGCTACATAAGTTTAGCTAGCTAGGAAAAGCCCCTCTGAAGTTCAGCCAAGTTGTCCACCTACTGCATCCTGTGTGTCACCAATTGCTTATTTCTGTCAAAGGCTGCCCCGCCTTCACCAACTGCCCATATCACTTCTCAGAAGGGCTAACTGCAAGACGTTCAGCCTAGAGCTTTTCTAAGACTTCCTTAAAGGCACCTGCACTGAACAAGACAAGTTCCTGCAGCTTAATAAATTACAGTTTATCAGCTGGTTTACCAGAACTATGTGTTTATATCCTGCCCTGAGCAGCAAGTAGAAGCAAACACACCAGCTATCAGCGCTTTACTTTGTGTTTGGGACAGACTATGTATGCAGCGATCCAAGGCTTCAGTGATAGGTAACTAAAGCTGCTGTACTTATTTAAAGAATTGTACATGGACTGTGCATACCTGGTCTAAACATATTTGATGGTTCACTGGGATTACAACTGTATTCAGGTAATAAACACAATCACCATTCACCACACTGAAGGAGTTAATTTACCTGTCATGAAAAAGAATACATCGAACATTGATGATAAGTAACTGAAACCAAACAAATAAGATTCAAATATGATTTGTGCTACATTGACTAAAGTAATGTGATCCTACATTTCATCTGAATTACATTTAACAAAGAACATGTGTTTGCCCAGCTAAAAATAGCAATATGGAGAGTAGAACGCTTAAACAGTAAGGCAAAACTATTTCAAGCTTCCCTACAGAATTTTTTCCACCTTACAAATCCATTATAGGTTCTGAACAACTTCAAGTTTTGTGGAAAACTCCAGAAGAGAAGAGATTGATTTAGTTTCAGAAGACATAGGAAGATACAGAGAAGCACTCCCTGAAGTAGGATATAAAGAAAGAGAAAGAAAAGGGATTCAAGGTGCCAGTAAAAAAAGGCTGACAAAGGCAAGGTGGAATTTCTTCAACTGGTCTAGTGAGAATGTTTCTGTAACAGATACCCAGGACAGAGGACGCAGTACTGCATTGTGGTCACAACTATCCTTTAAGCCAAAAAGTAAGCCCCTGCTTCTCATGAGAATTCAGGACATTGGAGAGTGTTCACAGTTACTACAGAGTTAACACCAACCCAAATCATTCACAGGGTATCCCAGAGCAAACTTAAACAAAGTAAGGCAGATCAAGGTCCATCTTGCTGCCTTATCTTTCACCTTGGAATATACCAAGATGAAGACCAAACATTTCTATCTACACCTTTTTGGAGTAAGATCTGAGATTTTTTGCCTTATGACCAGCTAAATATATGAATGAGAGAGATTCCAAACTTTAGGGGGGGAAAAAGTTGCTTTACAGCTATTTATTGAAGTTCTAAATACGTGTCTAGAGCTGTACAATACATTTTTGCATATACTGAGCCTGCCGCTTCTTGAGTTAGGTATGAATATTGCTAAGCGACTAAAATGTCAAATGCTCTACAGCCTTACTTATTCTTGGTATTGCATTGCAGCATTCAAATTACAGAAAAGCAGGGTTGTGAAATGACCTGCTTCTTGGATTCCTTCCTTTTAATAGGTAGCAATAAGGACAGAATTTATTTTATCACATGGGTGGATTTCTGCATCCTCCATGCTGGGATAAACTGACTGCTAGTTCATTTGGTCTACTGTTGAAGAAAATCTTGATTTCAAAGGGAATAGGAGACCCCACAGTTGCATCTTGAGACAAATATGATGGGAACATTACAAATTATATATATTTATTTGTGAAAAAAAGGCATGACACCGTACAGGGGGGAGAGAAGCTTTTATAGTTGCAAGAGAAATGCTGCTGAAGGATTCTATATTAGCCTCGAAGACTAAAGTCGTTTCCTCAGCTACTGAAAAGGCACAGGATAGGCAGCAGTAAGGTCAAGTAGAATTGGTTGTAACACACATAACATGTTGTTGTACCCTGGAAATGTCTCTGGATATAAGAAGGGCACAGAGAAGATATGTCAGTATTTTACAAATATTCATGCATATAAAATAATGAGGAAATTTTATGTTCTACACTGAGAGAAACACTTAATAGCTAAACACAGAAAATCATTCATGGGGTAGATTGAATGAATCATCCTGGAACGTATGGAGACATAGGAGGAGGCAGTGCTGTACTCTGCTGGAGATCATGTCCAGTTTGGAGAATTGCACTTCAAGAAGGGAGTGGGACTCTTTCCAAGAGTCCTGAGGAGAGCAATGAGAATAACTAGACATCTAGAAAATAGAAGAAAGATTGAAAGTATTGCTTCTTTTTAACATAAAGAAAACTGCAAGGAGACATTATAACAGTGTTCAAATATAAAAAGGCTGCTACGAAGCAGAAAGGAACAATCTGTTCTTTGTATCTATGCTGAAAAGGACAAGAAATAATGGGCAAAAATTACAGCAATGAAGTGTTAGAAATGATGTTAGGAAAAGCTTTTTTTAATTTAAGAACAGTGAAGCACTGGAAGAGATTGCCTGAGGAGCAACCATCACTGGAGACCTTTAATTACAGGTTAAACATATTGCTGTCAAGACTCACATAGATGTCATTGATTTTGTCTTGGGACAGTGGAAGTGGAAAGGATTAAATTACCTCTCATGGTCCATTCCAGTTTTGTTTTACATGATTCTGTGTTGCTGGGGGGGGGGGTGACATAAGAAGCGGGAAATTACTATATAGCTAAAGACTTTCCTGGTGTTCGATGCACAGAAAGGAAGAATAAACCTTATATTAACACAATTCTGATATCTCACAAATTTGAAGAGCTTAAATTTACAAATGAACTTCCTAGCTAATGAAGCTTTGACAGCTTTTTTAGAATCAAAAAAAAGCAGAAAAAAAAGAAATCATCATCACAGAAGCTTATTTACCAGCATGCAGTAGTTGACTTCAATTATGTTCAGTTCTGTATTGAGCTTATATAGACATTCACCAGTTACAGAATACTCTGCTCCTCGCAAATGCATCCTGAAATCTCAGATTTGTCTAGCTAGCACAAGCTAAATCTGTCTAGCTTGGTTCAGTGATGAGTATGTGAGGAAATGATTACTGTCAAGTGTCTTAAGGACTTCATCTGAAAGGCAGAGAGGAATTATTTTAGGATGACCCCATTGATCATTTAAGTCTTCAACTCTATTACAGAAGACACTGAAAACTGTATCAGACAATGACTTAGCAAATAACACTCCACTTAGAGATTTCATTGTATTTCAAATTCACCTAAAGTTGTGCAAGTACAAAAGACCTGTCTCAGGAAATAGATGTTTAGTATGGCTGGGTAAATGTTTCCATCAGGATGACTTTCTAACACAGAATTCCATTTTCCTAACAGAGAATTAGCAATGAAATGCTACACTTCAACCTGTTGCAACCCAAAACGGCACATTTAGTTTCATCAAACTTAACAGAAAAGCTTTTGTATGAATTTACCATAACATAAAACTGTATTTTCCCGGCATTGCATTTACTTTCAATAGCGGCCCCCATTTTTACCTCTGGTCTGCACTCTCTAGGGAAACACTTTCACACGACACAATGTCGGTGTCCCACCTGACATCAGAAGAGACACATGACTAGTTTTGCCACAAAGCAGCTTGACCCCCCTATGGGAGAATGGGACACAAGGCCCTACGGGACAGCTACCACATGGAACTGCACTGGACAGGAAAATACAGTTCTTGTTAAACTGGCTCCAGAATGTTAGGGGTCAGCTCAATAATTAATATGAAATAATTTGATTCAGGGAATATCAGAATGTTACATATGAATTCAATTCTGAAGTTTTGAGGGATTTCCATTTAAGAAAAAAAAAATATCTTACCAGCAGCAATGAAAACAAATGTGGGCTGGAGGAACCTCCTTTGGGACAGAAACTCTTCATTTCACTCAGCTTTTCATTTCAGCGATAAAATGTTTTAATGAGAACAACAATGTTTAAAGTCTTCCGTGAAAATACTGAATAGATATTGCTCTCTTACACATACACAGTTTTTCCTCACTGCCTATCTTCCCTAGCCAATAAGCCTTAAGCCTGCTTCACAAGAATATCCCTGGCAGGTACAAGAAGATAGCTCAGTCTCCATATGCCAGTCAAGCATTAGTCTCACTCCCGAGGCTTCCAATGTGCTAGGCAAATTGTGCTAACCGCAGTGGTGTTTTCTATGTTTTTGTCACTTGTCCAGCAAAAAACAAATCGAAAACATTTACCATTACGTATGAGAGAGCACATGCTTAAAAGTGAGCATTGCTCAAATAACGATGTGATTAAAGCAACAGAAGAAGTATTTAGTGGATTTAGTATTGTGTAGGCTTAGTCCACAAACTTAAAGTGGTGTCACTGTAACATGATGGTATCACTGTTTGTAGCTGGATGACAGCAGCTGGGGGTGCGTCTCCCTCCCTCAGCCTTAGCACAAAGGTTGCAGGGGCACTGGCATCTCCTTCTGTCTGCAATGGCAGCCAAAGTAAGAGGCATGCCTTCAGCTAGGCTTTCCTCCTGTGAGGGAGCAGAGACACTCCAGGTCTGCTGAAGGAGTGCCATCAGCAGGATGGCACTATCCCACGACTGACACCATCTGTCATAGTGCACTACACAGGTCTAGATGGACAGGGGAAGAGGACCTGCCTCCATACATCTAGACTGAAATACTATGGGTTTCTAAACTTTTTTTAATGCCTCTCTTGTTGCCCTGTGCAAAAACCTGCCAACGCGGGCATCTCTCCAGGATCTATTTGCTCACCTCTGTTCAAATTCCAAGGCATGGAACAAAGTTCAAACCCTCCACAGGTAGGATTCCCCAAACATTTATCTGCACTGGGCCTTATGTTGTGCGAAAACAGGGGGGTGATGAGCTAAATATTTACTTGGATATGTGCTGGAGGGGGCAGGGAATGTAATTAATTCCCTACCTACAAGAGACATCAAGAGAAAAATACTGTCATCTTATAACCCCATCTCGATGCTAGAAAAAGAACCAGAAGCTCTTTTACATCTTTCTCCTACACATATCTAAAAACGCTTTCAGCTGTGACCTCCAGCTCTACAGCTTCCAGCACTAACAAAAGGAAGGGCAGGGGGGCGGGGGGGAAGGAATCTATCTTCTGTTTGGGACTGAGTTCCAGTTATCACGATGCCAAAAAGTCTAGTCCATCTATTCATTCAGAAGCCACCCAGCTGCACCAGCCACAGCTTTAGTACACAGCGCAAGACCATCTGAGACCAATAAAGGGAGGCTGGGAATGGGACAGCTCCCCCTCACATGCTCATGTGGTCTCACCTGGCCTCCAGAGAAACCCTTACTGACAAAACTGTTTTCCTGGCCCCCACCATCTTTACAGATTTCTTGGGGAATAGTACTAAAACAGCGCAAGGAGCCCAGTGGTGCTGCCAGAGCCCACTGGGGCTGTTGGTAAAACTTCGCCTTCGCCCCTTGCTTTGATCTGGAAGCCGTGTGCATGGAGTGGAAGTCCAGCTGCTCCTGGGGGATAAGAGGAGAGGGAGAAGCAGTCAGCGCAGCCAGAACGCTGCCACCACAGTAAGAGAGCATTAAGGAAAGCATGTGAAAGGAGAAAGAAACAAAAGCGAAAAAAAAGGTGACATTTTCCAGTGGAAGCACTGAAATAAGAAGCAGAAATGGGAGACAGATGAGGGCCTAAGCACCCCATTCAGCACCAGATTACACTTCCTTCTCAAAGTGGATGGGGTGCTGCAATCAGGAGTGGCAAGAGCTCTTTGGGAAGGAGAGAGGTCAGGGCTGGAGTCAGCATTGAGCACCAGACAAAAGAAGCAGCTGATTAGCTGGTTCCCAGCACTCTGGGCCTGGTTCTGCAAAATGCAAGAGCCCTCAATACTGTTTTGTCTTTGGAGAGGGCCTATCACTATGTATTTTTTCCTTTCTAGGAGGAAAAAAAAAAGGGGAGGGGGCAGGGCAGGCTTTTCCCCAAAGGGAGCTGGACAAAATACATCTCTCCATTGTAGAAACACCTTCCACAAGAAATTCCTACAGAGCATTTTAAGTTAATTAGTGTCTTGGCGTTAACCCATTGTATTACCTCCCACTACCCCATTAAGGGCCACTATCCCCAGTTTACAAAAAGAGAAAGCAAAACAGAGGAAACTGAATATTCTTGGCCAATTCATACAGCAAGTCAATAGATGGTCAGAGAGAATGTCTCTTTTTCCTAATTACTACCCTGTGCCTAAGGAATAGCTAGAGGAAATGTTTTGGTGACACAGATCACCATAAGTAATCTACTAACCTCTTTCAGCTTTGAAACTCAATAATGTAAATACAAAATTGCACTAAATTTTTCCCTCACTTTGTTTACTTTTCCTACAATACCATTTTAATGCATCAAGGCACAGCGTTCCCATCTCCTCTGCGTGGAGCTTGGTTTTACATATAACAGAGACTGATCTCACATTTAAGAAAGCTTATTTGATACAAGCCTAATTTACAATATTATCTTACATTTTCTGTTTTGCTCAGTACTCTCTTACTGCTTAAGAAAGATCTATAGCAGCTCTTAAGCAGAGCTATAGAGCTTACATTGTTCAAACACTAACAGGCAGATAACAAAATCTGCCTTAGCCATTGTTTGGCCAAAATTCTCCATTTAAATCTTTTAATCCTTTCTGGTTAACTGGACTGCCCATCCACTTTTGTCGTTCAATTCCCAACAACCTTTCCATACTTTTACTGAGCACTGAGACACTACTGTGGCAGCAGCACACAGTCTCAGAACATGGTGAGCTTCCATTTCTAGAGTCACCTTCTTTGCAGGAGGGGGTTGAGAAAGGGGCTCTGCTCTTGTTATTACCTAGACCACGTTGACCAGAATGATAGAAATGATTGTTTCATCTATGTGGCACTTTTAAAGAACCAATTGTTTCTCCTCTATGGCAGTTTTATTCTCCTTGCATAGAGCAAGCGCTGTCAAAAAATCACAAAATACATAGAAATCAGTCAGCCATTCTTTTTCTAATATACCAAGAAAGCTTGACTGTGTGTTATATTGGCTGCTGAAGGAAAAAAAGAGGGGAATAAGAGGAAATGGATGACATAGTCACAAAACTTTAAAAAAATCCTGGAAGCAAGGACACATATGTATTCCTCAGTGCAGGACTGGTTGCCGATGTCTGGACATGTAATCGACTTACATGCTATATTTGTTTGCCGATATGTGCCTACGTATATTTGTATTTACATAAACATATTCATACACTGTGCATACACGCATAAGAAGGCATATGTATTTACATACTCACATATAGATCTGAACAGTGGATCTCTGCATTGGTAGCTACTAAGGGCATATGTATGGGTTTATACACATCTGTAAACAGTACCTATATGCACCCTACTATATGTACGTACACGTGTACACATGTACTCACCTCTCCACCCGTGATTCTTATGCAATGCACATGTTTTTCCAGGACAGTAAACTTATGAGTGCTTATAATTAGCATTAGAAGAATGCTAATTATACACCATCTGCATGTGGATCCCCACGTACATATGTTCTTATGCAGGTGTGTTGCGAACAAACTGCTTGTCTTTCTGGTAACTGCTATCCTTCTCTTACCCTGAAGGTAGCTCAGAAAGCAAGAGCGAAACACTCTACAGAAGGACGAAGTTACCATTTCCTACAGAAAAGGCTGGTGGAGATGACATTACACCAGAATCCTTGTGACTGCAAATTCAACTTTTGCATATCCACACCCTCCAGTTTATCTAGAAGTGAGATTTCAGTTCAGAAGATACAACTAACTTTGCTGTATGTGACATTGGACTGCGTGCTGAATGGGGCTTAGCAGGAGCTAAGCATGCTCCTTCATGCATTTCTTTTTCTGTGACCTTGGCATTGTCAAACCTGAAAGGAGCACAAACAAGGGAGGAAGCAAAGAAAATGACAACAGGGGCTTCCAAGTGGAGTATTTCTAATTTAAGCTATCCTGAGTTGGGCATGTTCTTGACTGCAGTCCTGTTCCAAGCCCAAATAACTCAATGTCAACTCTGATTGTTCTACTACTTTAGCTGGGCAAACAAGGAAAAAAAAACGACAACTGCATACAAAGCCCAGTGTGCAGAATATAAAGAGGCAGATACTGAAAAGTACATTGCTAGAGAATGTATGTTCAGCCCACGATGCATGCCAGCATAGAATCATAGAATCGTTTAGGTTGGAAGAGACCTTTAAGACCATCAAGTCCAACCATTAACCTAGCACTGCCAAGTCCACATCACTGTGTCTTGCCATTCCCAGGCAGAAAGTGTACTGCTTGGCTTGGGTCCTTCATACATAAGGCACTCGAAAGGAGAAGATTAGTGATGATGATTACGGCACTCTGACAGTGCTGCTGTCTTCTATATTGTACTATGCTCTTTTCTTCCTCTTTCTTTCCCTAGAGCACTACACTTTAAAAGGGCTCAATTTTTCACCTATCCCACACTTCCCCATTTTGCTTTGGGAGCAATATAAATAGTAACCAAAACAGGCAAATTATTTACCTAACTCCTCGGTCACTCTGTCAATAGGGTCTGTATGGTTTTAAAATAAAATTTCTTTGCCCTTGAAAGCACAAGTATCTCGTATTGTTCTGGCACCCACAAGCCTAACACCTCCCATTACAAACCCATCATTCGCATGCAGGTCTATTGATAGGTGTTACTAAGGGTAAGAATTATTTCTCAAAAGCTTCCAAAAGGAAAGATGGGTTGCATACATCCATCCAAGATCCTGTTAGTTCCTCACAAAGCCACAGAGAAGCCAAAAGTCCTGAACTGCTGTTTCTGCACTGTGCTACCAACTAGTTTTGTCCCACCTAGGCTGACATGCTTCTTGCCACGTTCTTGCTTGTGTAGAAGTATTATACCCCAGAAAGCTTAAATTAGCTTGAAGCAAGAGAATAAATTCCCTTGTGTTAATCACACCCTGCAAAGTTTGCCTGCATGTTTCTGTAAGAAGTATAAGAGGCACAGTCATGGCCTTCTAAAAACAAGTTTCATTTTCCCAGGCTGAAGCTAAAATCTGTGACAGTAATGGAACATTACTATTACATTATTATTATTACTACTATTACTATGATTACTACTGATTATTACACATTGGAGACACTGGTGTGGTCAGGGAAGCGAGAAGGTAGCAAGTGGCAGTTGAAGGGACTTGCTTCTGATTTTATGGAAGAAATGTTATTAATAAAGCTTTTCAGGTGCCAGAAAGAGACAGACTGAGGCAGCACACTGGGAAAAGGGCCGCTGCCCAAAGTTTCAGTCCTAGCACAGCTGAACTACAACCACTGAGCAACTTCCAGATACTGGAAAGCAGTCTTGACACTTGTCCTGGTTTCAGCTGAGACAGAGTTTTTCTTCTTCTTAGTAGCTGGTATAGTGCTGTGTTTTGGATTTAGGATGAGAATTATGTTGATAACACACTGATGTTTTAGTTGTTGCTAAGCAGGGCTTACACTAGTCAAGGACTTTTTAGCTTCCCATGCTCTGCCTGGTGCACAAGAAGCTGGGAGGAAGCACAGCCAGGACAGCTGACCCAGACTGGCCAAAGGGCTGTTCCATACCATATGGTGTCATGCTCAGTATATAAACTGGGGGGAGTTAGCCAGGGGGCAGTGATCACTGCTTGGGGACTGGCTGGGCATTGGTTGGCAGGTGGTACACAATTGTATAGTGTATCGCTTGCTTTGTATACTATTATTGTATTATTATTATATTATTATTACTATTACTACTATTCTATTTTATTTTACTTCAATTATTAAACTGTTCTTATCTCAACCCACAAGTTTTCTCACTTTAACCCTTCCAGTTCTCTTCCCCATCCCACCAGGGGGGCAAGGAGTGAGCGAGCGGCTGCATGGTGCTCAGTTGCTGGCTAGGGTTAAACCACAACAACACCTAAGGTGGATTCTGGAGAAGGACAAGAAGATATCTAAAATTCAGTTTACTTATCGCTTTGACATGCATATAATAATACATACTCAGATACATTGTCATTTCAGTTCATCCCAGTGCTAGATTATAGATTTAGGATCAAAGACTGTAACTCTCACACAATGGGAACCGTATCTAAGCCTTGCAAATAGTGACTATGAAAAGAGTGTGTATGTCTTGGTGCATAACCAATTGAACATGAAATGCCTTTGTAAAGCAGTTGCTAAGAGGGTTAATGTGATTCTTCAGTGTCTAAGTAGGAAACTATCAAGAAAGTACAGAGAAAAGACACTGACTACGAATATAGTATTAGCGAAACCATTTAATAATACTGTGGGCTGTTATCTTGCCTATGCTTTTAAAAAGATGTTAAAAAACTTCAAAGAGCACAGAAAAGTACTACAGTGATTTCAAGTCTCAGTTTTATACTATGCTAGGTGAGCTATCCAATGAATTCCATCTATTTCACCCAAAGGCAGGTTACAAGCTGATCCAAATCTACACACTACAGGAATCTGCACAGGAAGAAGTTCTCTGACAGAGGTCGTCTGCTTTCATTTAGGAGATAAAAGCATAATCATATATGGTGGCTAGCGAAATCACAACCATTCAGTCTGGAAATAATGTGCAATGTTTCCTAGAGATCTAATTAACTAATGAAGCCTTTAAATCATGATAGGATGCACTAGTAGTTAAAAAAAGGTTATATCTTGATAGAGAAGTCCATCAAAACCCCAAGAAGGCAATGGTTTGTTTAAAAGTTTCAGCTTATAAAATTTATGAAGTATGCAACAAATATTTTTTCTCTGTCAGATATAAATACATGAAGAACATAAGTGCTTATATCACAAGAGGATGACAAAGTATTTCGCAATCCATGAGAACAAAAGAGGATATTCATCAGCTACCAGGAATAAATATGCTTTATTTTTAATTTCACAGACCTGGGTCACTTGCTCCAAAGTCTTAAAAGAGCTGAATGAGGAGATTTCTGATCCACTGAGGTTTATTTTTAATCTTGAAATAACAGAAAGATAACAGAAGAATAAAAGAATGATAATGCTGTGTGAATGTTTTAAAAAGCCGAACAGGACAAGATGTATAACTGTAGAGGGGTTTAGCCTGCAGGAAACATAAACCCTGAAGGAAATAGCACAACAGCTTCTATCTGAAGGCCTTAATAATAACATTAAAGGATAGGAATACAATATTTAATGTCATTAGACCTTCCTGTGTAAAAGGACTTTCTGTCAAATAAACCTGATATCATTTGAATGACAATGGTAAAGGCACAGATGAAACATTTTTTAAGGCATTTGACTGAACACCAGAAGACAGCTCTGCTTAAATTAACAGCATACAAGAACAAAACAGGACAAAATATTAGATAGATAGATAGTCCTCAGCTAACAAATCTCAAAAAGTAGTTGTCAGTGGGGTATCATTACTGAAAAAAGGCATTTCTAATGCACCATAAGGATCCATATTTGCTGCAAAAGTATTAAAAAATTTATCATTTACCTAGACGTAAGCACTGAAGCTAATACTTGAAGGTAACACCAAGTTTGGCAGAGCACTAAATTACTTTAAAGACACAGCAGTCATACAGAGTGATTCACAGAGTGTAGAAGTCCAGGCCCTTTCAATCCAAGCAAGTTTTAAAACAGTTGAATACTAAAACATATGAGCTTATGAACATTGTAAACGGGTCATGAACTACAGAACCAGGAAGGGGAAGCTGCAGGGGAGCTGCACTCTGCAAAGCTGTGACTTTGAAAACAATTTAGGAAACATCGGAGGAGAAAGTGTGAGCTTCCAGTAAAGCACTATGGCCACAAGGGCCAGTTCAGTCTCAGGATATACGACTAGAATAAGCAATACGTAGCGTTGGTACGATATGGACTTAGGAACCCTAGGTATAATTCTAATGCCTACGCTTTCTTAAAGAAAGGACTCTAAAAAATTGCAAAGAATACATCAAGCAGCTTCAACGTGATTTGGGAACTGTGAATAAATACCTTACAGTAAAAGACAAGGAAATCCATCTGTTTAGTTTTTTTCAAAAGACAGATAAAGAAGGGACTTGATTATAGTGAATAAGGGAAAAACACTGAATTTCTGAAGCATCTTTATTCCAGTAGAAAACTGCATCACAAGAATCAACATTTGGGAGCTATTGTCAGACAAATTCCAAATGGATATAAGGCTCAATTTCTTTTTAAAGTGGGGGGCAATTAAACATCACAACTTATCAAGGAAAGTAATAGGTTGTCTTTTAATGCCTTCACACCAAGCCTGGTTAAAACATAACACCCCAAAAGAGGCCCAAAATGACTAGATTTAATGTGGGGAAAGTAGGAGAAATTGAGGTTTGTTGTTTCTTGTTTATGAACACACTGAAACTATACATAAGTGGGGGTAATTAGATAATCGACAGAAGGCTGAACTACCTGGGTATGGTGGTTGTTTTGGTCTTAAAATTCTCTGTGGCATGAAACCTTTACATGCCACAAATCAGTCAATTAGCAACAGGACAGGTGACTGCAGATTCACTTTGAGTAGCAGGTATTTGTTTTCTACTGAGTTGAGCAACAGATCAGGAGTTACAGTTCCTGGTTTCTATTTCTGATCCTGCCAATTGTCTGTTGGATAACTTTTGACAGTTTTTCTCATGATCTCTTATTGAGAAAGTCAGTAATTAACTAAATACCGCTAATACATCTCATTCTCCAAACAATAATTCTTTGCATTTTTGTTACCTTTTTTTTTATTGTTAAGGCTCTAGTACCCAAAATGCAAAGAAACCCAGGTGTGAGGAGAAGTCTTCCTTCTCCTTAAGACATCTTTAGCAGCAGCAAACTGAACCCAGAAAATGACAAGCACAGTCCCATGGAGAATGGCTCTTTGTAGAAATGCTTCTGAGTTAATACACTGAAGGGAACAATGGCACTCCCAGCAGGAGAAGATGGACAAGGTGACCTGATAGGTGTTTACTATTTCTAATATCTATGATTCTCTAGAGTTTGTCCCAGTAGGGCAGTCTCTTTTCATCCCTTTTTACACAGCACCAGTCCACCTTTTTGAGGCAGCAAAAAAAATGCTCCTAGGTTTTTAAGTGTCCTGTAAAAGACAACCCCACATAGATTCAGCACTCAGAAAAAGGGCCCAGTTGGGCAGTAATAAACCTTCTTAACAGTTACTCCCACAGTTACAGCCACAGGGAAAGAAATACACATAATCACAATGTGAACATCAGTCCTGGATGGAAAGATTCCAAGCCCAAGTTAAAGCCTGGGAACTGTCTGCTGCTACCGCAGCCCATACTGACCTAGAGAGAATTCCCAACTGGAAATGCTCCCTCCAAGCTTTTACAGAATTCCCAATTCCATACATGGAAAGATCACACAGTACTGAAATGCAGATGCCTCTGCAATGCAGCTCAGAGGCAGTTTTACAGCTCTGCTTGTTAATATCCTCATTTTGGATCAATAGTTTTGGGGGCCTTAATAATTACAAATGGTGAAAGCCAACTTATCTTGCATTTCTCTGCAAACATCCAGGATTCATCTAGCCCTCCTTATTGCTCTTTTCACTTAAAGCAACTCCCTCAAATGTAGGCTGCCTGACACACCCATGAACACTTGGTTTCATTCAAATGGGCATCATTACACCTCTGATCAACACATGGCACTACAGCCTTCCCTAAACCCTTCTCTCTCTGTTCCTCCTGCTCCTCCTACATACATATCTCACTTCCACATCTACACATTACTGCCTAACTTTGCACAAACCTGTATGTCAGACCTTATACCAAACTGACTCTCTGCTCCTCTGATATGCCGCTGCACAGCTGCCTTCCCCCTCAGCTGTGTGCAAGCCTTCAGGAACTTTACCTTGCTATGCAATACTTGCAAGTGTATCATGGCCTCTGATGGGTTGCAGCACATTGTAGTTAATATAAGGCAAAGTAAATGAAATATCTACCTGAAAATACTACAGGGAGCCTAGAAACGGCGTAGCCACACCAGGAAGTAAACATAAAAATCCTGCATATTACAGTAGATGAGCATCCTATTTCTGAAAACCGCCTCCTCAAATACCCAGGCAAGTCTAACAGAGCAGATGTGTAGCAATACTCCCCTAAAACCATTTCACAGATTCCATTTATTTGGGGCTGGGAGAGTCTGCATGCAGAAGCTGATGCCTTCATATTTTATATGCCATCAAGGATTTTTCTTGTGTGATACATGATTTTATGTCCCACTATCATTTTTTTTCCGCCAATTCTGTTATGAAGAGCCATAGTCTGTTTGGCCATTCCTTTTACAGAAGTCTCTTTTATGACCTCTGATGATCTTTGTTGCCCTTCTCCCCTTTCTGAGATTAAAAGAACAGAATGACAGTGTCCACTGTGGTCTTATTTAATGACATCATTATATTTTCTGTATTATTCTCTATTCCCTTCCTAAAAATTTCTAACATTAGATGCACTTATTTGACAACTATTGACCACTGAGTAAATATTTTCAAAGAATTCTTTACTAAAACATCAGTATCAACTCAAAGCCCATCACTGCGTATGGAAAATTGGGATTGCTTTCCCTCTCTCCCAATATATATATATATCTCAATTTGTATTTACATACATTTAATTTAATCTGCCATTTCTTTGTCCAGTCATTCAGCATTACTAGGTCATTCTTTGCAATTCTGCAGACAGTCCTCACCTTAATACTGTCATATTCTCGGCAAAATGGATGCCTTCTCCATCCACATCCCTTTCCATTTATAATTCCACCAACAAATCTCCAGACCTCAGCATGGATCCCAGAAGTCTTCTCCACTAGGGCCGCCCCATGGGAAAACTGCTTGTTTAGCCCTACGTTCTGTTTTTTACCTTCCAACCAGTTCTTCCTCTGTGCAGGGACCTTCTTTCTTTGCCGATTGCTTTTTTAATTCTTGAAGAGTCTTTTGGTGAGACACCTCACTGAAAGACTTTTGAAAGGTACACTACTTTTACCAGAACTCTTGTCCACACACTTACCGAGGCCTCAGTAAATCCAAGGAAGCTCCTGGTTGCCACAGTTAAAATACAATGCCAATACTATTCATAAGTCCTTGGCACCACCATCAAAGTTCATCCGCTGCACTCCAAATAAGTGGAGTCTGAGAAATGGTTTTAGGTGAGTATTGCTACACAGCTGCTCTGTTAGACTTGCCTGGGTATATGAGGAGGTGGTTTTCAGACATAGGCCTTTGATGCAGTCCCCCACAATGTCCTTCTCTCTAAACTGGACAGATATGGATAGGTGGACTGTTTGGTGAATGAGGAATTGGCTGTGTGGTCGCATCCAGAGGGTAGTGGTCAACAGCTCAGTGTCCAGATGGAGATCGGTGACAAGTGGTGTCCCCCAGGTGTCCCTACTGGGACCAGTACTGTTTAATATCTTCATCAATGACATACAGTAGGATTGAGTGCACACTCAGAAAGTTTGCAGACACCACCAAGCTGAGTGCTGAGGTTGACACGCCTGAGGGACAGGATGCCATCCAGAGGGACCTGGACAAGCTTGAGAAGTGGGCCCATGTGAACCTCATGAGGTACAAGGCAAAGTGGAGGATCCTGCACCCGGGTTGGGGCAACCCCTGGTATCAACACAGGCAGGGGGATGAAGGGATTGAGAGCAGCCCTGTGGAGAAGGACTTGGGAGTAGTGGTGGATGAGCCAGCTGTATCCTGGGCTGCATCAAAAGAAGCGTGGCCAGCAGGTCGAGGGAGGTGATTCTGCCCCTCTACTCTGCTCTGGTGAGACCCCACCTGGAGTACTGCATCCAGCTCTGGAGCCCTCAGCACAGGAAGGACAATGGACCTGTTGGAGCGGGTCCAGAGGAGGGCCACAAAAATGATCAGAGGGATGGAACACCTCTGCTATAAGGAAAGGCTGAGAGAGTTGGGAATATTTAGCCTGGAGAAGAGAAGGCTCCGGGGAGACCTTACTGCAGCCTTTCAGTACTTAAAGGGGGCTTATAAGAAAGATGAGGACAAACTTTTTAGGAGGGCCTGTTGCGATAGGACAAGGGGTAATGGTTTGAAACTAAAAGAGGGTAGATTCAGACTAGATACAAGGAAGACATTTTTTTACAATGCAGGTGGTGAAACACTGGCACAGGTTGCCCAGAGAGGTGGTAGATGCCCCATCCCTGGAAGCATCCAAGGTCAGGTTGGACGGGGGCTCTGAGCAACCTGATCTAGTTGAAGATGTCCCTGCTCACTGCAGGGGGGTTGGACTAGATGACCTTTAAAGGTCCCTTCCAACCCAAACTATTCTATGATTCTCACCAAAAGGTATCCTCATGCAAACCAAGTCTTTCCCAGAAGCTCCAGCTGCAAAACCAAAGGGGACACCAACACTTATTTACCCTCCTCTGCTGGATGCACTGGCAAATCCAACCTCCAGGAGGAATGGGGAAACAGAGCTGGAATCAAGTTTTTAAAAACCATCTGTGGTTTCCACACAGACCCAAAACTCCTAATAAGGGATAGAAGTGATTTAGAAAACGCACTCAATGTTAAAGCTGTCATTTGAATTAATGTGTAACATATAGACTTTATATGAAGCTCACAATGAGATGA
The DNA here is from genome assembly GCA_020745775.1 of Theristicus caerulescens. Taxonomy (NCBI): domain Eukaryota; kingdom Metazoa; phylum Chordata; class Aves; order Pelecaniformes; family Threskiornithidae; genus Theristicus; species Theristicus caerulescens. The sequence continues at coordinate 47,586,419 of CM036564.1, read as the reverse complement.
AAGTTATTAACCTAGTAAGTTACATGCATAATTAATTTCTCCTGTGATATATGATTTGTGAAGTTCTAATAGAATGTGCCGCAGAGGTTGTAAACAGGAAAACTAGCCTGAAGCCAGAAGAGCGAGGCATATGCTAATTAAGACAACATACTAGAAATACATATTAAGAAAAGAATAGAGAAGAAGAGAGGAAGTGACAACGCCGCATTTCTCTGTGACGTCCTAGTCTGCAGTCATGAATAATAGGAAGCAAGCTCAGACAAGGAGAGAGAAGCAGGCGCACCAAGCTCGGGTAAAGGAGAATGAAGGCATTCAGCATTCTTGTTATCTCAGATGAAGGCAACTTCGGGATAAATCAGCCCTGGAATATAAACCGGGGAAATGGAGGAAAGTGCTCAGCTGACAGCTTGCCTCGTTTGCTGAACACTGAAGCTGCAGAGGAAGAACCCACTCTTAAATATGAGAACAGCATATACTTTTCTTGAGCTTTGCTTTGTAACCAATTTTAATATTGCAATTGATTGTTTAACCATTACCTGGATAGAATAAATGAACTGGACATCCCCAGTAACAGCTTCTTCTTAAGAAAGATGACAAACACAGCAGTCTTGTCCTTTAGGAGTGACAAGTCACAAGGATCATGGTTTGTCAAACTCTTGAGAAAGCTTTCCCCTGTGCTACAGGTGTTTTTCTTTACAGTTCTTTACACCTTCAAGATGAGTGATGTGACAGCCCCTCCTTTGGGTAGGAACCTCCTTTGGGAGGCTACAACCAACATCCCATTTAGTCAGTGGCCATACAGCTGCAGCAACCCAACTGTGGTCACATCATCACTATCAGGAGGACAGATTTCACCCTAGTGTCTCACTGGTCTCAAGAAAAATTGTGGTTTTGAAGACAGCCACAAAGACGTCCTAGCATTGTCAACGCTGAAGAGTAGACTGAAACCCATATCAGAGGTCTGAGAGAGAACTGGCACCTACATAAACCACAATAGCCACCTTTTCTCCTACCCACTCAGATAACAGCCATATTGAGCTCATATTTGCTAAAAGCCTCCAAGTACCAAGCATTTCAGGATCTGCTGCACTTTTAAGTCAGCAGTTAACAATGCAAGTGAAACCCTTCACTTCCGCATTTGCTGCCCATGCGAGAATCTTCCCAGAGGTACAAGAGCAAAAGACTAGGAAAAAGTTTTTCATCAGAGCCTGGTCCAGATTGTTCCAGTGGTTTGTCTGATCCAGCTGCAAACATGAGAACAACTGTGCTGTCCTCCTAGCATTTCACAGCAATGTTTTAGTCACCTCAAATGTTCTGAATTCCACTGCCGGATCTTTTCTCTGACCAAAGTTCAGAAAGCATCAGCATACTTACCTTCACATCTGTTCAGGGTTTGAAACCTACTGGAGCACTTCACAACGAAAACCAAACTGGAAAAGAAACACTGGAAGGCAACTGAGAAGCGAGATCAGAAGGGGATGGACCTGATCAGCCTTCTAAAAATCACTGGCTTCATTCCCTGTTGCTGCTACTGCGTGATGATGGCAAGTGCTTGCAAAAGCAGATTGCCTACCTCCTGCACCAATCAAGGGAACATCTTGCCTCTGGCTGGCATCTCACTGCATTCAGCTGTAGTAAAAGAGGGAAATCTCAAGGACAACCAACACAGCCACGATGTTCTGCCAAGGTTGCTGTTCCTAGATGAGGAAATGGTCCTCTCCATTTTTCTCAGCTAGAAAGAGGGAGAGAATATACCCCCCCCCTACATTATCCTAAAGCCTGCAGGTGCCAGTAATCCAAATAAACGTAGAGCAATTAACAGAATTAACACAGCTTTAAATAGCTTGGCTCTCCAGATGCAGACTCCTAGCAGGGTTCTATAAAATGTAAAGTTATTACAGATAAAACCATTAATCATCTGTTCAGAGACTTGTTCTAGATGCAAAACCCATTCCACTTAAAATGGCTAATAATCAGAAAGAAAGGCACAGATTTAACAGGAATGATTATGCCACTCTCAAGCCCCATTTCTAAATGCCATTTTTCATCTCTGCCACCATTCCCAAACCTCTGTGTTCCCTCTGCTTGCTAACACTGATACAGTAAGAAAGCTTTGCTGCCATCACTCACAGTTACCTGTTGGCGTGCTAGAACTGAGACACCACCCCTCAGTCACTCCCACTCTGGCCAGAGGAGCTTGGTGACTCGCACACTATGCATCACTGCTTTCCTGGATGCAGTTGTAAACTGTTCAGTTGTGTGTCATGAGCCCCATGCAGACCACAGATAACTGATGCTCTCCCTGAAGTGTTAAGTACTCAAGTGCTAAGATTTGTGCTTAGGAAGTAGGAGCACTTGAGTTTTCCCCCCTCTGGCGATGTGAAGTCACCAGTAGCCACAGTATGCAATACAGCAATCCTCCTGATGTTCCCCTAAGACCTGTTAAAATAAACACCATTCATCTCATTGTGCTACTACATCTGTCTAGATAGCTGCAAGAAGCAAGGGAGGGAAGCAGACCCTAACTCATCTTTAAGCTCTCATATTACCATTTCTAATACCTCCACTTATGGAACTGTAGCTCAAAAGAGTATAAAACTTTGTGATAAGCAATTCAGAGCTTAAATTGCATCTTTCCATATACCTATATTATTCCCATTGAATTGCTTAGGAATCAAGATACATCCACTGTTAATTCTGAACTAAATGAATTTTGCCTGTGCAGTTTGAAGGAAGGAGGGAGAGAAAACAATCCCAAAGCACAGATATTCAGTGCAACAGACAACATCAACAGGAGTAGACCAAAGCCAGACAGTAGCAAGGACAAAGAATTAGAACAGAAAGAAAGTCAGAGACAATACAAAATCTGGTTGTATCATATCAAGCCTGCTGCCTTTTCCATGCAGTTCAAGTAACAAATGCTGCCCATTTGTTGCCTGCCTCTTCCTGTCCTACTCATGCTTGACAGCTAGCTGGCTCACTGCTACAGAGGAGTGGTGGACCTGGGAGGAGTCGTCCAGCCCACCCGCTCAACATTCAAACCTCATCATCCTTTCTTGCCTCCCTTTTTGGCAGCCGCAGCAGCCTGGCTTGTTGTGGTGGGTAGTAGCAGCTCAGTCTTTCCTCATTGCTCACAATACACGCGCACACACGTGTGCATTTCATAGCAATAGTCTAGCCTTCAGGGTCAGGCAAGATTTATATAGTGACTGCTGCTCCCAAAGAGATGACATTTGTCAAGTGGGAAATAAGCTACTACAGCCAAAAAAACCCGCTCTAATTAAAGCTCTAAAAATGTAGATCCAGCCCTTGCACGCCATGATTGAATGATCACAACCTACCTGAAAGCACAGCTAGAGTATAATATTCTCTGCTGGGCACCTCCATATTTGAAGATTACAATAAAATTAAAAGACTAACAGGAGAAAAAATAATTTCCAAGAAGGCTGAGGACTCACCAACGGTTCCAAAGCCAGACTGAAATGGGGTTAAGTTAGAAGAATTTCTAGCCTCAAATGCAGTGGTGCCTGTTTCTGCTGGTAAAGGTAGCAGATATTTTCAAAAGCAGCATAACTGGTTTCATTAAAAGAAAGTGTGTTGGGGGACACAGTTACATACAGAGCAGAGTCCTTTTAATTCTTGAGCTTGGAGCAGGTACTCAAATACAGAAGGAAAGGTGCTTCTCTCATCACCATTATAGCTATGTCAAGTGTCAGAGGGCATATCATAACACTGGAAAATACATTAAGCTCTGCATGCTCCATGTTATTAACTCTCTGACTACCAAGCTTTCAAACCCTACATGCCAAAAAAGTAAGTACCTTCGCTCTTTACCTTCCTTGGTGATGAGCATCCCACCCACTCCTAGGCTGAAAGTACCTGTTTTATACAAAAGTATATAAACAGCACAGTTTTGCAATTTCCTATAAGTTTATTAATATTAGTACATGGCAGGTCCTAACTCTCCAAAACTACCCTTGTCTGTATTTCTATCTGACGGTATAAGATTGATCCTTAGCAATCTCTTTAATGCAACATAAGGAGCAACAAATAAAAGTATATCTCCTATTTCTTCTCAGTATTCATCCAAACCAAGAGTTTACTATGCTTAGTGAACTACAAAGCCAAGACAAGCAAAAGAAGCTCATTTATTTTCATCATAAGCTGAGAACATCAGGCTTTGGACAGCCAAAGTTAAGATCACAGCATCCATTAGGATGGGACCACATTTGGCTAACAGAATAAGAAAAAGACAGCCAGAAATCCTTGCCACAGTAACCTTCATGTCACCACTGCTCTGCTGATGACTTTGGACTCAGCTATGTTTGTCCATCTCTGTATCCTGTCTTAGTTTGCTCATTCTTGAATGGAGATGGATTAGATCACATATTTGTGCAAGGACTGTGGCTTTAATATTTCCTCTTTAGGGCCTGGATTACCAATTACCTTTATTATATGCCCAAAGCACAGGCTATATTGCTCCAATCCCCATTACATTTTCTGAACTTGCCTATATGAATATAGTTCTACACCTGTAAACACTCATTTTCTGAACAACAGCACATGGCACATCCCTTGCAGGTACAGAAGCTCAACAGGAGTCAGGTTCATTATGCAGGAAAGAAAAGCCCGCTCCTGATGGTCTTGCTGCAAAGCAAGCACAGATGGCCGTAGCACCAAGACTGAGGGTCACATGTGGATGGCTCAGTCAGGATTCAGTGCAGTGCTCTCTTACTGGTGCAACACACCAGCCTGCTGGCTACGCTGCCCAGTGGTGACACCAGCCTCTGCTACTGGTTTCCTCCCTAGGTACCTGTTCCAGTGGCAGCTGGAGAGATTTAGACTGGGTTAGACCACGCTTTGTTCTAGCTCTGTGGGTTCTCATTAGCTTATAAGCATGGTGGCAGTACCTAGTTCAAACAGCCCTGCAAAAAGATGCCTCTTACGCCTTCTGCATAGAAAGTTTCAGTATCTATGTTTGTTCATCAACACTTGCTTTAAGATGTATGCTCAATCTACATATGTACTTTATTAATCAGACTTTGGCCATTAATTACTTTTGTAAACTTTCTAAGAGTGCAGTAACTTCAGGAGTTCAATGCCACTGAACTGTTGATATGTGAATTATCCTTTAAATTAATCCCCCAACAAAATATGTGCACTGCGGCTGACCTAGAACTCCTGCAAGCTGCTGTCTGCCTTCTGATAAGAGCTCCAGAGAACAAGATACTGTATTGTAATAAATGCGATCTTAACTAGAACCTGTATTTGTTTAATTTGTGGACAGAGCTATGGAAAAAAAAAAAAAAAAACCAGTTTGTACTTCTAGGTTCATTATGGCTGTAAGATTCTAGAGCTTTTCTATATGAATTCTATTAAAGAAAAAATTTTAGGAGCCTAGTGATTGTTTCAGTACACCGATGATAAAATAACATCTCCTCCACCTCCTGTACCAAAGTCAGCTGAAACCTCAGCTCCTGTCTTTGGATCTCTCATGTTTTACTAATTGAAAAGTAATTCTAGCACTTCATTTTCATACTCAAATTCCCTCACTAAAGACTAATTTAATAAGGCAATTTAAAATTGTTTTCCTGCTTAACAGGAATACTTTCCATGGATATGGGCAGGTCATGAGTAAACTTTCTATGGACATGTCATGAGTACATTACTCTTCCATTTTCTATGTGGTCAGAGACATTTGATGAAAGAGATTGATCAATAATTAAGGTTAACTTATATTATTTTGCAACAAACCCTTATCCAATATCTCTTGCTATAGATGCAAATAAGCCAAGCTGACAAAGTTCTTTTCTGTGTCATGCATGAGGCAAGGCAATAATGCTAGCAGAAACCTTTCTTCTGTAGGGTAGGCAAGGGCTAAGCTATATAAGGAAAAGAAACTTTGAATAACTCCTTAGCTAAAGCAAAGCTGCAGCACTGGCAGCACACTAATACACCTGACAAGACTACTGATTTTAGTTCCTGGGGGCCAGGTCGTTAATCCTTACTGAAAATGTGAGAACATGAGCAAATGAAATATTAACCTCTGGAATGTACAGAGCAACACATACTTCATTAAAGAGTCTCCCCAAATCCAGCAGAAGTTTAACTGGTCCATAACTGGAAGATCATTTCCCATTCTGGCCAGACATGGAAGAAATCTCCTAAGATACACAGCACTTATGCAATTCCCAATATCTTGGACTGAAATCCAACAGAAACAGCACAAAGCAGAGAAACACCCATCAGACCTTGCTCATGTTCACAAATGAGCTGCAACACCAACTGTTTGTTCAGGGCTGATCTTCATTTGAACAGTCCCCAGCCTCAAACTCGGCTACTTAGATTGCTTGGGAGTAGGGTCTGTTCTGGATTTTTCCTTCATTTCCTCACCTGAGCTGACTCTTAAGAGAAAGCAGGGGGGCACTGCATACCCATCAGCAACAGTTCTGCTGGCAAGTTAAGATACACTTTTGACGTAATCTATACATGCCCTGTACAATCTTCCAAAGTTTGTTTTTTACACTTATCTTCTTGTCAGCTTGACAGGAATGTATAAAGAAATCAAGGATAAAACAAGAAGAAATGGGCAAATATTAGTGGTAAAGAAGAAAATTTCCCAGAGAAACAAAGTTGCAGTAATTCGAGGAATATCTAGTATTCTCCATTAAGAACATCAGTCAGTTGTGACTCTTACACTGTACTGAAAACATAGGCTCTCTCTGCCAGGAGGAAAAGCAATGAAAAGAGATAGAGCGATGGGTAGGTGTCCTTCTTTTATCTACTGCTCTACCAGTGGCAGGCTGTATGATGTTGACCAAGTCGCATCACATCTGTGCCTCAGTTACAACATTTGAAGGAAGAAGATAACGACACATACTCCCTTTGGTACTGTATTTTAGCTGACGGTTTGAAAGAAGCCGAAATCTCTGAGGCTCCTTTGAAAAAGCCACCTACTGAACTCTTCAGACAAAAGGTCCTATGAGCTAATATTATTCACCATTATGAATTATACTTTTAGTACATGTATTTACTAAGTATAGGGTCACAGTGCATCAAACTCTGTACCATTGGATTTTCTGTGTGAGATCCTTGTCATTCACAAGAATCACAATTTAGAAAACGAACATTAAACACTACGCAAATACACTCCAAAGTCAAAGATACTAATTTGTCATGTCAAACTGACTGGAACATTCTGATCTCAGTTTCTCCTGGGAGCTCTCAGTCTGGGATATTCTACTTTCTTGGTGTTTAGGAAGTGGAGAAAATTAAGAGAATTCACTCAAAAGAGTATTAAATAGGAGCAAGCTCAGAGACTACAGAGATAGCTAGGTAGTTTGTTCCTCTACATCTAAACTCCTTCAGATGAATTAATTGTAAAATGCTGACATTGTGTTACTGTACCACAGGATGCTTTCCTCTCTGCATGCTCAATCTGCACCACAAAAGCTCACCTCTGACCTTTCATCTCCCATGACTCATAGACACTGCATAGAAATCTGCAGCCTCTCTATTCTTCGCTCCCTGGCTCACAGTATGGGCGCAGACTTTCCATGTAGGAATGACTGCCCTGCCTTTGGTTCACAGAACAAACATTCCTCTTTTCTCCCATCCTTGCTAAAGGATTCCCTAAAAAAGCCATGAGCAAAATCAACTGAATCAAGTGCCTTCTCCAGAGAGGCTGACATTCATCAGCTAAATGTTAGTGTTGGGACGATGAACAACAGAAGACTGACTTATGCCTAGTGTGATGTAAGTGGTATTATAGAATTTCTCCTACGCGTATGTGTAGGGTAAACTTGACTCTAGCAGTACTGAGTACCAGTTCCTGAGAAAAGAGGCTGGCGCAATCCATTCTTTTATGGTTATAGGATGGTGTGCACATGTAAACATATAGGCAAGCAAAACAAGGGAGGCACAATGCCACTCTTTCCTGGCAGCACAGCAGAGGTCTGGCAGGGCAACAGAAGTTCCTCTAGTAAGATAAAAACATTTGTTTAAAAACAATCCTTCTCAAAATGTTGCTTTTTTTCAGTGCTGTCAAAAAGCCCAGAGACAGATGTGCAAGGTGCTTCAGCTTTAAGATGCTCTGTTCAGAGAGCCTCTTGCTCACCTTGGCTTCACGTCATGCCCCACACTCATACCAGAAAGCACAAGGTGTTCTTCACTGTGTACCACAAAGTCTTGCAGGATTCATGCCCAAGCATCCAATATGTGTTGGCAGCCAGCAAGCAGCCTGGGAAACGTTCTGTTGCCCAAATAAACAATCATATACCTCTTCTGACTCTGAGCTAATATAGAAATACCAAATGCAAACTGAGCCCAGGAACTAAGCTTATAAGCATTACTTGATGAGAAAACACAATCATCTTTCCCTCCCTGTCTATTGGTCTGTTCAGGATTCTCTCAGCATCTTGCCTTGTATCACATTGCTCTCAGGTTCCAAGTGTCTCCATTCCCACCTCCAAATTAAATCTTTCCAGAAATATGTTTTTTTCTTATTCCCTTCATGAATTTCAGCAGGAGCTGCTCAAAATGTTGGCCCATGTCTCCCCTGTTGTGTCTCGCAAGCCACTGTGTTGTTATGCTTCTACAAGGGCATTCAAAAACATGACGAAGGTCTTGTGCTGGATGCTCTGCAGATGCACAAGGAAAATGCACAGACATTCTTGACTCTCAGTACACACAGCCTAGAGCTGCAGCAGTAGGCTGATCCACCACTGCAGCAGTAATGCAACTAGAAATTTAACAATATGGAGCAAACAAAAACTCTACAGGCCTCTGGATCTGGAAGTTTAGGAGCCAGGGTCATCATCATCAGGCCTATTTGGGATACTCTGGCAGAGAATAGTAATGGGAGATGAAGATTAAGAACAAGACACATTTTGAGGAGAGGAATCATATTCAGCCTTTGGCCATGCTTTGTCTGCTTCTATGCAGTACCACTAGGCTCCTCCCTTTCTTTTTCAAATATTAAATTCACTAAGTAATAGAGAGAAGAAACAGACTGGTCTAAAGACAATAAAGCAGCTGGAGCAACAGTGTCGGACCAACATGTGTGGGCAATTAATGCCATTCATGTGGTAACTTCCTCCTCCACAGTGCATCAGTGAAATTCCTCACACTGTTGCTTCCTGACCCACGATCTCCTCTTATGCATTCTTGGGGCTCCGTTAAATCACTGCTCTGGAAGGGGATCTTGGGCACCCAAATGCTTTTGGACTGTCGGGTCTCCCTGTTAAGGAGGGGCTCTTACAACTGCAACTTCCTCCATCTGCCCTCTTCACACTCAGGCTGTTTTTCTCTGCCTCCATGTTTTAGGCCTTCTATCTGCACCTTCAGCCTCCTCCCCAGTGTGACACTCCAACCAGAAAAAACGCATCCCCAAACAGAAATCACATCATCATTACACATGCAAATAGGTCTGAAAAAGACCTGGCTTACAGATAGCATCCGAGACGTACATACAGCAACTGGGCACACTCATGAACCATTTGGAAATCTGGCTCCTAGCAGTTAAATTGCAGACAGAAATGATCTAAGCTTTCACAGCTTTCTCCCATCATGGCCAGATGGTGCCTGACCCCTGCAATAATTTCTGCCATATTCCGCCCATATGCAAACCTCACTGCTTCCATCAAGCTGTTAGTACCAATCACCATTTTTCAGAATTGAGATTTTAATAAAGCATTGATAGAAAAATGTGAAGTTTTCATAAATTCTCTCATGCACATCCATTCTCTAGGGGCCACCTTAGGCTCTTCTAAAGCACCTCCATCTGTACCATCTAAGTACTGCTCCAAGTAAATCAAATCTGAATGGCTGGCTCCCTAATAGTCCCCAGGAAATATTCTGATTCTCTCCCTTCCCTAGCGACTGGAGATTGAAATCCAGTTTTCCCTCTTTGCCTACACAACTAAATCTCCCACCCAGCCACTCTCCATCTCGATCCCTGATTATTGGAACCTCGTCGCTGAGACTCTCCAGTACATGCAAAACATAGCTGTTTGTCATTACCTTTCTTGTCCTACCTTCTTCTGGCCATGCAGGCGTCTCTAAAAACTATTAACAGATCCTTTTCCCTTTCCACCTTCAGGCAGTGCTTCTCCCTGTTTATCCATTCACTAACTCTTAAAGCACTGTCACTCCTTCCCTGACGCCCATTAAAAAACATTTCTGCTCACTTGCCTCAGATGTGCTCTGTACCTCCTCCTATCCCATCTCTGTATCTGGTTTCCTCCACAACAGGAAATACACCAGCTTCCACCCAGAGTTTGTCTAGAACAATTTATCTTAAGAGTGAAAGTCCAAAAAGCCTTAGATTTTATGCAATGTCAGTGTTTGATGTCTGTGTACTGCCCTATTTGCATATTCTGCCTTTTAAAAAATTCTATTTTCCAGTCTTGCTCCCTCATTACAGTATCAGGTATACTGCAACACTGCCAGGATGGCTATAGAGAAATGTAAAACAAACAGTGTTACCAGACATTGGGACATGTTTAATTCTGATGAAAATGGAGAAAAAAAAAAAATCCAACCTGAACTACACATTCAGCACTTGGATTTATGATTTAGGTATATTACTGCTAGCAACTTAGTGGAATCTCTTCAATCCAAACCTGTAGCCATAAGGAAAAGAAGAGGCAGAAGGATCTGTTCTGTGGTGAAAGGAGGAAACATTAGCTCAGAGCTGCCCCTCCTCCTACTACCACCAACCCCAGCTGAGTGGAGAAGTCCCTCCCAGCTGCAAAGGGGCAGAGAGGGTCATTAGGCACTCTGCCCCATTGCACTTCAGCACCTGCATGTAATCTCAGAGGCAGTGGAAAGGCAATGCTCCACTCAAGGAGCACTCTGAGCTCCCATCTGAGCAGTTTGGTTGCTGTACTGTGAGGCTGATGCAGTCCAGATTAAATAAGAGAGATTACAGGGGGAAGGCTGAAAGTTTCACCCCAAAGCCCGCATCAATACCTTTGCCTTCCTAGGAAAGTGAGACGCCCCTAGAGGAAATCTTCAACGAATGCAGAGGAGTAGGAATAGACCATTCTGCTTTAACACCTTCAAGAGATCAGTACAGGGTTTGGCAGAATGTTCCTCACCATTACAAACAGCGGTGCAATCCGCTCGGGATGTGCTATATCTCTGGGAACAGGCAATTATGCAGCTAGGACTTCAGTAGGAAAAAGAGCATTGCTCTACCAGAAAGCATAAGCTGAAAGGAACAACATTTGCTATTACAGCCTATCCTACCCCTTTGTCTAACTTTCTTAGCTTAGAATATTTTTCTTAAAAGCTCAAGCTCCTCCAGTACTGGCTGATGAGAGACTAAGCACCCTTTTCTTGGCCACAGAGAAAAAATTTTCATAGAATCATAGAATGCCAGGTTGGAAGGGACCTCAAGGATCATCTGGTCCAACCTTTCTAGGCAAGAGCACAGTCTAGATGAGATGGCCCAGCACCCTGTCCAGCTGGGTCTTAAAAGTGTCCAGTGTAGCAGAGTCAACCACTTTCCTGGGGAGATTATTCCAATGGTTGACTGTTCTCATTGTGAATTTTAAAACATAACCTATAGGGATTGATTTATGAAATACACTGCCATGCTATGCAGAGAGCCAAGTAAAAAGTTCCCTGTAGCCAGTTCTGGAACAAGAAACGTTATAGGCACACAAGCACTGCATTAAACCAGTTCTGCCTCTTCAAGGATCAAAGCTGGCTGCCCCAGGGGCTCAGGCTGATCCCCACAGGTATTCTAGCTTTCTCAAGCCAGCTCAGGTTTCTTTCATACCATGCTGCATTGCATTGCACAGATATACCCTGACATCTCAGAAGTAAACACAAAGAAAACACTCAAAAAAAAAAGGTCCCCTAATTCCAGGTGGATCTCAGGTTGATCCTGCTATTTTTGCCATCAGTGTTTTCATCCCTAGCAAAGGAAAGAAGAGGAGGACTGACCCTGGGAGGAATTTCACAAGGCAAAATATTTTCTGCTCAATTCATCCAAAGCTCCACTTAATGAAAGCACTGCCTGCTTTGATGTCTGAGAATAACTCACTACATATGCAATGAGAACCCTTCTCAGCCTATACAGGCTATCTATTCTGATCAGACCCTTCTCTGTGCAGGTATCGGCATTATGGCAGCACTTCTGGATTTTGTCGGGATTGTGACAGTCATCTAGCAACACTCTTTCTCTATTAATCACAGTTCCCCATCACCTCCACTTGCCAAAACCAGGACTGAGGAAAAGCACAACAGTCAGCTTCCTTACCCTTCCTAGCTATACCTGCGGTAACTCATCCTGCGGCCTAAGGGGTCTGGAGGAATGACAGAATGGACATGCAAAGTGCTAATTAGTAACATGGCTTTCCTTTTGAAATATTACATTTCTCCATTCATCCCATTTTCTGCTGCCTCCCCTGACAACCCTGCCCTGCACTTATGTTTAGTGAATAGTGTATACTGGATTCGTCCTCAGAAGCCAGGCCAGGTACATTTTGGGCACATTTTCACAGCAGCTGAAAGTGGGCCACTACTAAGAGCTGGTTGCTATTAAGCACACTGTAGCTCAAACCCAGCCAGCACCAGCCTGTCTTTCAGTCAAGACAGCTGCTCATACACATCTCCTGTCACTGCCTAGTCAAGTGAAGATTACAAAGCACATTCTGATTATCTATTTTCTTCCTCTTCCTCTCATTCTTAAGTGGTTGCTTGGGTTTTTCTTCTCACAGAGCATTATGAGCCTGAGATGGCTATGTAAGCAGCTCTTAGCACACTGTGCAAGCTAATAGAATACAAATGATTATATAAATAATAAAGCTGCTGAAGATTTTCTTGTCACCGCTTTCTCTGCTCCATTGGCTTGACTTAAAGCACACATAAAAATGGCCTCTACGAAGTGCTACGTTCATAGCATCCATAAATAAAATTAAGATCCTGATTTAAAGAGACACTAAGAAGCTGTGTCTCCTCTTTATTTCAATCAAACTGGGATGCTCAGTGCCTAGGAAAATCAGGCCCAAGGCTCTACAGATGAAAACAGAAGGATTTGATCTCCATATGACAGTTTGTATTCAGCAGGGCAGTTTCATTTCCTATGTAAGATGCTCGCATGATCTTTTCCAGCATACGTGCATCCCCTTAACTAATCCAGAGGTCAGGCAGGAGAGCAGCTCCAGACTCTGACAACCATCGCTCGCATCAAAGGACTGGCACATAACATACAACCCCTGACACCATGAGTCGAGCATTGGTAGGATGGTAACTCGTCAGGCAGTTACAGCCACAGAACAAGATCTAGCTCAGCATTGCTGTTTCCATGACTCCTGTATGAGAACTCAGCTCCGCCTTCCCTCTGATATTAAATGTTCATACACAGAGGATACTATGACAACCCTCCAGGCTGCAAATAAAATTAGACCCACCCAGCCACACCCTGTGAAAAACAGTATTAGTACAGGATCACAACATTAGGGAGAAAACTCTTGCAAGAAACTCTTATTCCAGGCTAGCTAGGAAGCTGACTGACAGAAAACATAAGCTTGTTTTTCAGTAAGCTTTCTATAGCTCATTTTGGAGGTGTCAATATCTGTATCACCATTAATCACAGTGATCATCACAAATTCTATTAGAAGAGATAGGAAAGAAGACAAAAGCTGACTGCAGGGCACAACACCCAAACAACGACTGCACGAAGTTTCGGATTTGGGCTGATACTTCATCTGGTTTTTGGTTTTTTGGGGGGTGTTTTGGGGTTTTTTGGGTTTTTTTTTTTGTTTGGTTGGTTGGGTTTGTTTTGGTTTGTTTTTTTTTTAACTTCCCTGCCCCCACAAAGGAACACTATTCTTGTTCCTGCTGCTAGCCAGGCAGTCCAATCTCTATTACCTATATGTGGATTTTCTCAAAGTTGTGGATTAACTGCATGACAAGGGCAGCCGGCCAGCATGAAACAGCATGGTTTTGGAAGCCAGCTAGCTATTCTTGATGAATGCAGCAACTCTGCCACATGGATTTACCAACACAGTACACTTCAAGTCCACACGCCACATTATTGCCACATCTCCGTTATATCCTCATGCTGCATTCTCCTCACATAATTTATACATATATTATACATATATATTTTATGCTACCTTCAACTTCCATTTTTCTGGTTTATTCTAACTCTGTATCTTCCTGAAAAATTGACAACTAACTATATTCCCAGGTGAAATCCAGAACCTTAAAAAAATATCCTAAATAAGGTTCTGATTATGATTCTTTCACCCAAAAATGCTGCTTAGTAATCAGAAGGCCATTTATCTTTTTTTAATGGTTATTGCCTGAGTTCCTAGAAAGCTCTAATGCTCTTTTCTGAATGGTTAACAGCTTACAGAAGACACCTCTCCCACGACCATAGGTATTTTTTCTGTAATCCAAGCACTAGAAGTCTGATTCTGATGCCTTCTGTCCAGCTGAATGACAAGTTTATCTTTACAGAGCTCTTGCAGTATCAGCGTAAAATTCAGCATCAGGGGAAGACATTGATTGTGTAATGAAAGGCAGGAAAGAGCAATAACTTTAAGAAACCAAAAGCACAGAAACAAGAATTAATTTGAAATAGTTACCTCTTTGAGGCAGCCCATGAAGTTGTTGCTTACTGGAGAGCCAGGTAAATCAGCAGTACTGGGGCTCCCTCCTACGTAAAAGAAGTCATCCGAGCCCAGCATGGTATAGTCCTCCTGTGTGTAGCCCGTGGTGGTAAGGATGCCATCCACAGAGATTGTCACCTGTTCGAGGGACACAACGGACAAAGAAAATCCCAGCAATGACCTTACAATCCTGAACAGAACAAGTAACCTCCCCTATATTTTTATGTCAGTTTCATTAAGGATTTTGTTGAGATTTGGTATGTATTTTTTTAGTTCAGCCAAGCTCCATTTTCTGGTCTGCTTCACCCACAATGGAAATGCTCCAGCATCTGCTTCTCCCCTTTCTGGTGTATCAGCACTGTCATGCTGACCCAGCAGTCTACCCATTGAGATGCTTTCCATCTATTCAGGCCAGAAAATGGAACTGTCCTTGAAAGAGATTTCTCATATTAGCTGATTTTATGATTAATTAGTATTTTTTTTTAATGATTAGTTAGTTATGGTTGTTAGTAAAAAAAAAAAACAAACACTAATGAAGTCGAGGTTGGTATTTTTTATTTTTTATGTTTCTTTTGCTCACAGCACACTGACGATCATGCATTCTGGGGTGGGGGAGGAGGGATCTCACTTTCAATACATTATGGATGTGCATGCCATGTACCTAGAGACACACACCCACCACAAAAAAAAAATTAAAAAAAATTCTATATTCCAAATTAACTCATAACCAAAATATAAAGAGGAAATAAATCAAAATAAAATCAATCAAAATAAATCAACCACACACCAACAAGTGTGAGAGAAGCAGAGATGAGAAAGAAAGAAAGAAAACACAAAGCGTGCACACACTGCACTTTGACATGTCATGCCAATATATCTGGAGCCCAGAAAGATGACAGGAAAAAAAGAGAGAAGAGAGGGAGGGAGAGAGAAGGGGGGCAGACTATTTCACACTTGCATGCAATCAAAAATAAAAATACCAAACAAACCCCATAATAATAAAAAAAACCTCAAAACCAAACAGAAATGTCCCCAAAACCTCTAACACCAAACACATGAAGGGGGACAGAAGGAGAGGGAGGGAGAGGAGTGAGTGAATTTGATGTGTTTTGTGTAGATGTTGTTAGTGGCTTAAAGGGAAGATGAAGGAAAATAGATTGAGGCCAGGAGGAGATGGGCGAGTCACCAGACGTGGACATGCCATGCAGAGTGTGTACTGAAACAAACAACCGGCTGAGCTCCTGTCGGCCACGGCAGGTAGAGGTCAGAGAGAGAGAAAGTGAGAGAGAGAGCAAGAGGGAAGAGGAGGAGAGAAAGAGGAGGGAGGGAAGTAGGGGAAAATCAGGAGAAAGAGGACAACTCTGGCCAGTTTGCCTGTAATAGCCGTTGCCGCAACAAAAGGATGAGAGAAAAAGAGAGCCTTCACCACCATGGACTAGAGGCCCTGCAATGGTTCTGATCTAGAAACCTTCAGAGTAAAAAAACAAAAAACAAAAAGGGGAAAAAAGGCAAAATGAAAACCAAAGCAAAAGAGAGAAAGCTAAGCTCAAAAGCAAGGGACAAAAACCCCAACAATTTATCACTGGCATGGAAAAGAACTAAAGAGGGAGGTGAAGAAACCAATGAAAGAAATGTCCAAACCCCATTTCCAGAAGAGTTGTGTTAGTTGCTTTTGTTGCTCATTTTTCCATTAAAAAAGAAGAAAAGAAGAAAAAAAAAGAATAAAAGTGTTTTCAATGAAATTGAAATAAAATTAAAGGAAGAAGTAAGTATAAAGGAGGGGGGAAAAAGAGGGGGCAGGGGGAGGAAAAGGCAGGTAACACACGGCAAACCCAAAAAAAGAGACAATAAGAATGATATCTACCAGACAATGTAGTTTGTTTACCATAGCGTGTCCAATGCCTGAGTGCTTTGCGGAAAAGGGGGAAGAAAGGAAATTAAAAAATCGTGAACAGAACGATTGTTAATTAAAATAACTAAAAGCAAAGATGAGTCGTTAGGGTGTTAGTACATTAGTTGGTTAGTAAAAATGACACATTGCATGAATGGTCTAGTGTTAGTCTTTCAAAAAAAGGTGTGGGGCACCTGAGACACACAAAGTGAGAAAGAGGACAATATGACCAGGACTCTATGGGGAACCATGCCATCTAGACTGTAAAGGTGGCTCTGCCTAGTCTTCCCACCCTGGTATTAGTCATTAACTTCAACCCTCATATAAATTATCCAGGACTGAAGCAAAGTTAAAACAGTGCAATACTTACTCTTCAAATGCCCATCAAGGTGCTTCCCTCAAACAAGAACCTTACCCTCAGAGTTGTACACGCACAGTACGCAGTTCACCCCTTCAGCACAAACCCAACCACGACTCCCTTCTTCTACCCACCACCACCCACCTACATTCCTGCTCCTCTGCCAAACCTCACTACCCTCAAGTGTTGCAGAGTATCACAAGCAGGCCAATATTTCCTTTGGCTGGAGGATACAGATGAAGATGAGTCCAAGACTCTGAATCTTCCTTCCAAGTTTCCCAGTCTGCAGGTTTCTTTACAAGCAGGTGAGTTTGTGACTTTTGGGAGAAGCACACAAAAATGCCTGTACTTGGCTGTTTGCCTGTAGCTCATTTCTGTCATCTGAGAGTATAGGAGATGAACCTCTCCTACTGTAGGAAGAAATGTGTCGAGGAATTGTGTAGGATGAATTGTGTCACTTGTACCAAGGTTGAAGACAGAAGATTGGCAAGATTTAGTGTCTCTCCTGTTATACTGCGTCTATATTACAGAGGACCTAGGAGAATTCACCAGTCAGTTCACTTAGTTGGGTTTAGCAGAACTTTGCAGATGCTTTGTTAATCCCTCCCAAGGCATGCAGATGCCAACTGTTTGAACCTACACATTGTTTCTTGTTTGCTTTTAAGCAGCTGAGGAACTCCAGATCTTTACAGCAGATTTTGCATGGTGACTAGCTTCAGTGTTAATAGGGAAGTGCAGCCCGTGGAGGCTCCAAGTCCTTGTTCCAGTGTGACTCAAGTTGGCAAGAACTACCCTAAATTACACAAGCAAGATCTATGCTGCCTCATGTGAAAACTATCTGCAAATTTCAGAGAGTTGTGCATTGACTAAGGAAATAAGTTTGTGAAAACTTCATGGCATTGAACATAATGTCCCAAGTCTATTTTATTTGCCTATGGGAATGAAATAATAATAATCTGTACTTGCGTTATAACAAGCGCAAACTCCTGAATTCTTTGTCAAGGAACTCCCTCTCGGTGATATGTTGTAAGTCCATTTTTACAAACAAGGGAGTTGGAGTATGGGACAGGGGGAAGAGCATACTAAAAATGAGACAGACTGTCAGCAGCAGACCTGAAGACAGACACGGGAAGTCTGACCTTCAGTCTCCTCCTCCCACCAGACCACACTGCCCCAAACATGCTCTGAAAGCCTTGGTGAAATACAGTCATGATCCTATTTCTAGTAAAGGTTTCTCACAAGGCAGAAAGAGGGCTTAGTTTTAACTGAAATAATAAGATAAATAAACAAGGAGATTTGCTTTGACATTAACAATCACTACTCAAGGGAATCTGTAGGTTCACTTGGTTTGTCTTCTAAAGGAGATTAACTGCTGTGATAGTCATTTGATCTAAAATAAAGCAGCACTTAGTACTTGCCTAGCTTAGCTACAAAACATTTAACAATTCCAAAAAGTACTGGGCAAAAGTCCAGCTATTTAAAGTTCTGCTCTAATTCTAGGAGCAACCAAAAAATTATGCAAATCCTCCTCCCCCTCCTCCCAGCCCCAAAAAGAGCAGAGGAAAAGACTAGATGGCATCCTGAAGCTGCTGATAGCCCATTTACCTGGAATTCTTTTAGCTTTGGATTGTATGCTTGGAATGTCTAATTTTTTTTTTTTTTAAGTTCATTTTAAAGAGAAGTATATTTATCTCCAATGCAATGTTTTCAACAAATTACAAAGAGGCTACTGATTTCCTTACGAAGCTTCAATATTCAGGGGCAATTTTTTTTGTTGGAGTTTTTGTTAGGTTTTGGGGTGGGTTTTTTGAGGAAACATGAGCACAGCTGGAAACAAGACTTATGAGTGACCTACATTATGCTGCAACTTTACAGGTGAATTTATGTCAGGAAAGATGCAGAGTAGATAATTTCTTACATACAAAATTATTTAGGATATACAAAATTATGTTGGATGCAATAAAGGACAAAATGTATAATTTCAAGTTTGCAATCTTTTCCAAACTCTTTATCCTGAAGATTGAAGGGTTTTAAGATTTCTTCATCCTTAGTAATATCGATTAAAAGTAAGAATACATGGGACCTGACAGGAAGGCTGCAGTATTCAAGGTTTCTCCTTATTGAAAACTGTAGTTAAACTTACCAATAATTTTTGGATGACAACTTCCAGGACTAGCAGGATTGCTTCTCCTCAAGGCCTCATCAATTCTAATTTCTGCGTAGTTTTAGGTTCTGGGTCAATGTCTTAATTTTGAGACTGAACTTGATCAGAAGTTAAAATGGAAGTATCCAGGGAAAAGATGACTCGAAAAAGTTCCAGTCTTATCGATATTTATTGGTTGAACTGTATTCTGTCATGCCTATCTATAGAATTGGACCCCGAACCACCTCTGCTACTTATTTTTAATTTGATTTTAAGACTGGCCTTTCTTTGGAAAGAGCACCATCTTACTAAAACACCCTCTCTTGCCCAGTCAGGTTGGACCCTTTAAGAATTCAGGATCACATGAAAACATCCATAGATGAACAGATCAGGAAGATTAAAAATTTGCAGTGCTGCTTAACTGTCAAGGGACTCACCTGCTTTCTAATAATAGCCAAAGCACTGTCCTGGTCTAATCAAAGACAAAGAGGCACCGACATATTTCCATTTAACCGTGGACCCAGAAAATAAATAAAAAATCACTAGCTGAAAGATTAAGAAAAGAAAGTTAGAGCTTCTTGTCTACAGTTTTGTCTGTGACCCTTCCTCACTTTCTGCTTCTTCAAGATCCAAACCAATCCTGGCATGAAGCAAGGATGCATTTTGCTTCAGGCACGTTTTCCCATTGAAAACCAATTTCCGACAAAAATAAAAAATACGATTAACTAAACCAACCAGTAAGCCATACTGAGATATTCAGAGACCAGCCATTCTGAGACCGTCTAAAAATTAAAAACACATCAAATAAAGCCATATATTCTGACCCGTCCAGACTGACAAACCTCAACCGGTTGGTGCATCTCCCTCTACTGGCCTGATGGGAACATTTGAACAAAATAGCATCATTAAGACCCATCCACTGCATAAGAAATTAAATTTGCATTTGCATATAAACTATTGAAAACAGGCTCATGTTGCCATATGTAAGAACCCTGCAGTCTCATGAAAGTTTGATGACAGATTTGTCATCAAAGACCCAGACACCCTGAGCATGTAGAAATACAGGGATTCACATGGGGGGGGGGAATATCATCTTCAGCCCCGAACCCAAATATTTAAAAGAAATATGTGAAATTCCCATAGCAGATAAATTATGCACTGACATCTACTAGTAGAGACTGTTTCTGATCCCTGGCATTGATTATCCTATACTCAAAGATACATTTTATCTTAGCTGCTGTAAAATATTACCACAAAAGCTCTTTTCTCAGCAAATGACATTGTATAAGCTTAAAGAAAACTGTTAAGGGTTGTGTTAATATTCACATTAATGAGCAAATGAACAGATCATATTGTTTTCACAAATTGACTTTAAAATCATAGTTTACAAGCTATTTCTGCTGCCTCTACCAATCAGCAAGACACCAAATAGCTCCTATTCACAGCTCATTTATCATGCAGCGGATGGGTCTTAGTGACTTCATATATTCACCAGCTTTCAGAGCAAGGCTATTTAATTTTATCTTATCTATTTATGTCTGAATTTATATTTCATGAGGAAGGCTTCAGGATTTTAAAACTAGCCTACTACCAAATACGTCACCTGATAGAGTTGTCTGCTTAGAAAAGCAGCATGCAGATGTGCAAAATTACAGTGGTAAAACCAGAAAAACTTTTCCAAAGTGGAATTGTAGGGTGCTGGATTGATCTGGGTTTGCTTGGCTTTTTTGATCCTTCCACTTTTCCAGTCCTCACAGCCAACAGAAGAGTCTCATAGGCAGAGACACAAGAAATAAAGTAGAATCTCATTATAGAAAGAAAGGGGAAAAATCAAAAAGAAGAAAAGAAGAACAGAGAATCAAGAAGACTCAGAAAGACTCCAGCCAATTAATTCCAAAGCTATAAAGTTAAAATAATTACACACGTACCCACCAGCCTGCATACCTGCACACTCACATGCACACACAAAAGAAAAGAAAAAGGAAAGGAAAAAACAAAAGACTTCCAGAATTAGAATTATGACATCATGGCAATGGTTAAACCAATTAACAAAACTGAAAGAAAAAGGAGAGAGGTGTAGAGCTGTTGGAAAAAGACTCTGTTCCCACAGTAATTAAATGCAACAAGAATATTACTGATAAGATTGAATCATAATTAAGGAAATAATAAAATAAAAAAGGAAGAATAGAAAAAGAGAAAAGGAAAAGGGAGATGAAAGTAAAGTTATGTCACAAGTTTTTATTATTAAATCAAACTGGAAAAAAAACCAAAAAATTAATAAAGTGGAAATGAAGATATCACAACAGGGATAAATTCCCATCAACTACTGTTTTGCCACTGTCCTTTAGATACCAAGATCCAGAAAAGGTGGAGAAACTCTAGCAATTCCACTGAGCATCCTCATTTCTCCATTACTCTCTCCTATCTGCCCGTCCCAATAAAACAGAACAAAATTTTCCCCAGCATTTTCTGCCCTTCACCATTACCTGCCGCAGGTTGCGTGTCACCTTAACGTCATGCCATGCGTTGTCATTGAACTTGCCATTGACCGGCTCCACAATGGCCTCGAAGGCCCCAGACCCCAGGTTAATGACCAACGAGACCGCACCGTCCTTCAGGGCCAGGTTGACATAATCAGCTGACTTGCCGGTGTGCAGAATGAGCCCGTTGCGTTGCCATGTCTTGAAGGAGAGAGTGATCTCATCGCTGCTGCTCTGGATGGGGTTTTGCGACAGGTCATAGCAAAGGTATTCGGAACCACGGAAAGTGGCTGTGTTCTCATCTCGCGCTGGAAAAAAAGGGAAACAAAAGAACTATTCAGCAGTCAGCCAAGAGGAGATTTAAGGTTGTCATGAAATTTCTAAGCAATCCCACAGCACTATTAATGTTCTATACAACTATATATCATGGCACGCTAATGACTGTACGGCTCCTCTTGTAATATGGCTATCAAGAGAATTAACAGCAGGGTCCTCGGTACCGAAGAATTTCAGCGCTGTGTTTTCAGTTTCACTGCAGCACTGTCACCATAGGGACCGTTCAAAAGTGTGCAGTGGAGTCTAGGAAAAGTACATTTAAAGACACTGCTATAAGACACTTCACATCCTTTTTGGGAGAATGATGGAAAGCATTCACAACATGACCGTCACGTACGCGTTTTTCCAAAAGAAACCGACGTTTCCCAAAGATTAGTATTCAGATTCATTGCTAATGTCATCTGAACTTATCTTAATCCATCTGCCAAGCAATCTCAGGCAGGCATCAGAATATAATCCTGACAGAGCTGCCCCTTTCTTTCAACTGAATGAGAGACCAAGCAGACAAGAGAGCCACATGAAGAATCCTATAGTTTCCTTCTCTGAAAGCATGAGGGAAGGCCACATAAAACATTTTGTCCACAGCCGTAAGTAACGATGTCGCTGGTAAACACGTGTCAGAACTTTGCCTGTTTGATCACCTTATCCAGAAAACCTGTACTAGACAAACATATCTTTTGCATACAGCAAAAATAAACATGGCAGAAAGATTCACAGCATGTGACATAAAATATTTCCTCGTTAAGAAAAAAAAAATCTCTTATGTACAGTAAGGAAAACCACTGAACTAATTTCTTAGCAACTGGAGGCAGCATTTGAATACCATAAAAATCCTTTGTGTGAGCTGGAAGTCTGCTTCCCCGTACCTGGGCTTCCACAGTCACTCAGAGACAACTCTGCTGCCATACTGTGCTCACGTGACTCAAGCCAGCTGCGTACCCTGGTTTTGCCCAGTGGAAGAAATACAGGACGATGATGGTAAAGCTTGCAGAAGGGCTGTCTGTAGCCCATTCCTACCAGTGCTATCTGGGGGAAAATGGTACTTATACAATGGAGTCTGTACAGATCCCCCCAATCCATACTGCAGCACCTTTCTGACTCCCAGCTATGAAAGTGAGTCTGATCATGAAAAACTAGATGGTACAAGCAGTCAAGCTACCATTGATTACAATCCGCCGCATAAGGCAAGCACTGGTGCTATTGTCATTGACATTAATATCATTTTTCTGCTTCATTTTGTCTCATTTAGTAATCCTAATACAGATTAGCCAGAATTTATTTGTACAAGACTGAAGGGAAAATACTTGTTGTCAAAGCTGTTCTTGAAAAATAACTACATGGTAAAATCTGTGCCCTCACAGCATGAAACAGTGGTGACAAAACAGCACAGTGTTGCAACATGAACATATATCATCCTCAAGTGATAGGTCTGCTTTAAGCAGAGACTTTTGCAGTCTTGATTGAGGGTATCACAGAATGAACTCATTAAAAAATCTGGGCACTTTGAAGGCAGCAGTACTGTGTGTTTGTACACAACAATTTGTTGTAAGCAAACCATGTGTCTATACACCCCTGCGAGCAAACAGTAAGACAAATTACTCCATGCAAAAGTACAGGTTGGAAGCCAGCTTGAAAGCAGCTTTACATCAGAAGACATGAGGGCCCCAGTGGACAAGTTGAGTACAAGTCAGCAGTGCCTGCCCTTTCAGCAAAGGCCAGCCGCATCCTGGGCTCTATTACCAAGAATGCAGCCAGCAGGCCGAGGGAAGCGATTCTTCCCCTGACGGACACTTGTGAGATCACATCAGGAGTACTCTGTCCAGTATTGAGCTCCCCTGTAGAAAAATGGCTTCAACATACTGGATTGAGTCCAGCAAACAGCTACCACAACACTCAAGGTGCAGAGTAGGTGATGTGTATGGAAAAGGCTGAGAGGGCTGGGTTTGTTCTACCTCAAGGAGAGACAACTCAAGGGAAATCTTATTGCTCTCTGCAACGACTTAATGGGACAAGATAGAGAAGACAGCACCAAATTCTTCTCAGAGGTCTGCAGAAAAAGGATGAGACACAACAAACACAGCTAGAATACAAGAAATTCTCAGTCTATACAAAAAAAACCATTTCATCTTGAGGATGGTCAAACACTAGGAAGGGCCTAGAGAGACTGTGAAATTTCTGTCCTTACAAATACAAAAAACTTGATTAAGCAGAGTCCTGAGCTGCCTGCTCTAACTGGACCTGTTCTGAGCTAGTGGTTGGACTATACGGCCCCTGGAGGTCCTTTGCAAATTACTTGGTTCTGTGATTCTCTTCTGAACACATTTAACTACCACCAAGGAGTGCATACACTTGTGTCAGTGTTCAACCAGCCTAAGCACAGAGCGCTGATATTGATTGCAGTTCTGGAAGTCAGAGCTGAGCGCTTAACAACCCTCTCCACGATGATAATTCCTCTGCCTAGTCACTCCTGATCCATCGGAAGCGAACACGTTACAATCAAGTCGGACACATGCTCTATGTACCTGCGGGTAATTCCCAGCAAATAGCTGGCATCTGAGGGCAGGAGCCAAACGCAATCATTATGACTGAGTCTTTTCCCATAGCCATAGATGTGCAAGGCACTGAATACACATTTGACATCTTTGGGAAGGGGGGCACAGGGGGTTGATTGTTCACTCAGTACAAGACATATTAATAGGGCTCATTTACAGTTTCTCAGCCACTTAGACAAAATCTCACTGGTCTACTCAGTACAAAGAAGGCGGCAAAGAGTAGATTAGAAATCTAAATGGTAATTTAAGGCAACCACTACAGATTCATCAAAACAGAGCAGGGAAAATTCAAAGAGATATTAATCTTACTTGTACCACTGGTTTTAATATAAGGTGCTATCAACCCACCCTTGCATGCAACTACATCATCTGCCTGCTTCTTCCAGTCGTCTGCTGCTGACCCTTATCACAGACGGGATTCTGGACCTGATCCATCTTTGTATCCTTCCTGTTCTTAGGAGAATGTCACCTATTTCTGTTTCATATGTTGTTACAGGCTTTTTTTTTCTTCCTCCTGTGGCTGCTCTGGATAGACATTCAGATTTGCAGATCACCACAGACTAAAATCTCTCTGGGGTTCACTGGCCAATCCAAACCTACGCTTGTCCACCCCATGTCTCATAAGCACAACTCCCAAGGTCAACATACTCTCTAAAACTGTATTCTCCAAATCATTAATTCCTAAACAGTTTACCAGTAGCCATGTGGATGACTGGTTTACCAGTCTCACGAAAGGCTTTAGTGCACAGGTTAGGCTTCAATTGCCAAAGAGCTTGACTGCATATTCCTCCAAGCTACAAACACAGCAGCCTGTGTTAGGCCACATGAAAGGCTTTTTACCAAGCACAGCCTTTCCATGCTGTCCTGCCTGTTAGGATGCTCTGACATATGTGATGGCTACGACCATAAAGCACATGAGAATTACCAGAGAGCATGGAATGGCGAAAAAGGGATACAGGTTCTTTCTACAATGTATGAAGAAGAAAAAGCCCTGAGTAGGCTGCAGTTCTCTCAGTATTTCCATATGCTTTCAGGCACAGTCTGGTGACATCTGGGAGACCAGATAGTGGTGAACTGCTTGTTATTTGTTAGCTCGTGACCATTGTGCTGTACATTTCTGAAGGCTCCACAAATTGCACTGTGATATTTATGATTTCTATATTCTTTAAACAGTGGTAGTGTACTAAGGAGCCTCTGCATAGCAACACGGCTAACCTAGAACAGCTAAACTTAAGGCCTAACTCAAAGTCAACAGGAATCCTTGGTTTATGTTACATGGAGCAACAGATCAAACCCTGGTTTTGCTGGGATGTGAAACCCTGTATATAGTAAGTGATATTAACTTGAATTGATGATCTAGCTGCTCAAGTGTGACAAAGCAACTGCTTAAAATAACATTTACTTAAAACAGCATTTAGAATATGTTTGCAAACTCTTGATTTATACATGATATGCAAGATTTAATTTTTAACTCAGTTAATACTAGACAGATTTACAAAAATCAGAATCTGAGAGCAGGTTAGCACATGTAAGCAATTAAATCTTCCATTTCACTCGTTAATATTAATCTAAACCCATTATTTATTTCCCAACACATTCACATAACTAAATTTTCTGCAACAGCTGGGATTTGCAGAGATCCAAGACCTGTACAAAACTCCACATTCAGACTTAAACCTTTGACATATTCAAAGCCTCACAGAAATCACCAAAGTAGAAGCAAAACCCAGGATCTTCAAACTGACCGACACAGACCTTTTCCTTGAATGAATGGAGTCACCCATCACTTTAAGAAGTGGAAAAGTGTATTCCTTTTCTGACTAATCACTAACAAGCACATCTAGCACATTAAGCAGTTACCATCACCACTCCACTGCAAAACCAATTTTGCAAGTCTCAGATCCATACCTGTTTAAATCCCCAAATCAGCTATCAGTACATGCTGCAGGCTGATAGCAAGAACAGAAACAAAAACACGGCCAACAACTGGTCACTTTTTAAGTACCACCTCCTAAGAGCACAGGAGCAGGCAATTCCAAAATGTCAGAAGTCAAGCAGGCGAGGTAGAAGGCCTGCTTGGCTGAGTAGGGATCTTCTTCTAGAACTAAGGTGAAAAAAGAAAACGTGTGGCCAGTGGAAGCAAGGTGAGGCGACATGGGAGGACTAGAGAGGCTGTTCACCACTGCAGGGAAGAAATTCATGTGGCCAAAGCTCAATTAGAGCTGAAGCTGGCCAGTACTGTGAGGGACAATAAAAAGGGCTTTTTTAAATATGTTAATAGCAAAAGGCAGGCCAGAAATAACATTGGACCATTACTTGATGAGCATGGCCACCTCACAAACAGGGACATAGACAAAGCAGAGATGTTTAATGCTTTCTTCGCCTCGGTCTTCAACACCGATGATGGGCTCTGGGACCCCCAGAGCCCTGGGCTAGAGAACCATGACTGTGAGAATGATAAACTACCAGTGCTCTTTAATGTCTTCATAAATGACTTGGATGCAGGACTTGAAGGATTACTATCTAAGTTTGCCGATGACACAAAATTGGGAGGAGCTGTTGACATTCTCGAGGGCAGAGAGGTCCTGCAGAGAGATCTAGACAAATTAGAGACCTGGACAATCCCCAATCATATGAAGTTTAACAAGGCAAGTGCCAGATTTTGCACCTGGGACATGGCAACCCTGGATGTACGTACAGGCTGGGGAACAAGAGGCTGGGGAACAAGAGGCTGGGGAACAAGAGGCTGGGGAACAAGAGGCTGGGGAACAAGAGGCTGGGGAACAAGAGGCTGGGGAGAGGGATCTGGGGGTTCTGGTCGACGGCAAGTTAAACATGAGCCAACAGTGTGCCCTGGCAGCCAAGAGAGCCAACCGTGTCCTGGGGTGCATCAAGCACCATATTGCTAGCCAGTCGAGGGAGGTGATTGTCCCACTCTGCTCTGCACTGGTGCGGCCTCATCTTGAGTACTGTGTGCAGTTTTGGGTACCACAGTACAAAAATGATACAAAACTACTAGACAGTGTCCAGAGGAGAGCCACAGAGATGGTGAAGGGTTTAGAGGGGAAGCCATATGAGGAGCGGCTGAAGTCACTTGGTCTGTTCAGCCTGGAGAAGAGGAGACTGAGGGGAGACCTCATCATGGTATACAGCTTCCTCACAAGGGAAGGAGGAGGAGCGGGTGCTGATCTCTTCTCCCTGGCAACCAATAACAGAACCCGAGGGAATGGCAGGAGGATATGCCAGGGGAGGTTTAGGTTGGACATTAGGAAAAGGTTCTTCACCCAGAGGGTGGTGGAGCACTGGAACAGGCTCCCCTGGGAGGTAGTCACAGTGCCAAGCCTGACAATATTCAAGAAGCATTTGGACAACGCCCTCAGACATGTGGTGTGAATTTTGGGGTTATCCTATGCAGGGACAGGAGTTGGACTCGATGATCCTTGTGGGTCCCTTCCAGCTCAGGGCATTCTATGATTATAACTACCTAAGCCAAGCTCCTGGCTCTTCTCATCCCTGCAGAAACCCCAGAGCTTGCGGAGTCTTGGGTTCCCAGGAGAGGTAAAGACTGGGGATCTTTCCATATCGTGTATGGCTATACTGCCTGTTCAGGAGAGCCAGATGGTAATTTTAACTTCAGTTTTTATGTGAAAAGCTGTTGCTATGTGTTCCTGTCAAAGCTCTTTCTACAAAGGAGGACTCAAATTCAGAATTCACAGCATCAGTAGGAAGTAGAGAAACCTTGGCACTTTAATTTATGTATGAGGAAACAAATGCACAGACATTTTAATGGATTTACTCATGGCCACCAAGAAAATCAATAGTGAAGGAAGCATTTGAGTTCAGGAGCTCCTAGCTCCCCATCCTGGGCTCATTCCACAGGTTCTCATACATTTGTGGAGGGAAACCAACCTCCTATTTTTCTCCAGTCCTGCCAGGAAGTCACCCC
This sequence comes from Theristicus caerulescens, assembly GCA_020745775.1. Lineage (NCBI taxonomy): Eukaryota > Metazoa > Chordata > Aves > Pelecaniformes > Threskiornithidae > Theristicus > Theristicus caerulescens. The sequence continues at coordinate 47,558,086 of CM036564.1, read as the reverse complement.
AGCAAAGTGTGGAGCAGAGGAGCCTCCAAAGTTTTGGATGATGCCTGAAAATAAATACTTCATGACTGTGAAGCTGAAAATCTTTTGACCTGAGTCATAACAAAGTCTGGAAAGAATAAATTCTATATATGAGCTATGTGAACTAAGGGGAAAATAGACTTAGAAGCTATTCTGGATGATGAACCATGATAGATCAAGGTATCACTTCCCAAAGGATGGAGAAGAACCCCAGTCTGGGCAAACCCCCATGAACTCTACTAGGAGGTAATTCTGTTCTGGGCAGAAGGGTTGTCCTGGGAGTCACCTATAATAGCTATGATCCTAAACAACATTACAGAACAATGAGCGATTTATGTTCCAAGTCACTTTCACATGTATCTGATGTTCCCTCTGAGGTTAGGGGAGGAGAAAGTGTACATCAAATGTCACAGAAAATAAGTCAGCCAACACCTCTGAAGGACAAAAAAGGTGAACTATTCCCATCACCCGCCGAAAGAGCTGTCCAGCAACTGAATGCTGAAACCCTAATGAAAGCCCCCAGAAGCAAAGTAGCTCACCCAGATTCATGTTATTAAAACAAAGTTGGATAGTTCAGTAACAATCAGGCTGTTATTTTAAAGAGATGGTGACAGACTCCAGTAATAGCTAAACAGCAGATTACTGCATCCTCCATTAAGTTGTCCAAATTCTTTTGTTGCATTTCTCCTTTCTAGCCTTTGGGCAGGAAAAAATAATACATCCAAATAGTTCTGTTTTTTTCTAGTCTCAACATTCTTCACACCACCTGATTGAATCAGTGACACCACTAATCAAACTCTCTCGTAAGGTCCCATGCTCTCTCCCTCACATACACACTTCTGTGCTCTCAATAGTCAAAAGCAAATATTTGTTTGAAAAAGTATTACAGAGCTCATTTAATTATTTAGATACATAAGAAATAGCATGGAGAAACATTATTCTATGCATGAAGCATCTTCTAAGCATCACCAACAGTGATACTGATATGTGGAAGCTTTGAGTGTCATTTATACTCCACAAACTGTAAAGTAAGAACATCTAAGTCATCTTAACGTCATAATGAGATGACTGAACTGATTGCATTGATAAAACCTTATAAAAAGAATATTACTTCTAACTTCAAGGACATTATGGGAATAAATTTTCAGAAGAAAAAGAATTTTTGCTGTTGGAAAAAATTGTCAGTAAAATCATAGAAAGAGGTTATAATGGAGAAGATTAAGTGCTGAGCTGGAGTCCCACAGTAAAAAGAATAGTTTCCCAAATGCTTACTAGCTTTAAACCATTCTGGGTAATGTTAGATTTTCCAGAAATAGCATCATTTATTGTTTCCTCAGGCCTCTCATTCTCACTTATTGTATCTACATAATTTGTAACTTGGAAGCAGAGAAGAATCACAGTAACATCAGAAACCGTGTAGGTAAGAGTCAATGGAGAACATCATCTCGTCATGTTTAAGAGATGCAAAGAGCAACATTAGCCTAGGAGCTCAAAGCAACAGTGAGACGCACTCAATAGTCGGTGCTCTTTCAGTGCCGAACTCAAATTTTGCACATAGTGTAGCAGCTCTGATCTTACCCAAAGAGCTCTTTCATCTCACCAGTAAGAGCAAAGGAAGCATTATGTTACACCAGAGAACGCCAAGTGCCTAGCATGAATCATGCCCTCTCCTCCGTTATCTGCTGCTTTACACATTACCCTTTGAGTCTAAAGGAAAATGCTTATTAAAAGGTCCTCAAATTTAAGCCCAAAAGAGATCAAGGAGACTTGGCAATACAATGAATGTCCGTCTTTTTGTCAAACCTGACTAATCCATTATTTCCCTGAGCTCCAAAGCTCTTAATGAAAACAGGAGGAAGAACTGCTTTCTCTAAAGATACTGCATGAGATTTCCAGAGCCGCAGGTTCCACCTCTGCTTGCCGCTGCCTACATCCTTGGACAATGCTCTTTGGGCTGGCTCCAACACAGAGGAGGCTCTGACCCCCTGCACTGCAAACCATGCTGAAGAGGTCCAGAACCAGCCCTGCAAAGTGACTTAGCTCTCCTGAGGCATTTTGGCCGCTGCACAGCAAAGGCTGAGAGCAAAGGGAAGGAATAGGCTATGACAGTGCCTGAATCATCTCACCAGTAAGAGCAAAGGAAGCATTATGTTACACCAGAGAACGCCAAGTGCCTAGCATGAATCATGCCCTCTCCTCCGTTATCTGCTGCTTTACACATTACCCTTTGAGTCTAAAGGAAAATGCTTATTAAAAGGTCCTCAAATTTAAGCCCAAAAGAGATCAAGGAGACTTGGCAATACAATGAATGTCCGTCTTTTTGTCAAACCTGACTAATCCATTATTTCCCTGAGCTCCAAAGCTCTTAATGAAAACAGGAGGAAGAACTGCTTTCTCTAAAGATACTGCATGAGATTTCCAGAGCCGCAGGTTCCACCTCTGCTTGCCGCTGCCTACATCCTTGGACAATGCTCTTTGGGCTGGCTCCAACACAGAGGAGGCTCTGACCCCCTGCACTGCAAACCATGCTGAAGAGGTCCAGAACCAGCCCTGCAAAGTGACTTAGCTCTCCTGAGGCATTTTGGCCGCTGCACAGCAAAGGCTGAGAGCAAAGGGAAGGAACAGGCTATGACAGTGCCTGAATCTTTAACGCAAAGAAAGGAGGAATATCCCCTATGCTCCTGATCCTTGAACAGCTGACACATACTATCTAATGGAAAATATATAAAGCAGTTTCCATGTATCACTTTCACATATCACTGACAGAGCTAATAGTCTCTTCAAAGCACGACTGCTTTAAATTTCTGCAGTATGCACCTATTAAATATAAAGTTGAAGTTCACTCCTTCACTCAACAGTATATCTCTGTCCCTTCAACAAAATCTCTTCGGGGGGGGGGGGGGAGGAAATCAGATGTATCACAGAAAATCTCCTAGTTAGTCCACATATTCAGCACAGGCAGAGATTATTTAAACCTAGATTCATCAATAATATGATCCACAGATTCCCTACTGACTCTCTAAACCATCTTTTCTGTCTTTTTCTGAAGGGAAACAGAAAATAGAAGGATGTAAAGAAGAATCCAAACCTGTGTGAATAAACCATTTACTACACAAATCACCCACCACAGCATCATTTGCTCCTGAAAAATGCATTCATCCAATATTTTAGCTAAAATGCTTTGATGACAAAAGTATTAGTACTACAATAATGAAAATGAATAAATAAGATGACATATGTCTACAAAGATTATAGCATATGGTTGGTAACATCATTTTTTTAAAATTGCTCACCAAAATTGATCTAAATGACTAACTACAGGTGTAGAAGTCAGAACCTGAGCATTTTATCCTTGACTTTGCCACTGATTTACTGTGCAACCTGAGGCACTTAATTAACCTCAGCTGCCTCCATCTGTACTACAAAGATAACAAAAATATAGGTGAAGTCCTTGAGACCTATGGGAAAAGAACGCTCTACAAGTTTAATAAAACTTCTCTGCGAAATAAGAAATATTCCACATCTGTGAGGAGAAGCCACATGCCTATGCAGTGTACAGAGTGTCCTGGGCATCCTTTTCTCCACCTATTTTCCGTTCTTTACTAAGTACAGACAACTGTACCAGTATCCATGCGTGATGCTGCGTTCTCTGCCTTTTGCAAAGAAACAATAAACTCCAACTATTGGTCTGACTGTGGCACTATGTACTTAGAGCTGTGCTTGTTATTTATGTTCTGATCAACTGGCCAAAGAGACAAAAAAACAATCCTGCGACAATGTCTTGCTTAACCCAAAATGAAATTTAACAGTTTTGTTTTACACTTCCTTAAAAATACATTTCTTAAAAAACTAGAGCTCCATTTTAAAATAAAAGCATGAAATATGTTTATTTTGAAATGAGTGATGCTGACTAAATCGATTTTTAAAAATAATTTGCCTGAAACAATTTGATTTATTCATACAAATTCACAATTTGTTTTGGATGAACAAAGTATACTTTTTTCTTTTCATTTCTCTAAACAATTTTGCTACTCTCACTCCAAGCTCCAGAAGGTGCAAGAAAAGCAAGGTATTGCTACTAATTTTGTCAAGAGCTCAGATACCATGATGATGTGCTGGGCACAAGAACTCCTCTAGCTTCCTCACTGCTGAGCATGGGTGAGGACAATTCCCATTGCTACCATATTTACTTTTTCTTATGTTTTCATTTTGCTCTGTATTTCTTCTAGTTAACTTATTTTTCTGGTGCATCATTCTAAAACATAAGGATGCCAGTCTCTGAACATATCACCCAGCAGAAATCTGTCCTTACAGACTGAACATTCAGCAAAGTGCAAACTGACCAGAGAGAGAACATCGCAGCACCATGAACATAAAACTCAAGATTTAACATATTCACCAGCCCTGCTGGTGAGGTAGAGGTATCTCTACTGCTGGGTTGTTATCCAGCCCCTCTGCCCTTTTGTGGAGAGCACGCATGACAGTCCAGCAGGGTAAGAGCATGCAAGTGTACAACTAAGATCTTAATTCACCAGCTTTTTATCTTATGTACTCCGTTGAACTAAAGTGCCGTTGTTTTATATAGACCATGCTTTTTTAAAAAACTGAAGCAACTTGCATGCCAACTGTAGAGAACTGCTAGTGTAAAACAATCAGATGTCTCAAACAGCCTGGGTGCTAAAACCACAATACAGAGCGACGGTCACTAGGACCCAGGACTGGACAGTACCCTGGAGTGAGGGTGAGGGAGGGAGTCCTGTGGAGACGGGGCGGCCTTGCCTCAGCCCCATTCCCCGTGGTCTGCGAAGCGTTTCATTCCCCCCCACACACCTACTGCCTGGGGAACAGTCCTGGTATCACTCCTCTTGGTTTGACTGGTCGCTGATGTAATTCTCCAATTAGCAAAACTACTAACCACTTGTGCCTTGGGAAAGGAATTTGGGAGGGAGCTAAAAGGTAACAAACTGTGGAAAACTAACGGCTCTAACCTTGAAGAAGAGCTAACAAGCCGATAAAAGTGAACATCTTGGCACCAAAGACTGGACTGTGGCCAGAGAAGATAAAACTGCAGAAAGTAGGTGAAAGGTAAATGTGGCAAGGGGAGATCACGACCACCGACTCAATTCAGGACCGAAAAGACTTGCCCCCCCACACCTGAAAGGAGCATGCGTGCTAATTTACATAGCAAGCAAGGCTAATTTAAATACAGTAAACCAATAGTGTATGAAATGTTAATCACTAACCAATAAGTGTAAATTTAGGCGGGTTTATACTAATCATGTAGCCTGATAAATGTGCGTGTGCTCGTGCTCATGGGGGTTGGTTTTTTGTGTGTTCATGTTCATGCTCGTGCACGCATGATTTGTGGAATTATCATCACCGAGCACCCTGCGCAGAATCAACATCTTTAGAAGAACCTTCACTTCTCCTCACTCTTCTCCTCTTTTTTCCTCACCGAATACTCTTGTTGGCAGGACCAACGCTGGATCCAGGACTGGTGATTCTCTTTTCTCTCTTTTTCTCTTTCTCTCTCTTTTTTACTTTTTCTAAGGTGATTAAGTTGTTAAAAGTTGTTAAATTGTAGTCAAGTATTGTATGGCCTACCTTGACTTTCCGTAAAATCGCGTAGCTGGAGTGGATATAACCGTGAGAGTGTTGGCGGGTATCGAATATTTGTACTCAGTATTTGTCCCTATAGAAGCTTCCTATTAAAGCTAGTGTTTGTGTACGGACCTTGAGTGTTGGCCCACCTTAATCCACACCGAGAGGATTTGCGAATCTTTGTCACTCCTCCCCCCTCCTCCCCAGGTGGGACGTGACACCAACAAGCAACATTATATTCACCACCTCAGAGAGATTTACTATTCTTCAGCAGCAATCTGTATCCCAGCTACAATCCACAGTTTCACACTACCCTTACTCTTCTAGCCTATTAAAAAACAGAAGTCAAACACCAAATACTAATCCTGATGCTAAATATTTAGACCTGTTTATTATTGGGTGTAGTTTCAAGAGCACTAACATTCAGCTAATCAAACAGGATGCGCTTGTGGCATTTTTGCTCCTTACCATACTGAAGACAAGGTCTTTCCCAAACTTTCTGACCTTAGTAAAAAGCCATGGCAATAGGGAGAAGAATGTTAGGTAGCTATCGCAGTCTTCCCTACATGTGTGGTAGGATTGTCCTGCTTGGGAAAAAACATGGGGACTGTTGGTGGGAGTCTTCCAAGACTAACTGCAGGAATGAACAAAAAAGATTTACACCAACACTGAGAGAAAGTAAGTTGAAGAGTGCATTCAGAACAAAAGCACATCTAGGGAGCCCAGCGGGAGGAGAAATTCCTGCTTCCATTGAAGGGCACTGTTTTAGAAAACTGCTGGAAGCTCTCAAAGAAGGGGGCTGGAAGGACAGGAGCAGAGAGGCAGCACTGTAAGAGGTGTACGTGTGCGCTTGTGCGTGCACATGCGCTTGTGTTAGCAGCAGCCTTCCAGCAGGCGTCATGCTTGGTGTTGAGCAGGCAGGCCTTTGGGCATCCTTCCAGCGTGAAGTGTGAACAGAAAAATAGTTAACGCTAATCACTGTAATAACACAATAACGATCCACAGAATTATCCTTTTCAATACCAGCGAGCGGTATTGAAAGCCATGCCCATGGGAAAGGGGAGATGCGAAGGAAGGTGAAAAGCAAAAGTGAGGCGGAAGAGAGATGCAGAGCGGGGCAGAGCAGTGCATGAGACTGGTATCACAGAGACTGCGGTAATGTCAGCTCCTCACAGCCTCAGTATTACTGGAGAGTGTGTACGTGTGAAACCCCAGTACTGCCACAGTATCAAAATACACTGCCAAATACTAGTGCTGCCCTTCATTTATGCTCGTTGTGAGACATCATTAAGACCATTTATGGAAATAGCAGTATCCAAACCCAATTTGAAGCACAACAATTCTTCTCAAAACAAAGCCACAGGCAAGGGACTGTTCCAAGCTGGCAGAGCAGCTTTGGCCAGTAATTTTTTAGGGGCAAAAATGTGTGCATTTGTATGCAACAAGAAAGAGGCTAGGCTTCTACTATGTCTATACAGCAGCAAGTTCATGTGTGTTTACCAGGGCAGTGGACATGTATGTGCAGGTATAGGCAGTATAGTTGCACAGCATTTTTCTGTGGAAAGGCAGATAAAGTGCATTTGAACAAACACGATATATACACATAAAAAGCAGATGTGCCCTTTGTTACAGCATGAAAGGAAGCAGGCATTAGTGTGAAGAGATTACAAAAGAGAGAGAAACACACAAAACCACGTTAGAGCAGCTATGCATGCATACATGTAAAATGTGGGAGAATTAACATCCTTGTACACCTTACAGTACACATATGAGGGCAGGAATGAAATGCATCTCTCCCCCATGTAACTTCAGGGCATCCACACATAAGGACTTACACACACACATATGTCACTGAGAAAAAGAATACGTCTTGACCAGGTGTAGATATAGGAGTGAATGCACACAGTCTCAGGGTGTAAGCACAGACGTCCACGGTGCGTGAGGATGCAAGCGTGGTGGAAGTGTACCAAGCTCCAGCATTGCGTGCGGGGACGAGAGGGAGGGCGTGGCAGTGCTTCTGGCGCATGCTCCAACTTCATCCTGGGCTTTTTCCCTTCCTGCTCTAGGTTTTTTTTCTGCAGCAGAGCAGACTCCATGTCTACAGGGAAGGTGCTTAATGAGTCAAATCCAATCTCTCGAATGCCTTATCAGTTGTGGACAGGCTTGTTTCTGACAGCTGACCTTTCCCACTGCACGCTGCTGAAAAAACCATACACCACAAACAATTAACACAATGCTGAAAACATAAAGCTTAAGGAAGGGAAGACTCTAGACCGTTACAGGCAGCACTACAGAGAGAAGGGAGAGAGTGATGCACATAAAAATGACAGAGAGCAGCTATACAAGGGTTTGATTCCACCTTATTTTGCCACACACACCCGTTATTGCCTTCTTTACAGCTTGGCTGTAGCAAAGCTATGTGCAAAAACAAGGCCCATGTAAAACAAGAAAGGAAAGCAGAGAGGGCAGGGAACACTCTTGTGAGTTATGTAATGACATTAAGCCCATGCACAAATAAATACATGTCTGTGTAAATATACGCAAAGCTGATAGAAGGAGCAAAGTTCCTTACTAGAAAACAAAAGCACACAGAGCAGAGGAGGTGAAGACAAATATCACCCTGCCATCCTATACCTCTGCTGTTGTGGGACTAGCTCCTAACAACACATAAACACATTCATTAAAAGAGCTAAACTGCATACACCTGAGTTAGGAACCTCAAAAATAATAAAATCTATCAAATAGTCTCTTCTAATAATGTCAAGGAGGCTCATCCCATGAAGAGTGCAATTGCAGTTCCAAGTAAGCAGGATACTGCTTCTCTTGGGAGGCACAAACACCTAAACATAAAGTGGATGGTCTAGTCAGTTTTCCAAAGGATTTGCTACCCAGGAAAGGCTCAGAGAAAATCTGCATGTTCTCAGCTCTGCTGCCAGCTCAGTGTGAGACTTGGGTAGACCATACACATTGCATTTTCTCAAGTCTCTCTTCACTAACATAATTTGCTTTAATAGCTGCATGCCACCAACATGCTTGCAGATCAAGAGCAACATATCTCAAATTTCAAGAGTAAATCCTAGGCACTCAGAATTCACATGCTAGTTTGAAAAAGTAGATGTCAATCTTTTGCACAGTAGTCTCCTTGCATGTGCAAAAGACAGCACAGCCTACTGTTATCAAATATTTTGGGTTTTTTACTATTATTGCATTGTGATAACAGAGACTCTAAAAAGGACATGCTCTTCCATTTTAGTAACTCTCTGGATGTACAGAATGGGAGCTAGATGACGCTGAGGAAAGTTCACAGAATAAAAGTTTGCCAGAAGCTCCACAAAAGTCATCCGAAAACAGCATCTAATTCATCTAGGCACTTGTGGAAAACTAAACATGCTTTTGAAGATTTTTACATGCAATCCAGACAAGACTGAGAAATAGGAGTGGGTTAAGAGGTACCGAAAGTCATCTGAGGTCAGAGAGTGGGGGAAGCTCAACAGCAATGCAATAAATGTTTCAATTTAGCATCTCTATCAGGTAAAGATGATGACGAACAGAAAAGGTACTTAGGCAAAAGTATTCCAGCTGATCACTGGATGTATACAAGATCTCTTCAAACCCCACCAAACCAATAAAATCTTGAAAATAAATATTTCATTATGGTGGAGGTCTTTTGTGTTCAAGAGAAAAAGTTATATCATGATTGTAATTGTTTCTTGGCTGTTTCCTTGTGGTATTTTGATATGTACACATTATATGCATTTATTTCAATGCAATAAAAAATCATGCTTAGTATATATTGTAAATCTCTAAAAAACAACAGCCAAATCAGTGCTTCTCTTCAGTACTATAAGCCAAATTCTGAACTCACTGGCCCTGATAAAAATTAGGAGTAATTTTATGGTAATCAGTGAAGGTATACTGCTAGATATAAGACAGTAATCATGCTGGTATCTGTGTTCATGTTATTTTTCCTGAGCCTGTTGCTAGAAGGTCAGAACTGATGTAATGTTTACTCTTTACAAGCAAAGCCCAGCTGCTGTAAAAATGACTTTTCAAATCTCCCTGCAGGAAATGTGACACAGCCCTGGTGTTACAACTACTGTTGAAAATGTGTGTTTCTTTTTCAGTTCAGAAAGGTGCTGCCATTATTTTCATGGAGATGAGGTTGCCCTGGAGGGTCTTGATTTCTGCGGTTTGTGTTTTGGGGTTTGTTTTAAATAGCAAAGACTCTTATTCTAATCTAAACACGAGGGGGACTTGTATATTTTATAAATATTTTCCAACCCCTGTTCTACTGAAGTGGTGTCCCTCTTCAATCTGTTCCCCACACGTTAACAACTCCATTAACCCACCACCACTGGGGCCTTGTGTTTTGGAACTGAAAGATGGTCAGAGGTTTTAGGAAGGAGGAATGGCAGTTTTGGTCAAGATCCACAGGGCAAACCCTTGTGTATCCTTGCACATCGCCAGGGTAAGGGATCATTGAACCCACTGCTATGTGGAATGGATCTCTATTTTTAAACTACAAGACAATTCTGAAAATGGACTTTGCCAAAGTAACCTCCAGAGCCTCCAGGTTAATTGTCTCTTGACAGCTATCTGGTCAAACGTGCTCAGTCCCAGTAAAACTAAGTGGGTTTTTTTCACTGCAACTGCTAGGTGTGCCACTACTTTGTGGCGTCACAGACAAGCTGGGATCTTTTTGCACGCTATCTCTAGCAACAGATTTTGGCAGACCAAGTTCTACTCATACCTTCACAATGCCATGATCTCTTATGGGGCTGCTGAAGGAGAACTGTTGGCAGAATTTGGCTTTGATATTGTAATTTTAAAAGCTATTCTGTTAATACCTATGCCAGAACAAGTTATAACTTATTTTCTCAGCACTGTGTTGGTTCTGCAGAGCTAAGAAAAATAAGAAGGGGGAAGTTATATATAATCATATTAATTTATATAATTAAGCTATCTATATATACATATATATGCCATTTTATCCTTACACTCAGGCAACTGGACTCAAAAAAAAATAAAGAAGCTCCATTAAATATTTTTCCCAATGTTACACAACTTTTTCTTGCTTGTAATTATACTTCAATCCCACAAACAAAAGGAAACTGCATAACTTAACTACTCTGGGAGGACAAAGAAGCAAGAGAACTCTCTGCAAATAGTACATACCAATACCGAAAGCTTTTGTACAGTTACCTGACAACTTACAACATTAAGCTCCCCCATCTGCAGCCCACAGAGGATCACAGTTGTTCCTGCTGCTGTCTATACACATTTCTGGAGTGTCACTTTCCTGTTTCTTTGTCGTACAGAGGACTAGCTAGATTTCAAACTTCTGCGATCTGCTTGACTTGACCATACCATGATGCATAAATCATAAGACAGAGTTGGTGTCCCCCTCACCAGCAATGTCTCCTTGAAGGAGACACCTCTACAATGAATGCTAGTTTAAAAAAAAAAAAAAAAAAAAATTCTCAAGTTGCAGAGATATCAGCAGATAAATGTTAGCACTGACCTTCTGTTTCTTAATGAGGGTGAATTAAGAACTCATTTTCAAGCTCTTACAAGAACTGTAGCAACTCCATAAAGTACCTTTAGTCCTGGGTGATTCTAGTGTGGTTTGTAAGTGTGTGCTGAAATTGCTTCATTTGGCAGAACTGAGGCTGCCAGGCCCCAAAAGACAAAAATGATCCTTGATGGGAATTGTGATCATCAACAAACTACAATTTCTGATAGTCATGCAAGCATCAGTCAGAACAGGCTGTGATGAAGGACATTGGCAGTGTGGCCAGTCCTGCTTATCCGTCAAGGTGTTGCAGCCCCGCAGGCATACGAGCCTCCAAGACTCCACCTGTGCCTGCTTTTTCACCTCTATAAGAGAGAGAAATTGCTACAATCAATACGTAGAGCTCTTTCTAGAGCAGACTGTATCTTGTGTGTATAGCTCTGCATCAACGTTGCATAACTACTGAGGACTACAATGCAGCTGGGTATATAATCTTTCTTAGCTGCAAGGGGAGTTTAAAGGGGCAGAAAGAAATCACAGCAGTGGGAATCTTGGCTTTTGCACATCAAGCAGTGACCCTGACTGAAAGGCTGGACCCTCGTGTTTCTGTGCAACAGGCAAGTGTGTAGAATACATCACATCAGCTGCTTCATGGTAGCTTCCCACAGGCATTGCCCTATCCTTCAGTAAGTGCAAGGCAGCTCACACCTCAATGTGAATATGCTAGGTTAACTTGCTTTCCCTTAGAATTACAAGTGTACACATGTGGTTGTTTTGGAATAGGTAAATTCATAGTCTAGCTTGCCTCAGAGTGATTTGTTATTATGGGAATAGCCTGAGTCAGCTACCTCCCTTCCAGCACCACCCACCTGGTATTATTTTAAATTCTTTCAGCGTTCGCATTTTTCACTGAAATGTTCTGGGACTCTTCCCAAGCTCTCCGGGTAGTGCTAAAGATGAAGGCACTGTTTCCCAGGTTGAACTTCAAATGTCAATGGCTCTAGCCCTCTTTCACCCCCTTGGTTGCATCTTCTGTGAATCACTAACTCATAAACACAATCCATAACCTGTAACATCTGAGTTTATCAGTTATTTCCCTACTGCTGCATCTGCCTGCCTGAGCTGTTAAGCTTCCACTGGGATTGACATAAGCCTCTGATAAAGGAATGTTTGTTTGCTAACTGCTTCATATTGATGTGTTTACAGTGAACACCAGCACAAAGGGAGGGGGAATAATAGATTAGGGACCAGTTCAAGCAGGTTATTTTTATAACACTTATAATATGCATGTGGTTACAAACAGACTCCATGGCTTTATTTCAATGGGCAGAACCACAACAGGAAGAACTATTTTTTTACCATCTGGCATCACACCGTAGCAATCAGCTTTAAAGGCAGATACGTGGGAAATAACTCATACTTGATGTTCCTGCTTGATTCTAAATAAGGCAAAATGCCCTTATAATGTGGCCAATAGAAGCTCAGATTATGAAATCAACAGATGACCACAAGAAAGCATGTTCAGTAAATATTAGAGCATCATCCTCAACACAGATTTTGCCAACCAATTTGCTAGATCTTGCTAACAATCTGCTGGAGGTCTCTAACTTTGCCTTCTGCTCACTAGCATTCCTGTGGCCCACTCAGTGCAACCGGTTGCCTGCTTTGGAACAACCACATGGCTGCGTGGGAGCAGATCACTGGATGGGCCAGTTATAAATGATCCATACGTGACAAACCTGTATCACAAAACAATCAGTGCAACCCACTCGTTGATTGTCTTAGCAGAAGCCAGCAACTGAATGAACTATGGATATTGCATTCCTCTCCAGAGCAACTTTCTGAACCAGGCAAGGCTCTGATGTATGCTCGTTAGCCATCTGTATGGCATTTCAATCAAAGTTGACTCTCCTAGCTTCAGACTCATCTCCTGCATCTAAGTGTTTTCTATTTAGGCTGTTAATGATGGATAGGGAGCATGAAAAACAAAAGGTGAAAGGGACAGAAGAACAGGCTAGTGATGGAAGACATTTTAAAAGCCAAAAATGAGCCTGCCTTATGCTCCTAAAGATAAAGCCAGAGGAAGGGCTCCCTGTAGAAGACAGGGTCTCTGTTGTTTCATATGCGAATATGCAACTTCATGTGTGCAAGCACACATACAGCTGGAGCCTCTGCTCTCCAGTGGAGCACACGGTGCCTCCAGGGCAGTTCTCATTAAATTGCCATTACTGTCACACTGCGTGTAGGCACGCAGCATGTTCAGCAAAGCACGCATCCACAGACATGCAAGGATCCTATGTACATAGAGGTACAGTCGTGACAAATGCCTGCAAAAGTTGGGTTTGCACCTGCACGTGACATGTCAGTGCATGCAAACACACATGCATGATGACATACAGGCACACTGGTTGCGGGAGTGCTTTTGTACATGCATGCGCAAGCAGTGGCCATGTATTTACATGGGCTAGGGAAGGTTCCTTTCTCTCTCTCTCTTTTTCATTGAATGGGAAAAGGCTGTCAGCAATTTCCTTCTGTCAACAGCTGGGAGATGCTTTTCTGCAGTTATCTGCAATTTGTTTCAATTATGTGTATTAATCATAGCCTGCTCCTGATGGTATTCTTCATTAAAAAAAAGAAAAAAAAAATCAGGGTTTTTCTTTTTAACAAGCTGTTTCCTCTCTCACGATGGCACTTAATGGACTGCAGGTTTGTTGGGAGGGGGCAGCGGGGTGGAGGGCGGAGAAAAAGAAAAAAAAGAAGAAAACCCCAGACACTTCCATGTTTGCTTATTTCATTAATAAGCACCACGGTTCAAGAAGCTGGCAGGGCATGCAGTTGAAATGGGCGTCAGTGCACTGGCATTTCAATTGTGGAGATATAGCTCTGAAGAGGGTTTATATCTAAAAATCTCCTAGCTTCAGAGAGGTGGATGGAATGACATCGGCTAAGGATTTTTGGACTCCAACTTGCTTCCTTTGAAACCTAAAGCAGAAAATCCACTAAGCTCCTCGGAAATCAGTTTCCCACTGTTTTAATATCTTACAACAGGGATCAATTTTAAATACTCTGGGAAAAACAGTGAAAGACTGGGAAACCCATAGCCACCCAAGAGCTACTCCCAAAGTCTACTGGAACATAATCGATCTATCAGTGAGTGTGAATCATATTTTACCAATCAACTGCACATCAAGCTGTGATGTCTTAAATTTGCCTGTTTCATGTGTGAGTTCTAACGAGACTTCTGAGGAACATACTCTACCTTTGCAGTGAAGTGGTAAATAAAAAGAAAATCAGGTACGTAGGGTGTACGCTGACATTCTAGAAATATTCTAACTGAAGAAGCTCCTTTGCAGAGATATGATGGCATGAAAGGACATAAGCCAAAAGGATCTTTCCTTCTTTCTTGTTACCTCCTCTCCTCTAGTGTTTATTATCTTACCTGCTATTGTGTTAAAGATTCCTCCCATATTCATTGGTCATTAACCACAGCGAGGGCTGGCTAGCTCGGAGAACTTAGGAGTCATTGGACAGATTTTACTCAGAGATGTAAACGTTTCTGGGAAACTGCTAAGATCCAAGCAATGGACACTTACTCCACAGCCCTGGAATTTTAGATCAGAAATTATCCAAGTACCAAAAACGTAGATGATTTGCAAGACAGGATCAATGTATTTTATCAAAGGTTGGGTTAGAAGAACCCCGTGCTAGAATAACAAGAAAGTCAGTAAGATCTGTACTGCTTAAAATTGCATTGCCTTGAGTCCTTGCAAAATTCACTTTCTAAGAATCTGCTTAGCTAGATTTGCTGACTCCATCACACTTAGGGAAAAGAAGAATGATCCTACTGTAGGTCCATATGGCACAATGTGTATAAATACATCACTTAGAGAATTTAGGCCTACTCTTACCTTAAGATTTTATGGCACAGATATATCAGTTGGGTGTACAAAAAAACATCCAACACCTCCTGTAATCACCATATCAACAATGACAAAACCATGAGTGCAGATGTCATTATACTGGCAGAAAATACAACTTTGCTGATATGATTTCTTTGGATAAGGGACCAGGCACACTAGCAAAAGAATTTATAAAGGACATCTGTATTCAAATGAGCTCTTTGCATGCCTAGGTCAATAAAGCCCTCCAGGCACAAGCAAGGCCTCGAACAGGTTCTGCATCACACAGGTTTTTCAGGACACCAACATCAGGCAGGGATGAAGTGATGAGATCCTGGACATAGCTACAATGTTAACTGCAGCAAGTAGGGACTGGGTTGCTGCCAGAGCCCTGCCACATCGTGCGATTAGGAATGCACACTGCACAGATGGTGTACATTCTGTGGAAGAAGATAATGCTATAGCTCCCCTACTCTACCCATCAAATGCATGTCTGGACACTGATGATCAGCAAAGGTCACTCACATAGATGCAGCTACACCCACAGGACTGTAAGTCTGTGAAGATTTCATGTTTCATTGCATGAAGACATGGAGAAAATAGGCTGTACTGAAAAGAGCATGCATTTGCCTGTATGAACTGCATCCATACTGACAGCCCTTTGCTGATGCCAGAGCAGCCTTTGAGTCAAAGCAATGAGTTTCACAGGCCTAGATTCACTCCAGCTAAAAGGCAAGCACCTGAAAGTTCATCACTTAGTTTGAAGCTGTATCTGCAGCAGGACAGGTCTTAAAAGACCTGAGAGAGGACCACTTGCTATGATCAGTGCCCCTGGTTCTGTGACACTTCAGATTTGCCCAAGCAGGACATTTAGAAAAAGTAACCCCACAGCAATCACGAAGTGAAACTAACCCTGGGTAATTACAATGTGAAAGAGTGACAGCGTTAGGAACCATTTAGAAACCAACATGATCCACAACCCAGATACAAACTACCCAGCCACTGGGCACTCTGTGGCCAGCTGTAAATAAAGCACACAAACTCTGGTGCCAGAAGAAGCAGGAGGAGAACATCCCTTTCATCAGTGCTTTCCTTTACATTTCTACCAAAAACTTCCATTATGTTGTGTTGCATTTGTCAAATTAAAACACAACCCACAGAAATATGTTGACTGAAGGCTCCTCATCAAGCAAACTTCATCCTTACTGGACTCATATTGACATGTGCACACAGACAGAAGAAAGAAGTAGGTTTAAACTGGAAAGAAAAAGGAGTCTGAAAGGAGCAAAAAGCTTGGAGCTTCACAGAGCTCCAACACCAGGAACAAGAAATCCAGTGTAACACAAGAGCTGGAGAACATGATAGAGGACATAAGAGAGAAAAGAGGTGGGGAAAGGACAACAACAAGGAAGAAGGAAAAGAAAGAAATAGAAGAAAACAAAGAAGGGACAAGTGCAGAAACAGAAAAAGGAAAGAAGAAGGAGGAAAAGAAGAGGGAATGACAGAGAGTGATAGACAGAAGGAGAGAGAAATCTCTGCTGGTACAGTAACAAATAAATCCTTGCAGCATGACAGGCGTCTGCTGAAGCATTTCATTTCCCCGCAGCATAATGGTGTGTTATTGCCCATTATCTGTTCTGTCAGTGCCAGAGTCGATATTAAATGAGGGGCAGCTGCATTTAGCTGCCATTTTTCAGCTGTCTCCCTGTTACCATGGAGACCCACTTGTTTTTTGATGAACCTGGCTGCAAGCAGAGGGGTGCGTGCATGGCGGGGGCAGTAAGCACCACAGAGCGGTGGGATCGAAGGACAGAGAGAAACAGTGGAGGAACGCAAGCAAGGGGAGAGCAGGGCCCTTGCACCCCTGTAAGCACCACAAAGACAGCCATTTCAAACACCCTGTAGAGGGCCCAATAGCCAAGCGTACATGCAGTGCTTTGGCTTTCACAGGTTTCGGTGATTACCCCTTCAGCCCTCTGCCCTTCTCCTTTCCCTACACCCTCTGTCCTGTAACAATGACAGCAATCCTCCCCTCCTCTCTAGTACCCCTGCAGCGGTGTCTCTAAGGCTATTGGAAGCTATGATGAACTAAGCCTCTCAAAGACCATGTAGCAGGTTGAGGAGCATTAATATCCCTAAAATACTAATCAGGAACCTGAGGCACAATGAGACAGGGTTTTTCCTTCTCTCCCACCAAGTTTTATGCAGCAAGCTGCTGGCACACACAGATGCCAAGACCTAGAAAACTTTATTCACAATTTTCCTGCTTTAAATATAAGGATGTTCCCCAGAGGGAAGTGAGTGACAGCTACACAGTGAACTGGAATCAAATGAGAGACATCCCATTTCCTTCTTTTGAATTCTTAATACAAGGCTTCCTTAGAGGAAAGACACACTGGGCTCTCCTTTCACCATTTACTTAATGGTGGCAACTCCAAACCTTGCACCTAGCAGACTCTTGTATTTGATCTCTAACACTGTTGCTTTAGACCTGCAAGCAGAATACCTGCAGTGGCTGGGAAAGCCCATCTTCCGTTCTCCAGTGGCATCCCAAGCACTTCAGTATGAGGAAAGTTGCCTACTTGAAGCGTTGCCCATGCACAGCACCAAAGCTGAGCAGTCCAGTTCCAATACGAGTATTTTCAGTCTACCTACACTTACTATAAGATGTTTATCCTTCCTTGAGGGCCTTGTCTCTCTTAATGGCTTATGAAGGGTTTTAGAAACACTGGAGAGACTGACACAGTGGAAGTCAAACTGGTAGGCTATACCTACGTTAACAAATGAAATGGAGCCTGGGTGTACTCCCAGACTTTGAAACACGGTAGTTTGCAATTTTAAACTATTAGAACAGTCTCAGATATGATTTTTCTCATTTTAACTAGTGCTCTTCCAAATAATTCCTGAGCACAGCTCAGGAGTTAGGATATGCCTGTGACCATTCCCAGTACCCAGTTTGCATACAACCATCCTGTTTTGCGTGTCTATGAGCAAAGACAGACCATCCTGCAATGGCCAGCCTCAGTGCCAGGAAACATTCCCAACCATGCTCAGCTGATTAGTAGAGACATCCAGGTGGTCCAGCCTGGAGACAGCGAGGATAGTACTTTGTCCAGTCCCAAACTACAATGATAAAGGTCTTGCTGGCATATCCTAACACTGTCCACCCTAACTCCCCGTCAAAGGGCTCATTTGTGCAGCTCTGCTTATCACACAGGTTGGATGCTGGCACAAAACAATGGAGCCATAGCTTCTCTGTAAGCCTCTGAATACTCAAGCCATAGGTCTGCTGAGATATATCCTCCTAAACAGATAAACAGGAAAACAAGACCAATAATCCCACTCAAGCTGACAAGGATAACAAGATGCCTAAGAAGAAAATCACACCCTTAAGACACGTACCAAGAGCACTTCCAGGGTCTCAAAATTCCCTAGCACTAGATGGGAATATTCTAATATTACACTCAGGAAGCCTCACCTCCACATCAACTATCACGATACCAAAAAGAACTGTTTGGTGTGTGATGCTTATGATTAAGGATGAAGATGTCCAGAGGACATTTACTCCTTGAAGGTGAATTCATGATGCAGAGATGTCAGACTCCAAGAGCTTTCAGCTTTTCAGAAAGCAGCTTGTTCTTCAGGTGGTTTTGTTATCTATATTTGCCATGAATTCTCATTTACAGTTTTCTAGCCCATACTTGGATCACGTTCTTCAAAATATAGAACTTACAGCTCCCTTAATCCATTCCACTCTCTGTCCTGTCCTGCCAATTTCCCCCAAACTCCCAGATTGCCACAGAACAAAGACTTAAACATCTTTGCTAAGAAATTGCAAGCAGAAGATACAAAGCTGCCCAGGTCCAACGCTGATTTGCAGTGGAGCATCCCATCTCCTTTGCTGTTTAACCTCAATGCACATGAAACTGAAGTAACATATACTGATACGAAAGTAACACCAAGGAATACAGCAACACTGAGTAAACTTAACTTTTAAAATACTAATATGCTGCTTCCTTTTAGCTTAGAGAGACCTCTTTCCCATTTTTCCTCTCCTTTCCACTCCCACTGCTTTCCCGACGCTTTTCTTTGAGTCTTCTCATTTATTTGTTCACACTGTCCAGCATCACACACTGGATAAACTTCACAATACTCAAATACTCAACTAGAAAATTACTTTTTTAAGAACTGTAAAAAATGCAGTCCTTTCCACTGACCCATTGCATTCTCTTCCAGTGACCTGCTAGTGCAGACAATTCCATCACCTGACTATGGAGCAGCCTTCTTCATTTATTCAATTTATTTATTTTTTAGATGCCATTTAAAAGTCACTGTTTCTCAAGCCCTGCCTAGCCCTTCCATGCTCCATGTTATGAGACAGCAAAAATAACGGGTCAAAGTGCTTCACTATATTAATGCTTAAGTCCTCATCTCCTAGTAGGAATGTATCCATACCTTGACATTTTTTCATCAGATCCTCTTACTCTGATGTTTTCAGGTGTAAAGTAACTCCACCACTTTGGGCCTTCTGAAACTTGACAAAACTTTTAAAAGTAGATTCTAAAGAAACTCCTCGAGCGACATTTAACTGGGACAAAGCTGTTGATCCTTCCCACAATTGACATCTGCTGCCCTTCCACGTCTGTATGGTAGTTGTCCAGCATAGCTCTTCATGCATCTTTTATTATCTTGCTGACTAGTGGTTTCTTCAAAATTTCTGACTGTACCATGTTTAAAAAAATTCTGCCCAAATTGCTTATATGCTAATCCTTCAGCTTCACTCCACTCTCATGACCTTTTGCTTTTGAATATGGAACTATCTTAAGCACCACATTGAGCACCAGAATGCCATTCGACTTGCAGGATCTTGTTTTTTCTCTGGGGGATGCCTAAATTCAGGGTGTCTGATCAAAGTCGTCTTTGTAGTCCAAGGGAATTTTGCAAACAGTAGTGGAAACAAACAGCTGATTTAGATGATTGAAAATATGAATGCTAATGAACTTTTTAGCCTGTTGGGTCAATGACACTAGTTTTGGGTTCAATGAGTCAGGGAAGCTGAAGGGAAGAAAGAAATTTGCCATAAGATTAAAGAGGCGATTTTGATTTAATGTAATCTCTGGTCAGCAAAAGACTATGACAAGAACATTGACGGAGCAGTCTTTGAGACAAATGGGAAAGCAAGAGGGAAGTTATGCTGCAGTGCTCTCACGAGCAACTTTGTGGTCATTTCAAGGAGCTTCTAGAATTGTACTGCCTGTGATTAGACTTACTTTATATGGTAAAAATAAGTTGGTTCCAGGACCTGCTAAACTGCCCCATTCAAGTTAAGGAATACACTCAGAAGAGCAAGAGAATTTGCAGTGAATTCTTTTACCCACATTCCCCACACCCGACAACACAATCGGCTAAGAAACACAACAAGGCAACAAAGCTGTAAAAGGAACCTAACTGCTAGATGCTACAGCCAGATAATATTTATTCAGCAACAGTTTTTAAACAAAAATATTGATTTCTAACACCCTAGGGATGCTTTGTGGAAAGCCTTCTGGCAGACAAAACTAGCACTTAAGTTTTGGGGAAAGAAAAAAGAGATATATTTACCTTTTGATTTCTTTGCATCTTTATTTTCCCCACTCTCTCTTCCCAAAATCTACAATAGCCATCATCTTCCTTTCTATAGCCTACTGCCTTGCATCCAGTCAGTGAAAAATAGGTATGTCATGTTTGGCTCTATTTATTTGCACACCTGTAGTACAAGGCAACATAGCTGAGGATCAAATCTATGCTCCATATGTCACCAAAGTCACTGGTATTTCACTGGCAATGCTGGTTGACTAAAAAGTAAGAATTCATTGAAAGGGGAGTCACATCCAAGACGATCAGCATCCTTGGAAACTGGTATCTTTAAACCACTATACTGTTCTAGCCTGTGTTTGCCTATTGCCTCCCCCAAGACTGTTAGAAGACTTTCTCAGCATTGATCAGGCAGCAGAACCAGGCTCAAGTGCCTGGTTAATATGAATTTTTTCCAGTTTGCATTGAAGAATATTGAGTCTTATAACAGTTAAGTCCCTCATCTCCAGAAAACCACATTTGAAAGCATGTAAGGATGACTTCATTTATTCAAAGTGATATAAAACATTAAAATATCCAGCGCAAGAAGTAAGAGAAATACCATACTTTCAACACATACTTGTGCAAAATGGCATTCCTTAATTTGCCTGTCTATAGCACACTGGTATCATGCTAAGGAAACAACTCCCTTACTGTCATCCTCCTGCACGCTGTTCTTCAAATGGCATTCACAGAGCTGCCTTCTTTAGCTCTATAGCATCAAGGGCTGGTGCTCCTGGTGATGGTACTACTAAATCTGACTCCTACTACTGATGGGGGAATGGTGTACATCACTCTTCCAACAGCAGGTCTGTTTTTCCGTGCATCAAAACAGGATCCAGCTTTGAATATTTCAGTACTCCAAATACCAACAGAAGCTGGGACAGTTCAATTCATCAAAATACAAGTCCAAGGGGCAGACATTTGAGAAGTTCAGAGCCCAGTATCACAGCCAGCCTTCTATAAAAACTCAGCCTCAGTTTCCACTATTCAGGAACAGATCTTCAGACCTCAATGACCCTGGTGCTGAGCACTTCTCACGCCTTGCCTGTTCAAAGGTCATCAAGTCATTCTACTGCAGAGCTGGGAAAGAAGGTTGGGTCCTCCAGATGCAAACCTTCAGCACTGAAGGCTCTCCTTTCCTATTCCATAATGTCCCAGGAAGTGATATTATGTTTTACAGAGTACTAAAACACAGTCACAAGGAAGCACAAGCAATGAAGTGAGCTTTCATGTCACAACAGACTTTATTAGCATAATTCCTAATTGTGACTGTTTAGAAGCCCCGTAAGAGCAAGAGTAATTATGTTTAACAGGCAGAGTGATAAAGAGACAAGATTTGTCAATTCTCCATCCCCCCCTCCTGCTCTCAGACTGCTACAAGATCCTTTTCCTTTCCTCTACTGTTGAGGAACAGTACAAGGGAATGTATTCCACAGAAAAAACGGGGCCATTTCTAATGTCCCCAGGAATCTTCTACTTGTGACCTTCGAACCCTAGTTGCCTTGAGAGGGACCTCATGCAAACCTCTGAATGGCAGCATGAAACAAAGACAAAACTTAGAACCCTGCTAGAATACAGCCTATCAGAAAAGGCAAGGTGCAACTAAGCAGAAGGATAGGGAAACCTAGAAGTATTGCAAAATATTCCAGAACTGCACACGGTGAAAGGAGCCCATCATTTAATTAAAAGTTTGCAATACATTTCCACCGTGATCAGTAAGAACGTAGGAGGCAAACACATTTAGTGCCTTTTCATGAGCAATCACTTTCTAACCTGCACCACTGATCCGACGCATACATCAAGACTGAGCCCTTGTGGTGCAAAACTGGTCAGAGGATGTTCCAGGGGATGCTGCAGAGACTGGAGCACAAAGCGTTTCTTCTGTTGTGGTTGGACAGGACAGGCTTGCAGTGGGGACTTGCAAACAGCTCAGTTCTATGAGGGCTTATGGAAAGTGGGAACGCCTCTTTCTAGAATCCAATTCAATCATTATAAAGACAGTGGTCCTTGCAGCAGTGGCTCTTTTTGGATACAGTGGCCTATTTTGGACACCACTGACTTACTACCAAGAGGAAGACATGCAGGAAACTCAGTGAAGGGAGGTTGTTTTGGCAAGAAAAGGATTTCTAACAAGGACAGCAAGTCGGGGTCCTGAGTACACTAATACACCGGGCAGGGGGCTGCCCCCTCCTGCCCTGCTCGCTCCCCAGCCTGCCGAGCTCCTTTTCTAGCGGCAGTGGGACATACCCTGGCTGGCAAGGCCCCTGCCTGGCCAGCCCCATGGCTCCCCATGTCCCCACAGTGCCCTGACACAGCATAAGATCTTGAGATGCCAACTGGTACTATCCACAGTAAACCAAGAGCTGCTATCCTGACAAATGCAAAATGATGCAGCTATTCCAGCTAGCAGGCTTCAGAATGCCCTTTTAATATGCATTAGCCATTTTCATTACAGTCTGGGGACAGTTGAACCATCACCTCTCTCCTTGCATCCTTTAACTCCTCCAAATCTTAAAAGAACATTTGTTTTCAAGCTGACTTGTCAATTAACTTCATCCACTCCCACCAACTATTTGCAGTTGCAGGTTCAGACCAGGTCCAGAACTGTCACCACAACACAAGGAAAAACACTTCTCCATTTAAACTGCATTTTACATAACCAGGAGATTAAAGCAGCCAGAGACTCTGGGGTTTAATTCAAGCTCAGACTCTCAGGTGTGATTCTGTTTTGCTGCAGGTATTTCAATCTCCATTAGAGAGAGAAGAGGAAGAGAATCTTACATGGTTTCATATGCATTTGTTTTGATTTTTATAGTTGGTGAAAAGAGCTATATTAATAGCACAGCAGGGGTTGAACTGAATCCAAAGACCTGGAAAATAAAATATTCTCAGTATCCATTATTTCAGTACTTGCGAATTCCAACAAGATGAGACTTCTATATGCTTATCATAGAAGAGAAAAAAAACAAGCATGGATTAAAATAGATAAAACCCCCTATTTATTTACAGTAAATAAAGCATATATATTTGCAAATTGTAAAAGGCATTATCCTTGGAGTTCTCAGAGACTCTAATGTATTGGAACAAAAAGTAGGCATGCCAAATTTAAATGCTCAAAGAAAAACTGGGCAAGATATTTGCAATCTCATATGCAACTGCTGAAGACAGACCAACCTGACACTGACAGTAGAGCTCTGAAGGCCTGAGTCATGAATCCAAATCTCAGACATCTGAGTTTTTACCAGATGTCAGTCATGTCTCATCTTAAATCTAGCATGAACCTGATGTATGGATGTGGTTAATTCACTTTACCATCTCTTTCTTAAAATTAAGACTCTGATATTGAGCCATTTAACAGTGTTGTAAGGTAAATGGCCCATAGCATTGCAAAGTAATAATATTGCCACTTAGTTTTGCTCAGTATTATTAAACAAAAACTCTTCAGGAACCACGCGCCCACTTGTCAGGGTCTAAATTCCAGAAATAAGAGCAAGTGTCACAACAAAACAGAAAAATCAGAGTCTTCTGGATCCGTCTCCCATTGCACTCTTGACTCTGCATCACTTGAGTAAATGAGCCTTATCTGAGCTAATTACAAAAAACAGGAGTCCTTCAAACAACTAATCAAGAAAGCATCAAAGAAACGTGGAGGAAAAGATTTCCTTGAACTGAAAACAAAAGATCCAAATGCGCTAATAATAAAGGGCTTCTCAGTTTCAGCATGATGAGCCCCTGCTGACCTTACAGACACAAATCTGGGGTGGAGGGTATGCAGGGCTTCACAGATGATGTCCTACACCACCTTGCAGTGCTAAGCAAACACTCTCTACAAGCTCAGAGGCTCTGGCATTGGATACTTCAAGGAGAGGGGTCATGATCACGTTAGATTTTGTGAGTATTTCAGCTTTCTCTTTGTACAACCCTAACCTCTGATTTTATTTTGTATCAGAAATAAGTAGGTCATCACTGTCCTAAGACAGTACTGTGACATTCCGAGAAAGCAAAGGGAGATCCCACACAGCTTAAACAGGAAAAAGTAGGATTAGAGGCAAAGCTTGGGTCACACTGGGTTGAAGAGGCACTGAGCCATGAACACGCCTCTCACAGAGGAGTTTTAAGATGCTGGAATGAAACTCAGAGGAGCAGCTGATCTGCTCAGGTCTACCATCAAAGACCTCAGATACTTGTGCTGTTTTAGCCACAGGGCAAGGATATTCTAAGAGCAGAGCTTGGGGAATTACCCAGGCACCTCCGTGCTGCTCTTCTGCATGCATCCGCATGGTGTGGGGCCAAGTCCCCTGCTCAAGGCACTGCCCCGTGGCTGACCCTTTCACACTGCTCCTGGAGGTGCAGCAAACATGCCTGCAGCCTTTGTAGATCACCCAGTGCAAGAGACCACGGGTCTGAATGGCAGCTCTGAGGCGTGAAGATTCTCTTCAGTTCTAAGAAAGGTGTTGTCTAGACAGTAACAGATCACGATCCCTCAAATACTCCCCCACGTAGGAGCGTGCCGCCTGCCAAAGCGTTAGGAAGGAATCCTACTCCCACAGGCCAGCCAGTCTCCACTCTACGTATTAGCAACAACTGGCACCTAAGCATTGAGCAAGGCAAAGGTTTCAGTAAAGGCTTGAGCCTTTCAGGAACTGGCCTGACACCCCCCCCAACTTGTTTCACACAAGTTATCATTTCATAGAGAAGCTGCTATTTAAATGTCAAATGCAGCAGCAAGTCTAGGACCACTGAGCAGAAGCATGCATTTAGTCTGGCAAAGGGAACAGTACATCCTCTACTGATGTCTTGTAGATACAATACGTTTAGTTCCTTTATGAGCCAAACACAGGGGTAACAAGGGCTAATCCTACTATGCAACCATAAATAAGTAAATAAATATGATGCCCAGTTACAAGCACAGTTTTTCATAAGATTATGCTGCCAGTTGACTGAGAAATCATGGTCTGTTTCTCTATCAGACATCCAGTAAGTGATACAAGATTGTTTGACTTATAGCACAAGATAAACCACACATTAACAGTTTGCCTTGATGATGTAGGAAACTAAAGGGGAATAAATATGCTGCAAGGGTCTCCTCATTTAACGTTTCTTTCCCAAAATATTCTGCTGAGAGTTAATAAAATAAATACTTGGAAAAAAGTTTCAAAATTAAATATTAAGACCAACTCAAATTGAACAATAATGAAAATTGGTCTTTTACAATGGCTCCCTTTCACCTCTGGGTAAAACACAACTCTGAATTGTTGTGGTCTTTTTGATTAAACAATTAAAGTCTCCACCATGAGAAGAGAACCATTTCTCAGCTTTTTAATTGTTTCTATGCAAAGCCATACCCAGGTCTCTAACTGCAGTATAAATTCTGCGTATTTGTGACGACCTTGCTACAAACTACACATAAACCAGGGCTTATTTGCTAAAAAGATTCATCAATATTTTCAAATCAACAAATTTCAACGTTACAATTAATTTTCCAGCATAAAAATGGAGTGGCAAAATATAATGAACAAAGCATCCAGTTCCCCCATTCCCTCTGCTCCAGCTGGAGTGGTGTGGCTTGCAGCTAATGGAGAGTGGGAATGGTTCCCTGCTGGGGTCTGTGAATCAGGCCCTTCTCCTCTAGTCCCTGCCCTTCAGCCAGATTACAGCTTTTGCCACGGACAAGTCATTTCGGCTTTTAATTCAGTCTCTCCTTTTGTAAAATGGGCCTAATAATACTCACTTATCTACTTCACTAGGATGCTTCGAGGATTAAAATTGATGCGTCCCTGCTGAAGTAATGTGCTATAATTACCTTGTTAATGTGTCCTCTCTTGGATAGAATGAAAATTGCTTAGCTGTGTGTCACATGTCCCACACCGCCTGTTGCCTTGGCCCATGGGCAAGCTCAGGCAATTGGACAATGTTCCCTCAAGCTGGTTGCTCTTGTGAAGCTGAAGTGAAAAGAAAATGGCAGCCCTGCAGCCAAGGGATGCAGCAAGTATGCTCTACTTGACAAAGCAGACTCAAAGCCACTAATTATGTAGAAGACTGCTCCTTTACAGAACAGTGGGAGGCAAAGACTATTTTCTACCTACATTTGGGTGACAAAAAAACCCCAACCCAAACCTGTTGAAATCCTCCTTTTCATTGAACTATATCCTTCCCTGATGAAAGCAATCAATCGTTCCCTTTTTTAAACCCACCTGCATTATGCATGTCCCCACCTGTGCTCCGATCACTTTTTCCCTCCTGTGTGATTCTTCCCAGCTAAGTGTCCCTTTTTCCTCAGCTGCTCTAACTTCTAAAGATGAGAATAAAGCTAAGAAATTATTTAACACTAAGGGGGAAGGTCTAAAATTTTCTCTATTTCTGAGACAAGTAGCCAGAAGAATCATTAGAGATCTACCCTGGCAACTGCAAGTCCATCTCTACTATCCAGAGACGTGCATAGCCCCATCCATTCCTACAGGCAGAAAGAAGCGAGGCTTGCAGACAGGATACATCCTCGTCCCTGCATCTCTATTTACACTGCATTGCATTACCTCACTTCCAGCCAATCCAGCCTTCACATGCCTCAACACTCTTCTCTCGCCTAGCGCATACCCGCTGCCGGAGTAGCTGATTGCCACGGAGAACACAGGGGAGTTCAGAAAATTATGTATGGCCAGCAGTTACCATTTGTGGAAAGGCAAATAAAAACAACACAACTTAAACATTCACACACTGAATAGCAGAAAGTTATGTCCTGATAAATGCGTTTTCCTGATTTCACAGCCTGGTTACAATAATCAGGAATAAGGCAACCCTCCTGTCTCAGAAGAAGCATTTCAGGAGAGCAATTCTGAACGGCAACACAAACAACAGTGTTTTAGACACCAGGCCAAGGCCTTTCAATTCACTACACAAGTGGGTACAAAGCCAAGACTACAAGAACTGAAGCCCACTCCTTTGCCTTTCTTCAGCTTGGAAATCTCAAATATCCAGCCTCATACATGAGAATCCTTCCTAATCAACCCGATTTCAGAGATCCCAAAGTATTATCATCTCATGAGTCTTAGAGGACCTGTCTTTCTTATAGATGTTATCTTACTTAAAGGAGTTTCTGCTCAAGGTACAGTGAATACTGCTGTTGTATTCCTTTAAAAAAACAAAGAAGCCATTATAAGTCTTCATAAAGTATTCAGCACAAACACAGTGATCCCTTAGCAATGATGACTCCACATATTTGCAGTGCGCACGTATCGTTTAAAGCACTGCAGACATCTAGGTCTGATTTTCCTGTTGTTTTTAAAGGTGGTCAGAAAATGCAAACAATACTAATGAGATGAAAGATGCAGGACTGTGGCTCACTCATCTAGAGAGTCACAGCTGCGCTGGGAACAAGGGAGGCCCCAAGACTGAACTCTGCAAAGAGCAACTTTCTGCTGAAACCAGCTCTCAAATGGCCAGAGGAAAGCTCAGCTGACAGAACTGCTATGACCTCTGTCTATCATATCTAAAGCTATGCTTTAACAATGCCATCATATGGCACTGAGCTGCAAACTCACTGCAGCATCCAACGGCTCGCATGGTCATCTCAGCCTGCTTTTGCCTCGGTACAAGTTGTCCTGACAAGCAGCCCACGCTGCAGGAGAGAACAAGATTTCCCAGTAGTTGCACACAGGATTATTTATTGTGATGAAGATTTTATTCACAACCCCAAAAGTGAGAGATGACTTTAAACTCTGAACTGATTCTGTTCAGTCTTAAAAAAAAAGTATGTAAATATGCAGGATATTCATGTGGTTTCTAAGAATATCTAGTACCTTGTTGAATTTTTATTAAGTTTCTCAGTTAAATCCTGCTGTGTAGTAAATCCCTCAGTCTAATTATCAATTGACTGGTATATAGGTATACATATCTATAATACATATGTAATATATCTATATACCATTCAGTCCATAAAATGTATATGTTTTTATTTATTTTGGAGATCAAGTTTTAGTTTTAGTTTCAGAGGAAGTCACAACTGGTCTCCCTTCTCTCAGGTCTGTTACGTTTTCATATACGTTCTCTTGACTTCTTTCCAGCTTTTTCAAACTCCTTACAAATGAGAGATTTACATATGCAAATTAATTTACATAGTTTCATGTAAATGGTCAGAGCAGAGCTTAACCAATTACGGCTCCAGTTTATTGTTCCCATTGACTAAAAAGAGGATTAAACAGAACACTCGTCTATATTAGTGTTGAAAATCTAATAACAAGGTGGTTCGTGGTTTGAGTTGTTCTACACTCAGGTTACAACTAAGCCTGACCACAGTCACCCAGAAAGCTCCTTTTTGTACATTTCTGTAACATATTTGAGGGCCAAATGCAGCTCAGAATTTCCATGGAGCCTTCACTTAGGCTGAGGCCAGCAGAATTTCACACCACCTCCAGTGAACACCTGCACAGGCTTGAGTACGAGGCAGCCTGAATGAACAGACCATCAAGGCAGGGTTGCACATCCTCTTGTAAGCTGGCTTGGGAAGGAGTGGATAACAGAGGATGGGAGGGGAATCGTAGAAGAAAGAAAAAAAAAATAGGTTGTTGGAAAGGTTTTGGCAGTTGTAGAGGGAAGATGACTATGAGAGGCCTCAAAAATTTCCCACTCCCTCAGGAACAAGATAATCTTTCTCTAAGGCTTGCGCAGCAAGCACTGTGTCTACACCTACATCAGTTCAGGTTCATACTGTGCCAAAACACAGACACCAGTGAAAGCAGAGAGGAGGTAGGTGTGTTATTACCTTCCTCACATCATGGACCATCCTCAAGAATGACAGCCTTTCACAGGCAGCCACTTCCCATGCATTCAAACTTCTCCTATTCCTTAGGCCACACAAAAACATCAGTCCCAATTCAATCTTCTGAGACTTTTCTAGATTTAAGGTTTGTGATTTAAACATCATCACGCACTAGGTCATTCAACCTACAGGCCTGTAGCTTCTCCAAGACAAAACGCTGTAGCTAAACCCTCCCAGTCCTTAACATGACTCTGCTTTACAGAGACTGGAAGGGGGCATCATGTACCGTTTCTTCTGTCAAGCAGTATTGCCTGCCCAATGTCCTCAAGCTGCCCGTGATTCTCTGACAGCTTGGGCTGACCAGTTCACCAGGCTTCACTGGTGCACCCCTCCAGGCTGACTATGTGCTGCTTCAGATTCTTGCTGGATAGACCTGGGAGTCTCCTCCATCACACCTTCATTTGATAGCGCCAGCATATTACTGCGTTGTGACATATAGCTGGCTTTCCTGCCTTCGCTAGAAAAATCTGGTACATTACAACATTCCCTGTGTGCCAAGTGTTTAGCAAACACACATGTTGGCAGCCAGAGTATTCCTGGAAAGGACACGTGTCTTGAAATGAAGCTGTGCCAACTGCTGCTCCATGTCGTAGCACAGAAAGTGCCCTGATATCCTGAGTTCAGCAGTGCTGGCACTAAGAATGACTGTCATCCAAAAAGCAGAGCTGGAAAAGCGCCATGGAAAACACAGTCAAATTAACAAATACATGTTTTTGAGTACATCTGCTTCAGAGGTATCTTCTGCTCTTTTCTCATTTCACATAAGAGATTTCCATGGACAGATACCTTGGAAACATTTGGCCGAGGTCAAAGGGATAGCAAAGCATGGGAAATGAGGCAAAGAAAGTCAAGTAATTTGTATAAGAATGTTGAATTGCTGCCCAAAAGCCAAGAATGCCGGTATCAGATCTTCACATAGTTCAGTGACCAGTACGACATCTGTACCTCAGTTATATACAGCTACCCAAATACTCCCACAAGCTTAAGAAGCTGATGTCCAAGACAGAACTTCTCCTTTAAAAACAGAAGTGGAGAGAAGAGAGACAAAATGTTTATGAAATCCAGAAAAATTAATAACTGGGTATTTGGACTGCAAAGCGCAGTCAGATATTAACATGATGCGTACTACAGAAACAAAATAATCCCAAATAAATCCAAATCTCAGCATTTGTGCATCTGATTTTTCTGCACTTTCTTGTTTCAACGATCTATTTCTGGGACTGACGTGACAGCAGTTCTTATCCTCTTCTGTTAAGTTGACTCCCAGTATTTTCCAAGTATTCTGAGAAACGTATACATTAACAAAATTACAACTGTTAAAGATTTCATCATTTAGATTTGTGTGGATTTCATCAACACTACACACTGTGAGCATTTGGAAACTCAGGGCAACTGTGAGGGCAGAAATAACATCCCCAGGCTTGAAAAGGACAAATCTCTGACACCACTTTTGAAAAAGGAGCATCTCCCTAATAATCAGCAGCACAGGGATTGTGGCACCATGACTATTTGCAGTTCTACCCCATCAGAAGCAACAATGAAACACAAGCATCAGATAGGACTTTACAGTTTTATAGCACAAACTATTGATAACTTATGCTTATTTAAGGAAATGGGAAGAGGGAGAAGAAGCAGTTATGTTGGGGTTTTTTTTGCATGATGCAGTATAGCAGGAGTTATGTGCAGGCTATGGATAAGTTTTTCATAGAAGGGCAGAAGATACTTTCTCTCCTTACCTATGTTATTCTCTCCAGACATTTGCAGAGAGTTGAATTAAGTAGCTTATAACAAGCTAAACACTGGAACAAACATGTATGTGCACTTTCTGCCTGCCATTAGCTGAGTGACTGACAGCTACCATTTCCTGCATTTCAGCACACACAGCTGCTGCTGAGTTTTAATTGGGGCATTTATTTTGAAAAGCTGGGTGATAACATCACCAAGAAGCAAATACTCCAAAACAACAAGAGAAAAGCAGTTTCAAGGATGGTAGGCAGTGTTTATCCAAGCCATCTTCCTCTCAGGTACCTAATCAATTGCTGAACCTTCTCCCTCCAAAACAGGCTACCATGGTGTTTCTGCTTCCCAGCTGCCACAGGCAGCAAACATCAGTCCATGCTACCCATTCCTAAATCTGTTATGACCGCTGAGATTCTCTTTTAATTACAACCACTGCAAGTTCTTACCAGAACTCTTAGCCCAGCCTACATACTCATTAGGAACTCAGAAATCTGTGCTGCCGAAGTTTGCACCGATTGCCAGAAGCCTGTACCTGATGCGTGTACCTCCATAATACAATTACAATTGCATTTCAGATTGAAACATTCATGCAAAACCCACTAGAATTACATTTTTCTAACAAAAGGAAGAAATTGCCTGATGGCTGAATTCACCACTAATACAAAAACCTCCTGCTGTCATCATCTTCACTCGGTGCGTCTTAGGATACTGCTTATTTTACCACCTAAATTGCACCCTGCCCCTCCCCCTTAAATAAAGGCCATTAAACCTTACCAGAGAAATGCAGATATTAATCATTTGTGCTTTCCCATTCTTTCCACTATCTATGCAAGTTGATTTCTCCCGGCATTTCGAGTGCAAGAGAAAGATCCATAGTTTCAAATATTCCCCTAGAGCCAAATGAACACTTGGAGCATGAAAACTCTTCTAAAAAAACACCACCTTTTGAGGAGCAGAAAAGGAATAAACTACCTAATCTCACGTGACAGATTATGAGGAGCTAGTTAAAAGTGAGCCCATTTTTTCTCTGAAGGTGTCTGCCTTTCAACAGCACCCTCCAACAAGAATATTGTATGTGCTTTAAAATATTCATTAATCTAGTTTCATACAGTTTACACTACCCATGGGCTATTGAAGGTCAGCCAAAGTATTCAGACATGAAGCAAAAGGAATATACAGAGATAGTGATTCGCCCAAAATCATAAGCAGAGACTCTTTCAATATAGCCAGAAAAAAGGCAGACCTTTCCATGTCCCAGAATGTGCCTTAACCACAAGACTATCCTTAGATACAGATTGGTCCTTCACAGGAAGGATTAATCAAACAATATCACGTTTCCTATATTAAATGTCTTTCACTGCAGTGGAACTTCATTGCACATACATCTGTAGGTAGAGGCAAGTTATAAATAATTGATACGATTACATACAATACGTATCAAGCCTGCAATAAATTATGCATGCCAGTCTCATACTGCATCTGCTGGGATACTGTAATGTGATTTAGCAGATAAAACACACTGATTATTTAAAAGGGTTATCAAATTTTGAAGCTACATTAAATTATATATTGAGTCATTGTGTTTGTGGGGGTGTGCATACTCCTATAGTTTCTGTGTACGAATCAATCATATTGTCTGTTAAGCCCCACATGCATAACCCAGAGCACTAGACTGTGCAAAGAGTCAAAGCCCAATACAGCACAAAATAAATGGTTTTAACACATACTCTGGGCTTGGCCCTAAAAGCAGGATAGATGTGCTATGGACATTTTCTAGGAAGAAATACACAATTCAGGAATGCATAATACACCAAGTCTGCACTGCTTGATTGCAAACTGAAATAGCAGCTCAGCGTGCGTGTGCGCACAGGCACACGTGCATGTCCAGCTGAGTTCTCACCCATTTCTGCTGCAGACATACTACATCCCCTCTGGTACATCAGGTGTTTGGACCTCACTGAGCTGTTTTGGCCAGCTCTGCATTATGGAAGCAATATGGCAATGATCACTCAGGAGAGAACGAGCACTTCCGACAAAAATAATACAAAAGAGCACGCTCTCCTCATGTTACCAATTCATGGTATTTCTGATCCATCTCACACTTTATAAGGCCAGGTGAAGGCTTCTTACACACAGTTCTGCCCATGCTCTGCCGTTCTGATCTCTATCCCAGTGCTATTTTCTCTAATGCAAGGGTTGTGAGAAAAAGTCTGACAGGTTTTCTAATATGTGCCAGCTGGGACACAGCAACTTCCCCCCCCTCCCCCCCAAACAAGAGTTTTTCTGGATACTCAGGTCTTCCGATAAAAAAATATCTAACTCTCTGTGATACTGTATCTTTTATGCTGCTGGCTGAATAAGTGAGTATTGATCTAGTCCATTCACATTGTCAGTACAAAAGCACATGAAAGCTTTCACACTGAAGAAGTGTTAAAAATCCTTCTTAAAGGACAAGGGTCCCATGCACATCCAGTGCACCACACACACACACACCCCCCTACCATAATCCCCATTAACTGTTTTTCTTCAGATTATGTTCAGTATCTGGTCACTCAATTTTAGAAGGCACCAGCAGAAATAGAAAGGATACTCAGGAGCACAAGGAAGAAAAAAAAAAAATGAGACAGGAGCGATGATTTCCATCCTTGTTCTATCCGAAATAAAGGATAAGGTAGAGGCATGAGAAACAATGAAGCATTATATAGCACATATCCATCACATCTTCACATAGTAGGAGCAAGAAAACTGGGATATTTTTACATGATGCATAATAACCTGTGAACTCACTGCCAGAGTAACACTGAACCCCAGAGGCACAGCAGTATGCAAAATAAGACCAGGCATTTAGTCAGATAACAGAAGCTGCTGCAGTCACAGCATCTACTTATTAAACTGTGTTTACGCATTTCTAGAAAATACACATAAACCCTTTAAAACATGTGCAGAAGTGCTAAGTAAGAAAAAACAACTGTCAACGAAGATGAGGTGGTTGGAGTGAGAACCTCCATCTTCAGCTCCCCTTTTATATGTCAATTGTTGCAGCATTACTAATATACTAATTTTGATAGCAGTCTGTCTGAGAAGTACCACATCTCATGGTCTTCACGTCAAATTTGGGTTTGGGGGGGGGGGGGGGGTGTTTGTTTGGTTTTTTGTTGGTTGGTGTTTTGGTTTTTTGGTGGGTTTTTTTGTTTTGTTTTGTTTTTAGTTTTTTGTATCCCCTTCGTAATTTGCGGAAACCATCCACTCTTGTCTCCCTGGGTGTATGAAATTTCTGAGTTTGGCCCGCCAGTCATCTATGCCCACACAAAGTAGCACTAGATAGTACTACGGACCACACTAAGCAAGTCCTAAATAACCACATCTCTTCAGATTAATATTCATAAGCATTTCTGAAAAGTAATTTTCACATTCACTCAGTGGTGAATTATCTTGCAGAGTTACTAGATGGAGCTGGAGCACACATAAGAGCAGCTGAAGTTATGTGGATTTAGGATAATACCTTAATGGTGCACGTACAGCCTGTCAGAAAATAGAATTTTTAAGCTTTGGAAAATGACTTTTGGGCAAAAGATTATAATACTGACATATTTATATTACCAATTGCTGCCAGAGGAAATCAGATCCTTAAAAATTCAGTGTTAACGACAGACTTGTGAAGCTTATATTTCACGATACATCACAGTCTCTCCTCCAGGCTAGAGAGTTAGTGCGGTAGTGTGGACTGGGAGTTACTGGCCATGGGGCATCAGAGAGATGGCTGGCTGGCTGCCAGTCAGAGAGCACTAAGATAGGAAGCCACCGAATAGGTGGTGCTCTAGAGGCACTGTCATGCCATGTCTACACTGCAGTAACTACATTACTAGTCAAAATATATTTATTTTTGAAGGAATGAGTTCAGATTTTTTTTTTTTTTTACAAAAAAATTTTTTTTTTTTTTAGCTTTTTTGACAAAAGAAAATATATTGGGTCAATAGTGAATATGTTTACATTTTTCCATTGTAAAATAAGTTTCTCTAAAATCTCAAATGCCATTAACTCAAGTTCCTGAAAATCTTCCTATTTATGATGGTACTACTGCTTTGCTCCATATTAAACAGCTGTTAGGTGTGAGCTTCTGACATGCTGAAAGAGGCTGATGGATCATTCTGGTCCAGAACCATCTCTGGGTTCTGTCTTGCTCTTTGTTTCATTTGTGGGTTTGCACTTGTACAGGAGGAAAAGTTAAATTGGTGAAAACAAAGAGCAGTTCCTTCAAGGAGGTTCTAGGAGCACTATTCCTCAGGACGTTAGGAATGAATTGAACAAAGACAAGGAACAGAAGCAAAAAAACTATAACAGGTGATCCTAATGGCTCATACTTCCCGGCTCTTCGCATTCATGCTTCTTCCGCACCCTGGCAGCACAGACAGTCCTTGCATCTCTCTCAAACGGCCTTGCAATGCCTCACATCAGACACTGCACCTTTTTCTTTCACATTACAGGAAAGGGCATAGATCTTACATACTGCTGAGGCCAGGCTTCCAGTCTCCCTTAGGAGCAAAACCACATACCTCTCTGCAAGTGGTAACTGCTGTACCTCTTAGAAAGATCATATGGCTGCTGTTTTGGCCATCATAGAGAATCCCAATCTAAAGCATGGTCCAGTGAGGTGGTTAGCGATCTCAATTCCTTCCGAGTTCGTGGTTTTATACTGAAAACAAAACAAGTTTCCTGCTTACTTGCAGTAACGTTATTTCCATGCTTGCAGAGGCATGCAAGAGGAATTAAGGGAGTTCAGCATCTCTGAGAAGTCTGGCTTCGGACCTTTCAAGCACTGTGGACAAGGACTAGGTGTCCTAATTCCTGTACTAGGATGGACACACTTTGGATAACCAGAAAAAAAAAAAAAAAACCCAAACAATAAAATCCCAGGAGAAGAGTTAGATAATGCTATTTCCTACACAATATTCTAACTAAAGACATTTTATCTGTTCAGTAATGAACTCAACCGTCAGAGCCTTGTCCAAAACGAAGCTAACCTCTGGAAATGCTTGTTTTAACCTGTAGTGCCTCTCTTATGCTTTTCTTTTCTATTTTATAACTTAGTCACACGCTTCCTCCTATGCCCCCCTTGGCTGAAACCTTGCCCACTATTATAGCAAAGCTATGCACGGTCCTGTGGGTCAGTTGTTCAATACTGACGGACAGGAGGGGAAAAAGCCCGAAATTCTCTTGAAACAAAGGCAATTTAAAGAGTTAGGAAAGCTTTATGGAAAATCTAGGCTAGTGCAGGGCACTGGACGTTACATTTCTGCTTTTAAAAAAAGCTGTGGAGGACTTCTACTGAACAAATTTAAGCACAAACACATTGCACTCCTTATCCATTCTTGAACATTTTTTTGCACATAATCATAAATTCTGATTAATAATCTCACTGAGAGACAAGAAATATTATTTCTGAAGCCTGGAAAGGGAAAGCAGTTTCCCTACAATGATCCCAGAGGCCAGTGGCAGAGCCTAAACCATTCCCTACTTCTACCAAAGCCCTGCCAGAGACACAGCTTTATTTTTCTTCCCAGCAAGTGGTTGGGATTTTGGTTTGCTAATTAATGCTGCAGCATTTGCTCTTCTAATGCTGCAACTAGTGCACGTTAAGGCTACAGAGTTAACAAGGCACAGTGCACAGCACACTGGCATTTTGTTAGAAATCTGCAGAAGTATTTACTGTGCCAGGATCTACTCAGCCCAATAAGACTGGGTATGACCAGTGCCTTCAGGAAGATGAGAGGAAGACTGCAAACAGTACCTTCTACCAGTACAAAAGGTTTCCATCGGGAAACCAGAAAAACTCATACATAGATTTGAAAAGCTATGGAATAAAGTGAACCACCTTCAGTGGAGTTTAGCAAGTACAGCTCCATGTCAGGAGAAATGGCAGATGTGAAGGTAATTACTTCCCCCCCCCCCCCCCCCCAACTCTGTTCGTGTTTTACAAACTAGGGCTGACACGTGAACAAAGAGACTGAAAAAAAGCAGGCAGGAGCTATGCAAATAATGACCAGTTCTGTTTTCTCACCACTGCTTGTTTGAAAACCCAGTCTACAACTAGCTGGAAAATGCAGGGGCTGCTAGAGTAGAAGCAGACCTGAATTAACAGCAAGAAAAATAGCTAAGATACTCTGCACAGCCAGTTTATTCATGTTTATTTACAGCTTACATATTTTTTTGCAAAAAATATACCTGCCCATGGAAACAAATGGCAATACTCAATTGTCTGCATTATTCTGAATCCAAAGGCCTCATGGCATTTTACAAAAGAAAGCAGCACCATTAACTTCTTTTTTACAAAGGAGGAAACCTAAAGCATAACGATTCATCTCAGACAAGCAATGGCAGACTTAAGTTCTGCTGCTCTAGCCCTTGCCCATGCTGTCTTTCTCAAATCTCTCTCTCCCTTTTCCAAGTATGAACAAAAATTATTTCTTCAAGGGTTCAGTGGGACTAAGCAAGAGATAAATGCAATTTAACCTAAAGATGGCAGGATGTAAACTCTAGAGAAGCCGAACAGATTAGTCAGCCACCTAGCCACTAAACCCTGAAGAGGTTTGTGGCAAAACGCACAATGAAAGCAAAACATTATGCTGCCAGTTAAACATAATAGGCCACATTCAGGATTCATATGCAAGTAAAATAACCACAGGAGTCACCAATGCAGGATTTGCATTTAACAACTATGTAGCATTTCTCAGGAAATTATAAAACAGCCTCTGTATAAATAAGAATCATTCCATTGGGAAACCTGTATCATTGAGGCCTGCTTAAAAATTTAATACGGCATTGAAGATGGTATCCCCAGTGTTTGACCAGGATGGTGAAAAGATGTTGTAACTGGCACAAATGCGCATCTGCTGTGTTTAGAGAGAGCACCACCACAGATCACACAGGCCTATCCTGTGTCCTCCCTCTCTCCTTGCCTAATTTGGACCTAATTAGAAAGTCTGAAAGTTGCCAAAACAGCTCCCACACACTGAGCTGCTAGTACCATACAACAGTTTCTGTTCATCCCCTGTAGCTTGGATTTAGCACACTGCAAATCATGAGCTCACTACTTTCCTCTACAAGCCCAAACAGCAGCTCAGGAATTCAGCAATGGAATTATCAGCTACCCAGGACTATGGCTGCCCAATCCCTCACGTTATGAGAACCTACTCTCGGTCATTTCTCAGTCTGCCAAGCTATGAAAACACCACTTGGCAGGTTCTACAGTCTTCTGTGAGGAAGCTCTAGGACTTTCAAGGCTTTGGAACAAGAACTTGAATTTAGCAGAGGCACAGCACGGGTACTCAGGATGCATCTTGTAGGCCAAGTTCTTGTATTAGAAAAAACTTCTTGGTGAGTCTTACAAGTATAATGCTATTACAGCTCAGTAGCTGCACTCTAGGATGGAACTCTCACAGTCTTGCCCCTGACAAAACTAGTTATTAAATATCTTCTTACACCAGAGAGAAAAATTAAGATATTAATTATTGACTGTTTCATATTGACTGTTGCCAAAAGGTACTCCTTGTAGGTTTGACCATACATCTCCACCTCCTTCCTCTGCAGAAGATCTGGCAGTTACGAGGCTGCCATGAACTAATTAACCTTCGGATCCTGTTAAATGCAACATGAAATCTCACCATAAAATTTCAAGGCCAATACTTAGGATGCTCATTCAATACGGTGAGGACTGAGGCCCAGTCCCTTCCCTAAATCATGCAAGATTCAGTGCTCTGTATGAGAGCCATTACGATGCAATTTGCTTTTTCGAGGTGTGCAGCATACGTCTGTGTCTCACTACTTCATCACAGGCAAGCACGTCTGCTTGTCTCACTTCTCATGAAACATTTTATAAATTCTTTCCTTTGCAATAATGCTAAATGGGAACATTTTTGAAATTTCAAACAAATTTAATGGAACAACAATCTTGCTTCCCACCTAGTTGTCTGCAGCATTTACAATGGATAATCTGGGGAAACAGCAGAGGTATTTCCACAGTCAGACAATGAAAAAGGGCAGAGCCTAGGATGAAAATACCTGGCAGAGCTTCTTGGTTTTCTGTGTATGGTATTCTTGGTAGTAAAAGACAGGTGGAAGATATATACATTAAGCTAAATTATTAAAGGGGAAAAAAAAAAAAAAAAAAGATGCTGTAGCTTTCTTCCTGGTGCGTACAGCAGCCCAGAGCTTCACGTGTGCAATTTTGTAATGCTTGCTGAAGTTCTGTATGCAGCCAGGAAAGGAAATCATGAGTTGTGACATGTGACAGAAGCAGAGGATTTCAAGTTGGTGACACTCTTCCAGGTGTGCCAAGAGAGTGCCCAGGCTCTCAATGGGCCACGGGTAGCCCTTCCTTGCACACCAGCCCCACTCTGCTCATCCCAGGCCCGGCTTCTCCTCCCCGAGAAGCTGCTGCCTCCTTTCCAAGGCACCCTGCCTTCAGGTCAGGGTGAGCCTGAAGGCAGCAGAAGAATGAGCATCAGTGACATGAGGACCTGGAGCCCTGGCAAAGGGAGAAAGGACAGGACTGAGCAGCTTGCTCTTATCCTGCAGGGCTGCACTTCAGTGCGTCCCCCATCCTGATGCCTCAGAGTCCTTAAACAGCTAAAAACACCCCTGGGAATCCTCTTCAGAGGTGTAATGTGATTAGCACAGGCTACAAGGTTTAAAGTGGACACGCCAATACAGTCAACTGCCAAAACTCACCATCGCCTTTCTTTATCTTCACACCCTGGCTCCTAGGTGCCCAAATATTCAGTACCCCCGTCTCTGGTTAACCCCATTTCTTCGGACCCTCATTTCAAAGAGAGAGGTCTGTGTTACCGAATTAGAGAGCAGAGTTTAGTTGTATTTGTCCTGTCAACTTTGTTGCCCAAGTAGCTTCTGTACAAGGCTGGAAACACACATTGACATTTACACTGCCATGAAAAACACAAGGTATCGGAGTGCTTCAATGAAGAGGTAACCTTAATAGCTTTCAAAGCTGAAATGAAGCATGGGAAAAGAAAATCTCTTCATTAAAATCACTTAGCTGTCAGTGCTGGCCCCAGAATTCTTCTCTCCCCTATTATTATTAAATTATTATTAATAATACAATTCTTATTAAGGGAGAAACTGCCATTCACTTGGTTTTAAAAAAAAATAGAAGAAAGCAGGGAGTATTTAAAATGCTGCTGCAACAGTAAATATCACCTCTGGCATATTTGTCCTGGAAGAACAGAGCACAATTCAGAATACCTAATTGAAATGTGCTACAGGAGATAAGGCTGGCTGCAGAGACTGACATTTAAAAGCAGGAGACACCAAACAAGACATGAAATATCACTGTTGCTGCCTCAAAGCAGAAAGCCACTTTCGCAGAACTGAAGCTTTCTGCTCCTCACCCCTTCCCAGGTCTGACAGACACAGTGAGCAATTAACCCCTTCCCTGATGTCACCAGTAATACCACCCCCACAAAAATATTCAGGGTTGCTATGATTTTGTGTAGTTGTTCCCTCCTGCAAATCACACAGCCCTGCATGAAGCAGCTCGTCCTCCCTCTTCCCATTCCCACTGTGCAAAAACTTGCTTCTTCCCTGCCACATCAACATGTCAAGTTCCAGTATGCGAGATGCTGGAAACCAGGCTCTCCTCCTGCCTAGCCTTGCATGGCAGCCTGCGCACCCTGATGTGCTTCTGCCTACTGGCCTCTGAGAAGAAGAGCTGGGAAGCTCCTTCACAGCAGGAAGAGAATCTAGGGATGGTGCCAGAATACCGGAGCTGAGAAAAAACCCTTGGCACACAAGTGAAATTATGAAGTGTTTGGCTGCTCAGGCTCTTGCTGCCTTACTCAGAAGGAGCACTGGTGCCTTTGAGCCATCTGATCTGGTGTTGTGGGCAAGCAGCAAGGGAAGTAAATCCAGCAGATTCCATAAATGCACAGGTTACACCAACCGCATTTCAAGCAAGGATTTAATTAGAAAGTTACAGTTCATTAAAAGAGCACCAATTAGTTATTTCAACTACATGGGTTTTTTTCTGTGCCAGGATAGCAGGGCAAAGATTTGGATGCATATCGGAGCCAAGCACCTTGTGCTGCTCAGTGAAACATCCCAGCGTCTTTGAAGGAACAGCCCTGCTTAAAAAGCTGTTTCTGAAAAAGCTGTCAGAAAACATCCTGTGAAGTGGAGTTTCTGAGCCATTAGACTGTCCATGCCAGCAGGCTGATCACCAGTCTCGAGCAAAATGGGAAATCATAGCTCAAGAGAAGCGAGATATTTTTAGATTTAAGATTTAGATTTTGGGGTTTGGGTTATTGACCAACACTTTCTTTCATACAGCTGCAGTTGCTGTCTCCTTGCTTCCTTGAAACAGGATGGGCCAAAGAAGAAGGTTCCTTGCAGCTGAGAAGATACACAGTGTGGAAAGGTCCACTGGTTAACCAAAGAGACTCAGCAGACCTGTTTTCCTGAAGCTCTTCTAGTCACTCCCAAGCAGGCAAAGTGGCACTGCACAGCACATACTGCCGAGAAGATTCTGCTCTACCTTATAATTATGAACATTAAACAGCTGTGCCTTTACATGAAACCAGTTTGGAGATCGGCTTGTGGCATATATTCCACCCTCCCTTGACGGCTTTCAGCTGCAGGATAAAAAAAAAAGCTTTGTAAAGGTTTGTGGGTCTAATGAACTGGTTTCTCTCCCTCTAGATAGTCACTGAGCTTAGGCTCTTTGGAGTAAGCTCTTGGCACCATTCTGTGTGCAGAGCAAAGCACAGGGGATAGAGCACACAACTGGGGCCAATAGGAAATAAAGCAATACAAATAAAATGTAAAAACAATAACAAGTTTCATAAACATACACTCAAATAGTGAGATTTCATATCCCACCTCATTGCTGTAACTTGAGAGGAATGGGGGGAGAAAAAAGCACGTGAAAACATCTACACAAAGTTAACAGAAGTAACAACAGAAGACCCCTGCCCCTACAAGTTAATTGTTCCTCAATCAGTATGCATTCTGTGTTCTTTAAAAAAAACAAAAAACAAAAA
The DNA here is from genome assembly GCA_020745775.1 of Theristicus caerulescens. NCBI lineage: Eukaryota > Metazoa > Chordata > Aves > Pelecaniformes > Threskiornithidae > Theristicus > Theristicus caerulescens. The sequence goes on along the minus strand of CM036564.1, from coordinate 47,515,834 downwards.
ACCCCGAAACTTCTAAATGCCTCATTTCACAGTTAGGACTTTAAAAGAGGGTTTTGCTGGAGTGCACATTGCTTTGCTTTCCAAAGTTTCAGAAGAGCAATCACTGATCTGTTCTGAAGAAGAGGAGCAACAACCGCACTGCAGGCTGAGTACATTACCAATGCAGCCAGGAGAACATCTGTTCAGCTGACTGCTCACATGCACCACTTAGAAGGACAGGACTGTCTACCCTGCTGTCTACAGCCAGCTTCAAGAGATCTGTCAGGCCACAGGTCTGTCTACCCCAGCATTCCTGCTCCCACAGTGAGCCATAAATGGATGTCTAAGGAAGAGTAAGAACAGTGCAAACAAATGATAGTTCTATCCTCCCACTGTTTTCAACTCAGACTTGCTGTGCAGGGTGTTATTCCTTTGCATTTTGTAGCACATGATGTATTTCTCTTCCACTAAAACCCTATGCCCAATTCTGGAGCAATTTTGTCCATAAAACCCAATACACAGAACTAGTGAACTCTATGGACCCTCAAACAGAGCTTCCAGGTAGAAAGCTCGATACACAACATAACACAGAAGAGAAACACTCAGAAGACTCATCAACTCTTGGATCACAGCATTTCCAAGATGCATGATAGAAATATTGCTCATATCATAGAAATATCTCTCATATGATGCACCCCTGCCTCATAATCAATATTCTCACAAATCAAGGGAGGTTTGTCTTGAGAATGTCTTAACTGTATCCCAAGAAGATATGTGAGGCAACTACATGCAGACCAAAGACTGCAATGTCAGATACTGCAGGTGTGCAATTCTTTTCACAAGCAATTACCTGGTCACGTAAGGATTTGTAACTGTGAACGAGTGCCCAACATTTTGTTTTCTTATTCCTCAGGGACATGGGTCACAAGTTTCCATTAGAAGCTGCCATTCAAAGCAGGTGGACAGCTTCTCAGTATGTAAGCCACACCCTGCCAGAATTGCTGTTATTCTCCGGCAGGAGAATTCACACTCCAAACTGAAGTACTCCTGAACAAAAATTCAGTCTCTGCTCTGTGGTTCACAGTGTTTGGATGCGCTGCCAGCGCACAGCGGGCTATTTCAAAATCAAGGAAGGAAGATGAGAGGCAGGGGGTGCTCCACATGTTCCAGTACAATATAATGTTTGAGATTCCTGTTAGAAGACGCTTTGCCAACACCAGCTCTCCTTCAGTACCAATTTCTGCCGCCATAACCTGACACCACGTGGAAAAAAAGTGCAAGACTAGAAAATCTTGAGATTCAGCTCAAGATCCAAATGCAGGAATGACACTGATTACACAGGAAATCTGACACAGGACAGAAACAAAATGAGTGCAGTGGCATCAGCCAAGTCAGGAGAAAGTATACTCCTCAGACTACCTCAAGTCATTTGCCTTGGCTGGCTCACCTACAGGAGCAGAAGTACCAGGAAGCATGTTAGCAATCTTTCTCAGAGATCCAAGTGTAGTTACACAACTGGAAGACAAGGAAGGGATGAGACTAGGGTTCAGACACATTGGCAGATTAACAGAGCCCTAAGTTGACTCCAGAGTAGTGGCAATACAAGGTACAGTAGCATAGCAGGGTATGCAGGAGCCCAGGAAATGGGGAGAAAGGTGGGCAAAGAGCATACAAGCATATGCCTGAGCATGACAGCCTGCTTTCCCCTCTCTGCAGTTAATATTACAAGCTCTTCATTTCTGCATAGTGCCAAAGCCATCCCATTTGAATTTGAAAAGCCTCTAGTCCAACAGTGAGATATCGCTGAACTTGCTGCTGGGTCTTTACTGAGGCACACGTTCATGTCCTCAGCACCCCAGTTCATGCTCTTGGGCATCCTGTAAACACAGATTCAGGTAAAATCACACCTTATTTTCTTCAATCTCTTCTATTCATCCCTTTCCTTTGTTCTTTTATTTTAAATAAATAAAAAACCCCCTTGCCAATCACATTCCCAGAAGTTACTATTATCTTAGGAATGGTTTTGAAAGTGCCCACAAGGCAGGTCCTTCCACAGGAGCATGAAGACAACCACATGTTTTAGGTACCAGTTAGAAGTATAGCTGATTCTGCAGCCCCTGCTTGATTCTGCATCCCCTAGGATCACTTCCAATTAGGGTGATCTCAGCAGCTATTTCAGGCTCATGCTGCAGTAGGGCTGGTGAGAGCAATATCTCCTAGTTTTAATCTCTCTGCTAATTGTGCAGGGAAATAGGGAAAGGGTGTGTGGGGCAAACATGCAAACACATCCACTGTGCTGTGTAAACTTGTCCACCTTATTTTTCAGGAGCTTCCAGCTCTTCCCCTTTTTTTGGAACTGATGATGGACGTTGGCAGGAAGGGAAAGCGGGGGGGGGGGTGGGGGAGAGAATTAGTCACAGCTATATACTTTGAAGTCCTCCCCAGTGAGACCATTTTAGATTGATGTGGCTCTAGAAATAGACTGGACAATTAAAATGAACTCACCAGAGTACTTTGAAGAAAGCAGCCCTCCTGGAGAGGGAGCTTCCTCTTGCCTCCAGACTTGCATCTCATTGAAGTGAGCATCTCTGTATATCAACATAGCCTAAAACAATAGGGGATTGGCTTCCATTACCCATGAATTCTCCCTGTTTCCATATATCTGTACTCTACTCCCTAATCATCCTTACAGAGACTTTTTTTTCAGTATGTTTGACTAGTATCAGCCCTTTCATTGCCTTCACTTCACAGGATGTTGGAGATTCTCCCAGCTGTGCAGAGTCATTTTAGGTCTATGCAAAGCACACTCTAGAAAATTAACTTTAAGTGCATCCAGTGAATCACTATGGGAGATCACCAACAGAAACAGTGCAACTGAGGAAGGAGGCAAACTAGGGAACTACCAGGCACTCCACAAGAAGCATGGAAGTCCTGTAATATCAGACAGAAGGAACCAGGGGAAGCTGCAAGGGGACACTAAGAAACAATTGATAGCGCTGGTGTGGGTTTTTTGTTTGTTTGTTTTAATAATATGGGATAAGAATCAAAGCAAGCATATTTCTGAGTGAATCAGCCTCACCATTAAAATGTACAGATTGTCCATCTCTCACAGCCAGCAGCTCCAAAGCAACCAGTAAGCAGAGGTCAGCACCATTATGAGGTTGAGCCACATTGTTATTTGAGGGAATAAGTTGTAGGATTGGCTTTCCATTCTCTCCTACTGAAAGGCTAAGATGCATCAAGAAAGAATCAACAGACCTGAGACGGCCATGGCATTAAGTCTCTTCTGGCATGAGATGACCTTTCAGAAAAACACATTGGAAACACTGATAGTCACTGAACACAAATGCAATTACATGGTGCTGCCAGTCAGAACAAATACGCAGCCACACTGTATTGGGGCCACTGCAGCAGGTGAAGCAGAACAGACTTGGCCCAGGAGTCTAGGCCTTAACCAGCAACTTCAGAGTTCCTACTGTCATCCAGGTTTTTCTTCCACTCCAGATGACTCAATACAAGTTCTCTGATATTCTAGGGATGTTCCTGTCCTCATCTTGAAGCTGGGCTTGTTTACTGTAGGATGTCTCTTTTTGCCCTGGGTTATGCCTATGGGTTTGCTTTTGCATATCGACCTGTGCCTGTTAGCATATTATCACACTAAGGCTCAGGAATACCTTAGCTCCTTACTGGGGATGAGGGAGGATTTGTTTAAGGACAGAAAGGGTGATGATGCTCATGCCCAGTTCTCACCTCTTTCTACCCTCTTTAATACATAGCCATCATTGTGCTGTCCATGACATCCAATTTGGCCTGGGCCTAAATGTAAACCCAGGTACAACCTGCCTTTTACCAGGAGACAGAGAGGAGCACCAGGTAAAACAACATGAGGACACCAGCTGTCTGAAGTGCTTTCCTACATCTCCACCCACATGGAGGTACAAAGTAAACACCAGCCCACGCAGTCGTGACTGCCAAGCTTAGCAGGTTATTCTTCCTCCTCCCTCAGCAGCCTCCTTCCCAATATTCTCCTACCTATAGAAAGAAGATTTGCAAGTGAAGCTTTGGCCATTTATTATCTATCATTCCCCCACACCTCACACTTTGTGAAGTCTGTGGCCAAACAGGGTGGTCCTCCTGCCCTCAGCCTCTCACCACCTCTCCCTCCTCACCATCACCTTTTTCACTTGCATTTTAATCTCAGCAGTGTCTGTCAGTGAGCCAAAGCTCACTGAAGTTAGTGAATGGTTGAGATCAGTTCAAATTCAGAGATTCTTTAAAGGAAGAGAGTCATGCAGTAGAGCGCACCACCATACCAGCTGAAGTCTGACAAGGAATTTGAACAACCATGGCCGCCTTCTAAAGCCCAGGACTGGAGCTAGGAAAAGTGCCTTCTATTCCTGGCTTGGCTGAAGACATGTATGACAAAAGACAAGCCATTTAACCTCTACCTATTTGCTTTTCCTGCCTAAATAATATTTAAAAAAAAAAAAAAGTGATCAGTTATGACTTCATGACTCAGCTGTCTCTAGAGGACAGCTAGAGGTTCATGTGAGCAGTGGGCACTGAAGACCAGTCCTTGGCCTTATTGCTGGAGACACTACAGTGATTCATGCATCAGCCAGCTCATCATCAAACAGCCCCTCCCTAAGTCACTGAAGTCTTTACAGTGCTCCAAACAGCTGCAGATGGAGGAGAACTAATAACTCTACTGTGGGCCACTGTAGGGTTTCCAGTCTCGTTTCCTGCCAACAGATCTTTCTTCAGTCCATAAGGGTCTAATGAACACTGTCAAACTGAGCTGTACTAGGTGAACTACTAGCAGTGCAGCCAGACAAATTGGACCAAATGGCTTCCAGTAATGAGCATCCTGGCCGTCAGGGGACAAGGTCTCCAGTAAAAGTTAGGAACTTTAGAGAAACCCTGAGGTGAAGGTTCAAGCCTGTCCATGGGTAACATCATACAACAGAAGCCAGAACTGCTAAAAATGACAGGTTTCTTTGAAGCCTCTTCTAGGAGGCTGAGAAGCTTGTGCAGCAGTGGGAACACACATGTCATCGCTTCCCTCTGGGAAGGCAGCGCTGCATTTTGCTGTTTTGTTTCAGGTTTTGCTGACTTGACCGCCTAGAATAATAAAACAGATGGAAGCTCTGATTTTACAGGACAAGAGCAGTGTGTGAAAGTAAACAGTAAAGACAAAGCAGCGTGGCAGGGGAGGGAGATAACTCATGGGATGACGTTCAAAGGAGGACTCCAGGCTGAATGGGAGAAGAGTTGTCAGAATCCTTGGTATGGGGGGGAGCAGAGCACATAACAAAGACAGGAAGGTATCCAAGCACACGACACAAGGAATGGGGCAATGAAACAAAGAAAAATCTCCCTCTGAAAGGACAGTGCCTTTCAGAGTCAAGAGCTTATGATCTGCTTAACAGAAAGAACATTTTCACATCCATTCAAGCAGCTATACCTCTCTCCAGGGCTGGGCACAGCATCACTCATGAGGTAGCTCCAGCTGGGTCTGGGTGCCGAGGCCAGCACCCAGACCAGGGCTCAGCAGGAAGATGAGAAAGGATTTTTCAGGTCTTTCCTCTATAATTAGCATTACATGATCTTCTCAGCAAGAAGAAAAAGGTATATGAATCTTTAATACTTTTTCATAATATTGGGAGTAGAAGTGGCGACTAAAACCCCAGCCTTTCCAATAAGCAATATACCCAGAAAGTACAACAGAATTAGATAAAAACTCTTTGCAGTTCTATTCAAGAAGATCAGAGCATTTGCCAGTTAACTTTATGCAATTATTATGTTTGTATTTTATAGAGAGGGTAGTATAAAGTAACACTACAGAGGAACAGGCATAGTCCAAACATTTTTAAACACTAGGTGCCCAAACTCAGAAATCTAAACAATTTTTGAAGGCCATCAATAAGCAAAGCTCCAGATGCTTTTACACTCTGAAAATGCAGCTATCATCACAGCTGCCTACTTACAGAATAGCAAAGCCAAAAAAATGCTGCTAACCTCCTCTAACTTGCTTCTACTTCCTTTCCCAATATTACTGCGTGGAGTGTCTACAGGACGCTTAACTTCAAAGAGGCTGAGATAGCACATAGGGCTCATTTAGCCTACATAGGAGCAGGAAAGAAGTTACTTTTCAATTAAATGATAAGACATACATTTCAAGGAATCAATTCTTTTTTCTTTAAATTATAGCCCTAATTCAGTCATTACACATAATTATTAAATTTGCTCAAAATGATTAGATAGGCTTTACTTATAAAAGAGAAATAAATGGGGCTGTCAAAGTTTGCATGTACCGCTATTTCAAATAAAGACCAGAAGTTCTCCTTGGTGTGCAAGCCTGTTTGTGGGTGCATGTGCACACATACCCATTTCAAACGGTGCCATTTTGGAATACACTGAATGGCTAATGGCAGATGCCAGCTAAGTGTACCTAAGAGTTTTTGGTGGGTGCTATCCACAAGGACTGTCTTGGGTGATCTAGTATGCATATTTGTGTTTAATTAAAACAAACAAAAAACCCCAACCAACAAAACAAACAAAAAAAACAACAAAAAAATACACAAGCAGAATTTGGAGCAACAATTGAGTTATTTTCAATAGGCAAGATCAGCAATGCTACAGGCAATGCAACAGCACTGCAAAATGCTATGGACAAAACAGACTACACGGAAATTTCCAGAACTGATCAAAGCTCTTTCCCATCAGTAAAAATAGACAGTGAAAACATCTTCCATTATGAACTCTGCCACTGGGACATATGCAGTAACATATATATTCCCCTTATTGAAAACTATTTGCTTCACTAGTGGTAACAACTGTCACATTTGAAAGGTATAATCTTAAGCACATGGGAAATTTTATTTCTTAATTATCAGGAAAAATAAATCTATTTCAAAATTCACTTTTTCCTCCTCTACCTCTACGCCACTCAAATATGATGTACTTCAACATGAAATATGTACTTCAACATGTTTTTTACAAAAGAAATAAAAAGAACAGCTGAAGAAGGATGCTTGCTGTGCAAAACAGTAAGCTTTCTAGGTCTTACAAAACCAACAGGCTCCTACATATTCACTATTACACTTATCGTATGCATTTATAACTAGAGAGCTGCTCCTAGATAATCTGAGGGATCTTGAAGCAAACATTAAACATTACATGGCCATCCTGTAAAGTGATGGTTATTCCTGTTTTCAGAGAGGCACAGAAGGCTGAAGCGACAGAAGCTATACAATGGGCTGGCGGCTGAGTCAGCGACAGAGAGTGCAGAAAGACCGACAGCCGCTGTGGCTGGAAGCAGGGCTGTCTGGCCATCAGAGGAGGCGACTGGCCTGGCATTTTGAATCCAACGCCAACATGCACCGAATTAAGCAAGCTATTCCCATACTTCAAAAACCACAGAGGTTGCTGAAAACTCAGAGCGATAATCCTTGTTTATTCAGCAAGGCCACTTAACTGGAAGGGGTAATGCACCAAGGGCTCACCACAATTAATTGACACATTAATTGACAAACCATTGCCTCTGGCTTGCTTGATGCCAGATGCTGATGGTCCTTGCGGACTCCTTGGCTGCCTGCTAGCCATCAACACAACATCCTGCTGTAGCTCACAGGCTGTCCTGGAGAGACAAGCACTTTGCAGGAGGATTCACCAGAGAACCTGCTTGTGTAACTTCACTGTTTCAGCCTGTCTGTCATCAAATATCACATCTAGCCCAGGACTTCTGCAGAGGGAGAGCAGCAGGCTCCATTTGGAGCTCTGGGAAGGCAAAATGGAGGCTCTACAGCAGCCGAATATTAAACACTCCATGCCTAATCGAGCATCTTTTCAAATTAGCCTGACTGCCTTATTTGCTCTATTCAGACAGAACAAAGAGCTGAAATGTTACAAAGCATCTGCAGCACTCGAGCCCAACAGGCACCCTCCCCCTCCTGCCAAGCTAGGCCACCGCTCTGTAATACTCGTGCAGAAAGCAAACGTGTGCAGAATGGGGGTATGAGCACTTCTCTGCTAACCCTCCACCACACGGTGCTGGTAACTTCCCTCACAGCATGCCCGTTTCCAGCAGAACCACTCCAACCACAACAGCTTTCTGTGGCTATGATCCTTTATATATAAGGCTTTCAATTCAAAAAAATAAGTCTTCCCTTCTTTTTAATCAAGAACTAGTAGAAAATATCTCACTAGATAAACCACCTGTAATTATTATAAGACACATAAACCTAATTTTCAAATCAAAATAGCAACAAATGTGTTAAATGCACAGGGGTGGCTTGACTCAATTCAAGGATAAGTCAGTAAAAATCTACGGCTCATAATATATAGAGGGCCAGAGGCTGGAATGATCTCATAGGCCCTTTGCGGCTTTAAGTTAATAATTTTATAAAACATTTTTTCTCTGACATTTCACCTCTCCAACCTACATCCACACTCCTCACCCTATCTAGTCAACATATGCCTGTGTCCAAATCAAACCATGGAAACTACTGACACAAAACAAATGCATGAACAGCACTCCCTCCTCCGCCCATCGCTGTGCGCATTCCTCCCAGTCCCACCTGGTTCACCAAAACGTGGGCACTGGGACTTACAGGTAATCCAGTATAAACTGAAGCTAGGGTTTTCCACAGAGCAGCCATAAGAACTTTCTTGCAAACAGGGCAGGAAAGCGTAATGAGTTCAGAGCAAGCACCGTTTAATTAGGGCAGCACAAGCCATTGCAGCCTATTCAACACCCTGATCACTCCAGAAGTGCCCCGCAGAGCAGCGAGGCTTGCGGCAGACAGTCCTTTCACCTGCGGGATGTTTTGCAATAAGAAGGAGGCAAAAAAGGAGAAACAGAAGAAAGCGTACATGGCAGAAAGGTCCAAGCATGAAAGAAGAGACTCCTTTGGAATACCAAACTGAATTTGGGAAAGTAATAGTAATTTTCAAATCAGAGCAGCCTTTCCCCCACCTAAATATAACCTAGAAAGCAGGTCATTAGCCTCTGCTATCCATTTGATACCAAACACCATGAACTTCAGCAGTGAGGAAAAAGTAGCACTGGCATCAGCAATCAATCTATTAAAGGATTTTTGGTTCACTTCAAATCCAAAGAAACGCCTTTAAGAAAAGCCTGCTGGTAAGCTCAGCAAAAGACACACACAGGGTAAGCCAAGGTGTGACTCTGATGTGCTTCTCTATTACGCTTGCCACTGCTGCCCCACCACACTGACACACTCCAAACTTTTCTCTCCTTCCAGCCCACCACCTTCCCCGCACTTTTTTGGAAATTCTTTTTCTGTGTCTTTAACTTGCTTGAATTAAACATTCCCCACTCCTGCTAGAAAAAGAAAGGCAGGAAGGACTATGAATGCCTGCTTAGTTTAGAAAAGCTAGCATTGATTTAGACAACATCAGGTGTCTGTGTAAGGCAGAGCTGCTTGTTTACATCCTGCACGCTGCTTGTTACCCATCTTAACAGCATCCCGTATTACTGCCTGCACCAGAACAGCCTCAAGATCTCTACAGTGTATCAACCTTTTGCCTTAAGGGTTGCCACATGCTTTCCCTAACTGTGGTAGATTAAGAATTTAAGATCTTATACCGATCTGTTCATGGCTTTTGTTCAGTCACCTTAAAAACAGCTGCTGCGTAAGGGTTGCCATGGTTTACTTGCAACTAAAGCACTTTCCTCTCCTTTAGAGCTTTCCTCTTAAAAAATTAGAATAAATATCTAACATAAAACAACCCTGGAAACATACATATTTTGAAAGATGAGTGCTGTTCAGTGAGTGCTGTTAGTTGATGCATTCACAAAGACTTACTCTTTCAAAACCATGTTTTGAAACATGGTTCATGAAGAAACTGTGGCAAGATCTCTTCTGAATGAAGACTCTTCGAGCCCACCAGATACTGCAAGCCCAGAAAGTGGGGACATTGGTAACAGTTGCCTTTCTTCTCAGAAGAAGTTGTTGAGGGCTGAGTTGACTTAGTGAATATTTTTGAGTGGTTATTCATACAAAATGAATATTTCAGTTTTAGAAATAGATAGGAAAGATGACCATATGACCTAAGCAATGTTTTCAAGAAATAAAGGCTTTGATAGTTTCACATCATTAAGTACATGCAAAGGAGGACTCTCAATCTTATTTCAAGTAAATCTAAGGTATGTAAGAATCATTTCCAGAGAACAATCCCAGTTTGAAATAGCATCCAGTTTCCCAAGCTTACATTACATCAGTTTTCCTGAGATTTAAAGTAGTAAACTGTTGTTGTTACACTGTAAAATTTTGCATCTGTAAGACTGCTCTGTCATCTTAGTAAGCAGAATAACATCCAGAAAAAAATAACAACAATCTCATCCTTTCTTGTTTGTGGTCCCTTAAGTCTAGTGCTAACACGTCTGCAGTTCTTCTAAGGCTCTTCCTCACCTTCTCTGATGAGGTGAGAGAAAGTGATCAAATACAGCAGAATGTATATCCAAAAAAGAAAATTGTGTATTAGTTTTGAATCCTGTTATTCACATCAACTTATCCCCTCAGCAGTAAGACAGCATTCGGTTCCCACTGATCTGACCTGCAGTCCCTCCCCATTCATGATGGGTAGCTCTTCATTGTTTTATTAAAAGACCTGCTAAAACTGATTTATCTTTTACTACCTTCTGTTTGGTTGGTTATGGTCCCATTAGGTCTGTTACAAGAAATATCTCAAGCTACTTCCCAAATTCAAACACACGCAAGGCTGTCAAAAGAGACTGTGTTGTCAAACCTATCAATATTAGTTACAGCAACAAGTCATAGAATCATAGAATCATAGAATTGTTAAGGTTGGAAAAGACCCTTAGGATCATCAGGTCCAACCGTTAACCTACCACTGCCAAGTCCACCACTAAACCATGTCCTCAAGCACTGCATCTACCCGTCTTTTAAATACCTCCAGGGATGGGGACTCAACCACTTCCCTGGGCAACCTGTTCCAGTGCCTGACTACTCTTTCAGTAAAGAAGTTTTTCCTAATATCCAACCTAAACTTACCCTGGCGCAGCTTGAGGCCATTTCCTCTCGTCCTATCGCTTGTTACTGGGGTGAAGAGACCGACCCCCACCTCTCTACAACCTCCTTTCAGATAATTGTAGAGGGCAATAAGGTCTCCCCTCAGCCTCCTCTTCTCCAAACTAAACAACCCCAGCTCCCTCAGCCGCTCCTCATAAGACTTGTGCTCTAGACCCTTCACCAACCTCGTTGCCCTTCTCTGGACACGCTCCAGCACCTCGATGTCCTTCTTGAATTGAGGGGCCCAAAACTGGACACAGTACTCGAGGTGCGGCCTCACCAGTGCCGAGTACAGGGGCACTATCACCTCCCTGGTCCTGCTGGCCACACTATTCCTGATACAAGCCAGGATGCCATTGGCCCTCTTGGCCACCTGGGCACACTGCTGGCTCATGTTTAGGCGGCTGTCAACCATCACCCCCAGGTCCTTTTCAGCCAGGCTGCTTTCCAGCCACTCCTCCCCAAGCCGGTAGCGTTGCCTGGGGTTGTTGTGGCCGAAGTGCAGGACCCGGCACTTGGCCTTGTTGAACCTCATACAGTTGGCCCCGGCCCAACAATCCAGCCTGTCCAGGTCCCTCTGCAGGGCCTTCCTACCCTCCAACAGATCGACACTCCCACCTAACTTGGTGTCATCTGCAAACTTACTGAGGGTGCACTCAATCCCCTCATCCAGATCATCGATAAAGATATTGAACAGGACCAGCCCCAACACTGAGCCCTGGGGAACACCACTCGTGACCGGTCGCCAACTGGATTTGGCTCCATTCACCACCACTCTCTGGGCTCGGCCGTCCAGCCAGTTTTTAACCCAGCTCAGAGTGCACTTGTCCAAGCCGTGAGCAGCCAGCTTCTGCAGGAGAATGCTGTGGGAGACGGTGTCAAAGGCCTTACTGAAGTCCAAGTAGACAACACCCACAGCTTTCCCCGCATCCACTAAGCGGGTCACCTTGTCATAGAAGGAGACCAGGTTAGTGAAGCAGGACCTGCCTTTCATAAACCCATGCTGGCTGAGCCTGATCCCCCGGTTGTCCCACACATGCCGCATAATGGCACTCAGGATGATCTGTTCCATGACCTTCCCTGGCACCGAGGTCAGGCTGACAGGCCTGTAGCTCCCCGGATCCTCCTTCCGGCCCTTCTTGTAGATGGGTGTCACATTTGCTAGCTTCCAGTCATCTGGGACCTCCCCGGTTGACCAGGACTGCTGATAAATGATGGAGAGTGGCTTGGCAAGCTCCTCCGCCAGCTCCCTCAGTATCCTCGGATGGATCCCGTCTGGCCCCATAGACTTGTGGGCATCCAGGTGGAGGAGCAGGTCAGCGACTGCTACCTCTTCGACAGCTGGGACTACACTCTCAGCAGCTTTTGCAAGAACCAAATCGCATAGCAGGTCATCAAGACTAGTAAGACTAGTTCAGACTTCTCATAGGCCTCACTATATTATCACTAGGTGTAGAGCTATAAGTCAGTTTGAGCAGACTCTGTATTTCAAAGCTGTAAGAAAGATAAGCAGAGGTCACTGAATTCATAAGGCAGAAAGAAACAGTCCTTCTTTAGCTCATCAACTTTCCTACATGCTCTTACCCCAGAGTACCCAGCCCAAACACCAGCATTCTAAGCCGAACCCTCACTCGTTCGCCACCTGAAGTCTTCTGCATAGTCAGCCTCCAAGCTTCCAACACCGCCACGTGCACATGCACCCACACACTGAGCAGCTCTGCAATATGAGTTAACTCCCTCACATCAGCCACAGACTAAAGAACATCCTCAGGCTGCTCTCTGGAGATCCAGGTTCACTTCTGGGACCAGTGCTTCAGCTCCCATGCCTGGCTTCCACAAAACAGCTTCTGTTCATGGGTTTCTCCTGCTCCTGACAGTTACACCACATGCCAGCGGCAACCAAGACTATAACAATTCACGGATAATGTTGATGGTTTATCTCCCATTTTTGCCCCTTGTGAAGAGTGTCTCAGACAGCAACACCATGCAGGGCAGGAAAGCTGGGTGTATGGCACACGTTTCTTCTCTAACAGTGTCCTTTCCTTTCCTCAGCAAAATGCCAGAAGCTTTAGAAAAGCAAGTGCAAAGGAGCAGAGAAGAGGTTCTGCTGATACCGAGTCCCCCGGACCCCACTATGCTGAGGAAGGAGGTGACCTCCTCCCTCCAACACCTGGCTGGAGGCTGGAAGAGTGTTGGACAGAAAGTATAATAGAAAGTGTAATATAGTCTGCCTTGTTTTTATACTCTCCCACAGACATCCACTTTTGGATGCTGTTGGAGATAGGATACTTGCTCTGAGCCGGTATGGCATCTCCTGATTGGCAGCTGCCATCAACTTCTTACCTCTTTTAGGAAAGCTTGATGCAATTCCTCACCCAAAGCAGCAAGCACAAATGGGAGCACTGCAACTCTCCTTGTTCTGACCTGCACCACTGAAATGACTGAAACACTGATCCTGGCTTTTATAGTAAACTGTGACAGGAACGTCACAATACCAGCTCTGTAAGAGTCTGAGGCTGAAAACAGATGACAACTTCAGTATTGCAGGAAAATCCAGCAAGTGTTTGGGAACTCTATAAGCATCTTCAGTGCCAATCAGCTCAGTGTGGGGCACTGTACCATTTGTCGTGTTGAAGGAAACACAGTGCTCCTGTAACTGGGCAGGCAGCGCTTCCTCATTCCCTTAGCCTCAAAGCAGCAGAGGTCTTTGTTCTCCAGCTCTCTGCTTCCTACCTCCATTAAACAGCATTTTAAGCTGGGTGGTCTTGTTTGAGCCATTCTCATTAAGCTGTGTAAATACTTAGTCCGGCCAACCATTGGTTTCATGGCTATACCAGCTGGTCACAAAAACTGACACACAAAAGCAAACCAAAATAAAGTCTTTCCTGTCTGTGCAGGAATTTAAGCTTATGGATAACTCAGAAATGCACGAAATAATACCCCTCTAAGTCTCCTGTCATAAGCATATATATCTACGTGTGCTGACAAAACACATTCTTCAACAGCTGCACATTCACACAATCTTATCATGAAATCACCCATCTGCACATTGAAAGGTTTAGTCTCACATTTGCACAAAACTTCACTTCCACATAGTATTACAAACCCCAACTCATAAATTTACACAAGCAGTGATGGAGACATGCCCTCAAACACTAATTCTGCCACTTCCCTTCTCTTCTTCCTCAACCAAACAGGCACAGTTACAGGCATATACAATTCCCATACACATCCCTAAAAGACCCTTCTGAGCTACAGCCACTGTGCAAATTTCAGCGACTCTGTGTACGTCCTGAAATGAACTAAAAGGCAGTGCCAAACCCTGAGAAAGCAGTGAGGATAGCTGTTAAAAAGATATTCAAATACATGTATTCTCTTATAATCATAGTCATTCTTAGTTAAATCAGAAAAGACAGAAATTTGCAGAAGAACCAAAGCTAAGTAGGAACCTTGTTAAAACAGTGATGACAACAGATTGGCTTGCAGGAGAGCTCTTGGGTTGGAAGGAATCGGTAAGAATATTGCTCAGGATTCAGCTATAGAGCACATCTCACTTAATGCTTACATTAATCTGACTAGGCACAGGACAGGAATATGCTAAACAAATTTACTGACATTCAGGTAGGATGTACTGTTAATACAAAGGAGGACCAGAATATCATAAGGATGGGCTGGATCATCTTCAGGACTGGAATAACAGAAATGGCACGCAATGTAATATTGTCCTACTTTTTGACAATAAAATGCCATAGCCACATACCTTCTAGATATCCTGTCAGCAGCAACGACAGCTCTCCAGACAAGCCTGGCAGGCTGCATCCCTTCCACAGCCACCGTCCCCTACACACTAAAGTGCTTCCTGGCCATCAGCAAGGATGCCTACCACTGGAGTATCTCCAGGCTTTCCAAGATGCTAAAATTGGCTGTTTCTGTGGCAACTTCACCCCAAAACCTGTAGCTTCATCGTGACTTCACAGTGGAAAACATAACTATGCTGAAGACTACGCTGAAGAATAAATAAAGGCCAAGCAAGTTTCCCTTTACAATTTCCACAGAAGTTACATCAAGGTACCACAGCGAAGCTGGGTGACTTTTCATCCCCTTGTTTTACAGAGGCACAGATAAAAACACCCTCTGATAGCAGACACTGTAATCAAAAGTTTAAGATCACCCCAAAAAAGGCTTATTTTCTTTTGCCATTCAGACAGAATGTGTGCTTTTTCTGTGAGGTCCTTGCTGATGTCCAGTCTCAGAGAAGAAAATGCTCTCAGTGCTCCTCTGACAAGGTGGCCGTCAGCACCAGGTCCTTCCATCTCCCACTGCACCAAGGTGATGGTACCAGTCTCACCACCTCCAAACCACTGGAGGAATGCAGGTGCCAAAAAGCTGCATTATATTAAGGATGGAAAAGCCCAGGATAGTTTCTCAGTTATGCTGGCTAGCCCCCAAATCCTGACAACTCCCAAGTCTACCACCTCACTTCCATGCTCTCCCTGCAGACCAGGATGCTGGAGCCCACGGCCATGGACCAGGCAGTAGGGTGTCACCCCCAGAGCAGGCGAAGTAATGGGCACCTGCTGGGTGAACTAGAGAGCCTGATAACGCACAGGGACAGAAGGACCATGGGAGCTCAGCGCTGCAGGCTGTCTGGCAGGCCTGAGGCTAGAGAACCAATGGAGGCTCACAACATCAGCCCTTCAGGAGCCACCTCAGCCCAACCAGATATGGCATAGCATCAAGGAGACAACCCAGCATCGAGGGCACTGTGCAAGAAATAGTTATCTTCTTTGCCTACGCACCACTGAACTCTTAAACCCTTAAACAGTGAGCTACTGTCACCATGTTATACTTGGGGGAACTGAGGCAATAGATCAATAAGTGATCACCTACAGCAAGGGGAGGGAAAAAAAAAAAAAAAAAGGCACCAGGACAGAAACAGACCCTTGTCTCACTCTGACCACCCATGCCAGTGCTTTAGACAGAAATCTCTCCTCAACAAGCAATTTGTCAAACAGCAGCTCCCAATAATTTCTCTGGTATCTGGCCTGTATTAATTTTTGCCCACACTAGACCTCCTCATTAGCACGTCCTTCTTTGTTCCTGAGCATCCTTCCTCTGGCTTGTGTGTCAGAGGGGCCTCCTGTCATACTTCCGCATGCCATCCACAGGCAAAGGCACTCCTCCTGCTTCTCTAAGCAGCTTCAAATAGCACTCTGCTCATCCTCCACGCACCAACCTGGTTCTCACCAGCATCAGGATTCAGAGATAGCAGAATGGGAAGAGGCGTCCCTGGAATCACAGAGACAGTCCTCATTTCATATCATGACAGAGGGCCTAAGAGAAACTAATTTGAAGAAGAGGGTAGACAGGAAGGCAAGAAACAGTGGTTCTTCCACTTGATTACATTTAGGAGACAAGGATTTTTTTTTTTTTTTTTAATTCCTCTCTTTCTCAAATATATAGAAGAGCAAAAAGGATAATCTGGAGCTGAGAGTTCTTTGAAAACCAAAGGAACTGCAAAAGAAATTAAAATGAGTTCAATATTTATACAGTGCAGCTCTAATTAAATTAACAGGCCTGCAGATGTGCTGGAGAGATCAGAAACCTGCCTCCTTCCCCTGAACCCTCTTATTCTTTGTTATCACTGAAAAATTTGTAGCTAATTACTGACACAACTGCAGTTTCATTTAAAAAGAAAAAGGAAAATCAGAAAAAAAAAAACCAAATAGAAGTAATAATACCTTGCAAGGAAAAGAAAGTAAAATAAGAATTCAACCATCCTTCCCAGCATAGGTGTCATCAGGTAAATATTTGAGAGCAGC
Organism: Theristicus caerulescens; assembly: GCA_020745775.1. Taxonomy (NCBI): domain Eukaryota; kingdom Metazoa; phylum Chordata; class Aves; order Pelecaniformes; family Threskiornithidae; genus Theristicus; species Theristicus caerulescens. The sequence goes on along the minus strand of CM036564.1, from coordinate 47,498,976 downwards.
ATTCATCTTTAAAAAAAAAAAAAACCTCAACTTCATTCTGTCTCTGGGAGCTACTGAAACAGGACCCCTGTGCAATCTCTGATAAACCAGGGAATTTCTACGGTTATATTCAGTATCTGCAAACAAATCTGTCTTCCAACCATCCCTCCAGTCAGTGCTATCCCAAGTGGGACTGACAGATCTGGACAACCCAGTGTTGCAAACCTTTACTCTTCAGCTCTCTGCCATCTACTAGAAACTGCAGCCCTGACTTAGGCACTAACCCTCCCACAGATGTACATAAAGAGTTGAGTGGCAAAGGGCGGATCTGCTGCATTCAGACATTATTAGATTCCTCGCTGTGGGGAGAAAACCGGGTTCCCAAGTCCTGCCCAGTGAGTGCCCTAAAACGCTAAACTGTAGAGCCACATTTACGCTCGTATGCTTGCTTGCTCTCACTCTACTCCCAAACATCATGAATATTTAATTACTTCAAGCAGAGAAGAGAGTCTTCAGTAACGGGTAGAAAGAGTTATACCTTCCATTGCAAAATTACCTCCTGGCTACAGCAGACTGAGGAATGCTACATAACCAGTGGCTCCCACAGGCAGGACATGTGCTGCAGCCACCAGGATGCCAGACAAAAAAGGGAGGCTCGCATCGTTTCCATGTGCAGTCTGGTACTGTACTCCTGAGAACAACTATTAGCCTAAGTGCCAAGATTATGGATCCCAACAGACACAAGCTCGACACTGGTGCTGAGCAGCACTGTCAAGAAAAATAACTCTGCACAGAGCTTTAGGCACTTCAGGAAACAGAAAACACACTAGCTTAATGACCACCAGCATCAGGCAACAGGGGATGGTGGGGGACGACGACACACCAACAAAAGGACTTGAAAGATCTCTGAGGATTTGAGCACCTGAGAGGCAGTTAGATGGCACCAGGTCACATCATTTTCTTTTGTGGATATAGCTCAAAGTCTTATTTGCTGATGTTTATCACAAAGCTCCCAAATCATTTTATAAGACTGCTCAGGAATCCCTGGATGTATCTCCAAACACAGGGGTGTATGCAATTTTTTGTACCCAAGATTCTAAACACCCCTTAACATAAAGCAAGAGTACATACAACTTGTGCCAGTGCCCAAGTCCTCCACAATACAATGCATTACACCTTCCTGTGTCTCACTTACTCTCAGCCTGGGGCTGAGAGAGGAACAGAAGTCGTCTCTTGATACAGCATTACAGGGAATTCCCAGAACAGCACTTTGCATAAGGCTAACCTGCAACAGAGAGTCTCTCTCCTTACCCCCAGCTGAGATGATATGAAGTGATGTGCTCAAATACAGACAGCTACAGGCGAAATCAGGAATACGGCTACTATCTTTCAACCCCTATTCTGGCCATCAGAGACAATCTCTTCTTGCATCTTCCCTCCTGCTTTTTTCTGACCCAAAATACCTATGTGCTTCTTGAGTGCAAAAAATATCTGGACCACCTACTTGCCATGGATGATGATGTACCACAAGTAACATCTAAGTTGTGCACAAAATTTCTTAACACCTACAGTATTAATTCAAGAAGGTACAAAACTACCTTGCAGGGAGAAGGAGAAAGCCTTGCAAAATTTTACTTACAATACCAGTTACCTCATATCTTCCCCTTCTAACTCCACCTCTAGAGCTTGAAGCTATTTCCACGGCTCTAGCAAATAACACATCCACCACATCAGATCTCAAAAGGCCACCTGGATCACACCACAGGCCTCTGCGCTGTACAAGAGGGTAGACAAGGAATTTTCCTATACCATCATCCTCAGAAAAGAATCAAGGTGCACAGAGGATATAAAAGAAAGACTTCAGGCACAAGTAATAAAGAATAAGATTCAGGGACAAGAACGAAGTTCAGCATTCTTCCACTGTCCATGTATCTTCAGAAACAAAAGATAGCCTTTTGATCAGCTCCAAACTAAACTAGCTACACTCAAATCCCCCCAAAGCATAACTAGCACTTGTTACCAAAGCTGCCTTACAGTGTCCATCAGATCTAAAAGGTCCAGAGGACCATGCACTACCTGGAGACATACTAAAGAGCACAACCACGATAAGAGAGGGAACAAAAGAAAGGAAGGGATTCAAGAGAAAAGGAAATTATGAAAACCCCTCGAACATAATTAGAAGAAAGTAGAGGCCAAGGGTAGAAAGAAAAGCAGAAAAGGGAGGAGAATTTAAAAATGGAAATGTCTGGAGACAGGGTGGATTCCTGAATCTCACACCCTTTACAACAGTACAGCAGGGGGAGACTGCTTTCTGCCTTGCTCATAAAGGCTCCCATCCCACCTCTTTGCTGATCTCTCCCTTTTTGCTTTGACTGTTTCTTTTCATCAAAGATCTTGTTTTCCTTCTTGTCATCATTGTGGGCTTTTTTCCCCTTTCTCCCTCAGAGCAGCTGTCACATTTACTCAGGTCTCATGAACCGCTGTGCTGCGGGTGCATGTGATTAATTATACTGTTAGCCTTCATTAAGTCAGCGGATTGGCACTCCAGCAGAGAGGCAGCAGGACCAGAAGGAGAAGCTATTGAGAGCCAGCAGGATCTGTGTCCCGCAGTTTGTGTGTATGTTGGGCATGTGAGGCTTTTGTCCTCAAAAATAGCAGTATCTGAGTGGGTTTTGTATTCTTTGACAAACTGCAAAGCTTCAGCCTCATTGCATGCAAGACTCAATCAAAAAAAAAAAAAAAAACACCACCAAAAAACCACAAACCAAAACACAAACACAAGGTCCTAGAATATTTTACTACCCCAAATAGCTTGCTGCTGTAGCCTACTCCATTTTGTGCAGTAGAGACAGATAAAGATCAGTGTACTGACAATGGTTTTGGTCCTCATGCAGCTCTAAAGAGTTAAACTGTTCCCAGAAGGTGCTGACTGCTTTCCTCCAGGATTATCAACTGTCCAGTAAAGCATACAGTCAAAATGCTTCTCTTCTATACTCCACAGAAAGAATGTGTTTGGTCTTCCAGCAGCCTGGGGAAGGGGGCTTTATGGGAGGCCTAAGAGACTATTTTGTTTGTGGCATGGAATTAGCCTCTCCAATGCAAAAGCATGAAACGTTCTCTGGTGCTCAAAGATCAAAGAGAGAACTCTGTTTCTATTCAAATTGCACATATTCATCTCAGCTGACCTCATCTTACCCCATAATTGAGACAGAGTTGTAAACACCTTATAGTATACAACAATTATAGTCTAATATCTCCAGGAGTCTGCTAATAACTCTTTACTCCGCACAACTGGGAGGCATACAGTTCCTAAAGTTAAGATGTGTCACTCTTCTCTTTGGAGGGGTTTACTACAGATGCTGTTGGAGTTTCCCCTCAAAAGTTCTCCAGCTCAAAACACAGAAGTTCAGTTTTTGACATGATGATATTGTGTTTTACTAGTCATTGATGATTCTCTCTGCAAGGGAATTTGAATTTGGGAAATAGGGTAGTTCGACCACTCTAGTTGTATCATGTGGTTTAATAAACAGAGAAGCCTAAAACAAACCAATTCTCTCCAAAGCTGTTATTTAGTTTTAGTCACCACTGGGCGGGGGGATATCAAACCCCAAATGATCCATCACTCTTAAAGCTCATTCTTCACAGTTTCAAATCTCCAAAATTTGGTTTACCACAAACGTAAATTTTGTTATATTGCAGAAACAACTAAGTGTCCCATAGCTCCCATTGCCAGTGCTGCACCAAATCCAGATAACTCAAGGTAGTAGCCAAGGCCTGTCTTAAACAACTTCAGACTGGACTCAAGGACGCCAGAATAAGCAGAATCCATTGACCCCATTTGGGCAAGAGGATACCAGCTAGCCCCCTAGGGAAGGGGCAAAAGTGACTTCAACATGGGAAGCTTTGACAGATTGTTTGAGGGACAGAGAGATCAGATAAGAGTCCAATAGATCAGATGCTGTAAGAGGATTAGAGCAAGCGGATTAGAAGCCTTGAGAATGCAAAGATCATCAGACTCACGATTCCTCTTTAAACATAATCAGGAACAAGTATCCCAACTCCCCCTCCCCACTACCAATACACCACGTCCTTATTTCCTCTCTCCCTCCTCTTCTCTTTCTCAGTATTTCTCTGTCAAACATTTTATTGATTGTCAATCACCTCCTAAGAGGTGATTAATGTCACATGAGGGACCTGCATGAAGCTAAGTAGGGGAAGCGTCTAGAAATGTGGTGGGGTCATCTTAGGCTAGAAGAAACAGGAGGACTATGGAGCTGGACAAGGACGTACCAAAAACCTCAGGTCCTGATAGAAGCTGCACTCAGGTGCGTGACAAGCAGGAATGCCAGATACCCCAGAGAATGCAGGTCTCAAGTGGATGAGGCTACTGCCAAGAACAGAACCGTTTTTCCAAACATGCTACTGTCCAAAAATCTGCTGTTCCCATGACAGCTTCACCTGTTTGTTACACTCCCTTCACCTCTCCTTCAAGTCATTTAAAGATGGCTGAAGAGTCCAACAGCAGCCACTGAAGAACTCTCATTAAGTTATACAATACTCTTCTTCACTCCCCTACCTTGAATCTGTCCAGTTTGCGCTGTACTGTCCTTATATATTGAAAGCATTTATCCACAGGATTTTTCTGACAGTCTTCTAAGCAGGTTTACAGCTATAAGTGTTGGGAAAAGATCCCTATATACTGAGCACCAGCACTGGGAAGCTATGAAAGGTATCCACAAAGTATGAACATTTGGCATTTGCTAAATTTGTCAATACAAACCCACAGGCAACCAAAATCACAGCATGAAAAATTACGCTGTTCATAGGACCAGCCACACTATGGATAGCACAGAGTCCAAGTGAACAACTGTGCATGTCCTATAGGCTAAAATAAACTTAAACAATCTTTTCCAAACAATTATGAAACAACTCATAACAGACAAAGTTTATATGTCATTCATGTGCTGTAAAAATGGCCGAATTAAATGATTTCATGCACTATATAACAATCCACCCAAGTCCACTCAAAGTAAATCATTCCACCATCAGTTTTACAGGGCCCATGATAAAAACCAGTCTAGAAGCACTGGCTGTTGAGATAAACCATAAAGTCAACCTACATTGACTTCATAAATGTAAATATGCACATGGATGGCAAATCACCTCTAACTAACAGCACAGGTGGCAGACCTCCTACATTCTACGCCATAAGCTCTGGAAGGGGAGATTTCCATCTTCTGGAGAGCGCTTGCGTTTAGACACACCATACTTAGCTCTGGATATCACCTCTGAACTTTTCATGACCCTTCCTTATCCTTTCTGAACTGATCTGCAGTTCAGGTCACATATGGTCCTCCTCATGGTGTACCCTCCAGGCCACTGTCTCTCCACCTTCTCTCCTGAAGCCTGCTTTTTGTGCTTTGTGTTTAAAAGCAAATACAAGCAGAACCTTGTTTGCATGTTCAGTAGAGGGTACAGTTTAGCTGAAGTCACAAATCGCCACCAAACCTTTCTTCTGTGGACAGAGCACTTAAGTGCCAAATGCAAAAAGCAGCTTTGCCCAGGATCAGCAGCAACAGCCACCTCACCCCAGGACTGCCTGTAGGATCCATCCCCGGATTTAGTCTCCCCAAATTGACACTGAGAACATAATTATTAGTCGCAGTAAATGAAATTCAGGTACTGGGCTGCGAGAAGGAGGAGGTAAGATAGGAAAGGGAAACTCTGCCTGACATAAATAATTCTATCAAGAACGTTAAACCGATTGATACAAGTTTGCCAGCAATAGGGAAAGGTGCCACATACCTTCCCCAGCCTTGTTTAGACTCTAAATAGCAAAGTAAACCAATAATGCAAGAGAAGCTATAAATCTCAGTTGAGCCTGGTGACAGGCACTGTGCAAAGCTATTAGAAAGGAAGGAGATTAACTTTGGTATTCAATCCCTTAGCTTCTCAGTTCCTTCTCCTCTTCTCTTCCTGCTCCAGGATCAGAACGTCAGTTCTTACTTCGTAAGAGCAATGTTTGTGGTATGGAGTGACAGGCTGCAATACCCAAGGACCCTAAAGAAGCGGCGCAGGGGAAAGCGCAGGACAGCCACTGTTGCTCCCAGAGAAGCCTCTGCCCTAAGGAGCCAGGTGCTCAGGGACTTCCCCATCTGCTCATTACCAGGTTTCTCCACAGACTGCATTTACACAGGCCAGAGGAACTAAGGCTGATATTAGAGAAATGGGTTATTATACACTTGCTTGACTCTGGAGGTTAAAACACACATCAGAGGGTCTCTACAGTCAGCAGGTTTGGCCCAGGCCCATCCCTTACAGGAAGGAATTCAACTGTTTACCACAATGAATCAAAACATACTATATCACCTCAGCTCTGCACATCACCTCTGCTTACTAACCTCTTCGCTACAGTTGCTGCTGTTTGACCTTCCCCATGGAATGAAGAATAACCAGGTACCATGGTCTTCCTCAATCAGCCCCAGTGGCCTGTGGGGTTTTCTTTTCAATCCCAGCAGTGGGGTTGTGTGGCTGCATGCCTGCAAACCCTGGCTGGATTTCCTCTCCAATCCTTCACACCAGCCCACAGTGAATTTGCTATGACAGGCTGGACACCCGGCTGAGGGCAGGAGAAATCCTGCCTATTACAATTAGAGCCCTCAGCCAGACACAAGCTTCTCTTTCAACACGCTGAGAAAGGAGGAGGGAAGACCCAGCCCCTGCTACTGGTGTGCATGTGCTCCCTCCCCAAGATGACCCAAGTTTCCTCGCTAGCCATCATACTGCCACGCACACCAGAACAACCTGTACAGCGCTCCAAGGGCTGGACAAAGCAGCAATGTTACTCCTGCAAACCAGAGACTGACAACAGGGAAGATGCCTCTGCTCTAACTCCCACAGCAATTGGATGGAGCAGATACAAGTAGCCACTGCAGCCTTGTTCCAATCTCTTATTCTGATGGAAGTACAAAACAGGGAAATAGGGGGAAACAAAGACAGCAGAAAATAAACTAGAAACAGATACAGCAGCAAAAATAGCTGCATGCAGTGAAAGCAAATTCAGCTCTTTCGTGGGGACATACAATAGTTCCCCCTGACTACCCAAGAAGTTATTCCTTCTAATGGAAAAATATGAATTAGAGGCATCTTTCCTTTCAGAATGAAATCTGTGTTAAAAGCAGAGGCAAGCAGCAGCATTTTACAAGGCAGGGATGCCACAATGCTCTCAATATAAAACTACAATAGTAAATGTAAGCAGAATTTCTGAAGATATGTCTTGGTAGGCCAGCTGATGGGGGACCAATTAGAGGAAAGTAACCCAGATCAGCACAGCAAAAGGCCATTTTGTTTTGAACTTAGAACTCTGGAAAGTGCTTTGCCGATGCACCCAAACCTGACCCACTCTTTGAGCCTTTGATAATTAAGCTCTCCCCTACACCCCTCAATCTTGAATTTAACCATCCCTGCTATTAGTGCAGTTCAGGCACCTGAAACCTCAGCAGCCGCCAACTGCTGAACTACATAGCAATGCGCAAAGCATCGGAAGTGCAAGCTTGCATTTAATGAACTAACACAGCCTCTGAAGCCCAGCACCACAGAGATGAAGTAGTGCATTAGCTTATCTACACCTCTGCTGATAATCTGCTTTTTATTCTCCAGGGAGTTTCTTTTTCTGGATGCAGTGTGAAATAAAAGAAAAAGGAAAAAGGATTAAAAAAAGAAAATAGAGAAAAAAGATAATAAAATTAAAAAGGGAAATAAAAAAAGAACAATACATTTGACAGGGTGGTATGGTTCCTGAACTCCACTAACATAGAAGAGAGAACGAGACAGCAATTGGCAAACACAGGAAAACAGCCAAACAGCCAGCCAGTTTGATAACAAGAATGTTGTCTCCTATGACCTGCTATGATGAAAGGGAAGTAAGTATCCCCGGGACCCATCTGCACTCATCTGCTTTTAACCACTGTGGCAGGAGCTGTGCTGACAGACTCCCATCTGCTGGTAGATCAGATACCACAGAAGACACATTGAATAAACCACAGTCTCCATTATTAGGAGAAAGTTGTGTGCAGGTATATACACACACATCTCATCCAAGGCTGGCAAGCATGCTAGGGATTCCCCAGGAAATTCTCATCTGCCCCCACTACTATTACTTTGCAGTTGTCAGATGGAGGGCTTATTCACAGCTCAAGGAGAGAACTTCAATGAACAGCTCTAGATAACTTAGTAAACCATAAATCGTCCTCCTAAAGTGGGACCCCCAGAATCTACTCCTGAAACCTAGGCCATAATAAAACCTTCCTACAGCAATTTCTTGTTGTTCCATTATTCACAGGGGAGTGAAATGGTTGCAACTTTATCAGTTTGTTGCTGAACTGTCTTTCTATAAGCAGTTCTTATCTACAGAGTCTCTCCACCCTCAGTAGTGAAGTCCCTTAGTACCCTGCAGCCTTCATTCACATCAGTCAGGTTAATAAACCCCTTCAGAGTACAGCCCCCAAGTCTTGTTTGATAGCTCCCTCTGAGGCATGATGCACATATAAGCTCTAAAGATTTTCCACGGGAGACCATGATGGGAGATAGGCTTGCAGAGAGTGAAGGATTCTTTATTGCCCCATTAAAGACAGAAATCTGTGGCTGCAATTTATTGAACAGTAAGACATGCAAGAAAAAAAATTTGTCCAAACACAACAAACAGCAAATGACCCAATCTGGGCACCTATCAAGGGAAACAAAGACTTCAGCTCAACAGCTGTCACGCCAGGATGGGAGTTATTACTGCCGATGAAAAGCAACCAAATCCTAATAAAAAAAATACATCCTACACAAAGGCAACAGGGGAGAGAGAAGGCCAAGTGAAGCACATAGGGACAAGTATTCATTTGGCATGGGAAAAGACAGACCTGTAACATGCTGCAAATTACATGGTAATTGGGTATGAGAACAGGGTCTGACAAACCCAAACCTTTGACAAAATCCCAGCCGGATCCCATAATCTCCATCATCATTCTGTTTGGTAGTTTTTCCTAAACTGAAGGAGCAGGATTCAGTCTATAGGGCACAGAGGGGGAAAAGAGGAACCCAGGTCTGTTCCTGCAGATCTGCTGGTAGATCTGGCTAAGCCAATTCCTCTCCCCATGCCTCGGTTTCACTACACAGGGAGCAGGCACACAGCACATGTTACAAAGCATTTTCTATCATAGAAAAGTAAGTCTCTCTTTCCTTAGAGAGTTAAGAATTATGACACTTCCAGGTTTTCCTATCACATGAGGTACTGTTTGGCCTTTTTATTACCTAGCTTGTGAGCAGCAAAAGCAGAATAAACGCAGCAGACACTTGGCTTGCCTCCTCTATACAGGAGGACAAATTTAAAGACTCGCGTTTATGAAAATTCCCTCTTGATCAAAACGATAAAGCATCATTCCTGGGTTTTTGTCACTGTGTGGTAGGGTCACCTGGCAACAGGCAGAGAAAGCAGGAGCTGAGCTTTTCCCAAGCAATGGCTCGGCACGGTTGCGCTTCAGGGGAAGTGCTGGAGGAGCCGGGCAGCTGTGAACAAGCCCCGTCTCATCCGGGAGGGGGCACTGGTAACACACATTACCCAAATCTTCAGGCTACCACATGCCAAAATGACGAAAAACTAATATTAAATTAAAATATGAATGTATATTGTCTTGATGTTCTAGTAATTTGATGACTTGTAAAATTAAACACTGCATTCTCTTAAACTAATCCAGGTAAGCCCTCTGCACTTTTGTAAAACCAGGGGTACTCCCTCCCAAAGGATCTGTAAAAGCATGCACGTCGCTCCCCGGTACTGGTGGTTGGCCAGCAGTGAGCAGACAGAGCAGTTTGCTAAACATAGATATTATGGATGCTGCCCACAGAGGTGCTCTGAGAAACTCTGTACGGGTTCCTTGCACAAACGCTAGCACGCAGTGATGCAAAGCTTTTCTGTACTATCGCCTGTAGCCAAACCAAACAGCCTGCACAGGGCATAGGTCTGAGTACTGAGGCTCCTACAACTGAAACATCAGAAAAAGACACTTGGCCACAGGAAGTACGTTCACTGAGGGACCATGATGAGCTTTCACCTTGTACAGAGACATATCTGAATGTGCTTTTCGCAGAATACACTCAGCCTCTGGCTCTGTCACAGAACACACTCCTCCTTTGTTCCTCATCCCTTACACCTATGGGCTGTGACAAGCAAAGGAAGGCACCAGGCCCAGTGAATACCTACAAGGCAAGATTTCCAAGAGAGAAAAAACTGAACGTGTATGTTTGCAAAAATGTAGGTCCTGGAATTTGGGAATCCAGACTTTGACCTGCAAGTTGTGGTTAATCTCAGACCCCTTTCTAGGTTGAAATTTCCACAGAGTTGCTGCTGCTCTGTCTCTCGTTTGTTTCTTTTGTGGAAGCTCCAAGGCCCTCAGGCCAGAATCAGTGTGCCACTTCCACACTGCAGACTGTAACATTTGGTTTTGGTCTAAATGCAAAACTGTCTCGTCCCATCACTGGAGCTGTGGGGGGGTTCAGATCTTACACTAGGCTAGTGATGAGTTAGGAGCAATCGCCCATGCAGCAACTCACATTTAAGCTATGCAAGCACAGCGTTAGTTCTTTCAAGAGATTGAGATGTCTCACCCAAAAGTCTCTGACGAGGTCCCAAAAGCAAGGCTTCTGTAGAAGATAACATTCAGGACTCTCATCAGTTTGCACTGCACTCAGCAGCTCTCGTTTTTCAAACTTGCCACTGAGGACCAGTTTCATTCTGAGCCTCTGACTCAGCGTGAGCAGCCCCACTTGCCAAACCTTGCTCTACCCAGCTGTAAGTTGCTCTCCTCACCGCACAAGAGCAATGTTACCCTTGAGAAATAAGTACAACTCCTCACAGAGCCCAAGCTGCCAACACTCAGGAAATGTGTTGGTTGTAAAGCAACAAACGCGCAGCCATTTAGGACCTCAAATCTGGATACCCTGGCCAGTCATCACTCCTGTCAATGGTGGGGTTGGCTTCTGCTCTCCCTGCTCTGTCAGCCCAAAGCCCAAAAGAAGAGTGAAAGGAGATGATGCATTATCTGCTAGCAACCTCAGGTTTGCAACACAAGTGGGCAGTTTTAATTTTATCCAGTAGAAGGCAATACTAGCACAGGAAAGAAAAAGTAAGTTACAGCATTTTGTGCACTAAAATGAACAAGCAAAGGAAGTAAAGGCTCTGATCTAGAAGCACTGAGCACAGAACAGAGCACCTGGATAGTCCACGTGCTCATTCCATCAAAAATCCTTCCCCAGTCTGGCCCCATTTAGTGGCAGGTTGCCCTGCACTAAATTTTCAGATGCTTGTTTCAGGTAAGATTTTTACTATTCCGATTAAAACTCAGACCAGATGGTCTGTCTTGGTCATAGTGGAAATACAAACGAACCTTTGTTGTTGTTCATTAAGAAACCCTTCCATGCCACCCAACTTTAGCCTGCGTATTTGATAAGGCCCAAAAGATCAATGCTTCATCATTCTCCCCAGACTAGCCTGTTTGATATTGACCATTTCTTACAAAGAGATAAAATGTATCAGCATTTAATCATAAATGTAATGGAACTGCCTCATGCTTGTTAGGACCTGAAATTAACTTTCTATGACCAAAGCTGCCACGTACGCACATAGTCATCCCACATTTCTATAGCTTCTGACAGTATTGCCACAATTTGTGCTCTAATAGCATCCTTCCACAATAAGTTTCAGAGGTTAACTCCATATATTTTTAAAAAATACTTTTTTCCTATTTTATAAATAAAACTCTCTACTTCTATAACCTTTCCATCCCATGACTTCAAAATAATTTACAAACGTAAATGAGCGAAGTCTCACAATAAAGTTTTGCTTTTGTTCCACTCAAGCAAATGCCATTCTTTAGAGGCTGGGAAGCTAAGGCACATAACCTGACAGTGGGTTTCCCCAAGGTTGTATCATATATCTGCAATAGAACAAAGGTGAGAACTTTTTCTCTAGCTCCAGTCTTGTATTGTAACCATTTACCCATACTGCTACTCACATTTACTAGTGCAAGACACACTTGTTTCTTCTCTGAAGTCCTCCATTGGCCTCATATTATGCAGCTGGGAGATGGAGAGAAACTACTTTTCTATTCACAGTGTTCTGCTATTATGTTTATTTGATTATAAACAAGATATTTTCTAATGTTTTGTTCATTCTTTTTCCTTTCTCCTACACAAAACCACCCACTACTATCTTACCAGACTTTTTTTAAAATTAAATAATCTTCTCCATAAGTATTAGGCAAGCAAAGTCCCACCGTGACTGATCTCAATATTAAAAAATAGCATATTACACACAGTTCAGTGCTAGCCAAGAGTAATCTACCAAAACCAGTGTAGAAAGGGCTGTCAAAACCAGAAAGAAGCACAACTTTTGCACCTAGGGAAACGTACTAGTGAATTTACAGATCTTGGCCCAAATTTCTACATAGATGATTAAGCGCCTAGCTTTCATGAACCTCTTTAGGACTTCCAGCACGTGGTAGCAGTAAGATGACACATTTCTTCGTGAATATAAGCCTTACTTCTTCCTCCCTCTCCCTGGCAGCCAGGCAGGGCCAATGCCACACAGCACCTTGAGATGTGAACTCTCTCAGTCTAACTACTCTACGTAATGGTGATTTTTTTTTTAAGCTAGCTGTGACCGCGTTTGTGGTAACAATTTTCTTCTAAGGCAGAAAAATTAATTTAGACATAGGGTTAGGTATAGTCATACACCTGATAGAGCACACAGTCACGACTTAAAGCCTGTCGCACACAGACACAGAGTTACTGCACCTCCCAGCCATACAACAGTGACAGCCTATTCACCATTCCTCCCTGCATCAAGACTGAAAAAGAACAATTCTACCACCTGTTGCCAGGGATGATTTTTAAGTAATTAGCTTAAGAGCACAAAAACAAAGGGCCCTAAATGCCTGGGAACAAGGAGGTCTGGATTGTGTCCCATGTCTCACAGCTACCCCAAAACCCTTATCATGTCATCTCGACTCCTATGTCTCACTTTTCAAAACGGGGATAATGACATAACTGCCTTCCCTGGCAGTGACACTCAAGACTTTGAAATACTCCAGTTCATTGCTGGTGACATAACATTATGCTATCAGAGAGCAGCAAGGACAGGACATATAGCTGTTAGAGTCAGAAGAGACCACTAAAGCCAGTTAGGCTAACTTCTTAAAGTTTGACACAAGATACTTTAAGGCATTACCACTTAAAATGCTGGAAAATTTTCTGACCGCTAATACCCCTGAATCTTGCTACCCTATCCCTGTGGCCAACACTTTTTAGCAGGTAACTAGCGCAAGGATTTAGTAATAGCATTGCCTGTTTGAGCGTGACAGGTTTGTTTAAAAAAAAAAAATAGTTGCTTATTTAAATAAGGTATTTTCCTCCTACCACATAAAAAAGGATCAACCTGTAGCATCAGCACTTTCCCTGCCAGCAAATTAAAGATCCTGTAAGCAAGGCTGTAAGCACAGGGTAATTGTGTTGCCCTGTGTGAGAGAGGCTGTGAGATAGCAGCAGCCCATCCACTGCTGAGGGAGGGCAGGGAGCTGGGCAGGAGAGAGAGGAACAGCTCTGTGTCTCCCCGACCCTCTCCAAGCTGCTGTGCTTGGTCACTGTCACCACATGAGATAGTGCCCAATTGGGATTATCCTCATTGTCATCCTCCTGCAGCATAAAGCTGTTACTGCCTGAGAAATAGTTATAAGTTGGAAAAGCAGCTCAGTCTGAGACCTGGAAAACATCACACAGTGTATATGGGGGAGTTTCTATATCACTCACAAAAGCAAGCAACTCCTAATGCTAAGTAAGGTGATCGTAGGCAACGAGCAGTCAGGATGCTTCCTGCATGCAGCTCTACAAATGTATCTTGATTCAAATACAGAGTCCATCAACAAACCCCACGCAGGGCATAAACACCCTTTCTTCATATGGCATGGATCCTAGAAACGAAGCAGTTGCCCACCATCCCAGTGCTGCATCCCCACACAGTTCAGACGCTCTGACCCTGCTCTACAGTCTTGGAGCATCCCCCTTCCTACACACACACGCAGCCCAACCAGCACACCTCAATCGCTGCACCCAGCACTCCCCCCAGCAACCTGACCACCATGCAAGCACTCAATGCCCCGCTCCCTACACCCCCAACCTGGGCCATCACCCCTTAGGCATGGTAGCCCAAGCCAGCCTCCCATCCAGCACATCCCACCAGCAAAGACGACTTGACTCCCAATGCCTGCTCCAGCAGGGAAACTTGAGGGCTCTATTACAACAGTGCATTTCTATGAACAACTCACTCATACAGTGTGGTTTGTGGTTTTGTTTTGTTTTTTTAAGGAAATGCCTTATACAGAGAAAAAAACCTATGAACATTTCCTAAATGAATACTATCATATTTTAAAACCCAAGCAATTTCCAGTTCTCCTGTCTCCCTAAATGTACTGAGGCCTTTTCCATACATAATACATTCATGTTTAATAATTTCCAAATATGTACTAGTTTGAAAACTGCTCCAAACTTCATTGATTCAAGACAGATCATGCCATTTACATCCTATATGTGCAAAACCTAATGCAAAGACTGACTTAATCAGACCCGCATTTCAGAAGTCCAGATTCACAAGTTGCTATATGTCTGGGGCTTACCAGGGCTACCTAATGCTAACTACAAATAATAGCTACAAAACCATGTACTGAGTTTAAAGTGTAGAATACATCTAAATTGTGGAGGTATATCATTCTGTCTGCTTAGTCCAGCTTCCACACTGAAAAAATAATACTGATTTTTTATTAAAGAAACAAGTATGTTTACCCTCACACACACACGGGGACATAAATAACTTAAATTCAGGATATATTGCCTTATCCTTTGATGCTAAGGCAAAACAATATCTTGAAATACTACAGAAAATAGATCAACAACTGAATGAACCAGGAACAAAGGATAGGTATCCACAGCCAGTGAAATATAGACCTTAAACAAATGTTGTGAGAGGCTCTTTGGGTAGCTTTTGTATTTTAGTATTTTCTCTTTAAATTGTCTAGAAGGCCAAGAGGGACAAATAGCAGGGTATATTTAAGAAGCATGATCTATCTCCCTTTTAATTTTTAATTTCCCAGTAAAAGTGACAGTGTTATCTCTAGAAACTCAGTTGCTCAGGGGCATTTTTATAGTCTCCAGCTTTGCATGAATTCTCCCTAGAGACTGAGAGGTCCCCCGACTCTCATCTAGCAAACAGCTGACTAAACTGCCTATTAGACAATAATGCCCTCCAGCAAGAAGGGAAAACACGGCTCTGTTCCTGTGCTGCCTTCTCCCTCCACCCTCCCCAGTCCCCAACACAGCACAGACAAGACTGCAATAGCCGCCTGTTTTGGGGGAAAAGTAGTCAGGGGGTGAGACATGATTTCTGAGAGTTCAGAGAGACTCAGCAACACAGAGGAAGCCTACTTGAATGGGAATTTCACAACTGTTTCAGGCAGTTGTTTTTTCTTTCTCTCTAGCTATCAAGGACAACCCAGACCACTGCAGGGTTAACCGTTTAGATCCTGTAGCCCACCATGCACTCTACGAACTGGCAAATTCAAAGCCCTCTAAAAGGGACCGGAGACAACGCAGCAAGAGACAAATGTCAAACATGCCCCGAAAACACAGAAATGAGCCCTGCATTCCCAGCATTAAATGTTCTCTGGCAAACGCATCCTCACACAAAAAGGATCCCTGCTGGCCTCTCATCTGCCAGGGCTTGTGTATCAACACAGGAACCCAGCAGGCAAGAGCCAAAAGGTCTCTCCCCATCTTTCACCCTCCTGCAAAAAAATATTTCTCCAAAGGACTGAATATTTTCAAAAGGAGGGAAAACCCTTGCAGAAGTGAGGACAACAGCAATGAGTTTTCCACAGAGCTGTTGCCCTCAGTAGCTGTGCTTGGGGATTTACCTGCCAGCATTTCCAGCATTCGCGTCCCAAGCCGCACTTACCATCACCATTCCTGAGCAACCTGGTGTTGGGTGCACTCCCTCCTTGTGCAGCTATGCACTGTCCTTCACCTTCCTGAAGAGAACTGCTCCCCCTGAGAAGCTTCAAACAGAAAGCTTCAAAATTCAGAATTTTTTTTCTCTGCCCTACCTTGCTGGAGACCATCCGGGATTTACTGTTCTGGGGCTGAATTCTTCTCTCTAAAGTAACAGCAGTAAGGGTAAAGGAGCAAGACCCACAAAAATGAGCTCAGAATCTAGCCACTAGCTTTCTGTGCCCTGGATCAGCCAGGGACACAAATGCTGCAGGGAGAGTCGCTTTGCTCGGGGGAAAGAAAAGAGTATGCTTCATGCAGCAGGAGCATCTCTGGCTGGTAGTCTCCAAAATAAACAGTACTGGGGATGAAAGAGAACCATGCCCTTTACACTGTTCTCGCAGTACATGTTTGCTGTAATCTTCCCAACACAGACTTCTACTAGGCTCCACAAAAAGAAAAGCACTTAAGACATTTCAAACTTAACAAAGCAAAATGCATATGCATTACAGTGCAACAATGTAGAACTGAACTGGCAGTGAAATAGACTGACTGGATCAGCTAAGGTTATTTTATACCTGATTTCAATTATTCTGCTATGCAACAAGGTGAAGGTCACAGAACAATTTAGAGGCAGGGCTGCAGATGGGTCCCAGGTGACTGACAACAAACCCCTCCTCCCCTCCAGCCCTGGCCTATCTCTTAACTACCAAACAGCACAGGAGTCCCTTATCAGCAAGTGACGGATTCAAGTGGGTCTCCAGGATGGAAAAAGGAGAAAGGTTCTGAGGGGAATAAGAGTTTGCAGGGAACATCACTTTTCACTATCTACTATTCTTATTTTTCATTAGATTACACAAACCAAATATACTTGGCTATTAAGCAGAAAGGCACCAAGGGACCCAAAAAAAGACAAATTAATTCCTGATTTATGAACAGAAAACGCAATAACCATAAGGGGAAATCAGCATATTGCTCATGTACTAAATGATCATTTCATAGACAAAACTGGGAATAAATCCAGGAACAAAGAATAAAAGCAGAAAGGCTGTGGTTCTAGTGCTGGGTGCCTAATCCACAAAGGAATATTATGGAGAGCACTATTAATTCAGTTACCTGGAGGAATAACAGTATCACTGAAAAACAAAGCATTTAGACTCACTGTACAGCAGGGCTAACCGAGACCAAAGGTTTTCACAATCTTAATATGAACAAGAATTTTGTATGTATGTACATGTACTTATGTGTGAGCACATGTGTGTGTAACGTTTTTAACTTCCTATAGCATCTTCCACTTCTCTAGTCCTCCACCCTCTCACATCTCCACCAGTGAACCAGAATCCTGTTTGCAGCCTTCTGTTATTCCATGCTTGGCTTCCACACGCAGATCTACTACTACACAGACGGTGAACACTACACTGAGTGCTGAACTATGGCAAACTTATCTCAGCTGTGATCTAACTTTGATATGAGTGCCAGATAAGATGCACAGGGATCTGGGAAAAGCAGTTAGCTCTTACAGCTGAAGGATGGGATGCTGGAAGTTGTGACTGAAGTGAGCAACAGCTCAAGGCTAAGAAACAGGAATCGCAGCTGTCTGACTTCTGTCAGCCAAGGAAAGGCCATCACACAGTAAGGATATGCAGACTAGAAAGTGTTCAGATACGGCCTTTGAAGAAACACTGCTTAATACATAAACCAAACGTGCAAAGCTAACTGGAGCATTCGTGCATGCTTAGCACATGGATAAAGTAATGAAGAAATGCATGACAGATGAGTGACAAGATAAATAACCAATAAGATAGCACATGGAAACTACTATACTGTATCATAGAATCATAGAATGTCCTGAGCTGGAAGGGACCCACAAGGATCATCGAGTCCAACTCCTGTCCCTGCATAGGATAACCCCAAAATTCACACCACATGTCTGAGGGCATTGTCCAAATGCTTCTTGAATATTGTCAGGCTTGGCACTGTGACTACCTCCCAGGGGAGCTTGTTCCAGTGCTCCACCACCCTCTGGATGAAGAACCTTTTCCTAATGTCCAACCTAAACCTCCCCTGGCATGTCTTCCTGCCATTCCCTCGGGTTCTATCATTGGTTGCCAGGGAGAAGAGATCAGTGCCTGCCCCTCCTCCTTCCCTTGTGAGGAAGCTGTATACCATGATGAGGTCTCCCCTCAGTCTCCTCTTCTCTAGGCTGAACATATATTGCCTGTATACAAGGCAAGGTAGTAATATAAAGGTAGCATAGAAAAAGTATAAAGTAAACACTAATGCACAAACTCCTTTCCTGAAACAGAAAGCCAGGTGACCTGCTCCTCAGTTATCATAGAATGACAGAAAGATTTGGGTTGGAAGGGACCTTTAAAGATCATCTAGCCAAACCCCCCTACCGTGGGCAGGGACATCTTCCACGAGATCAGGTTGCTCAAAGCCCTATCCAGCCTGGCTTTGAACACTTCCAATGATGGGGCATCCACAACTTCTCTGGGCAACCTGTTCCAGTATCTCACCACCCTCATCGTAAAAAATTTTCTTCCTTATATCTAATCTAAATCTACCCTCTTTTAGTTTAAAACTTACCATTTGTCCTGTCACTGGAGACCCTGGTAAAAATTCTCTCTCTTTCTTATAAGCCCCCTTTTGAGTACTGAAAGGCCACAATAAGGTCTCTTCCTTTTCTCCAAGCTGAAGAACCCCAACTCTCTCTCCTTTCTTCATAGGAGAGGTGTTCCAGTCCTCTGACCATTTCCATGGCCCTCCTCTGGGCCTGCTCCAACAGGTCCATGTCTGTCTTGTACTGGGGACTCCAGAGCTGGATGCAGTACCCCAGGTGTGGTCTCACAAGAGCAGAACTGAGGAGAAGAATCACCTCCCTTAACCTGCTGGCCACACTTCTCTATGTAGCCTGGGACAAGACTGACTTTCTGGGCTACAGGCACACATTGCCAGCTCACATTCAATTTTTCATCAACCAATATCCCTAAGTCCTTCTCTGCAGGGCTGCTCTCAATCCATTCATCCCCCAGTCTGTACTGATGCTGGGATTTGCCTCAACCCAGGTGCAGGACCTTGCACTTGGCCTTATTGAACTTCATGAGGTTCACATGGCCCCACTCCTCAAGCCTATCAAGGTCCCTCTGGATGGCATCCCTTTCCCTCTAGCAAATCAGCTACACCATTCAGCTTGGTATCATCTGCAAACTGGCTAAAGGGTGCACTCAATCCCACTGTCTATATCATTAATAAAAGATATTGAACAGTACAGTCCTTGGTGTCGCAGATGACACCAAGGTAGGTGGAAGTGTTGATCTGCCTGAAGGTAGAAAGGCTCTACAGAGGGATCTGGACAGGCTGCATCAATAGGCTGAGGCCAGTTGTATGAGATTCAACAAGGCTAAGTGCCGGGTCCTGCACTTGGGTCACAACAACCCCAGGCAACGCTACAGGCTTAGGGAGGAGTGGCTGGAGAGCTGCCTGACAGAGAAGGACCTGGGGGTGTTGGTTGACAGCTGCCTGAACATGAGCCAGCAGGGCACCCAGGTGGCCAAGAGGGCCAATGGCATCCTGGCTTGTATCAGGAATAGTGTGGCCAGCAGGACCAGGGAGGTGATAGTGCCCCTGTACTTGGCACTGGTGAGGCCACACCTCAAATACTGTGTCCAGTTTTGGGCCCCTGACTACAGGAAGGACACTGAGGTGCTGGAGTGTGTCCAGAGAAGGGCAACAAAGCTGGTGAAGGGTCTAGAGCACAAGTCTTATGAGGAGCAGCTGAGGGAGCTGGGGTTGTTTAGTTTGGAGAAGAGGAGGCTGAGGGGAGACCTTATTGCTCTCTACAACTACCTGAAAGGAGGTTGTAGAGAGGTGGGGGTCGGTTTCTTCTCCCAAATAACAAGCGATAGGACAAGAGGAAATGGCCTCAAGTTGTGCCAGGGGAGATTTAGATTAGATATTAGGAAAAAATTCTTCACAGAGTGGTTAGGCATTGGAACAGACTGCCCAGGGAAGTAGTACAATCACGGTCCCTGGAAGTATTCAACACACGTGTAGATGTGGTGCTTAGGGACGTGGTTTAGAGGTGGACCAGGCAGTCAGGTCAACAGGTTGGGCTCGATGATCTCAGAGGTCCTTTCCAACCTTAACGATTCTATGATTCAATACAGACCCCTGAAGGACACCACTTGTTACTGATCTCCATTTGAACATTGAGACATTGACTGCACCTCTTTGGATGCGGTCATCCAGCCAAGTTCCTTATGCATTGAATAGTTCATCTATCAAATCCATATTCACTTGCTTCAATCACTAAAAACTTTTTAAAATAAAACAGGAAAAAAGGTAATTAGAAATTGTACAAAACCCTGATTAATATCTTATATTTGAAAATAATATGCAACTGGGATAGCCCAGCAGGCAAGATTCATTTGGGCCACATTGGCAATGATCTCACATCCTTCTCCTTCTTAGAAAGACATTAAAATTAAAGGGATACAAAGCATCAAGGGAAATCCACCTGGGCATCAACTCCACCTCTGCTCTCCTCTCTCTAGGTCCTCTCAATAGCCCTTAATCCCCCACCCAGGCTCCACAACCTGTCCCCAGACCACATCTCCAGCAGCACCAAATGCAATTACTGTAATTGATGTGCTGCTTTTGTTAAGACCATGGTATCAATAAACGGGAGTAAAACAAGCTGCTAAGGAAGACGCAGGAAATTTATTAGAATGGATGCATGCAGTGGCTGGCATAATAACTGTTGATGGCCAATTCATAAATCACAGCTGGATTCTTTGGGAGACTTGTAACTCCCAGGCGGCTTCCCTCATAAAACAACAACAGTATAAGGAAACAAATGAGAGACAGCTGTTAAAGCCAGTGCAAAGTCTTTGCTATGCCAGTCTCAGCCTCAAAAGCTAACAAGGATCCATTAGTCTAAGTTACCAGGCTCAGAAGCAGCTAAAAATCCACCTGGAAATGTCAGACAACAAGCTCCCACCTTCTTTTCCAGACAATTGGGAAATCGCACCTCAGACATGGTCTCTGACCTCTCTCAAGGCCTGCAGTTTTTAAGAGAGTCCAGTGACCCAGAAAGGAATCCAATACCTATCAAAGGTCACCCAGCACTTCAGAAGCACCCAGACCCTGCAGCAATATCATATACCTAGCCAGCACATTGAGACTGCCTGCACCTGATGCAGCAACCCAGGGCCAGTAAGGGAGTTATCACAGCAAATGGCAGCCCTGCAGGTCCTGGCGTGAGCGTGACTGCATGCAGGCTGTGGCAAAAGACCCGAAAACACAGCCATATGGCTGAGCAACCCAACCATCTGAATGTCATCCTGCTCTCAAGGTGGCAGGCCCACCCACAAGCAGGTCTGCATCATCCTCTGCTATGCTAACCCCATAGCTTGGTAGGCACAGTCTTTCCAGTAGTCCAGAAGCAGAAATGCTGCACTGTTTCAGTTGCCCCATCTTCTCCCCAGGGCAGCCACGACAGTCTTGTTACCTGCCTCTGTTGCCAGTACCCTCTAAAACAGAGACATTAGGGTGGTGGTGCCTTGGTCCATTCCCTCTAGCTTTCACAAAGCCCTAGGTTGTGCAGGGTCCCTGATCACAAGATGCTGGTAACCAGCTATCCCATACCTATCACATGGACGAACTTGCAAACGGAGGCATCAATTTGGGCTCCTGCCTGAACTGATCCCTGGAATCCTTACCTGTTCTGCATCTCCTTTCTCCCATATCCATATCTATGGTGTCTGATCCATGTCAGTGGCAATGAGATGGTAAGGAGGAGGACAGAAAGGGACTTAGAGATGACAAATGTTCCATATAAATTTTTAATGGCAATAAATGTGTGTTATTTTCATGATGATTTATTAATGTGCTTATAAACGTATAGACTGGCCTGAGGCATCATTCCATTGTATTAGAGGTTGTTGCTGCTTGCAGCTGGGGGTGATAAATAGCATCTCCTATGCAGCAGACTCGTGAGACTTCTTGTTATGCAAACAGTTTACCCTTCAGGGCACTGCACTGCCTTAGGACCAGGACCATGCACTGCAGCCTACAAGCTGTAACTGTTACACCCCACTTCAAAGCTTTCTCCTCTCCCTAGGATACCACAGGAGTATCTATAGGTTCATGTGTAGGTTCAGGCTATCACGCCTAAATCTCATTTCAGTCTGTATTCACAGGCCAGTCTCCTCCTTGAGGGGTCCATCTCACACATTACCAGTCTGGCTGGCTGGCTCCATGAGGGCCATGCAAGTATTTCCAACTGTGCAACACTGTTTACCGTATCACAACGTATTGGCTTACCCTTCAAGACGAACTCACTCAGGGCTGCCTGTTTCTCCAGCATGTGTTACAACAATGCTACCATTTGGCACTTACGCTGCATCTTTCATTTAGGAATCTCAGAATGCTTTTTAGCAGCATCATTATCCTCACTTTCCTTTCTTCATGTAAGGAGATAATTCACGTAAGTCCAAAAAAAGTTTAAGTCACAAAATGGGAATGAGAAAAAGATTCTTTAGTTGCTCCACAGTCTGGATCTACTAGATTATTCCTCCATATATCTTATAGGCAAGAAGAATTAACAAGGTGCATACTCTGAAGATCTTGCAGCACTATAAACACTATAAGCTTAATCCAGTTTTATAAACCATTATCCATGAAACTGAGGCACAGGGATGGCAACTAACTTGGCTAAGGTCCTACAACCGGTGTCAGAATCATTCAGTTTACAAACACCTCAAGGAAGATAAGCAACACCAATGTTTCCTTTGCTGTTACAAACAAAAAATGCTAGTTAATAATAAAAAGCTCAGGAATAGATATTAAATGCTCTAATTCCTGTTCAATACATGAGGGATGAGACCATGCATCTCTCACCACATCCCTTATGCAAGGGCCTTTTGTTATTTTTTTTTGGGGGGGGGGGGGGGGGGGGGTGTGTTAAATCATTTCTGTTAGGAGATCCTAGGTATCCAGGCCACTTTACCAAGAGATTTACACCTTTCATTACAGCAAGAGCAACAGACAACAGTCACAACAGAAACATCACAAAAAGGGCCACAGTAAAGAATGATGCATATATATATTGACAGAAAAAAAAAAAAAAAATGTTGATCCATGGGCCTCCTCCCAGGCAGTTAGTACCTGACAACATTTGCACCTCAAGCACACACTGCACACTCCTGACTTACAGTGCACAACTCTGACCTGAAAGCTGAGGCTCCAGAGGTAGCAACCATTGCTGCAGCGTGTATCATACAACCCTGCACATGCAATGAGTACTCAGTCAATAATAAATAACTGTAATAGATTTGACTGGGTTTGAAAGTGCTCACTTTTCAAAACCATCTCAATTTAACTTTAACTCTAATCTCTCTGGTTTGCTTTTTTTTTTTTTTTTTCTTTCCTTCCATGCTGCTACCTTTGATGTCAAAAGCAAAGGAATAAGGGCTTCCAGTACCACTGCCATCAAGGTAATAGACGTGATAGACTCAGGCTTACCACTGACTAGGTTATTGATTAAAATTTGTCAGAAGATGCTTTGGAAAGGCTGCAAGAGGCTTCAAACAGGAAAAAAAAAAAAAAGGAAGTAAAATGTATTTCACTCCCTGAAGTGTATTTCAAAAGACTGAAGGTCAATTATCCCAGCAATTTACAGCCAGACTCAACAATTTGGCTTGATTAGAGAGTATAATACAATAGGGGAGTTCTCCTTGCTCAGTCTTCCCACCCTCCCTTCTTTAGCAGCAGGTTTGAATGTCAGAAATGGCAGAAAGTGCAGGGCACCTATATTACTGAATAAAGCAGCAAACAAGCTTTTGTTGGTGGATCCTGGCAAGTGCAGACTTAGAGAACATATGCTAACTAGCAAGCATTGCAGGAGGGTTTAAAAGCCTGAAATATTGTGTTGGCGACAAATCAGCAGACAGGAGATGGACGCTTTAATCACCAAGGAGGTCATTTGATTGGTGGGGATTATCAGTTATTGGAGGAAGATGTACAGAGATTTGGCAGCTGGAAAGTGGATTTGTATAGAAAAATTGATAGTTCTGCACAATCTGTTCATCCCTCACCATCTCCATCTTTCCTTCTGCACTGACCTGCCAAAGCCATGACGTTTGCCTTTCCCCAGGCCCCTCCACCACAGCCAGACAGTAGATCCTTGCTGCTCTTCTGCTCCCACTGTGTTGTGCCACACACCCAGCCTGATACCATCTTAGCCATCAGTATTGGATCTTTTCCAATTCTTCCACCTGATTGTTTTAACTACTCACAAGGCAGGTAGTAACAGTGGGTATCACATCCTGGATGGGTAAAGCAAGGCTGCCAAGCTCCTCTCACCAGCAGCCAGAGACACCGAAAGGTTGTGAGCTGGTATGTTATTTGTGTCTGAGGTCACTCTAACTGGATTGGTACCTTCCTGCTGCCCAAGCAAAGCATTCTCATACACCCATGTCAACCTTAAAAAGGCCAAAACATGTCTATAGTGCAAGTGCTTTGTCTATTGATTACTGCAAAATGCACACACATAATGCCTTCCCAACCAATAGGATTATAAACCCATTAGGCATGCCTCTACCTGCCCGTGTGCTAAAGGGAGTGATGAGTATTTTCTGTTCATTCCTTCCTTTAATAGGTTATCAACTGCTCACTTCCTCTCTCCTTAGAGCAAACAAGAACTACAAAATCTTTCTGACCTAGAGCACACTGATATTTCATTTCAAATTGTTTTAAGCTTCCATTCCCCCAAATGCACAAAGCTGCCTTCCTCCCACAAGGGAGCAGAAGGAGTTAAAAGCCCACCCTCATTCTCCTTGATGGAGGCCATCCAGCCATGACCCTGGCTGAGTGGCAGACACATAGGAAGTGGATTAGCAATAACTCTTTTTTTCTACCTTCTTTCACCCTCTCTCTATACGACGTCAATGAGCTGGAAAATGAAAGGAATAATGCAGGTTTAAGAGGCCAATAATTAGGTCACAGCTGATCTCAGCTCAGATCAGCTGACAGCTGGTGCCTATCCTGCCCTAGTGAGCAGGGGGGCTTTCAGGACTCACAGGTTTAGGCCAGCCTCCTCTTCTCTCTCCACTCTACCTCTTTGTTCCCAGACTCCCGAAAAGCAAAAATCAACAACCGTAATGCAAATCTACTAGGTTTCCATCCACAGAAGTTTACAGGGAGAAATGACTTTGCTTGCTTTTGTCCTAAATTACCTTAAATCCTCTTTCCTGCTGCCTCACCACCACTGTGTCAGACCAGCACCACAGCCAAGTTACTGCTTCCATGCTGTCCTCTTCCTCCCCCAGCTCCATCCCACCCACTCCCAAACATAATCTCAATGTTTGCTTGTTTTAGCTTCCATAATCCTGTTGTCTTGCAAATCTCCTCACCATAATCCTGCTTTTGTCTGTCAATACAATTTGTTTGCTGTGGGGAGGAAGGGAGGTGCAACGTTGCTGGGAATGGAGAAAGCCTTTACTGTTGGTTTTCAAGGCTCTACCCATTTTCAAACACACCCTGGGAGATTTGGCACACTGCTGTCCACTCCACATCTGAGAGGGGGGTCACAGCCTCCAAGACAGAGTTTGCTGGGTCAAACTGGTGACTGCTCCAGAATTAATAGCATGGTAGCAAGGATGTGTTGTTATACGTGCCTGCACACGCTAGAGGGAGAGCGGGCAAGAAAAGCAAAGCAAAGGAAGAAGCGAAGTTCCACTCTCCCTTGATGAAGGGCTTGCACTGTCATTTTTACCTGCACAAAGCAGGGGTAGAAACCGAGGAGTGGGGCACTGCTGTAAGCAGCAACACACAGGGAGGAAAGAACAAAGCCTGTATCACTTGCACACTAACACAATGGTGATGGGCAGACAAACAAACTGGTAATTGATTGGTAGGAGCTGTGGCAATTTTGTGTGTTTGCATGAATAAAGAATCAGCTTAATCAGACTAATTCCTTCCAGTCAAAACACAACATGGGCTCCAGAACTCACAGCAAAATTCTGCTGCGCCAGCCAAGTTTCACACCAGAACAAAGGGGCTACGAATTCCACCCAATTTGGATGCAAAACTGAGAGTCAGGCCAAGTGCCCAGAAAACACTTCTGAATTCAGACAACCACCCGCTGAAAAAGGACAACAAATTGTGAAAACTAGGCAATGATCGTATGATTTAGGGTTTGTTTGCAACCATTTCAAAGAGAGATATAGTACCTGAGCAAGCTGCTCCTCAGGTCTGCTGAAGTGAGGAGGCTGCATGCCATTTCATGAGTGGTAGAAAACAGAAAGCAATGCTTTCAAGAGATTAAGAAAAGTATCATTAACACCTCTTTCCTCATGTCAGCTCTCTACCTCAGGTCTCCTACCAGGAAAGGAAGTATTAAAACCTTGCATTCAGCATATCCCTCCCCCAGGGGAAGTCTGGCTGAAGCTCTTTGCGGAGAAAAAGGATTTTTGGATTTACACGGAGCTAAGCTTGAGACCGAAGCACTTGGAATGCTCAAAGCATATTCAGATCAAGTTGCAGACGCTGTTCATCCTGCACTTCGCATTGCAAGCCTTACTCTATAAAATGTTGTCCATTTTTCCCAAAGTATATCACCTGAAAGTGCATTCTGAGAAGCATCACTCAAGCTAGTAGTTTTCACTACCATTTATGTAACATTTGGATTTCAGTCTGTAAGGTTTGTTTGGAGTATTAAAGGTTAAGTCAATTAACTATGGAGTTCAGCTTATTGGAGATTTTAAGGCAGAACAAATACTCAGAACTCATAAATCAAATAAACCATCAAAAGCCAGCAAACATTATTAAAATACTTCTGCATCCTTAAAGCAACATGGAGGGGATTCCCAGACTAAAGGCTGCTAATGCAGAAAGATTCTACGAAAGGCAGTAAAGACTCTAGGAAAGGCATTTTATGAAGATGTTTATAAACTTACATGAGCACAGTACAACAGGGTATTCAGGCTATAGGAATTTAGAGCTGAAACCAATGCTGCATAACCAGGGCTTTCACAAAAGGCTTTCACAAAAGGGCTGGGACTCTGATGAAGGAACTGTGTGCAGAGCTTGAGACAGCAGCTGGGACACTAAGAAATTCCAGTACTGCAGGAGTAGCCCCTTCCCACGTTAGTTTCAAGTAGATCAGGAACCTGTAATCCACCAGTTTATTCTAGAATCTGTTGTGTTTTAGCCTCCTCTAAGCGGGAGACCCCTTCCTCTCCCTTGCCCCTGTTGTTGCCCTCCAGCTACAGATTAATATATTAACTCGTATTCCTCTGATAACCTTGCCCATCAAGGCTTCCAGAGATAACATAGCTTTTATCAGCAACTTTATCCCACTTTCATCCACCTGTCCTCACCCACCCAGGGCTGAATTCCTGGCATTTATCATCTCACAGGAATGTATCACACTCCATTTAATTTCTGAGCAGTCATCATCTAAAGATATGCAGCTCGATGTTGTACATCTTGAATCAAATGGAGTATTTCCAGACAAGGTGCAATATTTTGCACTACTTTGCTTCAAAAGCTAGTATAGATTCTCTCACCTCCTGTGGCAGGTCAGCCAGTATTATAATGCCCATTGCAGAGGTGAGGAACCTTAATGACAGAGTGGAGAAGCATCTCTTCCTCTAGCTGTGGCAGAGCTGGTAACCAGGTGATAAGGAACTAGTGATCCTGGTTAGTGGTTTCTATTGCCACCTACAAGACTCCCTCTATAAACACTCAGAGCTTGCAATTTTAAACAGTCACTTAGAAGGAACTTTTTCCCCCAAAGGTAATGTGCTCAAATGACAAAGAAATATCACTCCCTCTGCTCTCCAGGACATGAATCACCAGTGCCCTGCAGGATACCACTCCATGCAGCCAGAATGGCCTTGCCATCTCATCTAGATGGTCATGTGTGCAGAGGCAGCAATGCCATGAAAAAACACTTGCTTAAGCCAGGGCTCCCTGTACTGGATGGCACAGACGTTATGCTGCCAGAGACCAGGATTGAGTGGCTTGCTTTTAAAAAGGAGCAGCTCTTGGTCTAATACTTATTTAATATTTAGGTTCCTCATAGTGGCTTACTGAGAGGCATCCTATCCACAGAAGATCTGTAAACCTGCACAGTCAGCCTCCTCCCCCCTCACACTTTACAACCTCATTCCCACCACCTGGGATTCCAAGACAAGAAATCTGGCCAGTTTTGAAGTTTGAGGAAGCTCAGATTCTCTCCTCCACTTTCTCCCACAACACACCCACATCTCCCTTACATTTTCCCATAGCAGAAGCTTGGGTGTTTCAGAGGTTCAAGCATGATGTCCCCCCATGGTGAGAAGCAAAGTCAGAGTAAAGCCATGAGACAGTGAGCGTTTTGAGGAACTTACTATTCCCTCCCTTCCACCCAAAAATATGTTAGTAAAGGAAGGAAGGTGGTGAAGTTTGAATGCAGGATCATCCTGCAGGCACTCGATGAGGTGACACTGACTCTTTAGCCCGTAGAGCCCAGGCACACACTACTGAATTCTAGAGCCCTGAATAATACGTTCTGCCCAATCTAACGCAGACACTGAGGAAAAAGGATAATTTGTACTTCTGCAACTCCTGCTCTGGTGGATGGTGAGGCATTTTGAAATTGAGATAAAGCTTCAATATCACTGAATACAACCTTTTCCACCTGCTGTGAGACACAGTAGCTGCCCAGCAGCAGTATGTAAGAATTCAGAGTTCTGCATAGACTGCAGAAAGAGGGCAGAGAAGCACTGAGACAGGGAGGTGCTAAAGGTGCAGTTTTGGCCAGGACAGAAAAGCAAATAATTGCTATTAAAGAAATGGTAATGTTTAAGTCAAAGAGCTCAGTTTCACATCCAGGCTGCAATCAAGTATCCGAACACTTCCTGCCTCCGATACCTTATTGGACGTTGTATGTGGAAATTGGTTTTGCCTTGGCTTTTGACAGATGCATTTTTCAAGACTCAGTAACAGCAAAGCCCTTCATTCTGGAATGTCAAAATTTATGATCAGAACAGGGTCTGACCTTAGATTATACAAAATCCAAGAGATGCATCAGGATTTGTTTTAACGATCCACATACCAAAGTCTACTTGTGTGACTGTTTTACAACTGCTGACACCTTCGACTAAAACAATCCCCACTGTATCAGTGTAGCTCATGACTTTTTAGTTCAGAAGACATCATGCTGAAACCCCATAAATGCATCAGCAGAAGCTGCTTCATGTTCACTGCTGCATTAGACTGGATATAATTTGCTCTGTAATCCACTTAACTGGGACATGCTTCCCCGAGGAAGCATGTTTACCTACCAGATTCCACAAGGAACTGATTTAAGCCAGCAATACTTAATGGCAATAACTACTGTTTAACAGAGACATTAATTCTGCTCAATGGGGACAAAATGCTTCTGTTAAGGAAATTTTGCTAAGACCTGCCAATGCATACTGTTAATTCAAGACCTCAGCAGGCTTACATTAGTTAAGCATCTTTCTAATTGGGACAAACAGTTGCTCCAGGTGCAACATTCAAGCCCGAAGTTGTGCTAAGACTATAGAGCTTGCATTAAAGTAGACAAGAATTTCAGGTGGCCCACAGCTGCTAAGCAGCTCTCAGAAATGAATTCTAATAAACTTTATCCCATTAGCCCCCATTCTACTTCCTGAAATCAATGGCAGCTCAGACATTTGCTCCAACTGGAGAAAGCTAAGCTTTTATTGTTCTCTATTTAACTCCTGTTCCCTTTTGAGACAGAAGAGATGCTGAGATGGTTTTAGTAAGTGTATGTTGCAATAACAATGCCATCAACATAGCTGGAATTTTTTTTTTTCTTTCTGCACAGCTGTGAAGCTGAGCATTTACCCCAAATTCTCTATCACATCATTTATGTTGGGGCACCCTCTCACCCAACTGGGAGACTGCCAGTGGAAACAGCAACAATGATCTGGACTCTGATGCCCTATCCTTATCTTATGAATCCCAAGGGGAGCAAAGAGAAAACAGACCCTCAATATACCCGAGAAAGTAGGTTTGGGTATGGGGGGACATTAACAAGCCAGTACACAGCTAGCTCTGATCCAAATACAGTGTTCCACTCTGCTTTTCCACTGTTTTTTCTGCACTAATTCACAACCACTGTAACATCAAGACAAGCTTCCATATGCTTCATTTACTGACAGTAATTAATTTCAGCCTCTCCCCACACACACATACACGTTCATTTTATCTGACAAGCAACTCATGGAAAAAAGTCCATTCTCATAAAAAGAATACAGGGCAGCTATCAGAGGTTGCCTTTCTTCTTAGCAAAGAAGATCTGATTGGTGCAATCTGCTGGGCCACGGATGCCTTTCTCACCCTCCGCTCTTCACCTTGCACCCCTTGCCCCAGCTCAGGTCTCCTGCGTCTCCCAGGCCTCCCCCTACACCAGAGAACAGTTTTTAATAAAATGCTTTTTTCCAGATGAAAAAAGGAATAACTGGCCAGAGGGACGTCTGGGCACCTCTCTCCCTGTCCAAATAACGAATCCATTAATGACCACAAGGAGAGGAATAAATGCATTAAGAGGCTTAGCAAATCACTCAGAAAAGCAGACTCTACCCTCCTGCTCCCCCTTTCTCACTGACAGTTTAACCCACAGCAGCAGTGCCAGGAAATAAAAAAAAAAATAAATAAAAAAAAGGAAGAGAAAATAAAATACCAGGTAATTGATCCCACTTTAAAATACTTCCTTTTATTAGAAAGAAGAATATTTTTTCTCCAAAATCCACTTTTTGCTCACTTGCTGTCATGCCTTCTGCCAGCTGCTGCTCTGTTATCATTCTAGGTCTGTATTATTTATGGCCTGTTCTCTAAGTCAGTATTCTTTTATAAAATTGGGTAATTGTATTTTTAATTCTTCAGTATGTCTCAGTATCAAGGTGGAAGAGAGTAGTAACCATAATTCAGAACACCAGTGATGGCAACAGAAGATCACACAACTAAGTCAGCAGCTGAAATCCAGACAATGCTACTACAGAGCTGAAGTCACCGTTACCTGATTAAAGCTCATCTTCACAAAAAAGCCAAAGTGGAAGTTGTATATCAAATCTGACAAGAAACAAGAGACAAACAATGAAAGATTTTAAAAACTGTTAACCCGATTTCCACTATACCATCAAGTACTGCTGCTTCACATAGAATCACACAGGTAGAAAATACAGATCTGAAAAGTCCCAAGAAGACACCATGATTCCTTGATTGTCAGCAAATGAGACACCTAACTGAAAAATAATGAATACTTTTAACTTGCAATTCCACAGGGAGCAAAGAAACACAGACTTGCTGACATGTACTTTCTGCTGCCATTCCCGATGAGTGAGGAAACAGACATGCACATGAAGAAGGATCTCAAGTCCAAAATACACTGTATTGACAGATAAAACAGGAACCAAATCTATTCCCCACCTCCTATCAGGCACTAGTTTGCACTGGTCCCTTTCTGTCGTGGGAAGAGGTGGTGCTGCTTGGATTGCTTTTTAGACACATTATTATATCCATGAGCCACGTCCAGATTTCTTCTCACACTAAACAATGTGTCCAGCTGTAACAGCAAACAGCTATGCCTATCCCAATCTAACTAGTCGTCTTAAGACACCTGAAAAACAATTAATTCAGCTGAAGAGTCCTTCCTTCCACTGAACAGATACGGAAACTAAGCACAGAGTGCCTTCAACAACATTTTCCCATGTAATGCTTACTTTAGGTGCTTTTTTTTTTTAGAGTTGTCCAATATAAGACTGCTGGGACTCAATTTGCACATCATTCTCAACGTACGAAAAAGAAGAATTAAAAGCCATGGAGGAAACAAAGATCAAGACCAAACTAAATATCTAAACTCACTGACTACTTCTGGTCTGAGGTCTGACAGCAAGTCTATGGAGAAACTAGGAACAAAGTTCAAGAGTGCCAAATTCCTCATTAATGACCTATCTATAAAGACCATCCATTTTCTTGAGACACCTACCATTTCTTGCACTCTGCCCAACATTTTGAATTAACGCAACAATATCTACAGGATTTAACCTGTAGAAGTGACATTGTAGATGTGAACCTGTTCTCCAATTCGTATTTGACCATTTTACAAAGAAACAGAATTCATCGGTCAACAGTTTAAGATATGATAATCCATCTTCTCATAAGCGCAGCAGCAGGGAAGTGAGAATCAGAACACAAGTAGCTGTTCATCCAAAAAAGAAGCGTAAGGGTTAAATATGTCCAGCTGAGCCACATGCATAGAAATACAAAGCCAGCTGTGTAGCACATGATAGAATCACAGATTCATTTACATTGGAAAAGACCTTTAAGATCATCAAGTCTAACTGTTAACCTAGCACTGCCAAGTTCACCACTAAACCATGTTCCTTGGCACCACATCTACATGTGTTTTAAATACTTCCAGGGATGGGGACTCAACTATTTCCCTGGGGCAGCCTGTGCCAGTGCCTGACTACCCTTTCAGTGAAGAAGTTTTTCCTAATATCCAATCTAATTCCCCCTGGCGCAACTTGAGGCCATTTCCTTTTGTCATATCACTTGTTACTTGGGAGAAGAGACTGACCACCACCTCGCTACGACCTCCTTTCAGGTAGTTGTAGAGAGCGATAAGATAGTCAAGAGAAAATTTATGGCCTTTTTCTGGGGGCCGCCACACAGAATACCTGACCCATGTGCATTCATCTGCCCTTTTTCTGCTACTAGATGCACAAGATGAAAATGCTTTTAGCTGACCAGTCTTTTAGCTCCACAGTCCAGTTCTAAGGAAAACCTACTTCTTGTCTGTAGAGCAAATGGTGATAATGTGAGGACTAAAGGCAGGAGCTGACTTAAGACAGAACTCCCTGACCCTTCCTAGAAAATACCCATCAAGAAAAGGCTGAACCATGAGGACACAAAATTGCCACACTTTTCCCACTTAGTCAAATCATAGCACCAGTTGTTGACTCTCAGAACTGGATCTTCTCATCATCATTAAGTTTTCTATAGAACCTACTGTACTGCAGGAGCAGGCCATGCTGATAAGAGATCTTAAGCAGCTGCTAGTGTGGATTTATCCCAGGTATGCAGGATCAAAAGGGCATCTTTGGGAAAGAAAAAAATGGCTACTGCATAAATGGGACAACAACAGATTTGCCCTTATAGCCAGTGCAAGAGTTCTTGAAAATTACCTTGTTTCTTGTCTCTCAGAAAGGAGCCAATGCTCCCTTTCATTCCATTTTCTTCACCTTTTCTCTGCCCTCCCACCCTATCTCTATTTCACCTTCTCTGCCCATTCTTCATTTTCTCCGTCTGTCCCTCTCCCTCCCATCCTCTCTCATAAAGCAATTTCCCTTATGTTTCTCCTTTATTTACTTTCCAGCAAGCAAACGGTGGCAGTGGCGCCTGCTTTGCAGGCTGTGACTCCGCTGCCTCACTTCATTTTCCTCCCAGCTCAGGCTCAGCGGTTCCGCCTCAGCGCTGCTCTCCAGAGACTCCCACAGCAAGGATCAGCCTCGGCTCTTGCCTCTCAAACCTTAGTAGGTTAAGGGAGAGCACAGGAGGGAGGCGAGCGGCCACTGGAAGAGGAGAAATATGTCATACCAGCTGCAGTCAGCCATTTTGAAGGTCATAGCAGAGAAGCCCTCCCCTCTGCCTGCCGACTTGGAGCTGTCACTGGTGCCACAAAGCAAAAGCCTCTGAGTGAGGGACCGATGTTCCCTGCAAGCCACTACTTCCTTAAAATAGGACCAAGACAATGAGTAAGCTCAGCAAGGAGAAAAAAAAAAATAAGGTGAGAGGAACAGCCAGGCTCTCAGCCAGCACCATGCTGACAGCGAGAATGAGACATGGGAACAGCAGACCAACTACATGCTAAATTTCTCACTTAAGTGCCTCATGTCCCTAAAGAAACAATGCGGTAAAAGAGAGGACCCTGTCAGCTCAGGCCTTTCCCCTCCCAGAGCCTTTACCCCATTACAGAGACAAAACCTGAGCACTCAGATTACAGCGATGCTCACACTGTACAGCCGATACACACCTGGTTGTGTCTGTGATGGCAGTGCACACTCAGCCACCTTCCCTATTTTTGGCATTACCAAGGCACACAGCTATAAGCCCGGCATCGCACAAACAACATATAAAGACAGTGCTTGTTCCAAAGAACATGTAACCAAAATATAAAGCAGGAGACTACAGAAATACACACAGAGAGGACATTGCATACCAACACGATGCATTTTCTGTACAGTGGCTTATTTTCCCTTCATTAATTCATCCTCCTTATGAACAGTAATCAATTGGAATAACAATAAAACTCACTGGCAATGTTATTATCTCCTCTACTCACAGATTTACTCTTAAAATTAGTCTCCCTTGCAAATGGCTTACATAGCTCCTCCTTGTAGGTACAATACTTACTACTGTCAGATATATCCCTGCTCACTCAAGCAATTTCTGATGCCAATTTGTTAATTTGTTGTGTCCTGTCTTGACCTCACTGACAACTGCTGATGCTCAATATATCGGGGGGGGGGGGGGGGGGGGCGCGCGGCAGGTGTGCAGGGAACAGCTTACAATAGGTCTTAAGCTGAAGGCCAAAAAAACAACATGCCCAAACACAATCAGTGACTGCTACTGGAAACAGTGCCCAAAGTGACCCACCCACAGCTCCAAACCAACAGCAGAACCAGTGCTGGGATACATGAGCTCAGTCTCAGCTGCATCTTTACCCGTACTGTCCATGCTGTCTCCGATGCAACATAAGAGGCTCTACACCCCAGTGAAACCTTCAAATCTCATCACTTCACCAACTTCAGAAGAATGTTTTGGAGCTCACACCTTGTGAGCTCCTCTATAATCCAAACCTCAGTGATTTCTCACACATAGCAGAGCAAGTCCAGAATTATTAACTCCCAGAACTATCACTGATTTCTAGCAAATTTCTGACATGAAGTAAGTCAAATCATTCTCCTGAATCATCATCTCTTCTCAGAGGTTCCCTATCCAGCTGCTGACCACAAATGCATTGCTCCTCAGCACAAAGACCTGAAAAGATCCCAACAGCAAACCATATACTGGCTAAGCTCATAGCCAGCACCAGTTTTAACTAGTTGAGAGCTCTCCTGGCAAAACTTTGCCCTCAAATGCAGCACTGGAGTCGCTTTATCCTAAGGAAATTAACACAAGACAGATGTGAATGTAAGAAAAGGGGAGAAAAAGAAATGAACAGGGGGCAGTCAGAGCTTGCAAATTATCATGGACAAAGGACAGTCTCAAATAAGGAGTAATTCAACCGTGTCGAACACCTTTTCTCCTAATCAGACAAGAACACCCTCATCAGCTGGGGAGAAGGCACACAGCCAAAAGCAGCTCAGAGATAGCAGAAGGTTAAGACACCAAAGCAGTCAAAACAGCTGCAGGTATCTGGGCATCTTTGGCCAAGTTTGTCACATATTATAGAAAGAAAGGTGGCCTTCACAGAACTACAGATCCTCTCTCTATCACTTTGAAACAGTAAATATCCTTCACACTTATCACAAACTTGTCAAATCATGAACTCCAAAATTAATGTCTCTAGTACTTCACCCATGCCCTTTCATACTGGTTGGGTAAAATCCTCAAACTAGTGAACTTTGAAATTTTCATTATTGAGGTCAGTGGAGCTAAGACTTTACCCCTAGCATCTTTAGAAGTTTCTTACTATCCTGTCTATTATCACTTCCCCAAACTCTGGGCAAGCTACTCCACCTTCTTTTGTTATCTGCCTATAACTGACATAAACTGTTTTTTCTTCTCCTTTTGCATAGCACTGACAAGCATCGGCAGAGCTCTGTAGGCACCTCAGACTAGAACAGAAAGGGAATGGTTAGGGTAGTGTCGCACTGGCAGAAACACACATACTATTGAGCTCAAAACATCAGGAGGAGGTATAAATCAAGACTGACATATGTTGACAGAGATGCAAATAATTGGATTTGCAGAACCTGTACCTGGCCCATGGCAGATGCTAAATGAATTTTCATGAAGAATTCACCAACATCTCCTGGAAATTAAAAACAACAGGATAGGGAAAACATGTCATTTATCACACTTTTAGGCCTGTACTCCATCAGGCTAGGCAGCAGTCAAAGAGGAACAAAAAGATGGTCTTTTCTCCAGACAGCTTAGTCTCTCAGTAACATTTTTGGGACATCTGGTCCATTTCTGATAATAGGCACAAAAAGACTGATCAATCTCCCTGCGACCTATGGAGATCAGTACCAGGAACCGACCAAGTCTTCATACCACTACAGAGAAAATGGAAATTCAAAGGAGTTGAGCAGTTCCTGCCCAAGGGCAGAAAGGAAAGGATGAAGAGACAGGGATGAGCCCTGCAAAGACAGCCTGCTGCTCTCATGGCTGCCAGACACACTGGAGCAGATGCCGAGGAGCACATGACTGCTGGCAAGGGCCACCCTGTTGTGGCAGTAGCTTACTTAGTCTCCCCATGTGCAGTGAAATCAGCCCCAGCAGTGGCCAGCTGGGCTTTCCTGCACACTACCAGGGGATGCAGAGCAGCTGTGCTGCCTCCCAGTACCCCCTACCCCAGGGAGCTCTCACACTGGCTAAAGACTTGGTCATACTCCATGTCCACAAACACGGGAGCCCTGCGGGACACAGACAGCCCTGCATACACAGTCACGAGTTTTGCAATACAATTATTAAGTATGTGCCAATTAGATAATAGATATCAAAAGCAAGAGTTCAGAGATGAGCAAGATGAAGGATGAATAGGCTGAAGGGACTGATTTATAGAAACGTTAATCATGAGGTGTTTTTATTGCTTCTTGCTTAAATTTATCTTGAAAATGGGATTACATAAGCCAATAGCAATATTTTTTCAGGGTACAACTCTGACTTTTGTGTCTGACGTTACAGATCCAAGACTTCAGAACTGCCCCTGCGAAATTATTACGGCTCTGTGTGCAAAAGACAGTTGAATA
The DNA here is from genome assembly GCA_020745775.1 of Theristicus caerulescens. NCBI lineage: Eukaryota > Metazoa > Chordata > Aves > Pelecaniformes > Threskiornithidae > Theristicus > Theristicus caerulescens. The sequence goes on along the minus strand of CM036564.1, from coordinate 47,461,897 downwards.
GCTTAGAAGTGACTTGTGCTGGCAATTTCCACGACTATTAGGAGGAACTACTTGCCCACTCTGAACATGAAAATCTGAATATTGACCTAAAAATACTCAGTCATTTTATTCCAAGACAACATCCCCACCCAGTTATTTAGTTTCAAGTACAGCCTTCATTAAAGGTGCTAAAAGGAATAAGATGCTAGAATATACAATTTCGTGTTGTAAACTCAGCCTCCTTTGAATCTACCTCTCCATATTGTGTTGAGCAAATTGCAATTTTTCCAATTTTTTTCCCCATGAGCTTTCAGATTTGTGTCAGTTTAAAAAAAAACAAAACAAACAGATTTTAATTGGTCAGGAGGGCAAATGGTTATCCTTCATTCTCCAAATTTCAACACAAACTGATTTTTTTTAATAGAAAAGTTTCTGTAGAAATTGATTGGGGTGGGAAAGGGACCTTTTTTGCTTTTCAAATTCATCACTGGTTTGAAGAAGCAGTAAACAGGCTAGCATTTGTGTCAAGCAATGATTTGAACTTTCCAAGCGAAATCTTCATCTGTATGTGCTCGATTAAATGAACAACACTGATTTACACAGTGGAGTCTTTGGTCCACAGGTTTGATTATCAATAGCAGTTGATCCTGTATTGCTGTACGCTAAACTACAGATAAAAGAGCTGGTCTATTGTTAATCCAAGATCCTACAGAGATATAAAGCACTGACACTGCACGGTTGCTTAAAATCAAGCCATTCAACTGCATCTGGTACATTTACTCTTTCACACCCAACACCTCATGTGACACTAAATGGATCTATGAAACAAGGGCCTGCTCAATTCACTGCTCACACTTCACTGAGCCAAGAAGTAAAACCACGGACATGGCCAGAGTTGCGCTGGTATAAATGCGACTCGAGGAGAGCAGGGCCTCGTGGTTCTCCCCTCTTTCTCCTTACAGCATGTTAAATTGATCCAGGAAGCAGTTCATCTGAAAAAAAAACCTACTGACAATTTGTTTTAAACAAACAGTTGTGGGCAGATCCCCCATCTCCAGCGGCATGCAAGTGTCGAAACACAAAAGGCAGGGAAACCGAAATTGAAAATTGATCTCGCTGCGGCCACGTAGACTGGAAGAGTGATTTCCTAGCTGTGATTTTAAATAACTCTTTCTTCTCTCCCCTCTCCCTCCTCCCCATATGCATTCACATTTCTTCCCCTGTATTCTCCATCTTTTGTCGAACAGGAACAAAGACTTCCACCATATCTCTCTCTCTCTTTCCCCAGCCTTCTCATCAATATTCTATTACCAAACAGGGCTTTAGCTCCTTTTTTTTTCTTTAGATCAATAAGAAGCAAAGCAACGAGAGGGAAAAATTAAAATCCCCAGCAGATAAAGAAAAGGGTCTTTAAAAAAGCTAATCACTGCTAAACACTGACAACTCACTGGAAAATCACACACAGCTCCTGCTACTATCTGTTTGGTCCCACACTGTCACAAAGGTAAGCTACCTGAGCCTGCCTGCCAAAGACAGCCGAGGCAGGAGAGAAAACAAAGACAAATAAAGCTTTCAGAATTCGTCTTCATGGATGGTTCTCACCTGGACACCACGATCTGGAAGAGGAAGAGTTTGTAATGCCTGGCCTCCAGGTGAAGGTGGCACTGGGGAAGCCCCGCGAGTCCCCGTCATTGAGACCTACCTCAGCTCCCTGATGGAGGCAGGGGCAGCCAAGCATCTTTACAGCTTTTGTGCTGTGGAAGTATTCCTGCTCCTCTCCCAGGCCTAACCCTTCCCTCCCTGGCACATCCACACATGACCTTGGCAGGGCTCAGCTGTGCTGCTATATATATAAACACACCAAGATGATATAAATGGGATATGCCATACCTAACATCTTCAAATGTATTCTCACACACATTACTGAAAAGACCCTGAAATTTAGAACAACAGCATGAGGGGGAAAAGCAAGTTCCCTTGAGATTTCGAGCCTGACTTTGTATGCCCCTAAACATAGCCAAGCACCAGACAAATACACTGGCCCAAATGCTAAAACTACTTAACTCTCAGTGAAGTAAATTACAAAACCTTTCTCCAATTCCCCCCCTGGACCCCAGTTTGGCTGCAGTCCTCAAAAGATGTAGCTCAATTACATCCATTTCATGAGGAAGGCCACTGACTTAGAGGGAACGGACATACAGAAAGGTTGATTTCATTCTTTTCATTCGTCTTATTCATCTTGCCACACACTCCTTGTAAAACTGCAAAGGTAAAATAGAATAAATGTTTTTATTTTTACTATTTTTTTTTCTTAAAGTAAACAAATTCTGTTAGCCAATGCAAAAGACAAGGAGAGACAGATGAAGTAATTTGGGTGTGTCTGATACAAGATTGATGACAACAAACAGCATTTTTGTTAAGTTATATCCCTGTTCTATTATTGCTAATGCTTCTTCATGATCAAAGGATCTTTCAAGAGACACAGCTGGACAGAGACACTGCATGGCAGTGGAATGAAACAGCAGAAAAAAGTCCCACCAGTCAGCACTACATTTTGTTCAGGAATAGCATTAGAACTAGGAAGTACAGTCAATTCAAAAATAGTTCAAAGGGAATAGGAAGCTACTCAGTTTTGACTCAAACCAGTTTTACATCTTTGGGCAGCACACGTTGCTCCTCTTCTGCCTGCTAACAAGCTCACGTTACGGCTCTTACCTCACGCGCCTGCCCCAGCACAGACGATACCTCCATGCTCTGTCCCAGTGCCCTGCTGTACTGGAGAGCACCGGGCTGCACAGGTTCTGTCAGAGAGCACGTAAAAGAAACCTCATCATCTTCTAGGCCTTTGGTTGGCACCTGACTTCCCACATAGCAGAGTACAAAGCATCTCATGGGGGCTTCCCATATTCCTTTCCAGCCTTCACCTACCCATTTGACAATTACACAAGATTGCTAGGGTTCTGTATTTTATCACACAAGGAAATACCTGCACACACACTGGCAGTGAGACACAAGCTGAATGGAGAAGTTTCCTGTTACAGGCCACCAAAGAGAAGAAAAGCAGCAGCAACAGAATTGGGGGAAACACGACATGACAGTGTGTCCATCCTCAGGAAGATGACAAGACAAAACCTCCTTGCTCAAACTAAAATCAATTCCATCATCATTCACCAAAAACAAATTACAAGCATCCTTAAAATTAGGAGACACCCTATTTTGTCATTACCTTTTAATAGAGTAAAAATTTTCAGGGGACAAAACAGTGAGTCAAACAGGAGAGCTCTAAAGATAGCGTATGCATCAGCAGGACAAGACTCAGGTGACTCAGGAGAGAGCACTCCTCCTTTGAGAAAGTGCCACAAATCACCTCCACACAGTGCTAGAGAACACCGTGATGTTACAGGAGATGGGTTCTGCATTTCTGTTTAAGCACGAAGGTCCTCAAGCATTCACAATGAACAAAAGCTTCTTCTCCCTCCACACAGCCGTAGTGCACAGTGTGTTCTTTCCACTTGGTGGTGACATGGTCTTTCAGGTATGAAAAGATGACTCCTGCATAAATGCCTTATAAAACACTTTGGAACTATGTATGCCATAGAGGAAAAAATTATTACAATCTTGAATTCTTGCTTTAAAATATGCAGTGAATTTGATATGTTTACCTGGGACAAGGAGATAAGAAGGGGCACGAGAACTTGGGGGAAATGTACACTTACTTCACCCAGTGTTTCTAAGTCAAATCACCAAAACCAGAACAGTAATGAGTTTAAAACCTTGCTCTATCCCTGTAATGAAGAAATACCCTGATCTTTTCTAATCTCTTGGATTTTCCCCTGTGCTACCTGTGATGCTACCTGCATTTCCCTGGCTACCTGTGATGCCAAAGCTAGGGCTCTTCCTCCAAAGTTGCCCCTTTCTCCCGCATTCACGGTCCCCTTTGCTTTCCTGTATGGCTAGCACAAAGCAGGGACTTCCCTCTTCTCTTCTGGCAGCATACGGCAACAGAAATTCCCCACAAACCTTTCAGAAGCAGTTGCACTAATTTCTGTGTTTAGCAGCTATATTAAATCAGAAGGGCAAACTAGGACTCAGGAATCAAAGACATTTGTTACATTGTGAATTAACAGTTAAAGAAAGTAAACTCAGAAATTATTGGACAAATCTCAGCACAGAAAAAAATGCAAGCTGGAAAAATGAGGCAATGTTTACCAATGGCAAGGGCTACAGAACAGTGTCCTCAGTTAATAGCTTGCGTTCCTCTCACCTAGGAGATTTCATGCTGCTCAGCAGCCCCACCAGCAGTCATAATCATAGCACACCCTCACTCCAGCCCAAGACTGCTGCCTTGACAACTGCCAATGGCCTTCACAAAAGCTGTCTGCAGCCATGCTGACACCTAGGAGGCTCTCAGGAAGACACACTAGAGGTTTGCTCACCAAACTGCCTTCTTGCAGAGCAAGCGAGTTCGGTCTCAAGAGCAGCTTTGAGCCCACATTTAGGAGTAAGAACATATTCAGAAATTGCTCCCCCCAAAATACACTGTAACAAACAGTCAGGTATGGGCAGAGATTATGAATTTGATAGGGGAGAATATCCGCCAGACCAAATCCTTCTGGATCCACGATAACAGGAATACAGCTCTACAATGACAATGCAGAGCATGCAGCTCAGCACACAAACACCTGTAGATTAGTTAGCAGTGGGCAGCCCATCCAACACCTCCAGAAATACCAATCTGGGAGTAGTTATGTATGACCCAGCCTATGCAGGAGAATAGAAATAGCAGTCCCAAGCTGCAATAGGAATCCCAAGCTGACAGGCCAGCTCCACAAGCAGAGCCCCAACAGCAAGCCAGCAAAGAGCACTCAAAGCCTTTAAATAACAGCATGCAGAAAATAAATTAACAACCTGACACATTCAGAAGGAAAAAAACTGTAGCAGAAAACAGAATTTCACAGTACAATTCCCAAAAAGCAAATGTAGGGGAAGAAAACTGTTGTCTAAAGGAGAAGGACTAAAGGGAGCCAAACACCTTAAGGATTCCTTCGTTTCACACTTTTTTTTTTTAGTTTCTCTTTTGTGAAGCCAAAATAAGGTCTGTCTCCCTATTCCACTGAAACAAAAACAGAGATTCAGATGCTCTTGGCCGCAATTGGGTGGAAGCTGCCAAGCGATGATGTGTTGTCTATATTTTTCCTGCTGAACGAGGATCCATCAAACCAGTCGGATGAAAGAAGGTGTCCAAAGGCCCAGAAACCAAACACACCACGATGAAAGGCCCAGAATTCAGCACTCGTCTCTCCGACTCTCCAAACCTCACAGGAAAGCAAAAGAAAAAAAAGAGGCCAGTAACCATGGGTAACCACCACTCTCAGGTTAATCTCAGATGGGGAGGGGAAAACGCTTCTCAAGATTAATAGCTAAAGTACTTGGGGATTAGAGATTAGGAGGAGAATCCTGTTTGCTAGGATTAAGAGGGTTGGGTTCACATGAAAACCTCAACCAGTGAATTGCCTCCAGCAAAACAGTGGGTTTTATTATTATAATTATTATTTTATTCTCCTCCAATAAATGAAAAACATCAGCAGGAGGGCAGCAAAATCCATCAAAGGTTTAGAAAATAAAATCTCTGAGGAAAGGTTAAGAGAATGCAGTCAAGATAGAAATCAGATATTAAAACCAAAAATCAGCCCATGTTATTAGTAACATGGCAGATTATAAAGAATGAGAGATTTAAAAAAAAAACAAAACATACATACACATATATATATATAAAATCAATTCAACTCCACTTTCCAGAATCCATGCTGTGTGGTCTATATCTTTGCCCTTGGCTCAGCTGGAGGCAGGTGAGCTATGAGAATGGCAAAACCCACCACTCTTGCACATGAGGAAAGTACAGTTTGAACACCTGACGGCTGATATTTTCCTGAGTTCTCACTAAGAGCTTCATTTCGACATTCAATTTTGGTTGCTTGTCATTGTCACGTGATTAAGGCACCTACCAAAAGTGTACAGGAGGGAACAGAAAGAGAAAGGGACTATGTTGCATCAGATGGGGCTAATAGAGAGGGAACAGACATTAATCCAACATATCAAAGCAGGCATTCAAAATTTTGGTTAAAGAGCTTGCTTGAGATCATTTTCAGCGATGGAGCCAGGAACAAACATGAATCCACCACAGCAAAACTGTCTGAACTAGGCCATACTTCACTTGACTACATCCTTATACAAGTAAGAATGTGCACTCTGAGAGAGGATTTTTTTTTTTTTAAATACCCACAAAAAGGTATTTTAGAAGAGCTGTACAAATCAAATATTCCTATTCCTCTTCCCACTTTATTCACAAGCCAGAAGCAGCTGGGTTAGCTCAACAGACCTGCCAGGCAGCAGCACAGCACCCACCAGCACACGAGGTCAGCAAGGAGAAGCAATGCCACAACACTGACCTGTAAGCAAGGACCACGCTACTGAGTGACATGCTACTGGAAAACATATTCCTCCCTCACAGCCTAGTGCCACAGGCTCTCCACATAACCAGACCCTCTGTGTAGGCTTGTGTCAAAAATGCCTCATCATGAGACTTAGCATCGGTCTTCTCAAGCACTGAGGGAGAATTGGGAAATCTGATTACTCCAGCATATTTGGCCTTTTGGGTGCACAAGAGCTGCAAAATTGCCATACCAAGGCACAAAAGAACTTCCTAACAAGGAAGCCCAGGAGGCTGCAGGTAATAATGCCCTTTCCAACAAAAGCCATACAGAGAGACAAGAGTTGTAACAGGAAAGAAAATGGAGCAGGTATTCTTAAACACAGATGTTCTTGGCTGTTTGTGAGGGACATTTAGCTGCAATACTAGGATAGTCCTCAACCTGCTTTAACAGCAAGCTGCAAAACCATCTGCACACCTGCTCCTCAAACCACATGCACAGGCATAGAGTTAAAACTGGCTCTAACTTCTACTGAGCAAGATCTCCAGGAGGAGGCTTTTTCTGTTGCAGGTCATTTGGAAGTTGTATTAAACTGGCTGTGTACAAAAAAAAAAAATTTATAAACCCAGCCCTTGCTTTGTCTGATGCCAGATGATGTCACTGCCAGCCTTCTGAGCACCACTGGCAAGGGACTCCCAAGGGAGCAAAGCTCAGGAGGCTGGGGCACCATCCAGGCCAAGAAATCAGTTTCCCATCATTTATTCCTCTGAATGAATCCTGGTCCTTTGGGGCTTCCAAGGCCAGTACAGTAGCAGCAGGTGGAGATCAAGCTGATTCATGGGGAAAGAAAAGTGCAAGCACAGCACAGGTGGACTGAATTTGTACACGTAGATAGAACTTCATTAACATACTGGAAGCACCGCTGCCTCCTCCCACCTCGCCTGCAGCTGTCTCTCTCCTCCTTTTCCCCTGCTATTCTTAGAAACTAGATGACTCACCTTCCTGATGAAACCAAGTCTAGTTGGCTCTGGGCCCTGACCCTTTTTTGTACAGCAAAGCCAGGAGCTGGAATTTGCTTGAACCCTTTTCCTCTGCACTCAGGCAAGCCAGCTATGCCTGCACAGGATGATGGCGACACCACTTGCCTAGCACCAGCAGCATTTCCGTGTGAGCAAGGAACGCTAACACAGAGTTTCAAAGGGGCTGTATATCAGGTTCACAGTCTACCTGCTTGCTTCCCACTGAATAACAGACACTCAAAGCTAACAGAAGGTCTAGGAAGGACCAAAGTGAAGAGGAACCTGTAGCACAATAAAGTAGAAAGAAAAAGCCAATGTGTGATGCATACGTAAATGACCAAGGCACACAAAAGCCCTCAATACAAAAGTATCAATCCATGGCAACTCCTATCTCAAACACTCTAATTCTGGGCACCATAACTTAAGGGGAAAGAAAAAAAAATATTGGGAAAGATCAGGAAACCGCAGGAATAAAGGAAGTATTAAGAATCAGCTAGCTTAAGAACAAACAAAACAAAAAAGCAAACAGCGAAGCTGAGATGTGATGGATGTGTTCAGTTGCAGTGAAGAGGAACACTGAACCACAAAGGGTACACTCCATGGCTAAAGGGAGAAACAAGAAGATTGGATACTTAAAAACTTCAGTTTACCAATATCATGATACTCCCTCACAAATAATCCCCCACTCTCCTCTCTCAGCCTGCCTTCACACTTATTTCCATCCCACCCCTACAGGCACAGCCTCCCTGCTGCCACACACGACCATTGAGTCGTGTTTCCCTTACCCCATGTGCCCCCTGTCCGACAATACTCAGCCCTACCTGTGCCCCTCTCCTTCCTTCACACACTCGTTCCCCTCTTTCCTTGCAATACTGATCTCTAGTATAGGCTAGAGATGAAGCTTTCCATTACAAGAGTCTACTTTTCCCATAAAAATACTATTTTTAAAAGCCAAAATTGACTCTGTTCCTTACTGTACAGGTGCCAACAAACAAAACAGCTCTGATCCCCTTCAGCCACCAGGACAGGGAGAACATAGGACCACCTTCTCATCCAGGCTAAAGATCCACTGGTGGAGACTAACGGCTTCAAAGATGAAGACACATCAACTACTGGCACTGGGTCTTCAAGAGGGAATATGAGGTTTAATATAAAGATGCGTTAGGGCTATGGAGAAAGTGTTCCACAGACAGGAAGGCCATCTCACAGCTCAGGAAGATTAAAGTGAAAAACTGATGCTGGACAGTGGTGTGAATGGTATTATGCTCTCATTTAATAACACAAGCACACATTGCTACGATGCCATCATTCACTGACATGAAGATGCTACTCACTACCAAAACCTACGTGTTGCCATTACCCACTGGCACGGTAGTGACAGACAAAGCACCAGCACATGCAGGGCAGCAGCAAAGGTACATCCACTGGCAAAGGTACATCAGTCCTAATATAGCCTTGTGCTATAAAAACACACAGAAATTTTACTGTGGATAGGGAGCTGCCCTGTCCACCATAATCATGTCATTTGGCAAGAGCAGGAAAGCTAGGAAAATGAGAATCAGCTCCTGACAAGAATAAACAAAGCATAAGAGAAACATATCAAAAAACCCTCCCTTCAATTGAAATCATCTAAAGAGAAAAAGCAGTAGACGGCAGAGCTCAATGTGTTTGGCTGAGAAGAAAGTTATTTACAGCAAGGTCTGGCCTCTCACTGCCACCATGTAATTCCAGGCAATTGCACTTTCAAATAGATCTTTTTGGAGAAAATCAACAGTGGCTTTGCTTTCAATCTAGTGGAAAATGAAGTCCTGCAAATGTGTTGCATAAAGCCGCAGCAGAAAGAGCACTGTGGACACGGGCACGTGCTCTCAGGTGGAGGTCGGTGGGCTTAGTACTAAACTCCGCCAGGCCCTCTCCGCATTTCCCAGCTCTCGCATCTCACACACACTGGATTTCCTCTAAGTAATGATGCATATCAGGTACTGTGGCAGCGACAAGCTTCCACAGGCTGAGTCCTACTGCCTACATTAGTCCTGGCTCTCCAGGTCCAAGGAGAAGTGACATCTCCAAGGCTTCACAAAGCTGTAAGCCTCCTGAGCAAGGCCCTCAGACATGGAGTATACAAACAGTCTTGCGAGGCATATATACGTGCCACCAAAGGATCATCCGAAAATTTACCACTGACTACACCCCACAGAATCATGCCCCACAGGCCCCTTCAGTCAACACCAGTGTATGCCCAAGTGTCTACAAGGCTGTTTCCCAAGCCTGCAGTGACCAGTACTGCCCTGATCAGTGTATCTGCAGCTCTCCACTTCTATAGAAAACCTGTCCCACTAGTGCCTTGTCAATCAAAAGCAACAGACACCAGCATCTGAACATTTTATGTCACTGACAGAATATAGAATATTGTAGAAAATCATTCCTGAAACAGTTAATCCAAATATTCAACCTCAGAAAAACTTTAGGAGGGTGATTATTGAAAGCAAAAATATTATTAAATGCCTATGCATGACTTCATGCAGAGAGGGCTGGAGGCTGCAGCATTATCAGAGGTCAACAACATGGGACTACAAAGGTAGTGCAGCCAGACTCCACATACCCTGTCACCCCAAGCTGTTACTGGGCTTCACCCTCTCCCCCAAGCCCACGTGCCAACACACACACGAGTGTACGTACGCACACATACAGCACCAGCATCCATATCAGACAAAGGCCAAGGAAAAACATAATTTCAGGCACCTTTCCCAGGGCAAGTCAGAGGGATGGAAAGCAGAGGTAAAGCTAGGCTTTGAACCACCTCAAACTAGCTCAGATACCATTGCATTGTGAACACAGCAAAAGGACACAGTTAATTCCCACCGCATGTTCCAGCAGGAAGAATTGTTAACTAACATTTTCCTTGGTTCAAGGCATTGGAAAAATGAGAAGAGACAAACCTAGAACTAGTAACTCTAAAACAAGTTAAGATTAAGACACACATGAACAATCCTTCTTATTGTTTTAGGAATACTAGAATAGGTTCAGAAGCTTTCACCTGTGCCACTGAGTCCAGGTTCTGCAATGCATCCAACTGTACATTTCAACAAGCGTGTAGGTCAAGCTGCCCAGGACACCTATTCCACTCATGCCCAAATATCCCAGGCCACAGAACACTCCCAACACTTTACAGCAAACCACTTCCAAAAAACTGCAACCTGTCACTGTAATATGCAAGAACAGCAGAGACTAAGGACACCACCACCACCCCACCTCTCAGGCAGAGAATATGTTAAAGAGAGGCCTCCTCTAATCTTCTGAAACAAACCATGCCCATTTCCACAGTGGAAGATGATTAATTAAAAAAAAAAAAAAAGGCCTGACAATCTGACCAGAAGAAATTGAATTTTCCCTCCCCAAATCTGGCAATTGCTTTAATCCTGATGTTGTGAAGGGGACATGAAATCAGGCATTTGGGATAATGCGATGACAATGGGAGTGCCAATAGTCCCGGTGCAGCCTACAGGCTATCTCTAATTGAATCTAATCTGCACTGCTCCAGAGAAAGGTGGAAAAATTAACAGCCAGAAGCCTATTTGCACAAAGGTGGAAAACATTCCCTGTCCTTTCTAGACAACTGGACCAGTAAAGCTCCTTTATAGGATCAAGCATAGACCTACTGACTGCAAAGCACTAGAAACCCCTTTCACTTCTTAGTGATGACACACGTCTCCATAAACTGCAAAGCATCCACAGCCAGCAACATCTGTCCTCTGGTTATTCCTGCTGCAGTATAGAAGACAAAATAATTCAACACAATGGAGTAAGCACAAAAGGAGTTTCAAATATTGTAGCTTCTGCTAAGAAACTAGAGATTAAATACAATTAAAAAAAAAGTATCAGCAATTGCACCATCAATTCAGACTCGCCAGCTGTTTCAATGCCACATAACATGGTCAGTTAAGACTTCACAAACAGCAGGGAGGAGAATTCAGGATCTTCTCCAAAAGTACGTACCTCTGCCACCCACACACCAGAGGAAGCACCACCTTGGTTTTTTGTTTGGATTTTGGGTTTGTTGTTGTTGGTTTGGTGGTTTTTTTTTTTTAGGTCTGTGAAAGACTTACGACTTGATGTACATAACCTAGCTTTTCTGACAGCCTCCACTAGAGGACTTCTCTTCCCAGGAGCCATTAAACACACCATTAATCAGATTACAAAGCAATAGGTGTTTCAAAGCAAGCCCTCTTCTTCCACTCTGAGCCTCCTGCGGATGGAAATGGTATCAAAACAAATAGCAATACACTCTACATATGCGTTTATCCTCCCTGAACATGAAAAGCTTTAGTTCATTAATTGACACACACCCTGCATGTTGTGTGATTTACCAAAACCACCAACAGCACAACAGAGGGAAAAATGACACTGTATCATAAACGAGATGTGAGCCCTTTCTAGAGCAGCACTGGGAAAGAGTGCCAGGCCCCCCAGACACCAACAGCTCACCCTGGCACTCGCTTCTGCAGATTTCTGATCCATTCCTGCCCCCTCCCTTTGCCCTCCTCCCACTGCCTGCAGAAGCGGATTTCTTTTCAGCACTGCTGCTAGTAGAGCACTGACATCCTCCAGCCCCAGGCACCTCACTGTCAGGCTCTTAACCCCCAGCACTCTGAAACAAGAGAGCCCAAACAGCACTGGCCTCGGGGGAATAGCCTGCGGCTTTATCTCCTGAGCCACACCACCTCCTGAAGCCTGTGCGCAAATAAGATAACATCCTCCTGCATCTGAAGGGTGCCCCTTTTAATCTTATGACCAAATATCCTCGAAATTATTATTCAGAGAAGGCATTTTAAGATAAATTAATTTAAAACACGATTTATGGCCACAGACTGAACCACTACATCACTAGGCACACAGGGAAACACTATTCCATCTTTGTGCCTTGTTCCCCTCCTAAACAAAGACACAGTGACTCTCCTCACACGGTAACATGATTCTCAGCACATTGCACACAGCTATTGCTAGAAGTAAAGGGTATAGATACATAATTATTTAATGCATCATCATTAGGACCAAAATTCTGTCCTAGATAGTGATAAAGCCATGATGCTTACAGCATTCAGAAGATCCACATGATCGGTTTGGTACATAAGCCTGCAATAATATAAACTGAAAACAAGCAAGAGTAGCAATGAACAGAGTGCTATTTTTAAGAAGTTTCTGCTAAGTGGGTTCAGGGAGGCATAACATTCAAGGCTAAAAATCAAATCACAAGCACTATCCCTGCCTCCCCCTCTCTGGCTCCCCCTTTTCTGAAGGAAACATCCAGCAATACTGCCCGGATGTTACATTTGCATTTTATTCAGCGTCCACATCCAAGCCCCAGATAATCACCATACTTAGTGTTTTTACAGAAAGCTTAAAACCTTAATGGCCTGAACCATCTGAGCATTACTTCACTCTGATGCTAGCGTAAGTCTAATGCTTTTAGCAGTTGCACTGGTGGAAAATCAGTGACATGATTGCAAAACTGAATGGCCTAAGTGTATTATACAACTGTTGTCTCTGTTCTAGGGGAAGGGATACAGAAACAGAAAGATGCAGGAAAAGCTTCTCTCAAGATGCACTGCAAGTCAGTTACAGAGATGTGAACAAAATCCCCAGGTCTCTGGACACCAAGTCATGCCTACTGGATCAATTAAAAAACAATTCCCCTTTCTCAATGCTATCCAAAATAACCACCCAAAGCAGTTGCTTTCTTTCCTTTTCCCACTACCACTGCTACTACCTGACCCATCTGGAAAGCAGTCTCTTACTGCCTCAACATTGGCACCAACTTTGGATACCGATGATTCATACTGAAGACAAAGATCCCGGGCACAACAGAAAAAGAAAGTCTTCTCCCCACCCTATACTACCAGTGCAGCTAAGACACAACTAGCTATCTGCACCTCACGCTGCTACTTTCATTGCTGTAAGATACCTGGGTATATATTATGCTCTTTTGCACCCAACTCAACAACTAAACGAGGTCCAGACTCCCAGTAAACTATGGTCATAGTAGTACGTAAGCAATATTTCTGCTGAAGCTATTTGCTGATTTCTGGCTGAGCATATCCCTAAGCGCCAGCTGTGACAGAAGGTCATGGTGCGAGATACTTGCTTTTCACATTTTCTTTTCTTCAGGATGCAGGCCAGAAAGCATTTTGTGTGATACTTAAGCCTGCCAGCGGGGTGAGGATAAGGAGGGGTCACTTCGCTTGGCAAGAATAGTTCTGGATCCTGTAAGTCTGCCAGATAACACATGGACAGGAGGAAGAGAGACTCTCAAATAAGCATTTAGATCAAAAGGTGCAGAAACAACCATGGAAAAGCTCACTCAGCTCTAGTTTCCAAGCAGAGGACTATCTTCACAAGTATTTGCTGTACTACTGCCTTGTCAAGACTCACTTTAGAAAGCAATAATAATGGGATTTCTCTCTCTTCCCTTGGAAGAGTTTATCAAAGTGCAAAATTTTTGGTAGAGTGAAAAATTTTCTTTCAGGTTCTCCTCTGCATAATTGCACTTAGGAATGAATGCAGAATCCCTCTAAACCCTCTGAAGAAATTAAATAATAGCTAGTGTGGATAAGTTTCTATTTTTCATACACTTATAGCTCTCTAGGGAAAAATTGCTTTTGAGTAATAATCCAACATTATCTTTTTTTTTTTTTAAAGTATAACGAGTGAAAACATTTTTGGATTTTTTTTAATGCAAAAATGAGGCACAAGTCAAAAACAGAATCCATGTACCTATGAATATTTACAAAATACATGCCACCACTGTGTTTAGCCACTAGAGCATGTATATGTCAGGTTGTCTTGAGCTCATGTTGTCTTTGATAACAGTGAATCCTGCACTGTTTTAAAAGCCCCAACCTGAAACAGTCATATAGCATCCACCTTCTCATACAATAAACCGTGAGATAAAGGCAGAGCAGTGGAATTGAGAGCCTTTAGTATCCACATAACTGAAACTTATCAGAAGTGAAAACAGGAAACTTAGAAATGCATGATCTGAGTTTCCTCTAAAACAAAGCACAAAGGAAAATGGGGCAAAAAGAGCCCCAACACAACATTAATTATTGTAAAGATTTTAATCACACCCAAGCAAAGCATTTCAAAATTATGACTCTTCCTGCAACCACATCTTGATCTCAATGCTAAGATGTTATTTCTTTCACAACATTGTTGGGTTTGTCTACCATACATCATTGTATTCTCAATTTTTATCTTACATATATTTATTCCTTCTGCAGAGTAAATATCATCCTGAAAATAAAGTACAGTGCTTCTTTATGGCTGAAATAACTGTTTGCAAGGAGGAAAAGTAGATTTGTCTCATCTGTGGAAAAGCTTCAACAGCAGAGAGACTAGCCAGCCTGTTTCTCTAAATGGCAAATGACTGGTAACGTCCCCTACCCTTTACAAACGCTTTCAGAAATTCATTTCCTTCAGCAACAAATCAAAGCAATAATCAAAGGACTTCTCTACTTCTCTCACTTTCTTTGCAAACTCCTTAAGATTAATTCCCCAATTTGGGGATGGAAGCAAGCTGGGTTTTTTGGGTTGTTTGGGTTTTTGTTGGTTTTTTTTTTGTTTGTTTGGTGGGGTTTTTTTGGGTGGGGTTTTTTTTTTTTTTTGGTCAAAAGTCATCTTAGACCACAGCCAGCTGAGATAACCACAGAGCAGATAGTCAGGAAGACAGAAGACATCCATCCTCTGAGCTTATCCAAACCATGACACTTCTCAGTGCTTTAAGTTATCACAAACAAAACCAAAGTTATTTTTGTTCACACTCATACCATTTCTCATAACCAACGGTTTAGAAAAACTCCATACCCATAGAAGAAAAGAGTTCACTTTAAAGAGCCCATTGCCTAGTTATAAAACCCTAAATATAACTCGTATTGTAACCACATTTCAGTTCAAATAATAAAGGTTTAGCTACAACAGATTTTTCTATAACATGTCAAATATATGTTTTTTCTCCTTTATTATGTGTACTAAGCTATATGAAATGATCTGAAACTAATACATGTAATTGATTACAGTGATTCCTCTATACAGATTGTAAGGTTTGTTGAGTACTTTGCATAGGTAGATGACATAAGTTGCAAGTTATTTGTTTGTTAATACAGCCATGATTTGCATCTTCCTGCCCCCCATATTTCCTCTCAGACTACTCTACATACTACATTACATTAGACCTTGCAACATATTTGTGAAATATAGCATCACGTTAAACACAGGAGTCGAGCGACTTGCCCGAGACTGCAGGCTCAGCCAGCAGAATTGCTTTTGCAACTGAAGAACACCTACATCAGTGGCCTCTGCAGAACCTACATACATTTCTCTCTAGGATGCTGGAGTTTTTAGCATTTCTACAACATGCATCGGCAGGCAGATAAACTGAATGCTCAAGATTTTACCTCTTAGGAGCAAGTGAACTGGAATGACTTAGCTAGGGCCACTGCTTTGAAAGCAAAATTCCCACTGAAGTCAGTGGGCCCAGGATTTCACCTCTGATAGCTCATGTGACTTTCTGTATTTATCAAAGGCACCATACAAAGTAGCTGTGAATATAGATGGTTTACATGAGCACAAGCCACCTTAATTGGTTTCCTTTATCCTTCCTTATTAATTATTTTGCAGTTGCCTGCATATTGCTGAATCTTGTTGTTCATTAGAAGGCACTGGGAGCATTGGACTCCACCTCATTTTCTATCTCTGTGGTAAGCAGTGGCGTATGACCAGCCTTTACAGAGGTTTCTGGCCATTGGTGGAATACTGTTTAAGGCAACAGTGGAATAGATACACATGTTGACGCTGACTTCCAGAAGTGTCACATAGTGCTTCAATTGCAACTTGGGGCAGAAGTTCTTCCTATAAATAAAAATTATGTAGTCCAGTTAAACTCAGTATGTATTCTTTACACGCTGCATGAAGCGACAGGTCTGTGAGAGAGGGTTACAGTGATCTGGATCTCATGATTTTGTAGCTAAGTTCCACTGGCCAGCCAGCAATCTGATGATGCAAGATTATTTGGGTCACATTATGGTGTCACAAATGGGTGATTTAGAATGCTTAAGGAATCACTGACAAAGGTATTGGCAAAAGTAGTTGTAATATGAAGTTGTAGAAGTGCGACTTAAAGTTCAATGGCAAGGTTCACTCTATTAATTACTGCATGGAAGAATCACACAAAGGCAAATCAAGTTACATTCAAGTTAGAATGATTCACAGAGAGACTGGAGATGCAAAGAGTAAGGAAGACCCTCCATTGAGTCACGAGGTTCAGAAAGGACCCCCTTGCTTTCTAAACTCCTTCCTCAGAGAGAAGCCTAGGTGCAGCTGGATCCAACCCTAGCTTCAGACTTGGTCAACGGTTTATGTCTAAAGGATTATAGATGCAAATTTTATATAATGTTTCATTAACATCAATTCAGCATGCAATCAAAGTTACCAAGACAAAAGGTTATGCACGATATCGGTCGCTTGCCAAAGATCTGTTGTTAGTAAAAGGTCTCTCTGCCTCGAGGAGCAACTTTGAGAGGCATCCCAGCTCAAGGGGAGATCACTGCCATGCAGCCACACTGCCTAGCAGGGAGACCTCCAAAAAGGCTCACTTAGGCTGTCATATTTATAGTATAAAGTGGTTGGCTTGTAGCCAAATTACACGTGATAGAAAAGGTACGCAGGGACTCCTTGTACCCACAACTTACTTTGTTCCTTGATAAAGGAGTTGCTCTGTTCCTTTGTGGGTTTTCAGAGAACAGACTGAAACTAGAGGAGTTCACGGCCTGTCTACAGCTCAGGCCTTTCTCTCTTTCAGAGCCTGCACCAAACCACCGCCAGTCTGCTCAAGGGGTCGAGCGTATCCATCACACACGGCGCAACAGTCAGGTTATTTCACAATCCTAAATAAAAGTAAGAAGACAGGACAGAAGAGAAGGACTGAAAGGAAGACAAGAGGAAAGCAGGAGATGCACGCTGACAAACAGCTGATTACATAGGCTTCCACAGGAGAATGGCCCAAAACAAACTCCAAGGCAGCTTCCTGCATGCTGGGTGGCAGTGTCTCTCCCCAGATAAGCAACTGTTAGGCTGTGCCTCCCCTGAGAAACTCTGACAACTTCATCAACCACAAGTAAGGGAGCCCTGGAAGTTAACCTTGAAAGCTCCCTGTTGGAATCTGCATGTATGACACTGCTGCCTATTTGTTATTCCTTAGGAGAGTAAAAAGTGTCTATGCAAACCCATGTCTCTTGCCATTACGGATCCGATTTAAACAAGCCCTGTCAGTTTGAGGATGGAAGAAATCCCAGAAACCTCCTGGCAGCTTGTTTGCTGTCTTTCCATATGTTAATATAATATGCAGATTAGAGATTATTGCATTTAAACATTTTAGAAAAAACAACTGGATCTTGAGTACAGCACAACTGCCTCGGGAATGCCAGATTTTATTACAAGAAGAATGAAAAAGAACAGACTGGAGACCCCACCACAGGCAGGTACTGCTTTAAAGGAGATTATCTGACAAGCTTCTGGTTGAGTGCTGCTGCTGGGTCTGACTGTGAATTACCATGTGATTGGCAAAGATATTTAGCACATCTCAAAATAAAGCTGCAGTCACCAAATTTCAGAGCAATGCTGTTCCTCCTAGTGAAATCTGAAAGAGTTGCTGATGAAGGATTTTTCTTCCATCTTGCTTTTTTCTTTTTAAACACTAAACTACAAATGTACCATATGCACCAGACGGCAAGATATAATTTGGGAGCCACTGTCAGTGTTCTAGAATAGAAGTCTGATGAGCCAGAGAGGACACAGTGGCTTCAAATACAGACTCTCCATGGCACCATAGACCAATCACTCTCCCCTCAAGCTTCAGCTATAAATCTCAACACCACTTCAGTGGTTCAAATCATTAACAAATCTATCTTCATAAACAATTAGTCAGTGGAAACCTCTCCCTCTGAAGACCATTCTCATCAGATCTTCCTACCAACTACCATGCTTGCCAGATTTGTGTGCAACAAATGCCATCTCTTTTTGGCATTCTAGGTTTCCTTGTTGACTGAATTTAGACACATCATTTCTCCCATTCGAGTTACACAGACTGAAGTGAAACATGGGATAACACTTAGAACAGAACAGGAAAATGCCTGGCTTCACCCAATTCCCTTCAAAACAGTGCTGGAAATATGAGCTACAGATGTTAACATTGTTCTTGGATGGGTAATCTCCAGAGCTTGGTTTTCTGCAGGAAGAGCTGAAAATTTCTAGAAGTATTTCCCTCTGAATCAGTAATAAAGCAATACCTTTGGGTGGAAATACCCTGCTGCAGTAAGCAAACAGGGTAACTTGGTATGAGTCAGTTTTCTAACATTAAGCTATATTGATTGCAGTTACTAGAGGCTGCAGTGTCACTGGAGAGGACACCCCTGGAACAGACGATAAGTGAGGGCTTTCCCAACATGTTTTTTAAAGATGTCATGAGCAACAAAGTTAGTTCAGATATCCTGGCTGCTTTCCAACATCAGTAATTATTTCCTTTGAAATTTCAATCAGATGGGAAATTTTTCTTCCTTTCTGTCCTTAACTGCATAAGTTGAATTAGTGTGCTGTTAAATGACAAAACATCAGTTGCAAGCTAAATAAATCCTCCTGTCCACGCAATTCTGAAAGCACTTTGGGATCCTTCAAGATGAAAGATGCTTAAGAACAATTGTGCTATGTCCATTAAGGCATAGTTGCAATGAACACTGCAATCTTTTCATTTATTCAATAATAAATTGATTTCTTCCCTGGAGCTCAGTTTTCCCATGTGCCAGGGCCAGTCTCTGATTTCCTTCCTTGATGTAGCAGTAAAAGATTAAATTGTTCTTGGTGCTCAGCTCCCAGGCACTGAAGTTCTCCAAGGATCAGACTTTAACATTTTACCATTTGGTTCAATGGTCTACCTTTGTAACATCTGCTTAACTGGTAGAGCCCCAGGACTGTACTCTTCTAGTTCAGCTCTAGAAGTAACTTCTTATTTCTTTTAACATCTCAGGGGTCTACAGAGCAATTCTCAGGTCTCCACTGGTGACTGGAGGTTAATCTAATAGCTATGATACAGTGATAAAATGTTAACCAATATACAAGAGAGAATAGCATTATCACACCTACCTTATTTCAACACAAGAAAGAACTCTGAAGCATAAACAAGTTCAAATACAGCAGTGGAGGGAATTTTTTCCCCCCTCATTTAATCGGTACTATAGCAACCTCCTTCCCAATCCTTTCCTCAGAGCTTCATAATGTGGTAATTTTGGAGGGTTTTCTTCCCTCCTGGTCCTTAACCTCAGATTCCCACAAATGGCCCTTTCACAGGGGACACCTCTCATTTTGGGTGCACCCTGCAGCAGCAAGCACCCCACCCTACGCAGGAGATGCACAGGGAGCCAGAAGGGTCCTGCAGGGAGAAAGTCAGGCCCTGGGCACAGCTTGTAGGCATGATAGGAGTCACTCCCCTATTTATATTAGACAAGGAGCTCTGTTCTCCAATATAGCCTATTGTGCAGGTCAGACACCTAAGAAAACCACGTACATCAGAGGCAGCTGAGGCAGCTGACGTGTGGAGCAGTGACCTGTCATCTGCTGCAGGAGGGACTGCACACTTCACTCACATGCATCAGGGCTGTGCCTGGCCTCAGCAGTGCCACTCTGCTCTGCAAGCTTCTGGTCTGAAGGGCACTGAACACCAAGAAAGGAAGTTACACCGAGTATAAGGGAACGACACTTGAAGCCCAAGACCAGTATTTCAAGATATAGGCAATCCAACCTTCATCAGTACTACAACACCACAAGCATTGCCGCATGGAAGAGTCACTACAAAGTGGTGGTTGTTTGGGGTTTTATTTTTTTATTTTTTTTATTATTTCCCCCTCTCTTACTGGTCTCTCATTCATCCTCTTATATCCCACAGAATATAACATCCTTTTCCTTGGAAAAAGACAGGGAAACTGCTCGTCAGCTTGTGTATAGAAGGTGGGCACAACATTACCCCTGCTTTTAAATGCACAAACCACTTCAACCTCACAGAAAGCAGCAGTGCCTGGTTTTACCTGTGCATGCAAGCAGTAGTAATGGCCTAACCACTATGGCAGAAGCATCTCCAAAAAAAAAAAAAACTTCCGTGAAGACTCACTACGTTGATAAGCTCTTTCTGTCCCATTCACTCACAAATGGCAGGAGATCTGCTGTGGTGCTCCAAACAGACAGGTTGTGTTACTAAAGGGCACACAGGCAACAGCACATCTCCTGCTTTCCCAGTAGGCACCATCCCTGCTTCCTGACAAGGAGCCTTGCCTAAAAGGCATGACAGACCGGTTGGTGTGAGTGCCCTTGAAGTACCTGGCAGAGTTCACATACCCACCCTTAGTCAATGCTTAACCAAGCTGCACACACTTAGCCATTTAAACTTGTCTCATCAGTTGCTCCATCTGGTCCCCTAGGCAGTGTAATGAAAGGCTCCCATCTTGAGTTTATTTCTCAGTCATTGCACTGGCATGACGCCTCATTCCTGGGAAACACAAGGTCTTTATGGACCTACAGGATGGGCACACCTAGGTAGCCATCCCAGGCTTAGGTACAGATATCTGTGTACCATCAAGCTGCACCAAGGCAACCAAAACCAAGGACATACATTGGTGACTACTGGAAAATGGTAATTCAGCAATAAAATACAACATTGTCATTTAAAATATGTATTAGAAGTGATTTAAAAGAGTTGATGGAGTGTGACTTACCCTGCTATCTGAATTGGATGCACAGGGTAAGTGAGTGTTACTCGGGGGGAAGAAGCTGCCTCTCTGACAACTCCTGAACAGTGTGTTTTGCCCGGTTGAGCGAGTGATGCCTCAGAAGGGGGTCTAGGTGTCTCATTCCTCAACATATAGCTTAAATTCGACATAAATTTCTCTAGTTAGCTACCATGATAGTAGTATTCAAACTTCAGTTCCCTCTCTCCAATCTTGCATTCTCTTGAATGAGACTCTCAAGTTCAGAATTGAACGGGCAGCTAGTCCACCTCTGCAAAATGCGCTCTGGTTCCATGCATGTGCATGTGGGCAGATGCTCACAGTATGCAGCTGTTTATTGGTGTGACATTATCAGGCACAGCTACTGCATGCAATGGAGTACTGTAGAGCGCCCTAAGTTCTCTCTGAACAGAATGGGACTTCTGCATGGCACAGTATGACATCTTGTGGAGATACCAAGCTGGAACTGGAAATAGATTGCAGCATTGCTGTAGTCTTCCACCTGAGCTAAATCTGTTTTGAACCCAGTTGGCTGGCTCTTTGGAGCAGCAATGTTGCATGGATGTGGCTTATATTGCTTCCAGGTCCTCAACTAGTTTGTTCACTGTTTGTTCCTCTATCTGACCCTTGCTCCTTGGCAAGACATACACATTCACTGAGTCAACTGACACTCTCAACAGAGCAGCACCCCTTTGCATCCCATCCTACCTGAGCACTGGAGTCAACACTGAGTTGTAAAATAAAAATGCTCTGGGTAATTCAGTGGGGCACTTCACACAACCACTAGACCTATGCAAATAATTGAAGACGACTTATTTGACCACTTATCCAATATTCTCAATACCAGCCCCTCCGGCCTACTCCCATTGGCTTTGCCAGTTATTTCATCCCAGTTTCAGACGGATTAGGCAGACAACTCCTCATGGCTTGCAAAGGGTTTTTTGGTATTTAAATATATATTGCCGTGCTCAGTTTCCTACTATTACATCTCATTACATCCTTCCAAGCCTTCAGCAACATCATTGAAACATCTTTTTGTAGTATTTAGAATTTCCTTAAAGGTCTCACAACAAATAGGCCCCTTCTGTGCCCACAGTATCTAGCAGCTCCATGTCCTCTGGTGGTCTGGCTAAAGGAAACCAATTCCTGGAAGAGTATAATACATACCCTCTCTATTTATATCTCTTCCCCCAGAAAGAGGAGATGGCTCACTTGTAAACTTCTGGGCTGAAATCCATTGGAAGACAGTCAAAACAGATTTCTCATTCTGTTGCCACTGTAAATAAGAAGCTGGCAGTACCACATAAAGGACTCGGAAGACTGTGCTAATGATGCTGCCTTCTTCCCAGAGACCATGCCACAGAGACAAGAAAAAAAGGAAAAGGCAACATATTCAGTCTCCCAGCCAGGTGATAACCCAATTCATCTCATGAGTGGTTAAAATGAACCAAGTTTGGGTAGCCACAGAGATGAACACTCCATCCCAAACCTCCACACCAGCTTTCTGTAAAATTCAAATTTTGCCTAGCTGTACAGAGCTTTCACATCCTTGCTGCTCATAGATGGAACAGCAGAGGAAGATTGTTCCTCCTTGTAGCAGGTGCCTCTTTGCATTAGCTGTAGCAGATTTCAGTCCCTACAGGAATGCAGGCTCCTTCCTCCCCACTGGGAGGATTAACACTTGTGCTCTCTACAAGCAACTGCTTGTCTTGCAACTCTAAAATAAGCACCTTTGAGGCGCCTACAGGATACGCATTGCCTCTGGTTCCCTGAACTCTTGTCAAGCTCTTGGGGTGATGCAAGCTGTCAGCCACACGATCCCACAGCAGAGGAGTGAGCAACACCGGTGCTCTCCATGGAGAAAGCTAGCTTGCTGTAATTGCTTCTAAAAGCAAATTCCACTGGGCCCAGGGGAGGGCAGAGACTGGCACGTGTCTGTACATACTCACACAGAGGATCTCTTATTCCTTTCAGCTTCTCCCGTGCAAGCTTACTGACCTACTGCAGTATTAATGAATTCCTCTGTCACCTCCTTGCTCTGACATCTGCTCAGGAGAACGGATGAGTAAGCAGGTAATCCAATTGGGCAGGAGCAAAGCAATGAGCCAATTCTCCCGCACGACTGTGTTACCCTACTGCTCTTTGGCACTGCCTGTCCCTAAAGGCCCAGTACTCCAAGAAAAGCTTTTGGGCTTCCTGCCCTGAGGATGGCTGAAGAGACCTTTTCCACCTCCAGCTTATCTTATTGCTTCTATAAGTATGACATAAAAGGCTGACTTTTCTCATTTTCCAAGATTTCAACATTGAGAAAGCAAAAAAATGAAACCTCGATTTCTCTTCATCTCCTCCTCACTTTCTGTAAAGCAAATTAACATAAACAATTGCTCCCTCCCCACAGCAAATCAGACCAAACAGATCAAGAAAGCTTCTAGACAATAGAAACAAATCAGATCCAAATCACTTTCAGTAAAACAAATTCTCAGGTACCCTTTAGAAAGTTAAAACAGGCAGTAATACTAGATGGTTGGGAATTAAGGACAGAAAATGTCCATAACGTTAATCCAAGTTCATGTCAGGGTTAGGACAGGATTGGTCCATACGAGTAACTGACCAGTGCTTTTCTCTAGGCTCGATTTTAACAGCATCAAACAATTGAACTTTTATCAATTCCCTTCCAAGATGCATTTAGATTCAATCGGTATAAAAATTAGGACAATCCTCACTGATATTCAGATGAATTCTTCTTTGTCCAGGTGCTCCTGTTACCAATACTTCACTTTCAGTTGCACCAAAAAAAAAACCATTTTGTTCCCCAGTTTATGCACATTTTAGGATGCCTGTTTGCCTTTCTCTGTTTTACAGGCTTTCAGTGGAGCACCTCATTGTAGGAAGAGCAGAGACGATCTCCCCCACCTCCGCCATCTCCCATTCATACATTATCACTAAAGGATCTGCTAAAAATAAAGGCTCAAGAGTTTCAAGGAAAATAACAAGAATGCAGACAGCCTTTTTTGTTCACTGTGGGAATGTGTTCATCTCTGCTTGGCTCAAAATAGTATCTGACAAGAGTGAATCACACGAGTTCTGAAAAACTCGCAAGAAATAAGCAAAGAAATCTATAGCTGCCTTCCTCAATCTCACTCCCTGCCTGCATCAACAATTTGTAGCTACCTGTCTGCTTTCTCTTCCATAAAGGTAACTACCAAAATAAGAGAGGAGTGGGGAGAAGGTGAAGCAGTGAATTACTGTGAGGACCTCCAGCACTGCCTCTTACTGGGAGGGATAAAGAGGGGTCAGTGATGAAACACATGGCACAAAATTCTCTTGCTTTCATGAGAAGCCACTGAGCTAACTCAATATGAATAAAAAACAGAATAGATTTTACCTCACTTGTATAAATGCTTAAAACACCCCAAAATACCTTCATCAGTCCAGCCCTGGGGAAAAGAGAGGGAAAGAGGAAGAAAAAAAATAAAAAAATATACCCAGAAAACAGCAAGACCCAAGTTCAAGTCCTGAAGCTGATGCCCTCCCTAATCCTGAAAGAGAGGAGACAACATTACATAGCCTGCATACGCGGGATACCACTAACCTCCAGGGGCTGGGTGTGAAAGGAAGAAGAAAATATCTACCTTCAGAGCAGATTAGTCTGCATTCTTCTGTTAACTTACACTTTCAACAACTTTTTGTCTGCTAGTTTTCTTGCTCCAGTCTTCCCCCTGTTCCCCTAGTGTAGGAATTATAACTACTGACACTCTTTTACATATAACCAAACACACTTAACTCAGAGATGAGGTATTAGTTGCATTTTTATGAATAGGTGGTCCAAGGACTGAAACCAAGCAAAGACATGTTGGAAAGGCTATACCCACATAATTCCAAGCCACAAAAGGGTTGGTTTGAATTTAGCTCCCATTTCTTTTAAAGAGAGGAAAAAAAAAAATATATATATATACGTGTTCTCTCCAAGCATTTGACTGTTTTTTAACTCTCCTTTTCCTTCCCCTGACCCTTCCTATTTTCTGTTGCTTTCAACTTCCCCCCTTGTGGACGATCCTACATTGTTGAAGAGCTGTACTTGATTTGAGAAGGAAAACAAAGCATCAGTTTTTGTGTGTGTATATACACATACATGTGTATTTATACAGACATACATGTCTTTCTCTACTCAAGTGTGTATATGAAAACCCACCACACTTAAAAGCTAATCAATAAATTACTATATATTTTTATGAATATCTACATAAACACACACACCCCTTTGCATATAGATTTAGTAATCACAATGAGAATGAAAAAGTGGCAGGAGGGAGCAGCTAGGACAACAGTCTTCTCAGGACCATAGCTGTAGCCACAGAGGAGGTGCCATGCATTATGCACACAACAGGCAGCCCTAGTCCCTTACTGGAGCGCACAGCACTTCCAGCCCTCTATATACCTGCGAATTTCTGCTCAGTGGAAACCAAACCACACGGAGAGAAGGCTGCTCACCCCCCGGCCTCAGCCCAGCACGCAGTCAGCAAGCACCCCGTGGTCACATCTGGACCTGAAAGCTGGAAAGCACCTCCAGGTTTACAGTTTAAATACCCATGAGGGGCAAGGAAAAAAAAAAAGTCAAAGCAAATGTTAGAAATTATTAGAAAAGGATCTCTGCCAAAACAGAGAGCATCATTATGTCACTGGATATATTTTTAACGGAAAAAGATGAAATACAAACACTCTGAGCAGTAGTACTACAGAACTGTTTGATCACACAGATTTTAAATTCAGACAGTGTAGAGCTATGAGAGAAAAACAAACAACTATAGTACTATAATGTTAAGTTTGTTCAAATTTCTCAGGAGCCAGAAGGAAGGCTACAAGTAAAATTTCTTAGAGAGCATGCTTGAAACCCATTCAAAAAGTCTTCTAAAATTTCTCAGTTGAAAACATCTTTGTCTGACATGCACAAAAAAAAAAAATCCCTCATGGAGGCCTAAAATACATGTAGTTTGCTCATCATTTGACAACTTAAGAGTCTGCAGGCTATTTTCTTAGTGTTAGAGAGGATTTTTAAAAGTTTATATATAAAATAAATCAGTTACATGCCAAATATACTGATTTTTTTTTAGTACAGCAATGATCCTTTTTTAACTTGGTTTTGTTACATAGATAAGTAAAGCCTTACATGGTTCAAGCCCTGCAATCATGACCAAACCTCCACACCTCCATTCTAAACAAACAAGTCTCCTTAAAAGCCAAAACAAACAGGTTGTGTCCAACTCTTCCACAAAAGTCATAACAAGGCTACCTAATTTGGGTTTTGCTGTGTCATTTATAACTAATTTTTCTACAAGCAGAGAGAAAGAGAAATTAAAAAAAAGAAAACCTGGGTTTCAAAATAAGGATACCTTTGCTACGGAAAGGCCTATTGAAATGGGAAGTCTTCCTACAGAATATGGTGGAAATTCCATTGCTTGAGTCACCTGAAATAGGATGAGCAAGTCCCCATACAGACTAGGCATAACTGGGTGAATGGCAAGCTCAGCCTTATTGTCTTCTGTTCATATCTACAGCAGGATGAAGCATCTGTCTTCTCCCAAGCAGCACAGGGGAGGGAGGAAGGAATCTTTTTTTGCATAGAGAATGATCTTGAGCCAACACACTGTAGTCAAGTCAATGAGTCACACTATAACACCAAGAAAAATCAGACATGTGGTTATTTTTCCTACAATGACCTTGATTCTATTCATGCAAGTAAAAATGTTCCTAGAAGAAGCTGAAAGCCCAGATATGGAGGAGGGAGAAGAAATAAACCACATAGGATTTATTGGTTTGGTACACTGGCACACACTTTCACTCATCCAGTCCTCCAGAATCCATCAAATCAAATTAAGAAGGCCAGAACAAATCACCAGTCTCGTCTTGGAAACCAAAACATCCAACGAGCATCTCCCTTGCTATGCAGCTACAGCACACTGAAAGTGCGCCCCTGCAGCACCCACCCAGAGGCACTATTTAGTAAAACTGCTTTTACATATCAGCCAGACAATTGCTTAACAGAAATCTTAGTAGTAGGATCTTCTCACCTGTAGGGAAACTTGAGACAAGAAGGCTACTCTAAGTTACTTGGAGGGAAACCCAAAATAACTGAAACAAAAAAGGCAGTTCCATATTTTTTTATGTGAGTGCAACAGCCATTAGACTGATCCCAGAGCTATGACAGGCTAAGACTAGTGCTTTGGAAAAGGGAATACCAGTGGGAAGATTCAGCAGCAGCCAAAGAGATGGTCAAACCAGCAGATAATAAACCAGTTATGAGCAAGCTTTTAAATCAAGTACTTGATAGAACATATAATTATAGGAAGATTCAATCCAAAGGTCTCAAGAGTCACCTAATTCACATGATGGATGGAAGATAAACTCCCTCTTCCCAGTCCAACACTCTGCCACTGGATGGCAATAACTTTCCTCTGAGTAATGTTCCTAGGTCAGTGCTGCTGGTCATCCACAAATGTCATTGCCTCACCCAGATGTCAGCCTGGGGTCTGACACCATGGAAAAACTCAGCAAGGAGCTTGTACAATAGCCAATACATCAGATCCCATTCAACACCTATGTGCACACATACACACACAATCCATTTCCTACAAGTCAAAAAGCATTAGATGACAATTTTGTGACCACATAGCTGCTTTGGGCCTTGTCTTAAATTGGACTCTCTAACTCAAAGAGCTTATAAACCATACCCTAATTCCTCACAGCCAGCCAGGTGCTTAAAAAAGGGTCAGGCTGGAATATAAAATGCTGCGTATCTCCATCGTCAGCACCCCAAAGCTGTTCAGTTCCCTCAGACGAGAGCTGGATTGAATTCTATTTAAGTGAAGGGTCTTGCATTTGGTTCACAGGTCTCTTGTTATTGTAACCATAACACTTTCCTTTCTCTCTTTAAAGTAGTTTATATGAAACAGCATAACATGGTCTTTACCTCCCATCCTTAAAATTTCTCTCCTCCTTTCATCTAGGTAGGAGAAAGTAGGATAATTATATTTTTGAGACAAACAAAATCTCCATTTCCAATAAAGAATGGCTCCTTTAAAGAAAGGCAGCTGGATAATGGTTGGAAAGCAAAATGGAGGGAGACAGAGATGGCGGCCGTAACCCCACAAATCCACTGCCACCGTATTACGTTTGATTTTCAGAATGCAATACTTTGCCTGAAAATTGTTTTTTTCCTCTTTCTTTTGCTTCTCTTCTATTTCTTATGATTTTAGCATAGGAAAGAAGAAAAAAATAATTTTAAAGTTTGCTTCCAAAGTTATTCTGAATTATTGATCCATCACTTCTTATGCTCTGCTCAGATAATTAAGGGTATATGGGCAATATACATGTGACCTAAATCCTGTAGTTCCTTAAATTCCACATCTTGGAAGTCTCTATAGATCTGAAGATGCAATTACAGGGCTGCATACCAACAAGGCAGGGAAAGAAATTAAAAAGAGAGCTGATATCAGAAGATATTTTCATAGCACAAGGAAAGGTTACGTGATGCAGGAAAATTGTTTCAGATATAAGAGAGATCTTGTTTGGCTTTTGCTCACACAATGACCAAATTACATGAAAGTTCTGCAGCTGTTCTGCTACTTAGAGAAAGCACAGCTGAAGAATTTTAAAACAAAAAGCACGTAACCCTAAAATGAATTATTGAAGGAATGGGAAGCCATGAAGTTACTTGTCCAACCATAGGGTTTGACTGTGTTTCTTGTTGTGCCCAAGAAGGCAAGCCCAAGCCTAGCAATATGCTGCAGGTTGACCTCCTAATGGCTATGGGAAAGCTAGTCCCAGACTTCTGCACGCTTTGAGGCTTTGTGAGTCAGCCCTTGGCATCTCAGCAGAGACAGGAACTGCACTGATGTAGATGATGTATCAGAAAAGGAAGGACCAAATTGTAACAGTCACTGACTTTGTGGCAAAGATGGCAGCAACAAGATGTGGATGAAGGGGACAGGAAATTGCATGGCATTACATTTAATAGTATATTACCAAGACCTGGCTGCTTATCCTGTACTGGCTTCTTTCCTGCTTCTGTTCATTTTACCATTGACAAGCATGTGAAGCAGCATCTTCACTTGTCCATCACCAGTAAAAGTGGGATTTGCATCCTGATCAATTCCAAAAGAAAAGAGCTGGGTGGTTTCCATCATAAAGGCAAAGACAAGAGAAGCATGGCCATACCTCCAGCCAAATACCATACACCCCATCGCTAGATTCCTCCTATGAAAGTCAGTTTTATTTCCAATTCCCACTGTCAGCTCCTTATGTGTGGATCATCTTCTTATTCTGGTTGTGTAGAGCACTGAGCTATCATCCATGCATGACACCCTCAGCTGTAAATGCAACACTGAACAATATTTCTTCCAAAATGCCTGGTTCTTAACAAAAAAAAACATTTCAAGTTCAAGGTAGCAAGGCAGGACAACCCTAGCACTCCTTTACAACAGCACTCTCACCATTACCAGTTTATTTGTGTCAGGTATACATCTGATCCACTGACACATTCAAAATAAGAGCAGGAACTATTATTCCTATGTGACTGTAGATGGGTTCCTTTCCCCGCCCACCCCACACCTTATCAATTCAACTGGAGATAGTATTCATTTGTGAAGCTGAGCAGAAAAAGAGATAAGCAAGCAATTTATCTGCCTAAAGCATTGTCTGGATGATGAAAGGAACCACCCAAATTCAACACATAATTGATAACAATTTTTGCAATTGAAAAGTGTTCACTCTATCCCTAATGTTTTAGCTTGTCCAAAAAAACTCACCAAAAAAATTCAGGGTTCAAATAGCATTTAGAGAACTACACAGATGATACACTGTATATGGCTAAGTACTCTTAATGTAAAACATTTCAGTGGGCTGTCTGTATACCCTAAGAAGGTCTTCAGTCCAAGACAGACCAAAATTAAACAGTCTCAGCTTGTAAAATGTTTATATTAAAATGTTGCATAATAGGAAGTGCCAGATCAGTGAACCAACAAGCATAAGAAATCTGTAACACTGAAAACAACAGCTTAGACTGTGAAAATTTACTCATAATATGCACTGCTAAGGTGGGAAACATCTCGCAGACCACTGCGTATCACTAATAGGTCAGGACAGATCTTTGCTTGCTAATCTTGCCCGTTAGATTATTTGGATACAGAAAGAACTACAATCTCTAAAGAATTTTTGCTGTGTGTCATAAGAGCCCAGCCCAACGCCTAGTGGAGTCAATGATGGTAATGGGCACCGAATTACATGTACATTCACTTTAACAAACAAACAAAAGATTCCTAAATCAAGTCAGCCTCGGTCTTCACAATACTTGAATGTGTCATGGTCTAAGTTACGCAAATTTAAATATATTCCTTTCTGATGGAAATTAAATACAAATTCAGTGTAATTATACTTACCTATATACTTCAGAACAAAATTTTAAACCTCAAGAACACTTCAGAATAAACAGACTGCTTCCTAAGATAGAAAATTCTAAATATCACTGCACTAAAAATGTGGTTATCATGTCACAGAAGTTTTGAGAAGAAATTCCTTTAAAAAAAAAAAAAAGAGACCACACATACAGATAACACAACTGTTCTGTGCTATTTATTTTGATATAAAATCCACTCTTTTGTGCTGTTCCAATATTTTCCAAGTGTCACAGACTTCTGAACTGACACTAAGCAAGCCCATCAAAGAAACTGAGAGGGAGCAAACTATGCTTTGGCAACTGAGTAGATCACGATAGCAGCTTTTGGCAGCAAGGAGACAGGGTCGGAATTTCAGGTTGTGGGATATGCTTCTTCAGAGCAGGTCTTTCTGCTGAAGTGGTCAGCAGTGGAAATGCCAACAGTGCTGACCACTAAACTGAATCACTTCAAGTTCAACCACTGTTCACATGAGGCAGGCAGTGCCATTCTTCTGAAAATGGCTCTTTCAGCCAGCCTGCAGGCACAGGCATGCATCGTTTTGTTGGTACTTTTCAGGTAGTGTTTTTAAGGTCATCATCTCTAACAGACAGTGTAGGAAAACACCAGTTAAATTTTCAGCTGGTGAAATCAAAGCAGACTGGGTTATACCAATTCACATAAGATGAGGAGCAAGGCAGTTTTGCTAGTGCAAGAGCACAAATTCTGCATTCAAGGTAAGGCACACACAGTGTCTAAACTGCTGTTGCTCTAACCTGTTCTACCCCTCCACAGTGGTAGCTGCCCTTCCAACCCAACAGCCAGCATATGAAGCTTTCAGTCTGGTCCAGCTGCCAGGATAGTTAGAGGTCCCGCCCACAAGCTCTACACCCAAACCAGCAGAATTTCACAGTGGGATGAAAGCCAAAAGTCACCCAGATTTAGGCAGTCACCAACATTTTTTCCCAGCTCTTTTTGTGAGCCAGGACAGGGAGACAAGGGTTCCCACAAACAAGGTGGTCTTCCTCTGGCACAGAGCCTCCAAAGTCTTACTGCTTCTATGGGCAACAGCATTACCAGCACAACAAAATACCCTTCATGTGCTTTTCAGTGTCGCCACTTCTATCGGAGCACAGAACACATACCCCCCATTTTCTAGGTTTTACATAAGCTGTGGGCTGCTAGGAACCTAATAACTGTGTGTTTTCAGTTTTGTTTGCTTTTAATCCTGATGGAATTTTCTGGTCATGGCTCATAAAGTTCTTTAAAAGCATCTGAAGTAAAATATGCCACAGTCTCAGTGTGTTGTTATGGCAACTGGAATATTCAAAGTTACCATGAACTAAATATCTATTTGTTAACTTACAGTGCTCTTATTTTTGACCAGAATGTGATTGCATTCTCTTCCACTCAACTCATTTTTATTTTTGATCCCAAAACAGCCAAGACAGGGGAGGGAAGAGGGTTTCCCGCATGCTTCTTTATCACAAAGAACTGTGCAAACCTTCCATGTCCAATGATAATTAAGGTAGGCATGTAGACATACAAGTCCATCAACATCCCCAGTTCTTGTGGTCACAAGACCGTCTCTCTTGGAATAAGGCAAGTGGATCAAAATGCACATAGCAGCCAAAGCAAAGTAAAAGGAGTTGGGATTTCCGTGCTCTGCTCCAAACTCTGTCATAGTTGGTTAGTGACAGTAGGCAAGTCACTAAGTCCAATATTTAAATTTCTACTGTTTTCAAATGGCTTCATGTTGTGTTTCTGATTTGAACCACAATAGCCCTGAAGCTTAGAGGTATTAATTACCCACATAATCCAGCAACTGAGGCTGAAAGTGTGATTGCTCAGTCACCGCAAAAAAAAAACTCCCAAAGAAGCTACACTGGTCATGTCACAATGAAGATGCAGGTTTGCAGCTACTTTTGACAGCTGTCTTTAACCTCTCCATGCCTCGGATTCCCACCTCCAGAAGGGCCAGTGACACCCACAGTCCTAGCTGGACTCATTGAATTCATTTCCTTAAAGGGGTGGAAGAGCCAAGAGTCTTCCTCTCCTCTGCATATACTAAACCATAATCCAGGGCTAAGAATATCTACTAGTTCAGATTAATTCCTATGTGACAAGGCCTACCCCTACTCACCCTAAGTAACTCTTCTAAATAAAGTGAAATAAACCATAACTATACACAATTGTAACATCATTCATCTTTCTAGTTAGTAAATACACACCTACCCCACTTTTGTTTTCCTTCTGTCCCCACTTCATTCTGACTTTTTTTTGCTGCAAAATAATACAGTGCATCTTTCCATGCATTTGTTGCAGTGCCTTTTTATTCTCTCACCTTAGCATTTCATTTCTCTTTCTGTCCACCATATTCCCTCTTTTTCCACTTGTAAATCTCTCTTCATGCCAACTTTTCCTACTTGTTTATACCAGAGACTCACTCAACCATCATTCCCTCCAACCTCATGCCTCACTCCAAGCCTGAGAAGTTTACCAAGACCTTATGACTAGGAAACTAAATTTCAATTCAGTACTGTGATGGAAATGCAAAACCTGATTAAAAAGGAAAGGAAAGGAAAGAGTGCTTTCCTGAGAATGTCCAAGAACTTATCAGACATACTTCTCAGGAGATTTCCATGCCCATTTTCCTGGCCCAAGAACACCACACTTAAAAAACAAGTTAAAGATCCCAAACCCTCTGAACTTCAGCCATGATTGAATTACAAGTGGCTGGAAGAAGGCAGGTGCTCAGGGAACTCCTTCCAGCTCTATAGGTCCCTGATGCAATCCTTCTGTGGCTGCCACCACTTTAAAAGTTTTCACTGCTTAATTCCATTTCATTCAGAAATAACAAAAAACTGAAAAAGCAAAATCAAACTTTAAATGCAGGCATATTTCAAAAACCTATTGAGTTTTGTTAAGCTACAAACATTAAGCAACAAACATCATCCTGGCTCTGTAAGCTGCCAATCTTGATTTTATCTAGGACAGCTAGCTTGCTTTCTTTAGTTTTTCACGTAGGCAATTCAATACAGGCAGGTAGCCCATTCCTTTCTCTTATCACTCCTATTCAGCCAGTTCTGCAGGAGTTGGGGACTATCTCATTTTCAGATTCCCTGCACATTCTTTCTTCCATTCTCTTGCACTGCAATTCTTTCAAAACTGGATTGCCAAATGAATAGTATTTATCTTGAGTGGTCTTCCAAGAGGAAGCACAATGTAGGCTCCTTCTCCATTAACTATTCTTGCTGTCTTATTCTGTGCATTAAAAGGTAACCAAATCATTTTGTCCCTCTCTGAAAAGTGAATTTCACTGCTGAATTTCAAATTCAGGCGATACACAGTCTGCTCACACAGGCTTTTCAGAGAGGCAACATTTCTAAAAAAACA
Organism: Theristicus caerulescens; assembly: GCA_020745775.1. Taxonomy (NCBI): domain Eukaryota; kingdom Metazoa; phylum Chordata; class Aves; order Pelecaniformes; family Threskiornithidae; genus Theristicus; species Theristicus caerulescens. The sequence continues at coordinate 47,427,821 of CM036564.1, read as the reverse complement.
AAAAGTAACTTCTTTTCTGCTTTCCCTTCACATTGATTACCTATGACTACTGGACTTTGAGTCCTCAACTACTACAAATCCCACTGAGGAAACAATCAAGTCTTTTTACTAGGGAGAATTTTGCTGCTGCTTGTCCAAGATTGACACCCATGACAGTTCTAACAAGACCACAGAATAGACTGGAAGGAAAGCATTATGTAAGAATTATATAGGAGTAGGTAGGGATGAACAAAAACCAAGTATTTCTATAGCAACTGAACTATGCTCTGAGAATTTGTTCCAGAGGCCTAGTTACACAACAGCAATTTATGGACAACACTTTGTTTTAACATGCTAAACGCTTGGCCATAATTATATCTAAGGGCAGAGAGTCACACAGGTTGTATAGTTACTGTGCTTGTAAACAAAGAGATAATAGTTTGGAACAAAAAATAAAAATCAACAAGAACTACAAGTTAGATTGAAACACACCATATTCATTTCATTCACAATACAAGTTTTATCTAGACTTGTCTTTCTGGAGCTCAAATGGCACCAGGCTGCCATCGCAACAGTCTTTCTAATACAAGAAAGCCAAAAGTTAAGCTTAGGCAAGAGGACTGTTTAAGTGCAGGGGCACAGTGTACAACAGATCTGGTCAGTCCTAAGTCAGGAAAATCATTGGTACCAAACCACTCCTACCTGAACAGGAAGGCTCATTGCCAATGCACAGAGGATGTAATTACAGGTAAGCTTCCTATAAGCATTGTACACAGACATGAGTCACTCGAGGGAGAGAGGCACTTCTGCAAGAACAGCAGCAGAGCAGGACACCAGCAAGCTCAAGGATTGATCCTCAGAAATACTCTTCAGCCTATACAAAAGGGCCACTACTGCACCAACTCTATAGCACTAGCCAGAGTAAATAGAAGCAGGGGGGAAAAAAAAAAAAAATCTTTCCAGTAGAGACCCCTTGTTGGAGCAGCTGCTTCCAGTTAACTGGACAAGTTAGCTGTTTAGTATCACCTCTCCTTTAACATGGCAACTACACTAGTCTTTCCCTCCCTATCCATGATATGGCTTCCCACTAACCAGCAGCCAGTAGGAAGCAATGGGAGATCCAGGGACATACTTGGGATTAGACCTTCCTGTTCCTCAAGCAAACCCTCTCAGCCATCAATGTGCATAAAAGAGCAGTAAGAAGTGGGAAAAAGTGGCTGCTGCATCCCATTAAATGAGCAGCAAAGGCCAGTGATGCATTTGATGTGCTTTCAGTGTCCACAGCAGTAAATAAGATCTTCTCAATAGTTTCCCTGCGAGACTACATATGTACAGATAGATGTTCAAGTACTGCTAACAGCATGAGGGCCAAACACACTGATGGTAGGGAAGAAACAGTTGAAGCTGCTGTGGGCAAGCCAAATTCAGCTTGCTTCTTCTCCCACCCTAACTCTGTCCAGCTCAGACAGATCTCTTCTACTCCAGGTAGGCTCAAACAATAAGACAGATGCTCAATTAGATAGGAAATTCAGTAGCCAGTATTCTTGTCCTTTTTATCACATAGTTGCCAACTCAAGTCTGGCCCACATCCAGTACCATAAAATAAGTTGGTTTATTATAGTCAGATTCTCAGAGAGCAGGTCTCCATAGCAATACACCAGCAATATTATCAGTTCCTTGCTACTACTATATTCTTTTCTTATATATATATCACAGTAACTCTTAGAGCTGTCCACAGTAATCTCCATGTAACTAGGCAGAGGAGCAGTATAAACACAAAAGTGACATCTACCATCCCTCTAGTTTGTTATCTAAAGGGAAAGAATTCACAAAAGTTAGAGATAAGCAACTTACGATCATATAGCAAACTGGTAACAAAATAAAAGCTTTACTTAAGTTCCCTAGTTCCTACCTTGTTTCGTTACTTAGTAGATAACCAGAGCAGCAACGGAACAGTTCAGGAGTCAAGATGTCTTACCCTAGGTACATAAGATAGATAGAAAATGTAAGTATAATTGACCTAGCATAACAACACTTCCTGGCCTCAAGCTTAAATCCAGCCTGGAATCCAAATCATAAAAAAAAAAAAAAAGCTTGGCAGGTACCCTGCCCATGGACTTCTATGCTCCTAATCTTTTCCTTGAAATTTGTCCTGGGGTCCCAAACCTAGAAATGCCCAGAGAATCAGTGCAGGCAACTGCTTCTACTCTAGGAAACCCTTCAGACCAAAATCTCAAAACATCCTGTACAGCCCTTTTGGGAAGGGAGCAGATGGGTCCTCCAGAGCACTTCCCTTGCTCTAGCCTGGGCATTACAATAATACAAAAATACAAAACTGTAATACTACCTGTAGCTCCAAAACCTTGCAGATTACCACCTTCACTTAGCCCAGGACAGCCTTACAGGTCTCAACCCCAAACACTGCCTTCTATGAATCACAACTCCAACCTTATCCCAAGAAATCCTAAAGATGACAATTTAACAGGAAACCAAGGATTCCTGTAGATCCTCAGTGTCAGGGAGCACTACAGGACAGCCATTCCCTAAGGGATGAGGACTGAGGGGAATAACATGACCAGCAAGACCAGAGCCTTATTGGTCAGGGCCTGTCCCACAGTACACAAGCAAGACAGACCTGGAGATGGCAGCCACATCCAATCAAGAGTCCAGATCACGAGGTAATATCACGGTGATGAGGCAGTTCTACAGACAAATTGGGAAGTCAATCCGTAAATCTGAGCTAAGATGAGGTTTGGCAATTGCCAGGCACAGCCATGGTGATGAGGCTGGGACAAAAATTAAGCCAGGTAGTCAAAGCCAGGAAGCAAGTCTGCAGCTTGAGCTCCACATCACAGTGCTCCATTGCTAGGTACCATCATGGCTGTAGCTAAGCTAAAGATCAGGAGTCCTCCTCCAACATGGCTCAGACAAAGACTGAAAGCCCAGTGCTGAGCTTAAATAGAGCTCCTGGGCCCACAGGTGTGGGCCCCAGGTGAGGCTCATCAGGGCTATTAAGGCTTATTAGTGCACTCAGAGCCCTGACACACCCATACACCTGCAGTTTCCACCCTTAAGAAGTCTAAAAGGCAAAACAAAACCCCAGTACCAGTGTCCAATCCCAACAGGTCCCCACAAGCTCCAACCTCCATCTTAGTCTGGAAGAACCCCTTGAATCCCCATGTAATGTTAGCCAAGAGACTTATAAACCCCAAACCTAGCCTTAGTATAGAATGCCCTATAAATGCCCCCCCCCTCCATACTACAAATTAGCCAAAATGAAGACAATCCCTTTCCACAGCTCTAGTAGCCCTCCTCAGTGATGTGTGCTTGCTCCAGACAGTATGGGTTGGTCACCAGTTGCCTTAAGCCCTGCCTCGCAGCAAGAGTCCGTCTAGGCAGAACACGACTGAGCTCTTATACCATTTTTTTCAGGATGCTGGGACAAACCAATACAAGTTGGGTCACCTGGCATTCTTAACCAGACACACTTCTATTCTTGACTCTCAATCCTCATCTATGATATTTTCTACAGCTTTCACTGTAGGCACAGAACCAGTCCTCTTCCATCTCATGAGAACCTCCCCAGATTGCTGTGCTGAGTGTACCAGAGTGCAGCAGTTGTAATTATTTCAGTACAGACTAGCAGTTCCAACCTTTTTAGAAATCACTTGCAACAAATATGGCAAGTACATAGGGAAGGCAGGGGAAAACTACGGGATAATCTTACAGGCTGACACTTCATTTTCTCCAATAATAAACAAGGCATATGTAATATATGTTGAATTTGGACATCAGCCTGCACTCTTAGCAATAGAGGTGGAACTTCTGCTCCTCACAGGAGGGAAAGGATGCGATCAGCAGGGGACGGAGGCTACACTTCTGATCACGTCTAGACAGAGAGGTTCCAATCCATCTCCAGTTCAGTTCATCACAGACCGGTTACCAGTGCCTAATTCACATAAAGTTAATAATAATAACATAATAAAAAAAAGGTTGAATTCCAAGGTCAAAGTAATGATGGACAAGTTACAACGGTGAGAGTAAACATAAGCCTTGACAGAGATATAACTGAGTGCTACATCAATAGGCTCAACAGCTTGGGCAGGGGGAAATCTTCCTGCCTGTGAAAGTAATGCTTTTTTATTCACCCAGCCAGAGTCACACCCCAAAAAGTTAGCATTAGATCTTAAAAATAGAACATCTCACCTTCCAGAAAACCTTGCACTTTCTCAATCCCCTGGAAGCTATGAGTTAAGTGTTCCTCAGTCATTCACCTCAGAAATAAAGACCCCATCCAGGGAGCTGAAATATGTGGGTCATGCACTTAGAAAATACATTAACATCTTTATTGGCTGCTCCATCCAACCGAGTCTTTTCCCGTAAAGAAAACAGTCCCCGTGACACTAATTTCCCCCTTTGAGCTGAGTGTTTTGCAAAAGTCTGTGGCTATCAAAGCAGCACTGAAATGGAGCCACAGATGTGTGAAGCCAAGCTTGCCCCTGGCCACACTGCCAGGGCAGGCTGGCCCCCATGCCCATGCTGGGAGCCCTCACATGGCCCAGCTGCTACACTGGCACCTCTGGCAGGACCTGCCTGCAACAGCCCCGCTCTATCAAAGCCCACTTTCTGCCTCTCACCCCAAACAAGGACATTCAAGCCCCCTTGTCTTAGAAAAAATGTCAAACATTCTTCCATAGCAAGGTCTCACACCACAACAAACACCACGATAGGGGTTTATCAAATGTCCAGAATTGAAACCTAATCTGAGTCAGAGACAGACAGGGCTCCCCTAACCTGGGATTTGGAGGATAGGTATGAGAGGCATTAACTTACAGCTTTTTCTGATTGGGAGCTTATTTTTATGGACATTTTCTTCTAGTTTTTAGTTAAATAACAGAGGAAGATAAAGGAAAATGGAGGAGGCTGACAAGGAGATGAGGAGGATTGTGTCTCAGAAGCCAAAGCCAAATGAAAGTATATTACATACCCACAAACAACATCATCAGTGTGTGCCCACATCTTTCCACTGGGTGCTGTCCCACATGTTGTCCTGGGCAAGAGAATACTCCTAAGCAGTACTGCTGGGAGGCAAGTTGCATTTTACACTGTCAGTCACTTCCACAGTCGGATTTTGTCTTGCAGCAATGAAAGTGGTGGCCCATGGGCAATCATTTTCTCCAGATTTCTCACATTTCTTACATACTTTTGGAATAAAACCATCATCCACAGCAAAAGCTGTTGTTTCCATCCCTCTTGCCTGGCACATAGAAATATAAAAATGGTGCATTTGTACTGCAGGTTTTTTGGTCTGAAATCTTCCTCCACAAGGGTCACTGTCAGTGTCACCTCACAGTGACTCCTGTCCAGAGCATGGATCTGGAAATGCCTTTGCCTCTATGAAGCCACCAGCTCAAAGTGCCTTGCATGGTTTTGCATCTAACACCAAATAGCAGGTTAAAAAGTGCTCTTGACCACCTGGGTTCTTAGCTTTCAGGGTTTCAGACCCTGAGTAAAAGCTAAAAATATACTGTATCATATCAGATTTTATCAATGGAAACCACTGAGGACAAGAAAATCTGGCTCTTTCACATTTCCCCTTCTAGGTACGCCTACACAGTGATTTTCACTTCCTTTCCTCCAGCTTCCAAAACAAGAAAAACCTAGCATCACCCTCACACCCAACAGCAGACCCTGGCTCTATCAGTCACATTCTCAATGCCAGTCCAGGGCGTAAAACATTGCCTGACTTTTTCACCTACATAATATCACGTGTATCTTAATCAGTACTCTACTGCCAAACTTGTGAAGTAGCTGTCTTTTAGGACTTCATGATAAGAGTCAGATTCCAATTACAATGCTTTTAATTAATAGGAGAATCATGACAGTCATTAAAACAATGTGGGGAATAACCAAGTGTCAGCTTTATCAATTTCCCTGTTCTGAAACAAGACTGACATTTTTGAAGCAACAAAAGAAGAGAGAAGAGATCATTTTTTCCACTTATGCAGCTGAAATCCTCCATACCGTGCAAAAACCAGGCTGGGAATTTCCTGAGAACAGTCTTGATTAAAACAGAGAGGAAATTCCCTGAACTTGCTATATCAAGTCAATTAAAAAATACCAAATGAAAAGCCTTTTTGGCTAGGATCCACGCGTGCAGAGACGCAGGATAACAGAAGAAAAGCATTCACACTTTCCCAACCTCAGGACAAATCTGAACCGAATTTCAAGCTGAAGCTGTGATTTGGTTGTTCGTTCATTTTTCAGAACAACAGAATTTGTCATCCTTCCTGCAATAAGAGGCAAAAGACACAGAATGCAAAACTTCCAGAGCAGGTATAGCTATTAAGTTGTGTGCAGCTCCATACACAATATTAAGGAATTTGCATTATATAAATGAATTCGTTCTTTTGCTAACAAGCTGGATGAAACTATAAACTTAAAATTTAAAAATACACACAGATTTAGCCTAGGCAGTAAATTAAGTGGTATAGTAGCAACAAAGCAAGTTTCATACACAGTCCATCCTCCCAAAAGTCTTTAAAACAGTAGGAGCAAAAGTGATTTACTTTCAGAAAAACACAAAACAGTTCAGTGTTTTCTCAGGCTGATCTTGGCCCTTCTGCTGGGTCTGCCAAGCAGCCTGAAAAACAGTAATGAATTTGCAGCCCAAAAATAAGAACTGAAACGCTGCGAACTGATCACTAACCTAAAGGATGTCACCGAACAACCATTAGTGAGAACCATCCTCTATTTCCTATTGAGCTAGTCTGGACTGAAACAAATGCCTGGAGATGAATGGCACCATAACATGTTAGCAATGTCCTGCAGCATCTGGTCTGTTACGTGTGCCAACATCACGCACCTGGGGAATAAGGCTGTTTGTCCAGAAAGGTAAAGTTTACCAAATTGAGTTTCAACCTTTTTGGAGCTTAGGCAGGTTCTTCTGCTCTCTAGGACTGAGACAAGATCTTCCTCATTCTTCAGGTCCTTCAAACTCCCTCTAACCAACTGCCTAACCCTGTTTCATTAATGCAAACCACTAAAAATACAACTAAAAATAAGCATTTACACTAACCAAGAAGGAAACCATAACTTCCTTTTCTTCCTTATCAGGTAGCACTATTAGATTTCAACCCACACCTTTAAGATTTACATCCCTCTTTCACTGCAACTACTTCAGTTACTACTGAACTGTGTAAACACAGGAGACATCAACAATTTGGTGCCAGGTCCCCACCTTTTTTTTCTTACTTTTGGCAAGTCAGCCCTGGGCAGCAAACAGATTCTTGGCCCTCAGTGCACCCTTCTGTCTAACAGCTAGAGACATTGGGTGTCCCGGTACACAGGTGACCCCCTGGGCTTTCCTTCCCTGAGAAGCAAACTGGCAAAGTAAATGAATCGCTGGTCAGTTTTTATCAGAGAACAAGATTCTCTTCCATATTCTGTTTCACCTGATATTAGGCAGCCTTGCCCTTAGTTTTTCCCTATGGAATACATACTCCTCCATAAATACAGTGATGTTTACCAGGGACTCAGAAACAGCTATTAAAATCAGATGAGAAAAGCAGTATAGATGAGACTGGACAATACCCCAAACCCCAGGCAACATGCTAATTTATGGAGCAGTACCTTACTCATTTTTCCACTTGACATCTTCTCTGACACAGAGGAAACCGTGAAAGACCCATCAAAAATTCATGTATCATAGCAGGCATATGAACAACACTTGGCAGCTCTGAAAATATGAACATAAATCATTTTTTGGTGTATGTTTCTATCATGCTGTGAAAATGAGCCTCTCAAAGAAGATGTGGGGGAGAATGTGTCTCCATTACACTCTGAGACCTCAAAAAGCAACAACTTAACATCCTACACTGCTTTCTGATATTATAATAATCAGTGAAATACATAAACTTGTAGAGAAAGAAAGATCATAACCAAATGATGTCCCTAGCCTCTTACCTTTTAGATGCCTCCATTTCTACTCATCCCTGACACTTAAGGTTTGAATTTTCATGCTGAAGTTTCAGAAGCCCATAAACACTAATAGTCATCTACATCAACCTTTATCAGAAATCTTTTTAAGATGTAAGAAAGCTGCATTTCTAACTCCTTATGAACTAGAGAGGCCAAAAAGTCAAAGGGCTCACAGTACATGCATTCTGTCCCTGCTGGAAATTCAGGTGTGATCTTATTCATGGAATGAAACTGCCCGCATAAACAGACAGCAAACTTACATAGGGGAAAATAGATAAAGGAGTCTCTTCAGGTTACTCCAACATCTCCCTCACATTTACCTGCTTAAACTTCACCAAAAAAAATTTAATAAAGTGCAGTTTCTCCAGTAGCCTTTAAGCCTTTCTTTTAGTCCATGTTGATCATTTGTATCCACTTTGTCAGAAGTAGTATCAAACACAAAAGAGAAGGGAAGAAACGCACTTCCATTACCTTTGTTAGTGGCCTTCACCAGGGCTATTTGCTCATGAGGTTTCTCCAGTACTTTCTAAGAAATGACTGTGCATCAACAATGACAGAAATAATGACTGTGTCAGGAATGACAGAAATGTGCAAACTCCCATTCCTATATAAACAGTTCTGTGATTGCTTAACTTTTCTGCAATGATTTCCACTGTTATTTTTCCTTCTTTTTTTCAAACCCCATTAGACAAAAAATAAAATTTCATAAGTATATCGATGCTTTCCTTAACTGGAAAATTCTGGTGCAAGCTGTAGGTCCTCCTGGCAAGGCTAATCAGACCTCTGGGTGAATCAGGACATCTACTCACCCAGCTCTAGCCTCTTCTTCCTGGATTAATCAGTCAGCAAAAGAGACTACAGAGTGTCAGCTAGCACACTCCCATCACTCATACAAGGCAAACTCAGCTGTTCAAATCAATATTCGTTAGCAGGCAGAATGAGCTAGTTTTGAGAGTGTTCTAATTAGACAATAGAGATTATTACAAAACACCTGCAATGTTTGTAATCGTTTAAAATAATGAGAATCAATATTAGCTTCCAAAGGCACCATATGGTAAATGCTCATTCCAGGCAGGTGGTCCCTCATAGGCTCTCAGTGTTTCAAAAGTGATCATTAACGTTTTTTTAATCTGAATGAACTTGTTCTCGGTTAATGCATCAGCTGCTGGTTTGTCCTCTGCCTGTTGACCGCACATAAAGCTGGCTTAATTGCAATGCCTCCTCGTCTCACGCTGCAGGACCTGAGCCAGCTTCTTCAGGAAGTGACTCCGCTAGCTCAAGCCTACCAGGAGAACAATCTTCCTCCGCTCTGGAGCATCCGTGGTCGAGAATCGCAGAGGTCTTACAAACCGTTTTCAGGAAAAAAGTATTACTTAGTGTTTTCTAACTTTATGTGACAAATCTACAGCCAAGCACGCAATGCTGTACTTGCAAATGATGTCCCACAGCAGTGGTGTTCCTAGGGGTGGCAGCAGGGGCCCCTGAGTGCAGGGCTGCAGAGATAGGCTGTGAGAGCTGTACAGTCATTGCGTCAGCAGCTCTGGTTCTGCACAGCGCAGGGGGCAGTGTCTGAGTCTACCCCTCACGAATCCACGCCAATTTCTTTATAAATGGTAAAATGGTAAAAAGTTTTACACGCACACGCATACTGCTTAATCTCAATGAAAACAAATAAAATATCTTTCCTGTAAGTCATATACGCAGATTTGTCTGTATGTCGGTTCAATGACACCTCTTGAAGTCACTGATTTTGTTTTCTAATTGCAAGAAAAGCAGATTACACACCTGCGGTGTGGTGGAAACAATAAATAATAACAAATATAAATATCCACATAAGGTAGCTATTGCCATATCTCTTTTACAGAAAGGTAAATTCAGATATAGTCTGTCCATGCCAAGACAGAAATTATTATTCAACAGGTAATAACCAAGAGAAAAATTTTCCTATGTTGGTACGAAAACAGGCCTCAGCTTCTCCCCCAGGAACACTTTGTGCAGTGACTCCTGGGAGTCGATTGTGAAAGAAAAAAAGGAAGATAAAGGAGTTACTTCCTTAGCTTCTCCCTTTAGACAGCAGGAAAAAGAAACTTGATTCCAAATAAATATAAATACATTATTTTAAAAATTAAATAACATATCATTAAAGGTTCGCAGCCACACTCTTTGCAAGTATAACAGTTTAGGATGCCAAAGAGAGAACCAGAAATTCAGGAAACCCAGGAAAAAGTAGAGACAAACAAATCTTGAGATTATCTAATTCTAAACTTAGATAAACTTAATAAGGTTTTTGCTACTAAACAATAATTACACAGCACTCTGTTTACCTATCAACTTCCATGCCAGGGATCTCCAAGCTTCTTATCTACAAACTATTAAATCACTGTTCCCATCACTGACACACAGCCACTTCTGTTACAGCATAGAGGCTGCTTACATGCATATTGTACTTAAGACAGGTGTACAGACTGAATTGTAATCAATTGAAACAGTAGGGGAAATGCAGAACAGCAATTGAATCACCTGAGTTGGAAATCAATTCAGACTCTGGGGTGAAAATTCCAAGACTTCTAGAAAAAATATCACTGGATTTTTAATGATTATAAGTAAAAAGGGCCTCCTGTGAAATATTTAACCACTGGTACATTTAGCAGTGATGCTGGGCATTAGTTCTGAGTAAACTTGGGGAAGGAAAAAGCCTAACAAAGATCAGATGATCTTTCAAGGTCCCTTCCAACCTGGGCTGTTCTATGATTCTATAAAATCACCAGGACTGATTTTGCCATCTGTTTTAGAGCAGATCTTGTCATAAACATCGTGATTTTTCTGGCTTTATTTTATTGTTTGAAATTTTGAAAAATGTCAAAACTTCAGAGAAATGTTTTGATCACTGAAATATATCAGTGGCTTTGCAGGCAGCTACTAGAAAAACAAAATTAAGCATTTAAATTTAGACTGCTAATAGAATTTTTTTCAGGTTCACTTCCCTCCCCTTGAGAAAAACTGATTTTCATTAAAGGAATTTGTCAAAAATATATTTTGCAGAATATTTTGATCATCTATACTTTAGCCCCGCTATGGACTTCCTACGACACAAAGAGAAAAAGGGGGAGAGTCAGAACCCTGGGGGATGTAAATAATGCACGTGTCGCTCTGCTGCCCTTTCACAAGCTGTAGTAGCAAGCAATACACCAAAGAAGGCGGGGATGAAAGAGAGGACATGGCTCCTGGGTTGAACCACAATCAACAGACCACCCAAAGTAAGCAGCTGCGAGCTGACAGATTGAAGTTACACAAGGCAGTCCTGCACCCCTCCTTGCCCAAGATGTTCCAAAACCTGGGAGCACAAAGGTGGTGCAAAGCCATCCTTACTGTTCTACTTACAGGTTGGTGCCTTCCCTGTTGCTCCTCCTGAAGATGTCACACTGATTTGGACCAATATTTTGTCACTAAGCTTTTCCCCAAGCTTTTTACCCCTGTGCGTTCAGCTTAGCTGGAATTAAATGACGGTATCACAGCACAAGATGGGATAGATAGCACTAGGAATGTTCGTTTCATGAGACAGCAAAGCCAAAGAACACAATAAGAAAATCTGAGGCAGGATTTATCACAAGGTTTGTCCTTGTCCAGGGTTTTATGCTTCATCTTCCTCGTTCCTTTTATTTTAAGTATATATGGATTGTTGCTCTGAATTGTTCTGGTAAAGCACTGCCTGCTAGAGAGGCTGCGATCACAAACTCTCTGGGCACCAGCATTTGTCACCATGATTGTAATTCACAGCAGTACATAAACTTTTTCAAAATGCTGTGAACATAACTTCAGGGGGTTAATAAAGCTGCTTTCCAGTCCTCTGCCTCCTTCCATTGATAACTTATTCAAATTGTAATTGCTTGTAATGTGCATCCTATATCACATTACCACTTATGCTACATGTACTCCCTGGGGCCATCCGTCACCCCTGCCTATCAGTAAAGTCCTTGTTCTTGCCCAATGATGGCAGCCAGGGTACCGTTAACACATGGGGTTTTGTGCCAAGCCTTAACTGACACCCTCCAACCCCAACTGACTCTACCCTGCATTTATCATTTGGAATTTCTCTTATCCTTAAACTCAACTTAGTCCATTCATTGCATACAAATCAGCTCTCCAGCAGGCACTTCCAATAGACCTATATACATTTCACACGGAAAACAGCATTATTGCCAGTTTTTTCTCCCCTGGAAAACTCAGAGGCCAAGTTTCCTCTCATTTAAACAGCAGCTCCATCAGCTTTACTCTGTATTTCACAGATGTAAATCACGGCAGACTGCTTCCCTGGCCTGGGAGCACAAACAGCAACACAATGTTGAAGGAGGTAGTAGTGTTCTTTCCAATCAGTAGGAAAAAGCACTAAGCAAAGCTACTCCTTTACAGTAGTTGTAAGGTACCTAAAATTGAAAGGATAATATCACAGAGGCAGACAAAGCTGGGTAAGCTTCCCTGACCCACACTCCTACATAGTACACTTCAACACTTATTTGTAGTACATATTTTTATCTTTGTCATTAATTTTATAGCATCTAAAGTTATGGTAGGTTGGTTCCTGAGATATATATGACTGTATGTACTCTGAAGACTTTCCAAAACCATTTCAAATGAGATAGACTACACTAACATTAAGAAGAGGCTGTGTCCTGGAGTAAGGAAAATCCAAGCCTGACTCAGACACGTGGCAGAAGTCTGTGTGCAGCATAAAGATACAGCAAATGAAATGGTGGGCTTTTTTGGACATGGCCTCTTTTGGCTCTACTTTTGAGTCCCACACTTCCCTCTGCAGAGCTCTGCAATCTGACCTGCAGCTTCCACACTTGGATGTCACAACAGTATTTTGATACATCCTAATTGCAACACTTCACCTCCTGAATTTCTAGTGCTGGCTCTTCTTTAGGAAAAGGATGACAAGGAATGATAACAAATACTGTAATTTAAAACTAACAAGGTGCTTCAAAACATCTTGATGTTTTGAAGTTTTGAAGCACCAAGGTGTTTCACCAAGAAAACAATTTACTAACTATTCTTTTTATGTACAGATCTTCATAGCTGCACATAGTGGTTTTTTGGAAACAAATTAATCCTCAGAGCATCCCAGAGTGCATGTATTAGTTCCACCTTATTGGCAAAAAAGCAAAAAAACAAGGGGGTGGTTGTGAGACACGCCCAAAACTATATAAAAAGTAAAAGTGACAGACCTGGTACTACAACAACTCTGGAAAGTCCAGATCTAACACCTATACCCAAAAGACATCTTAACTGTCTCTCAAACTGTGTGTGTGGCCTCACAAGGAGGGACAAAGCCACTAGAAACTGAGGACACATCTACCTGGTCATCAACGGGCAACTGTAAGGTGGCTCTGTCTGTGCTCTGAGCTGGCTAGATGTGAGCCAGTTCTGGCCAAGAAACGGTGTGGTCACCTTAACTCAGGTGTGTTGCTACACTAAAAAGTCAAATGCAGCTCCTGAGCATCAAGTGTCAAGTCCTATTTGGTACCATCCTAAAATACTGAAGAAAATCCTCACATCTGGATGACTCAGATTAGGAAGTAAGTGGCCATATGATTGCCTCCACCAGAACATACACCTATGCCTTAGAAAAACTTAGTCCTGAACCACATTTACCCTCAAATCTATTTGACTTCAGCAGATGTTTTTTCAGTGGTCCACAAGTTCATCAAGTGGTTGGGATACACACTATGCTGGGACAGAGAAGTTGTACCTCCTTCCTTTTCTGTATCTCCTAATGACCTGCCTTTCTCCTCTTCCAACCCCTATTTGCTTTATGGCTTTACAGTTTTTAGTTCAAGGATTGTCTTTTACTGAGCAGATGGATAGTACCTAGCTTAATATGTAAGCACTGCTGAAACATACATCATCACAATTTCCCTAGCTGAATATTGTACCACAATATCCCCCCTCCTCCAGTTCCCTCTCATTGAAGTGGTAAAATTGAGTACTATAGTGTTATATTTTTTGTAAGAAATACTATACTGACTTTTTCCACAGATATTCTCAGTCCTCTGCACATGTACTGAACCAGCAGAGGTCCAAGCTACAAGGAAAATGCGGTGGGTCTCAGCCTAAGCACTGTATTACTTTTAGCTCATGGCTGATTAATTTAATGAATGTGAAAGGAAGAGATAAGCATTTAATTGTTACTAGAAGTGGGGAAGCTGATTCTACTTCAATTAGTAGAATCTGTGGCCTAATTTCATCATTGTTTTAATGTTCTAAAAACTCAGGGCCTGTGCTCCTGCCAAGATGAGACAGACTGCTCTTCAGACTGCCTTCTGCAATGGATTTTACCTTCTTCTCCCTCTCAAACTCGACATTGCTTCCAAATCAAGGTGCCCAGCCCATCAGCTTGTAATTACTTCCGTGGTACTACAAGATACTCTGCCCTTTATTTTTTTTTTGTGTTCAGGCCCTGTTTTTCATGCAAGACCAAATTTCAGGTTCCACATTAATCTGATCCTGACCTGTGGTATGACTGGCAGCAGCTCCTCCAAGTGCCCCAGAATATGCATACTCACAAAGCACATGCTAGATACTGTATGCTATGTATTTATAAGTTATCCTATAGATGTATGTGTTATCCTAGGGAAGTTTTCAGAATAACCAAGTTATAAGACCTTGGAACAACTGAGACAAGGTGTAGCGTGTGACACTCAGGTGTCCTAGCAGAAATGAACCTAGAGCTCCACTCGTCAAAAGAGATTTTGTTCTGCAGTCTAGCTCTAATATTGGGGGACATGCATAACTTTAGGGTAGAATCAATGCCTTTCCCCCAGAAAACAAATATATTACCACCTCTTCCCCTTCTTTGTTTCACTTTGGGAGATCCTGCTCTGCATGAGGTCAAAGGGAGGAGATTTTCTTCATCTTGCAAAAAAAACGTTTTAGAGATAACAAAAAGGGAAAGGAAGTGGACTAGGGAGAACAAGTTTGTTTTTGTTTCCTTTCCCTACCTCCCCCTTCCACAAGAGAAAGCCTGTTTGGAAAGCATTTGTTTGCAGGGATTTCATTCAGTAGGAGACCAAACATCTCAAACTCTTTCTAACACCAGTAGAGTCCTGGGTGCTTAACTCCTCTTAGGATGAGGCCCTAGGTATGAGAGAGTCTGAGTTATTATCTCACAAGCAAAACAGTAACTGAAATTAGATCTGTCCTCCCTCCACCCCCATCACTTAAGACAAATCATTTCTCCTCCTAGAGAGCATGAAGTGTACCAAATTCCACAGCCTGCTTCTCCAACAGGAGACTTAACATAGCCAAGCAGGACTTCTTCAAAACAAGATTGCTTCCCCTTTGCGATTTACATTACCAGAGAGTCTGTTATTAGCCTGATATTTTATCTCTGACATTGTGAGAAATATCGCTGCCATAAACCCTGCTGCCCTTAGTAAAAGTGGAACTACTTGGCAAAAGCTAATAAAATGAGGAACAATGACAGCAATTGCCAATGAATACTTAAGCACCAAACGAGCCAGCTGCCCACACACGCGTGCATGTGCACGTGCGTGCACGCACACACACACAAGCGTTTGTTCTTCACATGATACCTACACCAGCAGAAAAGGCATTATAAGGACACTACTATTTTCACTTTATGCCATACAAAGCAGTAGTGCACTGGCAGGGAGATGGATGAAGTGCTTTCATAGATCCTTAACTCCTATGATTCACATTTCTCTTTACAAACTTAGCTTAGTATCTTGCTTACTTATTAAATGGTTCTGCTGTTTCCTGGATTCTTACCAAAGAGAGCAAGAAGAGGAGACGGTGTCTAAGATTTTATCAACACAACAAAACTTTTTGTCCTCTCTTTCATACCACCTCTACTTAGAAGAAAACTTTTGAGTAATAAGATACAACAGCTAGAGTTAGAGTGTTGAAAGGAAATAGGAAATTGAAACGCTTGAGGCTGCTCCAAGCACAGGAGCTGGTCAGGGAAACGCTCTTGTGCCAGCAGTTCCAGGACTGGAGGAAGAAAAAGAGAGGAACATCTAAGCTATATCGGCAGAGGAAACAGAAAGATACAGGCCTTACTAATTCAGCTGGGACATCATGAAGAGTTTGAAAGATGAGAGACATTTTGAACCTTGGGAATTTACTGCAGCAATAACACTACCTTAAAGAGCTATTATTCAAGGTTCCTGGGAAAAATCGCTCACTCTCCTCTTTAACTGACTTCTGCTGCTAGTCCCCAGTAGGAAAACTTTGAGGAACTGTGAAAATAGTGGATGCAATAGTCAATTCTAGAAGTTACTCAGCTGAAATCACTAAAGCTGCACAAGTCTAAAAGCCACTATTCAGATTCAAGGAGAGAACATTTTGTAGGGAGAGTGTCCATGTCCACTCTTCCATTTCTTGTAGGGTCTGCCTTGCAGGGCTAAAAAAGGGGTACTTTGGGTCATGTAACTCTGTAAAACACCCCTGTAAGTTATTTTCCCAGTTGCTATGCCTGCAACATTTTGGCAGTAAACTCCATTTGCTGTTAGGAAAGGTGTTTAATATTACAACTAGAAATTTGTTCCGTTTTTGGAAACAGAGTACAGTCAGACAATAAACTCCTATAACTACTTTTATTCTCTTACAACACTTCTGTTATCTGAAGAGCTGTGTGGCTCACACCCATGGGAAGCCTTTTTTCTCCAGACAGTAAATCAAGAAAGTCTCTCTTCTCTGGATAGTAATTCAGCAGCATTTTCTCACAACTCTGAACTCTCCTCCTTTCTCCCTTCTCCCTGCAAAATCTCACTGATGATCAATCCCATTAAGCACATTACTATGCTAACACCTCCACTATATTTGGCCTTAACATATTTACATTACTCTAAAGGTTCACGTGACCCAGTTTTGGTCTGCATCTTGAAAGACATACCAAGGCCTGTGTACAGATCAACTTTGGAGTTCTGCAGCAACATCTGTCACCATAGTACCTATTCACATATTTACACAACTCATCTACAGGTGCTCATTCTTAATGTTATGCCTTTGGCTGCTTGTTTTTGCAGATTTCAGAGGAAAGAATTGATGTGGCTTAAGTTGGAACTTGCCTGTATTTAGTAGGCCTACCCTTGCCTTCCCAGAAAACTAAAAAAAAAAAAAAAAAAGGAGAAACGGTCAGCCATGCAGTGCCTGAGCCTCTCTGAAGTAATCGCAGGGAAGGAGGCAAGGCCTTATAATGAGAACACCTATCCCTTTCTGTTCACAGCAGGACCAAAATCCACCACTTCATTTTGCTGTCAGAAGGAAAGAGTAATCAGTCGTTGCCAGCCAAGGTAACTATATTCATAGTGATGGTCTGCATGAGAAAGTGTAAAGATCCCATTTTCAATTCCCTGATCTAGTCAGATCCTTCCATGTAAGTCCACTGCCACAAAAGAATCAGACATTATTACAGCGATGAGGATGGTACCTGCAAGAACGTTGAGACAGATAATTTCTCTATTGGCTCACAGCCATAAACCTAAGCATAATGTTCATCAGTACTTGTGGCCTTCCACCTTGTGACTTTCCCACCTTCCCTGCACTACCTGCTCCCTACTCCATTCATCTGTCAAGAAGATTCTTCTTTGGCATTAATTAGCATTAGTCCCCTGAACTCCAAGAAAGTTGTCTTGATGTACTCCACCACAGAGTGTGGCCTCTGTGATTACACAGTGAGGTCCCAGTCAGCTCCTCTCCCAAGGCCTGAGATTTATATGCTGCCCAATCTCCTTTTGGCTTGGCATTATCTGCTCTGCCAGTGGTCTGAGTCATTCCCTTTAAGATGCAATGGCCCCGAGGTGGGGCTGACAGGCTGTGATGAAGAGGGGCAGAAGAAGGGGATAGATGCTCCCTTTATTTTGTCATTGCAGTTACCCAAGCACTGCAAGGGAAATGTTACCAGGAAGCTGTTAAAGGGCAAGTTTTTCTGGAGTCACCGATACATCTCTGTGTGACATTTACTCTGCTAGGAATGATTTATCCCTTCAGAAGGAAAGGCCTGAGTCACAGCTCAGCAATAACAAGTAAATCACCTTCTGGAGGAGATAATGGCTCTGCCCGTCATAGGGCTTTTTTAAACCTATCAGACCAAACTCTACCCCATTCTTGATGAAGAGTTAAATCTCACGTTTAGAGTACATATGCATATGTATGAATGCCCCAAAACAACCGAGAATATCTGGGGTTTATTCCCTCCTATGCTATTAATTCCCTAAGGGACCCTCTTCATCCTCCTCCTCTTGGAAGACAAGACACTAATCATTCCCTAACTCACACAGTGATTATGGGAACACAGATCAATACTGGCACAGAAATCTGACTCACAGATGGAAGTGCCAGTGAGAGAGTGAGGAGTATTGGCCTCTCACTTTTCTACTATTCCAACTCAAACATAATAGAAGAGGCAGGATCAGGAGAAAGGACTCATCTGTACTGAGTAAACTTCCTAGCACAAAATTATTCCTAGCACTAAGGAGCCTAACAGAAGAACAAAATAACACGGAAAAATGACAGAATATAAAAGCAACAGTGTTAAGTAATATTCACCACTAGAATGCTCTTTAACACCTTTCCCTGTGTCTTATCAGGTTACAGCAACTTATGTTCTGCCCCAAACCGCCTGCTGTTCACTATAAGATTATTCTCCAACGATGTATTCTCATTATTTAGCCTAATCCACTTTGAAGTGATTTGAGCTCCAGTTTCTGCACACATTTAACTTTGATCGCTTACAAGTGGAATCCTCCAGACATACACAACATCTATGCAAGTACAAGGAAAAGACACAGAAGAAACACAGGGTCACAGTTAAGCATGTACTGGCAAAGCTCTACAGTGTGACCTAGGCAGAATTACTGGAGGAAAGGAGAGAGAGATTTACACCTATTTACATTATCCCTGCTTCTAACCAGGAGCAATTTCCCCTTGTTCTAAAACACTGAAATTTCCTATGAGATTTGCTTAAATAAAAGATGCAAAATGAGCCTTCGGCTGTAGCCACTTCAGCCTAGAAAATGACAACACGGAGATAATGTCAGACAGGGTTAAAAGCAGGAGGGAAGTCCAGCAGCTGTACCTCCACAGGGGAGCTCAGGTGACCAGAAAGTTCCTGGCATTATTCAGCACTGCACAAGACCAGCAGAGCCCGCAGGGATGGCCCTCAGGTCATCACATGCCAGCATGCACACAGTGTACTCACTCCAAAAGTCTCCTTCAAGTTGTTAAGGGATTCTGATGTGATCAGAGCTTAAAGGTAGATCAGCCAAGGCTTGTGCATGCAGTGAGCAGGATCGCAAGTGCTTTATACTCAGAACTAAGCCAATTATATTTTTAAGATGGAGAAAATGAAAAACAAGGACATAGGGCAGACTAGAAAAAAAGAGGTTTAAAGTTACTTGCCTTGCCTTTGCTGGGGGTCTTTTCTTTCCCCACCCCCCACTTTCAACATGCAGTTTCATAATCTTCTGGGTTGCAGCACAACGTGCACAGTCCTAACACGGTCCCTGGGAAAAAGTCTATCCTTCCACCGCCTCTATGATCTGGCTCTTTGCTTACTGCTGCCAGTACTCTCCCACAGCCATGTTGTGCTGCAAAGCCCCTGCCTACTTAAGTCATCTTCTTCTGCCAGCCCCACTGCACACTCCAGAAGGTCCTCTCCCTCTGCCACAAGATCCAGGCCCCCCAGTGAAACACATTTTCCCTTGTTCTGAAAGGTCTTGTCTGAGCTCACCCCTTGAAGGAGAGAATGATGTGGCACAGTAAGCAGTAAGAAAAATCCCATCTGCCACACAATCGTTAAAAGTTCTGCTTAAGTAAGAGCTACTGGATTTGGCCATGTATTGCATGTCAATATGGACATTACTCTCTTCCAGTAACAGCTGCAGACTAACTGCACTGCCCTGTGAAAAGCCATTCTTTCTCAGAAGTGGCCCACAGACTGCTAAAAGGTCAAGAATTAGATGAAAGCACACCTTCTTACACTCAGCCAAATTGCATATCCTGCAGCCAGTCACATCAAGTGTTCCTTGCCTACTCTGTGAGATCAGTCTATCTGCAAAAAAGACTTCCTACTGCAGGGGAGCAGTGCCTTGAGAAAGGACAAAAAAGAACTGATAAAAGAAAGTCACTTCTTCTCAGCAAGTGATACCATGCTGTCACTCTCTGTTAAAGCATAGATAGAACACTTAGCTGACATGAAACTTGCATTTGGTAAGAAAGAAAAGGACAAATGGGAAGCATAACCAAATCCAAAAAAGCCAGAAAAGAATATGCAAAATGGATCATTTGCTTATCTGCAAGTGGAGCCATCATGTCCCCCTGCTCAGTACTTGCTTTGGTACGTAACTGGGGAGCTCTTCTGGTCTTTTGGAAGACAATAAAAAAAGTTAAGGGACTTTAGGTCAACACAGAATAATGACTCTTTATTACAGTTCCTCAATGCTAAAACACTATTATTCCCCTCTTAAGAGTCAAAATCTGACAGTATTTCTTCTGGGACATACCTCTAGTTATTTTGACTGGGACAATCAGCTCCTTGAAGGACAATACAGAAAGTCCTTGCTCCTTCCTGATGAATATTTGTTCCAACATCACTAAATGGTTCAGAGGGCGCACAAAGGCAACTATGACATGTATCTCTGCAGAAGAAATATGCATTTCCATTACTAATGTTGGATTACATGAGCCACAAAGTTTATTTTGATATATGATTTCACTTAGTCAATGCGGTGGTATTCAGATTTTCATTCCCTTCTAAACTGGAAGGCTACAAGGATTAGTATTTTCTGATATGGGCTCCACCAGTACAGAGCTGTTTGGGAAGCTGTTCTGTGATATTTGCAACCTGAGCAGATGCTGGCACTATCGGAGGTCTCAGAACAAGCCCACTGCTCATAGTGCTCTTTTTCCATCATTGTTCATGTGAACATTTGAGGGCTTCTTTGTACTGATCCACCAAACTTTTCTCTCTTCGCCTTCTCTCCCAAGCCCTTGGATGCTCCACGAATCCAGTGTCCAGACTGCTTGCTCCATTGCACAGAAATGCCATCATGCTGAGAGTCATTTGGCAACACCTGCCAGTGATGACTGTGTTTTATAACAGTCCATTAGCGCAAGGTTCTTAATGAAAATGAAAGCTGGTAATGAAGCCAAAAGGCAGCAGCAGCCTCCAGTCTGGGGAGGGTAATTAAGCTAGAAGAGATGGGGAGACTGAAGAACAAAATTAACACATGGATAAAGAAAAAAGAGACCTGGTAGTGCATTAGCACTAATGCAGTTATGGTAAGCCATACAGTTTCCTTCATGAAAACATTTTGTTTGCATTTGGTGGACTATTTTTATATTGCTAGCTGATAAAACAACACATTATTGCTCCCTCAGAGATACAGACATCAACTAGAGCAACGCACACAGGATTTCAATGTGGAGCAGATAAAGACCCTCTGGAAAATGAAGGATCTCTATCTATCTATATTATGGTATATTTGAGCTTTGAAGAAGGGAAAAGACTTAAGTTATCCTCCTCTAAGTCACCATCTCATGTATACTAGGTGTGAAAGAGAAAGACTGGCTCCCAAGAATAGGAACTTCATTTGGGTTATTTTCAATACAAATGTCAAAACTCAGTGGCTCCCATATTTTCACTGGGTAAAGTACTCCAGAAGCCAATGCTATACTTCTCATTGTTAAGATGTTCCTTCTTGATACTGGACCTAGAACACCTTTGGACGATTGAGTGGCACCCCTTCTACGTAATTCCTCTGAGACAACACCAGGACAATTCTTTTTTCTTCTGTGCTTTTATGCTCTGTATGTGCTTGGAGATGGCTTTCATTTCATATCTTGCCACTTTCTCAGCATGAAGTTTAACTATACATACTAGGTCTTTCACTGTTCCCTCATAATCAAGCCATGCATGATCTTAGTCATCAAGCCCTTTCAAAATTCTTACAAATTGTTTGACATATCTCCACCTTCCAGTATTTAAGGCCCTTAACAGTTTAGTCTAGGTGCAGCTTATCAGATCTCTTTACAGATGAATTATCCACCTACTGCTTTATGAAGGATGTCACGGCACTTATGCGACATTTATGCTGTTTTCTATCCACACTGATGATTGCAATTCTCCCCATTCTAGTCAAATCTACACATTTCATTAATATGTCATTTCTTCCCCTCTTTGTGATCACTGAGAAAAGCGCTAGACAGAAATGACAGTAACTTCCAATTTGTCTAGCCTTCCCAGTTCATGAAAATTCTGTTGCATTTTGTATTGCTAATTTATTTTTAAAAACTCTTCATGTTGAAGCCAAATTCTAATTGTTTTTTTCAAGTAAGATTATATAGGGCTTTTTGTCAAATAACACATTGAAGTCTAGATATATCACAACCACTGTCTTCCTTTCATCCATTAATTTTGTAACTCAGTCCAAAAGTAATCAAATGTCTTCTATGAGTTTTGTTTATTAAATGCTGCTGCTGATTGCTTATGGTTCTGTTACTCTGTATAGTTACAGATTCATTATTCTTAATATTGCTTCCATTATTTTATTAGAGGCTGATAAGGCTTTTAAGAAACAGTTTGAAAGTTAATTCATGGAAGCGTTTGAGGAAGGACTAGAATTTAGCTATACACAGAATCTAACTGTTGAAAAGCTGCCATAGCTTTTTATTCTCCTAAGCATAATACACAGGACCAGAAGAAACAAGAGCAGACAAGGACTAGCTGTTATGTTATGATGGTTATATTATTGATAATATAGTTGAGACATACACACAATGCACCACAACTATTAGACAAATCCAGAAAGATCTGACAGCCTCACAGAACAAAAGACTGATGATCCCACTGCCTGTGGGTTTGGCTAATTTTTACGTATTTCATTATCATCCTATACAGCACAAAGGTATCTTGTGGACTTCAGCGTCTCACACACTAGAAATTCTAACAGGAAAGGTGTACTTAAAGCTCTTTCTTTGAAGTAATGCCAGCAAGGTAGGGGGGAAAGGGTTAGAAAGGGGGGAATATGAACCCCCAGAGCCTTGTGATAGAACAAGAGGAACTGGCACTTTCCCTCCTTAGATCAGCCCACCATGCCAACACTTGACAGTAAGGGGTACCATGAATGGATAAAAAAGGAGACTCTCACTCTCCCTGTCCTGTTCCCACTGTGCCAACTGCCCCCAGATCCTTTTGTTTTGCCCCTGTTGAAAATTCATATTAACATTTCTAAACATTTCCAGCAGTGGCAGCAGCAATAACACCAGCAGAGAGCTCTGTCAGCTGGCAGGACAGCCTGCTGCCTGCTTTGGCTCGGACGTTGTACCCTGGGAAGACTGGAGGCCTACAATCAAACCTCTTTATGAGTGGATTGAATAACTGGCTCTGTTTACAGCTGCTTATGTGGTATCCCAGAAGCTGCCAGGTAAACACCTGAACCTAGGCAATCACTGGCCTGTAACTAGAGCCCTGCCATGTAATAAATATGCAGCTCAGTAAAAAGACAGATAATCTTGTAATAAGAGACTCTTGAATCAGTCTTGTTCTTCCAGTGTTTCCCTCCTTTCTCTAAAGAACTCTGTTAACAAAGTGAAATCTCCATGTACAGTGAAAGTTTATCTCCATTTCTTGGCGAGCCAGTGTCTCAAATGCACTAGGGACTTTTTAATTAATATTATTTGCCTGTGAAAGACTAAGAAAATGCGACAGAAGCAAATTCTACATTGTCTAAGAATAATACCATTGCTTAGACCCACTTCTAAATATGGCTTTGATGTGACTTGCTGTACCTAAGCGTGTTCAGCTGAGAGCGGCTCAGCTCAGTAGCTCTGCACCAACAGGAATCTGAGCCCCTGGGCTCTGTTCCCGGCACTAGTAGTTCACCCTGTCTCTGTGGAAAATCAGGAAATCTCTGTCCGTCACTGTTGCCTTCTGTTAAGTGGGAAATACTTAGTGCTCTGAATGACTGCACAGTACCTCCTGTTCACAGCTCTACCAGTGTGTCTCATTTCTAGCTCTGCTGTCCCACCAAACTCTACTTGCTGAAGGTCCAGAGCGATGTGCACTAACCTAACACTGAGTCCCAGCAGTGGGATGGCATCAGTGCCCTAGATCAGGGTGCCAGAGGAACCCAGCGCTGCATTATCAGGAATGGCAAGTCAAAGCAAGTAAAAATCAAGGTTTGTGTGGTAGAGCTGTGGGGTAAGACAAAACAGCTGTACTACAGCTCCAAATCTAGTCACTCAGGCAGGGTAACATAAGGAAACACTTAAAAATGTGGTTAGCATAGATATTTAAGATGGGAAGATACTGAGGGTTATTCTGATAAAAATATACGTGGAACAAAACAGATTTTTGAATCACAGCTATCCATCAATACAAACAAGGTAAAACAAACTGACATACTAAGAATAAAATCAGAATAAAAAATACAACAGAAATAACGATCACCAGAAGGAAAGAGAACACAGGCTTAGGCAATCATTATGGAACAGTAGTATCAGGATATTGGAATTCCTATGGAAAACTGTTACAACTTCTGCAAGTGCATATTCTACATGGCCAAAGTTCTGGGAACTCTCTGCTCCTGTCCTCACGGTGCCCCATCAGCCAAACACACTCCAATCGAGCCAACAAACCTGCATTATAAGAGGAAAAGATTAGTGTTAACTGAATTATGTGAAGGGGTAAGGAACAAATATCACAGAGCACGAAAAAGCATGCAGAAATGCCCATGTAGTAACTCCATCCAAATTCTTTGTGTAGATTCAACAGGGAACAATCATCTCCCCATTTCCACTTACACCTCATCTTACTGATGCCTGACTCTTAACTGACAGAAAGGGAAAAATACTCCAACTTAGAACCAGATTGAAATTAGTAAAGTTAGGATATGCCTGATACTTATCACAAAAGCAATGACAACAAACATTAACTGGCCCTTTCTTGGAACATGTAACGTAGTTGGTAAAGCCCATACAGCCATAGTCACTGTTGTGTTCATATTCCCCTAAGGACAGGGCTGAAAGGCTTGAGTGAATGGGGACAGCATATACACTGGGAAAACACAAAGTGAAAGCAGTAGCAAGGGCAGGACAAGAAAAGTTTCTGCCCTGGTCACTTCTCTGAGGAGGATGTCACACCAAGGCAAAATACGTTAGGTGCCTATCAGTTGCTGCTGCCACGGCTGCTGCCTGGGGAGCAGCCAGCAGTGACTCCCAGAAGCTGGAAGCTGCACAGTAGAGAGCAGGCAGCAGGTTCAGGGGTGAAACACAGCCCCAAGGTGGGAAGCCACCACCCCAAAAGGTAACTTGCCTATCTCTGGCTTCAGCTACCCTGTGTAGGACTAGAGAACATCCTTCCAGTCTGTTCCTTTGACTAGTACAAGCTGCAACTAATTAGTCTTGGCGACAGACATTTTAGTAGGGCCTGTAGTGATAGGACAGGGGGTAATGGTTTTAAACTAAAGGAGGGTAGATTCAGACTAGATATAAGGAAGAAATTTCTTATGATGAGGGTGCTGAAACACAGGAACAGGTTGCCCAGAGAGGTGGTAGATGCCTTATCCCTGGAAACATTTAAGGTCAGGTTGGATGGGGCTCTAAGCAACCTGATCTAGTTGAAGATGTCCCTGCTCACTGCAGGGGGGTTGAACTAGATAAACTTTAAAGGTCCCTTCCAACCCAAACTATTCTATGATTCTATGAAAAATCAACTGCCCTCAGGGTAAAAGCTCAATATCACTTGAAAGCAGGGCTGCTATATATTACTGAGAAACACCTGAGCCTCTCCAGCAACACTGAGGTTAGCATGGACCCTGTGTGCCACTGTTCCCACCACGCACAGACTCAGCAGGACACCTGATGGAGCTTTTGCCCCATTCCCATCGCCCCTCTCCTGTTTCCCTGCACTATTATTTGCTTTCTCAGCACCAAAGCACAACTTCTCTCAGGGTCTCCAGGCAGTGCTGCACTGCAAACACAAGTGGTGCCAGAGTCAGGAGAGGTGAAGAACAGGGCTAAAGGTGAACTAAACTCTTTGCCCATGGCTGCAGCCTAAAGTCCGTCTCCCATCCAGCAGTGACATCTGCCAGGCCCTGTATGAGCACAAGCCAGTCTCCAGGCCAGTTTGTAGATAAGGTGCAGCATGGCCCAGCCTGCAAGCTGTGTTGCCCCTCCAGAGTCTGGGATACATGGCTTGCCAGTCCCATGGGGCAGTCCCTCTTCTCATCCCAAAAGGGGGCTGAGCCCCCCATTTCTACCAGCATTGTGTCTGCCCCACTCATTACACAGGAGAGATAATAGAGGAACAGAAATAACCTACCGCTAGCCACATCTGACATCATGTGGTTGGATGCGTGACCACAGCATGGGACATGAGAAGAATACTCTATCCTCTTCTTTTGTACTTACTAGCCAAAAATGTAGCACACTTACAGAGTAATTAATTTAGTTTCATGCAACATAAGACAGGAAAGTTGTCACTGCTTCCATTTCACACATGGACAAGCTGAGGTTCGCTGTGGGCAATCAGAACAGCCTGAAGCAAAATCAGAGCAACCAAGAACTGAACTGAGGAGTCTAAATCTTGTGCCTTAACATTACCTTTGCTTTCTCAGCATGACCTCCTCCCAAGCTGAGATGCTACTTTTCCATATTCAAGGGTATTACTTTCCTCCCTAGAGAGACCTGAAGGCTGAGCTGGCTTCTCTCTTCTTTCTCGTTGCTTAGAGAGAAAAAAACACATCCACAAACACACTCCAAAGGCAGTCTTATTTAATCCCAGTGTAATTCTCACTGCTCTTTCTTAATCCTTTCACCTGTGAGATAATTGCCAGCACTCTGGGAAGAACTCAATACTAATCATAGACTTGCATAAAAAGAGACAACCAGATAAAACAGACTACAGGAAATCACAAGGCCTGAATTAACCATGCACATACACATCCATTCCAGACACCCTGCTGAACTAGCCTCTTTCACAACACATAAAAGGTCCACTAATGGGCCTGGAGGAGAAGGCCATGAAAAGCCATGTCAGTAAATGAAGACTTTAGTCTTCTCCTGTGTGCACTGTGGAATGAGATGCCACAAAAATCAAAGAACTAAAATAAGGTACCAACAGTAATACCTAGCTGCCTAATATTCAGCAAAAAATAGTGTGTAGGGATATCTTCCCACCTCATTCTGTCCAGAAGACCAGTGTTCATGGCAGATTCATCCCCCACCACTTTACCTGGGACACTCCTCCTATATAAGAGTATGTATGTTTCTACTACCCTTCGCTCTGCTTCCCTTCCTATTCATTCCATTTGCCCCCTCTTTCCACTGCTGATGCTGTACATCCATTCTTCTTCCTCCTAACTGAAGAAAAACATCTCCACTCCTTGACTATTTAAGTACCCTCTTTCTTTTCCACTTGTCCTTAAAATTCATGCCTTCGAGGAGAAACCCACGTTGTCTCTGTGCGCTTATACGTTCTTTCCCAGCAAACTCCTTACACAGTACACTTAGGGCACCTCTGCATTAAGGATTTTTTTCATTCTGTAGATTTTTGTCACAGAGAGTATGTGTTGTTCCCATCGTTGTAAAAGATGATTGCTATTTCTACGGTCATGTACGTGTTTATCAATAGATAAATACAGTTTTAATATTCTTAGAGAATTGCTTTAGCAAGTGGAATCTAATTGGGAGAGTCCTTGGTAGAACAAGCAAGTTATTTGGTGGTTTATAAGACAGATTGGACTGGTGCTTACAGAAACAGGAATGGACAAGAGAACTCTGGCATTTATTGCCTGTTCTCCTCCAGCTCTCTCCATCTCTCTGTGCTTCTGCTTATTCAACTGTAAAACAAGGAAAACAAATAATTAACCTTCTTACTGGACGGGTGTGAAGCTGAATGATAATGCTTTGTACTCATTGTCTATCGTTTTCAGGACACTCTGTAAGCAGCAATGCAGCAGCCTCCTTGTGCAGTGGTGAAGGGCTTTTGTCCCTACTCCACTGCCGCAGAGGCACAAAGGCCCTGACAATTCTCAGGGAAAGCCAGCCATACAGCGAAGAACACACCTCTCACTTCTGAGGCCTCTCCATTAAGCACGACGCTATTTAGGAATGTACTCCAAGCATTTATAAGACACTTATCAGGAGAGGAGGTTGGTGGGATGTCAACACGCTACATGCGCACTGCTGATGACAAACAATCAGCACACAAAAAAGTATTTTTCAGGAGAATCGCAGACAGATAGGGCTGGAAATAGCACAGGGGAGAAAAGCAACCACTCATAAGAGCGGAGGTCATAATTCAGCATCTCTTACAACGAAGTGCTGAGAAATGGCCAACTGGAAATCCCAGCAAATAGAGCTGTAATGCGCCCAAGGCCAGAAAGAAGGGAATCAGTGTCTATCCACTGAGCACATCAATAGGAAAACTTGCAAAGAGATTTCAAGCTCCCAAATCAGTCAGATGGGAGAAGAGTCAGAGAGAAAGTGATTCCTGAAATAAATTTCTTTTCAGTTATTTTTGGAAAAGGAGACAAAAAGGAGGGAGGTCGGTACATTGGAAAGCCGACAAAAATCATTATTCTCTATAAATTGCTTTGACATTGTATAGGCAGTGACCTTCACAGCACTACCAGTTTAATGGCATTTACTTCAGCAGTAGCTGATTTCACTATTAAACAGGGATGCGTAGCACAAGATTACACAACTAAATCACTCTTGTAAATATTTAATATCATCGCCTTTCTTTTTTTCCCTTTTAACAAATCACTATCAAAGGCAGAGCACACAGTAGAAAACACATTTATTTATTCTATCCTGGAAAAAGCTTAGTGCTCATGCATTTTATCTATCTAGTTCTCCAAATGACTTTGACACTTGAAAGCCCTTGTGATCAAAACAGTCTGAAGGAAGGCAATTTTGCAACCATTTAAGAACTGATTTCATGCACTGATCAACATTTACCAAACTTGCCTGATGGAATAGCACAAAGTTTAACCCAGCAGATTGACAGCAAACACCTGAAGGAGAAAATTAGTAAGAAAACTACACTGGTTTAAATAGAGGTACCTTAGGAGACAAAAAGAAAGAAAATCAGAGATTATCTCTCCACTCTTCCCCCCCCACCAAAGAAAAGAAAAAAAATCAGTATTTGGGAAGTCAAAGGGAACTGGCACTAACAGAAAAAAGTCATACTTTCAGCTGACAGTACAATAAGCGCATCCACCACATAATACATTCATTCCATTATGGACACACAGCGCAGCGTGGCAGGAAATGAAGTGTCCACAGATTTCTCTTAAAATACATCTGTTTAAAAGATGGAGTCAATAGATAGAACAAATAAAGTACAGGAATATAGCAAAGAAAAATTACTAATGATGTCTCTAGTATCGTATCTAGAAATATTAAATTGACTGAGAAATTGAAATGCTAAGCCTGGAATTGAGTACCTTAAGTATAGCAAGTCATTTTTAACGAGAGCCTTACAATCCATACGTTCTGATTTTTCCAACTTTAGGAAAAGAATTTTTTCCACAGTCTGGCATAAATGGTTTGTCACATTGTGGCAAAAATGATATTCTGTTCAAACTGCAGATGACCAATGCCAGAAAGTGTTCTTTATGACAGTATTCCAGGAGACAAATAACAAAAGTTATGCGTCTTTTCAGCAATTTAGCAACAGAGGAAAGATAAATCAATGGATATTTAGGAACTGAACAAAATGTGGGGAAAAAAATAATTTGGGAAACTGAGGGATAAAAAACCAGATGTAGAGAGCAGCTTGCCCCACATGCCTACAGACTTCATTGAGACTGTCTGCAGAGTAAGACTATCCAAAAGAAATATGTGTAGTTGAAAATGGTCAGATAAATGTATTATTTGGATGATGGAGTTGGCCAGTCCTGCAAGATACTGGTGCCTGAAACGTGTGTGCCCTTCATCAGAGCTGGGAAATGCAAATGCGCGGCGATGCTAGGTGCTGCCCTGGGGTTTATAAAAGCTTGCAACGTCTTTAATGCAGAGCTAAGCGAGAGGCTGTAATCCTTGTGCTGCGATGCAGCAATGTGCTCTCCCCTGGCAGGACAAGCCAACAGCTATGCAAGATCCTTTTATCAACATTCACAGGGCTGGAAAATAACTGTTCACAGTTTGATTCCCAACATTACCGGGTGAACCAAGAATTGCTCAGAGAACTGGCAGCTGAATACACATGTAAAAGACAAAGGTTCTTCAGTGATATTTATTCTAGCCAAGTTTTAATATTTCAAGGCTTATAGCCACTAACTCTTTACATAATCAAATGTAATTGTCTGATCCCAGCTGGTGATCAGCACATTCATCATCAACCTGGTCATTATTAATATACCAGTAATTAGGGGGAATAAAGGTGTGTGCTCTGTAATGCTGGCTTAACACAATTCCACCGTACCTAATAAGACCACAGCTGCTTTTAAAATACAATTATTTTAACATTCAAATTATACATTTTTGTTACCACCACTAACAACTAACAATCACAGAGCCATATGATTTTAGAACAAATACTGAAATGTTTTTTTAGAGTCTTCAGTAAAAACAATTTGGTCAATTAAAAGGAACCGTGTTTTGCTTTAGAAATAATCTGACCCATAAGCAGTTCCCCAATCAAACTGTGATTTGAGAGAAAAGCTCGATTAAAATGCATGCAATTGACAGAATCAAATCGTAAACACTTACCTACATATACTACATACATTCTTCTTGCTCTACTGTAGGAGAGAAAGCGATATCTCAGGCACCACAGTGTGGTACTGCTTGGCAAATGCTACTGACTTTTTTAATGGTGACAACGGTGTACACAAATTCTCAAAGTACCAGTTCTGTTTAAAGCCTTTCCCCACAAAGCAGTGCTGGTAAAGGACTGTTTCTATTAAATGCTTTGCAGTCTTTTACTTTAACAAGAGGACAACTAAGGCCATCATTTAGTGAGAATGATCCAGAATCCCTCAGGTTAATGTTGGAACAGTCTCAGAGCCAGGTTCTTCCCTGCACTATTTCTTTTACATCAGTGCATTTTCTTTGCTTCGATATCCATTATATCACAATAAAATCCTTGCAGTGCAGTGAAGAATATGGCTCAATACCGCTACATCAAACCTCTTCGTATATAAAGCATATCTAGGATGAGATCAACATCTCACAGAAAATCCTGCTAAAACAAAATTTGGGGACTTTATCCTTGCAGGTACACAACACATTCCCAAGTGCAAAACACCTTTAATTTCTATGGGCTTCACCAGCTGTTTAGGGAACACAGCACCTTAAGCACAGCAACTTGTAGGGTAAGTCATCTGTAACAAATTTCAAAACAGAAAGTCTTTGAAAACAAATGAATATGCTACAACCTGTGAGTGCCGGATTCACACCTGATTCCTTGCTCTCTGTAGTGGTATTTTCTATTATCTTCCCTTATTGCATAGTCTATCGGTACTGATCTCTGTTTGGATATGTGCACTCAGAACTATCAAGGCTCTTGAAACAAATGTGGAAATGAAAGCCAGCATGAGAAGGAGCTCTAGCTCCATGGAAGAGGTGAGTATGGCGAAATAAATGAAAGGTGGTGGGTGTCACAGGAAGATCAGCAACTAGCAATGGTACATTGCCAAAATCAGAATAAAAAACCAGAATACTGATGTGGGGGAAATCACAGACTGTTAGACATGACTTAATAACTGACATAGACAATACTGGGTGAGTTATATCAGGCGATTTGAGAAAGCATGACCTTCTTCACAGTAATAGTTTTACAACCATTTGTATGGCATGTTATCTACTAAGCTCTAGTCAAAATATTTACTATCTGGTAAAGCACTGCAAATAAGGCTGCTGTTTCTAAGCACTTACTCTTAATGCGTAAGATCCAGCTTACACAGCACATATTTTCTAAACTGTTCAATACCATAATGTTATCACTCTAGTCCACAAAAGGCCACAATGAGCCTTAAAACAGGAAACTCCCCTCTTTCACTAGGTTTCATATTTTTGCAGGGCTGTCTGATGTGTGTGACAGGGGTCTATTTCAGTTCCTGATGGCATTATCACCACTTTGCTGCATTACCATAAAGCCCAGGAAATAAGCTATTACCCACCATCACTCCTCCCAAATGTTATCACAGAGAATCATGCATTCACAAAACAGCATTAACTGTGAGAATTAGAGTCCATTTAAACTGCAGCTGTTCCTTCATTCCTAAATAGGTTCTTAGATCAAAACTTCTCCCTGACTGGTCTCATTACCAAACGTCCCTTTCAACTGGAAGAAGAAAAAGATCACTTTAAAAAATTGTATGTTTTGCAGATAACATTCCTTCTCTGTATTATGACAACCAGATAAGTAACATTAAAATGAAGAATTTTTCCAAAAATACAGTGGACATTTTAGCTTTCAGAATTGTGAGTTGAAATTTTGCCTTCAAATCATCTCTAGCAACAGAAATGAACCTGTAATTTTTATTTTCTATTTCTAGTTTATCTCATTTTCAGAATCTCAAGCTTCAATTATTTAAAGGAAACACCTTCTGTTTATTTTTAATGATAATACCAACTCTGCAGTAAGGGCTTTCTTTTAAACACAAAACCTAAATCCTGGATCTAATACACATGCTGGTGTTCCTTTCAGCTCTAAACCCATGCCCTAGAAAAATCCACAGCCCTATATTCTGCTATTATCAAAGAAAACATTGCTTATTATGTTCCATTTCCCTCTCTGCTTCTTTGCCTCTTTGTTACTGTCCGTTGGAAGGACTCCAATCTGCAGGGAAAAACCACACTCAAATCTAAACTGAAAAACCTAAATGGCAGGAAAAGGCACAATGTCTCTTTAAGAGTCAACAGTAAATTAACTTGCCCATAAGAGTGCAATAATTAGCAGTTAGTAGCTTATTAAAAGGATGGCAAAGGCCAAGCTGCCATCTGGGATCTCCAGTTTCTTGTGATTGTTATTATGTCAAGATGCGCAACTTGCATTAGCTTTCATGTCACTATGCTTCCCCTTACTTTACATGTAAATTTTAATGAAAGATACAGCACTTTAAAAATCAGATGTCCATCAAAAGTGCTATTAGTCTGCCTTTTACAAAACATATGGCCTGTTCTGTTACCGCTGCATCTCTACACACCACTGAATGCCTCAAATGAAGAAAATAGAGGAAGAAAAAAAAGCCTTTCAATGATATCAATTAAATATTCTTTTTGGACAGAGTGAAACCTGAGCCTCATCGAAAACAGAAGACTACAATACAGTGTAAGAAGACAATATTTTACCTCCTGTTTGCACACAGCATGGCCACAACAGCTTTAACTCTCACAGGAAGCATTCTTAATAAAAATCAAAGCCAATGAAGAATCAGCTGTTTATTCACACGTTAGAAAGACACAATTTTAAAATAAGGCAGAAAGAAAGCATGTAAGAAAAAAAAATACTATAATCTACTAAATACGTAACACATTATTAAATATTTTATGCTTACGCATTATTTGTCAACACACGTGCTCATATGCACAAACAAAAAATAATTTACCAGAAACATCCTATTTAATGTCTCATTTGTCTGCCTTCATAAATATCTTATGAAGAGGTGTAAAAAGAAGAATGTTTATAAGACATCTATTTCTTTGTGTCAGCTGATATTCAACATTTAAGTGACTTCATTCACCAAAGTTCAGAAAATGTAATAACCTCTGGAATACAAATAAATAGGATGAATGCCTTGCAGAAATGTCCCCCAATATCTTACAATTGAAATTCATCAACTATCAATCATCTCTAATTAGACTTATAAGAATTACATTAAAATATTTGTTTCTTTCCCCAAATAAAATATGAAACCAGCAGCAAAAATTCGCTTACAAAAAATTATTCCAGAAAAATGACATCTACATTCAAGGGGCCTTGACTCTATCAAAGAGTTTTTACAGATTGTATTTGCTAACCACAAAATAAAATGCTTTATTTTTTAAACAGTCATTAAGAGGAGAGTTAAAACTGAAAGTCATC
Organism: Theristicus caerulescens; assembly: GCA_020745775.1. Taxonomy (NCBI): domain Eukaryota; kingdom Metazoa; phylum Chordata; class Aves; order Pelecaniformes; family Threskiornithidae; genus Theristicus; species Theristicus caerulescens. The sequence goes on along the minus strand of CM036564.1, from coordinate 47,393,803 downwards.
ATCCTTACAATAATGCAGGATTTTTTTCCCACCAAAAGGAAAGCAAACCCAATACCACACATACTTTAAAAGTATTAAGGAAAGGACTGTAAGCATAGAAACCAAAACCATACAATATTCACATTTAAAACCCAAGTATTAAGATATTTTACAGGGCAAAGCAGAGCTTAAAAACCACTGCCAAGGCTGGCAAGATGAATGTAGTGCTGTTTTTTCCCCTTGTATAATTAGATATTTATAGAGCACAAATGATTTAATTTGTTACTGATGTTTCACTTCAACATTTGCATAAACTCTTGGCCACTCAGATGGACTTATTCATAATGCCCTGAAATCCTAATGGTATTACTGGTAAAGAAGAACTCGAAATTATTTTCCAGAATAGTAAGGTCCAGTCATTTCCTTCTATCTGAGTCCACAACTGCTATTTCGTTTTTTCTGTACCATTACCTCCTGGTCAATATTATTGAACAATTCAAAGAAATAACAACCTCGCACTGCTCACTGAGAGCAATGCTGAACATTACAAGACTTAAAAGACCTACTTGGGTTAAGAGCAGTTAGGACCAAGGGAGATAATCTGATCTTGCAATGCTGAGAACTACACGGGGAATTTGCCAGTAGCCTTTGGTCTACACAACATGCATTAAAAAATGTCCCACCTATGAAATATGGGAGTACTTTTTCATTTCCCTCTGAGAACGGAGAAAACACCTGCTTCATGTTGAAAATGAGTGTGCAGCTGTGCAGTTTTTCATCCCGAGCACAGCTACTCATGGAGGGAAGGAGCTCAGTGCCTTAGAGGAGAAGCAGCAGTCTGCAGACTGCACGGGCACTACGGAGGTGTCCTGTGCACCAGACAGACCCAGAAACCAGTCACACCTCACTGCCATTCTTTGTGTCAGAGGGTACGTTTGGGACTTCTCAGTTCTTTGGGTGAATCTTAGCCCACTGGATTCAATGTGAATTTTGCTATTGCCTTCAAGAAGACACAGGACTTCATTCACCAAAAATAGCAGAGTCCCACCAGGAATACAGCCAATTTCCTCTGGAAGCACAAATCTCAATAGAAGCCAGATCCAAACCAAGACTGATGATAAAACAAAACCCACTACATATATAAAAGAATGGTGAAAGGTAGCAAAAAGGCAAATTATCATTTCCTTAACAAAGGCTGTCAAGAGAACAAATGATATGGAAGAACGTGACTACACATTAACTCCAGTTCAATAGCAAATTAGAGTTGGATATTTATGATCTCCTTTGGTATCATTTACTTGTGGGGGAGTGTTAGGGAAATAAACTCAATATAATTGTTCCTTAATTGTCAATTCCTCTCCAGAAGAGAAGTTGTATTCAGCAATTCAGGCCAAACTAAATCAAAGTCCTCCCTGCTCATCATACATTTACCTCATCTCCGTGACCAGTTCCATACGCCTAATAAAAACACAAACAATGCATATATACTCAGTTCTGGTTAAAATGAAAGTGGTACCCAGGTGGTTTTCTGTGTCTCGACTACTCCAGTCATTACTCCAGAACACCTACACTGCATCTTCTTCAGCTTTCCAGGAACTTATTAAAAAAAAAAACCTAAATCTCCTGAACTTTTTAAAAAGGATAGATGCAGAAGAAGCCTATTTACTACAGTGGAAGCAACTAATGAAAGACTTGTTTCAAATGATGAATGCAAGGTCACAGACTGCTATACATTGTGAAGAGGTTTTATGAAATCAAATACATCATATCCTTTGGCTACACACGTGGCATGAGACAGAGTGGCTGCCAGTTTTTACTAAAAACTACAAGAATGCCAAAAAATATGAACCTTGCAGGTACAATCACTAAGGCATCTGGTACCACCTTCTCTGTGAGCTGAAGGCCATGTGTGGGTTCAAAATTACACCACTTGAGCCCTCTGAAGGTAATACCATTTTTCATACAGAGTGATGGTTCTCTGATGAAGTCACTTGCTATAACTAGAGCTAAAAACTACACATAGCTGGGAAGTGAAACAATATTTTCACTCAATGACACAATAAATTAAGTTTCAGTGCATATGAATTAATTGTGGACTATTTATTATAATCTTCATTCCTACAGGCTCAACTGGCAGTTTTGCTTCAGAAAAGACTTTCAGTTTAGTCCTGCACAGACTGGTCTGCAGCACAAATGCCATCTGAGAAAAGAAGGGAGCAACATGAGCTAACATCACACCACACAAGACTCGCCCTGATCTACACTGACCCTTAAATCACAATAAGCCATACATCAGCTAACTCAATTATTGGCAGCTGTGTTGAGGCACAGTAACATTTTGTATGGTGTGCTTAGAGCTTTAGGTTCTCACATTTTTTACAGTGTGTATGTGTGATTATTATGTTCTGATGTTCACCTCTTGCTAAGAAGATAACTCTGAATACAGCTTATGTATTATCCTCCACTGCCCAACTTTGGATAGAAAAGCTATGAAATTAATTATTGGAATATTTTTTCAACCTCAAAACAGAACACATAATATTGATTACATGATGCGCCCCATCACAGAGAATCCAACAATACAAACTTGATAGAAGAAGGCAGGACATCAGAAAGAGGAATCATACCAAGAGAAAGTGTTTAATATTCCATTGTGCTCCCCAGAATTCAGGTATTACAGGAGGAGCGATCACTGGGCACAGACTGCTTGTGCCTCAAAAGAAAGTTATTATGAACAAATCCTCTGAGCTCTCATACCCTCCCAAATTCATAGTAGTAAAATTAGTCATTTCATCCCCCAATGTCTTATTGGCATGAACACACCCAACATCCTCCAATGTGTTCAAATCATGCTGATCAATAGATCAGATTCTTCAGCAGTGTATTTGTTGAAAAGGAGTAAGCCTCAGCATAATAAAACCTTTTAATCTCTCTCTCTCGTTGGAAAATAGGACAAAGAAATGCATTTTCCTTGAGCGGTGCTTATAATTTATCAATTAATCTTCACCCTTCCCTCCAGTCCAACTGGAGACCCACAGCAGGTTCGCAGCATTTTGCCTTTTTGACAGTTTTGATTAGGGATGGATGACTGCCCTCTGCATGCGAAAGATAGGTGTGAACTGCTGAAGAGCAAGCTGGAGCCCCAGAGCAGCCTTACATGCCCTGTGCTGTACTGAGCTGCAAAGAAAATGGACCTCTCTGTTTAGCAGTGCTGACCACTTCTGTTTCCTCTGCAGCTTTTTGCAACTCAATTTCTCTTTGAAAAAGACCATTTCACTAACAGAGAGGATGGGGAGCAGTGCTGGGGGGAGAAATGATAGCTCAAAAGACCTCCATCATTGAAGGGTACAGAACAAGCCCAGGTCCTGCTTCCACCAACACCAGTGTCAAAATTCCCAGCAGTGGCACCACTCCAGTGCAAGAGAGTCGGGAGTACCAGCTCACTGGCCTCTGGCTCTGTCTTCGACTGAACTGTCGGTCCCTTTGCACCCCAGCATCACCAGCTACAGAGAGCCTGACACTGCGCAGCCCATGGTTAGTGTGAACAGGGAGAAAATAACATCTGTTAAGAAGGCCTCAAAGCATTCATCTTAATCAATATTTCTTCCATAATTCAATAAAAACCAAAAGATTGTTAAGACACTTTTAAAAGTAAACACATTAAGTTCCAATATGAACCACATTCATAAAAATACAATTTTTCCATTGACAAACAAACATTTTACGAGCAATTAAGTCTTAGAAAGAATGGAATCTCTACCTTTACTTCTACCTACAGAGAGGAAGGTGTGCATCCAGTTAAGAGGAGGAGCAAGAGGGGTGTCCATCATGGAGGAGGCAAAAGAGAAGAGAAGGAGGAAGCATAAAAAACAGAAAATGATGTCACTGGCCATACTTACAAAAAACAAGAAAATGAGTATATTTATATAGCAGCCAAACCCAACAAAACGCAATGTCAAGGGAAAAATGAGCGACACACCACAACTAAAGCACAAAGCAAGGCTTAAACAACTGACAGTACAACCCTGCCTGGTTTGGCTTTAAGTTGATTTTCTACTGAGAAATGCAAACCCTCATGCAATAGCACACCAGTGATATGCCTCATTCCACGTCAAATTCAAAACAGCAAGGGAAACAACAGAGTAGGACAGAAAAAAAATAAATCTCATGGTAATATATTTGCTAAACACATTTCACCTACCAGAGCTAATGTATTTGTATATAATGTTGACATTGCATATTTACTCACACATATACATTTACATATTTTATATCCATCATATTTTTATAGAGAGTAAATATTTATCAAAAGGGAATATCTGTGAGTTGGTTGGCAAGAAAAGAGAAGCCACTGTCCCCTGATGCATCATGGATAAATAAGGGTGGCTAAAGTTGCCAGAAGCCAATAGTTTTCACATTTTTTGCCAGGCAAGGGAGTATAAAAAGGGCTGATGACAATCATACAGGCCTGAACAGGTCATGAGCCAGCTGGGTTGCAACTTGCAATTTAAATGGCCAAGTGCATCTGTTTATATAATCCAGTGCTAAATCACAGACTGCTACAAAGATATGTTCAGTGTTATTGAGATTGAAAGTGGCCATGAAAGTTCACTGTCCTGATCACTCCCAACATGCCATCATCCTTCCTCTGCCAATGGCTTGCCCATACTCAGCTGCATCCTGAGCAACCAGGACATGCTGAAGGGACCTGTCTGCTGGATGCTCCCTCACCAAGCACAACCTCCGAGCCATGAGCCCAGCTGAACAGTAAGTGGGGATAGAGAAGGAGCTCAATGCTTCCCAGGGCTTAGCTAGATGCCCCACATGCCAAATGCCATGGTCTTGACATGTACTCATAAAGAGCCCTGTTTTCCTACCTTTCCCACTACATAGGGATGTTTAGCAGTACAGAAACTGAAGTTTGAGTGAGCCCCAACTTCACTTCTGATTGTTTTCTAAGTTCTCATGACCTCAGAGCAGACATCTGCCCTGCACTACAGAGTAAAAACTGATTATGTCCTAAGCCTCTCTACATTTCACTGAGATACATAGAAACTACATCTCTCTTATTCAAGTACCTAATTACTCTTGAGCCTTCACAGGCACTACGTTTTATCTTATTAACTCTTTGGACTCTCTAACCTCAGATATGTGTTCACTTAATGGCAAAAACATTATTGTGTACATCTAGTCTAGGAAAGCCTCATCAGGCTTTAGAGTCAAAACTCACATTTTCTCCCCATAGACAAACACTTGGTCTGGTCTTCCTAGTGCACCATGTGCACACACCTTGCATTAAGTCTTCAACCATTTCACTCCTGCATTCACAAAACTAGAATGCATCACCAGCGCTGCTAACTCCTCCCTGTGTACCTGTGTCAGCAAGATGCTGACACTGTCCAAGGAAAACAGAATCACCCCTCTCCTCACCTCACCTCTTCTCACCAGCTTTCTTGCTCCACACCCCCATAGTGTAAAATGGGACTAATGATCCTATCATGTCACAGCCAATAGATCTGTAACACAATCTAGGCTGAGATCTTGAAATGTGAACTCTGACACAGGCCTAGATCCCATCTGTAGCCCAGCCTGGGGTTAGCCTTGTTCTTTTTCTAAACCATTTCGCTCTGTGCATATTTAAATATTTTAAATTGCAGACACAGGACTTACAGGCCATTATATGCAATTTTCCTCAGGATTCATAATGAGTTAGGATCATGCCATGAGGGCTATTAACATATTTTTTGTAATAATTGCACTCTTAAAAATAAAGACCAACATTGATATCTATATTTACTGGGCAGAAGTGGAAGTCATTATGGCTGCCACAACAAGAAAGAAATGGCAAGATAAAATAGTTGGTGGGCTGCATGGAAGAGGGAAGCATACCTCTTTACTGCCCATGGAATCATTTCATGCTCCCTCCTGGGCACCTGAGTCCCAGGCTGACAAGCAGTCATGGCTCAGGGGACACAGAGGCAAAAATGCAAATGGCTTGACTGGCACCCAGTAGGCTTAGTTGCTTTGTCAGGCAAAGCCCAGCTCACAAAAGCAGTAAGGACAAAGCTCTTTCATGATCAGTGACTGAAACAAAGAGAAAGTCGAAGGACTTACCTTGTTCACCCATCATCAGGTGTGAGAGGCCTTTGAAAGAGAGAAAGAGAGAGAGGAAGTAAGAAAAAAGAACAAAACAGAAAAAGAAGCAGCAATATCCATGCACACTGGTTGCAGTCCAATACCTCTCAGGATTGGAGCTCACATACTTGAACTAGACCAAGTATGGGTGTAGCACACAGGGCACACACATATGCACGTGCTGCTTTCCATACTGAGCAGGAAAGCATCTGTCACAAGTAGAAAAAACCTGCTGGTAGTTGCAGAACTGTGTTTGAGGTTCATCACATCCTTTGGGGAACGACTCCAGAGGCACTGCACACCAGTATGAGCTAGGAAAGCCAGGGTCTGCAATGGGGCTCTGCAGGGAGCATTTGCTTCTCTGCAGAGCTATAGAAATAACTTCTCCTCAGCTGAAGATTTAAAATTCAAGGCTGCAGTGGTCAGTGAAAGGGAGGCCATGATCCCACCACATCTCCTTCAGACGAAATGTCTGGGCTACATACACAGACACACACACAAAGCTATCCTCGTTCTTGAACATGGTGGCTTCAGCATGTATTTTTAGGAGTCGATCAACACTGGTCACACTTATTAATTAGACACCAGTACACCCGACCTGGCAAAGACTAAAAAAATTCCCTGTAACCTATTTTTAATACTATTCCATTTTCTTTCTGGGAAGAACTTGAGATTCGACTTCCAAGGGCAGTGTGTTACTTTATGGCTCTATAGCTAAAGCTACTCTTTGGTTTCATAATTCAAGGTAAAGCCAGAAAGCAGCACAGCTCCCCTCAGCAGTGACAGTCACTGCCACCTCTATAGATGGGGCTGTGGTGGTCACTTGGGCTGCTCCAGTCTCTGTCCAATAACTCTTTGTGGCATAAAACGTGTTTGTTTCTATTAAAATCCATTTCTAGCCCAAATTATCAAATATGTTTACTGTACAACTGTATTCATACAAATATTGTTTAGATACTATTGTGTATATATTCATGCCCAATCCATTAAGCATCAACTAACCCATTACTTAATTTTGTGACACATGAAATCACAGAACTAACATATACAAAAATAGAGTGCTCTCCACTCAAGCCATGAGCAACCCCTTTTGTACTTGGTTCCCTGACCTTCTTCCCTTAGTTTGATTCCTTCTCCACATCTCCTACCTCTCACAGCACTTAGTATGGCAGGGATTTTGATACATACATACACACACACCCACACACACACCCTATCTTAAGTCAGTGTATTAATCAAACAGGGCTGTGACTTTTTTAATTTCACGGAGACTGAGAGGTCAAATGAATTTATTAGAATGAGAATTTTCAACAAGCAGGATGCTGAGTTTGAATTTGTTTATTTCTCTCTCTTTTATATTTTTCCTTTGCGTCTGCTGGAGAAATCTAAAATCCAGATCATCCCAAGAATATGCACCCACAGAGAACTCCAAGCCAGATAAGGGGATTAATAATTGTACAGTCTAAGGAATGCAAATATCTTAATGTTCTTGAAGATTACTGTGGATTTAGAAAAATAATCAGAAACACAACAGAGGTTTAGATTTTTTTTTAGTTTTTTTAGCTATAAATAAACATAGCAGACTTGATACTGTAGGACATATTTCTGGTCTAAATTACAAGATATAACTTCACTGAATAGTTTTGCTCTGCTGGCAGACTGGGTTGAATTTGTGTCCCTATTTATGGCTGCTGACCCTATCATTCTTGGGCAAATCTTAGGTATGTCCAAATGGGTACTTGAAAGTCACTGTAAAAGGCACTGTAAAAGACAAGAAGACAAAAGTATGATTCTTGGGACCTACAAAGCACAGAGATCCTGCAGCAATGGTGAAAAAGGAGAAAAGGCAAGAAGGTGGCAGTATGACATGCAGCTGAAGCTGGCCAAACAGGGAGGGGACAACAGACCCAGAGCAGAGACGGGGGTCCCAAGCCCTCAGCCCTTGTATGCCACGGGGAAGGAAAGCCATGGCTAAGAGGCACAGCACCAACAGGTGCAACTGCTGGGGATGGCAGGGGCCTTTTCCACTTGGGGAGATGGGATACTGACAAAGAGAAACCTCCAGAGAGGGTTCAAAGCAAGAGCCTGCATTAAATACCCTGAATCACACCGTAAGAAGACCCCTTCTCTCTCCACCAGCCACAGAGGAGCTATAACAATCTCAAAATGTCAGGAATGTCAACACCCCTTTTTGTCCTTATCCCCAGAAGGCCAATGCTGTGTGCCCTATCTGTCAGGCGCATCAGCCACGTGCAGCCCAGAGCCCTTTGCCTGCAGTCCAGGAGCGAGCGCACCCCCCAAATGTACCCACCCTTCTGGCCCCTGGTTTGGCCTTAGTTCAAATGCCTGCGAAAGAAAGTCTCCCTTAGAAATGTTCTGACTCCTCCTGCTTCTTGACAAATTTGAAATAAAACAGCAGCTGTGGTATTGTATGTACCTCGATCTTCTAGGCCCAATTGGAAAATGGAAGTAGGGAGATTAATGAAAAATAATGCCCCTCCCCCAAAATAATGCCCCTCCCCCAAATGCTACTTTTTCCTTTTTAAAACAGGAAGAAAAAGGAGGGTGGACTTGGAGATATAGCAAAAAACCAATATTATCTCTTAAGTTGTCCATCCTTATTTTAATAGAGAACACCAACAGAATTCTAGATTCATTATTAGATAGAATAATAATATAATGAAATAACATATCAGCTTTTCTCATCTGAAAATTTTCCTCCCTTGCAATTTAAAGTAGGAGTGAAAATGAGTGTATTTATCTCCAACAAAATAACAACCAAAACCTTCAACCATTGAGATCTAAAATCTGTGACATTTGCAGCATGTGTAACAAAGGCCCCAAATTAGTCACAGCAAAATCAACACGAAAAACATGAACTGACATCATTGTCTCACCTTTACATCAGTTTCAAGATATGACAAGACACTAAAACAATTTTCAAATCATAAAAGTCAAGGTCATCTCAAGGCGGCATGGGGTAGCACTTGGTATTGGACTACAATAAACTAATAGGGCATCCAACAAACCAATGCAAGAGGTGAGAGAATTGTTCCGACCTGCAAACTAGACCAGATTTTGCCAGAACAGGGGGGACACCTATCACCGTGCTATTTGGCATCAACGATAGAGGCCAGCAAAGCTTTCAGCAGGCTGAGGACACTAAATGAACTCATTAGGCCCCAAAGCACGTTATTCACATATACAACCATTGTTTGTGCCAATAGCCATCCCATTCCAGGGGAATCCTATAAGAAAATCTGAGCTTCCACCTAAATCCAGGTTAAACATGCTTTCCTTTTAATCTTAGAGTTGTTCAACAAGAAACCCTCATTAAAGCCTCAGAGCTGCAAACCCAGCCAGTGGAGAACTGGGAAAAGGTTGACACAAAACTGCATGAGACACAATGGTCAAGGGCTGTGTGCTTTTTCTAAACCAATCTGGTCATTCTTATAATAATCTACTGGCTGGGCACAACTGCTGCCCAAGAAAAATGGTGGATAGCAATTGCTCTGGAAAAGGTTTAGGAAAACCTCAGAATAAATAGCTTATCTGCTTGCAAAGAAACTTTATGTCAAAGTCAGGAATCTGGTGACTTGCTATTCCTGAACTTCAAACGTCAGTGACAGTAAGGACAAGTGCATGCCTCCAGAAGAAGGCTCTCAACAGGTTTCTTAAATAATGATAAGCATCTGCTTGTGCTCAGCCTCTGGAGCCCCAGCTTCTTCAGACTTTCAGCAGTAATGTGAAGAGAAAGTGGCCTGCTTCTTCAGAACATTGGTTTGTTATTAAAATAATATGTCCATTGCTGAGGGCAGACAGACATAAAAACCCTGCTCTCTGGCCATGATTTATGCCTGCCACAACTAACTCTTCCTGTTTAGGTCTGGGAGTTTTTTTGTCATTTCTTTAACCTACTACCAAATCAGTATTATTTTCTTAAAGGTTGATCTCCCTTGATCTCAAAGTAACATTTCAAAGAACTACATTTTTTTTTAAATTGTGAACCATCTGCTTTCTCTATCAAAACAGTAAAATTAAGTGGCTCTCATTGTACAAAGTATCAAGGGCCAACACTGGCTTCTTATGAAGCCAGAAGGACATTTTTAAAAGTAGCTTCAGAGTACAATGATATGAAAGAGCGATGTAGTTAAACAGCAGCCCTCATCATTAAGGATTTCCTAGGGGCAATTTTCAGGGTGGAGGAGAAAATGAAGGAAACCTTGGAGGCAGTTTGAACCTCACCCCCACTGCCCCCACCCCACACACACACCCCAGCACCACATTTGGGTACTTAGCACTTAAAATGGAAAAATAAAGCCACAAAATCTAAGAAGGTGGGGAGAGCACAAAACACAGCTGAGAGTGACAACTGATTGCAGCAACAAAGGAAGATGGACTCCTTCATCTAGTTAATTATAGCTTGTCCCGTGTTACTGGGCCCATGCTCTGGGGGTGTGCATGTGTGCGTGGGTGTGCGTGCACTGCTGAATTGCTCTGTTAAGGCGGGCAGCCTTAGTGTTTCCCTTTTAATGATGCTGCCAGATGACTAGCCCAAAAGCTCTTAATGAATGGGAAGAGAGACTGCCAGGCAGCAGCAGCCCAGCTCTCCCCAGGGGCAGGCTTGCCCACAGAGGATCCTTTCCTGGGTATCAGGCTCCATGACCCAATCAAACAATAACAGGGCCAGTTGCAATGTATGTCTGAGGCCAGGCATCATGCCCTCTGGTCCAGGATACACGTGCAAATCCTTTATGGCACAGCTGAAGAAAGAAATCATGCAAACCAGGGATTTTTCCAAAAATAAAATGACATTTACTATAGAGAAGAGCGCTCTGATGAGTGATGGAATCTGTTGTTCACACCTCCTTTCCTAATTTCCTAAAACTAGTAATTCCTTAAGAAATAGGCTTTTTTTTCTCCTCTGAGCCTCCTACCCCAGCTCCATCAGCAGTTCCCTTTTCTAGTTAGAGAGGAGAGCTGACAAGTCCCTTGTCTCCCACATGGTCCTTCTTAAAATAAGCATCTTGAGGTTTTCTAAAACTCAAAGACCAAGGAAGACTCCCTAAGAGTCCCCATGTACCAAAAAGAGTGCATTCCAGCAAGGTCAAAGGATGGGACTCAGAGGAAGAAGCAAAACCCTCATCTTGAGAGATGTAAAGAATGGATGAAGAGGAAAAATCTTTCTGACACATAGTTCAGACCTTTTACCTGCTAGACAGGTCCGCTTTGCCAAGAGGATGACCTGATTCCTTGGCTGCTGGCATACATGTTGCCTGCATTTTCTAACTAGACAAAGCAGTAGCACAGGCTGGGGAGCAGTCATTTTTGTTTGATTCAACCATGATATGCACAACAGCCAAGGGCTCCTTGCAGGCCCCAGCAGTGAGGCCAGCCGGGAGTGCAGTTTTGTTATTGTAGCCGGAGGCCCACTTCCAATCCAATTACACACAACAGCTGTGCTAGCTCCTCTTTTCCATCCCCTTTGCTTCCTCTGCTATGTAATTCCAGGATAGGTTTTGTCATTATCGGGGTCAGTGAGTCAGGGTGAGTGGCACCCACTCTGAGTGATCAAAGGAATAACAGCATGAGGAAGAAGCCAAAGAGAAAGTCATTTACCCCAACATCTAGAGGCAGAAACAGTGATCAAACCATACTATCTCCTTTCCCCCATGGCAAAAACAGTATTCTGACATTGCACGTGGCGTATTCCTAGAAGTATGCACATGGGGAGGGCTATAAACATGGTGGTGTTTGAAAGCATGAAAATAAAAATGCAAGTTTTTGCAAAGACGTCCACATGCACAAGAGAACATGTGCAGGGAGCAAGACCTGAGGGTGAATGTTTTTTATGGCTGACCCATAAGAAGATGTGTTTCACTGCAAATCAAAGCACCTGATCAAGTAGGTGCACAAGTTGGGAAAAGAAGAACTGTTAGGCATGGAATAGAATTCTTCAGCTTGGAAAAGACATCTCTGATAATATATATGATAGAGGTAAAATCCCAAATAATACAGAGCAGATGAACGGGGAATATTTCTTTTTCCTATTTGTCAGAACACAAGGAGTAGGAGTCACTGAATGAAATTCTCAAGTAACAGGTGTAAAAACAAGTGAAAAAAAATACTTTCCACATTTGAATGATTAAAAAAATGGGACTTGTTATCACAGTATACTGTGGAGTTAAAAAATATAAGTGGATTAAGAAAAACAAAGACTGGACACGTCCAGAGAAAATATGTCCATCAATGACTGTACAACACCATGATCTGGATGCAGTATCAGGTCAGAAAATCCTTAAAACAGTGACTACTAGAAACCACAAAGGCATATCAGGACAAGACCAATGCTAATGTAATTTCTTAAACTTCTTCCAAAGCATCAGCTTTCATAAAAAGATGCTTCTGGACTAGATGAATTCTTGCTCTGACCCCATTGATCACTACTGCCATATTGTTGCAAATGGGTGTGCATGGAGCTGAAAAACATTCACATGTCAGTGCAAGAGAATCCAATTTGGGGACAGTGACTGTGCAAAGGGCATGCAAGAATGAAAACAATGGTGACACCTACAAAGAAGAACGTTAGCCTGTACAAACTGATTTCAAACACCTGTGTGAGTGGCACTGAAGATACAGCATGGGTGGATTCTTACTCTGACGTAGTACCTTCTGCAAATAGGAAACTTCAGATGGGCTGAAACACAATTCACACATTTTCATGCCCAAAAAGCAGAGTTCAGCTTCAAGGAAGCAGAAGCCAGCATACAGATACTGCTTAAATGACCCTATGACATGGAGTTAGGGAGACAGACTAAAACAGCAGCCCTGAGATGAAGAAGGGAAAGAAGCATTAAAAGATGGAGTTTGAAGAATTAAAGACCTGGATCAAAAAAGTGCTAGTATCCTTGTGCCTTCAAGGACCTCTGTATCCTTATGAAGGAATTGTTCAGGCAAACAAGGACTAATTTTTCCTCAGGGCCCCAACTAACTAGGTCATTTCTACTGGGCTGTGTCCATTCAGTTACATGCGAACTCTAGTCAGCAGTAAAATCATGACAGAAAATGCCCAGAACTTCATCTCAGCCTCCTCCCCATGAACATCTGAAGATCTCTCCCACAAAGGGGGTAAGCGTGGCACAAATAGGAAAAGAACTATTTAAACTTTGACACCCCCCAAGTATCAGTACCAGTCACCATAATACCAAGGACACGTATTTAGTTCTTTCTCCTGCACATATTCTTCCACTGGAAAAAAATAAGTGAGACAGGAGCATATCACTTGCTCCTTGATCTACTGGTCTTTTCCCAACAATTTGTCTTTCAGAACCTAGACCACTGGCAAAGAGTAGAAGGTACAAAGAAAGGGGCAGATATTGTGCAGAGGTGACAGAGGCATCCATTCTGGTCTGTGCTGTACACCACTCCCCAGCCAAGGCACTTAACCTCTCTAATAAGGCTCTGAACCTCCATAATGCTCAGCCCAAGATCTCTAAGCATGTTGTAAAGGTAAGGTGAGGCTGTAGCTATAACCCTAAAGGGAAAACTGAAGTACTGAAAGCAGAAATTATTTCTCCTCTACACAACATAGCGAGTCAGTGACCCAGCTGAGTACAGACAGCAAGAATCCCAACTCCAGGGCCCTGCTTTAAATACCCGACTTTGCTGCTTACAGTGTGGTGGTGGTGTTTTGTGATCGGGGACATCATAATATTTGCAGGGCAGCTGGGCTAACATCTGACAAACTCCTTTCATTTGTGAAATAAGCCAGATGGGATCTTCAGTTGGCTCTTGAAAGGAGTGTAGCACACCAGCCCCTGTTGCCAGAGTACCCCTTCTTCACAAGCAGAGACCTCACAGCCAGGAAAGGCTCATACTACACATTTCTGTTTACTTTGAACAAGACCAACTTCTTTGCACCTTGCAGGAACTGCGCCCAGCAGAGCCCTGTGGTCCCCACTGCTGCCAGCCCCAGCCTGTTCACAGCTTCCTTCTCTTATTGGGGAATCAGTTCTCACCAGTCTATTCAACAATAAAAAATACTCAGTTAAACAATGGGCTCTTTACAGCCCTTCTGATGCCTGTGGGCAAATAATTAACACTAGCTCATAAAATCCCTAATTTGTCTTGCAAACAGTGGATGGTTAAAGTAACCATTTTGACAAGGGCCCTGGATTCTGTCCTCACAATACAGATAGCTGGATGGCCAAATAGAAAGAAAGCCTCTGCACAGCCAGGCAGAGGGGAAGCGCACACCCAAACCCTCACAGTGGTCCACATCGCTGCCCAGTCACAATGCCAGTGTCCTCCTCAGGGGGAGCTGAGCAGAGGGATTAGACTGCCTAGGAGTAAACAGTTACAGAGCCCAACAATGAGGTGTGGGTAATTGTCAGACTGAAAACATACAGACGAGTGCAAGAGCACATGGGAAAGAGCATTCACGTGTGACTAGAAATCCACGCGAGAAAGCACACAGCAGTCCTGAGAACAAGAACACATGTGTATGAGCAATGTCGAGAATAAAAAATGCACATCCAAGCATATACATTATGAGAATAAGAGGGCAGTGGGGCAGAAGAGCCCATTCTGAGAGCAGAAGGATGGACTGCTCCACGGTGCCCACACTAATAGAAGCATGGTCCTGTCTTGGTTGTGCCATCCCTGCTGGGGCTCCTACTTGTGACACCATCATCCCTTGCACACTGTGCAGGCCTTGGAGATGGCCTTGATGTTGTTCAAGGCAACACTTGTTCGTGGCATAATATCATGAGTCCTACTGGTAGAGCATAGCAAGGCCATGCCCTCCCAGTTCAACCTTCCTCCCCCGCCACAGACACCAACAGCTTCAGGATGTGCTGCAGAGACCTGTGACCCCAAGCCCTTGGTGCATGTCCTGTCAGATCCTGCCAAGATAAGAGGAGACAGGAGTTCCTGGACACCTCCGACTGGAGCAGAGTAGGTACATGTTCAGCCCTGTGGGTCATGGAAAAGATTCAATGTTACGGTTGACAGAGTCTTTCTTTCCAATGCATGCCAGACAACATTTACCATTTGGCCACTTCCATCCCCATTGTTGCCAGCTGAGATGCACACAGAATGCAAAGGACCTCAGCAGAACAAAAAGAGGGCTGATGAGAGAAGCCAAAAGGCTAAATATGCAGGGAAACTACCCGACTGGCTGGCCCTCACTGCACCTCTCTGAAGTGTTTCACAAAATCTGATTATCCAAGTGTAGAAAAGAAGAAAATTGAACGGAGAACTCATTCCAGGTCCAGGTTGGGTTTAGCAAAAGTTATGCAGAAAGCTGAGAAGGAAAAGAGCCTTGACTCTCCCACCATCCCACTCCAGCCAGGGCACTGCCAGCTGCCTCCCTGAGCTCTCATTTACATTTCACATAATGATAAACCAGGTGGAGCTGCCTGAGTGTGAGGTAAAAATTAGTTTCTTAAGCTTCAGTGGCAGCAGGACATGGACTACAGCGTAAGGTGGTCTAGTTCGATTAACCCTTGTAGCTGAAGTTGGGGGACTCAGATCCTTTTGGCAATGAGAGAGCAATCTGAGGAGGGAGGTTTGGAGTTCTCTGTGGTAAAATTCTTCCTTGTGGAAGAACTCCCCAAATAAACAAGCACATAAAGCACACATTCTTTTTTCCTTTTAAATGAATCATTTGTGCCCTGTCGGGAATTAAAGTTTTGATACCTAAATAAGATCACACATTCACATTTGGCCAGAAAGACACTCACTGGTTTTTAAAACCTAAAATAAAACAACAAAAACCCCCTTTGTTAGTGGAAATGAAACTCAACAGGTTATCAGTGGGACTAGCAAATGGAGTAGACTGCAATAGGAGAAGGAAAATGACTGAACTAGATTTGTATGCCAGACAACACATGATGTATCAGAAATAAACTGTATATAATGCAATGTTCAATGCCAGGTAATTAGCAATACAAGCAACCATTTTTAATGTAATTTTCATTCAGAAAACATCCCTTTAACTGACCAACACAACATAATCTCTGAAGAGGGAAGTTTGTGACCTTTGCTACTATGAAGCCCTTCTTTTAGCAAAGACTTTGCAATCCAGACCCTGTGATGTCCAGTATGA
Organism: Theristicus caerulescens; assembly: GCA_020745775.1. Taxonomy (NCBI): domain Eukaryota; kingdom Metazoa; phylum Chordata; class Aves; order Pelecaniformes; family Threskiornithidae; genus Theristicus; species Theristicus caerulescens. Next base: position 47,377,581 of record CM036564.1, on the reverse strand, counting down.
AGATTTGTCCCGTACGCTTTCAGGAAGCAGGATGAGATTTCTGCCCCTGGTAACTGCCCACCACCACTCCTCAAAGAGCAGCCTTTCAGCTCAGCAGAAGCAACACTTACCTGGAATATGATTGACATCTGTCGAGGTGTTTTCATGGCAAGCAGAAGGGAGAAAAGGAAAAGAGAGAGAGAAAAGAGAGAAAAGCCATTAGAGATGCACACAGCAACTCAGCATCCTTGCATGGAAATCAATTTCATGCAAAACCAAAAGTAATTAGGTTTGTTTGAAGGCCACCCATTTGCAGCCAAGCACCCAGCCATGCAAGGGAGGAGGCACTGGCTCCCTCTCCACTGTGCATGTAAAAGTGAATCCACCATCATATCTGTCCGGAGAGAGAGTTCCTGGAATCAGATAGACCCAAGCCACATCAGTTCCTGTAAGAATATTGGTTATAATATTCTACTGTTTTTCACACACAAATGCAAAAGAAAGAAACAAAAAACAACCTGCCTGAAATAAGTTTCTATCGCACATAAATTCAAGCAAGTTTTCAGAAAAAAGAAAAGAACCTGCTCCCCTCTTACAAGGGGCCGTGTGAATTTATGACCAGGTGCAAGACACTCAACATAGTCCCAAAGTCTAGAAGAGAGCCCATTCCTTTTCATTCCTCCTGCCCATCATTCCCAAAACAACATCCTTCATTGCAGACAGCAGCAGGGGTGGGGGAGAAGGAGTGCCAGAGGCTTGCACACCCCCCATGTTGTCATTTCACAAAATGTTGAATTCAGACCAAATGTCATTCAGTATTTTTTCTCTTTGTGACATAAGTCCACTTTTCAGAATCAATCACATAAATCCCAGAATAAATTAGTCCTTTAAAAAAAGAGAGGAGCAAGACTATGTAAGTGATAGCATCAGTCACAGAAAAAGCGTATCTTTGAATGTAGTGTCTGTTTTGGGCAGAGCCCACCAATCCCACAGAATGTACTTTAAAAAAACACCTCCCCTAACTTTTTTTAGCATCTCAAGTTTAGTCTTGTTCTGAATAGCTACACTTATCATAACACCATGAGAGATGAACCCCTGAAATCTCATGGGATTAGACTAAATCAATATTTTCCTTCCAAGGCAGCCCTCCAAATTAAAAAATTAACTTGCCTGAGGAAACAGTGGGGCCAGGTGCATAGGTAGCATTCTTCCCTGGAGGCTTGTACCTTGCCCAGGCGTTGTGCTGCTGCAGGTATCATCTCTCCAGTAAGACTTCAAAGCAATACATTAATGATTTGGACTACTACCACTTCTGCCACAAGTCTAGGAGCATGACATGCTGGGTGCTTTGGCTACACACCAAGGTCTAAGAATGTATTTTCCTTCCCCGAATATCCCCTCCAATTTCCATCAGTATTCCCCCTTCCTGTCCAAAGCAGCTGTGTTGCTGTGAAACCGGTGCCACTTGTCTTCCCGAGACACTTGCATTTCGGTGGTGAGTGAGTGATTCCTGGGCATGTTGCTTTTTATTTATCACTTTCTGTTGCTTTTTGCTTATCACTTTGTAATGACTCCAGAATCATTTGAGGAAAAGTCCCTGTGATACATCACACATATATCAAGCCATCCTGCCCTAAGGAGGTAATAACCCAAATAAAACAATGCACAAAGAGGGGAGGGACTGTTGCATCAACTCATTTAATTTCCGTAGCTTCTACTAAACATACATGTCAGATCTGATGAGTGTTATTTGTCGCCTTTCCTCTTTTAACACATAATTGTATCTAAGAACTAGTGTCTTGGCATGCAAGCCTGGAAGGACACTTAGCACTGAAAGTTTCCCTGAAAGTAATTATTTTTAGGTAGGAAAACAAGTGTCAGGCAGCAATGCATGCACTGAGGATGGAAGGCAAAAGGAGGCGAGAGCAGGGGCAGAAGGAATGAGCAGACCTTCAAACACCACTGCAGAACGAGAGCACAATGCCAAAGAATTTACAAGTCCACAGCTAGGACATGAGTTGAGGTGTTGCTTGGGAAAATCAGTGGCAGTCAGAGATGATCACACACTTCAGAAGAGTAAGAAGGGAGCACCATAAGGTACTGCAAATGTTTCTGATAATCCAGCAGCTGCCCCAAAGCCTATTCTAAGCAGGTACAAAGCTCTAGACCCACGTTGTCCTCTCAGCCTCCCTGCACACCTGACAAAGGAGCGGGCACAGCTGCAGCCAGGGCTACCTCAGGGGTCCAGGAAGAGCAGGCAGCCTCACCAGGGTGTCTGTGCTCCAGGAGGAAATCTGTGGGATGTTTAGGGAATAAAAAGGATCAGCAGATAGAAAGGGCAAAGGAAAGACCAACCAAGGATGAGCAGGGGATAAACACATTAAGCAAATAAGAGAAGAGGCAGCGGGCTGTAACTGATACACTGCTTGAAATAATACTTATTTAACTGTGTGCAAATTAAACAGGTCATGAAGCTGTTAAAAAGGGGAACAATGAAGTGTTAAGAGCTACACAAGCATTTCTAAAACGTAGTTTCTCAATGGCAAGTAACAGGGGGCAGACAGCAAGGGGATTTCCTTTTACCCATATTTTTTGGGATGTCCCTAAGACCAGGCATCCCCAATCCTGACTGGTTTTCTTTTTGCTGTATCTTTTTTGGAAAGTCTCCACCCAACACAATTTCTGTATACACTAGTTGCATCAGAAAAGTCACTGTTTGTATCTCTGCAACACTTTTGCAGTATTTACCTATGTGGCAGCCCAGGTCATTAGTGTTACTTCCCATACTAAATACAAAGGGAGTTTCTCATATTGCAGACACCCCCCCATGTGGTATCTGCTGGCAAATGCTGATTTTCAAATTGTGAAAGTACTTGTTTTTTATTTTAAAACACACATGAGAAAGCACTGCTTTCTTTGTGAAGACAAAAATGGTGTACAGTCAGTCAGTCAGTCCTCACAAAAGACCCTACAATAAATACCACTGTGGCATACAATTGAAATTGCCATGCAAGTCCTCACAGGAAACCCCGTAACACCTCTGCAGTGTGGTGTGCCACTCCACTGTGGTGCACAATTAAAACTGTGGTTGCTTATATTGATAAAAGGGGCCCTTAATAAGAAACCTCTGATGCAGTATCTTAAGGCTGGTGGCTCCACAATTAGAAGAAATCTAATGCCTCAAGAAAGGTAGAAGACAGAGATGGCAAATAGGCAGAGTGGCCAGATTTGGGGAGCTGAGTTGACTCTCCTTCAGACCCTGCCATCTGAGACATTCTCTCAAATTCTCTTCATGTTTTTCTGGTTTGTTTTCAAAAGGACTGTTTAAAACATGTCCCCGCTCTCTTCCTTGTCCATCAGCACTACCTTCCTCCCCCCATAGGGACCCCCTACTTGCCACAGGGACTGAGGAGGTACAGCATTCCCCGATGAAACAGGGAGCAGGCAGAACCATGCCTAACAAAAAGCCCAGTGACCATGGGACTTACTGCTGTGCAGATGGAGGTTTCCCCACTTTCTCCAGCTCAGAGCACTTCAAACACAGAAAGGTCTGCCTCTTAACAAAAGACAAGGCAGAGTTTGCTTTATCCTATACACAAGAGTCCATTTATTGCTCCTTTGTAAAGGGCTGAGCAGCAAGCCGGTGCTGTTTGCTTTTGTTCTTTGATGCTAATAGCTGGGTTGAAAGAGGGATCAGCAGGGCTGCTGCCTTTGTCTGGTGCAGCCCCAGCCATCTGGGTGGGGTGGAAGGGGAAGGAGAAGGATGAAGAGAAGCGGGAGGAACAAAGCAAACATTATTATAGCTCAGATCATTCCCGTGCCTGTAGAGGAAACATCTGAGGTATTTTTAACTCTAACATTTTTAACAAGAAGTTTAGCAATAAGGGAAGGTGTTATGAGAGTGCACTTTTGTCTCCAACTGGAAGGCAAGGACAGCACAGACTTTCTATGCACACCAGCCCTACCAGTACACATCACCTTGACCTGAAGAGACCTGCTTTTGTTCCCATCTCCATGGTCCATTCAATCTTGTCCCCCACTTTGATGGGCTGTGGACACCTGTCTTCTGCCAGCTAAAGTGAGAGCCACTGACTGAATTCACACATCACAAACCAGCTGTCAGGCGGGAGCATCCTAAGCTAAGTGGAAATAAGCACCTAGAAGTGAATGGCACTGTCTTGTACTAGGAGTCCCTCAAGCTCTCTGGCATCCCCCTCCATGGCTCTCTGGTTACCCTCTCTCTGAACATCAGTGTGTGGAGAGGACTGGGGATCAGGCAGAAACTGGGGAGAGGAGGAGGAGGGAAAAAGTTATATATTTTTGTCATAGCAGACCCACTCCCAAATAAGAGGAGATCCTGCCTTTAGACAGAAAAATTACCTTATTCTGAAGCTCATTCAGTTACCAACACCTAAAAAAGCTTTTTTAAAGCAGATTTGGCTCTCATCATGCTGAAAATACGGAAAATGGATATCGGTACAATTTCACTGGTAGAAGCATGACTGGTTGGGAACTCTCAGTCACTTACTTTGACTTACTGATATATATGAAAACAGTTCAGAGACCATAGATTGATGCATTTATGGCAGCCTGTGAAATGATTCAAAAGATATGTGATGAGCCAGCCTGGGCTCCTGTGGTGTGGTAGTAAGAGATGCTGGTGACTCAGAACCAGGTGATTTCCTCTTAACTGAGCTCTGATGCAACATTTTAACAATATGATGAAGAGCTGCATTTTGGCTGAGGTGGAAACCTTTCAAATTGCAATGAGCAAAGTCTTCATTAATTTGATACTTCATCAAACAAAGTGTTAATTCCAGATGCTGATTTGGCAAGTGGTCTCATTCCATCCTAACCTGGTCTGTTAAGGTAAAGGTAAACATATGGTCCTTCTTCACCTCCTATGCCAAGCTGTTGGGGACCAGTGTTGGTGGTGCAAAACTGTACAGACTCCTTGTCTTTCTCTTCAGGACACAGTGTTTCAAAGCCACCTGGGAGGGTTACAGTGACATAAAAAGAAATAGCATTTACATTGTATAAACAGCTTCTAACAACAATTTGCTTGGGTAAAGACGGGCTCTGTAATGAGATCAATTCCAAGCATTAGCACAACATCCCTGTAGTGCCCATGCTCACACAGGAGACAGGCACCTTGAAGAGTGTTGTATTTATGGTTAACTAGGTTAAAATCTTGGCTCCATTAAATTCATAAAAGACTTGACAGTTACTTTGATAGTGTCATGATTTTATCCCTCATATTTATTTAACATCTTTTGTCTTACTCTGGTAGTAGGCTCCATCCCTGGTATCCTTCCACTGATTCCAGTGGAATTGCCACAGAAGTAAATTTGACCAATTCTATTTAATCTGCTAAATGTTTAGGATACTGAAACAAATCCAAGACCACTCGAGCCTATGATGTGTGTCACTGAGCTGCACACTGGGATCATGAAGAACTTCACAGTATTAACAGGTGTAGGCCTTATTGTCTCAGTCCAGAAGAATAGGACCCTGTAATTTGTGTTAATGGAGTGTTGAACACTTCTGATTTTATTCAGTAGAGACAAGTGGTGACACATACACAAACAAGTTCATTACAATCAATTACATTTCTCTGCATCCTTTGTCCTACGGGATCTCTTAGGCTTCAGTCTCTTGGGAATAGTAGTACTCACTTGATATGTTGCATAGAATTGCAGACATTTGTGGTACTGTGCCTTTGCACAGCTAATACTTGGGACCTCAAAGCACTTATTAGCTGTGAATATAGGAATCATTCATCCAGTACTGAAATGCAGCCAGCTCTGAAGTGAAAGAGACAGATGTTTAACGGCTTATAGGAACGCCATACAGCAATTTAGCGTGTCAGAGTTAGAACAACAAGAACTACTTAAAGAGGCAGAATGAAACTTGGCTGATTATACTAAAAGTGCCATGTGATTTTAAAGCACTCCTGATTTAAATGAGGTGAAGGGATTTGATTTCAAATCTTATCTGAATGATTAACAGTGATTTGATGCCTCCAATGCTTTTTTCCATACTGTGTGCATTAATGTTGTGAGAAGCCTGCCCTCTCCACAGGGTCAAATGTGAGGTTGACTGACATGTGCCTGAGTACGTCACCCTCCAAAGTGTATGAAGTTTGAGTGGATCCTATATCTACTAAAGAAAACGGACCCTTTACCCCAAGGGACCAAGCTTTCTCCTCTCAGGCAACCAAGATACTCGGGCAGAGTGTGCGCTATAGCTAGCTGGGGAGACATTTGCAAGCCACTATGGTTTCGCTACAATTGCCTGGCCATTTAGAAAACTGCTTTCATATCAACATGGTACAGATGGATTAAGTATGCCTGCTGCTTTCACAAACCAATGCTCAGAGTTACTTAGCTCCAGTAAGAGTAAAAAAAACAACAAAAAAAATCTTAGAGAAATGAATTCATAATAATCCCTCTAATTAACTCTGTATCACTACTATTCTTAGATAAAGCTGCTTGCTGATTGCACAGCGTTCAGTGAAAGTACCATCCTCTCGCACACATCCCAACAAATATGCTCATGTGCATTCCTCGGGGCCCTGGCTACATTGCTGGGGAAAAAGTCAGTAGTTCTGTAGCCTACTACTAGCAAAAATCCAACCAGAATTTAATTACTCAGTGCCCTCCAAACAATCTGTTGATCTTCACTTAAACTGCCTAGATACATTGCCTGAGCACTGTAGGATGAAGCTTCTTTCTATTTCATCCTAGGTGCCTGGGCACTGCAGGAAATAGAGGATTTGCTCCCTGGTATTTTGCACAGCACCCCTGTACATCTCCATTCAGCCAGTTGTGTCCACAGTCTTGTGGAGCACACAAAGATACATAACTGTGTAACTTCTGAAGGGCAGGTGCAAGGAGAAAAAAACAGTGGTGTCCTCTGTATTCACCATAGACTGACAAGAAACTTACAATGCAAAAAGGGAAGTTTTGGTTTAATGTTAGAAAAATTTGGTAGCAACAGGGTAGTGAGGCTCTGGAATAGCTTGGCTACTGGGAGTTAGTTAGCCACCAGCATTGGAGACTATTAAGAAAAGACTAGATAAGTATTTCTCATTAATTTTTCAGATACACCTGATCTTGTCTTGGAAAGGCTAGTTGACCCTTGAGACCTTTTCCAATCCCATTTTCTATGATTTTATTATTCTAATTCAAAACGCACTCTCCCCAGACAATCCCGTCAGTAACAGCTGTCAGGCATCACAAGCTAAGAGGTTCAGTAATGGAGCAAGGCAGACACTAAGGCCAAGCTTCTGACAGCAGCCAAGTGTGGGTACTCAGGGAAGAGTCAAAGGAACTGAGAAAATTCACAGTACCCTTATTAACAGCTTCCAGCAATGACTGGTGGAGGTTGCATCATGATCGAAATGTTTAACAGCCCTTGATGGACTTTTCCCTCCTTGAATTTCCATCTCTTCTGGAGCTAGAATTGATGCAGTGTGAAACAGTAGTTTTGTTTGTTTAAAACCTGCAGCTGAATATATCGCATTGGGCATCCCCTACCTGTTGCTTTATAAAATATTATGAATAAACATTCTCTATTCATCATCGCCACAGCACTCAATTATAACTATCTACCCCACCTCCTGCTTTAGCCACTTCTTTTCTAAACTGAAGAGTGCTGGTCCACCAAGACCCTCCACATATGGCAGCCATTCTGTGCCTTCAGTGAAAAGACATCTAAGTTACCTACAGCGGGACCAGTTTTGAATTGTATCCTTGCGTTAGTTATACCAGGCCATTTGTGTATATTTTAGCACAGGTCTAAACCCATCAGAAGCCTGTCCCTCCCCTAGGGGCATACAGTACTACACAATCTGGCCAAAAATCCAATGAGAACAAAGCTATTATTCTTGTCAGAAACACAGGCTGACAAGTTTATGAATAAAAAAATACAGACTGTGTTTGAACAAATCAGCCTAAGAGCACTCTACCTCTCTGCAGATCCTTGTTCCTCACCAGGGCCTGGTGCAGATCCAGACCTCCTCTTCTCTTTCTGTTTAGCAGTATCACACACGCAGCCCTATAAAGAGGGCACTCATCTGCCCTAGAATTCATTTGCAAGACTTTGGCCAAGAACAAGCTATAGCTCCTGTGAAGGAGGAATAGATACCAGAGGATAAACAAAGCATGTCATAGAAAAACACAGACACTCTGATAGTGTGTGCCCAAGTTATGCATGTACAGCACACAGTCTCCTCCACAAACACTACGATTTGTCATTCAATGTTCCACGCAAACAGCAAAAGCCACCATATGGTTCATCATGTTACGTACTAGAAGTGCCAAAGCTTTTTCCACTTAAGTGGCCAGTCACAGAAAAAAAGGGGACTAAATTACTTTCCTGCCTTTAGCTGCAATGTTTGGGACCACTATTTATAAGCCATTCATATATTAGGAGCAGTGGCAGGGTTACATAGAAAATTGGGTTTGCATTTTCGTAAGTCATCTTCAATGGTAAAAAGAGGAAGATGATTTCTCTTTCCCTCCCAGCTTGGAAGAAACAAGAATCTATGACCTTCTAAAAGCATACACTGCTCATACTTATGCCTGTTTTTTCACACTTCTATAACATTACCTAGGCATATCTGTACCTGCTTCCATGTGAACACTTACGGCTGGAAACTCCTATCCTCATTCAGATTTCCCTTCAAGGTGAGACAGCCTCACTCACACTTCGCAAAGCCTTTCAAAAACTACTTGCAAGAGAGTTACATTCCCATGGACAGCTGCTTCCTCATGTTCTAACTACAGCTGAAACTAGCTTCCCATTACAAGACAAATTTTCTCTTGACTTCAACAAGGACTAAATCAACCAATGTGACACTTCAGTGGCTGCATCATATCACAGCAAGAGATGTTCCTGTAAGCTGGAGGTGACCCACACAACAGATCTTAGGTGTACAGGAGCCAGTTTCTCTCCAACAGCCTTCCTATTTTAATTGATTTAGGCATCAGGAAGGGATGGCAACTGGATGGATCTCCCTAAATGAAATACCCTCCCCACCAGGAATGCCCTCCCTGGATCCACCAACATAGCTACTTCTCAGATGTCTCAGATCAGGCAAAGGCAATAATGCTAGAAGGTTATCAGAACATAAAGATGACAGCTGATGATGATGCACAACAGTGGACTTTCCCATATTGACCACCACAAAAATTAACCTATTTGTGAGCAGTCTCGTGGCTTACACTAAAGTGAACTAGCCATGTGACCCAAGAAGCTAAAACTAGTTTAATTGCAGGCACTCTGCTGTCTGCTCAAAGTACTGCCATCAGGCCCGTGGTGTTTCACCTTTGTCTGCATCACCTGCAAGACTGACACACAGACTGGAAACCAGGGCATTACCTACCATATGCCACAGGAAGAGAGTGACTCTCCTCCTGTTGAGCAAGAACCTGCACGCATGCTGAGTATTTTCATCTTTGTCTTGTTCTCAGAACATCACCGTGACAGCTACCAAAGGCATTTATCACCCCCAAATCCATTGCAAATTGTGCTGCCTCCATTCCTCTCTTATCATCCAAAAAATGACAGACAGGAATGAACTTCGGGCATAGTCCCTGTAACATATACAGCACTGAGGATATTCAATAAATAGTAACACAAAGAACAGAAAAAGGAGTTAACACAAGGAGATTTAGAAAAAAAGTGATAAGTAAGCAGAGAAAGGGCTCGTTAAGCCTATGAAGTGGCCCAAGCTATAATCTATTTGCTGTACCCAGTCTTGGAATTAATAAAACAAATCCCTCAATAAGTCTGACAGAGTTATTACAGGATGCTAATATTCCCCTCAGAGCAATCTGAAGAAGCAGAGCTGGAACCACAGAGGGCTGTGACTAGCCTAGTCAGGCAAGGGTGGAGGGAGAGGAAGGGGGACCCTTCTCCAAACCCACCTGACTCTCATTGTCAGCATTGCTTACTCCTACCCCTACTCCTACTCCTACCCTACTTCCTGCTCTGGAAATGGTCAGAGGCTGCAGAACAAGGGGGAAACCTGCAAGAAGGAAAACTCCCCATCCCCACTTCTGCTGCCAACCTAATTTTACATGAGGCAGGAAGAGAGATGCTGCTCCACTGAGCTCTATGCTACCTGAGCCCTTCCCTGCTCACAGCAGGCCTGGGTGCCAGGCCACAGCAGGGAGGACATCCCACACCACTGGCCTCAGAGGCCACCACCTGAGCTCTGAAGAAGAGGCAGCTTGTGCAGCCTTGGAGGGCAAGGAACACTCCTTTGCCCGGTTACACCTGGCACTTACTAGTGCCGTATGCCAGCACTCCTTGTGCTGCATTGCAGCATCCCAAGACAGAAATGGCATAGTACAGCCATCTGCAAGGCACACAGATGTCCCATAGAAATCGAGAGGTGACATTTTCCACATTAAAAGGGACCTCTAGCAGGCTCCACCCAGTAGCCCAGATATTGTATCTTCAGTACCATGGTACCTTTTTGTTGGAAGGTCTAAGTAGAATTATTAGCATTTCACCACTGAATCCAACTCACACAATGTTTTGCACCTCCCTAAGAATCCTGAGATTATCCCACTTTCTTTCTCAATACTGATTATAGCTAATACAGAATCAAATCTAGGTTTATTACAGGATTCAGACTAGATTAATTTGTAACTAACTCAGTTCTGTATTGGGAGCCTTGCTGTTGTGGTTTAACCCCAGCCAGCAGCTAAGCACCACGCAGCCGCTCGCTCAGCCCCCCACCGGCGGGATGGGGAAGAGGATCGGAAGGGCAAAAGGGGAAAACTCGTGGGTTGAGATAAAAAACAGTTTAATAACTAAAGTAAAATAAAAAAAAAAAAAAGAACAGTAGTAATACAAAGCAAGCGGTACACTGTACAATTGCTCACCACCCGCCGACCGATGCCCAGCACATCCCCCAAGCAGCGACCGAACCCCTCCCCGGCCAACTCCCCTGCTTATATACTGAGCATTACGTCACGTGGTATGGAATAGCCCCCGCCCAGTCTGAGTCAGCTGCCCTGGCTGTGCCCCCTCCCAGCCTCCCGTGCCCCTGGCAGAGCATGGGAAGCTGAAAGGTCCTTGACCAGTGTGAGCACCACTTAGCAAGTACTTAGCACTACTTAACAAGAACCAAAACGTCAGTGTATCATCGACATTGTTCTCAACCTAAACCCAAAACACAGCCCCATACCGGCTACCAGGAAGAAAACCAACTCCATCCCAGCCGAAACCAGGACACTTGCGAAAAACACTGTATTCAAGGAGTTAGTGATCTTGACCAGACCATGTCTTCTCTGTTGGGCCTTGTACTTAGGGCTTGAGAAGCCCATACGTCAGCAGGAGTAGCCACTGCATGGGAACCTGCTGGAGTGCCCTGTGCCAGCCTGTGCTGTGTGCTGGTGGGTGTTATGACAGAAATAACATCCCAACCCATCAGGAGAAGATACATGATTCTGTTTGCTACACAAAATAAAAGGCACTACAGCATGGGAAGGAGGAGGAAAATCCATCCAAGATCCATCTGATGCTGCATGAAAGCAAGGTTTCCAGCTTCTGAAGGGATATAAGATTCACCTGTCATCTATATTCCTCTTTTTATTATATCTTATTAAAACATCTATTTTATTACACCCTTTATTGTTGAGCCTTCTTATTTAGGTCTGGAAAAATCCCTGCATACTATCTCTCGCTCGCTTTCTCACCCACCTGCTCCCCAGTGTGGAACAGCTCTAAGGAAAAGACTCCTCAGAAAAGGCTGCCACAGTGCTGGTCAGCCACCTGGTACCATCAGGTGCTAAGATCTGTGTTTCAGTAGGTCTCTCTGGCCAAGGAACCACTCACTGTCTCCTGTTCTAAACACTCATCTCTCTGAATTGCCTACTGATTTGAAAAAAAAGACTATGATCTTGAAATTTACTTGGTATCTATAATGCATGTAGCATCCCTCTGGGTTTGGTATAAGTAAGTATCAACTAATTATGGATTCATTCACTCCAATTCCAATTAGGATGGAGTTCCAGTGTGCCTGTAAAGTGAGAACTGTATTTATTACACATAAAAATATATAGTGTATGCTCCTCCAACTTACAATAATCACCCTAAATACAGCATGAGTAATCAGAAGAAATGCATCTTCTTTTGCTCTCCCTCCTACACCTACATATCATATTTAGAGTATGTGTTAGTGGGTTTTATATTCCATGTTATTGCTGTATTTGCTGCTGCATTATATATATTTAAATTAAATAGAAGTCATCAAGAGGTTCTATTGGAAGCATTTGCCTTGTTTATTGTTGAAAGGCGCTGCTTGGAAAAGAGTAACTGCTGACTTAAGTAAATGTGAAACATAATGACGGGAAACAGCTGCATTCTGCGTCTTTCAAAACACTAAATTTTCTTGTGTGAATGTCTAAATGTAGACCTCCAGCCTGCAGCAGGATCCATGCAGATGCAGACCCAAGTGCATAATCACAGGGCAGGGTAGGACCTCGTACCCACTGAATTCAGCAGATGTCTCTCTTCAATGAATGGACTAGGATCAGGCCCCTAAAATTACCAGCACTTGCATGCAGAAGAATTTTGGGTTTGTTTTTTCTATACACAGTCCAAAACACTTTAGATTAATGTGTTAACATAATACACATAAGCTCATACCCAGAACAACAGAAAACAGCCAGAGAAGGTGTAGGAAAAGAGATGTACATCTTTTTGGCATTGAAAAAATGTTTTAAAAATTCCACTCTTTCTTAAATCTGTGAAAAGGAGTGCGTGCAATAAATAGCTTCCATGCTCATTTTCTCACATCTGTTATACAAAAGACACTGCTGAGCAGTATAAAGCTTTTCACCTCCAAGCCACCAGTTCAAATCTACTGTATGTCAATAAAGACTCAAAGTTATTCCCAGCTAGCAGTCCTTCCATGACCTAAATGAAAGCAGATGAGCAGAGCCCTCAACTCATATCCTGGCTGATTTCTGAATCCAGAAAAGCCACCATCATAATAATTGGCTTCCAACAGTACACAAACGTGTTGAGCGCTGTATAAACTGAGAAAGCACAACCCCCCCCACCGCGAAGACTGCCAAACACACTGTCAAACACTAGCACTAATTGATACCTCACCTGGGTCTTAAGCACAGAAAGAACACAATTTAGTCTCTTATTTCTAAATGTAATCTCTTTGCAGAAAATTTCCACTAGATGCTTGTTGCATGAGTAAAAGCTAGTACCCCTCCTCCAGGAACTGTTATTCCTCACCAGCCGGGATCCAGCTCTAAGTGTTCATGCAGAAAAAGCACGGAAAACGAAGGCATTCGGACCAGCAGCATATGCCAGGCTGTCCCAGGGTATTTGTACCTCCATGTCCGTGATGAGGTTATGGAGACCCACAGCCCCTCTTATTCCCCAAACAATTCAGGGCCCATAACTGCAACATGAACTAGGCTAATAATCAGCTTATTCTGATTACAATTTACAGAGCCTCATTCACTGCCAGGTGAGTAATCAGTCCCATATTTAAAGAGCTAATAAAAATTTCCTTCACTAGGGAGACACAGCCCTGAAACAAAACAATAACCATTAGGGAGCAGAGATGCAATTCATCTTTGGATTTCAGTGATGGTCACAAGCACTATTGCTGAGGGATTTGGAAGAGGGACTGTACCTTCTTTTCTATGCCCTCTAATAACTAAAAGGGTAATATATGTTCTCTCTTCTTCAAGAGTATGTCAGTGCGGATCCCACTGGAAATGACTGGAAAGCAGTAGCCTTCCAGGAATGTAGGAGAAAAGTATTTCAGCTATATCAAGGAGTGACTGCAGGATGGTATTCCTGAACTGGCATCTGACCTAGCTGCCTTTTCAAAGACATAATGTTTAACAAGATAGAAAACTGATTATTCTGTATTGACACCTCACAACATGTTGCGGAAACAGGCACTAACATCTGCTTCCGAGCTCACAGAACCACAGAATCACAAAGTAGTTGAGGTTTGAAGGGACCTCTCGAGACCATCTATTCTGACCCCCCGACTTCCTCAGGGCCATCCTAGAGCAGGTTGCTCAGAACGTTCACTAGCCAGGTTTTTGCTGTCTTCAAGGATGGAAGACTACGCAACAGTTGGTGAAGTGTGCCTGGATATGCAAAGCAGCCCACTCATTTAAAGAGAGATGGATATAACCTCTAAGTGGTTCAGAAAGGTATATCTTTGATGGGCTGGATATAGCCATAAATACACAGGAAGGTGGTCCAAGAGATGTACTCCTTTCCCCTCCACAGAGGGATTCAAGTCTGAGAACAGCAGCACAGATAATGATTTCAAGAGAACCCCAAGGACACAGTAGGAATGAAGCTGGGGTTTCAGTTATGGAGTTATGGAGTTTCAGGAACATCTTTTTTCAGTTGAATAGTGCATGATACAGCTGAAGGAGCTGAAGATGAGTCTTTGTATTAGGGGACATCCACAAGAAGAAACATTCAAATATAGTCTAATGCTGCTTCAAAGCAAACTTTAGAAAGCAGACATTGAGGCTCCAGGTAGAAGTTAAGTCTCTAATGAAAAAAAGTCAGTATGATGTAGATCCCGAAGGATTACTAATACTGGTAATACTGAATTGAAAACAGAATACATGACTGGATGTAACTGTATGTGATATGCTGATATTGTTGCAAGGTGAACCCCAAAAATGGAATATTAAGCCGGCATGTTGCAAGAACAACATGTAGGAGCCATCTTTTTACCAGGGACTTGCACAGGTTCAGATAGCTTTAAGCAGCTCCTATTTAAAACTTATACTCTGAGAAGTAACTCCTCCCAGATGAGGAACTTGTTGGCTTGTATGAAAATCTCCTGACTCTGTAAGAAGCAAACTGGTAGTCATATTCAGCAGCTCACCTCCCATCTGTCATGCACAGCAGCCACTCAACTAGGAACATCATCTGCAGGTCATTCTGGTATACATCCACGTAAGATGGAAGAAGGGTGGAGGCCAGCTGGACATCTAGACAAGTATGACAACCCAAACACTGTCATTTGGTAAACGGTGATCAGGAAAATCATAGCCTTGTACCACTTAATCCTGGATATTAGGCAGCATACATGGGGAAAGTAATAGAAAACTACACAGTTGCAGAATTAAGCCAATAGAAACCTAGCAGAGGCAGTATAAGGAGCAGCAGATGGAGCACATGGTATCTTCCCTTGTAAACAAGTCTGTCATGAAATATCCGTATTAACAGAATGTATAGAAGAACATTTATAAGGACTTTGTCAGCAGCCACCAGTTGCTGGATATCAAAACTCTGGTGAGGAACCTTGCCATCTTGGAGGCATAGAGCAACAGGGTTAATAACACTATATCCAGATCCTGATGATTTCCCAGTGAGAGAACAATTGAGTACATCTCCCTGGCTGTTTATATAATGTAACATTATATGGACATATTGCTTATCAGCTGTGCCATAACAGAATTCTGTAAAACAAGCAGAAACACTATGCAGACCAGTCTGACAACTTTCTATTCCAGGACATTACTGTAACTTCATCTCTTTCTGAGAGCACATTACTTACCACTGCAGATAGCTCAAGTGGGTATCTGTGCTGTATAGCAATATTGCCCTGGAATGGTCATGACCATTGTCACTGTGGGGAGGACAATAAGGAACATTCTTTTTCTCCAGGATTAGCCATAAAAAGGTGAGGTGGAAACATGTGATCCCCTTGCTTTTATGGTGCCTAGACAGAATATATTGACCTCAGCCATGTTCCAGAAGGCCAGAGGTGAAGCCTAACAAATAGTATCAATTCTGCACACCACCATTTGAGAGGCACTGATTCCTTCTCACCAGTGTAATACAGTTTAATCCCCACTTGTAAATGACTAGAGAAACTATCCAAGAGGAGGATATTGCCTATCAGTCATAATGTCCATGAACTTAACTGTTACGGGTGAAAGATTAACTGTTGTAGCTTTTACCTACTGGGGGAAGTAGAACATTCTTCTACTCCAAATGCTGAATGCTTGATGAACACCCCACAATAACATGAAGACTCAGGAAGAAAAACAGGCCTCGTGTTAGGAACACTGAGGTCAACAGCACCACTCCAAGGTACGTCCTACAGATTGGGTAATGGTATGCAAGAACTGTGAGCCAGTCTTGAGCTTGGAGAGGTCAATGGATAAAGGTCCACTTTACTATCCTAAATGTCAGACAGAAGGCAATATGTATGCATCTGCAAGGTTCCTTCAGACCTAGAACAGGGAAACAATCTCCCTTATTATTTGGTGTAATGTAGCATGAGCAAAAGCTGCTTCTTCACTCCTACTCCTCTTGCATGATTCCCAGAGAAAGCAACACCCACTTCTATTGGGGGCAAGCTTTCTTATGAGTGACACCTTGAAAAATGGGGAAAAAGATATAAAAAATTAAACTGGTCAGATAGCTACAGCCATACCGTCATCTACAAAATAGGATGAGGCTGTCTCCAAAGATTTATTCACTAAACTCTGAAAGTGCTCCTAATCACCACTGCAAATTTGCAGGTGTATAATGTGTGTGGGCTGTATTATTAGAGAAGAAGACAACTGTTACCCTCCAATATCTCACTAAATTTCTTGGCATGACATTCAGGTTGCTAAGAAAGTAAAATTTGTTGATCTGAGAATTGCATTCACTGCAACTCAATGACAAAATGCAAAACCCTAGAAAGCACCAGTTGGGCCTTCCGGTATTTTAGAACACGCAGTCCTGTCCTGTACTACAGCTATCAAGTCTCAAGTGAAAACATTTGGGGTTGGTCTGAATCTCTAATATGTAATATTCCATGGTAGCACCTTGCCACCATGGTAGACATAGCCATAGTGTCTGGGATGTCCAGTGCCATCTGCAAGACCACCTTGGTCAATCTCCTTTTTAATAATGTCTAAACACATCTCTCTGTTAAAAATGTGGTAAATGACATGCTGCCACCTTTCAGTAGTTCTTCAGAGTCATATTTGATTTTGACTGTTCCTTATAATTTTATGCTCTACAGGATCTCCAACAGGAAATGCTTGACTCTCATACAGAGAAATCATAATGTTTCCAGAAGTAACTATAAACATATTCAGTCCCACAGGAGGAACTGAAATCCCTTCTCCACTCATTTTGCACTGGGTATTACTCAACTGATGCTGGCAAAGAGCTCTGGTATGGTCAAAGCGGCCTCTTTATTACTATAGTAATTTTGGTTAGACCATCTAACATCCTGTAAGCTATACTTGATATCTTGATCTCCAGAGTCTCTGAAACTCTTAAGAACAACTTCTGAGCACCTAATAGTACCTTAATATACCCTGGTTTGCATGACACTACTTCACCAGATGACAAGGATATAACAGGTCCTTTGGTAGCGAGCATTAGTACTGCTTTGTCACTAGATCTTACTCTTCACAGTCTTTCTCCAAACCAATAGGGAAAGACATTTTCCACTGTCTCAAATGCAGTGCAGACCACCTTTTTACCGACTCCAGATCACTCAGCAGTGCACAGTCCCATAACATACAGATTATGGTTGGTTTGCAGGATACTGGCCAACTTTGGGCTATTCCTGACAAGGTTTGAGGCAGGACCTTGGTAATCACCTTAGAAATACAGGACCTGGCTCCAGTACCAATGATGATCAAGACAGCCTTTGTGCTGCTGCCTCAACACATGAGTAACATCAGCTCTGGCTGTTTTCTGCCTGCTATGTTTTCCACACTAGTCTTTGCTTTCCTCTCTGCTATAGGAGGCCCTGAATGAAGCCACCTCATTTGAGAGCAGAAGGCTGGAGCTTGTCTCCAACAGGGCCTTCAAAGACTGTTCCAGCAGATGGAGCTTTTACCTCATGTCTTGCAATTTACACGTTCTTGTGAAGAATGACAATTGGGCATCTGCTCCTTTCTGAGATTCACACACACAGACGAGATGCCTGTTGTGTCCATCCCATATAATGATTAACGCTGGAAAATATAGAGCGCTTACAGCTGGCAGGGCTTTGAATCCCAGAGGGGTCAGGAGGAGTCAGTTCAGACAGACACAAGCAATTCATACCAAATGGTCTAGGAGATAATAGAGATGAGGATTTTCTGAGAAATTAGTTCAGCTTCTGTTAGCCATGTTCCACTCTCTAGTTCTCAAATGAAAGAAGGTCACAGCACCTTTACGTCATCCAATTAAAGCAAAGGGAGACTCAAAGCTCCTACAACTCCTCTAATTTCATATATGTGGAATGTGTGGGCCCAACAGGATCCATAGTGACATATGAAGACCTAGAAGACTTCAGTCCCCAAAGCCAAGAGCAGAGGAATGAGAAAAAGACAACTGTTGTAGGAAAGAAGAGATTCATGCATCACTGCATTGTTCTTACACCTGGCAAGGTTCTTGGGACACATTTGATGAGGACTAGGAAGGTGTGAGGAGTGTGTCTCTAGTATCAGGTGGCCAATTCCAGCAAGGAAATCAAACATCAAAAGGAGGGAGATTTAGAGCCCTCCCAGCAGATGCTCAGGGAACAGATCCTCAAACAACGTTGATACTTCACTTAGCTGAAGACAAATACTAGGATGCAACTGTGAAAGTACAGCTTTACCTTCCAACGGGGTGCCTTCAAGGCTGATCAGTTTTCCATGCTTGGGCAACCTTCCCACCTCAAACACCCAGCGCAATTGGGTTCTCCCTTGCTGGTTTGCTTTCTTTTTCTCCAGTTGCAGAGCCCAACCCCCAGCCTCCCCTAGCTTTGGCTCAGAGAGACTGCTTTGCCTCCCAGTGCCAGCATGCAAAAGCTGGCCTGGCCAGTCACAACCGGGAGGCTCTTCCCCTGCCAGCCATGATCATCTTGACAGCTCTGCTTTCTCCTCACATCATCTGTCATCTCTCTCACTCCACCTCCCCTTCCTGCAATCAGCCTCCTCCATCTACCACGTTAGGGTTGAGGTCAAGAGGAACGAGGATCAGTGCCGAAGTCAGAGCACTATCTGCTTCCTTCCTACTCCCAACAGAGTGATGACCCCAACAGAGCCAGGGTGAAGCCTGGATGGGACAATTAGGCTGGAGGAAAAGCAGTAGAGCCATAAGCAACTACAAAAATCAACTCCTCATACTTCTGCTCTGAGGAAGGAACAGCTGGAGTGTTGGTGTTTAGGTGTGGTTTGGCTTATGAAAGACTGCCAGAAAGATTTAAGGAAAAGATCCATACAATCACAGGTCTGGCCACCATTCTCCAACCATCTATGATGGAGCTAATAGCTCTAGCAATACATCTCAGTCTGGACTCACCACTCTCTTTTCTGTGAGTATCTCGGGATCCACTTTGACAGCACTACCAACAAATGTCACTCCTGATCTTGGCACTGGCTGTTAGTTTAGATCTGTTTCCTTCTGGCCTAGTTCTGCTGATGAGTTTTTTTACAGACCTGAAGGACTTCCAGTGCTGTGCTCCTTCACAGCACCAATTAAATTCTGTTGTGCACTGCACTAAAATAATCCATAAGTAATGTTCACAGCTTCTAATAATTTAATTTAAACAGCTTCTATAATAAATGCAAGGTCAGAACTGTTAGTTACCCCTGAGCAGAGGAGTCCTATTCATGCTTCTGTATGCTATGCAGTAAAACAGGGTATCTGTTGGAGGACAGTATAGTTAAACGCAGTATGTCATGATCACACAGAAAATAAAAGAGCACTTTTGGGCTAAAGAGCCTCTACTCAAGTCTTCTCGTTATGTTATTGTTTCCAGAACAAGCACAAGGTCATCATGTCCCATCTGCCACCATCTTTATTCCATGCAGAACTTTCTGCTTACTTGGGTGCCTATTGTTTGCCAGGCAAGTTTGTTTTCAAGTGTAACACTAGAAATGGGACATACTGGAACCATTTTCAGTGTCTAAAGAAGAGACTTTTGGGCAACAAACACAGAAGAAAGAACTCTTCTAAAATGTTCTTTTTAAGCTGCTCAAAGAGACCAAAGATAAAAAGCCCAGGTCTTTTCAGGAATTTGTTTTTGCATGTGACCTTCTCTCAAAATAACCAAACAAAACAAAAAAGTCCAATCAAAAACTTTTCTGTCTCCATCACATATGAACAACCTTCTCTAAAGTCAGATCTATCTCTCAGCTGGAAGCCCAGCACATAAGAGTCTTGCCTTCAGTAGTTTGTTGGAGTCACTCCGCTCTGGAGCAAAGTTACCAGTAAAATTCACTGTCTATATTGACAATGAACGCTTGGCAGGAGGAGAAGGTTACATGAGAGCATCACCTTGGCAAGTCTGCAGAAATGCAGAGAGGAAAGGAAATGTAAGACCCCATTACACTTTCTCCTGTCACCTTCCATCCAAGAGGATGTTCAGTAAAGCATTCAAAGACTTGGAATTAGTGTTTCATTTTGGCATTTTTGGTGAAATCATAAACCTCTCTCTACTGGAAACATTTAAAGGAACCATATCTTCTCTTCCCTGTTTTGAAAAGTTATATTGAAGAGCACATAAACCACAGATAGGTAAAAACAGCTAAAATTTTCATTACAATAAATCTATTTTTCCTCATTACTGACTATAAACCAACACTAAACACAGGAATCCATAAAGCATAGCCCAAATAGTGCAGCACGCTGGCAAGAGGTAGGGAACATGCTGGTTCAAGATGGTTTCAGCTGACAAAGTTATGCGACAACAGCCACAAAGGGCAGAACTTCTTGGATATGGACAATCCATACCACTAGAAAGACTAAAAAGACAGCTTTCTTTGAATTTCAGTCAGCTGAAATTTTACAAGAATCCCTAAAATCCAAAGCCCCATTTTTAGTTTCACATTCAATGTACACCACAGTATTTTGTGGCTTTTCTAGCACACTTGGATAAAACTAGATAAACTACTACATTGTTTAATACTTAGGATTTAGCGTTCTGGATTCCAGTCCCACCTCAGGCAGCTTCTGACTCGATACTCTTCAATAATTCACATTCTGCTTGCCTCTCAGTTTTGCCATCAGTAAAATGGAGATAACATGCATTTCACGGTGTGGTAGAGTGATGTGAAGGCTGACTGATTTATCAGTAGTTGTGAGATGCTTAGGAATACTCTGATGAAATGTGCCACATGTATGCACAATTTATTATTAACCTGGCACCGTTTTAGCTCTTTTATTTTCCTGCCTTGCACACAATTCAAGTGCAGGATGCCTGAAGCACATTTGAATGGATGACATGTGGCATTTTGATTGTAGCAGGTACTACCATTTAATTCTGAAATTCACAAATTTAACATCACATTAAAGCAGGATTTTTGCAATTAATTTTCCTTCTTCAGTTTTTAAAAAAGAACATTTGAATGGCCTTGGTTTTAGTTCAGTATCAGATCATTAAAATTATTAAAGGCGAACACAGGCAAGGAAAGAATCTCAAACAGAAATGTGCTCTTTGGGCCAGATCTTTAGAGGTGAAAAAAGACAGGAATAAATACAATACAAAGGTAAAATGATCAAAATTACTATTTAGAAGCCCAAACCAGTCACAGGGCTCCAAGGTGCCTGAATCACTTTTCAAAATGGGACTTAAAAGTAGTAGTTTTTTAAACTGACAAGATCAACAAATCTAAATAGATTTGGGTTTAGTTCTTAGTTAAGCACATCTTTCATCAGTATGAATGAAGGCTTTGCCTGACTAAAGAACATTTGGTTTATGAGGCTAATTTTAAGTTGAAT
The DNA here is from genome assembly GCA_020745775.1 of Theristicus caerulescens. Taxonomy (NCBI): domain Eukaryota; kingdom Metazoa; phylum Chordata; class Aves; order Pelecaniformes; family Threskiornithidae; genus Theristicus; species Theristicus caerulescens. The sequence continues at coordinate 47,355,873 of CM036564.1, read as the reverse complement.
ACTATTTATGTGACCAGATGTTCAATAAAACATTTTATACAATGATCTGTACATTTGATGTATTTTCTACAGAACAGCTCATTAATGACACTGTATCTGCAAGTTCAGATAGTTCACGTGCCCATGCTGCAGCACAGTCAGCCAGCCATTCACAAAGAGAAAACAATTGGGCTAGTGTAAAGCTAGAAACTAAACCAGATGAAACCTACATTTTGTTTCACTCCCAGACCTGAAAAGTGGCTTAAATTGTTTTAGTCAGCTTTCCAACAACAACATTTTGTCAAGTAACCAAGAGGAAACCTAAGCAATTTCAGCTCTGGAAGAAAACCAGTGGAGACTGTTACAAATGCCCCAAAATAGTGGGATATAGATTCATAGATTTTTAAGGCCAGAGGGAGCATTAAATAGACCTACAAGAGAGCAGTGACCTCCACTGTAAGTGGTAGTAGGGCTATAATTAAATACCATTGACAAATGAGGTCTGAAATCACAGCCAATTGTTCTCCCAAGATAGAGGATCTGTTACTTAGTACTTTGGTTTAGCTGTCTTTTGCCTCAGGCAAACTGGGAGTCACCACACTGGCAGCAGCAATGACAGGGAAAACATCCCAGAGCTCAAGAATGGCTGTCATGCCATACTAACGCAGTTCCCAAGTGATTTTCGTAGGCAGGGCCTTGCTCATCCAGCCCAAATCTCAACTTTGACTGGCTCCATTTCAAAGAACATTTCTTGCACAGAGAGGTATTTGTTATGCTCTTCCTTGGGAATGCCCACTGCCCAGTTCTCAGGTCCAGCTACATTGCAAACTATTTAGGTTCAATCCAACACACTAAAAAGCTAAAGACCAAACTGCAGACAATCCCAACCTCTCAAATCAGCAGCTCTCGTTCTTCTTTAATATATGCAGCCTTGCTGCCTTCACTGTCACTGTTCAGAGACTGCACTGTTCAGTGATACTGGCATATCTGAGAAGTCAAACAGGGAATAACCCACCCAAGTCCTGTCCACACAAGATCATTCCTTGGGCCCTTCCTTTAGTGGAGTTCTTGACAAACAGCAGTACCTACAGATCTGTCACTTCCAATGAACTTAAATGATAACAGTGCTTCACACCACCACCTCGTGGGAGATTTCAAAGGGCATCGATCTGACTCATCACCCTACCTGTGCTCCAGGCTCCGCTCACTGTCTGCTAGCTGGAAATCTGTTCTCCTCTCTGGTCAAGTCTAACCTATGCTTAAGTCTTCTTTTGCCACCACTTCTGGGCCTAACAGTTCCCACAGTTGTAGCACAGTGAGGTTGGGTCCACGAGTTTTCATTAGAGCTTTTTAGTCAGTGTGGGAGCATATGCCCTGTCCTTAAAACACTTAAACATTTGTGTGATACATTGCAGCTCATCAGTAGTAGGTCTGTATTAGGAACAATAATGCCAGTAAGTTATAAAGTAAGCTAGAAATATATGTGCAATTGATACAGATTACATTTTAAACAAAGTCAGAATCGAGAAATTCTACAAAATAAAAATACATTACTTTTTCTGCAGACTGTCATCAAAATCAGTATTTTTTTCTAAATATTTTGATTTGAACGAAACCACCATTTCTCACGAGGAAAACATTTCCAAGCTGTCTTATTCTGATATGTCTTAGCTGGTCAAAATGTTGCTTCACACGTCTTTCATTTGAACATGCCACAAGATAGGGCAGTCAAAAAACAGACTGCCTTGCAGATACATTTACATGAAAGATGCAAAGTAGAGATAAAGCGTATAGGTATACAGGTCTCTCATCTGTTCAAAACCAGCAGGTTTGGGAATTTGTTGTAGATGTGTTCATTGCTGCAGCTGAGACACAGCTGAGCATTTCAGCTTAACTAATGAAGGAAAATAGAAAATTTAGGAGGAGACAGCTAAGCCAAGTTTTCAATGAACAAAAAAAATCAGATCCCCAACAGCAGAGTGCCCACTAGAGGAACTCTGAAGAAAGAGGATTTTGCCATTTTCTGCAGCATCCAATGTTTTCTTAGAGGGTCTTCTACCCAATAATAAACCTATAGCCATACCACTATCATCATATGACTACCTTCCAAGCTGCTGTGATCACACAGCTACCAGTACCTGAGCTGGCAAATTTTCAGCTAGATATGCCTGTATGAGTTGTGCCTCATCTTTAACATCAAGACCACACAGTCTGAGAAAGGCTTCTGAATAAATGCAGCAGCCAAGCTAACTTTGGGGCCTACCAGCAGCATTAGAGATTGAAGCCTGGTTTTAACCTACAGCTCAAATTTCTACATCTACCAATGAACTGCTTCTTCCTTTCTGATAAAGGTCTATGTTAAATATCCAAAGCCAAACCCAGTCCATTACATTCACTCAGGTTACTTTACTGGTCCAATTCCATGAGTAAAAGGAAAAAGATCACACCTCAGAGCAAAATCCTGAGAGCCAAGTACCCCTTTCCTCCTTTGCCTACACTGGAAACTGCAGACCACTGACAAATACACCTGCTGTATCTAATAAACAGTTAGAGCTGCGTCAACAAGAGTTAACAGGAAAAGAAAGATTTTACCTACCTTTTCGGTGCCTTAGAACCACAAAACACTTGCCACCTTTGGACTAATTAAATACTCAAAAACAACCCAACAGGCTTTCTTCTCTATTGTCCTGGTTTTTATGCAATGATTAATACAGAAACAGAGGAAATGCAAACTCTGCCATTTTGCTCTGGTAGCCTTTTATACTCTTTGCTTTCCCTGATAGCACAAGGTTGGGGTGAGTCTTGAGCACGGAGGGTGAAAGGGGCAGGCTGGAACCAGCAGCCACAGCAGGGGGAGTGCCAACGCAGACAGGTAGGCAGAGGTGGGTCACCGCACAAGGAAAAGCATCTGATCAGTGTCAGAGGTTCATGACAGAGGGCATTTGGGGGAAGTCAGTGGAGCACATGGGACAGATACAAAAAAAGAGTCAAAAGCTCTCCTTCTCCCATTGCTGCTATCAGCACCCTCCAGTGCAGCATCTGCTCCATGTCACCCAACAGGGAGGAGGCCACACTGTTGCTTGGGCTCTGTCTTTACCAGCACAACTGCAGCCTAGCTTGGGAATGGTCTGAGTACTCATAGTGTGACACTGCACAAAGCGGCATGAAATCAGGAGATTTCAGTTGAAAAGAACGAGGAATGCTCTTCAAAGATGGCCACTTAACAAGGAAAGACACCTTAATTTCTAAATGCAAGCCTAGCTGGAAAACTGACAATCAAACCAGGTCGTCCTATTGGGTGCTCATGAATTATCATCATTTACCTGTCCTGCTAAGATATTTGTATGTTTCTATCACTACCATACAGAAGCATATGGGATTCTTAATATCTGGCGTACAGGAAGCCCCACTGGCTATACACTTCACATATGGAAACTGAGACACAGAGAGTACACATCCCCTGCAAAGAAAGGTCAGTTGATTCAATCCCGAGTCCTTTAGTCTGCCAGCAAATCACCCTGGGGATGCAGGAAGCCTGTGGCAAAACTGGAAATTAGTCTCTTAGGTGCTAACGCACTCAGGACCAGACCATCCAAGTTCTGTTGCCCCAGTCCACTTTCTTCACACGTTATACCTTGGTCTCCTCTCAGGATAATGAGGTGAGCAAGTGTACATGCAGGCAGGGCCTGGACAGCTAAAATAGCATGACTGGCAACACAGGATGTGAATCCAGTGTACTCAGGTCCCAGCCCCATTTCAGAGCAAACACATTCAAACACAAACCAGTTCTGCTTCAAGTAGTCTGTGACATTCACAGTCCTCCCTACATCCCCACATCTACCTTTCTTAGCCCTTGGGCTGTTTTGCACCCAGCTGTCGGCTCCTGGACCTGTTCACAGACGGAGGAAGGGCAAATGCTTTGTTCTGCAAGGTAGGTTTACAATGGCAGTGAGTCTGTCTGCAATGAAGGATTGTGGGAGAGACACATGCATACACTCAAAAGTCACATTGCTGTGTCTGGACAGCAATAACATGGCAGTAGCCTTGCTTTCTATAGGGAGAGAAAGAAGATTTGCTATCAATCAAGTTCAAAGTGGATCAGCAAAGGAACAAGAGGTAAAGTGAAATCAGAAGTTGGCCCAGGACAGGTGGCCACTCTACCATTTCATCACATGGATTACCACCTTCTCCCACATCTGGGAGCACTCAGGGCTGAGGTTGAGGTGCAGAAGCTCATCTTCTCATAGTAGTGCCAGAGTTTGCCGGATAGATGTGCTGCTCCTCCGCTTCTTTCCCTGTAGCTTTGTCACGTCGTTTCCAGCATCCTCAAGGTAGCTGGGAGGATTCTCTCTCTCCATTTTCCACCAAAACTTTAACAAAAATTACCCTGTCACAAATGACCTGCACACCTCGATCCTGGAATAAGGATGAAAGCAAGGCTACAGCATGTGCTGTCTTGCTTGGGGCTACATTTACAGCTGATTGACCTCCCTGACAGGCTGCCTAGCTCAGCAGAAGCCTGGACAGTAATAATAGATCTCTCTATCTCTCCCCCTCCCCTTTTTTTTAAGGCAAAACCAAAGGAAAATAAAGCTTCCTTCTGAAATCAAATTATCTCCTGACCATACATTGGACAGAGAAATTTCTGGCTCTGCTCACTTTCATAATCATTATTAGTTACTTTTATTTAAATCGTTATTTAATAACGCCCAAAAATTCCAGTTTAGATCCTAGCTGTGCACACTTTGGGTCAGAGCAGGAGCCAGCAGGCTGGTCTGTGGGCTGATAGAGGAAGCTGATATCCAAACTCCAGCTAGATTTAGTCCTCCAGAAGCTCACTCATCCCATTCAAATCTGGTCTTTATGATAGCCAAGAACTGCTCTCTTATACTATCAGGCAGGTAAAACCAAGATGAAACAGCTGCTGTAAACAGCCTATGTCAACTATGGCTTACTCTTTTATAAAGTAACATTTTCATCCTGTTTTTTTTTCCCTGAGTCCCACCTCTTTCTTGCCTACAAATTGTTCTCACTCCTCACCAGTTCCACCTCACACCAAATGGTGATCTCCTTTGCATCCAACCACAATTTACTTCATTTCAGCAGAGGAGATGTCCAAGCTTTGCCTAACTGAGGGCTATAACTTGTCTGTTGCCTGAGGGCTGCAGCTGATCTGCAATCAAGCAGAAAAGGATTGTAGCCTCATGGTCATCTATAATACAGAAGAGTGAAACAAGAATAATATAGCTGTCAGCATGTATTGCAGCTAGACTCTTTGAATCAATGGCACACTCCATACAGTGGCCTGGAATCTCCCTGTGGCTCCCCTGCATTAAAAGCAGGGCAGGGTACGAAACAAATCCAGCTAGGTCTGGAGCTGCAGGCAGTCCACACTTAGTGAGGGGAAATAGGTCCTAGGCCATTTCTGTGAAGGGGTGTGTGGGATCTACATCAAAATTCTGCAGTTCCTGCTCAGTTTTAATATTTATTATTAAAAATAAAAAGTGGTGCTTAAATAGCAGTTTGGAATTTCAAAACTCTTTATAAACATTAATATCTTAACATATCATCTTTCTCTGGGGCTCATCTGGCAATGCATCAAAAAATTACGACCAGACTAGAAAAAAAATTACTATTTTCAATAGAACCAAAGGAACTTAAACCAGGAAGAATGAGCAAGAGAAAGAGATGGGGAAAAACAAACTGCTGCAAAACTAAGTCACGAGCAGAGCTCTTACCAGCTTTCGGCCAACGGCCAGAGCTGGGGCATTAGAAGTGGCATAAAATAGCAGATTTGCCTCTTGCAATATTTACTCCACAGCCCTTGGAGACCATCAGTTCTAGAGTTTCATACCGGTACGTGAAGATCTGGGCCCCCCGAAGTGTGTCCCAGAACAGCCTGCTGTCCTCTAGAACAGCAGAGCACAGGACCAAGGGAGGGTCTGCAGCTGTTTATTGCTGGTGAATTCAACAACAACCAATTTATATTCATCTATCAAGGAATATGCAAGTGGAAGCAAATATTATGGTCATGTTCATTTGTTTCTGATTACAAAATGTATGTAAATGCATATGCAAATTAAGTGTACCCATCAGGCTCATGGCAAAGTGCCAAATTAGCCCTTAGTGTTACAAAGTTTGGGGTGGCTGGCAGGGAGATAGGGTGATTGCAAGTGAGGCTAGGCGGTCCTTTTAGACACAGCCAAAACTGGGCTGCTCCAAAGGGGCAGGTGGAGGATAAATCCTGCAGTAACTTGTCGCTTTAAACAAAGCTGAGGGGCTATAGAAAAATCTGTTCCCACTGCAGTTAGAAGTGTGATAATTACAGAGCAACGGGCCCCACTGTCATTCAGCAGGCAGCATCCCCAGGAAATCTTGCTCTGTAATCAAGGGAAGAGGTGCAATCAGGCCCCTATTCAGGCTTCGTTTAGAAACAGCCCCTGCAGGCAATACAAAGGCTTCAGCATGGTGCTTTGTGAAGCTGGTGATCACATCAATGTCTTGGTTCTGCAACTACAAGCAGAGTTAATGTCATTTCTAAGCACATCTTCTGTTCACCTTCCCTCACTAAGTCCAGAAGGGGCCTAAGGAGAGAGGTGAGGTCTTGAGCCAAAATACTCTTGTACATACAATGTTGCGCTCACACTGTCCCCATTAGCAAACTCACTCTACTCCACGATGTTGGAGGAAGAGAGAATTTCTTGCAGGCGAAGGAAGACAGCGTGATCCTGAACGAGCAGATATGAACACGCTCATCTGGCTGCTACAGCAGCACTGTTTGCAAAATTTGTGTGAGGAAGGTTTTGTTTTGTTTTTCCAGTGACGTGAATGTATTTGTGCTGCTCAAATTCTACAGGAACCTCATTCTCTTAGCAGCACCCTGATCCCACAGAGACTGATGAGGTTTATTAGAGGGGAAGGTGTGTCTGACTTCAGCTTTCTTGTCTAATGTCACCATTGCCCAGAAACATACAAATTCATTGCTACTCAAATCAGCCATCCTTTGTACCCTACAGAGCTGTCAGATTCAGTGAACCAGTTAACCCCAACTGCAATAAAAATAGTATCACATTTTATTTAAAACAGCCAAACCTTCCAAAGTGTGCACACATTTGCACTCCTACTGTATACACTCAGACACAGAAATTGTACTTCTCATTGACCAGCAATGACCAGCTCAGCTACCCATCTAGGCATGTAGCTAACATGGCATACACAATCCTGCTAACTCTGGGTGCATGGTAAGTGCCAAAAAATCTTTCTGCACATCAGGGCACAATCTGGGAAGGATTTACAGTTTTGTCTCAGTATGGAATGGTTGCTCTCTGCTGAGGTTCACCATAACTGGAACGGCACTTTGCGTTACAGTAACCCCTAATACTGTAAATGGAGCTTTATTCCATCATAGTACAGGCTCAGCAGGTTCCACTCTCTATTTATTTCTTATTTCTCTGGCCACAGAATAAATGAGTTTGTTGTGGTTTTACCATCTGCAGACATAGGCACCAGTCAATAGCCAAGTAATGGCCTGAACACTGTCAAGAGAACTCATTATTAAAAAGGTACACATTGCATTTAGCTGTTCAAACAGAAGTTGTTATTGATTGGATCCCATCAGTTCCCAGTAAAAGAGCCAACTCTGGTGACAAAATGAAAATACACACACAGACTACAGACTAGTAAATACTGTAATGGAGTTAAGGATCCCCCACAAAAGGGAGTTGTTGATATCCAGTTGAAAGAGCATGTCTTTTTCAAAAACGAGACTGAGAATAAAATAACCATGTTACTTCTGCAAATATCCAGAGGCAGGATAAGGAAACAAAACAAAAGGGAACAGTTCCGACAACAAACATTTCGATCTCTTGGGAAAAAAGCAAACAAAGAAAATACAAGTTGGTTAATGGCCAATCAAGGCATAGGCAGGAAGAGCCTGCATCCAGTCCTGCCATTCCTACCACATCCTACTGTTCATCATGCAGGTTCTGCCACACTCGCAGAATTGAAAGAGAGCATCTTTGGAGTTTGCGAAGTTTTTCAGTCAGATAAAAAGGTAGCTATACTTAACTTGGTTCCTGTTTTGTTTCCTTGCCACTTTTCTTTGTCTGCTTGTTTCCACTTACTAAACAGCTTTTCTTCTGTTTTTCCCCTTCTTCTCACAATCTGCACAGACACTAACATTTTTGGGTGACAGCATTTAACACATGGAAATCACCACTGCTGCAGCATAAAGGAGGCAGAAAACAAGGCTGATTATAAAATTCTGACATAAACCAAATATACACAATGAAGTAATACAAGAGAAAACTGAAGAACCAGACAAGGCAACGACCATTTGTGGAAATCTCTACATTTGTTCCATTGGAAAAGTTCTCTGCACAGCATCTTATGTGTGAGTGAACAGACCAGAGCTAACAGTGAGTTAAAAATGTTTATTAAAAAACGTACATCGTGACAAATGTCTTTGCTCACCCTTAATAGAAGGTTGGGCTGGAAACTGATGAATCACTATAGGAAACAAACAGCAATGGTGACGCATGGCTTCAGAAGGTAACAATAGCACTGCTTGATCTGTGATGTCTACAACAGAAACATCCCTGGCTTCATTAGAAGATGTATTTCATATTGCTCCACCCCCGCAGGAAATGCAGAAATTCCACCACCCGAGCCCTGGTTAGAGCTCTCACGATTGCCCCACAGGTACACGGAACCCTCACTCACACTTAGAGTAGTTTCTCAAGATGTTCACTGAAAACCATATGCTGTTGAGGTCTTGAGCAGCAACCCATGGAGTCTGGATCCATTAGCCCAGCAGTAGAAAGAGGCTTATATCTTTATGTTTCAGGGTTCACGTGCCTGTGTGGCTCTTGCAATCTTCCATCACCCACAACTGGCATTTAGACATGAGGTGTATTTGTTCTGTAAGTGTATGAGGATCAGGCCCAGCAGCCCAGCTACTCAAGCACTTGGTCACACCCAGCAGCCTTTCCAGCTCCACATACTTCATGGTTCAAGCACAGAAAATGGTTCTGGCTCATTATTGGTTTGGACCTGATCAGTGCAGACTAAATAGCCAGGAAGAATTCTGGTGTTCAGCACTTCACAGGCTCACACCTCCTATCTAATGGTCATGTACTGTTACTGTTATATTTGGATATAAAACCAAATTTTCTGTTATCATTAACAGCACCTTAAAATGAATGCGCATGTGGATGTCATGTTTATTTTCCAAACCTTCCCTTTCTATAAAAACGTTTGCTTCTCCATCTATACCGTAAATGTAGAGCTGTATTTACGTAGTATTTCTGTAGGGTTTTTTGCTTACATATCAACAGTATAGGGACTTTATTTTCAGCACCTCTCACATTCTACATACTAAATTCCAGTTAATATATTTTCATTGCCAAAAGAAGTAAACAAATGCTAGTTGTGATAAGATATTATTGCAAGTATTTCCATTTTGACAAAATTTCAGGTTTTTATTTTTCCTTGAGATTCGGCACTTCTTGCCCAGGTTTCATCTTTGGCTTAAGCTCAAACTGTTGTGTTTAAACACAAATGTCATAAAAAATGCTGTGATAAGATTCTCAAATTCACACTGGGATTTCCAGTTGACTTAAGTCTCTTGCACATACAGAGTTAATTACCATCACACTGCTAAAGGAAAAAAAACTGAAATACACTTCATCATGTGGTTTGCGTGACTTAAAACTTCTGGACTCAAATTTTAAAAGAGAGTATGAAACAATGTAGAAACACTCAAATCTCTCTTCCCTTTGCAATACTAAGTATAATCATTCAGCAGGTCCCAAAGCAATTTAATCAAGGATGCTAAAACAATCAAGGTGCCGTTCAGCGATTAGTATGCAAGCAATTGAGGGGGAGCATGGGGCTTCCACAGACTAGCAATAGCTAACATCAAGGATGGCCTAACTTCTGCAATGTCTTCTCAATCAGTTATGTTAGCCATACATACTTGGCTCGTGTTTACCAACACTTCACTCAGTTTTCAGGGACACAGGGCAGTGGAATTCACCCAAATAGCTAAGATAACTTCTTATGCTGCTTTTACCAACTCCAACATAGAGTACTTCTGTATTTACCAATTTATCTTCTCTACCCTTATTAATAAGTTGCTGATGAAAATCTGCCCATGCTACAAATGCAGCATCCTTTCAGAAAGGCACTTTTTGCAGTTGCTAATGCTCTCTATCTACTCCCATTTCATTACTTCCAGCTAGAAAAAGAACAGTGGAGCTTTAATTCCTCCGATAGCCACCAGCAGGGATAAGACGTCAGTCATAGCCCTGCTAAGTGACAAATTAACTCTTTGGATTATGTAAAGATCAATGGGAAGCAGGGAAGCATTCTCTTACCTTCAGAACACAGCTTGCCAGCATATCCAGTGGCTGAGCAGTCACAGTGTGGCTCACCATCCAGAAGGAAGCAAGTGCCACCATTTTCACAAGGGTTTTCTGCACAAAGCCCTTCCATTTCCAGTCGGACGCCTTGACTGCCCAGGAGCTGTGGCTCAGAGTTGCCGTATTTCAGATCCAGGATAAATCCTTGAAATGGAGGCTCACCCAGAACACCATCAAGGGTCAAGGCAGCAGGACGGATGTCCAATGGGACTCCACCAACAAAAAGGTCACTGACGATATTCATATATTGGCGTTGTGGACGCACCTCTCCCGGCTTGGCTTCACCATCCAGCACTAGCACCGTCCGAAGGTGATTGCGGCTGACCATCAGGAAGTGCCAGTTGCTGTCGTTGACCTGCTTGTCTGTGATAACTGTAGTCTCTGCACAGTCCACACTGAACTGGAGCTGGATGCGCCCATCAACAAGGGACAGACAGAGGAAGTCACAGACACCACCATCATCAAAGTAGAGGAGCAGCCCAGCAGAGACGTTGGTCTTGAGCTGGAAGCTGAGTTCGCTCCTAGTGCTGGCATCCCAGCGGAGGTAGCGGGCCCACTGGTTGGAGATGCCCATGAACTCCAGACCCAAACAGAGACCCAGCAAGGAGCCCAGCAGCAAACTCACCTTCAAGGTGAAGTAAACAGAGTGCAGAGTGAAGCCCATTGTTTCAGGAATCTGCTCTTCCCTAGGAGAAAAACAAAAGCCACACTACTGGGAGGAGAACCCCAGCAGTCAATGCCAAATGTTAAATCCAACAGGAAGAGGAGGAGAGCACAGAGAGCAACAGAGAGAGAGGGATAGTAAGTGGAAAGTGAGATAGCAAGTGCACGTGACCAAGAGGAAATGTCTCCTTCCCAAGGAAAGATCTCAATTATCCTTTAGGATCCAGAGGCTTTTATCTCAGAAGTACAGGGTATAATGAAGTGACTTCTCCAGCCGGTGTACTTTTGTGAAAGGCAAAATAACCCACAGTGATTTGTTTTGGTAGAACACAAAGGTGACACTGGTTGTTCCAGGGAGGAAGGAAAGGCAGAGCTCAAGCCCAAGCCCCAAATTCTGGTTTCCTAAAAGTGATGACAATACTGACGAAGGTGGCAGTGAGATGGAGGAGAAAGTGAATTCATAAAGCACGTGATCCTCGAGAGGGCAAAAATAAAGTCAATCTTCATGATGCACTGGTGGCAACCCAGCCCATAATTCACTGCTTGGCACTCATGGAGCTTGCAGGACCTGTGGGGTCAAGAGAAGAAAAGAAAGGAAAAAGTTAGTCCTACTACTCACCATATCTTTGCAATGAAGCTTATTATCATCTTGTCCAGTAACTCATTTACATTTCTTGATACTCTGGCCACTTCTTCATGCCTGCAGTTGGCTATAGAGTCCTCCAAAGCAGCAAGGACATCTATGTCCTCAAAACTAAGAGGACCAAATAGAGAACTCACCAAGTGATCTGCACACACCACAACGCTGAGCAATGTAAAAATACACAAAATTATTTAACTCCTTTGATGGATGCAATGTCATTGACTTCACTGAGAGAAATGGTGCTGAAGCTCCCCTAGTAACAATTACATCTCGATGAAAATGCTTTGGGCAAAGACCAGAGTTCCTTAGAGTTTAAAAGTTGATACAGGGCAAGAGACGACGTTATCCAAACTTCCCATTCCACTGCTTTCATTATGCTTCCTAGCACACCAAGCAAGCATTAGAGAAGACAACCCTGCTGTCAGCCTGTAATGCAATAGCTGCTTTTACTTTACATGTCTTGCACACTTCAGAGACTCTAACAGGGACCTTTGCAACCTGGAAACATGTGCTATACAAATTATATATGGCAACCTGCAGCTTAGATGATAGGAAACTTGTAGCCTAGATGATAAGAACTGTCTAAGCACTTAACCACTTACCCTGGTCTAGTGGTTTAGCAAAAAGGACAAATTCACCCCTAGCTAACAGTAAGCAGTTCCAACCGCTTTCAGTGAGCAAGAGTTACACCTGGTAACACTGGGATTTAATTTACTTCTGCCTCTTTGCATGTGGGTGACTGTATGCCTGGAGCAGGAGGATGTTTTAAGATGACAAGTAAAGACAGCACAAAGCTAGGCTCATTCTTTGAAAATCCTGCTTAAAAATAAAGTAAGTTTGCCATTAACACAGGTGCTTGTTCACAGAGATGGGCTGGGCACAAGAACAGCTCTGGGAATGGCTAACACTAGCACAGATACAAAGCAGGAAAGGAGGTGATGAGAACCAAGGCCTTCAACCTCCGAGAAACCAGCATGAACACAGATTTCACAAATTGGATCACAAATACTGTGAGATAGCATTTGCTTGTGAAAAGTGTTTTGTGCTGTGGACAATGAGAGTTGCTGGGGCTGCTGTTGCTCCCAGCAAATGCCTTTCAACCCCACCTCTCTCCCTGCTCCAAAGGAGGACACTACAGAAATGGGCCGTGCAGAAAAGTTTCTGTTTGGTAAGGGCAGAGCTTCAGATGGAGGAGAATCACTAGGTAACAGAGGGGAGAGCTCACATAGTCACAGCCTCTGCCCTACCTGCCTCAGGGACCTGCAGAAGCCGTAAGTCTCCAGGGCTGTCAGTCTGGCAAATTTAGCCAGCACGAAAAACAAGTCACTTAGAAAACAAAAGGGATCAATTAAAAGAAAACCCGCTAGTTGGAGAGGAACGTGAGCTTTCAGTGCGCTGTGGAAACCAGGCCTGTTCCCTGCAGCTGCCTGAGTGGAGCATGTTAGCTAAACTGCTATAAACACAAATAAAATCAAGTCAAAACCAGAGGGAAGATAATTCCTTTTAATTGTTAACAGCTTGGCTCAGGAGAATGGAAGGAGGAAAAAGGAGGTGTTAGGAGAGATGTAAAATGAAACAAACCACAGATCCAAATGCTCAAATCATCTGTCTTCCCAATAATCACAATGTTGGCTCAGTTCATGGGGTTTTGGGGGGGCTTTGAAAATCAGCTGGAAAAAAAAATTATGTGGCTCTTGTCCATTTACCTTTCTCCTCTGTGCTCCCTAGTGATTCCACTAAAATAGCCCATGATTTATGGAGAAGGAAAATAGAGTGAGAGGGAGGTAAGAGAGAAAGTGATGACCCAAGTCTGGAATTATTGATGAGATGGGAATAAGAATATAATAACGTGTGTAAATTAGCCAGTGATGTGCTCCCAGCAGCTCACAGTTCCCTGGAACATTTACCACCACCATAGCAAAATTCACTGCTCCATCAGATAGTTCTGTGCTCAGGCTGAGCTGGGGAGGGAGGCAAGCCCAGCGTGGCACCAACCACCCACAGAGACCCCAATGCAGAGGGGCTCTCGCCACAGCTTTCAGTTCTCCTGAGTACGGTGGGTTGCACCATCTGCATCAAAAGTAGCCCTCAGCCTTACTACTCTTCTCTCCCTGTTTTAGAAGACTAACTCTTTGAGAAGCAGTGAAAGATGCTGTAAATCACAGCAGCAGGTGTGAACACTCTATAGATAACCACAGATGAGATGCATATGTCCATGTACAGCCCAAATGCCTGTCCAAAAAGCCTACCAATCTCTCCCAGCCCAAGGCTGCTGAAACCCTGTTTTACACACGCAAAGAAATCTCAGTCTCCATGGGTCGCTTCAATCCTTGGGACATTTCAAAGGCACAGTAAAGGTAGCAGGCTACCTCTGTGGTACAGATTTCTGTAACATCGATACATGTTCATTAGTAGAGAACAAAGGCCACAGTTAACAAGGGAAACCAGGCAGAAATGGTTAAACAGGAATAGCATTGTTGACTGAGAGAATCCAAAACAATCCCTCTCTGTTTTGATTAAGAGAAGTCAAGGTAATCCGTTTCTAGCTGTTTTCAAAGAAGACAGTGCCAGTTCTGTTTCAGAAGAGGAAGATGACACAAAAAACATGAAATATAGGTGTCACTTCTGGGTGCTTCATTGCCTTTTAGACACTGCAGCTCAGGTTTTGGGAAGGCTGCCCACACCCAGCCACTACCAGGCTGGGGCCATCTGAGGCTCCTCCAGAGCTCCGTCAGCACCCATCAGTCCTGACCCACAGCACTTCCCACTATTCCAGTTTTGTGTCTCACGCAGTTCAGCCTGTGACAGCAAACCTCACCGCACAGTAGAAAGGTCTTCAAGAAAAACTCAGAAGACCCAGTGTCCTTTTTAGCAGTGGCCAGGATCTGAATCCCAACCATGAGAGAGTAAATCCTGACACGACAAATCTGTGCCTCACCCATTTCCCACAACGATTCTCCAAGACACACTGAGAACGAATAATTTTCTGCTCTTACCATTTTATTTTTAGCATAAGTACTACCCTAGCAGCTTCATACAGCACACTGCTACCATAGCAATACATTACAGTTTGGGACAATAACTACAGAATCCCATACTATTTTCTGATGTATTTTATCTCTGAGAAATCTCAAACTTTGTCACAGCATGATCACATCTGACAAAAACAGACTTCATGATGGACACCGCCTCTCCCAGTCACAAATTAGCAACACCCCTGTTCCAATTCCACCTATTGCTCACGTGGAAAAGCAACACAACAAATATTTTCCATGTTATATTTTTGGCTTAATGTGATTTAGCAGCATGAAACAAGACAGTCAGTCTGATGTGATCAGCTCTTTAACAAACCACTAGGTGAGGCCTTTGCAGAGCATTTTAAGTACTTGCTACCCCAAAGGAATGAGAGAGCCAGCAAGTTATCTCCGCTGCACCTCCAGCAGCCTGTACTGCCTCCCTGGCCCATCAGAGAGCTGAGACAGCGAGGAACCTGCACGCTGAACAGACGGCTCAGCATCTCGCATGCACAAAACCCACTGTAGGAAATACACCCACCTGCACTATTGAAACATCCCACTCACAGGGCTGATAGAGCTGCACAATTTCCCAAGCTGGGGAAGGGAGGCAGCCCCACCGCAGTGCCGTGGGCAAGTGCTATCCAACCACCACAAAACTTCCCAAACTTGAGAGCAGCCTATTAATGCCAGGTCAGAGCCATCTGCTCAGCAGCCCATGGAGAGGGTCTTGCCCCCGCTTTGGAGTGGCTCTCAACTGCTTATCAGCTGTGAGTGACATTATCTAATTGCCAACTAATTTCCATAATTACTGACTGGCACACTCTGTATGCGGGGTTAATATCTTTGCAAACGTCTCGCAACGCACCTGCTTAGGAAAGAGGGTGAGAAGCTGGGCACAGTGCTGCTCTGCAGCTTATTTACCCAATCGCACAGAAAGGTTGCAGGACACGGGTTTGTCACTCCCTGCCCTCCCTCCTCCCCTACCTCCCTCTCTGGCTGCTAATTGCTTAGGGATGGACTTTTTTGTATTTGAAAGTGTAATTTTCAGCAATTCCTAGTGCAGAAAGAATAACAGAATTAGATGAAGCCATGGACAGGCTGGTTTCCCTCACAAACCCCTGCCACTGCAGCCCAGTTCAAGGCTGTGTAAATCCTGTTATTCCACTTAAGGATGCTGGACAAAATCCCACTGGCAAACTGATGGGAGGGGTTTACAGTCCTCCCAGTCTGCCACCCCCTTCCACAACCAAAATATTCATTATGCCATACTTCATGTGGAGAGAAAAACATACGTTGGTTACCTAGGATCCATGTATTTATACCCCATGTGAACTTACCCTTGTCCTTGCCTTCACCGTAAAAAAAGCAAAATCCAATGGTTTGCTTTATTCCCCAGGCCCTAATGAAGCAGAGGAGTTTTAGGAAGGGCTAAACAGGACCCTAATTTGGCTCTACGTCCATGTGTGTCCCCGCAGTCAGCCCAAAGCAAAGCAATCAGATCGTTATAGCTCTACGACGTATGTTGCTTGAAATGATCCAGTGAGATTCACAATCAATAATTGATATTAAAAGCCAAGCTTGCCACTGGCAGAGAAATGGGGAATTAATAGTATTTATTCAGTCCGTCTTCACTCATCCAGTTCTCTAGTGAGCAATGGGCTCCTTCTGGCTCATGCCTTGAGTGTGGGTCTCCACAGAGACTCCTGTCTCTTAAGCAGAAATCTTTCTACCTGGTCTATCCCCAGCTGAATTGTGCCTAAAAAAGAAGGGGGGGGGGGAATAACAAAAAAAAACCCTTCCAATGAAAAATGCAGATGTGAAAACTGTGAGTTGCTACTGTCGCTGGGGAAAAAAAAGGAACACAAAAATCCTCCCATCACACAGCCTCCTCAGCAAGGATGCATGGTAAGATGTTTACAGAAAACTGAGAGGGGACACAGAGGCTTTGAAATTCAAGAGACTAGAGGAAACCACATGGATTAATTTAGGTTTTAACTCCTCTAGCAGCATTTGCATCTCAGCTATAAATCTGGACGCTGGCATCATCCCCTTACTGGGATGGAGAGGACTCTGGGGTGGTGCCAGTGGGGCTGAGCTGAAAGAACCAGGCTGAAGACAGAAGCAGGCAGCTATTATATGATTTTATGATTCTACTACCCAGGGAGAGTTTGGTGGCACTACACTGCTCACAGGGGTCAGGGTAGGGCAAGATGGGCTCTCCTTAGTTAAGAGGCTTGAAGTGCAAGTGAAAATGGGGGCTTTGCCTTGCAAAGAGCTGGACACACCCAGGTCCTGCTGAAGTTGGCACAACTTCATGGGATGCATTATCTTACATGACTGGCGGCAGGGAGAGAAGCAGAAGAGGAAACAGAGAGATTTAGGGCTTTATCTTGGATGTAGAGACAAATGTGGGCATGAAGGCCAGCATCTTAAAATTGGGGATTGGGGGTGACACAGAGCACTTGGTGACCTCCTCTGGATGGTTTCCAGGGATATAGTATTCACACCAGTCTCTAACATCACTGTGAGAACCACACATGCCTTTGCCCCACCCCAAGCCCAAGGAGAAAACGTATTCTCCTATGTTCATTGGTTCTTCCCACCACTGATATATCTTGCAGGCTTAGCTTTTCCATTCTTGAAAGCTGATATGGAGTTGCTCAGTTCTCATTATCTGAATTCAGCACAGAGCTCCCTAGGTGACAGTGGCAAAAAAACCTGTATTAAAGCAAAAAGCAAGAAAAGGATGTCTAGGGTTGCAATCCAAGGGTGTCCTCTTAAGAGAAAAAGAAAATTAAAAAGCTAATCACTTTGTCTTTTCTCCCCTGTAGTGGATTAGGATATACACATGCACATGCATACACTGTCAGTCGTGATCTGTACGTAGGTGGTTGGTTGGTTTCCTGGTACCTGGGCATGTTAGTTTGCAATCAGACAGGTTAAGCCCATTGCCCTTCTCCCTGTCCCCAGTTCTCAACTGGAGAGGGCAAGAATGACAGTTTACGACAAGTCTACTCTTGGAGCTCACCTCCAGAAACACTGTAATTCCCAAACTAGGTACCTATGCATGGGTGAGCTGAGCTCACATGCATTTGCAAGACACACAGCTGAAATGCCACCAGCAGCCTCAGAAGGGATATGAGCAACTTAGTAATGTGCTCAGTTCAACAACAAGCAAGGGACCAGGGCAGCACAGCGTCACACTTCAGAGCTATTAGGCTGGGAAGCCATCTGGCTGCTGGAAGAGTTAATATTTTATCATAATCACCCTTCAAGATTCTCACCTCCTGGGCCTATTTAAACAAACTTAATTCAGAACCAGAGCTCTTCAAATCTACACTGGAAGAAGAAGGGTTAAAAAAAGCCACAAGGGACAGTGTGACTCCCTTCTTAAACACTCTCCCCACCCCACCAGGGGAGGCCATGTAGTCCACCAGAGTGACCTTTAACTAGCCTACCTAGCCCAAGCTCAGCATGAATGCAATTTACAGACCATTTCAGCTCTCCAGCTTTCTTAACACAAAGAAGAAAAATCAAAACCCAAGCACAATGGAAAAGAAAGAAAGAGAGAGAGAAAATAACCCTGCAGAGCAATCATGTCTGGGGCTGCTCTGATGGCGTTCGGTTCCCTTCCAGGACACAGAAATGACTCCCAGTGTGTTAATTACTCCCATTACCACAAACTCTCCGCTAACAAGGACTAGCTAAAAAGGAAGCATTGGCAGCAGCTGAGCAGTTATTGCTCTGTACTGCTACACAGGAGAAACCAGACTCTCCCATCTCTGAGCTGGTACTAACCAGGAGAGTGATTTCTGCAAAACTCAACAGCCTTTATTGTAATTCTCATGGCAGCTGCACTGGGAACACTGGCCTTCCCTCGATTCCACCATTGTTAAAAGAGAACGAAGAATACCTGCTTTTCTAAAGACTCTGAAGTTCAATAGTTGGAGAGCTCTGAATCATTATCATTTATTTTTCTTCTTCTGTAGCTGGTCTGCTTCCGTCCCCCGCATCCTCTCCTTTCTGCCACCAAGAAGCCTGGACAGATCTGTAGCATTGTTTATTCTACCAGATCCTAAGATATCAAAGTAAAGCCAGGAGCTGCACACATCACAGCCGGGCAAGTTAGCAGGGAATTCTGTGAATTCGCAGTGCTGGTGTTACTGATAAATAGCAAAACTTCTTCCAGATTCCATATCTGACACATACATTGTATTTCCATTTTCTTTTAATAAAAATCAAGTCTTTTAAAAATGTGGTCATCGTTACTGAAAATTGAAGTTTGAGCATGTCATCAATGCCTGAAAATGAGGCTGCTTCCAAGAAGATTTTCCTGAGACTAACAGTCTAGAATAGGTTTACTTTTCCCCAAAAACATATTTGATACTGCAGAGTCAGGCTAGTATTAGACACTCCTCAGAGGAGAGACAGTTGGAGTGTGGGGGGCTCCCAACTTTGAAGCAAGAAGAGGAAAAAAGTCATTGTTGCACTGCTTTATCAGCTGCTTAACATTAGGAAAAGGTCCAGAGCATAAAAGGCAACAACAAAGCTAATGGCTGGCACACCAACCAATAACACCTTGCTCTTCCTAGCTGTCTGTCTATCCATCTGCTTCTTCCTTTCATATGCATTTTTTAAATTCTTCATGAGCAAGAGCAATTTCTTTTCTGTTTGACAGAATCTAGCACAACACAGTCAAGAACAGAGCTCCCAGGCACTGCTCGCATACACATTAATAATTGTGATTTTCTGTACTTGAGCTAGCACTAAAATGCCTCTACATTCCAGCTGGCATATAGTAGTTCCTTTAAAAAAATTAAAAAGGAAGGGAAAAAAAAAAAAGGCATAAAAGGACTATCAGAAAGACTAGAATAAGAACAAAGGTTAAACTCATTCTTTCCTTCACTTACAGATCACAGTCAATTCACACTTTGTTCAACCCATTTTTACACTCCTGAACCTGATTTCCAGTAAGTCAGAGAAGTTTGCATGTTTTTAAATGTCGTGATAGTATATTACAGAGAGGGGAGACAGATGCAATCAGTTCAGCTATTTTACTAAAAACATAACATGCATAGAGGGGGACACTGCACCTGGCCAGATTTCCCTGCCATCAGTATGGCCAGTAATTCATTTAGGTCATTCCCTATAATCTGCTGGCTCATGGGAAGATAAGCAGCATCACTTAAAAAGGAAATAAAGGGCCCGTGGACATCTGGAAATTTACAGTGGATTTTCCCATTATGTAACATGTAGCACTCTCTATGTTTTATTGCAACTTCATAATCTCATGTAAAAATTTCTACTCAGCTTCCCACAAAGCAAACACGAACACCCAAACCTAGCAAACAGGTGTGATAAGCTGTCCACAGTGCAGGGAACGCTCAGCTCCGTTCCTAAGCTCCTTAAATAGCTGATTCTCTTTTTACAGACCAAATGGGAATGCCTTTCAGGGAGCCCAGTTAAACATCGGAATTGAAGTGTGTGGGACCCGTGTTCACACAGCTCTCACCGTGACTGATGCTGACCAGCACGGGGAAGCAAAGACACTGGTGACCTGATAAGCACTCTAAAAGTCTACAGCCACTGTGAGATCAGGGGTCTGCCTTGTGAACCACATTCCTCCTTTACCACTAGCTCCAGAAACACATTGCTTTTTGTGGGTATATATGCAACAGCAGGCTGGGAATCCCCTGCCATGGGAAATCACTGCATTCTTCCAGTTCTCTGCTCTTTTCATCTTCTGATATACAAAATTCCTGCCAAAATTCACTCCACCCCACCCCACCCCTCCCCAGTTCTACCTAAGGGTTACTGGGGGGACGTGACGAGAAGGTACGGAAGTTTCTCAGTTCTACCATGTTGGGGAATGGAAGTGGAAATTTTTGCCAAGATAGACTGCTAGCAAAAATCTTTAAGCGTCAGTGTCTTGGCTGGAAAAGGATAATACTTTAAATTGCTCAGGACATGGAAAACTTTCCAGATCATGAAGGAAATGGCTTGTAGCTTTTCACAATAGGGGCCAGTTTCTAAACTAACCAGCAATTATGGGACAGGTAAGAAATATGCTAGGCACACTGTACTTGCAAGGAGTCATTTCAGCCTGGCCTGTGCCTACAGCACTGTATGGTGACCCATCAGTGTGCACCAAGCAATTCTCTGTCTAACCCAGACAGCCTCCTGGCAAGGCTGGAATAACAAACCTGCCGCTCTGCCACAGCAGTGGTCTTACAACACAGGACTAAGACATCTCTGGTAAAGGCTACCTAGGTTCCCAAGCCCTAGGGACCCTCAAAGCAGAAATACAGTGCTTATGGCAGAATCTCTTTTGAAAAGAAGGCTGTTGATCAGAAAAATTCACGCTTAAGAGCCCTGTGAGCCCAAGAGCCCAGAGAGTGAGAGGACTTACACACAGGACAGGGGCTTTGTTATTGTTTTTTAATTCACGTACATCTTCCTGGATTGTATTTCTGTGCTTCACACTATTTTGCCCTTTAAGTTTTCTCTCTAGTTATGCCTTTTCCTCAAAGACTTGCTATTGTGAAATGTAGAAACAAACATTAACATGTGCAAAACAAAATGATTTTTACAAAACTGAAATATAAAGGATTCATCTGTTTATTTCAGTGGAACTACCTAATGATGAGGTAATGGCATTTCCCGGCGTAAGAAAAACACAAGTAGTCGAAAAAGCAAGGAATGAGCACATGTAGCAAAGCATAAGAGGAATCACCGTACACATAGGGTGACAAAGAGGCAGACGTTAGCTAAAACAAGAAGACCAGAGAGCGTGTCCCGGGCTGACAGAATCATAGAATCATAGAATTGTTAAGGTTGGAAAAGACCTTTAAGATCATCGAGTCCAACAGTTAACCCAGCACTGCCAAGTCCACCACTAAACCATGTCCCTAAGCACCACATCTACCCGTCTTTTAAATACCTCCAGGGAGGGAGACTCAACCACTTCCCTGGGCAGCCTGTTCCAATGCCTGACTACCCTTTCAGTGAAGACGTTTTTCCTAATATCCAACCTAAACCTGCCCTGACGCAGCTTGAGGCCGTTTTCTCTCATCCTATCACTTGTTACTGGGGTGAAGAGACCGACCCCCACCTCGCTACAACCTCCTTTCAGGTAGTTGTAGAGAGCAATAAGGTCTCCCCTCAGCCGCCTCTTCTCCAGGCTAAACAACCCCAGCTCCCTCAGCCGCTCCTCATAAGACTTATTCTCTAGACCCTTCACCAACCTCGTTGCCCTTCTCTGGACACACTCCAGCACCTCGATGTCCTTCCTGTAGTCAGGGGCCCAAAACTGAACACAGTACTCGAGGTGCGGCCTCACCAGTGCCGAATACAGGGGCACTATCACCTCCCTGGTCCTGCTGGCCACGCTATTCCTGATACAAGCCAGGATGCCATTGGCCCTCTTGGCCACCTGAGCACACTGCTGGCTCATGTTCAGGCGGCTGTCAACCAACACCCCCAGGTCCTTTTCAGTCAGGCAGCTCTCCAGCCACTCCTCCCCAAGCCTGTAGCGTTGCATGGGGTTGTTGTGACCCAAGTGCAGGACCTGACACTTAGCCTTGTTGAATCTCATACAGTTGGCCCCGGCCCAACAATTCAGCCTGAAGTACTTGGGCAAGACTGCAGAAATGTGGGGGGAGAGCACAATTGCCTGATAACATTTTAAAATGAACCTGGATAAAAACACTAGGAAATAGCATAACAGGGAATAACCCTTCACCACCTGAGAAACAGACTGGGGGCACTGCACCAGCACTCTTCTATTCTCTCTCTGTATTAAAACTCATTGCTGAGAACCCCAAACCAGGCAGCAGCGTGCCAGGGCCACAGACCCAGGAAGTAAAGCCTGCCAAACAGCTTAACACCTCATGTGAGCCCAGGGGTGGGGGGAAAAAAAAAAGCTAACTAGCAGCATTATGGAAATTAACACCTTTAGAAATTATTTCAAATTTTCTAATGGAGCATTTTAACGCCACTGGAAAAGACAAGTCTTTTTATTTAAGCATAAGTTGCTACATATTGATAAGTCAATCACACTTGGTAGATTTAGAAAGACCTAAAAGATATATATTCTCCTGCAAATGTTCCTTTAAAAGTCAGATGGTCTTTTAAAGAGCTTCCAGCCTTGGGACTCACAGTGCAGTGCCCTGGAAGACAATTGACATTCTGAGTGACTGGGCTGTGAATTCAAAATCCCAACTCGACCTGCTCAAGTCAGGATTCAAACTCACATATTTTAAAAATAAGAAAGAAAAAAAGAGAGAGTGAGGAAAAGACTTTAATTCCTCCAACTCCCTAGGACAGAATCTCTCAGGGTACAGGTGTGATAGTGGGTTAGGGAATATCTCTGTACAGTACCTGCATGGGACATATTTTGTGCTTTGCCATACTAAATACAAATCTCCATACGATTAGCAATACAGCTGACAATGGACAATTGTTTGCTATGAAAGCCACTAGTGAAAACAAAAAAACATATATTGAGACATTTTCATTGAATTTTCTGTTTTTAATTAAAAAATGAAACATTCTAATTTACCTGGCTTTGGTTATAGTAACTTCCAGTCATTATTTGCTGTTTCTTTTTATTTCTTCTCGGAAAGGAGCATAGAATAGGAAAAGTGGGAAAACTGAGACTGCTATATAAATAGCTTCATTCCTAGCAATTGCATAACTTTTCATTTCAAGTCAATTTTAAATGTATTTTCCTCCCTTTCAACAAAAAAAAAAATCTGAACATTCTGAATAATACATCCTTTCTGCTAACATTGTTTCCACAGTCTGAAAAGCCATTATTTTGTCAAAAATATTAGGAACAGTTCTTGCTAACAGCACCCACTTTTTCCCCTTCATACCAAGCCCTGCGCTCAGCTCAGCATCTGGCTGGGAAGTTGTGCATAGCTCCAGAGATCGGTGATGAGGCAGTGATGGGTCTCGCTCCTCTTTGGCACCAATTTTCATCTCCTTCTTCCACATAAAGCTTTTGCTAGCTGATAGCAAACTGGAAGCCAATGAGAAATGCTGCAGGATTAGCCCCAGTTTCTAAATTAAACACCACAAACCCCCTCACCAGGAGCTCTTCTACTGTCCACCAGTAAGGCAAGCAAGGAAATAACAAACAGTAAAACTCCTCTCTACACCTAAGGAGACACTCTGCCTAGGATATAGCTAAAACATGTGGGTGGAAGAAAAAATTCATGAGTGAGAGCACTCATTCCCGAGTAGACTGAGCACTCCAGTCTCCCACCCCACACCTGTCACGAGTACAAAAATAAGTCTGGGAGAAAGAGAGGGAAAAGCTTTCCTAATCAACACTTAAAAGGAAGATACCTGAAGTGCTCGTAATAACCTGGCAGAACTTCTGTTTCCAAATTGTGTTGAGTAACTGAGATTTAGAAGTAACTAAGGAAAATGATTACTTGGTACCCCAGGCAACAGATGGTTCCTGCAACCTGCCAGTTGCCAGATTCTAGGCCAAACTTCTCCCCCGTGTAACTTTATCACACATTAATTTAACTTTTTTTATCTGTGGTACCAAGTTATTGGCTGCCAATATTTTGCTGCTCAGTAGTTCCTCATGCAGTGAGATTCATGTTCTAGCAGTCAGGGTACATGCATGAGTCAAAAGAAGGCGGCTCATGACCTGTTTGTGTGGCCTTAGGCAAAGTGCTCTTTCAGGGGATATAGCTAGGATTACAGCAGCCACATTGTAAAGTTTAATTAGTGATTGTAAAGTGCTCGACCCACTTGAAAGACAAGCTAACATAAAAGCAACCTATTTTCCTTTATGACATTAATAGGCCCCTTCATATTAAGCAAGGGAAGATGCATCTATAAAACACAGCAGATTTGCTTTCATTACTCCTGATGGCTCAGCCCCAAAGAGGCACAGGTTTACTCAGCAGGCAGGAAGAAAGGCAGGGCAATGGCGGGGAGAGGGGAAGCCTTCATCTGCCTCAACTCCTGACCCACCTCCAGCTGCCCTCTCACTTCACCAGCACCAGACAGCTTTTCACAGCACAACAGGCTCCCCACAGCTCCTCAGCACCAGTTGAGGAGAGCTGACATGGTCTGCACCTCCCCGGGGACTGTCATGCCCAGCGATATGGCACCTCCCTCCTGTGATACAACATGGGAAACCAGGGCACTCACCTTCTCCATTTAAATACAAATCAAGAGAATCTGTACGTTGGCCGCTCTGTGTTTTAAACAGGAATCACAGCCCACAGTTTATGCACTGCTCAGTCAGAAGATCTGCAACCCCTCTTTTTCCCCTAAACCTCCCTAAGGGAGAACTTGTCTCTGGGGCTCCAAAACCAGGCAGTTGACCATGTGGGGAGAAAATGGGTATGCTTAACTCCATTTTTCAGCAGTAAAAACCACCTAAAAGGCTCAGAGGAAGGGAAAGGTGTAAAGTCGGTAGGCTTCTTATATGCAGCTCTGCCCAGCACTAAGAATCGGCTAAATGCAACTATTTAAGCTTGCTTTATAGACTCTTGCATGTTCCTCCACTTTTCTGGGGCTTTTAAAAGTCAAAAATAAAGGCAAGTTAAAAAGACATGCATCTAACAGGAGAAAATCCCTCTATGCATTTAATTAAGATCTAAATAAAGGAAAAAAGCTGCAAAACCCATGCCTGTATATTTAAGTTAGCCCCATGAGAAAATACAAGGGTTTAGCTATGTTTAATTACAAACATTGTTTCAAAAAAATGAAAAGCTGCTTTCAAAGCAGCCAGTTTTCAAACATGTGCAATGTGTACTACTGTAAAAAGTAAAACTGCCTCCACAGTTTACAGGAAAGGGAAGACATACGTCACTGTAAACTGTTTTTACAGAATCCCTAACGTAGGATTTCCTACGGAATTAAATGAAAAGGGGAAAGGATATGGAAAACCCATCAGTCTACTGCAGTCTTCCGATTACCTCACAAATACAGGCTAGAAGTAGTCACCTGTTAAAAAATACATGTTGATAAAAGGTATACAGTTACTCTGCAGCACTGAGCCAGTTTGTTGTCTTGGACTACAGCTCACTGTTGGCTTTCTGTCAGATGTCTCCCAAGAGAATCCTGTACAGCTTCACTATGACAAACACTGCTCGTCCAGAGCAGCAGAATGAGAGGCATTCAAAGTATATCTCCTAAAATAGCCATTCCCCATAGCTTTTTCGACTAGTGGGATAGATTAAGATTGCAACTGTACCAAACTACACCTGCCATTCACTACACAACTAGTTGATTTTAAACCACAGGACCGCAGGCTGTTTCATGATGATGAAAATAAAGTCTGAGGTAACAGCACCATAGAGGCAAGAGTGCATGATTAAGCAGAGGAGGAAGGCAATACTGGTGCTCAGCAGAATATTTGCTATTTAGGTAGGTAATAGCAATAAAATCAGAAAAATTATTTAAGCAGCACTGCTGTTTAAAAAAAAACCAACCAACCAAACAAAAAAACCAACAACCAAACACACACACCACCACACCCAAAAAGCTACGAATCCCAAAACCCACAGGGACATATTCTGCTCCAGACATTCCATTCATCCCCAACAGACTCCACAACACTAGGCTGAGAAAATTCTCCTGTTGACAGTTTTTTCCAAGACACCAGCTAGATACCGATGCCTCTAGCCACCCTAGCCAATGCACATCCTCTTTCAGTCCTTTCACACTCAAAACACAAAACCCTGCACATTGAAATCAGCCCATTTTTATTGCAGTAACTTTGCACTGAGAAGGGTTGGTGTGTGCTCCCTCCTTTCCTCCTCACCAGATTCTTGCTTCAGTGCCATCTCATACTGCCTACTGCCAGAGTGGAAGTCTGCCTCTTGCTCAGTCATTTTACATCGTGCTTCTCAACACCTGAACACATATTCACCCACTTTTAGTAAAGCCACCCCTCTCCTCTTCAGTCTCGGCTATAACCCAGGAACTGGAGGCCACATCCCCCTTCTACAGACCACTGTGGCTTTTACAGCACTCCCTGCCCCAGCCCTCTTCTCACAAGCTGAGTCCCAGCCCTTCCCTGTCTCTTCACAAAGATATCGCTGAGGGTCTGGTGAACCTTTCCCATACTTCTGCTAGGTGGGATGACCAGAATTGCATGGAGCTAGTAATTGAATCATATTGAGTTGGGATCTTGATGGGTTTTATAATGCAAAAAGAAACCCAATTGATTTAGGAATAGATGTCCAAAGAAAACCCAAGGTACCCTAGCATACTCATACACTCAGTCTAATCTGCAGTCCCTACTAACCTGGGCTCTCCTTTGCTTCTTTTATAGCTTACATCTCAGAGGTATTCGAGTGCGTAACGCTAAGCAACATGATTAGAATTGATCCAGTGAGTCTCCTATCCTGCCCCAAGGGAACAATTACACTATATTTAAAGGAGGAAATTAAAGCACTTGATTTTGAACCAGAGATCCACAAGTGAAAAGCCATGCTCCCATCCTTGTACTAAACCTCCCAGCCACAAAATATTTGTCCATACATATTATATAATAATTGTTTATATAGATACGCTAGTCTGCTACAAAGGTGACTGGTCATACTGATGAAATCTCAAGAACAGCAAAAAACAAAGTAGCCAGTGCTACAGGTGGGAGCTAAGCTAAGGGGATGGGCTCGCAATGTAAAGCATACACGTTTTCCACAGTTACCAAAGAAAACATTCACCAATCCATTCAAGGGGATCAGGTGAGGGGTTTGGTTTGGGGATTTTTTTTTTTTTCCTATTAGGTAAGAGTTAATCTTAAGTCTTAAGATTTTTCTTTGACCACAAGCTTTCTTAAGCTTGCCACAGGGGAATGGAACTACTTTCCACTAGTGAAAGAGATTTTTAAAAAAATCCTAAGTGGCAAATAAAAAAAAAAAAAAAGAGTGAAGAGTCCCTGGGACAGTAGATTTGGGTATGTCAAAGCTACAGCCTCTGTCAGAGAGCAGGGTGGGGAAGAAGAGGTGAGAACAAAATAACACAAGGCCTATAGCCTCCTGTAAAACAAGCATTTTTACTCATCATGATATTAAGCATTTTATTATTTCAGTGACTTCAATATCCCCATTTCATGCTCCCGGGTTGGTGCTTTTGCATTATCAAGATCTGTCCACAATACCAATGGCCCAGAAAAGAAATTAGTTGCTTCCCATTTTTAAGAGCTGTGTTTGACTTTAATTACATTTATACTTGCTTGGGAAATCAGACTTCACTCTCAAGAGGGTTAAAAAGGGGAAAGGGAAGGGGGGAAAAAAAGACACTGAGAGAAAGAAACAGAAAAAGGAGAGACAAAGGTAAGTTGGATTAATCCAATTAAAAGTTTCTAAGCTCCTATCCCTGAAATTTCAGCCAAAGCCACTACTTAGGAGTATGGGGGAGTGTGTTTTTTAATTATTTTTTAAGTTTTCTTTTATCGGTCATCTATTCAGAAAATTGCTGACATTATTCTTCAAGCAGACATGGTTATCAATCATTAGAAAATGCTTTTATCTGGAGCTGCTTATAAGAAATTGAAGTTTTTCCAAGATTAACTTAATGCAGATGGATGGTAGTTCAAGGTAGAGGAAAAAAGAAGTGAACACAGGGAAAGTCTGGTTACCTTTGCTTCCATGGGGGTTATTACTCAAGACTGAAAAAACAAAGTCACAGTGCACAATCGGAGAACATTCTGCAGAAGTGGGTAAGAAGCAGTTATAACAGAGACTGCTCCATGAAAAATGCTCTTGCTTTTTTTACTTGTTCCTTTCGTCTTTTATGACTGAGTTTCTCAGTGACACAAGACTATGTTGCCTGTCCAAGCTGTATCCATGAGTGCCAAAATATTTATTCCTAGTTGGCTATTCTAGAGCTGCTGATCAGCACTCAGCAGCATGGTCAAACCTTTGTCTTCCATTCCTTTCTCACTCTCCTGCACTCCCCTCTTCCTCTCCTCCCAGCCTTCCATTCCCCTACCCTTACCCCTCCTCATTCCATTTTAATCAAGGTTCTTTCCTAATTAAAACAAACAAATATGAGGAAGTAATTAACGTCTTGAAGGAAGCAGATGGCGGAATAGTGCCATTTCGTTATTGCATTAAGCCTTAACTTGCTATCTCTTCAAACTTTCTGCACTTTAATTAAGCGCTGTTACAGGCAAGTTCAATGGGCTCTAGAGTGGGGTTTATCCAATTAGCTCCTGAAAAGCTGATGGTGCACGGTGGCAGGCTGAGCGTGCTGTGAAGCATGCAGCTAGGAAGGGCAACCCCAGGGCCAAAAGGGACTAAGAACTTCCCTTACACATGCAAAGGACAGGAAAAGCAGCAAGGGGGAACTGAATGTCAGTGATGTGGGAGGAATGTAACTTAGCCCTGCCCTACCATGTTCTGGCAGAAGTTTTTCACTGCCCATGTCACAGGACTCAATGATCATGAATTCTACATGCACACATTTTAAGGGGCCACGGTAACTTTCAACATCTATGCCATCTTCCCAGAGAGAGGACAGGAGTGAAGAAGATCTCAAATGCTGGTCAGAGAAATTATTGATAGCTTTCAGGCCCATTTATCACCCTACCATCTCCAGCATTCTTGCCACTTCAATCCTCGGTTTCCATTATACCCCCCAGATACAATGGGCCAACAAAGAACTGGCAATTAAGGAGCTTGAATCATCTAGAAAAATACACCCAGAAACAGAGGGATTTTTTTTTTATTTGCCCTCGCGTTTCTCTTTGCAGTCAGCCTGCCATTGCTGAACACAAGCCTTTGCAGATGAAGTAAGCATCGAAGACCAGTTGTGTCGGCTAGGGTCATCCTCTCACTTGGCCTCCATACACACATGCCAGAAATGTGAGCAATCAAAAGATGCAGTGATCCAATTTACCTCTGCCCCACCACATTCTGGCAGATGATCCATTACTATTCAACACTAGAGAGATGAGGGTCTCTGAATCCCACTTGCAAACACCTAAGGGGAAAAAACCCACCCAGCATGACTCAGATGGACACAGCCCTATAGATCCCAACCTTCTTTGCACAGAAACATCTCAATTCTCTACACTCATATGAGGAAAAAAAAATACAACATCCATTTTATAGATAGGAATGCAAGCCACAGAGAATTTTTGTGATTCCCAGTGTCACACAGGGACCATGTGGAGGAAACACTTTTCTGTTTCTCTCAACCACAAAGATCATCTTTTTTGTATAACCAAGGTTGGAATATGACTCACCGAGGATTCACAAATTACGAAGCCAGAGAACATCCCTGGGGTCATCTGGCCTGAGAACTTCTCTGAATTAATTTCTGTTTGAAGCAGGGGGAAAAAAAAAAAATCCAATCCTGTCTTAAAGATTTCTATTAATGGAGAGTTCATAACAACTCCTAGAACATTTTTTCAGGGCCTAATTATCATAGTTGTTAAAGATGGGCACCTTATTTCTAGTCCAAATTTGTCTATTTAAGCTTCTAACCACTTGATCCTGATATACCTTTGTCTGCTCAACTGGAGAACCCTCTTCCTCTCTTAAGGATAAAAGACAATATGCAACACGCATTTGCTGAGGGATGAGACTCTCATCGTAGTGTCCTGGCATCTCTTCATTTATCGAAGTTTCAAACTCAAACAAGGAAACCATTAAATACAATATTAAGAAATGCAACCACAGCATGCTATAAATAATAATGTCTTCCTTGCAGGTCTCTTCTTTTACAATTGTGCCATATACAATGCTAACATACTTATTATGTTGAGTATTTAATTGTGTAAAATTCAGTAATTATGAACATCCAGTTCCCACTACAACCATGATTTAGCCCCAAGTACAAATGTAAGATTTTGTGTTTTCCTGTGGATTTTATCATAACTATGGCTTAAACACACCATACAGAGAAGAGAATTTAGTAGTGTTATGGAAACAGAAACTCTCAATTTCCTGACTTTGGGTACTTAAATTCTCTGTTATATTATCACACTGTAGGGTGGTATGCGCACACAATAGGATTATAGAATCATAGATTCATAGAATCAATTAAGTTGGAAAAGACCCTTAAGATCATCAAGTCCAACCATTAACCTAGCACTGCCAAGTCCACCACTAAACCATGTCCCTAAGCACCACATCTATCCGTCTTTTAAATACCTCCAGGGATGGGGACTCAACCACTTCCCTGGGCAGCCTGTTTCAATGCCTGACTACCCTTTCGGTGAAGTTTTTCCTAATATCCAACCTAAACCTGCCCTGGCACAACTTGAGGCCATTTCCTCTTGTCCTATTGCTTGTTACTTGGGAGAAGAGACCGACACCCACCTCGCTACAATACTGAGCCCTGGGGAATACCACTTGTGACCGGCCACCAACTGGATTGAACTCCATTCACCACAACTCTTTGGGCCCTGCCATCCAGCCAGTTTTTTACCCAGAGAAGAGTGCACTTATCCAAGCCACCAGCAGCCAGTTTCTCCAGGAGAATGCTATGGAAATGGTGTCAAAGGCCTTACTAAAGTCCAGGTAGACAACACCCACAGCTTTCCCCTCATCCACTAAGCAGGTCACCTTGTCATAGAAGGAGACCAGGTTAGTCAAGCAGGACCTGCCTTTCGTAAACCCATGCTGACTGGGCCTGATCACCTGGTTGTCCGCTACGTGCCGCATGATGGCACTCAGGATGATCTGCTCCATGACCTTCCCGTGCACTGAGGTCAGACTGACAGGCCTGTAGTTCCCTGGATCCTCCTTCCGACCCTTCTTGTAGATGGGCATCACATTTGCTAACCTCCAGTCAACTGCAACCTCCCCGGTTAGCCAGGACTGCTGATAGATGATGGGAAGTGGCTTGGTGAGCACCTTCGCCAGTTTCCTCAGTACCCTTGGGTGGATCCCATCCGACCCCATAGACTTGTGTGTGTCTACGTGGTGTAGCAGGTCACTAACCCTTTCCCCTTGGATTATGGGGGCTTCATTCTCATTATATTCATTCTTCATTATCAACATAAGATTCAAATAGTTTGATATGCATATGTAATCTCACACTAGACGTGCATTTATATGTAACCCTTTCCTGTCTATCCCTATTTAAGGCATGTTCAGGTTCATATGTGAACTATTACATACAATTATACTATGTTCTCAAAAAGCAGATGTCTTCAGATCCACATACTATCAAAAAAAGTGTTACCCTCAATTATGCTAAAGGAGGACCTATTTTATGTTAAAAGAGTGTCCTGGTTTCAGATGGGATAGAGTTAATTTTCTTCCTGGTAGCTGGTATAGTGCTGTGTTTTGGATTTAGGATGAGAATAATGTTGATAACACACTGATGTCTTAGTTGTGGCTGAGCAGAGTTTACACTAGTCAAGGACTTTTCAGCTTCCCATGCTCTGCCTGGTGCATAAGAAGCTGGGAGGGAGCAGAGCCAGGACAGCTGACCCAGACTGGCCAAAGGGCTATTCCATACCGTATGACATCATTCTCAGTATATAAGGTGGGGGAAGAAGAAGGAAGGGGGGGACGTTTGGAGTGATGGCATTTGTCTTCCCAAGTAACCGTTACGCGTGATGGAGCCCTGCTTTCCTGGAGATGACTGAACACCTGCCTGCTGATGGGAAGTAGAGAATAAACTCCTTGCTCTGCTTTGCTTGTGCACGCGGCTTTTGCTTTACCTATTAAACTGTCTTTATTTCAACCCATGAGTTTTCTCACTTTTGCTCTTCTGATTCTCTCCCCTATCCCACCAGGGGAAAGTGAGTGAGCAGCTGTGTGGTGCTTAGTTGCTAGCTGGGGTTAAACCACGACAGAGTATTGTCTATCCAATTATTTGACCTCATACATCAATTTAGCCGTGCAATTACATTAGGTAGATGCTTAACATAGATGCACTAATAGGAAGCAGCAGCATGCTGGCTTCTGAATTAAATCTAACTTGCCCAGTTACACCTTATCCCCAACCTATGGGGCTGAGGAAATTCCATCAATGCCCCTGGAGAAGGAGTTGAGTCCACATTGCCACAAGGACCAACATCCATCACCCATACCATGAAAATCAGATCCTTCTGCTTTGTAAACACCACATAAGCTAAAACAGTTTGTGCAGAGATTTAAAATGTGAGGGTTCTGTGCTGAGTCCTGACAGGTGGATCTGCACACAAACCTGTCAATGAGTTGTCTTAACAGCAGTACCCAGAGACCCTAACATGTCTGAGGCTTGCCTCCAGCCATCATGCCAGACACTGGTTAGACCTGCTCTGAAACAGCACATGCGATTCTGATTACCTGTGCTCACAAAGGAGGTAGCCAGACCAAGCAAGTTTCGAGAAAGCCTCCAAGGATGAACCAGACAACCCAGAGCCTATTTCACAAGAAGAGACTAAGACAACATGGCACTTTTAGCCTA
Organism: Theristicus caerulescens; assembly: GCA_020745775.1. Lineage (NCBI taxonomy): Eukaryota > Metazoa > Chordata > Aves > Pelecaniformes > Threskiornithidae > Theristicus > Theristicus caerulescens. Next base: position 47,322,760 of record CM036564.1, on the reverse strand, counting down.
ACAAGACAAAGGCCAGGAGAGATGACTACTGCCTGTAAAGACTTTGGGGACAGGGAAGAAGAGAGATTTAAGCTGAAGAGCAATACTGGCTGGCACCAGAACAAAGGTGTATAAACTGGCTACAAGTATATACTGGGAATCAAAATAGCATTTCTAACAATCAGCAGACTGAAGTTCTGAAATAGCCATCCATCCAGAAAAGAAGCAGACATCACAAAACTAATGGGTTTTATTTTCTTTAGAAGATATACAGCTGCATGTCATAGGACTCAGAAGGTCCTCTGCAGTCCTGTGTTCCTACCCTGATAAAGGTAAATATTGTAAAAAACACACAAGGCGGCACAGTCTGAGCCCCAAAGGGCCAATAAATATTAGAAAGGATTTAAGACGAAGCTGAAGGATGGTGGGGGAGAGAAACTGTCCCCAGTGTACTGTTCCCAAGAATGTTTTAAGTCTCCAAAATAGCTTCACTGTATATGAGCATATGCTGTAAGTCATACAGCTTCCCCCATTACCCAGGCAATTGGAGTAGATCATTATAATGGCCACTTCTGGCCTTAAAATCCCTGGATCACAAGGCAAGGTAAAAATGATACAAACATCAACTGAAACCCTGAAATTCTACTCCTCTTCACTCAGCACTTAGAACATGACAGCTGATTCAGATCTCAAAATATTTTCCTAGCCAGGAAACACAGCCTGACCTAGGGCTCGTGCAAAGGTGAAATGTAAACTCCAAAATATCTGATCTATATTTGGTAAGAGCCCAGGGACACCTTCACAGCACTCGTTTTTGCATTTCTTTGTCATCATTTAACATGATCTGGAGAAACATTGGTCCCTAGATAAAAGAATACACCACTAGAAGTCAAAGGTGTAAAGTAAATATAGCAAACATAATTTAACATAAGGATAAGAGGCAAAAAGCACTTATCCTAAGAAAGCATGAACAGACTGTGTAGTTGCAGTCTTTCAGACAACTTTCAAAGCAAAATCATAACTACAACTTTCAGAAGCCCTTCCATAGGAACAGGTGAGACACAATCCCTGCCTCACCCACATTTCATCTCCTGCAACGATGCTCCATCTTACCAGCTGCCCTCTGCATGTTCAGCCAGCATGCTCTTCAACCAGCCAGCCCTGCTGCCCAACTCCAGAGACAAAATACATTGAATGCCTTAAAAAACAAGAGTACAGTGATCATTGAGCTTCCTCTAGAAAATACCCACAGAGAAGTGCAGTCTCTAATGTGGACGAAGTGGGTAAAAAAAATCAGGATGGGCAAGGGCCAGAGCACACACGTGACATTAATTCAGTGCATCTTTCTTTTGGAACTCCCAGATGAAATTCAAACCTTCCTTGCCTAGGGGTAACCAAAAAGAGCGCATTTACCCCAAGAGAGAGCTGACTGCTACAGCAGACTTTACATGCACACAAGTCCTCTATGTGGCTGAAGAGATGCCAAGTCTGAGAACAACTTTGGGGATCTTTAGATGAGGGAGAGTATCTAAAACCTGCACAAAACAAATATTTATGGTCTATAAATACACATAGGCACCTTCCTCCTCCTCTCTCCACAGAGCAGAGACTCCCACTACAAAGTGTCTTGCAACATGTCAGACATATTGACAAAGTAAGCAGAAATTTGTTTTTTTTCTCTGCGCCACATAGCAAGGCCATGTTCTTTATTCCTACACCTCTGATATTTATCCCTCCCTTTCTTCTCCATCTTCTGCCTCAAGCCAGAGGCTTGTCTGATGTCTCTTCATATTGGAAACACGCAAGCTTGTTTGGTTTAAAAGGTCAATCACAGCTTGTTTGTACTAAGTCTCTGATGCAAAAATCTCTTACTATAAGCTAGGAAAAATACTGGAGAAGAGACAGTGCTGGATGGAGGAGTATGAGGTCTGGGTAACATATTAGGGGCACAGACACACAGTTAAGGCACTGTGGCTTACTGAGACAGCACCCGTCAACTGAGGGGTTCACGGGTCTGTGTTCTTGGTCAACAGCAAATATTCCAATTTAATTCAGCTCATAACAAGAAAGGCTTAACCCAAATGAGGTTACCTCATATTCATCCTAAGCTAATAGCATCCACAAGGATGGTGACCATCAGACAAACTGATGCCTCATATGTTAGTCTAAAGCAACTGACTGTGCATCACAAAATTTAACTCCTTAACACCAGGAAAAGGGCTAAAACAACACTAGTTCTGTTTTACAGAAGGGGAATGGACAAAGCTATTAAGGCTGACACTTCCATGATCATGGGTCATGATACAGGCCAGGACATTTTAAAGATGTCCTGTGATTAGTTTGGGGGCTTTTTTTTAATGCATATAAAAAGCTTTAAAAAAACAACACAAAATTTAAAAATTTATGTCATCGATGGGATGTTCTACTTAGCTTAATGGCAACAACTATCTTCCAAAATAAACTGGACAGAGTGTGTGGTGCCACTACTTAATTCTATCGAATTTGGCAATGCTGAACTGTGTGTCATAAGCTTTCTATAGGTAATAGAGCAATTCAGTGATCAAAAGCTGTCCAAAGCTGAAGTAGTGGATCCTATTCCCCAGTTGCTTTGCCAATGGTTATATTGTGTAGCTACAAACTATCTGCCACATCTTTCAATTTAAAAGAGAAAAAGGTTGCAGTTGTTTCCTGTTTCCCTGGCCTGCCAGGTTATCATTGCACAACCACGTATCATTGTGTTGACAGCCAATGGTACTGCTAAGGCAACTCTATGAGCATTCCTTCTTGGCCTGCATCAGATGCTGTGAGGATGAACATTATCCTCCACCACTGGAGGAGACCCTGAACCCCAGAGCTGGGTACCAGCAGTAAAAAGCCCATCAGGAAACAGAGTAAGTGTTCCCTCATGTCACACACCCCACAAACCACTTTATATCCACATTTCTGTGTTCTCTGTGCTGTAGGCTAGGAATTCATTTGCTCTTTCCTCCTCCCCTCAATTGTCAGAATAAAAAGAATTAAGCTCCTTTTCCACTCCCAGGCCTGCCCCTCTGCCATCTTCCAAAGCAGTTGTTTTCCATGGCGTAGCCAGCCACCCTGGCCGCTCCAGGACCTTAAGTGAAAACCTAACCAAACCACAAACTGTCAATTCAAAGACTAAAAACAGGTTTTGCTTTTAACTGGGTTTAAGAGGGACCAGCTTTTGGTACGTTATTTCCAACAGTTATTGATGGCCTTTCATAACTCACTTAAGGACGCCACTCTGCTCTGCCACTTGAGAGTTACAAGACCATCAATAACCACGGAAAATAATGTACCCTGAGAGGGTCCAGAGCAGAACCTCCTTCTCCGAAATCTTTCTTTACCTACGTAGTCTGTGGTGAACCACAGCACTAACTCAGTAGTATAGGCTTCAGCTGACACCCACGCACCAGCGAGGAACAGCACTCCTCTTCCGTAAGTCAGCATGTTCACTCTAAGAGAGAAAAAAAAATCCCCAAGAAAAATACTACTGTTTCATTTTTCTTCTGTGTGAAAAAGTGCAAGTCCCTGTCCTGTATAATCAGAGACAGCCTTGGAGCAAACACCCACATAGCACCCTGCTGCTATTCATTAACCGCTCCAGCAGCTCGCAATGAAATCCCCAGAGAAATTTTATAGCCTTTCTGTAACTCTACACGCCTGCTTGAAGAGACCCCAAACAGACAAACACAGGCACCCATCACACACTAGCAGATATTTGAGAGTTTAGTCCCTGTGGAATATCAGAGAGGTGCCACACATACCTGCTCCCACAAGAGACAAGAAGTAGAAAATCAGTGACCTCCACTTACTCACGGCACACGGTGAAATACAACTGTACAAACCGTACTTGCCTGCAGAGGGTATCAATGTATTTATTGCGCAACATGTCTTGGGAAATTCCAGTGAGGTATATGACATTCAAGGAGAAATGCTTCAGGAGCTAAATGTCGGCCTCCAAGAGCAAAGCAGCCAAGAGGGTGCAAAGAAACAAAGCAGAGATGTTCATTACTTCATCAAGACAACAGGAAAGGCCAGAAGTCATGGTTGCAGCAGATGATAGATCCTCCCTCAATTACTGTTGTTCTTCTGACACACACAGTTCTAGCGTAGAGAATCTACATTTTGTTGGGGGAAGAAGGTGATTAATGTTATCCAAAGAATTAGGGGAAATAAAGTAATATTCAGCTCTACTGAAGTCAGAAGTAATTTTCATTGGCTTCAGTAAGGCTAGAAAGTACTTTTTCATCCTAAATTTTTTATTAGATGCTTAAGGCAGGGGATACTTTATAATCAAAGACACCAACAAGCCCTGAAGATGGAATTTTGAGCTGCTCTTTTTTCCTGAAGTTTAACCTGGGCATTTCCAAAAGACGTGAACTTCCTCTGTGTTCTGTTGAGATTTGGACCACAGGACAAAGCCTCAAGGATGCCTGTGCCACAGCAGATGCAAACTGCCACAGAAACTCGCACTTTTCATCTTCAGTCCAGCATCCTCTGGTTCTGGTTCAGATCAACCCTCTGCATCCTCCTTCAGAAACTACGATTGTAGATAAAGACATAAAACCTGGTTAACTCTATTAACTTTACAACATCATGTCATGAAATGTCATCTCAGTTTCCACTGCTGTCAATTTATGCCACAGCCCTTCTGGCTTAGGTTCCTCTTGCTCTTTCCATTCAGATGTGCACTGCAGGCTGCAGCCTTTTTGAGCTACCCACCTTACCTGTGCACATGCACTCTAGAACAATATGAGTATTACATGTAGCAGCATTTGCAGCAAAGGATATATTAAGTCCTATATTTTTAATGCCACTTTTAGTATGCCTATAAAAAGACTCTATGCAAAAGACTGGATTATGTGGTTTTGTGCTGTATGGGAATAGGGTACAAGTGAGAGACATGGCAAGCGGGACTGTTCCCATCCAGGTGCAGCAGCCTTTGGCAACCAGCATTTGGATGGGATTTGCAGAGAATGCTGTAAAACTTATCTTCCTACAAGCACCACAGCTAGCTGAGCCCATAGGATTTTTACATGTCAGGAGGTTTCCAATGGGATATCATATTAGAAGTGCTGGTGAATGCTATCCGTTGCAGTGAGTGGATTACATGCTGCTCTTCAATTTCTCTGTAACCACTCAAAAATGTGACATCTTTACATCTCATTGTGTGCCCTCCTACAGCTCATATTTGAGGGCCAGAAGGAAGAGGAATGCCTGCCAGACACTTAACAAAATTTTATGATATATGGAGCCTTCTCTCATATTTGTCCTTACTTCTTTCAAACTAAATTAGGGCACAAGGAACAATTACAGCTTCACAAGTGTCTTGCCTTCCTCTGCATTACCGCTGTTACTGTACTTCAGTTCTGGCCTGAAGAGACTTCCCCAGCAGCAAAAGAACATTTAACCTTTGTGATCCTTGCAACTTTTGGTTTCCTTGAGATAGCAAAACAAGCAGGACTGGGAGCACTTTAAAGCATGGATAGCTGAGATTACTGCAAGGCTTTTTTTTCCCCCTGGCATGACACACCACCAGCGACATTCCTATAAGAGGCAGGGTTTCCTAGCACCACTTCCACCAAATAACAGAGAAACTTACCTGGGAATTAAGTCATTAAAACAGAGGGCCTGACTCACAATGAGAGACAGATCGATAAGTGACCTTTGACGGATTTGAGCCACTGATCAATGATTACTTTTTTATTAAATGATTCTTTTCCTGTGCCAGCAGGGACTCCTTCCCTCACACACAGCATTAACATTAACCTTTGCTGCACAAGGATTAAAGGAGACAACACCACCAAGGACTGTCAAGGAAGGAGTGAGCAGTAAGAGAAAAGGCAAAACAGAAGCTCAGCCCAAGGAAACACACTCTTCCCCTCTACTTAGAGGGCTGGCTCACACTGCCCAGTTTCACCATCACTACTCCAGTCTCCTCTATTTGTTGTACATAAACACTGGCATGTCAGTCTGAGAAAGAAGGCAGCTCTCGGTATGATTAAAAAGGCTGGGAAATGAGGGATACCCAGTGAAGGCAGATGGGGCAAGGTGACACACAACATGGCCATAACAACATAAATAAATTAGCCACAGCACCACAATGAAAATCAAGGTCTACAATTCAAAAGGAAGCTGTGCTGACCCACAGCTCCCAGAACCTTAACTGATGCTGAAGCCTTTCTATTTCACTGTCTGGCTCCATCCCAAAACACTTCTGCTTCTATCCATGCTAACCTGTTTGACTTCAAACCATTTGCTTCTCCTGAGCGGATATCATCAGTCACACCGATCTGCGAGTTATTTTGTGAGATGGGGAAAAGCGCCCCTTAGGGAAAAGCACAGCTCATCAAATGTGCTGTGCCTGGGACTTGGGTTCAATCCTAACTCAAGTCTCCTGGGGTGACCCTGTACACTAATCAGCTGTGCCCTTTGGCACTGTGCTCACAGCAGAAAGACCAGGTGGAAAAAGTTTTGAAAACCTTGAACAGATGAAAGACTGCAAGCATGACACAGGAACACGAAAAACCCCAGCAGATGGCAGGGAAGCACCTTCTTTCTGCTTTTGAAGGTGGCAGGCTCCAGCATGGCTTTTACTATGAAGGCCCTACTGGCTTCTCCATAGACTTCTTTAGATGATATATCTCACAGGAACTGAAGGGAGGAGCATATGTTTTCTTCTCACGCAGTCTGACTTCATTACTCCCAGTAAATGTTGCACCATAGTCCCCAGTGAAGCAAAATGTCTTTGTCTTGGTGCAGTGCCAAGAAACCAAGTGTCATTTGAGCCTCAGATGAGAAGAACATGCTACAGGCAGTGCAGCCCTCAGCAAAAGGAAACATTTGGCTAAAGAGAGAAACATGGAAACCAGAGAACAATATCACAAGAAGTATCTAGTTCAACTTCACGTCATACATCTTGCATGTGTATAATTCACCACCATATATTTCAACAGCTGACACCCAAGGAGAGCTCAGACAAATCCAAAGTGTCTCCCCTCTCTCCCAAAGAAACAGGAGACATGCTCAGCTGAAGTCCACCTCATCTAGCCATTACCAATGCAAAAGCAGCTGCATTGCTGGCAGAAACGCATGCCTTGTTCCTTCTCCTCTGGAATGGTCAGTTGGTAATTCTTTAAGCCACCAGCTTGATGTGTGAACCAATAACTCTGCATGAGCCCTCCCTATCGGAATACAGTGAATGCCTGCTGTCTCCAGAAGAGAGACCCTTAATGCCCTCATCGCTTCATGTTGGTTTTTGTTCATGCAGAAGGAAAGGCAGTATGGAAGAAATGGATAGGAAGGGGATGAAAACAAGCCCTGCCTACTAAATGAGAGAAGAATAAGACAGCAGAGTGCTAACTATTATCAACAAAACAGATCTCAATTTTTAGGGAGAGGTCGCGGAGCCTCACCAACTACTTTGCACAGAAAAATCCCACCAGATATGACAAAGCTCTGTCAGCTGAAGAAGGTAGTATGCTCTCAGGTCCTCCCATAGTCTTGCTTCAAGAACACATTTCTTGGTCTCATATGCCTCATTTCTTTCAACATACATACATGCTCACTGGTGCCTTCAAGGTCTCAATCTGCATGTACAGTGTTCCCTTGCATGCTCAACTTCCTCTCCTCCCTCATCAGAGAACAGAGGGGAGGGATCTCAGGGAGATCTTATATTTTAAATTTACAGAATTGTTGCACAGACTAAGAAATTGCATCGTACATGCTATTTGCAAGTCATTCTAATTTTGTGCTTCCCTATTATCCTCAGCAGAGTTGCTGGGCCTCACTCCTTTCCCACTCTCATACCAACTCCCAAAAAGCAAGCCTCTACCTCCTTGTCCCAGCCAGCAGGCGTTACCAGCCAACATCAGCTCCCCAAGAGACCTTCCACTATCACACCAAGCAGAGAAAGCTGAGCTCTTGCTCTTCCAAGGGTAAGCACAAGCCTCTCCCTCTCCATCCAGAGAAGCTAGGGAGGAATGAGGATACACAATTACAAATTCTAGCCTCAGGCTGGTCATTTGATGGAAGGTGTGTTTTTCATTCTTAGTTTTAACGAAAGAAAATGTAATTAGGGACTTTGAAAAGCAGTGGTATCCAGAAGAAAAGTGGCAAGGGTCAGCATGAATCTTCTTGCCAACTCCACAGTTTCCCCCAGAGAAGGAAATGAACCAAGAACAGATCCAGCCAGCCCCAGGAAAGTGGGGCCGGACTGCCTGCAACAGATATCCCACAAGAGAGCTGCAGAGACCCACAGTGGGAAATGAAGGAGTAACACCATAATAATGCTATCTGGAGTCTATACCAGGGGCTGTGCCCACAATATCCTCCCTCCCCAATCCATACATCGATGCTTTGTCCTTCCAGTTGCAAGCTGCATGTCGAGTCCTTCCCACAAACTTGTTCAGACTAATATTTGAAGAGTAGATGAGATGAAAGAAGCAACATTATCCCTATATCCCATACAAACCTGCACCCTCCTCATTTCTTCACAGTGCCTTTCCATGTTCTTCATTTCCTGCAATCCTCTATGTAACTGATCCGTGTGTTTCTCCTCACTATGAATTATTAGCCTGTCCAATAATTTAAGTGGTCCAAAATGATATGATTCCTCAAACCTTTTCATCATGGACACAGATTTTGATACAGAAAAAAAATTAAGTGGGTTCAAAGCAGTTGACAATTACTGAATAAAAAAAACCCAGCATCTCCTTCCCTAGAAGGCTTTAAAATTTAGAAACTTGCACTTGTTTTTTAACAGATCTTACGCTGATTTTAAGCACATTTAAAATTAACAACAAAAACCTACAAAGCTTTCTTGCTATTTGTCTTGGATCCTAAAATAAGTTGTTATTGGCAAATTATATTCCATTAAAGGATACTACCATTAAAAAAAATCATTATTCTATTTGGGTACTTTTTTATTTGCTATTTTTACAAGCAACACCCAAGATTAATAGAATTGAAGGATTAGAAAAGAAAATGACTTTCACCTAAATGCTTACTCCATGCATTTGACAGCATTTTGTGTCAAGTCAGTTTTACCATTTCTCTTGTAAGCAGTCAGATCTCCTGTTAGTTGAGCTGGATTAGACCCATACAAATAGCGAAGGAAAAATACATACGGAAATGTAACTGCAGAAACTCAAATATTAGCAAGTGAGACCAAGGAGAGCACTTCTTTTTTCAGCTAAGTAAAATGAAGCTGCTGGGCGCTTCTTAAACAACACACACGCACTGAAAATCCTCTGCCTCAAATAAACACACATTTCCCATCAGGCACAAAAACAGACAGTGTCAATACTGGCTACGGACTCTTTTTTTCTTATTTCAGTAAAGCATGCAATCTGCTTTTTCACACACTCTACCCTAGAAACATGAGACATCTATGATTCATTCTGCAACCTACCTCTCCAATCACACACCTAGGAGGAAGGCATGTTGAATATTTTGGGGGTTGTTTTTACATCAAAGAATAAAAATACTAAAAGCATTGCATTTCTTCTGGGATTTTGTTCCTCCTCAAAAGGAGTCTCGTCACTTAATTTTTCCTTTTCGCATCTCCCCATGCTTCCCCCACGTCCAACCCACTGCCTGGCATTCTTTCCCTTCCCGGAGATTGTCTCCTTTCCCATCTCGCTCCTTCCAGACACCCCCTCCAGTGCTGCCTCCTGGCTCTCCCCTCTCCCTTTTTTGTGCCAAGTCAGCCAGGCTCTTGTGCAATTTGTGCAGACATCAGTGGGGTCAGGACATACATGAAGCTCTGTTAGATGTACACTTCATAAATCAGAAAGCTGCCTTCTGCTCTCTTTATTCACTCTCTTCACTCAAAAACTTTTTCTCTAGTCCTTCTCCCTCCCAGCCTCTTCTACTTCCCTATATCCTTTTGCCTCACCAAAAGGTTGGTAATTTTCTCTATGTTTTTCTCTCTTGCTCTTAAAACTTCCTTTTTCTTACCTATTCTCCACTCACTTCCTTTGGCTTCCTTTGCTACCAGACTGTCATCTATGCTGTTAGCCCCAACCACATCTCCAGGACCTCTACAGTTAAATCATTTATTAGATGCCTTTAATTTTCCCCATTTGCTCCTCTGAGTCCTAGCACTGCTGGTTCCCAATCACACAAACACCAAAACCATACCCTGCCTCCTCCTCCTCTCAAATAGCACAGTCTTTCACTAGGAACTGACTGCTCATATAGGAAGCAATTACCAAACCTTCTTGCAGGGGTGCATGATGATGTGCCAGTGTTAAGAGAGTGGCTTACTAAAGAACTGATTGGAAGAGATAAGTGAAGCCTTGATAATCAAGGCTGACTCCATTTGAAGTTCAGACAAAGGTTTGGGCTGACTGTTCTGGCACAACTTATCCCTAGATACATAAGACAAAAAGATTCAGCTGAGACATTTTGGCTGAGGACAGAGCTAAGGACACCAAGAAGTTCCAAGGCAGCAGGAGTCAACCCCAGCAGCCAAATACCAGAGCAGCCATTTACCTCTTCAGAGTTCAAACTCTACACACAGTCAGCAGGCAACTGTGTAAGGCAACTTTCCAGCTACTTAAGTTAAGAGCAGTGAGTCACAGGGGCAGCATTTATGATGCTAAGAGTTTCACCTGGAAAATGAGAGAAGAAAAGGAGAGTAGCACCTGCTCAGTAGGCTGACTGATAAGGCACACCAGGGGACAAGGACAGACACACACCCCCAACCCCCAAGTAGCGAGTCAGGATGGAGCCTTTCAAAGTCTAATGCATGATACTCTGGCTTGCAGTTACTTGTTGCTCCCGTACCTCATAGGAAGGTTGCCTATAGGATCACCTCCAAACTTAGGGTACATTACACTGTGACATGACACGCTACCCAGCCAGACGCAAAGGTATGAGTGTGGGTGGCAGAGGAGAAGGCAAGCAGAGAAGTGAACGAACATACAGGCAGCTGTGATTGAAAGTCTAAGGTCTCTGCAAACACCTGAGTTAAAAGCAGAGGCAGTCTACCGGATCGATTATGCATGCACGCCACTGAAAACACAGGCTGCTAAAGTGCCAGAGCCCTGCTGGATAATTTATAGGCTGGTGTTAGTATTCACAGAGCGGTGGGCAGAGTTCAAAGGAACGAGGTGGAGAATAAAAGTTTGAGTCTTATGAAAACACTGTCACAGCCAGCATGAGCCTCAGCTCCACAAAGGGCTTCACTTGTGCTGGGTACAGGCAGAAGCCAGCAGATACTATCACAGCAGGAGCCAGCAAGTACCATCTTGGCACAGGAGCAGAGAGTTCAGGGAGGGTGCACAACCAGAGTGTGCAAACATGCAAACTTTGCAAGTGTCTGAGCACATGCCTGCTTGGCTTTTGGGAAAGCATGGGAGAGCTGTGTGCCAAACAACCCATGACCCGTCTCCCACAACCCTTCTTCACAATCCTCTTGATTCTCCTAGGCCTCCCATACACCAAATTTCCTGGGCTACTTCTGCCAGAGGTAAACACCAAGCAGGGATTAACTGAAGACCTTCACATGCCTTGTTTGCTTACAATCTCACCAGGATTTGAAACCAGGACTTCAGGGAAGAAATTAATCATACTAAGCCAGCCAAAATGCAAGCTTTATTTAGGTGAGCTTGAGTTTTCCAGCTTTATCACTGCCTGAGCCTCTTAGCCATCTAGTTATCAGGAGAGAAAGATGGGAAGACAGTGAGGTCATCAATTTACTAGCCCTATGTCTGCTCACGTTTGAGATTAGACACAACACCAACAGCATTAGAATAAGTACTGTGTGGTTGGCTTCAGCAGAGATGTAAAGCAAAGGCTGCCTCCCCTGTCTTCTCTTCCCTCTCTGCAAGGCTACTATAAAACCAGATCTTAGACAGACATATAAGTGCGCACCACGTACTGCCACTAACCATCTAGCACAGGAAAAGGAGTACAAGGGAAAGCCCAGTATACAGACAAGATTAGCTAAGGGGTTTAACCAATATTTTACTATTAGCATGCATGCCCAGTTTAAACTCCTTGTCATAGCACCTTTCCACAGTACTCAGCATACCCCTCTCCAACCTTATTCATTCCAGAAGAAATTGTCTGAAGGTGCAAGTAATTTTCTGACCTAGAAACTTTTCTAAATTAAGCTCTCTGCCCCTTGCAATACATACCCAAACTGGGAAGGCACACAGGAATTTGGTATCATACAGTGTGCTGCTAGTATACCAACAAGTACTCATCTCACTCACTTCTTCCTGCAGGTTACAGTCTTCCGGGACATTCTGTCTGGGTGCAGTACTTGAGGCTCAATCAATTATAGAAAGATATCTTTATTAGAGGCCACAGAGGGGCATGCTTTAGAAACACAAATCACTTAGAAAGAAAACCTTTTGTTCTACATTTGGACAGCACCACACACAACAAGATTCTTGTGTACGACTGGGGAATACAGTAATATAATTAAATAGATTAACAGTCACTAAGACTAGTCTCCTCTCCATACAATTACAATATAAAGTTGGATTTTTCTCCATAGAGTCTGGAGGACTAGAGTATTGATAGATGCCCATTGTTTTAATCATCGGAGGGTTGGGGGGGAAGGGGTTGAAATAAGGAATCTGTCTTTTTACTCTTTTGAGCAATGGCACAGAATCTCCATGAAGGGCTGGCAACACCGTTACATGGAATATGTAACTTCATTAGTTCAGTTTCTAAATACGTGGTGATCATCAGGGTCTTTGCAATTAATCTATAGTTAGTCCACAGTATCATTTCAGGTGGATTTTCAACAGTAATGTTATTAAAAGTACATGGTGCACAGCACACAATTTTGAAGGTTGGCAGCATCTGCTGATAAGTTTGACAACCATTAACTGAGAGAACAGTTTGGGATAGAATCTCAAACCAATCCTAAGAAGAAAAGTATACTAAATGTGATTAAATAAATCGGTCTGTTGTCTATGATCTTCAGCAAAAAGAACTGAAACTCCTTCTATTGAATTTGAGACCCATTTTAGAGATAAGAAATAGAGATAGCAATTTGCCTTTGTCATGAAATAACTCAATGGCAGAATGAAAAAAAAAGTTTGTGCCTCCTGCCCTTCCCATTTGCTTATTTACCTCTTTACCTAAAGAAGGGAGGCGTCAGGAAAAAAAATAATGAAAAAAACCCAATAAACAAAAACCCCATCAAATAAAGCGCATGAAAACATCTGGACAGAGTCCGGCAAAAAGAGGCTATAAAGCACACAGAAAAGACTTTCATGGAAATAGAAAGAAGAGGTATAATGTGTTTAACATGGAGAGAGACAAAAATTACAGAGAAGAACAACCAAATCTGAAATGACATATAAATCAGTTTACAAACAGAACCATTTTCCCAACATAATTATGGTGACAGAAGAATCACTGGAGAGCTTTAAGAAGTCATTCACTGAGCACTTACATGGGATAATCTAGCAAAGGGGCCCAGGAGACCTGGTTGATCTTAAAGAACAAACTCCTCAAAGCACAAGAACAGTCCAATTCAATGTGTGGGAAGCCAAGCGGGTATGGAAAGAAGCAGGCGGCTGAACGGGAAACTCCTGACAGAGCTCAAACACAAAAGGAAGGGAATGGAAGGTGAAAGTGGGGGTGTGCTCCCCAGAAGGAATGCTGAAACTCTGCCTCAGCATGTAGGATGAAAATCAGAAAAGCTTGAAGTTGCACGAAAATTCAGAAAATGTGAAAGGCAGCAAGAAGGGCTTCTAAATGCATGCTGGTAGCAAGAGGATGACTAAGGAAACTGTGGCCCCAAAGCTGAATGGGACAGGGGACTAGCAGTAAAAGGAAAATGCTTAGGTCCTCAATGCCTTTTTTGCCTTGATCTTCACTGGCAAGGACTGTTCTCGGCCTTCCTGTTCCATGTGCCCAGCGGAAGGATCCAGGGGACTGAAAAACTATCACAGCAGAGGAAGACTGAGTTAGGGACCATTTAAGCAAACTGGGCATACTCAAGTCCCTGGGACCAGACAAGATGCCCCAAGAGCACTGAGGGATCCAACAATGGCTGATGTCACTGTGAGGTCACTCTCAGTCACGTTGGAAAGGTCACAGTGATTGAAGGAGGCTCCTGATGACTGGAAACAGGTAAATGTCACACCTGTCTTCAAAAAGGGCAAGAAGGAAGATTCAGGGAATTATAGATTGGTCAGCCTAACATCAGTCCCAAGGAAGGTTATGCAGCAAGTCCTCCTGGAACCCATTTCCAGGCACATGAATGACCAGAGGGTGACTGGGAACAGTCAGCATGGATTTACTAAGGGAAAAAATCAGCCAGATTGCCTTCTGTGATGAGATGACAGGCCCAATGAGGAAAAGAAGAGCACAGCTTTTGAAAGAGTCTCCAATAGCATAATTCTAAAGAATGGTATGTAGCTGTGTCAGGGGAAGCTCAGATTGGACATTAGGAAAAGGTTGTTCACCTCAGTAGAGGGTGGCTGGACACTGGAACAAGCTCCCCAGGGAAGTGGTCAGGGAACCAAGCCTGTCAGAGTTGAAGGAGCATCTGGATGATGCTCTTAGTCATATGGTTTAGTTTTAGGTAGTCCTGCGAGGAGCAGGGAGTTGGACTTGATGATCCTTATGGGTCCCTTCCAACTCAAGAGATTCTGTGATTCCATGATTTATAGACAGCTGGAACCAGATGGGTGTACTGGAAAGCACATGGAAAACTGACTGGACTACTGCATCCAAAGGCTAGTGGTCAGTGGTACAACAACCCAATGGCAGCCAGTTACTAACAACGTTCCTCAAGGGTTCTTTGCTGGAATTGCTGCATTTTGTTGACGTCTTTCTTGTACTGGGGAGCCCAGAACTGGGCACAGGAAGCAGATGTGATCCCACAAGTACTCAGTATGGGGAAATAATCCCATGCCTTGACCTGCTGTCTATACTTTTGCCAACACAGTTCAGTATATGATTAGCTTCCACCACTGCAAGAACCATCCTGATGGGTAGGGGCTAGAGTGTAATATGCAAAGAAGCTGGGAGAGCTGGGTATGTTCAGCTCAAGAAGAGCTGAAATATTTGGTCCTCATTCTCCATACTCTTCAGCTCCGAACCTAAAAACTCTACAAAAGCAGCTATGAAACCTCACCATCCATTAAGTAAGCATAAAGGACAAACGGAAGCATGGAGACATTACAAGCCAAAAAAACACAGTGCTTTTAATTACTTGTTTCCAAAGGCACAGAGAATTCTGTAGTAAAGCCAGGAACAAACCCCAAAACAGTCAACTCCCTTTTCCATAAACACTCGCCCCAAAAATGTGTTCTAGCACTAATGGTCCCATAATTCTGCAGTTTGTCTGTATTGGAGGATTCCTGGCAACCACTTCACCCAGAATAACTTAAGTAAGACTTGACTGGACAGTTCAAGCTTTACGTTTTAGACCATTTTAACTACTCACCATTACATACATGCTATAAAACATGCAGCTGCATCTAATGTCCCACGATCATTTCTGGGCTGCTGAACAACAAAGGGCATGGCAGACCAAAGTGGGAGATGGGTGCTGGCAACATAAGGGTTAATAGGAGGCACATTTATAACATGCCTGGTGTTGGCATACAGTAAGAGAGAGAGGACATCACAGCACCACACAAAGTTACTTGATATAATTCACATTCAGAAAGGATGACACCCTAAAATTACCTGATGCCTGTCCTGCATTTTGTGGCCTTCTCAAGGTAACACCCCAAACAAGACACATGTGAATGCAGCTACTGGCATAGGCAGAGCCCCTAAGGCCAAGCATGCCCAAACTCCTCAGCAGCATGGTGCAGCCACACATCTGGAACAACTGGCTCAATGTGCAGCTGAATCAGAGCCCTCTACGCTTTCAGGCACTCTTGCACTCACCAACATACAAGACCAAGGACATAACCTATATGCACAAAGTTGTTGCCTATGAACAGCCTCCTCCTGGAGAAACTGATGTGTTATGGCCTGGACAAGTGGTCTGTGCAGTGGGTGAGGAATCAGCTGACGGGCCGCACCCAAAGGGTGGTGGTAAAGGGCTCTTATTCAAACTGGCAACCCGTCACAAGTGGGGTCCCCCTGGGATCAATATTGGGCCCAACACTCTTCAATATCTTCATAAGTGATCTGGACAACGGGATCAAGTGTAGCCTGATGAAGTTTGCTGATGACATCAAATTGAGTGGGGAAGTAGACACTCTGGAAGGGAGAGCCATCCTGCAGGAAGATCTGAATAGGCTGGAAGAGTGGGCTAACAAGAACCTTATGAAGTTTAACAAAGACAAGTGTAAGGTCTTGCACCTGGGAAAACATAATCCAGGAGTGCAGCTCAGACTGGGATCCACCTGGCTAGAGAGCAGCCCCATGGAAAGGGACCTGGGGGTCCTGGTGGACAGGAAGCTCAACATGAGTGAACAGTGTGCTGCTGCGGCCAAGAAGGCCAACAGGATGCTGGGTTGCATCAAAAAGGGCATCACCAGCAGAGAAAAAGAAGTCATTATCCCACCCTACCCAGTGCTTGTCAGGCCACGCCTGGAATACTGTGTACAGTTCTGGTCCCCGTTATACAAAAAAGATGTGGACAGGCTGGAGGGGGTCCAGAGAAGGGCCACCAAGATGATCAAGGGTCTGGGAAGCTTGCCGTATGAGGACAGGCTGAGTGAACTGGGTTTGTTCAGCCTTGAGAAAAGGAGGCTTAGAGGTGATCTCATCACCATGTACCAGTACTTAAAGGGGAGCTACAAAGAAGATGGAGACTCCCTTTTTACAAGGAGTCACATGGTGAGGACAAGAGGTAACAGGTGCAAGTTACTCCCAGGGAGATTCCGATTGGACACAAGAGGTAAATTTTTCACAATGAGAACAGTCAATCATTGGAATAATCTCCCCAGGGAAGTGGTTAACTCTGATACACTGAACACATTTAAGACGCAGCTGGACATGGTGCTGGGTCATCTCGTCTAGATTGTGCTAGAAAGGTTGGACCAGATGGTCCTTGAGGTCCCTTCTAACCTGGTATTCTATGATTCTATGATAGTTTTTGCATCACCTTGGTAAGACACCACTTCAGCCAACAAACTTCCTGTGTTATGCCACTTACTTTGGATATTCATCCTGCTGAGATCCGTCAGTCTTTTCCCAGCATCCTTTTAAACACACAGCACCAAAATCCTGTGCTTATTGTCTCATTCTCTTTCAATAATAAAAAACTATAGTTTCCCTTAAAAACTGCAGTGGACACTTCATTGCTGGACCAGTGTGTCTCCTTATCTGCATCAGATTAATGATGGGAAGTTTTGGGACAGAAAAACCTCATCAAGTGAGAATTAAGCTGTTTAAATAAAACAGATGGAAGATGCACACACAAAAACACCGAAGCAAAGGCCGCAGCTTGAATTATTGTTGTAATCCTTTGCCACATGCCTACAGAAAGCTTGACAACAGCTAAGCTGTCAACATGCTATCATACCACCCATCCTGCTGACCAATCTTTGTTTTTCTGTACTCCCCCAGTTATCTGTGTCCATCTGTTGTCTCCTGTCTCATCCTTAGCTTGCTAGCTCTTTGGGGCAGGGAACATTTTTTGCCCTGCGTTTGAATGAGGATTGTATAGGTGCTACCACAATAGGCAGAGATAATAATAACAACAATAATTAGGTTATATCTTACTATCTCCTTGGGTTGGAATGTTTCCCTCCTGACTTCACAGCAGTGTTGAGAAACAATTATTACTTGGTGCAATGTGGGGCCTCATAAACAAATAATTACATCCAAGCCTACCTTCGACCATTTCCCCAGTCATCCCTTGAGGCCTGAATCTGCTGAGCTCTCCATATGCTCCAAATGGTGAGTGTGTGTGAACTCAGCTCCAGAAGAAGATACCAGCCTTGCAGTGCGGCAGGACTAACACCCTTGCATATAACCCTTAGATCTTCCTTGGACAGCACAAGCTTCCTACACACAAACTGTTGCCTCCTACTTTTGTGTGTCAACCCTGACTCAATTCTAGTGCCAAGAAGTACAGGATAACATCTTCATCCTCCACTCACTCTGAAGAATGGCAAGAGCCTGCAGTTACAAGTTTATGTAAGAAGACGGAAAACAGCACATACACAGTGGCCAAGCCCAACATTGTCCAAGTTCAACAAGCATATATCCCTGGATGTTCTGTTAAACCAAAAGGAAGAAATTTCCTTCATAGAGAAGGTTTTTTAGGGGAACCAGCTCTCTGCACTGGGGATGCTCAGAAATTCACTCAAAGCCTGACTGGCTCCAGACAGGCTGTTCATGTAAATCTAAGATTCAGGAAAAGATAGAGGTAACACACCATACAGTATGTCTTGGATTACTTTCTAGTAGCCACTGAAAGCTTTTGCTGAACCCTCAGGGAAGAAAAGCCCCATTCCCCCGAGTAACATCCTCCTCTCTGGAAGTGCCATGAGCCCCTTTCACAAGTACTGAAGTGTATGTCTTTACTGAATCAGGCATTAAGCTCCCGCTTCTCAAATCCACTGGGTGCTAACGCACCTCCTTGCAATGTCTAATCCACACTACTCTGCTTTAGGCAACTGGAAAAAAAGATGTTGCAGAGAGGAAAATCCTTTGCCCTTGTCCACTACATTTGAGGGAAGAGCACAGAAAAATCATCTTGTAGTAACTGACACACCATACAAACCTGCCATGCTTTTTAACAGGTGAAAACAGAAGTGTAAGTCTTCTTTTCCATCTCCAAATCATTTCTCCAAATCTTCCCAGTGTAAATTAATCAGTACCCAGGATAAGAGTGTCGAATAGCTTCCATTCCCTAGTTATGAGGATGCAGAAAGCTGGGCCAGCCCTCTGCCTGTTTGCTATCTGCAGAAATAGAAAGACTTACAGTGCTGGATGCTAATGTGACACTGCCGAACACACAAGCTCCCTCAGGCCTTTTTGGCACATGCACTGTAAAACTGGATCATGCCAGGGGCATGGAAGGTGTTGCAGAGGCATTTGCAGGGGAGTGTTTTGCCCTGGCCCTGCTTCCCCATGCTCCCACCATAACAGCCAGTGAAGGGAGAAGCCTGCCTTTTGGGGAGTGCAAGAGGTATCGGGACCAGGCATTGGAAGTTCAGGCAGCCCATTCCCCTTCTGAACCAGTCAAAACTATAATAAAACAACCTAGATAAAATTTGGGGTGTCTCTGTCTTATCTGCTCTCAAAAATTCCTGTGATGAGGGCACTACAACATCTCTCAGGAAGCTGTTTTTATGCTTAACTATCCAAATACCCATAAAGCTTTTCCTAGCACCCATCTCCACATCTTCCTTGCTACAAATTAAGCTGATTACTTCTTGTCCTATCCCCAGTGGACACAGAGAACAATTAATCACTGTCTTGTTAAAACAAGCTTTTAAATATTGGAAGACTTTTCACGTCCATTGTCAGTCTTCTCTCTAGACTAAACCGACCCAGTTCTTGAAGCCTCTCCTCACAGGTGGCACTCACTGCTCTGGCTGCCTTCTCCTCATCTCCTTCCACTGTTTCTGGTTTTACTGCTCACACTGGACGCAGTGCTCTGCTGTGGCTTCAGCAGCGGCTGCTAGAGTAGAAAAACTACTGCCTGTGTGCTACACGTGACACTCCTGTTAAATATACCCTAAAATGAGATTTGCTTTTTTGCAATGTCACCACACTGTTGACTCACATTCAGTCTCTGACTCACTGTAGTGCCTCCCAGATCCTTTTCTGCAGTTCTGTTGCCTGGCTTGTTATCCCCCATTTTACATGTAGGCATTTGATTTCACCTTCCCAAGTGCAGTACTTTTCATTTGTCTTTAATAAATTTCTTCTTATCGAATTCAGACCATTTTCTAGTTTAATACGTATATGATCTCTGTTGTGCCAAGAAAGCAGAGCAACTTCCTGCCTCATGTTACACATTGGCAACAAAGAGAGCATGGAAGGAAGAACTGCTGTGTTCAGACAAACTTCTAAAAGAGTTACTGTCTTATCAAAAGCCTATCAATTTGTTACTCCCTTTTCACTCTTTCACATTTCTACCTGATACACTGTGGTCTTAATAAACAAACAGTAGCTCACACTAGCCTCATAAAATACATTTATTCAAGGAAATTACAATCAGCTGCCAAAAAAAGTAAAGCAGCATCCCAGGCACCACGTCACTCTATGACCTAAGCTAGTCCCAAACAGAGCTGCGAGCAACTCATTAACTAGGGCATATCAACCAAGAAGGAAGACAAAGGACACATTTAAAAAACTAATTATATTGAGCTAAATCCTTAAGACGTGGCTCAACAAAATTATGCCTTTTGGTCCACTGTTGTTGGATACACCCTCAATATGTACTTGATTAATGACTTATATGAAATGACATCAACTTGTTTCCTTGTTTCCCATAAAGCCCTTAACATTTGATTCCCAGATAAGTAGCAGGTATTTCAAATGCATATACCTGAAATTATATGGTATCATATCCTCTTTCAAAGTGCTGCATGAGCCAACCAGACAAGCCAGCAGATTTTGATTCCAGGACTTCAATGCAATATCAGGCACACAGAGTCCTTGAGAAGGCTGGCCTTAGTCCCATCACATGATTCCTGCATTCCCCATCTCAGCCCCCAAAAAATGTCAAAACAATCAATAATTTAAAATTTCGTTTCCTCATGGTCTAGAAAAAGATTGCAGTGTGTAACCGGCCATAGTAACAGAACAATTAAAGAAACTGGAATCCCACAAATTAAGATGGATGTTAAGGTACTTGAATGCATCCAGAGGAGGGCAACAAAGCTGCTGGAAGAAATGTCCTATGAGGAGTGGCTGAGGACTCCAGGTTTGTCTAGTTTGGAGAAAAGGAGGCTGAGGGGTGACCTCATTGCTCTCTACAGCTTCCTGAGGCGGCAAACTGGAGAGGGAGGTGCTGATCTCTTCTCCTTGCTATTCAGTGACAGGACATGTAGGAATGGTTCAAAGATGCATTGGGAGAGGTTCAGACCAGATATTAGGAAACATTTCTTTACAGAGAGGGTGACCAAACACCAAAACAGGCTTCCTAGAGGGGTAGTCGATGTCCCATGCCTGTCAGAGGTATTTGTGCAATGCCCTTAATAATATCCTTTAACTTTTGGTCTGCCCTGAAGTGGTCAGGCAGTTGGACTAGATGATCATTGTAGGTCCCTTCCAGCTGGAACTATTCTATTCTCAGGTATACAAAGCCATCTTTTCAAGGAACTCAATGCTTTACAAATTATAATTTTGAATTTTCAGTGGATGGAGAAAGTGACGACTAGTATGAAAAACTGGTTTGACACATTCTGGGAAAGAACTCCAGACTTCTGCTTCTTAAGTTAATACTTAAGGACCATCCTGCCTGCTCTGCTGACACTCCATACCACTGTAGTGATGTTCATGGGTCATGCATCAGTACATGCTGAGGGCAACCTGGCTGAAAAGCAGCTTTGCAGAAAAGGACCTGGGAGTCCTGGTGGACACCAAGTTGAACATCAGCCAGCAATGTGCCCTTGCACAAA
Source organism: Theristicus caerulescens (assembly GCA_020745775.1). Taxonomy (NCBI): domain Eukaryota; kingdom Metazoa; phylum Chordata; class Aves; order Pelecaniformes; family Threskiornithidae; genus Theristicus; species Theristicus caerulescens. The sequence goes on along the minus strand of CM036564.1, from coordinate 47,301,239 downwards.
AGAAGGCTACTGGTATCCTGGGCTACATTAGGAGTGTTGACAGCAGGTTAAGGAAGGGGATCCTTCCCCTCTACTCAGCATTGGTGAGGCTAAACCTGGACTACTGTGTGCAGTTCTGGGTCCCCCAGTACAAGAAAGAGATGGACATAATGGGCCGAGTCCAACAAAGGGCCACGAAGAGGGTTAAGAACATCTCTCATATGGGGAAGGGATGGGAGAGCTGAGACTGGTTAGCCTGGAGAAGAAAAGACTCCGGGGGGATCTTATCAATGTACGGAAATACCTGAAGGTACGGTGTAAAGATGACAGAGCCAGGCTCTTCTCAGTGGTGCCCAGTGACAAGACCAGAGGCAACGGGCACAAACTGAAACACAGGAGGTCCTGTCTGAACATCAGGAAACACTTTTTTATTGTGAGGGTGACAGAGCCCTGGCACAGGTTGCCCAGAGAAGTTGTGGAGTCTCCCTCCTTGGAGATATTCAAAAGCCATCTGGATGTGGTCACCTTTTCTAGGTGGCCCTGCCTGAGCAGGGGGTTGGATCATGTGACCTCCAGAGGTCCCTCCCAACCTCAACCATTCTGTGATCCTGTGGGTTTCACCAGCCGTCAATAGGTCAAAAGTCTTCCTGGAAAATAGTTGCTCCATGGCTTAATCTGTTCCTTTTCAAATATGTCCTGAGGCTGCAGCAGATCCTTCTGCAGTCTAATATTGCAGATGGTGCAGAAAAGAATTTAGCAGCCAGGATGGGTTCCTTCTCAGGACAATGCTGCCATTTTGCTTATTGCATGAACTGACCGAGATCTTTGTGAGATTACTTTAATTCAGACTTACGCAATGCTCAGAAAGGTCAGACAGGTTATCCCCTCCTTTCCATTATTTCCCAGAACTAGTGAAGACAGAAAGCACAGTGGGCAAAGTAATTCAAATCAAACCGTTTAATGCCGTAAGAATATATTGCTCACATCAGTAGAGAGATTTATTCCAGATAAGATCTCAGACTAAAGCAAGGACTCTTATGTTCCCTATGTGTCCCTAACACCTGGAAGCACAAAAGGAGGGCAGCATAGCCTCCCACTAGCTCTTCCAGTCTAATGAACAGAAGAGAGTTCAACTAAGCAAGAGAGGGAGATATCACAATGTTGTCTCCCCTTCCAGTGCTTTGAAGACCAGAAGAGACAATGTTAAATGTGCCCATCACAATCTTATACCCATGTTCAGTGACTGACTTATCCACATGCAGTAAATGAAGGTCAGTTGAGCTACTAGATATCTGCAAGTCATGAAAGCAAGTACACCATTATGACTGGTGCCTTAACTGGCACCACAGCTTAATTAATTTATAGATACAACAGTAACTACAAGAGTAGAAAATCAGGAGAGTGCCAAACTGAACAGAAAGCCTCTTGAACACTAACATGCCTTGAGAAATCTCTCTTCCATTTTGCTTTTTAATAAAAATGAAGTATTTTGTTACTTATATTTTATAAGAAAATACAGTTGGCTACCTGGTAATTCCTTAGCATGCATCAGTTGAAAACTGTGCAGTTACAGAAGGAACAAGATTCCCCCTTAAGACAAATGAAGGACTCTAAACTTAAGGTGAACAGGTTTTTCTCCAGCCCTTTCCTTGCTTCCCTCCATGACTGGTCATGAAGACAGCTGACAGAAGGTCCTTCCACACAATCCTCACCAGGTCCCGTTCCTCCACACTCCATTTAGTTTCTGCAGTTCAAGCAGATTCCTTTTTCCCCTGAAATCAATGTTTAATTAACACATTATTGGAAAAAAAAAAAAAAAAGGGCTGCAACAGCAGACTGAAATGAAGCCAGCACCTCCCTGCTCTGCAGATGCAGCTGGTCCCATCAGACAGTTACCTCGCTGGAGAGTTCTTCCTCTCCTCATCCTCCTTCAGCTGCCAGCAAACATCATCCTCTTGCTTAGTTACCTTCCTTTCCATCCCCATGGGACTCTTCCCCTTCTTAGAAGTGGTTCACAACAGCAGGAAAGTCAGAAAGTAGAAGGAGAAGGGGAGCAAGTGCTCTCTGGGTAGCCTCACAGTATGACCAATGCCTCACCTTTAATCCTGCCATCCCCATGGGAGCAGCACACTGATTCCCTTGATGATACCCCCCATCAACACAGCAATAGGATCAGCAGCGCAGTGCAAACAGGACAGTATGCTTTGCAGGATTCTCCCAGGGTCAAACTCACAAACAGATTCTGGGACTACGCGCAGCTATATGTACCCAAAGGCAGTGGAGAAGCTACCTGCAGCCTCAAAAGGTTTACATCATACCTTCCCCCATCCTCATCAATTATTATTCTATCCCATTCCTTGGCTCTCATCCGGCTGCTGGGAGGTACTTGGATGAGGGGATGCTGCAGCACTGTCAAGGGCATTATGAGGCAGGCCTAGGCCTTGGGCGCCCTCCCTGCTAAACACACAGGCACCCTCACTACAGGGTTGGTGCAGCAGGCAAGAGACAAGAGAGTCCATGAACTCCTGGGCTGGGCTGCCCTAGTTATGAAGGGAGACATCAGGATCTTTGAAAGAGTCTACTATCCCAGCACAGTCATTCCCAGGATCCAAAACTACTAGTGTTAATTAGTTCCCGTGATGTGATGGATGACAAGCAGCAGGGCCAGGAATGACACAAGCAGATTGTGTTCGAAATAAGCCGTCCCTCACCATCAAGGGCAGAGGAAAGGAATTTGGAAAGGACAGGAGCTGAGCACATCATTGAGAGATGACAGGTATGCTGACAGAGCCCCCCTCATCCCCGATGTCCCCTTTCCAACATCCTGGCTCACTCCTGCTGCCAGCAGACAAGAAACAGGCAGGGGAGCATGCCTGGGAGAGAATTCAGGCACAGGGCTGTGAGAGACAAGGGGAAAGCTCTAAGAGACATGGGGAAGCAAGGCAGATGAAGGGCTAATCCTCTCTGTAGCAAGGGGCCACATTTCAGACAGAGTTGAACTTCTAATGGCTGCAGGTGCACCTCCACTACCCTCTGCAAAGCCACATAGTGACGCCTGCAGCAGCCCAGAGTCCCAAGAGGCTGCAGGCTTTAGCCCAGACGGAGGACTCTGCCAAGCTGGCTACGTGGTGTACAGTTCCCAACAGCTGTCCACAGTGCTCAGAGAGCGCCTTTTTCTGTGAATGGCAACAAGAGAAATCGTATCCCCACCTTCCGTTAAGGAAGGACACAGGATCTTTCAGCACCACTGGCGTATTTTCACTAGAAGTCTTATTGCTCAACTTTTCAAGCATGCCACTACAGGGAAACTGCACTTCATCCCTACTAGACCTCAGTAAAACCATACTCAGGCTAGCCCAACCCGAAGTCATGACTTTTCCATGCCAAAAAAAGGAAGAAAAAAAAAAAGTACAAATGCAGAGCACTAAAAATGCCATCCACTGCCCACAACAAGGAGAAAGGCAGAACAAACTTCTCCCATGCTGCCTTTCTACAAACATGTCTTGGTCTGGTTGTTTGGATTGGCAGCGAGAGGTCAAAACACCATCTTTGATTCTCAGAGTCCTTTACACACAGGAATTGCCTTTGTCTATGCCCACGTGAGGAGAAACCAAAGAAAAGAAAAAGCAACGGACCTGACCCAAGATTATGTAGTGTGCTAGTTTCAAGAAGCTACCAATCCCTCTAGCACCTTGGTTTCCGAAATGCAAAATATCTTCCTCACCACTTGTTGTATGAATTAAGAGCCAACTCTGCTAGACTGACAGCCTCTGCTATTAACTAGAAGAGAAGGATGAGGGGGAGAAGAGAGCTGATAAAAATTTCCAAGGCTGAACCAAAATTTGGGTAATTTCTGGCTCCAGCTGCATTGGCAATAGTCCCAAAATAAAGCCTTTCTCCTCTTCATGCTGGCGGGGGCAGGGGCAGATAAAGTTAGATGCATTTTGTTTTTAAATTAAACATCATATCTCTTGAATCATCAGAGGCCATCTCTTATCCTGGCTTTTGGTCATCACAAAGCTTCTAGCTCCTTCAGCTTGCTCTTGGCCAGATCACTATGTGCCCTTATCCTTGATACAGCATATCACAGCTCGGTCAATATCCAGAGATCCACCGGCACATGCCCAGAGTGCAGAGCTGAGGAGAGGGCAAAGGAAAACAGATCAAGGGGGAAAAATACACTCTGCTTCTCAAGACAGGTAAACTCAAGAGCCCTGGAAGAGGCTGCAGCAAACAAAAGCAAGAAGTTCAGTAGATCCACTGAAGTACCACCGCTGCTACAAGAAAAGGACTAAATTCTCCCTTCCCAGGAATATGCCAGACAAGAGCCAGAAGATCTTGTGCAGTTTGAAGGTGTCTTCTAGGTTGAAGGTTTAAATCCAGTCCTAACACAAAAAGAATAAGAGTTGCCTGCACCTGATGGCTTGGTAACTTGCTTGAAAAGGGAGGGAGGAGGCATACTTATTTCCTTTTTCCACAGGAACTTAGGTCTTAAAATCCACCATCATCACTACCACAGATTACCCCTGGCACCACCTCTGAACGCTCTGCAGGAACTGAGTTCCCCTCTCACTTCAAGGGTGCAAATCATTCAGGGTCAGGAGTAAGTTCCAGCGCTATGTGAAGTTCACACTGCTCCATTGGCTGTGCAAGCTTGAGGAAGGACAAAGCACCACAGTCAGGAACTGCTGAGCGACAAAACTCACATTGCAGTCATTGAAGTTTACCTAAAATAATGCTTTTTTCCAACCTTTCCTATTCCTGCTAACAAATAATTTATAAATGCAGGCTCACTGTGCCACAAGAACACACTAGCACCTTAATCATGGGGGAAATAGAGGAACCATAAAACCAGGGCCCATCTTCACCCTGCAGGGTACCAGGGAGGCAGTCGCTGGGGGGGGGGGGAGCAGGCACGTGGGCCCTGCAGCAGCCTCTGCCTGTTCCTCAGCCAGCCACTGCATCATCTTCGACAGCAGCCATGGCTGGCCTACAAGCACAGGAGCTGCAGCATGACAACCATTTCTGAAGTGACTGGGGTAAAGGGGAGGGCAGGGAGAGATCAAAAAGTAACTACCAGTGAAGCTGGGCAGCTGAGGCAAGATTGGTTCTGGTGAACACAAAGCAGGGGAGCGGGGGAAACTGGTATCTCTCTGGGCATCACCCACACCAACAGTGTGGGGCACTGGACACGCCCCTGCCTCATCTTCCTGGCTGTAGTTTACTATTGCACCTCAAGGTCAGAGAGAATGGAGAAAAGCAAAAGGCAAACAACAATAGCCCTGGACAGATCTATTTATTCAGCTTTTGCCATTGCTCCATGAAGTGGAAAGATCCAGAAACACGGAGACCTCGGAGCAGGTGCAGCCACACACAGGAGATGAGAAGCAGCGGCTGGCGGAACTGCAAGAGCACCTTCCTCCCCCAGCTCCCCTCTGCCTGGGTGCGAGCAGCCCGTGACCAAGCAAGGAGGTCCTTTGCACTCAGAGAAGGAGGGTGCTGAATAGGTCTGCAAGCCTTGGAGAGGGTCCTGGCCTGCTTGAAACCCAAGAAAAGCCTCCCTTTCACTGCCTCTGCTCCCCCAGCCACACACAGAGGCTTGCCGGGCCCTTCCCCATGTTAGAGCTGGGGGAAAGAAGGAAAAGGAAGGAGGGAGGGAGGGAGGAAAGGAGGAAGAGGCTCATCTTCCTTTGCTCTCCCCCCACAGCCTTTTCCCCACTCTACTGAGATCCAAAAAACCATGGCTCTCCTGCAGAAGAACAAACACACAGAGCTTTTTCCCCCTCCTCTCTTGATTCACCACCCTCCAGCCTCCAGCAGGGACTGCATGGAAATGGCGATATTCCTATATCGCCTGGATCAAAGGCACGGATAAGCTCAAAGAGGGCAAGGGAGGATGGCACAGGCGGACAAGGTGGGAAGGCTTTGTTTGGTCCTGGCTCCAGTGCAGCCCACCCCCTCTTCATCACAATGCCCTCCAGCTCGGACACGCAAGGAGGCATTGGAAAGGGAGGGGGCCTGAGGTGCTTATGAATTTTGTTTCCCCCATCAAGGGGACGGCTCACTCCCCCGAGCATGCCTGGCTCTGCCGGAGCTCCCTGGAGTAACCTTTATTCCAGTGTGTCGCAAGCATGTATTTCACGGATGGTTACACTGAATCATTATCACCAGACGTTCATTTGACCAAAATAATGTTATTAGCATCCTCAGGACCATTTCCCCCCCCCCCAGTACACATACGCTTCCTCCAACCCCCAGGCCCCTGCCTTCCACATAGGGCACACCCCTCCCCGACACAAAATCTCATGATGTGTGACACAATGTCCGAGAAAAGAGAGCGGCAAGAGGGGCTGGCGAAATGGATGGACGTGCCTTTGGCATTTACTGCATTCCCTACCCTCTGCCAATGTTTATCAGCCGCACGCACACACACACACAAAGACGCACACACAAAAATCGGAATTAAATCACGGCCTGTCCTAGGTACATGACTATGGGTGTACCAGCGTGTGCACGTGTGCCCAGGCTGCGGTCACAGTCCTATCAGGAACCCAAATCTGTGTGGCATGAAGCAAAGGTCATCGTGCCACTGTTGTGATGCACTAAAAAAAAAGCCGCAGAGCCATCAGGATGTAACACAGAATTTTCTCGTCAAGGGACGAGAAACCTTCGGGGGGGTGGGGGCTGGGAGGAGGAAAGCGGGTGTGCGGATGGGGGGGATGGGGGGAAATGGCAGAAAATGGGGAGGAAAACGAAGAATACAAAGCTCCACTTCGCTAATCCAAGATAGACAATCCATCCCTTCCCCCCTCTCTACGCCCTCCCTCCCCCCGAAATGTTGGTGCAGATGGATTTCTGTATCTTGGTTTTGCAGCAGTGGGTCTAATGACTCCCATACCAAACCCCCTCGCTATGATAACCCCTCCTACTATTTTTTTTTTTTAGACCGGGCTGAAGAATAATGTGTTTTTAGAGATAATGGGTTTTATAAAAAGAAAAGAAAGAGGGACGCAGCGCAGACATTCTGCGAATAAGCTGCTCCCCGCATCACCCCCATCTTCCCCCAACCACACAGCCCGATTTCACCCCCTCCCATCATTCTCCAGCCTTCCCCCATCAGCTCCCCCAAGAAAAGGAAAAAAACCCACAACACGATCTGGGTAGCCGATCTCAAAATCCCAAGCACTAATCCGCTTGAATTTGTTCTTCCCCTTATATAAGCAGCAGCACGTCAACATGTTCAGTGGAAACGCAGCGTAAAATGAGGCCAGGCTACAACCATGGAACAGGGGTGATATCGGCAGATATCGCTTCTATCGAGAAGCCATCACCACCAGGATGATGAAATCAAGTATTGGGCTTTCAGCTGTTCCCTCTCTTTATTTATTTATTTTTCAACGCTTACTCTAATTTTATTTTGTTTCATTTTGGTTTCGCTCTACTTCATTTTTTTAAAGGACAAAAGTGAAATAAATAATTAAAAGCCCAGAGACATACCCCACCGGAAGGTGCCCGAATGCTCCAGAAAGAGAATCCTCACCTCCTAACTTCTTTTTTTTTTTTTTTTTAATAAATAAATACAGTCCTGTTGCTCCCATTATCCCCAAACTTCCAATGTCCCCAGCTGCACCTCCTTACTCCCAAAAACTAGATACTTTGTTAGAGAGAGAGGAATATTTAAGAAACTGCCAAAGACCGAAAAGAAACCGACAGAGAAATGGAAAATTATGTCTATACAATAATCTAGTTCGTTCAGCTGACAAAGTGCGTCCAGTCTCAAAACCAACAGCAATAATCTCTGCCACCTCCTCCCTGCAAAAATACTACTAACCCTTAGATAAACTTGTTCAACTTAACACCAATGACCATTTTAAGTTAAACCAGTGACAGACGTAACACCCTTCTGGTTCACGTTACAATTAATAACTGACTGTATCATCACGGCAAACAAAACCTTTTGTGATCAATTTTCCCCCACCTACTCAACATCTCTCTTAAGACTTTTCACCCGTCTAGTTAAGAGTTCGCCCCCTCAAAAAATAGCCCCTAAAAATAAGCAATAAGCAGGTATTGGTGAGCGGTCATTTCAATATTCACCTTTTTAGGAGGGCTGCGTGCTTATCATGGAACAATTGCGTGCAATAAAAAATACAGGAGAAACAATTAATATTTAGGAAAAACAGAAATAATTTCTTAAAACTATTTGCAATGAAGCGTTGAACAGTTTGACCATGGAAAGGTGGAAAGAGACCTTGGAAAAGCGAAAGACTGAAAGTGTCCTTTTTATAAACGATTCGATGTTTTTAGCCTCGGTTCTGCCTCCCCGATCCTTTGGTTTTTCTGCCGCTGATCTCATGCCTAATCTTTTTTATTGTTTTCTTGGGGGGGGGGCGGGGGGGAGAAATTAAGAAAAAAAAAATTTTTGAACGAGAAAGATTTCAATTTTAACAAAATGCATCCTCAAAGAGCACTGGTTAAATATGCTACTTCGTAGCTACAAAAGACTGCAATTAAAATAAATTTAAAGAGTAAGCAAAAGACAAGTCACCTGCAAAGCACCAGAGTCAGTGCCCTTAGGTAGGAGAATTACATCACTCCCTGACTGAATGATGTTTTCTTTTAAATTATAAAGCAGGTGGATTTTTTTTGACAGAAAAAGAAAAAAAACCCACAGTGGTTATTTCACATACATCTTGCACGACGAAAGCATTGAACCAACCTTTAAGGTCACTGACTGCCTGAAAACCCACAGCAGTCACTCACGGTGGAAGTTTTCAGGCAAGACGGCTACTAAATCATTAATACAAACAAATGGAAGGCGGGGAGGAAAGGCGCTACTGTAATAGATCTGAAGACTTGGAAGAGGAAAAAATACTAAAGAAAAAAAACTTTCATCTTCAGCCTCTCTTCTTTCCTCATTAATAATTTTTTTTTAAAAAAAGAAATCCTTAAGCTTTAGTCAAACAGTAGGCTCTCTCTAAGCGTCTCCCTGCTGTAACTCAGCGTAGTGTCTTCTTTTTCGCGAGGCCCCCCCATTTTTCACTCCGAAAAGCCCCGCCGTGGGAACTGCGATTTCCCAAAAAAGTCAGGCAAAAGGAGCCGGGGCCGGGAGCGTCCCGGGGGGTCAGTGCTCGCCCACTCCGCCCGGACGGGCAGCGCCCAGCCCCGCCGGGGAGCGGGAACAGGGAGAAGGATAAAACGATCCGAAACAGTTGTCGAGAGGGGGGTCAGGAGAAACCCACCCGCGGACCTCCGGAGCGGCGGCGCCCAGCGCTCGCCGGGCGGGCAGCCCCCGCCGATCCGTGCCGCCCCGAGCCGTGCCGTGCCGCCCCCCGCCCGCCGCCCCCTCTCACCTCCGCAGCCAGGCGGACGCCGGCCGCCGCGCCAACTCGCGGCTCGCCTCCGCTGCGGGGCAGGGGGCTCCAGCGTGGCCCCACAGCCGCAGAAGCTTGCGGGGGTCCGGGGAGGCTGGGTTGGCCGAGCCGTGCCGTGCCGAGCCGTGCGAGCCGCGGGCGACCGCGGGCGGAGCTGCGCAGGGCTGAGCGCGCCGCGGTGCCGGAGCAGCCCGAGCCCCGCACACGCCGCCGCCGCCCCCTGCCGCCGCGCCCGCCCGGCCCGGCCCCGGCTTTTAAAGAGACCGCGGGCCCGCGCCCCCGGCCCCCCCGACACGGTCCGCCCGGCCTCGGCGGCGGGCACGGCCCCGGGCACGGGCAGCAGCGCTCCGCCGGGCTTCTCCTCCCGCGCTTGCGGGGCGCCGCCGCCTCCTCCCGGGAAAGGGGTCGGAGGCTGCTTCTGCCTCCGGCCCCGCCAGCGTCTCGTTCCTCGAGCGCTGCCTCAGCCGGCCGGCGCAGCAAGGGGGTATTTTAGCCCCTCTGGTCCCAGCAAGGGGAGAGGGGAGATACGGCTTATTTTTACCTTCTAGAGTTCGCCAACGGTACCCAAGCAAGCGGGGACCTGCCATCTGAGCAGGAGGTAACGCCTTCCTCAGACGGTCACCTCCATGATCCCCCCAAAACCCTTAAAGTTCACAAAGATTTTTCCATTCTAGCTCAGAGTTAGACCCAAACCTACTGGGTGTTTCAAGTCAATTTATACACTGCCCATTTAATTTAAACCAGCCACTAAGTGTCCTTGTTACCTTGCACAAATCTCCCAAACTTTTTAATCCACTCATTTCCTCACTTGTAAAAGTAGAGACAATGGCACTGACAGAGACCATCAACCACGCTGGGGTCAGCGTTGCATTCAGAGTGTATATCCTGAGTTTTATCATTTAAAATATATCATTTAAAATCATTTAAATCATTCAAATAATTTAAATCATTTAAATAATTTAAAATTTATCATTTTATCACCATTACCACTTAGCACAGTAAACAACATAATTCAGAGTGCCTTCTGTGGGGAACACCTATGTAAAGTTTTTAATGTGCTATCATGCTGAAAGTCCACCTCAAAGACAACTAGCAGGCAGGAACATTATGCATATGAAGTGCACACAAAACCAAAAGTGAGAAATCAAACCTTCTGGTCCCTCTCTCCAGACCCTATGATCTTGTAAAATTTGTGTACGATCATCATACTGCAATGCCAGACACTTAGCAATGCATGTGCCCTAGGGACAGACTGGAAAGCTATTTGCCTTTCTTTCCCCTTCTGATCATGTATTCAAAGGTTTTTGTCTTTTTCTACATTTTGCATAGCAGACAGCCTACTCACAGCACTCAATAAATAATAAATAATAATTATTTTATACAGTACGTATTGATCACTTTGCCCACTATCGAAATGCAACTGTGTCTGAGGTGGATAATAGCCACACAGAAACACTAAATAATAGTTTCAAGTAGTATTAGGAGCCCCCTGGGAAGTTTCTCTGGAAAACACAGTCCTTCACATCCCCTAACAAATTCAGATACATGCACAGAGAGGATAATGGAGACCTATTTCAACAAGCTGACAATCGTCCAGCAAAGAGGCATCTTCCTGACTCAAAATCAGCATCCCAAGAGCAAGAATTTATCCCTTTAGACATCTGTGCAAAGGCAGATTATTGTTAAGCTTCCTGTTTTATATGGACAACATAACAGTAGTGAGAACTATCAATCCCTCCTCAGGGCATGGGATTAGATCCTGGTCTCAATTACTGTGAAGAAATTCAGGTATTACTTCGTTTACTTCAATAGTTAACTCCAGATTTAAAATGTGCAACTGGCAATAAAATCTGGCTTCTAGTACCTTTCTTCCCCTGCTGATAGTTCTGGCAATCTAGTATTTTGTAGCTTACAGTTTATCAAAGTAATGATTTGATGAGGTAGTCATCTGAAACTGCACCACCTCTGGCCCTTCCCTCTCCGAGGTCTTCTAAGACCATGCACGTACTTGCATCATATTTTGATCTGGCTGCCTATCACCAGAGTATCTTCCATATAAAATCAATGACAACAGTACAGTTTCCACTTCTAGTTCCAAGCTAAACCTCTTCAGTTTGGCAGACAGAAAACGGCACTTACCCTGAGAGAAAAAACAAACTAGCAATGGCAGCTTATAGCCAGCTTAATCACAAAAGGTAAAGTGAGCCCAAGAAGATTTGGGGAAAACAAGCTAGTTTTCATCCACACACTATTCTTGCAACTCGAAAAAGAAAAAACTAGGACCCCCACGTATGAAATGTTTATAAATCAGAAAGAGGGACAGGAGACTTCATTCAGCTGAGGGGCTTCTATTCAGAGTGCTATACATTTACCAAAGAAGATAACAACTACTTCGAAAAAATTTTACTGTGCATAACTCAGACACATAGACCTCTACTTCTGAAAAATTGTTACAGTTAAGCACAAAAGTAGCAGACATCATTTTACAAATAGGTAGAGAGTAGTGAGAAAATATTAGAAGGGCAGGGAAGTTTCTTTAAGGTTGCAAGGCACATCTTTGCTGGGGTGTGGAGCAAAACAGAGGCAAGAGGAAAGCAGTGCAGTACAAGGAGAAGTTCTTTGTCCAGCAAGCAATACTCTAATTGCTCAATAGGGGAGTGGATTTTTCTGACTAATTCCTCTAATTCTTTCTTTCACATCTCTAGCTCTAGCCCTGCCGTTTGCAAACAAGTTGTATGGAGAGGAAGGAAAAAAAATCATTACCACAGTGAGCTTCGCACCAGCCCTCTCTAATACTGCTCCCCTTCCTGATGTATGCCACTGGCTTTGTGGTGAGACTTTTAAAAATTTATTATATGCTCTAGATAAAGGATTTTGTCCCCGTCTATAGGATGATCAGTAGATACATCAGCCTTTTCTGGTGTCTTCATTAAGAAAAGAGCCAGTTTCCTTTCCAAGGGGCCTTGTAAATTAGCAGTGGCACAGATTTATACACCTGGGCACCTGGCAACTCCCTCCTGACATTGACACTGCGCGCTCTGCTCCCACCACTGGGGAGAAGAGGCAAAGGCAAGAATACACAGGCGTAGACATGTTATTCATCTTCTTTTGCTTGCTCCCTTTAGAATAAATTTCCAAAACTTTTTACCAAGCTCACGTGCTTATTTTAACTAAAAGACATAATGCTGTCAATGAACTGGGGCAATTCAGTTGGTGCAATTTTCAATAAATTGCGAAGTGGGACTGTTGGTCTTCAAGGTACTTATTCTGCTCTGAGATCTGGGCTTGGTAATTCAGGGCAGCGGCTGTAGTACCCGCAAGACATGGCTTTTGCTTACATCTTGCTGGAGGAGCAATCTGGCTCACAGGAGCTACCCAACTCCCTTAGTGCAGTAGAAACTGCACGTGCTATTACCATCAGTTTCTGCCCCCCCTTTTTTCTGTTAAGCAGGGGTGATGAGAGAGAAGGATCAGAGCCTGGAAAAGGCTCCGGAGACAGAGCAGGCAGGAGTTAGAGGCATCATCCATCATGCCAGGATGTCCAAATGCTGCAATACAAGATCTAGAAGATTCCATCTAAACTAATGCCCCGAGTATGGCAGCAGGGGATGGGAAGAGGGGCTGCACCACAATATTGTCCCATAGAGTATAATCTCCTGGGCTTCTTCCTTAGGTTCTCTGGATGTCATTCACCAAATCCTTGAAATCAAGCATTTGTATGGTACTGTTTAATGGAAATGAGGCTCAAGGGGAATTTGCCATTGAAACAGGGGCAGGGAAGTCTGTGCAACAAGGCAAGAATGCAATTTATCTCTCTGGCTATTTTTTTTTTTTGCCGTGTTAGCACTTTCAGTGTCTTTTTGCCCAGAAGTTAATACCCAAGGTGAATTTAGAAGCTGCAGTCCAAACTGCGATTGGATCATCTTGGTTGTGCCAAACGAAGCTGATCTTATCTCACTGGTGACCTTATCCTACTTGAGAGAGCAAAACTCATTACAATAATAAGAAATAACAGAAGTGGGAAAAGAGTAATCATGACAGCACCTGGTCAGAAGTCCCTTTACCATCATTTCAGAGCATTAGTTCTAAGCCATTTTCCTGCAAACGTCATTTTTCACTCCAGCGGGAGGTTCAGCCTCCAAAGTCATTCTGGCCACTTGCAGGACATATCTGTTTGTTCTTGATTCACAGACCTTTTCCTCCTCCTAGCATGTTCCATTGCATTTATTTAATAGCTACAGAGAAACTCTACACAGTGTATACAGGAAGCGATTTTCTGAGCACCGCTTTGTTTAGCCGAGTGTACAGGGAGCAGAAACTGTACAGACACACATTTGAGTGTGTGGCAGTGTATAAATGGGAGAGCATGTGCCAAAAACCCTGCTGTGTGTACCTAGATGTGTAAGGGTGAACCCGTTCAGATGAGAGGATTCCTTGTAGGAGGAGTGCGTAAGAGGTGTTAAGTAAGAGTGGCGTGTGTGCAAATGCTGCAGGAGAACATTCAGGGCAAGGCGTGTAGGGAAAGGGAGTATGTTTCACTACATCAACTAATATATTTGGGGAAAAAATGATGCAAGCCATTCTCCAAGTCTCATGCAGTGTTTTCAACTATAAGAGCATCACTGTGAGAGGGTGTCTTGTACCTGTGTATTTATACTTAGGAATACATAAGCATAACAACATGAGACAGATGTGTGTACACACTTAAGTGTGCAAGGGAAGAAGAAGAGAAAAAAAAAAAAAAAAAAAAAGCTGTACATTCTTTCAGTCAACAATATAAAATTTGATGGTTACTGCATTGGCTTTTTGACCTCCACTACCAGATATTAGACACACATCTACACCTCATTCTAAGACAGGCACTCTAAGACAGAAAAACATCCATTACCATCTCTCATTGTCAACAATCCCACTGCGACCCTGACTCAGTTCTCTTCCTTTTGGGCCAGTACTACTTCTACAGGTAGCATCTGGTGAAATGGTCAAAACCAAAGCCACAGATCGAGTTAACACACAAACCTTTCAACAAGTATTTCCACCAGTTTTGAACTCCGCCCTTTCTTGCTTCTTGAGTCTTCTGACTCTCTGGGATCACTCCAGTTTCTGATATGTCATCAGCCCCCTCTGCAGTAAGACTCAGTGGATCCTTATTGCTTACTACCTCCTCCACTTGAACTCTGCCTCCTCTTCTTATTTCTGAATCCTCAAATGGAGACGTGAAAATGAACCATTGACATCACAGTGTGCTTCCCTGACAACAAATACCATGTCATACCTGCTTGTCCATCAGCAGGGTTGGGCAAGAATAGGAATTGATGAGTACTAAAAGACGTAGAGCATGGACAGACCTGCGACCAGAAAATCTGGATTTAACATGAGTGAAAGATAAACCTCTCTTTAATAAAATGCTCAGCCAATGCATCCACAGGAGCTACTCCTTGAAGAGCTCCAGCAACTCCTCAAGTAAGATTAAATATTATTTCCACTTTGCTCTTGACCCCTTTAGCGACACTGAAGTACAGACACCTTGATTGCTCAAGACCAGTGGTACAAGATAGGGACATTTCCTGCTGTAACTGCTAGATAACACTCCTAACAATGCAGGAAACACAGACAGTTTGGGGTTTTGTACCTAGTCTTGTGTTCATTCTTCGGGATCAACCCCTAGCAACCTCACATCAAACACCTGTAGCTGGCCACTTATCCACACAAGACAGAAACCCTTCCCAGCCAACAAGAGCAGGTGGAGTAAGGACATCAGTGCAGAACAATGGCATCAGTGCAGGACAAGACAGGCTACCCTCTCTTTCTTTCAAAAAGCAGCCCCCTCACACCCACTACAGCACCCATCTCATGACTAAGCTCAGATCTGTTCCACAGTCACTGAAGTGCAGGTTTCCCCAGCAGAATCTCTTTTATCCCATGAGCTCCTGAAAGATGCTTGCAGGCATCTTTTTATAACTAACTGATCAGTTGGGAAGCTCTCAGGATAAGGAACAACTGCTGCAGCCAGTGCCCTTCTGATGGTTGGGCTATCTCATTTTGAAACCTTATGCACCATTTGGGATAAACACAATAAAATGAAACAATCTGTTATTTTCCCTACTCACATGCCAGACAAACACAGCGCCAAAGATTGTGCTGTCCATGGGAGGAAGTACTTCTCATTCACAATCAGATGACAATAAATGTCTTTGCTTTGCATGAGTCTATAACTTGAAGATTTAAGGTGAGATGAGGAACCCCAAACAGGACTCCAATAAAACTGGGGTGAGGGGGGAAATTCTCTCCCTGCTGCTATAAAACACTGGGGGGTGGGAATTTTCTAGCATAAGCAAAATCCTCCAGGGAGCCAGAAAGAGCAAAACATACCTTCTTTTCACTTAGCGAACACTATTTTTGACAAAAGCCTTTTAGCCTGTGTTTAATGATAGGTGTGGCGTATCCCCAGGGCAAGCTTAAAGCATTGCTTTTGACCTTTAAAGCACTATATGCTCCTTTTTCAAAGTTAATAGACATTAGAAATCCATGCTATTTAAGTACTTTCTGAAAATCCTACTGGGTACCTATCTTGGAAAATCGAACCCTAACCGAGTTTTGAAAACCTAGCCCTAAGTGGCTTGGGTCTCATCACCTGTTTTCTCAAAGGAGGTTAAGCCAATACTGACTCCCAACCACACAAGCATGACCATAATGAACTATCAGCCAGGACTCTGCCCTACACTGCTTGCAAGACTGTGTCCTCCTACATGTCTCCCCTCTGCACCTAGTGAAAGGCTCTGACTAATGCCATGAGACTGGCAGCAGGCCTGATTTGTCCAGCTAGAGATACTGCACCCATCACTGTGTATCAAGGCATATTCTTGCATTTCCTGGGCTCAGTCTAGGCTTTAAGACAGGCAAGCTGGAAAGCTAGACAAATGCATACATTCAAAAAAGGGACAGCAAAAAAATGGAGAGCAGTTCCCCTTCTATAGCCTGGCCCCTGTGTCCCAGAGCAAATACAAAGCTTGCTTTAGGGCACCATATAAATTGGTATTATAAATTCAGATGGTGCACCAGGGAGTGCCTCATTCTGTATGATTGGAGTCATTCTCAGGAGCAGTTCAGGCACTCAGCCTGCCACATGCGACTGCTGCCCCAAGGGCTGCCATTACAGATGCATTATTACAAAGCGCTGCAATAAAGCATGAACTAAAACAACTTCATTGAAATGAAGATTAATACAGAACATGTGTTCACCTCCGTACACTCAGAAGGAACAGTTCAGCAAACACAAGCACCGTAGTGCTGGGGCTGATGGGCTAGGGGAGCAATGCAACTGGCCAACCGCCGCTATTGCTGAAGGCAAGCAATACATTTCCATAGCATCTTTTAAGTGTCCACGGATGGATTTAATGCAGCAGCTGTGAAGCAGAGAGTGAGGCAAGCAAAACATGTGGAGCGCTGAAACATGCAGAAGAGTGAGCTGTGTCTCAGGCAGAGACCAGAGAGGGATGCTTCTTCAAACCTACAGAAGCAATACCACTAGCTGCAGAATGATCTGTGCCTTTAGTTATCACAGACTTCAGTGGATATTGATG
The DNA here is from genome assembly GCA_020745775.1 of Theristicus caerulescens. Taxonomy (NCBI): domain Eukaryota; kingdom Metazoa; phylum Chordata; class Aves; order Pelecaniformes; family Threskiornithidae; genus Theristicus; species Theristicus caerulescens. The sequence goes on along the minus strand of CM036564.1, from coordinate 47,284,303 downwards.
GATATTCTCAGCACTCCAAAGTGTCGTATCCACATGAGAGTTACAGGTGAGAAAGACCAGCTAAGGTGATAGTTCATTCATTCCCCTCACAATCAGAACAGAATTATTCCCCATGATCTATTTGTTGGTGCCATTGCCTCCTCACTTAAACTCTCCCATGCAATACAACACTCACTGCCTCCCCCTTCTGATGCCCTTTCAGAGCCTCATAAATTTCACCATTGGCATAAACTGAGGGCCATTACATCTATATATTTCTCTGCTCAAATTAAACTCATGATACCCTGTTATGGTTTAATGGCCCAACTTTCATGCTTCCTTTTCCTGCTGTAGGTTTTTCATTCTTCCTTTCCCTGAAATCGGTGTGAGGCTCCTATCAAAAACTGGCTGTGACTACTGACTACAGGTCCCAGTGGATTCCTTTCTTCATTCTATCAACCAAGTCAGCCCTGAACTTATAGTAGTAAGCATAAAGGCATCCAGGATAGACACAATCCATCATATCCAGAATAAATAAATGACTCAGTCAATTCTGGAATGTACTGAGTACTCCCACATCCCTTTGAAGTCTCTGAGACATGACCCTGTGTGAAGGCATTGAGGGTGAAAGGTGGCACAACATCAGGTCTTCTTACTAAGAAAAAAAAAAGCACAGGGGGAGGGGACATGGCATTTCACGACACAAGACAAAGGGTTGGAGGTGTAATATAGCAACCAAAGTAACAGATTCATGATTAATTTGCATGATGGTATTTGGCACTTTAAGGAAAAAGCAACAATCTTCCCTGAGGGCACACCTCACTGAACACAGACTTCGACCTTTGGGAATCAACTGCACGTAAAGGCTTTTATGTATCCTTTAGCAGTGCTTAAGACCTCATAGATGGTCTGTCTTTGGCATAACACCTGGGTAGGTACATTGTAATGGATGACAAAGGGAGTTTAAAAAAAATAATTAAAAAAAAAAAGTCATGCATCTGTGTATATGGGCTGGAAGTGAGTGGGGGAAAAGGACTAATTAAAAGTAGAGAACAGATGCCCCTGTGATGCTGGCATCTCTATTGCTTTCTGTTTCTGGAATGAAAAAATCATTTGTCATAAAAATAAATGAACTGACATCAAATATTTAAATAAAAAAAAAAGAAAAAGATTGAAGGGGAGATAAAAATACACAGTAAACAAGCAAAATCTCCAGTTAGCAGGTTTGCCTTTCCTCCCCAAGCTGACTGGCACTGCACCAATGCAACTCAGAGAGAACGAGATCTGCTGCATGCAAACGATTCCTAACAGAGCTGAAACTCTGCACTAAACATGGATGAGCAAAGGTTGGGCAGCTGCCTTTAGACAAGGCTGCCACGTCACTGCCTATTCAAAGGGCAATACTGTAAAGAAATGGGTATGAAATATATTATGTCACAGCAAGGTGCCATCCATTCCTCCTTGCACTGCAATTTTATATCCCAAAAATAGAGTAGCCTTCACAGCCCTCCCACAGCGCACCTCTCACACCATCACAAATACAGCTCCATAACAGTCCATTGCCATCAATATTCCCCTGACTGAAGATGACTTAATAAAACATTCTTAGAAGCCAATCAACATGGCTTATAATTAAAAAGAAGCCAATGTTAAGCTCCGTTGAATTATTGCTTTCTCTCAGCTTTCCACACTTCTACTAAACCAGACATCACGCTACATCCCAGGATGGATCTATGCTATGTCTAGCTATCAATGAAGAGCTCTGCAGATCTTTGACGTGACAGAATTTCTTCTGCAGTTTTAAAACACAACTTCACAGACCTACAGATCTCTTAGATTTAGACCACATATAGAACTCAACAAAGCTCGATATGTCGATGTCTAAATGCCTGCTTAGACCTGACTCCTGTCATGCAGAAAGATATATGAATTCTTATGCAGGCTTAATACAGAATGACCATTAAATTTCCGTAACAAGCAGATTCCTACTATGCAAAATGCCTATACTTAGCATTGGAGGAACTGAAACTTTCTACTCTTCAGATCTAGGATCAGGATGTGAACTGCAATAAAACAATGGGTGTACCTGGTTAAATGATGAAGCGGTGCCTCTCAGCATTGGTCTCTTGTAAAGAGAAGTCAGAATCCTCCTGTAGGAACTGATCCTTCAACTGAAGGGCAGAAATAGAGTCAGAAGACCCACCGGGTCTGCAGTTGCTACGTTTCCTATTACCATCCTAATAAAAGTGAAGGTTTCCAACAGGTTCTGATTAACAAAGTTCTGCCTAGCCTGTCACTGTCTCAGCAAGAGGCGCCAGGGGTTAAGTCAAGGGGACTATTACAACCTGGACACAGCTAGGCAAGTGTCAGTCACAGCTGAGCTGCAGTGTCTTGAACATACTGTGCTCAACTCTGTACAAGGAGTCACAGTGATCATATAGGGCATGCTTATGGTCACCCCATGCACAGGCAAATTCATAACAACAGAATACTTCATCCTTCCCCCACCCAGCTACAAACCACAGCTGGCTGTTAAGATACTGATCTGCAGACAGAAGACATTGATTATCTTGTCCCTTTTTGCCAGGCACAATTCTAGGACTATAGCTCAATCTACTTGTGGCACTACTGATCACCACTGCAGAAGCAGCCATGTCATCTCTGAGTTCATTGCAATATCTGCAAGGATGATACAGAAAGTGCTGCATCACAAGTAAGTTATTCTATGGTTTGTCTGAAACAACGTTTTACTGGGCCTATCAGTATAACTTCAGAAATCTTGTTAAAGAAGCAAGTGTTATAATTCCCTGTGTAGATGCTTGCTGCAGAATAGGAGCTGCTTTTTGTTTTCCTTACCTTAAACTCCTTCCAAAGCAATGCAAGCTGACCTGTGAGAAGTTATCTTATAAAGAAACAATGAAGTTATACTAGCATATCAATTTAAATTCACACTTACACAAACCAGTATCACTTCTCCAGGCAGACAATATATTAGATAGGGGACTTTCATAGCATTATCAACAGCAAAATGGAAAGAAGCTACATCAGATACCAGCACTGACAGAGAATTGGGGTCATCTCCTGGGTCTTGTCTCCTACCTCTGGAAAGAAAGTGTCATTTGGTGTCAAGCTGAAATGACCGAGAGCTGGAACTTGACAGTCCAGACATCTTAAACTATGTCTATACGCCAGTTTCCTTCTCTGTACCTCATCTTATCTACCTGTACAGTGAAGAGCACCTCTCCAACCCCTCCCCATGTATTTTACAAAGATTAACTATTTAATACTAAAGATAGCTTCTACAAACAAAAATTAATGGAACACTATATGTGAAAAATCTTTTGAGGAGACATATGAGTTACTACCCTGACTGTCAATTTTTTTAGTTTTCTTTTTCAAAGAAGGAAGTTACAGATACATGCACCAGTTTTATATGTTGTGGGCTTTTTGGCAGTTTTGGAGCCAGAAATCTGGCTACACTCCATCTCTAATGACCTCCCATATTAACAAAAGTTTCCCTACTGTAAAACATTCAAAATTACTCCTTCTCTCTCCCTCTGTCTCTGAAAAAAAAAAAAAAAAAAGGCTCTTGCAAGGGGTTATGATGCATCTTTAATGATGGAGCCGAGAGAAGCGCCTGCCATACAAAGAAGCTAATCAGTCAATCAAGAGCCAGCTCACCAGACAGAAGCCGTCAGTGCCTAACCGCTCTGTCTCCACCTGTCCAGGGGAACAACAAAACAGCATGGGACATGCCTGACAATTGAGTGCAAAATAGCACACGTATTTATATATTTCTAAGCATTAAGAGGGCAAGTTGTTGCTGCAAATTAGCATTTTCAAGAATAAGAACAACAAAGCCAGGACCACACGTGTACTAATGTGCATTTGAAATAAAGCTAGTGACTCTCTTATCTTTTTGAAAACAGCAGCAATCCTCAGGATACAGAAGGGCAATGGGTGAGAATTGCTATAGTTAGGCTAGCTGGAAAATCCTTTGCCATAAGCTTGCCAACCTAGATCAGTTAAGTGAATGGTAGTTTAGAGAATCTCTTAAAACCAAAATGGGCAGAGCTATAGGAGCTGCATGGCTTTGTGTTAGTGAGAGCATAAAGGTCATGGTCTTTATTTCCCGGGCCCAATACTGGCTGACTGAACAGGCTGAGGCAAACCACATTATCCTTATCTGCCTCAGTTTCCCCAGCTAGAAAAGAATGATGAAACCTACCTAGATTATAAAGGGATGATTGGTTTTGCAGCTGGCTTCATTAATATTCATGAAGTGCTTGGAGACTCTTGCATGAAAAGTGCTGCCCAAGTACTGACTGTTAAACTTGCCATTTTGCTGAGTGCTCTTGTAAAGAATTTCGAATTTTTTTTTTCCCAATTCTCTTCAAACAGGTGGGTGTTTGGCAAAGCACTTGGCATACAGAGAGTTTATAAAAGTATCAAGTGGCTTAAAATAACCCGCATGTCATCCCGCGGTGGCGTGCGAGGCTGAGGGAAGCGCTGCGCCCCGCCGGGCGGCCAGTGCCGCTCTCCGTGGTGCTGAGCTCTCGCGGGCTGCCGGCCGCGCTGCCTGCCCCGGCCCCGCGCCGCTCTGCCGGCCGCTTCTCGTCGCCGCTCTCCGCGGCTCCACCTTTACGGCCAGGCTCGCATCAGTACCCTTTCTGTAACCGGAATTTACTCCACGGTATATGCTGGCTGGGCTGCGTCGCAGAGATACTGCCAATAACTCTGCAGTGTGTCGTTGGATTATTTCAACAGGAAAACCTGAGCTACGAGTCTAGATTCTGTTGCTTGATAGCATATCCCAGCCTGCCCTCACCACTGGCCTGACTGCTCCCTGATGAGAGGGGCAGCTCAGGTCATAACTGATCTGTGATCTCACCAGACTTTACGGTATGGGCATCTTTCCTTCCACTTAAGTTACGGAGAGTTCCATGCCTGCATGGGTCTAAATCTTTTTGGGTACGGAAGTCTGCTGTGGAGCACTTTGAACACAGCTTTATGCACCCTGAAGTGTGGCCTTACTTAAAGCCTTAGTCATTGTCCATTCCTATGACAGGGAGAGGCAAGAGGAATAGCTGTGTACTCTGGATTGCAAAATAAAGAAGAAAAAAATCTATTACTTGGAGGGGGGGGAACAGAGCAATCTGTCCCCCCTGTGTTTTCTTTTTATTCTGGGTCCCCCTGTCCACCTGCCTTTTCTTTTTATTCTGGGTCACCACCTATCTAGTTATTTCTATGACCACAGGGGCTTGGGCCAGCAGCAGGCCTCAGAGGAGCTGTGCAGCTGTTGTGCAGGAAACAGTCTGAAAAAAAGGGGGGAAAAAATGCATCCCATCTCTTTCATCAAAAAGCAACACTTGGGTGAAAGGCAGCACAGGCTTTCCATGTGCACTCCACAGGTAAGGCTCACATAACAGGAAAACCTACCTGATCAGAGAATCCTACTCTCAGCCAGGAGGAAGAGGGGACAGGCCAGCTGCCTAACATATAATACCCTATACAAGAACAAACTTGATCTTTTGTTCATGAAATATACAGTGATTGGCCCCTTGTTCTGCCCGATCTCTGCACTCACCATGAGCAAGGACAGCAGTGCGGGGAAATGCCCTGTTTCCCACTAGGTCTTTTGAGGCTCATTAAATTACCAATTGTTTCCTAACCTGGATATATATGCCCTTTCCTTGTGGAAAAGGACAGCAACTAAAACTGTAATCCCCAGTGCAAAGAACAAACCAAACCTCCCCAGTCTTGTGCTTCTCTCAGGGACCACTTCCAGGCACAAAAAGGCAGCTGGGAAAGTACTTCCCAGCCTCACAGAGGTGATATTAGACTAAATTCATTCATGTTTGTAAGGCTCAGATATTACAAGAATGCAGGTCATAGAAAAAGCTTATCAAGAAAATTAAATACAGGGTCCTCAGTGCCTACCTCTAATCTTAGGAACTCTCAGGATGGGGAAGAGTGATAAATAAAATCATACTTGCTCTGAGGGTTAACTCAGTGTCATGGCTAAAATCCAAATTGAGTAATTACATTCTGTCTCCTGAGTGTGCCCTTGAAGTTTCTGCTAAGCATGTGACTTCCCTTCACTTCCTGTTGCCAAGTTTTCTTACGCGTGCCTAAGATCAGCTGTACCCACCCATATGACCTGGCTCGCACTGCAGGAAGAGGAAGGTTTTGTTCATCCCCCACTCTGAAATCTTTTGATGAAAGGTCTTGTTGCATTTTCATACCTTACATGAGTTCCAAAGGCATTTTGCTAGGGCTCTTTCACTATTAGCAGCAATACCATATTTGCTCTGTAGCACATTTTATAAATACCCTTTCCCAGCAATGGCAATACCATGCATGTGCCAAACCTCTAATATCCACAGCACACCTCTTTATATTCCCTTATTTAACAGAGATGCTGAATAGGCTGAGAACATGCTAGCTGTTTGGTTTTGGCATGGGGTTTAAAGGTAAAGCTTGGCACCACAGTCATTCCCTGAACTACAGCAAGGGCCTATAGAAACCCAAGACAAAAATCTCCTTGTGATACTAACAGAGCCATGAATTGTCTCTCAGACACTTTTATACATCTCCTTATATATTTACCCAGGTTTCTTTCTTTACAGCACATTTTCTCCTAATGGGAAGTATGTTTTATACCCCTCCAACATTACTCCAGAGAAGCCAGGATGAAGGCGAAGCAAAGACAGCATCTACTTCTCACAGGCTGATTTTCCTGGAATGCATCCTAACCTTAGAAATGCTGGGAAAGCAATTGGTGATTAGGGTCTGCTCAGATCAGGAATCCAGCAACAGAGAATCCTTAATTGTGGAGATTTTAAAATGCCACTGGAACAGGAAAAAAAAAAATAATAAAGAACAAACTTCCTTCCCCCAACTAGGTCTCAGATTTTAAGGATATATAGGTACCTTATTCAAACTGAAATAGAATACAGTTAGGCACATGAATATTCAAAAATCTGGGCCCCAAAGTCTCTATTCCCATTTTCACTTGACATACCGGACCCTGCTAGCCAAGATACAATATCGTCTTATAAAATCCTGACACTCCCAAGCAGAAGGCTTCCAAAAGATCCAAAAATGCACACATCCAAACAGACTACCTATATTTCCTGGAAGCTGTAAAGCTAGAGAACTTCATTCTGAAGTTAAATCAATTACCAAGGCCCTTTTTTTAAAAAAAAAAAAAAATCTAATATTAAGCAGCAAGTGGGAAAGGTAGCTTTTCACTACCTGAAAAAATAATAAAAATAATGAAGTCTAGTTGTTATAAATCTTTTCCATCCACACAGTCAGTAACCTCCATTAACAGAAGAGAGGTCTGTCTTGTAATGTGACATTCCAAAGTGCTGAAAACATGCAGCTCCATTTAGCTTTAATAAAAGCTGTGGGCAACAAAATAAAAATTAGACCAGAGCTGTCTGATAGTATTTTGCTATACTGGGGGCAAGTAATTGCCTTCATCCATATCTGAAAAGAAGTCAACTGTCATATGTAACTTGGCATCCCAAATGACTTCAAGCTTGAGCTCGTGCACTACCTACACAGAAGGATGCTCACGTGCTCTTGAAGGAGCAAGATGAAAAAGGCCCTTGAAATCCACCCTTCTGAACACAGGCAGAGCAACAGCTGCAAAAGACCAAGCAACGTGTTTGAAGTTCTTACTTGCAGGAACATCTACGAAGGAAGAAGGGGCAGCTAGTCCTCTGTGGCTCTTGGAAGTCTCCAACTGAAACCAGTCAAGGGAGGCACTACCTGGACTGTTAAGTGTGTACGGTGTGCACTTAGTGACTGGAAGACTGATACTGCTAGTGACTAACCACAGTGATTCAGGAGATACATAGGCAGCTGACTTCAACACCCCCAGGTCAAGATGCCTGTTCATGTGATCCAGACCCACTGCTATCACCTGTAAAAATGAAAGCCATCTCCCTAGAAAATGCTGGAGATGTCCCACACAGCTGAAGTCCTCTGGCAGTAAGAGTATAAATGCTCAGCTGTTCTAGGACAATAAAGCACAATGACAACACAGACTCACATGGAACATTCTCTCTCCAAGAGAGCACTTTTGTGCTTTGCAACTCTTTTCCCTATTTGCAATACAACCCACATTCCATAATCTCAGTAAATGACCATTTTCCATGCTTGACTCAGACTAGCTACAGAAATAAAAGGCAGGAGCTACATAAAGTGACATAAGCAAATGAGCCATCTGATGACTGCTTACTGAAAGAGCAAGGAACTTCGTGATCCCCCCACCCCCCAGTTCTGTCACTGTACTATACGGAAGGATAGGATAATAAAGTCATAGCACTGCATACACAGAGGATTGATGTAAAATCCTGCAAGACATCATACACTCTGTTCATACAGGATGGCTCTCTAGCTAAAATGGGCTTCATCCTTGCTTTGTTTCCCTGTGTTGCCTCATCTCCCCTGTTGGACTTTGCTTTGCCTCAGTGAACTCCCATTGTTCACAGCAGAACATGAAGGTTGATGAATTTATCCTCACATTACTCTCTGGAAGGCAGAGAAGTGTCAACTTCTCATCTGCAAAAGGGTGATAATTAAATGCTGAGAGAATAAATGACTTGCACAAGGTCACTTGGGAAGTATGTGGCAGAGCTGAAAATTAAATGCAGATCTCCAGAGCTGCAGGTCAAGGCCCAGATCACAAAATCTTTCTGCCCTGCTGGCACAGTGGAGATCAGGCTCCCAGCATATCATAAGGCACTCTGTAGGAATGTGAGTGTTACGGGAGATGAACTGAACTTCTTGTGTGCAGTTAATCTGTAGGAAGAATTGGATAAATTTCAAAGAATCAGGTAAATACCAGAGATCAAGGAAACAGGAAAGCAACACAGAATCTACCTGAAGAGCTATGAAATGCCTTTTCAACATCTTGTATAAGGCAAAGATGCCCTTGTAGGCTTCTTCTATTGGACATATTACTAGTCCAGGGGAAGATCTGACATCAACACCGTGTTTAGTGTGCAGAAGTCACAAAATGCAGCCATGAAGTTATCTTTCCAATTTAACATAAGGCTTGTCAACAGATTAAAGATTTTAGTAGTGCTACACATTGTGTCAGGGTTACAGTTTAATAACTATGTATCTGCACCTTCTTGTCTTGCCTGCTATGCGAACTCCTGCTAAGCACCCTCTTTTAACCTTCTTTCTCTTCTTTCATTTGCAGATGCTTCCCACTGATCTATATGATCAGATTTATCCCCTTCCATGCATGTAACATGTTTCCTTCATATCTGCCTAAAAAGCTTTCTACCTTAAGGCTTTCAAAAGGAAATGATCATCTAAGCTGGTAGTTACATTGGTCGTCCTCCTTCTTGCGCTTTTTGAAGCTAGGAGTGACACAACACATATTCCCACTGTCTCCACAGAACTGGAGGGGAAATGTAGGGGCACTGTAACCCATAAAGTCTCCTTAGGAAAGCAACAGGGTGTCAGGAAGATGGCCAGGCAGCAGCACAGGGCTGAGCTGCTATGAAAGTGGCACTGGGCAAAGGGGAGGTGCTTTTGAAGGCACCAAGAGGGGAGCAGGTAAAAGAAATAGTGGAAAGCTGGCAGAGGAAGGAGAATCTCATCCAGGTGGAGAGCTGCACCAGCTAGGTCCCAGCCCCATGTTTGATTTCAGAACAACCAGGCAAAACACAACAGTATTCTGTAATTCCTCGATTGTTGGTGCTGCTTTTGAGAGGTATCAGTACCATGATGGATTTTAGCGGCCCTGCCCATCACTAATCCCAAGTGTCTGCCTCGTCTCAGCAGTGAATCTTCCTCATGTCTAATGCATGTAGCTACGCTGCTTTGCTGCTGCCTGAACTCTGCTGTGAAGTCCCAGAGTGGCCCTTGTTCTTAAGGTGTGCACAGAAGAAAGCAGATGGGTAAAGCTTAACTCTGACAATAATAATAATAATAATAGTTGGGGTAATAATAATAAATCAAATGCTGTCATCACAGTTCTGGCAAATTTCTAATGATTTCACAAAATTTGTGTTTGTATTCAGAAAAAACTCAAATCAAAGTAGTGGCATTAAGTCCCAGCTTCACGTGGACAGCTCAACTTTTCATATTACATCCCAGTTTCCACATAACTTCATGGTGTTTCACCAGACAAAATATTTGGGAAAAAATCTAGCTATAATATTTTTGTTCCAGACACACTCCACCATCAAAATAAGTGGGTATTTGTTTTGGTTTTTTAGAGCAATATAAGCATTCATGGTTAGGAGAGGTATCTGGAGTAAAGAAAAAGATCAAATGGCTATCAGTTATAGCCCAAAGGGAATTTTAACAACTGTAGTTCAATTTTCCTAGTAAATTAAAGTATTGAGGAAAATTTTTACCCTGAAACAATGCATTTATTGCTCTGAAATAACTAAAAAAAACCCCAAATTTTTATGTTCCTGGACTTTTTTTAAGCTGTTGCTTAATACTCTTAACCCGGTCACTAGAGGGTGTCATCAAATTACAGCTTTGGAAATACAATCAAGTTAGGACCATCCCAAAGGCTTAATTCATCCTAAAGAGTATCCCCAGATGAGACATCCAACTGTTCTGTATAAGAACCTGACTTCACCCTCTATTCTTGTCTGAATATTGCAGAGTGTTCATAGAAAAAACTCTGCTTCACTGCCAGTGAAGAGTACATGCTGCTGCTCCTGCATTCATATAGTGATTTCGGTTAAAAAGAACATAAACAAAGTCAATATCCCTGAAGTTTTTCTTGCCCTGTTCTTGGAGGATGTATATGCTGGTACGTGAGGATAATCTCAGACATTTTTATTAATATCTCAGCAGTACAGCACTGTATCCCTATCAGTTTTATGTAACCACCGCACACTGACTCCAACTGATTACATCTGTTTATGATGCCTATACACAGATAACTTTATAGCTCTTACAGACAAGAGCTGCCAGTGGCCCAAAGGTGATCAGTGGATTTTGCTGCTAGAATCAAAGCTGCATAGCCCCTTCACAGCAACATCTCTGCTAATGAGAAAGGGAAGAAAGGCTCACCAGGCTGGTATCATTAGGGAACATGCCTCCTCCGTAACAAATATTTCCTTTTTGTCCTTCTTCCCTCTCCTCCAAATCCACTGCTCTTAGCCCTAAGAGGCAAATTTCTGTAAGACCCCGCATAACAGCTATCCAAAACAAATAGAAAAAGCTAAACCCAATAAGACTTGATCAGCAGCTAGGTCAGGACTAATAACCTCCATGGAAGAAGAAAACTAAAATACTTCCAGTATTGGTAGGGCAACTATGGGAGTAAGGATTGTTGGTAAGGGCTCAGGTGCGGCAGATCTCTGTGCACAAGCCACAAATGACAGCTCTGGTTGTCCCACTGCAGACACCCCCCCAGTGGATCTTACAGCCATGACTGACGATAATAATAAAATGGGACATCCCTCCCTGCAGGCTGCTACTCTAACTGTCCTCTGAGCAACAATATGCATACCATAATGGGACAGCATAAACATTATCAAGAGAGGAGCTGTGGGAGCTGGGCTGAACGCAGGCATATGCTGCCTGAGAGACCACCAGATACCACGCAACGCAGTGTCCTGCTCAGTTCAGAAAGAAGCATTCCCAAGCATGTGAAACATACCCAGAATGCCCCTGCACAGCAGATGCAGCCTGCATGGATGCACTGATTTTGCACCCATGAACACACTGGCACTGTGATAAAAGGAGGGAGCCACTGCAGATGGGGAAATGAAGTCTCTGCATTTCCATGGAACATTAGTTTGAGGGGTCCCACAGGGTAGCATGGGGAGCATGCATCATTTTCAACCTGTCAACCCCAAATGTGCAAGGCATTGTGTGACAAAGACCCAAAATTAGGCACATAAAAATGATTAAACTTTCAAATCCTGGGGGTTTCTCCCTTTGGTGTAAACAGCTCTTCCTGTTGCTGCAGCTTCATTATTCTTTGCTTTTGAGGGAAACAGATTTTTGATGACTCCACTGGAAGAACACCAAACTTTGGATGGGAGTCAGAGCTTTGAAACCAAAGTGAGCAATGCCCCTGCAAAATGCGGTACAACTGAGAAGCACAAGCACAGTCACAGCCCCTTTTTCTTTTGTAACTTTGCCTTCAACATGCTCACCCTTCCCAGAGAGGAGGGAAGGCACACAATGATGGCTTCACCATGGCCTTGCTGGGATTGGCAGCTTCACGCTACATGAATATCACCTTCCTCTCTCCCTGATCTCCCACTTTTCACCCTCTGGTTAAACATCATCCCTGCTCTCCCCATCACACTTTCTCCCTCTCAGATGCACTTTACCATCTCAGCCTTTCCCCCACCTTTTGCCCTCCATGCAAGCCCACTCCCAGCTGCTCCCACCTACACATCTCTTTGCTCTCCCCCTCCTCAGCCTTAACCCCTCTCTTTCTAACCCTTTAGGCCTAACACCTTTCTCTGCTCTCCTCACGCCTACAGCTGTAATCCCACTCTCTGCCCCCCTCCTCTTCCCCTCTGCTGATAATCCATTCCCCAACCCTCTTGGTCCCTCAGCCCCTGTTCCCTGCCCCACACCTCACTTTCCCTCCTCAGTTCCCATGCAGGTGTTTCTCAGGGTCTCCCCATTTCACTTTGGAATTGTCCCTCCCACTAGGCCCAACTTGCCACCTTTTGTTTACACACAGTCAGGTCTTCCCTCCCCAGCTTTGCTTCTAGATCTGCCACGTTTAGAGAGTCACCATGACCTACTTAGGTTCCCTGACCTAGTTATAGCAGAAATACCAACTCTAAACACTTGAGAAAAAAAGGGCAGCAGGGGGAGGGAAATATTAACATTATTGTTTGAAATGAAAACAAACCCACCAGCACAGGGCTGCTGAGTTATTCCAGCTCTGGCCACTCCCCAGGGAAGCAAGATCAGCAGTTCACTTGATATTGCAATGCCAGTGTGGCCATGGATAATGCAGGTCTAGAAATTACCTGGAAAGATGGTCTGTAGTCTCTTGCCAGCATCCCATTTTCTTTTCTTTATTCCAACCTGTTTCTTTCTAGCCTTGCTCACCCAGGGCTTGTCTTCAGCTCCACCCAGGTATTTCATAGCAAACCTGGTTTTGCCCACTACTCTCACCAGTTCTCCTTGCCTGTGAATCCAGGTTACAGCAGCAGCCCCTGTTTGCTCAAGAACAGCATTTCTGCAGCTGAGCTTCATTTAGAAATCAAGCAATACTCTGCATCAGTTTGGCTGGCCTCCTCAGCCCTTTTATTCTACTTCAGCTATTGTCACAGTTGTCTTCTCCCTTCCCCTCCAACCTGTGCTATTCACCCACCTTGCTTCTGTACCTGGCTTGGTGTCGCTGTGCTGCCTCCTCTTTTCTTTACCAGCTCTGGAGGTGGTGTCGGCAGTGCCAACACTGACACTGAGCTAGTAAACCTGACTGGAAAGAGCAGACATTCTCCAGAACTAGTCAGGAGTCTCTGGGTTAGCAGTGCCCATTCACTTAAGTGCTGTGTACTGTGCTCATAGCTTAGCAGCCAGGAACCACTGCTCTGTGACAAGTGGGTCTGTGATTCACTCCCAGCTCAGCTTTTATTTTAGTCACTGTTAATAGATTTTGCTGTAGTGTTTGTATTTTAGGATTCATATTGGCCCTGTAGTTCCATGGAGGAGTTCATTAGATCAAATTATGTCTGCTTACAGCTCATATTTTGTGGTCCTGACCCTCTCTGTGTAGGGCCAGCACCCTGATTGACACTGGAAGCAGCCTGCGCTGCACCCTGAGCTCACAAGGCACTCCCACCACCACTACTTTAAATCCTGCCAAATACTCCAGCAGAGGCTCCCCCTCCATTGCCAAAGTCCCATCAGAAAAACGTTGCTGAGCGCACTGTAGCCCTCCCACAATTTCACCAGATGTATTTATACAGACATGAGTGTAGTCATTCTGCATCCATTTACTATGATTTTGCACCTGTTTGCCAGCTTCAGCATAAAACACACTTTTTGGCTATTGATTTCCTGGGTCACACACTAATCTACTGTGCAAATGGCTTTGGAAGTTTACTGTGGAGCCCCCAGATCCCTATGTTGTCATTAACCACTGCCTGCTAAATGTGCACTTGTGGATATACTAAACTGCAGTTTGGGCTCCTGCATTGCCTTTGTAACTGATTTCTGAGATCTGCCCCCCTACCTGTTGGTTTTCCACTCCTCACTGTGCTGTATCTACATTTGGGCACGGTCCTAAAAGGCACTGCTAATCCACAGTCACTTCAACCGCCCTTGGTTTTGACTAACAGCATAACTCGTCTCTCTGCTGTGTCTCCCCATACAGCTCTGCTCTCCCAGCCTACATCGCCACCAGCCAGCCCAGCCACAGGCCTCCACACCTCTCTGGTAATGCCTCTGTCCCCTGACCTGCATCACGTCATGTTTAGTCAGATCAAGACTGAATTCTTCTAGCATGCAGGGCTGACATGTAGGGTCTGCGATTTCAACAAGTCCTGAATCCTGAATACACTGAGAAAGTGCCTCACACTTATAGCCATGGGCAGGAACACCTTGCGTTAGCATCACCCCCTACCTCCATTTACAGAGTACCAGAAAGGGGTAAGAGGTCTGGAAAAGGGTGAAGTTGTGCCTGCATGACCTATGTGCAGAGGATCCCTGCCAGCTTCTCAAGACAATGTAAAACCAATGAATTAAGACAATTCCAGACATGCTGATTATGTTTGCCATTGCAATTTCTGGCTGGATTTTCAGATGACTCTGAGCATTCTCTACCTGGCGTGCGTCAGCCACACTTCACTGGTGCTTTTATGTTATTAGTATTGACAGCCACTCAGTTTAAATGCAGGTTAGGATTGAAATCCTGTCTGTTTGCTTACCTCTGCCTTTTTATCTTGTTTGTTTCCGTTCATTACGGAGAAATCCTCCTTTTCATAAAGCCCCTTTGAATATCTCAGCAAACATGCAAACACAATGCTAAATGGATTAACTGGGAGGTACTGGGGTCTGAAGCCTGCCTGAATAGATGCTCCTGGATCAATCAGCTCTGCCTACCAACACTAATGGTCTGAGTTCCTCCCGACCTTTCGTGGGGTTCAGCATAGGTCCAGTGGCATGCTGGGTATAACTCTTTTCCTTTCAGGAAAGGCAGTAGGGGAGAAGAACATCTGGTCTGTAAGAGAGAGCTAGTTACTCAGTAATATTATGAACCACTGCAGGATTTTAACACATGGCAATGGCAAGGGAGTGGGTGTGTCACGACTGCAGATTATTATGCCAAGTTCTATCATCTCACTTTTACCTTTTCCTCTCCCCCATTTTCTGTTTAATAGCCACATGCTGGGAACTGTCATGTTGTTCTTTTGAAAGGTGTCTGGGGCAGGGACTATCTTTCTCTTATGTGTGTAGAGAGAGCTTAGCACGGTGGCACCCAGGTCGCAGAATGAGACCTCTGAGATGCTACTGCAATAACAATAATAGCAATAATGCTCTTCCGTCTTTAGGTCCTTACAGCACATTTTCCAGACGTGAATTTAGCCTCCAAACATCTCCTGTTGGTTGTTGTTACTGTCATATTATCCATCTGTATTATACCATTTACATTAGTATCTAGTTCATTGTAAAGCTGAGACACCTGAGGCAGAGAGAGCCTAAGGCATCCCTATACCACAGCACCTTGCACAGCCAGAAAACTCTGTGTCCATGCTGGCGCTGAGCACAGGCTCGTACGTCCGGCTAGCTGGGAGGGCTTCTGAGCTGGGCTGCAGTGCCCTGCTGCTGAACTGGAGCCACGCGCTCCACAGAGCTCTTCTCTGCCCCAGACCAAGCAGCACAGGCCGGCAGTGCTTTTGGTGGCTCTGTGCCCTACAGCCCGGACAGCAGAGAACTGCCCTCAAAGACTCCCACACAGACTGGCAGCAAACAGCAGAGGCAGGGGAGGCATTTTGATTCCAGGAGCAAAGACGGGCAGTATGCTGACCTCTGCTACTTGAAAACTTCTCTGTAGACAGAGAGCAGTGTGGGAAAGACCATCTAATTTTCTTCATGGCAACGGAAACCCTCCAGAACAAGTAGCAAGGTCTGTTCAGACCTTGATCTTTGCTAATATGGACAAGGAGGTTACCACAGTGCACTACAGTTTGTGAGGGCTTTGACACACTGGGAACGGTATGAGACACCACTCAATCAGCTGACTCCTGAACCAGTCATTCATTCTGATGGAGTCTACAATAACAGCTGGGTCAAGGCTTGCCTTGGCACGTGCTGCCCGTATTTCTTGTGGGGACATAGTAAGGATGGAAACCCTCACCAGAGCCACTAGGTTGAACATACAGTCTCACTCTGTGCTCAGGTGGGTGACAGACCAGAAATTCAGCTTTTCAGGGAAAGGGAAGAGAACAGTGTCTCTGCACCATGATGGTAAGTCAGATACTCAGATGCCTGCTGTGGCTGGTGACATATTCCACACTCCAAGTGCCCACATATGATGCCATCAGCCCTAGAAGAAAACAACTTTGCCTCAAACTACACAAAAGGAGGTGGTTAACACCAGAGAATAAAACAGTCCACCACAAGGAAGTATACTTGCACTTATACTACTTAACAGCTATACAAAGGGTCAAAGATTAAGTACAAGGCCAAGCATAGGTACTGCTATCTAAACAAATCTGCTCTCTAAACAAAAGACTTCATCCAAACCAAATCGACTTTAACGTTGATGCTCTCTAGGTCTTTTGTTGCTACCAAATGCTAATTATGCACCAACCTGTCTAGCATGCACGTGAGTCTCTTTCACCTTTTAAAGCTAACAAACAACTTTCTGTAAGCCAGAATTGTTGCACAAGCCACCCACTCCAGGAACTCAGACCGCTGGGAGTGACAGCCCACTGCATATTGTTTTCTAACGCATGGGTGAAGCAGGCAAAGTGTAAATTTAGTGCTTACAGTAATATAGCTCATGAATGCTATCTGCAAGCTCACTCAGCAACACTGCTTTTTTTCTTCTAGCAGCTGAATATGCACATCTGTCTCAGAAAGACTGGTACATGCAAGAAAGCTAGAAACTGCATTGAATGAAAACTGTTGGTGCATCACTTGATGCCACAGACGAACTAGTGTGAACCATCCATACATACCTGCCTGGACTGGGCCACTGAACATAAGGAAACCAGTTCCAGGTGATACAGAAGTCGCGAACAAACAAAAACATGTGGCATTCGCGATATAGACACGCTGCAGCTGTTGGCCAACTGAAATACCCCAAAAGCTTTCTTGCTACAACAACTATTTAAAAGCCCAACAAAGGCCACACAATTGGAAACATGCCATTCACAATTCAATGTGTTTAATGAGGGCCTGGTAATGAACACTGATGGTGCCTAGGGGCATGGTAACAGAAAACCTAAACTGGAGATTCTGAATCTTCTTTGTAGAAGAGTAGGCATAACAAAGCTGTTGCAAGAAGAGGGGACGACTCTAACAGAAGAGACACATGAGTGCAGGGAAACACAGGTGATGGTCTGTGAGCTCTAGGAGGAGCTGCAGAACACAGAAGACCTAGCCATGGTTACTGATCATAGCCTTTCCTAGCTTTGATATATTATATGGTTGTGGAGGAAGGATACAAAAAGCAGTTGCTTGTACTTTGCACAAGTATTAATTGATGAGGTGTGTGGTCAGGCTCGAAAATGTGACCTTGCATTTCAAAAGCAAGCAGGACAGACACAGACCACCTTGGGTTTTACCTTGAGTAGTCCCTCCAACCTTGATCAGCCATTTTGATCGTTCTTGAAGTTCTCTATCTCGTACATGTTAATGTCTTGATGATGAAAAGTGACAAGCTGCCTGACAAACAAAAGCAAAAGAGCAGATCCCATCAGAGCAGGAGGAGGATGCCTGTTTCCTGCTTGTTTCCCAGGTCTGAAGGTAAAAACCCATCCCCAAAGTGGTTAATTTCTATCCAGTGATAGAAGCATATTGATGTCATGGGCAAAAACTGTTTACTGATTTGGGGGTATTTTCAATCAATTTAATTTACTGTCAATGAACAAAGTTCTAATTACTGATTCTGGTAGTGAAACAAACAAACAGGCACACAGGGAAAACCCTCCTTGCCTCTGCCAAACCTCTCCTCTCCACTTGCTGCTCCCCAGTCCCCTCCCTAGATGTTATACTCTGTACCCCTGACAGGGACTGCCCCGGGCCCAGGGGAAATGCAGGAAAATGGGACCAGTGCTTTGTGTGTCCTCCAACAGCAGCAGCAGCCCCTTCAGAGCCATACCTCCCAGCCCCAGCCCGGCTCGCCGCCTCGGCTGCTGCTCTCCTCTCCCCGCCTGCTCCTGCGTGGTCTTTGTCTCTTCTTTGGTCTCCCCTCCGGCTCTGGCCTCCGTGTTCCCTGAGCACAGCGCTTACCGCCCTTTCTAAAATACCCTTTCACAGAGGTGCCACAGACTCCCCTGGCTGGCTCCCCTGAGGGCCGAGCCTCGTCCTGCCCTGAGGCGGCCGCAGAGCTGGCTGGGACTGGCTGCAACCGGCCAGAACCGGCCAGAACCGGTAGGGGGCAGCGCCGGCCCCCACCCACAGGGGGCACCCTGCAGCCCACCACGCCCTGGGGAGCGGCCTCCTCCGCGGGGGAGCACGCTGCCGGCAGGGGCCTGCGGGCCGCAGGGCAGAGGTGCTGCCGCTGCAGGCCCGCCTGCTGAGCCCCTAGCCACAGGCCACGCTGCCCTTTCCCTTCCTGCCGAGCTGGGCATCCCGGCAGGGAGCTGCCAGCCCCCACAGACCCACTCCCCTCCTTCCCCCTCAGGCCTCTGCAGCCCCCAGCCCCCCCGCAGCTGCCTGCATGGGTGGAAGCGCGATGGATTTCAGGAGCGGCCCCCTGGGCCACCGGTCACTCCTGCTTTGACTGATACATACATTTTCTGCCTATTATACGTATATATTGGTTTTCAGGGGGAAAAGCATTTATTGCTTTTAGCACACTTAGGAGTTTAAATAAAAACAAATATATCTATATTGACTGTAGTTATTATGCTTGGTTTCATACAGCATAAGTGGTTCAAATAAAAATAGATTGGTTGGAGTGAATGTGCATCAGTTCCAATAATAACACAGGCAGCTTCAAGAAGCATATAAGTTTCATTTAATGTGCACTGGGCTTACAAAGAAGAGGGAAGAAACATTGGTTTAGAGCAGCTTTTAGTCTACATTTTCTGTCTAAAGGCTTCTGCATTTACCAGATTTCTGAAACAGAATGAGAGTCCATAAACAAGTGGAGAGAGGGGTTTATTAGGAGGCCCAGAGGGGTATTACAAAGGGAGAAAGTGATCTACAATAAAACATGACTCTGAGGTAAAAATTCCCAACTATATTACCTCTCAACGGTTAGTCCCCTATGTGTGGTATTATCTCCCCACGGGAAGGCTGAGCTTCGTGCTGGAGCAAACAAAAACTTGGTATAACAAAGGACTGTGGTTTTTGAGAAAACCACACTAGCTGAGGGCTAGTTTTCAAAGGGAAAATTAAGAACAAACAGGAACTGGGAGCTTAACAACCTTGTTGGGTCTAGGCCATAAGCCTCGAGAAGACACTACAGGAAACTAGCGGAGAGGAGGAGAGGGGGTGCCTTGGGCAGGATGCAGCCAGGCTTTCTGCCCCTGGTGTTATGCTACCATGATCATAAAAGCTTCAGGACAGACAAACAGAAAAGGAAAAGACATCTCTTTGAGATATCTGATGTTCTATGGAAAGCATCCAGGAAACGATCTTGGAGACAGTGATTCATTTCCAGGAATGACTGCTGATGGTGAAGGGATCAGTTAAATCCTGCACCTCTGTTCCCCAAGGTGATAAGATAGAGCAAAGCTGGGACTGTAACTGAAGAGCGAATATTGAAGAGAGACTTGTTCAGATCCACGTTGACTCACAACAGACTCTTAAAGCCATGGATTTACACCCCAGTCTCCAGTCGTGATGGAGATCTGTGATGGTCTTACCCTGGGTAGTGCAGAAGACATTTGAGAGGTACCAAAGAAAAGGGGCCTTATTTCATGGTCTTTGAGTCTATGTGTTTTACCTATTTCCCTCTTCACTCCTCAGATTTCTTCTATGCCCAGCAGAAAGGAGGATACTGCCTGAATGTTGGAACCCCTACTTCAGCGTGGACTATGATGGTTACCTACCCACTCACACCTGATGGCAAGGAAGAGGGATTTTTCATGGGATTAGAAACAGCGGAGAATGCTCTCACTGTGCCTTTAGGACGGGCCTTTGAGGTAAAGGATGGGATCCCATCTCCCACCAAAAGCCCATGGAAGTTCCCAGCTCTCAGGCCATCTGTCCCCCATGGGACCATCTGTTCCCAGTGAGCAACACCCCAGGAGAGCGTGTTTATTAAGACTAGCAGATTGAAGCTTGGCAGGGTCTGCAAGAAAGCAATAGGAGGCCTTTAAATGCAGACTTTCTATTTGCAGTATGTGAAGCGTGCATGTGTGTGTTTCCTTCAACCACCCATATACCACAGGGGAAAGCATTCAAAAACAGGACCTAAAAATAGAAGAAATTGTGTGACTCACAGCCCTGCCACCCTGAGTTGTATGCTCACCAGAAATCCCAGGCAAAGCAGCGTTAGGTGCTACACACCCTCCACACTCGTAGCTGCAAGTGACCCCAAAGGAAAACCTACGCTATATACATGTAACAATACATCATGTGCTAAAGGCATCTCACTCAACAGTGCTCTTACCTCCAAATGGGCACTGCTCCAACACCATGCTAAGAAGGTTTGGTTCTGCTGGCTGTGTGGGTCTTCTGGTAAGAATCAGCTGAGAGGACCAGCTCCCTCTGGTGTGCAAAGCACAGGCCCGCCCGTCTGCCTGCAAGGATTAAGGTATGACATATAAATATAGAAATATTAACACCACTGTCCTTGGCCACATTTCTGTTTCCCTGGGATTTTCAACTAAGAAAGTTATTCTTTACTTCTACTCTTAAAACATGTTGTGTTCAATAGTCACCATGGTCCTCCCACAGATGTTCATATTTCAGAGGTCACCGAATTGGGTTTTTGTCTATAGAGATGAAAAGGTACATGAGAATTACCGATTTTTGCCTGGGTAATATCCACTTCCCTGTCAGATAAACAGCAACCAGCTGAAAATTTTCTCTAGAAATATATTTCTAATACAAATATTTTGGCAAGTTTCTTGATTTTTTTGTAAGACTATCCAATATTAGAATCTATTTTGGCCTCTACTAAAAGAACTAAAAACAACAAAATGGTTTTTTTTAAAATCAAGAATGAAAAAAACCCGAGGATTTTCTTTGTCAAAACCCAAAAGTCTTGAAGACAAGTGTCATTCAGAAAAGATAAGTAAAAATTTTAGCAGGGGAAAAAGCTCATTTCGTGATCAGCTCCAGCCATTCCCTTCTGCACCATGTTGGCCAGGTGGACTGCATGATACAAATAGCAAACAGGTTTTCTGTGTGTACTCATGTCTCTCTCTAGTGGAAAGCCCTCATCACTACACAAATACAGATAAGAGGCATGGGATCTTCAGTTCAAGCTGAGGAGACCTGCTCCCCACCAATGCCCTGCATCTTGGGGGCTGATGCTGCCCCATGGTTGGGGCAGAGCTTCCCTGCCTTGCACAGGAACCCATTCCTTTTGCCCCTTGCCCCCAGGCAGGGCTATTCTATGGCTTAACATAACCATAGTATTTTGGAGAGGGGGCAACATTAGCGTCACACGCAGAGCTAAATCAGTACCCAAAAAGTGTTGGCATTTAGGGATTTGAGTCAGATCCATTTGCACTGCAAAGAAGGACAATAATTAAGAAATCTTCAAATGCCATGTTAAATGCATTTCCAGGTAGCAGCTACCCCACAGAAAGAGAGAGGCATCATCCACATTCTCATAGCATGCCCTTGGAAATGCAGCCAAACACCCGACAGCTACCAGCCCACTCCGCTCAACTCCTCCTAACCCCTATGGGCAGGGAGGAGACATGCCCCAGCAGAGCCCACTGGCTTCAGCTTGTCAGTCCCTGCTCACACCCCTGTGCAGCCACCTGGAGGCTTTGCTTTAGGCTCGGATGCAGCAGTTCTGAGCCTGCTGGCAGGAGGCACACACACTCCTGACCCTTATTGCGCTGCAGCCAGCACTGCTGCAAAGCACCCAGGGTGAGTGGCATGGGGTCCAGCAAACAGTGTCGTGCTGCATGCTGGCGAGTGCCAAGCAGAGGCAGCCCGCCGTGCAGATGTCGAACTTGCACATGGCTGGGTTTTCCTTTCCATGGTGACAAATAAGCACCAGTAGACAGGCGGAGATGGGAGCTGTACCGTGCAGAGAGGGTGGATCATGCTTTGCCCTCTCCCTCTGCAGTGCCGGGCGAAGCCAGGCACTCTCTGATTGCCAGGAAGTTGCCCCCTGCATTGCTGGGCCCAGCTCAACCATGCTGCCCCCATTTATTCACAAAGGGACAAGCAGCCTTGTGTTGCATTTGCACAGGATGATTGTGGAACGCTATTAATCTGGAAGCTGTAGAGCCAGCAGAAGGCATCCAGGGGCTCTGTGGGCAGCCCGCGTTTGGACTGGCCACAGACTGCTTTCCAACACCCAGGGACCTTCTTGACGGCAGCACCAGGGTCCATACCTGTGTTGTGCTGGGCTTGAGAGCATTGCCCCAGAGAAACTGTGGGATGGCTGAAGGCTGCAGGAAACTGCAAAGGCTCAGCTGCACAGCTGCGGTGAACAGCCTGTGACGGCACCTAAGATCCAGGTTTCCTTGGGAGTACCAAGTCACCCAAAGTTTCCCTACTTCCATGTAGTGTGAACAGGCTATTCTGGCCTGGAGGCTTCCCACTAAGCTGTTCAGCTCCTGCAGCATTGCCTCTGTTTCACAGAGGTGGAAACTGAGAGGCGCAGAAAAGTCTCCCTTGTAAGTGCAAGATGCCTAACAGCAAGCTGATGTGATGAGCAGATGTGCAGAGCTTTGCTAGGTCCTGCTGATGGAGAGGCATCTGCAGGTGCTCCAGACTTGGGTTATGAGGCATTCCAAATCACTGGGCACTTTTGAAAAATCTGGCCTAAATGATGTGCCTGGGGTGGCAAAGTGTGTGCAAGGTGCAGCTGGGAGCAGCAGCAATCTTCAGGCAGTTTCCCAGGTCTAACCGCTAAGCTTTCTTTTCCCATGAACTCACCTTTGACTGAAGACCTTGTTATCAGTGGTTTCCATGGCTTACACTAACCTCTGTTTTAATTCTATATAAATATATTAACATAGATTGCATGATAGAGATCAGTATTATGTTTCTAAGTAATTGTATGTATTTCTAAGTATTTAATATGTCGGGAAGAGGGCAGTGAGTGCAAATGGGTAGTACGGGCACCAAGGCCCTTGAGCTAAGCAGCACCCACAGTGCCCTCTGGTTACGCTCAGCGAAGCTAAGGACTGTAATATAGTTTACATGGGAGAGATGACTATCACATATCAAACGTGAGCTTTGCACAAGGGAGCAACAGGCATAAAGCTATTTTACTCATTTCATTTGAGATACAACATCAAGGGGCTACTCAAAACAAGATAAAAACATTTCAGAGAAGTCTTGAAACTCCTCTTGCCTCGTTTGTCAAAAATTGGCAGAAAATCTAAGTGGTACCTTTGATTGCCTAATTTGTAATATGCCTCTAACGCAGGACGACAGCAGTGACTGTCCAGGCGAGTGCCTCCTTTTTTTGAATGCAATATTTGTCTTTTACTAATAAGCTAATTGATTGAGCTTGGCTGTTGGAAGCCCTGAGTTTTGTCTGCAATGAACCCTATATGTATTTAATACCTATCAGCTAGAGGTCAAAAATGAAAGGTATTTATTTTACCTCCTCCTTTCCTTCCCAGTCAGAACGATTTTGAAGTGATGGTTTAAAGGCCCACATAATTTTTTGTTTCCTAAACAATCGTTTCCCCACATTCTTTCAGTTACACTTTATCTCTAGCAGGATCTAAGCAGCAGCTATCGAGCCTGACTTTAAATCTCATCGAGCCCTAGCTTTCCCCGTGGCCACAGAGGGAAATCTTTAGTGCCAGCCACTCTGTCGCTTCACCTCCTGGCACAATATTATTTCATCGCAACCTGTCCAGTGAGCAAATTGCCTCTTTGGCCCCCTCGCCGTCTCTGCACGAGGGCTGGGCTATTGATTGTGACAGTGTGCTGGTACGCACGGGGCGATTCCTGGAGAGGAGGGATCGATGGGAACATAATTGCTACCTTGCCGGCAGCAACCAGGGAAGAGATGCTGGAGCACAGCTCAGTGGCAGAAAAAAGCTGACACTGTTTCTGGAGTGTCTTCCTTCTGGCTGTGGGGTGCCCCACCATGGGGCAGGGGACACAGCTATGCTGCCGCTGCAGGAACAGGCAGCGGTTATTCCCATGGCAGTGGTTTTACAGCCGCTTATGGAGAAGTAGAGAGCTGCAGACAAGGCGAGAGAATGGATGAGGGCTTTTCATCTAGAAAGGAGGCACCAAGGGAAGGGCTGGTGGAGAGAGTGCCATGGAGCTGCAGGTCAGTTACGGCTCCAGGGTGCATGTGCATTGCAATCACAGAAAATAGGTCTGGAAGGGAGACTTCAAGGGTTGTATAATCCATCCCCCTGCCCCAAGGTACGACCGACTATACTTACACCATTGCAAGGCTGCAACCCTGGCTCAGGACAGCACACAATGGTATAAAATGGACCAGAAACCAGCATTCCTGTCTTTAATACAAGACTGTAAGCTTCAAATACTGTAGCATGCAGTGACCATAATCATGACAACATATTGCGTGTTGGAGAGGTCCATTTTATAGGCAGCACCTCTGCATTAAAGAAAACACAAGAATTTTCATATCTAATGGGTCCATTGGTCCATCTCACTATTATCTTCCATGTTTGTAAGTACCAGATGGTTTAGAGGAAACTTCAATCACCAAATAAAGAATAACTATTTAACAAGTTGCCTATCAGGAAATTCTTTCTTAACACCAAACAACAGCTCACAACTGATGCATATTTTTAATATACTGTGACTGCAAATATTTCCATTATCCAGATAGGCAACTAAGGCCTTTCAGTGTTCTTCTAAATTCTTGCTCAGATCTTTGATAGCTAAACAGCTGAACGTCACTAACTCAAAACTGGCCTGGAGTATAAAATAAGGATTAACTTTCTGATGACTTGGAAGGTGAAGAATCCACAGTGCTGATCAAAGCAGCGGCAGTGACTCAGTGGGTAATGCTGGGGGCCTCATTTCTCCATTTTGTGCCTCAGTTTCCCCACCAAATAAATAGGAAAAGCAATGCTCATTGGTTAAATAGAGATGCCCAAATTGATTAAGTTCTAATAAACACAAAAGGCTGATTTTACTATCCAGATTAATATAAATGACAGCAAATTTTTCCAGAAAGGCCTGAAATGAGATATCAGCCAAAGGAGGAGCTGATTTCATCCTGGGTATGGCTGTATTACAATATATCAGAAAGAAATTCTACTCAAGGAGAAGTGAATGGCCTTTGGAAAAGACTGCTTTTCCTTACATAGTAGGTATCATGAACTATTTAAGTGAAAATATTGGCTGGGTTTTAATTTTTCTCAATTATTGTCATATTTATCCTCTTAATTTTCATCCCTGCCTATCATCAAAAGACTCTCACTCGCTAAATAACAGTAACGCTAAGCATTTAATATAGGGATCTCAAAGTTCTTCGTACTAATAGACAGAGTCTTATTCTCCCCACTGGACAAACAGGGAAACTAAGGCATGCAGAGAGGGAAAATATCCATTTGACAGCAGAGGCAAGCATGGAGTCCAACAAGGTAGGGAGATTTATTTGGGTAATATTTCTGAGCTGCTATGAAGATGAAAAGTCCTAGATGTTATCCTTTTTCATATGATGTTTGGCTCATTGGCTTCAATTTCAAAGGCTCTTGAGAAGGCAGGCTTGCAAGCAGTGGTTCCTGCACTCTGCACCACTGCCACCTCTGCTGAGTTTTCCAAACACAGAGGCAAACTCAGACCTGCCAAACATGTCAAACTCAGAAGAAATTTAGCTACAGCCAACTCCAGCATATTCCCTATGTTGGAGACACCAGCTGTGCCAGCCACAACTCTGATAGCTTCTCCTCCCCATTTAGCACTTTTCCACACATTGGCTTGGATGTTACTACAGCTGAAGGAGAAACTTTGACATGGTGCTCCCATTGCGTCTATATTTGTGGGTGACTCTCCATCGCTCACACAGCCTGCTGTTGCACTTCAGCTTTACAGACTCATCCAGGGAGTAAATGCAGGTGATCTATTGTCTGACCACCTGGTGACAGCTGGGTGCTCTCATGCACTTACACAGCCAGGGATGGAGGATTTTTTTTTCTCACCTCTAATCAATCAGCCAAAACCTTCACTGGAGGCTCACACCAGTGATGTCCAGACAGGAGCAATGGTGGTGGCAGAACAGGGCACCAAGGTACAAGCAGGACTCTGAAAATGACTGCTTTTCTCAGAGTATTCCCACAGCAAGGAGTGATTGGGGCCACAGCGTGGACTCAAAGGTGTGCTGCAGATTAGGTCTCCTGGGGCTGAAATAAAGCTAAATTCCAACTTCTTCAGAGTATAGTGTTAGATTTGGGGATCCAAACTTGACCTGTTTTAGTTGGCACTTATAGTCATCAGATTTTTAACTGCAAACACCAGAGCATTTCCACAGCTGGAAATCCCTTCCCAAGCTCTGTATAAACTGCTACTATTTTCAGGGCCTCAGTGGAATATTTCCAGACTTTGCTTCAGAGGTAGGTGTAAGCCCAGGGGAACTTCCACTGGAAGTGGGGCCTTGCAGGAATTGAAGCCTGCTTTCAAAAGTCGGGTACACTGGGCTAGGTTGCACCCACTTTCTGCTCTGTTTTTAATTCCATTGCAATGTCACAAATTAATTTCTGCCACACTGATGATGCAAAATCATGGCATTAGTAGCACAATGCCAAAACTCTGAGGCTAGAGCATTATAGAAGCTCTCAAATCTGTGGGGAAAACCATGTCTTCAAAATTCAACAGTGACCTCACACCAGGAAGCATATATCCAGCCGGCCAAGGACCTGAGGTGACAGCCCTTTCTGCTTCCAATGCACATTACCTCTTTTCTCACGAGTACCATCCCAACTTTTCAGACCTTCATGTATTGCAAAAGCCAACGTTTGCTCTAAGTGCTGCCTTTGTCACCCTGGCAGAGACTGGATGGGAAAGAGCCAACGCATTGCTGGTATCTCCAGCTCCATCTGGAAGAGGCAGCACCAGAAGTCTTGCCATGGAGCGTCAGGCTTGGCAGAGGGCAGGGAAGCAGTGTTGGGCTCTGACCACCCATGGTGGGAGACACAAGAAGCTAAGCAAGGAAGGCCAGTATTGAAACAGCAGCAGTGGGCTGAAGAAAAGCACCAAAACTCAGGTCTCAGCCACGCAGCTTTTTTCCAACCTAATGTGCAGCAAGCACAGAAGAAAACAGGACCCAGCCAAACCTAAGCTCTGCCATTCCCCTGCTGGAGAGCCTGTTTGCAGTACAGCTCACTCCACATACGCTGGAAAAGAAAGACAGAAATTGCATACGGTGTCTTGCATGAGGTTTAGAGGTCTTTTGTCTCTTCACTTGTCACGTCATATCATCCTAGGGACTGCCACAATATATCCCCATATGTGGAGATAGTGTAGAGATGCAAAGTCACTTGCTAAAAAAAGATTGGTTAACTCCCCAGCTTCCCTAAGCTTCATCCAAGTCTGGCACAGACAGCAGCAGGGAGGGGAAGGAGGCAGGCATGTCACTTCATGTTTTGATCACAGATTCAAGTTTGTTATTGATTCATCCAAGCCCATTTACCTCCCTCCCATCCCTGAATTCTTCCCAGCATCACTGTCTCCAGTACTTAAACATCAAGCCAAAGAATTTCCTTCTCAAAACTGTGTGCTGTGAGAAACCAAAGGCAATGTATCGCTCTGAGAAACTCCATCTTTTCCATCACACACTGGCCTCCTGCCTTCAGGCTCAGCTTGCAGCAGAGAACAACTTTGTCATCGCTTGTAAACGAAGTGCTTTAATGCGGACATCACCGGGGGAGAATAAACACAAACTGCAGTGCTGTTTCACAGAGTTACTTCTCTGATGTTCCCAACAGTACGTAGCGCTTACGTGGTGCTTTGTCTCCCAAGATCTCAAGGCAGCACACTTGCTGTTAACTTGATCGTGAAAAGGGCTCCCCACACCTCAGTCCCAGAATGAGATTAACAGCTTAGAAGAGACTTCAGAAAAGAGCAATCAATGGTGACGGGACTGAAGGAGCTTATTTATAAGTTAAAATAAAACAAGCTTGAAATAGCTGTAAAGCTCAGTTGGGGTGCCCATGCTACAAGATGTTTGTCATAGCTATTAATAATATTACCATTAACTAACTATACATTATACAAAATAACCATATGATAGCAGAATAAAAAGACAATCATCTCCAAATCTTGGCAGACTCTCTGAAGAAGAGATAAGGTGCTATATGAGGGTAAATCTAAATGGAAGAGAACAAAAAGACGGTCATAAAATAAAAGTAGGAGGACTGTTAGCATACCTTTATTGGAAATTCATCTAGTACAGGAATCAGAGCTGGAGCACTTATTTCCTTTATTTGCTACAAGTTGTTATAGTTACTGAAGCTAAATACAGCGGAAGATGCCCATGGCGAAACAACTCCCCAGGCTGGAGTGGTCTGTATGCTTCACCTGTTAGTAGGGTGACCAAGCTGCCTCAGTCTTCTAGCAAAACCTAGCATAATTCTTCATGGAAATTTGGCAACGATCTCATACTCAATATCACATCATGTTTAGAGAAAAAAATCCAAATCGATTGCTATTCATATATCAAATGGGCAAACAGACACCAGCTGCAGTGTCGCCCACTTACTCTGAATTCGCAACGACTGTATTGCAATTCAGCCTTTGAGCTTTTCTAAAATACAAGCAGGGAGAGACCATCATAATGTCTGTGATAATGACTGGGTGTGTGGATCATGGAGCTGAAAATTATTTCTCCTAAACTCCTTTCTTAGAAGAGGACATGTGTTCAGATTTGGCTGGTTGGCCTGAAACCGTGCCTGTCTTCATTCATCTCTGCTACATATCCAGTTTGTGCACTGGGACATATCACCATGCTGATTTCAGTTCAACAATATCACATCAAAGAGATAAAAATCACACCACAACCTTAAGCTAACCTTCCACTGCTACATTATTTAATAATTTAATAACATTATAATCTTGAAATTACAATTATACCATGCAGAAGCCTGGATAAGAATGCCAATTTGATTGCACACTCAAAATATCTCCACTTTTCAGAAACACAAACAAGTTTCTATTATAGATTAACGCTATGGGCTGGATCCTCACCTAGCATAAACTGGCAACACCACTGTGCTGCACCAATTTATATCTACTGCAGAAGATGTAGCCCAGTGACTTTAAAATAATCAGATCAGCAATCCCATCCACAGCACTTAGCAGAACCGTACACAGGTATATATTACACATGCCCACTCACTGTGGGTTATGCATTTATAGAGCAAGCTAACTGAAAGGAGTTAAGACTGTGCACTGTGATACATTCAGTCCTTTGATGTGAGCAACAGGAATGATGGCATTCTTGTATTGGAATCAGATATGAAGGCATGAACGCGCAGATGTGGCTGAGTATGACAGCTGTGCAAACAGTCAGAGACTCGCGTAGTGCGGGATGTATGAGAATGTGGTTTTCTTGCACTGAGAAAAGACTTTCATCAGCCTTAGCTGAAGGCTATTGGTGTCTGAGGGCAAGGGGGGTCATATGCATGTCCATAGAACATCCTTTCTTGCAGACTATATCTGGATGTAGTATGAAGGGTGGTATGTCCCCATAACCCTCTGGGCTACAACAGCAGTTTTAATGGAGGCCGAGCCAGATGAAAAGGAGTACCTTAGTCTTCCACATTCGGGACTGAGCAACAGATCAGCATGCTAGCCTCACAGGAAATCTATAGACACAGCGGGAGGTAGCCTTTCCCTCGTGCAGTTAGGTAAGCTGAACAAGAGAAGTCCAAGTCTGCATCAGCAGAGCTCACCTTGGCTCCAGCTCTTAGCCATGCTCCCACTCTCCCTTCCCATCCCACACAAGCAGTCTAGCACCTACAAATACCTGTATAGGTAAAACCACAGCTTGCAGTATTTGTGCAGGCTGCCCGACCCAGTCAAACACCCGGCTGCTCCAAGAGCGTGACCAGGTGCAATCAGATGTGCTGAGCATTGTGGGTATAGCTTTACCTTTACGTCTAATTAGCAATGCAAAGTTGCATGCGCAGCAGAGTCTGCCTAACATTAAAAAAAAAAAAAAAAAAAGAGTGGCCTATTTTTTAGTGCTCTTATTAGCACTGAATGCCTTCCTTCCCTACCCAGACTCATGGCTGGGAGAGCAGGAGACAAGGGCTCTAGCCTTTGTGCGTAATCAGGCGGGGCAAGCTATCTGACCCACCGTGCCTCTGCCTCCCCCCCTTCCAGTTAGTGCTTTCGTCATGCTGAGCTCCTGCCTGCACTGTGGTTTCCAGGCGAATTTCCACTCGGTGCTCAGAGAGCTGAAACCTTTAGATTAATCCCAGATCTGTCAGCCTCCATCATTTTCAAGCAGGGCTGTGACCTCCAGGGCCTTAAGCCTCTTGCTCTCACTCTCCTGGAGAGTGGACAGCCCCATTCCTCTCCCTCCCCATCCTGAGATGACCCTGAGTCTGTGGCCAGTCTGGTTGCGGCAGGATGCTCCATGAATCAGGTGATTAATTTGTTCCTCTCCCTCAAGGAATTTTGGTTTGATCTGCAAAGTTCAAATCACCTCGGAGCCAAACGCTGCCAGCATGCCCATTGCTCCCTTACACATGGCTGCCCCAGCCCCTGAGCTGCAGCCACTTTGGCTGGCACCCTAATCCTGCTTGTTTGCTGCAGGTGTGGAAATGAGCCTAAATACCCCACACAGAAACTCTTTAGCCATTTCACTGATAGCTCAACATTCCTCATCGGCTGAACTTGAGGTTTTCCTCAGGTCTGGCCTTGGTTAGACTGAACCTCTCTGATTTGTTAGTCAGTGATCAACAGCCAGGGAAATTTCTTTCCCCCTCTCCAGGAGACCATCATTGCCAGTTATCTAGTCCCCATCTCTAAAACAATGTTCAGCAGTCATTCAGGGAATTTGCATCCTTCCTTTCTGCTTACCTTCTGCCTTGTTCATTTTGCTCTACTCCAGGCAGCAGCAGTGGCTGCTGACCTGAAGCTGCAGTGCCTAGGACTAGTGCCTAGGATCGTACAGCATGGTCCTCAAGCAATTTGTGCTCACAAATCATGTATGAACCGTGGGGACCTCTACCAAGCTCTTAACCTGCTGGAGTTGCTGCATAGCTAATCCAGCACCAGCAGGACCCTTGTAAGTGGCAGGTGTGTCAGGTATGGCCATCTGGAGCAAGCAGAAAGGAAAGAGAAATTGTAAAATTACTCATTAATGACTAAATTCTGGGCTCAGTGCCGTACAAAGCACAGGCCAAGAACTGGTCTCTGCCCCACTGACCTATAATCCACCACAGCATTTCTTTCCAGCCTGTCCCAGTCTATGGAAGTGGGATAAGCTTACTCAACCTGCAATTGGCTCTGCTGGATTTCTTTCCTTGCACTTGAGCATAGCATGGGGATGGAAGCACTCTGCAACAGGCTGAGCCCTGCAGAAGTCACCACTGGTAGAGCAAAACAGTCCCGGTGCCTGCTGCTCCATGTTCACTGTGGCCCTCCATCATTCTGGCAGCTGGGAGGCTGGCGTGAGGAGCTGGCCTATAACAGAGCACGTGTACCCCTGTATGAGTCGCCCAAAACCATCTCAATCCCAAGGGCCAAGACCTCCCACATCTGTGACAGCCCTGTGCTTAGACCCTGCCATTAACAGGCAAGTGCTGGGCAAAGAGAAGAGCACGATATGGAAGCCCATTGAGGAGGTGGGAAATGAAGTAGAAATAAAACACAGTGAAGGGCTGAAAGGTCTATCTGTGAGAAAAATCCTTATAGATGCTAAGAAAGGCAGATAACATGAGCAGAGTGATGCTGGTAGCCACTGCCCAGGACTTTTTCTGGATTCCTCCCCTTCACACAAGCGCTCTGAGATGGGCTAAGGAAACCTGGGAGAGGCCCTGCATGCTGGGCACCAGGCCATGCCCCTGCCACCCAGCACCCCTAGGAAGAAGAGCAATCCTAGCCAAGGGCCTTGACAGGGAATATTTGAAATTCCAGGTACAACTCAGAAAGAAAAGCCCCATACATGCTATCCAGGATGCCGAGGAAACCACAGTTTGCTCTGACTCCAGAGGAGCAGGTGATTACTCAGCACCGCAAGGACGTCTCCCAGCCCACAGCCCATGCAAGCCAGCCGTGATCCTGCTCTCCACAGCCCTGCCAAGCAGGGACACGAGAGCTCTTCGAGGTGCCAGGCTCACTGCTTAAGCAATTATCCTTTCTGTGAATACATCCTCCTTGTGTGTAGAACAGGGAGATACTCTGGTGCTGGGCACTGTGAAAAAAGTTTAACCCTTCATCATGTAACAATTAAATCCCATTATTCCAGTTCCCTGTCTGCTGCTCCCTCCAGCCTGTGCTCCCCGAATCCCTTTCGAGAGCAGCTGAATCAATGTTTGACTTGTACAAACAGCCACCTGACTGCAATTTGGAAGGGATTCAGATGGGGATTATGGCAAGGCAGTGGATAAAAATCTATTACATGGCAGTATTTATTCTAGATCCCTGTGGCACTCAGTGTGAACTCTGGCAGCATCTCCTGTTCCTCATTCAGTGGCACATGTGCAGGGGATTGAGAAGAATCATTTTTGGGAGAGCATGCTGCAGAACAGTCGGAGGAGAGGACCAGGATCCAGACTGAATACACATTTCCAAGCCAGACTGATTTGGCTTTGCAGTGCATCCTCCCAGGGGAGTGGGAACATCTTTAGTTTTGAGGAGAATTTTATATTGATGAAATTGCATTGCTTTGATAGCCTTGAGGGCCTGCGCCAGCTCCAGTTTACCAAAGACCAATAGTTCTGGCTCAGTGCAGCTGTATCTGGGATCAAAATCCAATCCTGCCTTCTCTCTTCAGGCACAGAAAAGATCTGAGCCCAACTCAGCAGTAGGAGCTCCCTGGCTGCAGGAAGCCTGCCTGATCTTGGACCACAAGAGCAACTTTTGCAGCAAGACCCACACTGCTGCTCTCTACTTGTAGCCTAGCAATGAGGGGAACAGTTCAGGCAAGGTGTGAGGAGGGCTCTCTGTGGCAATCTCTGAGATGAGGTGACCAGGGAACAGGACTGCAAACAACCCACTCACTGCCCACAGGGGTCACCACCAAGCCACTGCTGTTGGCCCAGCCTGGCCAAGCAAGATAGGAATAGTCTCCCAGGACAGGCATCTGGCCCCAGTACCCTCAGTCCTTTTCTAGCACACACACAGTCTGCCAGCACAAGGGAACATGGGGAGCACCAGGGCAGTGCTGCAAGATGCCACTGACTTAACAGGCTGTGACAGGGCTGTCCAGCAGCAAAGAGAGGCAGAGACGCCACTGCTCTCAAAAAAGAAATGGAGGTAGGGGAGGAGTCCAAGGGGACTGAATTACCCATTCCCACCTTTGCCTTCTCTTGTGTTGAAAGTACCAAATCTTCATCTGCCGGAGGTACATCATGTGTCAAGGGAGACCAGCCTCTCTATACCAGTGCTGCAACTTTTTCTCCGCAGGGTAATAATGCTAAGAGCAACATGAGCACCGGCCAAGGCCCCCTTGCCTTGCTGCCACCGACAAGGCAGTGTGCACAGGCACCCCGCTCCCTGGCAGCAACATTTCTGGGCTGAGCAATGCAGACATGACAGGAACAAATGGACTGGAGAAGGGCTGGAGGAGCCTGAGCCAGTTTGGGCGGCCCCAGCAGTGAGGGACCTGCCCTGAGCACAGCCACGGTCTTCAAAGCCCAAAGTGGTTGTGTCCTAAACACTTAATAACTCCCTCTGGGGACTGCTCACGTGGCTGGATCTGTGCTGGAGTCGGCCCTACGCCAGTGAATGAAGCTCTCCCACAAGGTGCCAGCGCAAATACAAGGTAGCAGTGTTTGCTAGCAGGGAGCACCATAAGCCTCCTCTTCCTCAGCTCTTCCCTGGGCTCTGCACAAGTCACTGCCCCTCCTGTACAGCTGTACAGGTGACTGCCTGGATGGACAGGCTTCAAATTAACCAGCATTGCTGGGGCCTGGGATGCTGGGTCATTTTCTCAGATTAGCCATTTGAACTTTTAGTTTAAATTTTATTATCTGTAAACCAGAGATAAGCCTGACCTACAAAGATGTTGGGAAACTTAATGGACGGAAAGCTTGCAATGTGCTTTAAGATCACCACGGAGAAGATACAAGAGACAGGCAAAATTTTGCAATACACGTAACATTTCATCAGATTATAACAAATTTTAAAGTACTTTATGCACCAACCTTACATAAAGATGTGCTCTATCATACATTATTTCTTACAGGACCCACACTGCATTAAAAATAACTAAACTTCTGGAGGGAAATTAGGAACAGGACATAACTCACAGATTTCTGTCCGCTAGACTTGTCCCCTCCACATAGCCTCTTTTCCCCCTTGCTTCCTCTTTTGCTACAATCCACACTTATGTTATCCCCCATTTCACCCTGTCTTCCTCCATCTGTTGTTGGGAAGTTATTGCTCACTGGGTTTTGTCTTCATGCAGAAGCCAAAAAGCATAAGAAGTAACGTGGAGCCCCAGAGGCAACCTCACCAGGACAGCAGCATTCACATCTTTTCCTCCAGATGCACCGACTCCCTTTGGGTCGCAACAGGGCTATGAATCTGGGACTCCCCCAGATATGTGCATCACTTCTGTGGCCACACAGGTTTTCTGCAGGGACCAGGCTAAAGTCCCCCTCAAGGAGAGCTCCACTTTTGTGCCATGGGAGAGCCTCCATCCCTGCCAGTGTAATTTGGTCCATCCCAGTCCCCAGAGACCCTGGCTTACCAGAGCAAGCCTGGTTCTTCTGCCCAAAGGGAGATACTCAGGCACTGCATTATATATTACTGCTAATGAAGTTGCTTTGTTTGTTCTATTGCTTAGGGGAATAAGTTAATATCTCAGAATGCCCTTTAGCAGTATTTGGCTTTGTTTATTAAATATTTATTTTGCAAGATAAATGTGGATAAGGGGCTCCTATCAGGGTTCCTTCTGGGAGAAGAGAGCATCAAGAGTGTCAGAGGATAAAATGCGTATAGAGATCCAGGTTGGGTTCTTATGCAGAACAGCATACAGCACCCACCCTTTCTAACAGTGTAGAAGATAAACAGTTTCATCTTGCTACTTCTCAGAGTTTATCCCCAGCAGCCAAAAGAAAGTGGATCTGACATGCTTAGGGGTCTTGTGCTCTTCTTTGCCTGGGGCCTGACACTCCTTCCCTCCTACCGGTGTGAAATGACTATACTTCCCAAAACAATGAAAGGGAATCCTACAGGCTGTGGTATCATTGCTGCTGCTACAGGAAGGGTTTTGGCAGGGCGGGAGGGGAAAGCAGGATGACACTGGTATAGAAGGCCTTCAGCAGCAGTACAGAGGGAAGGGAAGAGGGGGAATCACATGGATGGAACACAGCTAGGATTAGCTTTTTCACTGGTGGGCCTGCGGGCTGTGTACACACCTGATGAGCCTTTCTTTGGGTATGCGAATGGCAGAGGAAATACAGATAAATGCAACAGGTTAAGCAGTTATGATCAGAAGTGAGCACTGTAGGCTATTCTGAAGTTTTTCAGGGAAGTCAAGACAGCCTCCAAACCCTTCCCCAGCAATGCTAGCAGAGTTTGATGAGTCCCTCCAGTCAGTCTAAGACACACAGGATCTAACTTAGAAGAGGGGTTTTAGAAGCATCCTGTCCAATGCATCCCAACTCCCTCTCTATGCCCCTGATCCCCAGAGAGAAATAGGCAGGCAGGAAGTGACACTGCTCTCTTGCACAGCCATGTTGTACAAGTCAGAGTGAAGACGCCATCTCCTTTCTGCCCATGCACACAGCTGGCATTTGAATCTGGCCTTTCTGGTCGGCATCCACTGCGGCTATTTGCAGAGAGAGGATCACCCCCATGGCGTCCTCCTGTTGGGAGGGTGACTCCCCTGGCCTCTCTTGGCTGGAAGCAGCTGTAAGGGAGGAATAGCCATCTCTTCCTGATGTGCATGGAAATAGAGCTGAGAGGGAGTGGTGTGGATTCAGCCTCCAGCCACCTGCTGTATGGGAACGGGCAGATCATGACCCAGAGAGCTCTGTAATTTTGCTTTGCAAATGCTTGCCCACTGGCACAGAGCCTGAGGAGGAGAAGGGGGAGAGGGAGGCTGCTCACAGTTCTGCATGCCAAAAAGGCACTTTACCACGCATGAGGCCACCAATGCTTCTGCAGCCATGAGACCTCCCAAGCCAGCTTTTTGTAAGAGGAGGGGAAGAAGTGGCAAGAGGGCGTAGAGAGGGAAAGAAGAACAAGGGGCTGTTGGAAGAAGAAAGAGCGATGCAGGGAAGGGAAGAGGACACGATGGCTAGGGAAAGGGGAGCATGCAGGCCACAGAGGTATGTCGAGACAGGAGTCCCTGCAAGAGTTAACAGCATGAAAGGGAGAAGACTCCATTCCAAGGTCTCCCAAGCAGACAAGCTGTAAGCACCCTCTGGGAACTAACAGAAGAGCAAGGAAGAGCCTGCTTGGGACTTTCTGCTAAGTGCAGTAAGGCTTTGCAGAGCCTGCTTCCTGGGGAAGCCTGGCTCATGTAGATACACTGCTTGCAACTACAGCGGTCTCCCACTCCTTCTGCCTCCCCCATCTCCCCAGAGCTTTTAAATCTGTGGGCAAATTTCAGCTAAATCTTTGACACGGCTATATCTCCATCTGGTATTATAGTTTTACAGGTTTCATGAAAACAGGCAATGGATAGCGGAGAGAAGCCAAGTTTCTATGAAGGGACATGCTGAAATGTGGATTCAACAGTATTATCACCCAGCAGAGAACCCAAACAGGATAGTGGTGCTATCAATAAGTGTCACAACAGAGTTCAAACTCCAACTCTGAATAGTAGTTTTCTGGCCAGCAATTGTGCAAAACCACTATGATTTGAGTTAGCTGGACCCCCAGATTCTGTTCCACACTGATACCTGCTCTCCCTGATTTTGTTTGAGCCCATTCCCCAGAGATGTCCGCTCTGAGGTGTATGTCAAAGAAGGCAGCAAGCTGAACCCATCCGAGAACAAGTGTAAACCCAAGTGCTCAGCAATCATTTTCTTTGAAGCTCTCCCTCCCTGCAACCACTGAGCCCACACACGCACAAACAGAAGATGGCTGCATCTTATGGAGAATCTCTACAGAGATCTGTGCAGAGCTTCCCAGGCAGCAGGGCCTTTACTGCACCACCTTGCATTGTGTGAAGAATCTGTGCAGCTCTGACAGAGGTACAGCCCGAGAGGTTGCATGTGGCCAGGGTGCTGCATGCCAGGGAGGGAAGAGTGGGGCTCTACTGCTTTCCACATTTCCCAGTTAACCGTTTGTTCTCTGCTGCTAGGCCTGTGCCCAGCCAGCAAAGATGTTTTCGGTACAGAAGGGAAATAAGGCTCAATTGCTCACACCCACATCCAGCTCCCACTTCCCTAACAAGCTGGGAAAGCCTGTTCTTCTAAAAGCACCTCTAGAAGTTCCTTCTATGTTCAGGGAGCTCCAAAAAGGTCAGCGCTTCACACTTTTCAAATACCATTCCCCAGCCTTGTCTTAAGGGCTCTGGCTAAAGTAAGCAACATGCCAACATCAGAAACATCTGGGGAAAAAAGTGTAAGTCATCAGGACACAGGTCTTTGGTATCTATGGCCAGATGCTCTCCTCTTTATAGCAGAGCACCTGTTTTCTACTTCACAAGTACTCTCAATTTCTAATAGTATTAGCCACAAGAAAACTAGACCTGTTGTGGCCACCTGATCTATTGTAGCAGCAAACATGCATCCCAATTCTGCTGGCACTGTTACATGCTCCAGTAGCACCCATGACTTACAGGATATTTACTGGGCTTAAAGTCACCCTAAGAAGCAACAGGATAACATTTTTGCATGTAATTTGATGACATTTTGATGAGTCACACCATTTTATCAGAAATCTGCATGAGCCCTTATTTTTCAAATTATTTCTAGAAGTGTGCTATGAGTTTTTCAAGCACCTAATTAGGGAATCGTTGCCCTGAAAAGCTCCAGTCTGAGCCCCTTGATCCTACACATATACATGGAGGCTTGACTCCAGCATCAGGACTTCAGATAGAAAAATGGACAAGGGAGAGGCATGAAGGGGACAAAACCCAGTATGACTAAGAGAACATTCTACATGTTGGTTACGATTTTTTTTCTTCCCTTTCTCCTGAATTTTCCATCCAGCTCTCACTCACAACATGGTGCAGTGACAGGTGAGTCTTTCCTCAGCAGAGCTGAGAAACTGAAAACCTTAACTTTAAAATGAAAGAATCCCTTCAGTCATGCTAACACTGCCCAGTGTGATGTTGGAATACAGCTGGGAATTAATGGGTCAGAACATAAAATTTTCCCCAAACCGGAAAAAATTATGTATTACTGTTGAATTGCTTCATTTCTTTCCTAAGTATATGAGGCAGAGATCTCATCAATAAGATTTCAAGAAAATTAAAAAAAAAAAAGCTGCGATTTTCTATATTTAGTAGCTTCTGCATTTTGGCACATTTGCTTGCTAAAAATACCTAAAAACGCACTTATTGGTGAGGTAGGGGAATCAGCATTTCTGCTTTTTACTATCCAATTATCCCAGCAACAAGAGAGGTAGACAATTGCAATATGAGATTCCCTGACAGTTGTCTGCTGAACATACAGCATTTAAATGCCCGTGTTTGCAGAAGAGGGCAAGGAACCCAATCAAACAGGCTGGGGTTAGCAGGTAGCCAAGGTGCTCAGCAGCACACCCAGGTGTGCCAGTGCTCAGCCCGGAGAGCCAGTGGTCTGAGGTACCATTCCTCACCTGAGGCAGAGATGGTGCCCACATCCCCCTAGGGCAAGGCAAGAAGAGATGGGGCCATAGGCCACCAAAGCCGGCAGCAGGGCATGCATGGGGAGGGAGGACATGGCCTGGAGCAAGGTGCCTGCCCAAACTCTCAGCCCAGGACATCTCTGAGCAACTGGGATGCACAACCTGATACCCATTCCTGGATGAGGATGCAAGTTATTTCTTTAGGGAATATGGGACTATGCTTACTCCGTTTCTTTTAAGCACTGCCCCTACTTAGTGTCTGTTAGGTAGCCCAGTGACCAGCACAATTGGCCAGGGAGCTGAAGACCCGAGCTGTGAACCTCTTCAGCCTGATGAGGTTTGTTTGCCACAACCAGCCCCATTTGGTGGCTGCATCTCTGAAGAAAGCTACTGATGCTGCTTGTGGGATCGTGCTGCCCACATGCATTAGAGCATGCATCCTGGTTCACCCAAGTTACATTTTTGGACCAGGACCTAGGGACAAGTTTCCTTGGGTCAGTTCTTAGGTTCAACCTTCTTTGCGTGCAAGTGCTCAGGTCACCAGGGTTTCCTGGGACTCAGCCTTCCCTTCAGTGTAAATAATATAATTAGTAAGTAACTACCTCCAAGCATGAAGTGGATTTTATGAGTGTATTGAAGCTGCCGAGAGTTATTGGTTTGAAGTGCTGAGCCATATCCTTTCAATACAACAGGCCCTGAACCTAAAGTAGAAGCTATTCTTAAAGAGAAGCATAACAGCCAATATGGATTTGCAAGAGCAGCTCTAGTCAGAGTGATCTAGTTTCCTTTTCAGAGGAACAGGGCTTGGGAGGCAGCGGGTGCTATGTCTCGACTCTAATGAAGCTTTTGACATTTTGACATGTGACTCACAATATTCAAGAAAAGATTGTCTAGGTGAACCTACTGTGGGTTAATAACATTTGGTTAGAAAAACATTTCTTGAAAATAGTTATCATTATTTCATTGCCAAATGAAAGATGTATTGAGTGGATCCTACAGGTGTTCGTTGGAGGGTCCAGCACTAGTCAATGTTTCCATTAATGACTTGGATAATGGAATAAAGAGTATACTTATTAAATCTGCAGATGACATCAAGCTGGGAGGGACTGAATACGCTGGAGGACAGAAATAGAATACAAGACAATCACAGCAAATTGGACAAATGATCTGAGAACACAAGATGAAATTCAACCAGGACATATTCATATAATTAGACTTAAGCAGGAATAATCAACTTCATAAATACAGAAAAAGGAACAGCCAGCTAGGTGGCAATTCTGCAGAAAGGGGTCTGGAAGTTACTGTACATCAGAAGCTGAAAAGCAGTAAAAAACAAGTCTCACCACCACAGGACAAGCAAGTATCATATTGGGATGCTAAGGTTACTCTGACGGACCTGTGATGTAGGTTTTTCCCTGGAGGATTATGTCCAGTGTTGGGTGTCCCACCCTGAGGCAGAGGCCAATTGGAGAGAGCCCAGGAGAGAAGAAGGGGAATTGTCAAATATTTAGAATCCATGGCCAACAAGAGCATAGAGGACAGACAGAGGATGTCTAGATAAAGAAAAGATGACTGTGGGAGGACACGTGACAGTTTTCAAATATCTGAACAGCTGCTACAAGGAAAAGAATAATCTGTTTTCCATGCCCATGATGAATAAAAGGCAATAAGTTCAACTTCAGCATGGAAGATTTGGGTTAATCTGTTAAGAATAGGGAAGCGCTGGAATAGATTGCCCAGAGCTCAGTCAAAATATTGTCAAGGGCAGAGGAGATGCAGCTGAACATGCCTGGGGCAAGGAGATGGACTAGATGATCTCTCAAAGGCCCTTCCAATCCTATTTCCTATAGCTTTTTTGATCAGTAGCAGCAAGTTTGAAGAGAAGCTGTTCACGGAGATCCCCTTCCCCCCCCCCCGCGTATCAGATATTTTTCACAATGAAAAGGGAGAGGTTTGAAGTTTTTACAGTGCAGCAAAACACACACACCAGTCCCCACCCGGCTTCAGCAAATCTATTTTCTAGATATGCCAGACACATTTAGGTACTCCGAACCCTATGTGGAACAGAGCTTGATACATTAATCTTTCAGCAACAAAAACACAGTTCTCTTCTAACAAGCCTGCCTAACTGTTCCTAGGGGTGACTACAGAGCCGCAGAGCCCTGCGGCTCCCTGCACATACTTTCCTTGGTCAGTAGCCCCGGCTAAGAAAAGTGTTTACATCCCATGCTCACTGGTCTGTGCAGTCCCAAAAATAAAGAGGTTTTGTTTGTTGAGGTTTTTTTTTGGTTTAATGTTTTCCTGTGGAAACTTCTCATACATTAAATCTTATGCACTCACCCAATAAATTAAGGTCATGTCTAAAAAGATTACAAAGCCCTAAAGCCAGTATCAGTCTCGGACTCCAAGCATAGAACCAATGGCAACAAATGTTTGCAACACCTGTATTTGAAATCAACACCCTATCTCTTTATGAGAATAGGAGAAGCCCTTCTACCAAGAGCTAGAGGTGTTGCAGGACCCATTGCACAGGCAGACGCCACACTGTCCTGCTGGAGGGCAGAGCACGCCCTTGGAAAAGGGGATGGAGCACCTGCTGGGAACACCATGCCCTGCAGTGCTCCCGGCTGAACAGGACACGGGTTATGGATGTGTATACTACCAAGAGGAGAAAAAGTGGCCACAGGACTATAATTAGCAGGAATAGGGCAGACAAAGACATATCCCTTCTTAAGGGATCCTAAAACTTTTGTGGTGTTAAGGTGATCAGGAGTGCACGAAACACCCCCTCCCATGCCATACATGTGTGTCCATATGGACCCATGGCAACTCTCCCCAAATTGAGAAGGTCATGCTCCCTATTCAGTCTGCCAGTGATGAGGATAATTAATGCCATTTCTTAGATCAACCATAAAGTCCCAGACCAGTACCTAGCAAAATCAGTGAGTAACATATTTTGATGCTAAAAGGCTTTTGAGAGAAGCTGTCAGCTGGTCCCAGTTGTCCCAGCTCCCCCTGCAAGGCCTCAGCTGCCGCAGGGTTTTCCTCCCTGTGCTCGGG
Source organism: Theristicus caerulescens (assembly GCA_020745775.1). NCBI lineage: Eukaryota > Metazoa > Chordata > Aves > Pelecaniformes > Threskiornithidae > Theristicus > Theristicus caerulescens. The sequence continues at coordinate 47,242,081 of CM036564.1, read as the reverse complement.
CTCTGCCTGCCTGGCAAGGGGCTAGTCCTGCCCCATGCTGAGCACCCCCTGCTCCCAGGGGTCAACAGGAAATGAGGGCTCGGGGCCACTCCTTACGGGCTGCCCAAGAAGAGCACGGAGTAATTTTGGTATGAGACAGAACGAGCTCCCACTGCACCTTGTCTGGGGAGATGCGGGTCCCTGCAGCCTGTCCAAGCAGCTCTGCTGCAGGGGCAGGGCACAACTATGCTTTTCTTATCAATGCACTCAGGCAGGCAGTGGGACCCGCGGGGCAGAGGACGATCTCTGCGGCTGGCCATCCTTCCTCTCCCATCTCTCCCCCACGGCATCTCTGAGCAATGCTCCCATCACTGGCTGTGCCCCTGCTGCTTGAGTTAATTACAGTAATTATACCTGCGCTCCTCAGCTCCAGCTCCCTTTTGTTGTCACTTCCCTGCCCGTTCATTTGCAAATCTAATCACTCAGTGGATTTTTTAAAAAGAAAATGGGTAGGGAGGGCAAAGATACAAATGAAGAAAGAAAGTATGATTCCTGTAACGGTACAACAGGAATCGAGAAGCCATTGAGCAGCACCAGGTGTTTTATTTAGTGCCCCCATGAGGGCTGCATGCTGCTCCCAGCTCTGACAGACAGGCCTTTGCTGAGCTACAGCACTAGACCAGAGTGGGGGAAAAAGAAAGAATTGCATCAGCCTCCCCCAGGGCCTGCCAAATTGCCTCGATCAAGGTTCACAGCAGAGCTCAAGATACTGCCCAGTGCTTCAGAGCTCACTTGCAGAAGGGCAGGAGAGCTTCCTGGGCACCCAGTGCTCCCAGCATGGCAGGATGCCCACATGGGCACGGCCCCATGAACCCCCAGCAACTGCTCTTCTCAATGCTGGGTCCTACCCATTTCTCGGGCAGGTTTCCTGTGGGCAAGGGGTGCTGCAGGATCAGCTGTGGAAACAGAAGTCTCTTTTTGTGCCTGGGAGTGGAGGCTTTCCACCAGTGACCCTGGAAGAGCCATTGCTAGAGGTGAGCATGCAGTTTAGATCGCCTGTCTGATAAGGATAGATTTGAGGTCAATGCTTTGAACAAAGCAGAAAAAAGTGTAACCAGAAAAAAATGGGCAGAAATAGCTCCCTAACTGTTTTCAGGTGCTCTGAAGAAGAGGAAGCAAGAAGGGGAAGCCTCTGATGTGCCCTGCCAGCTGACACTGGGACAAGTGTTATATCGCTGTCACAGGGCAGCGAGCTAGAGCAGTGGGTTTTGTTCACCCAGTACTGTGTATACAGTTTCAAGGAGAAAAGTACAAAACAATGTAATTTTTGTCTTTTAGGGCCAATAGATAGAGGCAGTGAAACAGAGAAAGGGGCAAAGACACTCTGGTTCCTTTGCACTAAGCACAGCAATTATGTTATACTGAACTGAAGCACCTTCACACCGGCCCTTACACCAGTTTGTCAGTGTAGTCACACACTTGTGAGCCTGTTCACGTTATCATCCCAGACACCAGAATTGCCCACTGTGCAATGTTTTGCCACTCGGCGCTAGGACTGGTTTCTCTCATTGCCCATGCTGGAAGGGCAGCCAAGGTGGCTGCAGAAGTCCAGAAGTTTCAGAAGGTGAGGATTAAACTAACTCCCCTGATAAAGTATTAGAAGAATAGACTTTTTTTTTTTAAGAAGGCCGAAAATAGGTGATGTTTCGCATGATCAGAGTAGACGTTTCTTATAATTGTGTGTTTGTACACAAAATGTATTGTTTTGCATATCTGAATAGGCAAGAAAGCACTTCTAGAGAATGGACAGGAGCCAAGAGGTAGAGAGACCTTCTGAACACCATGGGCAGGCAGAGAGGTAGTCAAGGAAACAGGTCAGAACTGTAAACCATTCCTATTTTGAGGCAATATCCAACTGGATTTTTTTTTAGTGAAATGAGAACAACAAATTCATTTTACTATAGCTGGGAAAAAAATGCAAACCTCCAAAAGTAATGCTTTGTTTCCAGGCAAGAAATATGAAACAAGAGTACTGCACAGATCTGAGCAACATGTAACTGCAGTGTGGCAAACTAGAGAGTCTCCAAGTCCTTTAGATGACGTGCTTGAAAGGATTTTCCATCTCCCAGGAGGCTGATTGCTGGGGGAGGAGAGAAAGGACCTGCAATTAGGTTGATTAAAATAGTGGTCCCAGTATGGTCTGTTCTTCACTGTTGCCAGGAGACTAGAAGGCTGGGACGAACTGCTCAACCTTTTTGTAACAAAAATAGGTGTTTACATCCACACCGTATGATCTTGGCCCTCTCCAAGGCTGCGCATTCTCTGTTAGTCCTCCAGAAAAAAATCCCAACCCAACTTCACTTTCTTAGACCTGTGTTAAGATGGATTTACTGTGTCCAAAATCACACTGATTCTTCCCTGCCTCCATCTTCCCAACCCAGTGCCCAACTCCAGGCTCTATGCTAACCGTTCAGTGGTTGTTCTTCCACTTATAATAAGATTAATCCTGTCTTTCCCTCCTGATCTGGACCCTAGTCCCAGATAGGCAGGTCAATTCCAGGTTCCTCGCCCCCACCACAGGTTATACGTCTGATGTAAAGGCTGGCTATGTGGCTCAGCTGATGGGTGAGGACATTGAGACGGGCAGCCACTCACAGGTTATTAAGTGGACATGCAGTACCCAAAGTCAGTGACTTATGCTGGAAAAGGTTACTACAATACTTCAGGAAACTGAGGATCTTGATGTAGAAACCAAGCCAGGCTACCTTACCCACTTACTCCATTTTTTCCCCTCCCTTTTTCCAGCTGATGCAGAAGTGAAAGGAAACACTGAGTATATTGGTAGGAGACAGTTACAGTCCAAAGCGAAGCCCTAGTTTTTCCTTCAAATCCCTTTTGGGGACCATTCTAAAGCATACTGAAGAAAAAAAAAAAAAACAAAGGAAAAAAAAAGTCTGCAGTAGTAGCTGTTTGGAAGTTAAAAGACTGAAGACCTCCATGCATTTGAAGCATCTCTGTAGCCTGATTTAGGCCCTTTGCTTCAAGATAAGTCTTATCTTTCCTAAAGCCAAGTGCATTAATGAAACTGAGCCAATGTGCCTTTTCTATGGCTTTCTTTTGTATCTGCTGCTATAAAAACTGTGCATGCCAAGCAATGCATTTGCCTTTTAATGCCCCAGTGCCAACACCCTGAGCAGGAGGCAAGGGACTGAGATGGATGGATAGCAGGCCTGACACAGTTTTTGAAAGAAAGGATAAAGATGACAGTGAAGGTAGAAGACTGCAAAAATAGCAGCAAAATTAGCTCAAAGCTTAAGTCTCTGTTACAAATGCTCTAATGTGCATGTGGGGGAAGGGAGTTTGAATGCCAAGAGAGAGGATCCTTGCTCCTGTTAACACAGCAGCAATCAGGCAATCGCTGGAAAGAGCCATTTAAACCTCCCTGTGTAGCTGTGTTGTAACACAGCACATAATTACTTATCATGCTCCTTTCCACAGCCTGCACAGGCTGCCTGCTGGAAGAGCTGTACTGCACAACCATCTCAGCATGGCTTGGCCGCATAATTCTTTGGGTATCCTCCAGATCAGGCAGAGGGGAATTCATACGAGTATCAGAGAGCTTCCTGGCTAAATCCTGTAACACGCACAAGGCTTCCGTCATCACCACACCAAGCTCTCTACCTCCTCACACTTGGGTGAAAAAATGGCACCGTTCACAGGGAAATGTAGCCTGAGAAGAAGGGCAAGCAGCAGGAGTGCTACCAGAAAGTCTGGTTTGGTTCCTGGTCTTCAGGCCCTTCACCAGACTCAGACTAGACACCAGCCCTGTTAGCGCCTCTCCTCTGCGTTTGCTCCAATGCATGCACCCAGTATTGCAAACAAGGATCTCCAAAAAGGGCGTGCACATCCAGGGACCCTGAAGGGGCACAGATGGGAGCATAAAGGCTCAACCACATTAGTGAAGGATACAAACTCTCTATTATTAGCACTAGAAAGAGAGCCTCAGATTCCCCACCAGCATTTTAATAGAAGTGTTTCTGATTCAAAACCACCTTGACTGGATGTCAAGGACACATTATAGAGGCAGGTCAACCCAGGTGTGAAGCAATGTAGCATAGAGATAGCAGTTGGAAGACTGCCAGAAACAAATAAACTAAGAACACACCCAAGAACCTTAAGCCCAGCAAGCTCACTGTGGAATTACTAAATGAATTGCTTCCTGCAACCTAATTACTTGTGTGTTTTAATTTTTGTACTTAACATTCTTCTGTCCAAATTAAAGTAAATCTAATTTAATGCCCCAACACAAACAGACTCCTAGTGTCTTTTTCCTTGAAAGCTTCTCCTGCTATCCAGTAACTAGATACCATATCAGAATAGCATTATTTTAACTCCTAAGTGGCTTTTGTCTTACGTGTTGTGAACTGGAAAGACAGAAAAACAGTGGAAGAGGTAGAGAATGTGCTTTCAATCCTATCTGTCTAAAGCTATAGCTATCCAGCCTTCAACAAAGGCTGCTGGGAGGGTTATACAGCCCAGAGAGACGCACCACTGTATGTTAACAGCATCCAGCAGATGCTTCTCAGGTTCATTTCGTGACTCTGCAGGAAGGGAGAGCTAGTCATAGAGCCCAAGTGTGCTTTCCTAGCTTAACTTCAACACTTCCTTCCAACACAAACTCTTCTTGGACAGCAGGTTCCTAGCCTTGCTTATACTCCTTCCATCTTGGATATTGCCCCTCTGACATTCCTTGTTCCTCAAGTTTCTAAGGGGTCCTTGCAGCTAAGAGAAACATCCATCCTATTTGTTGCAGAGTCTCCAGCCCCAGTGGCCACACAGCATCAGACACAGAGGAGCCCAGGGAAGGAAGGACGGACACAGCATGGGTTTTCTACAGAACTGGAAAAAGTAAAGACTGCTTTGAATGGTCTGCACAAGCAAAAGCTGGTATTTAGCTTCTTGATAGCAAAGCAGGTGGTGAATTTACAGAACTACATCTCCCTCCCAAGTTTACCACAAATTTCTGTCACTTCATGAAAGCTCTTTGCTTCCACCTTGATGACAACCTTTGCCACTGATGGTAGGAGAGGAAGATGTTTTTCTCAGCAGATAGATGGCTTTGCTAATCCAGAGGAATCTGTGAAGTTATTGAGTAGCTGACACAGGGGGATTAACAAAAGCATGTGTTGTCTTTGTAATAAATACAGCCTGCCACAGATCTCCATATTTAAGAGCAGCCTCTCAGGGTCGATAGGGTTGGTAGCTTTGGTCAGTCAGTAAGACCTAGTATTAGCCTCAGCAAATGTGTCAATTCCTGCTTAATAAAACATGGTTTATGTTTTGAGTCTCCCAGAGACTTTTCTACTGCAAGCTTCTCCTTACATGGTCAAATACCTTCAAAGTCTAGGGAGCAAAATAGAGGTGCTGGTGAGCCAGCAGGCAGCAATGTTTTGAGTTTGTGTTAGTTTGAGTTTGTATTGGTGCACAAAGTCAAAACTTCCCTCAGTGACATGGGGTGAGGAAGAAAACAGGCAGGTGGAGACCTCCACAGAACAAAACACCCTTCAAAAGCCTCAGCACTGCTTTGCTTTTCTCACACCTTCTCCCACCTGTCCCCGGCTGCCATCGCACACCATCCCAGGCCCCCAACCTACACACAAGATAGGATAAAGATCCCCTCGCATACTCATTGTCAGGCTTGCAAAGAAGTCCAAGGAGAGATACACTATCACGCATTCAAAAGTCACCACCATCTCCAGGAGCAGGACTTTTCCTGGCTACCCTTCCCTTGGCTTTTTCCCAAACAGAGAAGCATGGAAATACTTGCCTTTCTCCAAGTCACCAGGCAAAACATCCCCCTCCTTGGGGCAGCCTCACTGCTCCTGGTTCTGCTCCCTGCCCCTTTCTCCCCTTCCTTCTCCACATCACCCACGTCACACCAAACGAGCTACCAAAGCCTTCAGCAGATGCACTCGTTACCTCTATCAAGAGAAAAAGGAGCCACAACCCAGAGCTGCAACCTCATTACAGTTTGTAATAAGCTGACGGGAAAATATTTCTGCCTGATTAGAATCCTTAACGAGCTCCTGATTATTATGAGTGCAAGCTGGCTGGCTTCCCATTTTGTCCCATCTGTAGCGGCAGGACAGCTTCTAGCATTCCCCAAGTATCTTTTCCCCTCAGCCCAGCAGGAAGAGGTATAGTCACACTTCACCGATCTGTACCATACCCTGACAACAGCAAAAGAGAAATACTGCTGGTATTAATATATCAGCCCTTGCTGTAAATCAAGGATTAAGCTTTCTGCTGCTTGGGAAAAAACTTTAGTCACCAGCGATGTTGCTGAAGACACCAGCCAAAGACACTGAGTCATGCTGCACCCCAGAGACTGCTGTGGTTGGGGGTTTTAAGACCCTTTAACAAGTGCTTGGAACCAGGATGCTCTTCTTCGATTGTATTTTACCTATTAAAAAATGGTTCCCCTTAAGCAATGGGTACTGTCAGGTGATCTCACTAGCAGAGGAAAACTGCAAAATATGTATTTACAAAAGCATGTGTAGTCAATACTGCACGGTAATCACAGGGATAGGTTCTCCCAAGGTAGAAATGGAGATCAGGCACTGCCATGCTTCCCCCAGACGTCGTCCCTGCTGGCAGCTTCAGGAGGAGAGCAGAGAGGCCAGAATAGGGAATGTTCCGTCATCCCAAGCAGGATCCCTGCAGAGCAGGCTTGTGGTGTATCTGTAAGGCCACTCTCTGAATCACATTGAGAGTTTTCTTGTCTTCTTTGAGCTTGGGACCACAGACGTCCCCACGAGACCCAGCCCCTCAGCAGCCTCCACGTTCCCCCAGCACAGCAGGCCCACCAGGCAGTAGTGATCAATAGGAGGAGCCAACCTCTCTCCACCCCACATCTGAATTCTGGGACATTATACCATGGAAGAGTCCTCCACCTTCATCTCCTGTCCATTTGTCTCCACCTCAAGGCCCTCCACTCTGCCTCCTCCAAATTCTTCAGCCAAAACCCTTGCAGCTGTCATTCTTAAATCCTTCTCCAAAAGCCATGACAGCCAGCAGCTCCTCTCATCAAGCTATTCCTTCTTCCATAGTGACCAGCAATGTCTTCTCTCTGGCTTCCCAACAGGCCTTTCTACAGCCCAAAGTAAACCAGGCTAAGGTGTGGGAGGGGAAGAAGAGGTTCTCCAAGCCCAGCTTACCTTATAGTACAACCTACTGTTACAGTGCACTGATGTGGCAGTCACAGGCAGCATCAGTTTGGGTGGAAGAAAACAAACACAAACACTAATTTCTCTGATTAAATATTAAAGATGGAGCACACCTTTACTTTATTTTTAAAGATGATCTTTGGAGTTCACCTGCAGTTTACTGGAGCGACTGAACTGATCTTGGGAACTGAGATGCCTCATATGGTCTTGGTGATTCAACTCCAGCCCACATAACTCAAGTGTCCAAGATGATCTGGTGATGTGACAGAGCCAGGTGACTCATATGACCAGGAGGGCTTGGACAGTACATGCTGGGGACCACTGTGACTCAGTCTTTGCCACTGTTCTGTCACAAGGAATGGCTGGGCCCAGATAGACACAGTCAATTAGTTAGTCACTGTACCCTGCACTGGTTATAAAGATAAAGGTTTCAAGGTACTCAGTAATTATTGAAAACAAGCACAGTTGCATTATATGTAAATACATACATATATATTTATATATGTCAACAGAAGAGACAGAAACTTTCTCGTTAAAAGTTTAGACCTGCTATAAACAGAAGTATGGAGTAGGAAGAAACTCCTCCAGGCGGCAAGTCTTAAGTATTGTCCATTTGTGTGGCTTTTCCACCTCCTTCTGGGCCAGCCAGGATGAACTCCTTTTGGAGGTTGCAGTTCGGACTAGATGGAGCATTGGTCTAATCTGGCCATTAAGATTCCAGTTTAATGTTGGAAATGGAGGCTTTTAATTATGACTAGTGTTAATATTTTAATGACTTTTTTCCATTCAGACATCACCATTGCCCTTCAGTCTGTGTAATGCCAGATGTTCAGGGCATGTGGCTTGTCCTTCCGGCAAAGGAGAACTAGGAGATTTGTGCCTGGAAATATTCTACACATTTTCTCTATATGCGCAGCCCTGGAGCAGAGGTGGTGAAGAGCCTGCAAGGGCTCTGTTGGAGACCTCAGCCTGGGACCGGTGTGAATTTCCCCTTGAACTGACATTAATAAAAGACCAAAGCAGAACAGTGGTGCTTACAAGGCTCTCTCTTTAGGGCTCCTGGCTCTGCCCCAACACTTGCAAAACCCCTGTGCCACATCACATCCTTTCATGGCCAAACATAAGAAAAATAATTTGAAAGACTATGTGTAGTGGGATCATCCGTTGGCACATGCCTTAACAATATAAACATATCCTGTCTCTTGACACTAGTTATACATTTTTTAACTGAGGCATTAATACTCAGCACTTGTAACACTTTTAATCCATATATATCAAAGCACTGCTGTGGAAAGAGAGATACTGCGTAGGCTGGTAGGAGCCTAGAGATAACCCGTTAAGATTTGGTAATGGCCCAGTTGAAGATGTACAGAAAAGTGACAAAACCCTCTGCCCAACATGCAGTTCGTTTGGTGTGAAGCCCAGAATGGCTTCCCTGGAGTAATGTAGTGTGGAGTTCAAAAACATCTTTCTGTGAATACTGTAGTAACACAGAGCTGCCTTGTAAGTTAAATTCTCCTGCTTCTAAGTATAGTCTCCAGTAGAATCTGTTGTTTGAATCTGTAAGGCATAAAATACCTGCCTGAGCACTTCTCATTGCCATCCCAAGAGAGGCAGTCGGGACAGAGATTAAACAGCACTCTCTGCTCTCCACTTCTCCCATTTCTAACCATGTGGCATGTGTTTTTGGGCAGAGGCTGCACTGTCCCACTGTGGAGAGATCCTGGGCAGCTGTTTTCCATCAAACATGTGAGAGACCAATGACAAAATGAGGATGCTGGTGGCAGCTGAGTCCCGTCCTGCTGGGAAACACACAGTCCTCTTCTGTCCCTCCTAGCCAAGCAAGAGCCCTTGACTTTTTGCTCTATGCTTTTATCTTCCCTTTTGCTTCCTCTTCCCCTCCAAACCGCACTGCTCTCTCTTAGAGTTGCCCACCGTCTCCCTCTCTGACCACTGCCCATGCTCAAAGCAATTAACACTGCCACTTTCTCTGGGTCTGTTCCTCTGAAGATTACTGTCTCGTCTTCAGAGTGGATAATCCATCAACCAAATGTCCATCTGCCACCCAGGGGTTCTGACACCATCCTTTGGCACTTGTACTGGAAGGTCTCTCTGGCTGCATGGCCGGTGGAGCATGGAGAAGGCAGTGCACCGGGATCAAAGCCAGCACAGGCTGGAGTTTAGTGTTCCAGTCAGCACGGGCACACATTGACATGAGCACACATATGCATGCTCATATGAGCAGCTCCACAGCCTCAAATCTCAGGAGATGGCCAGAAGAAGAGCCCAGGAATGAATTAGCCGTCAGGAGACATCTTGCCTGCTCTCACACTGCTGGGACCTCCCTTTAAATCAGAAGGGGGAACTCTCCTTACCAAGAGCAGGGTAGGGTTTTCAGATGACTTACAGACCCTGCACAGTGTTATTATCTGAAGCAAATGAGAAAGTGAACTGGAGCTGAACATCGTGCCCATGCTGAGCCCACATGCTGTGAGCACACAGGGTGCCTTGAGCCTGGTTCTTACAGTGCTGCTGGACCTCCCTGCCAGAGCTGGTGCTCCTGCAGGCTGGCTGACGGGCTTCAGCCTGCTGTGGTTAGCAGAGCATCTCCTTTTCCCTGCTAACAGCCCTTCTGCACATAGAGCCCAGGCCATCCTTTCATGAAGCATGGGATGGCACCTCCTGGCCTGGTGATGCCACTGCAGACCTGAGTCTCCTCATAGCCCTGCCAAAACACCTCCAGCCGAACTACTGTGTCTGTCCCAGCCACCCACCCAGGCTGAGCTGAGGTCTGAGTTACGCCACTATTTAAGACCAAACTATTGATCTTTGGAGTGATCTAAAGCGCACTCAACATCCCTCTGCAATAAGGACTGATAAGCAACATTGGCATCTTTACAATATGGCCCAAACCACAGCCAGGCCTCCTTCAGCCCGCCAAGATGTCTTGGAGAGGCAAACCAAGAGTGACAGAAACATCACTGCAGGGTGGGTTTCAAAGGCAGGGTCCACCAAGAAAAGCAAGAGGGAAATGCCTCGGCACGTGGATGCACCACACAGTCTGCTCTGGGCAGCTGGGCACAGCCCTACCAGCTTCATGCAGCTGAGATGGGGCAACATCTGCTCCGTGGTTAAAGCACAGAGCGAAGGGAAGCTGTGTGCCCCGTGCCACTTGGCGGTCCCTCCCTGTGCCCCGTTTGCTGTGCCCCTAGCACGGGCCAGCTGTGCTGCGAGGTGATAGCACACGAGCTGCCAGTGCAGCAGAAACTGGGGAAAAATCAGGCTGAGAAAATGGTTGCAAGTGGGACAAATGTACAAGAGAGGCTGAGCAGCAGGATTGCAGGCTCCTTGCTGGGAGTGGGGCTAAGGTGGCTAGGCTGCTGGCAGAGTGAATGGCGATCTGGCTGATACAAGAAGCTATTTAAGAAGTCCAGTTTCCTCTGCTTTTCACTACCTTTTCTTTCCCTTCTTTCCTTTATGTTTCCCTTGTTAGTCAGTTTTTTAAGAGCAGACAATATATCCCATCAAGCTGCCCTGAGAGGAGGGACTGACCCTCTACCAGTTAGTTCCTTACTGACAGACAATTCAAATCCTTCTCCAGTTTCAACCAAGAGAGAGGCATAGAGATCCCAGAGATAATGAAAGTCCTTTAGATTTAATGAAAATAGGTAGGTGGATAAAGGAGAGACGACTCTCTGAGCGTCCCCACTGCGGGAGAGATTGCAGTGTGAGCTAAAATACCAAGCACCAGAAAACCTTCATGGGAGAAACCATGTAAATACCCCAGGCCACAGGAGACCCATTTAATCCACCTCCACACTTAGGGACTCCGAGCAGGGAGTCAGCAAGAGGTGGAGGCAGGCACAGCCCGTCATGGCTGGATCAGCGGCAGGTCTCTGTTCCCATGGCCTCCATGCAGACGAAGGGCATGGCTGTCTGGGAGCAGATGCATCCATTGCACCCAGTCTGCTATCGTGTGGGTTCCCTTCCTGGCATCACTGGCTAGCACTGAACTGTGCATTAATGTCTGGAACTGCCAAAGGTGTTTAAAAGGCCTGTCTGTCTCTGACGAAGGAAAGAGCATCCTCATCCCTCATCAAACCTGTCCCAAGGAGACTGTATCCTCTATGCTAACGATGCCAGGCCAGCTCCGTAATGAAGCCACACTGTGCCGCTAATGCTCCTGCATCCTCTAGGCAGAGCGAGGCCAATGAGCCTGCTCTCTGTGCAAGTCTTCCCACACCTTCTCCGCAAATAAGCTCATGCCAGGTCATAGCCTGACTCCACTGCTGACTTTGCTGGCACGTGAGTGCCCGCCAGTTCCTTCAGAAGCTGCTGAACAATATGAACCAGGCTTAATGATGGATGCAACTCTTGCCTGCTCCCTGCGGATTTTCTGTACTCTGCTTGGGAGATCCCATTTCCCCCTCTGAAGGAAGAAGGCAGCAAATGGAAGGGCATTATCCCTCCTATTTGCACTGAGACATTGGCAGTGCCAGCACATAAAAAATGGTAGGAGACATATACCTGCCTCCTCTAAAAACAGAAGGGCTAGGATGCTTTCCAAGCCTAGAAACAAACTTAAGGCCAAGGCTGACATTTCAGGGCTCGTTGCCAATTAACTTAATGAATAAAACTCTCCTCTTCAGCCGTGCTCTGTGCATGCAGGAGAGGAGCCGGATTGTTTTCCTGCCCCAGTTCTGGATAGTAATTTTTGCTGCATTCACTCGGAGACATCTGTCTGTTTTCATGCCTGCAGTGTAAGCTGGTGTTGAAGTTGCATCTGCTAAGGAGCCTCTCTGCTCCCTATCCTGGGGGCTATTTCAGGGCAAAAATATCCATTAACCACTTACACTGAAGCACACACTTGACAACAGCATGAGCAAAGAACATAACGATGCATCAGGCTCCACATATAACTCATCAGCTGCAGCCATGCCCGGAGAGATGGAGGGAGTGGTGGTCTGGAGCAGGGCGGCTGCCTGTGCCATGGTGGCTGGGCCACACGGGCTCCCAGCACCACGCCTGTGCCACAGCCTGGGCAGCGCAGCTTGCTCCTGGGGCATCGCAGTGCAACCGAAATCTCCGGCGTGTGTGGTGTCCCCATGCAGCCCCATTCCCGAGGGTGGCTGGGCTTTCCGGGCGGCTCTCCCCACCAGCCAGCTGGCCCCGGGGCAACGAGTGCTGCCGCGAGCCCCTGTAGTCCTGCTCCTCCCCTGGGGACCTGAATCCACATCACATCCACCCTCCTCCCGCTGTCACAGAGGCCTGAGCGGTGTTTCCCAGTCTCGTGAGCTGCTGTTTCACCAACCATGACTTACAGATGCTAAATAAAATAGCGGCGAGTTCCCAAACCCCCTATAAAAAGAGAAAGGGAGCAAGAAAGGGTTGGGTGCGGTGTGTGTTTCAGGGTGTATGAATGACTGGAAACAACCCCCAAATCCCTGAAAACTCGGAGAAAACAGGAACAAAAGGTGGGAGAAAACCACACAAGCGAGGGTGAGGCGGCAAGGAGAGGGGCTCTCAGTATTGATGTTTGAAACAGGCTCTTTAAAATGGAAGATAATGACACTGAAAATTATTCTGAGCTTTTCAAAGGCATAAATGACCAAACTGCCTCCTGACTCCTGAATTACATTATCCAGAAAGAACTTAATAGCATGTTATTATCGCTTCTCCTCGCTGACAGGATTTCGGCACTGAAAAGACAAACAAGAAGTGCATTCATAATCGCAGCCGCGTTCACCTCTGCAACGCGCTGGCTGCAGCTAATTTCAGGTAAGTGTCTTGGCGGCCAGCCGGGGGAGCTCAGCGGGGCTCGTCGCGCTTGGCGGCGAGGTAATTGCCTTTGTCGCTGCCTGAAGGACCGGCTGGGTGTCCCCGGGGGGCGGCCAGCTCCGAAAGCCTGCTGCATGGGGAAGAAAGGCATGGCCTGAGCTGACCAGTGGCAGCTGATGGGGACCTACCCCCAGTGGGGATTGCACTGGCGAGGCACAGTGCTCCCCACGAGGGGCCTGGGGCTGCGCAGATGGCAGCGGGGTCCGTGTCTGCTGCACAGCCGCAGCTCCACTGGCCTGCTGTGAGCTTATAGGAATGGGAGCAAGACGAGAAAGGGGGGCAGAGGGACGTGCGAGGGCTGGGGAGCGTGAGCAGACAACCTGGCCGGAGCTGTCCCGGGATAGCCCCAACCTTTGGCATTTGTGGTGTACAGCTTCTTTTCGTGACAGGCAGTCCCAGAGATAGCAGTGCCGCTGATTTCCAGAGCTGGGCAGCCTGGCAAGCCCCTCTCCTGCCCCCACTTGCCACCCCATCCCCATGCCCCAGTTCAGAGGTCAGAAGGCAGCTCCATCATGTTGTGCTGCTGACCAACCTGGGTGTCTCGGCTGTGCCCTGGGACAGGCATTGTCCTGGTGGTAGCCCACGATGACCCTGCTGTCACACAGCACCATTGTGCCACCATCTGAGGGGCACCACAATGCAGGAGTTTGATTTGGGCCATTCCTGAGGCTTTTCTTTATGTTTTCCTCGGGTTTTTATCAATATGTGCACCACTGCAGTCCAAAATGCCTGTCTCCCAGGAGGTGCCCCCTCTCTTCCTGAAATCCCCCCCAACAGCCAGAGATGGGGCTGGCTGCAGCTATGGCAGGGCAGCACAGGAGCCCAGCCCGGAGGGAAAGAGGCAGGGAAGGGAAAGAGGCAGAGAGCCATTTTGTGGGCTCTGCTCAGCTGCTGCTGCCGCAGGACGCGTTTGTGTCGGGCCACCCAGGACACAGAGCGTGACCCAGCCCAGCACGGTCCCCAGCCAGAAGACTGTCCCTGCTACGGTGCCAGCATGACGAGGCCAAGCTAAACCCCAGGGGAAGCCTTCATGCAGTGCTCTGTGGCTGCCTGTGATTTATATCCCGGGTTTAACAACATTTCATTTCAGCAGCCACGCTCTGATGTCCATAGGCCCCTAAGCGAGTGAAGGGGGTAACTGCCAATAATAACAGCCAGTGCTGTGCTCTGCCGCCTGCTCGCTACACTTGCAGTCGTGATTTTTTCCCCCAGTAGCACAATACGGCAAATAAACCTTTCCAGAAGAAGACAGGCTGCAAAGGGAGCTTACGCAGGGCACCCAGAGCCACCTGCATCATTGGGGTGGGACCCCCCAGCCCAGCCTTGGTGGGAGACTCCAGGAGAAGGGCCATAAGAGCACCTGTTCCCATAGCAAAATTGAGGCACTGCCCAGGACAGGACACACAGCTCAGGAGCACCTGAGCAGCTCGGCAGCCCTGTGGCCTCCTGCAGGAGCTCCCCAGGGTCTGGTCCCTCGTCCAGGACTGTTTGGCAGTGAGTACAAATGCAGCAACCAAAAGAAACCACAGGGAGAAGACCTGAGATGGAGATCCCGAGAGTAAGACCATGGAGCTGTCTCCAACCTAAAGGAGTTGTGTGAACCGTGTGACCCAGGCAGGGCCAGGGCTGAAGAGCAAAGTGCAGGGAACAGCCCTCAGCCAGCGAGGGCTGGTCGGGCAGCCTGACACAGCCTGTGCAGCTCTCCGTCCCCTTCCCCAGCTTCACTAACTCTTATTCTCTGGGTACACAATTGAACAGTCAAGTATAATTTCTCCAGGGCAAAACTCTTCTCCCATGAAACTGACTGTTCAGCCTGCCATGCAGTTACCAGCAATACCATGCTTGTAGCTGACTTCCCACCCCACATCCAACAATCTGCTTTCCTCCCTCCGTCTTCCTCTGGGGCTCTGTCCAGCCCACACCAATGCATTTTAGATGCGTTGATACCCCAAAGTAAATCCCCAGCCCACATCACCTCATTGCTCAGGTCTCCATGCTGGCTGTTGCAGAGCAGCTATTTCTGTGCTGACCTTCTGCTGCCGGTGGCTATGCCGACAGGCTCTCCCTGCTTTGGTTCTGCTCTGATTTATCTGATGGTCCCACGATGCAGAGGAGCAACCGCAGTCCCAGCACAGACTGGGTGCAGCACAGGCGGCCACAGGACTGGCTGCCCTGTGATATAGGCATCTTATATCGCTGGGTTTTCCTTTCAGCCTTATCGGCATGATGGATAGTTTAGGCATGGTGAAGGACAAGACAGTGATAACAAAGGCCGTGATTACTATTTTTCATATTTTCTTTAAGAGCAATATGATATTACCAGGCTTCGTGCATGTTGCTTTGTTTATTGGCTACCATTTAGTAATCTCTTCCATCTTTCCTTTATTAAAGTTAGAGGCGCTGTTAGGCTGTGGGCTGAGAGGACAGCAGGGGCTCACGGGGCAGCCACCCCAGGGAGACGCTTGCTTGCTCGCTTACATCCACACTGAGCCCGGAGCTGCAGGGCTGCAAACCACCAGCAGTTAACGTGCATTTTACATGCAGGCACGTCCTGCTAGGTCAGACCTAATTCTTGTTCCCTTCTCTGTGGTGGTCTGGTTATAGGAAGAGGCTTTATGAGTGTTATTTATGCTCATATTTATCAGAGTAGGGAAAAGTAGCCTCAGCAAAAAAGAATCTGAATCAAATGAAAACTAAACTAAACTAAAATAAAATAGTAAAATACCAAAGCTCCTCCCTACTCCATACTGCTCATGCAATTTGAGTGAACAGTTTTTACCAGACCACCAGAAATCAAAGTACCTGGGTTACAGCAAGCAACTCAAGAGGGAAGCTGTGCGAAGAGCAGCCTGTGATCTGACACCGTGGCTGATCTGGAGTGCCACAGAGGACAGCAAGCAGAGGGGTGCTCTCCAGGTCACACAAGCCAACCCAGAAAGGCCACTACCCTTTGACAAAATCACCTTGTGCTGCACAGGGTGCAGCTAGCTCCACCACCCCATGTGCTGAATGCCTTCAGCTGGGGAAATGCTCAGCACTGTCTCTATGGGGCCTGATTACCATCACACAGAGGTCACTCAGCATCCCTCCAGCCTGCTCAAGAAGCCTTCAGCTGGATATGAGTAGAATTTACTCCTGGTTTAAAGCCCGTTTAAAGCCTGAGGTAGCCACAGCAGGACCTCAGGAAGATGCACACTGCCTCTTCTCGGGAAGGAACTGCAACATGCGGGCTTTGCCCAAGAAGGACCTGAGAGGTGACTGGCCAATTAAAACTGCAAGGCGAGCTACTCAGGCTGGCCTTTGCCAGGACAGGCAGGCTCACAGCCCTGGCTCTGCAACCAAACCAAATGAAAACAGCTGGCAAGCTCTGGCCTGGGCTTCAGAGCAAAGATGAGCCCTGGGCAGGGACATTATCTCGTGTCTGAGCACAGACATTGACACAGAAGGAGAGCTGGGAAGGGCAAAACCCAGAGCCAATCCCACAGCGCTGACTCGATGGCGATGTGAGCCAGCCCCCTGCCTGCTCCATGCCGTGGCTGCATGGCTTTACAGGCAGGATGGCTGGAAGGGGCCGCAGGGCACCTGTCTCTGCCCTCCTGCTCCAAGACTCTCGCCAACAGGAGACCAGCTGAGCCACACCTTGGCTGGCCAGGTCCTTGAAGCCCCCTGGGATGGAGACCCTCTCTGGGTGACGCATCCCAGCTCTGAACCACCCTCCTGTGAAGAAGTTCATCCCTGTGCCCAATCTAACTACCCAAGCTGTAACTTGTGGCCATCTGCCCTTGCTAAGTCATCTGGCACTGCCAGGAGGCATTTGGCTCTATTGTCTCCCTAACTCCCTTTCAAAGAGTTGCTGGCCATGTCGCACGCCCTCCACCAGACCCAATCCCGTTTTTCAGCATTCCCTTGAACTGAGAGAACCGAAAGAGGACGCTGTTTCAGGTGTGGACTCAGCAGCACCAAGCAGAGGAGGAGAACAAGTAGCCTCACCATCACACTCCTGAAGTAGCCCAGGACGTGGTTTCCACTGCGAGCTCATGTTTACCTGGGGCCCCCCATAACCCCTTTCTGCTCCTTTTCAGCAGAGCTGCTACTCCACTGGTAGATTTTCTTTTTAGCTGAAAGGTCCTAGTGACACCTCATGGAGTAAGATGTTGGGGGACGTCACTATCACTTGTATGATGCTTGGAAAAGATAATTTTTCTCAGAAGGGTAATTAATTAATTACAAATGGAAATCTCTCACTGTCCAGCTCTTTTACAGTCCTGAACATCACTTGAGCAACCGCTGGAGGGAGGAGGATGACCCTACCGGCAGGCACCTTGGTGGGGCTGACAGAGGGCCGGCCCCACGCCAGCATGAGCCCAGTGGCAGGAGCAAGGGGGAAGCCTTCATTGTGCCAGCCACAACAGCTCACCTGGCACAGCATCTGGGCAACCTGTGAAACAAAAAGCAAAGAGTGCAGGCCAGAAGCATTTAGAGATCCCAAGTCTGTTTAGAATCGTGATGGGTTTTGGTATTTATTCCCAAAAGGTGGGGGACAAGCTTCTCCTTTCCTTTTTCCTTCCCTTTTCCCTTCCCCCTCCCTTTCCCTTCCCTTCCCTTCCCTTCCCTTCCCTTCCCTTCCCTTCCCTTCCCTTCCCCCCTGCTTCCTTTCCCTTCCCCCTTCCCTTTCCTTTCCCTCAACCCCTCTCCCCCTCTCTCCATCACCCAGGACAAGCACATCCCCTGGGTGAGACAGGGATGGCCAGAGCTCAGGCTGCAGGGGCAGAAGCCTGCCCCAGCCTCTTGCCTCTAGAGAAGAGCCAAGGAGGAGGAAATTTCTGTCCCCCTGTACTGGGTTTGCATGGCAAGGTTTTGGTAGTGAGGGGGCTACAGGGGTGGCTTCTGTGAGAAGTTTCCCCTATGTCCAACAGAGCCAATGCCAGCCGGCTCCAAGACCAACCCGCCGCTGGCCAAGGCCGAGCCCATCAGCAACAGTGGTAGCGCCTCTGGGATAACACAGTTAAGAAGGGGGAAAAAAAAAAAAAACAACTGGGCAACAAACTACAGCCGGAGAGGAGTGAGAATGTGTGAGAGGAACAACTCTGCAGACACCAAGGGCAGTGAAGAAGGAGGAGGAGGAGGTGCTCCAGGCACCGGAGCAGAGATTCCCCTGCAGCCTGTGGTAAAGACCATGGTGAGGCAGGCTGTGCCCCTGCAGCCCATGGAGGTTAATAGTGGAGCAGAGATCCACCTGCAGCCCATGGAGGACCCCACACTGGAGGAGGTGGATGCCCAAAGGAGGCTGTGACCCCCTGGGAAGCCCATGCTGGAGCAGGCTCCTGGCAGGACCTGTAGACCTGTGGAGAGAGGAGCCCACACTGGAGCAGGTTTGCTGGCAGGACTTGTGACCCCGTGGGGGATTCATGCTGGAGCAGTCTGTTCCTGAAGGACTGCACCCCATGGGAGGGACCCAGGCTGGAGCAGTTCATGAAGAACTGCAGCCTGTGGGAAGGACCCACGTTGGAGAAGTTCATGGAGGACTGTCTCCTGTGGGAGGGACACCATGCTGGAGTAGGTGAAAAGTGTGAGGATCCTCCCCCTTGAGGAGGAAGAAGCAACAGAGACAATGTGTGATGAACTGACCACAACCCCCATTCCCCATCCCCCTGCACCACTTGGGGGGAGGAGGTAGAGAAATTGGGAGTGAAGTTAAGCCTGGGAAGAAGGGAGGGGTGGGGAGAAGGTGTTTTTAAAATGTAGTTTTTATTTCTCATTATCCTACTCTGATTTGACTGGTAATAAATTAAAATTTTTCCCAAGTCAAGTCTGCTTTGCCCATGACAGCAATTGGTGAGTGATCTCCCTGTCCTTATCTTGACCCACAAGCCTTTCGTTGTATTTTCTCTCCCCTGTCCAGCTGAGGAGGGGGAGTGATAGAGCGGCTTTGGTGGGCACTTGGCATCCAGCCAGGGTCAACCCACCACCCCCCCCTTCCTAGCCATCCAGTTGTCAGGGAACGAAGGGGGAAGGCACTGGCTGCCCTGAGGGCTGCACCCCTCCAGACATCCCCCTCTCTGCTCCCACCAGAATGCCGGGTGTCCTGGCACAGCCTGCCCTGTGTGATGCCTCCTGGCATGCTCCAGGACCCGGCAGCCTGCCCACACCCCTTCAGACTCAGGGTACGGGGGGAGCGGGGTGCTGGGGGGACACGGAGAGGCACGGTGGTGTGGGGGGAAGAACCCTGCCAAGCGATGCATTGGAAGGCGGCCCCAGTGACCCAAGGGGAGTCATTTGTGAGGGGAATGACTTTGGCACTGGCCGGGCTGCATACTGGTCACGGTTCATTTGCGATGGGAAGTGGGAGTGATTCATTTGGCAAGCTTCTACGCTGCAACTGCACGAGGTTCATACTCCCCTACGAAATGGCAGAGGGCACCATGCAGCCTTGATCTGCAAATCTATATGCCACCCACTTGTCATCATTAAAGTTCACTGGATGTGCTAGGTAAAGGCTATGATGTTTAGCCTGGACTAATGTGCTCTCTGGCTTTTTTTTCAGCTAAATATGAAAAAAACCTGTTCACTTCACACCCTAAATTCTTGCATAGTTCTGCATGGCAACATCACTTACCCTGACTGCCCCATTTTCCACCTCCAGCCAACCTAATGATGGTACATTTAAATGCTAGATGAAATGACTGCTGGCTCCCCAGCATGTCTGAGAGTGCCGAGAGCTTTTAGGATGGGAGATGCTGTGAGGCTACAACATAGTATTTCTTATTACGGGAGCTGGAAGTTGCCTATCGGTTTTGCATCTCTGGCCCTAGCTCTCACCCCCCACTTGTCAGTGCTGAGAAGGAGTCGGTGGGCTCAGGAATCTGCTGGGCAAGGCCAACATTTAGCACCAAACTCCAGTTGGCTTGCAGCTGAAGCCAGGCCGACAGCAGCTCGTGTGCCGACTGCAGGCAGAACAGCAGAGGCTGTGTTTGCTGGTGGGGAAAACACCAATAAATGTGGGTTGGAAGGAGAGGCCAAGTGCACAGAGCTGATCCAGGTTACCCATGTCTGACAACCACAAATTGGGATGAGAAAGTGTCTTTTCAAAACCCTTTTAACACATTCACCTTTGAGAGCTTTCAGCAAAAAGACAAGGCAGGAATGTTAAAGGGTCAAACTCCGGGTGTTTGCTTGTTCTTTCCTCAGGCAAACCCTCATTGATTGACTGCGGGAAGGGTGAGAGCTGAGCACAACTGACGGAGGAGTCCCACTGCTAACACTGAAGCATGCAGCCTCCCGGCAGAGACTAATGTCAATAGACAAAGCTCTTCCAAATACACCCCACTCTCTGCCTGCTGCACGCTGCCAAAAATGACAGTCTGAGGGGCTGCTGGTTCCCTACCACTTTTAGAGCCAGCACCTTCCTCAGGCAGTGGGACTAGCAGTCGCACACTGGATTTTGGAGGCATGAAAGAACAGGCATGGTGGCTGACAGCAGGCTGGGGGCTCAGCAGTCAATGAGAATGTCAGCTGCGGGGAGCCTCTGCACAATGCAAGATCCTCTGGAAATGAGGGATACAACCAGGGTCTCACTGTGGGATGAGCTTTCATGCACAGATGTTGGTGAGACCCAGACAGTGCCCTGGTCAGTATATCCAGATATGGATAGGCAAAGGCATTTGCAGGGGCTGCTATAAGATGAGGATGTGCAGTCGGTGACCATTGCTAGAGGGTTTTCTGGACTTCACTGGGTGCATTGGGCCAATTTTTTGAGCAGAGCTCTACTTCTGAGAAGAAAAAGACTGGCCCACCCACACTGGCCAGCCTGCAAGCTGTAAGTCCCTAAGCAAGGCACTGCTTCAGCCACACTGCTCACATGAGCAAAGATTACTCATGTACAGGCTGCAGGACCAATGCTCCAGGGCCCCTATCACTCCTTGTCGACTCAGGAATCTCGTCACTGCACTTACCACCACTCCATTCTCTGACGCCATCACACAGCCCACAAGTCAGGGGAATCTCTGACCTGTCATTGCACAGGTTGGGGTCAAGCTTTGCGAGGACATTCAGTCTTACCGGGGTTTCTTTTTTTGCTCTTAGCAAAGATGGAAGAGCACATCACTCCTGCTGCTGTCCCCGTAGTAGAAAGGGCTCAGAGACCTAACGCCAGGGTCAGGTGATTGACTGCACAGGAGACCAAAAACCCACATTCAGTAATTCCCCATCCACAACTCTGCCAATCACACACCACTTCTTGACAGTCCTGAGCCAGCCAGCTGTGCCCACACGCTTGCGCACAGAGTCACCGTCGTAAGCCACGCTTCCGTAGTCACTAACTCATCATGCCCAAGCACACCTGCAGTCAGGTACCTTTTCTGGACTACATCCCTTCCCTCTCCCACACAGCCAGCAAGAGAATCAGTTCCTCAAGCACCGACACACATGCTCACCCACACTCTGCCCCCTGCTTCCCTTCCCATGCAAATGGACTCACTGCAAGGTGGGGTCTCACACCCGTGCAAGCTGGGAAACTGCATGCAAAATGGAAGAGCACGTGCTCTTCTTGTAGCTTGCTCTCAGGCACAGCCTGGTACCTGAGTAACGACCCTCAGCTTAGCAAGCTTGTTGGCAGTAGAGGGATGCTCCCATCCTGTCCTTCGTGTCCCCTTCACCAAGACAGCTTATGAGAAAGCTGAAATGATCTGAGCAGTCACCTCCATCCACCCTTCCTGGCTACAGGAATCCTCACAAGCAGCATGGACGTCTCCCAGGATCCCAAATACGTCTCACATAAAGGAGGCCTCTGGGTGAGACTTCCTGGTAGCCATCCAGTAGCTGCAGAGTCAGAGCCATTGGACCTGTCACTTGCACCACTGAGCAAGTGGCAAGTTTTCATCTGAGGCAGGAGCAGTGAAACGTCACAGGCAGTGACGAGGCGAAATGCTCAGTGCGTGGCACGGAGATGGTGATGTCTCACAGACGTGCTGCAGTGTGCTCCCACAGGCAGGGAGGAGGCAGGCTCAGCATGGATCTGAGTGGCATGGAGCGGTGCAACCTCCCAGCAGAATGACGCCCGCTCCTCCATCCCATCCCATCCCATCCCATCCCATCCCATCCCATCCCATCCCAACACACATCTGATGCAGCACCAGAGCACCCAGATGTGAAACAAACTTCTTGGGAAGAGGAAAGACCAAGAGGCCATTTCATTTGGCTTGCAAGGAGTTAACAGCGCTGCCTGGCATTGCTCACTCAGTGGAGAAATGGAAACAGGGCTGAGGTTAAAGGCCCAAGCATCACCCTGAGTGCACAGCCAGGCATCCCTCCCCCAAAAGTCTTTGATACAACACATTTATTTTGCTGTGTGGCAGTACTGTATAGTACACATACATTACCAGCAGCTTCAGAGCCCTGAGTTGTCATTCCTCCTGCCTTCCCTGAATTTCGGAAAAGAGGCAGGACCACTGTCCCCTTCCCTCATTTCACCTGCAAGGAAACAGGCCAGGAAAAGTCCGAAAAAACAGAGGCACTTGCTGACAGGACTGGAGACGAACCTCAGAAAGCCGGACCTCCCAGTCCACCACTCTCACCATTAGGGTCCCCTTTCCCTGGTGCTGGGAGAGGAAGCCCTAGTGCCAGCTCTCCACAAGGTCTCACTCCTCTGAGAAACTCTCTGCACACCTGAACAGAAATCAGACTAAGGAGACTGCAAAAACTAATATGAACCCTACTGGATTTTAAAGGGACTTACCACCTCTCTCTGAGGGTCTGAGAAATGTTTTGGGGCATTTTAGGCAGGGTTGCGATTCTCTTAAATTCTGTAAGATTGTTTAAGAAAGAGCCAAGGAGAAGCTTTTGCTTCCAGTGCAGTCCCACTGGAATCTGAGTGGAATTTCCCCTGCTCAGATGGGGAAAGAAAGTAGCCTGCCCTTCCTGACACACGGTATCCCACACCTCCTTTTCCTAAACCATGAAACAGCAGAGCTCCAGTACCGACTCCACCTCTCAGCGCCACAGAGAAAGCTAATGCTGTAACAGGCAAGGACAGTGCAGCGTGGAACGTGGAACAAGACCCAAAAATAGCCCACAGAATAGACAGAAACAGTCAGAAAGGCAAATGTGCCGTGGAGAGCAGAAGGGAGGGAGGGAGCACCCGGGCCTCTCCCACCAGTGCATGTCAGTACGTGGAATGGTGCATCCGGCTCAGGAGAGCAATGACCCAGTTCCCCAGCTGGGACCCCTTCAGCCACAGGAAGAGTTCATACAAGTTGATCTGCCACAGGCTCAGGGCTTCTGTGAGTGAGATCTGGGCCCTCCTGTAAAGTGAGTGACTCTTGCTCCTCTGGTACCTAGAAGGAGAGAAACAGCTGCATCAGATCCAGCAGGATGCAGCCCAGCGGGAAGATGACCTGTCCTACATCTTCAGTACAACCGACCCTCCCCAGGGGACGGGAACGTCCCACCTCTGGAGAATCACTGTCAGTGGGGACCCCTGGGAGTAGGGATTTTCTCCAAGTAATGTTCCTGAGGAGCTGGGGACTGCCCTCCTAGCACGAATCTGGCAGAAGAGACAGCCTGCTCCCTTGTAAGACTGGTTCTCTGCCCACTGCACATAGTGACCCTGGGCCATGGCATCCTCTGCTCCTATGCCCAGCTTCTCTTCAGCTAACAGGGACAGGTACACACCCCCATAGCCCTTACTGGTAGCACACTCATAGAAGTCCAGCAATCCTGACACACCGGTTCCAGGAAAAGTAATTCTCCACCTTTCTTTAGAAGCAGAGGTTAACTGGGCTTCATAGGTCCCTCGTCAGCCAGAGAAATAACTGTTATTTCTTCTGCAAGGAGGAGGAATCTGAGGCAGAAGTGCATTGACTCATAACACTCACAGATGGAAATCACTTGCATGACTCCTGTTCCTGGCTTTTAAACATCAGCCTGATCTTCACAGTCAGCCCTATCTTCTCAATCAAGCTACAGAAACTGGCAGCAGTGAACTTGCAGATCTTTCCTACCCAGAAATACTTCCCAGTGGTGATGCCTGTAATGGGCAGGAAGCCCCTTCCCCTCCTCTGGAGGGGCCAAACCCTAAACCCTTACCCTAAGGGCTCCAACTCCATCCCCGTCCCCAGCCCCAGGGTGACAGACCTGTCCTCTGGAGAGGCTGATGGGCATGAGAACAGCACAGAGGCCAAGAGGTATAACTGAGCAGGGGTAGGACCACAGCAGGTGTGCTAATAAGTGCAAGAGGTCCACAGCTAAGAGTAAGAGGTCAAGAGGTCAAGTTAGGCTTTGTCAGGGCCCCGAGTGGGGGGCTCTAATAAGCCTTAATGGCCCTGACTAGCCTGGGACCTCCCCCAACTCTCTGCTCATAGGCCCAGGAGCTCCAGTTAATCTCAGGCCTGCACCTTCAGTCCCTGTCTGAGCTACACTGGAGAAGTAATGGTCCCCTGCTCATGCTCTGCTATGAAGCCCCTTGACCTGGACCTCAACTCACATACTGACCTCTTGGCTTGACCTCAGCCCTGTCTTGTCACCATGGACCTGCCTGACAACCACTGGACCTGATCTACGGATTGACTTTCTGGTTTGACCTTGGACCTGCCCTGTTATCATGATGTTGCATTATGATATGGACTTTTGATTGGACCTGACCACCATCTCAAGGTCTGCCCTCCTCGCCTTGCTCAGCTACTGTGGGACTGGGCCCTGGCTGGCCTGCTGGCCGTGGGATCCCCCCGGCTCCTGGTCCCCAGGGACAGCCAGCCCCTGCTGCTCTGGTGCCTGGAGAAGAGACTCACGTGGAAACAGCTCTGATGCAGCAGCGAGACATGTTGAGGAAGGAGCTGGCACTGGCCCGTGTGTGCAGGGCTGACTCAATCCCCCTTAACAAGTCATTGGTCTTCAGCAGCAGCAGCATCTGGCGGGGGACGTTGTTGAGGAGCTGAGTGATCTGGGGTAGGTAAGCAGCAGCGTTGGACCGGATCTCCACATCCTGCGGCCAGCCGGGTCATGTCAGAGAGAAAGAAGAGAGAAGCTGAGAGTGCATGGGAAACCCAGGTCCAGATGCAGCTGAGATTTTGCAGGAGACGACTGTTTTTCCAGACCATGACTCTCGGCCAGAAGCTAAAGAGCTCTTTGTCCTGCTTTCCTGCAGACACCTGTCTGTCCCAAGCACTCACAGCACAGTCACAGATCACTCTTGCCATATCCTACCTGCCCCTTAGTGAGATAAGGCCCTGTTCCCTCACTGGCAGGATCAATAGCCTCTCAGGAGAACAGGGCACTCACTGCTATCTCAGTTCTTGGCCCCAGGCAGCCCACAGCAACCATGTCTCACTACTGCCCTTGCAGCCTTCTGACTGAGTCTCACTTCACCAGCCCCAAATCTAGCAGAGCTGCAGGTAGCGCAGGACTGCTCAGGAAGGTGGAGGCATGCTGCAAGGACAACCAGGCTGCTCCTTGTCTTGCTGTGCCATGCAACTGATGGCTTTATGCTATACTGATTAAGCTGTTTTCCAAGGCCTAGTTTAGTCCTCTGTCCTCAACACAACCCAACAGAGGTAAGAAAGCATTATGCAGTTAAGCATCATGCTAACCCAGAAGATCAAAAACTGTCATCTGTCAGACTAAGGATCTATCTAGACCCTGGTCTGGCAGCAGCCAGTAGCAGACACTTAAGGAAAGAGTGTAAGACCAAGGCAGGCACAGAGTGATCCTTCATGTTCCTTGGTTCCCCAGCTTCCAACACATACACTGCCCATGGTAAGATCCCAGTGATAACCGATGGGCTACATCCTGAGACACTTAAGATGGGCTCCCCTCCAAACATGAGCCACCATAGCATGCAAGACAGCCAGCTCCCGCTCTTCTGCCTCTTTTTAGATCTGAGAGTTCCCCCACCATCCCCGTAAATGCAGGAGAGCGTGGTGTGGAGCTGATTCCATACACATAACTGTGTCCCTACCTCTTCCTACAGAGGCCATGACATGAATCAGCAAATCCAAACAGAAGTCCCTGGAACATCTGAAATCTCCAGAATCCAGCAGGACACATGCAGAGGGCAGTAAATGACTTCTTACAGGAGGGAGGCTCCTTTGTGGGAAAGGGAATGGACAGCTCTAAAACCTTCTCTCCTCTGGAATGAGGGACAGCTGCCCTATATTTCACGATATGGGATCTCACACTCGCTCTTTGTGAACTTCAAACTTATTACAAAGGAACAGACCTGCACAAATTGAGTGTGCAGGTCATGACAGTCGGAGATGTGTACAGCTCACACACCACCATGGTTGCTTTGCTGCTGACAAATAAATCTTTGGGTCCTCCTGCCTCCGTCACTGACCAAATAAATACACAAAGCTTCAGCAACAAGATGCTTAGCTCTCCTAAATGTTAAATGTTTTGTTCCATTATCTGTTGGCAGAAAATTCCTCCCTGATTATCCCTTATCCTAGCCAGCATCACTGCAGAGCCTACTTTATTTTCTACACATAGGTTTTCTTTTCTATTTCTTTTCTTTTTATTTTTAGCTCCAGCTGCTTGTCCACATCACAAAACAACCACATGATCTGTCATCAGAACTGTCATTTTCTGTCAAGGGCAAAGCCTGTGCACAGAGGAAGAAATGAGCTATGCCACAGGACCTGAGAAAAGCCCCTTGGCTGCAGTCGCTGAGGCTGCTGCAGGATGCAGCAAAACACAATCATAAAATGAGATGAGATGAGGCTAGCGGCCACCCTGAGCAGTCAGCTGCCTGGCCTTGGCTTAAGGCAGGAACAGCTACACCTATGGCAATCCTCACACATTTGCCTAGCCTGCTCCTAAAACGCTCCAGTGATGTGACTCACAGCCTTCCCAGACCACCCTTGCCTTTAGATCCAGCTTTTCTCATGTTTAACCCCAATCTCCTTAGCTGAATTTAAACCCATTGCTTCTTGTCCTGTTTGCAGGAGTCTTTAACAGATTTGAAAATCACTACTACAACTCTTCTCAACCCACGCTTTTCTAGACTTTTTCTGCCCTAACTTGCTCAGACTTACCTCATGGGTTGCATCTGCTTGACCACTAATCCTTGTAGCTTCCTACTGGGCTCGTCTCAGTTTCATCAAACCTTTCTCAAGATGCAGTGCCCCAGACTGGACACAGCACTACAGATGATAGGATTTTGTTTCAGGAGGGCTGCTCCCTTGTCTCACAGGCTACTCTCATGTCGATACATCCTCACGCGCATTCTCTGGAGCTCTGTGCTGATGGTACCTGCCTACACAGTGCTTGGCTCTTGCTGCTGATATAATCTTTCAAATTCACCTCTAAACTAAGGGCAAGCAGCAGCTCATTTCCTAATGCCACAGCAAATCTGCTCAGCTCCCGGTTATCTGCTGCAGGATTATCCAGTTTCAGCATTAATTGTGTCATGCAGGCAAAGACAACAGAGCTGGCTCCATACACGCAATTCAGCTCAATGATGAAGTTCATTACCCAACACAAGGCACCATGCAGCTGCAGTTACACCTCTGGCATAACCTTCACAAGCCAGTTTAGGATAAACTCTGCTTGTTAACTCACATTCAACACTGGCCTTGCAGTATTGGAGCCAGCTCTGTGTGGATTCACTTCGGTGCCTCTGAATTTTTTTCTGGAGCTACCAGCTCTAGAACTCACCAGATCAAGCACAGATCTGCTAGACAGTCACTATATTGTTTCTGATATGCAGACAATTAACTCAGGTAGGAAGCAATCAAATTACTGGGCGAGGGTCCATTACCCAAGGTATCTGGCCTACTCATTGCTATGGATAATGGCAAGCCAGTGCAGCAAATTCTGCCACATCCATCAAAATGAAACACCAACCCAAAGGAATTTCCACAAGAGAATTTCACAGGACAATATTATAATGCTACTTAAATGAATTTCATCCTCTCTACTACAAATGCATGCAGATAAAAACAAACCATAGGATACAACATGTTTCTACCTACAGACACTAGTCCATTGGCTGAAATCACATCACTATATGCTCATCTCTAAAAACAGCAGAGTTGGCAGGGGCTGCTACTATTCTTAAGGTAGTGTGTGTGTGTCAGGAGTGTGGGGAGGCGTGAGAAGGATCCCAGCATGTGTGGATAGGAAAGGGTGGAGAATATAAGTGGCAATTTCCTAGATTTGCAGTGATTGAGTTGACAGGATCTGCAGTTAAGCAACCTTGACTCCAAGTTAATAGGGTTTCTGATTGGGAGGTAATTTCCAGGGGTTTTTAGGAGTTTGTATCAGTGCTGATAGTCATTTACATGAATAGTGATAATGCATTATCCTTCTCATGTCTTCCCACTAAGCCTTTATGTCTCCTCTACCTTAACCTATCCTCCTTGATGGTTCCCTGCACAGCTGCATTCAACACTGTTTTAAGAAAAGGCTGATCTACAAATGTTTCCCCTGCCAGAACTGGTGAACACTTAAGCCATTAAAATATTATACAAAATTTAAGCAGACCATGACAAGTGAAACTCGGAAATTAAGTTCTGCCACTATAAAACACATTGCAGAAGGAGTCCTGGCTTTTTCTAGCTCAGCTATCGATGCAGAATTTGCTACAGAGCTGCCAGGGGTTGCCCAGCATCGCTGCACTATCAGTGGTGCAAGTGGTTACAACAAAGAGAGAGACCAGAGGAGAAGGAAGGGCACACGATAGGGAAGGGCACACAGGACCTACCTCACTGGCTGAGACTGGCGACCGGTCAATGCCCCTGTTGACAGACTCCCAGGACCTGGCGGTCAGCATGCAGGCGAAGAGAGGGTACAAATCCCCTGCCCCAAGCCGTTGGCTGTACTTCTGCACCCTCTTCATATCGGCCTTGATGAGGGCCTGCCAAAGGCGGCAGTAGTCCATGCGGAATGAGTCACTCAGCACCTGGGGAGGGAGACATGGCCCCCAGAAGTCCACGGAGGACAGGGAACTGGGGGCAAAGCCTTGTGCTCCCTAGCTGTGCCCTATCCCCCATTTCAGAGCCAGGAAATGTCCTTGGAGGGTTATGGGAATAATAGGAAAAATGTATTCATATGGGCTTAGGGGGCAAGGCTACAGCTGCGTGTGCTCTTTCAGCCTGACACCCTCAGGCAGCCTCACAAGGCCCTGGAAGCCGCCCATAGCTACGTACCTGGTAGAGGCCATGGTCCAGGAGGATAATGTGGGCCTTGCCAGAGGCTGGGCATTTCTTCACTAGCACGTTGCCTGGGTGCGGGTCACAGTGCACAAAGCCGTTCACAAAGATCATTTCGCTGTAGAGCTTCCCCAGGTTGCGAGAGATCTGTGAGGAGACAGGAGATGGTCACACACTGCCACCCACAGCAGGGTGCCTGCCGGGGAGGGGAGGCAGCCCCGCGTGCCAACACTGCGGGGAGCGAGGGTCTGGTATGTGCCGATGTGCCCATGCAGAGCTCTTGCAGCTCCTCACACTGACAAATGCACAGAGTAGCTGCTGGCATCTACCGCAGGGTGACCCAGGGCATTCAGGGAAGGATCCATGCAGGGGGCACCATGAAGGTGTTTGTGGGGTCAGGGGTTATTTAAGGACACTTGCCTGGCATAAAAAAGAGAAAATGCCTGTGGGTAGGAATGGGTTTTCTGGTAATGAGGAGGGAAGTGAGACAACGGATAGGGGCAGAGAGGCATTCACAGGGAAGGCATGGAAAGAGCTGCTGGGGTGGGTGAGAGATGGCCTGGAGGAAGACTCAGGTGTTTCCATCCATGGATGGCAGCAGGACCCAGCGGAGAAGGGGTAGGAGGAGACTCAGCCTGTCCATCTGCTTACCAGAATGAACATGGGTTCCCTCTCCCCTCCCTCCATCACATTGTCCCCCACTTTCCCCCTTCCTTTCCTCAGACCCATGCTAATCTGATTTGCAATGTCTGTGAAGATGAAGCAGCACAGAAAGGCTGTTTAAATCATCCTGTCACTGCTGTGTCCCTCCATGCCACTGCTCCTTATCACCAAGAGATGTTATTAAAGTTAAAAACCTCCTAGGAGCAAGTAAACATCCCCAGGGCCTGGGATCAATCCCTTGCAATGCACTAACACAGCAGCCTCGCCCTGACATCCCACCGCCAGCCCTGCCTGCCATCAGAGAGCGGCATGGTGCTCCGCAGCAGAGTGCTGAACAAGCAATTAAAAGACAATCGTTATAAATGATTCCAAGCATGTCCCCAGCCACACAGTGTAAGCAGCAAACAGGCAGCTGTCCCCACAAGCAGAGGTGGTAGAAGAGGTACCGGGGATACTAACGACAGCTCGTCCTGCAGAAAACCAGACAGCCAGGGAAGGGCTTGCTTTACCCACCTCTGAAATGCAGCCACCTCTGAGAAGGGCGTTCGATATGAATAGTGCCCAAGTAACTACAAATGAGAAGAAAGAATGGGAACCCTTCCTTCAGCACACCAACAGGTGGGACAACCCTCTGTTTCTCAAGTGGGACCTGGAGCCACTGCTGAATCACGGAGAATGCTGCCCCCATGCCGAATCACCCACGCAGGTGGCGTAGCACAGCCCTGCGGTCTTCTGTAGTGCAGCTCCCCTAATGCCACAGAGGTATTATTGTAAGTACTGACTCAGAGGAATGATGTTTCCCTTCTGAATCACCAGCAGAGATCACTGGAGCAATGAAGTGACCCTTATAGGTCTCCTAGATCACCAAATTCTGAAATTGGATAGGACCAAAGTACCAGGTGCTGTGACCGCCTAGAAGAGCTGAGTAGCACTTGCTGACAGTCCAAGGATGTGCCAGATAGATAGTCTGTTTTAAGTTTTTAGCTGGTCACTCATTCACACAGCCTCCCAGGGACCTGCACACCAGGAGGAAGGGACTTGGACATCATGACTGATCATAGCATCAACGACAACACCTGCGCACACACTGAGTGAATGGCATTTTGCCCTCTCTGCCTCTGCTGTTTGCCCTCCAGGGACCTGGAAGAGCACAGAATTATTGAAGATGAGGACTTGGGGACAATCCGGGGCACAACGTGATACCTCATACCCATTAAACACAAGTCCAGACAGGGGCTAGCAGTTCTGCAAACCTGTTGGGTTGGTCATGGCTAAAGCCTGGAAAGCTATCAATTTGGGGCACTGGAGTATGGGCTGCTTCAGAGAGAGCAGATTCTCCTTCCATGCTGCGGTAATGGCATAGGTTGGGAAAGTCAAGCAGTGGAACAAGTTGCCCAGAGAGGTTGTGCAATCTCCATCCTTGGAGATTTTAAAGACCTGACTGGATAACACCTTGTGTAAGCTGGTCTGACCTCATAGCTGACCCTGCCTTAGCAGGAGGTTTGATAGGAGACCTCCTGAGGTCCCTTCCAACCTCATCCCAGGATCCTACAAAAACACCTCTCACCAAGTTATCCATGCCACCCTTGTAACAGCATCTTATGGTATGGCTGTAGGCTCCAGGTGCAGGGAAGGTCTCCCCTCCTGAGTCACTGTCAGCAGATAGGTTACTAAACAGATCTGTGATCATAGCCTTTTGCAGCCCATGATGCAACACAAGAGAAGATCGGGATTCATCTTTCCATCTTATCATGAAAACAGGGGGGTCACAGCCCTGTTCAGACCCACAGGTTGGGTCATGGGTACAAGACAATCTTCACTGCAAGATCCCCATCCTCTCTCCCTTCCCTGCTGTACTTCTATTTACCTCTTCCCCAGCATGCAACCTTGAGTATCTGCAGTAGTTAATTCATTGAAACTAGACTTTATGGCTTCTTTAAGAAAGAGGAACGCATTCTGTATAATTTAGTTAGCATACAGAAGATATGTTACAGGGATTTATGATAAAAGCATATAAACAGTCTTTACTTTTGAAAAAAAAACAATTACCCAGTGTAAGAGATGGAGCTGTGCTGCACACTTAAGTATTTTTGCATATTTTTGTCTGTTGACATACCGCTAAAATAGGATAAAAATTAAATTAAAATAGAAAGCACCAATACTGTCGAATTCTAAACAAAAAGGAAGGTTATATTTCTAGGGCTGAGAGTGTAATATGTGAATAGTGACCTGTCATTATAATTCAGACAAAAGGAGTTCATGTTTCTAGAGAAAAAGTTTAGGAAAAAAACATGAAACCTTTATATACATTAACTCTCCAGTACTGTGCCCCATCACTATGGGCCTTTATTCTACCCTTGCTGAGAAGGCCACTGGATAAATAACATATACAGAATTCACTTTGGAAGAATGCAGTTAGGTAAAATGAGAAAACAAATATGTGAAAACCTCTACTCAGGAGAAGGGAGGAATTCAGCACGCATTTAGGCTGTGTAAGACCTCAGGGTGAAGGTGCATTGCAAATTAGACAAAAGGTTGCAGTGATTTACAGAAGCAAAGACCAAAGTAAACACATAGGCATTTTGTTATGACACGGAGAGGTCATCATTCCTCTCCCTGTTTATCATCCAACATGATGAGGTCCTTATCATTACTAGGGTCCCCCAGCATTGTGCTGCTACACATTGTAAAAAAATAATAATCACCCGTGGAATCCTGCGTTCACTTCCAGGCACCTCATTAACAGAGAGATGCAGACTACACAGAGTGAGTTCAGAGAAAGCAAATAAATGAGCAGGAATTTACTTGGGAAAAAGATTAAAAGAGCTGAAGATTCCAAAGTTGGCTAAGGAATGTTAGAGGAGGGGCAGTCCACTGATGTTAGAAGGTTCGAATAGCAAGGAAGCAGAAGCACTTGTAGCACTGGATGTGCTACAAGGAACACAACTAGGCACAAGGGGGTGTAATCAAGAATGGCATAATTTAGGCATAACACATAAAAAAAAAACCTATGCTAGTCAGCAAGCAGAGCTGAGCTTGGTATGTGAGGATGACACCAGACTCGGGCTCTGGCCAGAGGTGTGTCCTTGCCTATTGCCAGAAGGTGGGTATTGCCTTTTATTTTCTTTTATTGCCTAAAAGAAGTTCAATTTGTTTGTGCTGCAACAGAACATGATGACATGGTGACTACAGTCACCAAGTGAGCCTGTGGCCTCACCAGTCAATGCAAATAGCAACCTGCCATTGCCACATTACATGATGTGACCATGACACCGTGTCAGGCAAACCACACATTTTCAGCCCAATGTTTTCATTTTGAAAAAAATGTAGCTGAGGAATAAACAGATTGCAGACAACAAAATGGAGAGTCAGCAGCCTGGGCAAAAACAATGGAGTGACAGATACACGTATAACAGTCAGACTTGGAGTAACTCTTCACCAAACTAAGCACATGAAGTTCATTTTATGTACTTAGTATGGCAAGGATGCTACATGTCATAAACTATCCTACACAAGTAACAAGCCAATACAGAAGAAAATAAGAACGCAGTGCAGACATTAAGGATTGCTATTGTACAGTATCACATAGTCTCTCTATAAACTGGTCAAGTTCACTGGAAATAAGTAAGATGGAAAGCATCACTTCAGATGCTGTTCCAAAAATTCACTCTTTAGATGGTCAGAACCTTTCTCCTAAATCCCAGCCTAGTTTTAATGATGTCCAGTTTAAATCATTTACTTAGCTAACATAACCCTAGAGTGTAACTAGTTCCTTCCCTCTCCAGTATTTACTACTCCAATGTGTTCACCAGCAGGATAATTATCAGCATAAATACAGCATAAATATTGCCCCATCTCTACAGGATACTCCTTTATCTGATGTGTCCTAGGTGTCAACCTGCCTTTTACACAGTCACACTGCACTGGAAACACACACTTACCCTGCGATTGATTAATATCCCAAAGTTCATTCTAATATGTCGCTTCCCTCTGATAAACTCCCAGCATATTTAAGAAATGCTTCTTATTAGTTTTTAAGCACATGGCTTTTCACTTGATATTGCTCATTTTTATCCCTTTCTATCATTTCAGTTCTCAAGGCCACCAAGTGCTATTGCTACTCTGGTCCTCCTCTACAATGACAGAACCTCCCAACTTGGTGTCATCAACAACCTCCTTCACACAGTTCTGTTTGTGTCGAGGTCATCACTGAATTTATTAAATAAGATCAGTTTGAAGAGCTAACCTCACAAAACTCCACTAAGGTAATTTCTCTCCACCATTGCCTCTATCAGTTTCTTACCTACTTTGCAATTTCCTTACTAATCCCCACCTTTTCTAGTTAACCAACTCATATCCAGTGTACCAAGTATTTTACCAAGTACACCTACTGCATCTCTGTCACCTAATTCAGAGGATCCCAAGCTGTAGTATAGGTAGCAGCAGTGATATACTTCTTCTTGTATATGTACACAGCTGCAAACTGTTGCTGCCATCAGGTTTGAAAGCCTAGACAACCTGTTACCCTCGCATGATCCACGAGGAGCTACTTTTGATGAACCCGTACTATATTCCCTCGCACACAGCCCCATAGCAGCAAACTCCTGGGCCCACACCAGCCTCTGTATGCAGCTCTCCTCTTAACAAATCAGCACACGCAGCTGACAGAGCAACCTGACAACAACACAACACTGGAAAGTCCATCACAAGTAAGTATCTTTACAAACACCAATATGCAATAGTTAGCAAGAAACTTCTCAGAAAGGAAAGAATGCATGCAAATTTGATCCTATGAATACTCCTACAGTAAAAAGATGGCATATATATCATGTTCATGGGTAGCTGCAATGTAACAAACCAGCGCGGGTTATGCAGGGAAAGTCACTGATAATTTCCTGGCCTTGTGAGCAAGCTGGAGCGGTCCTGGCTCCATGCCTCCAACTGACATGAAGAAAGGCAAAGAAAAAAATCCTGTGACATGGTCCTGTAGAGCTGATCTCACCGCCTGCCCCTGATAAGTCCCAGATGAAACTGCCTGATAGGGCATCGTCCCTTCCTGTCCCACCTCCATCTGTGACTGTCTCTTTAGATCAGGAGCAGATACTAGTCTCTGGCCTTAATTTGGCTGTAATATTTGCCAATTATTTTAAGAGATGGCGACACTAACTTCTATTGATCTCATTAAAAGTAAAGGTCGTTGTGCAGCTCATTTCTCAGGGCTCAATATTACCTCCTCAGGCCAAAATAATAGCATTGATTTTGGAACCTTAATCGAAGGTTAATTGGATTGAAGAGTGTATTGGGTTTTTGCTTTCTTTCGTTGTTGTTATTACAGCCATCATCTAAGGGTTTGCTTAATCCTGCTAGGGCAATCCTGCCCAATTAAACTGGTGTCAAATTAGCAAAGGGTGCGGATGGAGAAGAGCCACAATTTGGAGCCTGCTCTGTGCCTCTGCTCTGAAACGGCTCCTGTCCGTAGCAGATTAGGATGGTCACACACAAGAGATCTGATTTCACACCCTGCCCTCTGTGATCTGGTTGTGAGGATCAAAACACAGTGCTCTGTAATGCAGTACTATCGCTATGCGCTGATCTAGCGTCACAGCAAGGTGATGTCTGGACACACACGATGTCATTAAGATACAGGAATAGTTTTTAGGACTCCTGGAGTGTAGTCCTAGCATGCCCCGTTCTCTCTGTTGGGGACTGAGGAAATTATTTTCCTGCTCAATGCCCCATCTTCCACGGCATTTAAGTGGGGAGAAATATTCTGACTTATCCGCCCAGGGAACTGAGGGACTAACTTGATAAGTTTTTACAGATTCTCAAAAGGACACAGGTAGAGAAGACCAGTTATTGTTTATTTAATTGTTTCTTGCATCTCTGTCAGACCCAAAATGGCCATAGGGATCATTTTCCCTTGGCTTTAAATGTAGTCTTATTTCCTTGGATTTAATGTAAAGCATCTTGCTGAGACTTATGCAATTGATTGACACTGATGCTTGAGACTGACTTTCAGTAAGAAACGGGTTCATGTGTAATTTAACTCTTTTACCTGGTGTCTTTGCACAGTTCAGAAGCTGGAAATGCTGGAGGTCACTATCCTTGCTTACCAGTGCCTTGTGAATTTTCATTAAGCTTCAGACAAGAGGAAATGTAGAAGAATTTGCAAGGAAACCTCTCTCCAGACTGAATCAGCAAGTGCAAAGAGCAAGACTAGCCATTTTCCCCAGAAACAGTGTTCTTCTCCATGCTCCATTTCATCTAACACTTGAGTGTTATAAGCACAAATACTTGAGACATGAGAGGTTTCCACACTTGCGCTGACAAAGGGATCCCACCCTGGGAAATCCCACTTAAATTTTAGCAGCTACAAGGCAGCAGCTCCTGACTCTTGGCAGAAGGGTAAATCCCAAACTGAAAGCATATTTCAAGTTGCAAAGCTGTCAACCATGAGAAGGTAGCTGGGCTCTTTACTGAGCTAAGAGATACCGTTCCAGTGAAGAACCCGTTTAGTAACAGAAGGAAGCAAAAAGCCACAGTAGGATGGGGTGACAGATGGCAATAATTGCACACAGTAGCTCATCTTAAGTACCTTAGCTGTTTGCTTTCACTTCTCAGCTGGACAAAACACTTTCCTGACTACTGAATCATCCACAGCTCATGACCAGGCTCTTAGTGAGCTGAAGTACATGGCATCATTTCCTTTCCCTGACCCAAGTCCAAGCCAAGGCGATCATGAGGGACTCTCCACTTGGCTACCTGAGCTGGCTAGTTAGTTGGAGGCAATACAGCACATGCCACGAGTGCATCTGTAAGCTCCACAGCTCCCACAGCCTGCTGATCCAGCAGCCTCTGCGGAGATGGGCAGAGCATCCACAGGGAGGGACAGGGAGGACCCATGCAGCAGATCAGATATAATGTTAAGATTTGCATACAGACAAGATCTCTCTAAATGAATCAGGTAAAATCAGAATGGGTGCAAAAGGAGCATTTGTGCCATTTGGGATCTTCTTTAAAAGTCCATGCTCTAAGTAGCCTTGCTATCCTTCCCTCCCTCCTGTATACAGTATGCTACAAACATCTTGAGAGCCCCTCAGTCTTTCTTTCCTCCCTTCCCTGCTCTACCCACCTCTTCCAAATGTATCTTCCCAATCGAGATTGTAAATGCTCTCGTGTCTTGAAACAGGAACAGCCCAGTTTCCATGTGGCCCCGTTCTTAACCCTGCCATGGCCTGGTCTTCCCTCAAAATTTATGCCAGCTCATTTCTTGATAACTCCCCTCTCCAGGCTTCCCTCCCACTGTCAATATCCTAGCTGCATGCTCATCCTCAGCTACACTTGCACATGAATAAGTAACTGTTCCACAGGCAGATATTTCAGTGTTTGCACTTGTCTTTAGAAATCAAAGCCTTCTCTGATTAAATGCCATTACAATCCAGCGCTTGGACGGATCCAGAGAGATTAATGTGCTTTTGGGCAGCTTTAATGATAATCCTGCTACAGACGGTATTAAGTAAATGTCAGTAACCTGGTTTGAAGGGAGCTTTCACCTCAGGGATCCTTTCCATTTAGAGGAGAGAGGCTCAGCTTGCTTTTCAAGGCTGCATTGTCACACAAGAGAAATCCTGCTTAGTGAAGACTCCTCTTCCTCCGCCCAGTAAAACAAAATGGAGTAAGATGACAGAGGGATAGATAGATGGATAGATAGATAGATAGAGGTGATTTATAGGGACCTAATGCATCTCTTGAAAGCCAGAACAGCTGTATGTTATAAGCCATGCCATAGTTTTGAAACCTGGGTTGCCACCCCCTCATGTTCCTTTCAGTGTCTGCTGCCTTTTGCTCACTGCACCACCATGCCATGCAGTTCTTTACCCAGCGCATGAACAGCAGCAGCTGATAATGGACCTTGGTCATATTTGTCCCCAGTCTGCTGTACCTTGCCGGAGGAGAGATCTGGGGCATACACTGCTCCTACCTCATCTCAGCGGCCATAACAACAGACCTCGTTCCCCATCACACGATTCTGACAGGCTCGGTATTCCCTCCTTTCTACTGTTGCTTTATTGGCAATCAGTAAAAGTTAATCATTGATTTCGGGGGGTGGGGAGAGAAAAGGAAGAAAAAACAGCTCAGCACAGGCACTGAGAGAGCTTGCAGAAACTCAGTGCTACCACTGAGCTGAGTAACATCCTATACCTGACAGATTGCCAGAAACCTCTGAGGCTTATATTTTGCAGTAGTAGAAGTCTGTTGACGACTTTTTAAAAATTATATCTTAGCCCTCGTTTAGAGACCAGCTCAGAATCAGCAAAATATGTGGTTTCATTGCTGCATGGAACCTATTGTGCCAAGACGTCACAAAACGACCTTCCCAGAGGCATGGATGAACAAAAAAATGAGCTGAATTTTCACCCTAAATCTCTCCTATCACAAGCAAAAGCCTCTGCAAGTTAGCAAAACTGAAATGAGCTGCTTCTCTGCTTCATTTTGGCACATACTGGCAGCAAAATATCCCACTGAAAGGCTGAAGTCATTGAATTTTCCACCCTGACTGGCTGGAGAAAGCTATGGAAGATTGCAAAGAGTGTTTTTCCCTGGGCTTTTCCAGACAACTTTGCTATCTCCAGCAGTTTGAGAAAATTCAAAGAAGCAACCAGATTCCCAGGGAGCTACACTATGCTAGCTACCTTGATCTCAGAATGGATCTACTGTCTAAAATCTGTGAGGAAGCCCAGCTCAAAATCTGAATGTACATATTGCCCAAGAGTCCTCCTGCTAATGCATCAAAACAAGCCTTTCTGACTGACTGACTGTTTCAAGACTTGAGGAATATTCACTGTTGTATCTGAGCGCTGTGGGCTAGATTTGACCTCTGCCTTTAGAGCAGAAGAAAAGCATAGGATAAACTCACTCAAAGAAATGACGCTCTTGCTTTTGACCAGTTGACTTGTCCAGATGAATGGAGCTGACTGCATGTTCTGCCATGGACAAGGCTTTTAAAACCTCTCTTGATAGCAAAGCCCATGAGCTACCATGTTCTCAAGAGTCACACTATGGTGCTCTTTGCAGACCAGATGCATCATTGAGGCACTTACCTTGGTAAATACAAAGAAAGATCATCAGTACAAAATAGACACAGAGAAGGAGTTGTGTCTACCTCTGATCAGCTGACAATGACCTCTGTGATGCCCTGATGAGAGGGAGGAGGAAAACCAGTGACCCAAATGCTCCAAATTCTTCCTGATGGAGACGTGAAAGGAGAGAGACTGCACTATCTACGGGTGAAGTTGTATTCATTGAAGAAGTCCCTTGAACGAAAATGGACCAGGCATCTTGCAGGGAAGAGAGCATCGTTCGCTATTACCCATTGACCTTGGCTTGTTGATCACAATTACAATGGAAAGACAGTCTCAAAATCTGCTTTAACCTTAGACCTTCCTTTCCTGTATTTCAGTGGAGAAACACATGAAAAGATGTCTGCCTTTCTGCCTGCAGAGATTACTAGAAAATACTTCATTGACTTCTGCAGGGTGCAAGAGCAGAGGAAGAGGCAAAGAGAAACAGGCAGAGAAGCAGGCAGGTTACTGAGTCCTCCACCTGTGATTTGGCTGAGCTCTTTAGGCAGAGAAAGAGCTGCATGCTGACTCAGGGAGGCAGCTGAGAAGATGATACACTTAATGGTCTCTCCTTGTGGGGCATACCAAACTCACATTTCCCCTCCCTTGAGAGGTCTTCGGCATGTCTCTAACTGATGCCACATGAACTTTGCCATGGATAGACAGGGAGCAGAGAGGAGGAAGAGCAGAGAGAGAGGAAGCGTTCAGATTTCAGAGGTAAGTGGATGGACAGATATAAGTACCATTGATTTTATGCCGTAGCTCTTTGATAGGCAGTCAACCAAGTGCAGCTTTGAGGCTCATCTGTAGGTCACCAGGGGAAAGCAAGCAGCAGTGCCTCAGTCAGCACTCACTGACTGGGAGGGGTGGCTTGACACACTGTCCAATGGCTCAAAACCCTTTCTGCCAGCATCTTCTCAGCCCTTCTGGGAAGTAATACCTTTTTTCCCTCAAGAATCTCTCAGCCACGGAGAATCCAAAGGGCTCTCCCGACTTCATGCCACACATACAAACTATTTCACTTGCTGGGGAAATGTAGCCTCTCTGTAGGGATGAAATCTGGCAGCTGTTTAATGAAGGGCTGCAAAACTACACAGTAATGTAGGACCAGGAAGTAAAGAAGAAAACCGTTGCATTCAGAAGAAAAAGGGAGATTTTGGAAAGCAAAAGAAAACAACCCATGTCAGAATATTATGCAAAGCACCATGGCTGAGGCTCCAGCACTCTAATAACTGTGATCATATAAGACCTATGATTTATACCTCCTGCACAAGGTGACAGCTGTTGGGATATAAAAGCTACATCCCATGCATTTGTCCAGGAGAAAGTTAATGCAGAAGAAAGAGAGGGAAAGAAGAGAGACAAAAAGAATCAGAAGCTGAAGTTGTTCCTTTAGGATAACAGGAACTGCCATCTTGGAACAAACCATGGGTGTATGTAATACAAGAGCATGGTCATCTTTCACTGTCTGTCTCCTTGAAGATCCCTCTAGCTGTGCAGCCTACAGGAGAGTGTTCCCCAAAAGGGGTTATGTACTTTTCCCAGAAGCACAGGAACTGAGATCTCTCAGATTGATTGTTCTGTTCACATCTGTATGTGATCCCTTTTCTGCCCCCTCCTGTCCTGTCAGCCTCTGTTTTGCATTGCCCGCCACGCCCAATTCAGAGATGGCTGAGAAACTACCTCATTGACATTGATGCCATTCCTCTCCATGTAGGCCCTGTCATTCACCTGTCCCCCTTCCATAAACTCCATGAGAAGGACGCGCCTTGTTGAGAGCTCCCAGTAGATCCTGGGGACCTGAAACAGGAACACCTGGGTTAGGTCAAACAACAGGCTGTGAAAGCAAGGAGAATATACCACACACAACCCAGAAAAGGAGTAAAAATGGAAGAGGCTGAAGTGAGGACTTGTTTTTTTCCTGAGCACAAGGGAGGTAAATCTATCTACCAGCCTGTTCCCCAGGACAGCAGCAATGTGTGCACGGACAACACACCAATTCAACAGCAGCAGGATGTGTCCTTGTGCAACATTTCTGGCCATGCTCTACAAGAGTTTGACCACCTCCCACTTCCACTGATGTCCGAGAGCTTTCTTATCTGCTCTGCAGCTCCTCTAGCTGGGCTGTTTAACTACTACCTATTGCAAGTTTCTGAATCATCCACTCAGCTCCTTCAGACAGGAACTGCATCTCGTTTGCTACGCACAGGGCCCACTCATGCAGCTCTAAAGATGATAAGCCATCGTCATAAATTGTACCTCTGCAGTGCCCATTGGAACACAAACGCCTTTGAGCTGACAAACCCTGCATACTTAGGCCATCTGCAATTGAACTGGGAGAAAAATCAAGTGTCACAAATAAGGGGCCTGTCACATAAACCCTAGGAGACCCTTAACTATCTTATGGCCAACGTGACACAGTAACAAGTGTAAAATGTCAAAGCACTTTTCATTCAATCTGCAGTAAATCAAGCTGAGTGAGGTACCAGTAAGAGGCCTGGTGTCACCCAGGGAGGCAGTGATGCAGACGTCGCTTAGGCTGGCTCCCCCTTTTCCAGCCTCTCTCACAGGTACATTTTACCAAAGATATAAGGGAACTCCACCCATTCCCATTACTGTGCCCCAGTAGAGAGATACACATTTTGGATCCTGTAAAGAGAGAGCCAGCTGTGCAGCCCCCTCTCCTCACCTGCCTGACTCAGCTGTGGACTTAGGACTCGCACACTGCTTGAGATCAAAGACTCCTTTGCTGAGCAATTCCAATGTCCCTCAATCCCACCGTTCAAGACTCCTGGAGTACTTTGCATGTTAACCTTGACTTTGATGCCAGGGATCCACTATGAGCAAGAGGGATTCAGTTACTCGCAGCCTTATCAGCTTACCTGGATGTCCATCCTTTGCAGTTAGATCGGTGAGAAAGCGAACCAACTCCAAAACTAAGTTTCCCAGCCCATCTAGCTCACTGATCCCTGCTGCCTTAGACAATTTCAGATGACACTCATTCTTGTCTCAAGATTTACAGGGGCAAATTGGTGGGCTTGTAAAGCACTATCCATGCTCTTGGAGATGCCTCTCTCACTCACAGCTGAATTCTTCAGTGACTTTTTTAATTACTCACAGATGTTTGGCTGTAATGCTACTGCATGGAAACAATTTATCTCTGGCTTTAAAAGCTCAAACAGGTTCAGAGCACAAAATCTACTTCTCAGCTTTCTAGCGTGTTTAGGAAAATTAATGACACAGGAGCCCAGTTCTTCCGTTGCCTTTGGGTGATGAACACGTCTCTGAATTGGCAGGTCAGACGGGAGGATCCATTATTTAGCCATCTCAAGCCATTTGTTATTGTTACACATATTGATATCATGATAGCTCCTTAACCCAGCAAGGAGGTGATTGGCCGTCTCCATGGGGATTTACTTCACAGTATCCTAGTTACAGCCGCAATGGATACAGCTCTCCAAGGTGCATCACTTCTGATAAGCGTCCACTCAGCAAAATCATTGGCCTTTAGCCTTCTGTAGCCCTGGTGGCTCTTAGCTATCTGTGTCTATAGGAAGGCCACTGCTGCCACTGGGACTGCCCCAAACCTGGAGTCAGGTGACAAGGAATTATAGCCCTTGCGTGGAGGAAGCAAAGAGAAAATGGATGCATCAGCCTGTGAAGTCTAACAAAAACTCACCTCATTTCAGACATCTGTCACTTCCATCTTGGGACTTTGGCATAAAGAGGAGGTAAAAACCTCATTTTGATGTGTGTATGCAGGGAGTTCAAAGGAGGGCGCGTTTTTTGCTGCCTTTGTGTATGTGCAAATGCAGTTACATCAGTGACCATGCCCACAGCACTGTGTGTGCTTGACCATACTTGTGTATTTCCAGAACACACACAGTGGAGGCTTGTGCCTCTTGTATGTCAGCAAAAGGTTTGTGCACATCGACTTTGAGGATGTGAGATCATGTCTGCAAAGAAGAGGATGTGTATGTTTCTCATTGTACTTGAGACATTTGTCAGTGACCTCAGTCAGCGTGTAGCAGGGAAAGCGGAGTAAGAGTGTCAGTGAGGAAGAGCACAATATGGATGCAGCTGAGTTTGTGTATGAAGGTAACATGAAGGCATTAGCCATGGCTGTGTATGCAGGATGTATGTTCAACTCCAGAGTGAGAACGTGTGCTTTTTTGCAGGAGGAAAGATTTGTACAAACATGTTTCCTCCTGAGATACACAGTGTACCAAATCCTATTTGACATCATCA
The DNA here is from genome assembly GCA_020745775.1 of Theristicus caerulescens. NCBI lineage: Eukaryota > Metazoa > Chordata > Aves > Pelecaniformes > Threskiornithidae > Theristicus > Theristicus caerulescens. The sequence goes on along the minus strand of CM036564.1, from coordinate 47,198,863 downwards.
GCTTCAGTCTAGCTTTCCTGTTTTATGTCCTTTTCCTGACCCCAGTTGAGATAAAGCCCAGGAAAAGGTACCATCAGATGGCTCAGCAAAGAATGGCAAATTCACAGGTCTCTGGACAAGTTCAGAAACAGTGTTTGGGGAAATGAATAGCAGGCTCCAGAGACTGCTGGCCCCAAGCCACCATTCCTCATCCAATATACAGTGCCTACAGTAGGAAACAGACAAGGAGGAAGCATGTCTCAGAGCAGTTTCTGGTCCATATCAGCAGAGCAGTCTAGGATGAACAACACAGAGGGGCTGAACTCCATTCTCCTTCTGTATGGTTCCTCCAGGTGGTGAATGAGGTGCACAAGACACATAAGGTGAGACTATTAATGCATATACATACACAGAAATATGTGTTCCCTCACCTTCAGGAAGTCAAAGTCCTTGAGCATATGAGCAACCTTCTCAGCATTTCTGCCTTCATTGAGGAAATCCAGCTCCAAGGGCAGATTCTTCTTAGCTTCTTCCACCAGCCACATGAACTCAAAATCTGGAAAGATCTGCTTCACGATCAGGAGAAGAACCTGAGAACAAGGAAACACACAATCAGCTGCATCCTGGCTCCAAAACCACGCTGCTACTCACAGTGCTGTTTTGATGGGATTGTTCCATGTAACTTACAGACAAAAAAACCCAACCTGCACCCCAAGTGCTTGCAGGGTTCCTGCAGTATCATAACACAACACATGGTGTCATGCCTTGGTTGTGCAACACAAATTTTGGCTTGCCCTTCCACACAGGCATACCTAGGAGTTAAATGGTGGCACAGACACCAAAGGGAGCCCAGCTGCCTGCTGCCTAGAAGTAAGAGAACAAAGCCCTGGAGAAGAGACCACATGGCCAGATCTCGTCAAGGGCATGGCCCAGGAGTGACTCTCTTCCGAGTCCTAGAATTCTACAAGTCACTGTTTGGTTTCATTCAAACAACCCTCAGACAATGCAGAAGAGGAAGATCTAAAGTAAGACTTGTCACCTGTATGTTACTGCTTCCACTGCTGAGCAAGAACTTTGCTAGCACAGAAAAATCCACTGGGCAGTTCAGACAGTCGAGTTTGGATACAGGTAGTAGGCTACAGGTCTTTAAAGGACACTTCTGGTGGGGGTCAGAGGGCAAGTTGCTCCTCAGCGTCAGTCACAGCCATCCTCAGCAATGCTGAGGTGGTGTTTTCTAAGTATCACATATCTACCACCTGGCATCCTCTTCTTCTTAAAGGGATTATGTATTGAGCTGCATAGGGCCTTGAAAAGCCCAGCAAAAAGTTCCTGGAAATGTTTGCTTAAAGCAACATTGAAGGGGCGAATGATGAGCAGTCCTTCCTGAAGAAAATCAAGATTATGTAATTGCAGGGCATCATCAAAGCTGCACAGCAGCCAAGCATGCTTTCTGTTCAAATGAAGGGCCAGCTTCTCAACCAGTGTCACAAATTTACACAAGCTGACAATTTGGACCATATCTTAGGGAAAATAATTCGTTTGGCTTTTTTTAACTACTTGAGTCATAAAACAAGAATAAAACATACAAATGCAATCCACTTTTCTGTCTTTGTCTTACTTGTTCTGTACATCCAGCTGAAAATGAAAACAGACTCCTCAGTGTGTTCCTGGACAGTTTCCCTTTCTAGATCTCCACCGCTGAGGTGGGAATTCCTGCACTGCAGGAAGAACATTTAAAGCACACACAGAAAGCTGCTATCATTGAAATGTACGACAAAAAATAAATTTATGAACCATCACTGCTCCTGCTCAGCTGTGTGAAAACGTTTGTTCTCCACCCCTGTCTCTACTTCTCTTATCTAAATGTCAGTTCCAAACTCAATGTTCCTTTAAAAATGTAATCACCAGGTTCCAGACACTATTGAATGATTTTTCTACTGTTATATCCAGAGGCATAAATCCTTTCAAATTTATGTCACCCAAATGAAATGTAACCAGCGATCTTCATGAACGTGTACATAAACTTTATAGGGGCTGCAGGATTATTTCATTGGTGCCTGATGTGAGAAAATTCATGCATTGTTTTTTGCTTTCTTTAAATGCTCTTTAAATCAATTTGCCAACTTGACCATCAGCAGGGACATACTTAACACGTATTTGGCCTGTCCCTTTTCTGACATCTCTCTAACATATTGTCTTGAAACAAGTATTGATATAAGAAGAGCAGTGAGGTATCTCTCTCTGGATTTATCAGATGCTGTACTGATTTTTAAAGAGTCAGCACCGATGCTATGAAACCTCAAGTGAATTTAGGAATTTTCCACCTAGCTTTTCCCATTCAGATTCCTTCCCATCAGTCTCTAAATAAGACCATCTCCATCAATATTTAAATCAACCTCCTACCTAGCTGCAATGTCTGTCTGATTCTTAAAGGACCAGAACCTCAGTGCACATAACCTGGCTTTCAGTGCAGCCTACACAAAAACAGTTCCACACAAGGATATGATGATACATGTAAGCCAACACTCCACAAGACACCCTTTAAAAACACGACTGCATGTGTCATGTCATGAGCTACTTTCCCATAGCTGTGTGTACACAACAGATCTCGAGGATGACAAACTAGGCTGTCTGTAGAGGAAGGACAATTAGGTTAACAGGTTGGACTAGATGATCTCAGAGGTCCTTTCCAACCTTAATGATTCTATGAAATAGCCAAAAGGAAATACACTGGTTTAGTTTCAAGTTTCCCAGGAAGATTAGTCTAAAAACAGAAAAGACAGGAATAATTCTAAAATTATTTGTTTAAATTTCTCTTACCAGTATAACCATCAATCACAGCAATATAGCGTGAGGGGGGATTTTTTCTGTTATATCCACTGTTAAAAGTGCAAATGTCCCAAGGTGGATTTAGGTCTTCGCCCATTCATACACAATCCTTTTATTGCCCTGGTCTCACAGTTTTTCATTACCTTGCACATCCTTCTTCCTTGACTGCTTAGTTTCTGCTACCCTGTCCTGGGCAGGAGTGAAGGATGCCGTAAGCCTCCTGAGAACTGCTGTGCATGTGACGACTCACAAAAGCAAACTTATCTGGCACACCACTGCAGTCAGTCCTGGAGAGGACCTGAGCCAAATCCAGATCTACAGCTGGACCCAAAGCGAGTTCAAACAGTTCTCTGTTCTCAAACCAGCACTGAAACAGACATATCCCATCTTACTGGGATATCTTTATTGAACCCAAAAATTTATTTCACTACGAGTTCAAAATAAATGTTCAGCTGCAAACTGATGTGCTCAAGCTGGAGCCAGCTGTGTTTCTTTGCAGACTAGCCAGGATTGCTCAAAGCAGGGTGTTTTAGCTGCCTAAAGAAGCTTTAGTTATGTGCTCCTCTGAGAGGGTGCTGGCAGGATCTTTGATTCCTGACCTCCTGTGATGGAGAACTGTGTGTCATTGCATCAGCAGTACTCTCTAAACACTTATCAGACCCCCTCAGCTTAATCTTTCCCTCTTTAGTCCCATGGCCATACTTGTCTGCCAATGGATGTGCACTTTACATACAGATATAGGCTTACTAGGAGAGCTGAAAGCTTTAGCATTACCATTCACAGACCTAATGCTTCCCCTCTCCTCCACCTCAGCCCTGTCTCCATTTCCTGTTCCCTACTGTACCACTGGCATCTTTGAATACTGCAACGCAGTGCAGTGCCACAGCTTTTCTCCAGTCCCTCCCTTCAATGGACTAGACTTAGAAGTTTGGGAGAAGCTACAGCATTGCACTGGGAACATGAGTGGTACCCACCATTCAGGAGAGGAACAGGACACAGGCACTGAAACTTTTTTCCTAGCTGAATCCCTCATTTGTGCATCTGCCCCTGTTAGGTGACCGTCTCAATTTTTCAGTGTTTTTGTTTCCAGCGTGAATCAGCCCAGCATTAAGGAGCTGATCAAGAAACAGAACTGAATCACAGCAAGCTCAGCCACTGTTGAATCCACACTGGAATTTAACTGAAGAAACATGCTAATCATGGAGAATGGTTTTTCCTTGGCCACACAGCCCTGACTGCAAGGGGAACTGAGACCAGTTTAATCCACCAGTTAATGGGCACACAGGCAGAAGCGAGACTTCAGGACTCACTCTTTAGTTTTTAAATCTCATATGGACTTATTCAGATGTTGTTCATGTTTACCTGTCTTCTCCTTCTGCCTTCCTTCACTCTTACCCTCTTGTTCAGCCTCTCCACCCACACAATCACCCTCACTGCAATCCTCACCAACTTTCTGTATTATTCCCGTAAGACAGCATTTATCTTTGTGGAGGTTTCACAGCTACAGGATGGTGTTGTTATACCTGCTTACACCATGGGTGAATGTGGCCCCCACACGTTTCAATGGCAATTGCTCTGTAAGTCAAAGTCAACAGGTAGTTTTACCTCCATGAGCAAAATATCCTTGGAGCTCTGAGCTTGGACCTTTGGGTGCTGAATTTTCACTGCCACCGTTCTCCCATCCTGCAGCACCGCCTTGTGCACCTGGGCTAGCGATGCTGCTCCCAGGGGAGTGTCCTCAAAACTCACGAAGAGCTCTTTTATCTGCCAGGAGAAGAGAAAGAGGCATCAGCTTGGGGTGCCAGAGACTATCCTAAGGAAAGCCCTGCCCACAGGCCAGAGACAGCGTATGCCAAGCAGGCTCAGCCCTTTCATACTTCCTCTGTTCCCTGCCTGAGCCTTGTCACTGCTTGGACTCCCAGGGAAGCCCGCCAAGCACCAAAGTGCCCTGGAGATACTCTGCTTATGGAAACCTGTGGCAGAGCCCCAGCAGCACATTTCATCTAGAACATGGAGCGGCCAGGCAGCACGTGAGAGACCCCACCAGGCTGTCCTGAAAACAGGTTGGAGTGATTATGGTCAGCATCCTTGGATGTTACTGGGTGCAGAAGCCAACAGCTGTCCCTTTGCATCTAATTCTTTTGCAGATATTTAATACCACCCACCACCACAATCACCCCCTGAAACCTGACAGTGTGTGTTTCCATGCATTACAGCAGCATCAGGCAGCTTACATGGTGAAAGCCAGCACATGACTGGGAGCAGTGGTAAGGGCTGGATGCAGGGCAGGGGGACAAAAATTTTAGTTTGCACCTCAGACAACTTGGCCTGAAAACATGTTTTATGTGATGGACTTTCTCACGGCTCTAATAAAAGTAACCAGTGCTCTCAGCTCAGAAAAAGCGCCAGGTGGGGACTGGCACTAGCAAAGCACTATGGGGGCAAGAAAGGAAAGTATTAGCAGCTCTGGGTATGAAACTCAGGACTAGGCTACAAGGAAAGCTGCAGATGAAGAAGTAGATTCACCACAGGGACATCCAGGAAGCAAAAACCTAGACAGACATGGGTGAGGCAATGGGAGATGGGCAAAGGCCCATCTGCCCTGCATAACATAGCACCCTGCTGGAGACCCTCAGCGCAGCACCAGGCAGCTCGGGCCCTGGAAACACTATTACCATGGTAGCGTGATATCAACCTGGCTGACTAGACAGGCCCCTCCGCACAGTTAAGTAGCTCAGAGGGAGTGCCAATGTGCTTATGTGGCTTCAGGCATGGAGCTAGTGCATGTAACGCTAGTCGAGGGCTTCTGTCCTGCTCTGTAGAGCAAGGTGCACACAAGCTCTGAGGTATCCAGAAGTCAGCAAAGAGAACCTGTCCCACCCTTCCTGCAGGCTGGACTGATTTCGGGCGAGCAGTTGAGAAGCCTGTAATTTATGCAGTAACAGAAAAGAAAGAATGTCAGTGCATTTTTATAACCTGCTTTTTAAAAGGTAATTAAAGATGGGAGCTGCAGCGAGCTAGTAATTAAATATGAATAAAGACCTTCTAAGCAAAGTCTTCATGCAAAGTGTTAAACGAATATTCTTTTTGCTGACAAGGAAGAAAAATACTACACAAGGAGCAGCCTGTTCCCTCCTGCAGCTGCCAGGGAACGAGCCCCCTCCCACACCACCCTACCCCTTCTCTCCCAGCCCCTTCCACAGAAAACCATTGCTAGCAACAAACTGGAGCATTTGCAGCAATTAGATTCCAACAGAGACTCAGCTGCTGCCAGTAATTCACTAGGAAGGTGCATTTTATTTATTTATTTAATTCCCTTTGGTCCTGGCGGCAAAATCAATTAAGTAAAACAACTGCATTTAAAACCAACTAGTTATGTGTTTTTTAATTACAGCAGGTCCATAATTCAAACCTGTTGACATTCCTGTCTCAAGAGAAAAAGGTTTTTCTCTCTTCTCTCCCCCCCCGCCTTCTTTTCTCTCTAACTTCTGGATTTTGAGATTCTTGTTTCAGATTAGTATACAGACAGAAGCACATACAGGATGACAGATGGCTCAGCAGACGTGTTCAAGACACAGGGACTTTTACCTTTATGTGAAGTTTGTCTATCCGCTGAAGAGAGAACCTGTTAAGGGGAAGAGATTTAAGGTGGCCAGGAGCATGATGGGCTACAAGATCTCATAAGGAAGGGAAAAATGCAAACAGAGAACTTGCCACATGAGGTTGAGCTGGGGCTTTCTTCACCTCTCTCACTACCCTACATCCTCATATTAAAGGGATGCACCCTCCACAGAGCAGCAGCCAATATTACTAGTCTAACTGTCATAAGGGTGGTAACATCCTCCAGAGGTTAAAGCGCAGAACTGGGAGTTCACTGGCCTGAATCCAGTAAGGTACATTTATAGTAAGACCACATATAAATTGGATAAAATTCCATCTGCTCTGGATTTCAAAAGCTTTTAATTGCCTACACTGTCAATCCAACTATTTTCACCAATATTGAACGCACGCAGGGGAAAAAAAAAACGCTGCACATATTCCCTCTGGCAGGAATAATACGTACAATATTCTTGTGTGACTAAGTTTTCTAAGGAAACCTTATTTGAAGAAAGCTGTCTCTAGTTCTTTTGGGCAGAAGGATTTAATTTAAAAACTTGTTATTCAGGACATGAAAGCCAGGTTAGCAGTCATGTCCGTTAGAGCCAGCCCAGTGGCCCTGCTGCAATTCAAGGGGGAATTTGTGCGCACCCACAGGCTGCAGGCAAGGGCAGCAAGGCAAGGGACTGCAACAGGGCCAGAGAATTGATGGCTCCTCCAGGAGCAGAAGGGTAGAGTGTGCACATGGGGGAGAGAGCGGATCACAGCCAGGCCATTACATGAGCAGGTGTGAGGCTGAGATAAAGCAGCAGCACAATTACAGCTGGGCTCCAGGACCCCCCACTTAGCAAATCACCCTCATTCATTATGAAATTGTCCTTTCACAGCTCGCTGGAGGCAGCTAGTGCCTCTGATGCAGGCTGTGTGTCCCAGACAGGCAAAAGCGAGCAAGAGCTGTATGACATGGAAGCAGAGAAGAGGTGAGCCAGGCTCCCACACTGCCTGCTGGAGAGCAGGGTCCTTCCCAAGGGAAGGCGGCTGCCCCCATTTCATCCAGGCAGGGAGTTCTTAGAGCAGGCTGTAGGCTCTTACTGCTCACAAGCACCCAGCTAATAAGCACCCTTAACAAAAACTCTAACCATAATTTCCAGGATGGATAATTAGCAAGCAACGGTCTGGGACAGTCTCAGAGCCCACCTGACATGGTACTTAAGGAACTCTCAAGCTTCTTTCAGGCCACACTTGGTCTCAAAGGGCCTTATCAAACTGGATGTTACCATCTGTAATCCTGGCAGGAGATGAAACAAGCATAGTTTCCAGACAGGTTTAATAAAGGTTTAAAAGAGAGAAAAGGAACTTCAGGGCTGCTCTTTCAAAGGAGCAGGACAGCCAGCTGCAGGTTTACAGCTGTACAGGTGAGCAGTGTCCCGGCACACAGTGGTTTCCATCACTAGCCTTCCGCACAGCCAGCTCCCCATCGGGCACGTGCTCAACCAGCAAATGAATGTGTCACTGTACTGCACTGGCTGGAAACACAGCCCTGACTGTTTAATTCTAAAGAATGAAGCTCGTTTAATTTTAAATATCCAAAATCTTTTCATGATTGTTGGTATTAGTATTCACACCTCAGGGAGCTGATATAAAAGCTCTTACAGGATCTACCTACTTAGACACTTATTAGTATGTATTTGTGCTGAGGTTACACCTAGAGACCATCATTAAGCCCAGAGTGCCATTGTACAAGGTGTACAGGGTGCACAGCCACCGCGGGCCCTGCACAAACTCACGCTGCCCAGGAGTCCCCCACTGTCACCTACAGGCCTCCTCACATGCTGAGGTGCCTTCCCAAAGCACACACTGCTCTGCCCGAGGTCTGTGGCACACACCAGCTGATGGCGCAATGCTGAGCATCAGAATGCCTCAGTATTTTTTGTGAATCCTGTCCTTAAACACTTAGGAAGGTACTGGAAGTCAATTGGATTTAAGATCCCAAATCCTGAGTCCTTTCTGAAAGTATTACCTTACACGACCTGCCCAGCATGTTCTGAGAAGTCTTTAACAGAGCTGGGATTTAACCCAGATATCCCAAGTTCCAGCCTGATGTCTTAATCTCCAAACCATAAACGTTAAATGTGCATGTCTTGCTAGCTAATTTATTTTGAAATACACTGCCTCTTAATCCCAACCTTTTTATATCCATGTGCTGCAGCAAATGATCAAATATTACCGCCTGATTTCAACCTGCCCACTCCACAGAGAGGTATGTTCCCTTCCCTCTCCAGAAAGGCTGCTAACAAGGTACCCTGGAGCAGGAGCCTAAGTCATGGAGCCCCTTCCTGGCCCAGCACCACATAACATCATCCCAAGTGGGATGTGGTGGCTCTGTTCTGCCATCATGACCACAGCAGATGAATGGTGGCTGTGTGTCAGCAGTACGTTCAGGACAAATTTAGGGTACAGTGGGATGCAAGATCACTAACAGAAGGTGTCTCAACAGCCCAGCCCTGTTTAGCTGGCAGGCTGAACCCCTTCCAGCATGGTGCTCCAGACTCCTGTATGTAGTGCAGCCAGAATGAGGCCACTATTGGGTCTAAGTAAGAATATTTTGCATTACAAGTCCTATGCAGGAGGCTTCCAGCAGAGTCCAGGACAGTTTTGAAAATTCTGGTTTTCCACAACCACTTACAGAGAACCTTTCCTCAACTCTGCCAGACCTGAACCAGTCCAGTACAGGTGGTGTCAGTGAGGAGAGTTTCAAATGCTCAGCATTTCCCAGGGGAAGAGAGTCCTTCACCAAAGCATTTCAAAACTGCCTTCAAATATTTCCCAGGACTTCAAAGGACTCTTCAGCCTGGAAAGAGAGACAATGGGAAGGGAATGTCACAGAGCTCTATAAAATCACTTCTGTCATGGAGAACGGGATTGGGAATGCTCGTTCACTCCACAGAAGAACTCAGGAGCAGCAAACTGTCAATTAGCACACAAGATTACCAGATGGCAGAATTAAAAGAAGCAAAAAGAAGTATTTTTTTCCCCACACCAATTAAACTGTGGAACTCATTGCCACAGCATGTTATGAATACCAGAAGTCCAGGTGGGTAGATAAGTCAATGAAGAAAATCCATCACAAGTTATTAAACACCAAGATACAATCTCTGGCCCAGGAAATATCTAACCTTCAGATTACTGGAAGCAGGAAGATCATACCAGGTAAAGCTTAACTGTATGCCTTCCATGCTTTTTTAGCCTTGTCTCTTAGCCAACAGTTGGAGGCAGAGTGGTGGGCTTCAGCTTTTGGTCTGATCTGTACAGTCATCCTTATGTTCTTCAGAAGCTCTTCCCACCAGACTGACCAGTCTCAATGACAGCAGGATGGACAATGGAGGAATTGTTTCACCTGCTGCTAGCCTGGGACTCAGTTGCTGTTTGACAGCCTAGAAAGTTACTGACAGACCCTGTAAGTTTCTGAGAGTGCAAAGGGTATGGGGGAACCACAGCTGGAAGTGGCCCGGTCACCAGGGTAAAGCCTGAGCTCTGGTAACAGTGCATCTTCATGAAATGTCTGTCATGCAACTTCCAGACAACAAAGTTGCTTCTGTTTCCAAAATTATGGTAAATATGCCAGAACTGAGTGTAAATATGCCCATGTCAGGGGACTCTGCCAGAGTCTGACACATCTGGGGAACGTGCAGCACGAGCTGAGACCATCTCGGACAGAGGCCATCTCCAGACACTTCACTGTGCTCCACAGCTTCACCAACCACAGCCACTCAAAATAATTCACAAAAAGGTGCTCAACAGGGATGACGCTGTTCTCTTATCACCAAAAGGCAATGCAAGCTGAAACATTCAAAACCTCAACCACAATTTCACAGATCTCCTCTTCTGATCACAGCATACTGTAATTGCTCCCGAGTCTTGCATTTTGTATTTGGAGATAGCAATCGATGAGATGTCGTGCTATTTCAGAAGGGGCTGACTAGGCAACACAGCATTAACTTGAACTTCTTGCCTCCAGGATACTCATCACAGGCCATGATACAACAGAGCTCCATTAACAACAGTATTGTGTTGTGATGGCGAGGAGCAGCTCGCAGTCTCCTAGCATTTTGATGCCAGGCAGCAGCACAGGAAGATGCACATAGGGAAGGTGGTATAGATCCATTCAAGAGAAAGGGAATCATACAGCTGGGAGACAGGTCCATGGTGGAAACTGACAGCAAGAAAGTAATCAAGGTAGGTAAATTTTGCACATCTCCTTGTGCTGTGATTCTCCAAGCTGGAATTCCCTTGACGAGGTGACTCAATTCATCTGTTTTTTCCATTCCTGATAGAGACAGCACTGAACAGTCCCCTCTTAATCATGGCTCCATGGATGGCAATTTGCTAAGGTGAGCTCAGTCTGCAGGAGCTTTCTGAGATTTACCCAGGGATCATGCTGTCTGCAACCTCCCAGTCGAGACAGCGCAGGGCACTGTGATAATGGGATTCCTGAGCTTGCTGGAAAACAGACTAACACAATACCACGCTGGGAAGAGAGCAGGTTTCCCAGGGAATTTTTGGAGGCTGCAGCTGCCATCTTAACACTGCCTAGTACAATGTCCCCTCTATTTCATGTGGCAGAATAGCTCAAGAGTTACTCAGTTCTATGTCCGATACAGCGTTTCTAAGGCTTGTGGCTCCCAGAACTTCTGGAATTCACTTTATTGACACTAGGACCATACTGCTCTCAAAAGTCTAAATGCCTTTCCTGGACTAGGTTTAAGGGATGTGAACCTCATCCTAGGCTGGTCATCTTTTCAAGAACATACACATAACTGTCCATGGCACCAAGAACTCACTGATCCCTGCAAGTCTGCAAGACCAGAGTTGTAGGCATGAGAAAATGTTACCTTGGAGTAAAGCAATCTACTTCCCAGACAGTAAATGAGGGTTTTTTCCATTGTCCCAGCCTTTCTATCCCCTCTACGAAAACAAAATGTCACAGTGTTGCTCCAAGAATTATTAAGACAGCAAAAACTGAAAGATTAGATTTATCGCAGCAGACAGTGGATTATGAAGAATAATTCATCAAACGTCAGAACAAACAGCCCACAATTTATAGGCGGCTTTGTTGAGTCAGTGAAATCTGATTGGACTTCTCCCCACCTAATGAATGCCAAGCCTAATTGATGGTTCCTAAATGCATCTGTCAAGAACATGTATTTATTAACTCAATATTTTTAATAAAATTGCAGATATATACAGAATAGCGGGTTCCTTCTGAATGGATTTCCTGGTGTTCATATTACATATTTGTGCACATATATAGAGGTATACACTGCATCCAAATGAATATAGGTAAAAGGTATGTGTGTATTCTGATGCACTGAACAATTACATATGGCTTATTACACAAAATCCCTGCATCTTTCAGTGCACAGGATGGCAAAGCAATGTGGTCCATTTCAAGGGGAGATGAGCATTAAGGTCCTTGCCTAGAATTTGGAAGAGCTGAGCTCTAACCTTGGCTCTCCCTGGTATCCCATGTGATGCTGGACCACACCATGTGACAGAGCTCATGCATGGATGAGCAGAATTATGGCTGTTCAGTCAGCTATAAATCTGCCCTTATCTAAGTTCTCAGGACCAAATTTGTAACTTTAATATCTTTTTAAAAACCTGTCTGTATAATACCTGTACAGCAGTTATTACAGACGCAGCCACAGGCACATAACTTCATCTGCCAATGGTATACATTTGCTTCTGGCATGCCGATCACTGATAACTTGGTTAATCACTGCTAACGTTGCACCGCAATAGCACAAAACCAGGGCTGTCCATCAACCATCAGCCTTCCTTCTGGGAAAGGTGAGCCAGCTGGGGTATGAAGCTCATCTTTTCCTGGCAGCACTTTGGTACTCTGCAGCCCACTACCAGCTATACCACTGAGAATCTTCTCTGGGATCCTACCAACAGCATTTCCCAGTCACAAAGCCATGGATGTTACAGAAAATGAACTCTGCTAAAGGAAGAGTCCTTGATCCCATCATCCGGAGACCAAAGCTAGCTCACTCATTCACTGCCTGATACCTAGGATCCTGGCTATTCCCTGTTCTGCTCACCTACCATCCTCTTTCTGTAATCTCTTCTGGCTAGAAAAGCAGTGGGAAAGCCTACATGAAGCCACCTTTGCTTTCCTCTCATCCATCCAGGGAGCTGTACAGCAACAGTATCAGTCTACTTGCTATAGTAACTTTAATTGTTACAGAGCCATACTTAGAGGAAAAGCACCTTTTACTCCATCCCTGATGACTCCTCCTTAATAGTCTGTGCTCAGACACACACATGGTAGCTTCATTTATTTTCCTGAGTGAAGTCAGATCCTTAAGACAAGGCAGAGCTGTCTGAGAATATAACTCATCCTGGATCAAAACCAATCTCAGTGGTGACAGCTACAACAGGCAGAAACAGCAAGGAGCAGACAGAGCTGATGTACGTCTCCTGAGACCCTACCTGTGAGGTGGACCTCATCTCCCATCCCTCTGAAAGGTGAGCCACTTACGCATGGCTCCCACAAACAAACAATATTTGGTCCAATAAAAGCAAGGATTGTCATGGCCAGACTGGAAAGTAACTGGCTCAGGAACATCCTCCTGACTGGCACAAGGAGATAAATGTTTTTCATCAATTAAGCTATTGGATGTCCTACTACCTTCCAGAGACAGAGGATGCTAATATTAACAGACTGGCTCAGCACCCTGAGAGTCAATGTTTTCAACTGTTGGAGTTCCACAGGTTTTCCACTAGCATCACCACAGCCTCTTCCATGCTTAGCTTCATTCAGCTGTTCTTTGTCCAGGTGCTGGTTTCACAAAGCACTCTGAAAGCAGAGACTGCACATTAGACTTCTGACATAAGGCAGGTATCAAGCTGGATAGTAGGAAAGCAGTGTCCAGACATTACCTGCAGGGCTAGCACAACATCTTCAGTAGCACTAGCACATAAGGCAAACCAGAGAGACGAAAGAGCAAAGCTGGGATGTCTCAGAACAAGTCTCTAACCCATCCAACAGTGTGAACATTACTCCTGGTCAAAGTACTCCATTTCAGACAATGCAGATAGCTTTCCCCCATGCCTGTAATCCCATGCTCAGAATTAAATTCCAAGAAGCTCTTTCTTTCCAAAATGTTCATTACCAAAGGAAAGATTTTGCTGTTGGAAGCTGCATCATAATTTTAAGCTGCAAGTCCAGTTCACTTCCCTACAGAGAAGCTGGAAGGTGGAAGAACCTTGCACCACTGAAAACAATGATTTCCTCAGGATCCCCCTGAGTGATAACAAAGTCCCTCTAACCCTGATACGGCCATTGGGAAAATGCTGATTTCCTGTTTCCAGATGCAGTTAATCAGCACAGTGACCTGGCTTGTTCAGCATACCACTTCTTTCCACCTCAGAATAAACATCTTGTGCAGCTAGTCACCTTCCCGCTATCCTAAACCACTTCCACAACCCCGTCTATCTGTGACTGGCCTCCAACAGCAGCCAGTGTTTCCTGATCCAGAGTCATGCCAGAGTCCACCAGCAACTATGCTTGTGTGGAAAGAGAAGGTGGAAAACGATAATCTCTCAATGTGCACACTAAACAGTGTCACTGTGCACTCTATTTTGCATGATATAAGCATCTTATAGTCTATGCAAAATGCACAGACCAAAGAAGAGTAAAACTGAAGCATGTATATACATATGTATTCCTGTTCACTTAGTGCCATTCCATCATGCTGGAAAAGAAAGTAGTGACTTGTGAGCTACTTATTCCCTCCAATAGTGCAGGCTATGGGGCAGATGCTCCAACCTGCCCCACGTTCCCTGCCCTCCCCTGGCACATACAAATGCTTCCCTTTATCTTAATTTGCTCTTTTGTCTTGAGCTGTCTCCCGCTTGAACAATGCTCATTAAATCCACTCTTTTCTCTCGATCTTTTTGGAGAAATATTACTTCACCTGCATCTCTCCTGTCTGTGCGGATGGATCCACACTTGTCAATCGTTCAGACAGATTGGAATCACAGTCCTTCAAGAGCACACAACGTCTCCACTCCCAGCCATTTTTTGTGTTTTAATTGAAAGCACTCTCTCTTTCTTTCTCTTTCTCTCCCTGCTGATAAAGAAGGCTCTCACTTGTTATACCACCGCACAGTGAGAGCAGGGCAGAAGACAACTCTCTGCTGCCAATAAACTTCCTTCTGCATCCCATCTGCCCAAAGGGGCTCATTCCATGGTTCAGGAGGAGTAGCAGTGACCTCTTTCTACTGAGATCTTTGAGGCTTACTGTGTTCTCTGCAGCTCTTCAGCTCCCAAGCAATAGAGCTGAAAGTGCTAACATAGCAGGAACATCCCTGTAGTGCCTAAGGAAGGGAGCAGTTCCCTCAGCCTTCTGCTCTTCTAATGGCTCTGTCAGTGTGTCTGTGCAGCTTTCTTATCCCTTTCCCAGCTTTCTGGAGATGTTCTGCCCACAGCCCCTACTCCCACCACTGCATCTAGATAATGGCTCACATAAAATTCCCACCTCCTTTCTGGTGACTCGTAGTTCTACGTCTGTACTCTACATCAGCCAAATTACAATTTCAGCCTGTCTCTCAGACATCTTCTTTCAGATGATAGTCATCCCTCTGTTCACATTCAAGAAAGCTAAAGCACAGTTCCTTATCTTCTCACTCAAACCATCCCTCCTGTCTCCTTTCTCATCACAATGGACAATGTCATGAGCTTTCTGTCAAGCATGCCTGCAGCCTTGGCCTTGTCCCTCCCAAAGTTCCCATTTCTCTTGAGCCACACACATAGTAAGACACACGGTGGTCCCCAGTGCACCCAGAACCCCTTTATCAAATTCCTCCAGACATATTCCCAAATGACATATTACCCCTACATATGCCAGCAGCCTGCTGCAAGGACAGCACATTTGGAAAGAATCACCAAATCATACAACAGCCCAGGCTGGAAGGGACCTCAAAAGATCATCTGGTCCAACCTTTCATGGGAAAGGGAGCCTAGATGAGATTATCACACCTTGAAAACCTCCAGTGATGGGGACTCCACCACATCCCTGAGGAGATTGTTTGCGTGATTGATAGTTCTCAATGTAAAAAATTTCTTTCTTATATCAAGATGAAACCTCTCCCAAAATGCCACAGAGAAGAAGAAATGCCACAGAGACAGGGCCAGTTGGCACATTAAGCAAGGAGGTAAGATTTAAGAAAGTACCCAGAAGCAAATGAATTTCTAAAACCATTTTGACTCCAGGCATAAACACATCCCTGACATGCACTGGCTGAAACCTGAGTAGGAAAGGGTCAATGGACCCACAACAAACAGGCTCCACCTTAGTCACAGCCAGGCAGAGGGAGGCTCTGCCAAGGACTGCAGAGATGCCCCAAGGGCCCTGTCAGCAGTAAGCCTGCACAACAGCAGCAGTCCTGTGAGAAATAACCAGCTGCCAGAGCCTGAGGATATATAGGGACCTTCGGGAACACACATCACCTGTGCCTCATCTCAAATGCCTCTGATTCAGCTTTGAAAGCCTGGGGGCTTTGAGAAGTGTATGAGAGAAGGGGTGGGGGGAGAGAAACGTCTATGGGCAGGTTTCTGTGACTACACAGAGTGGTGAGGGGATGTCTGGTGGTATATGTTTGAAAGAGGTGGGCTACAGGCATCTGGCCAGCAAGCAAAGCTGTGCCAGAGCTTGCGCAGAGAGTTAAGGAGGGGGCATGGGGCAGTGCACTTGTGTGCACAGCTTGTGTGGCGAATGGTAGGCAAAATCCTCCATCCACAGAGAGGCAAGCGAAGCACAGGGCCAGGACAGGTATGTGTATGGGCAGAGGCAGGGCGTGCGGGGGAGTGGAGGGCTACATTGCAGGGTACTGTTTGGTGGGTGAAGAATTGGTTGGATGGTTACATCCAGAGGGTAGTGGTCAACAGCTCAGTGTCCAGATGGAGATCGGTGACAAGTGGTGTCCCCCAGGGGTCCCTACTGGGACCAGTACTGTTTAATATCTTCATCAATGGCATAGACAGTGGGATTGAGTGCACCCTCAGCAAGTTTGCAAATGACACCAAGCTGAGTGGTGAGGTTGACACGCCTGAGGGGTGGGATGCCATCCAGAGGGACCTGGACAAGCTCAAGAAGTGGTCCCATGTGAACCTCATGAGGTTCAACAAGGCCACATGCAAGGTCCTGCACCTGGGGTGGAGCAACCCCCAGTATCAGTACAGGCAGGGGGATGAAGGGATTGAGAGCAGCCCTGTGGAGAAGGACTTGGGAGTAGTGGTGGATGAAAAGCTGGACATGACGCAGCAATGTGCGCTCGCAGCCCAGAAGGCCAACCGTATCCTGGGCTGCATCAAAAGAAGCGTGGCCAGCAGGTCAAGGGAGGTGATTCTGCCCCTCTACTCTGCTCTGGTGAGACCCCACCTGGAGTACTGCATCCAGCTCTGGAGCCCTCAGCACAGGAAGGACATGGACCTGTTGGAGCGGGTCCAGAGGAGGGCCACAAAAATGATCAGAGGGATGGAACACCTCTGCTATGAAGAAAGGCTGAGAGAGTTGGGGTTCTTCAGCCTGGAGAAGAGAAGGCTCCAGGGAGACCTCATTGCAGCCTTTCAATAGTTAAAGGGGGCTTATAAGAAAGATGGGGACAAACTTTTTAGGAGGGCCTGTTGCGATAGGACAAGGGGTAATGGTTTGAAACTAAAAGAGGGTAGATTCAGACTAGATATAAGGAAGAAATTGTTTGTGGTGAGGGTGGTGAAACACTGGAACAGGTTGCCCAGAGAGGTGGTAGATGCCCCATCCCTGGAAGCATTCAAGGTCAGGTTGGACGGGGGCTCTGAGCAACCTGATCTCGTTGAAGATGTCCCTGCTCACTGCAGGGGGGTTGGACTAGATGACCTTTAAAGGTCCCTTCCAACCCAAACTATTCTATGATTCTACAATTCTATGATTGTATATCTAGCAGGACAGCACTGCATATATGTGAGTATATGCTACACTGACAAACCCTTCTACTCCAGCTCCTAAAACAGAGAGAAAGGAAGGCACACTCCCGCGAGTACTATGTGGAATGCTTTCATGTGTCTCCTCAGAAAGGGATGAGGGAAAAGCATTTCTAGGCCTGGGACAAAGAGCAGGAATGACAGAAGCAGCATTGCACAATCCAGCAGCCTGTCACCAGGGTGGACAGAGGCACAGTACAATGAAAACACGCAGAGGGCAAAGCCCAGTCCCAGCCAGATTCTGCCCAGGTACATCCCTTCCTCAGGCTTTGGTCATAATTACATTGATGCAAGCGTGATAAAGTTTTATTGAAGCACAGCATTGCCTCAGAGTAATAGGATAGGGAAGCAGGAGTGGGGATCTGAGGCGGACATGGAAGTACACGTAGCCTGGAAGATGTGGGCAGCTCTGCCTGAATTGAATTCATATCAACAGAGGGATATAATGAGGTCACTACATTAGAAGAAAGATGCTAAAAAGGTAGTAAAGCCCTGCTGAAGATGTAAAGCTCATAAGCTAGTTACTGGTGTTGACTGCCTTGATGGGATACTGAAACACCTACACACCTGGCAGGCCAGTCAATGCAAGAGGCAAAGCTGTACAGCAGTCCACACCACAGAGAACATGGTACAGGGACTGAAGAGAAGTTGAGGTAGAATAACTTACGAAGAGATCTGGATGGGACGCTGGAGTTTGTATCTTTGCAGCCTACTCAGAAAAAAATGTACAGAGATCCAGGAAAGTCGTTCAAGAGAGACAACTGCACAGCAAATTAAATCCACAGCTGACTCTGCCAACAGCATCACTGGCACCATGCTGGGGAAGGGGTTCCATGCATCCCCTAATGACCAGTCATACAAACCCTGGAGCCCAGACCTCTCTGCACTGATTCAGAGAGTAAAGTCCTACGCTAAGCCAGCCACATAATTTCCTGCTTCCTTCTTGTCAATCTCTCCTCTGAATATCAACCTCTCCTTTCTTCTCCTGCTCATATTTCCCCTACTTTTCATGTCTCTGCTCTGATCCATCTGCTCCTTCTACAGTTTATTTATTATTTGTCTCTTCCTCCTCTTCCTCCCATGTTTTTTCCCTTGCCCTCAGATCTTCTTGTTGGGCTGCCAGGTCCCTGTTTCAGTGGTGTAACTCAGCTGATTTACTCTCCTTAAACCAGTGTCTGCTCTCATGTAAATCACCCTCCAAACCCAGCCTGTGAAATGGGCTTGTTCACTAAACTCTATGAATAGGAAAGTAGGCACAGCTGGCCTATTCATAATCAACATAAAAAATAGATTAGCACTTTACAGATTAAACATTATCGTTTTAACAGTTAACATAAATCAACTACACTTACAGGCCTAGCATTGCTGCTGCCACTGCAGGGTGACAAGCCTTGCAAAGGGAAGGGCTGCCAGTCTGGGGTGCAGTGGGAAACAGCTCGTTTGTCTTCCACCTTGAACCTAAGTTCTCCTCTGGCACCCCCAGGGTGTACTGCTAGAGGTTGTTACAAGGAGAAAAGTGGACTAAGGAAACAAAGGTAGGGGGTTAATTTTGTTTAATTCACATGCATTTCCAAGCAATCCTACTGTTCTAGAGCCAGAATCCAATTGCCCTACTTCCCTCCCTAGGGCTGATGCAGCTCAAAAACAGATGGAGCAACAGAGTCAGCCCCTGGAATAGGAAGAGGACAGGGAGCCTCTAAACACTGACTTGTATTTAGCTCTGTTTCCTATAGTTCAAAATCATTGGGCTCCTGTGGATGAGATAAAGCAGTTTGGTGGATTCTATCTAATGTAAGCAGGGGCACCCATCTCAAAAAACACCTCATCATATCCTGGGGAGCCACCTCACCAAAGAAGGGCCGAGGACTGAGATCCACTCCAGACATGGCCCATGGAGAGCAGAGCCAGGAGTGAGTAGCCCAGAGCCTGCTGCTGGTGAGGCTGCACCTCCTCCTTCATCGGGTACAGGACACTGTCACTGGAGATGCTCAACCCAACACACTGTCATCAGTGTGCTATGGTTGTGTAGTCAATGGAGAGATAAGGTCCACATACAGTCCATACCCTTCCCTTCCTCCCTGCTCACTGAGGACCACCCAGTGCCTCAATTGTTTAGCTTGGAGCAGACAACCTGTAATTCCTGAGCTGGTCCTGACGATTGCAAGGAACTGGCAAAGGCCTTTGATAGGATATCCTATTAAGAACCAGCCTCACAGCTCTTTCAAACAAAAAGAAAAAAGAATAAAATAAGAGGAAGAGGTTAGGTTATAGTCCAAAGGACAAAAGACAGTCTGGGACAGGAGGCGTGGGCTTAGAGGTTTTCTTGGCAGCCAGGGAAGACACTAGCAGTTCATAAAGGACAGGGCAGCAAAAGTTACATGGAGAGACTTCTTTAGTATAACCTCTCTTAACAAGCCCTGGTAATTTTCATTGTTCTAGCCTCCTTCTAGCCTTTCTTGGTAAATGGGAATAACAGTTAATAGACCTGAACCAATCAGTTACATCCAATAAGATGTCTGGCAAAATTAGCTTTGTCCTCCACTCACAACCGATACCATCTCAGTTTCATTCATTATCTGAAATGAGCCAACTCATGTATATTTTCTACTAATCATTTGAAATTTGGAAGAGTTGGTGCTGAACAGTCTCTTCCAAGAACTTGCCAATTTGAGATGAAGTGGTTATGTGAGCTTTGTAAGGGAGAAACTCGTGGGTTTGCTTCAGCTGAGCTCTCCTGGCACAAGCAATAGGTCATGTGAGTTTATTGCTTCAGTTGTCACAGACAGCTTCACCGATTTGGATCTGAACCATACATCCTGTAAAACCAAAGTACTGCAAAGCTTACAGAAAATAAGTGCAAAATGTGCTTAATGTTCACAAACATAACTTGATTGCCAAAAGGATGATGAGAAAACTTCCTCTCTCTCAGGCTGGCCTGCCTACTAGGGACTGACACACTTTGCTCACTAATGGTGGAAAGACCTTTGAGACCCCTGAGATCCCAATTTTTGCTTCAATTCTCAAAACATAAAAGCATGTTGAGCATGAGGCTTCCCATGACGAGAATTTCCCATGTTTTCACCCATAGCAGCTTTTTCACAGGGAGGAAAACCTGCAGACAGGGTCAAAATGCTTTCTGTAGCTCAGCATCCTTCCATGGAATCAGGAGCTGCCTCTCAGACAGATCCCAGAAGTGCCACAAAACAGAGCTTATTAGATCACTGTACATCTTAAAAATTCATAAAAATGCTATGTGTCTATTCTGTGTCTTAGGAAAATGCAGATATGTCAAGGTCAGGCCCTACAACTCCTTATTTCATCTTATATCATTTGTTTCATCTACAAATAACCTATTGCCAAAAGTCACCAGACTCACTGCATCATGTTTTCATGCTCCCGACAGGTCAAGAGCCAAGTAACTGGGCAGATGTAAAATTCTGAAAGAAAACAGGAGATGCTAACCAGGCAGAATCAAGTAGGATATTAAAAGATCAGTGGGCAGGCAGATGACAGGATTCCTTGTTCCCTCAGAGAAAAATCAGATGTACTAAACCCAGCCTGTGTCTAGATCAGAGCATCAAGTAAGAATATTTCTGAGTGTAGCAGCAGCAGGCTTTGAAACAGAAGCCAGGCCCTCCACATGGCAGCTCAGTGTTTCTGCCCCTGCCCAGATCCTGCTGTGTCATAAATGCATAGAGATTGCTGAGCCACTGAGACACACACCATGTTTGAAAAAAGAAAGTCTCCATATGCAAGAAGGCCACATAAGGACTATTAATCCCAGTTACAGATAGCGATTTCCAGTGATTGTTTGGAACTGGAAGGGTTACCCATGTGCTGAGAGGTGGTTTCTGCCAATGGCTAGAGCACTGCTGTGCAGCACATCCACCACCTCCGCAGGACGTGGACACTGAACACAGCCTGACACAGCTGTGGTGTCCGTTGCCAGCCAAGATTTATTTGCATCACAGCAACACTTCAGGTGTCATCAAAACTCTGAAAAAAACATACTGAAGAGAGCTTACCATCTGCACACAAGACACTGTGAGCCAACAAATTCCATGCAGGTATGCCATACGCTAACCCCCAGGCACCTAAAGAATTTGTAAATTAAAGAAAAAAATGTCACTAAGGATACAGATCAGAACTACTCCTTACCAGGCCATTCCCTACTGCATTTTCTGATATCAAATCTTTCACTTCCTTGCAGAAGACCCCCAAAAACTCCTTCAGAAAATCCACTGTCCAACCTCCTGCATTGTAAATTTCTTTAACCTGAAGGAAGCCAAAGGAGATTGTCCTCTAATCTATCCACAAAACCTTCCCTCTCTTAGGCAACGGGGCTTAGAGCACCCAGGAAGAGGCTGCCATGAGCAGGACTCAGCCAGATCCTCTCCCAGGAGCTGTAAGCAGAGAGAAAACCCACGGAAGGAGGGAGTACCCTGTCCCAAAGCTCCCCTGGCAATAAGGACACCAGGTTGCCCTTGGCCTGACACTAAGGGTCAGTAACACTGGAGCTTGTAAATGGAGCGAGCAGGGACACAAGGAACAAAGCAAGGTAGACCATCTGAGCCACACAAAGCTTTCCCCACCTGCATTTGGCAGTGGAGCAGCGGTTCTGAGCAGCTACTGCCCGCGCAAGGGCTCGGTGTAGGGGCAGCCACACTGAGATTCGCCAGCGACTGGGGCCTCTTAACAGAGACAGGGCAGGGAAAGCATGGCGGAGGCTGCAGCAGCAGCGGGACCTGCACAGGCAGCCACTCCTGCCTTTCAGTTGAGTAATGCAGGCCCATTTGTTCTGGGTGACATTAATGCTATTCGCCATCCATCTCAGACTCTTTAAATTACCTTTTTATGGCCAAAATCCTTTTCATAATTGATAAAAATCTCTTTTTTATATCCCGAGTTATTGAAAAAAATGTGAAGTTTTTTTATTCCTCATTATAGTTTTAATACAAATGTGTTTTTTATTGACGGCTGCTTGGAAGCCCTGACAGGCCTACTGAGAGAGGCTCAGAGGGGTGGGAGAAGGGCCAAATACTCCCGTCCCTCTTCCCAGCCCCTCACACTGTCAGAGTAATGGCCGCCACAGCCCAGCCTCCACTCTGGTGGGCAACGGAAGGTGGGTAACATCATGCAGGAAGAGGAGATTTCCTGTGATGGACATAACACCCATAGCAGGCAGAGGAGGCTCTTGCTGACTTAAATCTAGTTTCCCTGTGTCTGTTAGTGATGTACATGAAGGCCAGCTTCACAGAGCACCCTGGCACACTGTTGCTGGAGCAGGGTACTTAAGGTCAGCACCAGGGTCACAAGCTACAGGAGACCTGGGTGTTCAGTAGAGCCACTCAGCATCAGTCCCACAGCCCCAAGCGACCGTGAGAGCAACCATGCACTGACTGTGCCACACATCAGTGCTTCCGGGTAGAATGCTCAACCACAAGGCTGGGCAACACCGGAGGAAGCAGGCACGTGTCCTGGCATTCTGGATGGGTTAGACAACACTGCCAGCCTGGGAAGAGGCTTCCTGGGGCCATAACAGGATCCGCAGCATCGTGACCTGAAGACCTTGTGATCTAGCAGGGTAAATGAACCTTCTCTAGGGCAACATATGGAGCCAGCTACAGAAACTGGCTCATATTCCCTTGGGAATAACTTGGATGCTGTAGGACATGCAGTGTAATACCCAACAGCCTATTGAAGGCCTAGCTGCTCTCCCACAGGGCTGAGCACTGCTTCAATAGTTCTGCAAATCAGAAGTAAGCATATGTCTTGCCAGAGCTTAAAATGCTAATCAACAGTTCCAGAAGGAAGGGCATCAGTCCATCCTTCTCCCTGTCACTGGCACAGCAAAGGCTGCCATGCTGCACCAAGAGTGTGTACAGAAATAGGAGTAAAAAGAGGAGTCTCTTCTATTCCCTCTGTCTTTTCTCAGTCTCCAACAGTTCGAGGGCAGGGAAGTCTTTTGCTGTGGGCATTAGCACCTCGCTGCAGTCTCATTCTAAATCTTCCCCATGGCAGGTTCACATGGGCATACAATTTTTGTCCTTCCCTGTCAAATGGCCATGTGGCACTGCTGCGTATGATTGCAACACTCCCAGGTGTATATGGGTACATTTCAACAGTGGATGAATAAAGCTCATGTACCCAACCTAGAAAACACTTTGGGAACCTTGGGAGCAATTTAAGGTAGAGAGACAAAGGGCAGCATCCTTCTTAGCCACAGTTTTGCTGCAGGGACAATGACTTCCCAGATGAGGAGTATCTGTTTCTTACCGCACAGCACTGATGCCATGCCAGATAAAAGGGTAGGAATCCAAGGAGAGCAAAGCCCTTTAACAGAAGGCTGGGTCCCCCAAGCATCACTATCTGTAAAAATGCATCCTGCTTCACAAACCACAGCACAGGAGGTTCCTCTACCACACGTGTTTTGCTTACAAATCACAGTCAACTCGCTGATGTATTCTGCCCTGCTCAGTCAGTGAGCTCCATTATTGTATGGCTGCAGGAGGCTTCCTGCAAATGGCAAAGTAGTCCTTGAACAACAGGTAAAAGCCGCAATTAACTGTGGATGAAAAGGATGGTCTCCTTGGAGGTGCTGGCTAATCAAGCAATTAGAAACTACTTCCCATTACCTGCACTCCCACAAAGCAGAACTGGACTGACATCCTTCCAAATGACTGTCTTTCCATCAATTTAAGCCCTTTATAGAATTTGGCTTCAGCAGAGACAAGCCTAGACCTCTGGGCTCTCCCCAGACCTTTCTCCCAGCTTTGAACAAAGCAAGCACTGGAAGCAACACATTCAATCACTGGTATGTTCTCCCTATGGAGCCTGTTTGCCTCTCAGCCTTCCTGGAGCACAGCAAACTCAGCAGCAATGGTGTAAGTGTGTGTTCAGATGTGGATAACTGGGGTCCAAGCAGAGAGGTGGTCAGGATTTCTTGTGATCCCTCACTTAATAGCATCTGAGACTGCTTAGCTTCAGCCATTCCCACTCATCTCTGCGACAGCTTCAAGAACTGTTAGCAAGAGGCCAGAGATGTGAGGTGTCCTGGTTTCAGCTGGGATAGAGTTAATTTTCTTCTTAGTAGCTGGTATAGTGCTGTGTTTTGGATTTAGGATGAGAATAATGTTGATAACACACTGATGTTTTGGTTTTTGCTGAGTAGAGTTTACACTGGTCAAGGACTTTTCAGCTTCCCATGCTCTGCCAGGTGCACAAGAAGCTGGGGGGGAGCAGAGTCATGACAGCTGCCCCAGACTGGCCAAAGGGCTATTCCATACCATATGACGTCATGGTCAGTATATAAGCTGGGGGAAGGAGAAGGAAGGGGGGACGTTTGGAGTGATGGCGTTTGTCTTCCCAAGTAACTGTTACGCGTGATGGAGCCCTGCTTTCCTGAGGATGGCTGAACACCTGCCTGCCGATGGGAAGCAGTGAATGAACTCCTTGCTTTGCTTTGCTTGTGCGCGCGGCTTTTGCTTTCCCTGTTAAATTGTCTTTATCTCAACCCATGAGTTTTCTCACTTTTACTCTTCCGATTCTCTCCCCATCCCACCGGGGGGGAGTGAGCGAGCCACTGTGTGGTGCTTAGTTGCTGGCTGGGGTTAAACCACGACACGAGGATAAGTCAGGGGGCAAGGAGGAAGGACAGACCCTCACTCCCACAGCAGGCGAGGCCAGCCCTGTGCCCTACACCAGCCCCTCGCTCTCCAGGCAAAGACACAGCCTGGACACAGAGCACCTGGGCAGCTGTGCAGCACAAGTGCCCCACCAGCATGGCAAAGACCCTACCTGAGACCATGCTTGCCTTGTGGGAATGCTAACTTTATCCTTGCCCTAACTCCCAACCGTGCAACCTCAGACCAGACACAGGAGCAGGGACCAGAGGACCAGCCTGATGGGAACCTGCCAGAAAGGAACACTGGGATACTTCTGAAGGGACAGTGGTTAGAGATGGGTGGGGAGGGAATGTCTCCCACCAAGACAAATTACCTCCAACATGAGTAAAAGCCTGGGTAGAGTATGGAGTAGACAAACACACTGAAGGGGAGAATAAGGAGTCTTGAGGAAAAGGTCAGAAAGTTGATTACAAAATGCTGATGAGCAAGGATGGGCTGGAAGCTGATGAGCAATGGGATCTGGAAAGTGACATTTTGCTGTACACAGGAGAGGGATTACAGTGGTGCTGAGTGGGTAGATCTATGCTGTGGCCTACTGGGATGTGCAGATCAGATGGATGACTGCAAACCAGGAGGTATTTTAGGACTAGAAAGAGCTAAAAGAGTGTGAAGGCATAGATAGGAGTACACAGTGAAGTCAGGTGATGTCACAGTATCCAAACTCATTATCATTGCACAGCGGCAGAGAAGCAAGACCCACAGAGCCATATTAGGGACTGCACTAGACAGTACTGGAGCCACACAACAGAAAGACACCAGGGATATTTGGAAGAGCAGGGCTGTAAAAGCTGCCAAGTCATTCTGCAGCCACTCAGTCCTACGAGGAGAGATGGTCTGGAATGGCCTTGATCACAGCAGAGAGAAACAGATTTATTTTTGAAAGGGGAGAGTTTCGCAATAGTTCGATCAGTCTTAGCAAAGAGCAATAAGCACCTCTGAGCACCTTGTCCATGGAAATAACACAGAGAAAGACCTACAGGAAGCCTTTCTGACAGACACCAAAGGGCTGTCAGGTAGAACCGGCATGGCCAAACTCAGGGATGCCGTGGGTTCTGCACCTCTGCTCTGGGATCAAACTGGCATCACCTCCTCAGTATCCCTATATCCCACGGCCACAAGCCAGTCTCTTCCAACAGACCTGCCAGAGGGAGAAAATGCCCCTAATCCCAGTGCTGGCAAAACATTTTTTCCATCATTTCTAGTTTCTAAGCACAATGATTTTGCGCTTTTAAAGTGCAGCCTCTCCAAAAGATTCATCTTCCAGAGGCTCTCATCAGCCTTTCTCCCTAAATGTCTGGTGCCCAAATTTCACCAGAAGTTGCCTGGCTCTGCTCCGCATGCACCTTGTTGAGTTAGAGAGCTTAGCTGAACCAGCTATCTTTCCCTGTGTCATTAATAGCCCTGCAGAGACAATGACAATTGTGGGGTAGGGAATATAGTCATTTTGCATTCATTTTCCACGCCTGACACCTTTTAACTTTCAGAACCTTGTTCAAGCAGGGAAGATGAGAATAGAGGTAGGAGAGACTCTCTCATTCATATGAGAGAGTCATCACCCATTCTTATGCACACAGCTTTTCCCAACTGATCCAAGGAATCCATCCAGAACAAGCCCTACCTGTGGCATCTCCACTGTCTCCCCAAAAGAATCCTACTCTATGATCTTGCTCGTGAGCATTTCCAGGAGTCATTGTAAAGATTTCTTTGTGCAGCCTCTCCCACTGCTACTACTGGTACTGTCCTGAGAATCCCACCCCCACCCCAGCCTCTTGCATACAACACTCAAGAGAATGATCACCTCCCACCATCACTTAGCCAAACCACTATGGCTGAGATTAGAAAGCCAGCATCTGCTCACTACTGATTATTTTTATCCCAATGATCCTTGACAGGTACAGAGATTCACCCTAGACTTAAAACAGGGTTTGACAGGGCAACCCACTAGTCAGCATATATGCTGCTTCTCCTTCTGTGTCAGATCAGTACACATGCCATTTGCCTTTAAATCAGTCCATTAGCTCATGCAGCAGAGCTACATGCTGCAGCTCCCAGTCTCCAGCCACGATGCTGGCCTAGAATGGAAGTTCCCCCATCAGCAGGGTGTCACTCAAGTCTGTGTGGTGACAGCCAGAGCCATGTCGAACTGCTGTAAACCCACCTCACAAGCCCCCTGCCTTTGCTAAAAGATCAGTCCCATTGGCATGCTCTCCATTTATGCCAGTTTTACCACAAAACCACTCAATTTGACCAACATCCAAGCCTCTGAGAAGATTCTCAGGAATAGGTCACATCAGAAGACAGACTATTTCTAATTGACTGAAGATACAATGCTTCTATACGTGAAATTGGCTTTTTTTGATCTTTATGCCCTTTTGCAAGCTCTTGCCTAATTTGTCAGCTTGTCACATTCCTCCCTAGGTATCTTTGTATTTCCAGTTGCTATTTCCCCCATTTGTTCTGCACTGATCCAAACTATATGTAATTACTTCTTGCCTACACTTGAGATTCATCTGAGAAGCCTGCTCTTGCGCCTGATGGGGGAACTGGAAGTCTTACCACTGAATGTGAGAGCAGCACAGTTAGGCCTAGGCTCCCTGGGAAGGTTCCCTCACTGTCATCTTCTCTTCTGTTTGAATTCATCTGCAAGCTTGCAGGTGTGATGCTGGCCCCAAGGGGGAAGGTTTCAGGATCCCCCTTTGCACTCCCCTCTGCTCTGACACTCCACTTTGCCCTTCTGCCATCTATATTTCAGCTAAGTATATTGTATTTAAAATGTACTGAGGATGTAGCTACACTGGAATTAAATTTGTTCCTGAAGTAACCTATTAAATCCTCTGGGCTCCAGCAAAGACAACTTTTGTGCATTAGGTTCCCCAAATCCTTTTGCTTTTAAATACCTTGATTTGGTACCTTGTAACTAATGGAAATGGGCATTTACCCCTGCTTTTAATACTGCCCAGTTTCACCAGCTCCTTTATTTTTATACATGTAATTCTCATCATTTCTCTCTTTTATCATCGCTCTCTTTCTCTCATTAGCATTTCCTCTCTATCCCTTTCTTCCCATTTCTACGTTTTTTCCCTCCCTCTCTCTGTCTTTTTAAATATTGCCCAGCACTGCCCATGTGGGTGAAGTGAATGCTAAGAAGGAAGGCTGCTGCGGAGACTGGATTCGAGCTGCCTCGCTGGGAATCAATGAGGCATAGAGGGCTCGTCTAGCTCCCAAAAAGCTGAAAGAAACCAGGGCATATCAGTGGCAGCTGAACACGCACTTGAGAGAAAAAAAGAGGGCCCACCTCCAAGCACCTGGCTCAGCCTGAGAGATGCCACACAAACGGAGCCCAGGCTGCGGTCATTTAATGGGGGCTAACCTCAGCGTGGCTTTCCATGGCTTCTGCAGAGGGAAGATGCCGGATGGAGGCCCATGGAGCAGCAGGGGTCCACAGGGAGCAGACAGCCTGCCCTGCTCCATCTATCCACTGAGCTATGAAACACAGCTGGTACCAGCCATGCTACAAGGATGCAGCACTGAGAAAGGGAACATCTTGCAGGTCAGGGGCTGACATTAGCCCTGCCATTACACAGCAGGGAAATATTAGTTGCCGTTCCTGAGTAGACAATACCTAGGCCTAAAATGACACATAGGCAGATCCAACCCATCCAAATCTGCCCATAATGTACTCACTAGGTGCAAATACTTCACTTACTTCATCATGTTACCCCCATACCTCCTCACCACACAGTCACACATCCCAGAACACCCCAAAACACACATCCACACTGCTTCCATTCTTCAGCCTCCTGTCTTCCTCTCCCTCACTCCCACCTTCTTTTCCATTGCCTTTGCACACTGTTGCCTCCTGCCTCCCTCTCATCATGTCAGTTGTGATCTTTGAAATGCGTCTCCTCAACCTGGGCTGCAGTGTGAGGGGACCCCTTCTTTTAAGGGGCAAGATGCAAAGTAGCAGAACGCCTTCTCTAAATGCTGTGGTTACTTCCCTTATATTTAATGAACACAGGCACCCACGTCTGATCTCAGTGCTGCAGACTGCTGAGGGTTAATGGTGACACAGACTCCTGAGCTACTGTATTACATGACTACAAGCATCAAAAGTGATTTATGCTATTATTTTCTTTGGGGGTTAATTAGGGGCTCAAGAAAGTAAAAGGCTGTCAGTGCTAGCTGGAATTGGTCTAGCGCAGCTAGGGGAGAGAGTCGTCCCTCACAGAGCCCTGCTAATATATCTTTGTCCTGAACATCAATATCTCCAGCTCCTACCCCTCAGTGTGGCAGACGGCCCTCCATCCTGACCTCCAGCAACCCTGTTAGTCTTGGCATAACCTCTGGGGTACGCTGCTCTGCTGAGCCCTGCCATTTCCACCTGGCAGCCCTCACACCCTTAATCCTCTGTTATCTTCTCCTTTCCTAAGCTTGCCAATAATGCCCATCAATGGGCAGGGAAAATTCACGTGGCATTCTCCCAGGGGCAAGAAGGAGATATGTTCCTTTGGTATCTCTTGCGACTGAGAACCACCAAGGACCTCCTTGCTCCTGTTCTCCTTCTTCTAGCTGCCCAGGGCTTGCTGAGGCCTGAGAAACCAACACAGGCTATGGCAGCCCCTACCTCTTTGCCCAGATCCTCACGGATGACTTGCTCAATCTCCTGCCTGGTGCTCTGCGGGGCCTGGCTGTGCAGCACTTTGAGGGTGCGGGTGTACTCCTCAGGCAGCAGGTAGTCAAGCGCTCCCAGGTGCTGTCCCACCTTGATGAAGGTGCCTCGGTTGGCACAGCACAGCTCCCGGAGGCGCTCAGCAGAGCGCAGGTGCACCTGCGGAGAGACCAGAACATCAGCCAAGTCCTTCCGCTGTCTGTTACATGCACACACCCACATATGTACCTTTTATTCGTCCAGTATTTAAACAGACCAGGGATTTCCTTTCTTGATTTTGGGCATCATCACCTAATGTGTCAGCTAAGTATTAGGAATCTGGCTTGATTTAGAGGGGATGAACCAGACCACGACAAGATGCTCCAGAGTATAAGGGGCTTCAACACTTCTTTGCACAGGCACCATGATCAGTGACAGCGCATTAGTTTTCTGCTCTGTTCAGGGCTACATCCTTGCACACAATAAGATGTCTAGCCATAGGGCAGCTTTAGTTTGTCACTGTGATCCACTGCTATGATGCACAGTTTGGGAAGGGAACCCCTTGTCAAAAGACAAAAGTCAGGACCACAACCATGTATGTTAGACTCTTAGTGTGAGTGCAATGAATTAAAGTGAGAAGAAAACCACAGATACCATCCCAGAAACTTCCAGGAACTTGGAAGAAGAGTCTGTTAAAAATCAAAACTATAGATGTCTATTTGGCAGCGAGGAGGACAGTACGTGGGCAGTCCTCCATTCTCCTCAGCTCACTCTGACACACCACAGGGGAAATTACATCCCTCCAGTCCAGCCAGGTCTTAGTCTTACTGCTTACATTGCCAACAAAGTCCGCAGTGAACAGTGGTTTTAGAAACTAACAATTAGAAGACTTGCCAGCTTTGCTCACATTGGCCAAAATGCAGCCACCAAAGGACAAAACCCATCACCAATCACTTGCCTGGTCTGGATTTCAGCTCCTGAGGTTCATTCTGCCTCTCAAGAACAGACCAGCCACCACATCCTTCAGTGACAATGATTTATTCTGCCTTTATTACTCTCACTAGAAAAGCCTCCTGCCAAGGACACAGATATACTCAATATTCTTTAATAAACTTCAGATAAGTTTACCCTGATACATTAATAAAATCTAAGCAAATCCATGACAAAAAATAACTCTGCACCCATCTCCTGTTAATGCCTGACACCTATCTGCATAGAGGCTCTGTGTCAGAAGTCAGTGAAGGTCAATGTCTGCAGACCTCATCTGCCCAAGATCCTGTGGTGAGGGACTCCACCAAAAGCCTCGAAGTACGTGGCAGAAAGGAACACCACCACAAACATGCATGAACACCACACACACCCCTACACACACCCCATTTAGTGGCTATCTTTGCCCTCCGTGCAAAGCCGTGCCGTGTCACACCACGAGACAGAGCGAGTGTCTCGCATTTGGGAACGCGTCAGGGGACAGATTGGGTGCAGAGCTGCAAGTGCACGAAACACAGGCCTGGGGGAGTGTGAGGAGAAAGCTTAATGTGTAGTCTCACACTTAGCGTGTAAGACTTGACAGCTTGATGCACACATGCACGCACACACGCACACACACACTTTCCTAGGTGAGCACGCACGGGCAAGCGTAACTCACGCTAGGAGAGTTTCCCCCAGCATATTGCCTGCTCAAAAGCACTCGCAAATACATAGGCAGAAAATAACATCCACAAGCATGCCTGAAGTCTCCCACATCATTGTGCTGCATTTTACACACCAGCTTTAAAGCTCCTGCTGTAACAAGCAAGCCTCTGCCCTGGCTGTTTCCCTGCTCTCCTTCCCTGTGTGCGGCGGGTGCAAAAGTAGACCAAAAGGGGACAAGGAAAGGAAGCTGTGAAAGAGGACGAGAGAGCAAGAAAAGCAGTGAGGGAGTAATGGGATGAAAGAGAAAGGCAGTGGGAGGGAGGGAGCCAGAGCAGCTGGGTAGTTTGTCACAGCACCAGGAGTGCAGCCCATTACAGGGAAACAGCTTTTATGCAGCTCTGATAACTGCCCTCTGCCCGCTGCCTCCAGCCGTGGAGGAAACCCCCTGCCAGCAGCGAAGGCAAAAGGGAGCAGTGGTCGGCCAGCCACCCCTCCCGAGGCGTCGGGCAGCCACAGCCCAGGGCACAGGCGGGAAACAGTGGCAAGGCTCCTTGATGACGTGCTCCAAAAACCCCAGCACTGAGCACGGGCCAGCACAGGGCCCTGCGACCTCCCATAGGCACCGCAGGAGCCGGTCAAATGACTCCAGGCTGCGGCATGGCTCAGGGCAAAGCGGCAGCACCCCTGGGGCTGTGGCGTGGTGCTGGGTGTGAGGCCGGGCAGCCAGGTTGGGGTAGAGGTGCTGGCTCCAATGCACCTACCCGCCCCACACGGATCACCAAGAGAGATGGAAAAAACAGGATGGAAAGTTCATGTAGCTGAAAATGCAACTGGTTGCAGACACGCTTCGATGCAGGGTGTATCTTCATGTCAGTCACTGCTGAGAAGGGAGCAGAAATAGCCCCTCTCTCCTCTAGCAGAAGGAGAGAGGAAATTTTGGCCCTCCCAAACTTATCCACCCTGTAGAGAACCTGTTTGGCCTCATGGATGCAGCAGTCCTGGACAAGAGAGACGAGAGCATCCTTACAGAGGGCTCCAGGAACAAAACAGAACAAAACCCCCATGTACAGCATCCTCCATCATGCTCTCACAAGTGGTTTGGTTAAATCTCCTGAGAGACAGCTGCCCTGGCTGGTTGTCCAGACCAGGGAATGCCGGCTCCTGCCCCTGATAGAGAGACAGATGACCAGGCAACTGGTAGCAGAAGAAGGAAATCTATCTGTAGCCCCACATTTCACAAAACTCCAGTTTGCATTACAGGCAGAAGTACAGTGAGAATGAAGCAGGACTGTGAATGCAGCTTCCAAGGTCTCTTTTCTTATCAACCACGTCAGGATTTTTAGCAGAAAAATGTTCATAACGCTATCTATTAATTGCCTGGATCTCCCCAAGCTAGGTCACGGTCCAGATGCAGCACTTGTTTCTCTGATAGATGACCTCCTAATCATAGGCAAAGTAAGAGTGCCACACTCCTACTACTGTGTCCAATACTGTTGACCCACGTTTCTGTCCTACCTTGAAGAAATTGCAGAGTAAATGGAAACCCCCAGAATGGCTCAGAGCTTTTCTCCGAGAAATCTCACAAGATATTGCGCTTTGTTGCACAAGCAATACCTTGAAGATTCTTCTTATCAGGGAAAAGAGCTGGGAACAACAGCTAGTTAGACAAGGAGCTGCTTGTATGCATCATGCCTAGG
Organism: Theristicus caerulescens; assembly: GCA_020745775.1. Classification (NCBI taxonomy): domain Eukaryota; kingdom Metazoa; phylum Chordata; class Aves; order Pelecaniformes; family Threskiornithidae; genus Theristicus; species Theristicus caerulescens. Next base: position 47,165,767 of record CM036564.1, on the reverse strand, counting down.
AGCACACTGCAGAGAAAGGAAGTATTTCATGTACCAAGGATTACCAAGAATAAGCCTCCCTCAGGAAGCACTTTGGATCACAAATGCTGTCTGAGTGTGTATATGGTTCTTTCCTCAGTCCACATGGGCATCTCTTTCTGTCTCAAACCCCCTCCCCAAATTTCAGCAGGACAAATTCTCCATTGGCCCACAGCATGGCAATCAGATTTGTGGTTTACCTAAACCCTGGGTAGATTGGGATTAACACTGATTATTAAAATTGTTCCATATGGGCCATAATGGAAGTAATAACTGTCAGGTATGGAGAGGAGGCACCCCTGGGCTGAAGCACATACTCAGCAAGCAGAGCTGCAAAGGGACATTTTTTAATTTACCCTTGATGTACAAGCAGACCTGGCTTCTCAAGTAATTTTGATGGTTTTGAAGGAGCCTTTACTCACAGAGACCTTGGCAAAGAACTGCTCTTCAGAGCATCAGATATGCAAGGTGTCACAAATTGGCAGATGCTAATCTGGTCTTAAAAATAACAGAATTAATTTAGCAGAAAATAAATACCAAAGTTAAAATATACTGGTGAAAACTTGAGTATCTGGTATCTGGTGACAGACCTGGTGACAAAAGGGCTCAGAAAGGCCACTAAAGACCATAAGGTAAGTGGTGGAAGCCACTCCTCATATGAAAAATCCTTCAGAAAAGTCATTCCAACCCTGAAGGGCATACTCATAGCTGGCAAAATGTGAAATGAGGATTAGGAATGCAGAGAGAAAATTTGAAATGCAATTAGTCAAAGACATAAGAAACAAGTCACCAGAAATTCTTGGTGATGAGCATTGCCTCCAGGAACACTGCGAACACAGACATCTCACAAAGGAAGTCAGGGTGGATTTCGCCCAGAGGACAGGGCTAGAAGGACTGCTCCTCCTCTCACCTCCATACCGGAGAGCACTCTTGTACAGGTGAGCAAGAACAGCTCCACACCACATGGTGCCCGCTTGCATCCCACCTGCTCCCAAACTGAGCGAGAGAAAGGAGGCACCTTCTCCTGCTGCAGGCAATTCCCTGCATGGGGCAGGATGCTGAGGACAAGCCTGCCCATCCCTGCTTACAATGGAGGTATACTCTCCAAGACAATATTTCAAGAAAGATGTCTCCAGAAAATACCTTGAAAACTTCAATCATATAACACTTACAGATGAATTTAAAAAGTAGCTGAGATGCTAATAATCATAATAAAAAGGGGATCGCACATTAAAACCGTTAGCTTCCAGAGGACTGAAGGGGAACAAATGTTGCCCTGTATTTAAGAAAAATCCAGAGTAATCTGGGAAATTATAGTCTTGCAAGCTTTTATTCTGTATCAACTAAATTAGTTGAGACAATAATTATAGAGAGTACTAAAAATCATCTAGCTAAATGTGATAGGACTGAAAAAAGCCAACAGGGATTTTGAGAGGAAAAAAAATCATTCTTTACCAGTCCACTAAAATACTCCGAGCATGTTAATTCAGTGGTCAATAGAAGAGAAAAGCGAGATATTTACTGGGACTTTCAAGTGCCTTTCAATAAATTCCCTCACAAAGAAAACTGAGTAATTATTGGAGAAGATGCAAGAATGCTCCTTGACATCACTTGCTCATTTTATCCCATTCCCAGCTCACAATTCCCTCTTTGCAACACCAGGCCCAGCACTACAGGCAGCAGCAGTGGGAGACTCTCTAGTTAGGACAAGGCTGCAACATTTAGTGATGTTTTTACCACAGCTTCATTTCAACCTATTCTGAATTCTTTTAGACAAGGTGATACTGCAGAAGCCCCGTCTACATTAGCACCTGCAATGTTGTTACTTCCAGTGAGGCTGAACTAGCACTGGAAGCACTGAGAAATGTGATGAAAAAGGAAACAGGTACGGGTAGCACCCACAAGGCAGAAGAGGCCCTCTACTATAAATGGGTTGACCCACATCACTGTCAAAAACAAACAGCAGTGTCCCATTACATCCATTCTTACACCAAAGTTTAATTTCCCTGCTAGCGATCTGGCAAAGGAGAGAAGGGTGCAGTGACAAAAATTCCATGAGATGCAACAGAAATTATTCACCACTATGGAAAAATAAGCCCTGCCAAGTCCCTACCAAAGACAGGTGAACCATCAGTAGACTGGCAGATCCCCCTCAGCATAGATTGCTGCAAGGTTACACATATTGGAAGGTGCAATTTATCCTGGCTGCACACACTGATGGGCTCTAAATTAACTGTAACCACCCAACACTTGCATCACATTGTCGTGGATGGCTCAGTGAAGGCACTTGCTCAATGCACAGTGGGGGTCAGGAAAACCTAAACAAGCTGTTTGACTGTGTTAAGAAAGAAAAAGAGAAAAACATTCAAAATATCAAAATGCCATTTTATAAATTGAAAGCACATCCTCAACTTGGATTCTGGACATCCCATCACAGAAAGGGGTACAGAAGAAAGAGGACAGAGAAGGACAGGGAAAAATGATCATGGACTTGAAAAGAGTCTATAAAAAAGAGATCTGAAATGTTAGGGGTCTGTTTAGATTAGAGAGAGTTGATACGTAAGAGAGAAGAGTTATATGAAATAATAAAAAGAAAATCTCACGTTCCTATTTCCAGCTCTCAGCAAATAATAGGGCATTCCACAAAGCAACAACCTTTTTAAAGTTTTTTTTACATCCCACTTCGCACAGTACAGCATTAACCAGTGGCACTCACTGTCAGAGGATAGAGAAGCCAATAGCTTAATGGAATTCAGAAAGGCTTTAGACGTTTATGATAAAACAACCATACCTGATTTTATATGGAGCTTTTCATCTCTAAAAGTGCTTTTACAAAGCTCTTTACAAAACTCAGGATCGCTATCCCCCATTTTACAGAGTCATAAGAACGTTACGTGTAATAAAATGTCTAAAGGGCTTTAAACACTCTTGCTCAAGGCATCAAGACAAAAATTACCCTATTGATTGGCCACAGTGAGAGACAGAATGAAAACAGGGTGCACTGATGCTCCCAGCATCATTAAAATCTTTAAAGAACCTATTTGGTGTACAGCAAAACAGGACAGCACAAACCGGAGAGGAATGAAAGGATGTCCACCTCAATTTAACACAGTGAGAGACTGAAATCAAGTGCCATGCCAAAAGATCTGTGAAGATGTTTAGGGAGGATACAGCTACTGGTGAAGTGAATAGGGTACCTGGGTGCTTTAAAAACAGCAACAGAAAATGACAGTGTAGTTGCATCCAAGGGGCTGTTATCTCCTCTTTCAACAAATCTGAATAAGTATAGAGTTAATATAAACTACTATAGCCTTCACTAACACTGTCAGCCTGGTAATCAAACTGACTGACAGCAGGAGCGCTGCAAGGAGACACACAACTCTAAATGGAATTGTTATTGCCTCCTTTTTGTACTGTCTTTCCTGCCTACCTTTTACAAAATCTCGTTCCTATGCACACCAGATATTTCCCATTCAAACACTTCCTTGTACCAATACTAACTGATCATACTGCTGATCATGGACAGATACACGTCTTTGGAATTGGAATAACTCCCGGTGCAATGTACCCCACTATCTAATAATTCACTATTTGTATAAGTTATGTATACCATTCCTAAAGATTTACCTATGGGTCTCTGCCTGCCCATACAAGAGTAGGGTATTCCATATGTTCCCACGTAGGCAGGTACATTGTTACCTTTTCAGATCTATACTTTTTAGTTAGTTCGCCTTGGTGCAAACCCTGCTTAAAAAGGCATCCCCCTAATTCTCAGTTTTGACTTCCATAGCTCAAAATACTCCTAGCAGATATCAAAATCCTTCAGAAATTCTGGCACAACAGTAGGTTGCCAGTGGGACAGCCAGGAAGTGAGAAAGAGCGCTTTATAGCTTGCAAAGGATAAAGGACAGAGATGATTCCCTAGACTAAAGCGACAATTTCTTAGCTTCTCAGTTTCACGCTGAACAGACATGCAAGCTCCCACCCTCCGAGCCATCAGGCCTCTGAATTTCCATGTACAAGCACACACAGACATTGACCTCACGCCTAAGCTACACACACACCCATGCTCTTCCCACTGATACCCTGATTCACAACATGGTTCCTAACAATCCGTACAGGTGACTAAGGGGTGGCCTAGCAACAAACCCCTAGTTTGAGATGTCACTTGATTTAGGAAACATTTACGCTGGGCTGAGGTCCATCTCTTCAGCCAGTTACTTCCCAAGCTGCTCTGAGAGGAGGAAGCAGTGTTGCTCGATCGCAGCGTGGAGCACCAGCAGTTACCTTGCTAAACCCTGCCCTTGCTGGCTGGTGCATGCACAACCAGTGCCGATAGCCTGCTCATGTTCCATCTTCATTTTGCTCCAAGCTCGGTCATTTGTGCTCTGATTATCTCTCATTACTGACAACCTTGCTGTAATGAGTTTTAATCTGCCTCGTATTAATTAGAAACATTTTCATTAGCCCGCTCAATTTTAGGTAAATAGCTAATAGAAGCAACTGAGCTGCAATTAGTTATCTGTGGGGCAGTTCAGGAGAAAAATCAGAAGGGAGCAGCTGTTTCCCCTCTAGACACCTCTGTGATATAATGCACTGTTCTAAGTCTCCTGAGCAGGAAGAACAAGGAGCACAGGGAAGGGATGGTCAGAGACAAGGGGAAAATAACATGCTAAAACAACTGGGACGTAGCACTTCTGTGGCTATGGCATTACCTGCCTATTCTCTCCCACTAACAGTTCCAGATCAAACTGTTGAATACGGGAATCTGAGAGTCAGGCTGCGTTCTTTACACCTGCAGACATCACCTCCAGTGAACAAGGTTCTGCTCTTGAAGCTGTTTTACCCTGAGGGAAGCCCTCTCCAGAAGACAATACCCGTGACTGCACAACAGGTCCTTCACACAGGCTCTCTTTTGGGGCATGTACACTTATGTGAATAGTACTTACACATGAGGACAAGATCAGATCAGATTTGCACAAGAAGGACCAGACCTATGTATACACAGATGTATAATACCTGCAAAGTCAGCAGGTTCCCAAAAGCACCCTCAGTGCCTTGTTGTCCTGATAGGGTGGGTATACAAAGCGATCTGTCCTGTGATTTGTTGCAGAGCACCCATGGAGCATAGGAAGTCATTCAACAGCACGGCCGCAGAAGGCACAGACACATTTACAGAAGCTGCAGTGAAATTAGGCACGTGTCTCAATCCATTGATCACAGTGCCTGCAGCTCCTGTTACGGAGGCAGGTGAAATGATAATAAATGTGACACAGCATCTCTCAAAATCTTGCTAACAAAATTAATTCTGCTCAGCTTGGATCAGACCATGTGGGTTGGCAGTGAAAACAAGCTGAGGGCTGTAAAGACACCATCTTATATGGCCTTGTGTTTAGCTGTGGTGGGGGGCTCCCAGCCATCAGCCCTATTAAGCCTTGTTTTATTTGCTATTTTCAGTTGCTATAAGGAACAAGATCAACCAAGATGTGTGTGACATTCAGGAGTGTTCCCTAAACAGGACCTACTGACACACTCTACAGAAACCATGGATTATTGACTGAACGGCAAGACATGATGTTGTGCAGAAAAATGACCTGTAGGGAGAACACTCCCCAGACAGCTATGTCCATGTAAAGAGACCCTGGGAAGGCAGTTACATGGGAAGTGAGGGCTGGTCCTGGGCTGGGGCGGGAAGGGAAGAGCTCAAACAGGGCCACAGTAGGAATTAGCTGTCACTGAAGCTCATACCATTATGGCTATGTATAGGGAGGCTTCGTATTGGGAAGAGGGGTGTAGAGATGGTCTCTTCACTTAAAAAAAGTTCTGAAGTCCCAGACAGGGCAGAGAGAGCAAAACAAACAAGGAAAAGTACATCAGGAGATACTGCAAGACAGATGAACCAGTATGGTATAAATGAGAAAGAGTTTCATGACTTGTCCTCAATAATAAAACCAGATGGTGCTAAGAAGGCTGACCTGGTAACATTTTCCAGCTACTCAAGAGGTCAGACACAGTAAATGGGAAGGGAAACATACAGTGTGTTACTAGGGTTAGTGAAGAGCTGGAAGATGAGATGAAATGAGTATCAAGGGAATCTGTTCAATGCTGAATACTCCTGGCCTTCAAAGCAAAGTGAAGGATTCTAGCAGCAGAGATGAGGACAGACATCTGATAGGCTTTTCCCTTAGTCCCCACACCCCATCCTGCAATAAAATGGAGCTGGAAAAGCTATGGGGTCCACAGGACGCACTGACAGACAGAAGATACACTGAAAGACACACTGAAAGGTGAGGTTTATCAGGATGCATGGCCCAAGCACAGAAGGAAAGATGGAGAAGCTCAACTAAGTCTCATCTAGTTCAGCAGCCGAGGGTCAAGACAGGGTAGCTTCACACAGTCTGCTCTCCTAGTGTGGATGTGCAGGGAAGAAGGAAGCGCAGAGGCAGCCGTTGCAGCTGGAGGGGAGAAATCGTCACATCCACTTTGTCAACACCAAAGAATCTGGGCTGACATTTTTCTCTTCCCAACAGTTGAATCCCACCCTACCAGCTGCACATCACAGCTGACCTCCAGTCAGGACCTATCTGAGTCAATGTCAGGCAATTAAACCGCGCAACAGCAGCTTCTCCCCCTTGTACATATGCAACTTCTCTCCTGGCAGGTCACTCGAATGGCCAAGGGAGTGGAACAAGCAGGCTCCCTCTCTTACAGCCATGCAGACAGGCACCAGCATTTAGCTTGGTCACAGAACCCAGAAAGAAGGGTTTCCACTGCAGCCTCTCTAGAGATCTCAATATATCCCCTTGCCAAACCGACAAGAGGCAGATTCCTTTCCCCTTCTTTAATCTGAGCAGCTCTGACCTTTCAAGTACAGACCTCTTCCCATAGGAGCAGGATGCCTGAAGAGGAGAGGGTTGGTAACACATGAAATACCTAGAAGTGATTAAATTGGACTGATGAGCAAGTCAGGAAAGATAACAACCATGGGATTACGCTGTCAATTCCAAAAAACTGCAGTGACTGTCATAGCACTACATCCAACAGAGAGTGGCTGCGGTACCAGTAAGTCATCATCAATGGCAAAGTGCAGTTCTACTTTAAAAAGTGCCCATGTTGGAAAAAAACCAAAAAAACAACAAAGAAATGTCCCCTTATTACTCAGCAGGTCTATTCCCTTCTGGATATCAGTCAGAGTTGCTGACTTCAGTGAAATTTCTCTATATATAAATTACTCCAGCTTTTTCATCCAGTTAACACCATGCAGCTCCATACCAAGAAAGGCAGCTGGTGTCTATTAGCATCCCAGCAACGTCACCACTATGGGAGACTGAGCTGGTGTCTCTTCTAATGCATGCACAATCAATAGACTTGTTAAACTGCAATTAGAAGGTCAGATCCTTCCTTGCAGCCACTCCTTTGCTTTCTCACTGAAAACAATAGGTTTGTGCAAGTGCCAATGGAATCAGAATTTGGAAAAAATGGGCTTATGTGGTTCCAGTGAAGGTACCATTTGGTTTACTGAATCCTTATGGCTGCTAGGAACACAAACAACAGAGAGAATCTATCTTGGCTTTGAGGGTGCCACTTAAAAAGAGCATGAGATAGCAGTTTAACAAAGTAAAACATATGAATATTTGACATGGCACCACATTGAGATGAACAAAAGGAGAGCCCAGGTGAGGCCACATGTTGGTTATTCATTATCCAGACTAGATTACTTTTGCTCCCACAATAAGCAGAAGGAATTACCCCCAGCAGTACCAAAGGCAATTGCCTTTTGCAGCTGGTATCACAATGAACAATATTGTACGTGTCTCCCCTGCAATTGGCTGTGGCTCACAAAGGCTGTGAAAGGAATAAAACTGAGATCGTCTTTATATACAATTACATAGTCAACGTTTTGCCCTTTCCATTGCCAGTTGTTGAGTTCTCCCTCTCATCTAAGAGATGAATAAGCATCCACGAGGCAGGGATGCTGCATTTGTAAATGTCAAACATATTATAAGAACCTAGAGTAAAATAGTCAGTAAATCTGTTGGATGCCTTGTCTCATTCTAATTTTAAGAAAACGGAGTGTCCCTCCACCTGCAGACTCACTGTCAGCCGTTATTTTATTTACAAGCAATTGGGTGCAACAGGAAACATTATCACTGCATGAGGAGTTGAGCCACGAAGAAAAGGAGCAGAAAGCCTCCACCTCCAGGTTACCTATCCCATCCAGGATCAAAGTGACCGGCCAATAGTCTTTAAGAGTGGTTCAGCCTAGGAAATTATAAAATAGATTCCTGCTCAGTTGCCTGTGGAGGAATATCCCTACCCTTATCCCTCACCCTTCCAGAGAAGCAACTACAAATAGCAGGAAATGGGTTTTATCAGGTGGAAATCTAGGGTGGATTTTTTCTTGATATATGACATGCTGATTACCACAGATCACCTGTGCAAGTACCCCAAGCGGCAGGGTAAGGAAAGCCTGGTCCATCACTACCCAGTTACAACTTTTTTTGTAGAAAAAACTGCAAATCAGGCAGTGCTTGCCACAATTTAAAAAAGAAAGCACCATCTAGTAATCCAGAGGTTTCAGTTTGAATCTCACATGAGCAAAAGTCAAGGTTCCTTTTTCAAAAGGGGGAGAATTTGGTGTAAGAGGCTAACACTGGACAAGAGAAAACAAATAATGACACTGCAGTGGAGATAATAGGCAAAAGACAATCTATCTCCACCAACATGCTAGTCAAAGACAGCCAATTTCTAATGTTGACTAGAAGGTAAACAGTAAACTCAAGACAAAAGGCCTATCACAAAGGCAATCAGTACAAAACCTGACAGAAAAATAATATTGACAAAGATCCTCCAAAGAAGCCCTTGCTGGCAAAATACAATCACCGTGAATAGTCCCAAGGACAAAATTTGCACGCCAAAAAGGACCATAGAGAATTAGCACTACACAAGATGGGTGTGAAGCAAAGCAATGAAAAGAAATCAGACACTAGCAATCCAAAAGTAATGCTATCTATGACTTCTAGCTTCATATAATTATTTTATTAAAGCATTTACATACTCCACACAGAGATACAGACATCCCATGAAGAAGGATGAAGTCACAGTGAAACAGAGAGTTGATGTCCACAGGCAGGGGAAGATGGAAAATGGGATAAACATGGTCTTGTTTTGGTCTTTGGAAAAGAGTGGAGCTTCACTGTTGTCTCGTTAAGAAGATCATGGCATGAAAGGGCGCTGTGCATAGATTACCACAGAGGATGTGTTCCTTTCCTGGGTGGGGACAGAGTGCTGTATGTACAAGCACTTGCCTGGAGGTGATAAACTCTGTTTAAACGTCTTCCTGACAACTTCAGTGAGATTTCAAAGAAGGTAAAGCTGAGAATGTGAACAGGCCTCCTCCAGGAGGCTTATTTAAATCTAGATTATGCCTATTCTGGAGCCTAAAATAGACACCTTTTTAATTGTGTGCTCATCAGCACCTGGGATTCACTAGCATCTCATAGTAGCCAGTCAACTATGAGATACATTTCTAACTGCCTCTTTGAAAGCACAATTCTCAAGTCTACATAAATTGCTGTCCTGACTACACATAAGTTGGGTGAGCTTCTAAACACAGCCATGAGCAATCCAGATATTTCAAACTCCTCCTCCCCTGGGCTTTGGCAGAACACTTCAGTCTCAGGGAGGCAGGGTGCCTTAGTCACCTCCACTACAGGAAGGCAGCCGTCTGTGGGCCACATCATGACAGTCCCCAGAGAGCACTCCTCAAGAATAATTTGGGGCGGGTAGTCTGCAACTTCTAGGGGGACAAAGGCAGGCAGAACATCATTGGCCACTTGGAACTCAACCAGCACATCAGATCTGACCTCCCTGACACAGGGAACCCTTAGTGGCCATAAAACAGTCTGGATAATGACTTTATGTCTTGTTCTAAAATCCATCAAATCCGCAAGTGCAACATTCCTCACTTCCAAGCCTTCATGATGCTGCTCAACCATGACCCACAGAGAAGACATTGGTCCAATACCAACCATGAAGACCTCCCCTCCATATGGCAATGCCCAGATTCAAGCTCATTTTGGCGCATGATATTGGGAAACCAAAAGCTCAGTAAAAGCAAGCTTGGAAACCCACTCTATACTCTAGTCCTAGTTTTGCAAATCCCCCATCTCCAACAAAATATGTGTTGGCTTACAGAGAAGCACATGTTTCTAGCAGTTATATGGGAGCTGTTAGATTTTACTATTCAGTTGCCTGAAAGAAGAAGAAGAAATCTCCTCTGTTGGCCTATTAATCTGTCATAACGAGATTCTTCATAATTAATTTGTCCCTAACAGTTGCTTTGTAATGGTACCGAGAGAATATTTCAGGAATGGCAATTACCTCTGGTGTCAAAATGATGAGGAAAACAAATGTTCAACCATCAACAAAATGCAGTGCCTTTTCCACTCCCACCCGATGGTGGGTGACAGCACTGCACATCAGAATTACAGTGCAGTTAATTACTAGGCATGTTGCAATTGAGAATTCATTTCCCTTCTTGAGATGATATTTGTTGAGCAACGCAGGTGGAAGGAGGGGCATCTGCCACTGGGATGGGGGTTGTGTGGGGAACTGGTCTTATCTATACATTGCTTCTTCTTTAATTTACTACACATACATCCAACAATTATAAGCAGCGAATGGTTTTTTTTAAATATTTAAAGGAACCTTCCTTCATTAGCTACACATACGTCCCACCATTTCAAAGACTTTGCAAAAAGACAGAGCTTGACTTCTTTGTTGTTGCTTTATTTCAATTTAGTATCCTTCAAATAAAAACCACATGCCTGCATTAGTCTTGCAATACTAGTATGAAACATAATGGATATCTAGGCTGTTTGTAAATGGAAGAATTCCTTGGGCTGTGAGCTCATCAGATTTCAGCACATTACAGAACCTGACATCTGACTGTTTCTGGAGTGAGATTTCCAGGAATGAAGCTACGGCACACACAGTGTGGAGCTCATCTCTCCAGGTGAGGACCAAGCTCTGCCAGTGCTGGGAATCCTACTCCAGCAAGGGACTGGAAAGGGGAAACCTGCTGGCTTGGCTGCTGTTGACACAGGTATGCAAAGCCGCAGCCTGGGAGAGCTGTCCTGCCTGGCACTGGCAATGAATCCACCCAGCACCTGGGTCTCGATTTTCTCAGAAAATTAAGATTGTGGCAAATCTTTGCCACATGAGTTGCTAATAAATGTAAGATGTGGTAGGGTAAGTCTCTACCCAATCTGACAGCAGCACAGCGGGGGCCAGGGAGGTGGCAGCCAGGGGCTGAGGCATCAGTGGGGAGAGGTAAGGGCAGAGCTGGGGCAGGCTGCAGGAGAATTAAGAGAGCAAGAAGCTGATTCAGGCCTGGTACAGGATGGCAGTGCAAGTGAACAGAAAGGTCAGCTGTGCAGGGCTAGTGAGGGAAGCTGCATGCATTCAGATGGGGATACACCAGGAGAGGTGCATGCGTGAAGCTGCTTCTGCCTGCATTTTGCTCAGTCCTGAGCCACATTACCAAGCGCTTGCTACCCTAAAATCAAAACATAGGTTTAAAAGAATCAAACATCACCCTCACTCCTGGTAGAGACTCAGTCCCTAGCCTGTGGCCTCTGAGGCCAGTGGAGGACAAGGAAAGTTGCAGTTGATCCAGCCCTGCTGGTTAGGGAGGCAGGAGCTGGTACAGCTCTTGGGAGCCCTTCACATGGATGAGGTTGCAGCCAGCTCTTGTCTTCAAGCACACAGCCTGGCACAAGCACCAGCTCAGAGCGAGGAAAGCATGGTTCCAGCTAACAGCCTTGCTGTTTCTCACTCCCCATCGCTCAGGAGCCATCATTTCATTATAACAATGTTCCCCAGTCAAGGATCACCACTCTGTATATTGGCAGTGAATAACTCCCAATTCAGGCTGCCACAGCAAAACCTCAGCTTACTGCAAGAAATAGAAGCAGGGAAGCTGTCCTGGAGAGGAAGAGGAGAGACAGAACAGGCGATACCAGAGCACTCCAAAGATGAAACAGCTCCTGCTGGGCTCTGAAAATGTCCAGCTGTGCTGCCTGACTGTGAATGCAAAGGAAAGGGCCTAAGGGAGGAAAGTGTATCTTCCTTATTTCTCTTCACACAACAGTCCTACAATAAACAAATGGGAAGGCAAAGCCTGCTGCCCTTCAGCAATCCTGCAAAAACCAACTTGTGTTCAGAGCAACCCTACAATAACAAACAGGCTGCACAGAGTTCACAGGCAACTCAAAGCAAGTACATTTTCAAACAGAGACTGCAGGGGCAGTAAAGACATTTTAGGAGCTGGGGTTTTTTTGAAATGCAATTCTGCTAGTGACCTTTTCAGTGAATTTGCCTCTAAATTCAGCAAAGCTGGCAAGCCAGTAAACAGATCCAGGCTTGGCGGGAGGCATTTCATAAAGCACTGTGCACGTGTCTATATGTGCAGGCTCACATGCAGATTCATTGTTAAAGTGAGCTAGGAACAGAGTGGAAGCTGTATAAAGATGACCTTTGTCACTATGTTTATCTGCTCCCTGTGGGCCCCTTCCAAGTCACATCAGCTCAGTACACTGACAAAAACAAGTTGTTACTGGTGTCAGACCTGCCAAGATGATGCTGCTGCAGAGGAAGGAGAAGCAAGCTTCTCTGAATGGTGCACCATCAGCAGAATTATGCAGCCACTGAGACAGGACTCTCAAGTTAAAAAAAAGGAAAGAAAACAAACAAAAAAAAAGAAACCCCAAACCAATTCTATCGGTCCAAAAGGAGGCTTAACTAGGCTAGCAGTGAATGCGATTACCATCTTGGATTCACTCCTCCAAAGCCATCTTTGAACCTTTGACTCTGTCTTGGAAGTGGCTATTTTAACGGAAGCACTCACACCCTGAACACACAGGCACATGTCTACAGGCAGACAGATGTGCCCGTACAAATGTACAGAAATGCAGACACATGCTCACATCAGCAGATTTCTAGGCGGGGCAGCTGAACACTCTAGTCAATAAAGTAAAGCGTAGCTTCCAAACCTGGCACTGAACTTTACTAAATCAGCAACTGCTCCAACTCAAGAGAAACATAGCTTCCGTTTTTCCTAGTCCCCAGGGCTTCCTCAGCCTGGCAGAGTCCTATCTGGCCCTGGGGCACCGGATGGAGGAAGACAGCAGCGTTCCCTTCAGAGACACCTTTCCCTCAAGTATGCAAACAGGATGGTCCCCACATAGGTAAAAGGGTTTGCCTGGAACCCACTAAGACACCTTCAATGTTGCCAAGAAGTCCAGAGAAGTGTTTGCAAGACACCACCCAGCACAACAATTCCCTCAACACTGACTTAACAGGCTAAATGAAGACACTAGCTTGACAGGTAAGATAATTGTGTGCTACCCTTCAGCACATTCTTTTATCAGATATACTTTGGGGAGAATGTGATAAGGTCACTGGTTTAGCAAAGCAAATCTACAGTACACGGTCCTGCTCTGAAATTCCAGCCTGGCCTGATATGTGAAATATCCTCTGCACGCCACACCAGTCTTTTCACCTGTTTTTACATTTCCATACTCCTAATTTCGGGTCCTTCAAGCTGGTGTTTCATTGCAAGCTGACTAGTCACCTTAGAAAGGGGAACAGAATCCACAATATGAGTCTTGTTAAGGACTCAAAGGACAAACAAAACAACATTTGAGAAGCCCAGTTTGCCATTGCAAGTACTGATGTGTCTCTATCCCCAAATGAATCTTTTAGGTATCTATTTTTCCTAGTCTCAGATAAGATTATTTGAATTCCCAAGCCAGCTGTCTTCTTATTTTTAAAATACGTAAAGCACTGGCTACCTGTCAGCTCTACTGATTTTACAGGTGGCCTGCAAAAACCAAGTCATATAAACTGGTCAGCAGTTCAAGGCTACACAGTCCTTCATTAAGAAAACATCCCTACTTAGGGTCTGATCCAAAGTCAATGGGACCAGCCTTAAGTTACTTACAGTGGATCCTAAGCAATTCCCACTTTCTTTTTGTTTCCTTCCCTCTTTACACAGACCTTCAACCCTCTGAGAAATCCTATGTGCATATCTATCTGCACCACACACATCTAGGGTGAAAATCTAGGCAAATAAATAAATCTCAATCATGAGCTCTTCAAAGAAGATACCATCTCTTACCATATCTCTTGACTTTGCACTGCCGAGTGTTCATTTCACATTGGGACTCAAGGCATAGTCCAAACACTAAATAAAACAAGATTACTTCTTCACTTTCCATTTGCTCTTTTTATAGTGCTCCACATGGTGCAGACTCCTTGCAGCCTACATCCTTCAAGGGCTTCCTAATGATTTCCTCACTGTTGAGATGTTCTTCAGATATTCCTCTGGCTATTATGTACCTCTTCGGCAGCTATAAGGAAGCAAATGAGGTCTTCAGGGATTCAAATGAAAAGGGATAGCCCCACCTGGAGGAGAGAAGGCTAAATGCTCCCAAGGCACACAGCTTCACCCCGGCTGGGGAGGTGCAAGAAAGATGCAGAACCACTTAGGCAAGTGGTGTGCCTGACACCTCACACTCATGCTCTTGGAGTGAAGCACTTCAGGCACAAGGGTGCACAGCCAGGAAAAAAAAAGTGCAACAAATGAGGCACTGCCTTTTTCCCCTCACTTTTCTCCTCCTTCCTCCTCCAAAAATGTCACAGTGAGATGGCCCATCTCTCTGAATAAATCATTGCAGAGGACTGAAGAACATCCTGTTTTATAGGCACACATCCCCAAAAAAATGGACCTTCCTAATGCTACAGAACTAAAACCTAGAGATGCTGTGGCCGTAATGTTCAGCTGACACCACTCTAGAAAGGACAAGGAGGAAAAGGAAGTGTCTTATAATTATAAGATTTATTTTACAGCTTGTTATGTGTTTTCAGCGCAAAGCTTTCATGCTTTATGTGTTGGCAGGAAGTTTGCTAGACAGCAGTGCTCAAATGTAGAGTCATCAAGCCACCAGCTGGCCCTGCTAGTAGCTTTTTTAGACTGCATTAGTGTCGACCATGCCTTTCAGATTAGGAGATATCCTGGGGAGCACATAATAGGGCAACCTAACATGATCGGCTCAGGGACTATGGATGGGCTGTGAAGCTCTTCACCTCTATTACTGGTTCCCATTTAACCTGGTGACAGAAAGTCACTGCCACCTAATGGCTATTCCGTGTCTCCTTCATTTGCTTCTTCTCATCCCAGTTCACCACAGGTTGAAGCACAGGCAAAGAGAGCCACCACCGCATGCACTGGCTGTGGTGTAGAACAGTCGACAGTCCCCATTCACAGTTGCCTTTTTGAAGGAATGCCATGGAGAGCTCCTGGGGATTTCTCTCTGCAGATGCAGTCCACCTCCATCACGAAGAAACTATTTTAGGACATCATTCCCTATTATTTAAGGCACACAGTGTTACTGAATCACGAGGGAAGTCCAAAGACACAGGCTATTTCATTGGTCTGAACTATCCAGAAACTGTAGGTTATTTTTTTAAAAACACACACACACATACACCGACTCACTTTCTTTCCAGGATCCTTCAGTCGGGCAACTTCATTATGAGACACAGCTCATTTTGAAAACACCCACCCCACCATGAGAGGCAAACACAAAAAATGCTAGGAATAGCCTCCAAGGAGCAAGAAATTGTATTCTGTATAATGATGGCACAAAGTTACGCCTTCCAAATATTTGCCCAGATACTGACAGCCCAAACCAGGAGTTTGAATGAGAACATCCTCATTCTGCTCTCAAAAGGAGGAAAGTTAATTAACCTCCCCAAATGGCTTTTCCCTGACAAAGCAATTCTGTAGCCAACAAAGTTAATTCAAGAATGGATTCCCACTGTCTCCCAAGACACCTTGACCACAGATCCTTTCTCTCCTTGCTGTCTTCTCTCCATTAAAAAAAAAACCTGTATCCACATTCACAGCAGTAATCTTTTGTCTTACATAGGAAAACAACAAAAAAATGCTCTGCTCAAGATTTTCAACTGTGGCCACTAGTGCTGAAATCTGCAGGATGACCAACCCATTGCAATCCTCTTACTACACTGACAACTCAGAAGCCCATTGATGCCAGCCCTTAAACAAACTGCATGTTGTGAGATACCTCCTGACTGACAGCAGGATCAACAGAAATTGATGCCAGCAATATAGGAAGTGTCAACCAAGACATCCAGGTGCTATGATGAGAGCCACACTGGAAATGTCACAGGGTAGGCTGACTTGAGACTGAGGAGACAAACACTCAAGGAGGCGGAAGAATGTCAAAGAAATGCAGCCCTCTACAGAATAAAATGGTTTGTTGAGAAAGCAACAGGTAAGGAAATGGCACTGAGCAGGCTGCCTTCCTTCCTCCTCTGACCCAGTACAAGCAGGGCAGAAACGGGAAGAAATGCCCAAGCTTACGTGTGCAAAGATGGCCAGAATCATTTAGTGCAATAGACATGAAGTGAAGAAAGTTCATATCTCCCCTAATGCTCCTGACACTAGACCTACAGACATCCAATGTCTTTGGGGCTAACCATGGCTACCACTGGCCTTGACATCAGTACACTGGCATTATCATCACATGCAGGAAAAGGGCAGACACCCCAGGAAAGGATTCTTAACTCAAGAAAAAGATCAAGTTACCTATGTGGTCCAGCCGCCAGCAGTGAGATGACGCAACCACTGGGATGAACATCAAGCCTGACCACTTAAGCAGGTTTATCCCTACTACAGGCAAGGGCAGGAATGGAAAAGATAAGACATCTTTTTTTTTTTTGCTGCTGAGGAAGGGCTGTGAGTGCCATCGAGAAGGTGTATTCTTGTATCTCCTGGATGATGGGAGAACCAGAGAGGCAAACCAACCCCCGGGACACACAGTGAATTTCCAGCTGTTGCTTCCTGCCTCATGGGGAGTAGTAAATACACCCCAATCTGCTGGCCATAAAAAGGTGCTGAGAACGTAGTGGCTGAGAGCATTAGCATCAAAAGCGGCCCATGAGAGACAGAAAAACAGAGTAAGATTGAAGAGAATTCCTTGGAGCTAAGTGGGAACCTGGCTAAAAGCCCCTGGGGAACCCATTGCCTTCTTAATCTGCTTTGCATCTAATTGTTTCCTAATGACTATGTCCCTGTTTGGCCCCAACAGGCTCAGGGACTGGTGCTGCCACTGAGGCTTCCCATCTCTCATCTGAGGCCGTGGGTAATTTAGAGGATCCAGTTTAATGGCTGACTGGGAATCCATGGAGAATTATCATTAAGCATTATCATTTGCACTGGAGTGGCACCCACCAGTATGCTGAGTACCAGGAGGAGATGCACAGAAAAAATGTTCTTCTACTCCCAGCTGCAAGCCCGTCCCATGCATACATGCAGCTGCACCCCCTCACCGGAGACAGAGGCACAGCAGCTGTACCCAGACCTGCTGGCACCATCTGCAGTCCCAGGGTCACCAAATCCCTGCCTCACAGAATCTCTGTTCTAATCACAGCACCAAAAGTGAGGCTGGAAATCAGTAACCAATTCATACACATGCTTAAAAGAAAACTCCAAACTCTTCAGCACATGAAGAGGAGGTTAAGCTGGCCTCACTCAAAGGACAGAAAGCCAAGAGAATATAATGAATGGCTGCGAGCAACAGAGATCTATCCAGGACAGAAGCAAGTAGAAGCAACATCTGGATAAGTATCCTTCACACACAACACTTACTTGGGAGGGGCATTCACATCCTCTTGCCCTTGTCCAGTGACTAACTTTTAGTACCAACTCCAGTGGGGGAACTTCTTAAAAGTCATTCTGAGCTAGTTTGAGACCAACAAAATCAGCTCCCACAGTGTTAAAAGAGCAAGAGCAAGACAGTAAAGACTTGGTTGCATCCACTTAGAAATGAGATAGAATCATAGAATCAAAGAATCGTTTAGGTTGGAAAAGACCTTTAAGACCATCAAGTCCAACCGTTAACCTAGCACTGCCAAGTCCACCACTAAACCATGCCCCTAAGCACCACATCTCCACATCTTTTAAATACCTCCAGGGAGGGGGACTCAACCACTTCCCTGGGCAGCCTCTGCCAGTGCCTGACTACCCTTGCAGGGAAGAAATTTTTCCTAATATCCAATCTAAACCTCCCCTAGTGCAACTTGACGCCATTTCCTCTTGTCCTATTGGTTGTTACTTGGGAGAAGAGACCAACCCCCACCTCGCTACAGCCTCCTTTCAGGCAGTTGTAGAGAGCAATAAGGTCTCCCCTCAGCCTCCTCTTCTCCAGACTGAACAATCCCAGTTCCCTCAGCCGCTCCTCATAAGACTTCTGCTCTAGACCCTCAATCAGCTTCACTGCTCTTCTCTGGACACACTCCAGCACCTCAATGTCTTTCTTGTAGTGACGGGCCCGAGGTGCAGCCTCACCAGTGCCAAGTACAGGGGGACAATCACTTCCCTAGTCCTGCTGGCCACACTATTTCTCATAGAATAAATAGATGAAGAGTTTGGCATGCAATTGCCCAGGCCCAAAAAACTCTCCCCTGCCAAGCTGATGCTTTGCTAGCACAAGCATTACAGGGATGTTGCTGAGGAATCCACAAGGGCTGTCACTCTCAGGCTCAGTGGTGGCCCTCCATAACACCTGCCAACAGCAGGACAGGCCTCCACAGGCCAAGGAGTTTTGCTAACTCATGCTATGCCTGCACCTACTTCCTCCTCTCTATCTCCCAGTCATTCCTCTTCAGGCAGCCAAAGGCTAGTGCTGGCCATGCCACAGAGTCCTCTTGTGTCACGCTGACATGCTGCGCTTGCCACTGGCTCTGCCACGCACAGAGGCTGACTCAGCTAGTCTTGGCTGCCAAGCAGGGAGAGCACAGCTCTGTGCAGCAGGGCTCTTTCTGGCTGCCTGGGGCACGAATTGACAAACCATCAAAACCTGCATGACAGAGGTTAATAAAGCCATGGAGAAACATGGCAAAAGGTCAGGAATTTGCAAGGGCTGCTGCAAACTGCTGCCAAATGACAAGCTGTCCACAGCACTGATAACTCCATAACTTGGGTGTCACTCAAGAAAGCTACAAGCAGCCCTTCTGCAAACCATGTTTCAAAGGCATGTGGCAGAAACATGGGCAGATGGAAGGTGAAGCTCCAGACTCCAATACATCTATCTCCAGTTTATGCCAGGGCACCAGTGCCACTCACCTGCAATGAGGAGCTACAGCAGAACAGCTTAGCATCTTTAGACAGGAGAGGATGAGAACAAGCCCAAGGAACCCTCTCTGCAAACTATCCCAAATACCCTAAGACCATACTGATGATGATGTGGATTTTCTGCCAGAGGAATACTAAAGCATGCTGGAGTCCATTGTCACTGATTTCTACCTGGCCCACCACTGTTTCCAGCTTTAGAGTCCCTCCAATCTGAGAGTCCCTGGAGAGCACCACCCCATGTGTTCCAACACACCAGTGGCCTAAATCCTACATGCATTAAGAAGAAAAATGAGGTTAAAGACCTTACTTCAAACATACTATGCAGACTGGCCTAATTTGGCACAAGCTGTATTTCCCACTCCAAAAAGGCCCCGAGCCAGAATAGCAGAGAGACCCTGGCTGCATACACCACGTGCACTCAAGTAAAACTCGGTGTCACTCACAGCTCAAGGTATTGTAGGGCTGTAGGCTGGAATGAAAGGTGCAGCACAGGACTGAGAGGAGCAACAGGGGTGCTTATCTTACTTCTCACTAGAAATGCTTTTTCATTCATGTTAGTTAGTGATATCAAAACACAACAGTATGTTTTGCAATGAGATGTATCTTTCTTTACCCAATTCTGATTTCTTCAGAGATCTGCAAGCCTGATTCATCCCTATTATTTCCCCTCCAACACGCTCCTTTTACTTAAATCCCTCAGCCTTCGTGTTATGGCCATTACCAACCAAGCAGGTTAAGAAACCACTGCCAGTCCCCTCCCAGCAGCTGACCTCCACACAACCAGTCTGGGCAGCAGAGAACCAGTGACAGAGCCCAAATGCATCTTATTCCATACACTGAGAACTTGAATCTCTAATGGACATAAGTAAGCATTGGTTGCATGAGGCTACTCTTGATGAGGGATCTTCTCTATTGGGTGATGCAGGTCCTGCAAGAATCTTAAGCAATATGCAGCACAGTTTGCCTCTGCTGTTACCAATTTGGTAGAAGGCATACTGAATTATTAAGCGGACAGCTTGATGGTTTGCTTTACAGCAATGGCTTTGGCAACACACCCGTGCCTTGCAGCTTCTGAGGAACGCAGTCCAGTGCTATCACCTACCTGTGATTTGAGGAAGTCATACTCCTCTGATCCGTATGGGACGCTCCGAAGGGAGGTGAGGTAGTCATAGGTGATAACTGCCGTCTGCAAATGAAACCAGAAATGTTGAGCAAGCTCTGCAGTTATCTTGGATCACAACAACAAACCTTCTGTTAGGGAGGATATACGTGGCTTAGGTTCCAAAGTTTTGGCTCCACTCCACAGTGGAGTTCACAGTAACAGGCTCATAAGAAATTAAATGAAAATATTTAAATTTCAATGAACATTTATAGAAAGCAGTGCAGGGACCTCATTGACATATAACTATTAAAAATAACCAACACTTGGCACTCCTATACTATCTTCCATTTGAGAAGCTCAAAGCATTTTCATAATCTCTGTACAGCACCTTGCACTGTGGACTCCCATTCTCTGTCAGCTTCCACAATAAGGTCTGCTGCTAGTAATAGAGGCCATGAAGACCCTGTTTGTGCCCCACCAGTTATCCCATGCTTCATCTTCACACCTCCAACCTGCCTAACCACACTGGTGCACAGTGAGCTCAGACTGGGTAGATGGTTCAGCAGGGAGCAGAGTGGCTGAAGACAAGCTCACTGCTTAACACAAGCAGTGGTACTTTTAGGGAAATGCAACTGCACAAAGGACTAGAGGGCTGAAGGGTCAGATACCCAATTACAAAACAATATGGGGATCCAGCTAAAGCTTATTAACTAGACATAGGCACAGACAATGGAATTAGATTCCTAAGTGCCTTAATGATTTCTGAAAATGGATCTAGGGTATTTCACAATTTTATCCTACAATTAAAGTTCCTCTCTTTCCACAGTCAGCAAACAGAACAGAAACATACAGGTCACATTCATAAAGTTTACTTTGTGGGGAAAGAAGGGAATGTGAGGCCACACCTCGAATACTGTGTTCAGTTTTGGGCCCCTCACTACAAGAAGGGCATTGAGGTGCTGGAGTGTGCCCAAAGAAGGGCAACGAAGCTGGTGAAGGGTCTAGAGCACAAGTCTTATGAGGAGCGGCTGAGGGAACTGGGGTTGTTTAGCCTGGAGAAGAGGAGGCTGAGGGGAGACCTTATTGCTTTCTACAATTATCTGAAAGGAGGCTGTAGCGAGGTGGGGGTTGGTCTCTTCTCCCAAGTAACAACCAATAGGACAAGAGGAAATGGCGTCAAGTTGCACTAGGGGAGGTTTAGATTGGATATTAGGAAAAATTTCTTCCCTGCAAGGGTAGTCAGGCACTGGCAGAGGCTGCCCAGGGAAGTGGTTGAGTCCCCCTCCCTGGAGGTATTTAAAAGACGGGTAGATGTGGTGCTTAGGGACATGGTTTAGTGGTGGACTTGGCAGTGCTAGGTTAACGGTTGGACTTGATGATCTTAAAGGTCTTTTCCAACCTAAACAGTTCTATGAATCTATGATTCTATACCTAGATGAACTGTCCACTAACCTGTCATTTGAATTTCAAGATCCTTGCCATAAAAAATCATTTGCATAACTCAGATCTAAAGTCAGATTTCCTCAAACCTCCCTACTGAAGGGTTAGCATCCCATTCTGGGACAGGATACTATCCCCCCTTTTCACCGCAAACACACTTAATAAGCGCATAAAGCACAGTCAATGTAACTTGAAAGTCAGGAAGGCAAGGGGATCAAATCTGTTTTGAGACAAAGTTGCTGGAACTGACAATAGTGAAACAGTCAAAAGCTCAGAGATGCATCGAAGAGGGGATCAATCTGGGAATCAGTTACAGACAGATACACTTCTTCCTTGCAGAGGTTAGGTTTCTCACATTTCCTGTTTTCCAGATTGGAAATTGAGCTTTTCAGGCTCTCTTGCCCCTGGTGAACTCAGGAGCTGCACAGCTACACAGAGTCACATTCAGAAGAAAAAATTTTCAAAGCATCTTCCCAACCTCAAAGAACAACTTTGAAGCAGAGGGAGGTTCAAATCAGCCTTGCATGAAGGCTTGAGTTGGTTCTTATTTTATCTCTGGTCCACGAGGGTAATTATCACCTCCAACTTGAAAAGCAGCAGTTAACAGATTGGCTTGTATTACAGAGGAAGACAGAATTAATAAAGCAGTCGCTAATTACATCATAATTTTAAACACTAAATTAGTATTATGATGATCCTGATAGGCAACTCTGACACTGGCAAATCCCTGCTAGTGTCTGAGATGTATTCCAGCTACTGCACAGAACAATCCAACTACCCAAAACAACTGGGATACCCTCAAAGAAATACGGAAAACGCAAAACTGCTCTGCCAGGTTTCTAATTTTACCAGAACATAGACACTGTCTGAAACATGATGCTGTCCAGGCCACTGACTTCATTCTCATCCAAGACTAACGCTGTCATTCATGTTACAGTGTGAGACTGAATCTTGGAGACATAAAAAGACCTACAAGATCAACCAGTCCCTCCCCTTACAAATGCCAGATTATGTCTTTAACTGATCTTGTATCCAGTCCAGTGTTAAATGTCCCAAGACTTGGGCTTCCACTTTGTATCAATGAATGCTCAATACCTTACACTCTTCCACCACGCCTAAACTATCCTCAGATCTCACCAGGTCATGGCACCATGTTCCCTCTGAATAGTTGTCTACCCACACATAAGCAAGAGCCAGTTCCCTAAACTGGGGCTCAAGAAGAGATTTTCTGCTAGCTCACTTCATCAAGTTTCTTAGGAAAGTCTGCAAAGGACTACTGAACCATTATGCTTAAAATACAAGCAGACTCAAATCTTTCTAGTCAAACTCAGATGAAATCTGTCCAGAGTTCTGTAGTTCTAGGTCAGGTTTCTTGACCTCTGTGTGTTCTTTTCTCCAGGCATTTGTTTTGTTCCCCATACCATAACTTGTCTTAAATTTTTGTGTCTGCTGCTGCTGAACTTAGCTCTTAAGGATTACAGCCTGCTTTTGCCTGGCCATGGTCCAATGACTGAATCAAGCATCCAGATAAGAAGCCTGGGCAGGGCTAAGATTGAAGGACAGATGCTTTAGGTCCATGTACATGCCACTAATATCCAAAGTCGCTTGTTTGCTACAGAGTCTCAGCTTTCATTTAAAAAAATAGCAAGCCCAAGAAGCTGAGCTTCTTAGAAATGAACATGTCTAATTGCTCTACTGGCTTCACCCAGTCTATGGCTAAGGAATGAGAGCAGTCTGGGCTGCCCGTGCTCAGATGAGAGCTGACCTCTGCCTTTCCAACAAGGAGCAGACCCCAAGCTGGGAAAGCAGAGGTCACTGGTGCAGCAGGACTAAAGGAGCAACCTAACCACATGCAGTCCTATATAGTAGAGGGAACAGAGAATCCAAAGAGACAGAAAATTCGTGTTTGAAAAGTATACAGACACACATATATAAACACATGCTGCCATCACCTACAGAACACAGAACACTGGCAGCATGTTTTTGGGGGTCACTGCTTGCAGCTATGGGTGCAGAACCCGCTAATGCATTTAAGAGTGGGGCCAGTGAAGTGCTTTACAGCCCATGACTTGTGACTTCCCTGAAGGCAGAGGATGTGAAAGTCAAGCATGCCTTTAGATTTGCCAGCATCTAAAGCAAAGAAAATCTCCCTTCCCCTACTTCCTATTGATCAGGAAAGTAATCTCTCACCGTCACTCAAAACACAGACCAAGTGCACAGCTTCATCACCGCACTCACTTATTTTTGTGAGTGAGGGGAAGGCTGTGCATGTTGTCTACTTGGACTTCAGTAAGGCCTTTGACACCGTCTCCCACAGCATTCTCCTGCAGAAGCTGGCTGCTCACGGCTTGGACAAGTGCACTCTGAGCTGGGTTAAAAACTGGCTGGACGGCCGAGCCCAGAGAGTGGTGGTGAATGGAGCCAAATCCAGTTGGCGACCGGTCACAAGTGGTGTTCCCCAAGGCTCAGTGTTGGGGCCGGTCCTGTTCAATATCTTTATCGATGATCTGGATGAGGGGATTGAGTGCACCCTCAGTAAGTTTGCAGATGACACAAAGCTGGGTGGGAGTGTCGATCTGCTGGAGGGTAGGAAGGCCCTGCAGAGGGACCTGGACAGGCTGGATTGTTGGGCCGGGGCCAACTGTATGAGGTTCAACAAGGCCAAGTGCCGGGTCCTGCACTTCGGCCACAACAACCCCAGGCAACGCTACAGGCTTGGGGAGGAGTGGCTGGAAAGCAGCCTGGCTGAAAAGGACCTGGGGGTGATGGTTGACAGCCACCTGAACATGAGCCAGCAGTGTGCCCAGGTGGCCAAGAGGGCCAACGGCATCCTGGCTTGTATCAGGAATAGTGTGGCCAGCAGGACTAGGGAGGTGATAGTGCCCCTGTATTCGGCACTGGTGAGGCCGCACCTCGAATACTGTGTTCAGTTTTGGGCCCCTCACTACAAGAAGGACATCGAGGTGCTGGAGCGTGTCCAGAGAAGGGCAACTAGGTTGGTGAAGGGTCTAGAGAATAAGTCTTATGAGGAGCGGCTGAGGGAGCTGGGGTTGTTTAGTTTGGAGAAGAGGCTGAGGGGAGACCTTATTGCTCTCTACAACTACCTGAAAGGAGGTTGTAGCGAGGTGGGGGTTGCTCTCTTCACCCCAGTAACAAGTGATAGGATGAGAGGAAATGACCTCAAGCTGTGCCAGGGTAAGTTTCGGTTGGATATTAGGAAAAACTTCTTTACTGAAAGAGTGGTCAGGCACTGGAACAGGCTGCCCAGGGCAGTGGTTGAGTCCCCATCCCTGGAGGTATTTAAAAGACGGGTAGATGCGGTGCTTGAGGACATCGTTTAGTGGCGGACTTGGCAGTGGTACGTTAACGGTTGGACCTGATGATTCTAAGGGTCTTTTCCAACCTTAACAATTCTATGATTCTATGATTCTATGATTTTTGTCTTAAACAGAAGATAGCCACAAAAACCACTGGCTTCATGTAAGACTGAGAAACACTGGTCAAGCAGGCAGAACTCAAGGGCAGATTGGAGAGCCCAAACAGCCTGGATAGCAGATTCCTCTGCAGCCACAATAAGCTGTGTTCCCTCTCCATGCCTCAGTTTCCTGTGCAGTAGAAGCTGCTCCCTGCCACCAGGCAGCACTGCCTTATGGTCAGGGACAGAGCATGAAGCTTAGCACTTATTTAGCACTTATTAGCCAAGAAGATTAGAGTTTGTATTTCTGCCCTCACCCTTTCAAAATAAACACTCATTTTTCACAATAGTTCATGGTACAGCTTGCACATATAAACAGCACGGCACCTGAGACAACCCACAGAGCTTGTTTCTTATTGCTTCTGCCCTCAGGAGCTGACTCCCTGTAAAACTCATTAATGAAGTGCTTAAAAGTCATAGAATATGCAGACAGACAGCTGCTTACCACTGGGGATCTGTAAATGATGGAGATTGTGGCCTGAAGTGACAGATGTATAATGCAAGTGAGGTACAGGGAGACTGATACCGCCTCCAGAGTCTCTGCTCTCCTTGTTCCTGGCTGCTCACGATTCATCAGTGAATACCCTCAAGGAGAAGGCAGCAACCTGTTTGGCTGGCAGTCTCCATTCTCAGGTTTTCTGGAGCGGTGATCAACACAAGGGTGAAACAGCGGTGACGCTAGGCACATGGAGTGTTTATTTTACGAATCTGGAAACCAATCCAGTATCAGAAGTACACCATCTCTCATCCTCACTCTACCCTTGCTTTGAGAATGATCCTCAAAACACCTGCCCTCCTCTCCCCAGATCTCTCATACTAAGGGTCACAGGGCAATGGCTACCGTAGCATATCAATACAACAACCATGATCCTTAAAACGTTCCAATGTAAAAAATGGCATATGCAGACAAGATGGTTTGAACTAAGTCACTCTTAAAGGCAGCAGGATACTGTACCTGGGTGATCGACCTTGAAGGGTGGCTGATGAAGACGTGGGCCCAAAGTGAGCCCTTGCTCTGAAGGTCCCACCCTATCCAGGGAAGCAGAGACAGTTCTCTGCAGCCTAGTTTCTCTGTTTGTTTCTTCCAAAATGTGCAAACGACAGCTCTATTCCTTCTATGGTTTCACCTCTTTTCTCTCCACTGTGCCAACAACTTGAAGAGCTCCCTATTGACTTTCTGACTCCCAAGAGCCAGCTGCCAACTGGAAATGCAGAGAGGGAATGCAGGAAATCCCAAGTTCTTGTGAACTCCAATTCCCTTATCCACCTAGGAATGTTCCTGCACATTACTAGGATGAAACTTACTGTGACAATGGCTCGGCCCACACGAACAGCTCCAAAATCATTGGGATCCAGGAACTTTTTGCCATACAGATAGATGCCAGAAGTGGCTGCCACCAACGAGGCAAGTTTCAAGGCCCTTCGTGCCATGACTGATGAACCCTGCCGAGACACAAAACAGCAACTGTAACATCTGAGAAGGATGTAGTGATCCAATGCCTACAGCCCCAAGGGACCTGACAATCCAAGTTTTAATTGCTCCTTGGTTAATGATGCATTGCTAGCACTGCCCCCAGCCAAGAGCTCAAGCAATCACGCAGCAACCGAACGCAAGCTCTGACTCCATTGCTATTTCTAACTCAACTGTGTCTACAGGCCACAAACCCAGAAGTAACTCACTGTGCTAGACCTTGGGCACCCACAACAAAACATTTCTTCATGGTCTCAAAGGCTTTACAAGAAGAAACAACAGGTGGACAGAGACAAGGGAGCATGTGCTCACCAAAAGTCAATTCTGATCACAGCAATAGCCTCTTCACTGCAAATGTTTATGAAGATATCACAGAGTAGGCAGACTGCAAGAGGATAATAAAAGATATAAACAAGTAGGGTTTAAAAAGAGCTTTTGCAACACCAAGAGCACCCAAAACTTGGATTGGTGGGAGAAGAGGCAATGCACCCCTGGAGGCTGCGTTCAGCTCCAGGGGAGA
This sequence comes from Theristicus caerulescens, assembly GCA_020745775.1. Lineage (NCBI taxonomy): Eukaryota > Metazoa > Chordata > Aves > Pelecaniformes > Threskiornithidae > Theristicus > Theristicus caerulescens. Next base: position 47,138,519 of record CM036564.1, on the reverse strand, counting down.
GTGGCAGACAGCCACATACAACGCAGGGAATGGGGGACCTGATCAGAGTGACCAAGCGAGACTTGTTTTCTCATCTTCACCGTCCTGTTCAAGTGGCAGGCAGGGACTGCAGCGGCAGAACGGACATCTGCAAGAATCAACAGCGTAATCCTGGCTCTGTCACAGGCCCAGCACAGGCCTGGGGTGAGACACTTCCCTCCTCGCTCATTTTTTCTCTGGAAGATGAGGGTGGGGAACAAATGTATTTGCCACACTAAGCACTTTGCAGCACCGCATTCATTGCTTACAGTACATAAAGTAGTGTAAACATGTAATTCATGACCTGTGATATACATGTTATGATTCTTTATGTCACTTCAGAGGATTCAGACCTAATTTCAAAAAAAATTACAAATCAGGTGTATTTTTCTTTCCTTTCCCTTTGGCTGGTATTTGGCTGGATAGAAAATATGATTGACCATTCTTTCTGCTTACACCACGAATCAAGAGGCACGGTTCACCTACTCTGCAAGCGCTCAAGAGTACTCTTGACAGAGCGCAGGCTTTTACCCCATCAAGATGGAGTCCACTAATCTTCCTACTCTTAGACCTGATTGAGAAACTTTCCTACTTCTCTCTGTGAACCTTTAGTGGGGATCAGTCTGGCTCGTGCCTTGTCTCTTGGAAGCCCTGTAACTAAAAAACACATGCAGTGACACAGGTCAAGCCTTTCAAAAACAGTTCACAAGAACACAATCAGCGAAATAGCCTAATATAACACAAGAGACCTCTGTACATGAACCTTAGCTAAACTTTCTTATTTCCTTTCATCTCCTTACATGCCCTAGGTAACTTTGAGGCAGAAAAGTCGAGACATATACTGCCAGCGCCAGTCGGAGCTGCCTGCAGCACCCCAGCTCCTTCTCCTGTCAGAAGGGGTAGCTGACTGATCAGGACTCCTCTGAATCTACAATCAAACTCAAGAGAAAATAAACCTGGCCCCTTGACGGCAGCCCAATGAACACGCACTTCCCAAAAAGAAGCTGCCCTCCTCCCCCTGCCTCACTGAAACTCTAGAAATTCTGGGGCTTCTTCTGGAAGGACTGGTCTCTTTTGTACAGAAACCTCTTGCATCCTCTGTCACCTTCAAAAAACATTTTCTGCAAAGTGTTTTAATTAAACAATTTCTGCTCCTTGTACGGTTTTGTAAAATTGCATTTATTGGAAAGTGAAAGGTGCAAACAGCGACATTTTTTCACACAGAAAATATGCCTCTCTTTTTCATTATTTTTCCTTTCACCTTCTTTATTACTAAAAGAACATTTGCTTGAAAGCAGGATGCAAGTCCATCTGTTCTCGCATCTTATTCCTACCTGAAGCTATAATCTGCAGTTCGTGACATCACATCTATTGCCATACCCGCCAGCTGTACGTCACAAACAGAAGATGGGAACTTTAGGTAGCAAATAAACAGGCACAGCAGCTGAGCTCTTCAGCAACAAAGCTCCTGCTTTCATGCTTAATGCCTTGTACCAATAAAAAGGGAAGAATTAAAACCCCTCCAGTATAAGGTACAGGAATGGAATTGTCAGAAATCAATTTGATTTTGAAGTTTTGCATAAGGTGTCGAGGAGCCTTTTCCAAGTAAATGAGCCATCACAACGCCCCTAGGGGCACCTCAAAGCCCCTGTCAGCTGTGAAACAGCCCGAGGATGCCACTGCCTCTCCTTGTTAATGCCTGCCTTGATCCATCACCTCCTGCTCTTCTTTCGCCTAGGTGAACGGCTGCTTTGACCTTCACCCGACTTCGCACCGGTGAGGTGCCCTTCCGGCACGCCGGGCCCCACCCGGCCCCCCCGGGCCGATCGCGCTCTCCCGAGGCCCGGGGAGCGGCAGGGAGCGCTGACCGCCCCCCAGGGCCGCCGCACAGCCCCCGCAGCAGCGCGGCCCGAGGTCTCCCCGTGAAGGACGCGAGGGGCCGGCTCCGGCTGCTTTCGGTTTTCCTTCAGGCGTGCCCTGCCCTGCCCTGCCGTGCCTCCCGGAGCGGCGCCGGGCCCCCGCCGCTCCCGCCTTCAGAAACAACCCCGGTCCCGCCGAGCCCTGCGGCAACCGGGCCTGCGCCCGCGGAGGGCAACCGCCGCCTGGGCCCGGACCCCCCAGCCCGGCAGCGCCAGCCGGGGCGCGGGGCGGCCGAACCGGGCCGAGGCGCCCGAAGCCGCAGCGGGGGGTGGGAAGGCAGCGCGGTCCGGGTCCCTCCCCGCCGGACCCTCCCCTGCCTCCAGCGCCGCGCCGGCCACGGAGCCGGCACTTACCGCCTCGCCGGCACCGCGGCGCTTCAACTCCCGCGCGCCCAGCCGCCTGCGCCCCCTCCGCCCCGCACATGGTCCGGCCCCGCCCCGCGCGGCATGCTGGGACGTGTAGTCTCCGGCTGCGGCCGCTCGGAGCGGCGGGGGCGCGGCGGGACTGCGGCGGGACTGCGAGGGGCGGGCCCTGGGCGAGCCCACCGGGGAGCGGCGGGGGGGGGCAGCCTGGCGGGCGCTGCGCACCGGCGGCCCCCGGGCTGCTCTAACGCCTCTGCCCCTCGTAGTTACAAAAGAGGAGGCGGACGGGCAGCACCCTTCAGCTCAGTGTACGACAGGGTAACGCAATCTCGGCTTTATCAGTGGGGGTCCCAATCTGGCTACAGGTGCCCAAAAAAGCCATCTTCCGTGCTTTTAAAAAAATCTCAGCCTTTATGATATTTCAATTGGTTCTCAATGTGTGATCACTGAAAGCCCTGCAGCAGGGAGAAGATATGTATATACGTATGTGTATATACGTATATGTATCTCAGAAATCAAGAGAGAGGGTAGAAATACCAACTATATCAGGGCATTCCCTTTCCATACTTACAAGAGGTGCTGGAGGGGCACTGCTGCTTTTATCGACTAGAAATCAGACCTGCTTTTTAGTGAAGGGTGTGGGTTTGGCCAGGGTGCTATGAACATTTTACCTGGTGAGTCTGGCTATTGCAACACATCAGGATTCGGTGTGAGCACAGTCACCTATGCAGCCGCAGCACGTGGGCCGGCAACGCCGTGCCCGTTCCCGGTGCTAAGGGAGCGCTCTTCCCAGAGTGCTTCTGGCAAGAGAGTTGAACACTTTTGTCCTGTTCCTGTTGAACACGAAACAGTGTTGTCCATCATGTGGTCAGATCCTCAAACAGCATAAACTGGTAGCGTAAACTATGCAGCTATACTTAGCTTTTATCATTCAGTCAAATGCACACATGGCTGCCTAATATCAGCTTATATTTAAGGGTATAATTCCAAAGGCCAAAGAGATGTGTATCATAAATACCTCAGAAACTGCTGTTCTCCATTCAACAGAATGATCCAGTACAACAACTGTGTTCATCGAGAATAAAAGAGCTGTTGGCAACAAGGAAAATAATTGCAGAATGAAAAAAAAAAGCTTTCTCTGCAGCCTTTAGCTCTTTAAGAAATGAAAATTATAATAAATTTGATAGTATTCAAGGTTCAATGCAAAACCAATCTCTTCACCAAAGTCTTCTTGCAATAAAGATTATGATAAAAGAGAGAAAGAGCAAAGCAGAGAATGAAAAAAATGTTGCTGAACCATCATAAATATTGTAAGAGATTCATATTCCCCGGAGCAAATACCTAGTTTGATAGTCACCCACTTGAAACTTAGCATTTCTGGTTGAACTTTTCTCCTATTGTGAAAAAGGGAAACTCAATGTTGTTTTCAAGTCAGTATCTTTCTGATAAAGATACCCTGCAATTCAGCAACACCAGGGAACCCATAGTGGAAAACCGTAAGTATTTGGGACAGAGTTAAGGACACAGCTACCACAGTTATTCATTAATACGTTAAAAGGATGCCAGAGACCAAAACCAGAATGAGACCAAAAAGATCTTAATAACTCTTTGAGAGTTAAAGTTTCCAAAAGGATTCAGGAAACACTGAAACAAATCCAGGAAAGCATCACCACACTGTGTTTCCATTCATATTTGCAGGGGTACAGTTGCACTCAAAAAGGTAGACACAGGCCAAAAAGGGATCTAGAAACACTCAGACTATTAAGCAAAAGGTCTCAGCTTCTAGCACATTGAGGATACAAGGCCCACATGGCCAGTTGCTGCATCAGCCATATGACGGCAAAACTGGCTACAATCCTGTAAGTTTCTTTCCCTTCTTGGACAGATGGGAGCTTTTGAACTGATGGGGTGCAGTGAAGCATCCCAGCTTAGTCTTGGACCATTACAAATTGTGTGGGAAAGCCTATTTGTTGGAAGGAAGCTTTACAGTTTAGAGAGTGATGTTAAAAGAAGAAGAAAATAAAAAGTGAGGAAGATGTGCATGTGATGTGCTACTGAGAAAATGAGGGAGAAATGAGTGCAGGCTGAACACGAAGTAACCACTCTGAATCAAAGAATAAAATAAGCTTAGAAATATAGAAAAAGATCTACTCCTGTGCCTACTACAGCCTGTGGAAGTTTTGCTATAGATTTTTGTGTTTGCAAATTCGCAACCTCCATGGCTCAGGCTGATACTGGGCATAATAGCGGGGTATCCATTTAAAGCTATTGTGCTACTGCATATAAAAATCCAAAATAGAGACTGTAACCTCAGCACAACCACTCATTCCTGATCACAGCTCACTGCTTCTACCCAGGATGCTTAAGACTGCGGCCCAGGCTATCAATCCCCTGCTATAACCACTAGATCACACGTGTTGGCAAAGCTCCCAGCCAAGGGAGTGGGTCAGTATCTGATTTTTGCTGGCCTCTCCTGGAAAAGCTCTGGGAGGTTGCTTCAGATTAATTCTGTTCCTTGCAGCTTTCAGTTAAACAGGCTGATGCTGGGTCTGCTGCAGAGAGGGGAGGAAAAAAAGAGGCTTTTGTAGTGTAACAATGCCATGTGCGGACCTGCACTGGGCAATTATGTAACCAACGCTAAATCTTTCTATAATTAGAACAAGCACCTAGTTAGAGTGATCAGAGCTCTTTTGTGTGAGCCTGCACGGGGGCATGCAAGAAAGAGCTTGGCTCAAAAGAAAGATGCTGGCTTGATTTCCCTTTCCCTTTCAACTGGTGAATAAATTAAATCTCAGATTACCCCAAATTGCTGTGAAAGACGAAAAGTGAAAAGCATTTCCTTTTCATTCTTGTTGAAGACATTTGCATCCCAGGTGTGAATCTCATGAAATGCAGAAACAAACCCAAAGACTCCAGCCTCTCTGTCCCAAGCACCCGTGCAGGAAGAGCCCTCAGACTGCCTGAATAGAGAACAGAAGGTCAGTACCAGCTCTTCCTACTGGCAATCAGCCTCTTTTTTAGATTCCCTTTGATGAAAATCGTGGAAAGATATCTGGAAAGTCTCATTGATACCAGACATTCCTCATGTACAGGAGGAGGCATGGGAAAAGAGGTCAAAACAGCCCCAGAAAGCATGTGATCCTATGATTTTGTGGACCCAGAGAACTAGCTTAACAAGGAGACGTGAAATGGTATGGGGAGAAATTGCTGCCAGTGCAGTGGGACGAACAGCTTGACCCAGCAGATCCTTCTTCACTCCTCTCATCTGTTCTGCCATTCTGTGGATGGTCAGCAACAGAAATACTGAGGCAGATCCATCTTCTGCAGCTATAAACAAGGTCAGCTCTAAAAGTCACTGTAGCAATGCCAATTTATACAAGTTGAAGATCTGGCTAGTGGGATCTCTGCTGCTAGAGATCTGTATTTATGAAATATTTTCTGATTCTTTTCTGGTTAGTTCAGGTCACCAGAAGAAATATTACAAATACTTCTGTGTAAAGGTTGACATATGTACAAATCAATACAGAAGACAGGAAGCAAAACAACCTACCTGGAGCTAACTCCAGAAGATTGCTTAACATACTCCACAGGTCTCCTGCTAGGCTAAACCCACCCACCCACATTCTCAGTCCAACTTAAAATGGAGATTGGCAGAATTTGTCTTTCTATCAGCAACAGAAAGCTCAGAGCTGACCCTGGGAGCCATCCAATTTATAACAGGATCTTCTTACTGATCATATTGTACAGAGACAATATTTGGATAAGACAGCTCTTGAAAGAAACGTGCCCGTTGCCCCAGGTCAGTCAGTGCCTTCGAGTCAGTAGTGACCAATGTCTGAGTGTGACAACAGAAAATTATGTGCTGCTTGGAGAGCTGTGCTTTAGCTGAGCTGCAAAATCTACTTCTACTAGTATTGTGTTCCTTTAAGGCCTTTGCTCAGCCTTGTTGTCCAATATCAGTTTAGACAATCACACACCACCTCCATACCTCTCTCTTATAATTTCTGTTGGCAAAAAAATTCCCCTTCACTGTGTTTGCTAAAGCTGTTGGTGGCTAAAGGATACTGCACTTCTTCTTGCAGGTCGTTGGGAAGGGTCAGTGGGCCACCATGTCCTATGTTAAAGGAAGATGTTTATCATCCAGGAGTGGAATGCTTCCAGAACAACGTTTGCAAAACACTCTGGAGTCTGGAAGGTGGTACATGAGATGATTTTTGCCTGTCTGAGAAAGTTTACTTTTCTATGAAGTATAACAAATAATAGAAATTAAACCAGACTCCCTTTCAGTCATTCCAGGTAATACAGACATGGCTTGAAGAATTTAAAGATTTTTACAAAAGCACTAACAGACCTTCTGATCTTTTCCCCTCAGATATAATTATTCCTTCCGAATGCTGCCTGTAACCCCTAAGGGAATGTGAAATGCAGGGGTTGCTGATGTGGCTGAACCTTTCCATCTAGGTAAATCTGTTCTTCTTCACTGTGTAGCATCTTACCTGTGGCATAATTTATCCCTTGAGTTAAGAAGTGTCATTTATTTTGATCATTTTTATCCCACAATGTGCAGTGACTGCTAGGCATACAGATATCTGATATTAACAGTAGCTTATTCCATTACTTTGTATTGTCATCTTCATTTGTTACAAGGTATTTCATGAACCATTTAATTCTGCATTTGCAAATGTGAAAAGTGCTGAAGTAGATAAAAAAGGTGCAGAGGATTTAACAGCTTAAATCTACCCCAAAAGACTCCTTGGAATGCATCAGAAATATGTTCTCAAAACCAGTTGTGGTATTCACAGCAAACTAAAAATGTCCCTGCTGGCAGCCATGCCAAGGATTAACTCCTCTGCAGAGCCTGAACTCCTTACTCGCCAAAGAGAGGATCATTTTGGTGACTTGTGAAAAGTGATGTATGTGGAGACCTGATAGCGTTACTGTCCAGAAATGTTAAGCAAAAAAGATCATGGTAAAAATAAAAAGGAACTCATCCTTCATTATTAGAGACAAACTTATATTTGGGGAAAATGTGTTTAAGGATCTCAGAACCATTCCTTGCCTAATGTTTCCTCTTATCAAAGCTGTGACACAGATGGCATCTTTGAACCATTACCAGGTCTGGTTCAGAAAAAGTCCAGATCTAGGAGATACATGAAGATGCACAGAGATGATCAATTCACAGAGCCAGAAGAGAATATTAACTTTTCTTGTCTGATGCTGTATATATTGTGGGACATTAAGTTTCACCTGGCTCTTCCTTTATGGGCCCTGGTTGCTCAGGCTTGTAATAATGAAAGCATCTCTTCCCAAGAGACTTCAGCTTTGATTAGAAGATAACAAGGGATGGAAAAGTGAGTACTCCCTACAGCTTTCCACAGGTTAATCACTCCCATTGTTAAATATTTCTGCCTAATTTCTCATTTGAATTTCCTTAATTTCCACTTCCAGTCACTGGTTCTTGTTTTGCCTTCCTCTATGAGATTAAAGAGTACTTTCAGATCTTGCATTTCTAACTTGTACAGGTACACATACGTGATGATCAAATCTCTTCTCAGTCTTTTTATAATGAGGAAAACATGCTAAATGTTTTAATTTGCTCACTCAGATCATTTGTCCTTGTAATGTAATTGACAATAAGTATAGATAAACGGAGTTTACCTCATTCTAATCTGGTAATACAACATTTACCTCTTAGAAGTTCACCACAAAACAAGTTTACTTATTTCCCCTACACTTCCAATTAACACTAGCTTTATATTATCTTTGTAGTCTTCTAACCCTCTTCATTCTTCCAGCAGTTTTAAAAACTTGAACACCAGGACAACACAGAGTCCCTCTACAGCTCACTGTGTCCCTGCTTCTACATCCATGGGCTGTTCGAGGCTTTTTGTTACTTCATAGCACAAGAAATTCATGCTAAACTGCTTCTCTGTCATAACCCTTCTGGATCTCCACCCATGTAGCATACGTCTTCAGGTGTTGCACAGTGCTAATTCTTTAACTAAAACGTAATGAGAAGCAGAAGACAGAAGTAATGGGAGGTGTACAAGGTCAGGTTCAAGGACAACTATGTGAATAATTTATTTCTTTGGTCTGGTGGCTAACCTAACACAAAAACTAAATTGCTTTCTCACTTCAAGAAGAAAATTGGAAAAAAAAAAAGCCACAAACAAACCAAAACACCATTCTACATGGAAAAAAAAAGTATTAGATCAGAAATTAAACACATTCTGGTTTAAAGAATTTTCCCACTTTCAAAAAAGTAAGCACATTCAGCCTATACTTGGCCAACAAACCTGTACACCAAAGTTGGAATGGTCCATTTTGAAAATGTTGAAAAACATTCAAACTTTCCAAACTTCCCACAGTTTTTGAGTTCAGAACTTCTAAACTTTTTTTTTTTTATCCCAGTAAACATTTTTGACCAGTTAAATCATGTATGTAAGCATTTTCTAAGTTTGATATGTGATGGGTAATGCAGGGCAGGGACAAGAAGTTATTCACAGCTGGATTAGCAGCATGTGCATAAAAGACCATGATATGTTTATGGAGCCATATGGTTTTGAATAAGCTCGTACAGCCCCTTCGTACCATGTGGTCCCTTCTACCTAGTGCCAAGAGCCTTACATATTCACAAACTCAAAATTAGCCAACTCAGACATCAAAATTAAACTAAAAAGAAATTAAAAATAAAGAGGTTCAAGGGGATGAAAATGAAGTATTGAAAAGAACCAGTGTTGCTTATAGCCAGCCAGCTATGAACATCTGCAGGCACAAACAGCTCACTGTCTGCAACGAGAAAGCGACTGCACAGTTGTAAGAAGAAGCCGTGAGACTGAGAAAACCAAAGGAGCATCTCCCTAGTGCAGGAGCTGAAGCATATTGCTCACCTACAATTTTACTTTCTAAACAACAATTCTGTATTGTGGCTGTCATGTAAACTGTGGTGCAAAATAGCTCACAAAGTTGTATATTTACCATACAGCATTAAATAATGCATCACAGCAAAGGAAGAAGGAGAAAAGTCAAAGCAGGAGGGAGAAAAGATCATTTTTCAGCTGAGGCTAGTATAACAGCTGGAGACAGAGACCATGGCAACTTCTGATAGCGAGAGGAGGCTCCTGAATCAGGAGGCAATATTGCCAGATGTGACAACAGCAATTCTGTGGCTAAATGACTGACAGAAATGGGTAGGAGAGATGACAGATGAGTTTTGCTCAGGAAAATTATTGATAAATGATACATGTCAAAGTCTTGTATCTTCAGCTTTGTCTAAAGTGCTCATAAGAGGTGAGCTGTCTCGGAGACAAGGGGAAGTATCTGTCATTCATAGAGGTGATGACAGAGCTGCTGTCACCACAATGCAAAGTCGAAGTCATTCCCACTGGAGACGAGAGTTTTGGCATAGAAGGACTGCAACAGGCCTGTCCTTACCCTCCTCCAAATCTCCCCCGTCCTATATATTGTAGCAAATGGATTTAGGCTGCCAGACTAGGCTGTCCTGCAGATCAGAAGATGATAAGACAGACAAAATGACTAGAAGACTGCAAGGCAGACATTCAGTCTGCCTTATAGTCTTCCTGCCTCATACGGTATGACTTTTTTATTTCTAATAAAAACTGTGTTTGTTTCTTAGGCATTCTACCCTTTTCTTCTCTAGCCAGCTTCTGTTTCTCTTCTAGATGAACCATGCCTACTACAATGGGACTCTTCTCCCTTTGATTCACTAGATGCTAACATAGCGATAGCACTTACTATTTAATAACTAGATTTCTTCTTTTATATATGATGCCATATACCACCACTTCAAAATGAATAGCAACGAAAAGCTCCACCTAGTTCGCACCACAATTCTCTGGGAAGTATTTTTCCCTGTTCCACATTTTAACTACAGTCTAAAGAGTGCATCTCTTGGCTTGATTTAAAAAAAAACTTCTATGTAACATATAGATGCCCATTACACATATACAGTACAACTCTTGGCATTTAATACACAAGTGTTTATTTTAAATCAATGTTTTTACAGCACTTCCAATCTCTCTTCTCTCTCATGTCCCAGTTCAGTGATATCTAAGTAGCAGATATCAGAATACAAAATTTTATTCCAATCCATTTGCTCTGTATTTTCTCCTTTTTACTTGGACACCTTCAGCGGGATGAATCATAAAGTTACTGAACTTGTTGGAAACTATCAGAATAGACAGGTTATTGTATTGAGCTCCCCCCTTGTTCTTTTTCTTCCAGTCGTGCCTCACGGATCTGCATTGCTCTTGCATTTCTGGCGCAGCCTTGTTGGGACTGCTCCATTTCCCTTGGGTCCATCCCCTCTGCCCAAGCTTGCGGAGGCCAGCGACGCCTGGGGAGGTATCCAAGCGGGACAGACACGCAATACGGGACACACCGCGCACGTTGGCCGTGGGGTTCACTACACTGCGACCGGCAGCCGGCAGCTCGGGCCCGGCCCGGCCCAGGGGCGGCTGCCGGGCCCGGGGGTGGCCGCGGCCCGCCGCAGCCCTCGCCTGCCAGCGGCCCTGAGGCAGCCCGCGCGGGCGGCGCTGTCCTGCGCAGTCCCGGGCGCCCCGAGCCGGGCCTAGGGCCGGCAGGCGCCCTGCGCCGCTCCCCGGCGCCCTACGGGCCGCTCCCTCCGTCGGCAGGACCTTGCCGCCCGACGGCGCGGCCGTTCCCTCACCCCGGCGGCGGCGCCCCACAAGGCGCCTCAGCGCCGCGGGGGTGGAAAAACGACATCTCTCAAGAGGCGTTGCGGCCTGTGCGCATGCGCGCGAGAACGTCGACCGTAACGTCACCAAGACTACAATTCCCAGTGAGCTAGTGCGTCGCGAGGCGCGTGCGCGGCTACTGTCACCGCCCTTCCCCCTGCCTTTCCCCGCGGCCTGGCTCCCGAGAAGACGACGGAGGCGGCAAGATGGCGCTCACCAGGTGGGTCTGGCTGGCTCCGTCCGGCCCGGTTGGGGCGGCGGCCCTCCCGGCCTGCCTGCGGCGTCCCGCCGCTGTGCGGGGCTCCGGCCGACCGGAGAGGCCGCGCTCGGGGAGCGCGCTGCAGGGCCGCGGCCTCTCCTGGGCGGTGGGCCCGCCGGGTGGTGAGGAGGCCGGGCCGCGGCCGGGGGAGAGTGGCGATGGCCTAGTCGGGGCCGTGGGAGCTGCCCTGCCCTGCTTTGTCCTGCCCTGGCGGGAGGGGGGGTTTGGCGCTGCCTCCGGTTCAGGGCTCTGCCTCCCCGGCGTGTTTTCTGCGGGAGGAAGGAGCTCCTGCGCCTCGGCCGGAGGTGATGGGCGCCGCGGGGTGCTGTCGGGGTGTCTTTACGGTGAGCGAGGGGTCTTTGTTACAAGCTGCTGCGTCTCTCGCCAGCCTGGGGAGCGCGGCTCCAGCGGCCTGCCCTGGAACGCCGACTCTCTCGGGGCTGGACGCTTCCTTAGAAAACGCGTAAAAGGGCCCGGTAGTCAGGCGATCTGAAAAATGGGAAGTCAAGAAGTTGTCTTGCGACTAATTGGCTTTGGCCGGGTGGTGTCTGGCGTTATGGGGGGAGCTTGTTGACAGATCTTTTTGTGGGCGTTTGCCTTGGGAGAAAGGAAAGGAGGAAGGGGGAGTCGTTGGGACTAAGGGCATATTTTCTTTTTCCTCTCCGTAGCGGTGGAAGGAATACACCGTGGTGTGTGACATTCCCGTTGGAGAATGGACATTGTCACACGCTCCTGTTCAAACAAGACATGAATGTGGATGAATTTAGCGTCAGATTTTATAGGCATCTTCCAGAAGATCTCTGAGAGAGTGCACATTGCTTTTCTCCCTATAATCTCAGAAGTTACTCCTATCTGGTTTATGAACACAATACGCAAACTTCATGAACTGTTTCTCAGTGTGTATGGAGTGATTGTAGAGAAAGTAATAATTTAGTAGTAGACCCAAGCATAGTTGAGTGTCACTGAGTGAAATGATCGGAATTAACTTTTTATGTCTCTGTTTTCTTGGTGGCTGTCTATGGATGAGCAGTTTCTTACCAGCTCCAACCCAGCTGTCTCAAGACCAGCTAGAACTAGAAGAAAGAGCAAGAGCTCAAAGATCTAGGCAGACTGCTCTAGTCTCATCACGAAGGGAACCTCCCCCGTACGGTTACCGGAAAGGATGGATACCACGGGTGCTAGAGGTAGGTATTTAAATTCACACTGTAGTAGTGTGTCTGCTAATGGGGCGAAAAGAGTATATTTTCTGGAGTAGAAGTAAACTCTGAGCATCTTGAACATAGCAAGAATTGTGCAAAGCCTTACCACATGCAGAATTTCTATTGAGACTGTTGGATGTATTCTTGGGTTGGGGGAAATTGTTCTAATTCACCAGAATACTTAAAACATTTGATGGTAAACAGGATGTTATAAAGATTCTTCCCTTCAGAGATTGTTATATTGTAATATGGAAATAGGTCTATGGTCCTTTCTGTGAAGGCAAGGATCCTCTGAGAAAGACATCTATATTGTTCCTCTGTCATTATTTGTTAAATACATATTCCAGATTATAGCTGGAATAAGGGAATGTGTATATTGGAGAACAGAACACTCGTGTATTCTGTTCTTAGTGTAACAAAAGATAGCTGCTAGTGGGGGAGAAAATTGTTAGAGTTGGAAGGAAACTTAAAAATTTGTCAGCTACTCATTGTTTAGGTATGTTACTAGCAAAAGGGTTCTGGACAACGTTGTATGTATTTAGCTGTAATCCTTGCAAATGTAACTTAATTTCAACTGGAAATGTTAAAAGGTAGAAGGGAAAATACAGATGTATAGCTCTGATTACAAAATTGTTTTAGTACAGTTTCTCACTGAGCCACAAAACCTTGCAGATTTTGAAATGGTACTTGATAATAACATCTGAGACCTGCTCTGATGAGTCAGAAGTCAGTGCTCTTGGGACAAGGCATGCTATTGAGGTTTTGATACAGTATTTCATGTGTGATCCTGCGTTGTCCCCAAATGCCATCCTTTCATGAGCTGGTAACAGCCTTGCCTTAATTTATCTTTGAGTCCATTTTTGTAAAGATGGATCCAACACTACCATGGTGATGCATTAGTGCTAGATAAGGTGACTTCAAATAGTAGTTCTGGTGGTTCTCTAAAGTAAAACATTTTTATGTAGGTTCAGCATTTAATAAAGCATATGATGTTAAAAACTATACCTTCATTTAAGTTCCCTCCCTACACTGTTGATTACTACAGTTAATATTTTAGTGCTCATTCTTTTTAAGTGTTACCAAAAGAACTTCTTAAGAAGTGAGGTGAAGGTTTTCAAAGAGTTTTCAGCATCACTGGGCCACAAAGCGATACACATCTCAAAAAGACAGTTAAGGACTCCTTTCTGCCTCACGAACAAAGGCAGATTCTTGAAGAGTGATAAAAGTTTCCAAAGTATAACCTTTGTCCAGTGACCCTGGAATGCTGTAATTGAAAAAACAAAATCTGTTCTCAATAGCTAAAGAGTTATGCAAAAAATTTTGAGGAAAGACTGACTTTTGTTCTGCGTAACACTTTAACATTGATTCTGTAACTTATTGTGGAAGACTGTGCAGGGAATAGTTACTGCGAGATGTCTATACACTTCAGTATCTTTTCTTTCAGTAAGCCTAAGTTCTGTAGTCCATTGCTCTCTTACCAGCTAAAATAGTAAAGTTACTAGAGCATTCTGGCAATGTTTCATTCTGTTAAAATCAATCCACTCTTTCATTCCATTTCCCACCCATGCAAATGTTATACCGTGTTTTTGTGTTTCAGTTGTTCACTAGTTTTTCTTTTGTGTAGGATTTTGGAGATGGGGGTGCTTTCCCAGAAATTCATGTGGCCCAATATCCATTGGATATGGGCCGAAAGAAGAAAATGTCCAATGCTTTGGCTGTGCAGGTGGATGCAGAAGGAAAAATAAAATATGATGCAATTGCTCGACAAGGACAATCAAAGGACAAGGTAATATTTCTTCAAATATGTAGACTGGCATGTATACCTGGAAAAGTTGTATGTAGACATTGCATGTGCTTAAACTCATTGGTCTGGCATTAGACAAATGGATTGCCTCCTTGAGGTACAGTCCTCTTTTTTTGAAGTCAGACAGACATGGGCATTTTGACCAGGATCACTGTGTGATCTTCTCTGTTATGTAATTAAAAGGTAAGGCAAAAATGGTGAGAGTCTCTACGCAAAACTTACCTGATAGCTTAGCTGCTTTCATTAGAGGGCTTTCCAATGGAGGCGAGAAACTGAAACCCAGCCTGATCACAGGCAGCCTCGTTTCAGTGTGTAGAGAGAGGGGGCAAAAAAAAAGGCAGAAAACACAGTTCATTTTTCAGAATATTACACCTTGTGTCTTACTAATTTAGCATTTGAAGCTTCTGGCTGTTTTCAATATTGTTGAGTGCTCTTTTATTTTATTTTATTTTTTTAATTGTAGCAGAAAGTATTGCCAGTGGTTATACTCCACAATTTTTGTGTTACGTTCAGTGATGGCAGGATTCTTGTTGAGTTTAATGGGAACTGACTTCAATTTTGTGTATATATTAGCCTCTCTAAAAACAAAGAGATGACACTTTATCTTGAAGTCCTAACTAGTATTGAGGAGACCACTTACTTGGGTCTCCTAAGTCCAGTTTGAGGAGCATCTACATCTGCCTTTTCAAATGTAACATGGACTACATTAAAACTTTAATTCTCTTAAGCAGGTGTTGGGGGCTGAAAAACTGCTGAGGCATGACCAAATGTTTGACCAGCTGCTTGTTATAGCAAGCATATCCTGTAAAGAATAGGGTAACCCAAAGAAAATCTAAACAGAGGGTTAACTACAGAGGGTTTTAGTTGATAGATATGAATAGTTGTTTTCAAAATCATTTGATTTCTCCTGCTTTAATTTCGGATGCCTTGAAAAGCTTATGGGTATGCAATATGCCTCATGTCTTACTGCAAATGAGGAAGGGGAAAAACCTGTCTAAACAGAAAAACAAAAGGTGAACTTTACCTCTCAAACAAAAATAAGGTGAGCATTCTAAGAATATCAGGGGAAATCTTTGGTTTTTAACAGATAATTTTTTTGTTGTTTTAAATTGATCCTGCAGCTTCCAAAGTTGCAGGAAGTTAATGCCAATAGGATTTTATATTTAACTAATACTTGGTTGAGTGTCAGAAAAATGTCACATCTTGTATATCCTCATCCTGTGCATCTGAAGTTACTGCAGTACCTTTGGGGAAAAAAAAAAAAAAAAGAGTTCAAATCAATCAGACTCCATGCTGTCATGTGGTAGAAAGTAGTCAGACTAAACAGAAACAGCAGCAGTGGCAGTATTTTTACTGAGGGGACTTTCATTGGGTTCCATCAAACTTTATGTAGTGGCTTTAATTATTTGTCAAGAGGAAGGTCCTAAAATATTAATTACACTTACAGATTTTTGTGATACTAAATATTTGATACTTCATGTGAAATAGAAATTTAACTTATCCCAAAACGTAAAAAATAATTTGGAGTAGATAAGTAGACAAAAAGTAATAATTGAACTGATTTTGGGGAAGCTGCAGGGCAAATAAGCAAAAAAAAAAAAAATAGTTAAACCCTAATTTTTACAGCTTGTTGAATAAATCTTTGCCTACATGTAGGATTGGATTTAATGTTCATGTAATAGAACTGTTCAGATAGGCATCTAAGTATATTTGAAAAAGAACTAGAAATTATAGTAGGCTTTAGGCAAAAATGACTAATCCTTCATCGTGCCTTATTTGGTTCAGAGTTAGGAAAATACTTAGAACAGGTAAAGTTAAATTGAAGCTGTTTACATGTTTCCTGTTTGATTCATGAAGATCTGTACCAGCATTCACTAACTCTCTATATGGCATCTATAAAGAAGCAGTAATATTCTCATTTTGTGGCCATACTTAGCAGGATGGAAGAGATGAGTGGCTTTTCCAAAATAACTCTGTAGAACTGGAATTGGGGTTTCCTAACCCTAAGCTCTGCCTTCTGGATCAGCCTGATTCTGATTGCATCCAGCTGGATGTAAATGCTGAGGCTAAAAAATAAGTACCGTGGTTCAAGGCAGGGTAAAACTGAGGGAAAATTAGATATTTGAAACAATTTCACTACTATGGTTTGATTTGTTTTGCAGGAGAGAGAAAGTATTAGCAGAGATGTCATGGGGAGCAATTCTTCAGTGATCTGTGTTCAGTTGATTAATGTGGGATATTTTCTGTAAGAGACAACTTCTGATAGCACAGTGTCAGTAGGATTACATACAGAAGTTTCATTATCCTGAGAGCTGCAGTCGTAATTCAAATATTTCTTCAATCCTAATACTTAGAGCTAAGAGAAATAGACACTTAGCAGCCTGCCAGAAATGAGATAGAGTTTCTCATCCTATTCTGTGAGCTACTTGTTTGGTCTGAGTTGAGAAGCAAATTTTGCTTTTGCTACAGTTTATGGGTTTTTTTGAAGTTGAATTTAGTATTCTGCCTTCTTGTAGAGGCAGCAGTTCCATCACCCAGACCCTATATCTAGGTGGCTTGTCAGCAGTTTCTACTATTGCAGTGGTTCATCTCTCTTGCATCTGTTCCCTTACATATTTAAAAAATAGTTCCTTCAGAGAATTTTCTTTGAAAAATGCTGACATAAATGAGATAGTTTGACAAGCCTTCTGTTTGGAGCTGGCAGAAAGTCTGCTAGACATGAAATGCTGGATAATGTTGATGGTCCTGGTTACATGAACTTAGGGATCTGAGGATGGAGTTTGGTCTGGTTGTCCAGATGAAGGATTTCTAGCATTAGCTGTGTGCTTAGCTCTTGTGCTGCTATAGATTCTTCCAATACTTTCTCTACTCACATGACTAAAAGCCAGGCTAAAATAATGCATTAATAATTGATATATTTTGGTGAGACTGATGCTTTGTCCCCTTATTAGGAAAACAGGACATATAATTGCTTCCTGTGTTTTTATTAAGACAGAAGAGAGAGTGAAATCAAGGAGTGGAACTATTAGGTCTGTTACTTTTTTCCTGGCAAGGGTGATTTTTCTGTGCAGGAGTTGGATTTCTTCTTAGTGGCCCAAGGCTGCGGCTTAGATGTTAAAGGAGGAAAAAAAGGAGTGCAAATCTTACCTACAGTTTTTTCTTGAGATTGTGAATTCAATTGAAACATTCACATGAGAGAATAGTTCCATTGTTGAAGGAACTCCTGCCACAGCAATGGAACAGGGCAAGAAAACGTGAATATAACTAAAGTAATCAAAAGTATTCATCACTGATAATGTGGTAGAGCTTGGTTTGAGAGTTTGTCACCAATTTTTTCTCTGGTGTGTGTGCCAGACTTCCAAACAGGTAATTGTTCTTCTAAAATATTATGTGCTTCATATGGAGAAACCATTCTTTGACAAGGAAGAGATTCATTCTGCAATGCTTGATGGTAGCTTCTCAATTTACACATAGGATTGATGAGCACTGTACAGGGCTGCTCTGGATATATAGAACAAATAGGTTGTGGGGAGGGATTTATCTGTTACAAATTAAGACATTTCTGTCAAGACGCTTGTGTCTATCAGGTGTCCTGTGAAACTCCAAATGTGTGTGATGTCTAAATCCTGGCGTGAGCTACAGTATCTTACACAACTAGTTAGGTAAGATTGTTCTCTTTCTGATGGCAGTGACATGCAGATTTTTAATTGCTGCCTGTTAAGGCTGCCCCAGCCAGAGAAGGAATCATTTAGCTGTACCACAAATGGAGCATTTTCTTTCTGCCTAAAAGGAGATCCTGCTTTTCAGTAGCAATGAAAATGAAATATCTGAAACACAGGCTGATGCTTCCTTTTAAATTTCGTAGATGAAAAATGGTAGTGAATGGGCACACCACAATATCAAACAGTCCCAGTCTCCTCTTTATCTTCAATTAATAAAATGTCTCAACATTACTGTTAGAATAAAGTAAATATCTAGAAAAACAACACAGCGCAACATCTTTATCTGCCTGTCTATATCACCTCAAAAAAAGATTTCAATTAGAACATGCAAGTCTATCAAGTTTTTGATGGAGACAAAAATTTTGGTACTTTCAGGCTAGTTTAATCCATATTATGGATTTTTTCCATGTTAATGCAGCTTGCCACTTGCATGTAATATTTTAGGGTTTAACTAGTTCATGTAGCTCATTTGTACCTCAGTGTACTGTAGTTTTTAGAGCCCCTCTTAGACTTTTTTTTTATTTTCTTGTTTATCTTCTGGGATACTCTGAGCTCTTTCAGCATACTTTGTTCTTCATGCAGCAAGACACTTAGAGTTAATTACCTTAGAGGAACACTGCTCTTCAGATGTCCTTCATTCAGCATCTGAGAAGCTAGGATATTATTGATACTAATTCAAAGGATTAAAATTTTAGGAGGGAAGGATGAGGAGCAGTAAATGTCTCTTGTGTGACAAATCAATGCTGAGGCTAAAGGTCAGTTTCATAGTTCACATGCACTTTATAATGAACTTGAAATAATCATTGTAATGACTTTTAACCATTTGAACTAAGACTTTCTGATGCTATTTTGTTGGACAAATGTGAAACATTAATAAATTTTTCCTTGTAGCCATCTAATAGTGTTGTTTCCTTATATTTAAAATTGGAGCTTAAAGCTAGTGACAGCTAGCTGTGTGTTGTATGAAGACTGAAGTACCCATATGAGGGAAGGTGTTAAGAACAGATTTCTCAAGCATTTATTTTTTGAAGAACATAGCAAACATAATGATAGGAAAAAAATTAGATGGTAAAAAAAGGCTTGTATCAAATTCTTAAGTAATCCTTGGAAACAGAAGTACAAATGTGGATTTTTCTGTCTGTCTAGGGGAACCTAAAAAGGAAAAGAGTAGGAAAGGGAAGCAGGAAACTAGCATCTAATCCTAGCTTCAAGAGTGATTTACATAATCATATTTAATCAAATTGCTTCTTTTCTTCAATTATTCCATCTGTAATATGGGGTCTAGAGTATATTCTTGTTCTATGGGACTCATTGAAGAATATGTTGAGAAGAATAGGACAAGAGGAAATGGCCTCAAGTTGTGCCAAGGGAGGTTTAGATTGGATATTAGGAAAAATTTCTTCACCGAAAGGGTTATTAAGCACTGGAACGGGCTGTCCAGGGAAGTAGTTGAGTCCCTGTCCCTGGAGATATTTAAAAGATGCGGAGATGTGGTGCTCAGGGTTGTGGTTTAGTGATGGACTTGGCAGTGTTAGGTTTATGGTTGGACTCGGTGATCTTAAAGGTCTCTTCCAACCTAAATGATTCTATAATTCTGCTCACCAGCACTAATAAACTATAATGTCTTTCAGGTTATTTACAGCAAATACACAGATCTTGTGCCGAAAGAGGTCATGAATGTGGACGATCCTGAACTGCAAAGACCAGACGAGGAGGCAATTAGAGAGGTATTATATGCACTGATGTGCCTAGTTACCAGAGGTGATATTGTATGTCTTGCGTATGTGTTGAGATGCATTCTGTGGTACTTTTGTCTTTAGATAACAGAGAAGACAAGAGCAGCCTTGGAGAAATCAGTCTCCCAAAAAGTTGCAGCAGCCATGCCAGTTCGAGCAGCTGACAAACTAGCTCCTGCACAGTACATTCGGTATGTAGTGCTGGTGTGTGTGTGTAAGACTTTGTTATGTAAGGGGTTATTGCTTTAGCAACAAAATGTAGATTTGTCAGGGCACACTATGAATGATGCTGCCCTGGAAACAGAGTCTTTACTGGGAGTTTCAACCCAAGACAAGGCATGTAACAGGGTTCTTCCCTTATATAAAATGAGCAACTGGAAAGAATTGGAATTACTAGGAGGCTCATACTCATTTATGATGACTTTCTGCTGCAAAGACAGAAAGATTCCCTGGCAGAGTTAGACTTGGCCTGAGGTGAATTCTGAAAAAAAGTATGTGAAGAGGTTCTTAATAACCAGTAAGTAGTCACCAGGGATTCACAGCCATGGGTAAACAGTACTGTGACATGCTCTGTGTACTCTATTAGTTTGTTTCTTCTACTTTGGAATCTAGGTTGAAACAGGACAATATAGCCCTGGGAAGATACATTCTGTCTGGTGTAGTTGATTCTCTGCATTCAGTACAGTATCCCCTGTGCAGTTACCTGCTCCTGGCGTTCACAGTGGAAAAGTCTTAAACTGGTGTGGATAAAATGAAAATGCAGCTAGAGCAGTGAACTGACTGAAAATGAAGGTGGGAAAGGAGTACCTAGCTGTGAGCAGAGAACCGACCACTTTGATTGTTTTATTCAGGTACACACCATCCCAGCAAGGTGTTGCCTTCAACTCTGGAGCAAAACAGAGAGTTATTCGGATGGTGGAAATGCAGAAGGACCCTATGGAGCCTCCAAGATTCAAGTAACTATTCAAAACTTCTTCATGGCAAATAGAAGATTCTGTAGTGTATTTCCATATACAACATGCTGATTGTTTTCTTAATTGTTCAGAATTAACAAGAAGATTCCGCGTGGACCGCCTTCTCCTCCAGCACCTGTAATGCACTCTCCTAGTAGAAAGGTATGAAATGCCACAGCTGTTCTCAGTTTTGAATTCTAGATGGGTTCACAAATTCTGCTTTGGTCTAGTTAATTTCTGGGCACCTTCTCTTTATTGTTCTTTTGATGTGATGTTAAGTGACAAACTCGGTGCTTGGTGCAGTCTTTCTGGGTTTTTTTGGGGCAGTTCTGAAAGTAGCTCTCTTCCATGTACCTTGTCAGAGGTTGAGTGGATTTCTCATATATTTTACACAGGGCTGCATTACTGGGTTTGTGCATGGCATGGGTGAGTTGACTGAGGCTTTAGCCTTGGTACATTGATGCTGCTTTCGGACAACATTATTAAGTTAATCCTTCATAACACTAACTTGTGTTATGAAGGGTTAGCTTCCTTCTGAGAGATGAGGGTGGTAGTGGTTCGTCAGTTTCCTACAACTTGAACTGCTATTAAATGTGCACATGTTAACAAGCTGGCTGTGAGTTCCAGTCTGTGTGATAAAAGTTGGCTGAAAAGCTGTCATGACTTTATTCAGTGTTGGCAAAGGTACAGTGCAGAAATGAACATCTTACTGCTGCTAAGAGGGGTTGAGTTTTTTTGTAAGTGTCCTGAACTTTGTACTCTAATTTATTTCAGTAGTTTCATGGCTGCCTTTGAGAAAGAAAACAGTATTTCCTTTTGCTATAAATCTAAAGATAACTTTGCTTCCTCTCTTAAATCAGATGACTGTGAAAGAGCAGCAAGAGTGGAAAATTCCTCCATGCATTTCAAACTGGAAAAATGCAAAGGTAATTAAGTTGTCATAAATTCACCTTTCTAATGTTGCACCCTGCTGGGAGACTTCTGTGAATGATTTAAGCTTGAATAATACTTGTTTTAAACCTCTAGAGTTGGGTAAACTGGCTGCTTCCAGCATGGAGAACACACAATTGTACAGCTCAGTTTTTCTCACTTTGGTGTATTGGGGTTGTCAAATTGACAGGAGTATAGGACCGAGAGAGAATATGTTACTGCATGGCAGAGATTATGCATTTTGAGAGGAAAAAATGGTTAGAATCCCCATAATAGTGCAGTATGTGGAGTCTGAAACCAAATCTCTGGAGCCCACAAAGTAAAGCCATCTAAACTGAAAAAGGGAAGGGTAGCTCATAGAGAACCAAGCATGTTTCTTTTTAATATTGCAGTCCAAATTTCTCGAAAGTTCTCCTTGTTGCATTCTTTCACTAACTAATTTTCATTACTGGTTAGCTTAGCTATTTTTATTTCTTGTTTGAGTAGGTATGTCCTGTCCCTTTGATTTTTATCAGCCGGTAAGTTTATGTTCAGAGAGAAGGGAGAATTTATAATTTGCTGCAGTAACTGGTCTAATCATTCTCAAACTTACTAAGCTATTGTTATGAAGTAGCCTCTTCAAATGGAGGAAGGAAAAGCTGTGTGTTTGGATCTTGGTTTTTTTTTTCCTACCCCAACACAGCTGTATAACTGGGACTGACACTAATTAGTAGATCAAATTTTAGGTTACAGATGCTAAAACCAAAGCAAAAATTTGTAGAGCTCTCTAAAAAATCTTAAAATATCATCTAGAAATACTTTTAGGTTTCAGCTTTTGAAGGCAAAATTGGCGTTTAGTGTCTCTTGCTTTTGCTAGCAGCCTTCCCCCTTCCTCAGTTTGAATCGGCTAACCTCTCAACAGGTATAAAAACAGTTTAGGGAAAACATTTTTCTAAGCACAAATAGTAAAGCAGCTTAGAGACTGGGAAAGCTATCATCTGTAATTCTTAACACAAAGCAAAGAGTGGACCTTATTGATACAAACTGTCATTCGTACTAAGATGTAACTTGAGGGAAAATTGTGATTCCCATTTGGGGGGAGTGTGGAATTGGAGGGGAGCTTAGTATTACCTGGTATGAATTTGAAGTGTATGTATAAAGGAGGTCCATTGAGGCGTATTAATGATGGGCTGTGAGTTTTGTGTGGTTTTTTTCTTGCACAATAAATATAATAATGTTTGTTATTACAAATAATGTCAGTTTCTGTGATTAACTGCCTCTCTGTTTCCACTATAGGGTTACACCATTCCCTTAGACAAGCGTCTGGCTGCAGATGGCAGAGGATTACAGACTGTTCATATTAACGAAAATTTTGCCAAGCTTGCTGAGGCTCTCTATATAGCTGACAGAAAGGTCAGGTGGTTGTTTAAAGTGTTTTGTTCCATGTGGTTTTACCTTCTTTGTATGTTTATTTCCTTGGGAAAAATCCAAGTGTGAATAGGCTATGGATTTTTGATTTGTCCTGCTTCTTGGCTGACATAAGACATAAGGTCTTATCCCAAATATCTTTGAATCAGTGGCTCACTGTGGGTTAAATTATTGGAGGTCATGGGTCTTGTTTCTCAGCTCTAACTGCTGTGGCTGTCTGGCTTTGAACTTCATTTTTACGGCTTGATTCCTGCCCTGTTTACTGGCTAACTCCATGACAAAAGATCTGCTTGCATCCCAGGTGCTAGCTTTCTGCCATTCTAACTGTGTCTTATGTGTGCAGGCTCGTGAGGCTGTAGAGATGCGTGCCCAGGTGGAGAGGAAGATGGCTCAGAAAGAAAAGGAGAAGCATGAGGAGAAGCTCCGAGAAATGGCTCAGAAAGCCAGGGAGAGAAGAGCAGGGATCAAAACCCATGTTGAAAAAGGTACATTTATTTGTTATTAAGATCCTGTGGGTTGGTTGGTTTTGGTTTTTGGTTTGTTTTTTTTTTTTTTTCTCTGAAGTGTGGGTTTGGAGAAACAACCCGAGAACTTACAATACATAAATAACAAGTGTAATTTCTAAGCACGACATCTGTTCTTCATGTCTTTCCTTGATCAGTCTGATGGAATCTGAATTTGAACCTCACAGTACTATGTCAGTGTATACAGGTTTGGGAGACTGTTGAGAATTTCAGAGTTGTTAATGGATCAGTACAAGTAATGGCTTTCATGGACTGTTCTAATTTTTTTTTTTTGAGAAAAGGCTTGTTGCAGATGAAGAGCAACTTTGTTTACAAGAACTAAACCATCTTTAAGTTTTCAAAGATGGTAAATGCGATATTCTGTCTCTTGCGTTGTTTTAACTGGTTTTGCAGAACTGTAGTTCTGTTGGCCACTAGGCCCAAAAACTGCTAACCTAACTAAATCATAACCATTGTGATAATGATTGAAATGGCATTTCAGAGATCAAGATGCTGAACTTACAGAGGAGTTATGATCTCCCATTATTACTAAAAGGTGGAGGATGTGGTCATATAATGCCAAATCCTGCAGCTGGGATGGACTAACCTCTTCCCAACAGGCTGGGGGACTGGCCAGCTGGAGAGCCACTCTGTTGGAAAGGACCCGGGAGTCCTAGTGGACAATATGCTAAACGTAAGCCAGCAGTGTGCCCTGGCAGCAGTGATGCTAAAGGCATGCTAAGCTGCGTCTGCAGGAGTATAACCAATAGGTCAAGGGAAGTAATCATTTCCTTTTACTGGTGACCTGTTAGACTGCATCTGGAATACTGGGTGCAGTTATGGGCCCACAGGTACAAGACAGACATTGATAAATGGAAATGAGTTCAGTGGAGGGCCACCAAAACAGTCAGGGCGCTACAGCATCTGCCCAGTGAGGAGATGCTGAGAGAATGAAGTTTATTCTGCCAGGAGAAGATAGGCTTTGGGGGGACCTAATGGAAGCTTTCCCATACCTACAAGGAAATTGTCAGGGCTCTTCCTAAGTTGCACAGTGGAAGAATGAGACAGTGGTCAAAAGTTGAAGCAGGAGGTTCCAAGTACGTGCACGGAGAAAAATTTTCACCATGAGGAGAAGAAGCAGTGGAACAAGTTGCAGAGGGAGGCTGGCAATCTCTGTCCTTGGAGGTTTTCCTCCGCTGAGTGGACAAAGCCTGAGCAACCTGGTTTGAATTCAGCATTGATCCTGCTTTCAGCAGGAGGTTGAATTAGGGAGTCCCTTCCAACCTGAGTGATTCTGTGGTACTGAGTCACAGAACATTCTTCAAGGCACTTAGATGCCTGCATGTTTGAACGCTGTTTTTACACTTAAGAGATAAAAGTATGATATGATGATCTGTAGGTGTTTTAGGATATTAATTCCTAGATGGACAGGTATTCTAAGTTCTTGAAAGTTGAGAAAACATAGTTGTAGGATATGTCTGCTTTAACTGTCTTGTCAATGACAGTTAATTGATTGTGGCATAAGAAAGCTGTGGCTTTCCATGTGTTCAGTTTGTTTAAAGTGTAACATTTTAAATAGTCCTAAGGGTCACTTCTCTTCTGTTAAAAGAATACTGAATTGAATCACTGTGCCAATGTCCATGGCATAGTTAATTCAAACTTCAAATATTTGTCTGTAACGAGCAATCTTGCATTTGTTTAGAGGATGGCGAAGCTAGAGAAAGAGATGAAATCAGACATGACCGGCGCAAAGAGAGACAGCATGACAGAAATCTTTCCAGGGCAGCCCCTGACAAAAGGTGAGTCACAGAAGAAAGCTGCTTTATTCCTGTACTGGCAGAGGCTTCCCCACTAGTGAAACTATTACACCGGGCTTTTGCCTTTGCTTCATGCGAGTGCCTGAATTTTACCTTGTGGAGATATTCAGTGGTTCACACCGGAAACTGCTATTCACTGTTCATTCATAGTATAAAATGGTATTATTGTGTTAGAGTACTGCAGTACACTTCTAAGTTTAGAATTTTCCAGATGAATGGGGGAATGGGGGGTCGTTGGTTTTGAGTGGGTTTTTCTCTAGCAGAACTTCAGTATATTCAGATTTAATTAACATGTTGACAGCAAAGGTTGAAAGTCAGTGAGACCAGAGTGTCATTAGTGGCTTTGTTTCTTGAAGCTGTTCATTTGAAGTAAGCTTAGACTTATGAGTGTAGGCTGAAGTATCTTGTTTGCCCAAGCCAGTGAGATTTCTGAGCACAAACGGTTTCTGGAGGCTTAAAATCTCTAATATCTTAAAATTAGATTGCTCGGCCTTCCCAGAATATAATTACACTGGTTCTTGCAAAAAATAAATATGACATTTTAGACCAAGTCAGCTTGATGTAAATTGCAGATAGTGGAAAGCAAATTTAAATGTCATGCCCAGCTGAACATAACTTTCCCAAATGTTTCCTTTGCCAGGAGACAAATTTTAAATGTTACCTAGTAAGGAAGGGCAATAGTCTGGCTCCTGAGGCAAACTGTTAGCAACTAATACAGGATCAGGTTGCGGTTGAGCATGTCAACAAATATGGTTTACTGACCTAATAAAACTTAAAATTTTTAATTCAGATCAAAGCTGCAGAGAAATGAGAACAGAGATATCAGTGAAGTTATTGCCCTAGGGGTACCCAACCCCAGGCCGTCCAATGAAATCCAATACGACCAGAGGCTGTTCAACCAGAGCAAGGTAAAAATACCTTTTCACAGCTGTGTAGCTTTCTGTGAGAACATGCTTATCCTTCCTTAGTGGGCATGGCTAGAATACTAAAGGGATCCTGTTCCAATGGTTGGTGTGGATACACTCTGAAAGAAGTCTCTACATAGCTGGTTAGGAAACTATTGATCTCCTTTATCCGTAGCTGAATCAACAAAAATGGAATATTCTGAATGTCTAACTGGATTAAAGTGTTTTTGTTGTGGTTTTTCTCACTGGGGAGTGGGGAGAAAGAAGCTATTTTGCCTTCAGGCTGCAGTGACCTCATTTTCTTTTGTACAGATGTACTGACTAAGGGAAATCTGCTCTGAGAGAGAAGCAAGTAAATACTTTCTATTCCCATTATTGCTTATGTTAAAAATCCTTCTGAAGATATAAATAGTTAACAGCAACACTTATTTTCCCTGAACTTCAGAGATGAAAAAGTAGATTAGGCTTCAGAAAGTCCCTGAATAGACCTGCAGTTTGTCAATCATTCTTTTTCACGTTTCCAATGAAAGACTTGCAAGCAGAAGGGAAAGCTGATGAATCAAAAGTGAGCAAGCAGGCACTTCGACTTTCACAGTTTACATAAGCCTTGGTGTGATTTGGATCAGTCAGCTTAAATCATGTTTTCCAGAAATTCTGAATAATATCAATTCTGTATGGTTGTATTTGGCTGTTAGAGACAGCTGTACTTGCAGGGCAGACTGAAATGATCCATTATTCTGAAATATGAATGGCCTGTAATCCTTCCTGTTGCTTTCTGGAAGAGTAGAAGTGGCCCAGACCGAGGCTTGTAACGATTGTGTCATGTTCTCTGGACTTAATCCCAGACCCAAAACCACTCGTATCCTAATGAAGTGCTTGAACTCCTTTGAAGTCAATAGTAAATTACACAATACTGTCTTTGTGTATCTGTGTGACACCGTCAGTGTATCTTGATGTTAAAATAAATGATCTGAAGTTTTGCAGACTCGTCTGTGTTACACTGCTGTTCTTCTTTCTTCTTCACAGGGTATGGACAGTGGCTTTGCTGGAGGAGAGGATGAAATTTATAATGTTTATGACCAGCCTTGGAGAAGTGGCAAGGATATGGCCCAAAACATCTACAGGCCAAGTAAAAATGTGGATAAGGACATGTATGGTGATGATCTAGAGGCTCGAATAAAGACCAATAGGTAAGAAAATAAAGTTAAGAAATATTCTTCATCAGTACTCTGAAGTTACAGTCAACTGAGTATCACCTCTTCTCCTGCAGGTTTGTTCCTGACAAAGAGTTTTCTAACTCAGATCGTAACACCAGAGGGAGGGGCAGAGATGGACCAGTTCAATTTGAAGAGGATCCATTTGGTTTGGACAAGTTTCTGGAAGAAGCTAAGCAACATGGTGGTTCTAAGCGGCCATCAGATAGCAGCCGCCCTAAAGAACACGAGCATGAGAGCAAAAAGAGGAGGAAGGACTGAATGCCTCTGCTCCTTGAGAGGTAGAGAAATGGACTACAAGCTTGGACTTCATGCAAAAGGCATTTTTAATATCAGCGGTGTATAGGGGGATGGTGTTGTAACGCAGCAGTTCACAACTCCTGTTGTGTGGATATACATACACACACTAATTCTTCTACATAGGACAGCTACCCCTGGAGAGTGGAGGAACGGAGACCACTTTGAAACATTTCAGAAGGGAATTGTTCTTTAGCAAGTGCTCTGACTTTGCCGATTCCCTGTTGCCCAGCATCTCAGGGTAAGAATGTAGCCCCTTCCTACAGCTTTAGTTTTTGTAGGTAGCTGAAGCTTTTACTTTATCTGTTAAAAGCTTTCCTGCTGTATATAATTACTGTCTTATGCTGTAATGGATGCTAGGGAGTTTGATTCAGTGTTTCTTTAGTGTGGCTATATAGTTTATTTGAACAAGGAGGGGAAACAGCTGGATTCTGTTTTAAAACAAAACAAATACTCATTCATAGTTTCTCAGTAGTCTTTATTTTAGTTTCTTTACATTTAGTGAAATAAAGACTCCTTCCACCGCTCACTCACTTTGATTCTTTCTTTGACCGCGTCTTCTACGGGGCTGCTGTTTGAGAGAGAGCTGAAAACAATGGAAATTGTTCAAATTAGTTAGGCAAAAAGGTTTGATATTTTTCATTTCTGATCTTCTAAAACATTCACACGGAAAGCAGAAGATGGGTTTATAACCGGTTCAGTTTCGTGAGCCATAGCCACACCTGCTAAGCTCCTGATGGGAAAGTTGAATATAATTTGCACAGCAATTGCTAGTTGTATCAGCAAAATACATCTTGAAAGCTTGTGCTTTCACGTGGGAACTAATAGAAGGTAACTGTCTAAACCTAGCCTAGAACAAAGTGGGAGAAGTGCTCATGTATTTTGCTTCTAGAGAAGCTTGCGTTTTTGAAGAAATGAGGAAAGCTAACTACTGCCTGCCTTCTGCTTTTTATTTCACTACAAAGAAGCCTCTTAGCTCTTGCACCTCTTGTGAGAGTACAGTCCTCGAAGCCTAGGCAGTTAAGTGAATGTGGTTATCTTGCAGCTTCAAGAATAAAAAGCAGCAAAATAATTTCCAGGAAATTGACACTAAATACTTATCTATGCTATTCCAAGTACTCATTTTGATAATTGTATACAGATAACATCCTAGTTATTTTCAGCCCAATTTATGAGGGATCAGCCTATTGCCTGGCTTGTCACAGTTTAAGACTGAAGTCAGCAAACCACTCCTTAATTTCTGCTTCCATTTTTGCACCACAGTTGTAACTCACAGGTCAGCTTTTCTTAGGAGTAGGTACCAAAGTAACGACAACCAGTGAGGATTTCTGCAGTAGTATGAACCATGTCAAGAAAAATACTTTATCACAATCAACATGCTGCATCCCTGAAGTCTCTTGCCAATTCATTTTACTCTTAACCATCTCCTAGCATTGCAAGTCTCAAAGCAAGAAACCAGTTGTCAGCAGGATATTGAAGAATTCTTATTAATTATTCAAAGATGTGAATTGATCATGTCTGTTACACCAGCTTGCTTGTTGCTCGTGGTTTCACTCTACTATGTCTGTGTAGCGAGGTCAGCTGAAGCACATGTAAGTCTACAAGAAAATCCCCTTAGTAATTTGCCCGTTTAGTAAACATACTAGATGCAGTTTACTAATAATTTTCACATGAGACCTGTTAATTTATTAATGGCTTTGGGCAGCCATTGACTTACTGTCCTTTTATCCTTATCTGTCAACACCACTGCATACTAAATGTTTGGAAAGCGGTGAGATGGCCATTCCTTTGGTCTATTTATTTGCTGCAACGAAGCTAGGTGATGCAGTTGACTCAATGACGCCTTTGTACGGGTACTAAACCAAAGGGTTTTAACTGATGATGTACACTGTTTCTTGATACCATACACTAATGCACTGAGATTGCCAAAGTGTCATATTTTTCCCTTTACTAAAATGTTAAAGATGGCAAGTAAAAAAAAAAAAAGCTACACTAAAGCTAATTTAAAGTTATCTTGAACACATGAAAGCAGGCAGCTGTTTTTTCCTGTAAGAAATGATAGCTGAAGAAAAAAAAAAAAGATTTTCACTAAAGTTCAAAGCTTAGCTTTACATTCTTTTGTCATCTTTCCCCTGCCACTCAACATCCAAATTAGATGTTGGAATCCACCTGCAGAAACCTGTATTACAAATAATAACTAGTTGCATGGCAGTTCCTGAATGGTTTTACTGCATTCATATTCCTTTAGTTTAGCATAGCAGGAGGTTTTGATGTCTGGTATGTGATCTCTGTGGTATCTATATGATCTCAGACCCCAACAAGAAGAGTTGAGAGGGCGGTAACAAGTGTTAATGATTTAAAAAAACATTAAAAGCACACTAAGTGGCAAAATGCTTCAGCACACTTGGAATGAGTATGGCAATATTTTGATGTTACTGTATCCAACCAAAGGCAGAATTAAAGAGCTCAACTCATTATGATACTTCATTAAAGGAATTAGCACATTACCTTGGCACCTTCAAGTATGTGGGAGTCCTTCTGAAACACATTCTGAACATCTTGTTGAGTCGAAAATTTAATCCAGCAATAACGTTTGTGAAAGCCTGTATCTTTGTCCTAGATACCAGTTTAAAAAAATAAAATCAAATTACTGTAGAAAATATTCACATAGGCTGTTAAAAACTATCTACAGAGATTCAATTTAAGGATTCAGAAATTATCAGAGAAATCGGCACATTTGCTGCTTTGGAAGCCTTTTTCACACTTTAAGAGGTTTACTCTCATTGACAGCATGCAGGGGCCTAGCAGAAGCTGTTCTGCATCCCTTCCTCTCAAGTTGAGTCCAGCAATCATAAAAATATTTAAGATTTTAAGTTATAGTTGAAGACTGAAATAATGCATAGATGGTTGTTTCAAACTGCAGTAGTTATGTACTATTAAGCCAGTCACAACAGACCTGACATTTAAATGGCTGCCAGATTTGAAAATAAGCCTGCCACAGTACTTGAAAAGCATTCAGCAAGATAAAGCAGCTGCTTAAGATACTAAGAAAGCAGGCTGCAATTCGAGATGACAAGCACTAACTGCACTGAAAAGAAAAACAAAGTTATTTTTAAGAATAATTTGCCAGTTGGAAAAGAAGTTGTCAATAAAGCGGAGATAATGCAGAAAAGCCAGGTCTACCAAAATGTCTTTTATCCCTACTCTGATCCCCATCAGAGTTAACAGCTCTGCCACCGAATTCACTGATCATCAGGCATAACTGGCAGCACTTCCAAACACCGGTGAAGTTTTCACCCATGAGGTACTGTACTCACACTGCCCGGTTTCAGTATCCCAGTGAGGTCTTAATTAGGGTGTCTTAGGCTGCTGGCAGGTTTTTGTACCTCTGGCAGTTTTAAGCATTAATGAACACTCCTAAAGTAATCACTGAATCAAAACATACACATGTGCATCAGTTCAGCTTTAATCAGCGATGGAGGCAGGTTTACAGTAAGCTGCCAGCCTTCGCAATGAAGCAACGCATTCTGTCCTGGGCCTGAGGAACAGTGCGTGGCAGGCAGTGGTCAGAAGCTTCAGTGTTCAGAAATAACCAGACTGTTTCAAACTTATCCTTCTCCATTTCCAAACTAGTCCTCAACTGATAGTGAACCCATCAGCTCACTAACTGAGGTTCACTATGCACTGAGCTTATTTTAACAGACCATAACTGCACATCAAGAAATATGGGCAGGCAGGAGAACCTCTACTCCTTCAGCAATGGCCTGCAATTTATCCGTAACAGAGAACACTTTTTTTTGACTGTTCATCTCTAAGAAACTGCACTAGATATTATTAACCCTGTCCCACATACTCAGAAGATAAATAACCTAAATGGCAGAAGCATGAACAGCCGGCAGGTTGGGAGCATCCTGAAGAGGTTGCAGTTTTTGTGTCAGACCTGCACTCTGGATGGGGTATGAACTCACAGCAGGTTCATACCCACACCTTTAGATTTTTTAGGCCAGTGAGACCAGGCACATAAACGCTTTATTCTTCGTCAGAAGAGTGATAACACAATGACAGAGAAGCTCAAAGCACTGTTAGGTTAATTATTCAGAAACAGCAGCATCAACAGGATCTGAGGGATGTGCTTTCCAAAGCTCTTTCAAAGCCAATGGAAAGCACTATGCTTCAAGGAGGCCTACAGCTCGCAGACAAGTGGCGGCGCCCACTGGGAGAAGGGACCAAGGGTGGAGAGCACCGAAAACTTGACCAGAGCACAGGAAGAGGCCTCCAGAAAGCAGCTCCGAGGGAGCGGGGGAGGCGGCTTCGAGGCAGGGCCCCGGCAGCAGGACCAACGCTGCCGGAGCCCGGCGAGCACCGGCCAGCGGCTCGTCCCCGTTTTACCGAGAAGATGCGAACAGCGGCCTGCAGAACGTGGGGGTACTCACAAACGGCAGCTGGCACCTCTGTACCGACCCGAACTGGGAGAAGTACTCCTTCAGCTCCTCTGTGGGAGAAACGCACACCTGGTTACACGGGCCCTGCACCCCCGCGCAGCCGCAGCCGCCCTGGCCCGGCCCCCACGGCCTGTGCCGGCACACGCGGCGGGGCCGCCTCCTCCCGCACCAGCCCCAGCACGGCGGGGGGATGAGGGGAGCGGCGCACACTCACTGCTCGACACCGTCCAGGGCACCTCAGCCACGAAGATATCGAAGAGCCTCCTGGAGCGGCGTCCCGCCGCCCGCACCGCGCTGGACGCCGCCATCTTGGGAGCTGCGGCGGGAAGGGGGCGGCCGGCCCCGCCCCGGCAGTGCGCAGCGCCGCCCGCCGCCCTCCGCGGCCTGGCCAAAATGGCGGCAGCGGCCCTGACCCGGGAGGGTGGGGAGGACGCCTTCCGCCGCCTTTTTCGCTTCTACCGGCAGCGCGACGCGTCGGATTTGCGGGGTGTGGTGGACTTCTCTGTGCCGGGGGCCCAGGTAACGCTGGGCTTCTCCTGCCCTCGCCCCGCGGTGGGCGGTGTCGCGGCGTTTCAGCGCGGTGCTGCGGTGGTGTCGCTGCAGCCTGTTCTCTCCGCCTGCTGCTCCCCTTCGTGCTCGACGCCGAGTCTCTAATTCCGTCCCGTTACTGGCTCGAAGACGCTGCTCTCCAGAGCTGGGCCTCTTACGGGTCGCTGTAATGTTTAAAAACTACTTGGATGGTTAGAGACCGGCAGCTCTGAGGGCCCAGGGCCCCTCTGCCCGCCGGGCCCAGAGGCAGGCTCGCCTAGGCTCCCCTTGGGCCGGCTGCCCGCGGGGTTACGGGACCCTGCCCGAGGGCACAAGCAGCATACCACCCATTCACACATTTACTGCTTTTGCTTATGTTTATTTACTCCCATAATGTTTTAATTAGCTCTCTGCACTGCAGGAAGGGATCTCCAAAGCCTCTAACAGAACCACGCGTTACTTAAGGGAAGCAAGAAAACACGTGGATGTAAAAAAGCAAGTTTCACTATTGCAGTTGACACTATTCCCTGGGCCTACTGGTCCTTGCCTTGGCTCTGAAATATCTGGGTGAGCTGGAGAGAGGGAGCTGCTTTCACACACTGTGCAGTGCGTGCCTGGGGTTCTTTCTGTCTTCCCCTTGGTAAAGTTTCTTCTTCCGTACTCCTGTATAATAAATATTTGGCTTAGCCATCACAGCAGGTCCAACTGTTGGAGTGGATTAGGGGCACACAGTCAGGAGCACATCTGAAAGCAGTAGCCATCATGGTTAGTAGTTTACCATGTGTTGAGTGATGGAGAAGTGGTCCTTTAAAGTCATCTTCCATTTTGTCACCTCACAAAAGGTTAATGGATATCTGCTGAAGTATTGTTAACCAGGGATTTTCTACGTATGAGCCTATAAGAAAAAAGGGAGTAGGCAATATAGTTAAAATGAAACTTTGCCTGGTTTTCCATCATTCAAATGCTTAGCCCTTTCTTTTTACTGTTCTGTTAGAATATATATTTTCCTGTCCTTTTGGACTATAATTTTGGTATTGTTAACAGGACACAAAACCTGACCCATATGAAATTGTTCAAGGCGTTAGCATTAAACAAGGGAGTTGTTAACATTTCAGCCTTTCTTGAGCTTGCAGCAATCCTTTATCAAATAAAGGATTCCAGTATTACAGCCCTTCTGGGAAATTCAAAGTACTTGAAATCATCACAAGCATCTGTCCCCTCTCCATATGTTCTTTTTGTGCCTGTTACCCTCTAAGATCAGTTGATAGCTTACTAGTGAAAACATCTTTTATTCCTCTTTCCTCCAGGTTAAAAACATCTGGGTTTTCTCTTTAAGAAGAGCTACAGGCCAGGCAGATTGGCCCAGATACTATTGTTCCTTTTCTCTCAGAAAACTGCTTCAA
Organism: Theristicus caerulescens; assembly: GCA_020745775.1. Taxonomy (NCBI): domain Eukaryota; kingdom Metazoa; phylum Chordata; class Aves; order Pelecaniformes; family Threskiornithidae; genus Theristicus; species Theristicus caerulescens. The sequence continues at coordinate 47,104,383 of CM036564.1, read as the reverse complement.
GTGATTGAGCTTTTCAGTGAAGTGTGACATACCCCAGCTGCCCTGCTACCAGGCTTATTTAACTGATTCAGCACATGTAATTCTTCAGCATAGAAACAGCTCCTGTTCTCCAGAAGCCCTGGCAGCAGCTGGTGCATAAGCAGTTTGAGAAAGCAGAGAAGTGGCAGAGTCTTAGTCAAAGGAAGAGCCTTCCTGGGGATGTTCTGCAGACAGGACTCTGAACTAAGTTCTTCAAGGCTGGCAGTCGCAAAGCTGCTTTTGTCAGAGAGCTGAAAAATTGGTAAAACTGAGCATGTTGCCAGAAGCTGCTGCCCAGCACTAGTTTAGAGTTTTCTTACAAATTCTATCTATGTAATTTAGACCTGTTGCTCAGAAGACGTTAATGAGAGCTGTCAGCCTGCAGAGGGACTGATTTACACATTCACCACTGCAGAGTCTGCGTGCAAAGGCCTTAATTTCCTATACACTTTAAATTGTCATAAGCAAAGTCTTGCCTGTTTCTGTCTGCTTATTCCCACTGTGCCTGGCCAGCTCTTTACTTATATGAGCCTGTACTTCTGCACAGCCATGTGGAGAGCTGGACTGGGGAACGAAGCCAGGACAAAAACAACTTGCCTCTACCCTGCCCTCCCTAAGATGGTTCCCAGTCCTAAGGGAAGAAGGGAGTGGGAACACAGTGAATGAGTTTATTTTTTTCAGCAAGTGTTGGCTTATTGCAGCTTAAATACATGTGTTATTGCGACCCAAGAGAGTATGTAAAGAAAATATATCTTGCTAAGCCTTGAGCTGTTGACCCTGTTGTTGGAAACAGAAGTGGCAATGTGGTATTCAGAATTTACAGGGCTTCTGCAGTCCGTCACATCAGACAACTTTGGCCACTTCATCACGGTACTATTTCTCCTTATGTAAATTACAGATGAGAATAGTCATCTGCCCTATGGGATCATGAGTAACTTGTATTTGGAACATTCTTTGAAGGTATAAAGTGTTATGGGTACTAAATATTGCTCTCTAATGGAGATTGATAATTACCAGAATGTTTTATAATGGTGAGGCTCTACTGTGGAAATGGACAAATAGTATCAAATTTTTTCTCATTGGTATAAATTGTTTGGGTTTTTTTAATGAATGGAGGATATCTCTCCTGATCCCTAAGTTTTGTAAAAACTGTAGGTACCTTTTGATTCTTGTGTTGAGTGCATACTAGTTTTGTTAGCAGCATGGCCTGTTCTGGTCACAGTTGCTTAGACAATAGTTCTGTGGTATAGTTGGCATTTTCACGAGACATACCTTGGAATATGGTAGCAGTCTTTCTTGTAGGTGCTATTTTTGGATGAGTTTTGTATTTCTTCCTTTTTTTTTTTTTTTTTTTTTTTTTTTTTTTTTTTTTACCAGTTCTGTTTTCTTTTGCCAGGTGTTCAGATCACAGCTTAGTATTTCTTCAGTCAGTGATCAAGATGCCTACAGAGCAGGATTACAGCCAGTTAGCCAGTGGAAAGCCTATGGCCTCAATGGGTATCCGGGTAAGTACTTCTGATTTCAAGAAGAATGAAACACAACCTTGTTGCTTTAGATTCAGGCATCTTCCATCTTGTCCTCCTTGCCCTGCCTGAAAAACCTATTTTGGTTTGCCTAAGTGTAATGTAATGTTATTTTAAGTGCAGGAGGACAAACGAGTCAGCTAAAGGGTGGGATGCGGTGATATATATGAAGGTGAGAACAGAAGGGCCAGTTGTTTCACAGTCTCTGATCAAGCAGACCATCCCTCGTGAGAAAGGATTCCTGTTGCCTTTGATAGATATTTTATATTTCTGTAGCATCTATTTTTCCTCAGCATATATCATGAAAATTAGATAAGTGACTGAAATACAGTCATTTCAGCGCCAAAGTGTGGCATCTACTTGCTGGTGTAGAACACCGAGTACAATAAGTGAATAAGAACCTCTTGTCCTATTCAAGGTACAGAGTAATTTCATTAGGCAGGTTATTTGAAAAACTGAAATGGATCTTAGGTTTGCAGGTCACCTGGTAGAATCACAGAAAGATGTTAGGTTGGAAGGGACCTCCAGAGGTCTAGTCCAACTCCCTGCTTAAAGCAGGGTCAAGTTGAAAGTTAGATCAGGTCACTCAGAGCTTTGTGTGGGTGAGTTTTGGAAATGTCCAAGGATAGAGATTACACACCCTATCTGGGCACTTGTTCCAGTGTTTGGCCACTCTTGTGATTTTTTTCACTTATATCTGATCGAAATTTGTCTTGCTGTAATTTGTGACTGTTGCCTCTCATAATCTTGCTATGGACCTCTGAGGAGAATCTGGCTCCACCTTCTCTATGATGCCCCTTTAGGTAGCTCTTACTTATAGGCCAATGTGTAATCAGCCTTTATTGCCGCAAGGGTGCACTACTGACTCATGCTCAATTTGTCCTGCAAGACCCCCTGGTCCTTTGATTTAGAGCTGCTCCCTGGTCCTCAGGCCATACTGTTGCATGGGGTTGTTCTGCCCCAGGTGCAGGATTATCACTGTTGAACTTCCTGAGGTTCTTGTTGGCCCATTCCTTCAGTTTGTCAAGGTCTCTTTCAGTGGCAGCAGTAGCCTCCAGCATATCCAGTGCTGCCCCAATTTAGTGTTATCTGTAAGTGTGATGAGGATGAACGTCCCATCCTCCAGTTTGTTGATGTAGATGTAGTTATTGGTCTTGGCCCCAGTATCAACCTGTGGAACGTAGCTCATAATAGCCACTGGTTAGACTTTGAACCATCAAATTATTATTCTTTAAGCCTGGTGGCCTAGCCAGCTTTTGCTCACCCTTTTAGTTTACCCATAAAATCCATGAGCCACCAGTTCAGCTCCAGTGATGCTGCAGGAGACCAACTGGAAAACTTTGCTAAAGCCAAGGTAAACAGCATCCCTTGCTCTCCCCTTGCCTGGGCATCTTACTCTAGCAGGCAGTAGGGCTGGTTAGACAAAATTTGCATACAGGAAATCCATGCTGGCTGTTCCCAGCCACCTTGTTTCTGGAAATGGCTGTCAGGAAAGTTTGCTTCATAATCTTACTGGGTGTTTTGGTAAGGCTGATGAATTTGTAGCTCCCCAGATCTTCCTTATTTCAGGGATTTTTGTTTGTTTGATTTTTGTTTTTTCTCACGTTTCTTTTGGTTCATCAGGACTGCAGTCAGTGCCTGTGTGGGTTGCTATGAAGCCAGCCTACCATTTCTGAAACTGAGGCAGCCACACTAGCCATCTGGCATGGTTAATACACAGGGAATTTAATAACTTCAGGAGAAAGGCTTCCACCTCTTCTTGCCTTTATAAATTTTTTGTTCCACTTACCTGTCTCATTATAGCTGCCCTTGCTTGGTCTCACTTGTCATTTTATGTCTGTCTGAATGTCTTTCCTAGCAATTACGGGGGGGGGGGGGGGGGGGGGGGATCGCAAGTGTTCCACTTAACTGCATTTTTCTTCTGCTTTGACAAAGAAAACCTTTCACTAAAATTAAATGCAAATACAATAACAAATTCTCAGTCCTGTTTCGAATCAAGTCATGTGTGGACAAGAATAATATTTTGTCTTTTTCCAGCTACCTTTATCTGGACATCCTAAAGCACTGTAGGATATTTAACCAACTGCCCCAGTAGCCCTCTAAAATAAGTTAGAATTTCTTTAGTTTGTCTATGGGCAAATGGATGGGAAGTTACTTGGTTTTGTCCAATGAAATATAAGACTAAGGAAGCTGGGTGAATTTCTGTTGTGGTGTCCTGAGTTCTGTGAGATGTGGGTGATGCTGTCTTTGGGTCTTTGTAACTGACACAAATTGGTTTTATGAGGGGTTGTTCTTGTTGCTAGACATCTGTGTGTCTTATCCTTCCTTTGACTGAGGCTGGAGACCACTTTCATTAGGTGTAAATTAATTCCTAGTGTGCTGCAAGATTTTGTTGCAGTAAGAGAATTGCATCTGCTTCCTCAAGACAGATTCCTTTACTATACAGATCCGCAGAGAATTCGTCTTTTACCCATTCCACTCAGGCTAACTCTTTCAAGGCCAGGAGGTTCAATTGTGTTGCCTTCAAAGCTTGTCTGTGGTGTTCTTTAGTCAGCTCAGAAAGATTGCTACAGAAATATATTTCTTACTCTTCTCCCTCCCATGTGTGCTAAGTCACTGATTTCTAGCACTATTGGCCCTCCTAGGAACTATTAGTCTTGAAAGTTAGTGTAGAATTTTATTGTAAAACTCTGCAACTGTTAGAAATTCAGGGTTTTCTGCCTTTCTTGACATCAGAAGCATAGCAGTAACCCACTTTTTAGTTGTTCTTGCTTTTGTAAATCTAGACTAATCTGGTTTCTTAGGAGTAAGCAATGAAAGGTTTGGAGAGACATGAGCATGTTCTAAGCTTCTGATACAAGAGTCATAAAATTTGGATTCTTGTTCTCAGCTCTGAATGTTACTAGCCCTCCAGGCTTCAATTCTTTCACTAATACCTGGAGATAATACATATATTGTACAGCGTAATTTCATGAATGTAGAAAAGTGCTTTGAGAAGCCCACATCAAAAGCTGTAGACAGGAAGGGCAATATTATTATTCTGTTCTATGCAGAGGCCAACAGAAAGTAAATTTAATGCTTCTGGCAAAGAAACTTCTTGTAACCAGACCTATCAGAAGGCTGCCGTAGTCTGAAGGTGCAGGGAATGGAGTGAAATGAATGACAGTATATTATTAATACACTGAAGGCTCTTTTTGTAACCAGTTAATTTAATCTTGCGAGGTCTTGAGGTATGCTGGCAGGAAGCTTTTTCTGTGCTTTTATTACCACTTTCATAAGGCCACAAGGCAAGTTTGTATCATACTGAGACTCCTAGCCTTGCTGCTTCCTTTTTCATCTATTTTTGTCTCTGTTTAACTTGATGTGACTGAGAAGTTCAAAAAGGCACAGTAGGGCAAAACCTTGAAACCTCCTTTTCCTTTGTTCCATCTATACCCTTATCTCTCTTTATATGTGAATTTTGTGTTGGTGAGTCTTACTGAATTGGCAGTCTTTGAGAGAGTGCCTTGGTTCTCAGAGTAGGTACAATACAGATTAATAACATCTTCCCATCAGACACTCGTTCATCAATACCATTGACCATGGCCTGGAAGGAAACACCCCTGGGGTACTGGGAAGAAAATTCCAGTGAAGAATCCTATTAGCACTCCTGGTCATGGCAGATCTTATGTCAAGGACTCTTGTCTGTTAAGATATAGACCAAATCAATCCCTAACATCTCTGCTAAGCCTCTTGTTTGGGCTGCTGCTTGAACTCTGCCTGAGGTGCCTGGCTAAATGAATGTGTAGACTAGCTACATGTTTATTTTTTGTTTTGTTAATGAACAATGACTGCAAAGTATTTGCAGTCAGCAACAAGCAGTTTGGCATGTAATTTGACTTTCATCCCCTTTGATGAGTATTACCACACCAAAATACAAAGATGGATACAACCAGACGTACCTGGAAATAAGCATGAAGCACAGGAAAGGACAGTTTACGCTTCTAGAGACTTGCTCAGCCCATGGACTGCTCTCTGCAGTTCATGATGCAGAAGCAGCAATAAGACGACAGTATGAGTTCAGAGGCAGTGACAAGGTTAGTTTGAAGTCTAGAAAAACTAGGCCAGAATTACTTTTAACTTCGCAGGGTTCAAGTGAAAAATCTTGCTGAATCATTTCAAAGTCAAATTTACTCCAAAGCAATTGTCTTTCCAAGTTCTTACTCCTTTATCTACCTGTAATCAATATGCCTTACACAGATATGTCCTTTATTGTCACTTTTTACTTGGACCAGTGTTGGCTGCCCTCCCTGCCTTCTACCTTATGGCCACCATTTGTTTGTACTGAAAAAAACAACAGGTTTTAACTTAACTATTCAGACCTGTTAATAGATTTCATCAGTTTACGTGCAAAGTCAGTGGTTGTATGTCTAAGTTTCTTTTTCAGTACCTCCGACCCCTGTCCTTCTCTCTAGTTTTAGAAAAAACAGGGAAATGCCTAATCATACTTTCTCCCCACCCCCTCCCTTTTTCTCTGTGGTCAGGGTTTATTTTCATACCAAACCCTTTCCTTCCGGGCTGCCAGCGTCACTGGGTGAAACAGTGTCTCAAGCTATACCCGCAGAAACCCAATGTCTGCAACCTGGACCTGCACATGGCTCCTGAGAAGACCATTGACCTGTGGGGACAGAGCAAGGAGCAGCTGAGGTAAGCTCACAATAACCTTTGGTGGTCAAAACTAATGGAGCCAGAAGGTCTCAGCTCGGAGAAGGTCTAAGAAAAATGATCAGGGAATAGCATCTGAAAAAGATTGTGTACATGCTGGCAGTATACAGATGGTGTCAGACATGCCAAGTTAAAGATGGATTTTTCATGGCTTGATGTTCATCCTTGTTAATTCTCTGCTTTCACACTCACAATGGGATTTTCTAGTAGCAAATTATTCCAAAGCCATCAGTCAAATGTAAAGTAGTGACCCTGGCAGATATCATGGTGCTTGGAAGCTTGCTAAGCTCAGCTGCAAGTGGAACCATGAGGTCCCTCTAGGCCTCGGTTTTCCTGAGGCAAAAGGAATCCTTTCCAAACACCCCGCTCATGCTAGCTCTTCTTCCTAGTCAGCGGTTGGACCTAGTATACTGTAATTGAAAGGCTGTTATCTGCACTTTTTTTGAACTTCTCAAGTCAGCTAGCTTCTGTGGTTTTATTTTTCCAAAGTATTTATTTGTTTTGGTTTGGGTTTTGTTGTTTGGTTTTTTTTTCATTCAATCTGAGATGGTGATTAAATGTACCATTTTAATGGCAATCCTGTTTACTCTGAAAGACTCCCACAGGTTCAGAGTTCTGTGGCTGATGCAGCTGCCTTTCCTCTGCCTGATTTGGAAGTTAATGGAGAATTTATCAACGTTTTAAATTCCAAGTTTTACAGACTTTTTTTTTTTAATTAGAGTCACCTGTAAAAATACATACAAGATAGATGCTGTTTACAGTACACAATCTTTTAGTTATTTGGGTATTTATCATTACCTTGTTGATTTCACTGCTCATTTTTCATAATGAGTGTTTCATGTGATGGAGTGATCAGAGTTCCCTGCAACTCTCATCTTCCACCTCAGTCTCTTTAGTAAAATTGACATGCTGAGATTTTTCTTCAAAAATACTCTTAACATCTACAACATATGGAATGTCAAAAGCAAGATTTGGACTTCTAAATATTTGCACCTAGGGGAGAATTTATGTCTCCACTTGTGTTTTCCAGGCTCAGTCAGAATTAGTTACAGAAATTCAGACGCCTTTTCTGTGTTCCATCAAGGATGAAAAATTGTTCTTTGAAAGTATTGTGCATTGTGCCCTACAGCTGAAAAAAGTGGGGTGCTGTTCCAGCTTGACAGGCCTTTCCCAGCAGCACCTCTTGTGCGCACAGAGAACGATCAGAACAGAGGTTAATTTGCAGCTGAATCCAGTTCAGTTGAAAACAGTGTTTGGAAGAATGATGGCTGGCAGAAACACTGGCAGTTTTATTAAGCACTTGCCTGAGTCTTCAAGTGAGCAAACTGCTATATTTGTGCTTATACCTAGGGGACAGCGGATCAAACTAGCCAACTTGTCTAGTATCTGGAGTGAGAGCCTTTCAGGGAGGGGAGAAACAGTATTTAACTAAAAAGAGGTCTACTTCCAAGATTGGACACAACTTTAATGCTTTTTAAAGCCATTAGGAAGATGCATAAATGTGCTTGGGTCATGGCTTACCTGCTCTTTTCAAGATGCAGGAATCACAAGTTAGGGATAGTCCATACAGTTACTAGAAATGTATGCTATGCTCTCTCCACAGAGTGGAGTTTGGTTATTTTCTTCAGTGCTGGGGAAAATTAGAAGCATAAAAGGGGGTAGAGCATCCTTACAAGGGATATATACACATCCTTGTGTACAAGGAAAAGGCTGGGGGGATTTTATAGATGCAAGCATTTACCAGTGAATGAAGAAAAAAGGGAGCTTCAGACCAAAGCCCCTCTGCTGTTCAGTCTTGTTCTCTTTCTAACATAGTTATACCAGGATTTCTATGTGCTTTCTCATAGGAGCACCTGCTGCTACAGCTCTAGAAACTCATTATTTCCAGATACATAATGCTCAGACTTTCCTCTCCTTAGCAATCACATGTGAAATCACATGCAACATACTAAGTTCTGGGAATAAGGACCTACTGAGCATATCAGGGTTTCTGCTGTTGTGCAAATACTCTAGCACTATAGTGAAAGAAGAAGAAGGGCACTTTCAAAAGGCACGTGCTAAAAATGTTCAATTATGAACATTAAGGTTGTCGATTGAAAGATGCAGAGGAACGATTTGTGGGCTCTCCCTTTTCTAAATGCTGTGTTACCTGCTTGTAGGCTCCATAAATTGTTCCAAGCAGTATGTATTTGACAGTTACTGTGTTGCTGCGTTATGGTAATTTCAGGTTGCTATTACCCTATGACAAAGATGGAAACTAGAAAGATGACTTTCTTTCACTAATCAGTGAGCTATGAAAAATTACTACAGGTAAAGAAACTGGCCTTTTACTCCTGTTCCTGGTTTAGCTTAGGAGCTATCAGTACAGTATAGGTGAAGGGCAGAAACAAGCCGTGTATCCAGGTAGAAATTCACATTAAATGCAGATGCTTGGCTGAGACTTGACCGTGACAGCACAAATATGAATCCTCTCTTGTAAAAGAGAGCATGTCTTACTGAACTAATGAGGCTATAAATGAGAGCCAACTATTTAGTGTTACTGTTTATCATGATGTTCTGCGTACATTTCCCTTTTCTTTCTTTCTTTCTTTACCATAACACATGACTTGGCTTGAAAAAAAGCAGCTGAAATTGCTGCAATAAGTGGACTAGAAGATAGATGTGTACCTTCCTTTTTGTATTTGTCTCTAGCATGTTTCTCTCTGATTTACTTTAGTAATACTCTTTGTAACTTTTTAAGGACTTTCCTGTAGGCCGTAGTAAAAGCCCATCCCTGAGGTCTCTTCCTGCCTTCAGCACCTTGAAGTAAGAATTATAAATTGGCACATGGCTTCAGACCACCGAGTCCTTCCGCATTAGGGTTGTCGCTTGAGAAGAAGAGTTTTTTGTCCTGCATAGCAGTCTGGATATCCTGGACATCTGCAGTCTCGACTTCTTGACGTTACAAGAAGTGTATGGTCATAGCTAGAGCAGTCTTGCTTCTTACTGAACATTGAGTCAGTTCGTCCTAAGGACTTCTTGTAAAAGTACCAAGTAGTAGAACTAACGGTCCTTTGCAGTATTATGCAGCTTGATATGCTTCACTGTCAGGCGAAGCATTTTCCTTTCTTGTCATTTTCCATTAAGTGCCTAGAATATTTTTTCCTTGTGTTTGCAGCTTTTAGATCTTCACAGATTCTGTTCTTTCAGGTGCTCAAATAGTACATGCTTAATTCTGACTTCTAAATCTGCACCAGTTTATTGTATTGTCTCCATCTGATAACCCGTTATGTACCATGTTGAAAATACAAGCTTTCAAACTGACAGCAGTTGGCAGTAGGCCCTATAGCTTGTACAAATTGCATGAACTGAATTTTCAAGGTCTTTGGAGGAAAGAATGATGGCACTGAAAATAAGTTTAGCATTGATGGTTTTAATAGGCTGTCATATGGATGAGTGAATCTCATTACTGTATGCTGCACTACCAGAAAACCCCCTCAGAAATTAACACATATCCTATTTCTTTCCATTTTGTCTTTGCAGAAGGAAAGGTTCCAGTAAAGGGGAGCCCAGAAGCTTACTGGAGAAGCTGCGCTGGGTGACCCTTGGTTACCATTATAATTGGGATACTAAGGTATTGAAATTAAATTCTTCTCCATTTTTCTTAGCTATAAGCACTCAGAATGGCAGACAGAGAAGGGTATCATGATGCTTATGATCCTACAAGACAGCCTTGAGGAAAGGCTGTAACAAACCATGCTTGTAAGAACGTTTTAATCTGTTTTAGTTTACTCTAAGGATTTAACAGCAAAAGTTCATTGCTGCATTCTTTCCTTTGAAAGGTAATATGATAGCATATACTCAGCTCTAGACCTGTGACTTTATTTCAGGGTAAATGAGCATTTTTACCCAACCAAAAGGGATGGTCGCAAAAGCATCGTTAACTACTTAAGATGAGAATGACCTTGAGTGCTTGAAGACATGTACTTCTGAGAAACTGCTCCTCTTTGGAGGGGTGAGCGAGAGCAGGAAGAGACTGCTGCTGATGTGACTTTGAACTTGAGAGTCTGAACCACTATAGCACATTCTCATCAACTAACAGCTATTTTGGGGCTCCTGACCAAAATAAACATTTTCATAAGACTGAGTCAGATGGAAGCTGAGAGGGGATGGCAGAGTGAATATGCAGTCTTCTGAGTACATTGCAGATACTTAACCATATCTGCTTGCAGCCTTGTATTTACGAGGTCAGCCTGTTATTGGGTGGCCTTAATAAAAACTTGGTTATTCCTTTCCAGTCCTCTCAGAGTCACTCATGGGAGAGAGAAAAAGTAGGTTTGCAATTGATTCCTGTTTGTCTTATTCTTCAAAGAAGGAACAAAGATGCTCGTTTCAGAGCTCTGATGAGATACAGAACCGTCTTTTCATTGGCAGCTTTAGGTAGTGACCAAGTTAGATCTGCAGGACGTTGGTATAACCTTAGGTACTTATCTTACTGACTTCAAGTTTGTCATCCAGATATAATGATTAACTCCACGATTAATTGAATCTCTGGCAGTCTCAGTATAGGCCCAGAACTAAATGATAAGAGGTAAACCTGCTGTGGTTCTGCCTATGTTGTAGTCATTTTCCAGGCAAATACGATGTCCTTCTCCATGACTATCAACCAAACTTCTGAGTTCTCATTCAATGTTTGTTTCCAATTGTATTTGCTGCTCTGATGTTCTGGGTGTGGTTTGTTTTGTTGTTTTTTTTTTTTTTCTCCCTGCTCTCCTTCCTCCAGAAGTACTCAGCAAATCACCACACTCCTTTCCCCTCAGACCTTGCATTCCTCTCAGAACAAGTGGCCGCAGCCTGCGGGTTCCGGGGTTTCCAAGCCCAAGCAGGGATCCTGAACTACTATCATTTTGACTCTTCACTGGGAATTCATGTGGATGAGTCTGAACTAGACCATTCTCGGCCCCTTTTATCATTCAGGTGAGTCAAGGAGAGCACTCATGTTGTGGAAGGATTGGTGGCTTTTTTCCTATGCTTGCATATGGTTATAGGAAGTCAGTATGATGTAGTTTGCTAATTGGGTATATAATCTTCACTCTCTGAAGATTTGAATAGTAGGAAGCTGTAGCTCAAGGGCATAGGTTTTTCTTTGAAGACTGCTTGAATAGCATGGATGTAGCGCCTGGAGTGGAAGAGCTCTTTGCACAGAGCACAGTTCTGTTCTAAAGCAGCAGAGTGGCAATTGGTACTAGCAGGCAAGGATGAAATACCTCAGCAAAGCTTCAAACCTGGCAGGGCAGCTGCTCGTGCTGTGCCTACCTTGAACCAGGTCTCTTAGTCTGTTTTCCATGTTCTTGTTGTAAAGTTGTTACTAGGAGTCCATCTGGTTTTCTTGTTTGGTTGGTTGGTTGTTTTTTTTTTTTTTAATAAAGGGATTTAGCTGCTAATATTTTCTTACTGTACCTATAATTGTTCTCTACCTGAATTTGTTTTCTCTTCTCTCTCCATCCTCATACCATCTCTAGTTTTGGGCAATCCTCGATATTTTTGCTTGGAGGCCTGAAGCGGGAGGAGGCCCCAACAGCAATGTTCATGCACAGTGGAGATATCATGGTGATGTCTGGCTTCAGCCGTCTGCTGTACCATGCTGTCCCCCGGGTCCTCCCCAACCCTGAAGGGAGAGCTTTGCCTTCGTGCCTGGACCAAGCACTTTCTTCAGACCTTCCTGTTGGCTCAGTCATTGAGCACAGCTCTGATGAGGATTGGCAGGTTTGTGCCAAGTACCTGCAGTCTTCCCGCATTAATATGACGATTCGGCAGGTGTTGGCTGAGGGTCAGAAATTTCCAGAGGAATCTGGGACAAACAGAGAGGGCCAAGCACCCTCTGAAGACAGTCACCATCAGGAGAACAGCAGAGCCAAGAGACATAAACCAAATACAGACAGCTGAGACCAGGAGATCATGCTGACATGGACTGGACAGGCAACCTCCATGTGGAACTGGGAACTAATGTAATCATACTAGAAGTCACTTGTCTGTATTGGGATTAATAAACTTCTGCGGAATAAATGTAGTCCTTGTTGCTGTAAGAAATAGGTTGGGGGAGAAAAAGAATTTGAAAGAAGGGTAAGTTCAGGACTGGGACTCAGGAGATGAACTCTATTGCCATTTTGTTGCAGACGTTTACTGTACTCGGTTCCCTTTAAAATACCTGTATGTCAGAAAACTTTAAGGTTGGTTCAGTGATGCTTCACAGATTTTGAAATCACTGGGCAGAAAGTGCTAGCAAAAGATACATAATTTCTATGTGTTAAAGAATCCTGTTGGGCTTGTAAAGCTCAGCTGAAGCGCAGTAACAAGTATGAATGAGAACAGGCTGCTATGGCTGTGAGACCTACCTGCAGCATTCCCAAGAGAACTACCTCTACAGCAAAAATTGGTTCAGTGATCAGAAGCTAGCAGCTCCCTTGAGCATCACCTGCTGTGAGCTTGCTGTACTCCTGTGCTCTCCTTTTGCCTGCTTGCACCCCCCCAGCTGCAGCTGAAACTGCTCTTAGGAGTGGGACTGGACTCTTTTTGTATACCTCAGATTTTAGAGAGAAGCAACTGGGGGCAGTATCTACTTAGAATATCTAGTAGCTCCCAGCTGGGTCTCCTGCCAACAGTACGTACGTGACTGAGCCCCACATCCCCATTCTTTCAAAACTGCCCCTTTTTAAGTGCCTGCAGGTCCTCCAGTCCCAAGTGAGCATCTTTAAGGAACAGAATGACTTGCAAGTAGAAGCAATGAAGTTGTAAATGAAGTACCTAAAAAAATTAATCAGTGACTATCTCTGTCACCCAAAGATAAATATATTGAAACAAAGAAAAGCACTAGCTTTTGTGCCAGCTCTCTTTAAGACTCAGACCTTCCTATCTGCTTTTTAATGCAATTTTAATTGTTGGAGTGGAATGCACAATCCCTGGGGTATTTTGTTGCACTTTCCCAATGAATAAACTTACTTGGTTTTTAAATTAAAGATCTCTATCAGTTTGGGGCTGGCTCTTTTCTTCTTTTCTTTTTCTCTGGTTAGTTATTTCAGTATATTGTTAATGCTGCCGCATCCCTTGTGCTGTTCCCCCCAGGCTTCTTTTGGATCTGCTGCCTCTGCCATCTGCCAGCTCCAGTGGAGGAGCCCTGCAAATGTCTGCAGGGCTACTTTGCTTATGGGTACTTCAGGGTTTGTTGGGCGGTTTCAGAGAGATGTTGCCTGCACTATCAAAGTCCAATTTAATATGTACGTGGCAGTTTTTCCTCATGGGGAAACTGTGTCTGGTCTGCTTATTTCATAGCAGGTGAATGCGTGTATGTGTGCAATTAATTCCTTATACAATACTGCAAAGAACTCCCGTAATTTGATGTCTAAAATAATCAGATGTGGGGTTCAATATTTTATTCCATGCGTCCTTTCTGTATCCTAGGCCTGGTGTATTTACAGCTGAGCCCTGGGAAAGTGAATGCTATTGTGCAGAGAGGTTGGAACATGACCAGAAAGGAAAGTTGCCTGAGTAAGTCTCAGAAAACAGCAAAGTTCCCTTAGTGGCACCTGAAGGTGGGGAAGGGGAGCAGAATATTTTTCCTGACAATGAGAAGGCAAACTCTGTTCTTCACTCTTGAGAGGGAAACAAAAATCTGCTAACTCACTCAGCACTGAAGACGAGAGAAGACAGAGTCACGGAACTGGGGCTGGTTTCTTCACGTCGCAGGCTGAGGGTTAAGTCCATGGTTCTCATTTCTTATGTCTTCAGTTCCCTACAAATATATATAATGAATGACAAGCAATCATTTATTCCAGGATTCAACTGCTCCTGGGATTCAAGGACAAGAAACCATACTGTTTATCCTCTGCAGTTTGAAATTGTAGTAAATGCTGCAAGCTACTGATAGCAATTGGTCATGGGAAGTAGCCAGTCTCTTGAAGCCTTGTGCTTAGATGTGACTGAGCTGAGTTTTTTTTTAACTTGCTGAGTTACTGACTTGCAGTCAAGCTTGTTATCCGGGGGATCAGGCTCAGCCAGCATGGGTTTATGAAAGGCAGGTCCTGCTTCACTAACCTGGTCTCCTTCTATGACAAGGTGACCCGCTTAGTGGATGAAGGGAAAGCTGTGGATGTTGTCTACTTGGACTTCAGTAAGGCCTTTGACACCGTCTCCCACAGCATTCTCCTGCAGAAGCTGGCTGCTCACGGCTTGGACAAGTGCACTCTGAGCTGGGTTAAAAACTGGCTGGATGGCCGAGCCCAGAGAGTCGTGGTGAATGGAGCCAAATCCAGTTGGCGACCGGTCACGAGTGGTGTTCCCCAGGGCTCAGTGTTGGGGCCGGTCCTGTTCAATATCTTTATCGATGATCTGGATGAGGGGATTGAGTGCACCCTCAGTAAGTTTGCAGATGACACCAAGTTGGGTGGGAGTGTCGATCTGCTGGAGGGTAGGAAGGCCCTGCAGAGGGACCTGGACAGGCTGGATTGTTGGGCCGGGGCCAACTGTATGAGGTTCAACAAGGCCAAGTGTCAGGTCCTGCACTTTGGTCACAACAACCCCAGGCAACGCTACAGGCTTGGGGAGGAGTGGCTGGAAAGCAGCCTGGCTGAAAAGGACCTGGGGGTGATGGTTGACAGCTGGCTGAATATGAGCCAGCAGTGTGCCCAGGTGGCCAAGAGGGCCAATGGCATCCTGGCTTGTATCAGGAATAGCGTGGCCAGCAGGACCAGGGAGGTGATAGTGCCCCTGTATTCGGCACTGGTGAGGCCGCACCTCAAATACTGTGTCCAATTTTGGGCCCCTCACTTCAAGAAGGACATCGAGGTGCTGGAACGTGTCCAGAGAAGGGCAATGAGGTTGGTGAAGGGTCTAGAGCACAAGTCTTATGAGGAGCGGCTGAGGGAGCTGGGGTTGTTTAGTTTGGAGAAGAGGAGGCTGAGGGGAGACCTTATTGCTCTCTACAACTACCTGAAAGGAGGTTGTAGAGAGGTGGGGGTCGGTCTCTTCTCCCAAGTAACAAGTGATAGGATGAGAGGAAATGGCCTCAAGCTGCGCCAGGGTAAGTTTAGGTTGGATGTTAGGAAAAACTTTACTGAAAGAGTGGTCAGGCACTGGCAGAGGCTGCCCAGGGAAGTGGTTGAGTCCCCATCCCTGGAGGTATTTAAAAGACGGGTAGATGTGGTGCTTAGGGACATGGTTTAGTGGCGGACTTGGCGGTGGTAGGTTAACGGTTGGACTTGATGATCTTAAGGGTCTTTTCCAACCTTAACAATTCTATGATTCTATGATTCTAATGCCATTGTGAGTGAGAGACAGCCCTGATCTAATTCTGTATCGGACACCCAGAAAATGAAAAGTCCATGACCCAGAAATGGGCATATGGGAAATGACCCAGAAAAAAAAAAGTCAGCCGTGTACAAAGACAAACAACTATAAGAAGGGAAAATTTCCCAAACTTCCAGCCTAGCAGGAGCATTGGTTCTGTGACCACAGAAGAGTGGAGTACAAATAAGCAAACTGCAGGACTTCTGTGGGCTCTGCAAACTGTTTCCAGAACATGATTTTGAAGAGGCAGCAACAGCCCTGGGAAGAAGGCGGGGAACAGGGCTGCATCCAGTGCTACACTCTGCTAATTTTCCTTCTAGGCCAGAATGATTGGGACCCATTGACCTACTCTACACAGCTCTCAGACTGTGACATTGCACCTGATTTGCTTAGGTTTGTGATGACAACAGGATTTTTCATAGCACTGATCCAATTTTTCTATCTATAGGTACCACAGATATTTGCTTGTGTTCATATAGATGCACACTGAGATAATCTCTGTAGCTTTTCATTCCTCTAAAGGAGAAGTACTGCCTGAGGGCCAAAAGCACAAAATTGCATCAATGGCATAGGCAGCAGTCTTCTAGGATGTCCTGCTGTGCACAGCTGAGGGGAGGGAAAGAAGAGGTCATCTGGACCAATTCCGCAAGAAAATTAATGTAATGAGTTGATTACAGGAAGATAATCATGTGTTTAATTCAAGGCCACCTGGAAATGAAGTAGGTTGTTTACCACATGTACTCTGTTCATTATGTGACCTATAGATAAAGCTAACCGTCCAACAGAGTTTAAACAATTACTGATTTTTTGATAATCAAGAGTAAAGGGAAAATAAAATCTCCAGTTAAATCAGAATCAAAGCACAGTGAGATGAGTACTGGAAGCAGAAGAGGAAACTGCCTGTACAAACCTATAATTTTCAGTCCTCTTGAGAGTACTGTGCTAGCAAAGTTCAGTGTTACAAACCGGACTGCTGGCTAGTGCCCAAGACAGATTTACTGCATGCCCTCTGCATGCCAACCAGGCAGTAACTTACAGGCAAAGCAGTCCCTAGAGCTGTGCCTGCTGCCGGAATGGTTCTGATCTTAGGTATTTTTCCTTTCTTTGAGAGCTTGTTGACATTTTTTCCTCAATGTTGCACATCAGATATTTCTACAGATAGTAGTAAGGTGCACCTAAGCTCCTCTATTTATGCTACGTGCTCTGCTGAGCTAGTAGGTACGAAGAAGCTAGTAGCTACGGGAGAAGCTAGTAGGTAGGGAATACCCAGATAGCAGCACAGTGTCTCACTGCCACGGCTATGGGTCCAGGTTGAAGCCAGCTTTCATCCTACGGAGTGCAGACAAGAGCTTGGATCTGTCTTCATCTATTCATGTCAGTCATTCTCATTCTCTGCATCACACCTGAAGCAGGATAGATTAAACACGGAAAAGAGACTTGTCGGTGACAAGATTGTCTTCCACTTAATTGGGATGCAAAATTAATTGAGCTATAATCCAGTGTGCTCTAAGCATACTTTAGTTCTGATGAAATCATAAAACTTGCCTGGGTCTGAACACATTACCTCGAAAAGTTAACAGAAGTACCTGGACTGCAGAAATTAATGATCCAGAAAAATAAGTTGCTGGAGGCCTCAAAAGACCTATATATAAAAGTCTTTTTTTTGGATAATCTCTATGCAAGAAGAGACTTTGAGAGAAAACCAGTGACAGTCATCCACAGTCTGCTGATGCCTCTGTAAATCCTAACAACCAAAGCTGGTTGAAAGCAATCTGTAGCATAACACTATAGATCTGGTACAAGAGGCACAAGATGTGGCTGACACAAGTTTAGGACAGTACAAAATAAGTGCTGCTATTTATATTTGGCAATTGATAATCACAACTACCTTAATAAAACCATTTTTCTGTACAAAGAATGGAACACTGAAGAAGAACTGAACACATGTGAACACATATGTTCACATATGCTCTGATAAAGTTGAGATAAAAGCTGCCACTGTGCAAGTTACAGCTTAGCTCATACAAGCTGTTTCCTTGCATCATATTCTGATATCTGTAGTCAAACGACCACAGGAATGGTGGTTGAAGGGACCTCTGGAGGTCCAGCTTCCCCCAGGAACAGTGCTGTTGCCAACGAGCTACCCACGTGAGACTTCGAAACCTTCCACGATGGAGACTCTACCATTTCATTCAGCAACCCGTGCTAGTGCTGCCCTTACCTTATGAAGAAATGTTGCCTTTTGTCTTGCCTGAGTTTCCCAAAATACAACTTGTAATCATACCTTCTGCCTTTTTCTTACCATCTGTTACTACCAGGAGTTTGGTTTCACTGTCTTTGTAACTCTCTTTCAAATAATTGAAGTCTACAGTTAGACGCCCCCCCCCCCCCCCCCAGTCTCCTCTCTGCCACATGAAAGGACCCCAGGACCCACAACCTCTCCCCACGGACCATGTGCCCTGGGCCCCTGGCTTTCCTCGCTAGCCCTCTTCAGCACCTTTTCCTATTTGAGGTGGTACGCCACTCTCTGCTAGTGCTGCTTTCTGTTACAAACAGGGTGCCCACAACTAAGGGACAACTGAGTCCTAGTTTGTCAACCCGCTGGATCCATCAGACCCACTTAAATCCACTGGATCTTAGGCTGTGGGGTTTTTTTACAGTGTTTCCTAAATTGAATAATTTTTTTCCTCCCATCTACATCACAATAAAACAAAGGCAGTAGTTTTGTGAGGTGCAGAATGAATGTACCATGGTTCCCTAGGGATTTATGTTCCTAAAAAATTGTGAGCTCTCACTGAGGCTTTTCTTCCAGCTGAGCATTTATAAGTGACTTTTCCCATGTGATCTCTCCATCATTTAATACATGCACGGTGCACCCTTTTCCTGAATCAGGGTTTTTATAGGGTCCCTCTCCTCTAACTGGCTACCTCCTAAACCTGCAGGAACTTAATTAGCTGTGAAATTTATGCCATCTATCAAATCTAATTGAAATAGACAGGTTTCAAAGTTACTGAACAGGACTGTGAGGACACAGAGTTTCACACGTGCACAGACGATGAGAGCACAAGCCTTATTCCCTTAGGAAGCCAGGCTCAAAAGCCTACTTTTATGCTCTTAATGCAGACTTGTCTGGACTTTTATAGCAGGTCCTGCCCTGAGGGGTTTTGCTCTTGGGGCCCCGGTCAAGAGAGGAACAATCTGGAATATCAGAGCAATTTTAGCCCAGTGAGCATCATCCCCATCTGGTTCCTGCTATTTTAAGTGCATGACCCCCCCTTAGGAGGAGCTGACTATCCACAGAGACTCTGAACAGGTTAATCAGCTAAATGCTTATCTCTCCAAGAGGGTAAATAAGCGTCTGGAGTATAGCAGGGAGCCAGATCTGAATTTTATTTGCGGCTAGGGCTTGTATTCAGATAGGCATCACAGAAGGTATCTACCCCTTCTGCTACACCGGGGCAGAAGGAGGGAGGGGATAAAGTCTGGAAAAGCCTGCAGTAGCTTTCCCTCTCTGCAGAACAGAGGAGATGTTTATTCCTCTGGACAGGGAAAGTTTTAACCTTGCAGAGGCACTTCCCATCTTGTTTTTCCCGAGTCAGTAGAGACTATTCTGTCTCTGACCTTTTCCTATGGTGCTATTGAATGGCCTCTTCCACAAAATCCCCATGCATGGGGGACTCTCCCCTGAGCTCCTCTGTGTAGAATTTCCCTTTTTGTGTCTGTAATCACTCATCTTAGCACTGAGGCTGTGCCCTCCTTCACCATTGCTCAATGCTTACTTCCTTAAGTGCTCTGTGCTGCTGGCTGGGCTGAAGGAGGCCACTTGCCCACAATACAGCTTTTCTAATCTGTTTCATGATCTCAAAGCTCTTCCAAAAGGTAGGTCAGGACCATTACCCCCAGAAGGTCAGGAGCAAGGCCAATTTATACCAAAATGTGGGGAAACTGAAATAGAAGTAAGGTGAGGTGGCACTCACGCTTACATGTAGATGCAGCACTTAGGGACATGGTTTAGTAGTGGACCTGGCAGTGTTAGGTGGATGGTTGGACTCAATGATCTTAAAGGTCTTTTCCAATCTAACTGATTCTATGCTTCTATGAGGTACAACGAAACATTCTCCAAATATTCTTGTTGAAACTATGTATAGAGAGTAAAAAGTGAGTCAGCCTAGAAGACATACTGCCTCTTTCTTCTCTGATGTTGGGAAGCCAGCACTTTACATTAGCTTTTAGCTTCCTTCTAGGTGAATTTAAAACTCATTCTGTATTTACTGAGGAAGGCCAGAAGAATCAATAAAGGCCTTGGCTTTCTAGAGGTGATCATCTCACCAATCATTTCTGTCTCTGTTCTGCGCTAAGGGCTTAGATAAGAAGGTTTTGTTTTTGTTTTCTTTCTCCTTAATGGATAGGTTTCTTAATTAGGATGGGGGAAAAATGACTGCAATTTTGCTGTGGCAAATTAAAACCAAAATGAGGTAGCGAAGAGCAGGGTCTGGAGGGGGGGGGGGCAATCAGAGACAGCTATTGATTTTGAAATGATGGAGGAGCCAAAGGAGAGCACACAGCCTGGAAAGGAGACTCATCTTTCAAAGCACTGTTCTTGCTTAAAAACAATCAGTCCAGGCAGAGGTGTTGGCTGTTGCTGAAGCTTCAGAGTTAGCTTTGTTTTCAGACAGAATTTAAATTTTGGAAAGACTTGCTGGTTTGTAAGGGGATGGCTCCTTAGACAAATGGTGAGATTGTGGAGCTAGGAATCATGGGATGGAGCTGAACAAAAGTAACCCTGAGTGGAGCATCGAGAAATTCTTAGCAGTAGTGGTAATGAAAAAATGTTTGGAAATAGTTTCTTCCAAGGACAAAGAAAAAGTGTCACTGCTTACAGCCAAGGCAGGCAGAGGAAAGGGAACAAACATACAGTGGATATGGGACAAGCACCAAGATCTAACACCCTTCTCACTCCCAGTTGTTGCATAGCACGTCCCATCTTTTCTAGAACAGAGAGAATTGATCTGGCGTTGTCTTACTTTGTCCCAGTGGCTGAGATCAAGCTTAGGTACAGCTTTCTGCCACTCCAGGCAGCACACTCGCATATACGCTGGCCTTTTCCCCCTTGGCTTTTCAGACAGCATTCCGCTAAGATTAAAGTCAGATGTTAGTCTGACCTTTTGTCAAGTATAGCCAGCACCTGGAAAGACTGTCAGAGAACAGCACCAAGCTTATAATGACTGGTTTGAGTTTGTCGGCTTGTTCTCATTGCTATGATGAAACCTGACTTGGCAAAAGTGCTGATTGTCAGGTGCCTATGACAGGGGCCAGGAAGATTTTAGCCACACTATTGCAAATAATCTGCATCCATTCTAAACCCAGCGGAATGCTGTGTGCAAATAAACCCCTTTTCGGCCCTGACAGCTGAAAACATGCCACAGGTCCTTTTAAAGCAAGTGGTTTGTTCCACCATGTAGGAGATGTCTTCTATTCTTCACACTGACATTGCTCCATCAAATCCTTGTCACAATGCTGGTGACAAAGTGGCATCTCTTTTGCTCCCCATAGGACTGGTAGTTTGTAGGAGACAGCGTGTCCTTGTCCACAATCCATTTTTTGCCCTCACGCTTCCTCTTGCCTCCAAGCAGTGCTAGAACAAGTGCAACAAAAATCTGTCCTTTCCCTGCCGCCGCCTCCGTCTTTGTAGCTCAGATGCTGCCACGTCACCTGTTCCCTGCCTGAATCCCAACTGTAGGCAACACACATAATTAGCTGGCAGAGAGAACTCTTCATCCCCTCCTAACGCCCTATCCTCACTTGTCAACAGCAGGAGCACACCTCTCCAACAACTGTTTCTGTGGCTGCTCCTGCCATTGACAGCTGCTGCTGGATGTCAAACATGAGTGCAGGGATATGATCTCCTCCAAGCCCTTCCTGGGCCAGTGCTGTGATTGTGCTCCAGGAAAGATCTGAGCTTGGCACACTGTTCTGATGCTTCAGCATTTACCTGGGCTGAAAGTGGAACCAGTCTGCAGACATCTCCTGGCTGCCACAGGGGTCTTACGCAGCAAGGCAAGTCTTGCATAGTCTTATTACTACCCTTGTCTAATCCACTAGTACTTCATCCCTTCTCCTAGGACAAAATGATAAGGGAGAAATTAAAGGAAAAAAGGATCCCAGGTGAGCAAGCATAAAGAAGTGAAGATACGGCATGCTCTTCCTGATCCCTGTGGCCTACTCGCCCCTCCCCTGTAGCTGCAAGCATCACTGCACACTGTTCTGGAACATCAGAGGCTGCTCAATGCTGAAGGCTGCAATCCCTGGCTCCACAGATCTTTAATACTTCCTTTCCCTGGAGTTCACACAAGAAATGTTGTTTTTTCAAGTGACATGGAACCTACTGAGAAACCATGGGTCCCATCTGGAGAATAAGTGCGCAGGTACTCAGTGTTTGATTCATTGAATATTGTTTTCTGCAGCAGAAAAGTGGGAGAGAGAGAAACATCAGTCACATACTTGCTTAATTGAGATCTAATAGCCAAGGTCAGTGCTCAGCCAAGAATAGATAGCCGAAGCCTCCCGTGATGTATTTTTGTGATGAGATGTTCATCGCACACAGACTGATCTATTATTGGTTTTCACTATGAAAAATTTAACTATCTCCTGGAATATGCTCAAATCTATTTTGCATCATTTCCTTGCTTTTTCATTTAAAAATATCTTTCCAATGAGACCTCATGACCGTGCAAATTAGCAAATCTCAGCTGTGTGGAGCTTGCTTCACCTCCACTGAAGTGCAGCTATTTGTTCTTTTGCCAGCCCTCTGCAAGATGACAACACCTGTTTGTCAGTGTCTAGCATGCTTTTCTGTGCTTTAAACAAAAACCCTTAAAGGGAAAAGAGGAGTACTCAAGGGAAGATGCTGCAATGGGCACACTCCTGGTGAAGAGGAGCACCGGACCTTTGCCTCGAGCTGTGTTCTGCATGTCTGCAGTGTTGCAGTACAGCAGAAGTGACATGATGACCTACCTGCTGGTCTACAGCACCTCTCTGGTCTCCTGTGGCACTTCAGCCTACAGGACCAGCGTGACCATCTACTTGGTTTGTTCTTTTGCATATGGGTCTGTGCAGGATGCATCAGTGTTCCTCCCCAAACCAAGCATTTCCAAACATTTTAAGCCACAAAACTTTTCCTCCTCCAAGTTTTCCCCACAGACCACAAAGCAACCATCTCCCCAAACCTTTAACTGAGAGCACAGGAGAGATATGATTTATATGGCCTCACAGACCACTGAGCACTAAACCTAGAGAGCTGATGAAAGAAGTAAGGCCTCTGAAGATGAAAGGAGTAAGGTCTCTGAGGAACGCACCTTAGCTCCTCTGGTACATGAAAGATGCGGCTATACTTTCTTTGCCAGGGGCGACAGCACGGGACATGATCTGATCCAACTGAGTAAGAACAGAAAACATGCTCTGTGTGGGCACTAACAGCAAGCGTGAATACACTAGGTGCAAGGAGGCTTTATGCTCTGGTGCACATTTGCCTTCTGTCTACCCTTGGAGTCTTGCAGTAGCTATTGCTGGTGAGCTCCAAGCTCCAGGTGGTGCTAGGGCCGAAGTTGTTTGCTGTGGTGCTGCCTAGAGCATGTCTCTTGCAGCACGGGTGCAAGGTCCTCCAACAGACAGCTCTCTTCACATGCACAGTAGGTGCCTAAGAACTGGCGACTGGCTCAGACTTCCCTGCTCCTGAGGACACTGTGTGGACATACAGTGCAAGAACCATCACGTATCACAGTAATTCAAACCACAGCCCTTCTGTCTTTGCACTGCAGCAGCCACCAGTGTAGCAGGTACCCAGACAGTGGCCCCCTTCTGCTGAAAGATGGAGCGTGCAGAAACCACCCCCATATCCCAGTGTCTACCACTCTCCCAGTCTGGAGAGTGGGCAGCTTGGTCCTCACCCATTCGCAAAAAAGGGAGAGTGAGTTTGGGGCTTTCAGAACAACACACAAACACTATTGCCTGGGAGCCTGGCATCTGGCAGGGAGAGGAGAGTGTGGTCGCCATGGTAATTCTTTGCCTCATTTAACTGCAAAGTAACCTCATGCAGCCCTCGCCGGCACATCTGCCCTGCGCGCAGCACAGGCAGCACGCTGCCCGTGTATCCACACACACAGCAACCCCCTGCCCAAGCCCACACACACGCTACACCTCCTGCTGAGCAACACCCTTGCCCATATATGATACACAGCATGTATGTGCTGAGCAATACACATTCCCTCAGCTCTCTCCCACTCATATCACCTATGCCTCTAGATAACCAGCCAGGCTTACAGTCCCTGCTCCTACAACTACATGTCCCTCTGCTGCACAGGCATAAGATGCTTTAGAAGCACAAGATCAACGCATGCTCAGCCAGCCACCAAAAGCCGTACCCACGCTGTCTCCCCCAGCCTTGCCACAACACCTGCCTACAGCTCTTGTACAGTTTATTCTTGGATGCATTTTTGTTTTCATGCTGTGGCATGAACAAGAAATAAATTCAGCTCTGTCTCATTCATTTTCCTCTGTTTCTGCCTCTGAGGAAAAAATGTCCCCAAGAAGCAGATCTGTAAGGAGAAGACTGTGTGCCTCTCTGCAGTGCCAGCTCAGGGGAAGCTAGTGGTCAGGTCATTTGGTGCTCCTGACTGGACCCTGCTGCTCACATTTTTTGGCAGGTAACTATAGGAAATCAATCTCAATTCTGTTTCTCCTCAAAGCATCCTGTGGGTCTCTGCAAGAGGCCTCAGTTCCCTGCTGATAGCAGGGAAAACAGAAGTTCAGAACAGCAGCGACTGATTTTATAGCATAGCAGGAGCATGGTAGATAGAAGCCATGAGCTGACTCCCTAACTCCTCTGCTACACAACAGCCAGGTATCACCCCATATCAAAAGATGATACTCAGCTCCCACTTACACCACCAGACACAGCCTGGGGACCGCTCCCAAGCTACCACTGTCACATCAGGCTCCCTCACCTCTTCCAGAAGGTGCTGGTGTGATTAGAGCTTGTGTGTTACTTGGGTGGGCACAGACCTGCCCTCAGCCAGGCCAGGTGGCAACTAGAAATTCCTCAGCCATACGGACGTGAAAGCTCCAGCCAACAGGGCCCAAGGGAGCCAGCAGGCATAGACCTGGTGGAGCCTCAAGTTCCCATATTGCAGCGTGCAAGTGTCCTTTTCTGCCTTGTGCTGTGGTGAGTTTTAATGAGCACGTAGCAGAGGCAGACAGTCAGGGATGGCCCGTATCATCAGGGTGACGGTCGCCTGCGTCTGATGGGGTTGCTAACAACCAAGTCTCGCTTGATACTGCTATATAGCTTGCGTGCTCTATACATGTAGCCTAAAAAAATGCTCTGAGAAGTGCTTCAGGAAAAACGTCTCCTTTAGAGAGCTGGCAGGGATGCCTGCCCATATCCTTTTGAACCCACCCTCCTCTTTGTAAACCTTTCAAGCTTACCTTGCTGACTTCAGCTCTCTTTCTCTTGACATCCCCTACCCCTCCTAAAAGCACCTCAACATCACCATCCTCAAGCCTGAATGCCCTAACCTGAATATGATCCAGCTAATACAACCAGTGATCTGAGGTACATGTGTGAGAATACAACCAAAATGAGATTTCCCCACCTGGCTGCCCTCCATCTCTGGACAAGGCAGCCCCAGTTCTCCCAGGACTGGTCAGGGTTGCACATCTCATCCTCCCCCATCTCTGGGAAGTGACAGGCACCCAATTCACCTTCCCGCCCCTGCTCCCCTCTCTCCCCATCATCGCTACCTGCACGCCTGGCTGTGCCTGAGCTCAGGTGCCTCTGGCAGCACACGCCCTGCTTTCGGCCCTGCTTTCAGCCCTGCACAGGAGAGGGGACCCAGGCGGAGTCCAGGCTGCTTGCAGAGCCCACAACCAACCCAGCTGGGGTTGCTCCAGCCCGGAGAAAGCCACCTAATGCCTGAGCACACACTTCCCTCTTATGGCCATGCCCGATACAGCACTCAGGCCTGCAGCATCTTCACTGGAGATGTGATTTTCCTGTGAACATCGACAGTTCCCATAGTTGCTTCTTACACTTCTCAGGCACAGACGCCTCTCCCCCGCACTTGGGGGGCAAGCACAGAGCCAGCCTTGCTGCCCGGTTTGATCAACACACACTCTGTGAGCAGCGTGAGCGGGAAAGTCACCTCGAGCACCCAGCGCGCGTCCTGCCTGCGGCGTCATGCTGCCTCTCTGATGGAAGCCCAAGTATCCATCCCTGGTCCTGGGGCAGATTTCCCCTATGGTAGGGCACAGCCTCTAATATCTTTTCATTCCTCAAGTTAAGCATGGCTTTTACTTACTTTGATTTTGAAGGGAAAGTTTTTAACTACCTAGTTATGGGTAGCTAAGGATTCTGTTCAATTTCTCCCTCACCCCATTGCACTGTATGGCAAAGCCTCTCTCTCCTCTATCCAAATAATAATATCCTTGCCAAAAGGAGAGGCAGCAGCCTTCTGTTTTCCTGTACTGACCTTCTTCTTTGGACTGCGCTTCAGGTAGCTGGTTCTTTCTGTGCTCCCATCACCCCTAATACCAGATTTGTAATTCAAGATCAATTCGCTGCACAGAAGCGGTAGTTTCCCCTTACGTCTAACCTATGGCCACCTTCCTGCAGCCATCAAGTCAGTTCAGTTCACCGACCTGAAGGAAAACTAGTCAATTTTCCATGGGATAATTTTCTGTTGGATCAGTTAGTTGAACTGACTCACTCTGCAGGTAGAAAGCTGAGCATTAAAAAAAAAAGCTCCTTTAGCCATGTGGCTGCTTTTGGCTGGGGTAGAGTTAATTTTTTTTTCATAGAAGCTAGTATGGGGCTATGTTTTGGATTTGTGCTGGAAACAGTGTTGATAATGCAGAGATGTTTTCATTATTGCTGAGCAGTGCTTACACAGAGTCAAGGCCTTTTCTGCCTCTCACCCCACCCCACCAGCGAGGAGGCTGGGGGTGCACAAGAAGCTGGGAGGGGACACAGCTGGGACAGCTGACCCCAACTGACCAAAGGGCTATCCCATACCATATGACATCATGCTCAGCAGATAAAGCTGGGGGAAGAAGGAAGGGAGGACATTCAGAGTGACGGCATTTGTCTTCCCAAGTAACCGTTACGTGTGATGGAGCCCTGCTTTCCTGGAGATGGCTGAGCACCTGCCTGCCAATGGGAAGCAGTGAATGAATTCCTTGTTTTGCTTTGCTTGCGTGCGTGGCTTTTGCTTTACCTATTAATC
Organism: Theristicus caerulescens; assembly: GCA_020745775.1. NCBI lineage: Eukaryota > Metazoa > Chordata > Aves > Pelecaniformes > Threskiornithidae > Theristicus > Theristicus caerulescens. The sequence continues at coordinate 47,077,538 of CM036564.1, read as the reverse complement.
TGTCTTCATCTCAACCCACGAGTGTTCTCACTTTTACCCTTCCAATTCTCTCCCCCATCCCACCGGGGGGGAGTGGGCGAGCAGCTGTGTGGGGCTTAGTTGCAGGCTGGGGTTAAACCACGACACCATGTGTTTTGTCAACTTGTCTATCTCCCTTCATCCAGTTTTTCGAAAGAGGAGAGGCAGGAGAATAAGAACCTGCAAAACTGTGCTTGGTACCTGAAAGGCGACGTTCTCCAAGCTAAGGTTTGGTCACTGCTCAGGTGCTAGAGTACTGTCCTCACCGTCTCTCTTCTTCTCTACAGTATGCTGTCTTCTCACATGCCACCTTTGTAATAGCATCAGTAAGGGATGAAATCAAAACTATCAACAAAGACACATTTTCAAGGGAATGCTGGTTTTAGTTCTGTTCTTCACACAGGACCAGGTGAATAAGGAGGAACCTGACAGTACCAACACCGTTGTCAGAAGCAGCAGCAGTTGTGGTCCTCCTTGAAGTTAGCCATAGCAGCCTGATCGCGCTCTGCCAGGCTCAGTGCCCTTTACCAGAGTTTCTCAGAGCGCTCTGCAGCCGTTGACAAAGTGAGACCACATCTGCTCTGAACCTGTTCACCAGGGTACGGATGGGAGGGCGGTTTGGGGTCACTTCCATAGTGCCAAAAAGCCATAGACCCAGATCCTCAAAAGTATTTAAGCACCTAAAAAGAAGTAAGGAATTAAAATATCGTGGGGCTCTGGGTCCTAATGAGGATGCAGTTATATTGGTATTCAATGTTTTTGCTGATATAGCTGATAGTGCTTGGAAAAGTTCTGCTCAAAAAAGAGCCCTATTCTGCTGACATAAGCTGCCTGCACACAAGGAGGGCTTCACTGGTACAACTCTGCTGCTACAGCGATATCACACGCATTTACATGTAAATTAGGGCTTTGTTTATACCGCACAGATGCAGCCTTTCACTTCATCCTGGATGGGGAGGGGAGAAGGAGGGTAATGGTCTCACTACTCTCATTTTATGGACTAAGAAAGCAAGGCACCAACAAAATGAACTCATTGGCTCAATATCACCCAACATGGGTGGCAGAAAAGGCAGAGACCCTGGTCATAGGTTACAGCCACAGGACTTTCTTCACTGCTAGAGACAGGGAGACAAATGAGTGAGCCATTAAATGGGAGCCCCATCACGTCAACTATACAAGGTCAAATCCCCAATGTGTTTGAGATGGAGGGGCTAGTAACAAATGCACTAGGCAGCCCTGAACCTAGGGGACTGAGGCCTGTTTAGATGCACGAAGCACTGTCAGAAAGTAACTGAACCTGAGACCTAAAGAAAGTTTCTATTACGCTGCTTCACCACTCGCCACCCTGAGCTGCAATAGGCATGAGTGACAATGAATGTCCATGGAGGACGGGCATGAAAGCTGAGGCAGTACAGGTGATTAACAACATGTCACAGGAACCAAATACGAGATCAGAAGCTACTGAGATTACCTTGCTTCCAACGACCACTGATCAAGTAAATATGTGCTGAATGCACCTCCATTCTGCCAACACTCCTGTATCTTGACCACAGACTCTGCCAGGCCATATTTCCATTTACAAAAGCCAACATAAGCCAAGAATGACAAAATAACTGATCCCATCACAGCCATCCATTCCCAAACCTGCCTCTCCTGCTCTACTAAACCACATATCTGACACAGGTACAGGGTGAACTGCATGGTAGAACCAAACTCATCATTTCTGCTAGGAAAGTTTTAACCCATATCAGCTTCTCTCAGTGGCAAGTACAAGGGTTCCTGGAGCTACAGTCTTTGTTGGTGCCACAGTGCCAGTAAGTGACCTGAGAAGACACATCACCACACAGTTCTACTGTGATGGCACAAAGAAAAATCCAAAACTCAGGCTCTAGAAAAAGCAGGCGTTGCCATGGGTTGGGTGAAACATAGTGAATGTGGGTGGATGTTACTGCTGGCCTTAAGTTAGCTGTAAGATACCATCTAGCTCCATTGCAGAGAAACAGCAATCTCCGTTCCAAAACGCTGCACAAGTCACTTCCCAAAGGAGAGGCAAACATCCAGGAATGTGAACCGGGGGTAGGGGTGACGACAGATAGGGACATGACTTTCTGAGTATTGTTTTGCACAGGAGTCTTGGGGACAGGGGACATGAGAGAAAGCAGATAAAGCATAGAGAAGAAGGCCCCAAACAACGGTAGGACAGTCTTGGTAGTCAGCTCTTCAGTACTGGCTGAAAGAAGGCTGGAGACATGAGCAAGGAAATAGTGTCCTGCTGCTTGATTCCCTCACACCATTGGAAACATAAACTTATACGTATTTTGTAACTTTAAAAAAAAGAAAAAGGTAAATACAGTTATCTACTTCTCTCCTAACTGAAGGATTAAACTTTTGGCTAGCTGTATGTATCAAAAGGAATAACAACTGCAGGGGGTTAAGTTAGGCTGTCGTTAATCCCCTCTGCCACACTGGATTCCCTCCCACGCCCCGTTCTGCTGACCAACATCCTGATCCTACACATATCATCCCACCCCCTCTCACATCTCTGTTTTCTTGTGGCTCATCAGACCCGTATTAATACACATTTTTCAGTCGCTGGTATATCCTCTCAGGCCTCTTGCATCTCTGACCACAAACCTCCCGTCCTGACTCCTTTTCCATTTCACCACAAAAATGTCATGCATTCTGGCTGGTTTCTCCAGGCAAACACACTGAACAGCAAACAGTTCATCACATTTATAAATTCTGGTCCAAATCAGTGCCCAGATATAGGTTCAGTCAAGGCTTCACTGCAAAAAAAAGGGGAAAATAGTCTGAACAGAGTCTTTTTAGCATTGTATAGCTTTAGAGGTTATTTCCAGAATAATCTTATTCTCTGAGCCAGTGAAACAGAAGCTGTGGTGAGCCTAGAACTGTAGCATTCGCAGCAGAAAGTGTTAAGGACAGGGAGGGTCTCTCCTGGAGCAGAAACACAGTTCTCAGCTTAGTTAAATTTAAACCAACCAACCTGCCTCCCCTTGCCTCCCCCAGAAGGAAGCAAGCTGCTGTGGGCATTCACGGGTTAGCTACTTACCAAGATATACTGAGGACAAACAATGATCATGCCTACACCAGGCTAGTCAACCTTCCAAGCATTGCTCCCTCTTATGAGCTACACCAAGGCCTCTCCAGCTTTCCATGAAGTTTAGCTAGGGGCTTGACAAATTCTCCTGGGGCACCCTCATAGCTATCTGCTTTTTTCAAGGGCTATGAGTTCCCCAGAAAGCTTTCCACTCTTCTGCTAATTCTCCTATGCTTCAAGCAGGCATTCTGCCATTCAGACCCAAGCTAAAAACCAAGATTCTCGGTTCCCCTGGAGTCATTTCCCAGCACAATCCCTGCAGTTTCAGTGCTGGGTTACTGTAACTGTGAAAGAAAAACAAGAAACAGGAACAATACCCACTCACAGTCTGCCTAAACTGCAGCCTTTTCAATTACACCTTCAGCACTCATTTTGTGCTTACTTCAGCCTGCATCTGGAGACTGAAGATGAAGAAGAGGAAAGGCACCTGAAGAATGTAGACTCAGAGCAGTCTGCCTGCTATTAACTGCCCTGAATACAATGGCTGAGCCACTGCTTATTCCATCTCTGCATTGCAAATATAAGAGTCAAAGGCTTCGGTTTATTTCTGGCTACAGCTGCCCTGAGACCTTCCATCAAGACTCTCTGCATACCTGGCAGCATTCACATGCCCAATTTTGTCTCAGTTATCAACTCTCTCCTTTCTCGAAGGAAATTCTTCCCCTCAGTCACATCTCAGTGATGAGTTCTGATTATCTCTTATGGCCCTTGTTCTCTCTCTTTGGGACGTGGGAGTGGAAATTTTTTTCTGCTACACTTCTCTGTACCAGTGGTTATCCAATTGTTTCTTCCTGAATTTGCCCTTCTGCTGTCTCCAAACTTCACAACTCCACTCTGTGATCCCTAAACCTACAGATGGTTAGAAACAGTACCCATTGACTCACGTCAGTGATGTAAGCTCTCTGTTGATATGAGCCTGCTGCACAGCAATGCCTGCCTGTCCAACTTGTTACTTATGGCCCACTCTTCCTTTTGACTCATTAAATTTTTTGATACAGTCCTTTGCTTCATTCAGTTGACTGAGTAAGGCTGTTTGCTCTGCTAGCTCACTGGAGTGGTATCCCTGAGACCTAAAAGGAAACTCAGAACTGGAATTTGCTGTTCTGAGTTTATTTGGCTCCTCTGTTTTGCAACTGCATAGTCCAGAGGCACAAGCTGCAGCCACTTGTGTACAGGGCTGTCTCATGTGTCACAGGGAGCCCTATCAGAGCTGCCCGCAGGCGTGACTCCAGGAGCTCTGTGGGATGTGCTCGGTGCTGCCTGTGGCAGCAGCTGTGCCCTGGGATGGCACCCCCATGCTGGGACTTGCCTCCATGGATATCCTGGAGTCTTCTGTCACTGCAGCCCCAGGGTGAGCGTGGCCTTCCCTGCCCCCTGCGCCATGCCAGAAGGGGCCAGATGCCCCTCAAACACCAGCTTACGCTAAGGGCAGGGTGGGTCCTGGCGACGCAATGAGGTCCCATGTGCAGGGGCGCGCTGCAGCCGCTGCGTGAGACTGCCCGGTCCCGCAGGAGCTAACTGGTGGGTCCTTTAATGTTTTTTCTTCCTATGTTTCCTAAACCAAAACTGAAACCATTGCATTGGAAGGGTTTCTGCTAGCTGGGTTTAAGGACACATGAAGTAACCAGATTGTGGGTACCTACGTGTAGAAGGGGTCTGGGCTCTAACTGAACAGATAACATGGCAGTGAGATCCCGTGCCTGGCAGGGGAAGCAGATTATCCTCTCTAGAAGTAAGGTGTTAGCAGATGACACTCCTCCATATGCAGGTGGGCAGGGAGCGGAGGGTGCTGCCCCACACACGCCCTGTGAGCATAGGCTGGTGGACCATCTGCACCCCAAGGCACAAACTGGTCAGTTCAATCCGTTCTGTTCAATGGGAGAGAAGACAGGAGGAAAATGCCAACAGCCAACTATGGCAACAGGGGAAAAAATCCTACAAAAAAAGTTCTACAGCATGTGGTCCCCTAGTACACTTCTCTCTCACTTGCTCACTCAGTTTCTTTTTTCATTATATTTGTTCATTTCGTCATAGATCACTTCCACTCTGCAAAAGCCCTCCCCTCCTTATTCAGAAAAAGCTCAGCAGTAAGAGGGGTCCCTGTGCCTCTCCCCCACCAGCGCTCCTAACTGCACCTGCACTGAAACAAGTCCACTTGCACAAGCACCCAAACGCTGAGCAGGGGTGGTTGCTGCTCTGATGACTAGGTCCTTCCTCACAACACCAGTCTTCCCTGTGCTCCCGTCCCGCAACATGAGAGAGGGGACACGGCCCATCCCATCTTGGCCGACAGCTCTGCCTCACTGCGTATCGAAACCAGGTGAAGAAAGAATGCTTCTCAGGCAAGTCCATACCTGCTTCAGCAGCAGTCAAGATATGGGAGAGGCCGCCGACAGCAAGAAAAGGAACAAGGTCTCACACCCAGCCTGTGTTTGTTACCCCTGAGCCTGTGTTTGGACCCCTCATGACAAAAAGCCCTCTTGTCCAAAGGTGACCCAGAGATATGAAGTGTACTGGACACATACTGATGCCTACAAATAGGCTGTGAAGCTCTCCTAAGTCTTCTTGAGGGAAGAAAAATGACTGTCTTTCACAGAAGCTAATTCACTTTTGTTAGGAACTCCACATCGAATTTGCAATGAGATCCATGACAGAGGCTCCAAGATGTGACTATAATACAGCAAAATAACTATCAACAGTAGCAAATCAGAAAGAAAAGAATGAGACCATTCTCTCAAATTCACGTGCTTAAACCTGTTACCTTTCCATTGGGTTAACTGAGATTTGTTCTGATTGTTTCCAAGTTACATTCTAAGAAACACCACAGCCCTTCCCTCTCAATTATGCTGGAGAAATCAAAGGTCATACTCTTCCAGCTCTTCAGTATGTGATTAAACACATTAGGCTGTTCCTTTCTAGCAATTAGCACTCCTGCCACTCAGAAACCTCTGGATGCCCTCCCCTTCCCACTCCCTCACCAAGGTGTATACAAGTTGTATAACAGACAGTGCGCAAATGCAGATGCTTTGTGGTTTGCCGAGCACCTTTCCTCTGGTGTTGTCTGTGTGATGTTTGGTAACTCAAACTTTACTAACGTTGGTAATACCTACCCCTGAACTAAACACAGTGTTTAGTTTACCCAGTCTTTGAATGAAGTATGTATTTCCAAACCCTGTCAGAAAATACTCAAATTCATAGCCAAATATATGATGATTTTTAAACACAGCCGCAGGCAGAGTTAACAGACTGGCAACTTCAGCTGTCAGGGTTACTAGCTCAGCAAGGCAGCCAAGCATACGCCCATTTTTAAGCCCAAATTTAAATCCTATTGACTTAAGCTCTGCCTGGAGCTTGTCTGCAGGGTTTCCTATCAGGTCCTTCATTACCCAGGTGGACTTGAGCCAAGATACACCTCTCCCACGTCGATCCTCGTCAGGAAAGGGCATTACAGTAATCAAGTCTGACCTCCTAAAAAGCCATTCAGAGAGTTTCACCCGTCAGACCTGCGATGGGTTACTTTATCTTTCACACAGCCCATCACGATGCAGGCCAAGGCCTGCGTGTCCGGGGGCACCCCCCACGCCTGTAAGGAACCGCTTCGCTCATCGGCTCCCTCGATTCGGAGCAGCCAGGACTGGCGAGGGCTCCCCGCCTGCCTCAACCCACCCTGGCCCTCTCCCCGCTCCAGCGACCGGGGTGCCCCGCGGGAAGGGCCGCCGCCGGTAAGGGAAGCGGCACCAGCCGGCGCACGCCGCGGCGCTGCCCCCTTCGCGCCAGGGAAAGCGCTTGCGGAGGCAGCGGGTCCTTCCCGGAGGGCAGGGCAGCCGCACACGCCCCCGTACCCACCCCGCCCGGCCTCAGCCGGGGCCCGGGCGGCCGCGCCCACGGCCACGCAGCGCGGCCCGGCACCGGGAGCGGAGCGGACCCGCCCCGCGGCGCGGCCCTTGCGGCGCCTCAGCCGCCACCGCCTCACACCCTGCTCCGCCCGCCCGCCCCGGCGCCGCCCATTGGCTGCCGCCTCAGCCACCGCCCTGCTCCTCCCTCCTGTCATTGGACGGACCCCGCTGGTCCCTCGTGCCCCTCCCTCTACCTCGCGCTGTGATTGGCTAGGTCATCCCCTGCTCTTCGTTCCCGGTTCCATCTCTGCCAAGTGATTGGACAACTTTCACCTTCTGGCTCCACCTCCCTCCGAACGTTCTGCTTTGCGATTGGACAAGCCCCTTCCTTCACCTCGCTCCCCTCCCACCTGATTGGCATGCGGGGCTCTCATTGGACCCCGTCCCCTGGGCCCCGCCCCCTCTCCCTGGCCGCTGCCGCCAGCCTCGCACGCGCGCTGATGCGTCGTTACGGAGCCCGACCCCGAGCGTGACGTCTCCGCCGGCAATTGGGGGAAGCGGCAGGTCGCGCTTCCGGTGCGGCGCGGCGCGGCCGGGCGGGGGGCGGCGGAGCGGGCGCAGCGGAGCCGGCGGGATGGAGCGGCCCGAGCGGGCTGCGGCGGTGCCGGGTGCCCAGCCCCGCGCCAACGGCTGCAGCGGCGCGGCCCACGGCGCGCTCCGCAACGGCTACGTGCGCGGCCTGCCCGCGCCCGACACCCAGGTGTGCGCGGCGGGCGCCCTCCGCCGCCGGGCGGGGCCGACACCGGGGCGGGGTGGGGGGGGTGGTCGCCCGGCTCCGGTGGCGGGCAGGGCTTGTGGGGCCGCCCGCGGCGCGGCTGGGGGCTGTCCCCGCTGCTCTCTTCCAGGCGAGTGCCGCCGCCCCGCTGCCGCGTCCCGCTGTGCGAGCCGCCAGGGCCCCCCCGGGCGGGCTGGGGAGGCGGGGGAGCTGCAGCCGCCCCCCCGCGCCGCGGTGGCGGCGGGCGGGCTCCGGGGGGCCACCGAGGTGCGGCTGTTCGGGAGTTCGGCAAAACTTGGCTGGCCGGCGGGGGGTCGGGTGTGTGCCCCCCGGCCCTGGGCTGGGGCGGGAGGGCAGCACCGCGGTGGCGGGCCCGCCTCGTAGGGCTGCGCCCGGCGGGTGGGTGGGTGGGTGTTCGCCGGGCGGGTCGCTGTGCGCGAAACCGCCGGCCCTCGGGTCATTGCTGTGCCTTTACTGCAAGGGTTTTGTTGGCAGCAGAGCTTCAAACTTAAACCTCGCTGTAACATAATAGGTCTGTGCTGTAGAGGAAAAGATTTTAGCAGTTCTTTACCACTGTTTTATTGTTACAGGCATGATGCACAGGGCTTACGCGTACGAGTAGCCTTGGGTAGGGACTTTACAGAAGAGTTAAAGGTCGACGCAGCACTTCCTCCCTAGCTGTATTAACACCCGGTGCTGTGAGCGTGTGTTTCTGCCTTCAGACTTCCAGTTGGTTCTCTGCAAAACACTAAACGTTTGTGTTATGGTGTAAGGTACTTCATGGTTTTCAGGAAGGCAATCCCAGCAGTATGGAATAGGTTGTGTTTCCTTGGACACCTAAAGCTACTTGAGAAAAGCCTTCCTCCATTGTCATTCCTCCTGTTGCTCCTTGGTTTTGGTCCTGTGCTGCCCCTTCTGTTTTTCCCGTGCAGGCTTCTGCAGATTGAGAACTGATGCAGGATAAAACTAAACTTTTTTTTTTTTCCCTGAGTTGACTTTAACCCAGGGCACTTACTGTGTTTCTTTCACTCTATGGGCATTCATAGTCTTGCCCCGGCACTTGGGAGGTGATAGCACAGGTATTGGGAGTGAACAAATGGAGGAGGAGGAGGGTACAATACCTTTTTTTAGCAGCAGTGTCAGCTTGTGCTGTTTTGGGGAGCTATGGCACCAGTAGTCTTGCCTTGCAAACACCAAGCAGTGCCAATTATAATACTGTAGGTCTAAATTTTTGCACTAAGACAAGCACGGTGGTGGTGAGTGTTCTTCTGTGAACGTTTCCCCCCCCGCCCCATGCTTTTTAAAGAAGAAGATCTGAATACAGTTATGTTGTTCTGCTTCAGAAGAACGGAAAAGTGGGGTAAGGAAGCTTTTTCCTCAAGGATTTTGTTCATCTGTGTATCTGGAAAACATGAGAGATGCAACATGTGAATGGAAAAACCATCAATGTCAAACTGAGGAAGCTTAAAAACCTTGCTCTTTTATGAGACATTCTATTCAGTTAGTAGCTTGTGTGTGATACTACGCTCAAATGTGTTGTGGAAGCCTGAGGCATTTGAGGTAACTATTTCTAAAGGGAGGGAAGGCTCATTGGAGAAGCAGTCATGAGAAATCTTAGCAAAAAGTCAAAGTGTAGCGGCATTGTCAGAGGATGTAAAAAGAGTATTAGAAAGTTTTATATCTTTCTGGCAGCTGCTTGCTGGTCAAGCAGAGGTTTATAATTACGAGTCTTGCATTCTTTTCTCCATAATTTTCTGTGGACCAAATTGCTACCTTTCAAAATGAGGGTCTAAATGTTAGAACCTGACTGGAAGAAGTGACTGTTTAGGGGTACTAGCCATGTACAGCTTTCTCAATTAGCATCAATGATGGGAGCTTAGAGCTGCCAAAGATATGGTCGCTGATGTATCACAGGTTTTTTTGGTTGGTTTGTTTTTGATGTTTTTTTTTAACCCTAAAAAAAAAAAGTTTAGATTCAAGGGTATTATCCTTATGACACAGATTTCAGGTGTTCCTTACAACTCCCTCCACAGAGAGAGACTGGTATTTAACATAGTGTGGGCTCTTTACTGTTATTCCAGCATGAGCAGAAGAGGGTGAAATTGTTCACCGTAATTCTTAAATAGGTTGTATTACTTTGTCTCCTGCTGGGATCTGAACGGCTAATCCTTCCCCTTGGTAAGAGGAGAGGGGAACTTTTTGCCGACTAAGACTGTGCAGTAACTGACTTTGGCTACCATGGAGATTAATGAAATATCATCAGTGGCTAGGAAAGTAATCATTTGAAGTTAGGGTTTCAGCATATTAAAAAAACATTCTGTTGAAATATTAAGATAAATAACAGCTCTTTCTTTTGCTTTCCTGGGAAGTCCTGTGTTCAAATTACTTTGATTCTGCTAACAGTTAATCTGTTTAGAGATTCAAATTCAGTGAATGCAACAATCTTGCTATAAGCACCTTAATTAAAAAAACATCTAGCAATTAAAAATTGTGGGATATTGGAGAAAAGTAAGTAACGTATTTCTGACTGTGTACAGTTAAGGGAATGCATGGTTAGGAAGAATAGTAATCTATGGATGGGTTCAAAACTGATTTGATGCTTCAGTGTAGTACTGCACTATGTAAGATGAAAGCCTGACATCTCAAAGGGTATTGTCATGACACGAGGAAATGAACACAGCCAGGAGAAAGAAAGCAAATCTAAATAAAAGAACAGTGAAGTTACCTCTTCAAGGTGTGCATGATTCTGCTTTTTATGTCCTTCTGGTCTGCTGGAGAGAGCGTTAAGTGAGCTCAGTAGAAAAATGGTAGTTAGGATCTATCAAGACACTTGTGGGAATAAAAAGAGTGCAGGGAAAATTGCTTTTTCTTTCTGCAGTGCAATTTTAAACTGGAATGTATTTCACCATTGGAGTGTTTTGCTCTGAAGCAAACGGCTAATGGTTTTCTAATACTGCATCTGAAAAAAAGTTTCTTGCTTAAAATAGGGAGATGGGAACATATTTAATGGGACAAGGTGTCCTTATTTTCCATGATAATTTAGTGAAATCTACCTATTATTGTGAACAGATTTTTAGTAATGTGGGGTTTTGGACTCCTTAATTGAGCTTCTCACCTTAGAATGATTCTGTTATGCATCTAGAAATTGAGGAAGAAATAATCTCAAACTAAAAAAAATAATTGGAATATAGGGTTTAGATATGAAGTTCTTAATTTCTGTTGTGCACGGTATCTCCAAGTCAGTTAGGAGCTGGAATGATATAAACAAATTTTAATTTCCCTGATGTTTCTAGAAGGTCTTCAAATGCCATACTATAGCAATCTCCAGATAGCTTATTCTATACATGCTTTTGTAAACAAGGTCTCATACTACTTCCTCAGGAAGACAAGGAATAGTTTTGTTGAAGAGAGTGGGAGGACTGTGGGATTTGCATTCCTTCAACACTGTCACAAGTCCTGAATTCTTACAGCTATTAAAATGGGCAGCGTAGATTATTTTTTTTTTTGTGAAAGCTTTGGTGTGTACATGCTAAAAACAGCTTGTGTGGTCCTGTGATTTGTGTTTGGGTTTTTTTAGTGAGAGCAATCATACTCCTTGTAGGCTCATCTCGTGAGATGCTTCAGGATGCAGGGGAATGATGGCTTCATCTTGATTTTGTAGATGCTTTTGCTGGAATTCAGGTTAGTGTAACTTCTTTAGGAGAGCACACTGAGGAAGGTGAGTGCAACAAATAGTGGAAGTTTTTCTTGTTACATTGGTAGCAGCGATGTGATAGGCCCTTGTTTCAGATGAAGGTTAGGATAAGGTAAAGATGTTACATAACTGCCCTATCCGCTGGTGCAAAAAAGAATTTAAGTACAGAATTGTGGATTTTTTTCACATCTGTGTGCAAATTTAAAATGCAGATATTTCTGATGAAAAGAAAAAGAAAATGATCCTAAGGAACTAAATCTCATGAACTTATTCACAAAGAAGTGACCGTTCCCCCTTACTCAGCATTTGTGAGACTACATCTTGAGTACTGTGTCTGGTTTTGAGCTCCCCAGAAAGATGCTGACATAGCCACATGAATCTGTCAATCCAGTGGAGGGCCCCCAAGAAGCAGAAGAGGCTGGAGCACATGAGGTATGAGGAGAGGCTGAGAGAGCTGGGTTTGCTCAACCTTAGGAGGAAAAGGCTCAACTAGCTGGCTAGAGGATATAGAGAAGATGGAACCAGATTCTTGGAAGCGTGTGGCAATAGGATGAGAGGCAATGGGTGTAATGTGGAAGAATGGGAAATTTTGATTACATATAAGGAAAATAATTTTTCCATGAGAGTGGTAAAATACTGGAAGAAGTTGCCCAGAGAGGTTCTGGAACCTCCATCCTTGGAGGTGTTCAAGGCTAGATTGGACGTGGCCCTTGGCAACCTGCTGTAATTAGACCTGCTTTGAGTTGGGGTTGGACACGATGACCACTGGAGGTCCCTTCCAACCTTGGTTTATTCCAAGGTTACAGAGATAAACTCATGGCCTGCAGGAGAGTTTGCCCAGGTTTAGACATCAGCATTTAATCCTTGAACCCCTGTAAAAATGTGTTCCTTAAGGCTTGTAGTATGTACTCTGAGGCTTGCATCAGACCTGAGGAAAGAAATTATTACTTTCTGCCTCTTGCTTGGCTTTTTGGTTGACTGCATTTATTGTGTCTGTAATGTAAAACTGAAGTGAGTAGAAAATTGGCTGACCTAGAAAAAGACTGCGATCTCCTTGAGATGTTTTAATTGACTGTCCTGGTTTCAGCTGGGACAGAGTTAATTTTCTTCCTAGTAGCTGGTATAGTGCTGTGTTTTGGATTTAGGATGAGAATAATGTTGATAACACACTGATGTTTTAGTTGTTGCTCAGTAGTGCTTACACTAAGTCAAGGACTTTCAGCTTCCCATGCTCTGCCAGGTGCACCAGAAGCTGGGAGGGAGCACAGCCAGGACAGCTGACCCAAACTGGCCAAAGGGCTATTCCATACTGTATGATGTAATGCTTGGTATATAAACTGGGGAGTTGGCCAGGAGGCAGTGATCGCTGCTCAGGGATGGGCTGGGCATCAGTCGGTGGGTGGTGAGCAATTGCATCATGCATCACTTGCTTTGTATATTCTTTTTTTTTTTTTTTAATTTTATTTCATTTTAATTATTAAACTGGTCTTATCTCAACCCACAAGTTTTCTCACTTTTACTCTTCAAATTCTCTCCCCCATCCCACCAGGAGCTGGGGAGTAAGCGAGCAAGCGGCTGTGTGGTGCTTAGTTGCTGGCTGGGGTTAAACCACAACAGTCCTTTTTGGCGCCCAACGTGGATCACAAAGGGTTTGAGATACTAACAGATTAACTAGAGCATATTAAGGAATTTATATCTGTTAACAGTTGCTGGTCACAATGTTGATTCATCTATTCTTGATGTTAGTTTATCTGATCTGCACCATGCTCTTTTTTTGCTGTACATGTTAAAGATTGGTGTTGGGTTTTGCACTTTGCTGTGCTCTGCAGCGATTAGTGATGTTTTGCCTGGGAGATTTGTTATTAAAACTCTGGCCTTGAGCTTAATCTGGTATTTGGGCTTTGTACTGAAGCCATTACTGTACTTTAGGTACCACCTCATGGAGACAATTAGCAATTATACCTCTTCCTCTGAGAAGTTTTTTATGGAGGAAATACAGAATGGCACCTTCGCTACCTTCTTCTATGATGTTTCCTCCTTCATTACAATAACTTTTCAGAACCTTGAACATCCTTGGGTAGTTAAGATACTTCTATTGGTATTTCTTGGGATTATTGTTTCAGTTTTGTCTAAGATTAATAAGCAATTTAAGAATATCATCCAGAGATCTGCTCCAAGGCTGGATAGTTGTGAGTGGCAGGGTGTGTGGGAGAGCATGGGCAAGTACCTAGAACAGTGGGCACCTCCAGTGTTTTGGAACTTCACCCCTGAACAAGTGCAGAATCCTGAAGAACTAGTAAAGTATTTGGAAAAAGTATGTTGTCACCCTGGCAACTCCAAAGAGACACAAATCACTGCATCGTGCTGGGGCCTGGCCCATGTCTACTGAGCCCTGTTCAACATTATTCAGAACCCTCAAGGGGAAGAGAAGGTCTCTGCGTCTGACGACAAAATGACAGGCACTGTGGCTACTCCAACCCTGGCGACAGGCACTGCAGCTGAACCAGAAAACCAGCCCATGCCAGTATCAGTTGACCCTATACACAAGTAGAAATACACAAGAAAATCAGCTTGTTTAATAAGGGATGAAAATGAACCAGGGCCATCATGAGAACAGGAGGAGGAAGAGGCAGAACTCATAAATGAGGTGGTAACCACCTGATCTTTGTCCCTCGGCAAGCCGCGAGATATATGAAAAGATTTCAGCCGTCATCCTGGCAAGCACATGGTCACCTGACTGCTCCGATGCTGGGATAATGGGGCCAGTAGCCTGGAACTGGAAGGTAGGGAAGCCAAGCAGCTGGGATCCCTTTCTAGGGAAGGGGGCATTGACAAAGCGATTGGAAAAGGGGCACAAGCCCTCAGCCTCTGGAGGCGACTCCTGTCAGGCGTGAAGGAAAGGTATCCCTTCAAGGAAGATGTTATATGTCACCCAGGCAAGTGGACTACCATGGAAAGAGGTATCCAGTACCTGAGGGAATTAGCCGTGCTGGAGGTGATTTATGATGACCTGGACAATGAGCAGTTATCCAGAGGTCTGGATGAAGTCAAGTGCATGCAACCCATGTGGTGGAAGTTGGTACAGAGTGCACCAGCGTAGTGTGCCAACTCATTGGCAGTAATGACCTGGAAAGACGGAGGAGGACAAACAGGGGATGAATTGGCTGGCCAACTCCAGCAATACAAAGAAAGTCTCTCTTCTTCCCTGTGGGCCTGCATCTCGGCTGTGGAGAAACTGTCCCAGGAGGTCCAGCAGCTCAAAGGGGATATGTCCTACTCCCCACCTCTACGGACCAGTATCTAGGCTATTAGGAGTAAGCATCCCTCTGCTCAAGAGAGAAAATATAGTGGGTACACACCACAGGCCACCCTGTGGTTTTATCTGCGTGACCACGGAGAGGACATGAGAAAGTGGGATGGAAAATCTACTTTGACCCTAGAGGCACGGATATGTGAGTCGCAAGGAAAAACAACCACAAAAGGGGGTTCTTCCAGGAAAATTGCTGCTCTGGTTTCCAGTGAGCAGTTCCCCAGACAGAGTAGAAGGGCTGATCTTATTCCTGATCTTAATTCCTGATCTTGATGAAGTGACTTCTGATTTGTATTTACAAGAAGTGAGTAACCAATACTATGACCAGGACTAGAGGGGCCCTGCCTCCAACCAGGTGGTGGAAAGGGACAACCAGGTTTACTGGACTGTGTGGATTCGATGTCCTGGTACATCAGTCCCACAGGAGTATAAGGCTCTAGGGGACACCAGTGCAGTGTACCCTAATGCCATCAAGCTATACAGCAGCAGAACCCATCTGTATTTCTGGAGTGATGGGGGATCCCAACAGCTGACTGTATTGGAGGCCAAAGTGAGCCTAACCAGGAATGAGTGGCAAAAGCACCCCATTGCGACTGGCCCAGAGGCTCCGTGCATCCTTGGCATAGACTACCTCAGGAGAGGGTATTTCAAGGACCCAGAGGGGTACTGGCGGGCTTTTGGTATAGGTGCCTTGGAGACAGAGGAAATTAAACAGCTGTCTACCCTGCCCAGTCTCTTAAAGGACCCTTCTATTGTGAGGTTGCTGAGGGTTAAAGCACAACAGGTGCTGATCACCACACAATTATATCTTGTCTGAGGAAGAGATATTGGCAGCATATGAAGGGATTCGAGCTGCTTCGGAAGTGGTTGGTACCGAAGCACAGCTTCTCCTGGCACCCCGACTGCCAGTGCTGGGCTGGATGCTCGATGGGAGGGTCCCCTCTACACATCATGCAACTGATGCTACATGGAGTAAGTGGGTCGCACTGATCACACAACAAGCTTGAATAGGAAACCCCAGTCACCCAGGGATCTTGGAAGTGATCATGGACTGGCCAGAAGGCGAAGGTTTCTAAATATCACCAGAGGAGGAGGTGATGCATGCTGAGGAGGCCCCACTGTGTAATAAACTGCCAGAAAATGAGAAACAATATGCCCTGCTCATTGATGGGTCCTGCTGTTGTGTGGGAAGGCATTGAAGGTGAAGGGCTGCTGTATGGAGTCCTATATGACAAGTCGCAGAAACTGCTGAAAGAGAAGGTGGATCAGGTCAGTTTGCAGAGGTGAAAGCCATCCAGCTGGCTTTGGATATTGCTGAATAAGAAAAACGGCCAGTACTTTATCACTGTACTAACTCATGGATGGTGTCAAATGCCCCGTGGGGGTGGTTACAGCAATGGAAGCAGAACAGCTGGCAGCGCAGAGGCAAACCCATCTGGGATGCCACATTGTGGCAAGGTATTGTTGCCCACATAGAGAACCTGGTTGTAAAAGTACGTCACGTAGATGCTCACTTACCCGAGAGTCAAGGCACTGAAGAACATCAAAACAACCAGCAGGTGGATCAGGCTACTATGACTGAAGTGGCTCAGGTGGGTCTGGACTGGCAACGTAAGAGTGAATTATTTCTAGCTCACTGGGCCCATGACACCTCAGGCCATCAAGGAAGAGATGCGACATATAGATGGGCTTGTGATCAAGGGGTGGACTTGACCATGGACACTATTGCACAGATTATCCATGAATGTGGAACATGCGCTGCAATCAAGCAGGCCAAGCAGTTAAAGCCTCTCTGGTATGGAGGATGATGGCTGAAATATAAATATGGAGAGGCCTGGTAGATTGATTATATCACACTCCCACAAACCCGACAAGGCAAGTGCCATGTGCTTACAATGGTGGAAGCAACCACTGGATGGCTGGAAACATATCCTGTGCCCCATGCCACCACCCGGAACACTATCCTGGGCCTTGAAAAGCAAGTCTTACAGTGACATTGCACCCCAGAAAGAATTGAGTCAGACAAGAAGACTCATTTCTAAAACAACCTCATAGACACCTGGGCCAAAGAGCATGGCATTGAGTGGGTATGTCACATCCCTTATCATGCACCAGCCTCTGGGAAAGTTGAATGGTACAATGGGCTGTTAAAGACTCCACTGAGAGCAATGGGTGCTGGGACGTTGTCATGGTTTAACCCCAGTTAGCAACTAAGCACCACGCAGCTGCTCACTCACTCCCCCCCCGGTGGGATGGGGGAGAGAATCAGAAGGGTAAAAGGGAGAGGACTCGTGGGTTGAGATAAGAACAGTTTAATAGTTGAAGTAAAATAAAAGAGAACAGTTAAATAGGTAAAGCAAAAGCCGCGTGCACAAGCAAAGCAGAGCAAGGAGTTTATTCGCTACTTCCCATCAGCAGGCAGGTGTTCGGCCATCCCCAGGAAAGCAGGGCTCCATCACGCGTAACGGTTACTTGGGAAGACAAATGCCATCACGCCAGGTGTCCCCCCTTCCTTCTTCCCCCAGCTTATATACTGAGCATGACGTCATATGGTATGGGATAACTCTTTGGCCAGTCTGGGTCAGCACCCCTGGCTGTGCTCCCTCCCAGCCCCGCACCGGGCAGAGCACGGGAAGCTGAAAAGTCCTTGACCAGGGTAAGTGCTACTTAGCAACTATTTAGCGATACTTAGCATCGACATTGTTCTCATCCTAAACCCAAAACACAGCCCGGTACTGGCTACCAAGAAGAAAATTAACTCTATCCCAGCTGAAACCAGGACAGACGTTCAAACATTGGGATGCACATTTAGCAAAAGCTACCTGGTTAGTCAGCACTAGGGGATCTGCCAATCGAGCTGGCCCTGCTGTGAGCACACATTGCTGGCTCATGTCCAGCTTTTCATCCACCAGTACCCCCAAGTCCTTCTCCGCAGAGCTGCTCTCAATCCCTTCATCCCCCAGCCGGTACTGATACTGGGGGTTGCCCCGATCCAGGTGCAGGACCTTGCACTTGGCCTTGTTGAACCCCATGAGGTTCACATGGGCCCACTTCTCGAGCTTGTCCAGGTCCCTCTGAATGGCATCTTTGTTATCATAAGATTTATTGGAACCATAGTCTTAATCTTGCATGCTTTTTGTCCCCCCTCCCAGAAAGGGAAATGAATCACTAAGCTGTAGCCACCTTCTTTCTTGGTCTCTGGAACTGAACTTGCTGCTCTTTGGCAGCAGGCTTGGAGCTCACAGCATGTAAGCCTTCATTTGAAGGCTAATGTTGCAGATTCATAAGGCATTCTTGGAAAAACTAACAGGCTTGTATCTAAAATGTGACTACGAATATCTCTTCTATAGGCAATTCTAGAGTGTATTTATAGTCATCATATGCTTCATGAAAAGTCTGTGGAATTGCATTCAGAGTATTTCTTTAATGTTTAATTCAGATAGGATAGTATAGAGCTTCTCAGCTTACGTGGTAGCTGATGTGAGAGTGTAAGGATGTATAAGCACACTGGTAGAAGAACACTGGGAGGTGAAATTGATTGCAGTATTTGTTGGATCAATACAAGTATTCCCAAAAGGGCCTTTCTCAGTGAAATGTTTTTGACTGTGTGGAATAACTTGTTTAGTTTTAGCATTTTTTCACAAGCAGGGGCACCTCTAAAGACCTGCAAAAAATTGATATGCTTTTATTCTGATTAAGATTGTGTATAGGTTTGGGTTTGTTGGTGATGGGGTTTTTTAAGCTATTTTTTGGTATCAGCTGACCTCAGATCCATACCCTTAAGATGCAGCCTTTCATCTCTTCCAGATGAACTTCCAGTTACCTGGGAAAGACATTAAAAGCTTTCATGTTTATTAGATGCTCAGTAATTTGCGAAGTAGTCACTACCAGTTTTCTGTCTGCTTATCCAGAAATCAGCTATTAGTAGACAGCCACAGGTAGCAGGTCTCTCGTGTGCCTGCTCCTGAATAGCTGCTATTCATAGCCTGGGCTGTCAGCGTGAGGGTGCGAAATTCAACTTGAATTCATCAAGCTGTGAAATTGTAGTAATTGGAGCTTTGGTGCATGATCTTTCTCAGATCTGGATGCAATAAAATTCAATGGTTTCATGAATTGGAGCCACAGTGATACAGTTAAGCAATCTTGAGAGTAATAGAGAAGAGAAAGCTTTCATGGTTTTTCCTGTGCAGCATTGGCTCACCAGGTCTGTTGATTGTCATGGTGCTGCTGCCTCTCCTCTCTCCCCAACAGCTGCTGGTTCTTGTTTGCTGAGATCTATCGAATGAGTTTGTGGAGCAGTGCTGTAAAGACTATTAGGGTCTAATAAATAACCTTCTGCAAACAATTATGTTTCCAACCTGGATCAGTTCAGTGTTGGAGGCGTGCTGTGCTGAAAATCAGATTAGCCTTAGCTGTGCAAGCCAGAGGGTGATGCAGAGGGCTCGAAGTGGGAGTGAGCGGGGCAGGGGCAGTTCCTTTGGCTGGCACTGTTCCTGAAGAAAACAATGTATGAACCTGTGGCCTGCATTAAAGCTTTAAATTGCCATCATCTGAGCTGCACTGTGATAAGCAAGTGTTCCTACACCTGTTCCAAAGCATGGTAATTTTCTAACTTAAGCCACCACTGTATTTTTTTAAAACTACTTCTGTATTAAACCAGGCCTCAAAGCACTACAAGTTAGTTATCTGCATCTGGGGTAAGTGCTGCTGCTGAAAGAGAAGTTCCTACTGTGTTTTTACTGTTCTGTTTCCACACTTGCACCAATTCTAAAGTTCCCGCAACTATGGTGACCAAATCGAGAATTTGCTCTGCTTAAAACTTCGTTCTGAATATCCATGTCAGCAAAAGGGAAGAGGTAGAAATGAGTATCAGGAGGAAGGTGCTGGTGCATAGCTATAGCATAATTGTATCCTAAGAGCAGACCCTTGCTTCTGAAAAATTACTTTCAAGATATTAATGCCAGGCTTGCAATACAGGTTTGCTCCAGCACCTGAGATGATCAGGTGTCACTTTCCAAATTATGCAGTGTCTGGTGAGGCCAGCAAGTATGTGTGCCTTTATCAGCTGTTACAGAGGCTAGTACAACTCTGGCTTCTTTTCCCATAGGATAGTATGAGTGCCATAGGTGAATAACTGGTTTTATTCTGTCTGCTGGCCCCCACCCCTCATTAATGATTTGCTGTTGTCCTTTTCTGATATATTTAGGATCAACCTCTTCCCTAGGTGTTGATGTTTGTTTGATGAGAATATTTTTTAAAATACATTTCTTATTATATTGGGCTACAAGATGCAATTTGAGTACAGTCCAGAGAAATTTGAGCAACATCTTAGATGCATCCTTGTCCTAGCCCTCTTTTCAGTGTAGTGTTAGTATTAATATTGGCATTTATTGAAATGTATTATCTTGGTTTCCTTCTTCTAGCGGCTCCCATGCACATCTGGCAACATCCTTCATAATATATTTGGATACCAGAGAGTTGCAGAATTATACACCAATCTTAATCTGTTTAGATTACCTAATAGGTTGTAATTTTTCTAAGGCTAGGAGTACTGGCAAAAATAAATCTATTCTGCAAGGAGTAAGACTTGTCACCTTTGATGCTACAGATGGGGGATTTATGTCTTGGAGAGCGTTCATTCACATGTAGTTATTCTATTATAGCATAGCTATTCCATAACTTTTAGGAATACAGATAGCAATTTGCATCTAATGGCTGGGTTTCTATGTTTTGATACATTGACTTTTGAGATCTAATCTTTAACTTAATTCTTTGAACAAGTAGTCTAGTTAAAGCCATGATGTTTTCCCCCCCAGTGTTGAGTGAGCCCTTGCCTTGTAGCTATGAAGTTCTTCTGTAATAGTCACAAATATTATGTATTACAGTAATTGTACTTGAGATGGACATGCACATGTATTACACAACTAGTCAAGCTCTTATCTTCAGGAGATGGTATGTACGCAGCAAGATGACTTTTAGTGTGGATTTTATGCAGAAAGCCTTGCTTTGTTCTGTGTGCTGACATATATGCAATGTTGAGACTGTGTATACAATGACTTTTTTGTCTGTGGTGTCATGTCCACCTCATGGATGAGTACAGTGTTTACGTCAGCATCTTTAGGCTAACAGCTATGGAGACACAGATTATGCTTGTTTTGTTACAGTGATATAGGCTTCCAAAGTTGAGTCTATTTTGATATTTTCCACTTACTTTTTCAATTCTTGGAAAATTCTGAGAATACGTTGTTTAGATTAATAAAACTATTCATTTCTAGTTTGTTTTTGCCCTGTAGTGAGCCTGGGAAGCCTCACTGTTCTGTTACTCATGCCAACCTAGTTCTTGGGGAAGGCAGTTTTTTCATTTCGGTTGGCCTGGATGTAAACAGTGCTCTCAATGTAGCTTCGCAAGCTGAAGAACTTTAATGAGATGTTAGATTAAACTGCGCTAAATTGGTAACTGTGACTTTGGTTATATCAACAACTTGGCAACCTCGTATATGGAGACTGACGGTATTTATCAGTAATGGCTGAACCTAGCTGGAAGTACTTTGAGCTGGGCAGGGGGGATGCAGAGCTTATAGCTGATCAGAGGGCCGGGGACTACTCTGAAATGCCTATCTGTCATTTCTTGAATTAATATCTCACACCTGCCTCTCTTTAAATTTTTGCTATAGATAAATCATATTGTGCACAATGGAGGATTATACAAAAGGCCTTTCAATGAAGCTTTTGAAGAAACACCGATGCTGGTTGCTGTGCTGACCTACGTAGGCTATGGTGTTCTCACTCTCTTTGGATATCTGCGAGATTTCATGCGGCAGTGGAAGATTGAGAAGTGTCAAAACGCAACAGAAAGAGAAGAACAAAAGGTAACCACTAGGAAATAATGGCCAGTGAGAAATGATGTGGCTGAGGCTATAGCTTGAGCATTTCTTTTGGGAGCAGTGTTGTTCAAAGTTTTCTGCTATTTTCCTTGTCTTCTGAATGCCCCAAATATTATGCTAGTACTGCTGTGTCGTTAAACAAAATAATGTTTCTTTTAGCTGGATTATTTTTTGGCATAGTAGTTCCCTCATCTGGTTCACTGCAAAGCTGCATCAACAGTTATATCAATGTGCTGAGAGATGCCCCAGCTGCAGAAACAAAGGTCTGGGGGAAAGAGACTGCATATGCCAGCATCAGCAGCTAAAGAAACGCTTATCAAAGGATCTGGTTTGAGTTTGACAGCAGTGGGAGGCTTTCTGATGCTGCTCTGGTGGCTGTGTTTTGATTTGGAAGCATGCTATTAATTCTCTTTAGCCTAAGCAGTTGCAAAGAAAAGCTTGTGGATGCGAACCAGAGCACAAGCTGGATGACTTTAAATTCATCTGGAGTCCAGAACACTAGCAGGTTAGCTGGTGAATAATCTGAGGTACTGACTTCTGACTAGCTGATAGCAATTAAAAAGAACAAATTCATAATAAGACCTATTCACAAAAGCTTCTGTTAACAGGTGAAAAGTCTTGCCTGCTTCAGCAGTTAGTCTGGAATAGATAATCCTAATTTTGAGTAGTTGTAAAATATTTTTAGAGGCCTTTACTCCCCACAGGAATTAATTACTGTTAAGAAGGCTACTGTTTAAACTTGCAGTTTGCAAGCTGTTCCCTGCTAACTCTTAGCGTGAGCCCTCTCAGCACAGTGTTGAATACCAGTGAGCTTTGCTCCAAAGGTGGAGTGAATTGGCTTACTCTTGTGCTGTTTTTCTCAACTGCTTTGGGGAGCCAGTCTGGCTCATAAAATGTTAAGGGAGTTTGTTTCCCAGTTGCTGGTTTCTTGTTCTCTGTGCAGCCACACAAGCAGTTGGCTAGCAGAAAATAGGGAGGGCAGGAAGGACATGTCACTAATGAAAACAAATGATCAAGGGTGGGAGGGGGAAAGAAAAAAAAAAGAAGGCTTCTTTGGAGGCAGCACTGGAGCATGTCATCTTATGGTAGATTAGCTAAGATGCAGTAAATTAACCAATGCCTAAAACTACTTCACAGTAGCTTCTTTGTGTGAGCATAGTGAGGTGGAATTACGCTGATTCATAGTAAGGTACTTAATTCCAAAATAGAAACATTCTCATTGGAGTTTAATGAGTAATAGGTATTTCATATTGGTTAAAAGTACAAGACTTTAAATTTACACCACTTCCAAAACTGACTTCTGGAATCTGGAAGTAAAAATCTTGGATCCCTTTTAACAGTTACAAAATCCGAATAAGGATTGCTGGCTAAATCTCAACTTGAAACTTGATGTGTTCATTAATGTCAATTGAGCTAGTCTGGTTTATGTCACCTGAGAACGTGACACTCTTGTATTTTTCTGTGTATAAACTAGAAGTTGATACAGAAGACAACAGTCAAACATTTGCAGGAATCTACCAAGACATTAGAATAAAGGTTTAAATGTTGGTCTGTACTCATGGTACTTGAGGATTATAAAAGGGTGACCAAAGTGTTGGTGCAGTTACTCTATACTGTAGTTGTTATATTTCTGTTGCACAGCTTTTGTGAAACACTTGTTCTGTTACCAGTATGTAAGGTGCAAGACTGCTTACAGTAATCCTTTTCTGTGGGAGCAGTCATGACTCCTACATGAGAGTGTACAAAAGGAGGGCCTTGGGCAGTAGGTCTAATTTGGGAATACGTTATTGATATTAGGCTCTTGGTAAAGATTGTCACAGAGGACGTTGAAGCAGAGAGTTTGTTAGCAACTGATTATCCTAGTTCTAAATGAAATTTAGCCTTAACATTTTTTATAAATTAACTTAGCATTGCATCTTGCCCTGAAAGACATTTGCTTAACAAGTATACCTCCCAGACAGATGAACTGAAAACCTCTGAGTTTGTGTTTTGGTCATGGCTGGCAGGAAAGGGATGCATGTATTCTGTTTTTGTTTTGTACATAGGATGTCTGTGGATGGAGCTAGTAAGAAGTGCCAGTGAATATTGCGTAAGAATGAAAAATAGGAAATCCTGTTTAAAACAGTTTTGGTGTTGAAGAAATCTCAGCCTAGTGTACTTCTGCAAATCACATTTCTAGTGCTTAGGTTGGAATAGCTGTTTCTGATATCAGACAAATAGAAAAGTGATCATGTGAGGTCTAGAACATACAGTACTTATCCTCACACTTTGCTGCTTTAAGCTTTGTTTGCCTGCAAATGAATTGATGAGAGCACGTTGCAGTGTATCTAGTCTGGGAGCTGGGTTTTATTTTGGTGTGGGGGTGGGGGGGGGTTGTGCTCAATGACTTGTTTTGAAACAGTTTCTCATGGTTTTCAAATATTTGAATCTCTCAAGCTGCTGGCTGACAGCCCAATCATCTTTTGGTAAGGGAATGCAGATACTAGTGTGTAGAAAAGGCTTGAAACTCATGCTTTTTTTTTTTATTGATATATGCAAATCAGAGGAACTCTGCGGTTACCCTGGGGTAGTCTCTGGCAGATTTGTGACCTCTGTGTGGTCACAAATTTTTATTATTTAAATTCTAAAGAGCCAACTAGATGATCATGATTTCCTTAAGTATGAAGCAAAAGGCTTAGCTTTAGCTTTTTGAAGTAGTTCATAATTGCTTAAGTGAAAAGCCCAAAGCAAATGCAGTGGGAGTAGCTGAACAGTGTGTGATGACCTGCTTTGTGAGCAAAACAAAATTAGGTAGTGTGAGGAAGTATTTCATAAAGGGCTGAATTAACCTGTCCTGAAAGTCGTGGAATTGAAGCATGTGGATTTTCTGTTGTGTTTCTGAAGGTGATTACAGTTAAAAGCGTAATGTAAACTTAGGTCCAAAATGTAGTATTAAAAACAAACACAAAAAAAAGCCACCCTCAGTTTTTGTGTGTTTTGGAGGGCAGTTTATTTCAGTAGAGCAAATCCTTCCTTAAATTGTCACTTGATATTGTAATCTTGGTCTGTGCATCAGAATTAGAAACCGAGAGTGACCAAACTAATTTAAAGAGCAGGCTTTCCAACAGGTCTATATTGGGACTGTCTCTGATGGTGGGTGAATTCCTTGGAATTTACTAGAGCCTTGCATTTAAATTAATGATTCCAGGAAAACCTAATATTCACTCATTGTTGGAACACAAAAGGGTGAAAAGGGACAGGCTTTGCTAGTACTGATTTCCAGGAAATAGTTTGATGGGTTTTGGCTTTGTTTAAAATACATCCAGCTGGGCTTTTCCTGGAAACCAGTGTTGTGTAGCACATCCTCTCTGAAGCATTATCAGTCTGTTTTAGGCATGGGTCAATGGCAAGATTAACAATTCTCAATTACCCTGGAATCAACTTATGCATACCCAATTTAATGTAATGTCTGGTCATACAATGTGGCTAAATCTGCAAAATGCTTGTAGGATTTTGTAGGCAGGATGAAAATCACTTTTACCTTTCTTCTGGTCTGATTTGCCTGTTGCTTACCTTGTACATTTTGTATACAGGAGCAACTGTGCAAACGAGGCCAGTAACTCTCTAACATACCTCTTCATGCTCAGTAGCTTGCCCAGTTAGAACATGTTTCTAGCACCTGGGGTTTTCAAACACTTGTTCACAGGAATCCAGCTGTAGGAGTATCTCAGGGGCAGTAAGCTCTAGTCTTTCGCTCAGTGTTGTCTTAGCATCTGTATACCTCATCAGAGGCCTCCTGACAGTATAAAGGCTACTCACAGTTATTGCTCCACTTTTTCTTGACTCGTGTAGCAGTGGGATGGAACTAGTCTTTCTGCTTCATTTTAGAAGCCTGAAATTTATTGCAATTGTCTACTTGATTTCCATTCAGAGTCAGTTTTGTATTATGAGGGAATGCATTATGTGAATTGCAGATAAGCCTGGCTGGTGCTCATGGCACCATTTATTAGCTTAGGTGCAACGCTGTGAAAACTTGGCTCTAAAAGCAGCATAATCACTGCATTTGCATATCACTGGGCCTCAAGCTAATGGTTACAAAGCTCTCATTATGACCTTCACTTGTAGTATTAATTTACAGTATGATGAAATCTTGGATTCCCAAATCACCTATGCTAAGGTGCTGCACCCCAAGGGATAATTTTATTCTTCCCTTGTTTCACTCTTTCTTGAAATTGCCAAGCCTTTCAGGCATCTGGGAGACCACTAGTACTTAGGTTTCTTCATCAGGCATCACCTTACTAATAGGGGATGTGTTCTAGGCTTAAATCGACAGGAATGGAGCTGTTTAGGATTTCTTACCTCCGTGTTCATATGAATTCAAATGAAAGAACATGCTGCTTTTGCTCCCCCCTTTGGAAACAGTATAACCTTTGCAGTTTCACTGTGCTTACTGTGAAGATTACTCAAAGAATCAACTCACTCCTAGAATATTTTTCCTCCAAATGAAGCTGTTCCATCTCAGGCTGGTATTCTTAGAGTCTGTTATGGCTAGAAAAAGTGTTAGATCTGAAATAGGATGAGAACTTGATGGAAAAATAACAATAAGTTCTAAAGGCCATTTAAAGGTGACAGTGATTGCTTTCAGCAGTAGGACACTGTTGCAGCACAGCACTGTGGTTGCATGTGCCAAAAATTTGAAATAGTATGGATTGATAGATTTTGTGTCCCCTCCCTCCCCAAATGTTTTTTGTTGGTTCAAAGATTGAAAATGTTTAATTTCCATGAGGAATTCGAGTGGTGTTTTTGGTGTACTGTCCTCTCTACTCTCCATCTGAAATGCCACGCTGTAGAAAGATGGTGGGAGGAAACAAACGAAAAAAAACAACCCGCAAAACAAGGAGGCAGACCATCTGGTCCTGTGTGCCAGCTTCTAACGAGGGCTCTCAAACTCCAGAAGTCAGTACCAGTTTATAAAGGCACGATATCCCTACCATTTTTCCTTTTTGTGTTTTCTGATGCATGGGTCATGAGAACCTCTTCATGGGGTTAGGATTGCTGAGGAAATAGACAATCCAGTTTTGATTTATGGCAAAATAACACTGTCCTATTCCAA
Source organism: Theristicus caerulescens (assembly GCA_020745775.1). Taxonomy (NCBI): domain Eukaryota; kingdom Metazoa; phylum Chordata; class Aves; order Pelecaniformes; family Threskiornithidae; genus Theristicus; species Theristicus caerulescens. Next base: position 47,050,811 of record CM036564.1, on the reverse strand, counting down.
GGAACTTTCTCATAAGAGCTAGCTGAGGGTGATTTATTGGGGGTGGGGTGGGATGGACAACAAAGGGGCTGGCATTAAGCTGATGTCTCACTTAGAGCCCTTTGCTGTAATCCTACAGCTTGGTACCCCAAAAAACTAAGGCTAGTGTCCCATATTAGACCTTAATTCCCTTACCCATAATTTGTTCCTTGAATTCTTGTTGACTTTTTAGACAACTTTTTTTCCTTATCATAATCCATTAGGTTCAGAGAACTTCTCTACTTCACAGTTAAATCACTTTAAATTTAGTTGTACTGTTGGCTTGTAAGATCATACTTGTGTTATGTATCTTGGTAGTCTCAGCCTGTTGTGGGTGATCGTCTTTATCTCACCAGTTGAACTTGCTACTCTTCCTGCTTTGTCAGCTTAGGTTTCAAAATAAAACATGCTTTATCTGATCAGTAATCTGAGGTGAGATTGGACTGTATCAGCCCAGGCATACCTGCTTGAGTTGGTATAATGACTCATTTCCAGCCTCCACTCCTAGCCAAGAACCTTGGCTAAAATCTCAGTTGTTTCCTGGGTCACATAGTTAGTGTGCTTGAAATAACTACTGCAAAGCTGAATTCTCATGCAAAGATGGTTAAGAGGAGTTGAAAATGCTTAAAAGGATCTCAGTAGATTATAATTAGACGTAACAAGTACAAGTCCCTCAAGTATTGATCTTCTAATGTGACAGAGTTTCTTTTTGATCTTCTCACTTCCCCCACCTTTCTACAAATGATGTAGCAGAGGGTTTCAGACCCTTGTAGATAATTATTTCAATTTTGTGTCATGAATCGGGTTCTTCTTGGTATATTGCTATAAGTACTCTCATACATATCACCACTTTGTAACAGAGTACAGTAGCTATGTAGGTTTTCATATATGAAGGAAGTTCTCAAATGCATTTGTCAATACCAAGATGTTTTTCTCCATTGTAAAAGTGACCACTTTCTTAGTGATTCAGCCTTGAAACCCACTTTCTGCCTGGAACAATGGGAGACGCTGAAGTTGAGGAAGGATGGAGCTGTGTAGCTACTTCAGAAAAATAATGATTTTCTAGGGGGTTACAGTTTTGTATTAGCTGACCTACTACCCCTATTAACTTCTCTTTACAAAGAGCCTTCAGACAAGACCTGACACATGCAATAATGCAAAACTATGCTTAAGTAGAGGAAGATGGAAGAAATAATTGCCCTCCCATGCATCTTAGCTCATAGAAATCTTGTTCCCGCTGTCTGTCTTTGCTGAGAAAGGACATACTTGTGATTCCCTGGAGGAGTAATCACTGGCTGAATTTGAGTTGTTTTCCCATAGTTGAAATGATGAAAATTAATATCTTTGTGCCTTTTTGGCATGTCATTATGCATAGGCAAATCAGAAGGGGGCTTAGGTGCAACTATGTCTGCTTCGAAGTTGGTACTTTCTTGTGCAGCTGCTGGTAGGAGGATGGTGGACCTAGACAGTTCCTTTACTCCAAACTGAAAGGACAAAGTTGTTACATCATTAAAATAGGAAGGTAAAGAAAAAAGGACTCTTCCTGCAGTCGAGCATTGTAAGTAAAAGCTTGTCAGCACCCATTTGCTTGAGTTGTTATTAAAAAGCTGGCATAAATGCTCCCAGTTTTGCTTCAGTGGTACAAATGTCAGGCACTGTAATATTTGGTCAGACAAATATTCTATCTTGCTTATCCTGTAACCAAAAATAAAATGCCCCTCACCATGTTTGTATTTCTCCTGTGAAAAACAGGAAGCATTTCATTCTGGCTCTTAACTTTGTCATAAATCCTACTTTTTCCTTTTGTAGATTATTAAAAAGGCTTTTTTTCTTTTCAACAGTAGAAAATGAATTATGCATTCTTATCACTACTGAATGTCAAACTTCCTTTTAATTGAATAGTAATAGGAAATCTCATGACTTTGGAGCATTTTAAGTACGGCAGAAAAAAAACGTTCTTGAGTGCTCAGATGTCCTTGCTGTCACAGTCGGTTTGACATTCATGTGTGTTATCCGTTCAAGACAGTCACTCACTTTTCCTGAAGAACGTTGGAAGGGAAGCTAGAACTCAGGAAATGCTCATGCAAAGAAATCCTGTGGGACTTCAGTGCCGATAAGCTGTGCAGAAGAGAGTTGTCGTAATGTAGCTTACTAGCATGGATTCAGAACAAAAAATTGTGGAAGGTTGTAACAGTAACCTCTATAATAATGCTAGTGCTGCTATATTAAATGTATTTCCTATGTACAGAATAAAATACGGTAGAGTACCTCAGTTTTCAAATTCTTTGTGTATTCAGTAGAGCAATGCGTACTGTTTGGTGCCAAAAAGCAATTGCATATTCCCTTGCTCTACTTAACTCTGAAGGCTGAATACAAATCTCTTGCAAAGATTATATGTCCATGCATTTCACGAAGGGGGTTATTGTATGTTTCGAAAGAGGTGTTCTCCTCAACTACCCAGCAAGAGCTGGAAAGAGAGCTAAGGTATTTCGAGTCCCATTTGAGTTCAGAGACCAAGAACTCATTGTGTCATTAGGAGCTCTGAATTCAGTTTCTGTGTTGCTTTCAGCACTCCCTCTCCTATATGTTAGAATTCTTTGAGGCTTTCTAACTTGAAGCATGACCTAATACCATGATCGTTTTTTCTAGTTGTGGTTGATGGCTTTTAAATTCTATGAGCTCCTTAAGTTATATACAAATAAGCACCTACTGTTGAGGAAATCTTGGGGGCATGGTAGATTTACAGGTTGAAAAAGTTTGGAAATCACATCTAGCAGATGGATTTTGCACTAGCAGATGAATCTCTTCAGTTTTGCTGCTGTCTCACCTTCGAATAATTTTGCACTGGCACGGATTCCCAGGATTAAAAACACTTTGGGTGGAATTAGTTTCAGGGCTTGTGATGAAGAACTCTGTAACTTTTTCTTGAGTTTTTTTTCATTTATAAATTACACCTGAATGATGGAAACAACTTATTCTTATTATTCCTAGTTTTCTGTAATATATATTTTCCTTTTACTTTGAGTGCTTTTGATGTGTTTCAGGACTTTGTTCCATTGTATCAGGACTTTGAAAATTTCTACAACAGAAACCTCTACATGCGCATTCGGGACAGCTGGAACCGTCCAATCTGCAGTGTGCCAGGGGCCAAAGTGGACATGATGGAGAGAGTTTCCCATGACTATAACTGGACATTCACGTGAGTCAAAATTGAAGAAAAGGCTTCCAACAACTATCTTTAAGTAGAGGGTCTATAAGAGCAAGTTGCAGGCTGTGAGGTTAAAGGAACAGTGAATCGTGTTTGGTTTGAGCTTTCCAGCAACTTGATGAATTTTGCTCTTTTGAAACACATCTGACCACCAAGGTGATTATTTGTGTATAATCTTTTGGCTACTTACTTAAGGCTTCTGACTGTGTTAAGATTTCATGGGTGTACATCTATAAAATTAATATTTTCATGTGTGATGACCAGAATGTGGAGTAGATACTTTGGATTGCACTGCTACTTGTGACTTTGTGTTGATTTAGAATCAGTCCTGACATTTGAAGTAAACATTGCTGCCTGAAATTGAATCTAACATGATTGTTTTGAGTCAGAACTGAAGTAATCTGTAGAAACAAAATCAGAAGTGCAAGGACAAGGATTTTTACAAATTGGAAATGACATATCACAAGTTTGATGTGAAGAGGTTTGCAGCAGAGTACTTGGTGCGACTAGTCGTGTCTCTCCTTGACTTTCAAGGGCAAAACAATTACAACTTTTTTTCTGCTAAACTTCTTCCTTAATCTCCTTGTCACGTATTGTTAGCACAGCAGTGCCAGATGTGTTTCCTTTCTGTGGTTAGAGGATATCCTGCTTGAGGGGCTGCCAAGTTAATTGATCAAGAGATCTTATTTTGTAATTGAAAAAAGTTGTGTGTTTCTGGGATGGAGTGGGGGCATGTCAGAGAAACAACAAATGGTGTGAGAAGCCTCAAGCAATTTTAGATATGATAGCAAACTCACCTTTTAATGTCAACTCTTCTGGGAACTAGTTTGAGACCATAAGATAGGGAAAGCATCTTTTTCACTGATCGTTTCAGTTTGATGATGAGGGGCAGTACTGAAATAATTTAATGGTTGGTTCTATTGATTTTTAACATTTCAGTGTGTATTCTTGGAAACTGAAGTAAGAATCTTCTAGTGTAGTTAAGTTTTTTTTAATTGTGAGTGTGCTAATTTGTGGTGTTCTTAAAACACAGGTACACGGGGAGAGTGATAAAGGACATTATTAATATGGGTTCCTATAACTACCTTGGATTTGCACAGAAGGCTGGGACTTGCCAAGAAGCAGCAGCTAAAGTTCTGTCCCAGTATGGAGCTGGGGTGTGCAGCACTAGGCAGGAGATGGGTAAGTTGGAGCAAGATACGATGTTCCCCGAATGTACGTTTGAAAGTCTGTAATCTGATTGCAGGTCTTTGAAACATTACTTGTTCCAGCTTTTGAACTTTAGACTAATCAATAAAGAAGCTTTTACTTTAGTGAAGATAAATTGACTCGTTGGGTTTAGTTTACATGGCACAGCAGTTGGTTCGCTTATGTTTTCATATATATTTTTTCAGTGTTCCCTTATGGGCCTTTAAATAAACAGCAGCCTGGTTGGTGAATGTTCTTGTAGAATATAGCAATAGTGAAAGCTTGTCCTCACTCTGAATTTCTCATTTGTTTTATGTGCAGGAAACTTGGACAAACATGAGGAGCTGGAAAAGCTAGTTGCCAGGTTCCTAGGTGTGGAATCTGCAATGGCATATGGAATGGGGTTTGCAACCAACTCTATGAACATTCCCGCTTTAGTTGGCAAGGTATGGCTTAAGGCACTGGCAAAAGCTCATCTAACAAAGATTCTGCTGGTTGGGTTAGGTCACAGTATGCATCTCTAACCTTTTCAAAAATCTCTGTGGGAAACAGCTTCCATGAGACCAGCAGCAGTCCAGATCTTGCCCTCTTTCTGGGAGAGAGGCTAGCATGTTAAGCCTTGCTTCCTCAGGCTACTCGTTAGTGTATGAAATGGTGGCTGATTAACAGGCTGATTGCCTGAAGGTGTTTTGATGCTCTTGAGATACTAAGAAGTGACTGTGTCAGTGAAAGACACAGATAAGCTGAATTGCATGTTGGTATATACAGAATTTATTATCTTTGAGCAACAGCTAAAAAATTCTTCCTTTGAAGGAGCAAAATCCTAGTAGAGAAGCTATTTAAGAGAAACAAGGTCAAATGTAAAGACTGATGAAGTCTACTGTGTGCCCCATAAAACTACACAATGCAGCCTGAGTGTCCTGCATCTCAAACTGTTTTTTCTAAGTTAATTGGCAAATGAAATGGAAGAGGGCTCTTCATTTGCATCTTCTGATGCAAAATATATGTTCTCTTAGCTCCTACTTAGAGTAAAATAGTGCAAATACTAGAACTGTTTCCTCTTTTTGAACATGATTCACTGTTAACCTAGTACTACTAGCCTATTGGAATTCTTTGTCCCTGTGTAGTGAATTATTTTCCCTTTATGCCATTTATTTATTTTTCTGCTTCCTGAGATCACTTTGTAAATTCTTCCACTTGTGATATCTACAGATTATAACATTGCTGCCTTGTTCTTCCTGGCGACTTTTCCTCCTGGTGAATCTCTTCTCGACTAGCTGTAGCGTCTTCCAGCATGCTATTTTATTTTTAACAATGAAGCAGCAGTGTCTACATAATGCCTCTTTCTTTTGGTCTGTTAAGTTTTAAATATCAGATGCTTTCCAAAATGAAAGACATTTTTGAGTCCGATGCCAGAGAGAAATTAAGTGCTTCAAATCTAGTCTTTCTGGAGTCAAATACCTCTGCAGTGGTATGATTTTGAACAACATATGTTACTCCTGGTATATCTTTTACTTGCATTTTTCTGCTGTTTGTCTTTCCACATCTCCCCAATTTTTTCTTCAGCAGAAAAATGATTCATGATTTCTGTGAGACCTTTTGGATTCAGAACACACACCGTCAGATACATTTAAGTAGAGTTTTGTCTGTTGTAAGTCAGTACGAATTGCCCATTACTGCAAAGTTACTTAATCTTTTTTCTGTGTATGTGGATCCCACTGTATGTCTTCAATACCTTATGAGAATACCCTTGAGACACCTTATCCAGCTCCTCAGTTTTCACGTTTGAACTTTAACAGTTTTTACAACCATTGAGAGAATCTGAACAGTAAATTCCAAGGCATGTAACATACCTGTTTTCATGCACATAACTTGCACATTTACTAAACCAACTCTTTTCATAAATGGATTCAGCAGTCTGTACTGTGTTAGTAATGAGCATACTTAGGTTTTGTGCACTTTATTTGAAGTAGTAAGAAGCATCTGCCTGATAACACTAGAAGTGCTTTTATACTCAGGTGAATACTCCAAACAGAAAATGCTGTCTTCTGAAGAAAGGAGTTCTTGTCAAATGAACCATTTCGCAGCTCAGAGCACTCACTAAATGCTTTTTTTTGGCTGCCTAAAGTTGCTTCTCACCGCACTTTTGATTTCTTCATTGTCTGTGAATAAGGACTCACATAAATCCTGAATTCTGGCACCACCCAGTACACAATTGGCTGTGTGTGCACAGCCTGTTTGGCAGTGCTTTGATAGAGGCCTCAGTAAAGCCCAGAGACTCCCATGCTTGATTAAACTCTTGGGCTCTCATTTTTTTTTACTACTGTTTGTGTCTCTCTGCATGTCCTACATACATTTTCAGGTGCAAAGCTGCTTGGAACATGGATTTTTGGAGGTTTGGCAAATATAATCAGTAATGATATCTGCATTTGGCCAGAAGGAGTTTCTTTGACAGGCACTGATATGATTTGAAGCTAATCATTATTTACATCCTATCTGGGCACCTATACTGGAACTTAATTAGCTGAAAACACAAACCATTGCAATAAAGTTACTCTCATATATGTAATACTGGACCACCTGTTCTGTTTGTGCTCTGTGGAATCCTTAAGCACTTGGATTGTGTTGCTACTGAATCCTCTTTTAATAGCAACAATTATGACTTGACTATCCTATGATCCAACTCTACCCCATAATCTGGTCAGCATTGGTCAGCAAAAGGAATTCATAAGCTTCATCAGCATTACCTAGTTGATCTTTATTCGCTATGCCTTGTTAACAGCAGCTTCTACTAAGCAGATGCTGAAAACATGTATAGTTGGTGTACATTGAAAGTTGTATTTCAGCACTGTTAAAGCACCACTAAAAACAGGTCTTTCTGTACCTGGCCGTTTTCAGCAGGAGAGACCTGCTGTTGACAGCCAAGTTGTTGGCTGCCTAGTAGAGTCACTGCCAAGTACGCTGAGTCTAGACCGCAGATAATGTGAGATTTGAGGATTACATAGTCAGAAGTTGTTAGACTGTTTGAGGCTAAGCTAGACTCTGAAACTTGCCTGTTTTGGAGTAACTGTCATTAATGTAGTTACTGTAACTAGCTAATAACAGCATTCTGTACTGCCTTTAGCACAGAGCTTTTCATCATAGCTCTGGACTGGCAGAGGCTAGATAATGGAGTTAGAGCAATAATGTTTGAAGGATCTTTTTTTGATTGTAAGAAAACAAATTCATTTCCATGTATAGTTAGTTTGTGAAACTAAGTGCTCAGGACTGAATGACGCAATTCATGTATGCAGCACTTTGTGGTTAAATGTAGCATTCACTTCAGTTTCCATGTCTGCCTTGTAAGATGCATTGGTAAGTCTGATCTCCGCTGGCATATGTTTTTCTTGATACCAGCAGTGTAATCTTCAATTAGTGTTAGTCTTCTCCTAGATACTCTCAATGTAAGTTTGCTGATAAATGCAACTGAAGTCTTATGATTGTAGTAGCAGCACTGTTTTACGTATGATCATCAGTGATTGCTGTACTGTACCAGTGGCTTCTTTCATCCTTTGCCCTCTCTCTAGTGGCAGACACTAATAGATTCTTTACTTCCTCTTCAGTTTTAAATTAATTTATTTTGTGTAATTGAATGTCCTCTTGTGTTACAAGGAGGTGAAAAGAGGCTGCTCATCAATTTGTTAAATCTTCGTTCTCTACCAAAAGCTCATACTTGGTTTTATGGAGAAGCTCCTTCTAGACTATTAATCTCTTCTTCCTCTTTTTTTTTAATCTATCACTTTTCCTACTTCCTACTATTTAAGACGGATACTAGTACTGGATTATTATATTCAGTTTTTGATACAGTAGCGTTTAACAGCAATGCCCTCTGACATAGTATACATACTCCTTGTCTGGTGTAGTAGTTCCAAAGAGCGAACACTGGTTGGAGATTTCCATGCTTCTTATGCCAAGGTCTCTGAAATACTCAGTGTGAATCCTTGTAACAGCACTTTGAACAGTTGAGATTTAGTGTAGTTTCTGGGGAAAACCAGTCTCAAGCTTTCCCAGGATGTAGAATATTTCTAGGTACGTTGCAATTCTAGTGCAAAATTTCCTTTATTGTGGAGAAAATACTCCTATTGTCTGTGAGACCTCCTTGTGTAACTGTAGGCAATGCTTTTCACAGTCCTTTCTAGTAACTCTCATTGCAGAGAAGAAATGTTCTTGACTCTTCCCTCCACCAATTGTTAATAGAGAAACATAGAATGAGCATGTGTTTAGTGTCAAATCTTCAGCATCTCGACACGCTTTCTGGATTTTTTAACTTAACAAAGTCACTTCCAGAGTTGCAGCAGATTTGCATAGCAATTGGAGTGGGCTAAGGTTGTTTAGAAATATTATTGCTCTCTGACAAACTAATCCCGCAATATGCATTCCTGTAGTCCACAGCGATAACACTGTGACTGAATGTTCGGCATATCAGCTATTGACCTGTAATCGTTGTTGCTCTCAAAACAGACATATCCTGTTTTGATATTTGTCCAAGGATGTATTTCCCCTTTTTTGAAAAAGCAAACCAAGTCAATGTAATGTTTAATGGCTTCAGAAAACATCTCGATTTCATTCTGCAATTTTGTTTTCCACTTCCTGTCTCTTGTATGTTACCTCCATCTACAAAGTACTTAATAGTTGTGTTCATTAAAGAAAATTAATCCCTTTGGTACCACTGAGCACATGTGGATTTAGTCAGCGATTACCTCCTAATGTAAGAAATAGTGCAATGTTGATAAGGTCTTTATTCTAGGACTTCAGTGGCCTGTTCCTAGCACCACTGTAAACTTGCTGAGTGAACTGTGGTAAGCTGCTCTGTGCTCTGTTTTACCTGGCTGCATAGGAGGATAAGTACTAATCATCAACATGAGATATTCAGGCAGATTCAGCTGCAGGACTTCTGGGAAAAGTGAAACTTAAGTGATTCTTTCAGTTAACAGCAGTTGTGTGTTTTTATTTGCCCTACTAAGGCTGCAGATTGTTTCTTAGCAAGTCTTGCCTGGACTAGCTGCATTTATGTTGGAAATTTTTTTTTTTTTTTTCTTAAATGATCTCTAAGCAGCTCAGAGCTGAAAGGTGTTATATGCTTGGCTGGGAAACATAACCTTTTCAATATGTTCCTCTTTCCCCTTCTAATTCAGGGCTGTCTGATTTTGAGTGATGAACTGAATCATGCATCACTAGTGCTTGGAGCAAGACTGTCAGGAGCAACTATTCGAATCTTTAAGCACAACAGTAAGTATCAGATGGTGGACTCTGCCTTTCTGCAGATGCTATAGATCAAATACAATCTCTTCTATCTTCTAATAGTTAGAAATCCAATTTCATGCAGGGAAATCAATTGCTGGTTACCTGAAAGGTCAGAAGACTGCTGCTACTGAGAATTTAATCATCCTGAATTGGATATTTTTTGATATGTTCAGTCTCAACTAATAACACTTCTATCCTGAAGCTATTCTGGCTTACATCTTCTGCATATGCAGAGGAACATGCTGCCTTTTGGCAAGTCTAGGGGCACTAGTGTTTTAACATGGCTTCTTGTTGCTTGGATAGCTCAGACTATAGACTGTTAGACTATTCTAACAGTCTGTGTCACATAATAATGCAATCTTGTAGTGGTCTAGGTTACAATTTGGGGGATAAGAAAGTTTAATTTTAAGACCAGATGCTGACATCCTGTAGTAACAAAAGCTTACAAATGCAGATGTCCTAGCTAAACTAGACAGCCATGCATTGATACAATGTAGTACAAAAAGAATTTTGGGATGTGAAGCATAGATTAATTCCACTGAATACTTGTTTCCAAAATACACATAATTTTCACTTTGCTAGTTTCAGCTTCCTCCAAAGGAGGTATTTAGAATAACTTTCAGACTAAAAAATACTTAAGGTTTCCTTCTCTTATTCTCAGTGAAAGAGGTACCTGGTTGTCCTTGATTAGTAAAGCCACTACCTTCATTTTTCAGCCGCTCCTAATACTCTTCATAGTATTGATCTCTGAGATCATGATGACTCATGCTCTCTTTAAAGTGTGTTGTGACAGCAAAGCTTGGGTGGCTGCAATTATTTTCCTTTCTTTGTCCTACTTGATAGTGGATCCTCTGCTGTGCTTATTGTTTCTTTTGTGTTCTCTTTCTTGTTCTCTAGCATTTGAATAATTTTCTTTACGTAAGTGTAGAGCTTATTGTAACATTCAGTGATTTTTTTTTTTAACTTTTTTTTTTAATTTTTCATAAATCTTGATTGCTGGGCAGGATTACAAAAGCTTTGCATTCAACATCTGTATTTGTATAGACATACTTCTAAACATTGCGTTCAGTTCCAGAATTTCAGAGAACACTGATGACATACATAGTTCTGGGTATGAGGAGAAGGACTTAGAAGCTCTGGTGCGATGAGGAAGAATAGGTGATCTGTGGGAATGGGGTATAAACTAGCAATGGTGAGATTGGGGGATATTCTAGAAACCTTATACATGATGGGGATCTGTGAAAGAGAATGGAGTGGCAGGTTAGAATCGGAAAATGCAAGCAATGATCTTGGCCTGTCAAGACGATGTTCAGTTCATAGTTATGTATGTGTTCTCAGTCCTCCTCTTCTTATACTCTATGCTGCCTTAGTTAACTTCATTTTCCTGAGATGTTAATGGCTTCATTCATATTCTGCTTTTTAGAAATTACGGAAAAAAAATGAAAAATCCCCCTTAAAATCCTTGTTCAATGTTTCCATTTTTTTCCTACCTCATTCTGCAGTTTGTCCTTTTTATTAAGGTCAGACCTAGTTCCCAGTCTTTCCCTCTTTCTTGAGAGATCAGAGCAGAAGTTTATATTCCATTGTTCTCCCTAACTTCACTAAACTCGTCCTTTCTTTCTTGAGATTTGTTGGAGGCAGGGACTCTATTGCTGACTTCATCTTTGTCTTTCTGAACATTACCTGTCTTTTAACACTCTAACTGACCTATTTTGCTGTATAATTTCTAGTCTAGTTCTAGTTCACAGGCTCCTCTCGCTGCTACAACTGCCCTAGTCTATCAGTTCTCTTCTCACGATTGTTTGTGGTCTTTTTCATGCCCTAATATTTATATCTGTCTCTTGCTCAGCACTTTAGCTTTTGTGGTTTGATTACTCCCATCTTCACTCCTTTCCTCAGGTTTTCTTTCAGGACTGATTCCATGTGTATTTATTTGCTCACGTTAGTCATGTCTCCCAGGATCACGTCAAGTGTTCGTAGCCAAAGCTAGTAAGGTTTCAGAATACATTGCTACTAACAGCTTCATCTGTCTAGTTTCTGATATGCTGAGCACTGTCCTCTTTCTTCCAGTGGTGGTTCATTTTTGGTTTTTTTTTTCCTTTTCTGTTTTTGGTTTAGTAGCTTCCTGTTCCACACCTCCAATCCCTTGAGTTTTAAACAAAGTAATAACAAAGTATACTTGCTTCCCTTCTTGTTCTGCACTTTGGTCTATCTTCTGCTTATCTTTAGTTGATTATCCTTGAGCTTGCTTGTTATTTTTTGAGTAATTTCTATCCACAAGGACACACTTACTATGTAAATTGCTTTCTCTTTTCCTCACAATGAGAGACCTTCCTTTTTTTCTTTCTTTTTTTTTTTTTCCCCGTCCTTCCTTCCTTGTTTGCTGTTTGTGCCTAATGTTCTAAGTTGTGCTTTTAGCTTAGGATGATGAAATTCTTCCTCAGAGTTCATATGGTCACCATTCCCTTTAATCTCATCTGTGGGCCTGCAGCTAGATGAAGCCCATGCTTATTGACTTTTGTATGGTCTGTCTTCCTCACTGGAACAATTTGTGCGTTTCTGGAGTATTGCTGTCTTTAGTCATGTCAAAGGTCAAGCTAGTAGCTGTTTTGGTACCATTTAACAGTAATTTCTGGTGCAGATATGCAAAGCCTGGAGAAGCTGCTCAAAGATGCTATTGTGCATGGGCAACCTCGTACACGGAGGCCCTGGAAAAAAATTCTTATCTTGGTGGAAGGAATATACAGGTACAAACTATTCTTTATATTCCTAAGACCCTCCACATGAGATCTAGCTGCTTAGTATTTGGGTTCCTTTGCCAAATCAAACTATGAATATTTTCACTTCATAGTTATTTCATTAATCTCGTCTGTTAATTAAATTGAGCTATGTATGTCTCACATCCTGGACTTTCTGTTGGTAGTACTGTACCTGCACCTACCTGGTGTTATCACAATGCTTCCCACATCCTGATTACACTGTAGAAATTACTTAATCCAAACTGATAATTTACATCAGAGCTGAGGTCTTAAACTGGTTGTCCATTCCATTCTTTCTGTGCTCACTAGATGATGCTAGTGTGAATGGAATTGCGCAAATTGAATGTTTTTGCTGAGAGTGAGTAGGAGCATGTAGTAGGCTTAGCTGTGTTAGGCATTTAAATCAGTGACTTTCAGCACGAAATGGGGCATTTTGGAGTGCTACTAATGAAAGCCTAGTCCTTAAAAACAACAGGTAAGTAGATGTCAGATCGGAACATTGACATTAGGGTTGGAAGTAAAAATGAGATAATTCATTTATAAAATTGTCACTGAACACATTCCTTTGCCTTAACTTACTGTTGCTGCTACTGTTTAGTCTGTATGTCGGCATCTCAGAGATGTTAAACAGGTAGAAAGTAGAGATCTGGGCCCCAGGTGCAAGGAGGAGTTATCTTTCATCTCTCTGTAGAAGGTGATGTGTCTAGCAAATTTCATCTGTTCATAATTACTGAAAGAGTGAAGAAAAGAAAGCTTAGTGACTTTAGGCTCTATAAGGAGGCCCCAACCATTAAATCAACTTACACTGAATTTCTGTTTCTCAACAGTATGGAGGGATCCATAGTCCGTTTGCCTGAAGTGATTGCCCTTAAGAAGAAGTACAAATCCTATCTGTACCTTGATGAGGCTCATAGTATAGGTGCCCTGGGTCCTAGTGGCCGGGGTGTAGTGGAGTATTTTGGACTCAGTCCTGAAGATGTGGATGTTATGATGGGAACATTCACCAAAAGCTTTGGAGCTGCTGGAGGATACATTGGGGGCAAGAAGGTAAAAAGCTGGGAATCTCATGGCTGTTTCAGGCTGGTGGTAGTCCTTCACTAAGCATTTCAAGGTTGATCTATTTCTCAAGTACCCTGATTGTCCATTTGTTTCATAATTTTACATATTGTCTAGTACAGTGAAAGTCTGTGCAATGCAGAAGAGTCTAATCTAGTAAAATACCTGATAATTGTATAGTTCTCAAATGGTCAGCGATGATCTCAGTTTTCAGAATGTACAGTAGTGGTGTAATATCTTTTTAGGAACTACTAGGAGCCAGGAGGCAGGGATTTTTTAATGTTACTTTTAATGAGACTTGCAGGAAATATGCCAAATGCTGAAGTTTTTCAGCCTGTTTGGAGAAAAATCATCTTCTTGGGTTAGTCTGCTAGATTCACTCTGGACTTGAAGAGTTTGCTTTCTAAAAAGACACTTCTTCCCTTTTTGGGTTTTTTTTTGTGTTTTGTTTTTTTTTTCCGTTGGGTTTTTTTTGGGTTTTTTTGGCTACTGACTCTTCTGTTGCAAAGTACTGCTAGAAAGTGTTGTCCTTGCCAAACCCCTCCTTTTGGGAGGGATGGTGTAGACAATTGCATGTGTCCCCTTTCTCATATCTTCAAACGTATCTCACAGATCAGGCTTCTAAGCTTTATTTGAGAGTAAAATTCTACCATTTTTCTACCAGGACAATAATTTTTTAGATACTAATAATGACAATTACTTCAGCCCATCCAAGCGGAGATGGGACTTGCAGATGTTCCTCTTTGGGAGTTTACTACAGTTGGATTAAGATTACTCTGACATCTTCCCCGGAAGAAAGCACTGTATTAATCTTTTTCCAAAGGTAGTGAGCTAGTGGGATTAACTTCCTTGGCATAAGGTGAAGCAGCTAAGAGTCCTTCACAACTGTGTTTTAGTTGCTGTTTAAGGGATTGCTTCAGAGGTAAGAGACCTTAAATCTTCTTACCTAGTTTATTTCAAAGTCCCTTTACAACTTCCTTTCATTTAACTCTGACTCCAGGCAGACAGCAACATAAAATTGAACACTTCCACGTATTTCTATAATATGTTTCCAGCTTGTGCTGGGATGTACAGGGCCATCATTATTACTTTTACGGTAGCAGAAGACAGAATCTGTCCTGGCATTCATACTGGTCTTTATAATATTTTGCTGGAGTGGTCTGGGTATTTTAGAGTGGTTTTGTTACAGTTAACAACGAGCAGCCTAGATCTATGGTGTGTTGGTCCTTTGTTCCTATATGACCTGCTTTTGCCCTCTAACAAATGTAGCAGGTGTGCTTAGGAGATGCAGGAGGGGTAGGCTGAGGTTCTCACACACTCAAATTACACCTGTGGCTTTATTTATATTGTGCTGATAAATTGGAGAAAATATTTTGTGACCTATTCCCCTGTTTGGTAATTTTTTGGGGAAACAATTATATTGAACATGATACATAAGCACCTATGGATCCTGCTCCCCGCTATTTCATTTGTTTTATACTCCCACTGTTACAATAAACACTTTTGAAACACAGCCTGCACACAGCTTGAGTAATGCAAACACCAGTCCAATGCTGGTGGTGTTAGCTAAACAAGTCTGTCCTAGGCATTTGTCTTTGATCAACACGCATTCTTGCCCTGTGTCATAATTATGGGTTGTCATGTCCCTGCTGTTTGCTTTTCAACTTTTTGCTTACTTGTACTGTAAAGTCAATTCTTGAGATACCTGTTCTCTTCCAGGACATTCTGAAAGAGATTTCTTGTGGTGGCCCGTTTTATTGTGTGATTAAGACACGACAATAAAGCATTTCTTTGAGTGCTGCAAAGGCAATGTCTGATGCCTCTTGTGTTTTGCTAGGAACTGATTGATTACCTCAGGACATACTCTCACAGTGCTGTGTATGCAACATCACTGTCACCTCCTGTTGTGGAGCAAATCATCACCTCCATGAAGTGCATTATGGGTGAAGATGGTACAACTGTTGGTGAGTCTTTCTAACAGTAAGCATGTGGAAGGGGGAAGCCAAACAGAGCCTCTTTATCACTTTGACAGATAACTCATTCAGTGGACGTTTATAATTATCTGTTAGTACATGTAGACTTGGAATTTCTGGAGCAATAAACCAATTTACTATCCTACTTGGCAGATCAGCCTAATAACAGCATAAGGAATTTCAGCTAGAGGTAAGTCATCGTAGTCTTATCTAAGATACAGTATTGTCTTGTATTGATTTTTGTTCCATGTCTAGCTTTTCTAGCCTCCTTCTTTCTCTTCCCCATTGTCTGTCCTTTGTTATTTGCTCCACTTTTTAGATTGCTTTCAGAGTATTTTGCTGTGTATCTTTTACAGTCTTGTGTGCTGGTTACCGCAGGGGTAATACTTTTGATTTTCATCTCTAGTATAATTTGATGTTTGCACCTCAGTTAAACTAAATATGGGAATGTTTCTGAAATCCCTTTTTACTTGGGGAGCTAGAGGCAGTTTTCAGCATCAGTAGACTTAATGCACCAGGACAAGAAATTCAGCATATTGGTCTTTATTGTCTTAGTTTTCTTTTTTCATTATGAGAGTAAGAAAGGGGAAATCTGTACTAGTCTCGATGCATTCAAAGTCAAAACCACAAATTCTCATGTCTCGTTTGCCTAGGGGGTAGCAGCTTCCTTAAAAATAGCTTGCACTTTTGATGTGTAAGCTGCCTTGAAACTGACATGGTACAGCACTTTGCATGTAGGATACTTTTCCCTCTTCACAGGTAATTGAAATGTTGTGAGCAGCTCACACAGGATGACAGTGTAGTTTGCTGAGGATCTGTCAGTGGCATTCAGTTCAGAAGCTCTTAGAATTCAAACTGCAGAATATATTCAGTTATGGGAGTTTCAGACATCTGGCCACGAGGTGGTGGTGTATACTGAAGAACAGCATTTGCTTTTGAACATGGGTCATCTGACCAACTCTTATCTCTAACCTGAGAGATAACTGCTACAGTGAAAAAGCTTGCTGAAGAAATGACTTAAGAACTTTTCTAACAGGTTTCATTTGGTTTGCTTACGTTATCGGAGAACAGGGTTAAGTGCCAGCAATTGGTGTTGGTGGTTGCTCAATAGAGGAGTCATCGCTGAGGCAAGTACAGCCAGGCAGCAGCCTGTATCCTGTGCTAGCATTGAGTGCTTCCGAGTGGTCCATGTGAGATACCTGTACCAGCCAAGAGTTGTCCCCAGTGCTGCTCTCAAGAACAGATATTAACCAAGTTTCAAACTACATGAGAAGTTGTGCAAAAGGGTTGGGTCTTGCCGTCATCTTAAAAGTGACTGTTTGAGCTCTGTCTAGCTGATGATTTGCCAATGGTCTGTGGTCTGCTCAGGCGTTGCTTGTTTTGGGTTTCTTCCAGTATCTGTTTTACTTAATGAAGTGGGAAGCAAGGAATGTGTAACTGATTTCTGTTTGCAGTATTCAAGCTAAGGCATTTTTGCCCCTTTCTGAGGCTACAGTGTGATATTCATTCAAGCCAGGAGAACGGAAGCAACTTCCACTCCAGTCCAGGAGACTGTTCTCCTGCCATTATGCCAGCAAGATCCATCAAAGCTGAAAGGTGAACCAGATCAGGAACCAATTTGACAAACAAACAAATTCAAAAAGCCTTTTTTTCTTGTCATGTTAGTTAAAATGGATGTCGGGCTACATCCTGCTAATTTGGTGCTAAGGAGTACCAGAATTCCTAGCCATTCTTTCTCTTGAGAAAAGAAGTGGTTTTGGTGTTAGAAAGCTGTGTCATTTCAAAGAAGCCTCTATACATCCGATTTCCATACAAACTGTAGCACTTTTCAGAAGTGCTGGATATAACAGCTGGATAGCCAAAGTCCTGTCTGCTCATATTCAGGATTTCTCAGCTACAGGTCTTGTGAAAGTGTTACTGGCTTTCTAGGCATCTAAGTCAGCCTTCAGCTAGGATAAGCACCTCATAGGATGATCCCTGCATGAAAGTGCTTCTCTGTTCATTTTCTGCACAGTGCTGTTTCCCAGTTATGCTTTTTTTTTTTTTAGTTGCCTTAAGGCTTTAGAGATAATATTACTTTGTAGGCATTTTCTGTGGACGAAGTTGGCAAAAGTTCAGTTGGGTGAGTTGAGCAGCTGCTTAGTGATAGCATGACAAAGTTTTTTTCCTTGTTTAAGGGCTTTGGCTGAAAAACTTCTGTTTGGATTCTGTGGAATTACGGGTGGGACTCTGGAAGACCACTGTCTGCAATTGGTTTGACTATGGGTGAATGTGCAGTAGAGTGGTGCTGGTAAGAATTGTTAACTGTGGAAGACAAGTAGAGAAATAATGTTAAACTGAGTCATTGGTAAGCACCTCTGAATCGACTGTGTATTACAGAAATTTCACTGCTTTTAAATTAGTCAAGCTGAACCAACGGATGAAGGAAAACTGAGACAGCGAAACGGTTTTACAAGGGCACAGGAGTTGGAGCTGGAATCAGAACAGTAGATGGCTAGCTCCAAACACCATTTTTTGGGCCACAGCTAAATCTTTTAATGGCTTCAAGAGTGCTTTCTTGAAAAGAGCCTTTGTGGCTTCTTTGTCTGCCTGCTTCTGTTCACCACACACTATTTGTAAAAGCTGATGTCTTCTATGGCATCAAACCTTTGTGGAAATGGTGGTGTCAGATTAAGATGGTCTGTAGCTGAGGAATAAGTAGTAGGAAGCAATTAGTTTTTGAGGACGAAAGGGTTTTTTGTGTATTATTTTGCAAGAATAAGTTAATTCTCTCCTCTTCAGGTTATTTCTAAATCTAATGAAACGTCTGGAGACTCTAAAATTACAATATAAGGCGTTGTAGTTACTAAAACTTTACATAACTAAAAAAAGTAGATATCTCCTTTCAGATCTTTCCAGCAAGCTGCCAGTGACTAAATAGGATATTAGTAGGAGGCAGCACAGACAAAATACAGATGCTACGGAAAGCTGAATGGCTGCTTATATAGAACATAAGATGAATGGCATGCGAATGTGCTGCCTGAATTGTGTCTTGATTTCTGTTCAAACTAATCTGTTAATTCTCTGTACTGTTTATGCATGTAAGTGACTAGCAAGCCTCAATCTCTCTGAAGACAGTTATGGGAATATAATTATATATGAATACAAGTATATTACTTGCTCCTTCATCCAGACTGCAAAAAACACTTCAACAGCCAAAGTGATGGCAGATCCATGTTATGGGTTCTTGGTAGTGGTGCTTCCAGTACTGCTTCTGAAACTCCTCTACATTATTATCTCAATGCTATATGTCTGTCCTATTTTACTTTGCATTACTTGTCTTGCATGTAACTGGCTAGAAGACCATCATGTGGTCTTAAACAAAACATACTTGATTTGTGATCACTTTGAGAATTTCTTCAAAGGAACAGTCATCCTCAAGAGTGGTGAACATCTTGAGCACATAACGTCTTCAGAGAACTCCAGTGAGAATGTACATGGGTATCTCACATATCATCACATGTGGCTTTGATATATAGTAGAGCAAGGTGAGTAGGAGAGATGGAGAAGGCTTCTTTCCGCAAAAGCAAATTTTTGGAGCTGGTTTTCTGATTCAAAGTCACTATGGTTAAAATCGTTAACAGGCAAGTGTTGCAGATGCTTGTCAGCAGTTCAGTGGATACTGCTCTTTCTCTCTGTTCAGCCACAAAGATGAATGAACTTCAGATAGTTTTGTGGATAAAGGGCCTTTTTTAAACAATAATAATAAAAAGACACAATAAGCAGACTTTTTAGGGTCATAGTATACACAAAGATGACAAATTGATTCCTGGAATGGAGTTCTGGAAACTTGTAATGTTAGACCCACTAGATTCTTGGTTTTCATGTGGTGTTTGGGTTATTTAAATTGACTGTAGGGAAAATGAGACAGCTTGGTACTTGTCCTGGTAAATGAGACATTGTTGGGATTTATGATATTAGGTACTTAACCTGTCTCGGTGAATTTTTCAGCGTCACTGTTTCGGTTTGAGTTGAAAGCTGGATTTTTCACCATTACAGTCTTACTAGGACTGGGAATCCAGTCGGCTCCTTTCTGCCACTTACATAAAAGCTAGTGATATATCCTGTGCAACTGGAGTTCAGTTAGCACTGTTGGTGTTCAGGACCCAGCCTGTTTGTTGCCCTGATAACGTCGCTGGGGGCAAGTGGAAGAAAATCATAAAGTAACCTGACAGATGTGGGCAAATCAAAACATGCAAGGTGAAACCAGTCTAGGAACTGGTTAACCTCCTTCAGAGATGAAACTTAGTTTGCTCTCCTGTGTATTAAAACTGAAGGTGAACCTTAAATTCAGGAGTGTTTTAAGTTTGAACTAAAGCTGGCAGTGTTAATGGCTTGTAAAAGAGGTGAACTACTTCCTTCCTTACATTAACTGAATAATAGTAATTATACATGTTGACATTTATAACAAGTTTACTGCCTTCTATCTCAGTTTCAGGAGGCAAATATCCCACACCCAATCACAGCACCATACATAGCATGTATAGAAGTAGTTGTGAATAGACCTTGCCCAAGATGGCACTTAAATTTTAGATGAATATTGTCTTGAGCACTGTATAGAAACCAAGGATTATTATCCTACATAGCTCTAATGTCTCAAGCAAAGGAGGTAGCAGTTGCATAGGCCATCCCAACTGCTAAATTATTAGAAAAGAATAACTAACCTCTGAAGGCTGCTCAGTTAGCTGCACATAGTTTGATTGGTATTTGTCTCATCTGAGCACCTCAGTTGTGAAGTGCTGGTAGTTGATTACATCTAGTCAGAGGAAACCTTAAAAAAAAAAAAAAGGATTTCTAGTCTTGCCATTGCTGTGTGCAACAAACTTGTGTGAGTTAAATCAGAAAAGGTAGTTAAACCAATTATAGCCAAAGGGAATAAAAATGTACAGCTGTGTTGGCAAAGAACTGAGCCTAACTGAGCTGCTGAGAAGACAGGACCATTGCTATACTGTTAATATGCACAGGGACAAGTATGCCTGGCCTACTTAAATTCTAGGGGAGAAAAGACTGCAATTAGTATTTTAACCTCCATGTGGTTAATCAGGCCCTCAAGTGAAGGTATGACCTCAGTAGTTCAATCAGCTGCCTAATCAGTAGGTTTCTTCCACTTGGATATTTTGTAAAATTCCCCTTTTCTTTCCAAGGAGGAGCCAGAAGTGTATGCAAGTATAAAGTGTAAGCAGTAATGAAGGAATAGCCCATGTTACATCACTTGGAATTGAATTTTAAGTAGCTTATAGTATATTTGTAAATGAAGTTTGTACCTTGCCGTTGTTAGCAGTAGATCCACAAATGGAAGCAGTGGCTGCTGTTGTACTTGAAAGGGGAAATAAATACTCCTTGTGCAGGCTGAGGTTGAAAACATTCAATTAGCATTAAAATCGGTTCATTTGAATTTCCTCCAATAATGCACTTGTTAATGAGGTGTTAAATTATCACCTTGGGAACCCAGGGACCAGTCAAAACTAATTTGAGCAAAGTGAAAACTTTTTTTGTTGCTGCCCTTGAGAATCTCAAGCTGAGCTGGGAAACTGTTGGAAAAACAAATACTCTGGGGGTCATAAAGAGAGTTTCCTGCTTCTCTCCAGGGGACTAACAGTTTTAAACATCACTCTCTGTATTTGTGCTTCCAGCTGGGGATCTTTTAAATCCAGCTTGTTGCTGCACCCCTGCCTCCCTCCCACAGAGCATGGCAGGCCTCCAGAAAAATTGCTGTAACCTGGGCTGGGCAGGAGAAATCTTTCAGCCTTTGGTGCTTTGAAGAGTGTTTACAGACATTACCAGAGCTGTACCCTTTGTGTTGTGCATTGGAATGTGAGAATTCTTCAGTGCCTCTTCTTTTGGACTTTAATCAACGTTGTGGTGTTTGTGCAAGAGCTCATAAACCTTTATAACTGTACACCTGCTTTGTTCTCGTAACATTCTGGTTCTTGCTATTTCTGTTCAGGTGTGAGCTGTCATCCTATATCTTCACAACCTAAACACTGATCTGTCATAGCAGAAATACAACTAGGAATGTGGCTTTGTTGAAGTAATTTTGGTTTTCTTCATTTCTTGCACTACATTCAATTTAAAACGTGTGGCTCGGTTTTTACTCTCAGTAGCACTTGAGGTGCCACATTTCTACAGAATGCTGGTGTGCTGCTCCTACAGGGAAAGGAGAAAATACTGGGTAGCAGCTTGCTAGCATATATTGTTAGCAATAGTGTGACTAAAATGCTTGTAAGTCAGTATGAATGTTAAGGTAGAGCATTTGAACAGGAGTAATCACAAATGAGGTGATGTGCACTCTGTCTTTGGGTTCGTGTGAAATAGAGTTCATGGTTCCTGGTGTGATGCATGATTTATTAGAGCAGAGTTTTTTTCAAAAACACCTGAATGACCCACATAAGCACCACTTCCTATCATCAGCCCTGGCAACTGCAGCAATTTTCTACATAGAAAAATTAATACTAGTATTACAATAGTGTCTGCAGTGTACAGACACATGGCAACATTTCACTCTCTGAAGTGCATATAATGTAAATGTTTCTAGCTTCTTTGGAAACAGTCTGTAATCGAAGCCCTTTCTGTGGGCTATGTGCAGGTGCATTAGGCTATGTGGGACTCACAGATGGACTGAACTACTGTCCTTGCCTACTTTAGCGGGTTCTGATGTAAAATGTGGTTGGCACCAGGTCAACTCATGCCATTTCACATCAGTGCAGTTGATCTACCACAAATTCCCAAACATGGACAATCTTGACAATCTACAATGTGTACTTTAGTCCTGCTAGTGTGCAGATGTTTGCTAATACCCCAGAATTAATAAACTTCCTTAGACAGTACAGATTTTATCTTTGAAGGAAGAAGCTGTCTGAAAACCTGCATGCCAGTTAATGTGTTTTGAGAGCATATGGCCAGTGGAGAGATTTGGGATGACTTTAAATGAGATTGTGCAGGTTCTGTTGCAGTCTAGCTTCCACAGTGGGATTTAGCTCAAGACAAATTGTCTCGTCAAGAACAGGATAAATCAACCTGTAGAGCTTCTTGCTGCAATGGGTAAGCTGCTGTTAATGCTCAGGTTATCACATAATTGTTGCGTAGTGGAAAAGTTGTGGTTACAAGGCTCTCTGCATGGGGGAAAATGTATTACAGAGGATGCATGCTTCTCAAGTTCATGTTGGCTAGCAGCTCCTAAGATTTCTTAACTGTTTGTCTATGGACACTGGGATTTTAAAAAAAAAAAAAAAAAAAAAAAAAAGCCAGTAAAATACTTCTGAAGCTTAAGACTTCTAAGCTTGTCTTCCTACTGGTTGGCTTAATGCTGTATTGTATAAGTGTGTCACCAAACTCAGGCCCTAAATGGGCAGTGGAGAACTCCTTTGCCCTCCAACTAGCATCTCCAGAACTAAGTACTCTGTGCAAACAGATGTGGTACTCTTAACGGAGTAACTAACTAACTGTACCAAGAGTTGGAAGCAGAATGTTTAGTACCTCCAATCTTTACTGAAAATAGCTTTTCTTTTCTAGGGTTATTGCTCTATTCCTGACAAGTAACTTTTTGTTCAGAACCTGGCATTGTAGAGACAATTGTGGGTTTTATATACACAGCTTTGATCTTTCTGGGATCCTTGGAAAATAGAGCCATGCAGGAAAAACACGTCTATAAAAGTCACAGCAGAGACAAGGCCTCCAGGGTTTGAGCCTTTTTGGGCACAAAGCCTACTCTTACACCTCATTGCGCTTCCAGGTGGCAGGCTACCAGGAGCTGCCTGCCAAATACAACTTACTAACATGGGAAAGCTCAACACCCTTCCTGTTGAAATTACTGTAGAGTTTTAGGGTAAATCTGAGAGCACACTGGAGAAGGACACGTATGGCAGCTATAACAGATGTACAGGCAGATGTGGGCAGCTCTGACATGGTGGGAAATTTGCAGGCTATAGCTTTTATTGTGAGAGTAACTTCTAGCTATAAGCATCTTTGATGACAAAGGAGAAACTTGAGATGTTGTACAGGACCTCTTATGGGAATGCATCAAGATGTTCACAAAAAGATGTATGAAGACTGCATTCTGTGAAAGATTCAGGTGCTACTTTCTCCGTGACTTCATACATAAACTTCCTATTTAAAAAAAAGCAAACCAACTCCCCCAGAGTGGAAATTCTTAATTTTAGGACACGTTAGTAAAGAGCACATACACATTTACAGCATCCTGTCTCTCCCATTGCTCCTTGTGTTAGGTAGGTGAAATCTCTAGCAACATTGGGAGGTATATCAAAGTCATGTTGAGGGACAGAGACCTTTGGAAACTACTGTGCTCCATTCCATAAGGTCCCATTTAGTACCACTTAGGAAAAGCAGGTATTTAGGACTATTCTGTTCCCTCTCCTTATCCCTTAAGGGATCCTCCTACCAAGAGATTGTTAGTAGAAGGTAGTCTGTCTGCCAGCTTTTTTTCTGGATTTTCAGAGTAAGTGCTGACACAAAGATGAAATACTTCTCATAGTACCTTACAGTATCAGTTACTGGTCAAAGCTTACTCCTGTGTAGGATCTCATTATTATCTCAAGCTTGTGGAGCCTGTTTCATAGTGCTCCTGGCATCATTTCTTTATGGACCTGATTTATGTTCAGTTTGGCCAGAAGATGATACTCCAGTGTTTATGGGTGCCATCTCCCGAAGAAGTTTGCCAAAGAGTAGGATAGTCAAATACATCCCACCCCTCAGCCTTGCTCACTATCCAAGTAAGAGAATGGATGCCCTAGCTCTATTTGTCTCTCTTTAGGTTAAGCTGATTACTGGCTATTTCTAACCAAATGTGAATACTTCATAGCTGGCTGGTATATCTCTTCCACTGAATATCAAGCCTTGCTGTGCTAGAACTTGAGCATTAGTCTAACTGCTTCAGGAACAATGCTGTTAGAAACTTTTTAAGATGTTGCCATGGAGGGTGACCAATTAACTGACTTTGGCTGAATACTGTTTCTTGCACTTACATGCTTCCCATCTGATTTTATAGTTAAGAGCAGCACTTCAGTGGCTGATGCAGCTGTAGGGAATGAGGGAGAAGATTGTTGATAGTCATCTGCAGTTAATCTGTGCTGTTTCTTATGCCTACCTCATTGCCTGTGATTTCCATGACATACAAATCCCTCTGTTTGGCTGAACTGGCTTTGAGTTTCAGAAGAACAGATTAAGGCCTGTGGATGTTGTGTAACCTCATGCTTCTATGCTAGTTTGATGTGAAATTTGAAAAACAATGCAGTCAAAAAAAAAAAAAGTAATTTTTATGACCAGCTAACAAGGGATCCACAGGGAAGCTAGTATCTCAAAGACCAGTTAGCCAAGTTACTGAATAACTGCTCCAAAGTTGAGTAATTGGATATCTTGTCCAGTCTATGAATTGCAGCACATGCTGCTAAGAGATGTGCCTAATGACAGGATAAATATACTGACAGGCTAAATGTTAATATTGTTGATAAATGATAACCTTTCTGTAAAACTGCACAAACTATACTCCACTACGAGAATTGCCCTGAAGACTATTCTTGTATTTGAGAATTTAAGATGGGAAAAACTGCTTCGCTTTTTTTCTGGATGCAGCAGAGCTTAATTCTTCTTTTCCAAGTTTGATTTTGTGAGGTGCTGCCTAGAGTTGTCAAAGGTAGCTCTTGCACAGCTAAAAATGTCTTGGATCCTCTCTGATTTATAAAGATTTCCACTCTGATGCATGTGTAGCTAGAGATGTTTCCACAGATACGATTGCTATGAAGGAGGTTTTTTTTTTTTAAGTCAAAACTGGGTCCAGGATTGTATGTCTATTGCTGTTAAATCTTGGCAAAAAAAACAGTCCTTGGTGGCTGCCTGGTACAGGGAATGCTTACTATGCGTTTTCGCTCCTACACTGTTACACAAAACAAAAAGTCTTTGAGCAATTCATTTGTTCATTTTGCATTGTCACTGCATCTTTTCTTGTTTTTTCATTTTTCTCAAGTATTACAAAGTCTTAGCTCAACAGAACCACCAGAGATGCCCCTGGTGTCAGCAGTGGTCATACTGCTTACAAAGGGGAAAAAAGTATGTTTGAAAGATGGGAGGTACTGAAATTATTTGCAAAAGGAACAGTTTGGGTTGAATTTGTAACTGGATAGATAGATGAGCCACTTCAGTTACCTGTGTAAGTCCTTCCTAGTGTAAAGTTGTAATTATCTTCTAGAAGCTTCACACAGGTGTGCCTGGAATAGCACCCTGAATGGTGGCCAGCTCTTTCAGATGAAGCAACATTTGCTGTTTCTGTCCTGCAGGTCTTGAAAAGGTCAGAAGTTGATGAACAACTGATTTCTGTCCCAGCATCAACAGAGGCACTGTGAGGAATAGGTCTAAGAGGGGAAGCAGGCAGATCAGCAGCTGCTGAGAGGGGAGAAATGTATAGATAAAGAAGTTTTTTTTCATACGTAAATCAACATACACAGGAAACTGCAGACCTTGCAAATCATAACCAGTCTTACTTCCACTTAAATATAAATTCTCTGGTGCATTTCCAGACAAATTTCAAACTATTGCAGTAGGTAACTGAATTATTTATTTAAAAAAAGACAAAAAACAAAAACAAAAAACCACAACCAGAAACAAAAAAACAAGCTGCAAATAAGAATGAATAAGAATGTAACAGGTTTTGTGTAATTCAGGCATGGAAAACTGGTTAAAGATGATAAATAGTACACCTGTAGTGGTACTGTCGTAAGTTTAGCTATGTACATTCCTTATGTAAAATTTTAATTTTTTGTACCTTTGCTGACTTGGACTGAAGTAGTATTCATTTTTACAGTCCTGAGGTTATTGGAACATCTGGAGTTAACATTTAGTGATTTTTAATTCAAACTATAGGAGTGGGTTTTTTTCCAGAGTACTACACCTAGTATGAAAAATATATTAATTTAAATATAGGTGAAAATTGCAGCTGTCAGTTTAAAAAAAAAAAAAAAAACCAACAAAAAAAACCCAACCAAACAAAAACCCCAATTTGGAAACTAGTTATTTTACTGCTGATCTGTTAACAGAGGGCAATCAGTGACACAGGTATGGCTGTCAGACTCTTCATCCTTCCTAACCCTGACCATTTGCTATAGCCTGCTTTGTATGCACTCATTTTTATTGGATTTTAATCCTTTTAATTTTTATAATACCTCATACTTGTACCTGCTTCCTTCACCATGTTTTGAGAGAAAGTAGCCCAGTTTGGAGTAGAGGAAGGCTACACGGTCATTTTCTTGTTATGGGATTTTCTCCATCAGGAAGGAGAAGGTAGTAGCTTCTAGCCTGTTGATTGTGGAGATTGTGCTCTAATATCTTGGTTGAGTCCATGGATTTTGGTATATAGTTAACTTAGAAATTTTAGTGCCAAGGGTAACCTTTGGAAGGTGCTATGTAGACAGAAAAATATTCCCCTACAGGTGTTTGTCTTGTCTTCAGGATGAATTCTTTTGACAATACATCATGAAGTGAAGGATTTGCATAAGAGTGTCTTCACGAAGCTCTGTAGATACCTGGTAAACTGGGGCAACTACACTGTGTTCTGGGATGCATATGTGTAGGATCCAGGGGTTTTGATAGTTCTGTTGTAATGGTATTTATTGGAGTGGTGGGAGAAACTACTGCTGCTCAGGCACAGTGTTAGATCCATGTGGTGGTGTACATGCTTAAGTTTTGGGTTTGATGTATTCAGTGAGATTGAAGGGTTGTTTGAAGGCTCCTATGGGGAACTCTAGGAAGATTTTTTTTTTTCATAGCGAGATTTTTCCTAATACAGGTTGTAAATGTTCAATGACTGCCCTTCAGATTTGGGGGTAGTCTAACATGTGGCCATGAGGGCTGTATGATCCATACACATTTGTTTTTCTGTAGTAGTAATGTCTTGTGGAGTGTTTCAAGTGCCTTTTTCTTTAAAGTGTTGTCTGTGTAGATCAGACCTATTAAACTTGAGCATTGTGCTTTTTCTTGGAAAAGCTGGTGTGCACTACAGCTTTTTTGTATTCCGGGAAAAGAAATGTGGCTTACTACGCTATTTCTAGTGGTCTATATATGTAGAGAACATCTGTGCCATATAACGTAGGGTGAACTCTAGACTAACATGCATTCTCCAGCCTTCTGCAGCATGGCAGAGTTTGTGCTAATGATATATAACAGTACAATACATGCTATTTGTTATTTGTTTTATCTCTTTTGAGGTGAACAGCTTCAGAAGAGATGTTATGCTACCACTGTAAATGAACTTTGGAGATGGAAGGTGTTCTTAGAATGCTGGCATTTTTGTTCTTCTCGTGTTTAAGCTAAAGCTGAATTCATGTTTTATACTGACCATATCCTTCCTTTTTGGCTATAGCTGTCTTAAAATGTGGAATTGGGCTGTTCTTACAGCAGATGTTCAGCTGGAGGTGATAATATCTCTGGTTCTGTAAGCTATTTTATATCTGTGTGATATTTTACAATTAAAGGCAGTTAGTAATGCTAGCTGAAACTAGGCGACTACTAAGTTATTTGTAGCACTTCCTGCTTGAAATATATGAAGAGGCCATATCCTTGATCATCTTCTCTTGTACTACAAAGGCAAAGAGCCTTTCTCTACCCTCTTGTGTTGCTGTTTAAAATCCCAAAGAACGGTTAGCTTTGATACTGCTTCCATTGTAGAAAAACAGTCTGCACGCAACAGATGGAAAACATAGTTCCCACTCTTTGTTGCTATGTTGTAAAGCTACTGAACTGTCTCCATGGAAGTAGATTATAAACATCCTTTATATAATATGCTTTGTCAAAGCTTGCACATTCCTTGGCTTGTAAAGAAATGTGGTGTTTGTATGTGTTCCTGATGGTTTTTCTCTCCGTGGCTTCAATCTGCCATAAAGGCCTGCCAACCTATTTGTGTTGTACAAAGGTTTGAGTCTGTTTCCTTCTATCTCTTCTTCACTGATGCTTTGTCTTACTCTTGAGATTTTAACAGCAAAGATGTGCTTTTTAAGTTCCAATGTCCAAGGTATCATAATAAAAAGAAAATAGAAGGTTTAAAATGCGTGCTTGTCTCTAAAATTCCATTAACTTGGCAAGTTAAGTTTCATTGAAACTGTATAAAGTTTTTTTCATGTTTTTGACTTCTTTATGGTGGAGGCACCATAACTAGTTCAGAAGAATAGTCTGACCAGCACACGTCTCTTTTCCCTTTCTTCTCAGCAAGGCGCAAAGATAACTGTCAAACATGACACATGCAGCTGTCTGCGATGATTATGAATGTTATTATCATGACTGTGATAATATGCAATTTGTATGAGCTAATTTGTAAGTAGTGTTAATACCAGTCCCACAAATCCTCCCAGTAATTAATATGTGGAGTTAGATAATACATGTACCCAGGCAACACAAACTTAATCTGTTTGTTCTGGAGGGATAGCCCTAATCTCATCCTTTAAAAATATTGATTCATCTGAACCAATGCTTTTTACATTCAACTTCAAACTGAAGATGATTGTAAATCATAATTGTTAGGTGCCATGAATTTCAGCCATGTGACAGCAGTGTAACCAGGTACAGTGAACAAGGTATAAACAGGCATGAACAGCTAAACATAAAAACTAAACAATCATTTAAAAATATTGCTTTTGTGAATTATATGTCAGAAATTGCTTTCTGGATTCTGGGGGCGGTAATTACTTGCTGGAGGCAATACTGCTGTTCCTCAGCAGATCCTTCAGCTGGTGTCAGAGTGAAGTTGAGCTGGTAGTGTGCTTTTGTTCTCACTTTCTCTCACAGGACGGTTACTTGGTCCTGTCTGTATAGCTGTTCTATTTAGCTGTGATACTCTAGAGAGAACTTACATTGCTTTCAGTAGAAATGCAGCCTCTGGAAATGCCCTGTGTGGAAAAATACCATGGTGGCTTGTGGGGCTGGAGTTAGGGTGCCCTTCTGGATCTCTTCATGAGCCCAGTCTCTCACTGCAGCATTGTTATACAGGGCTTGGAACATATCGGAGGAGATAAGTGTAATGTGACCATGAAATGGAGTTGTTGTTCCTATACAGTCCTTTGCATATGAAATAATTTTGTGTTCAGTCGGTCTTATGGATTTTTAAATGCACAGACACATGCTCTCACTTCCTTGCTCTTTTTTAATTGCAAAATGGAGTTCATGGATAATTTTTTTATCAGCTCTACCAGACCAGGCATTATCTTGAATTCCACTTTAAGTGGACAGGGCTTGTGTGTTTCGGACGGCCATTCACAGGAGGCAATGTTTTGGTTTGGTTTTGTTTGTTGTTGGGTTGGTTGGTTGGGTTTTTTTTTTTTTGCCTTGGACAAGGTCCATTCTTCACCAAAGACATCAAATCCTACTTATGTCTAGGTGGATTTCCTATGAAGAGTCACACTGAACACAAATGGAGAGCATAGGATCTTTTGTTCTCCATTGTACGAACTTTAAAGTAGAGACAGTTGCTATTTCTGCAGTGTCTGACTTGGATCTGGTATAACATTGTAGTTAATACTGGGAAAAAATTTTAAAAGCATATTACCAGCTAAATGTAATTCTAGTAGTCATTAAGGAATCTGATGGTACCAGCAACCAGGAGTCTTTCTTTAAGACTTTCCTGAGTCTTAAAAAAGCAGGTTTCTGTAATACGCAGTGCATTTGGAGTATGCAGAGAAATGGCAAGAGACTGTATTGCACTTTCCCATCTCTTGAAACTGAGTTCTTGGAATAAATTACAAGTTGTTGGCCCTATGGTTGAGGATGTGGTTCTCTTTTACATGGTTAACTGAGATAGACTATTTATGCAATATGGATCTACTATTTCGTATTTTCTGTATCTTTAAAATCTGGGGGCTGCTGACAATAAACAATGTGAGCAATTAATTTTAGTTTGTATGCTGTCTTACATAAGATAAAAGCCTGTGTAAAAGTGAATGGGAATTGTGGTTAGCTTTCTAAATAGAAGAGCTATTTAGGTTTGGGGGATTCTTTTGTTTTGTTTTTTGTCTTTTGCTCTTTCTCCCCAATGATAACTGATTAGTAATTCAGACTTCTGCAAAGCAATGCTTGCCTCATGACAGTTTTTGTACATTAGGCTTAAATAAAGCACTGATATGCAAATTCTGTTTCACAGCAGTCCTTGAATGTTGTCTATAACCACAAGGTTTTTGGCAGTCCAGGTGTTTCCAGGTTTTGAGAGAAGAAGCAGACCAGCAGAACTTTTTGCAGAGGCAGGCCTTAGGGGGATGTATGTCCTGCTGAATAATCCTTCCCTCTTCTCTGCATACTGCTTGTGCAGACTTCAAAGACTGCTTGAGGTCAGCAAATCATTTCCTCTAATTATCACACAGGGAGTCAGAGATGCTAATGGCTCCGTGTCCCTGTTGTGTGTCTCTTATCTATACAGAGGGAAAGGGCAGCTTTTAAAATCAGAGGGGGAAAAAGCACTGCAGCTCAAGTGTTAAACCTTGTGCAGGTTACTGCTACAAATCCAGTGGTTCTTAAGATCTCTTTTAAAGGCTGACAAATGTAAACACATTCATTTTGCTGAATTGCTCACAGCCAGATTAGGCTGTTGGTGTCCGTTTAGCTGTGAACTCCTCAGGACTGTATGGTGCCTTATAGAATAAAGAAATGGTCTGATGAAAAAGCTCCAGGTTCAGAGGGCCAATAATCTCTTCAGCAACCTGAGAGTGAATGTGTGGGAGGGGGTACTGTTATGGGCAATGCATCAACTGATGGCTGCACAAAAATGCACACACTTCAGTGACAAACATGTGGCATGTCTCAAATGCCAGACTTGCATAGGAATTATCCTGGTATTAAGACAGCTGAAATGTTTCCATATTAAATTACAAATAATCCTGTCTTTTGGATGTACCAAAGAGTTGCGTGTTGTTCCTATTGTGGAGCAATATTTTAAATGGGAGAGATTTCAAAGAATGCATTGACTGTTTCCAAGGATGAGCTATTGCCTGTATTTTTATCACTATGCTGAAAATACCTGGTATTTTTAAAAATGCTAGTTAGTGTACCCATGATGTTGTGTACCAGTGGAGCCTTTAAAAATCTATATTCCCCAGAACTATATTGAAGTTGACTTTACAAAGCTCAGCAAAATTGTCTGTTCATGCCTTGTGTGGTTTTTGTAGGGTGGTTTTTTTTTTTCCCCCCCCCCCCCCCCTTGTTTCTTTTAATTACATCTCAATGCAGATACCAATCCGTCTGTGTGGCAAGAGGGACTAAGATGTTTCGATTAATAAAACGGGTTTATTCAGTTGCTGGCTTTAGAAAGTTCAGATTAATTGGGAAGTCTAAAATGCAAACTAGAAGGAAGAGTCATACTAAAACCTACAGCAAAACTGTTCAGACATGTTCATCCTTAGAGTTGTATTACATGATTTGATATGGTGTTAATTAGAAACTGATATTACTTCTCCAGTGAGAAGGAGCTTGATCAAGAGGAAGGTTCTGAACATGCTACAGTCTGGCTCTGCACTGGTGTAAGTGCTGACATAATTAGGAGCTGATCATCTGTGCGGTGGTGTAGCCTATGTTCTTCAACTTCATTTTTCCAAGAACTGTGCATCAGTTAATATTGGTAGTTCTGAATGTATTTGTGTAAGGACAAATGGCTTCAGCTGCCTTTAGCTTGATTGATTGGATTGACAGGTTTCTGACAATGCAATATGTACTCAATTTTCACTACTTTCTCATTAAAGTAGCTTTAATAACAGTGGCAACACTAATGCTTTATACCTGGCAGGGATCTCAAAAAAGATGATTTTGTAGTATACTCTGTGTGTAATACAGCAGAGTTGGAGAGAACAATGTTGTACAAAACAAGAACAGTAGAAATGGTTCATTATCAAGATGAGACTAATTGGCATCTGTTGGAAAACAAAGGCCTCTACCTTGTAAAGAACATGGAACTTTGTCTTCTGTGCACCTTTGCACACTCAGCATGAGTCGTTGCACACCTGTGTCTGGGCTTTTGAAAAGCCTGCAAAATTTCCATTGAAGGCTACTGCACAGGTGCAAGAAATGCTGAAACTGAGAAGAGTTTTAAGTGTTAGTAAAAATAGATCTGTATCTCCGTCTCTGTGGAAGTTTGTTACTTGTTGTCTCCATTGCGTTATGTCCCTGCTGCATGTACTCATTAAGAAAGAACAACAAAGAGATTTTCCAGTGATGTTTATGAAGTTCTGGTGGGGATGGATATCCTAAGGTAAGAGCCACCCTTGCTTGTTCATACAGAGGAGACAACTTATTCTTTCCCTGTGAACATTTTTGTTTGTGCACATAACTGTGCTTCTTACGAGGACCGAGAGGTCTTGTGCTTTGTCTTTACCCTTTTTTTATTAGTTGTGGTCTTCTAGGTGGTAAGCCACTGACTGCAGCTCCTGGAGGTGATGAGCAGAAACATACGTCAGTTGAGATTTGTGCAAAATCTTAAATGCTGTTCAAGTGTTGTGGGGTTTTTCTTCTCTTCTATCATGCTTTGCCCGAATATCTTTTTCTTCTA
This sequence comes from Theristicus caerulescens, assembly GCA_020745775.1. Classification (NCBI taxonomy): domain Eukaryota; kingdom Metazoa; phylum Chordata; class Aves; order Pelecaniformes; family Threskiornithidae; genus Theristicus; species Theristicus caerulescens. The sequence goes on along the minus strand of CM036564.1, from coordinate 47,017,763 downwards.
AGGCTGTAAATCACATGCAAAATACTATAGAATCTGAGTAGCATCCTTTAGGCAACCGCTGCATGAAGAAAAGAATGTGCTGATTTGATCTTAGTTAGAGGGTCAATCAAGAGTAAACTGGGCTAAACCATCTTTTAATAACGTTTGTTACCATCCTGGAACTAAAACTACAGGAACGTTTCCATTCTATTCTGTTACGCGTAATTCCTGGAAACGGTCACACTTGGGCTTGCAGCTCACCTTTAATTTCCCAGGCTTGACAGTTGTTCTGGCTTTTCAAGACGAACAAAATGTTCTGCTGTTGTGAAAAGAGGATGTGTTTCTTAACCACTTTATTAAATATGTACTGTTTGAAAGAAGGGGAAGCTGAAAGTCAAAATTTGGCTTGGAAGTAGACTCAGAAAATGCTTTGAGTGTTCAAACAATTACTGCTTTTTATTTGGCAGAGTTTGAAGCTCTAGGGGAAAGTTAGTATGTAGTGAAATTTATCCAGTCTCTTACAATGCTCAAAGTGAAGGTACCATTTGGTTGTACTGTAACTTGTTTAATTACACTGCAAGGTCCAGTTCTCTGAATTACTCCAGTGTAATTGGGATGTGTTTCCCGATGTCAGGGGAATGTCAGCCTAGTGGTGTTTTGGTCTGGAAGAGACAGCTTTCGGTTCTTCTTTAGCTTAGTTTACTAGCTAACCTTTAATTCTCTGTGGTTCACAACCCTTACCTATTAGTCTTCCTGCCAGAATAAATGTTGCTACTCCTGCTTTTGCGATGCAAAAATGCAGAGCTAGAAGAGGTGTATAGCAGAGCAGTGAAGATCTACTTAAAAGGCTTAGGACATAGCTGGCATTTTAATGCAGTACAGCTACTTTCCCTGTAAAACTTGTGATGGAAAAAGTCTATGCAAAAAGCTTTTAAAGAAGATTCAAAATGCCCTTTTTTTTTTTTAAATTATATATCATTAATGTCCTCTCTGAGAGACTTGTGCTATGTTTTTAACAAATGGTCTCCTTCACTTCTGGGAGTCTAATGAATCCTGGAGCTGCACAGTGGGAGTCTGACAGACTAGAAGTTGCATTAAACAGCTTTGGGTTTTTATTGAAAACATTGTCCTTGGTTCAAAAGGAAGGTAATTATTCTGCCCTGGAATGATAGCAGCCCCTCCTTTATTGACAGGACACCATCTGGTTGTGATAAATTACATGGCTCTGGCAAGGCTGCAGCTTTTTGGTAGCAATGGATGACTTAGAGGCTTCATGTCCAGATGGGTAGAAAATAAGAAATATATATTGTTTATGGAAGTGACATACTTCCCTGTTATTTGTCACAAAGCTTTTGCTTCTTTTTATGTCTGTTAGATGTACCTCTAAAGGAAAATTTCAGAAAGCAAGATAGTGCATGGGGTTTCTCAGGAGCTGATTCTTGCTGCAAGTTCAATTCCACTAATCTGTTGAAGGAGAGCTTGGAAAACTGACAATAGAAACTCTGAATATTTCAGGTGTAATTGGCACCATTTATTGTACTTTACCACCCAAGGACTGTTACTGTAGTTCTCACCTTGCAGTAAGAACAGTGCAAATTATTAAAGGGGTTTTCTGAAGGAGTGGTTGTACTTAAACTTGTTAGTTGCTGTAGCTTCAGGGAGGTAGGTTCCTTTTCTGAAAACTTGCCAAGTAATCAGTTTGCATCTATAAGTAAAAGTTCAGAGTGGTGTTAGGTAGTTTGCTAACTAATTGGTCCTTCTGGCAACTACTTTTTTCTTGCTGTCCCAGCCAAAGTAGTATCATTTCCTCTAACCTGCCTAATCATATGATACATTCAGGCTCAGTTTTGTGCTCTGACAAAAAAAAAAAAATCTGAGCCAATGATGATTGTTAAACAGAAATGTCCACAAGAGTCTTGGAGGGGAAAGGCAGCTTTGGTTCTCATAATACCTAAATTATAACTCCACTCCAAGACAAGTTTAAGTACTTGAGAGTAGAACATACTGAATGTGACTTACTGTAGTGTCTGATTTGTTCAGAATGTTGTCTGCTCTCTGCTTCCAGATTTTCTTTTATTTTGGAACACGATTCTAAATTCCCTTGCCACACATTACTGCTTTTGCTTTAAAAATTTCCTCAATTTGTTGTTTTTATTTGCTTGAAAAAAATAATCACAGCAACACCACGATGAAGCTTATTCTTGCCAAGTTCTTTTGATACCTTTTGTGCAGCTAACTGCCGCAGAGGGAAGTGTCATCAACTAACTCTGCAAAACATTTTAGTCTTTCTTACTTGGGCAGAGGTAGCAGCAATACCACTTGTTACTAGTTCTTACTTTCCTACCACTTCTATTTTTAGAGCTGGAGTCCTTGCAGTTATATTTGCACAGTGTGGCATGAATAACATTTATCTTAGATTTAGATGTAAAGAGGAAACACTTTGAACCTGGTTTTGCTATGCTTGTTATTTCTGTGGCTAGGCAGTTTGGACATTCATGTGGGGATTGGCCACAGGTTAAAATAACTCTGAAGCCATGTTGAGTTGTTACTAAAATTCAGTCAGGCATTTTATGTATAATGAGCAAAGTGCCCTGGCAAGTTTGACTCATTCTTTGGCTGCCAGGGTACATAGGAAGCGGATGTGTATTATTCTGGGTTTTGGCAGCTTGGGCCTTCACCTTTTGCAGGCAAAATACCTCAGCAGCTTCAAGCCATTTAGGCTTGATGTCCCATATCTATAATGTTAATGAGCAAAAGTTGCAAAGTGCTCATTATTATTAGTCTCTCAAACTGATAGACTTGAAATTTCATCCTCTATTATGGGAGGCAGCTAAAAGTACAAGGTAGAACTGAATTAATGTGGGTAATTTCAGCTGTTTTCTGCATCTGCTAAATGATAACTTTTTGATAATTTTAGGATTTATCAAAGAGGGAAGGAGTTTCTGAAAACTGAAACTGTGAGGGTGGTCAAATGTTGGAACAGGCTGCCCATAGAGGTTGTGGAGTCTCTGTCTGTGGAGACAGTCAAAACCCAACTGGACACAGTTCTGGGCAACCTGCTATAGCTGACCCTGCTTGAGCAGGCGGATTGAACTGGCTGATTTCAAGACATCTCTTCCAACCTAAAGGATTTTGTGAAAAGTGAAAGTGGTACCTCCTACAGCAGTAACACCCTATTTTCAGCATTTTGGGACATGTCATATTTTTACACAGAGAATAATAAACCTGTAGAGAATAATAAACCTGTAGAGCTGCTTTTACATTCCACAAATGCCTTTTCCAGTGCTGTTGGATCATAGGGAAAGGGCCAGAGTGGATGTTTCCAGAGTTATTGTCTGTGCACGATGCATCCTAGAATGACCTCATTGCATTGACACCTCTTAATGATATCAATTCCTGCTGCTTCATAGCTGATTTATGTCTGTTTGCTTGTGCGCATTTCCAACCTGTGGTCAGGGAAGCTGACTTGTCGTCTGACAAGGTTCCTTCTGATGGTCTTTGACAAGCCAATGCAACGTGGCAGTAGCCATCTTACTAGACCTGGGCTGGCAAGGATAATTCTGGTGCCTCATTTCTTGAACAGACCGTAGATCTATTAGGTACTCCCAGATCTGATTGTGCAGAACTCAGAAGCTGTTCATCAAGGCATTGGGAACCTCTCTCTGAGTTGAATGATGCTAATGTCTAGAACACTTATAAAGGATGTGCTAACTGGTAACTAGGCAAGATTCAAGGGGACATTCTTATCTTGCCAAGCAGGCTGTTTTGTCCCATGTACAAGCTGTTACATGTCCCTAGCTCAGCAGTTCTGGAGTAGCTGTTTGGTTACTGTCTTTAAAATCTACCCATTGGCTAGATAGGTTTCTTGCATCTACCTTGGCCACTTATGTCTTCGAGATGCCATTCTCTACATTCAGTCACCCTGTAGTCCTGAAGTACCAAAGCAGTCCAATAAAGGTGTTTCCCCTAGTAAAAAGCTTCTTCTCTAAGTTCCAATTTTCATTCCTACTGTACTTATATGCCTTATCAGGGCAACAGTTAGTTTTTCCTCCCTTCTATGAGGATTACTTTTCTGGTGATCTTCCTACAGAGGAATGACTGACAGCTTTTAGTAGTAGTTTCTTTCTTCCTGATGATGTTTGACTTTCACCCAAGTCATGATATTGTCGTCTTGCATTTTTGGTTTAAGCTTTGTACTTCAGGGCTGAAACTTTACTTTCCCCTATGGAGGGCTATCAAGTCTTGTCCAAGACTTAAGTTTATCAGTGGCTGCAGTCCTTCCACGGACTATTGAGATTGGTTACAGAAGATTCTTCTATAGTAGTGGAAGCACACTCTGCTAAAATACTCTAACATAAACTGAGCTAACTTAAAAATGTCTTTCAGACACCTGCAGATCAGTTGTCTCACGTTTCAGTTCATCAAAATCTCTGCCACTGGTACAGTGTCTAGTAGTGATGCTACATTTGATAAAGCAGCCCTTCATTCATGATGTTTTAGAGTTGGACCCACTGTTGGCTAATTGTAATGACAGGGAGCGCTTGGAGTCTTCTATCCTGTGGATTTGTAGATGTACCCTTCTTAAGGAATGTAAATACTTGATGTGTTATTCTCATGCATAGTAACCTCCCTCTGAGTCCTTAGTAGGTTATCGAATTCTATAGTTGAGAGACTGTAAGGGACACATGTAAGGCTGAACATTAGCCTTGTTTCAGTCACGCTGGAGAAGATGCAGGTTGCTATACCATTGTGCCAACTATAAAGGCAGAAAGTATAAAAGTTGATTACTGATGATGTATGTGCACCCAGAAGATTAAACGTACATGCGGACAAAATAATTAAAGAATTGAGTTATTAGGAAGTAATTTTCCTTCTTGTAACCTTAACAAGTTTCACTGTGCAAAACCTTTTTAGCCATTCTTGCTCTGGACTGAACTCTGGCTTGTTAGACACTTCCCACTGCTGCCTCCATGGGTAGGAGCTGTAGAGTAGTTTGGATGTGCTTTTAACCACTGAGATATCTAGTTCAACTATATGCAGAAATAAGTAAGTGGTGGTGGTAGGCAGCCCTTAAGTTCTGAATTGCCTGGCTGGTGTGATCTGCCATGTGGTAGCTCAGTAAAACTTTATAGCTGGAGGAATGCCAGTGTGCTGCCTTTCTACTCCCAGAGCTCCACTGTTAGCCAGTGCTGCTTTGTGTTAGCTGTTCGTTTGTACAAAAATCGCACTGGGTCTAGGCAAAACGATAACATTTGTAATCTCAATTTAATAACAATTTCTCAGGTTCAGCATTTATAAACATCTCTAATGGAATTTACTCATTTTATGGATTTGCAACCATTACTAAATGAATCATAGAATCATAGAATGGTTTGGGTTGGAAGGGACCTTAAAGACCATCTGGTTCCAACCCCCCTGCCATGGCCAGAGACATCTTCCACTAGACAAGGTTGCTCAGAGCCCCATCCAACCTGGCCTTGAACACTTTCAGGGATGGGGCATCCACAACTTCTCTGGGCAAAACTTCTCTGCCTTTTACATGCCATGTTTGGGTTTTTGTATTCAGCAAAGGACAGAAAGAAATGAGCCATAGCTGTTAAGGGTCTTTCACTGCGGAGATCCCCAAGAGAATATCCCACAGGGATCTATCTTGTGGTCTTGCTTTTCAACAGATCCATGAGACTGGGAGAGATGGTATAATGTTAGAAACTCCCTTGTCACAGGGACATTGGGCTACATGAATATATTCACCCACTGTTTCAGAAACTGAAGCTTCAGACAACTTTTAGGAAATGAGAGTTTCAATGAGGAGTAACTCATTGAATCTCAGTGGAAGCAAAGCCAGAATGATGTTAATCTGGAAAATTAATTATTTGAAAATTTTATTTCCCCTCTATCGAAGACTTGACTAGTTAGTGTAAAGACCTCCATTGGAACTTGACAATCAGAGAAACCAAGTAGCTTCTTGCTTGGTTTATGCTGGTTTTAGGAGCCAGCATTGGCCAGATTTGAGGCAGGATGGTGCGTTAACCCATCTTTTTTTCTGTGGCTGTGGCGTCAGTAGCATTGTACTGGTTTAGTCTCTATCTCTTTAAAGCTTGAGTTTTCAGGATCTTATAAAAGGGATTTTGCTGTAGAATAGCTGTCTCCTGTAGTTTGATAACCATTGGCTCAGTTTAAATCAATTGGTCTTAATACTGCTTTTACTAACTCCTTAAAATGTTTATTCATGCTCGTCTCTTTTATGCATGTATCTTATTTCAAAGTCTCTCTGCTCACATAATGAAGCCTGCTGGTTGAGACAAAAGATGACTAATCAAATGGTTATAATACTGTCATGGCTGTGCATGGGTGAGCGGCCATTTTAGCTGATTTTATTACCGTGTCATTTTGTAACGTCTTTGTGCCACCATATCGCAGAAAACCTTTGACATGAGCTAAAACTGTTGTGCTCACTGCTGTACAGAGATCGTGACTGCTCTAGAGAACTTACAGTTTAAATGATACACAGATCAGGGCAGTATGAAGAAATCAGACTTATCCTGTTAATACAAATACTATTTTATTGGCTACAACAAGATTGGGCAATACTACCACTGTGATGTTTGGAGCGCATGTGCAGCCTGATCAGTCAAGTTCTTTTGTGGTCACCAACATAGAGTTTCTATTAATAGAATAATAAACTGTGGAACGTGTGTTATTTTCAACAATTAGTAAGATCTTCTGGGAAAGGGTCTGCATTGCGGCCTTTCAATACTTAAAGGGGGCTTATAAGAAAGATGGGGACAGACTTTTTGGTACGGCCTGTTGCAATAGGACAACGGTTAATGGTTTGAAACTAAAAGAGGGTAGATTCAGACTAGATATAAGGAAGAAATTGTTTGTGATGAGGGTGGTGAAACACTGGAACAGGTTGCCCAGAGAGGTGGTAGATGCCCCATCCCTGGAAACATTCAAGGTCAGGTTGGCCGGGGCTCTGAGCAGCCTGATCTAGTTGAAGATGTCCCTGCTCACTGCAGGGGGGTTGGACGAGATGACTTTTAAAGGTCCCTTCCAACCCAAACTATTCTATGATTCTATGATTACACACTCGACCAAAGTTCTTTTAAAACCTCTTTAAGTCAGTATATTTTAAATGGTAGTGCTTTAACAGATCATATCTTTCCAGTCACATCAACAGACATGACCTCTTCATGGTGAGAGCTGCATCTTTTTATGATGAAGTTCATGGTGCGAGCAGACTGCCTTGGAGTTCTCTAAATGCAGCTGGTAGTTGCAAACAAAATCAGAAAGTGCAAACATAAAAATACTCCTCTGGGCTTTGGAATATGCCAAAGGCTTCAGTCTCACCAGTATATATAAACTCAATGAGTACACAATACATGCACCCAACTGTTTTTTGGCATGCCTTTAGACTCCACTGGAACTGTTTAGCTTGATAGCAAATGCAATGACAGATACTTAGTATTAGCATAAATTTTGTTTCTTGGAGACCTTTCAATGCCAAGAACATCAGCCATAATTTTTCTTTTCTCCTTTTTCCATTTCTGAATCTCCTTGGCTTTACTGTTGCCAATTTTTTAAATAAAATTTAACTGTTTTCCTCTCTCCTTTAAAGCACTGAGCATTTTTACCATCACCTCTGCAGTGGCTCCATACTCAGCACCAATGTAATCCAGGCAAATCCCCTGCATACAGTCTTGTTAAAAAGCCATAGGCATGGGGTTAACTCAGAATGGTCATGAGCCAAGCCCTTCACCACTTCTCCTAAAATAAATCGTTGCTAATGCTACTGCCATATGGCCAACGAACATGAGCTCTTAGAGGTCTTTTGATTTCCTCGTTCATGCTTTCAAGTGTGCTGGCTCTTAAACTGGCCTTCTCCTCCCATGTTATTTGTAGTTTATCTCCCGAGCAGCGAACTCGGGAAGCGCGCAAGTGTGTCAGAAGAATAAATAACTTGACTCAGCTGTCCAGTTAGCAGTTCCTTGGTGTCTCCTGGATGAATTAAGCATGGCTCTACCGTGATGCGGTATAGGCCTTTTTTGGGGGGGAGTGCATCCTGACAGCAGGTCGCTGCTGCACAGAGGGAGTCTGCAGCCGCCCTTGCGTACCGCTGTGGACTCCCTCTGTGCAGCAGTGGCCTCTAGTGGAAGATGCTCGGTCCTTCTGGTGACCCCAGTCTCTAGACAGAAAGCCTAAGGACTCTTCCCATAATGGCTCTTCCCATTTCCAAGCTTGTTTTAAACATGGATCCCTCCAGCAGCGCTGTGGAAAAACCCAATGAGTCACTTCTCTCTTCTGACTGTTTGCTAAATACTAGAGTTTGACCTATTAAACAGTAACATAATAGCACTGAGTTAAGGAATTATTCTAATTACTTTAAGTTTTTCATTGTTTTGGCAGGTTCTCTTGGCATTTGCCTGTGTGAGCTGGTGCTTTATAATGTAAAACCGGGGGAATATAGTATTCTGAGCCATACATTTTAATATGTCTCTGTGCAGTCTCGGGTTACATTGTATAATTGTATATAACACTTTTCTGAAGACCTGTAATGAAAATCTGCAGATGGCATCTGAAAGGGAGGGTGTAAAATTCTTACTGCAAATATTGGCAGCAGTGCAGTGCTCACATGTGCAAACTTAGAGGAAGCAGATTGGTACGCGTGAAGACACCTTGTCCCTGGAACTTAAACAATGAGATAGGAAAAGTTTTCTGAAAGATAAGACATCTGTACGTAATGTATAATAAAATTTTCCTTATTAGCTTTTATAGTATGATCTCTCAGAAGAAACCAGTGAAAACTTTGCTTTAAACCTCCCTCTGTTTTTGAGCTGTTGTAAATTACTTTTTTTTTCTTTTGAGGCTGAAAGAATAGGTTGGTGTAGGAGGTGACCTTTCCATTATTGTATAGGTGAGTGCTGCCTTTGGCAGGATTGTGCACGTGAATTGGTCTTGATCCCCCTTTCTGCCTTGGGATGTGAGTCCATGTTATGAGTCTTCTTTCTGATGGATGATGTTACAAGCCTCTTAAAATCAGCTCTGGCAGATATTACCATCCCAGGTCCTTAAACATCTATTACAGCATTTTTAACATCATGCTCTCCCTGTCTCTCTTAGTACAACTTTTCCTTAAAAGGTAAAAGTGTTGGCATTTAATCAACGTTGAACTGGAATTTTGTTCAGTGTTTCAGTGGTTTTTAGTTTAAAATCTCACTCTGCTTTCTCTAGTTTTCAGTTTACTCACTATAGCCCTTAAATAGGTACTACTTTGTTTCAAATCTGACCCTTGTTTCCAGTCAGATATTCTTAAGTCGTGCTTGTCCTTTCTGGTGCTTGGGAAATGTAAAAACATTTTGCTATTTTTTTTTTTCATTGTGCAAATGTTGTTAGAAGTCATGCTTGACTTGTGCTTTTCAGGAGAAGCCTTAAAGAGGGAATTTTCTATATCTTATATGAAAAATATGTTCATGGCAGTAAAAGAGTAGTAGTACTTTTATGCCTTCTCAAAAAAAGAATTGGCTGTTGTGTTTTTTTAATGATGAGGTATTTACAAGTATAGTGTCCAGAAAACAACTTGACTTGTTATGTTAACATTGCAAAAGACCTTCATAAGCCCTCAGGAGGCAACTTAGCTTCTGAAAGCTTAGTGGAGAATCTGTTAAATCAGCAGAAGAATATTGAATTCCTGGTTGAGATGTGAAAAATGCTTGTTTCCAAAACAGAGTGTGCTGAATTATGTCTTCCACTGAAACAGCCAACCAAAAGACAGAAATGCAGGAATAATAAACAGAATGGAAGTATAAGCCTTTGCAAAAACAAGGGAGGTTTAATGTGGAAAAATTTACAAGCTTGAATATATTATAGCATTATTCTGACTTGAAGAAACAAACTTCTAGAGAATGATATATGTAACCAAGTTTTCATCACCAGTTTACTTTGATTTAAACACTTCCAAATGTCCAAAAATACAGGCTTTCTGAAGTAGAAATTATCACTTATTTTCTTCAGTTTGGCCCACTGACAGCAAGGTGTATGGAGAAAAAGCTCTATCCATGCTAATGAAATAGTGCTTTATCTTCACTGTCATTGATGATGGTGCTCTCAGGAAAGCAACCATGAAATGCTGCAGCCTGGTCCATATCCTTTCTGTGTAGGATGTATTTAGCCACCTTATCTTTAGTTTGGGGAGCAGGACAAGATGGCATCAATTTGTTCCCTGTGCCTTCATAATGGATTGTGATTTCTGTGGGTTTTTTTCTGTTTTCAGTGATGGTTGGCTTTTAATTATGTACATGTCTGGTAAAAATCTTACTAAGCTTGCATGGTCAAGGATTTCCATAAAATTGGGTTGTAGGTTGGTCATGTCATTTGGGAACAATGGTGGATGCTACAGAACATACCCTTTCCACAAGCTTTTTTTTATTCCACACAAGAATATGGAGGCTCGGTTGTTACTTAAGTAACTAGCAACAATCAGTAAACATTACTGCTCAGGTTATAAAATGTCTTTCAGCATTGTTTCGTGAAAAAGTAGGTTGAGGTCTGCTGCTTTGATGTCCTTTCACATACATGCGTGCACGTGTACATGCGCGCAGAGCTACCATAATCCGCATGAGCACTTAGTTGACCAAGTACCTTCTTTTAGTTAGCTTGATTTTTATTTTTATTTTTCTTCTTCTAAGAAAGACCAAAAAATTAACTTGTTTAGTCTTGGGAAAGCATTTTTACAAGGGAGGGAAAAGGTTTATTAGATTCCCTAGATTGTGGCTGTCAGGAGGGGAGAGGACAAGAAACCTGTCCAGGTAAGCAGTCCTACAAAACCGATAGCCCTCCTAGCAAAGTATTCCTGCTGAGGTCATGCTAACATCGGTAAAGCTGTGGTATTTATCAAGGTAAACTTATTGCTGGATAAATCCCTTCCTTGACTGAAAAAAGTTATACCAAGAGAAATGATTGTGCCTCAAATTAAGGATGGCACATCTGTCAGTAGCTGATACAATGCTTCTCACCTCCAACACCTCTGCACTGGCAAGGGTGTATAAGATGGGACAAGCTTGAAAAACAATGCAAAACAAATTACATTAGAGACTGAAAGTAACTCTTGTGCAAAGAATTAATGAGTGTTTTCATCTCAAAGATGCCGTATGGATCTGATATTAAGATTAACTTGCCCTAATCTTCTTTACTACTTGCAGTGATTTAAAAGATGTCTTTAATATGCTCCAGCCAATCTTCTTAACAAAACCTACTTCTTGTTAGATACATACTGAATCTTATCAGAGGCAGCATGCTACAATCAGAGTACATCTTCACAAGTTCTCACAGAATTCTTAACAAATCTCTGCTAGTAAATGTTTTAATTTCATTGATCGCATCATGAAAACTGGAACTGTGGGCGTTCCATTATGTTACAGCATTAGCTGTTATTGAGAGACTGAGTAATTGGGGCAATAAATATGTATCACAAGTGGAACGATTCTGCACGTACTGAATAGCAATCTATTCATATCAAGAGTTTTCTTTTATTCTAAATTTTTCATTTAACCAAAACCCAAAGATGCTAACCTTCAACTGGTATGTGAGAGAAAGGTGTGAAATTGCTCAGTTAGCCTCATTGTCCGTGTTGGCAACAGAAAAAAATAGGTTAAATTAAGACACCAAGATTAAAGCTCTGATGTTTTAATAGCTACAGGATCAGTTAATGAAAGAAAATACAGTAACTTCATCATAGCTATCGAATGTGAACTGATGTTTGTTGACCAACAAGAGCTATATTGCAGCTTGTGCATACAGTTAACAGTTTCGCTGCTTAGGAACCATTTTTAAAGATGTGTCCTGCTATGTAAAAAATGTAAACATAAAGCTTCCTTTGTGTTGCATCAAGTAACTTTGTTTTAGATCCAGGTGACAGTGATCCCTAGTGTGACAAGCAGATAAAATCCTGCTTGTGTTTTTTTGCCCGTCTGAAGTTGGTTTGCCCCTCTGGAGTTCAGTGTCAGTCGGTAGTCTGTTTGTGTACAATGCAACATGCCTTTTATTTCTCAAAAAGCCTTGCTGATGAAGTGTTGCACTGTTTAGAAGGACAGATTTCTGATTGCTCTCCAATTACTGCCTAGAGATCACAAGAGGGAGGAAAAACAAATACATCCTGGTTGAACTAAAGTTTCTTTTGAGTCCAATACCATCTATGATAACTTATTCATCAGCCTTAATAGAGGACAGGAACGTTACAAATATTAGATCTTTGTGGCAGAGTAACTTCCAGAAATTCTAGGCCTTCTTTGTTCTTTGTAGAGATGATTTTTTTAACGTGGACTAGAGAAGTTACACAGATCTCAGCTCTAAGAAGTGTCTGGTTTTCTATTTTTTTTTTTTTTCAAAGACTAAGTTCATCCTGGCCTTGCAAAAATTTTTAACTGCTGAGCAATTGCTGTGTATTTATTAAACTGCCTTTTGCAAATAAGGGTTGTCTGAGAATCCTTGCAGTATTTGGACTGTTAGTTTAAGCATGAACTTCTATGATGTCAAGAGCAGCAAGGCTAGATACAGGTGAGTTTCTCTGTTCATGTGCCTCATTGATAAACTCATTGCAAGAGGAGTTTAGATTTGGTGTGGTGGAATGTGCAGCCCCCTTTTTATCCTGCAGATAACTATGGTAAGTATCAACTTAATTTCTGTTTTGGAAGAAATTTGCTTAAATAGATAATGTTTTCACTGTAACTTCTGTCTTTCTGAGCAATATGACCTTTAAAGCAGAGACCTTCACAAGTGATGAAGTATCGTTCTTTTAGCCTGTGGAAATCTGTCCTGGCAGAGATACTAATTTACTTTCCACTAGGGCTGTGGGGAATATGTATCTCATGTGCCTTTAGATTCATAATGGAGTGCTTTCTCTAGGGTGCTGGAATTTTTTTTTCCCAGGGAGATGCTAGCTGCATTTTTTTTTTAAAGAATATTGCTTGCCTTATATATTTGTAAGACTTGATATGGTAAAATGTCAGAAAAGAGAAATATTGTCCCTCGGCACAAATCTAGAAACACCATCTTTTGAAGCTTGTTTAGAAGTGGGCAAAAGTTCACTGTTCATATTGGAAGGTATGTGCTAAGTATTGGAAGAATGGTAAAAATACTATAGTCGATCAGCCGTTACTTACTGTATGGGTTCAGCTGGGGGTACTGAACGCTTCTGCTGCAGAAACTCTAAAGCCTGACCTGTCTGTTGTGTTAAGCCTAGAGTGAAGTTGCTTAGGGTTTATAAATGCAAAAGCCTATATTTGGCATTCTTGGCCATGTAGAGTAGATAACAACCATGATGTCACGAGCAATGCCTTAGAGCAAAGGTTTGAGAGGAGCTCTGGGTGACTTCCTCGGCAAAGCTGCTGCTGATCTGGGAGTTCACACTTGATTATTAGCACCTGGGGTAGGAGATCTGCAACCTGTACCACATATTCTGCGCTCAAGGTGTACAGTAAAACAAATGTTGGTATGAAAATGAGCAATGCCTGTTATCTTGGACTGGTATAAAGTTATGTCAAATAAAAGCACGTTCCTCTTCTCAAACTGTCAGCTGTCAGCCCATCTTAGCTATCCAACCAGAGACAATTGTTGCATTTCTTTTCTCTGTTCTTTTTTCTTTCTCTGCTGAGTCCACACAGCTACAGCTCTGAGCTGAGGCTGGTAAAGGGAGAGTGTTTCTCCCCTTTAGGTAGCATGTGACCTTTACTTCTGATACAACAGCAGCATGTGCTTTAGGGGATACATGTGGGCTTTAGACTAAATGATGCCCAGGCTGCTACAAGCAAGGAAGTGTTTTACTAAATTGCAAGAGCAATCTTGTTACGACTGCAGTAAACTTGCAAAAGGGTAAAAAAAAAAAAAAAAGCAAAGGAGGAGTTATTAGTTAATCCTCTAATTCTAGTGTAGGTCTGTCAGTAGCTGGTTTAAGCCATTTACAGGACCGGTAAGGGACTTCAGATCAGTTGCTCTGATAAGGGGTTTTAGTTTTCTAGCCTTTTGAAGAACTCAGTTCCAGTAATCCTCCCTTTCTTCCTTCCCTGAAGGTCACCACATTCCAGTTTCCTAGATGAAAGGATGTTACCAGAATCATTGCACAACTCCTATGCGAGAACAATTGGCAGGGTGGTGTCTGAGCCAGCCTTTTTTACGTGGTCTTAAAAATGAAGCTGCATCCTGCCAAGAAAGCCAGCTGCTGGAGAATTGCTGCAGCCCTGGCAGTCTTTCTAGGCCCACAGTTGAGCAGATGTGGACAGAGCTCTGAGCTTCAGAAGATGTTTGGGCTGGGAAGGGATTTTGAGGTCCTGTCTGAATGCTCAAGCACTGTTTGGGTACAAGTGGAATTAGCAGTGGTACCTAGACACTGCTGTCTCCACGTACTGCTCGGTTTGTCTTTGTGGTCCCAGAAACCATGGTAAAGCTGTAGTAGCCGTTAACAGCCTGCTACACTAGTGTGTACCAGTGGGGCTGAGCCAGCAAGTGTTAACAGAGCTGAACAGCACATGTATGCTTGTTGCATAATATTGTAAACCCTGTTTAGTTAGCATGTGGCATCACTCTTCAAGTGCAGGATTTTGTAGTGGAATAGGAGACTAAATATGTTGAAGTGCAGAGGAGAGTGGTTGCACAAGATGTAGGAAGAAGGGAAAGCAGAGGACAAGGAGCCTGTGCCCAGTGCTTGTTCGATTCCTGGTGCTTTGCTTCACTGTGACTACAGTTCTCTTCAGAAGATGGTAATGACCTGTGGTTGATAGTGGGAAGACACTACTGAATATTTTTTCAAGTTCTTGGTAATATTGTTGTAGCCATGGTGACAAGTTTTTAGAGAGGTAATAATTTCATTAAATTGGTTCTGGAGCGAAGTAAAAGCTGATGGGCTTTTGAGACCCAGAAGCCTGAAGAAGGGAAGAATCTTCCACATCTGTCAGTTGCTGTAGTAGGTGATTTACGTCTGTGTAGAGAACTGAAGGACTTGCACATGAAACTTATTTACATCTCAAAGCATTCTTTAATCTATAGGGACAAATCTAGAATCATAAACTCTTTTTATGGGAAAGAGTTGAAGGAAGACTGTGAAGCGGTTGCCAACTACAAATTAAGGTTGCTCTTTAATCTTTAGCCTGGAAGGCTCCCAACAACTTGGAAAAGGGTGTGAATGTGTAGAGGGGAAAACTGTAAAGGTGCTGAAGTTCCTTCTGCTTGAAGCAGTGTAAAGTCCATGCTTTGTGGGAGCGTGGAGAGAATGTATGTATGGGAGAAGGTGCATTCCTGGTTGTGTGAGAGGGGCTGATCACAGCGGTTGTATCCAGCTGCGTACATTACCTTACTACTCTCATAGTGGTGAAATCTCGTGTATTTTGATGGGATTGTACATTACTGACTTGAAATGTTGTCAGAAGTTGCGCATTTCTATATAGGAGACATGCGGATGCAGCTTTCTCAGAAGGTACCATAGTAGCTTTTTTCTGCATGTAGATTGCTCTGGACACTTGTGGTTTTATTGATGGTTTCAACGTAGAAATGCAAGTAGTGGCTTTTGACCCACTATCTGTAGTATCTTGCAGTAGGTCTGTTTCTTTTTATTTTATTGGGCTTTTTGGTTTTTTCAACTTCACTTTGCAGTCTGGGGTATTTAAAATAACCAAATAATTGGTCTGAAAACATAAGAGAAAGCTGGGTCTCCACTAGAGGATCTGATCTGATGTGAGCCAATTAAAAAGTAAGTTTCATAAGCACAAGATGCCTTTGTGTTTTACTGAAATCTCACTGCTTTTGGGGGAAGAGGAATTAAGCTTCTGCAGAAACTCTGGGGGAGAAAAGATTAAGAAATAATGCTGTTAATGGAGGAGAAGAGATGTCTTAAATGGCAGTGAATGCTGTTAAAAATACCAGCTCCTACCCACTAATGATAGGCCAAGTTTTGCAAACTTAACAGGTTTCATCCTTTTTTCTCAGGCTTTGCCTTTGATGGGATTTTGCCTTTGATTGCATGGTTGTGGGTGGAATGTCTGATACTCTTGGCTACAAAAACTATATAGGTTCTTAAAATTACATTTGTTCTGGCCTGGAGCAGAGCTACGTGGGTGTTGGATGTTTCCTTGAGACCTGGCATTCCTTTTGGTTAATCACCTTATGTTATCTACAATGTTAAAGGAAGACGATTAATATCTAGCAGCTGACTTCACTATGTGGCATAGATCCGCACTGCTGTAGATCTAATGCTTCAGTGTATGAATCACCCATCTGGTGAAGGCAGTGTTTGGATAATCAATTATAACCAGAAATATACTCTGTGGACCAGAGACAAGTAATTATAATTGTTACTTATTATAGTCTCATCAGTGGCATAGTGCTTAATCTCTTAAGCACATTAGAGTATTAGTTGATCAGAAATGCATTATCATCTGTTTAGGTGAGATGATGTGGATCTTTTTCTGGGCAATACAGAAACGTAGTACACTGTGCTAGGCTAGAATTTAATTAGCTGATAAATAGGTTGCCCTATGCATATCTGAATATCTGGAATATTTAAATTATATTAGCTGTCTAATGTCCTGTATACTAATTTTGACAAATGTCAAAAAAAAAATCCATAGAGAATTGTCTGAATACATGATAAATTGGCTGCTGCTGCTTATGCGAAGTGAGCTGGATTATCAGAAGTAATCGGTTTAATCTAAACCCAGCTCACTTTAACTGAAAAAGATTAGGGAGCAGCCACATGATCAGTTCAGCAAGCAGATCTAAGGAGGAAAGTAGTAATTTCCATTAATACAGACAAGTAGGATAAAAGATGGTGAACAGCCCCAGCTGATTCAATAGTTCCTCTTTAATTATTCAAAGTGTAAGCACACTCTTCTTCAAGATGCAGTTACCAGTGAATTTTGAGCAAATTTTGAATCTTATTTAAACGTGGGTAACTGCCTTGTTTTGCCAGGTACCTCTTGATTAAAAACCTGATATGGAAAAAACTAGGGGTGCTCGGACTCGATGGTTGTGCCTGTCTTAGTCCATTCAGGTACAGCCTTGTCAGAAAATGAGTGATTAATCTCAGTTACATGAGGGGGAAGAAACTGCGAATTCTAGTTTGCATTTAATTTTAGCACTTCCATAAGTACAAGCGGTACATTCATAGTTTGTACTTTAGCCAGAGATCCTGTGTTGCAGTTACCCATGTGACTTATGACTGATGACTGTTGTGTTCACGGTCTTCATTTCTTTTCTAGGGAAAGCACGTGTGCAGCAGCTAGCAGAGAACACGAGATATTTCAGGAGACGACTGAAAGAGATGGGCTTTATCATCTATGGAAATGAAGATTCCCCTGTTGTGCCTCTGATGCTGTACATGCCAGCAAAAATTGGGTAGGTTTAACAGGGTATCTTCTCAACCATCTTCTTTAAAGCTGGGATGGTACAAGAATATTAAGACTTTTCTAAAGGTAAGAAAAGACTGGTTTGATTTTTTGCTTTTATGGTCATTCCCGAGTCTTATAAAACATGGAAACTTCCTAAAAGTGATCTTGAGAAAATTGAGGCTTGTAGCTTGGGGCAGTGAGAAAGCACTTCAGGAAAGCAATTTTACCACTACCTGCCATGTTTTAAAAGTCCGGTTTTGTTTTGGTTTTTTCATTTTATTTATATGTAAAGTGCATATATGTGCTAAAGAGAAGCTGAAATTGAATGGAAATTAACATTAAAACTCACTGGAGGAATCTCTCAACCAGCTCCTGGATCAGAAGGATCCAGGATCAACATTTGCACAGATGAACTCTGAAAATTAAAAAAAGAATAAGCAGGGGGCCGGGACATGATGGGACACAACAACCTGTATTTGATGAATCCCAAGTTTTTTAAGAGGTCTGGATTTAATAGCTCAGATATTGTTATTGTAAATACTAATAGAACTGTAACGCATAGCTTTATAAATGCTTATGGACTTGTGGGCTGCTGTGTGGATAATTAAGGCTAAAATTCTGCAAGCAGGATATAATGTATATATTAAAAATTTTTGCAACATAAACAAAAGCCTGATTTCAAGGACAACTGGGTTTGATAGCTGCTTTTCAGTGTCCGTGTATAATGCAGTGCTCAACCAGCACTTTCAAATTTGGAAAGCAGAGCTTAATTTTAAGCCATACCGAACATCTCTAGTGCTCTTCTAGCTCAGTTAAGCTTCAGTCTGGCTAAGCACTGTGGTTCTGTGAGGGAACAAACATCATCTAGCACTCTGCATGAAGCTAGATACAGTCTTCCTCCACGCTTCTCAGTATAACCAAATTTAAAAGGCCTGTACCTTTATGGGTGCTGTAGAGTCTGCAGTGTGTGCCATCCAGCACACAGAGGCATACTGTTTCTACCGCCCAGCTGCTCTACCAGTCAATACAATCTTTTCCCTGGAAATGTTCATGGAAATATTTATTAACTGAGCAGTTGGGCCAGTAACTTACTTAAAAATGAGCAAGAACACAGAGCTCTGATGAGAGTTGACCCTTAGGATCTACATCAGATCTACTTCATCCCTTCTTTGTCTCTTGTAGTCTGTTTTTAAAATAGTTTGAGAGTACTAAATGGATACAAAATGAAGTGTATTGGGATGCACCTATTTATGCAGAAAATAGTTGTAGCAGAAGTAAAAGGCAGAAAATTTAAAAGCCTAGTAAAAGGAAGTTATTTTTATACATCCTTATAAGCCTCTTAATTTCATTGCTACTTCTCAAGACAAGGTCAGTTCAAAGAGAATTAACCATTTTCTGTGGCCTGTAGAAACACCTGCAATTGCACTGCCATTACGGAAAGGATCTAGATCTTCATGCCTCTTATCGCATAAGTCACAGCCACTAATTTCTTTAATCCCCATAAGAATTTGTTTTGCTGAAGATACTGCATGACAATTGCATGAGGGTTTTGCACCTTCCTTAATATTTGGTATCAGATTAGATGATCTCAATTTACTGTGGCAATTCAATGGTTCACATGATAGGCACTTAAAAAGTGGTACATTCTGCAACACCATAATGTACTTTAGTTGAATTAAATTGGTGAAAACAAACCATCTTGAAACTGCAGAGGCATCTGCTTTGAGGGAATTGCAGCATGAGGGATTCCTTGTATAGTCAAACTTCTGAGCCAAAATCCCTGTTTCCTATCAGAAAGATTTCCAAGCTTAGGTTACAAATCCCTTTAGAAACAGCCTGCTAAAAGACCAGTCTCTGCCACATATTAATCTTTCAGTTTTGTTAGAACCTGATACAGTGAAACCTTTTGAGGAGGACCACCTTGGGATTGAATTAAAAAAAAAAAAGGCTTTTGTGAACGGGCATTCTGCCTCTAAAAGAAAGCACTGGAAGCTCCAAATTGTTGTCTTGCAGGCTTGGTTCAACAAAGGCCTATATGGGTTAACAACTGAGAACCTTCACGCTGCTGCTGCTTTGCTTCCACTGGTATCATTCTGACAATCTTCCCTGTTCTCTCTGGCAGTGCGTTTGGGCGTGAGATGCTGAAGCGGAACATCGGTGTTGTGGTTGTGGGCTTCCCTGCCACCCCTATCATCGAGTCCAGAGCCAGATTCTGTTTGTCTGCAGCTCATACCAAAGAGATGCTTGATACGGTAAGTGTCTCATCTTGTCTTCCTTTTGCTCATGCCTTCTATAAACAGATACAACAATTGTCTATTTTTTGTAGACTGGTTCAATGTTTGGTACACAAACTAGTTGAACCTAATGTTCAAAGCCTCGTGTAGTAGAGTTGGCAATGACTCCATCTCTCTTCCTTGCTTCAACAATGCAGAATAGCTGCCTACAGTAAATGTTGGGGACTTTCTTTTCCTATTTTAAATGATGTGAGAGAGACAGTCTCTTTCCTTCCAGACAATGCTTTTTCCCCTCTTAAGAGGCTCTGCCTTCCACTGAATCTTTTAGAAGGAAAAAGTTCTGCTTATTCTGATCCTAGATGCAGAAGGTAAGAAAAAAAAAAAAGCCTGAGAACCTCCAAAACTTTTATATTCCTCTCAGAAGCAAGTGCAAATCTCAGCACATGATTACCAGTGAGAATTTTTATTCCAAAGATTACTATTCCAGTTCTTGTTTACAGCTTCAGAACACTGTACCTTAAATGATGCTGTCCTAAATGAGTCTGTGCCATGTGCAATGCCCTACTGACTCCTGTCTGCACTAAGTGTGTTCCAGTAGGAATGGAGGTCCCCTCTAAGGAGGCTTGCATCACAGTTAGGAGATGCTGCCTTAAAAATTAAGGATGGAAGTTACTCTCTGACTAATGTAGTTGAAAGGGGATTATATGAATAAGCCTGACTATCCTTATTATGTTTCGGTGTGGTAACTACATTCATTTTTGAGTCTTCTGAATAATCTTCATTGAACATCTACATGGGCTGTCTTAGGCTCTGTCAAAGTTGTCCACTGTATTTATTTCCCCACTTTGCTGTTCTGTGACTCAGAACCTCAGCTAGGTTGAGTCATGACCTTGGACTTCAGGAGAGTAGACTCTGTCCCGTTCAGAGACCTGCTTGAAAGAATCCCATAGGATACAGCCCCGAAGAGAGGAGGTGCCCAGGACAGCTGGTTGATTTCTCCTGCCCTGAAGAATGGTCCACCCTGACTTAGAGGAGAGCAAATGTAGTGGGAAGCCTGCACAGATGAACAAACCAACAAAAACATAAAATGGAAGCATATAAGAGGTGCAGGCAGGGACAGGTGACCCAGGAGGAATAGAGACACGGTCTTGAGCATGCAGGGATGGGATCAGGAAAGCCAAAGCCCACCTGGAGCTGAGTCTCAAAGGACATGAAATGCAGCAGGCAGGGCTTTTATGGGGATGTTAGTAGCAAAAGGAAGAGTAGAGAAAATGTGGGGCTGCTGCTGAATGGCATAGGGATCAGGTGATAAATGGCATGCAAGAGGCCCGGATACTCAGTGCCCTTGCTGCCTCAGTCTTTTACTGATGAGACTTGCCTTCAGGAATCCTGGGGCCATGAGGGCAGTGAAAAATATGGAGCAATGAAGACTTATCCTTGGTGTGAAGGAGGATCAAATAAGGGAACATTTAAACAAACTGAACATACACAAGTCCATGGGACCTGATGGGATGCACCCACAAGTGTTGAGGGAGCTGGCTGTCGCTGCAAGGCCACTCTTGATAATCATCTTTGGAAGGTCATGGTGATTGGGGGAGATTCCCGAGGACTGGAAGAAAGCAAATGTCACCACTGACTTCAAGAAGAGCAAGAAGTGTTATCTTAGGAACTGCAGGTTGAGAAGCTTCACCTTGATCCTTGAGAAGATGGTGGAGAAAAAAAGTCCTTGAAACTATTTTCAAACATTTAGTGGACAAGAAGGTGATTGGGAGTAGTCATCATGGAGTTATGAAGGCAAAATCATGCCCAGTGTCCAGATATGATCAGGTGGTAACACTTCAATACATGAACAGCAAATGGAATGTATAAACAGATACTTATTAATGTCTTGTCAAAAAAAAGATTCAAACTTTTCACACTTCACTGCCACAGAACTTTCAGATCAACAGCTGAAAATGGCTCTTTTTTATTTCAGTTTTGTTAGGAAAAATAGTAAGGCAGTGGTGTGTGCAGTTTGGTAATGTACATTTAGTGTCATTTTGTATCAGTTAAATAACCTGCCATGTATCTGTGGTGCTGTACTTGCTGCTTCTGAGTTGTTTCTGCCTTGTAAGACCTGAGAGATTCTGCCCTGATACTCCAACAGCAGACTGCTTAAGGAGTTCCTTCCCAGCTACTTGTCCTGCTACTCTTCCTGTAATTATCCCAATTCAGTTGTTTCTGTTCCAAATAAAAATGCTGAAACAGTGTGTTTGGAGAAGGCCCTCTCCTTCCCTTTCTTTCTCCCTGTATAAAATGAATAGTATCACAGACTTGGCTCAGAGCATGGTCATAGAACAGAGTGCATTGACACAAATGAGGGAGCAGTAAATTCTGGCCAGGTGGACATGGGGGGATGAATGGGAAGGAGGTGGGAGGAAGGAAAAGAAAGAAAACTGAAGTCTCTGAAATCATATTGCTGCAAACTGAGCTACAACTGAAACCGTGCAAACTTGTGCTGGCACTACCTGAGCAATCATGCAGTCTTGCTGTTGGTTAGGTTCTTGGTCTTCTCTCTTAGTGACTAGCTGGAGTCTTCACCATAGCAAGCTGCTTTTGCAGGGTCTATATAAGTATTCTACTTGCTCTCTTCCAAAACCAATCTGTAACTTCTATTACTCTGCTTAAAAAAAGCTCTTTTCCTGTCAATTCACTTACAAGTCTTTCTTTTCAAGTTTTGTGCATTTAACTCTAAAGACTCATTTCTCGATTACCTCTATAGGTGCTAAATGCTCGAAATCAAGGAAATGCTTGTTTAATATATTAGGGCATGTCTGCCTAAGCAAATTAATCCAGGACAAAATGAGGTGTGAACTTTGAAGTGAATGAAGAAATCCTGATTTAGCTCAGTATGTGGAGGCTTTGTTCCAAGTTAGTGTCATCCACTTTAAGGTTCAAAACAGCTGCGTGCTCTGAACCCAGAACATTGGCAAGAGGAGTCAATAAAGAGCAAGTCTTTGTGTCAGTGACTTTGTGTTGTGTTTTCTTGTGATGCAGTGAAAGGGGATTGATTTCAGGCAGCTAATCACTAAGGCAGCCCTCAGATCTGATCCCTCTGCTGAACTGTGGCAACAATATCTGGGACGAAAAAGAACTGAAATGAATACACTTGGAGAGAGCTGGCAGAGAGCTTCTTCAAATCAGCAACAGAGAGGAGAACTTGGTAGCCCATCCATGTCTGCATGGATGCTGACTAGGGCTGTTATGGCATTTTTTTCTAAACAAAATTTATCCAGGTTTGGATCACAGGGAAGAGAAGCTTGTCTTGTAAATGCTGATATTTGTAATGCTTCCTTGTTCTTATTAAATAAACCCACATGACGGGGAACAGTTCTCAGTTACAATTTTAACCGTTTTGTGTAAATAAAACTTCCTTGCCTGAAAATATTTGGCTCAGGATCAGAGTGAAGTCCCTCATAACCTGCATCCCTGTGGGCTGGTGCTTTCTTTTCAGTGATGAAAAATATATTACACTCTCCTGAAGTCAGAGTTCACCAATGCCATTTCCTTTGTAGTCCTTGCTGGTCACATGGTCCTTTTTATTTTAAATTAATAAAATCCTAAATCTGCATTCAAGAATAACAGTTAACAGACTCTTTCAACAGAAATTCAACCTTAAATTGTTTCCATATGGGATCTTTACTTAAAGCTCTGGCAAACTGTGCCCACGCTTTTGTTTTGTTTTGTTTTTACCGAGGTCCAACTTCTGGGTTTGTCGTTTCCCCCAGATTTTAGAGTGGAGAGGTTCTTGCTGCCAGATATAACAAGCATGAGGGGCCATTGTTTAAAGAAACAAAAACTTGAACTATCCATCCAGGAAGGAAAAGCATGTAGGGATATTAACCCCCATCTGCCAACTATTCTCAAGAGACAGGCATTTGACCCAGAACATGTTAAAATTGGAGCATTAATGTTGAATTAGTGGCATTCTGAAGGAATGCTGAATGTACCTATCTGAATAAATTTACAATTCAAGGGAGTGCAGAATGCCAACCTTTGAGTTCAAAAATCACATTGGACTTGGAAGTCAAACTCTGAAATCATTTCTTTGTCACTTGCCTATATAAGATAATTAGTGTCGCCTACTGCTGCAGATTTGTCTGCAGCAAGTGATTTATTTTGTACCTTGCTCCAGGAGTGTTCTGTAGAGAAATGAATTGAAGTTTAGGGTTTGGCTTTTAACAAACCCTATTGTGAACCAGCGTCTTATCAAAAAGATTGCAACATAAAGAAAGTATGATTAACTGAGCCGGGACTTTCCTCATTTCTTACGCTAGCAGATGTTTGATCTCTGGTAAACTTCATAATATTTGCATTCAGGTCAAAACGGTGAAAGGTTTTGTTAGCTCACTAGCAGTGTTCTGGGCCATCAGTTGCCTGAGTGTTGCCTTTGTGGCAACCTCAGTCAGTGGGACTTGCTTTCTAGGGAGAAAATGCTTGGGATCCTACACAGAATAACTTTTTTTCATTCCTTGGATTGGCTGGCAAAAATCTCCCATGCAACGTTGTTTACGATACAGAGCTTGCATCTCTAGTTGTATACGGACAGTGCAAATTAACCAAATGTAGATATAATAAATGGATCAATAGAACTTGTCAGGACAATATTGCAGTTTGCCTTTCGCTATCTTACAATTTAAAAAATACAGCAGGTCAGAGATGGTGTACTAACGTGTTGTTTTCATACTGAATGACAGATAAAGAGGAGTCAAACTTCCATGTATGTTTTTTTTCTGCTTCAGCTTTATTACCTCCAGGAAGGGAGGAACATTGTTCTTGGTTTTACTGTCTATGAATAGTCATGGCTTTTTTGGAGATGACTGTGAAATTTGAGATAGTATTGCTGGATATTACGATCCTGCCTTGGAAGTGGAGTAGTCAGGTGGGTGCAGAGTCACTCTTGGTTAAGTGACCAGTGCTGCTCACTTGGTCTCAAGACTTCTGAATGCTAAAATCAAAACCAAATCCTATGCACCTCTGAAGCTACAGACTTCTAGGACAGTAAAATCTCACGTAAGTAAAATGGCTGTCAGAGTAGTCTGCAGGCATGCAAAAAGGAAGATGTGCTGATAATTTGCTTGCATCTGTCTCCTCTGCTGATCTACTGTGGTCTCTTTCTCAGGCTTTAAAAGAAATCAATGAAGTTGGGGACCTTTTGCAACTGAAATATTCCCGTCACCGTTTGGTACCTCTCTTGGACCGGCCGTTTGACGAGACAACATATGAAGAAACAGAAGACTGAACTCCCTCCGTGTGCCTTGGTGGGAGGGACACACCCCTGGGACACTCCGTGGCACGCAGGCCACAGCGTCCATGAACACCACACTTATGACTGCTTAGCATAAAAGACATTTCCTCACAATACTGAAGTGGCCACATCAGCTCTAAATGGCATTTTGTAAATAGGGAGAGGAGAAAAAAAAGCTTTGATTCCTGTGTCTTCGGGGTCTGGCCCTAGAGGTGCTTGGCTTTATTTTTTCTTGTTGCTTTTTTTATTTATTTGTCTCAGTGAGTTCACAGCAACCAGAGTTGGCTGTAGCTGATCAGCTCAGACTTTGTATGCACCATTAGTCTCCCCAGTGCTGGCTGAGATGTTGTGAGCATGTGTGATGCTGGCATGGCAGCATTTCCAGTGTCACTGCTAGGTGTCTGACCTTCCCAGTAAGGAGTGAGCTGACCTGTCTGGTCTTGGAGACTTCCTAGAGAAACTGTTGATTGCTAACTTTGACATATTTAACAAGACGGATAATCAACCAAAGTTTTTTGTTTTGTTTTGTTTTTTTTCTTTTGCAGTTACTTGTGTTTAAAACTTGAATTTAGCCTTTTTAAAATAAATGTGTTGTTGACACGTCACTGACAGGACCATTGTTCCCAAACATTATTTAGTTTTGTAAGCCACAGGCAGAAGGACTTCTGGGACTCTGGCCTCTTTTCCTTCCCAGTATGGATACCAGATTGTCTCCTGGTTTTGACACTAATTGTCCTTTTGATATAGGGTAAGTGATGGAGAGGGGTTTTGTTAATTTTTTTTTTTTAAATGGGCTGTGTTTTGTCTTCCTTCTGACATACTTCCATTTAAAAAAAAAAAAAAAAGAAAAAGGTGGGTTTAGTGTGTGTTGCTTTCTCATCTTCAGGTTAATTTCTCTTGCTTTAAAATTATCATAAAACCGTGAACAAGTCACTGCTAAGTTCTAGAAGGGTGCTCTTGGGATTGAGTAAACCATAGCAAGCCTTGTGCTTCTTGTGAAGACCAGAACCCCTCGATAAGCAGGCCTATACAATGGATGACTATTAGGAGAACCACTTATTTCATGCAGATCTGTGAAAGACTGATTGCTACCCTTTGCCATGCTACTTCACTGTTTCTTGTCATATATGAGGTGTTCTTCATTGGCCTTGTTGCACAAGGCTTTTATGCAAAGAGTATAGACAGCTTGGATCTTGTATCATACATAACATTTCAGTAGCCAATGAAGTCTCAGTTGGCAGCTGCATGTCTGTGTAGGCCTTCCCTGAAGAGAGGATGTCCTCACAGTTGCATTTAGTTTGAGATCTTTATTCTTTTGCATTTCTGTTACTGTGAGATCAAATTAATGTTCACTGAGCCAGTTGCTGTTAGAACTCTTTATTTGCAAGTTCCACACTGTCTTACTCTGATCAAAGTTTAAAATAGACCTTTGCTCTAGCACACCTTAGAGGTGGTCTGCTACTTACTCATTGCATCTTGAATTCTTCCAGTGAACAGAACAGATCATTGAAGAGGTACCAAAAATTTTATAACAGGAGTCAGTTGCAGTATAGTTTGTATTTGTATTTTATACCTTGGACATGTAGAGTTTCTGCAAAGATAGGAAAGCTTTAACATCATGTCAGTTGGGTTGGGCCAGCTCTTCAGTTTGGCTTAGCATGATGCTTTTTGCAGGTGACTGGGGATTTTTAAACAGATTCTTCATCATAATGCTAAAGCAGAGTGCAGCTCAAAGCTATTTGCCTGGTGCTGCAAAAAAATTATTAAGTTCTTTTATGTTCACTCTGCAACTAACAAGGAAGGAGCGCTTTGGTCACTAGAACCAAGCAGGTCTGCAAATACCTCTGGTGATTTAAAGCAGAATTGGCTTCTATTTTATAGAATATCTATCTTCATGCCTTTATAGATCTTGGTCCCTTTTAATGTAACGGAACTTCAAAACACTGATTCAGTTTTTTACTGTTGCATTTCAGAAACTTAATTAGATGAGAACTAAAATTGACTGTTTCAAAATAGGCCCTGGTAACTGTTTCTGTCTTAGGCCAAAAGTTTATTTCCTCGCCATCTGCACAGTCCAAGAAGTCTGTAACCTGTATGTGCAACTTTGATAGCTATGGAGTAGTCTCATTTGTTCAGCCACAGAGGGAGTAAGCTGCAGTTCCATGAGCTTACTTTCTCACCTGTGTTCTGCCTGGGACTAGCTCTAACATTCCAGCAGATGACCTGCTTTCTGACTTCAAGAAGCTTTACCTCAAAGAATTATCGCTTTTTTTTCTTTCTGGATTGTAGTAGGGAACAAGGGGAGGTTAGTGCAGGAAGCCCTGACTCCAGCCCTGGTCCTGTTGACTTGATCGTGGAACGGTTTAAGATTGAACAAAGCCAACCAACTTGAAGGCATAGACATGGGTCAGTAGGGAACTGTTTTGAGCATTCCCAGATGTACAGCATGCTTGTGTCTGCTGTGTAGTCAAGTCAGTTTGAAACCTGTGATGTATTAAGTTAGAAGTGGGTTATCATAGATTCTACAAGTCTCGAGTCTTAATCTTGTCTCTGGGATTCAGTTTTAGGGCAGTTTGTCTTTAGAAGGGAGAAAAACATCTGGATAAATATCAGTAATTCAGACAACTCCTGTATAACACTCCTGAAATTGTCCGTGTTTTAAAATTACTGGTCCCCAGTGGGATTCCAGTTGCACTTGTTGAGGAAATTGTGTTCAGGCTAAACTTCTGCCATTTAGTGTCTTTCTGCTATGTCATGTTGCCTGCATATGACTTTGAATTCTGGGTTGCAAAGACATTTCCGAAATCACTCAGGTGGTTAGTAGCATTTGCAAACTGCTTGGTTACATTTCAGCCCTGCCATATCCTTTTTGGGAAGCAACTCCTCACCCCCCTGGAGGCCTTTTATTCAAGGGAACCTGTTTTGCCAAAGTCTGGTACCTGTTGAAACTGCTTCTGAAAAAGTAAGAAGTTACAAGTCCAAGATTTCACACTTGTATGTCGGTAATTCACTGAGCGTGAAAGCCAGGAAAATCTTTTCACATCTACTCAAAAACTCCACTCCCACAACCGAAGGAACAGACCACTACGGGTTTGTTCTAGGCAAACCTACACCATGTATGCTGTCACGGTATGTGTAGGATGGATTGCTGCTTTGATATTTATGTACTGACGAGAAATCTGTCTCCTTTTTGTCCTGGCAGTAGAAGTGAATGAAAGAACCAATCTTGAGAGATCACAAAGGGAGAAAAGCTGCTTAAGTAATAGACTTCAGTCCCTGCCAACTTTTCTGAGACATTCTAATTGAAAATGACTCCTGGTATTTCTTAAGAGATGCAAAATTCAAAAGAAAATGAAGGCTGCTTTTGAACAAAGGATTTTGCCCTGTACTGTACATTGGCTAAACTTAGTCATAAATATACAACAGTTACCTTTCCAGTAGCTCTCTGAAGGACTTAGCAAGCAAGATTTTGCCTCTGCTGAGCAGAGTGAAGAGTTTAGAGCCATTATAGCTTTCAAGGCTGATGGCCATATTCTTTTACTCTTAAGAAAATTGAGAAGCTCCTATTACCAAGCATCAGAGAAGAGTGAGAGATCTGCTTCTTGTTAGAAACTGGCCTTCCCAAGTAGACCTTTGTCTTAAGGAACTTGATTCATAATTTTTCTTTAGTTCTTTGGCAGAGAAGAAACCAAGGGGTTTTGTGTCAAAATATTCAGGACTTTTTTTTTTTTTCCCCCACAAGACACAAACTTTTGTATAGTATCTGTGTATATGGTATATTTAACTCTCTGTTTAGTTTCTATATCTTTTTCCCTTCTAAGTAGTATCCTTAAAGAGCTGTTCTGGTCCTTGGGTTACTGGTGTAGCACGCTTCTGCTTTAGGCAAAGACTCAGGAGTGAATTGACCGAACATCTTACTGTGATGAAGTCATTCAGTGAAGGAATTGCATCATCCATCCTCCTCTTTCTGTTTCCTCTGAGGGCAGGAGTGGTACCCACTGTCAGAGCTGCCCCTTCACACAGAGCAGGAAAGGGAAGCGTGCCCGTGAAATCAGTGACCCAGCCCTGTGCTGTGTGGATGAAGGACCAATACAGCAGAGATGGGGAAAAGGGGCAGTCAGTCATCACTTACTCTCAGCTGTACAGGGATCTTTCATGTGTACTTGAACCAGCATCCCTAAAACAGGAATGCAGATTTCAGTGCCCAAAGGGACACTCCTCAAATTTTTCCACACCAAGTAAACTACTTCCTCTCGTGTGCAAATTTTAATTTCTTTACCACTGAAAAGTATTTGGCTTACAGCTGTTTGCTTGTCCAGAAGCTGTGTTATCCATTCAGGCAGGTTATAGGAAAGGTTGGAGGAAAGCCATGAGCATGAGCTCTCCATTTCACCTAAGAGAACACCTTGCAGTATTGGCTCTGGAGTGCTATGCATGAGCTCCCTTGCTGCATCACAGAGAAGGAAACTTGTGGAGATTTATCCCAATATACAATGCTCAGTCAAAACTTGTACAGTTTATACATATTATTTTTGCGGTTTTATACTCAGCCTGTGAAAGTCTCAAGCATGCTGGGATCTGTGTGGGTGGCACCTTCTGCAGAGAGATCTGAGGTCCCTGCAGTCTGTTCTGTTCTAACGCTAGGGAAGCACTGAGCAGTCTGGGAATGCCTGGTATGACCCCTCAGCAGGCGCATCGCTGGCTTTGGCGCTGGACCTGGCACCCGAGTGGCACTGAACCACTGTTTGGGAAAGCACCAGTCATGCGACCTGTGTAACTTGAACATGGTTTTAAAAGAAAGAAAAAAAAAAAAAGAAAAAACACAACTCAGATGCCATTGTGATGGCTTGTATTCCTGTAAACATCCCCAGCCTTGCAGTTGTTCACCTGTTCAAGGATTTGGATGCGAAGCTAGAGCACTACCATGAAGTGTTTGTGTGAAGTGGTGTGCTTTATCTTTCACTAAAGAGAGAAGTGTTTGGTGCAGACATTGGAGCTGTTGTGTTTACATCCCCAAAAGGGGCTGTGTGAAGGAGATGACGACTGTGGTGTGTGTTGAAAGCCTTAAACTGTGACTCTTGGTATGAAGAATTGAAATTGAAATTAAAACTGAAGAATGCAGTGAATTTTAACCCGTGGAAGAATACTCTGTGCTCTTAGTTAAGCAATATGTACCGCTGTTTTCTTGGGAGGGAGAGGTTTGACTCAATTTGTGTTTGACCCTGGCTAGCAGCTGTTTAAGGAGCAGAAGATGTGTCTGTGTGTGAAGGCCAAAAAGAGTGCAGTTCTCTGCACCGATGTTCCTTTGTAGCAAGCATCATAGCTTGTTTCTGGGCTGCTGAAAGCGGGAAAATTGAGAGGGTCAGCGACTTCAGAAGCAGTGGCAGCTAGCAAATTAATTTCCTCAACAGTAGGTGAACAGGTCTCACTTGGATATGCCAAGGGTTGGTGCCGTTCCAAAAATACCCATGGCGAAGTGAAACATGCACCAAACCATCTGACTGCTGTAAAGCTTTTTTTTTTTTTTTGCCAAATCTTGTCCTGTTCAGACAGTATTTCTGCTACCCCCTAACGGTATATTAAGCTAAATGCATCTCCAGCTTTCCAATGTTATTAACTTCAGACCAGTTTGAGAGAGATCAGAGTAACGTTGGAGCCTGAGGCTTTAGGCTAGCAGCCCCAAAGCCAATGGTGGCCCACAGTTCCACAAGCCCTGGGCAGAATTACCAGGTCACAGCACTTCATCTTAAATTGCACTGTATTCTTATGCCTCTGTGTTGCTATAATGTACATATATATTGGATTTTTTTGTAGATAAGACATTTTAGATAAAATTTTTAAATGGGCTCCCCCAAAAATATTTTATTGCAGATGTCTAATTTTTTTTACACTTGGGATTAACATGAAGTTGGATGCTCTGTGGGCAGGGAAAAGATAAATGGATGGTACATTGGCTTTAAAAAGGTAACAATGCATGTTTAAAAAAAAACCAAACACTGGAGAAAAAACTGCTTGGGAAAAAAAATCCATTCAAATATATTCTATGTTCTGCATAATAAAGACTTTAAAAAAATGCTATATTGTGATTTTTTTTTTAATGCTAATGAGGCTTTTCCCCTGTTAGGGAGACCAAAGCCTCTTCCCCTTCCTTCCCAGTCCCTCCACCACCACCCCCCAAAAAAAAACCCAAACAAAAAAAAAAAACAAACCAAAACAAACAACAACAAAAACCCACAACACAGGAGTTTCATACTGGAATGGCTGGGTAAAACCACAGCCTGCTTGAGAGCTCAGGTAGATCAGTGTCCCCCTCTAGCCTTGGACTCCAGAGCCGGGAAACCCTGCACGTGAGATGGATGCTTAGCTGTTTCTTATCAGTCTCTGCTCCATCACACAGCAACAGCCCTGATGCAGTCTAGAGAAGCTGCTTCTGTTGTGGAGAGGCAGGTCTGCAGAGGTTACCACTGATCCTCCAGTGAGTGCCCGCCATAGCTGTGTGCCAGCCATGGAAAGCTGGCTCTGCTCGGCAGTCAGACTGCTGCCCTTGGGTGCTGTGAGAGTGTCGGGCTGCTATCAGCTGTCGTGCTGCTAATGAGATGTTTGAAAGGGCTTCTTGATCCATCTCGCATGGGATTCTTGACCTCACATCTGTCTTGCAGTCTGTGCCTTGTTTTAAACATTTCCTTCCATTCATCTCAGCCCTAAGTTTGCATAAACCAGATGTCGGTATTTGAAAAGGAGGTGCAGGTCCTGTTTTCAGCTGTGGGTGCACAAATGGGCCCAGGTGATTTGCAGGGTTGTGCTAAGGCTGCTGTACGAATGTTGGACTCTCTTTTTCCCTGCTAGATGTCCCTTTCTGGGGTCTGTGCCAGCACTGGCACTTCCTCAGTGGGCTGCAAAACCTCCTTTCAGTGTCTTTGCCTAATAACTTCCTTCACAGGCTAATGAATGCCCGTGGAGATCCTGGAAAAGATGCTCTAGACCCCAAATAAACAGCCACACCGTATTTCCAACGGGCTTTGGGGGCTAGAAAAGATGCTGCCGGCGCAGGAGAGAGCAGATCAAAGAATAAAGACTTACTTTGAGCGATGGAAACTCCCTCCCGCAGCTCGGCAACAGCCGGAGCTTTCGCCGGGGAGCACAGAGCCCTGTTTCTGCCCGCCGCGGGCCGGCCCCGGGCCGGGGGTGGCCCCATCGCCGCGCTCCGGCCGAGCGGCCCCCGCTCGGGAAAGGGGAGGGGGCGGCCTCTGCGTGCCCGGCTCCGCGCACCAACGCTTTTCTCCCGGGAGGCTTCGGACCCCCGATGCGGCTGAGCGCCCCCCCCAGCCCCGGCCCGGCTCCCGCCCCTCCGTCCAGGGCGCCTCCGTCCTCCCCGCCTCATGCGGCCGGGCTGGGCCGGAGCCGCCGGAGCCCGCGGCCGCCCCGCCCCGCCTGGCCTCGCCTCGCCGGGAGGGCGCTGCCCCGGCGCTGCGGCGGGGCTCCCCCGCAGGGCAGCGCCCGCTGCCGCGGGGCTTGTGCAAGGCCGGCGCCGCCAGGGCGAGCCGCCGCCCGGGAGCGGAACAAAGAGCCCCGGGCCGGGCCGGGCCGGGCCCGCCGGAGGGGCAGCGCCCCGCGGGGCACCGCCGGGCAGAGGGGGTCGCGGCCGCCCGGGCCATGCAGCTGCCGGGAGGGGAGGAGCGGCCGGCGGCGCCCCGGAGGGGGCAGCGCTCGGAGGGAGCGGGGGGAGGTCCGGCAGCGCCGCAGCCCCCGAGCGGGGCAGGGGCGCGCCGGGGCTGGGGCCGGGGCCGGGGCCGCTCGCCCAGGAGGGGCTTGACCGCGCTTCGTGCGAGAAGGAGCCGCTCCCCTGCGAGCGGCGGGGAGCGCGCGCCCGCCCGCCCTCCGGTGCCCGGCGTTGCCTGAGGAGCCGCGGCAGCACCGGGGAGTGACTCGGCGGGGGGAGGAGAAGAGGAGGAAAAGAAATCAGGTTGCTGAAAGGATTAGGAAGGGGGGTGGGGAGGCGAAGCCCTCTTCCCCCCCCTCCCCGCACACACTTGTGAAGCTTTTCAGAGTTATCCTTCAGCATCAGTGGCACCGGCAGGCGAGCCCGGGGGAGCAGCGACACCGAAACGTGCTCGGCAAACTGCAAGAGAGATCAGAGGGAGCGGAGCGGCCGGGAGCGGCCCGGGCCGGCGGCCCCTGCCCCGGCCCCGGCCCCTGCCCGCACCCGCGGGGGACCGCACTTCCCGCCCGCGATATTTTATATATTCTTCTTTTATTTTTTCCCTGTTTTTCTCGAGGAAGGACGGGGTTTGTAGCATTTGCTGCCGGGCCGCCTGCCCTGGGCGTGCGAGGTGGGGCGGGAGGGAGGGAGGGAGGGAGGGAGAGATGCCTCTGATGAGAGGGAAAGTCGTGCTCATCCTCAGCTTCGTCTTTCTGACAACTTTCCTGGCTGCGGTGAGAGGGCTGCCCGTCAGGAAACAGCGCAGCAGCAGCCTGAAGGAGAGGAGCTCCAAGCTGGCGGAGGTAAGGCAGCCTTTGGGGAAGGATGGAGAGCCGGGAGACTGCTGGGGCGAGCCCTCCTCAGCCTCCGCACCCTCTCCCGTGCCCGGGAAGGCCGAGGAGGGCAGGCGGCCACCTGGGCGGGCGTCGGGGCTCCCCCGGAGGCGGCCGTGCAGCTCCGAGGGCAGCAGCATCCCACACGCGTCCCCGGGTGGCAAAGCAGCAGCAGCAGCGGGGAGCAGCAGGGTGCCGCGCCTCCCCTCTTCTGGGCTGTTTCTTCACTCGCTGAGGGGCAGAGCCCTTTCCCGGCCTCCCGGATTTTCGGGTAGCCTCAGGTCTTTGCATTGCACGGGGGCTGCAGGAGAGGGGCAGGTTTAGGCGCTTTGAGACCCGGGCCGAGCGCCGTGACCCAGTGCCCGGCAAGATCCGTTGCCTCCAGGGGGCAACATCCCTCGTAGGAGAGAGGAGCCCGGCCACAACCCGACCTGCAGTAACATTAGCAAGGTTGGTGGCTTGCCAGGAACTCCAGTACTCCGCTCCTACAAAAATAAGACGTGACGGATTTCAGCCACCATCTCTCCTTCCCGCTGGGACGACCCTGGGGCAGATTCCGGAGTGGTCATGCTCCGGTCTCGTCCCGGCAGTCAGCATCCCCCGGGCGGCCGGCCGCGGGCCCCCCGGGCTGGCGGGGAGGCCCCGGGGCTGCGCCTCTCGCTCCGCCGGGACCGGATCCCGGCCAGCGCTGGCTGCGGAGCGCCGGTCGCAGAGGGGGAAAGCAGCAGGCAGCGAGGGACGGGTCAGGCTGGGAACCGACCCTGGGACCTGATGGAGATGCCAGGAAGGGAACGGGGAAGAAACAGACTACCAGGAGGGCAGGGAGAAGGGTTTGAATACGAAGGGCAGACAACTGAACGGTTAAAACAAGCTGTTTCCATCTTGAAACTGTTCTCTGGAGAAAAAGTGGTTCAGGCAGCAGAGCTGTGTTTAAAAAATACCCTTTTGAAGAATGCTACTTCTAAAAGGGGGTGAAAGGAACAAGTGGGGAAAGTGGCGATAGGAGGAGGTTGAGCAGGACAGGGTAAGAGCAGCTCAGCCCTTGCTGGCGATAGACAGCAGCATGGGAAGCAGCAGGTTTGATCTGCAGTGTCAGTCAGACTGGCTGAGCGATGGGAAGAGACCTTCCTGCTAGTTACTGCCAAAACACGGCGCTGACCTGTGGAGGAGTCATGCCCGCAGCTCCTGTCGGATGCACTAAACTCCATTCCAGCATGAAATCCAGCGAACAAGTGTGAAGAAGGAATCTGCTGCACAGAAAGCCTGGCCGATGGGCAAGAGAGGGCACGGGCTGCGTCCAGCCAAGTACCACCAGTTGAGCCTGGTAATGGTTTTGACTGGAGCATGGACCAAGCAGATGCAAACAGGACTGCTGGAGATGTTACGTGCTGTAGTGCTGGTAATACCATGTTGGTGCTGTACTTTGCTTGTGAAACTTCAAGCGTAGACGTAGATGCCGGTTCACTCGCCAGACAAATGCCAGGCAGAGCGTGCTCAGGCTCCAGCTGCAGAGGGAGTAGGGATTTATGCTTGAAATCCAGGAAAGTGTTGCAGCCCTGTGGCAGGGGGCATAGGATAGGGACAAACTGCACGTTAGGAAGCTGTGCAAGTCCCCGCCACAAGACCCTGCAGAGCGATCTCAGGCCCCTTTTTATCCAACATCCAAAATACATCAGGAAGCGGGGCGCGCTGCTGTCAGTCCCGGTTTGTGAATGGTTGTGAATGGGGAGCGTTGTGCGGCCAGCCAAAGATCACATACGGCGCTTACACAGCGCAGCCTCTGTCCCCGGGACTTCTGGTGCTCGCAGAAATACAAACATAAAGGAAGTTTGTAGGCAAAGGTTTGAAGGTGGGGGTCAGGAGCAAGGAGGAAGATGAAGAATGGATTCCTCTGGGAGCCTGTCGGTGCTCCCGTGCACACCCTGCATCCCGCGGGGTACTGGCTGCTCGGTTCACACGGCGGGGAGAAAGCGGTAGGTATTGGCGTGTCTTCTAGCTGCGTTTTGGGAGGAAATCCTCTCCTTCTGGTGCATGCAGGGGAGAATTTGGAGTAGTCATGCCTGGCTGTTTGAACTAAAGCGGAGAGCACAAGCGCAGCAGTATGGTGGTTAAAAAAAAATCCAGAGTGATTTTGGGTCATACGCACAGATGGTTCCTGTTGCAGCGCTGATAGGTCCTGTCTCTATGGCAGCAGGGCAGCCACAGCTGGAGTATTGGTTACACTATGGGTAATGCCCTACAGATGTGGGCAGAATGAAGGGGGCCGGGAGGAGAAAAATAGAAATGACAGAGCAGAGCAGACAGACAATCAAAACCATTAAACAATTACATAACTTGGACTTATTTTAATTTAACATCCTTATTTAAAGCAAACATTTTTCCTTGGTTTAGAATTGAATGGGAATTTTTATAATCTGTGCTGAGCCTCAGAGTTGCACTTCTACACTAAAATAATTTAGAAAAATTAAAACCATTACGGTTTTCAGTAAATTTTTGAGTTAGAAGGTCTTCTAATTGCAGGAGGGATGGAGGGAACACATGCTTTATCTTTGGGCGATAGCCTTATCGGTTTGTCCCAAAGTCCTGTACCTCAGGCAGGATCCATTACTTCCAGCCGTTACCGAAGGAGCAAGCACTTGCATTTACATTTTCTCAGCTGTGATACTGTGCAGAAGAGCTTTGCCTGAGTTACACTGAGCCCAGCACAAGCAACAGATGCAGCGAGAATATTTTCTGTTTCTTCGGTCTATTTGCCTGGAAGTTGAAAAGGCAGAATACTTTCTTTCCAGACTGTGACTTAAGTCTAACGAGAGAAGATACCTGCTCATTCGGAGGCTTTTTGATGATGTTTGGGAAGGCAGGTGGGCTCCGAAGCAGCAGGCAGGTGTTCAGCAGGGCTTTTAGAAGCGCTTTTGCAGGTTGGATGCATCACACTCTGACGTGGGCAAAAATGTAGCAGGTCCAAGTGCTGACCCACGCCAGTGGCTCTTCAAATTTGGGTAACTGAATACTTGGAAAAGCTTGTGTCCCTTGTGGAGACAAGGGACAGCTCATCACATTGCTTAGTGCTCTGTTTATTTATGAAGTCAGGGGGTTTAAATGCAAAATATGTTTTGATAAACTCACTGGATTTCAAAATATTGGCTTTCAACATTGTTACTAGATGTTTGGATTCTTTCCGACTGATACCAATCGGTTCCAGTGCTCTTCTAGTAAATAGAAAATAGCTAACGTTTTAACATGCTAGAAATGTAAACGTTAGAAGTGATTAGATCTGTGTGAACCAACACAACCGCTTCAATAACTGTGCATAGAAATAATAGTACCAGTGATAACAGCGATGGGGGTGTTGGTAGTGAGCATCCCAGCGGGGACGGGGTGCGGCAGAGCAAGCCAGCAGTGTTTTATGGAGAGTCCAAGCCACCCAGCCCAGCTCCGGTGGGCTTGGTGGGTGCTCCTACGCAGGAGGGAACCGCTCTGAGAGAGGGGGCCAAGAGCAACGGCAGCGAGCAACCCGAGGCTCCCGGGGGTGTTACTGCGGGGCTGGGACAGGGGCAGAGTGAGAATCCAGGCTGGAGCTTGCTGTTGGAGTTCCCCTGGTCTGAGGCTGTGAGCAAAGCAAATCTGGCATCTGCGATAAGAGATAACAGAGGGCAACAAAAGAAATACCAAGCGTAGCGTAAGGGCTGTAGTTGGCTGCAAATCAGTGGGTTTGTACCGCACTGGTATGACTGGTCCTGTCCCCTGAGACATAAGGAAACGAATAACAACAGTACGTATTATTTACTGGTTACATCAGGCAGCGAGAGTAGCCATGGGAAACTACATTTAAAACTGAAGGTCTACACCAAGATGTTTTGCTTGCTGATTAAAAATCATCGATAGCGGTCTTGATTTAAATCAACCTGCCCTGTGCCTAGGGAGTCTGAGTGCAGAGGAGTGCTTAAGAATTAATGTGTAGCAGTGAGGTGATGCCTGGCTGGAGGTACCAGCAAGCGGAGAGTAAAGGAGCTCCAAGGCGATGTGGCGTGGTGTACTAGATAAAAAGCATTAAGGGGAAATATCAGCTGGGCTTGAGTGGAGTTTGTCAGGAGACTGTAAGTCAGGGTAGCCCTGTTATTTGGGAGCCCTAACATAGCCTAGACACACTGCCTGGGGAGACCACTGGGGTGATGGGCTGGCAGGACCCCGGGGGTGGCTCCTGCCTGCGTAGGCAGGGAGGTCTGCGGGAACCTCCCGTGTGCCTCCCCCAGCTCTTGCTCCTTCTTGACTCCCCCAGGGCTGTCTGGCGGAGAAGAGGATATCGCTTTCCCCACAGCCATCTCATCCCGCTGCCCATCTCCAGCTTGTGTTGTCACCCATGTCTGCCCTGTGTGGGGGCACCTCGCCGTGCTGCCGCCCTGTCGGGAAGGCTCAGCCAGGGTGCGAGTGGGCGGCAGGGTTGGTGCTGGATGCCTGCACAGCCAGCTCCCCACGGCCACTGCGGGCTGTGTCAGTAGCAGAGTCCTTTTGCCTGCGGATGTGCTTTTTACCTTTTCATTTCTTCAGCAATTAAGCGTTCTTGTCCCTGGCTTTGTCCTTGGTGGAGGTCGGATTTGTGGGTACAAAACGTGCACTGAAGCATCCTTCCGCTCTGAAAGGGGCTCTTTGTGCGCAGGGAGGTACTTCACCCTTTGTAGCAAATTTCCTTTTGAGGAGTGCCAAATTATCTTAGTCAACACCGTTGAAAACCCTCCTGCCCTGGGGCTGAGGCAGGAGCAGAAACAAAGGGGAGCCGGGTGTAGGGAAGCTGCCCTACAAGGGGGCTTCTTCCCTTTTCACTGCACAAATAGGTCTGCTGCCTTCCCATTGTCACAATCAAAGGGGTTCCTGTAAAAGGCACATGTAAGGGGAAGAGATTAGGCATAAATCGCTCCACAGGGCATTGCCCGGCCCTCTCTCTGGGTTCCCAAAAGTGTCCGGCTCTTGCAGACCTCCTTAGAGACAGGGAGGCTGGGGGAATCATCCTGCCACCAGCCATGGTCCCTCCAAGCCCAGCAAGGTGATGGAGGGAGTGTGCTGGGGATTAATTCCTGCTTTCCTCTTGTCAGTGTCTTAGGGGTAGGGAGTGGAAACCAGGGATCTTCTGTTTTCCATAGTATCAATAAATATTCTTCCACTCAGAATAATCCCCAAAACAAGATGCCCGGACACTTCCCATAGGGAACCCTGAGGACAGTCTGAGCTATGGTCATGACAGCAAGGTGGCCCATGCCGTCCAGCTCCTCCAAAGCAAATGTTGTCCGCCAGAGGCTCAGGTTTTGTATAAAATACTGGAGCTTGTAGCCAAGAAGCAGGGAAGAGATTGCAGCCATGTTTCAGTGTGAAAACGTTTCTGTTTCAGACAGAAGCTTGCAAAAGTGCAAGGACTCTTTTTTTTTTTTTTTTTTGGTAGACCATTTTTGCAGGGAGTCTTCATTGGGCTGTCGGATGCTTTTACGTGGCCAGCTATAAAACTCAGCCCATGCGGTATTGCTTCCAAGCAGTTCAGTTTCTGCGCGTTCCCTCTGTGTAGGGACTCCTGGGGCTTGTCTGAGGATCTGTTATGAGATATGCTTCATCTCAGTACTTACGAGATGAAGACACCAAAAAAATGGTGACCCACCTGTCCCAGGTGGCTCTTGGCATGAAGGGCACTGACTCCTCCTGGGCTGCAGGTTGGTTTATTCTCCAGGGGAAGGATACAGCTTCAAAGGGGACAAAATGCAGTAAATTGCTGCCTTCTGCTGGTCCCCGGTGCTGCTGGATGGGCGTGAGGTGGGGACCCGGCTGCAGACGGCCAGGAAGTGTCCGTGCATGCAGGGAAAAGGTGGTGAGGCATGGGCTTATCTTGGATTAGAAGCTGCTGGTTGGCTCGGTCTGCCAGGGCCTTATCTAGTGCACACACAGGACTTGGGGTGTGAGGCAGGGCTGGGGATGTGTCCTCAGCCAAGGGAGCCTCCATCACGTAGTGGGAGGCTGGCACATGGCATGGGTACAGTGGCCTTCAGGTGAGCTGTCCTCTATCCCAGCCCCAGCAGCCTGAGGCTGGGGGCGAGCAAGCCAGCCCCGGCTCTTTCCTGGCAGCTGAGCTCCGAATCACTCACTGGCTGAGGGAGTAGTATTTGCAGGATGGCTGGGAGGTGTTGCAGGAGGTGCCTCACCAGCGGAGGGTCGGCACCTCTTTGCCTCCCTGGGATGTCTTCTCTTCCCCACCGCTTTGGCGCTCCCTCCTGCTGCCGTCCCTGCCCTCCCCTTCACCTGCAGCTGCTCCCACAGCAGCCAGAATCCCGGGGGGGGGGGGGGGGGCAGCTGTGCGGTGCTGTGCAGCACCTCCAGCGAGACAGGGTGTTGTATAGATGTCTTCAAGTCTGCTGCTCCTCCCCCGCCCTTCCCCTCCAGGGACACTGCAGTTGTATTCCATGGTTAAGCTGGCTGCTCCTTAAAAGTCGAAGATCCCTCTTAGAAGAGCATCTAGTTCTCTCCTACAGAGCATCCACAGGGTGGCCCCCCCATCGTGCCTCCAGTGGAGGAGATGCAGGGCTGTGCAGAGGTGCTGTGGGCATCTCAGGGTCGGCTTGGCCTCCCCTGCACCCAGGATTACAGCTCGGCTGTTGCACGTCTGTGCCCACCCTGGACACTGGTCCTGGCGTTACAGCTGAGGTCCCACTGGGAAGCGACTGGCCAAATGGAAGAGGAGGGGTCAACTGGGGGCTAAGATGCTCGGGAAGTGGGGCTCCCTGTTTGGATGTGCCCTAGCTTTCTTTTGACTTTGGGCTTGCCTCTGCAGACCTGCAAACCTCAGGCTCCCATCTGGTGGGGAAAAAAAAAGTAATTATTTTTTGATGAGGCACTTAGAAGTAGCAGGGACTGTCCTGGGAAAGCTTATGAACAAGTGAGTTATGAACGACACAGACTGGGGCTGGAGAGGAAGGTTTCCCTACCCTGAGACCCTTTCTCCACCCCATGCTGACTTGCGAGAATCATTAAATCCTGCCACTGAGCTGGGGAGGGGAGCCAAGCTCACCCTCGGGCTGGGGAGCTGCAGCCAAGCACCTGGGGCAGGGGCTGCTGGCTGGGAGTCACCCCAGCTTTGCCCCTTCGGGAAGCCGAGATGCAGCATCCCTGCCTGGATCCCTTTCCGTACAAGGCATGGAGATGCTCCAAGTCCAGCTCAGGTGCCCATTTTGTCTGTTGTTGAAGGGATCCCCAATGGATTTGCATCTGTTTGGTCGGCTGTCTTCCCCGTCCAGCTGCCTGCAAGGCAGGGGCAGCCTGTGCACCCTGCATGGGGCAAGGGGAGCAGGTGCCCCCTGCACTCCTGTCTGCCCTGTGTCCCCCCGCACTGCAACCTCTTCTAGCAGGCTGGGGGGGCAGGGGGAGGCTGGCGTTGGTCTGGTCCCTCCGTTTTTTTCACTTGTTTTGCTATATTCGGGGTGTTTTCCCTTTTGCAGTTTTGCCTGGACCGTGGCAGGGAAGGAAGCAGCAGCTGGAGCAGTCAGAGGGTTACAGTGTGCAGCCTAACAAATGTGGATCATTAGCTGGAACAAGTTAATGGTTACTGAAGCACATGGGGTTTAGAGCTGGAACAAGTTAACAGCAACTCAGTCTGATGCATTAAGAGCTTATGTGTATTACAGCTCAACTATGTTAACAGAAAACATGTGCCCTAGCAGGAGCATTTGCCAGAGAGCACCAGAGGGTATGGATGTGTGTCTGTTCACCTCCCTGGGGGACTGGACCGCTCCATGCAGTCCCTGCGGGGGCTCCGCTCCCATACCCACTGCTGTGCTCTGTCTGAGCAGCTCCCAGCTGGCCTGGCTGCAGCAGAGGTCTCAGGGGTACCTTCCTCCTCAGGTAAGGGTGCCTTGCCACCGGCTGGGCTCCTCGCAGCAGGCACCACCTGTCAAGGGTCGGCCCTTGGACCTGTGCACTTGGGCAGAGTCTCCAGTGCGAGGACAGCCCCAGCCGCTGTGCTGGGACGTGTCAGTGGTGCTAACCAGATGCCCCAGCTACTCCACTGCAAGGCCTGTGTGGTTCACCTGTGTGAGAGTCCCTCCTGGAGGGCAGGTGGGGAGGAAAAAACTGAGCTGTGGTGGATCTTCCTGAGAGCCTTCTCCAAGTACAACATGGGAGACCTGCATCTATTCCTGGCCTTGCCGCAGGCTGCCTGAGTGAGCTGGGGTAGGTCATTTTCCTTGTCTGCAAAATGGGGGTTTTACAGAAGCACCTGCATGTGACACTGAGGAGGGCAACAGCCAGGCATGGCGAGAGGTGAAAAGCCACCGGGTTCCTACTTGTCTTCCTTGTGTCATGAGTGACCTGGGGAGTTGGCTGAGGATGCCAGGGGCAAGTTACTCACCGGTGTGCCCGCAGGAGAGCCAGCTGCGGTGAGAGGGGCCGGGTTGTGCCGACGGGGATGCACGGTGAGGAGCGCTGACAGCAGCCTGGCCAACTGCCCCATTTTCAGTCTTGCACAAAGTCAACTATGCTGTGTCCTTGCTCCTCGCAGTGCTGCATGCTGCGGCTTCTCTGTGCTGTGGTGTCTTCTGCTCCAGGGCTGGCTCTGCCTCAGGGGCAACCGAGTCACATTGACCTTGGAAAGAGTTTTGAGATTACGGTTGTTGCAATTGAGACATGGAAATAAATGAGACATGAGGAAGCCTTTGATGCTGCCTCCTGCAGCTCCCTACTCAAGACAGTTGGGATGAAGCTAGTTAGAAAAGAGAGTGATTCCATATGATCTAAAGTATTTTGATAACTGCGTGAAAATTATAATCATGAGGGCATAATAATTATCTGCAGAGCCCACGGTTTGCTGCCGGCTCCTGCTGGTCTGTCATAAACAGGGTCTGCCCACGCAAGCATGATAACTAAGTGCCTTGTCTGTTCCACGAGCACTTCCAGAGCTCTCCCAAGACCTAAAGGGAGATGCTTGTGTCTTTATTTAAAAAAAAAAAAACAAAACCAGCACTCAAGTGCGAGTTGATCTTGAGGCAGACCAGTGAGTAGAGCAGTTGGGTGATCATGGTCCTGCTCTTTACTTGTGCCACAGCCCCTTTGCAGGGGCTGGAGTGCAACCCAGGGCAGAAGAAGAAGGAGGCAGCTGGAGATGTCCAC
Organism: Theristicus caerulescens; assembly: GCA_020745775.1. NCBI lineage: Eukaryota > Metazoa > Chordata > Aves > Pelecaniformes > Threskiornithidae > Theristicus > Theristicus caerulescens. The sequence continues at coordinate 46,975,221 of CM036564.1, read as the reverse complement.
TGCCCTAAGTTACCTCTGGCAGATCTTCCAGAGCTCACCTGTCAAAACCCTGAGTGATGGCTCCTGCTAAACCACCTGCCTATAAGTCTAAAGGTGGTGTGTCTGATCGTTGGTATTGTGGCTCAGGAGGTCTTGCAGACAGTAACAGGGACTGGGTGGTATCTTCACCTTCCCCGTTTTCTCGTAGGTACCCACCCAGCTCTTGACACCTCTCGAAGCACACTGTGCTTTGGCACAGTTCTGGGAAATCCCTTAAGTGGGTGATGAGCTGATGGGTAGCAGAGGTCACTTGCCTGATGTGCGTCCAGTGGATTTTCCATCTGGCTGAAAGACTGTGCCGGTGGATGGGTTATGAGCCAGGAGGATTAAACTACAGCCCTTGGGAGGCTGAGGCAGTCCCAGCCTGCTGGGCTAAAAAAGCCCTTTCTTTGAGCAGTGTCTGTGGTGGGGTCATCAAGGAGAAAGCATGCCCAGCACTATGGGAGGGAGGCAGTGTGGCACGCTGCATTTGTTCCTGTTGATTACCCTACTGTTCAACCTTCCTTTATTTTAAAGAAACTTAATAGTATTACTTGTTAGCACTGGAAAAACCTCCCCTTTTTCCCACTTCCACCAGCGAAACTGTCCTGAGCCTTTCTGCGAACTGCAGCCCCAGAGCTGCCCCCAGACAGGCTGGGCTTCCTTCTGAAGCGGCCAACCAGCATCCCTCTGCTTCCATAGCTTAATAGTAAAACCCTGCTCTGGAGTTGTTCCTGCCCGGTTTCAGTCCAAAGATAAGGTTTTTTTGAAAGCTTTCTCCAGATCTTTGTAGCTCATTTAGGTGAATATGGAAGGAAGAGCTTTATGGTAAAAAAAAAATTAAAATGTTCTGATTTCTGTTTTGTACTTGGCTAATTCATAAGTGGGCAAGTTTGCAATAAACTGCAGGACAGATTTTAAAATAATGTTGGAGAGAGCTTGGGAGAAAGAGTAGGAAGATGCTTGTGTAGACTCAGCTCTATTCAGGAAAAGATCAATAGTTCTTCTGGTGGGTTCTTGTTTCAGTACAGCGTGGTAAAACTGTTCAAAGGAAACCTAACACAAGCAGTAATGACTAAGCAACAAAAACCCCGATTCCTTGTAATTATAGCCCAGTGCGATACCGGCCTTTAGCAAATACGTCATTTTCTTCACTGCAGTGTTAACAAGCCCAAAGCACAGCCTGAACTTTGCCTCTGATCTGACTCTCGTGTGCACAGGTTTCTTTGGTTCAAGCTGAATGAGTTTATGCTCTTGCTAATTGGCTTGGGATAGGCATGGGTGGAAGCTGCATCCTCTGAGCTTCTCCTGTGCTGGGGACTCGCTTGCTCCGTGAGTGCCACTGATGCACAGGCTGATGCACAGGCTCCAGCAGTGCTTCGCTCCCTGGGGAGCTCTCTCAAGTGTGTTTAGCTTGGGTTTAACCCCGTGATGAACAGCAGCTCTGCTCAGCAAGGTATGTAGTTACAAAGAGCACTCCTGGTGGGTTCACTGGCAGCTTGGAGTGCCTACAGAGATGCTGAGGAATACACTGAAGGGACAAGTACCTGTGGTTGTGGTGGCAGCATAGTGGTGTCCCTGGTTGCCAAAGGGCAGTACTGCACAGGGACTAGCCTGCTGATGTTTTCAGGTTTTAAACTGCTGTAGGATCTGAGATGTCATGTCTCTAATATGTAAAAGCTCTTTTATGTAAAAGCTGCAGCACGTGAACATTGGTTATTTGCTTTCTTAACCCAGGTTTAGTTCAGAGTCTTAGAGAAGTTTATAGCAAAATCGCAGATTTTAAGACCAGAAGAAATCATCAGATCCTTGACTTTCTGCCCTCACACAGATGCAGTACATGTGTTGAGCCCATGACATGGGCTTGACTGTCTCCAGAAGAGATATTGCCACTTTCCTTGTTAGCTTGTTCCTGTGGTTAATCACCTCCAGTGTTAAAAGCACGATCCTTATTCCTCAGTTGCATTTGTCTGGCTTTGACTCGGACACATTGGTTCCTATTATATGTTTCTGTTCTGGATTAGAGAGTCTCTGGTACCTGATGGATTATTGCCTTGAAGAACTGGAAATCAAGTCATTGCTTTCTCTTTTTAACATGTCAAACAAATGGAATTGTACAAGTCTTTCACTGGAAAAGTCTTTGCATCCCTTGAAATGGTTTTGCGGCTCCTCTCTTCACCATCTTCAGATTTCCAAGCAATTTTAATAGAGGTATATGGACTAGAAATGGGAAAATATCAGCCTTTAGTCTCTAGAGAAATGATGTGTGGCCTTTCTCCACACCTTTTCCATACAGCCTGTGCCTGTGTTATGTACAAAGTAGGCATGATACTGGGGTGAATTACTGACAAGTTCCTTCCCCTCCCTTACATCTTTGCTGAGCTTGTGCCCCAGGGTGTTTAGGTAGTCGGTCCTACATGTGGGAGAGCCTAGACTATGTGAGAAGGGCTCCTGGGCTGGTAGGGAGGTGGGTGTGATCCTGCTTACAGCCTTCAGTCTAAACATGGTCTTCACAAACAGAAAGTGCATACTTTTTCCCGAGTGCTGCCCCAGAGTTTCTCTCAGGTTCCTGCCCTGGAAACCCTTATTCCCAGCCAGGCAAAATATCCCAAGTGTACGCAGGAGGAGTTGCAGCAATTCCCCCATCGGCTTTTTCCTTTGCTTGGTACTGGCTGGTCGCAGGAGAAGGCTGGATCTCAGCTGTGAGATATTGATGGCTTCCCGGCACTGTGCTCTCTGCTTCTGCAGCATGGTGGCAAGTGTCCTCCCCTGGCAGCAGAAGGAGAAGGGAGCTGCTGGTGACCAGCTCTGCGACGGTTTGCAGCCTTTCTCCTGCGCTCCATGGAGAGCAGGGGAGCAGAGTTTTCACTCTGGACAGGCCAGCTCTTCTCTTCCCTTAGCTGATGCGCTGCAGTGGCTTAGCTCCAGGCTTGATGGCTTTATCCAGCGGTTCCCTAGGCCGGGCAGAGGAGAGGGTGGGTGTTGCGTGGCAGGAGCGCGACCCTCAGGGGCAGCTGCCTGCGTGGCTGGCAGGAGCCCCTTGGCAACACTGAGAAGACACATCTGCCCATCAGGATCATGGTGCCATGGATGCTCTGACCTGGAGGATCACTGGGCCTCGCTAAAATCCATGGCTTGATCGGCTGGGGCAGGGCACTGAGCAGGACCTTGCTCAAGAGGGGCATCTTCTGATGCAGGGACAAATTTTAACCCAGCGAAGCCTTGGAGCGATGCAAACATTAGCAGGAGGGAAGGGTTGGGTGGTACCATGCAGTGACCGTCACTGAAGGACTCTGGGCCATCCAGGGCAGACATCCCTGAGGCCTTCATGCCTCTGGAAGATTTGGGAGCCAAGGGAGCTCTCTTTGCCCTGCGACACTCTTACAGCCAGTTCCCCTGGGGCAGTTTTACATTTTCCCTGTAGGAACAGTACTCTGAATTTCTTGAGCTTGTTTGGGCGTAAAATCTGAATTAGGCACTGAGTGTAAGTTTGGAGACTTGGAGTCTGTTCCTGGCTTGCTTGCTCTGATATCCTTGAGTGAGCTCTGATCTTGTTGCTAGAGGAGACCTCGCTTTCCATGTGTATTAAATTTGGGTTGTCTGTGAAACGAGCTTACCCAGCCCTGATAAGCTCATTCAAAATTAGGCAGGGTCACCAGCCTTTCAGGGCTGTTGGCAGCCCCTTGTGCAGGGGTTGCATTGGGCACGCACAGCTGGCAGCAAACCCAGCACCGGTGAGCAGTGTCGTGCGGCCAGCATCGGGACACGGCCAGGTTTGCCTGCTCGGCACCCCTTGCTGTTTCTGCTCCGCCTGGGCTCCTTCTTGCTCCCTGCCAGGGAGTCCCTGGGCACAAGAGGAGACCTGGTGAGGGGCTGAGGCACTGGGATACAGGCTGGGGCAGAGCCGGTTATCCTTCCCATGGGTCCTTCCCAAAGCCGTTGTGGTTTTGGATGGGGGCAGAGGCACCTGGAAGGGGAAGGTGCAGGCAGAGGGGTCTGTCTGCCCACATTTGCTGCCAGCAGTGCCACGGGAGCCCTCCCGGCCAGGGAGAGGCGTGAGTCCCAAATGCTCTCGCCAGGCAGCGCAGGCTCCCTCCTCCCCACAGCCCTCTCTCCTCCGGGCCCATCTGGTGAAGTCTGTCACCGGCCCTTCCCCACGTCCAGCCGACTCTGGGCAGCAGCCAAGGGACCAGCAGCGTTCCTGCTACTCTTTTGCCTCCCCCGGGGACGGGGGGGTCACGGGCTTTGATGTGTGGGCACAGGGCTGGGGACAGGCTGTGTGCGTTCATGAGAGCCTGGCCAGTCTCCAGCTGCCTTTGAAGTGCTCCAGTGATCAGGATGAAAGGGAGGGGAGTCCTTCCCCAAACCATCTGGCTCTAATTGCAGGTAGAAATGCCTCTCTGCGTCCCCCTGTGGGGAGGGGGCACACCGCTCTCTTCGTTAATCCCGCAGCTCTCGGCAGGGCTGGCGCGAAGGGCAAAAGCTTGGGAACAAAAGGGGGTTTCAGCTGGGCAGCCAGAAATAGGCAGCCGCTGGCGGAGATGCTGGGGGTTCGGGCACCTCCGCTCCCAGCCTCAAGCTGCGGGGCCCCACAGACCTTCCCGGGGACGGCCCATGCCGTGGGGGGGCTTTGCCAGTTGTTCCCATCTCCGGTTTCTCGGGCGCACTGGAGCCTGCCGGCCCTTTGACTCGTGCTCTTTCAAGCCGGCGCGCGCCGAGCGCGGGGACGAGGAACGTGGGAACTCGGCGCAAGCCCGGCCGTTTGGCAGGGTTTGCTGGCCGCCTCCCTGTGCCCCTGGCCAGCCAGCGCTGCCGCCTTGGCGAGGCTCCCTGCCCGCTCCCCCTGCACCTCCTGGGCAAGTCTGGCCGCGAAGGGCCACGTGCCACCACGGCGGTAGCAGCGGTTAGAGCCATTGGCAGCACTGGCAAGTAAGTTTTGTTGTCCTGTTCAGCTGGGCATCTTCCCTTTCCCAAGGAGATAAAAGTAGCTGGGTTATATCTACCAGCAGTTTCTTTCCCTCCTTGTGGTAGCCTTTGGGCAGCATCTGAAATCTCAATTAAACCTGTGTTACTTGAAGTCTTCTGCCCTAATACCGACACCACAGAACAATTTATTTATGTTAGGTTTTCCCCCTTGTCACAAAGCCTTTGTTATAAACTTTTTATATAAATATGTAAACTTATTAAACGTGAGCTCTGGTAACTCTGACCAGAAGCAGCCCTTGCCATTACGCATCTCCAGGGACCAAGCAATGGCCAAAAAGGGAGAGCGAGAAGCGGAAAGCCAGGCAAGATGGGCAATGGGACAGCAGAGGGGTGCAGAGAGGGTGGTTACGAGGACGGGAAGCACCAGCTTGAGTAGACATGTAGGTTGTTCAGGTGCAGTCGGGCTGAGCCCTTGCACAGCACAGGCTACTGGGTATTAACTTGATTAATTAGCATGTTAATTGCTGCCCTGATGCTGCAATAAGATGGGGTGGAGGAAGCATTTGTTGCAGGAGACCAGACCCCCCCCTTTGCTGGGCAGAGGTTTGCTCCCTGCACAGCCACCCTTGGAAGATATCCTCACTGCCTCTTCCCTCTCCAGGTCTCTGCCTCGTCCGACCCCCATTCAGCGAGGGACGAGGAGCTGCCACCATCGAGCAAGGCACGGGGGCTGAGGCGGAGTGGGCAGGCTGGCCCGCGGCGGCACAGGCGCCGTGGGGTGGCTCAGCAGGCTGCCAGGAGCCCGGCGGTGCCCCAGCCCAGCGGTGCTGGCCAGGAGGAGAGCCTGCCCTTCGTGCTGGACCTGCAGAGCTTGCCGGGGCTGGCCAACGTGGACCTGAGCGCCCAGAACCCCAACATTCAGGTGGGGAGTAGGTCTGGGTGGGCCACAGGGGGATGCGGGCGAGTGCCACGTGTGCTCCCCAGCCTCATTTTGTTCCCTAAGAGGAAAGATCTCGTGAGCGGGGTTCATGTGGCCGCTGCCGTCTGTCTTCTTGGTAACTACCAGAGGCAAATAGCTGGCACAGACAAGCTCCTTGCCAGAGGAGTTTGCTCATGGCCCTTTCCCTGCCCTCCCCCTGCCCCAGCCCATATCCATAGAGCAGGAGCAAATGCCCCTACGGGGGTGACCTCAGTTTCTGAGTGTGGTGTTGGTCCCTGTGGGTGACCACCAGCCCCGCTGCGCCTCCCACTCTGCCCCTGCACAGTCCCTCCGGATGAGGCGAGACCTCTTGCGCTTATCGCATGGTCCTGTAACCCAGAGCATCTCTAGCCTCTCAGGCTGGGAACCAGTGCATGGGCTGGTAGGTCTGTCCCAGGGCTGTGCCCTGGCTCACTGCCCTGCCTCATATCTGGCCTCCAGGTGACCATCGAAGTTGTGGATGATCCTCAGGCCGAGATGGAGATGGACTTGTTGAAGGAGACAAGCAATGACTGGTCCCTGACATCCTCTGAGTGGTTGTCCCACAAGGACCTCTTCTGGCCCCTCTTTTGGGAATACACCGACCCTGCTGAGGAGGAGGAGGAAGAGGAGGAGGAGGAAGAGGATGACAAACTGGATGTAGGGGACAGGGATGAGGAAGAGGAGGAGGAAGATTACACAGCAGAGTATGAGGAGGAGGAATCCATGCTCAGTGGAGTGGGAGGTGACTGGGACCAGCGGTGGTCCGGGCAGAAGAACTGGATCTTTAAGGAAAAATATAATTACGGTGAGTCCTCTTGGGTGTGCGCAGCTGCCCTGCAGACTGGCACTGCCCTCCCCTGCCCTGCCTGACCCGCAGCCCTGTCTCGCTGCAGGGGGAGCAGCCCTGCACCGGGGAGCACAGTACTCTGGTGCTCAGCTCCTACTTAAAAAATAAACAAGCATGCTGAGGAGTAAGGCCAGCACCCAGCTGGGACTGCCAGCGGTCAGACACGCCAGCATCCTGGCAGGAATTGCCCTGAGATGCTATGAGAATGCTAACATGTAATGCTTCAGCATCATGGCCAGTGCACTGGGCAAGTTCAATGAGGATGGGGATGGGCAGCGATGCCTGTCTGGGTCAGTATGACCACGAGCAAAGCTGTGAGAACAAGAGCCTTTGCTTGGGGGCTGCTTCCCTGGGGTTGCCAGCAAAGACAGGGTGGGCCTTTGGCATCATGTGGCTGGGCACCTCGCTGTGCCCCGGGAAGTGCTGGCCCTGCTTCCCTGTAAAGGATGTCCCAGGGACAGGACAGAGCTGAGGGAGGTCCCCAGTGGCTGCTGGCTCCCCTACTGCTGAGGCTTCACCAACGACCACCACTCTTTGCCTCTCCCCTGCCATGCACAGACTATGAAGATGAGGAGGAGTGGAGCCCGTGGTCCCCTTGCAGCATCACCTGTGGCAGTGGCAACCAGAAGAGGACCCGGTCCTGTGGCTATGCCTGCACAGCAACAGAGTCAAGGACCTGCGACCTGCCACACTGCCCTGGTGAGCCCTCAGCCATACCAGTGCTTGGGCACTGTCCAGCCCCAATGCGGGCTGGTCCCCCCCGCTGTGGGCTCGGCATTGCTCATGCTTCAAAAACTAGTTATGTTTAATGTGAACTGGGCTAACGACCATGGGGGTTTGTTTCCATGAAGAAGCTCTGATGAGGCTTCATGGCTCCCCAGGCAGTTACATGGTGCCCAAGGGTGGTGGAGCTGGTGTCTAGCTCTGTGTGTGACTCCTTGCACCTCTCTCACACTGGGAGCTTGAAATCCTCTCCTGAGGCATATTGAGAGTTGGCTCCATCCACTGGGATTTGCATTACTCACAGCCTTGGGCAGGTCTGTCCTGCGTGTCTTGCTGCTGGCCCTTCCTTCCAGGCACAGGGCTGTGTCACCAAAGTAGTGGCAGGAGAGGGGGTGGAAGATGGATGGTGTCTGGTGCCCTTACAGAGGAAAAAAACTCACCAGTCCTCCTGGTGTTCAACCTGGCTCTTTGTTTTTTTTTTCCTCCTCTCAAGGAGCAGAGGGGGAAATGGTCTTCCCCACAGAGGAGACGCCTTTCAAAAGCGACAACACCACAGAGCTGTTCAACTCAGGTCAGCTTCTGCTTCTGCCTTGCCCTGGGGGGCTTCAGTGCCAGACTCCACAGGGCGTGTAGCTGGCTGGTGGGGAGGGCTCTGCCAAGGGCTCCCACATCTGGTGTCTAGACCTAAGTCACCCAAACCACTGCCACATGCAGGCTTTGGCAGTCATGCTGGGAAACCCAGTTCCTCCCACAGCCCTGGTACAACACAGTCCTGCTTTACAGTGCAGTGGCTGAGGCCAGCCTGCCGCATGCCCTCTCCCATGGGGGGATGCTGCCAGCCCGGCCCCTGTAGCAATGGGTGCCCAGGCAGAGACCCTGCGAGGGGCAGCTCTGCCCCAGCACAAAACCCCTCCTCTCTGTCACTGCCTCAGGGATGGAGCCTGGCTCCAGCTCATCCCAGGAGCCTGGCTGCTCCTGCTTGGCAGTTGCAGGCTCCGCTGGTGGTGCTGGCGAGGCCACGGGCAAATGGCAGCTGGGTAAAGTGGGGTGCAGGCTGCGCGTGCCCTCACCCTTTCGGTGCCCTCCCCCAGAGGTGGACAGCTGTGAGAAGTGGCTGAACTGCAAGAGCGACTTCCTCGCCAAGTACCTGAGCAAGGTGCTGATGGACCTGCCCAGCTGCCCCTGCTCCTACCCGCTGGAGGCCGTCTACAGTGCCGTCAACCTGCAGGATGAGCGGCAGGGCAAGAGCTTCCGATGGCGGGACGCCAGTGGCCCCAAGGAGCGCCTGGACATCTACAAGCCGACGGCGCGCTTCTGCCTGCGTTCCATGCTCTCCCTCGACAGCACCACCCTGGCTGCCCAGCACTGCTGCTACGACGAGCACACCCGCCTCATCACCCGTGGCAAGGGCGCTGGTGTCCCCAACCTCATCAGCACCGAGTTCTCCCCAGAGCTGCACTACAAGGTGGACATGCTGCCCTGGATCCTCTGCAAGGGAGACTGGAGCCGCTACCATGCCGTCCGGCCCCCCAACAACGGGCAACGGTGTGCTGACAACCCCGCCGAGGAGGAGTACCTCTCCCAGCTGCAGGAGGCCAAGGAGTACTAGCCGCAGCCACGCTCAGAGGAGCCACGGCCACCGCCGGCTCCCACCCCGGCCCAGCCTGGCGAAGCCCCGGCCCTGCTCATGGGCTCCTTGCTGGTGTCGGGCAGAGCGGGGAGGGTGCGCTGTCCGTCTTGTCCCATCAGAGGGGCACCTCGGCCCCCCTCGGATTTCCAAGGTCGCTGGAGGTTATCACGGTGCGATCCCTGCCGTGCCACCCGGGGCGGTCCCGCACCCCGGGGTGCCTGGGCTGGCACACGGGGAGCCGCAGGGGATGGGAGGCGTAAGGGGAAAGGGGGGCTGCTCCCGTCTGCTTTTATTCTCTACAATCTTTCAATGCAACCTGAAAGCTGAGCGTCTGGAGGGTGAAGCGGCCTTGGCTCCTGCTGGCTTCACACTGGATCTGAGGAGCTGGCCTGCTGCAGGCAGAGCTGCCTGCTCTTGCTTGTACACCTGCCCTGGCACACAATTGTCTACTTCTGAAACTGGGGGTGAGTCCTTCTAGGGAGGGGCAGGGCTGTCCCAGCCATGCCTACAGAGCGGGGCCTCCCCTCTCCCGGGCTTTTTGTGTGCGTGGTTGGGAAGGAGCAGGGAGAGGCTTAGCAGGGCTTCATGGGTCCGGGGAGTGTGTGGGGCAGGAGGAGACTGGCTGCCTTGCCACTGCAGTTTTGGCTGCGAAAGGGACCACCAGGTGCCAAAGCCAGACATGGGTGGACCTCAGAGGAGGTAAGCATGGGGGGGGACACCACCTGTGTGCATTTCAACCCCTCTTCCTCAGTGTTTGGGGGAGCAGGGTGGCAGCACCCATGCAGGTCCCACCACCAGCCCACCTCCATGCCTTGGCCCCCCGGCAGCCCCCCAGCAGGTTTCAGTGCTTGGGAGCACCCATGACATGGCCCAGCAGAAAGTCCTGTGTTTCCCACCCGCGGCGGGCAGGAGGCAGCTCAGCCACCACTCGTGCCATTGCTGGAAAGGAGCAAAAAGCACCAAGCTGTTCTCCATGGGGATGGGAACAAGTCCGGTGCTGCTGGGAGCACCCAGCGTTGCCCCTCTGGTCTGCTGCTGGCCTCGGGCCTGGCTCCATGCTGTGTCTGCCCAGGTCCCCAGCGAGAGGCAGCCCAGAGAAAGCAAGTCGTGGGCATGCCCTGCGCTCCTTGGGCTCGCTGCCTGGCCAGGCGAGCAAGTGTGGCTCCAAAGGAGGAAGACACACGTGCTAATAATGTCAATACCTGGTGTCTGCAGATCATGGATCATGGTGCTCTCCATTGGCACTTTGGTCTTGCCTGGGTTTTATTCAGCTTTTCACAGGTCCATGGCAGTTTCTCCCAGCGTATTTTGGGAGCTCCCAAGTTTCCTGCAGAGAAACTAGGCTGAGCACCTCTATCCCCGGACATTCAGTCGCTGAACCTGACAGAAACTGTTCATAGCTTTTATTTAGCAAATTTTATGCATCAGAGGAAATAAAAGAGCAAGTCAAGCACACTTAAAGAAGAATGGAGTCATTTCTAGACTAGAGGTTTCACCCAAGGCTGTTGGCTACTCCATGTTTTTCTGCAGGACACTGCTGGACAAAAAAAAATATCTGTCTGGGTACAGAGGTCCTTGGCTGACTGTTCTGTGCTAGGTCTGTCCTTCTTGCAGAAGCTTTCTCCAGGGCCAGTGAATAGCCACAGTCCGATAGCTCTTTGGGGAGTCTTTCTGGGAGTGTTTTGTGTATGTTGATCCTTTTGCCTTGGTTACTGATAGAATATTGCATCCTTGGTCATCACTACCTAAGACTTCATTGCTGGTAAAACAAAACTATTAATGAAGTTATCATTGAATTATTCTTATTTAACTATTACTCCACACTCATATCCCCAGACTCCAGTTACGGGTGCTGTCAAAACATAGGCAGACACCATCCATTTCCCAACAGGCGAGCAGTCTGAGATGACCAGTGTTATGTAAAGGGTGAGAAGGAAGACTCAACCAAATAAGCATGGATGGAGATCCAGATTCTGGTAAATTTTCATGACCATTACATGTTCCCTAGCCCAAATGGTCATTTGCTCACTAGTTTCTGGTAAAGAGGTGGGTCATAAAGAAGAGGTCAAGATTGGGTGGCAGTGATCTGGTGGCTTGGTTTGGGGAGCCTGGGACGTGTGCAGGGAGGCTCAGCAACAGACATGGAGGCATTTGTATGGGAAGCAGACAAATTGAGCGGCTGAGGCCATGGAAGGATGAGCTTGTTATCTTCTGTCATTTGGCAGAGCATCTTCATATTTCCTCTCCCATATTGTACATCATCATTAACATCAGCAGACTCTGAGAGGAGCATCAGTGCACAGACTTCTTTAAAACAACCTCCTGTTAAATGTGCCTAGTGTCCAGTATTGGACCCACACATGGAAGCAGGACCTCTGCAAACAGCCTTTCTTGAAGGAGACTTTCAATATCTCAGCCAATTTGTTTGTTAGACTGGTTGCTCTCTGAGGAACTGCTCTTATAATAAGGGCTGTTACCCAGGATTTGCACCCTCCTCCTCTTTATACTGGGTATGTCAACCAGTCTAACCCCCCAAAAAGAAACTATAATTTCTGTAATAAATGGAGTTCACATCCAAGGGCAAGTAGAAAAATTTCTTGCATTGAGCCGCCCCCCCAAAAAAGCTGGTTGAAAGCCGAGTGGCTGTTCTGCCTCGCTGCTTCTATGGTTTGGACAATACAGGCATGAACTGGAACATGAGGAACAAGAAGCAGTGTTGTTCCTCACACAAGCACCTTACCCACCAGGAGGCTTTGCGGGGCACCATGAGAAAAGTAGACATTAAGCAAGTGTTTATTTTTATATCCATCAAAGATTCTGTCCAGCCCACTGCTATTTAAGTGATGAATCTCTAAGCTTCCACTCCTTAAGTTTATTGTGGTTTTTATATATAATATATATAAAATGTCTTTTATTCTTACAAAATTTCATAGAGAAGAATTCTTTATTCTGATGCTGCAATAAAGCACTTTATATATGTCTGTGTTGCTGATGTCATTCAGCTGAGACTGAAGCATATGTTGCTATTTGTTTTGGTTGAGAGGGATGACGCTACACTGAATGCTATGTGTCTTGGGTGCCCAGCCCCAGCTGTACTGCAAAGACCCTGGTGGCTTTGCTGCCTTCCCTTAGCATTTGCATTTGATGGTGTTTGGCTGCAAGAACTGCAGCTAACAGAGACTACCTGGAGCCCACCACCACAGCCATGAGATACGTGAAGGTCTGCTCGCAGGGAAGGAAGCTGCCTACAAGACGACCATCAGGGTCAGTGCTGAGAAGCAAATGCATTGCCTGTGCCTCAGCCCTGACCCCAGGTATCCCATGCTCAGCCTGGCCAGAGCTGGGTGCTGGCCGACTTTACACCAGCACACTGGCTTAAGCAGGTGTTGAGCATGGGAACGAGTGAAAGAAAAACCCAGCATCATCTCAGCTGGAAAACTGGTTTGGCAAACCACCTTCAGAGCCAACAGCTAGTGATACCAGGGGGATTTTCAAAGCTTTCCAGGGATCATAACTTTTTGTTGCCATTAATTTGCTGCATAAATCGTGACCACTTCCAAGCTCTTGCTATTTCCAGCTGTTTTCCCTCCTTCTCTCTTGCTCCTTTTGCTTTGTGCTGGCTGCACATCTGTCAAGGGTTATCTGCTACTCCAGCACGGGGCTCTGCTCTGCAGCTGCCTGGCGCCATTGCTGGCCCCTGCCTGGGGGGAGCAGACGGCTCCTCTCTGTGAAGGATGCTCTGAGCTTCCTGCTGATCTTCTGCAACATCAAAAACATTGTTGCATGGAGCCCAAGCCAGGGGGAGCAGGCTGAGCTCCGCTCTGCAGGGAAAGCAGCACAGAGAAAATCACTCTTTGCCTGGAAGGGCAGTCAGCAGTTTCTGCTGTGTATATAACATGCCTAACATGCCTTTATCCTCTGCAATAAGGTCCTTGCTGTGCTGGATGCTGAGCCTTGCTCCAAAACTCCTGGGCTATAGAAATCCCACAGCCAGAGGATGGAAGCAGGAAGAATTGCTGCCCTAATTCTGCAGGTGCTCAAGACCTGGAGATGTCACCTGAAATCACAGAGTGAGCTTGCGGCAGAGTCTCAAGCTGCACCTTTGCCCACTGCTTTGAACACAAGACTCCTTGACCAGTTGAGTTGTCTTAGTTTGCCAGCCTGGATTGGAGCTTTATGTGGCTCAGTGGTACCAGTTCCCTGGCATCTGACTTGCAGCTGAGTTCTTCGTGTGTACACAGAAGGAACCGTGCCCGGAGTTTGCTAGGCAAAACGGTCAGCATGTGCTTGTCCTGGCTGACCTCCCCTCTTGTCCCCAGACGAGTCAGGAGCAAGCTGTGCAAAGACCTTTTGACTGCGAATGACACCTTGAAGGCATGGGTGCGTGGTCAGCTGCCTGGGGGACAGGAGGGGTGAGGGCAGCCCATCTCTCAGGGATGAATGCGAGATTTCATAGAAACATGTTTACAGCAACAGCGATCCCATTAGCTGTCTGCTTTTTTTCAGGGCTCCTGCTCCAAGAATCTGCATCTTGGAAAGCAGACAAAAAGTCCAGCTGGGCCCAGAAGGAGCTGCTTTGGGAGTAGAAGACAGAGGATGCTAGTGCCAGGAGAGTTTGGCCAAAGCCTATGTAGCAGACCTGAACTGCAAGGCATGGCCATAGCCTAGGAAAGAGCAAAAAGTGTGGTTGTGATGGTCTGTGGACCTTTAATTAAAACTGAAGCTCTGGAGAGGGAAAATAAAACCTTTCAGGCACCCCTGTTCCTGGTCTGTAAAGGGACCCACCCACTGTGTGGCCACATCAGGCCTCTAGGCTGGGTGTGCTGGTGGCACAGCATGGCACACAGCCACCAACCTCTCTGCAGCAGAGTAAAAAGTTAAAAAAAAAAATCACAGTAGCTGCAGTTTTTTGGCAGTAGCCCTGCTGACCGCAGCGTGAACATGGGCAAACAAGAGCTTGTGGCAAGACCTGGTCTCCTGGGCTTTGGTTTCACCTTGAGTGCGGACAATCACCCCTGGCGGGTCCCCAGCCTGTCCTCTGCTCTGCTTTCACTGATGCCATGCGGAGGGATGCCGAAATCACACTGGGGTAGCTCTGCCTAGCACGTCTGCAGGACAGGATTTACTCCCTCCATCTCCACAGAGGATGGACCCACACGTTTGCATTTGGGAAAGGAATGTCTCACCCTCCTTCCCTGCCACACAGCGGCCAGCTGCCCCTTGGAAATGCCTGAGAGGAGCCCAGCTGGTGGGGCCCGGCCCCTGCTTTGTTCCAGGTCCTTGCAAGCATGTCAGCTATTCTTCTCTCACTGCATGGGAGCCTGGCAGTAAGGATCACAGCCCCGCACAGCTTGACCGTCACGCATGGGCCAGGGGCCGCAGCAGAGCCCATCGGCCAGCCAGCGTCCCCCACCACGCCAGCCCCTGCCAGCCCCGACCCCAGCCGGGCTTGTCTGTGCTGTTGGGAGCTGAGCAGCAGCTGGCAGGGCAGCCGTGAGGCTCCTGAAGAGCCAGGAGACAGTCCCCCCACCAGGCATCACAGCCTTCACACATGGGTATGTACCACAGAAAATGGATTTAGACGGGGTCTCGAGAAACTACATAGCCCCACCATGGGGATGTGGCCAAATCATTCCTCACCAACCGGTCCTGCTTTATCCTTTATCCTGGGCTTCAAGCTCTCATGATGGAGATGCCACAGTAACCCTCAGCTTTACTGTTCTTGCAAGGAGAAATATTTCCTAGCAGCCAATCTAAATCCTTCCTGCTTTATCTTAAGCCGACTGCATCTTATCTGCAGTGGTCACAGAGAGCATATTATTGCCTTATTTGCTCCTACCTCCCATATATTTCAGAATTTTATCATTGCGCTCCCTATTTCCCTCCTTCTCCGCCATCTTCTCTTCTCTAGACTAAACAAATGCAATTCTTTCAGGCTTTCTTTAGAAGCTGTACTCATAGACCTCCACTCGGTCTTGTTGCCCACCACTGGGCTTGCTCCAAGTAATTCACATCTTTCTTGAAGCGTGGAGCCCAAAACTGAAGCCACAGGGTCTTATCTGGGGCTTTCTTAATGCTATATGGAAAGATTTCTTCACAAGACCTGCAAACCCAAGCCTGCCCAGGCAGCTTTTGTTCCCTTCCGTGATGTTTTAAATTTATGTTCATTTGAAAATTCACCATAACCTGGCCAGCTTAATGTCATTTACAGATGTGCTGCCCAGACTGTTGCTTCCCTTCTTGTACACGCTACTGGTGGTTTCTGCCTCATTGTAAAACTTCACAATTCAGTGAGGTCAAATATATTTTTTTTTCTCCTGGATCACTTTTCCACTTGGTCAAGATCATGTTCAATCCTAAACTTGTCTTCTAAGGGTTTTACAGCACCAGTGGTGATGTAAATTATTTTGGGCTTTTAAGTTATCAATTATACTATCTTCTATGCTGAAACATGTTGGATTCATTACAGCTCTATTAGGCCTTCCCTTATTTACTAATAAAAATATCATATAAAGCATTGCCTAAAGTCTTTCTTAATAAACCCCAGATATTCTGCCAAAGAAAGGCATTAGTTTAACTCAATATAAGTTGTGCTTGATGTAGCCGTGATATAGGTGTGCTGGTCATTACTTTTTACCTGATTAGCAGGGTATTTACAGGTTACTGACTGCATTTTTCAGTATTTTTTCATGAATTGGTGTTACAGACTGATCTAATGCCCTTGGCCCTCACTCCTCTCTCTTCCTCCGTCCCTCTCCCCAGCCCCATTCTTCATTGAATTCTGAAAGATTGCTCCACTTTCCCAAGTAAGCTTTCTAGGGTAAACTGTGTCAGGCCCTGTCATGCTGGAAACATCCAACTACTTTCACTTTGGCTTTTTTAAAAAATATTTTATTTAAAAGTTCTTCCTGGTTTGCCATTGAAGTAGGGTTGGGATGATGTTTCAAAGCAGTTTTAATAGTTACTTAGGCAGGTGACTAGGAAGAGTAAAGAGAAGGACAAGCATGCATCGCTATTGCCCTGAAGTACTTTCCTTGTTGCCAGCAGCTGGTGGCCAAGAGGCTTCTTGAGCCAGATGTGATGGTTGTTCTGTTTAATAGCCCTTGGTTGATGTAGTCTTCCATGAATTTTTACACTCCATGTAAACTTTTAGTGGTACCATATCACCAGCTGCAAGAAATTCCAGAATTCAGTAAATGTGTTCAGAGACCCCTTTGGTTGGGACCCCATATTCTGTTGTTTGATGGTTGCTCCTTACTCACCTTCTCCATGTGCCTCATAAGTGCCTAGCCAGTTTGCATCCACCTCTGACCTTTCATCGCTGTGAAAAATTCACTGTTTACTTCTGTCTCTGTTTTCTGTTTTTTAAACCTCTGTTTTCTTTAATTCACAAGACTTTCCTTCTTGTCCTGTGTCAGTTCAGATTCTTGAAGAGCCTTTGGACAGGAGTATACTGGACCTTGCTTTTCTTCCTCATCTTATATAGCCCTCCCTCCCCCAAATAGCTGAGGGACTGCAAACTGTGTCTGGCTCTCCTGACACTTCCAAGTAAAGCAAAGGTCTGGGGTTTCTCATTAGCATCTGTGTAGCTGCACCAGATGTCAGCTGTAGCTGAAGGAGCGGGTCTCTTTGCTGAGAGCAGGCGGATGTAGTGCAGGGACCTTCACGAGCATGCAGCGACTTAAGGCTCAGATCGCCTTCGTCAAGTAAATGGCTGAAGTGGTGTAAGGCATTGCCCCCGCTGTGCCCTGTTAGAGTCAGCATATCCTGACACGCTCTGTGCCTTGGGCCAAGCTAGCTCAGCCTGGCTGGTCAGCACAAGCTTTCCTTCACCGGTGGGTTAGTGCAATAGATTCTGTTGTGAACAGCAGCCAAGGCATGGCTACGTGGCTGCACAGCCTGTTCTGCCGCTGCGGGAATGGAGATTCCCAGCCTGAGGGGCAGGGAGCCAGCTGCGGCAGCACCGGCATAACTCAGGGCAGTCAGTTTTGCTGGAAGAAGAGCCCTCAAACGGCCTCCAAGCAAAGCCCTGAGTCCGTGAGCCCCATGAATGTGGGCTGCTGGCTGAGGCCAAAGCGTGTCCTATTAGAGTAGCAGCAGGATGCCCGAAGTAAACCCTGTTTGTGATGAAAGGAAGGCAATTAAAATTCCACTTCAGCTGCCTTCCTGTCCCACTTCCTAACCTTCCAGCAGCAGGTGATTAGCGGGGCCTGCCTTCTGCTGCCCTGGCTCAGCTGTGCCAGCGGAGCCCTGCTGCGGGCAAGCGCTGCTGCCGCGGCGCGGCCAGCTGCCGGAGCACAGCCAGGGCACCGTGATTCAGCTGTTCAGTTTGTCTCAAGTTAACTTAGAATGAGCTGCTCATTTTTTCAGTTTTCAAATCGTTTTGCTCTTCTCTTACCAAAGCTCTTGCCTTGGCTGTGAACTTGCTAGCCCTGCTGTTTAAGGTTTCCCGTGTTTCTGTCCAGGATTTCCCAAACACAAAACCAAACACACATGTGACACAGTGACATCAGTGTGCTTACATCATGTTATGCTCCTGCAGCCTACCAGCTGCATACAGTAGTTCACCTGTGCATAAGAATCCTGGCAAAATACCTGCAGCCCCTTTCCCAGCCAGCTGGTGCCTTAAGGAAGACAACCCTGCAGGACACAGGGAAGCCCAACCATATCTACAGGTGCCCGGTCTTGGTATGACTTCCTTTGCGGTCACAGGTCAGCACAGGGATAAGTACACAATACAGAAGTTAGCTTCATACTGCACTCTTGATGTCCGTACACACTTTACCATGAATAATCACTTCGGAATGGTAAGCGGAAAAGGCTAGAAACGCTCTCCGTAGTTTAAAAGGCAACTCAAACAATTACATTTGGGTTTTTTTCCCAAACAGGCACTAAAGTTTTTTTCCCCCATCTCCTCCACTGAAGGGGATGGCTACAACATGCCATGCAGATTTTAAAAAAACAAAACAAAAAAATCCCCAAAACAGTAATTCTCACCCAGTAACATTACTTACTTCTAGCTTACTAGAGGTGCTCTGCAGAAAACACTAGCAGAAAACAAAGTATGCAAGAGAAGCTCATGCCCAAAGGGAAAACCGAGCACTTCAGTCACCCTTGAGGTTAAGCAGATTGACACTTCTGACCAAAACAAGATTTCCCCCCTATCCTGTAAACAAATTTATTGCTTTAGAAGACATCTCTGGGAACTGACTGTATTAGGAGGAAAGAACAAGCAAGTGGTTTTCCCTTCCTCACTAGTCGAAGCAACAGTGGGGTCAGCCAGAAGTACTGCACCTTGTTTATTTGGCAGGAATAAATCCCACCCCCATTAAGAGTCTACACTTTGCCTGAAGCTCTTGGAAGGAGCTGACCCTAGGCCCCACAACCTGCTAGAACCGTTTTGTAGGTGGGAGTTTCCCTAGCAGTGGTTCACTGATTGTCTTGGACATCAGGTGACTAAACGATCAGCATTCTTTTAGAGTGGGCTAGTACAAGTGCAAGAAAGGGCTGTTGAAGAAGGGGATGTGCAAGGGAGGAAAGGAATAGCTTGAACAGGAGCTTAGATGCCTTCAGAAATGGGAAGGGTTTGCAACATTTACTAGCGGCAGATCAAAAGCAGAGAGAAAATGAGCAGCTGCTCAAACTAAAAACTGCATCAAGCTCATGCTCTCTACTCTCCCAGAAGTGAGGAGTAAATCACATTGGGATCAGCACTCCTCATTGATCGGTGTTTTTCCAGACAGATCCCTCCCTCAGCCTATCGACCGACCCTTTGAACTCAAGCCGATCTGAGGACACAAGTTCCATGGTGGTTTTTTTAAGTTAGGTTTATTTAGCAATAGAAGTATGTACATGTAAGAGAATCCCCTGCAGCACGAGACATGCACAAAGCAGTGAGGGACTGAAAGTGGTGCTGCTCAATGGCCTTCCTCATCACCTGTCATCCCACTTTACTCGGCAGCAGGGCCAAGATTAGAAAGGGACAGGTGAGAAATTTATCAGTCCACGTGGCAGAGTCTTCAGGCAGAGCCTTCCCAGCAACCGGTATTAAAACAAGCGGGCGCCATAGCCAAATGTCTGTTTAATGCCCTCAAAGTAGTAGCGCTGCCAGCCTTGCTTTGTTCTTTCCTCCTCACTGGCAGGAATGCCCTTGCCTTCCAAGTACACCTCTGTCTCACCACCTTTGTCAGTGAAGTTCAAGGTAATTGTTGCAAAGTGCCCTAGAAGAACCAAAGCAAATCTGTCAGCAGCGTGTAGTATCGTACATGCTACCCCACGGAGCTGCTCTGCTCCTCCTCTCACACAGCACCACTTAAAAGACTCCTCAGGCTGCTTCCCAGAGGATCTATTTATGACAGCTGCAGGCCTTCCTCAGAAGCCGAGGGAGGAGAGGGCTCCCTCTTCATGGGGTTCGAAGCAGTTGCAGCCACAGCTGAACAAGCTGCTACTTCATCCTTCCTAATCCCTGGCCGCTGCTCTAAGCTGTGGCTGATGATTCTGACCTGATCATGCGGAATATCAAGCTGGGATAAGGCTGGTGCAGCTCCCAGAACACCGTGTGCTCCCCGATCACGAGCCGGAGTGCAGTGTGGCTAATGGGGCCGGAATTCTTCAAACACAGGCAAGGGCTGTAATACCATAGTCCATTTTTGGACTACTTACCAGCTGGCCAGGATTTAAATCTCCATTTCATAACAAGTTGCTTCTCAGGGACCTTGAAAAGAGAGAGAAAGGCTCAGTAGTAATTTTTTGCAAATCCTGCAGTCTAATGGAAAGCAACTAGAACTGTGTTGATCTGAAGCCTTAGAGACCCCTTGAGAAACACACACAGAGGGAAAGAGATTTTAAGTGTCCTTTTCTTTTCACTCCTCTTCTAGGAAGACAGGCCATAGTACAGCCCCAAACACTGAGACAGCGCCCCTCTCCAGAAGACTTTAGTGGCAGGAGGGCTAAAGAGGAAAAGGGTCAGTTACTACGTTTAACACCTTCCAGCCCCTAAGTAAAATCACACAAAGACAGGGCAGATGCATGACTGGAAGCTAGATTTTCTCCCCCAACTGAAGTCCCGTACATTAATCCATACTATAAGGAACACTTCAATAGCCACAGTGATTATAGATAACTACTGGGCACCAGGCAGAACTCCACAATTAGCTAAGTGAAGCATTGTTACAGAATTGATACCTCAAAAATAAAAAGGCTGCCCTGAGCAAGATACACCTGCACTAGGTAGTACTTACTAGGTCAACAAACTCTCCTGTGACGCTGCCATCCAGCAACTGAAACTTGCCTCCTTTATCAGCCTCCAAGGTGGCTTGTGCGTGGGTGAAAGCTTGGACCATCTGAAAAGAATTCAGGAGGAGGCCTGTATTACTTGACATTATCTGCTTGCAAATGTGTTGCCTAATGCCTCCCACCCAGCTACAAAAGTTCTGGAAGAGGAGGTACGTCAATAGTGTAATGTCTTCACCAAGACAAGACAAAAACCCTGCCCTGGCCAGAAAAGCAAGGTTATAGCCACTACAGCAGCATTCCACCTGCCAAGGGAAAAGAACCCCTAGCTTTCACGTTCTATGCAGCGTTCTGTAAGCCATACTTTGATTCACTCTGTTGGCTCTTTAATGAAGCCTAGTTCTAAGAAAAGGTCATATTTTTTCCTTTTCGTTTTTTAAAGGAGGAACAAAAGACCATGTTTAAATAATGATAAAATGCTGCTCTCTTCTTAAACTATGTAATTGGGTGAAGAAGAGGGGAAGGTATTCCCGATGTACACTTTGATACCACCTAACCTTAAAAGGAAAAAACAAAACCAAAAAGCACACAACTGTAAATCCCAAGAGATCTGACCACATGCAGTAAGGGATACACCTACAGATAGGTGCTGACAGCAGTCTGGAACTGGCTTCTGGCTGGCATTAATCCTCTCTTGTCAACTGTGTGAAAAGATGCACACGCGAGCTTTAAGCGACTGTTCCGCAGACCAGCTTCTTTAATCCATTCTCATGGACTGTGAGTGTCCTACAGAATGCCTTAAAAAGCTTCTTAGGAACAACCTCCTATGTGCAAAGAACAATTCTCAGAACAAGCCTGGCATTACCTCCTGAGTAACAAATACCCGGTAGAGCTCCTCGGGAGATGTTAAGAAGGTGTCCTTCAAGCTGATCTTACACGTAGGGATCTTGACTCCTATGGATTTGGACTGCGATGTGGCAGTACTGCTGCTAGCGGCTGCCTAACAAAACAAGCAGCAACACACACACATACTTTTTTCACAAAAAATTCAACAAGTGGTTCACGTATCCAAGAGAAAAAACAAAAGCCTTTGGTAAAGATGTAATTAGGTACAACCGTATTTGAGTGTAAAAAGCAGATTTATCACTCTGCTTGAATTAAGAAATATCACATGCTGCAAATCAAAACAGTCAGGCCTACACCACAGATTGCCAGTTCCTGGATCTCTCTCTCTCTCTCCTATAAACAGCATAGGTTGCTCCTGTAAGCCCCGGAATCTAATAGCATGCACCTTTCTTCACAAATCCAAAAGCATGTTTGCACAGTTTTATTTACCTTGCGGTCTTCTGCTTTAGGAGCCACCTGAGGTGTTGTTTCCATATGTTCGCCATTCACTGTGGGCAAAATCATGCCCTGGGTGAATTCTGGAAAGACAGGAACGCACCCATGAAACTAATAAAAGATCAAGTAAACCTTTCAACTGTTCTTTGAAATACACAATCAAAAAGGGCTTCCTGGTTTCTCCCCTGCTCTTGCTAGCACCCATGACTTGAAACAGTTTAAAAAAAAAAAGTAAACAGACCTCTTTTTTACAAGCAATTAATTCTTCTTGCCCTCACTGCTCTCCACTAAAGGCCATACAGAACTTGCCTAGACTAACAGGAACTTACCTCCTCTTCCTAGCCTAGACATACCAATGACTGTCTTCCACATGTTGCTCTCATACCAATGTTAGCCTTACACTTATGTAGCTTTTTTTCTCTCTCACTCTAATATAAATAGCGATCACATCTCAAATACTTTTATCCTGCTGGTCTAGACAAACCAAACCAAGCTTTTCCGTTTCTTTTCAGACTGGCTCTCCATTTCTCATGTCATTGTAGTACAGAATAAAGTTACTTCTAACTCCATCTTCGATTTATCTTTTGACACAGATGCCAGGACTACACACAGAAACCCAGGGGAGGTCTCACCAGTGCCCTGTCCAGCAGCACTAGCACTTTTATAACTCCACCAGAAGCTTCAGCCTCTTTCAGCATCATGTTTGCTTTTTCTTCAGCTCTGTCACTTCTGCCTTTACCAGTTATAAACCAGTTTGCTCTTTCTCCTTCCTCTTCATCTACTCAAACTGGCAAAATTCCATTATATAGCAGAATTTTATTATATGTGTATAATCTTGTATCCTACAATACTTAGTTCCCACTTATTCTTATTTACTCCAGCTCACAAGATCATACAGTTCTTGCCGAATAACATTCTCATTTTCCACCAGGTGACTGGATCTCCCACCCTGAACACTAAAACACCTGAAAAAACTCAACGGTACAGAAATTTGATCCTGGAAAAACAGCAACCAGTGGTGGCTTGTACTCAGCAAAACTTGAATATCTAGCACATGTAGTGTAACATAGGTAAATGGATATAAAAAGCAATTGTAGCATTCCCAGCCTGTACCAGAGAGCAAAGCCAAACTCAACCAAAGAACACTGATTTAACTCCAACTGCTGGAATCAGATTTATCTTCTAAAAAAAAAAAAAAAAAAAATTGATCCAGATGCTAAGACAGCTCATTCAATGACATCAACAAAACCTGCAGAGCCATTTCCAGTTGTCAGTTATTCTCAAATCCAAATAACACTAGATGCCTTTACTCGTGTGGCAAAAGAGAAAAAACAACAAACTAGAGAGAAGATATCACCTTCCAAGGGAGTAAGCAAACTAAAGGCCAGACTGTGCCACATGCAGTGGCTGATACTCTGTGTCACTGGAGTCCCAAACAGATTTTACTGGCTTTATTTTCTCCATAGCTGAGCTTGTGACGGACATGCTCAGTTTTAAAACATAAATCCAAAAATGCTGTTTATTATTAGGTTATCACTTTCTGGGCTGTGTTACAGTGTCTAGAGACAGAAGTGCTTCTTGGCAAATGCTAACCATTTTCAAAAGAGACAGAAAAGTTACAGTTGTTGCTCTGACACCTTCCTGTTGAGATGGGGTGAGGAACTAATATCCACTCCTCTCGTTAACCCTATCCCTTCTTAAGCATTAGCCCATATGGGTTCCCATAACACTTCTCCCTCTCAGTTACGTACCTGTTTTGAGAGTGCTGATGTAAGTTTTCATTGCATCTCTAATTTTTTTTGCACCCTCTTGCTTCATCAGGGTCTTCAAGTTAGTGTCAGGCTCATCTTTAGCAAGGCTGACATGGATCTAAACAATAAGGACAAGTACTGATTAACAAAGCCATACTTGCACAGTCCTTTTATTACTCAGTTCAACATTGCAGTTAGACTTTGGCTAAACTTTCACAACGAGCAGTGCAATTTTATTAATCTTTTATTTCATCTCTCCCAGCCTACAGCAATGTATGCGTGTACCTAAATACCTTCATGTGCTATAGAGCCCTTGTATCTAGAAGACAGGAATTAATCTCATAAAGATACAACATGATGGGGAGGGATTCTTTATCAGGGAGTGCAGTGACAGGATGAGGGTTTTAAATTGAAAGAGGGCAGATTTAGATTAGATATAAGGAAGAAATTCTTTACTGTGAGGTTGGTGAGACACTGCAACAGGTTGCCCAGTGAAGTTGTGGCTGCCCCATCCCTGGAAGTGTTCAAGGCCAGGTTGGATGGGGCTTTGAGCAACCCGGTCTAGTGGAAGGTGTCCCTGCCCATGGCATGGGGGGTTGGAACCAGATGATATTTAAGGTCCCTTCCAACCCAAACCAGTCCATGTTTCTATGATTCTATTAACTTAAGCAGTCTCTAACACTAAAAGAGTTCTACGCAAATGTTCTAAAAAAGGTAACATGGAAGGAAATATTAATGCTGTGAGGATTCCTGTTAGAACAGCCATACAGTCAGCAGCATTAGCTGTGCTTACCTCGACTTCATCGATGTCATTTTCATCTGAGAGATTAGGAATCTCCACATAACCTTTGTATTTCACTCCTGTCTTTGAAGTGCCTGCAATTACAATTATGTTGTTCAGACCAATATTTCTTACTCTGGTTGTTGTAAAAGCAAACTTGTATTGTATCACAATACAATACTTCCCTTTATTATTATTTCCCAAATGAGGTAAGTATCCTTATCCTTAACCTTATACTTTAGTCTGGCCTTGAAACAGGAGGAGAGAGCATCACTCACCAGTCCATGCCAACTTGATAGCCCACTCATAGAAGAAGATAAGTTTCCCTTTGCGGTTGTTAATGGAGGCCTCTCCATCCAGTTTGCTCACTTCTGTCACCTCACAGGCCCCTTCCTCACCCTCCACCCTGACAGGCAGGAGGAGAGTTTTCAGCCGCTCTGTGGACCAGTTGGAGGCATCCCGCTCCGTCCTGCGAGAAAACCGGGCAGTGTGAGAATCTGGGACAGGCCACGCTGCCGGCACACGCTGGGACTCCCTCGCCTTCCCCCGCTCCTTCCTCCCTGCCCCGCTCCGACAGACAGACACACAGAGCCCTTTCCCCGGGCACCCCCCCCACAAAGGGAGGCGGGGGCCTTCCCGGGGCATCAGCCCGCACACCCCCGCCTCAGCACCAGCGCGCAGGTAGGGGAGGGAGGGAGGGAAGGGCCCCTCCCCGGGACACCGGCCGGGCAGCCTCCCTCCGCCCGGGGGCACGGGGCCCTCCCGGGCGGGCCTCGGCGCCGGCCGCCCGCTCACCAGTGCCAGTTGTTGACGTTGGTGGCGTCCGCCCGCTGCTCGACGATCCAGCGCGGGTCTCCCTCCCCCCACTTGGCCATCGGGACCGCCGCCGCCTCCTCCGCACCGACCGCCCGATGGAAACTGCTAGAACCGCCGGCCGCCGCGCCACCTCCCGGCTTCCGGCACCGGCACGGTCCCTTCCGGCGCCCTTCCCCCGCCTCGCGCGCGGCCTGCCTTCTTGGTTCCGCCGCGCCGCCCCCAGCTGGCGCTGGCGCTGGCGCTCCCGCCCCGCCCCGCCCCGCCCCCGCCGGTCGGCGGCTCCCGGAGCGGCCACGCCGCGCCTCGCAGCCGCCCCGAGCCCGGCCGCCGGCAGCTCGGCCCTCGGCAGCCAGCCCGGGCACCGCACCGCCGCGCGCGGCCCGCCGGGACTTGTAGTGCGGCCCCTGCGGCAGCGCGGGGCGCGCCGGTACCCGTAGTGCGCGGGCGGGGAAGCGCCGGGCCGGGCCGCGGCGGGGAGACTACCTGTCCCGGCGTGCCCTGCGCCGCAGCCGCCCTGCCTCCCCGCCCCGCCCTGCGGTGGCCGTGCCTGGCGCGGGAGAGGAGGCGCGGGGAGGTGAGCGGGACCGGGGGGCGGCGGGGCCGGGAGGCGGGAGCGGGGCCCGGACCGGGGGGTGGGGGGCGGCGATTCCCCTCCGGCAGCCGCTCCCCTCAGGCAGCCGCGCGGTGCCGTTGCAGATGAGCAGGGCGAGGGCGGACGAGGAGGAGTACTGGCACAGCTCCAAGTTCCGGGCCTTCACCTTCGACGACGAGGATGACGAGCTGTCGCAGGTAGGGTCCCTCCCCGCGTCAGGGGCAGCGCCCCCCCCCCCCCCCCGTGGCCGTCTCAGCCCAGGCCTCGGCCCCCGCGCTTCGCTGGGGGTCTGTGCTTCATGGATGGGGTGGATGCTCGCCTCCTGCCCCGTGTGGAGGCCGCCAAGGGCTTCCGTCTCGCCCCCCACGGTAGCCAATCCGAAATCTCATTAGCACTGTGGTTCCTCGCCCGTGCACCAAACTGCATCTCCTGCTGGTCGAGCTGTCAGTGTCTGTAGGTGTCGGTGGCCTTTGGATTCCCAGTGGCAAAGAAGGGTTGCTGTGTCTGTTGAACACCTACAGACATAAAATACCTTCTCCAGAAGGGGCAGTGGGAGCTGCAGAAGCTGTATTCAGAGCTCTGAGGGAGATTGTTGGAAGGTAATAGAAAACAAAGCACACTCTGCAACACTGGTGGTCTTTATACAAGCTCTTTCTTTTGTCCATAGCTAAAGGAATCCAAACGGGCAGTGAATAGCCTTCGGGATATTGTCGATGATGATGATGATGACCTTGAGAGGGTCAGCTGGAGCGGAGAGCCTGTGGGAAGTAAGTGCAGAAGTACTGCAAGTTATCCTTGAGACAGAGGGAGTTCCAAATTACTGTTTAAGTCATGCCATTTAGTCGAGGTCAGGAGTACTACTTGCTATCTAGTCCTGCATATCTAGTCTAATTCTAGTCTCCTCAGGTCACATTGTGAGCCACTTGATTTACCTGTGTGGATCCACTGAAAAGAGAGTGAGCAGAAGCCCAAATTGCATAAAGAAGAGGGGTGCAGACAAGTGAAGGGAATCCACTGTGTCTTTCCCAATACATAGCCCAGCTTAGAGCAGATATTTTGGAGGTTATGGCTTGATACTCATCACGCCTAGCTGGCCTGCAGGATTCTAGGTGATCATTTCCTTTGCACTGCTGCCTGAAGTGGCACCATTTAAAGTTCTCTGTGCTTTGTCCCCACAGCACTTTAAGGAGATATTCCAAGGTTTAGTGTGTGTTTATAGACTGACTCTTATGCTTGAAGTTTGAAACGGAACTGGAAGCATTAAGCAAATGCGTTTCTAGTGATGATGGGAGCGAGCTTGGGACCCACACACAATGCTGTCTGCTACGCTTTGGAGCTCATGACCCACAGAATATGTGGCACTTGCTAGCCAGTGCCAAACCGTGAAAATTTACATTTGGATCACGCAGAGGACCTTCAAAGAGTCTGTTCTTCTTGTCCTATGCTGTAGCTCCTCCCTCTAGTTCAAGCCGTTTCTTTTCCCACCCAAGGTCTCTACCTATGGGCTTTTTTGCTCTGTCACCCTGTCCTAAAATGTGTGGGTGGTGCATCTGCATGAAAAGAAGGGAAAACTGTGTCTCGAACAAGCAGGAGGAAGACATATGCATTGTTGCCAGCAGCATATGCACATTGATAGCTGTTTTGTCTGTGTGGGGAGGAAAACTGTCTTAGTTTTCCACTGTTCAGGAAGGTATGCTCTTATGCTTCTGTAATTTGAAGTAAGCCAGGGGTTTTCTGCCTTGCTCTGTACCTTTAGAGCAAGGATTATGCTTTACCCCATGCCACAACATATAAATGTTGGGTGGACTATGCATTTTTTTATATAAGCCATAACCAGCTGTACAACATTGCTGAAATCAACCATTTCTGGAGGACAATGCGCAACTGTTTAATAAGCAGTGTTACACGAGATTGGGATTCTGTGCACTGCATCTACTTAGCGCTGAGGGTCAAAGTTATCAGGATGTGCTAGTGCAGAACTGACGAGGGCACACTTGGTAACATTCCTGCCATGCCATAAGATCATTCTTTACAGACTGATTTTCTCTTTCTCTGTTATAAATGACCTCTGTCTGCACATAGGTATCTCCTGGTCAATCAAAGAGACAGCCTCCAGCAGCACCAGCTCGCTGGAGGGCCGAGACTCCAGCCTACAGAAGGGCTCCTCCTCCTATGCTGCTTTTCCCAAACAAGTTTCCTCCTATTCCCTAAGCAGCCTATTCAAAGGTGAGGTTCCTCATATACAATATGGACAAATGGGTTTTCCCTCAAGAGTGTCAAGGGGCAATTGTGTTATTTTACGTAAATCATTTTTCTTAAGTGTATTGCAAAACGGAAGCTCTGATCTCTCCTCAGTGTGGGAGTGTATCTCACTGGTCAGAAATTGGAGACTGTCTTGCGCAGAAGATCACATGCTCTTGTGGTATGGGAGGGGGCTTTGGATATTATGGCTTCTTAAAGGCCAGGTTCCACAGAACAGCAAGGTAGAGCACAGCACTGTACAGCAATCCATTTGTATAGTGGAAAAGAGCAGGCTGTAAAGGGACTGGCTTGACCCATGTGGCCCTCATTTGATCTTCAGTACTGTAGAGAAGACAGGTTGATTATCCTTTATTTGGAGCTCAACTGGCTGCTGTTGATGTTATAGTTGATTCAGCAAACACAAGGTAGCAGCAGTGGTAGCATAGCTGGTTATGTGGGGAACTGTGCAGCAGGCCATGGGGAGACTTACACAGCTTGCAAGAGTTCAGCTCTGTTGTCTCACCATCACACAACAAAACAGCTTTTACTTTGTCTCTCTTTCTCTGGGGTGGTTTTTTACTCTCAACTTTGATCATACAGTGATAATGAAAGGCGTCTGAATCGCAGCCCTGGTGAACGAAGCTGTCCGTGTTGCCATGGCCTAAGCACTGCTGTGTGCTTGAGCCTCTGCTCTGCAGGTAGATGAGTGAATTCAGGCTCTCTAACCTCTCCTAGCCTCAGCTACAAGGGGGCAGATAGGGCCGGGGTGTGGTATGGTTTGTGATGCCACAGACAACTTCAAAGCCTTAGGCTGCAAGCAGGTGAGCCCCAGCTATGCTGGTGTAGTGTGAATCACTACACAGAGTGGCTTGTTCTACAGTGGCGTAGCTGCAGCACACTGGCTTGCAGTCTAGGCTTGTGTTCTCTCTGCAAGTGATGTTGCTGGTGAAGAGACAGTCTCTCATGAGTGTTTGTTCTGATTTCAGGACGAAACAAACTTCCAAGTTTTCAGTCCCTTTCAGATGGTAAGTTTTTAATCCCTGCCTCATTTTGGGAGGGGTGCAGATTTACGTAAGTAAAAGAATTTCCAAAAAAAAGGGAAGTGTCATCTTCCTTATGTTGCAGAAAGGGAAACTGAATCATGGGTTGTCTGAAAGTCATTCAGCAAAGAAGCAAAAAAGTTGGCATGATGGTTTGGGGTAATCTGCTTATGTACAACTGACGACTGTTGGGTTTAGAGCAACTTTGTATTGCCATTTGGTGCTTGAGTTTGGGTCTTCTACCACGAAAACCAAGAAAAGGGCGGTTTTGGAAGTGGGTGTGAATCAGAATTTTGATGTGCTACTCAGCTTTACCTTTCCCTCTCAGCCCTCTCTGACACGGGAGTTAAAAACTACGCCCCAGAGCTGCGCAGACCAAAAGCTGAGTACAAGGTGAGCAGCCTGTGTTTGTAGCGTGCTGAGATCAGAGCACTGCCAGGAGAACTTCCTACTCTATTGGTTTCACGGGAAGTGATTAATCACTATTTCAGACAACAGAGGGCGATGCAGGGAATAGGACAGGGAGCTGCAAAATGCAGCCTGACAATAATTTAGGTGTTCTCTGCTTCTGCTCAGAAGTAGGGAGCTTTGCTGGGGGTCTTAGTTACTCCTTCTCCTAATGAATGGCCCGGCAGTCTTTATGAAAAGGATTTCTAAATAGTGCTTTGCTGTAAGCTGCTTTCATGCTGGGTCAGATGAATTGGCATCATGTGTGCTTTTTAAATTTTTTAAACCTAAAGGCTTCTAAATTTCTTATTCATGAATCACTGGGACAGCACAGAGGGAGTTGCACAAAGGTGGAGTTCCCATTGGCAGGAATGTTCTTCTCCCAGACAGGCAGTGTTAGGTGTTGCAGAATCTAGCGGATTTTGGGACTGGTTGGATTTCTCTTACTCGGAGTGAGGTTGTGGTTCCATGTCGCCAGGTCCAGCCAGTAACAGGCCTGAGCACATACTCCCAACAGATACAGACATGCACAATACTAACACAGCTGCCCACACAGATTAACACAGACAGAAACCAATGCCTGTACCAACAGACACATAAACACACAACACTCAAGCCTGATCCTGAGCCTCCTTTTTGTCTGACCAGGATTGAATTCCACCAGTGGAACATGCACACACTCTGTGGGTCTCTCCAGTAGCTGATCTTAGACATCCAGTTTGTTCTGTAGCTGAATCCCAGACCCCAGTCTCCTCCAGTTGCTGGCACCTGGACCCTTGAGCCCCTAGGACTCATGGTTCCATTTCGGTTCCTGGTACTCAGGCTGCTTATTCTACTCACTGGCTAGTTGAGCTTGAAGTTACGAACACATACACTGGGAATAGAGAGCCCACCCACACAGAAGGTAGTTAAATATAGAATTTAATGAGAATATAAGACAGACTGCAGTGATCCATTGCAGGGCTCAGGCAGGCAGGCACACTAACTAGCCACTTGTTTAAACTTGGCTGGCACCCTATGGCCCCTTTTCCCTCTGTTTTCTCATGCTTGTTCCTGCCCGATTAATTTTGATCCCTCCCTTCCCCTGCTTTTTGTCTTTCCCATAAACTTCCATAACAAGCCTCACACATTTACACAACCCTCATAAAACATCCCAGGATTCTCTTTCCCCTGCGTCTCATACTAAGTCCTGTGCCTCTTTAGGGTTGCATGGTGTTTGGGAGAAGTTTCTTTGGTTTACTCATCTTGGAGGGCTTTACACAATGGCTAATGATCTAATGTGTCTCATTTGATGGTGGCAAGGAGTGGCCAAGTCAGTGTGCTCAGATTGCACTGCTTAGGTTACTGGGTTTTCTCTACCTGTCCTTGGCCATCTGATCCTCACTGAGTTGCTGTGTTTGCGTTGATTAGCCATTAATCACATAACCTAACAGGCAGCAGTTCCTGAAAGCACAGCAGGAGAAATAAGCATGTCCTGTTGTGTCCTGTTCTGTGCCTGCAGAGGCAATGAAGCAGAAAGGAGAAGGGTTGTACCGCTCCTTAGATGGGAAAGTTAGTGGCAGCTTTGAACCAGTGTCCTGACAGTGACAGGCTGAGAAGCTGCCTCTGGCCAGAGGTGCTGGAGGGACCCCCAGTGCTCAGGACATTTGACACTCAGCCATACATTGACTCAAGAGACTTGTGTACAGTGGTCCCCTAATAGGACTGGGTCAGCCCTTTTTTTCCTTAGATTTGGGCTTTCAATAAATCGTGAATGAATTTAAAACTCAGTGTCCTCAGAGCTGGTTCTGGTTACTCCCTTTCTCTGGCTCTTTTGAGGCAGAAGGCTGAATTACAACTGCTGGCTTGAGTGCCTCACAAAGACTTAGATGCCTTCTTGGAATCTGAGTTCAGGAGTGGCTCAGGCTACTGCCACTTTTTATCCAGTGCTTCCGGATCATAGTGTCTGCAGGCTGCAGGGGAAGAACTTCGGTCATTGCAGTAGCATATTATCTTAGGATGGTCTTGCTATGGGCTTCAGTGCTCTTGTCACATTGTGCTAGTCCTGTGCGACTCTCCAGGCACTTGCCTGAGGCTGTCGTCCCTGCGTTCCCCACACTGCTGTGGAAGGCTGACCAGCAGAAGTCTGTCTGAGTTGTGACAAGAAACTGACTCCTTCCCCCTCAGTTTTGGGTTTGTCAGTTTTGCATGTATTTTGTTTGCCCTTCTGAAAGCAACATTGGAGCTTTAATTTGCAAGGAGGACAACCTGTCGAAATACACTTCTTATAAAGGATATGATGATGGACCTTACTGAGGCAATAGAAAGACTCTGTGTTAACATCTGAGCCTCTAGCTTCCCTTCCCACCAGCATGCAGAGTCTGAGAGCCCAGCATCTGCACCTGAACACTGTAGGGACACATCCTACTAACAACCCCACTGGAGCAGCTGAAAGATAAGTCTGAGAAGCTACACATGGGCCATCACTCTGATCCAGCACAAGCAGAAAGCAGCTTGGGGACTGCTGGCGTGATCTGGCCTCTTGAAGCTCAAGAGCTCTTTGTTTTTCTTGTGGTAGGATTACAGCAGTGATTGGAGCCCCAAAGATACAGTCAGGCGAATGCAGAGGGGCAAGGTAAGGACTTTCCACTCCCACCTGCTTGCAAGAGATGGAGGGTGGGTGGTCCTAAACTGCTTTACACTTCCCTATGCTCCTGGCTGTTCCGGGAGCAGGGAGGGGATCCGTGTGGAAAGGGCCCTGCAGAATTCCCTCCTCCTGTCAGGGCTGGTGGTTTGTGGTGTGCAGGGAAGTTTACCCTTCTTACAAGGGTATTTGTGCTGAATGTACGATGTCTGCTGTCCTAGCTTGGGCAGTGATGAGGGCTAACTCTGCAACCCCTGTGGACAGATTCCCAGGGATCATGCAGCACGTGGCTTCAGCTAAATGAGAAGTTCTCCGCTGGTTGGGAGGGCAGTTATTCATGTTGCTGAAAGGCTCACGGGGGAAGAATAGGTAGTACCTTGGGGGCTGGTTCAGCCTGGGGATTGTCTGATGTCCCATATGCCTACTTACACCTCTTCTATCTCCAGGTCTGCTCTCTAGAGAGATTTCGCTCCCTGCAGGACAAGCTGGTGCTCTTGGATGAAGCTGTGGCAGGGCATGATGGGAATGTCATTACAGCTGTGAGTCCTGCTGGGGCCGTGTTGGGCTGGGACTTCCTGGGTGACCCCACAGAGGGTGCTTGTGTGAATGCAGTCAGTTGGCCACCTAATCTTGCAAGATGGGGGGTTGTTCTTTACTTAAAACCAAGAAGTTACTGAAAAGTGTCAAAGCTTAAGACTGGGAGGCTCCATATTCCTCCTGGCTTTCTGCCACTCTGCAGAATTCATGTCAGGTTAATAACAAGGAACCTGATCCTTCAGCCTTACAGATCTTTGCAGCAACTTCTTGAAAGCCAAGGCTTAATCTGCTTGTTGCAGCACGGAAGATTTGAGGGGCCTCTCCAGTTTATCTGGCTTCCAAAGCATCAGGGAGCAAATGGGACTGTGTCAGAGCTCCCCTCATCCGGGTCTTTTAAGCCCTTGGATCTCTCATGGAAAGGTTTTTCTTTGTAAATCTTGATCTCACTTATCTAAGCTCCAGAGTAGGAGCTTAGGCAGGCATCCAGGCAGCTGTGGCCCTGGCTCACTGCTTGTCCTGTGTCTAGTGGGTAGCAGAATTCAGTTCGATACTGTAAGAGCTGTGTCTTCAAAGGCCCTTTGCAAAAGCTTCCCCAGGCCTTGACCAGTTTGCTGTCTGTCTGCTTCAATTCTGGTGAAGACTGATCTGGTCAGCTGAGAGCTGCCTCTCTGTGCTCACAGGTCCTGATATTCCTGAAACGGACGCTCAGGAGAGGTAAGTGTGACTGGGGCCAGGGTTTCTGTAGTGTGTTTCAGTTAAGGGCTGAGGGGCTAGTTCTTTCACTGGGTGCAAGTCACAAAGACACCATCTGGGGTATTGCTGCTTTACTGAGCATGAGATACTTTTTGCAGCAAGTGTAACATGGGAGGGGGGATGGTGATGCCCACAAAGGCCCCAGAGAGGAGCTTTAAGCAGTGGTAGGCGGTAGTGGTGATGGGGTGAATGAAAATGAATCTGTAGGGGTAGCACACTGCTGTGAATTCAGCTGGCAGCCTAGTGAAGAGGTTCTTCTCCTGTGCTCTAGCCTCCAAGACTGTGTTTTGAGATGGGATAAGGTTGTTGAATCCTGCCAATGGCTTGCACTCCATTCACCATGCTTAGCCCCCTCTGGCTTGGTAATGCTAACTTACTTTACCCACCTGTACACATCTCTCTCTCCTGTAGAGATCTTGTTTCGGGAGCTGGAGGTGCGGCAGGTGGCCTTGTGTCATCTGATCCATTTCCTCAAAGAGACGGGTGAGCAGAAGTTGCTTCTGGATCTGCTCAGGTGAGGCTCTTGCCCAGCTTTGTGGCAGGGCTGAGCACGCTGCTAGGAACCTGCCTCCAAGTTAATGCTTGATCATTCCCTTTTGCAGGTTCCTAGACAGGACTGAGGAAGTTGCTGTGAGTATTCCTAGGAGCAGAAGCTCCCTTTCCTCAGTGAAGAGCGAGTGTAGTGGGCAGGGGGAGGCTGGCTGCAGGGTGTCTGGTAGTCAGGCAAGAGCTTTGCATCCCCGTTTTGCCCTCTGGAGTTCTGTATCTCCCAAATCCATGAGAACAGACTGTGCTTCTTTTCCCTCTCCCTCCAGCTGTCCCAGTACCGTGAGCATTTGAACATCCAGGATGTAGAAAAAAGGAGGGAATTTCTGAAAGGCTGCATTGGGTAAGAAAAAATGCAAGAGGGTGGGAGGGATGTGAGTGCTTCACAGAAGGTGGTAGTAAAACAAATTAGACCTCTGTCCCAGTGCCACGTAGTTTGAGAGCCAATGTTGGTTTTGCCTCAGTGGGAGTGGGGTGTTGTGGACACAATGCAGACCAGAGAGGAAGAATTTGTGGTGACCACTAGTCCAGCAGCTTTTGCTGCTTACTTGGGGGCAAAGATGCTTCAGGGACCATTGACCCTTCAGGTTGTGAAGGATGAAAGCTTGGGTGCCTGAGCACTTGAGGAAATTGGTAGCATCGGCTTTAGGTTGTTTTGTGAGAGATGCCACATAATTCTTCCTTCTCTGGAGCCTGTCTAGGAGAGAGCCAGTTGGAGAAGGCAGCAGGGCAGGAGCTTGAGTACCTACTAGCAACCCAAGCTGAGGAGAATGGGAGGTGTTCCCCACATCTCTGTCTGTGGGGAGCATGTTTGGTAGAGAAGAGCAGCCTTCCAAGTGTACTGTGTTAAGAGCTGCTTGACAGTGTGTCCTTCCTCCATGTCTGGCCAGGCTGCCATTTTCAGCTGAGGATACCTCCCACATCCAAGACCATTATACCCTGTTGGAGCGACAGATCATCATTGAGGTATGAAATCTTCCCTCCCGGTCCGGAGATGACTGGGACTAGCTGTGAGATCTCTATCTGTCCCTAACTTATACTACCTTGGATCTAACCAGCCTGCCCTGGCTAGTGTAGTTTAACTGCTGTCCAAGCTGCTGTGCCAGGCACATGTGTGAAATGCCAGACATGAGACTTCGTGGCATGTTGAGCCTGTGCTTGTGCATTGCTATCACAACACTCTCCCCAGGTCTGTGCCCTGCAGCTGGGTCAGGCAGCTGCCCTGGCTCATGTTCACCCTCTCTGTCTTCCTGTTTCCGCAGGCCAATGATCGGCACTTGGAGACGGCTGGGCAGTCAGAGATATTTCGGAAATATCCTCGCAAGGCTTCAATTCTCAACATGCCACTAGTGACCACCCTCTTCTATTCCTGTTTCTACCACTACACAGAGGCTGAGGTGAGGATGATTTGGGAGGAGGGTTACATCTCATCCCTGTAGTCCTCAATATGTGAGGTGGTTAAGCTGAGGCATGTTAAGGAAAGAAGGGGAGGGAGGTCATATTTCATCCCTCAGAGAGACCTAGAGGAACCCAGCTCCCCTTGTCCATCTGGGACCAGTTTGGAGTTTTCTTTTGTGCTCTAAGATGGGACATCCAACCTGGGACAGCCATCAGGGAGTTGCCTCCTAGAAACCACTGTCTTTTACTTCTGGCTCCAAGGAGCCAGAATTGGCCCTTAATCCCAGGAGGCTGTGGTGTGTGATACTGGTCTTGGAAGTGCTGGAGGTGCACCAGTTGAGGATGTAGGGGAAACCAAACCAGAACGCTGATGGGGTGGGATAGTTGCTCTCTTCTGCCAGCTGTTTCCTCCTGTGGTGCTGACATGAACAAAAAGCAGTAAAAACTTCAGGAGATTCACCCTGTGCAAGGCAAATGCCTTACAATGGGTGTCTGAACCTCTCCTGTGGCCTGCCCTGCTGAGTTTGCACTGATTTGTCTGCTCTCTCTAGGGAACGTTCAGCAGCCCGACCAACCTGAAGAAAACATTTAAGGTACATGAGTCTCCTGCTGTTGTGGCAGCACTAGCTGAAAACGTGGGCAGCCAAATTGTATTTAGCAAGGGGGCTGGGTAGGAGGAGTTTGAGGGGCTCAGCACCGTGACAGGGAGCGGGGCATGGCATCCGCCTTGAGCAGAGCCATTCTGGAGGCTCAGAAAGGCAAGCAGGAGCCACGTGGAGGCTTTCACTGGGTGCACCCTGGCTGCAGCAGCACTTGCAAATCACCTCCTGCTCTCTGCAGTGCCGGCCCTGGCCTCAGACAGCATCTCACCTCCTTGCCTGGCTGTTGGTGTGGGTCCTCACAGGGCTGGGGGCAGATGCCGTTCCTGTCCAACCCACACAGGCCTTCAGAGCTGTGCTAGTGGTCTGACTGCAGCTTTCTGCCTTGCAGATTCCTGATAAGCAGTATGTGCTGACTGCCCTGGCTGCCCGCGCCAAGCTGCGAGCCTGGGATGATGTGGATGCCCTCTTCACCACCAAGGTGAGCTTCGGAAAGCCTTGCTGGGGACTCAATTCCAAGTACTGATATCTACTACTGATAGCTGGCTTGTTCTGGAGTTACCGGACAGACTGGTTTTATTTCAGCAGGGCCCAGCACCTCTGCTGCAGGGTGTTGCGATATGTTCCTCCTCTCCCTGCCTAAGACCGCTGCTG
Source organism: Theristicus caerulescens (assembly GCA_020745775.1). Taxonomy (NCBI): domain Eukaryota; kingdom Metazoa; phylum Chordata; class Aves; order Pelecaniformes; family Threskiornithidae; genus Theristicus; species Theristicus caerulescens. The sequence continues at coordinate 46,938,765 of CM036564.1, read as the reverse complement.
GGCCTGGCTTGGCTGCAGCAACAAGGTCAGAGAAGGGGGCTGCCCTTGTACTCTGTTACCAAAGGGTTTGCAGCCAACCTGCACCCAGCCACTGCATGAAGGGCTCTGCCAGTGGTGCATGTGGTGTGGCTGATGGCGTACATTGCTGGCACTGGGGAAAAACATTTTCTTGTGGCTGGAGGGATTGCCCTTTAGGATGAACATAGGGTTTGGCTCTCATTTCAGAACTGGCTGGGCTACACCAAGAAGAAGGCACCTATTGGCTTCCACAGGGTGGTGGAGATCTTGCAGAGGAACAATGCTCCTGTACAGGTGAGCAAGGAACTGCTGCTTATGTCCTCCTGCTCTTTGTTGGGATTTGGACGTGTGAATGATTCCCCAAGTGAGCTGCTTCCTAGCTGGGAGTGGGAGAACAGCTTGCAGAGCTGCTGGCTCTGCCAAGTGGGCGCAGCGCTCAGCTGAGTGACCCATGCATCAGCGGGAAGTGTGGGTGGTAGTGAGGGCTGGGTCCTAGGTCTGACTGCAAGAAGGACAGCAGGCCTAGAGTTGTCTGGGAGCTCTCTCCCCACAGTGCATTGCCACCTTTGCTACATTAACTTTTGTTGTCCTTAATCTGGCTGGCAATGGTTAACGCAATCCATAGGAATGAGGTAGCCTAGGACTCTAAGCTTTGTGAGCAAAGCTTTGCTGCCTCTGGGGTCCTGAGCAGTCTTGTCCTGATCACTTGTTGCCTTAGGAAGGAAGGGGTCCAGTCTGTGTGACCAGCAACCTTGAAAGGTTTTGTGACTGGGGTGAGAGAACGAGGCAGGAGGTACCTGCAGAAGGGAGCTGAGACACTCTTCCTTCCCTCGCAGGTGCTGCAGGAGTATGTGCGCCTGGTGGAGGATGTGGAGACACGATTGAACCTTGCCACCAAATACAAGTGCCATGATGTTGTCATTGAGGTAAATCCCCGCTGTGTGTGTGAAGAGGTGGGACAAGAGCCTGCTTTTTCTCCCTGGCTTTCCTGTGCTTTGCCATGTACCACTGCTGTCATGTGCCTGGTGGGATTTGTTTATCCCTGTGGCCTGGGAGCAGTGACATGGTTCCCAGTGGAAGCCAAGTGAGCCAGGAGGGTGGCTCCTAGCGTTTGTGCTGTGGAATTGTGCTGTGGTGGGAACTTGAGGGGTGATTGAAAAGTTGCCCTGCTCGTCTACAGGGCACCACCTCACTGTGGAAGTGTCTTCACTCAGCTGGGTGCTGCTTTTGCTGTTTATCTAGACGTACAGAGATCTAAAGGATCGCATCCAGCTGACAGCGTATAAATGCAAGGTGGAGCGAGGCTCTGCAGACGAAGAGAAGATAAACAGCATTCTCAACAACATGGTAAGAAACGCCTACTTTTTCTTCCAGAGACTCTTGCCAGAAATGGCCATAGATTAGGTGTAAGGGCATGGCTGCCCTACATACTTTTTATCCCTGCTGGGAAGTTAATCTTATGTTTGGGGTTGCATTCAGTGTAGGAATGAAGGGTGAAACTGATAGAAATAGCACCCTCTGGCCATAGTTGTCAGGGACTGGGACTCACTAACTTGGCTCCTGAGGGATCTGTGTTCAGCACTGATGTTAGTCATGTCTCATTCTCTCTTTTAGCAAATCCGATGGAAGAACTGAGCACCTGTGAAGCAGCCTGCTTGGCCGTTGCCTTGCCAGTGAAAGAGGAAACTGCAAAACCCAGTCCAGTGCCAACAGAGCAACTCTGTTACTACTCATTGCATGATCAACGTTCGTCAGTGACAGTGGGTGCCCGTGGCTTGTGGGACAGTAGCATTCAGGCTGGTTGAAGGCAGCTGCTCCAATGTAGCCAGTGAAACCATGGTATTGATCCACCAGGGTTGATTCTTTTTGGAATCCGATTCTCTTTGACTTGGCTGTAAGCCAGGCATCGCTTTTGTTTACAGAGGGAAGTTGCTGGGCACAGCAAGGTTATGTTTGATCTGAGTGGTGCCTGGGCTTATTCTTGCAAGAGGAACAGGTCAGCCACACTCATGGGTCTCTTCACCAGACAGTGCTGACCCATCCCTGTAACACTCAAGCTGGCTTGGGCGTCACCAGTCATGGCTGTGGCTGGAGTAAAGCCTAGTGGACCGTGTTCTCCCTGTGTCAAAGAGTGTGTTGGGGGGAAAGGACCAGCTGCACCTTAAAGCTCTTTTTTTTTTTTTTTTGTTGGTTTGTTCTGGCTCACCTTAGGAAAAGAGGTATTGTATGAACTCCTGCAGAGAGCCAGGACAGCAGCCTCTGCCAGTATCCGTGTGCTGGCACTCTGCAGCTCTCGGAAGATCCCTTTATCAGGGAAGAACAGGCACCTAGTATGGAGCTGGTCAGAGCCCTGCTGGGTTGGACGGAGAGCAAGGAGGGACCCCTCTCAGTTGGCACAAACCTGCTGGCCCCAGCAGCTCTTTTCTCTGAGAGTGTTATGCCAGGAAAGATTGAACTGCACTTTCTCAGAAACACAACTCCTCAGGCAACTGCTGGCTTCATCCTTCCAGACCTCACTTCAATTCCTTAAATAAAGCTGTCTCTTTCTCCTTGGGCTGTTTATTTCCTTCCCACACTGAGCGCTTTGTCACTCCGTGTGCTAATCCTGAGCAATTTATCACACCTCCCACAAAGTGCGTATGCAGGGTGTGTTCTCATGTCCTGAAAAGCACAGTGCGTGTCACCGTGGAGTGGCTTTGCTTGCAGCAGTACCTTATTTCACACCTTCAATGCCATCAGCACAGATGAATTAATTTTAATGTTGTAGGAGAGTTTGCTGCCACAGGGGCGGTCACACAAAGGTGAAGGTTATATGTAACAATGTACCAGTCTGAGGGCAGGTTTGGGTTCCAGCCTCCCTGCTGCACTCTTCACTCTCAATCTTTTTCTGTTGGTGTTCATTTTTTTTTCTCACAGAATCGTTTAGGTTGGAGGGGACCTCTTGATGATCTAGTCCAGTTCTGCTCAAGCAGGGTCACGTGGAAGAGGCAGACCAGGACTGTGTCTATTTGGGTTTTCAGTATCTCCACATTCTGGAGACGACTCAGCTGTCTGTTGCTGAAACAGGAACTGTTTGCATACAAACTGTCAACTGCCCCATAAACTCTTACATAAAACAAGACAAATGGGGAGAATGGTCCTCCGGGGAGATGCTTGAAACAATAAAATCTTCTTTCTAATCATCTCAGGGCAGAGAGGAAGCAGGATTATTAAATGGCTTTTTATAGATCTTGAAAACTAGCCAGATCCCAAGGCTCGGCTCTTTTCAGCTAAAGACTTTAAATCAGCCTGCATGAACTGGGGCCAGGCAGCTGAGGCAGCTGAGCTCTCTGCATGTTTATTCCTGGCAGAGAGGCTGCCTGCTCTGTGTCACTCTGCTGCTGCCCTTTGCCGTGTAGGAATGGTGATGGGGAGCAGCCAAAGTCCCTCCGTGCCACTTTGGGCAGCGGTCCGAGCCTGGGAGTGGTGGTTTGTGTTTCACCTGCATGTGGCAAAGCACAAGTAACTGCGGTGCTGGTGCCTGGAGGTACTGGTCAGTCACCTGTGCTGGTTCTGTGGGCTCTTGAGTCCCTTTCTCCTCGCTTATTGCAGCAGACCTGCAGAAGCAGTGGCTCGTGTGATTGTACCACAATGCTCAGCTGGTGGCCTGGGCAGACATCGCATTCCTTTGCCACCTCCCATCACACGTGCTGTCTGCCTGCTCCATCGCTCACCCTGCCATCCAGAAACGCTGCATTGCGTATAGCCTCGTCCCCACCGTCCCTCTCCTCAGGTAAAACAGACCACATCATTTCAGAGCCTGGCCGTGCTGCCGTCGTTTGGACCTCACGGGACAAGCACAGCGCCCGTGCTCTGGCTGAGCCGGAGCTGTGCAGGAGCACAGCTCTTATTGCCTCTCACAATTTTATTGTGAAGTGTCATTGCAAACCTTGTCATAGTTGGTCACTTCCCCAAGTCCCCAGCTGCTGGAGTCACAGGAACGCTTTAGTTTCAGCTTTTTGTTGGTGTAGAGGAAGTTGTAGACTTTGTGGCTATAAACCTGAAAACGTGACCAAAAGGAGTCAAGGGAGCTCCAGATCAAACACAATGCTGGAATCGAAACCCCGCTCCTGCCAGGGCCTCAGATTATCGCTGCAAGATAACCTGTTGTGAGACAGCACAGGAAACAAGGTGCAAAGAAGCAGCCTGCGGTCTCCATGGTTGAAAAAGCAAACCCCGTGCATCGTGTTTCACTTTGAGCTGCTGCCGTAGCTCTCCCGAGGGCTCTGAGAGCAGGGGTATGGCCTGTACCCCCAGCTCCTGACCCCCTGGGGGTGCCCAGCCCCTGCGGTCAGGCCAGTCCTGGCCTTCTGCTGAGGTGACCAGTGAGGGGCCAAACGTGATGCTGCTCTTTATACTACGGGCAAGGCTGTTTACTAATAAAAGTTTTGCGGGTCCTGCAAAGGGTAAGTGCTTCCTCCTCCTTACCAGCTAAACTTTGTTTCTCCCCCATCAGTTAAACCTGGGTGATGCTGGCTGTTGACTGCAGCGCTGAGGGAGGGCAGACAAGCAGTGGGGATCCAGCTGGAGAGGGGAGAGGAGAGGAAAAGAGGGGAGAGGAGAGGAAAAGATGGGAGAGGCCTTGCTTGAGGGAATCTGCCTGCAGTGGGGAGGGACCTGGACCTCGACACATTCCTGTGCCGCTGCAGTTGTGGTATGACCTATGTGCACTGGGGGAGAAAGTGCAAGGGATGATTTTAACACACCCCTGCTTTTGGTTTTTTTTTTTTTTTTAAACAGACCACTACATGGCAAAATTAACAATCCTACTGTGGCTATCTCCCCATTGGCAGTGTTAAGGCCCATGGATTAACTTTAACACAAGGCAATGAGGGTCCATCAAATAGGAAGAACCTTCCTAGCTGGTTAAGATGGCTATTGGAAAGGAGTTAACAAGAAATGTTAATGGGATGAATCCCAGCAGCTGTTGACTCAGCCATGGATGGCGCAGTGGGATATTCCCTGTGACTTCCTCCAAGTTTCCCTAACGCAGGACCTTGAAACCCCACGATCGCACCCGTGCTGTGCGGCCACCGCCGGCTCCAGGCACCTACTCCACCACAGCACAGCCCGGGCTCTCCAGGAGCACCCTTTCCCGGTATCCTCGTTTCAGCTGCCTCCGCCTTCAGGTTGAAGCAACTCCTTTGCTGCAGTGCCACGGCGAAGCCACGGTACCAGTGCTCTGCCTGGAGCCTATCAATGAGTGGGGAGCGAAGGGGATGGTCCCAGCGGTGCGGCAAGAGCCTGCTGCTGTGCAGGCATCGTGCCCCTGCCGTTCCCAGGGTAAAAGCTCTCTTTTTGCTTAAACTTGGTAGCAGTTCTTCTGAGGAGTTGCACTCGGTGCTTCCCCTGCCTGTATGATTCAAGGCTGGGTCTGGGCTGGCGAAAATTTTGTTAGTTAGGAGTGCAGCATGGGGAAGAAAACCCTCCTAGAGAAATCCTGCCACTGCACAGCTAAAGCTGGGGTGGAAATAGCGTGCAGGGAAGGGGGTAGTCATGCAGGAGAAGTGAATGGGCAAAATGAGGCAGTATGTGTCTCCTTCACCAGTTTCTCTGATTAGCGCCCCGGGGGTCACCCCTTCTTTCAGGAGCACAGCTTTCTATGTACCTGCCACCAGTTTCTAAAGAGCTACCATTTCCCTTCGTGAAACAGGAGTAGCTCTGAGGCTAAATCAGCGAGCAGGAGCTGAGCTATACTTTCTGAGCAAGAACATGGTCCAAAATCTTTTTCTCTTCCCTCAGGCACAACTTCTGTTTCCATGGACGTGCTATTCCTATTGCCGGCTGCTACCTCTGTCCATCGCAATTTCATTAAGCACTTCTGCATGCACTTCTGATTCTTGCATTGCTGAATGCTCTTAAAGCAGCTACAGTGCTCATCATGGCATGATGGCTGAATCGTTATATGACTTTATATGCAGCCTGTAAAGGACTCCTGTTTATTCGATGAGAATGAGCTACAGAAAATACAAGCTATACTAGACTTGTTACTATTAATTTCAGCATCCCTCACCTAAAATGATCCTAGATCAGAGGTTTCAAATAAACCAGCTCTGATTGATTGCCAATGCAATTCATCACAGGAGTGGGAGATGTGAATATCTCTTCACACCTGTGTGCACACTGGTAATTGACATTTGATTTTGTTTGTCCTGCAGGGAAAACAAGAGTCAATGCTGTATGGCTGGTGGCCATTTTCTACGCAGCCCTGCACAGCAGCACGTGGCAGAGCCTGCCTCACCAGAAGGCGCTGGAATTACTCAGTGACCTCTGTCTTTCTGAACGCTGCCATATCTGTGCAGAGCAGAAAACTTCCTGCCCACGGTTTGTGTGCATGAGTTTTGTCAGCAAAGGTTTTGCCTCTTCAATGACTCAAGAAGAGTAAGTAAAGGGTTGAATGCTGAGGTACTGCTTGTCCAAGCTTCCTCTTTGCTCTGAAACTTGCCTCATCCCACAGCTGAAGCATGGGCTGTCTTGTTGGGTCGGAAGGTGCTGACCTGTGTGTTGCCCTTAGGACCACATACCTGCCAGGGACGATTGCCTCAGATGATGTATTAGCAATAAAAGACCTGGACTATTATCCCTGAGTTATTTTGTCCCTGGTTCCTGTTTGGCTACTTATTGGGTTGTCTGAAGCCACTGATCAGGACTGGGGCATTGGGTGCAGGAAAAAAAGATCCTATGGGAATATCTAGAGAGGACAGTTCTAATGGGTAATGAACTTACGGTAGTTCATGGACTAAACTATTGAGGGTGTTAAGTCAGGGGAACACTGAAAGGACTCCTGCTTGTGCAGGATTGTTCTAGAGCCATTAGGCTCAGTTTTGCTCCGCATGGCAGAGTAATGCCTGGAACACTTTAGATTCAAGTCTCTGAGCCTGATTGTTTCTCAAAGACCCAAGAAAGAGACTCGTAGTCAGACACTGAAGAAAATAATTATTTGTTAAATTATTAGCAAGCTGCTTTGGACTCTTATTGTCCATAAATGTTTCCACTTGTTTTCTCTTCCCAGAACCTTCCCCTGGTTTGACCTGACAGCTGCACAACTGAGAGAGCCTCCCTTTAGCCAGCTGCTAGAAAAGAGTGAGCTTGTCCGGTGCCACCTTGCTCTGCTATACCAGGCATCCTTTGGAGACTGGCCTACAAAGCAATGGGGGCTGACCAGCACCAAGACATCTCTCACTTCAGCTGTAGTGGAGCCTGGTGTGACGTTGGATGACAAGTCTCCATTCTCCACAGCTGCTTCTGACATTTTCTCAGAAATTCCAGGGGAAACTCCTGACTATGATACTAAATCCTCGTAAACTATTACAAAGCCCATGGCAGAATGCTTTGCTGAGATCTCATTCCAGTCACTCACAGGACTGAGGGGTGTGAGAACCAGCACTGTTCGCTCTTGGACTCTTTAAAATATTCCAGCCAGTAACCTACACACACATTTGCTTCTACAAGTTTCACTCTCTAGACTGCTCAGCAAACTTGCTCCTCCCTGGCTGCCTGAGTCTTGCTTTACTTCGGTCTGAATTTGCTTATTACGTAGTCATCTTGGCCTACAAACTGCTTCAGTTACACTGGGTTTCTGTTGCAGTTTCAATAGAAAACTGAATTACAAAACCAAATTACAGTTATTTTGTAGTGGCTACAGCTTTGGCGTAAACAACTAAACAGGACTGGGCCCAGTCGTGTTTTTTTTTTAAATTTATTTTTCCATGGGGGATCTCGAGGAAGCCATTGATGCCAGACAAAAATAGTAATGATTTAGTCAGAAACACTCTGTTGAGCCAGGCTTTAATCAGCACTTATTCATACTTCCTTGCTGGTGATAATGCACCCCCCACCACCACCACCACTGACTATGTGATACTTCTTTCAAGGAAAAAGGAGGTAACTGGATATTCTGTCCAAATCTACCCAGGACAAAGCATTTTTTATTCCCTAAATTCTCTAGTTCAGCTTTCTCTTATACTTCCTGCTGTCATCTGTCATGTGTTTCAGTACTGTTTACTATGATAAACCACTGCCTGGTTTTGCAGGAAACAAAAATCATCACAGGAAATCATTTCTGTGGTGAGGCCAAGGATTAGTTGTGCACGTTGTAACTAGGCCCCTCACTTAATTACGATCACCGACAGCAGCTGGCACCACACCTGTATACCAGTTATTTTATGTGCTGTTTATCTTACATCTGGGCTTTACAGTGAGCCCAGTCTGCAGACGCTAAAGCCCAAGAGAAAACTATTCACTTGAGCTGCAGGGAAGTTGTAACCAATCACTGGTAATTAAAATATGTCTATGAATTTTTTTTGGACTTTTTAATCAACTGTGAAGCAGAAGTGAAAGACAGGCGCGGTACAGTCTGATTTATAGCTTCTGCTTCACTAAGTTCCTGGAAGCAAACGAAGGATTGCAGAAAAGAGCCAATGTGGGGATGTGTTTGTTGTCATCAAATGGCTAAAAGAGCTGCAATGGCCTTTTCTATAATCAGGAGAAAGTGGAACTGTACCTCCTTGGACAAACTGCAAGGTACTAAGGGTATATCCTGCTGTTCCCGCTGGGCCCCTTACGAAGGTGGAAGTGCAGTTTGTCTCTAATCCTGCCCCTGGGTCCCCTGCGATACAGGGAGAGCGTCTGCTTCTACCCCAGTCTGGGCTCGTTGCAAAGGAGGAATGGTAGCATAGGGCTCCAGTCCTGCTTCCTGGATAAACTGTGAGAAAGCGAGGGCATCTGCTTTCTTTCCTGATCGGGACTTTCGCTCCAGGAAGAGACCCATGTTGTCTCTGTATGGGAGGGCAATGGATCTGTTGAAGAGAGGCTCCTCAATCCTCAGCAACTCTCGCACGTGTCGTGAAATCTCCTGAAATACAAGACAAAATACCAGAAATTCTCGTTTCACAGGGTAACAGCTAATACCATTCATTCTGTGTCAGAGCAGCAGGAAAAAGAACTGAATTTCTGAATTTTGGAACAGTTTCACACTTGAAGTTACAACTTGAGAGGGATCTGAACCCATGAGCCCTGTGTGACATTGTAAAAGCAGAGCAGACTGATCGTTCTCCAGATTTACTGTGGGGGGTGGCATCACATCTGGTCTCTTAGTGGCACAAATAGCTCGGCTTTCCTCTTTGCACTTGCAGAACAAGAAAGTTATGGGTGAATGAGCTGGAGTCTATTCTGCCTAATGCAAAAACATTGTTGTTTGCTAAGTTATATTGTCAACAACAGAGTCTATACACAGAAGAGGTATAAAAACTAATTAAACCAATAAGCCATATTGCTCATTAAGCAAATGATGGGTGACTGGCTGTCTGAGCCAGCTGGACCTGGAACTGTCACTGAACAGAGCCTTGCCATTATTTTTGAAGTCACTTCTGTTTTGACTGAAGCTCTGAAATACAATTCACAAGCTTTTACTGATCTTTCACAGCATTTGCTCAAAACTTTCCCCCAGCTTTGGCTTGACTCTGAAGAGCAGTACCCTACTTTGTGTGATAGCAAAAGAACACTGGACTAGTATCTTCAGTGGTTTTGGTATGTAAAATACCAGTACAGTGGAATTAAAACCAGCAGTAACTTCACTTGTCCATGCTGCGTAGCTTCCACATGATTCACTGTGTAGTTCTCTACCAAACTGCCATTTCCCCTAAATTGCAAAAAGTTTCTATCTCTCTGAGCTGATGCTATCACATTTATTTCTGTAGTAACTATCTCGGTTTTGAAGGCGCACAGCCTTTCGTTGATATTTCTTGCTGGGAAGCTGATGTGCCCAGGATTATGGCCTTAACTTTGCACCTGCTCTGGTACACACTTCCTGAAAGACCCAAAGGGCCACATCCTGCTCAGAGCTCTGCACGCTTGGATTCTATCAGAGGAAAGTTCTCTCAAACACAAATAACTGGCAGGATATGGCATGATCTTCAAGAACATCTAGGTTCTGCTGAAGTCTGTGAGATGTTCCCAATTCAGTTGCAAGCTTTGGAAAACGTTATAGAGGCAGTTTCATTTCCCAGCTTGCTGCAGTATGCTGGCTATCGCTTATCCTAGCCCTGAGGAATTTTGGTTTCTACAGGAGGAAGAATGGGTTACAGTTGATATCTCCAACCTGTGGCTTAGTGTTCCTCAGCAGTTAAACTACCACCATACGTAATCCCCATACCCCAATGTGAGGGTGAGGGTTACAAACCCTATAAAATTCTTGCCATCTTTGGTAAGTGCAAATGACTATAAAAACTCTATCTGCTTGTACTAGAAATTCTCTTGAAGGGCTACTGTTTGAAAAACTAAGCGTTGCAATTTGATGCCCTCTCTTCCAACCAGCAGGCAAAGTCGTGGCAGTGGTCAGTGGTTTTGGTGGCATATTTTGTTTCAAACAAACAGTTAAGATTGTGCAGCCAGACAGAACTGTTGTGAAATTGCTTTTTGGTGCTCTAGAATAAAACAAACAGTGTTCATACTCCAGTCGTTGGAGCATAAAGATTTTTCTCTCTTCCTGGTTACTTGAACTTCTACCTTGTGTCCTCTGGGGAAAGCAACTTTAAATCATGCTGCGAAACAAACAATTTGGCTCTGCAGATGCAGCCCCGAGTCCCTCTGTGGTTTCCATTAGGGAGGGGAAGGAGGGTAATGAAATTTAAGTCAACTTGCTTATTTTCTGAACCTTCAGGAAGCTTTGGAAGGCCAGACTGTAGCCCCAAACTTCAGTCCAGTTAGCTTAACTACCAGTGTTTGTTAAAGAAAAGATGCAGGTTTGAAAGGAAAATGACCAATTACACGTTTATAAAATGAGGAAGAGACAGAGATGCTGTTTGTGTTCAGCAAAGCATAAAACAAGGAAGTAATGCTGAGCTGCCCTTCCGCTGCGTGAGATCGGTGGCTCAATTGCTGCAGGTTAAATCTGACTGGATTTTTAGAAGTTCTAAAAATCAGTAAGTGGAAAATTACTGAAAAGACATTCTGAGGGATGTCTAAGAAAGGCACATGCATCCTGCTAAGCAATTTCATGGGGCAAGAGGAGCAACACAGGATTAGAAGAAAGGCTAAGTACTTCTGATGCGCTTATGGTGTCCCAGAGAGGAAGCCTGCCACCTCCAGCCGGCTAAGGGTTTATACCTGAAAAGACTCAAGAAATATAACTGTTTGGCTGAACAAATTTGGTTGTCCAGTTTCAGGCTGACACTTTGAATAAGCAATCTGCCTGGGCAGACAGGCTATAGCCTAGCTTGCTCGCAGGCAGCAAGGGTCAGAGCTGGGCTCCGAGGGGCTGAGGAGGGAGCTCCGGGGCCCGCAGCCGGCCGCACCTGCATGTGGCCGAAGTCCGTGACGCCCATGGCGGGCAGGCTGGAGCAGTTCGCCAGGATGAGGCGGCGGCCGGTGATGCCGTTGGCCCTGAAGCACTCCTGGCGGGGAAGCGGAGGGAGAGGCGGGTGAACCGCGGATCGCCCTCGGCCACTACCGCCCCCCCGCCGCTCACACACACGCACACGCACACACAGAGTTCAGGGGCACCGGTTGAGGCGGCGGTGATGGCGGCGGCTTCCCGCCCGGGCCGGCAGCCCCGCACCTCGTACTGGGGGAAGCCGAGCTGCGCCACCCACTCAGCCACCTCCGCGGCGCTCCAGGCCAGGAAGGGGCAGGCGGACCGCGGCCCCCCCGCGCCCTCGGGCTCGGGCTCCGGCCCCTCGGCCGCCCCCGGGCTCGGCTCCATCGGCGCCGTCCCCAGGCCGCCACGGTAACGCGTCCTTCCGGTCCCCCGTTCCCATTGCAACCGCCACTTCCTGGAGGTGCCCCCCGTTTTCCCTTCCGCCACCCCCTCCGTGCCGTCGGCCTACAAAGCCGCCTGCGTCCCGCGCCTGGTGGCTCTGCGGAACTGGTTGTTGATTGGCTGCGTTGCCGCGGGGGGAGGCTGAGGGACGAGCACCGAGGCACCACCCGCTGCCCGGCTCGCGCCACCCGCTGCCCGGCTCGCGCCACCCGCTCGGCGCCTGCCGCCCCGCGCTCGGCTCTTTCCGCCGCCGGCGGCCGCAGCGCTTCGGCCCCGCTCGGCTCTTTCCGCCGCGGCCGGCTCCCGCCTCCGGCTCCGGGCGCGCCGGCCGCCCGCTCAGCCCTGCCCATGTCGGACCTGCTGGCCGCCGCCGCCGGCTCCCGCTTCGAGCCCCCGGCCGCCGGGGCGGCGGGCGGCGGCTCCGCGCCCCAGGTCCCCTCAGGTACGGGCTCGGCAGGGGAGGGGTATAGTACGGGCGCTTGCGGCCCGGCCGGGCTCCCTGAGGAGGAGCCCCGCGGCGGCGGGGCGCGCTGCCGGGCAGCGCCGGAGGGGCCGCCCGCGGTGAGGCGGCAGGCCGGGGGCGCGGGTTTCAGCGCTGGCCTTACGGGCAGGGAGGAAGCCGAGGGTTCCGTTCCCGTGGTGGGTTTCCTCGTGTCCCCCGGAGAAGGCTGACTTCCACGGTGGCAGCTTGCTTCGGTGAAAATCCGGTGCCCTTTGCGAAGAGCAGCATGGGGACCTCGCCCTGGGCCAGCCCTTGCCTCGGGCCAGCCCTTGCTGTACCGGCTGGGCTGGCTGCAGCAGCAGCGCCCGGCGCCCCGTCCCCGCGGTGGGAAGAGCGAGGGCTGGGGGGGGTGGTTAGAGACGGGGCGCTTTCCCCGGGGAAAGAGGCCCCCTCTAGCCGGGAGCTGGGCTGCCCCTGCCCTGGGGTCCCCGCCGTGGGCTGGGGCCCGGCGCTGCCTGCCCGCGGGCTGCAGGTGCCTCCCAGCTCCCAGCCGGCTCCGCGCAGCGGCCGGCGGCCGATGGTAACCTTAGGGAGGGCTGCAAAAGCTGGGACTGCGTGCCCAGGTCACTGCCTTAATGCGATCGGACAGCGGGGCTGTCTGTGGAGCGCATAGCGCAGTTGTGTGGGGACAGAGCTTTCCCAGAGGTCAGGAGACTCGGGGGAGGCCAGGAGCCATCTTTATATTTGCATGACCTAGGAATTTCCATCTCGTCAGTGCCCTGTGGGAACTGCTGCATGATTGCTTTTTCCAGGGCTTTGTCAGCCCAGTTTCACATGATGAAATTTGGCCTTGTTCTGTCCTGAAGCTAGGATTGGTGGTTCCTGAACGAACGCTGCCTCTGAGAGTGGTTCTGCACCAAAACCATGCATAGGGTTTTGTTATCCCTTTCCTAGGGTTGAGGCAATTAAAAAATCTTTGTTCTGCAAGGTGCTAGATAGAGCTCATAACATGAAAAACTGGTTGGCACAGCTCTTCGTTCCACAGCCATGTGACCTTGTCAACGTTTGAGTGCTGGCTATTGTTTTTCTGCCTGTCTGTGTATTCTAAACACCGAAATTTATTTTATCTTCTCTCCGTATGTTCTGTTTGTTGTTAGAAAATGAAGACTCAGCCCCAAAGACAGAGCCTGCAGATCAGCTGGTTGATTCTTTGGAGTCCAGTGCTTCACAGAGCGGGTAGGAAAAATCTTTTTCTGTATTGTGGCCCACATGCGTGACAGTCTGTTTCACCCCTGTGACCTCCTCCGTATGGCAGCTGGTTCTGTGCAGACTGGAGACTGAATTGTCTACTTTGGGACAGTATATACCAGAATTAGTACAGGAGGTGCTGTTCTTACAGGCTTAAGGTTGTTTTAAAGCTCATGAAATCATGAAGTGTAGTTTATGGCTCAGCCATTCAAATAACAGAATCATTCAGCTTGGAAGGAACCCTGCAAGATTTTGTAGTCCATTGTAAGAGTTAATAAACTTTCAGCAGGAAATTTTCTCTATCCTGTCCGAAGTATAATTTAATAATTAAGCATTCCCACTGACTATAATTCTGGTGGAAGCTGAGCAAGAAAACACCTTTTACTGTTTTCTTGACAATGTTTTGTGTTTTTTCTTCTCCCTTTGTTTTCTGTGTTACTCCTTCATTAATGCTGCTGATTGACCCTGTTATCAGATGTTTGGCTTGTTATTATCTGTTGGGCATGTGGTGCTTGTGGCCGAGTCATTGCATTGGTTACGAGCACTAATACCATAGGCAGTGGAGTTTCATTTGCCATTGTATGTTTGTTGTACAGGATACAGTTTCAGAAAGGTGTGGGGTAACTACATCAAACAGTAGATAAACCACAACCTCATTGAAAAAGAGGGGAAAAAAAATTCCAGCAAAAAAAACCCACCAAACCACCCTACTTACTAAAACAGCAGTTGGATGCCATCTTGGCTTGATGCTAATGACGTCTGTATCAGCCTTCTTGGCTCCAAACGTGTGTTCTTCCATCTCTTTGTTATGTCCTCTAATTTTCTTCAAAGAGTTTAATATAGGCTGTGAGCAAAATGGCCCAAGCAGATGCTGGATACTTGTGGATGTTACCTGATAAATTTGTCTTAAGTTAGATCTCCTTTGAAAAGGACAGGGGTGGTCCAAAAGGGTTGTGTGAGGAGGAATCAGCTGAACTCTGGCTTTGTAAATCTGCTTATAAAGCTTGTGTAGCTCTTCCTAATCTTTCAGTGAGACTCTTGGGTTTCAGTGGTGTCTGGAGGAAAAAATTCCTAAGCTGCTAGCTCCTATGCTGATGGAGAGCCTTCTGAGCAGATGTGTGCACCTATGGTAGCAAGTGACCAAATAGCCCTTCTAGGTGTGATCATGCAACTGCTAAGCTAAAAAGCAAACGGGCTGGAAAACGATGGCATAGATGTCCAAATTTGTCCTGGGCTGCCAGAGTAATTGTTATGGATCACTCTGAGAGTTCTTCCTTAAAAAAATTGTCCTCTCCAAGTGTTCCTTCTTTTCTTATATTGTCCATCTGCTGCCATTTTGTATATCCTGGTATTCAGCTCATTTGAACTGTTCTTACAGACCTTCTGGTCTATCATGCCATTTCTAGGAAAGGAAATCACACTGTTGAGAGAAGTTAGGTAAGAAATGGCTTTATTTCTGGATAAAATCTGTACCCCCATAAGAGTAATGATTTGGAAACAAAAGCCGCATTTGCCCTGTTCTAGTCTTCTCTGTGGATGCAGCAAGGAATGTGTCTGAGTTGACCTGTGTATGGGGTTTTTAAAATTATTTTTTTAAACTATTCCACACTATACTGATAGTTTGCTCCCTTGCTAATGAGAATATTTCTCATTTCTGAAAGGAGACATTTGAGGAAATGCACATATTTTCCATTACTGCTGTGTTCTCATGTTTCTGATCCTTTAGACCAAGGCAGTTGACATTGGTCTTAGAGTGCTGTGAGAAGGCTTTGCTTCTCAAAAGGGCAACTTTTTCTATTCTTACTAAAGACTAGGTTGCTTCTCATGGAAGTTTCACATAGTGTCTGAGAGTATGACAGAGGACACTCTTCTGGCATCCATCCGAGTTCATTTGGGATGATAACTCTTTCCAGCTATAGACAATATGCAGTATTTTTTAAATATAATTTAGAAGAAAACCCTCAACAGAGAATGAATGCCAAAGACGTTTCCTTTCTTGCCCACTGTTTTCCTGCTACATACCTTTCTTTTTGTTCTAACATGTCCATGTCCTCTTGTCACAGTGCAGTATTTGGACCTCTTTGCTATTGTTGGGCTGCCGTTGTATGTCTTATGGCTTGCTTGTCTGTGCAGCATATTTGAATATGGCAGGGAGACACCTGGGTGCTCCTTGTATCTCCTGGGATTGCTAGTAGGAAAGTCATAATGGGCCACTTAACTAGAGGGCATTTTCAGGATGGTTGTCAAAACTGTTTTGAATCCTTTCACTGATCCAGTTGACCTCTGATGGAGTATGCAGATGTCATGTAGCAGCTGCCATAAAAGAAGTTGTCCTTTCTCGAGCAGAAAAGTTGCTGCTGATTTCTGCACTTAGTACCATGTTGGTGAGCTAGCATGCTGTGGGGTGAGTGCAGTGAATTACTGCCGTCTAAAGGACGGTAAATATGGAGTATCTAACTGAAGTCGCTCTCTCGGGCTTACATGGACGATGGTCACATGGGGATGTGGGCAGGACTGGGGTGCAAAGGGCTCTTTGTGCAGTTGGCAGGTGCTGACCACAGAAGCTTGTTCCCTTCAGTCCATTTGAATTCGAGTTCCAGAACAGAGTGACTCCTCTGCTGGCTGTGCCCTGGGTGCAAGTGCTGAATTGTAGTGCTCTCTTCCTCTGAAAGGTCACAGATTGGGTCACTTGTGAGTGCGGGCACGACAGAGGATTCAAAAGAAGCTGGCGCTTTGGAGGACCACGAGGTGGCTGAACGAGAGGAGAAGCTGCCTGACCAAATCCAGTCCTCCAAAGAGGTAGGTGGATGTTTCTTATGTCTGAAAGCAAGGACAGAGGTGCAGCAATAGTTCTTCCACCCTAGTGCTGTGCTTATGGCTATGGGACTGAGGCTTTAAGGGTTGTGTTAAGACAAAAGTAGTATTAACATAGATTCAGTTATATTTTTTCTGTACATTAGTGGGAGGTAAACATTATCGGTCTGATTTGCAAAATCCCTCTTGTGTCTTTGGCTAGTCCTCACTTCCTTGCAGTTTTTGGCTCGCTAAGGCTTCAAGGTTATTCTCACCTTCTGCCTCTTGTCTGGGGCTTCTGGGAATTCCCTTCTTGCAGATTTATGGAAGAGGGAACTGAAGGCGACTCTGCCGTCTTTTGTTTCTTTTGGTGAGCAGCCAATTCGTTTGCATTACAGATACAGTCAGGAAAACCTGTGCAAGTGGCACCCAGCTCAGGAGCTGTGAGTTTGCATACATGAGGAGACAGGGCTGGCCCTAATGAACCAGATGGACTTTTAACTAGGACACAGCAAATGACAGTTTGATTGTGGCTGCAGTCTAGATGCACACAGAGCTGAAAGCCTCTCCCTAGTGAGATTGTGTCTTGGGAGTTCTTTCCAAGAGTAATCAGCTACATCTGTAAGGCTGTTGCTTTGTTGAGAGGTGACAATTAACTCTGAGGCAGATGCAAAGATGCGACTGCCCAGGGACTCCTTGGGAGGCCAAGGGGTGTGTAATTTGTGAGACTAATGTGGCATTTGGCTTCAAGGTTCGTGACGTCGGTGCTGTGGGGGAAATAATGCAGAGAGGTGTCTTAGAGCCAGCCAGTTCTTTTTAACTCATAGAAGCTTTTGCAGGGTCTAACCTGGCTTCAGAAAGATGCCTGAATTACTAATGAGTTGTTTTAAATCCAGCTGGGGACTTTCTTACCACGATGGTCTTTGTGACAATGTTTCTTATGTGCTTTGTGCAGGAATCTGTTGTTCGGATAACCAACTATCATGTACCTCAAGGAGCAGGGGATATAGTCATGATTCAGTCAGATCACACTGGTGCTGTGGATATCCTTTCAGCTGAGTTGGAGACTGCAGACCTCCTTGGGGAGCAGAGGAAAGGTGAGTTCTGAAAGGAAAACACTTGTTGGGGCCACTTTTTACATGCCTGCCCTGGCTAAGGAAGAGCAGAGGCTGTCCTGGAGGTGCTCCTAATTCCTGCTGGAAATTTGGGCTCCTGGCTAGCAAGTGGGAAAACTTCACATCCAAGCCTTCTGGGAGCAGGATCCAGAATGCAAAAGCCTTATCAGAAATAGCTTCACATATATGTTTTCAGATAACAGTTTGTCAGTAGTGAAAAGTCAGGTGAGCCCACGATCTTTTCCTTTGTCTCAGCTCAGCCTCCCCCTCTGGCTCCACCCACCATGTGGACCACTGAGAAGACGAAGGAATTCAAAGCCAAGATGGGAAAGGAGAAGAATGGCCGGATGGTGGTGAAGCGAGGCGAGGTGGTGACAGTCCGTGTGCCAACCCATCCTGATGGGAAATGCATTTGCTGGGAGTTTGCTACAGATGACTACGACATCGGGTTTGGAGTCTATTTTGACTGGACCACGGTTACTAGCACTGCCATTACTGTTCAGGTCAGCGAATCCAGTGATGAGGAGGATGAAGAGGAGGAGGAAGAAATTGAAGGTTAGCGCAGAGCTTATAAGGGTTAATTTGTGGTGCTTGTTGCCATGCTGCTGAGAGTGTCTGTCAGATGCTGTAACTTCCATCTACTTTGTTTACTCAGCCCACTTGTTATCTCTACAGCCTTTTGGGTTCTTGGTTAGGCTGTGATGAGACAGCATTTAGCCCTTCCTGCTGCAGCGTATGTCAATGGCTGTCCTTCTCCAAGAGTGTTCTTAAAATTGAACACATTGAAAAATAAAATCAGAATTCACTTGTTCAACTTCTAGCTGATAAAAAGATTAGGGTCTGAAATTTTAACTTGACTGTTTTTCTTAGCCTCTCAGACTGAGAAATTTCTGGTGGTGAGTAGGAGCAAAAAGGTTTTGGTTTGGGGTTTTTTTTGTTGGTTGTTTGTTTTCCCCCAGTACATCAGTAACTCCTGCTGACTGCATTTGAGAGGATTGCTACCTGTGTCTTTGTACTTGTGAAACACACAGTGATGTTGCCTGTTCTGTGGCTTCGGTGTATGTGTGACCAGTGTAGCTGGGGGGTTGGTGTCTGAAATTAATTTTGCAGGTTCTCCAAAGAGGGGTGGGTTCCTGTATGAGGAATCCTCTTGGAGAAGTGAATTGAGGACACAAACACAGTGAGGTTATAGCTAAGAGCTTTCCTGCCTTTCTTTTGCTTCAAGTCTATATCACTGGACCACTGTTGTGTGTATAAAAGCAGTGAGGTGTCTAAAAGGTAAGTCCAGGGAGAGGAGACCAGGCTGGCAGGCAAGTGGATACTGTTCCTTCAGTATTCCCAAGAGAACTGGTTCTTGGCATGTCCTTTGTCATGATAAGGAAAGCTGGACTTTGTGGGTATTATTTGCAGAAAGGTCAGAGCAGACACTATGGGTAATGCTAGCGTAGTTAGCCTTCCATAAATGCCTCTGCTGCATTCTGGTCTTGTTGATCTTTTTCTGGACTACCTAGTGACTTAACTGGCTCTGGCCTACTTACTTGTCTCCTCTCTCCCATTCAGGACTCGCCCCTGTTGGTGATGTGGAAAGGGGCTCCAAAAGCTATCTGCGGAACCGCTACGGAGAGATCATGCCTGTATATCGGAGGAACAGCCATCGGGAGGTGCAGGCAGGCAGCCACGAGTACCCAGGCGAGGGCATCTACCTGCTGAAATTTGATAACTCGTACTCTCTCCTCCGCAATAAGACTCTGTTCTTTCATGTCTATTACACTAGCTGAAGAAACGGGAAAGGGTGGGGATGGCAGGCAGGTAACGGTGAGGGTAGGAGGCTGCCACCCAGCCCTGGTACTGCCTGATGGGCACTGCTGTGTCAGAACCAAGGCACAATTCTGCCGGCTCCTCTTCAGACACTAACTGATTTCTCCCCACGCCCTCCTTCCCCGCTGTCCAAGTGGAGAAAGGTAGTTGTGACTGCCTGGTTGTCCACAGGCAGCTGCTCTTTCTGTAAAACTTCGGGAGGTCTGCTCTGTGCAGGCATCGGGCTCGGCCTTCGTGTCGCAGCCAGTCAATGCCCAGAGGCCAGGTTTGGGTGGTCATGGTTTCGATCTGTTGTGCTGGTATGAAGTGAAATGAAAATACTCTTGATCTGTTACTATTTTGTGAATAACTTTTCCAACTGTCCTGCTGTATCTGCATCACTAGAGGGCAGCTGTCAGCTGCAATGAGCCAAAAGCACAGCTGGCTTGTCACCTAGCCACTGATAATCTCATCGCCTGCCACCACCACATGTCACCAGCAGCCAGTGCTTCCTTCACTCCTGCGGGTGGGGGTGCGTGGCCAGCGGCAGCCCTGCGGCAGTGGCTGGGCCACGCTGCCACAGGTGGGCCCCAAAGGGCAGTCACGGCCTGTGTTTGAACGGGGGTGGGGGGAGGGTGCACTCCTAGAAGTCCGTAAGAAGGTTTCCCTACAGGTAAAGAACTGGATATTATACCTGTTGATTGCGGGGATAGGTAGATGATTAAAACTTCACTGACCACCAAAACTTTTTTTTTCTGTAATCCAGATGTGAAGTAGAAGAAATTACTTACTGCTGTGCTGAATAAATACAAAAAGGTTGGAGTACAACCGATAAATGTACAGGAAATGTTTCTTAGTAGCAGCATGTTGGTTCACTGGTGTTGCTGCCAGCTGGATAATACAATATGTAGCAAGGAAAAGGCTCCCCAGGGAAGTAGCAGCTGACAAGCTGCTACTGCTGTTGCAAAGGTATTGTTAGAAAAGAACATCTCTGCTCAGAAACTCAAAAGGTGTGGGATTTAACCAATCCTTTCTGTGAACCAGAATCAGCAAGGCCGCTCCTAACCCTGACCATATGGTAAAGGATGGAGGTCCTTGGCATGTTTGGGTGGCTAGCGATGGCATTAGTAATCACCTTCTGCTTGAGTACTGGCAGAGTTGAACAAGGATTAAGTTAATCTTTCAGAGATGAATTTTAAATCATTTTTATCTGTAACTGTTGTTTGTTTTAATACTTTGAACTTCAAATCATTCTCTTTTCTAAGAATACTGCTGTATTTACATTTTGATACCTCTTTGCAGAGACACAAAATGGCTGTTTGCATGGTGATTCCAGTAGAGTTCTGAGGTTTATCTTTAAGTCCTTCAGGTAAAGCACCTCTCCTTGGTCCATTCCTTCTGTTGAGAGGCAATGATGGACAAAATGATTTTTGGGGTAGTTAAAGCCAAAGATTTCACTCTCATAGGAGGGCCATGTATTTCCTATTAAGGCTATATTGTAATGCTGTGCAATTAGCTCCATATTCAAGCTCTTCTTTTAACTATCTCTGCTTACTTATTCACTGCCCTAGAGCATTTAGTAGGTCAAAACGGTAAGAGAGCGAGCAGTCAGTCTACAGTTGAGCAGCCCAAGCTGGGAGCAGGAGTTGGAATGCAGAGAACACTGGTTGGGGCGCAGTGGCTTTCTCGGTGAGCAGGCAGGGAGCAGAGTTGGTCAGGGTAAGGAGCAGAGTTGTTGCTGCTTTGAGCCCTGAGAAGGGGAGAAAATAGCCGCCTTTCTCAAAAGAGAGAGAATGAGTGAGTGTGCACCTGGGCAGGGGGGGGAACTGCAAAGCTGCCTTATTCAAGCAGGGGCAACCACAGGACAACCTTGCAGGGAGACAGAAGAGTAGGGCTTGGTATTTGTCAGCTTAAGATGCTCTTTCATTGAGCAGCTGGGGGAGGACTATTCCTTCCTTTAGCCTCTCTTGGGGGAGATGAAGGACCATCCTGTGGCCTTTGTACAGCACTTGAATCACGCCTGAGCAACTTGGGGAAGGCGCTCTCCTCTTTTTTTTTTTTTTCCTTCATCCTTTGTCTGTCAAATTCCTAGACACTAAACAGAAGAAGATAGAAAAGAGCCTTTAGTCTGACCACAATGTCAGCACTGCCCCACTTAATGACTGCCTTTGGTCCCTTGCTGTGAGAGTCGCAGAACCCTGCGTGCACTTGCTGGTTAATGTACGATGCACTGTCTGGCACCCACTCCAATTTCTAATTAGGATTTATTTATGAGGAAGGGAACTCTAACCTGTATATACATTAGATATTCCAGAATTATTGATCCTCAGTTGCATGGCTTATTGCAGGCTAGTGGGTTATCTCCACTGAAAAACTGTTTCCCTTATAGTGTGGCCTCCCTGTTGCTAACTTGCAGCTACTTCCTCCTCCTGTCTGTCTGTTGCTCATATTAAGGTTCGAAATACATTTTGTCATGTTGTAAGAAGCTAATAAGGCCTGCCTCACAACCAATTTTGATCACTCGCTGACACATAAATAGTATGTGCCAGTTTTCAAGCCATTAGTTAGTGGGTTTAGTTAAGATAAGCTGCACTGTAGATGGTAATCCTATTGCTCCATTTTAGCTTTCTGAAGTGTGGACCAACCTTTAATAAGGCTCAGGTCACTTGTTTGAAACTGCCCATCTCCAAGACTCATTGATTTAAGCCCAACAGCAGCTTTGCATATAGTATGTCATCCCAATCAGCATGTGCCCAGTCTGCAAATGCAGTGTGCCCATACATAGGCCTGCTGCAGTGGAACTGAGAGAGTCTGGCGTGTGTTATTGTACTGCATAGGTTTCCCAGAAGTATCTGGTGTCTCTTATGAACACAAGATAGTTTTAGGCACAGAATATTTCATCTGCAGGAAACAGAAGCTTCACAGTTGTACAGGAGAATTCCTCTTTTTGTTTGTTTTTTTTTTTAATTTCCACATTACATGAGTATGTTTTTTTTTTTTCCTCAGGTATTCAGATAGCGTTCATTATCTAAGTGACAACTTCTCTTTGGAAGGATATATAGCCTTCATTCATTTTCTGATAAATCCAATAGCTTGTCTGTGTGGCTAGTGATTAACAGCAGTCAGTCCCATTCAGAATTGAACCCATAGTTGGTTCAAAGAAGTAATCTTATTTCTCATGCATCCTTTTTTTCAGTTTGGTGTGTCTCCTGGATTTGTATCCAGTCCTGCTACCTGGCTGAGGCAGTGATGGAAACCCTTATTTTTTTAATTAGAGACCTTTGGAACTAGACCTTGGGTCTCAAAGAAAAATGAATTAAAAAGGCAGTTGCACTTCAGAGAGGGAAATCAATCCTTGAGAAAGGAAAATTCCTTCTTTGTTTCTGTGGAAGGAAGATTTCAGATAGGTTTTTAAAATGTGTTTCTTCTCCCTGTAAATTGTGTCTAGAAATTCAAAAAGCTAAATCAAGGAAGAAGCTTCTTTTGCATTTTGGGCTTGCTTTTGTGAAAGCACAAAACTGTTTTCCATTTTGTTTTGAATATAATTTAGATCTAGAAATAAGATTTACATGTTCAGCCAGGGATATAAGACAGTCCTGTAGTGCAGGACTTGTATAAAAATTAGGTTGTATAATTGTTTATTTATAATAATGGTAACAATCTGTTGGGCATTTTTTTTATGTCAAAGAAGGTCATAAGCTCTCCATTGTTTTGTCTTTTTTTTCCCCTTTAGGTGTCATGTAGCAGCAGTTTAAAATGTATGTGTTTTACTGAGGACAGAGTTAAAATTATTTAAATCAGGGACCGCTTGTACTGATCTAACTTGCTCACAAACCATTTGGAGGCCTGTAATATGGATTCTTGTGAAAGGTTATTGGTGTCAGACATAGGCTAGTTGCAAATGAGTGCTACATAGGTTATTATTGGTAGTGAGCCGTTTACATGAGCAGGTAAGATGAAAATGCGTAAGAGAGAGAGCTTAGTTGTCTGACTTCAGGTGCTAAGAAAGTAGAGTTACTATGCAACTGAGTCTAAAAGAGAGCCACACACCTTTCTTTTTGGCTCTACCCTGTGTGCTTGCCTCCTTGTAACTGTGTGTACATGTAAACTTCATCGGTGGCCTGCAGCGGGTCAGTTATCGTGGTGCTGGACCTGGTGAGGTGGGTTAGAGGTGAACCTTGTCACATGTCTAGTTGCTGAAAGACTTACTCATTCTTGTGGGGAATTAGGGTAGAGAATGAATCCCTAAATGAGTTCACTTTTATCCCCGCTGCTCATACCCTTCCTTCTTGTCTCACTACCCCTACTAAAGCCACTCTACAGAGGATTTATCACAAGGTGCCTTAGGAAGAACGAGCATGTCTGAGATAAGAGCCATAGATGTCATTAATCCAAGGGATTTCTTGTTCCTTTGCCTACTTGGTAGAGGGGAGGCACTTCCTAAGGTCAGGAAGGAGAGCCCCTGTAGGCTGTTCCTGGAGACTTAAGATGTTCATTAGACTGCCTTGTTGCTATAAGATCAGTAGGAGAATGGTGTTTGAGTTTCCTGGTGCCATAAGATCTTTGCCTTTTAAAATCATAGGATGCTGTCAGATATCGAGGAACACAGGGGACTACTCCATTTGATATGCTGATGCTAAACCTGAGGACCAGAGGAACACTAGATAGACATAGAAGAGCATTCCTGGTGGCCATTCATCATTTTCTCTAAAAAGAGTGTCTGAATCCAGTGTTGTGAGTGGTGTGTGCTTATGTGTATTGAGGCTGGATAAGAGACCAAAGCAACAAAGTTGGTTTTCTTTTTTTTTTTTTTTGATCTACAAGTGTGAAAGAAAAGACTTTCTCCTTTTCTCATATCTAGGAAAATATTGGATGTAACAATGTCACATAGATGTAGCAGAACATCTCAATTGGTAGAATGAAAAACTGGGAACTGATCATGTTAAATACATTGGCTAATTAGATGTGAAAGAAGCCAGGAGTTTAGCAGGAGTCACAGTGCTAAGTCATTTATCTAAATAAGTTGATTTGCAGTAAATACCAACTAAATAAAGTTTTAGAAGGTACATAAAACTGCAGAGTTCAAATAGATCTTGCTAGGAGGAGAATTTTCTGTGGGGTTATTCCACAATTGCCTCCAAAGAGTCTCCGGCAACTTATTGTGAAATGCTGGTGCTGTTGCAGCTGAAGACACAACATCAGGCCGGGTGGGTAGTGGGTCTGACTCCCCTTGGCTTTTCTGCATTCTGCTCTGGATTTTGTGTGGTGCTTTCTCAGAAGCTTCATCACAAGAAATGTACCCTTTATCAGGCAGGGAGAGAGAAAGAATTTTGTGATCCATCAGTGAGGGTTATCTGGTTTAAGCCCATCTGGAAAGGTGAGTCAAGTCCCTTGGGCAAGAAGCTGGATGCCAACCATAAGCTCAGAGCTAAGGAGGCTTTGCCAAGTAATGACCTTGATGTTTAGGAGCTGTGTTTGGAAATGATAAATAGCTGGAGATGGTCTCCCTGCAACCTCCAGGATGCCCTGGTGACTATCTGCTCTCCTCAGAGGGAAGCAGTCTGCTCTCAACTCGCTGCTCCAAGCTGCTAGCGTACTCTTTCAATGGGGAGCATCTTGTAGCTGGTCATACCTTTTCCAGACCTATATTGTGAACTGTGATGGTTGTCTGTCAGTCCTTATCTATGTCATGTGAATATTTTTGTTGTCCTGTGATTTCAAAATTGAGTTCTCGGCACCAACCATTTGCTTTTCATGTCCTCCCAAGATACAAGTTTTAAATGGAGGAGAGGATATTTTAACAAAATGTGGCACTGAACCTCTTGCTGAAGGGCACGTATGAAGACTATATTTATAGTGTGCTTGCATTCCTTCTATGCTTGGTTTGTATTGTTTATATTTGATGTGTTGTGGCTGATTTGTAATAGTACATTGGAACTTATTCCCTTTAAATAAACTTTTCACTATGTAACCAAGGACTTTGTCTTCTGTTTAAAGCAACTGAGTGTCTTGGTATGAAAAACTGAACTACAGACTTTCCCACAAAACCAGAATACGATTAAACTTAGTTTTATGAGCAAAGAAGAGGCAAATACTAAAAATGTACTTTGCAGTGTACTGGATGTTCTGGTTGCAAATGGATAGGAAAATGCTCTGTTGTCAGCTGGTGATGATTCCAGCTAGGAAATTTTCTGTCTGTAAAATGAATTGCTGGGTGGTTTTTTGGTTTTTGTTTTTTTTTTTTTTTTCCCAAATTCTCTGCAATGCTTGAGATTATACTGAATGCCTGAAGAATTGGAGAGGAACAAGCAAGTAGCCAAGCTTGTATCATGGACACAGGCAGAGTTTGAATGCTTTACCCTCCAGTGCTTCATACTGGTACTTTTCACCTCCATTTGCAGAGATCCCCTATAGCTAGCTATTCTGTTACTTCAGCTTTCAGTCTGAAGGACTAAAAACATCTCTTCAGTTACCAGGGACTGATTAAATTATCTAGAGAAAAGTGTTTGCCCCTCATAGCTGCTTGCCCATCAACTTTATCTTCCTATGGAGACTTTATTTACGTGGCCTGAAGGAAGCACCTGCTGGTCAAAATGAGGAATGATACCTGCAGCCCAAGCCATCCTTCCTCACTTGTCTCTAATGCAGCTCAGCGGGACAAGTGCTGCGGAAGTTCAGTTATCTCTGCTCTAGGCCTGTGTTTCCTTGGAGCACTTTTATAAAATAACTGATGGGCAGGAGCAATCATAAAGCAAGTTGATCAAAGGGATAGATGAGTCTGCCACCTGAAAGACGTTTCATCTTGTTTTAAGACCACCGAAGGGAAACAGTGCTACAGTTCTTTGATTACCATGCACTCACTAAGAATCCCTGTCCTTTCACTTGGCTCAGGTATACGGCCAAGAGGAAAACTAAGCACCTTGGTGGGCATGCAGACAAGTGACATGAAATTTCACAGTGTTATTTTTTTTTCCCACCCTTTCTGTAATTTTTGTGGTTGGGCTGCAGCAGAAGTGCTCTGATCACGAGCTGCTCAGCGACGGTCTCGCAGCAGGCTTTGTTGGCCCTGCCTGGCAAACGACTCCTCCCCATTTCGGCCACACAGGCAGAATATCGCTCTTGGGCTGCTGGAGCCCTGTCCTTGCTTTTGGTGGTGTTTGATTATCAACAGCCGTTCTGAGCTTAGCAGAGCTTTTTGTTGTTACACAGGTGGTATTGGACACACAGTGGTATCCAATCTCTGTAGTAACACATACACAGATTTAATTATTGTTTAAGGAGGCTCTGCCACACCTCCCCCCCCCCCTTCTCTTGGTGGTAGCCCTGACTGCGGAATAAGAGAAGCAAGTTTCCCACCTGCTCCTTTTCATGAGAGCTACAAGAAATGTGTACGGATACCATCATTTAGGAATCGGCAAACAAACTATCCCTCCCCGGAGAGGGATGTGCGGCTTGGGCTCTGTCAACGGGTGCAGTTTGCTACGGCGGGGAGGGCGGGCCTGGCTTAGGCCGGCCGGCGCTGCTGCCCGTGCTCTCCCGACCCGCTGCCAGGGCTGCCCCAGGCGCTGCCGGGGCCGGGGGCACTGCGGCCTCGCACCGGCCGAGGCGCTGCGGGCAGGGCGGGCCCCGCCGGGTGCCTCCCCAGGGCGGCCGGGGGCGGTGGGCGGCCGGTGACCGCCCGCAGCTGCTCCGCGGCCCCTTAACGGCGGCACCCCGCGGCCCACGCAGCCGCCCGCCGCTATGCTGCCTGCCTGCCGCCGGGCCCGGCCTCGGCCGGGGGGCAAGGCCCAGGAGAGCGGCCTCGCCTTCTACGTGCTGTGGGGGCTGCGGGAGCCGCCGCGGCGGCTCGGCAGGTGCGGACCGGCCCTGCCAGGGGGCTGCGAGGGAGCGGTGGGGCCGGGCCGGCCCCGGCCCGTCCCTGCCCCGGGGTGGGCTCCCCCGCGGGCCGGGGCGCCCTGCGCGCCTCGCCTCGCCTCTTCTCTCTGGAGCTGCCCCTGCCCGCATGGCGGGGCTGCGCTCCCTTCCCAGGCTACCGCTTATTTTGCTTCATCGCACCCCTGCGCAGTCTCCTCTTTAAATGATGCAAACCCTCTCTTTTTGCCCTTCCCTGGCCTAAACGTGTTTTCAAGCCTTTTCATATATCTTTTGGACCTTCCATTTTACTCCTTGATGACTCCCTCTGTTTTCTGT
This sequence comes from Theristicus caerulescens, assembly GCA_020745775.1. Taxonomy (NCBI): domain Eukaryota; kingdom Metazoa; phylum Chordata; class Aves; order Pelecaniformes; family Threskiornithidae; genus Theristicus; species Theristicus caerulescens. Next base: position 46,911,365 of record CM036564.1, on the reverse strand, counting down.
TGTTTTTCTTCCCTCCCCTTGCAGCCTGCCCAGCAAGATGGGTTTCCAGGCTTGGCTGCCCCTGCCGTTGCCGAAGCAGCTGGTGGTGTTCGGGCTGGGAGACTGGAGCTGTGGCTCTCTGGACGCAAGCGTGGTGGTGGATGTGCTGGTGTCCCCGGGCGTTGCACCGCAGCGGGTCGGCACGCTGGAGCCCGCCCGCAGGTCGCGGCGGCAGCTGGCACTGCTGGGTGTCGGGAGGGGCGGCCTGGAAAAGCTTTCTGCTTCGTGCGGCTCCCCGGTTCTGCTGGTGTCATCTCAAAGCTGCTCAGGCCTGCCAGTCTTCCACCATGGTGCTTCTCTCTAGTGATGCTTTCAGCTTCCTTTTGGCTGCTTTCAGGGCTGGATCTTTTTCGGCTTTGGGGTGTTACCAGCTAGTGTGGGAGCAGGAATTTTGCCCTGGTCAGTGTCACTTGTGGGCTGAAAACCCATGGTCCCCTGTGCAGGTCTCTGGTGTGGGAAGGTGACTGGAGGACAGATATTTTCATGGCCTCGTTGAAAAAGATGGACAGAGGCAACCCTGTGAAGCTTGTCCTGACTGTCAATGGACAGGTAAAAGAACTGACATCCTTCTCTCTTCCTGCCCTGGGTCCTAAATGTTGTCACTTCTGAGCTACAGAACTTCCATCCTCTCCTTTTCCTTCTCTTTGCTTCTCCAAGGCAAAGCCGCCTCATGTGGATCTGTTAACACGCGTCTGCACTGAGCCAAAACCCTCTGTGGTGCTCCAGGCCTATTCCCTAAACACAGCTTTGGTGTTGCAGGAGATGGGCAGCAGAGAGCGGTTCACTTCCAGCTCCACTCTCTTCTGGGTCTGTGGTACTTACACAGTTGTTTTACCTTGTGATGAAGCCCTTGGATTTAGCATCTCCCAGTGCCTGACTTTGCTTTTCTTTGTTTGTTCTGTTGGTGCTGGAGATGAAAGCTGGACTCTTCCCTTGCAGGGAACCTGTCCCTTCCAAGACACCTTTTTGGTCACCCTTTGTGGATGGAGGCCAGCACACTTGGCGTGTCCTTTTATTCTCACTGTCACTGTTTCTGCCACAGCTGCTCAGAGGAGTCTCTAGCAGTACGCCTGCCCGCCCCTTCCTTGTCCCGGAGACCACCTCGTCACCAGTGCTCCCAGCAGATGATATGCCCCTTGGCCGGGACCTGGAGGATCCTACTGTGGTATGTGTATCCTGGAGCCTTCCTCTCGTTATTTCACCCTCTCCTTAGTATCTTCTCCCTCACTTGTAGCTGCTCAGTTGATGTCTAGGAGAAACACTTGCTGCTGCTCTCTTAGTGGAGAACTGGCTAAGCAAGTTTTGGAGCCAAAGATTCATTTGTGCTAAAGAAAGCAGTACTCTCCGTTGAAATGCCTTTGGAAGGGCTGAATTTTTAACAGCCCTTGGTGGGATGGTCAATCAGCCTGGTTACTCCTAGCACAGATGGCCTTTCCAGGTGCCTTGTGCTAGCTGTGCCTGTCGCTGCCAGCAGTCTGACAGCGGATCACTGGGCATACAGCAGCAGGTAGCTGCATCGCTCAGCATATATTTGGCGTCTGATACTGTTGGCATGCTGGCCCTTAAGACTCAACAGGAAGACGAGCCTGAAACAGTCACCGCATGAAACTAATCTCTGCCCCAGTAACAGACAACTCACCTTAGCCTCGGGTCTTTTTCTTCAGGGCTGATTTGACTGGGACTCTTGTCACAGGTTAAGAATCAGAGCTCAGAAGTGACTGCTAGAGCATCCAGGCCTGGAAGGAAGGATGTCCGCCCACCACTGAGGACCCTGGCGGTACCCTGTGGTCTGAAGCCACCATCTGGCAAGGTGGAAGCCAGTGAGGCCTGGAGGAAGAGTCCTGTCCACCCCAAGAAGCCCAGGAAAGTTTTATTTGAACCCGCAGCATCTGAGAGAGATCTCGAGGAAGAAGGTAACTCTGGCAGTTGCCAGAGGTCTTGTCTGAACAACCTGTCAATGCTGCTGGGCAACAACTTCCCAGTCCATTTCTCTGTGTACCTCCAAGGCAAGATGTGCTTGTCTGTCTTGGCTTGCAAAATACCGAGAATGCTCCTTAGTTTTGGACAAACTGCTTGATGAATTTTTGCCTGTTGGAAAAAGGCCAGAAATAGAACATGGGATATTCTTAGTGCCAACAACTCTGTACCATAACATAATATGCCTATCTCTTCATATGAGTAAAAGTGCTTTATAAGTTAAGGCAAGTATCATTAGCCTTGTTTTACAAAAGAGTAAATTGAAGCACAAGAAAGTTACGTATTGTGATGTTCTGTAACCTCTCCATTAGTCTGTCTGTTCCCCTACTAACAGCATACCACTTGGTCCATAGAAGACATTGGTTATTATTAAAGTATAGAGAATATGAAAAGGAATATATGTATAATTAGTATAATTGTACTGACTTTTCAGTGATGAGAAGGTAGCTGCCAAAGGGTTTGGAAACAAAACCTGTAGCTTCTGGAGTGTGAATTGCAAGTCAGCTCCAGGGTGTGACCAAGTTTGTGTGTAAATGTTTGACAATAACTCAGTGGTCCCCATATGAAGTGACTTCTTGGGACTTGGCTTGCTTCTCACAAAGGCAAATATAGCTCCATCATGAAGTCTCTTGCTCTGTAGACAGTGTGAGAAGCGGGGAAATGAGCTTCCATCAGAGGGGTAAAATGCAATGGTGACAGCATGATGGCAGTCAAAGGAAGTTTGCCCTGCTCTTATCCTGTCTTCTGCATTTCTTCTGATGAGACTTTGTTCAGGATTCTTGGTCTTGCACCTTGTTTGTTGTAGTGAGGTAGCTTTGTGCTGGGGGTTGGAGGAAGGAAGGCCAAAGGGCTCTTAAACCATGGAGCTGAGCATTTTCCACAGTATGCCTGCTGGCTGCTTTCTTTATGGGGCCATCTCTCTGTTTCCTCTGCAGATCTGGCAGTGGAGGAGTTGCAAGGTGAGGATCTGGTTCCTAGACCCTGGTTTGTCTTTTCAGCCACTTGGTGATGCCATTCCCTTCAACGTCACAGGCCTCTCATGCTTCATCCTTTATCTCCCCAGTGATCAAGAATCACAAGTAGGTTGCATGTATATACTGTTCCTCTCTGTGCAATTGCTCTCAGTATAGGTACTTCCAGTACTGTCAGGCTCTCCAGTACACTTCTGTAGCCCCTCTGAATCTCAGGCACACCTCTAGGCCCATAGCCCTTTGAGGCAAAGGGTAAGATGTGGAATAGACTTTGATTAAAAAGTATTTTTCAGCTTGCTCAGCCAACCTCAGGGGCCTGGGAGAGGAAAGGAGGAAGAACAGAGCAGTACAAGGGATATCTCTGGAAGCAGCTCCAGGCTTCTGGTTGCTGTATCTTAGGCACTCACAAGCTGTCCCTGGGTAGCCCTCCCTTGCAAGGAGTAACACAAGGGGACAGCACAACTGGGATATCCCTTCTGGGGATGGGTAATCAATGGGGGGCATCCAAGCCTGTCTGAAGTGGCAGCCTGTATGCGTCCTACAGCCAGCCAGATTCTTTGCTGGCTCCCTCTGCTAGTGATGTCTCTCCTAGTACAGCAATTATTCCTCAAAGGCAACAGAAAATCTTCCTCAGGGAGCTATGTCTCTTGCCACCCCAGAGGAAAGGGGCCTGGGGCCCTTGCCTCCCCATTTCTCCCCTCTGAGCCTTCAGCTGCCTTGTTCTTCCCAGCAAGGAAGGGAGCTGGGGGCGTCTCATCCAACTCCGCTCACAGCCCTGTGCTCTCCCCTCCCCAGGCAGTCCCAGCCCACGGTGGTGCCATGCCATGTGCCTCAGTGACCTGGGGACAGCTGTTCTGATCGGTGGAGAAGGTGTTGATCAGAAGTCCTGCAAGGATGCACTCTGGAAGCTGGAAATTGGTGGGAACTTTAGGGCTATCGAAGGCAATGGGGGCAGTGGGACTCAAAGACAACTCATGCAGATGGAAGGGGATACTCAGGGGTCTGTGCATAGGGAGGGGACAGCAAAGATGTCACATCTCCTAGCATGGTCACCAGGCTGAGCTGACAGTGGAGGGCGTCATGAGAGGCTGTGGGGTTGTATGTGAGAGCCCTCCAGGAGCTAAGCTATAAGTTCTGGAAAGAGTTGGGTGAATTTTAAGGGGTAAAAGCAACAGCGCAGTTTGCAGTCTGTGTGATGACTGGTGGCGAAGTGTGAGATACAATTCCAGTGCCTTGCAGCTTTCTGCACCTCACTGATCCTCTCTTCCACCTTACTGTTCCCCACCTAGTTAGTGTTCCCCTTCATTCCTTACACAGAAACGTTTCTGTATGAGTCCCCTCTAGCCCTGAATCAAAGGAGAGGATGAAGGGAGCAAGGTCTTGAGTAAAATTTTATGACATATCTTTAAATCTGGATAAATCGAAAGCATCTTTGAACTCCCACACCATGTGTCTGGTGTTGCTCCCACAGACAGTGATTTCTGGCTTCCAGTGGGTTTCCAGCTACAAAACGCCATGCCATCGTGCTTGCATGGTCACACAGCTACCTACGACCCAGACACCAAGCGTATCTACATCTTTGGGGGCATAAGAGAGGAAAAAGACTACAGCGGCATCTACATTCTGGACACAGTCACCTGGAAATGGCTCCTCGTGGCTGTAAGTACTGCAGCTCTTCCAAGACAAAAGCACCAGAGGGGTGGTAGGTCCTGCCTGAATGTGGCAATCGATGTGCCCGTATCCTTATTCCAGTAGTCTTGGTCCACTGTTGCTGCAGGTTGTCTGAGCTGCTTAGGTGGGATTGGCAGATATAAGAAGGCTATGTTGAAAGGCCACAAGCTTGGCAGAAACCAGGGGCTGTGCCTACAACGAATGAAGCAAGGTGAAAAAGTGGTTGCTGCAGAGTGCTGTGTCTGACCAAGGTTGTGGGTGGGAGGTACCCTACAAGTGGCAGAGGGAAAAGGCCTCTCATTTTATACGGTACTGTTGAGACCTGCACTGGATGCTGAGGTGAAGAGCTGGTCTTCTCAAATCAGGGACTGCTCTGAGCACAGCAGATCTCTGAGCTCTTTAGTTGCCTGTCATGTCCTTGCAGAGGGCCCTGTCAGCGAGGGACTATCTGTCTCTTTCCTGGCTAAGGCACAAGACTACTTTTACAGAATAAGCCTGGATGAGATCTTTCTGTTCTCTGTCGTCTTCTGAGGAAGCTGGGGTAGGAGGTTGACTTTCTTCTCTCATCAGAGCATTCTGGTGATGCAGAGTATTCAAAGGATGTGCCGTCTGCCTGTGTGGCAAAGATCTGGCTGGGGAGCCAATAAAGTGAAAACTGAGACTTGTCAAACTCACTGCATGATGTGGGCCCCTTTCCTACAGGTGATGCAGCAAATAATGCACTTCTTGTAACAAACGTATGTTGAACTTTTTCCAGGCTAAAGGGAGGATCCCAGTGCTCACCTACCACAGTGCAACTATCTACCGCAAGGAGCTCTTTGTTTTTGGAGGGACTTTCCCCAAAAAGGCATCACTGGCAGTTAGACCCTGCAGCAATGTGCTCTATGTCTTCAATCCAGAGCATGAAATTTGGTATCAGCCCATCTCGGAAGGGGAGAAGCCTCTGCCTAGGCTTGGGTGAGAGTCCTCTTATTCCAGCCCTCTAAAATAGAGCAGGAAACCTCTGCTCACCTTCCCTCCCACCCAAGTGTAATTTCCTAAATATTAGGTGATGGTTCTCCACCGTTTGCTCCTTAAGATAGGGCTATGTTTTGAGCAATGTGACTCCCAGTACCTCCTGTCATGAATCCTGATGGGATTCTGTCCTTGGGCTGCAGTGGCTGGGGGTAGAGGCAAGTGTAGACTGAAGCTATGGCAGCCCAATAGCAGAAGCAAAGGCTGAAATGTCAGTTTTGGGAGCTTGCTGAAGATGCTTTGTTCACTTGTTTCTTCTCTGCCCAGGCATTCAGCTACTCTACTGAAGAACAAGCTGCTGATTTTTGGGGGTCGGAGGACTTCTCTCTACCTCAGTGACATGCACATCCTGGATCTGGGTAAGAAATTCTGTGCCAGATGGCTGCCTTGGGAAGGTCTGTTCTGAGGCAGGGACTGGGAATGAGGCATGCTCGATAGGAAGGTAGCACTAACGTTATAAAAACTCCTGACTAGGCAATGGAGATGGAAAACTATGGGGTAAAAAAAACCTTTCTGGGGTAAGAGAGGAGGGAATGGGGAAAACCAAGAGACTGCTTTTTTGGAAGAAGCTGGGTAATAGTGAAGGCAGGTTGATGATGTGGCAGAGTATGGAAGTTTTTGTCTAGTTATGAGGCTGAGCTTTTTCAACATTTCACCTGCCTTTCCCCTGGTTGTCAGGTTTCATGGAGTACACACCAGTCCCCCTCCTCACAGGACAGCCTTCTGCACGTTGGTAAGATCCTGTTGCAGACCGAGGAGCTATCTTCTTCCTTTGTCCTTTCTTTTTGAAGCCAGGTTTAAACGGTGTTTGTGATCAGACCCAGTTCTATATCTCTGTCCCACAAGTCAAAATACAGTGGATGGCCCCTCTGCTGTGGGACCAGAAATTCCTGTGCTGTCCTAGTTGGTGCCTGCAGGGTGTGGGGGGTACAGACCCCTTAGTCTCCCTGGAAATCTGCCTTTCAGGCTAGGGGAAGTTTTCTGCTGTGTGCTAGTGAACTATATTGCCTGCTGTTTGTTCTCCACAGTACCTGGAGTACAACAGACAGAGAGGAAGAAACTCTTGTACCAGGACTATGCTGTTCCTAAAGGGACACTGTTGCCCACTAGAACAACAACCTAAATCAGACCAAAGCCCAGCTAGCCTGCTATCTCACTCCATAGAGCAAAACATAGGAGTTTTGATAGCTCCTTCTGAGATAATGAGGTGCTTTTCAGGCCTGATTATGGCCTGACCTGCAGAAGCAAACAAGCAGCTCTTTCAGGGTTATTCAGCAAGTCAGGACAGAAGAGAAGCAGAAGTTAACTGCCATTCTGCAGCTTAAGCTTCCAGCCTCCTGCTGAAGTCTGCCCACCCCTGCCCATTGCTGGCTGAGGCAACCCCAGCAGATTTTGCTGTAGTCAGCTTTTGGCTTTGCTTTGGTTGCAGTTTTCATGCAGCTCTGGCTGTGTCGGACCAGAAGGTTCTGATCAGTGGGGGCTGCAATGCCAAAGGAGCCCTGCAGGATGCCTTTGTCTTCCACCTAGGTGAGTGACTCTCCCTCCCTGTTTCCATAGCTGAAGGTGACTATTGGGCTGCAGTGGTGTTTCTGAACACCTAGTCTGGTCCATTTGTTTCATCACTTGCACTAGGAATGCGCTTGTCAGTATTGATAGCTCCTTTCTACTTCAGATACTCTTTCATGGAGCACGGTGGTCCACCATGACCTCTGCTCTGTGCCCCGAGCTGGCCACACATTGCTTGACCTGACTCCTGCCCGCCTGATGGATGTGGACAAGGAGAACAAAGAGGAACATAACCTGCACACGGTGTTGGTCTTTGGGGGCTCCAACTGTGCCGGGACCTTTTACAACAGCACAGTCAAGATCCAGCTGGACCTAGGATAATGCACTATACTCAGAATGATCTGGAACAGCAAGGGCTCTTCAGCAGCCTGAATACAGACATGGATGGCAATAAATGAGTCCAAGCAATGTGGTGGTCCAAGTATCTATATGTCGGTGAATGCTACCTTGGCACAAGAGATCATGGGTCTGTAAAGCCTTTCTGAAGGCCATGGGTATTGCCCTCTTAGGGTAGCTGATACACAGCATCAGACTGGCAGAAATTCCCTCCCATATCCCTGGCTTGGTGCCTGGGGTTGGGTGCCAAAACATTCAGTTGGATCTGAGCTGAGCCTGCACAGGAACACAGTCACAGGCTTCTGGGTTTCCCTTCTTGCCCTACAGGTTTCTGGGCTGGAATTCCCAGGGTGCTTTCAGCGCTGAAGGTGACTGAGGTGTTGGGTTTCATTTGGGATGAGTGGAATGGGATTTACTCCTGCTGCTTGGAAGGTCCTCGCAGTGAAAGTACAGGCAGATTCTGGTTTGGAGGGAATCTGGGGTGGGATTCCCTGGGGCAATAGTCTGCAGCTGAAGTCTAGGAAAACACCTAGAGCAGTGTCTGAGGATGGGAAAGGGAAGAGAACGCCATCATTTTCAGCATATGGGAGCGAGCTGGTTGTGTCTTGCTGACTATGGCACAAGCACCTAGCTTTGCTCTAGACAGACCTTTATTATAAATTCTGCAAGAGTGCTGCTAGACATAAGGAAGAGGTACAAATCAGCTGTCCCGGGTAGTAATTCTCTTGTCATTGCAAGGGGCGGTAGAGTTGCTGACTCTTGGTTCTCGCAAGACCCGTGGGACCCAACAAGGCTTGGGATTAAGCTGTCTTCTGCCAGAGACTAGCTCTTACTGTTTATATCTATGGCACTGATGATTATGCCACAGCTCTGAGGCAGCTGCAAGGACAAACAGGCCTGCTAGGTTAGTAGCACGCTGTGTACACTGTTTCCCTGATGTTCCTTCTGTAGCCTCACAGTTGTTTGTGGCCACATTCCCCAACCCAAAGCCATACAAAGGGGACTTCGGATAATTATGGATGCTTCTGCTTTAATCTGCTTCATGGAGATACATCAGATAGATAGAAAAAACATAGTCAGAAGTAGCTGCAAGCTTTCCAGCACAGGCATGGCTCCTGTAAGTCATCCAGGCTACTTCCAGGTCCTCTGTCCTGCTGGCACTGAAGTCCTACTCAAGCTGCAGCTGTTGTCCTCTTTGACACTCCAGCTTACTCGATTTAATGAGTAGAAGGGCTTCAAGCTCGCAGCTCTGCAGGAGTATCTGGCTGCCGGGATGGGTGGCTTACTTTGAATGCCTCTAACTCCAGGAGATCTTTGTTTATTCTGGTTATTGTGGGATATGGAGCCATGTCCACTTTGAATCTGCAAAAGGAAAAGAATTTGTGAGGTACTAGAGTTGGACAGGCAGTGCAGCAGTGAGTGGAAGGGCAGAGCAGTGTGCTGTGCCTGCCCAGTATCTCACAGGCTGGGATACATTTGCATTAAGAGAAAAGGTTCATCCGTGTAGGTTTAAAACAAATGCTAGAGGAAAGGTTAGTTAGTTCTTCCATCTTCAATAGGCTTTTACATAGTGTGCAGCACAGAGTAAGAAGGCACTATGCTTTTCCTGGGAATCATGCAGCTGCTACTCGCATAGGTTTAAGGCTTTCAACAAACACAGTCAGATTAATATTTTCCCTGTGTGCAGTGTAAATATAGGGCAAAAAGGGAGAGAGGATGTGGAGTGTGGGCAACCTTAGCTTTTCTAAGGGCATAGATCAGGTTTTCTCCAGGGGCCTCTGAGAAGAGAGCACAGCTCCTTATTTCCAAGAGCTTCCAAAACAGACAGTATATGACAGGAAAACTCATGCAGAGAAAGAATCCATAACTGGATAAGGCAGGAAGGAGTGATGCTTTCCTAACAGGCACAAGGAGCAGCAGAAGGTAAGCTCTGACAGCTCAGCACAAGGAGTAGGTGGCCTTGAAGAGCACCTCAAGCTTAGCCTTAATTACCTTTCCGCATTGGCAACTTGAGGCACCAAGCACAGATCAGCCATGGAAACCTGCAAATGTAGCAGAGAAAAGGGGTCAGAGTAACTCAGAGCCTGTCCCATCACGCTTCACCGTGGCGGCAGGCTTTGAGAGCAGGATAGAAATTATTTTATCTGTCAGTACAGAGGAGTTGTCACAACAATCTCATTCTTTAATCCAGCATTAATAATATGACAATGGTACAAGAAAAGGAACTTCATAGCAGTCACTAGTAGAAGAAGCCATTGGCCTTTAGGGAGCTTCATATTTACCAGCTGATCACGATGACCTCAAGGACACAGTGCTTCTACGGCAGCTGCCTCTGAGGAAACAAGTCTGCTGGCAAGCTGCAGAGGGAGGTGAGGGAGGGAGGGGGGAGTTTCCATGGCTGGGAAAAGATGAGTAAATTTTGCTTGTTTGCAGTGCAGGAGTACCAAGCAGCTCCTGCCAATGTCAAGACCTGATACGTGACAGGGCATTTGCACACAGGCTCAGGGATTTGCAATCTGAAAAGGCGGCTCAAGGACAATACAGCTAGCTGCCTATCCGCACAGAGGCAACTGCCCCCACCCCGCTCCCCAGGCCACAAACTCCCGGGTGCCTTTCAGAGCATGCATTATTCTCCAGCCTAAGATCTCATAACTAGCCTTTGCCCACCAAGGGCTTCAGTTCCATAAGGCTCCTACTAGACAATCCTCTGCATCACAGGATATTGAAGGAACTTTCCTTTTTTCTCAGGCTTTAATAGGAAAGATACAATTGCCTCCCAAACAGGACTACTAAATGGAAGAAGCCTGAGTGGCCTCTAGCTTGGTAAGGGTCAGGACAGCTTGTATGTGAGCTCTCTGAAATCTGTCCATGTTAAAACTGGACAAACAGAGCAGAAAAATACAATGCAACTTGGTTAAAGGTTCCACAGAGCAGTGTTAAGAACTGAACCTGTGTTTCCTTTCCTATTTTATGGAATATAACTGGGGTTTTCAGTTTTCCAATGGTACACAACACTCTCTGATACTTACTTCATCCCCCACACAGTAGCGCCCAGCAGTGTGCTGTAGAATCTGCTCCAGCGCTGTCAAGAGAGGTGGTACACTGGAGTGAGGCATTGGAAACTCATTTGAAAGGGACACCAAAGACATTTTAGACTGGGAATTAGGAACAAGGGCATTTTGACCCTGAGCCGAGTATGAAAAAGGAGCAATTTGGGACAGAACCTAGAAGGAACAGAAATCTTACAACAGCATAGTTATGGGAGTCTTCAGGGTCCTTCAGCTTTTTGGGACCCAGGCTGATTTCAGCTGCTTCAGGCAATGCACCTGAAATACTAAGAGGACAATGTACAGATATGTGAGCGGGGAAGGGAAAAATGCAAAGGTTCAGTCAGTTTGCATCTGTCCAGAAGTAAAGATGGGCCTGCCATTCCAGCACATGGGGGAAAGGGTTTTGAGGAAACAAAAAGCACCCTATTTCTCCCAGGGAGGTAAAGAAATACTCTGCTACTTGCTAGATTCTGTGGGAGTTTGCCATCAGGTATCTTTTGTCTGATTGCAAAAGCATATAACTGTAGATTGATAGAACTTTAAAGCAAAAGGTACCAGTTTGGGAGCAGCTGGGTGGAAAGGAGAAGTGCTGTCAGCTCTCATGCTTCAGGGTGAATCAACTGCTGCGGTGTACAGGATGGGCCCAGGCACCCCCTCTTCCACGCGCAGCAGTGGAAGTGCCCTGTGGACAGCATCTTTCCTCCGAGACCCTGGAGAGCTACCAGCCCTAGACAAGGGACTCTGGGCAGGAAGAGCACCATCTCTGCCAGCAGGGCAGGACCCTAGCACACGAACCTAGTGAGATCTGTTGTTCTGCTTGAAGAGGAAAATCAGACCCCAGTGGTGCAGCATTTTGAAAGGTCAATTGAAGTGCTGATCGTTTTGGATGTGGGACGCACCTTGAAAGCCAATTGCGATGCAGTTCTGAGCCCATTCCATTTTTTTGTCCCCCATTTGTTTCAGGACGTTCACGTTCTGCAAAGGCAAGTGATCTCCAGGTTAGATTGACTGCTGCTGGCTGGATCTTGCCCACTGCCTCATCCAGTGGAGGAGAGGGGAGATGAGGAGTTGCCAAGCCTGTACCCTCAGCCTGAGTTCAGCCTGCTGGGTCAGCCCTGACCTCACCCTCACCAAATCATGCACCCTGCTGTATTTCTTGGGACTGTCCTTCTGTAAGAGCTGCCAGGGTATCCCTTTGTCTCTGCCCTTTGGGTTGCTCAATTGTCTTCTTCCTAAAACATCCTAGACCCAGCAGTGAAACCATATGGGTTCAGCTGTTTCTGGAAAGAACCCTGGGGTGCTATAGGATTTTCTTTGTAGGAAATACTGTATTGTCTCCATTGGCAGATCAGGCAGAGGCTAAGCACAGATTTCATGTGCTAACACACAGTCTTAAGGTTTGCCACTCTATTGGCTGGCAACAATTTAAAGAGACTGAGTTTTTCAGAGATAACAGACTCCTGGAAACCCACCCTGGTTTTCTCATTTGCATGGATATAACAAGGCAATACCTGGAGTGGCTGAATGCCGGAGACAATGTGATCGGCGATCATTCTGACTTGGGCTCTCTTCTTTGGATCTTGGGGCAGGAGCCTGGGGTTAGGATGGGTGTCTTCTAGGTAATTAATTATAGCTAGCTGTAATGAACAAAGCAATAAGGGGAGTTTATTGGAGAGCCATGGAAAAGTTCACATCCTGAACACCTGGGGAGCTGATCCAAGAGAATACAACAGCTTTTAAAGGAAGTTTGTGACCAATCCAAGCAACAGAATATCCTCTTTGATGTCTGCTTGGGACCTTGTTGTCATTTAGCCCAGCCGTAATTTCAGGCAAACCCTGGCACAGCCATCTAAGTCAGACTGCAAACTGCTCAGTGAAAGGTGGAGTTACGAATCAAAGCTGAATTGAGCTTAAATCCTTGACAGCAGTTTCCCAGCAGAGGCTATGTGCTATTTTTGTCCCCAAGTGGGATTGTTTATCACAAATGCCATCTCTTTTCCAATGCACAGATGAGAGCTCTGGAGGAAAAGATGGGGCAAAGCCATCCCCTCCAGACTGGGCAGCAGGCTGGAGTGAATGGTGAACAGGGATGTGGCTGGTAACTCACCGACTGAGAAAGGGTGATGCCATCAATTTTCAAGGCTGGGACTTGCTGCATTGGATTCACTGCCTTGAATTCAGCAGAAAACTGTGGAAACAAACCTGAGATTACTCTACTACAAGAAGAGATTCCTCTTCCTTGTTTTCTTCCCCTAGGACCCAGTTTATTTTATTTTTTTTTACCTGGCTTTTCCCTCTACCTCAGCACTAATATTTGCAGTAAGTTATGCTGTGCTATTAGCCTACAGCAAGCTCTCACCAGGGCTCAGGGATCACTGCATCCAAGGCCAGACTGCCTTACCTTGTCAATACAAAGCCCAGGATGGGTGGTACTGCAGCAGTGTCACTATTACTGTTCTAGTTCTCCAAATCAGTCTTAGCCCATACTGGCACATTGAGCCAGTCGTACTACTAGGTGCACAACTCCCTGCTATGGCTGCCCGAATAAATTCTCAGTGAAGATCTCTTCTGGCAACCCACCCCTTCCTTTGGCAAACCCTTTGCAGTGCCTTGCTAAATCATTTAGCATCTTTTGGACACACACCCCCGCCACACACACATGCTTTCTGGTGCTAACTGAATGAGGTCCAGTCTGTTTAAATTGCAGTGCAGCTTCTCTGAAGTCTGTGCACCAGATATGTTCAATTGTATCATGCTAAGCAGGAGCAAAAGATCTTCAGCCTTACGAAATTCAGTCACAGATGTTTAAGAGAGGAAAAAAACCCCTTAAGTCTCCTGCAGTCATCTTTTCCCTCTGTCTTGCATGCCAGGGAATACTGGCTGACAGCAACTATTAATTACAGAGAAGTGGTGAGGAATTCAGTGACTTTGTCTGTGAACTTTCTAGTGCTAATTGCAATCCTCCTAATGATCCCCAAGTTCAGTCCCCATGGAGAGAGCAATGGTAGCTGTATCCTTACCTGCTGCCCCCCGTCCTTCAGGAGGTTCACGGGCACCAGGTCATAGGAAATCCCTTTCAGAGCCAGTGCTAGGGAGAGCAAAGCGTACAGCTTCAGACAGGCACACTGAGAGCAGTTTCTTTGGTAATGGGCTCAGGGAAATGTTGCCATCTCCATTTGAAAAAAGAATGGCCTTAAAAGCAAAAAAACCCCTACCCCTCAAGAAAGGTGGCCTGAGTCCACTGAGAAGGTAGTGCTCTGGCAAATGAAGGATGAAAGCACTAAAGATCAGTCCTGGCAAAACCACTGCATTTTTCAAAATAAGCTCTGCCACTCTTTGCAGCTCAGCCCCTCCTGATTTGGCTTATTGAGAGCAGTGGGCCCTGTGCTCAGCTGCAAAACCTTGCTTAAGACTGTCTCAGTACAAGTAGGGACCATTCCCAGCCATGGTTAGCTCTCAAGACCTGGGCAGACCAGAGGCTGAGGCAGTATCTGTGTAAAAAGAGAGTGTAGAGTCCCTCTAGATAACGTGGAAGAAACAGCCATCTGCATCATGTTAGCTTTACAAAAGGAGTAATTCCCTCTTACTAGCTGCGGGCTGAGTGAAGCCCTCCTGTCTGTTCCTCTCCCTTCCCCCTGCTCCAGGTAAGCTGTGGTATTCCCTTCCCTCCCACTGGGGAAATGCCTCACTGTTCCGGGTTCATGTTTGCTGATGTCTCTCTTAATAAGTGACTGATTAATCGAGTTAGTGAAGGGAAGGATACTGCAATAACACCAAGAGAATAAAAGAGAGATCGACACTGGATCTTACCGATTCTCACTCTCCAAGAGCAGGAACTTCGGAAATAGCCATAAAGTATCGGCTGAGAAGAGAAAAAGAGAGAAAGTGGTTATATGGTGGAAACACCAGAGTATTGTAAGGAGAACAATGCATGAACAGAAGGCATTTCAGGAACTGAAAGACAGGGAAGTGCAATGTTTCAGGGAGAGACGGCTCCTTTCCCAAAGTGACTGTTCCTGTTTTGGGCATACAGGTAGTATCACTGTCTTTCATGCTGGCCCTCTGAATGTTTAGTTGCACCTGATGTTTCCAGCAATGCACAAGTGACCTTAAAAGTACCCCCTACAAAGATTCCCCCTTTGTACTTATCAGATGTTGCTATCTTCTATCCCATCTTAAATTTTTGAAACAAATTCCCCACTGATTGTGCCAAGCACCTGCCCTGGGTATTTGCATGGCATGAAATAGCTTTTCCAGCCACGCAGGGCAGGGCCAGGCCTCTTTCCAGACAAGAAGAACTTCTGCTGTTTGAGATGAAAGCCAAGAGGGCAGACAATTCATCTCTACCTGAACTCTAGCACTGAGGCAGCTTTCCCGGGCACTTCCACCCTGTCCAAGCTCTCACCTTTTCAGATGCCATGGTCAGTGTCTGCAATCTACTCCAGGAAGCAGAAACAACCTCTTCGCTTTCCCTATTAACTCAGCTGGGACGGGGGAAGGCTTCTCTCCTAAAGCCAATGAGAAAAGGACTATGCCCCCAAATCTGTGCCCAGGACACAAGAACCAGCCAGTCAGGTTCAATGCTGAGCAACTGTGGTCAGCTGCTTCCGCATCCCCATGGGTTGTGCTGCAGCCCCAGCCCTGATATCAGAACCATTAACCAGCTTTGAGGTTGGACGCACATTTAGAAACCATCCTTATTTCCCTAGCTTTTTGACCAGAAATAAATAAGATGTCTAGAGAGCCTGTCAGGCTCTCAGCAGTTGCCAATGCAGAAATACAGCCCTGGGGAACAAAACAAGGAATCCAAAGCCACACACAGTTTCTATTTCACTAGGGAGTGACTGCCAGCTCCCTGAACAGGGGCTGCCTTTGCGGGGAGGTGCCTTAGGGTCCTCCTGTAGCCCTCCTCCCATCAGTACCAGCCGGTGCAGAGGGTTTTCTACGTTGCAGGCCTGGGAGAGGCTGCTACTCTGCTCCCGGGCCAACTTTGTGCAAAATATGAAGCTTGCTTTTTTGTGTTATGGTCTTTTCTTTCCACACAGGAAATTGGTACTCATGCACATCTCTAAATAAGCCCGTAATCATGTCTCTCCTTCCTTCCATAGATCCCATGGCATGCCAGGGAACTCTCTGTGTCTCCACCCTCCCAAAATGCATAGAAATGATACCAGAGACTGACAGCAAGGTAGGAAAAACCAAGGATTTGCTCACTGACACAATCTGTCAACAGGGAACCAGAGAGACTCCCAGGATCTCTGTGCTCCAGTCCTCTTTCTAAACTTGATGCTTCTCTTACAGTTTAGATGATTGGTTCAAATAACTTTAAAGGAGGTATGCATTTGATTAAATTACTCTAGTCAAAGTTTACTGGAGAAGTGGTTTGTTTATAAGTGAGGGGGGAAGTGATGGCAGTACTGGCAACACTTTTGTGGACAAAGTATTTACTGATTTTCTTAAATTCTCTGCTTCTGGAATCAGGGTACTAGAAATCCCAGCTACACTTTTTTTCAAATGTCTAGCCTGCTGGGTTACAGGGAAAGAAACAAACTATGAGTTCAAAAGGGAAACAGAGCATTCATAACATACTATTTTTACTTGGTTTTCCTGGGAACCTTGCTGCTGATTTTTTGGCGCAGAAATTCATGTCCTTCATCACATCTGTTTTGGACTCTGGCCTCTCAGCTGACAGAGACATTTCTCCTGATCCTCTCTACAGTTCTTTGTTGTTTTTGCAGCCTGCGCTATCATTTGTAACAAACTGTGCTAAGCTAATTGCTTCGCTCCATAATTTCAAGGCCCCAGGGGATTTCACGAAAAAGAACATGGAAAACAAGCCATCCCTCAGCTGGGAACCGTGTCTCCAGAGGCTGGGGTGTGCAGTGATCTCTTAAGTTCATGCTGTTTTGTTCCCAGCGGCAGGGCAGATCACAGGCAAAACAATCAGCTAAGTAAAGACTAGAGAGAACAAGAGTGTTTTGTCCTCAGTGGACAGGTCCCAGAATGACGTTATATCTAGTCTTCCTCTGAGGAAGAGCTGAGCAGGGGCCAGGGAAGTAGTGGGGAAGAACTGCCTCCATTTACAACCCCGTGGGATACAATCCCCATAAGCTGCAGGTTAGACCAGCTGGGAGGATAGCAGGAGGACAACATTTGCTTGAAGTCTACTGAGATTTCTGGTTTGGTTCTATTTTAATTTCCAGCATCAGTGGTGCAGTGAGGAAGGTTTGGGCTTAAATCCCAATCCAGAGTAAAAATCTGTGAAACGCATTTCACTGTTTAGGAAGATGGAAGAGACACCCTAAACTTTCTGTATGGAGCTCCCAGGTTTCCAAGCCTGTCCGCTTCAGTATGGTCTCCTCTGGACACCACCTCTTTCCTGGCTACATTTGGGATGCACTTGGAAAGGCAAAGTCTTTCACCTGTTTCTAGAGACCCCCTGCTCCAAGCAGCCTGTGCACGCGGACTGACGCAGAGCAGCCGCCCGCACGGGACACGAGAGAGGGAACTGCTCCTTGGAGGCTTCTGTAGGGAAAACCTCGGTGTCTGGAAGGCACCGCCTGTATTCTGCCGGGTTAAAATGGAAAGGTATGAGCAGAAGGAACAGGTTTGCCCCTAAACTCTCAGCGTCTCTGCAGCAGGCATCGGTGTGAACAGCTCACATGGAGAAACGCCACCACAGCTTTGAAAGGCATGCGTTTTATTGGCCATGGGGGCAAACTCCCTGCTCTCCACTGAGACAGAGAGGCGGGCGCAGGCCGGGGCCGCAAAGAGCTGTTTCAGAGCGGCTGCGCACGGGGGTGCAGTCCCCTCGGTAACCCCGGCCGCCCGGGAGGTCCGGGGCCCCAGCAGCCGGTTTAGGCCGCGATCCCAGTCAGCTGCCGCGGCCGGCGGCAAGGCCAAGCCGGGCGAGGCGGAGAGCCGCCGCCCCGAGCCCCGCTCCCTCCAGCTCCGGCGCCGCCATCGCCCCCCGCTGCCCTCCCGCCCGGCGGGGACGCTCCGCAGGGAGAGCGCGGAGCCGGCACCGCGTACCTTGGCGGCGGCAGAGCTCATCCCGCGCCGCGACCCTCCGCGGGGGCTGCGGCCTCGGGCCGCCCCCGCGCCCCGGGCTCGGCTGCGGCAGGACTACATCTCCCGGCGTGCCCCGCGCCCCTCCCGCCCGCCCCGGACTCGGTCTCCCAGGATGCGCCGCGCCCGGCCCGGTGCTGCCCGCGGCGGAGCCCCGCGGATGCCGGCGGCGGGGGGCGGCCGGGCCGAGGCGGGCCAGCGCGGCGGCCCGCTGCGGCAGCGGGGCTCCCGCCGGCTGCCGGGGGGAACGGCGCGCCCCGCCGCCGCTGCCGCTCGCCCGGCGGCGCTGGCCCTTGTCACCCTCCTCAGCTTCGCCTCCCGCTTCCACCGCCTGCCGGAGCCGCCGCACGTCTGGTACGGGGCGGGGCGGGGCGGGGGCCTGTGCTCCTCCGGCGGGGCATTGGGCCCGACCCGGGCCCATGGTCGTGGGTGGGTGTCCGCCTCCTCCCGGGAGGCGCCCCCGGCATCGGCCCCGCGGGCGGCGGTGCGCCCGGACTCCCAGCCTTCGCCCCGTCCTCAAGCACCCGCCCGCCCCTGCCTTGCCCGGCTGGGAAGAGGATCCCTGCTTATTCCAGGCAGGTGGCGGGGTGGGATCCGGGCAGCGAGGGCCACAGGGAAGCGCTGTGCCTCTGGCCAGCCCGCTCCCGGCCCCGCTCCCGGCCCCGGCCCACCGCCGCGCTCGGGACGTGCTGCAGAGAGGGGACCGGGCCCCGGGGAGGCGGTTTGGGGGATCTGTGGGTTGCAGGCTGATCTTTTAACATCTCTAAGCTCAACCTGGAATCAGAAGGGCAGACTAGAGGTTTTGGAGTGCTAATATTGAACTCCTTGAAAAGGACCCTGCCTAGAATGGTTGAAGTACTCCCCATGATTTCCCAGAGAATTTAATGCATTGTCTCATACAGAATGTGTGGCACTAACCCTCTATATGATGAAAAGCATGAGTAAAAAGACCTTCCTGGATTCTTTTACTGTCTTCAGCATTATAGCAGGTTGTTTGGTGGTTTTTTTTTCCAGTTGGGATGAAACTCATTTTGGGAAGATGGGAAGTTACTACATTAATCGGACCTTCTTCTTTGATGTCCACCCCCCTTTGGGGAAGGTAAACTGCTCTTCTGTTACATGTTTTAGAAGCCACAGGAGTGGGCCAACAAAAGTCTTCCCCATCCTTCTGGCTGAAGGAAGTGATGAACACCCATGCCTTTCCTAGCTGTTGTTGGCATCGTGGTAATTTGCATTCTCTATCCAGAGCCTCAACTTGCATCTTTTCTTCTTTATGAAAGTGCTTTGAATGTGGGAAAACAAAACAGTATTGCACGTTGGGTATTTGAAAGGCTTGACATTAAAAATGAACGTGGCACTTATGTGTTTTGGAGGGCATATTTAATAGAGGCCTACAGTTCAAAGAAACCAAACAGTTCCTGATGGCTTGTGTGTAAATGAGACTCCTACCACAAAGGACCCTGAAAGCCTTGACTTGCTATTGTGTAATCAAAGAACTTGTTCTAGCAGCAATGTGCAGTGTTGATGAAGGTGCATTCCTCCTCCCTCAAAAAGATTATCTTCCTTTCAGGCTGAGCCTCCTTAAACTATAAGAATAGGCAGTTATGGGAGAATGTACAGAGACAGAATTCTCTCTGCTAAATCCCATACCTGGTATTTCTCTTGAGCTTGCAGTTGTCCTTATAGTCAGCAGCCAAAGTCCTTTTGATGCCTTCTGATTTTGCCTTTAGACAAAGGGCAATATGTATGCATATGAATTCTGTACATAAACTCTTGTTTGGATGATGTGTCTGAATTAAGTAGTTATCCTCTGGATCAGACTTGGCTTCTATAAAAATCTTACCTGCTGCTGACTTGGATACTCTTTTCTCCAATATGATTTCCCTGACCAGTTTTTTCACCTTTCCTCTTCAGATGCTGATTGGACTTGCTGGCTACCTTAGTGGATATGATGGTACATTTCCTTTCCAAAAGCCAGGGGACAGATATGAGCAGCACAACTACGTGGGAATGAGAGGGGTAAGGCTCTACAGGCTAGTATCCAGCTGGTTAGCTCTCCTGTGCTTTTCAGTACAGAGTGTTATGTCGTAAGAACAGCTCTCCTGGATCAGATCAGAGGTCTGTTTAGCCTTGTGCCTTGTCTTTAAGTTCCTCGGAAAGGTGTTAGTGGTTGTATTGTAAGTCTTAATGTCTGGTTGTGAGAGGCCAGGTAAGAAAGTAAGGTGATTATTGAGGCCAACCCTTGCTGCTAATTAGTGGGACTACACTCCTGAGTGGGACAGCTATCTTGCCTGTTCTGCAAAGGGAACCTTGCTGAGCTTGGGCTTCTGCTCACTCCATCGTGCCTGGCTGCTCTGCTGGAGAGCCAAGGATGTCAAAAAGCCAGGATCATCCACTGCCACCTGCAGTTTGCCACCACCAGTGACACTGAGCTGAGTAAGCTGATGGGGTGTGTGTGGGGGGGAGATTACTATGCAGAATGGTATTCTATCTGAAACCCTGGCTGTACTGCTATCTAGAAAGACCAAGAGCCATAAAACTGACAGTAGATAACACAAGCCAAAAAACCAAACAGTAGCCAATTGCTAGTGCCTAGAAAGAAGGATAAAAACTGGGAAGGCATATTTTCTTGGTTTACTTTCTGCGTCTCCAGCGATTTGTGGTTCTAGAGTTCCCTGAGCCAAAGGTGGGAGAAGTGCTAGAATCAGACAGTGAAGAAAACAGATTTTACTGTGATGCGGCTTTCTTTTGTTTTGATTTCTGTTCCTCCTCCAACTATCCGCAGTCTCATTTGCGTAGGAGAGCTGATACTGGTCTGCTAAAGATGTAAGGTACAGGTGTATTTTGGTCTTAGATTTCATATTCTAATATCTTGTTAAAATAAGTTGAGTATGGTGTATGTGTAGTGCACCTACTTGACATATCTTTTTATGAATATCTGATGTAGTCTAGCAAGAGAATGACTGACTCTTGTTACTGACACCTCTAGAGACAGAACAGAGTAAGCAGCTGTCCTTCTCTGAACAGTATCTTTGTTCATTTGGCTTTTGTCTGATGATCGTAGTGAGTCAGTTCAGCTACTGCAACACCCCCTGTTGTTGGTAGGTGTGGAAGATGAAGGAAGGAAAAGGGCGTGGGTGTGTGTTCACCTTGAGGAGGGTTATAACTTCTCCTGTGATCTTCTTTTCCTGCAGTTCTGTGCATTCCTTGGCTCCTGCCTGGCTCCCTTTGCCTACCTCACAGTGCTGGAACTGTCAAAGTCACTGCCAGCAGCCTTACTTACAGCTTTCATCCTTATTTTTGGTAGGTGTTCCTGCTACAGCAAACTTGAGCAGGTTAATTGTTCAGAGAATTTAATTTCTGGATTATCGTATGTTACCTAGCCAGGGGATATTTGGGTTAATGAGAGACGTTCCCAAAAGCAAAGTAATTCTGCTTTATATATATGAGGCTTTTTAATTGGTGGTCCCCTTGAGAATTTTACAGTCTTCTTTAGTTCATAGGTACTTCTGTTATGTGCATAATCACAGTGTTGGACTACATTTCACCTCAATTTTAAGAATTTTTATGAGATGGATGGTCAGGAATGATTTTGCCCACTAGTGAAATATTGATGTCTCCCATATGAATTATAGAGGTATTTAGCAGCCTACTGCTTTACTGTGGAAGAGTTCACAGTAAGAAGTTAATAAAGTTCCTTGTTGAATTGAGCCAAGCAGAGAAATTAACATTGCAAATGGAGTTACCCAAATTGGGGTTTTGTGAGGACACACAGATATTGAGGCATGGAGACTTAAAATATCCAAGTGATATTCATTTTTTCATAGGCAACATCTGAAAAATGACTTCTCCCGTAGCGTCCTCTGGCACCATGCTGGTACCTTAGTGGGTAGATCATTTCTGTCTGTAACACTCTCCATCTGAATATGTTAGCAGCACCTCCCAAATGGTGTTTCACAGATACTGTTGTACTGCCTGGTTTTTGTGAGGTTTTTTTTTCATTTGTTACCCAAGTAGAAGTTGAAATGTTCTGATCCGCTTCTGTTTCTAAAATTTCCCTTGTTCCCCTTGTCTTGACTACAGTGAGGAAATTGGCTTCCTGCAATCTTAAATTCACTTTGGAACTGCAAGCTTTTTGACATTGTTGTGTGTCTGTTTGCAGATACGGGCTGTATTACTTTGTCCCAATATATTCTTCTGGACCCCATTCTGATGTTCTTCCTCATGGGAGCTGTTCTGAGTATGGTGAAATGTAACAGCTGTGCGGATAGGTAAGATAAAGATGATAATTTTGCTATAGGCACTCAACTTTCACACAGATAAAGTACTGGAACATATCTGCCACTTGGTAATCTGGGTGAATGGCTGAGATGAGATTGTTTCAGGAAATTTGGAGGTGAAAATGGCTCATGGTAGGGGAGAGAAATTTTAGTATGAGGGTTTGTGAAACTAGGGAGAAAGTATGGCTGGGATAAACCAGGAGAGAGACTTAAACAGAGTATTTTAGCATGAAAGGAAATTTCAGCAGAAATAGTGTTTATGGAACTGCAAATCTTGAAAATGAAGGTTAAAGTTTTTTAAAACTTGACAGGAAAGAAAGCTAGTATAGGGTGTTGTAGGTCAGAGAAGGAGGAATGAAGGATGGTTGGAGCCTGTTCAGGGCTTTGCTCCTTAATGGCAAAAATATTAATTAGTTATCTTGAACCAGTCATTTTGTCTCCAGGCTGGAGAAACACAGCTTATCTGTGACTGTAATCCTATAAGCACTTATAAAATCCTGCTAGCTAAGTTAATAGTAAATTTGTTGGGTTTGGAGAAATGGGTGCCAAAATTTTGAGAGAAATATAGCCAGGGTGTTTCTGAATAAAGCACTTAAGTTGCTCAGGATATTTACTGTAGACCCTTCCAGAGGGGGATGGTGATTTATAGGTATTTTGATATGTCAAAAGATTTCTTTGTGGCTGGGCTGTACAGAGTAGTTTCTCCACAATGCACCCAGAATTCAAAAACATAAAAGCTTAGAATACTGTGTT
This sequence comes from Theristicus caerulescens, assembly GCA_020745775.1. Classification (NCBI taxonomy): domain Eukaryota; kingdom Metazoa; phylum Chordata; class Aves; order Pelecaniformes; family Threskiornithidae; genus Theristicus; species Theristicus caerulescens. The sequence continues at coordinate 46,888,640 of CM036564.1, read as the reverse complement.
ATATATGAGCAATTTTTGGTTCATGAAATGTTCAAGAACTGATCATATCAATCTTAGCGTGACTGCAGCACACACGGCTAAAATGCAGCCTGCAGCGTCATGTGGGGCCATCCAAGGCCATCCTCATCTACAACACACACCCCAGGGAGTGCAAGCACTAAGTTACAGGGCAGTGTTTGATCAGCTCTGTGTGCCTTGACCTGAACTTATTTCTCATGTCTTAGAGCTAATCCTGTTTTCAAACTAGTTGATTTTATGCAAATTAAAAGCCAGCTCTAGATATTGTGTTGCTTAGCAGGTCACAGGGATTTTGTCTAGCCAAAATACAAGCATCAAGGCATCAGGAGTTAGTAGGAAAAGGATTTTAAATTCTGCTGTCACCTTTTCTCATCTAATGCTTCTCTGTGGTTCAATTTTAGTTTAGTTTGTAATTTGTTTGCTTTTTGCTGCAGTTTTTGTTTTTGCTTTGGGTAGATGTTTTCCACTATGGCCTTTCTGCTTTAGGAAAAGTAGCTGTTCTTTTCCTCCTGTTCTCCCCCACGTCCTTAGCTTTCTGAGAGATCTAAGTTTGCGTTTTATGGAGCAAAAGACCTGTTTCTATTTTCAGACCTTCCATGTGTCAGACTTTCTTCACACTAGTATTTTAGCTTATACCCAGTGTCTATATTTCCTTTCTTAAAGGGGACATCTAGGGCTGCCCAGGCTTAAGTGATGGGTGCTTCTGAAGCCTGTATCAGGGGTATCCTTGCATCATTCTAAAATTAATGAAAAAATTATCTTTCTATTCCTCATGGGCTCCTGAGAAGAAGATGGAATGTAATTTTGCAGGGTAGCCAACTTGCTGTTTGTTTTCGTGATCGCAGATGCCCATTCAAGTAGCCATTGTTTATTTACTGACCTGCTCTATCTGTCCTGTAGGCCATTTTCTGCCTCCTGGTGGTTCTGGCTGAGTCTGACTGGTGTGAACCTTGCTGGAGCAATGGGGGTAAAGTTTGTTGGCCTTTTTGTAGTCCTCTTGGTTGGCCTGAACACAATCTATGACCTATGGGACTTGCTGGGGAACCTCAGCCTGTCACTGGTGAGTGTCAAAAACTTTTCTTTACAATAAGGGTTTCTTTGTTTTGTTTTGCTTTCTTTTGCCCTTGTCATTCTCCTAGTTATTGACAACCATGGAACTAGCCAAACAGTGATACTCTGTCTGCAGCAAACAGGGGCATCTGAGGTGGATGGTGATGATTAAAGATGAAGGTTATAATGAAAAAACTATTGCCGTATGTTTTTCAAAAAAACCACATATGTCAGCAGGATATAATGTCATAAGAGCACAGCAAAAAGGTTGTTGCTTTTTCTCAAGAGAAACTATTACCTTTCCAGTTGGATGAATTTTATTTCAGTCTAGGTTAAAAATGCTCACTGGGAATGGCTGTACAATGGCCCAAAGCAAGTTGTTGTCCAACACTGTTACATGACCTTCTGAGGAGTACGTGCTACCTGGCAGACAGGCATGTCTTGCGGCACCTAGTTTGTGTAAGCAGCGCAAGCTCAGGCTCTGCTTCATGAGAGTACGGGGGCACAGGCCGCGTAGCAGTAGCATGCTGTAGTCCATCATGAGTCATTGCCATGCTCTGCAACTTGCAGTCTCCGTAGTCAGTCCTGAGGATAAAGGCAGCCATAGCCTTCTCGATTTCACACACATTTAGTTCTTATAAGCTCTAAAAATTTGCTAGTGTATTTGAGTTCCCTGTTGTAATATATTGCATTTTATATTTGGGGACTGTGAAATCTAATATTTGGAGAAATACCTTGATGTACCATTTGCTTGTCTTGCAACCAGCAGGAAAACAAATTCTTCAAGCACATCTTCTAAAAGGTGTTCAGTTCTCCTCTTGTCTCAGCCTCTTCTGAAGCTTGAAAATTCTGTATTTTTCACTTACTGTTTTTGTCCTGTTTGTCTCATAAACAGTGGGGGTTTGGAGGGACTTTTTCTATTCCTGCTATGTGATTTGTTTTCTCTGATTAATGTGAATCAATATGGGCTGCAAAGATGCAATGTTGCAGCTCCAGAGAAGCACTTCTTGAGCAAAGTCAGTTAATTGCATTTGAAATGGAACAAATCCATCATGTCTAAGCTTTCTGCCAGCAGACGGCTGCACAGTGATTTCATTTGTGCTGCTGGCAGCAAAGGCAGCAAGTGTTAGAATATGTAAAGAAATTTACTCCAGAAGGTAGATGCTTTCTGAATAACTAACTATTTGGCAGCCTTGGTGCTTGAGGAGGAAAAAAAAAAAGTGAGGATTAAACTCTGAAAGCCTGAATAACTTATCTCTGCATTTGTTAGGAAACTACTCATGATTATTTACATGCAAGGTTTTGGGGACTGATTTGTTTTATAGAATTCTCAGCTTATCTTGGTCCACTGTTCTGGTTTGCTCGATGCTGTCCTTCACGTGCATTTTCTTTTTTGACTTTGCATTGAGGTCTGTGGTTAAAGAAAACCTTTTCACAAAGATTGAAGCATATTGTGGTCATTTTGAGCAGGGAACTGGAGATTAGTGCATATGCTTCTCTGCTGCATAGATTTGGTTATGTACCATCAATCAGCATTTTTCCAAGTGCCCAGTGGTTATTAAGGGTTCTGCTCAAGTACTTGAGCTGAGCAACTGTTTCCTTTGTTGACTTCAGTAAGTTCTTAGTTTTATAATGTGTTCAGCTCTTTTTCTATTACTTCTGAAATCTTTGGATCTGTTATTAAGGGAAGGAGGATGATTAGCTTAATGATTGTATGATAGGTATCATGAAAAAAAACCCACGGATGTTAGCAAGTGCATCTGCCTTCGTCTGCTTTGAAGTTAAGTGTAGGCATTTAGCAAACAATTTCTGCTATTTAAGGTGTTGTCTTCTCCCTCAGCTTTTTATTACCCACCCTGTATTTTAGATTACTTACTCTACTACCAGCAGTGTCAGTAGAATGTGAATACGTAATTGCATCTTGGGCATCTGTGTATAAACCACCTTTCCAAGGGATTTAAATAAAATGCTCTACTTTTGTGATGAGGCAGCTAGAAACACTCACAGGTTTTGCTGCTGACTCTTCTGTGACTTCTGGCTGAGGACCAGCAACAGAAGTTGCAGTGTGAGAGCATCCTTGCTAAGTTAGCTGGTTTCTGTGAATGCAGCATATCTAAGTCCCCAAGAAGTCCTTGTTGCAGTCATATTTGCATAGGGAAACTAGTTGGGAGAATTGTATCTGGTAGCTTGTGCCCTCATGTTTTCGTTTTCCCTTTTGTTTAGCTTTGACAGTTACTATTCTGTAAGCCATCTCCTTGCTGTGATTTTGTGTCAAGATGTGTACCACTCCGATAAACAAGTTAAGGTCCTTGTTTTCAAAGTATTGTTGATGGGAGCTGCCCAACCTCCTTTGCCAAAGTTAGGCATGCCCAACATCTTTGAAAATTAAACCTTCCTATTGCCTGTTTTTTGTCTTCCTCCCAAGACCCTGAAATTTCAAGGTACCCCAGCTCCAGCTTTTGGAGATGCACAACAAGGTCTGCCTAAGCTTTTACCGCTCATTAGGCCTTTTTGAGGTAATTTTGCACCCTGCTGGGCTTGCTTACATAGTAGGCTTCTGCTATAGGACCACTGCTCAGAGTCCTGTGAGATAGTGGAGTTCCTCCAGCTGCACTGTTTGATCCGGATTGTGTTTGTTACAGGTCGTGTTTGGGAAGCATTTACTGGCTCGTGTACTCTGCCTCATCCTGCTCCCGCTTGCCCTCTACATGGCTATGTTTGCTGTTCATTTTACAGTATTAAATAAAAGGTATTTCACAATGTTTTCTCCAGAAGAAGAATCAGTTGTCTTTGCTTTGAATTAAAGGCTATTGATTATGTATTTCAGCATTTTCAGTGCCAGAAGCACAGCCACAAGCTGTGTCTTTGTTTAATTCCTTTCCCAGACTCCTGCATTGTTTTTAGAGAAAGACTCTGGCCAAGCTGGCATTGAAACTGAGCTTGATCTTAAGACTTTCTGAAATGCCAAGCAAGTATCCTAACCAAACTCTCTTGTCTCCTTTTTTTTCCCTCCTCTCTTTCCTGGATCTGAAAATGTCTCAACTCTATTACTTTTATTTTTGTTTTTGTAATAAAAAAAAAAGCATTGCATTCCTGAAAAATGCTTTGGCTGTGATTAAAAAAAAAAAACAAACAACCTCTGAGTGTGCCCAAAGTGAGGACTCTTCTCTGAATGCCTGCAACCAAGGGATGCTTTTTATGTGGAAAGAGCACAATAGCTAGTAAAATGGCCAAGTAATGTTTTTCCATATCCTGGCATTAAGAGATGAGGTGAATAAGCATTTCACCATAAAAAAAGAATATGAAATTAAATCTGTTATTTTTCAGTTGAAGTCAACTGGTCTTACCACTACCCTGTTAGCAGAAACAAGACTTAAGGAGCCCCAGAGAGAGGTTTTGTTACATCTAACCTGACAGTAGGTCAGTTTATTTGTCATAAGAACACCTCCAAAGATAGTTGATGGTGCTTTGTGCAGTGTCAGTGTGTACATTTTTGTGACCTCAAGTCCTTGAAGCTCTGGACAATTTCCTGCAAGACTGTCTCTACCTGCTATGATTCACAACATTAGAGGTGTGTGCATCTAAGGGAACTGCAGTCATTCTTCTCCTGATACCATGTCTGGTTTTATCTTTCTCCTTCTGTAAAAAGGTAGAGCTTTGTATGCCTGTTTTGCCAGACTTTGAATTGTCACATTCTTTGCTCTCTTTTGTAGTGGTCCTGGGGATGGCTTCTTCAGTTCAGCATTTCAGTCCCAGCTGATCGGGAACAATCTTCATAATGTCTCCGTTCCAGAGCGTGAGTGTCCAAAGGAATAAACCGCTTTGAGTGTTGTCAGCGTACGTGGAGGTTTAAATAAAAACAGTGTCTCCTGTGAGACAGCGCAGGACAGTGCAGATTACACCTTCATGATCATGGTCAGATCCACGCTGTTCTTCTGTGCAGTTTTATATATTGACAGAAACGAAAAAGGCTGAAAATAACACCATGTTTAGTGCAAGGTCACCAGCTGTTTCATCATATTCCTTCTAGAGGGAAAAATGCCATTTTGAGGGATTTGACAGTTTTGTGTGCATGCATTTTTGTATTTTTTGGCCTTCATGTTGCTTGAGACAACAAAGAGATTTGTCCTGTTCACCTTAGGTTTGTAGGTGTTCAGATGTGGGATTTGTTTCCAAAATGTTTATAAACTATCAACTCCTTTGTGACGCAGCGTGCCCCTGGTTCAGCTGTGTTGTATTCAAGCATGTATATGAATTTAGGTGAAAGATGGCTCTGTGGTCATTCCCTAATCCTCAGGTTGGCTAGGGACTGCTGAGCCTTTAATATGGTTTAGCTGTCTGATTACTTCAGCTTTTCTCTGGCTGTTCCCTGCTCCAGAGCTGCTACTGGGAGAGCATCAGGTCCATTCTCCAAGACTGTCTTCTCCCACTTGTGTTGGAAGGCTATGAAGGAAGGTATCTGAAGCCAGGGTATCAGCTCCACTATCTGATAGTTGAGCTTGCTTCCCTTCCCTCTTGTATTACTGTAGGGGTTGGGCGATGGAGTGCTTCAAAGTAGTCACATGCTTTTCAAACTTGGTCATGTTTTAATTTGACCAAATACTCTTCTGGAAAGCTACCTCAAACCTCTCATTATTGAAATGACACACAAAAGAACTAGCACTTCTGTTTATGTGAAACTAGGTGGGAGAATTGTAAGTGTTTCAGCCAAATGTTATGTAACAGTTTTACTGAATCATGGTCAGGGATGGAAGATAAGCTTGCGATGAGCTGTGTGGGGTAACGTGTCAAACAGGAAATGAGTTTTCATCAAAACAAAGCGGGAGAACACATGCCTAATCAGAGCACTGCAGACTAGCTGGGGGAGATATTTATAGGAGAGCTGCCTTATGCATTTTTTCCTGCTTCCTTCCCATGTAGACTTGGCATACGGGTCTGTGGTCACAATAAAGAACCTTCGGATGGCAGGGGGATACCTTCACTCCCACTGGCACCTCTACCCAGAGGGCATTGGGGCTCGCCAGCAGCAGGTTAGTGAACTGTGGTAGTACTGCCTCTGACTACAACCATCGACTCGCTCCCATTGCACTTAGCATTAGGTGCTGTTGTGACAGGAGCTATGTTAGCTCCTCTTAACTCAGCGTCTGTTACCCTCTCAGTGTCACAGCTGTGCACTTGGCTTGGAAGTCTAAGTAAAAAGGTTGCTTGAAGAGAGCCTGCCACACTGCACCAGAGAGGTGGCTTACAATAACAAGGCTTCATTGTAGTAGCAAGACCAGCCTCCATAGATGGAGGCCAAGAGGACTTAAAAATAAGCTTCCATAATGAAAGTGCTGTTGTTACCTCAAGGAAGGCTGTAAAACTTACGTTTAAAACAAATACAGTACTTTATCTTATAGGTTGCATTGCTGCGTTTTAAAAGCAACAAAATAGGGCTGCTGTGTGTTGTTTTCACTCCTGCCACTGGCCTCTCTGACCTTACGTGAATTACTCTCCTTTTGTGCCTTGCTTTCCTCATCTGTCTCCAATGAATTTGTAAGGCTTTGCTCATTAAATTAGATACTTGTACATTCGTAAGCTAGCCATAATGAAACTATCTGAACTCTCTAAGGGTTTCTGATTAAATAATTAAGCAATAAATCAAAGTAAAAATCAGAGATCATGTAACTATCGCTAATTAAGTAGTACAAAAATTAAGTTAATTTCTTATTTTTGTCCATCATCATCAAGCTTCACAAATCTTTGCAGCTTCTGCAGCTTTCCCAAGATGTATTTTGCAGTTTGCATGGTAGTGTCTAAAAATTGTTCTGAACTCCTTGAAAGAAAGTTGCCAGAGAAAAACAAGTGTTTGTTTTTTAACTCCCTTCAGTCTCTGTGGTGAGGAAGAAGTTTTCAGAAATGAAAACTTTGTCTCAATCTTCGTTTCCTGCTGTTCTTCCCAACCAAAAATTCTAATACTCTCATGTGACATTGGTGTTTATTACCGTAGATGGAGATGTCATACCAAAACTGGCTCAAGGATAGGCAAAATTCAAGTGCAGAGCATGCTTTATGACACTAAAAGCAGGGAAAGGGGATTTGGAGAGGATGCTGATGGGAGTTTCCTTGAGGATAAGTGGGAAAGTGTGGAGATTCCCCTGCTGTGCTCCCTGCCCTGGAGGTGGGACAAGGGTAGGGAGCTGGGACAGTTTGGGGGCTGTGGAGAGGGGAAGGGAATTTAGAACTTGGAGGAGATTAAGGGAGGAAAAGATGGAGGCAGTGATCTCTCTTCCTCCTCCTTTCCTGATGATGTAACCTCAAGGTATGAGGTTCCACCTCCAGCTCTCCCTTTTTCCCCACCCTCAGACACTCCTGTGTGTTCTGCCTCTCACCCACCCACTGGGCCATCTGCTCCCACCTGAGTGGAAGGCACAGGTCTGGGACTGGTCTAGGGTCCCACAGAGCAGGGCTTGCTGCTGCTGGAAGAGGAGAGTGAGCAAAGTGGGCACAGTTCCTCATGCTGCTTGGGAAGGTTGCCCTCGGGAGCAGCACCCTAGGGCCAGATGGTCTCCCCTGCCCATGGTAACAGGAGGAGCAGTTACTCTGTGTGAGTCTGAGCAGGCCGGTAAGGATTAGCTGGGTAGCATGTGTGGCTTTAACAGTTGATCTGTGAATCCTTCTTACCTTGCCTGGATCTTTTGGCAGAAGTATTATGGTTGTCACAGGCAGCCTGTTGTCATGAATCTCTACCAATGATGCCTGTCTGTAAAGCCAGTGCTGTTTCCATCTCCTGGTTCTGGTACTGGTCAGCGATGATTGAAAAAGTTCAGGTTTGGATATCCTGTTGTTGTAGAAGGAGCCTCTGAAGTAGGGTGAGAGGAGGTCAAGCTGTATGACTGGAAGCTGTTACTCATGATGCACGTGAACTGCCATTAAGTGTCGTGCTCCTGAGTATACGGGCTATACACTGAGTAAAAGGTGTGATGTGGGTTAAGGAGTGGCCAGTAACTGACTTTCTAGGGGGCACTATCATAAAAGTCATCCCAGGGTTTCTGTGTTACTGGTGCATTCATTTGGGACTTCGATTTGCTGGCGAATGTGTGTCTGCTATCACCAGCTTTTTTTGTTGTTTGGTAAAATAATTTATCCCGTGTTTTCAGGTCACTGCCTACTTACATAAAGATTTGAATAACCTGTGGATTATAAAGAAACATGATTCGGATACAGGTAATAGATACCAGTAAAGTGCCTTTTATAACTGCTGCTTCAGTTTTTCACTTAAATATTCTGGAGTTCCCTCTAGGGCAAAGTATCATTCATGGATATGAGGGGGAGAGGAGGAGGAAAAAGGGGAATCTGGCTCCATCTTGATTAATGCTCTTTGTGTCTACTGTGTTTTTGGGTTTTCTCCAGATTGTACAGCTGAAGTAAATAAGTTTTTCTTAGCTGAAGGCTGCATTGACAACTTTTCAGCTAGGTAGGGCTACAGATAACAGAGAGGAAATTAATCTGAACTCAGTAGTTTGTGGAATCTGTTATTGTGGCTATGGGTCCTGGAGAAGTTGGGTCCTGGTATGTTCTGATACATTGTGTTTGACTGATTTGCATGGATGTTTGCTTGGCACAAGGTAGAGTACTGAGGGTGAAGATCTATGGTTTGTACATGCATCTGTTGTTTTAGAACATCATATAGTGTAGCTGAGGCACGTTTGGTCTGGCAGAGTTTCCTTTCTTTGCCTGCAGCATGTGTATATAAAAATTAACAAGAACTGTCTAAACAACAAAAAATGCAAATAACCTAGATATAACAAAATTATAATCAGTGTTGCGAGAGTAATTTTATAGTTCATGAAATAAATATATAGTTTTGGTGTTCAGTTAGCCTGACCAGGTATCCTCTTTATTTAAGGGCAGTATGTGCTGCTTAGGGCCATGTTCTTTGGAGTAGCCCTCAGGGCTGGTCTTTAAACTAGAGCAGTGCTTTACACCAGGCTTAGAGTCGACACAAATTAGTTTGCCTTGTACTGTCTGCTTGAGGGATGAGCATTCCCAAGAAACTTTCTAAGATCCTGATATGTTTGTCAGTACATTGATATGATTATTTGCCTTCCTTCAGCAGATCTGTCAGACCCCTCGAGCCCTGTGGAGTTTGTGAGGCACGGAGATATTATTCGTCTGGAACATAAAGAGTAAGGATGATTTCTGGGATTCAAAGAGGTTGCGTGATTCAACAGAATCAGTGGGAGATTTCTCCTGCTGGAGACCACATGGTTAGGCCAGCACAAGCGGGCTGTGTGACAGAGGTGTCTGTATATCTGCATTTCCAGTGTGGAGTTTGTGGAGTTTTTCTTCTATGGTTTATGTTTTGAAGGGTGTCTGTTAAATGGGAAACTTCTAACAGAACCACACAACTTCATTGGAAATACCTACCTAAGCAGCAGAGGGATTTGTTCAGCTGTGTGAGGTGCAATATTAAGGGTAACTCTTCTGCAAAGAAGCAATTTCAAAACCCTCATTCTGTTGCTTGTCCCCACTCTCTGAGTTTTCTAGGCAAATAGTGTGGGTTTTTTGTCAGTGTACTGCAGGTGTCCTGTTCCTGTGTGCATAGGCAGTATCCACCTGCTGAAGTTCTCAACATCACTGAGATCACAGCAGTGAAACACTTTGAACAAAAATGCCACCTGGTGCCTTCCCTTTCTGTAGGGAACACCCAAGAGGAAGCAGGGGAACCCTAGTGACTTGATATTTAATCTTCATCTAGTCTAATGTCACTGTGCCACAATGCTCTGTACTGTTGCAGCTTTGATTTCTTAACAGAAGCTCTAAACTTGTGAGCCTGGAAATCATGTCATATTGCATTCAGTATTGCGTGCTCACAAATCATTGCTTAGGTTTCCAAAATGATTTTAAGATTTAAAAAAAAAAAAGCCTTGAATTTTGGGGTTTACTACCAAATATATGATAAGGAAGGTCATCAAATCTTGATTAGGCATTACTGGTTAGGTCCTGATTAGGTCTCTGGAATGGGCAGTGAAACTGCGGTGCTGCGGCAAAGATCCAGCAGATGGCTCTCATCTCCTTGCTATGAACCTCATCCGGCATGGGCAGAGGGTTTCTGTGCAGATAAGGCCTGGCTGGATGCAGCCGCGTTGTTGGCGGGGTGGTTCTTTGTCTGAGTGGTTTTATTAAGGACTGACAAGGATATGGCCAGATTTTTCTGGTTGCCCCAGTTAGCAGTCCCTGCTAGGGTGGGAAGTTGTTTTGCACCATGTACAGCTGGTGCTAAATGGGGGCCACTGATCCCCCCCCCCCAGTAAGTCTGTGCCTGACTATATGGTACAATCTTTGCCCTCAAAAGCAAAACTGATAATCAAGGGAGGTCAGGGTCTTGCTTTGCTTCTTGCAAGAGCAGGACTGTTAGTCCCAGCTTTACTCTTCGTTAAAAAAAAAAAAACAACCACCAAACAAACCAAAAAACCAAAACAAAAATAAAACCAACAATATCTTTTCCACTTGGAGGTGGTGGATTGTAGCTTAAAGGTTGGATTTATTCATGCTGTCCTCCTTTTCCAGCATTGCCCAGTGTGGCATAAGCTCAGAATCACATGGTGGGAAGCGGCAGTTTCACTCTGTGGCCCCCATCACTGTTAAGGCTGCATCCTGCCCTGCCCTTGGCTGGAATTCAGTGGTCAAAGCTCTGGCAGCTCTCTGAATGGCTCAAACCAAAGTTCTTATCACAAATTGACTGAGACATAAAACCAAACAAGATTTGACTTTTAATTTCATTTCAGAACTTCTAGAAATCTTCACAGTCACCAGCATGAGGCTCCTCTGACAAGGAAGCATTTCCAGGTCACTGGCTATGGAATAGTAAGTCAATGGCAAAATAAAACAAAATCTCCTTCTTTTGGGGAGAGTTCATACCATGCCAAGGGGATTTATTCTTGCTTTTTTAGTTTGTTTGCCAAGGTGATAGATGTTCATCTACCATACTGGAGGAAAAACTGATTTAGTATGAAATAGCTTATTTCATATTTAAGGTCTGTTTAGCGTGAACACAGACAAGAAAATAACTTAAGCTTTTACTGCCAGACTAGCTTTGGCAGTCTTCAACTCCAGAAATGCCAAACTGAGCAACCTTGAAGTTGCTCTGACAAGTACTATTTTATGTATTTGGCCTTGTCACATAGACAAGTGCCTTTTTTTGACAGAATGATGACAGAATTTTGAATCACGAAAATGAAATCTGCTTTGAGGGCTGAATTTCCAAATGCAAGGGGCTGTTGCCTAAACCCTTTTTGTGAAGCAACGAAGTTACCCCCGTTTAAAATGCAACTCTGAGCCACAGTCAAATATGAATTGGAAGCAAAAAAAGGTTGGCAAGATAAAAACATATTTGTGAGTAGCTGCTCATGTCTAGAATCATCTCTTCCTGATGGGAAATCTCTTCTGTGAAGTCTGAGCGAGGGTAGCCTGGGCTCCTTTGTTTAACTTTGCCACCATTAGAGTTTCAGAAGTTCCTATTTGCAGTGCTTCAATCCTGTATGTCTTCTAGTTGGGTTTGGGATTTTTTGCTTTTTTTTGTGTTGTTTTGGTGTTTTTTTTTCCTCCTATGGTATGTTTGCATGATAGAATGGAACAGGAGACTCTAATGATTTCTGGCGGATTGAAGTGGTGGGCAGAAAGGCTGGGAAGCTCATCAAAGTCCTACGGAGTCAGGTCCGGCTAACCCATGTGTCCACAGGGTGTATATTGGGCTCTTCTGGAAAGACTCTGCCGAAATGGTAAATAGCTTCTAATCCCCCTCCACCCGTGCAAGGCCTTGAGCTGACATGTTCCTTTGCTCGATGGTACTTTTAAACTAAGCAATAACTACATTTCCTCCATTTCTTTATCATTAAAAGAATAAAACAGTAACTAGCAGGTACTAAAAATATAACCAGAGGGGAAGATCTGGGTTAGGGTTATGCAGTCTGTTACAGTGAAGGTATACAGCTCTGAAAAATAATATCCCTTACTAAGAGATCCAAGAGTGGCATGGGCGTAGGTCTTATCATCTGGTAAGTCCAGGAGGGGATGACAGATGTGTTCTTCAAGGCCCATTTTATCCTTGGGATTCACAAAAATTGCTAGAAACTGGGGCAGTTCATGCTGTTCCATACCATAATCCTCCAAATTTCTTTTTATTGGTATTAATTTATTTTGTGGTTGGAAGACCTTCTGCCATTTTTGCATGCAGCATCTGAAGCAAGGGCAATGGTAAACAAGTTGCTATTAGCAGGGGTCGTGATTTAATACATCCTTGGATTATACGTCTTTGTCATTAAAATGTGGTATATGCAGAAACATCCAGACTAATGCCAAGCAAGCTGCTCTGTGTGCAAAGCTGTACTGTGTGGGATTCTAACACGGATCCTGAAGCAGCAGGCTGTGGGGTTGTGTTGCTTCTGGTTCCAGAGCAGCCTCTGTTACTGCTAGCTTAGGTTTCCCTTCACTGTGTTATAGTAAAAAGGGCTTCTAAGGAATCCTGTTGATGCTGAATCATAGTGAGCGCAGGCGGATACCTCTGGTGACTGCCTGGTCAGGAATGTAAGTGCCATTTAGACTTTGCCAGTAAAACTGGGCTCATGGGTAAATAATGTGCTTGGTTTTAAAAAAAAATAAATCACTGCCCCTGTCAACAGCATTCAAGAAAAGGGGTATATTTTTTTTCCCCCTAACACAAACTCTACCCTGTGAATGGAAGTTATTGCCACAAAATATTGATGACATGAATAGCTGAGGAGAAAAAATACTTGTTAACTGCAAATAAGCATGGTTAGAGTGTATTGGATTTTTATTTTTTTTTTTTTTTTTAGGAATTTAAAGGGGAGTAATCACTGTCCTTCAGAGAATTAAGTGGTGATTAATTAATGGAATTAATTAATTGGTGGAGTTAAGTCTGCTAAGTGGTAATTGATAGAAGATTCCGTATTAATCTGTCACATTACTGCAGGGTTTGATGCACTTTCTCCCAAAGTGTTTGATGTGACCTGCTAGAAATAGGGTGACAGACTAAATGAACAGGTGGTGGGATCCTCTAAGGTCATTCTTTTGTTTCTGTAATACAGTTGCTGTAGGCATGGATTGACTTAAATTAACGATGGTGGTTTTCTTCTGGAGAGACTGTAAGGGTTGACTTGAAGTAGCTTCTAGTTGTCAATGTGCATCATCTTCAAAAATCCCACTGCTTATGTATGGACCTAGGTTTTTTAGTTTAGATGCCCAAAGTTAGAAATGTGGTTCAAATATTCAGTAGAATTTTGATGTTGGCTGCCTTGCAAATCTGTTCTGGTTTCTGCATGGTGCTTAGAGCATGTAAGAGTGTGTAAGAATGCAGCTGCTGGGGTTGAGTGGTATGGTGGGTGTTACAGGAAAGTATAAAGCTAAATGGGGAAAACATCAGACATGAACTGGAAATACTGAGTGATCTTTTGTGGGGTGGTGGCTAACAGTTCTGTGGTTTCTCAGGGGTTGGGAACAAGTGGAAGTCACCTGCACACCATACCTGAAGGAGACTCCCAATTCCCTCTGGAACTTTGAAGATCATATTAACCCAAAGTGTAAGTCATTTATTTTTCTTTGAGAGCGCATCTTGGCTTGCTGTTAAAGGAAGAGATGAGCTATCTGATGGCAAGAACTGGCATTCAATGTTTGGAATTTGTGTGTTCTTTCCCAACTCGAGCTTGAACTTGCTGAACTTGGGCCAGCTGTTCAGGGTTGCATAGCCTTTTTCTACTTCACTGTTTGTACTGTAAGTTGGTGATAATGCTTCGAGTGTAGTGGAAGTACAAAGACTTTTTTAAGGATTTTGAGATCTTCATGGGTAACAAAAGTGTGAAGTTTTATAGGCACTGCAGTACAGGCTGTTATTTTTAAAATCATTGGCTTACCTGAGAATTATTGTCATCGATGTGAGTATGTCATATATACTTTAATGATTTTTTTTTTAAAAAAGCTAGGATCCACCCTATTCTGGTGTATTTTTTTTCCTTCTCTTACCAGGGGCATGCTAAGTAATGAATTTGCAGTATCACCAAGAAATGAATAGAAGTGTGACAGAGAACTAAGTTTGCCAGTAGTGACAGATGGGCCTTGCAGCCTCATCCAGGGTTAGATATGTGTCACAGCCTCAGTTGGCCTGAATTATTCGATACAATTTTCATCCCATGAATTGCAGATGACTTGGGCTGAGTTCTGAGTTATTAAGAAATCTAGTGTTCTTCATCCTTTCAGAGCAACTGTATGCAAACCAAAGGAGAGGAATCCTGGGCTGTTGACTTAGTAGAATTTCCTCTTCTGTTGTAATGCATTTTACATTCCCACACTCATGGCTCATTTACAGATAAACAGCAGCCTATGAACAATATGGCTCTAATTTCAGCTAGAAATACAAATGTTTATTTCATGGACTTTTATCTATTTCTCTTGCCCCTGGAAGTAAAGGAGGAAATCTAGGAGTACATCAGTTGTGAAATTCACTGGGGGATACTTTTGACTGCAAGCCTCTGTGTTTAGAATATGAATTAATTGTGCAGGGAATTAAAAGAGGTGCTAGAAGCAGATTTGTCACAGGAGGAGAGAGTTTAGTTTATTATGAAAGAGACAAATAAAAGTAAACCGTCCAGACTTCTAATCTATTTTTCTATCTCTTTCTGAAGTGCCCAATATCAGCCTGGATGTTTTGAAGCCCTCTTTTGCAGAAATTCTGCTAGAATCCCACATGGTTATGATCCGGGTAGGATATCATTAATTCTAGATTATAATTTTCTTCCTCCTTTCTCCTGCTTCAAAAAGAAATAGCATTTTCTGAGATATCTGGGTGATGTCTGCAAGCTAGGGCAGAATTTACATGCCCCAGCAACCTACGTGAATTTATACTTAGAAAAAGGGGTGGTCTTGCAGCTAAAGCTTCCAAAAGTTTGGAAGCCTTGGGCTTGATGCCTGGCTCTGCTGTTGGTGTGATCTAGCTACAGCCTAGTTACGTAATCCCTCCACTGCTGAAATTCGGTTCTGTAAAGGAGATTTGGAAATTTTCCCTACTCTACTGGAAGGTTTTAAAGTTAAATTAGTATTTGTGACGCAGGAGGATATTACTGTGGTCTGAGCCAGGAAAATTAGCTAAACAGACACTTAAGAGAACAATAAATGTTTGTCTCCAAAATGGAAAACTTCTAGTTTTTTTGAAAGTTCATTGAGGTGCTGTGTTTTCTGCTCTCATCTTCCCTATTTATCCCTGAATATAAAAAAAAAAAGAGCTGGATTTAATATTTTCAAGGTGGACTACTGTTGCAGTCTTTCCCCATGATTGTTCTTTGTGCTCTTGGCCACAGCCCTTCTGCTTCCAGCTCCTCAATCCTTCATCTGAAGAACGAGAAGTTACTATTTTGAGAAAGGAGTCTAAGGTTTTATTTGCTACTGTTTGTAGAGCTCTTCTCAGATTCTTAAAGGAAAGATGGTAGTCAAGCAAATTGTTATTAATGCTAAGCATTTCCATGGCAACTAGTGATAATGCTGTCTCAGGTAAGGAAGCACCTGCATGAGTTTCCATGGAAATAATCTTTCTGAGGCTTTTATTTCAGAGTGGAGGGAAACCTGTCGAAGTAGTCTCTTAATGAACAAAGGTCTTGCTTATGCAACATGTATCCTCAGTGACAGAAAAGCTGAAGAAGAGAAATGAGGGAATACTGCCTCTAATGGTACACAAAGAACATTTTCACTTGCACAGTAATATTAAAACATTCATTGTCCTCATTGTGGCCGTCTCCGGAAGATGGTGTGTTTATGTAGTCAGAAAACAGCCTTTACTCAGGAAGAGTAGTCATGTATGTTTGTGTACCCAGACATTTCTGGGCAGGCTTTGCAGCATAACTGCCTGCTCATTTAAATTTTATCTTGACTTATCTGTAGGGAAACAGTGGCCTCAAACCAAAGGACAATGAAGTGACATCCAAACCTTGGCACTGGCCCATCAACTACCAGGTATATTGATCAACACACCTTCCTTTCTGTTTTCAAGTGCTTTTGCTGTGCTTCTTGAAGCATAGCACCTCTTAATTACATTGAAGATGTTGTCAGCTTTATTTTATAGCATCTGAGCTACATGGATGGGAATTAGTCTCACCTTTGACACTGTGCAAAATACAAACTGGACTGATGCAAACCCATTTTACTCCCTTCTGGTCTGTTTCCTCAGGGCCTGCGTTTTTCTGGTGTCAATGAGACTGATTATCGGGTTTATTTGCTGGGAAACCCGGTAAGTTGGAGTGGGAGGCTCCAAGCCAATGTCTTTAGCAAATTTTAGCTTACTCTTGCTTCTGCCAGTGACAATGATTCTCTTCCTCCTCCTCCTTTTGGACTGTCTTTCTCGTTGTTCTCTTATGCTTGCAGGTGGCTTTTCATTTTCTCTCACATGCACATTCCTATGTCCAGCCTAAAGTCCCAAATCTTTCTTTTTTTCCTATGTAGGTGATTTGGTGGCTAAATCTGGTCACTATTGGGTTATATCTTCTGATGGCAGTTTCCACTGCAGTGACCCTGAAGAGAGGTGTCCAACTGACATCTGAACTCAAAGGTGAGGTTAGTCTTCCTATTCGTCCTGCACTATAGAATCCCTATTATAACATCCTGGTTTCCTGATACAGGAAAGCTCATCTTGGGACTCCTGTATTAAAAAAATCCTTTTTTATATTGTATTAAAACCCTGGGGGTTGAACAAAATACACTCAAGGCAGCTGTATGTACAAACACTAAGCTATATAGTGCTTTCAAAGTGTAGCACTGAATGATGTGACTGTTAACAAAGGGTTCCATACTAGAAATAATTACTCTGAATAAATCTCACTTTTTGCATGGCAGACCATTCCTGGTGAGTTGCCAGGTTTCCTAAGCTTGTAAGACTTGATCTGAAATCCTCAAGTCAGCAAGGGCCCTGAGACACCTGCTTAGCCAAAGAGAAGAGCTCTGGAAGTGACTCACAGGCAGGAGATGTGATCAGTGGCTCCTCAAAAGTCTTACCACTCCTTTGCTGGAGAGTACAGAGCTGGACTGGGTATAAGCTGGCATCTTAAGGTGATCCAAAGATATGAGTCTCAGTAGGCTTTTGCTGCCTTGTTTTCTTGCAGGAGACAAGGGCTTGGATGAGTCAGTAGCTCACATGCCAGCTCTGCAGGTGATCACCCAGCCTAACATGGGAGTTGCTTATGAACTGCTCAAGAGTCAAGATGTTGGCCACAATTGCTGTCGGTTACACCGATTACTGCAGCTCAGAAATGACCAGATGCGTATCTGTTGGAAAGACTATTTGATCTGGTCATATCAGTAGGAGAAGGTGATAAAACGTATGTCAGGGAAACCTTCCTGATGCAGAGATCTACTGGTCCCATGATTTTTAGCTTGTTCTTTTTTGCAGGCTTCTGATATGTTTTTTCTAGTAGAGATACTTACCCACATAAGTTACTGATACTAGGCTTCCTTTTCACAAATGCCTTTTGCAGGCACCTTAAAAGTGTGTGGATGGCAGGACTTTGTGTGTCAAGGGTGGGAAACCACTGAGCTTAGGTTATTGAGCAATGTCCACAAGGAAAAGAGTGGGAGCTTCATATCTCAGATAGTTTAATAGTGAACAGGACAGATCTTCAACAAAAATACTGCAAGGAGCTACCGGTATTGGCTGTAAGGGGGAGACACCAGTTGGATCAATACCCTGCTCTCAAGCTCCGCATATGCTCTGTACTACTGTAGTATGCATGGTATTTTGAAATGAGAAATGTTTCCTGATATTTATGAAAATCAAATGACAAATGCAAGAGATACAATGATCCTTTATTATGCCCAATGCCAAGGTTGCAGAGCTTTGCACAAACCCTAATAAGTCATACTTTGACCATTCCAGTTTACATCAATGGTTGCTTCATTTTGTATGTCTCTTTGTGGGAAGTGAATTTTAAAATGTGAGTGAAACTGTTCAGTTACACAATAAGTTATTGGCTAAGCTGCATGCAGGCACCAGAGCTCTCAGTCCCTTCCCCAGGCTCTGAAAACTGGCAACATTTCCTCCCAGGTAGGGCTGGCCAAGTGATCATCTCAATGGCTTGTAGTCTCATTGCAGAGAGAATAAAAAACATCAGAAACTGGAATGACATAATTGGTCTGATGTACGTCCTGAGAAACTGCCAGTTCGGTCTTAACATAGAGCATGGTCAGCCTCCTGCCAGTCCCTTGAAACTTACGACTTTGTATATCTTTTCTGATAACTGTTCTCCTGAAAAGTGTTTGTATGTTTATAAAGAATACAGCTAGGATGTTGCAGAGCCTTGGAGCAATTTCAGACTAGTACATGACTTCCTGTAAAGATCATTCCTGTTTACTTACTATGATAAGGCTTGCAGATGGGCACTGTAGTTGAGTTTTTCTCTGCTGAAGTCTGTTTATTTGTGTTCCAGAACTGTCCAGAGTCATGCTACGTGGTGGAGGGCAGATCATGCTGGGCTGGCTCCTTCATTACCTCCCTTTTTTTATGATGGGCCGAGTTCTCTACTTTCACCACTACTTTCCTGCCATGCTTTTTTCCAGCATGTTGACAGGTAAATACTAGAGTCTGGGAGAAGACAATTCTGTTAAATGGAACGTTTTCAGACTAAACAATGTATTTTTAATAGTTTTTCTGCTTGCTTGTGCAAAGTGCTTGAAAATTGACTAATTCAAAATGTTTTTTCACAAAGCAGCTTGCAGTGCCAAATTGTCTTTTTTTTTTTGTTACCACCCTGAAGAGGCAGTCATGTCTAGTGCTTAGGGCATTTAAATTTAGAGACATGATTCCTATTCTCTGCTGTGTCACTGTTCTTACATATGCTTTTATACAAGTTACTTCCCTTTGTTTGCTGCCCCCACTTTTCTGTCATGTCTGTTTGTAATTCAGTCTTGGTAGTTTTTCCTGTGATTTTGTACCAACTTAGCATGCTGGAACCCAGATCTCTTTTGCGTTTACTGAAGTGGAAAGGTAGGAAAAAAGAACCTTCTGCTGACACAAAACAATCCCTATAGTTCTGAAGGCCCTCGTGAGACCCCACCTAGAGTACTGCATCCAGCTCTGGAGCCCTCAGCAGAAGAAAGATGTGGACCTTTTAGAACGGATCCAGAGGAGGGCCACTAAGATGATCAGAGGGCTGGAGCACCTCTTCTATGAAGACAGGCTGAAGGAGTTGGGGTTGTTCAGCCTGGAGAAGAGGCGGCTCTGGGGAAACCTTATAGTGGCCTTCCAATACTTACAGGGGGCTTATATAAAAGAGGGGGAGAGACTCTTTATAAGGGCAGATAGCGATAGGACAAGGGGGAATCGTTTCAAACTGGAAGAGGGGAGATTTAGATTAGATGTTAGGAAAAAATTCTTTACTCAAAGGGTGGTGAGGCACTGGAACAGGTTGCCCAGAGAAGCTGTGGATGCCCTGTCCCTGGCAGTGTTCAAGGCCAGGTTGGACGGGGCCCTGAGCAACCTGGTCTAGTGGGTGGCATCCCTGCCCATGGCAGGGGGGCTGGAGTTAGATGATCTTTAGGGTCCCTTCCAGCCCAAGCCATTCTATGATTCTATGATAAATGAATTTAAAAATTGACAAGGTTTTCTGGTGAGCTTTGTGAGCCCAGTCTGTGGCTGAACATAGCAGCTCTGTTCTTTGGCCTCTGCATTGCTCCTGACTTCTACCTCTTCCTTCTCCTAGGAATCACCTGGGACACACTGCTGCAGTTCTGTGCTGGGTTCTTGTCACCCAGCAATACAGCTAGAAAAGTATACAGAGGGGGGTTCCTGGCACTGGTTCTGCTCATCATGTACAGGTGAGTGCTGAAAGCTGAACTTTTCCTGAATGTGTGACAATCCCTGTCTCAATGGAAACCTTAGGGCCTGTTAATTATCCTTTGCCTTTGTCTCTGCCTCTCTTCTCTGCTGAACTTGTTGACATGATCAAGCCCAATCCTAAACCCTCAAATTTGATTAGATTCAGCATCTATGTCCCAGTATACATTATAAAACATCTTTCCATTGCAGGGCATCTTTCTTTTATCCCAGCACTCAGTGTGAACACTCTATTCTCCTCCAAACCCACAGCTCAGTGGTTTCCGATTCTAGTCCTCATGTCAGATGGTGCCTCATCCCTCAAATACAGGCAAATTCTTCATTGCTGTAGGTTTTCTCAGCTGGCTTTTCTCCAAAGCTGTTGCTCTCAAAGAGAAAATACCATCTGTGATAAAACTGTGTACTATGTATATATTGTATTCAGCAGAGATTAGAAGGTCCCCAGTAGAGCTTAGCAGCCCAAAAACAAAGGTCCTGTAGGACATCTGTATGCACTACTCTGCTGCAATGTTCTTGAGACAGAAAACTGTGCAGTCCCTGATGGGCATCTGGTTTCTTTCCACAGCTTCTACCTCTTCCATCCCCTGTCTTACGGGATGATAGGACCCATGGCCTCTGACCCCAGCAGCCCCATGGCAGGGCTCCGGTGGATGGACTCCTGGGAGTTCTAGAGCCAGCAAAGGGAGCCTGGGAACAGTGGATGAGAAGCATGAGATGTGCTGCATGTCAGGCTGATTCTGGTGCTTTGGAGACATGTGGCTGTAAAATGTCTTCTCTGGAGAACTTTGGGTATAGTAGCCCCATTGCTTTGGCATTTGTTTGCACTGCCTGCATTGGAAGATGCAGAGGATGACCATGAGGAGGTCCTCTTAAAAAGACTCCTGTCCTGAATCCTTAGGTTATATTCCTGGACAACAAATCTCAATTCTTTTGAGCAATATATATCAGTCAAACAGCAGTGGCATTCCAGCTGTCAGACCAGTACAAGTTGGAGGCTGCGTGTAGTTGCATGTTCACATGTGTGTGTGTGTCTTCCTTCTGGTAATCTAAGCATCATTGCAGTTTGAGAGCCAGACAGTGTCTGAGACATTAGGACTTTTATCGTGATTAACAACCTTTCTTATAGCGAGGTTTTTGAAAGCTTCATGTAAGTAGCTGGGGACCTCCATTCTACCCTGCCCTGGCTGTCTGCATTTTTTTGTTCTGACCCTGAATTTTTAGAATTGGACTGAAAGGGGTCTGCTTGAAATCTCCTGAGCCACTGTGCCTTGCCTGTCTCCCAGGCTCTCTGCAGACATAGGAGACGGAGATTGTTTATCCCTGTATACTGCCTTGCTTTCTGGTCACCTTTAATCATTTACAACAATCACCTAGCGGGCCTGCGCTCAGAGCCAGACTGTTCCAGGTCAGCACTTTGTAGCTTCTTTGCAGTTCTGTCTGAAACTGCGAAGGAAATTACAGTGGAAATAGCAGGCAATTTATTTTCTGCCCCAGTATGCTGTGAAGACCGTCTTCTTGGGGGTGTACTAGAGATGGAAATGATAGCTTGGGAATTTTACAGACAGCTGTCGTTCATGTTTTGATCCCAGCTATTCCAGTGCTAGTACCTGTGCTTTTAGGGGGAAGACTTCATCTTAATGAATGTGGCATCTGCAAAACCGGCTGTCAGTGCCACGGTATCTGTGCACTGTATTCCAGCAAGTTCTCTCTCACAGATGGCTGACCATCAAATTACTGTATTGAAGAAAATGTGAGGCCAGGCAAAAATTCTTTGTCTGCTAAGTGTCAAGAGCCATTGGATGCTGAAGCCACCCCTTCCAAGAAAGCGGAATAGTATTTATCAGGTGCCTTTCTCCTGTGTTAGGTCTATTTTTGTAAATGTTCCTTTTATTCCATCTCCTACTCTTTACCCAATTTCAACTTCTTGTCACAGTTCAAGGTTGCTACCTTGTAGCATCCAACATGAATGAGGCTTAGACCCCAGCTGTGTTCCTGTCTCAAGAAGTAATATTTGCAAAACTCTTGTGTATGTTTCAAGGAACTCAAGCCTTTCATTTCAGAGTTCTTGCTCTACTTCTCAGGCTTGCATCAAAATTACAGGTACAGGGAGAGCAGCAGGTGAGTGTGTCTGTCTTTAAACATGAATTGTGCATTCATTTCTCTTCCCGAACCTTGAATTCTAACATACTTCCTACAACACAGAAGGGCTGTGTTAGCATAGTTGTTCTGTGTGGGGGACTCCAGTCAGACTTGCTTTCATTCCTCTTTAACAGAGATCCATAGCATTGTTCAGTAAGGCAGCTGCTTGCTATTGTAAGGCTCTGGCTTGGTGTGTCACATCTCTCTCTAGAAGTTGACTCCTGTAGACACTAACTCGGATGGTATGGACCTATGCTTTTGATTCAAAAGGTTTTGAGTTAATCACCTGCTGGTAATACATGGTGGGAAGTCATTGCACTAATTAGCTCCTGGGTTTGATGATGCTTTTCCACTTGCTGTCGCAGGAAGTGCTCCCACCTGCATGAGCCAGGGGTTCACAGAGGTGATATATAGGCAAGAAGGATGAGGAAGAAGGCTGCAAACTTCTTCAGATCCTGTTTGATTTGACAGCAGCTGCAAATTATTAACTGTTGGCAACATGGCAGGCAGACAGTGCAGTGCTGCCTTTGTAGCAATGTGATTCAGCATCTTCTACTCCTGGTGAGATTATCGGCCTAATGCCTTGCTATCCTGAATATGAGCTTTCCCTAAGGTAGTCCCATTGCCATGGGGAGGATTTGCCAGAAGAGCTGATAAAAGCCATGATTTAAAGTGTAGGGTTTTTCCCAGCACATACAATCACACGCTTGCCCTTAACACTGGCAGCAAAGAAAACTAAGAAACTTGTGAATATTTTGGAATGACAGTTTCTAACACTCTTTATTCATCAAATTAAATCTGTGTGAAAGCAAAGATCGACTCAGTAACCTTGGTTACTTCAGTTATTATGAAAGGGTCAGCTTTGTAGGAGCTGCCTGAGGAAGATGAGCCAGTGCCTTCCTTGGCCAGAGTCCCTCTATCCTTTATAGCTAATAATCTTTTGGGTGGGAATTGGCGGCTGAGTTTGGGGATTGGCCAGCTGAAGGTGGCAAATGTCATGCTCCCATCCCACCTTCCTGTGCACATGCCCAGCTGCTGTTTCAATGCAGACAAATGTTTATTTTTCTTTATGACTGACATTTCAGAAATCCTCTGAGTGCACTTGATTGGCGTTGAGACTAATCTATTTGTTAGGCCTTGTGTGCTGGTAAGGGGATAGAGGCATACAGTGAAAAAAATCTAGCTATTCCACAAGAGGGAGCTACCTCCAGCAGATTTTTTTTTTTTTTTTTTTTTTTAAGTCTGGAGTTAAAAGTATTAAAAGGTGTACATTTGAAGACTAGAGGGCAGACGTTTCCTCTGCACCCTCTGGACACCAAGGGCTGGGTTTTCAAGTAAGTGTAAATTGATGTTGCTCTGTTTTCTTTCAGGAGAAAAATACTGAAAAATTATTTTAGTTAGAATTTGACCTTCAATATTTGCTTCTCAAAACAAAACCTCTCAGGCCATAGCTGGAACATAACATAACCAGTATTTTGTGAGGTCAATAAGATACAATAATAGGGATTCCTTTACTGACTCTGACTTAAAATGTCTGAGTGGCGCAGACATGAGGCAATGGGTGCAGGGCACTCTTTGCTTTCTGAATGGAATTTGGGCTGCTTCAGTTCAGTTTTTCCATTTGTGCTTGTGGAATGAGTTCATGTTCATTTTGAGGACTGCGTATTAGTTCTCTTCCCCAGTCATGTGGAAAATAGCTAACGGTGCTTTCTGAGGCCAGAAGATGCTGTTCTCTGGAGCAGCTGCTCTCTTTGAACTTTGCTTGACAGGGCTCCTTTTATCACTGGCAAAGTATTTCATCAAACTGTATCCATGGATTCAAATCACAAAAAGCTGCAGGCTGCCACGTTCCCTGGTTCAAATTCCTTTTCATGTGTAAACTCTATTTTCGCCTCTTCAGTCTTTGGAGGATTGATAGAAGGCCTCTAGGCTCATCTAGCTTCATCCTAGTCAATCCATCCATCTTAAAAGGTTTCTGTTAACAGTTGCTTCAGGACACCGATGCACACACCCCTATTCCAGCAGCAGGGACTGGCCTATTTCCAGGAACTGGACTACTCATGCTATGAGACACAGATGTGACTGGGAGGAGGATGTGAATTCCTGTGCCAAGGTTGCCCTTAGTCCAGGTGGAGGACTTTTGTGTCATGCACTGCTTACCAGCATCGTTCACAGCCCTGTGGGTGGGAGAGCCACCACCACTCTCTCATCTGCAGAGAGTTTTCTTTTTGCATCTGGATTGGAAGGGCTTTTTGATGCACAAAGGGCACTGACAGGATCTACCTTTTTATATCTCCCTCCTTCCTTCTGCTTATTCAAGTATGCCCGAAGTACAGGACGTGTCTTTGCTTCTCCTCCAATTTTTAGGCTGTGCATCCATTTCTTATGAGTGCCTGAACAAGGGGTAGGACAGGACACCTCATAGTATCCTGAGTGGATGAATACCTGTCACATGCATTGAGAGCTAAACCAGAACCTTGTTATGGAAAGGTAAACAAATGTGTTATTTGACAGTTCCTCCTGTCCCTCCTGAATCCCTCTGAGAATAGTTTTCAATGGACTTGAGAATGAACCAGCTGCCAACACAGGAACACAAGCATTTGCCTGAAATTCTCCATTGCCATGCTTAGTGGCTTCCCTTCCAGAGGCCGTGCCTGTGTGACTTACCCTCTGGGTTGGCACTCTGCGCACAAGTACCATTATAACACTGTTTCCTCCTCTCAGGATCCTGCTGCCAACGTGAAAATCTCCTTAGTGGTGCCCTGTGCCTCCGCCAGCTGGGGAATATAGGTAAGATTCCCCCCCCCGCCCCTTTTACAGCAGGTGACCCCACACATTGGCAACTGTGTGTCACGAAAGCAAAAACGTGTGGACTGTTAGAACATCATAAGGCTCTTTCCTGCTGGGAAAGGAAGGCTGAGGATAAGAACACCACCTCCATAGCAGACTTGCTCTCTTTGAGGGGCTGTGAGCTGCAAGCAGTCAGGACTGAAAATTGTCTCTGTCTTCTTTAAAGTACTAAGGCCTTGGTGGCATGGTTCGTTGTGAGTTACTTTACTTTTTAAGCTCCCTTATGCTCCTTACTTGAATGTCAAGGGCTATGATTGTCACAAATAATATCTGAGGTAAGGGACATACTAGCATAGAAACCACTCCTGCTGAATCTGTAATTGGTCCTAAAACTTTGCCAAGTGAGTTTATTGTGTTTTACAAGAGGCACTGTTTAGAGCCATCCTTGAAGAACATGCCCCTGACTGAGCAAGAGTTTGGAGCAGCAGTGAGAAGGGTTCTTTTGTAATTCTGTCCTGTATTCTGAACCTTTCTTAGTAACGCTGCGTGTGTGTGTGTGCGCGTGTGCATCTGTCCATGAACTGAATGTCTTCTAACTAAGGTGTAATTACTGCACCATACAGTGTGGATGGGAGAATGTTCCCTTGAGCTATAAATGTATTTTGTACAGGAGATCATGGAAAATGAGGTAGAATTTGGAATTTAACTTTGTAATAAACACATTTTCTTTCAAGCATTGTCTGTGCGTCTAGATCTTGGTGGGTTTTTTCCCCTTTCCTCTCTCCCTCACGTGCACACTTGAAGTAGAAACACGAACTTTAAACAGACCCTTTGGAGAGTTTGATCTAGGACAGCTGACATCTACATCAGCTTTTAGCCCACAAATGTTGCTGGACTGCAATTCTAGGAGGTCAGGTTTTACTGCAGTCCAAGCGATGCACTGATAAGCACAGTGGGAAGGGAAACTGGTAGATTTCAATGAGAATAAAGTATTGTCTGTTGAAGCGCGTTTATTTCTCCATGTTAAAGAGGTGTTAAATTGTAAATATGTATAATATGTCAGGTTTAATGGGTGTATTCAACAAGCTTCTGGTAGGTTGCCTATGGACACTTCATTTGACAGATCGAGCACTCAGGAACCCAACGTTTTTCTGTAAGTCATTCTTACATTGAGCGTGTGGTGTCTGTAACATCAGACTGACGCACAGTTTTGTACAAATGAGGCCCTTGCTGTGAAGTAAATCCAAGAGTCTGTAATAAAACTGGAACGCTGTAAATCAGAATCTGGCTCTACGCCAGGCTGTAGTGACAGGGCAGCCTCTACAGAGTACAGTGTAACAAAGGGCTGCCATCCTTGGGGTGGAACTAGATGGGGAAAACCAAAATATAGCCGCCTCGTTTGGGGCTACACACTGATGCCCAGATCAGAGCCAACCAGTCTGTTTAGACATGTTCCAAGGGCTGCTAAAGTAAAGCCAGGACAGCTAGAAACAGGACTATGGCCTGCGCAGGGTCATATAATAGGCTAATAGATCGTTACTGAAAAGGCTATTGACATCTTGTATTGCTTCAGAAAGTGCAAGTTGGCCTTTGGATATTGTCTGATTAGGGCTATTGTTCTGGAAGGAAGGACAGCTGATACAGAAGCTGTGCTAAGAGTGTAGGGAGATGACCATAAGGAAAAGGCATGAAGTATTGTTCAGAAAATGCTGACAATACCTGAAGTAAAACTTCACTTCTCACTGCCCTCTAAAGGAAGAATGGCTTCTTTATGCAGGTAAGTGATCTCACATGGGTGGACACTAGTGACTGATTCCATTTTGCATTTGTTTTGAACCTGCCAGGTTCCTAGGCTTCTAAATTCCAGCCATCGTCCTGTTACATGTTCCTCAACAAGAGTGAGGCTTTTTTATAACCTAGTGTTTTAATACAGAGTTTGTGCTCTGTCTTCAAGCTGCTGCTTGATCTTCTTTTGCTAACTAAATAGAAACTCTCAATGCAAGTTGCTTTTTCTAGCCCTCAAATCTCCTGTGCCTGTCTTCTCATTTTCTGTGGTTTATCCATATGGTTTCCCAAACTTTGCACTGTCTTTCAGCATCAGTCTCCCCAATTCCATATCATAGAATCATAGAATAGTTTGGGTTTGAAGGGACCTTAAAGATCATCTGGTTCCAACCCCCCTGCCATGGGCAGGGACACCTTCCACTAGACCAGGTTGCTCAAAGCCCCATCCAACCTGGCCTTGAACACTTCCAGGGATGGGGCATCCACAACTTCTCTGGGCAACCTGTTCCAGTGCCTCACCACCCTCATAGTGAAGAATTTCTTCCTTGTATCTAATCTAAATCTACCCTTTTTCAGTTTAAAGCCATTACCCCTTGTCCTGTCACTACATGCCCTTGTAAAAAGCCCCTCTCCAGCTTTCTTGTAGGCCCCCTTCAGGTACTGGAAGGCTGCTATAAGGTCTCCCTGGAGCCTTCTCTTCTCCAGGCTGAAATAAATCTTCATTGCTCCTACCACTGCTTCCTGGTTTACATCCAAGGATTGTAGTTGTTGTACACTTTGGAGTTGTTTTCTGATACACCATCTCTAACTCTCTAGCTCTGGCCCACATAATGCATGCTCTGGAAATAGAAAGGTTGTGCTTTATCTGAATGGGCATAGTCTACCAAAGTGCTATGTTTGCTGCAAATTGTGTTTTCCATATTTACCATTCTTGTAGTCATTGTTTTACCTCCAGATTTCATCCCAAGCTAGTCATCTTGCTGTCTTGCAGCTGACATCCTTGCAGCTGACAAAAGGTAGTTTCCAGGCTTTGTTCATCTGACCTTTTTTTTCCCCCATGTATTTTAGGATGAGGTAGTTCTGAAGTACCTGGTTTTCTCCATTGACCAGAAAGGGAATTTAGGTTACTTGCCCATATGAAGGCATCTGTGTTGGGTCAGCTGAGTCCCACCCTGGCAGCGTGCTAATCCCTTGGAATGCTTTAGGGACCATAACTATTTGGTTACAAAGTGGAGAAGGAAACTAGCTGAGAAGCAGGGAGGAGTTGGTTGAGATGAGAATGTGAACATGCATAAGATGGTACATCTTTATTTTAGATTTCTGAACTGTGTAAGAACAGCCGAATAAAGCCAGTGCAGTTGAAGAAAGTGAATTTAAACAATTCACTAACTTCCAGGCAAAATCCCATTGGAAGCAAGTCTGAGGGGAGAGATTTAAATAAAGGACACCAAGAGCAGAAGCACCAACTATCCCACTGCAAAGCAAGGCCAAGAAGACCCAAAGAAGCCAAAGATGAGAAGCTGAGTAACAAGTTCTTGATTGACTTCAAATACAAGAGAGAAGCATCCAGGAAGTGAGAACTCAAATTACTAAGGGCTGCTGTGAGAGAGTCATGCGGGGGGGGGGGGGAAGCAAAAAGGCTGCTTTGCAAAATGAAGACATAATGAGGAATATCAAAGTTAATGAAAAACTGTCAGGATGTAGGTAGTAAGAGATGGATCAAGAATTAGACCACTACTTGGCAGAGATGGAAAGGCATGAACTGATGGATGACCCTGAGAAGTTGTACACCCATCTTCAAACGCTTTTATAATAAACTCCCTACTGGGTTTTTCATTATTTTCTCTATGATGGTTTTTATCAGGTTAGTTAGTTTCTTCTTTAATTAATCATCCTGTTTGGCCTTTTTGAGTGTTGCCACATTTTACAATCCATATGTCTGCTGAAATTTCTTTGTTTCAAGCATTATTAAAAAAAAAAATTAACAATAAGTGGGTTGGAGATACCCTCAGGCAGTTCTTGTAGGACTCATGGGTGCAAGCTATCTGTGCCTGCTGATTTTAAGTCTTTATTGCTAACAGTTGCTGTTCAACATCCTATTTAGTTACTAATGGATTGGAAAGTGCTTTATGATGTGGCATAAGTACACCATTCTCCTCAAGACAGAACCACAATATTTATTGAACTCTTAGGCATTTTTGACTCTGGAGTTTGCAGGTGCAAAACTTCTCACTGAACTAAAGAATATTTTTGATAGAGCCCCAAAACTGGAATAACTTAGGTGAGGAGGAGAAGAAGACCTCAAGCAGAAAAGGAATCCCACACATAGAAGCAATAACACATGGGGTTTGCTTTGAGAGCAGATGGCTGAGTGCAAAGCTGAAAAGTTGTGATGCTACCACAGCCTTGCTATCAAGGAATGGGTGCAATTAAGTGCAAAATCTTTTTTTTTTTTTTTTTCTTTTTAATAAATCACAGCAAAGACACTGTTCTCAGAGACAACTGCTGTAGGTCAAATGATTGTAGGAGATGCCCTGGTCAATAATATCAATTCAAATTGTAAGAAGGAGGGAAAGAACAGACGGAGCTGAGATCAGAGAGGACAATCAATGAGTACTTCAGCAACCAGCACCAGCAGTGCTTCTGAAGCAAGATAAATCCAGAGGGGAAACTACAGGGGATAAAGCATCCTTTCACCAAGCTTTTGCCATGATGTTTCAGCAGCTGAAGGGTGATCCAGTCCAGAAGTATAAGGACAGTTGGAGGAAGATCCAAGCCCGTGTGCACTGTCCCTAGGTAGGACAGAAGCCAGGTAACTGTGCTGACACAGTGCTTGCCAAGTTGCCAGGCATATTAGCTAGAGCACCATGCTGAGCTAATGAGGCTGGAGAGCTTTGGGACCATGGCTGCTTGCATCCCACCAGCTTGGAGTATGCACACCTCTGTAGTTGCATCTTATGATCAAATTCAGCTTTCGGTCAAGACTGACATGGTAAATAGACTTTTTGAACTCACTTTGGTAGAATGACTTACAAAAGGCAGAAGTTGCTTCTTGGAAGATCACAGCCTGGTGGTGGGGGTAGCAACTGGTGGATTATCACTGTGCTAAAGAGCACAAGGTGAATAACCACCAAGATAAGGTCTGAGCATCTGGTAAGTGCCAGACCTGGTCCAACAGCCTCATAAGTCAGAAGTACTCAGCCCAGCAGCTCTCTGTGTGGTCCCCTTTGGCTTCTTTCCCCGCTTCATGCCCTGTCAGCCTTGGATTGTTTTCACCTGCCTGTGTAAACTTTCCCCGGCTGGCCCTGGGAGGTCCAAGATGAACCTGGGGATGTCTAGTAGCAAACTGAAGTCAAAGGACATGTTTTCATTTTATTCTGCTGTTGAATCCTCTCCCACACGTTGTTCCTCCTCCCTCTGCCTATCCCTCTCCCCTTAGCCCAAATCTTCAAGGTTGGTAATGCTGCCCTGCTCTCCCCGCAGGCACAGTGGCAGCCAGCGAGCTCTGCAGCTGTTGCCTTCATTGTATTATGAGCAAGATTATTCCCTCCTGTGTCTCTTTTCCTTCGTGTTACGCAACTGCATTTCATGATTTGCTTTGCTACTGAGCTGTGCCACGCCATGGCCTGAGGGGGTAGCTCGAGAAGACTGCTGGGAACTTGCATGACTTCTGCTCCCACCTGCAGATGGGGATGGAAGTCTGGGGAATAGAGGAGCTGTCATGGTCTGTGGTTTTGAGACTGGAGGCAAGGGGGAAGAAAGGGGATTAGCCAAGCCCAGGAGTCCGTCTCCAAGGTGAGCCAGGAGCCTGAAGCAGTTAGATCGGAGTGGCATTATTCATGAGAACTCACAGATGTAGAATTGGAAATGAGCAGGAATCCAAAGGGGATCTGGGTTTGTTGGTACAGCAGCTGGGAGGAAAACTGACAGTGCCACAGCAGCACATGCAAAACGGCCATCCCTGGGCAAGGCTGATGTGGTTTCCCTTTGGGAGGGAGGTCTGTTTTCCAAGTGCCTGAACCCTGAGTGCAGGGTTGGGGACAGGCGTTTGTGAGCTTATTCCCAGTTCTGTCACACCGGTTTAGGAGATTGGGCAAGTTTCTTTCCCTGTGGGTAAACTGAGGCACTGAACAAGCAGAGACCACACTTGGCAAGGGGAGTTATGAGTGTTGGTACTGTAATTTGAAGGGGCTGTAGATTACAATAATGAGACCCACTGGAAATTCAAAACTTCATATAAGTTTGTCTTCTTCCAAAGCACAAAAAAGCTTTATTGTTTTCTTTGCGGGTCAGTGAGTTTCTCCAGAAATCTGCCTCCTCTTTCTCCAAGTGGCTTAAAGATGATTTTGGAGACGTCTATGCTGCTGACCTGGTGGGTCTTCACTCATGACAGCTCCAGGAACAGTCTTGTAGAAATCCAAGAATATCTCAGAAAAGAGCTGAGCTGCCGGGCTAGGTACAGGGAGCCAAGGGAGCTGGGGACCATCGCAGGAAACCCTCAGACCGTAGAAACATTTGCAGTGTTCAACCTCTTGGTGCATCCTGGGGCTTCCTCATGCTTGAAGGCTCACAAACCACTTGAACAAGAAGCGAGGTTTGTTTGTTTGTTTTTCCCTTGTACTTTAAATCCTCTTTGGACTCCACTTGTGCTGTCAGCACCTCAGTGCCGTGGCAGCAGGAGGAACTCCTCTGACCGCCACATAGCTGCGAGGGACAAGCTGCTTTGCACGCAGGGAAGAGCACCGTGTCTCCCGAGCCCTCGCTCTTTTAAGTCACGTGAATGGTGGTTCAGATGTTTCTTACCCCTGAGCTCTCCCTGTCTCACATCTCAAGCCGCTTCTTACAGCTCCCTCATCCTGTGCTGGAAGATCTATGCTGTCACAGGGAAAAAAATGCTCGTTTTATTAAGGGAGAGAGCATGTACCAGTGCCAGAAGGCAGCAAAGGGATGGACTGACTGTTCAGAGGGGCAGGGAAGGTGGGGAAACTGCTCCTGAATGTGCCCATACCCTGCACAGAAGGAGCTGGTGCTGGGGGGCAGGGGAGGAATGAACTCTCTTTCATTCTTAGGACTCTGCTGAGTGTCATGCCAGCGCAGGCTTTGGGTGCCAGCAGGTGGGCAGTGGTATGGCCAGCCCATTGCCCCTTTCAGCAGCTAGGGCACCCGTATGTTCCACGGAAGGAGAGGACATGTCACGCTCAGCACTCTCGTTGCTGCCATTATGTCTGGTCTATTCTGACATTTGTGCCTTGTCTGCGAGTGCTCAGCGTGCAGCCACCATCTGCAGCACGGAGGGAAGGTGCGGGGGGAAAGACTTTGGACAAGAGCCACCATTTTCCCTTGCCATCATGGCTTCACTGCTAT
This sequence comes from Theristicus caerulescens, assembly GCA_020745775.1. Taxonomy (NCBI): domain Eukaryota; kingdom Metazoa; phylum Chordata; class Aves; order Pelecaniformes; family Threskiornithidae; genus Theristicus; species Theristicus caerulescens. The sequence goes on along the minus strand of CM036564.1, from coordinate 46,856,626 downwards.
TGTCTGAGATATCCTTGCCATCAGGAACAACGGCTGAACCTGCGTTTCACTCTTGCTCTGGGATGCAATAGCTGGTATGGTGCCTGCATAGACCTAAGGAAAGGTGTCCCATATCCCAAGTATGCTTTAGGAGCTGATCACTCTTAATTATAATAACTTGCTTTAATAACTTCTCTTCCTCCTCTATCAGCCAGCTCTGAATATATTCAAAATGTTGCTAGGCAAATATTTAGCCTTGGTTGCTGCTCTGGCTGCATATATGTGCTTCAACTCTGCTCCTTGGTATCCTGTGGTCGAGGGAGGACTCTCCGCTCTCCTCTCCAGCGCCCTGGCAGCACAGTGCTGCCCGCCTGTTCTGCTCCCGCTTTGTGTTAGCAGGGTCAGGCTGAACTGTCCAGCCAGGCTCTGGTGAAGCTCCACGTCTGTGTGGTGGTGACAACAGGCTGAAATGTCAGAGTAGCTTGTGCAGATGCATATAAGATGACACTTCATGCTCTTTACTGGTGAGCTTGATCAGCTGCAAGATAGCTAAAGGTTAATGTCTGCATTGGCACTGCGGGCTTGTGTTCGCTGCCCTGCTCAGATTAACCCAGCGTTTCCCGCTGCTCTTTCAGACTCTTTGCAGCTTCAGCAGTTATCATCGCACTGATTTATCATCTGTCCCCAGTGTGAATGTTTCCTTTGCAACCATACAGCCAAGACACTGGTTTTAGTGGGAGCTTGTTGTGGACCAGAAGATGGTGGCCAACAGCAGGAAACACTGCGGGCTGGCAGGCTGCATGTTCCAACCCCCCAGCCATGAGATGGCCCTGCAGCTTCTGACTTGTCTTTATTATTGAATGCTTTCTATTTATCCCCTGTTTTCTAAGAATGTAGATGCATAGAGATCATATGCTTTTCAGGCTTTTCTTAGTTATCATGAAAGCTAAAATGCTGTATTTTTAACAGAAGCCATGATTTAACAGAAACCATTTGCATCTTTCCAGGACCTGGGACTTTTGATATTAATTAAGTCTTTTCTAGCAATGGTATTCAAAACACAGCAAACCTGGAACATCACGTGTTTTCTGGCTCAGTAGCCAGAGATCTGAAGCATTTGTGAGACTCCCTAGTCCCATCTGACAGTTCAATTTCTTTGCGAGTTTGTTGGACTCTTCAAGAGGACAGGGCTCTCTCCAGCTTCCTCTAATGCATATGGAGCTTTTCCTATACAGCGCCTTGTCTGGGCTGTGCTGAGAATGCGGGGTCTCAAAAGCCTGAGAAAACAGGTAATTTATTCTGGCACTTGCAGAGACGTCTCTGCAAGTCCTACTGTCACTGCAGTCAGTGCTGTCACTCTGGCTCTTTAGGAGAAAGGCCCCTGGGAGACAAGCTGGGGCTGGGGCTGAGGATGTAGCATTGTGCCTTTGAACTTGTCTCTTTCCAGGGATTATTTTCAGTACTCCAACAAGAAGAGCCTCCTTTCTGCCTACGCTGAGTCAACGTGCTCCTGGGTTGGGTCAGAGGTCTTCTCTCCTGATTACAAGAAGTCTGATGTACAGAACCAGAACTCATAGTAAGATCAGCACAATTGTTATTTCAGAACAGACTGTGATGGTTTCAGTAATACTTGTGCTTTTGTGTTGCTTGCATCCCTCTGAAACCCTTTACTTGCATGGCTGCCTTGGCTTTCCTGGCTTCTGTTGTGCTGCTTGAGACCTCGCTTGCCCCTTCTCGCTTTGTTTCCTCTATGCTGCCTGAATCCCGGGGCCAAATTAAAAGCAGCGTTTCCCTTTGCCTGAACAGTAAAGAGAAGCTGAGTGTCCTGAACGTGTTTGGCAAAGATGATGTCTTCTGATCTGTTACTAACAACTTCACCTGGTTCAGCTGGCTTAATTAGCCTTAAATTAAACATGTATCTTGCAGTGTCTAGACTGCATCTGCCCAATGGAGACAGCAGGTGGCTGTGGGGCATCCTGAGTCTCAGTGGAAGTGGCCAAGAGCAAGAGGATGCTGTAGTGCTGGAGCATGGCTGAGGACCTCCACAGCAGAGTTATGCTCGGCCGGAGCTGTGCTGCACGGCGGGCCAACGCGGCTGGGTCCCGCTGGCCCCCCGCGCTAGCGCTGCTCTGCCGTGCTGCTTCACTTGTAAAATCGGGCCGATCGGAAAATGTCAACCATGAACGAGCTGAACTTTCTGCTCTGCCCTGCGGCTGCGAGCCCTGCGGGGGTGGCTGGGGATTTTAATTTTCATTTTTTATTTTTTTTTTCTTCCTTGCTGCCTTTCCCGGAGTGGGAAATACAAAGTGAGTTCTCCCTTACCAGCGAGGCGGCTGGGGAAGCCCGGGGCGGAGGAGAGGGGCAGCGGCGAGCCGCGGTGAGGGGCAGCGGGCGGAGCGCGGATGCCGGCGGGGGCGGGCGCCCCAGGTGAGCGCGGCCCCCCCGGCCCCGCCGTCGGAGCGAGGGGCGGGCGGCTGCCGCCCGGGGCCCCCCCGCCCGCCCAGCGAGCGGTGCCAGCGCCTCGCCTCGGGCGGCGAGGGGCAGGTCCCCCGGCCCGCCATGGAGAGCGGGATGCCGCTGTCTGGCAGGCAGCGAGCGCTGATCCGGGAGAGCTGGCAGCGGGTGAGCGGCAGCCTCCTGCAGCACGGCCTCGTCCTCTTCACCAGGTGAGCGGGGCGGCGGGGACGGGGTGCGGCCACCGGCACCCCAGCCCCGTCCGCCCGCCCGGACCCACCCGGGGGGGCGGGAGGGGGGTGGACGGGCTCCGCTTCTTAGGGAGGAAGGCTTCCTTGGCCCGGCGCTGGCCCCGGGCGCTGGCCCCCGGCCGGCCCCCTCCGCCCGCCCTCTCCCCCCTCCGCGGGGCTGGCGGCCCGGAGGGAGCGGCGCGGGGTGCAGCCCCTCCGCCGTGGGGCGGCGGGGGGAGGCCGGCCGCTCCGCGCTGCTCCCCGGCCTTTCCCACCCGTCGCGGGTGAGAACTTTGTTCCGGAGAGATGGAGGGAGAGAGGCGGCGGGCGGGTTGGGTGCCTTTCTGCCCGCCGATCCCCCGCCTTACCACCGTTACTTCTGCTGTCTGAAGCGCTGCGCGTCCGCCCAGCTCCGGGGAGCGCAGCGAAGGGACCTCCCGAAGGTCCCTGCCACGGCGCTCTGCAGCCCCGGGCAGAGACCCGGCCGCTGGGGAGGGATTCAGTCCCAGGGGAGAGGAAACGGTGTCCCGGGGGGAACGGATGAAGCCCAACTCTTTGCCTCTACTAAGCGGATTAATGTCTCAATTATGGGAAAAGAAAAAGGAAAAATCTATGAAAAGTCGTTTAAAAAAGACGGTTGGAGAGTTGGTGACCAGCTTCCAGAGTGGGGAGTAGCAGGCTGGAGCCAAACCTTGCAGAGCAGGGCTGCAAGCAGAGACAGCAATGTTTGGGAATTTTAGTGGAGGGGAGAGGGATGCAGTAGTTTAATGTGCAGGATGGGGAGAAGAGAGACTGTCTTGCCTGAATTCCCTGTGATCTCCATGGACAGCATCAGCCTGTTAGATCTGCCTGGGTGGCTGCTGCTGAGACCCATACGTGCCTGGCACACACTGGCAGGGAGGATGAGGGGGGAAAAATGGGAGCTGGTGATGGTGTGGGAGAATGGGGCATTAGCTGAGTTTGTACATGCTCCCCTCGCTCAAGTCAGAAAGCTGGCTGCTGGAGCTTGCAGGCCTTCCCTGGGCTTGGGAGCTTTGGGGCTCAGGGGGACCATGAAGTGGGAATGGGAAGAGTTGAGACAACAACCCAGATTTTGGGGAGAAGGGCCAGGCTGGGAGGAACTCCAGCGAGCTGGGACTGGTCCTCAGGTGCCATAAACACATATCTGAGAGCTGGGGCTGTGGGCTTGGGAAATACAGACTTTTTTGACTATAGGTAACCTGGATTGCCCCAGACTAAGACTTTTCAGAACTTCTGGGTCCTTTACAGGTGGGGAGGGATCAGTAGGTGGGAAGGGAGGCAGAGGGGGCGCTGTGGGAGTGCTGCTGATGGGGGGGGCTGTTCCTGGGGTGAGCAGGACTCTCAATAAAACTGAGGAACTGAGAAGATGGGGGTTTCTCTCTTGGTGTTGCAGGTTGTTTGATTTGGACCCTGACCTGTTGCCCCTTTTCCAGTACAACTGCAAGCAGTTTGCCAGCCCTCAGGAGTGCCTCTCCGCCCCCGAGTTCCTGGATCACATCAGGAAGGTGAGAGAGGGGCTGTGGCATGGCCAGACTGCAGCCTCGGTGGAGGAGGAAGCCCTTAGGCAGTGGCTTGGGACTGTGGGGTGTCTGACTGGGGAATGCATGGGAAGTCTCCTCCTGAGATGGTAACTGCAGGGGGTTACTCATGCTAGCAGAAGGTGCTATTGCCAGGACAAAGTGCCCTACAACAGTGAGGAAGGGATGAGGATGCAGGTTGTGGTGGGTAAGAAGCACCATGCTGATTTCTATGCCCTCATCTGAGAGTGGGTTGCCTCTTGTGAAAGATGGAAGCCCCCTTCTGCCCATGGAAGTGCCTCAGTGAGCTCACTTCTGTCCAGATGAGCACCGAAGCCCTCTGCTTGGCCACATGCTGCCCAGGAGGTGTCACAGAGCTGGGCACTGGGCCAGGCTCCTGTGGACCCACGACTGTGGAGAGGCTGTTGGTGCGGCTGCAGAGCCAGAAGGCCCACAGCATCTCTTGGATAGCCTCTGGGGGAGTGCTGTGATACGCATTCGCCTCCCCCCGACACAGGGAGAGGAGCAATGCTGATGTCATCTGGAGGAGGTCATGCATGGGCAGAATTACACCCCGTGCAGCAGAGACCCTTTGCTGAGCCCTGAAGAGCAGCCACGCCGGGGCAGAGCACAGCCTTGGCTTGCAGATGCCTTCATAAACTGTCTGGCTCCATTTTAAACCAGTTTGGTGCCTCGCTTGCCTGTCTTTATTCCTCGTAAGAAGCTGTTTCAGGACTGCACTCCTCTAATAGCTGCAAGCTTTTTGTTATTTTCCAGCCTCTGTTTATTGGCAAAGTTAAGTCCATTTTTACTTCTGCTATTACTGCCTTGAGCTGAAATAGCTCTTTGCTCTTGTTGGAGATAATTTCCCTGTTGAAATTATAGAGCACAATTCTATCACCTCTTGGCTTTGCCAAGCTAACCATGCCCTGGCTTTAATCTCTTCTTCTAATTTGGTGTGTCTGTTCCCTTCATCCCTCATTAACCCTTCTCTGTCCTGTTTCCATTTGACTCTTCATGCTCCTGGGAGACCACGGTGGTACGTGCTTTACCAGCCCAGGTCATTTGGCTGTGCTATCCACCCCATCTCCTCAAAATACCTTGGCTGATCTTAGAATTGGAGTTGCCTTATTCACAGTTTCACCATCTTGGCAACTTCTAGTTGGAAATCTAGTCCTGGCAACTTCCAGGGCTCCCCTGCAGTTGTCCTGGCATCCTAAGAGCTGTAATGACTGCACCAGCGTTAGATCTTAGCCTGTAGCTGCTCTGCTCTAGGGCTGTTTACCCACTCTGGGACAGGGAGGTCAGCAGTGCTGCTTGCTGTGGCACCTCTGGCGGTGTCCCATGGAAGGGTGTGGTGCGTGCTGCTGCCAGCAGGCCTCACTGGTGTGACACATGGATAGCAGCAGAGCAAAGGAAAGCTCGGAGGGCATCTGCTGGGCTGGGAGGTGGTCAGGCTGAGAAGGGTGAAGTAGAGGGGTCAGACTCTTTGTTCCTCTGGGAGGGCAGCAGAGCCTTGCTGTTAATGCCATTCTACCTCTGTGCTCCTGCAGGTGATGCTGGTGATCGATGCCGCTGTGAGCCACCTGGAGAACTTGTCCTGCCTGGAAGAGTATCTCTGCAACCTCGGCAAGAAGCACCAGGCAGTCGGTGTGAAGGTTGAGTCTTTCTCGGTGAGGCGTCCTCTCTTGTCCTGCTGCAGCTGTGTTTGTGCAGCCCTGCTTGCAGCTCTTGGCTGTCCCCATCCCCCTGCGCCCACCTGCTGGGTTTGGCTGGCTGGAGAGAAAGCTGGTGGCTCAGGGCAGCCCCTGAGCTGCTGACACCTGCGTAGTGATGTTGGCTCGATCAGGGAAACCCTTGAGCTCCCCTCATTTTCTGCCCTCCCCCAGTAAACCCAGGGAGAAAGGACAAAGGGGAGCAAGGCATTTCCCCTCTTTGAAGAGGACCATGGTTTGGGGCACTGCAGTCTCTCCTGCAACACAGGGCTGCAGGTTCAGCCTTTGGGCCCTGCGTCGAATGCTCTGGGCAAACCTCACCACACCTGGGAAAGGGAGCATCCACCTCTCTCTGTGTCTGCACTGGGACGGGGTTGCTGCATCTCACCCCCTGCTTCCTCCATGGTAGTAAGAGAGGAGCATCCTTCATATTAAACCCTTGCTTACTCCTCTCCTGCCGTCAAGCACAGACAGAAATGCTGGATTACGCAGCAGGGAAGGGCAGGTTGAAGGAAAGGTTTCTAACCAACACATGGCTCCCTCCTGATACGGCTAGCTTTGGTCCTCTTCAGAGGGAGCAGGGTCCCCTTTGCTTGGGGTAGTGATCCCCACCAGCCTTGCACTCAGTGTGTGGGTGCTCCTGGATGGGGTTTCTCGCAGCTCTGTGAGGAGCAGTGCCCTGTGGAGAGGCCTGAGAGGTGGCGAGGCAGGTCCTGAGCATCCAGCCTGGGGTCTGTCCCACTCTCCTGGCACCAGGGCATTGCTCAGCTCTGCTGATCCACTGCTATGCCAGGGGATGGGGCTGGCTACCCGCATCTGGGAGCCATGGAAGATGGATGTGTAGCTCTCCCCTGGTGTTCCATGCATGGTGTGAGCCCTTGCTCCCTGCCTGCACTCCCTGCTCACCCAGGGTGTGGGGTGAGGGTCAGCACAGGGCAGGGGAAGGGGATGGCGTGGGCTGGCTCTGGGCCCGCTCTGAGCAGCCAGGCATGGGGTGGCCTGGCTCTGCTGGTGGAGAAGGAGCAGATGCCCTGCAATGGGAGAAGTCCAAAAAGGTGGTGAAGCAAGAGAAGGGGCTGCATGTCGTCCTCCAGTGCTGAACTTGATGCCTCCCTGTTTGGTTTGCAGACTGTTGGTGAGTCCTTGCTGTACATGCTGGAGAAATGCCTTGGCACTGCCTTCAGCCCAGATGTGCGGGAGGCTTGGAGCAAACTCTACGGTGCTGTGGTGAAAGCCATGCAACGTGGCTGGGAGACCCTTCCAGAAGGGGACTAGATCCTGCCAGCCATCCCCTTCCCTGATCACACAGCAGTCCTGGGCAGGGGGAGTGCTCATGCCACTTTCTCTGCCTCTCTCCACCACTGTCTTTCTCTGTGCACGAGTCCATCGCCGTCTCCTCCAGTCACATGTACTTCGGGGCTCTTCCAGTGATTCCGCCTTGCTTCAGCATGACCACATCTCTGCCTTTGCTAAGGGCTGGCAGGGTACATCTCTGCAGTGAAGCCTAGGAGTGCCGCAGCGCAGGTATGCCGCCCTGCCCCACGTTCCTTCGGGCTAGCTGGAGCACCAACACCCATGTACCTACTCTAGTTTTTAGCTGGCTCTTCTTCCCTCCTCTTGCTACCCACCCTAGTTAGATGATGGTTAGCATAGGCCTCCTGGGCTTATTTGCCCAAGATTCTATTTGCCATGCCTAAGACCTGCCAGGTCTGACACTGCTCGCTCCTCCTGCGCTGCTGTACCCGGCTCAGCTGTGGCAATGGTGGATTTGGCTCCCGCAAGGGGCAGGGGCAGCGGCAGCAGAGGTGGGAGCTGGCCATGCCTTGTGGCCATCCTCCCCAAACCTTGCAAGGAGCTTTTCCCCCTCTCCCTTCACCAACACATCACTACCAGATGGTTAATCTTGGTGCTCTCTTCTGCTTTGCCTCTCCCCTGGGTGGGATCCATGGCTTTTCCTTATGTCAGGTTGGCCACAACTCCATGTGTTTCCTAGGGATGTTTCAAGCAGTGGGGTCATGTTAATCCCAAAGTGAGGCTGCTTTTAGTGGGTCTGGGCTGCCAGCTGAAAGGCTTTGTGTTGGTTTGGCTGGTTGATTTAACCTCAGAGCCAGCTGAAATGCAGCAGCAGCAGTGGCTCTTTACTGCTTTGTGTTAAGGAGAATAAAGTAAATACAAGGAAAAGATGTCTTAAAATAAAAATGAAGGTTGCAATCATGTCATGGCAACAGCTTCCAGAAATCATTCTGGCTCTTGGCCAGAGGAAGCATAGCTGGAATTTCTCTGCTGATGCTGTCAGGACCTGGAGCACTTCCCAGCTGCACACAGTGCCCATCTGCAGAGCTCCTCACCCTTTAGTAATCCTTCCCACCCTTACTTGAGACACAGCTGCTTTGAAGCAGAGCGAGGCACCCAGTTAGGTGTGTGCAGCAGTGCTGTGTTAGGACAGAAGACAGCATCTGCCAGAAGAAATCCCAGGAAATGGCTGAGGCAGCACCTGGGAGCTCTGGTGGGAGCTGAACTTGAGCACTCTGAAGAAGGGTTCATCTTTATGGGGAAGTCGCTGTGGGACAGGCAGAACCATGTTTCCAGCTGTCGCTAGCCCCAGGGCAAGGACATGGAGCAAGTATTCACAGGCAGTGCCCTTTTTTGCTGCTCCTTCAGGGCAGGGGGAGCAGGGCGTTGAGGGCTGAGATGGTCCTGTTCTAGAGACGCATTCCTCCTATACTCAGACATCCTCCGCTCTGGGGCAGGAGAGGGCTGCCCACTCCTCACAGCTGCAGCTGAGGTCTCCCAGCTGCATGCCATAGAGGGGATGATGGGGTGCCCTGTGAGATGGGGCTCTGCTTCATCTCACAGGGGCCGTGGGCTTCCAGCAAGGAGCCCTCCAGCTGTGTTTGGGAGGGGAGCTGAAATGTTGTGGAACAGGCAGTGAACATCCCCATGTAGGATGCTCGCTGCCCTCCCTGCGGTACCAGGCTCCGTTCCTGCAGTCCTACAGCGTGGTGTTGTGCATCCTGGCCCATGGCGCTCTCCATCAGCTGGGTCAGGTGAGGTCCTCCCCATTCTCATGCCAGGCAGTGAGGGATGGAGGAGCCGGGGCTGGGGGGAGGCGCTAGCTGTGCTGGCATGGTATGGGGCAGGAGGGCTTGGGGATGGGGATGTCCTCTTTGCTACCCTGTTCTGGGGCATCAGCCTTCAGCATCACGGGGGGGGACCTTCTGGCTCTGTGTGACAAGTAGGCAGCTGTGTGATGGGTGGGGTGTGGGTGTAACTGCCCCAAACCATCCCTGCTCCTTCTAGCTTTCCCAGCTCCTTGACTTCTCCTCTTCTGTACCATGTTTTGTGTAACTCCCAAGAGAACTGAACTAGTCTGTGTGCCTCTTATACCCAGCTGTACTGTTTAATAAAGAACAACAGTGAGTCTCGGCCCTCTTTGCTGCTTTTTGTTTAATATAAAATGCCCAAGCAAGCCAAAAAAAAAGGATGACAAAGAGGGGTTTACTGTTTTCTTGTTGGCTCTAGCTTTGGAGATATTGGTCACTAGGAGCACTTGTGTACTCCAGCTTGACTGACGTGAGAAGGCATCCAGCACCAAATGTCTGTTGGGAGTTATTGTGCGCTGTAATTGATTGGGTGAGCAGCAGAGGGGCTAGCAAAGGCGCCCTGCTGATGATTGCTCATTACCCTTCAAATTTAACTGTCTCTAATGGAATTAGAGTTTTAAGCAATCAGCCTAAAAATCCCTTTTCTGTTGTTCAGCTGCTGCTTTTGTTCTTTGAGATAGCATCGGTTCACCCGCTGCTGGTCACCCGCTGCTGGCTGCCCGCAGCGGCAGGGCACAGCCTCACAGCGAAGTCCTGCCTGGTGCCGTGCAGCACCCACCCTGCCAGCTGGACTGCAGAGCCGCCCCAGCAGCCCTGCCCCGGGGAGCAGCTGGTGGGGATGCAGGAGCAGTGGGAGTGCAGTGGGAGACACCATGCAATTTCTCAGCCCTGGCTGTGAGGGACTTTTTTATGTACAGGCTGTAATCAGGTGAGCGGGTTTCTGAGGGCCAGAGTGGCGGAGGCACAGCATGATGGGGCTTACACAACCTCGTTAGGCTGTGATGAGCTTCCCTGGTGCCAGGGCCGGGAGAGCCGCAAGCCAGGGGGGCAATTACAGCCCTTGCTCACAGCCAGGGCTCCTGCCTCAGCTCCCTGGCTCCAGCAAGGCGCTGCATTTAGCCCCATTAACCACTAATTACGAACTGTGGGGGGCCTCTATGGGGGTGTGTGATGAGGGGAGTGGGTTTTTTAAATTTTTCAGTTTTTCACCCAAAGGGAAGCCCTCCCCATGCCCCCTGCCCCATGCCGTAAGCCAGGCTGGCCAGGAAGAGCTCACCCCAGGGGAGCCGTGGAGGGGCCGGCAGGAGGCACCTGCTGAAACCAGAGGTAAATCATTCAAGTAGGAATTTGGGTATAAAGAGTGTGTTTTGGGAAGGAGGAGGGGAGCAAAAGAGCGCTATCTGCTCAAAGCCTAGAGAAATGGACCCAAAATGGTGTTCGCCCCCTTCCCCAGGACTTGCTGGTGGGCACTTCAGCTTTGGGAACATCTGCTCCATCCCCAGATGGGATGGGTCCCCCTGCTGCCCCCGCTCCTTGCTGTGGTCCCAGAGGAGCTCCAGGCCACCCTCCTGCTCCCTCCAGGTAGCATGTGTCCCTTTGGTGGTGTCCTGAGCCAGCCCCTGCCTGCAGGGCGAGCACTGGCAGAGGACAGGCAGGGGAGGCACGTGCCTGTCCCAGGGCTGCACCCCATCCCCAGTGTTGGGAATGGTGCCAAGGGCTGTGCCAGCCTTTCCGAGGGGACACGGCGGTGTGCTCCCCCGCTCCTGTGCCTTTGCTGCTTCTGCCACTCGCTGGGGTTTGCTTTTGTGGGGACCATGGTGGGCAAGGTGCCTGGAAGTGGGGCATGTCTGAGTGGTCTCCTTGTCACTGAAGCCTCTGCAGGACATCCCCAGGAAGGGTCGAAAGCGGCCCGCAGGTGGGGTAAAGGACTGGGGTACTTTCGCAGGCTCCAGCGGTGATGGTCCCCCTTCTCCTGGAGCCAGGCAGGACATGCTGGGGTGATGACGCCAGGCAGTGGCTGGGTGAAGTCATTTTATTCAAGGCACGGTCATAGCAATAAATCACGAGAAGGTACGGACCTCTGGCACATTCCTACAGCAGAGCAGCCAAGGGCAATCGGACCAGCAGCCCGAGCTCCTGAGGACGCGGTGCCGCTCGCAGGCACTTGCTTCCACCCGGAGGGAGGCCGCCAGCATTCTCCCCCTGCTCTGGCCCGGGCTGCCCCCGGAGCAGGCAGCGAGGGCAGCGGCTGAGCTCAAGGCTCCCCTGAGCCAACCGCTCAGTGGCTGGCGTGCTGCAGCCATCACCCCAGCATGCAGGAACGTGGGTGGAACAGGGGCCTCGGGGCTGCAACCTGGCTGAGCTGAGACCCACCAGCCCCACAGGGATGTCCCAGGGCATACTTGAGTCCAACGGAGACCCACAACTCACTGCTGGGCTGCCTTTTAAACCCCCCCCAGCCTAGGACTGGCACACCATGCCCCCCCCCCCCCCCAGTGGCACCAGTAAAGCTGAGAGGTGCCATGGCCGAGTGTCTGCCTTTGCACAGCAGCAATCCCCCACACTGGCAGCCCCGGTGCTGGCAGAGCAGCGGCATCGTGCCTTCCCTCCCTGCACGGCCCTGGAATGGTGGCTAGAATTGCTCTGAAGCCAGCAGAAAAATCAGGAACAGGAAAATCAGCCCCGAGGCCAAAGTGGGGCTGAGCGAGGAGCCAGCATGCCCAGGTGGGCTAGCCTGGTGGGAGACGGGCCTGAGCAGGGCAAGGATCTGCCCTCGTCCCCAGGGGCCTCCACAGCTGCTGCGGATGAGCTGGAAAACCCCAGGGATGCTGCTCGGGCAGGAGCCGATGCATGTACACTGACCACAGCAGGACTCACACTCGAGAGGCGGTGCAGCTGCTGGGGGAGCATCCCAAGGCTGTGGCTTGTGGGTGGGGGCAGGATGTGGTGGACCAGGACCCAGAGGCTGGATCCTGCCACCCCCCCCATTTCTGTTGCAACAGGATGGAGTCATGCAGGGTGCCATGGCCAGCCCCAGGGAGAGCGCGAGCACGAGGAGGATGCTGCTGGTGGAGCGGGATGACGAGGAGCTGCCCTCACAGCTGTTAAACACACTCGTCCCTTGACCTTCCACTCTTCCCAGAGGACCCAAGGGCACAGGCATGGTGCAGCGGTGGCGGAGGGGTGGGGTGGGAGGGTGGGGAAGAGCTGGGCTTGCATTTTAATGCCTGCCTTGGGGCAGGGCCGCTGGTGCTCAGACAGACGTGGGAGCAGCCCTGGGCACTCACCTCGTCCACCAAAGCTCACACATCTCAGCAGTCCCTGCTTTAATGGGCGAAGCCTTGGGGGCGGCAGCAGGGGCGGGCAGGAGCCTGCACGGCCTGCACCAGGGGAGGCAGCAGGATGGCTGCCACCAGTAGTGGGTGGGCAGGATGGGAAGCAAGGGTTAGGGGTGGCTGTCCCCTGCCACTGAGGACACGTGGGACAGCAGGGTGCCGGGAACATTCGTCTGAGCTGTCTGGGCTGCTTCCCCCTCACAGAGGGGCCAGGGCCTCCCTCCTGTCCCCAAAAGCATGGCGAAAGACCCTTTCCCCACACCGCTGCACCCCCTCTTCCCCATGATGGGCTGGAAGAGGCAGGTGGGGATGGGGGGGCATGGAGGGGGCAGAGTCAGTCCAGGCAGTGGGAGGGACCGGCAGAGCCTCCCACCACCTCCCATGCAATGGGGTCTCCCCCTCACATCAGTCCTGTCATCCCCTCGCCCCGTCAGCGAGGTGGCCCCCACCAGTGCTGGTAAGGCTCCTTCCTGCCCCCCGGCATGTCCTCCGCTCTCGGCACAGCTGGTCCTCACCTCGGTGGCGGGGATGCTCACTGGTAGCGGGCCTGGCTCTCCATCACGGGGCCACTCCTGTACTCGCCCTCCACTGTCTCCAGCTCTGTCTCGAAGCTTTGCAGCCCCCCATCCTCCCCGTCCTCTGCTGGCTCCAGATGGTTGCCCATGGTGCCATAGGACTGGTGTGCCGGGGAGGCCGCTGGCGTCAGGCTCAGCTCCGGCTCCTGCAGGACGGTGGCCACAAAGAGCTGCCCCAGGGGGCAGTGGGTGGTCAGGGCCCCGGGGAACGAGCAGGGGCGGCTGCAGCGGGGCTGGGGAGGGGTACTCACATTGGAGTTGGGGGTGGAGGAAACACTGCTCCGCTCCACATCATTGAAGGCGCCCTCAGACTGGTCGGACATCTGGGCAGAGAGGCCGGGAGGAAACGATGGTTTGGGGGTCCCCAGCCAAAGCTGGGGGGCAGCCAGGCACTGCCTCAGACTCCCCACAGCAAACGCACCCCAGAGAGGAAAGGAGAGGACACAGTGAGGATGGAACAGGACGGGTGGCTGCCTGTGCTCACCTGGTAGCTGGAGGGTTTCCGCGGCTGCAGTTTCTTCAGGCAGAGGCCAAAGAAGGAGATGATGATGCAGGAGAGCAGGACCACAAAGGTGAAGAGGGTGACAGGGCGGGTGGGACCTAGAGCACAGAGACACTGGGGCAGCACATGAGCCTCCAAGGACCTGCTGCATGTCCAGCTGAGCCCCAGGCTGGCACCTGCTTTGGGTCTTACAAGCTCTCATCCCCCTTCCCAAAACACTAGCTGACAGCCACCTCATCTGCCAGGTCTTCACCCCACTTTCCCCCTTCCCATCCCCCTTCCCACCCTCCATGCCATGCCTAATTCAGGGGTGACACCGGTCGCTCATTCCCCCAGGCATCAGATGTGACCCTCAGCAGTGGCAGAGGGCATCCCCAAGCTCTCCCTACCGAGGCGCAGGACGGAGAAGAAGAGCAGCCAGAACATGCAGAGGATGGGGGCCACCACGACCTGACTGATGGCGGCGACGTGGAGGCGCTGGTTCAGCTTGGTGGGGATGTACACGTAGTAAATGTTGTACCGGTCAACCATGTGCTTGAGCAGCATGTAGAGCAACCCTGGCGGGAAGATGAGGGGCCATTTGGGGGGAGGACTCAGGGGAGAGCCAGGTTGGAGGTACAAAAGGGCAGGCCCAAGGGATGATGCCCAAGGGTGCCCTCCTGCACCACACAGGAAGCTTGTGCTCCCACGGCACTGCTGGTGGCTGGGACAGGCTGTTCTTGGCATGGCCGGGGGCAGCGGGACTGTGGGCATGGGATCATACTCACCGAAGGGGACAATGATGGGGCAGGTAATGCTGTAGGTCATGACGACGGAGAAGATGCAGCAGGTCCAGGCGTACTCCAGTCCAAACTGGAACTGGTAGGCTTGGCTCTGTGGCACAACCAACAGCATCATTACTGCCTCTGCTGCTGCAAAGGCTGCACTTGCCTTTGCACCCTGGCCCACGTGATTGCCTCCCCCTGTCATCCTCCATGAGGCCTGAAGAAGTCCCCACAAGGTTCCCCATATGACTGGGACAGCCTGAGTTTCCAGCAAGCGTGTCCCTACCGTGCCAGGGGTCGTGTAGGCTCAGAGGTGACCACAGCCACGTACCCGCTTGACATGGAGCCGCTCAGGCTCAGACTTGGCGAAGCAGAGGCGGGCGGTGTAGACGAGGAGGCCCGGGATGCGCAGCAGCTCCATGGCCGTCCCGATTAGGCTGGACGTGACCACGTAGTTGACGAAGAAAGCACCGTTGTCTGGGAGAAAAACGCACCTGCCCCAGGGATAAAGAGGATGAGAGGATGCTCAGGCAGGCAGCCGGGAGAGCTGCCAGGAGCTGTTGGGTGCTCCCGCTCGCCCAGGAGGTTTGGGAGCTCCCTGCTACTCACTGGAACTTGATATCAGCCTCATCCAGAAAGTGGGTATCGAAGAGCCAGCGGAAAAAAAGGTCCAGGCTGGAAGGGAGTGAAGAGGAGCAGCTCAGAAAGAGGGGGAGCTGCAGAGCAACATGGGGGGCAGCCAGCAGGTATGTGCTTTCCCCTGCCCCGGGTGGGCGAGACCCTCTGGACCCTACACAACCAGAGCAGCCCCTCTGCCACATGGGACCACTGCAGTGTGGCTGCTCACCTCCCAGACAGTTAGGATTGCCATATCTGGGGCTACACAGACACCTGACCTGGTCCTTTCAGGGTCGGCTGAAGGGCTGACCCCAAGCAGGGAACCACCAGCACCCTTGGGTCAGCTGTGGCAGCCTGGCAAGCTGTTCCACTCCCCTCCTCCTCCACAGGGAAGCTTTCTGTCCATTACCACCTGGGAGCAGCTCGGCATGACTAAAGAGTGAGAGTTTTCCTCCCCAGAGACAGATGTGTTTCAGTGGCGGTGGGCCCTTAGCCCTTTGGGGCTGGCTTGCAGGAGGTGAGGGGCCTGAGTGCAATCCTGGCTGTTGGAGAGCAGGGAGAGCAGCGCGGCAGGGTGGTCTGTACCTGCTCAGCCCCAGCGAGGGCAGAATGATGACCATGAACACCAGGAAGAAGAAGCACTTGTGCATGGTGAGCTGATTTTCACTTGACCTGCGGAGAGGGGAGGCAAGAGAATGTTGCAGTTTTCCGAGGTGGTGGCGGGAGAGGCTGGGCTGGGTCTTGCTCTTCACCAAGGAGCTAATCCCAGCCCCAGGAAGCCACGTGCATTTGATCTGTGCATCTACTGGGGCCTTGCAAAGCCTCTTGTAGGACAGGGGGAGTCACCATGAGGAATCTGCTGTAGTGAAAGCTCTTGTCCTCCCAGCCTCTCACCTCCTTCATCCCTGCCCTCTCCTACCATCCCTGCTGGTGTAGTCACCCAACAAGAGGCAACTGGGTGTCTACAACAGGTTCAGAAGCCCCCGTTTCCCCCGGGAGAAGGAAGGGAGGTGGTGACAAAGCTCCTGCAAGGACTCTGCAGACCAGGAACAGGGGTAGGGGCTGGTGGAAGGTCAAGGTAGAGAGAACACATTGTAGGAGCTGGGCAGAGCTTCCTCTGGTAGGAGACTTCGAGCATCCTGAACCTGTACCTCCGCCTTGGAGGGCTGGGAGCACAGCTGGGATGTGCTGCCTGAGTCAGGGCCATGGCCCTGCTGCTGCCAGTCCACCATCACACCATCGCTTTCACAAACTTCTTCAGACCCATCTTAAAACCAGCTCCACCTGCCTTTGTCAGCAGCCTGGAAGCATTCAGGGCTATGGCAAGAAAATGGCTTCTTTGGGCATGGACTTCGGGCTCTTTCCATGGAGGGCAACACCCATGGGGCTCTGTGGGGGTCTGCCACTCTGCCTCCTGTGGGACAGGTTGAGTCTCACAAGTCCTACTGAGGTTCCTCCCACCTACAGCAGCCCTGGGGAGCATGGGGGGCCAGCCCTGTTACCTTGTCCAGTGCGACTCGAAGAACGCCGAGTAGTAGACGAGGAAGGGCAGGAAGACAGAGAAGGCCCAGAGCAGCAGTGTGGGGAAGAACTGGGTGATAATGGGGTTCTGCAGGAGGAGAGAAGCCAGACACTCCCTCAGGAGCCCACCGGAGCTCAGCCATGCTGGAGGCAGCTCCCTGGGCCTCCTGGCACAGGGTGGTGTGTGTAACGGGCAGGCTGGGGCATCCCTTCCCTGAGCAGGGGTGTTTGTTTCAGGAGGTAAGAGCTTGAGGCCAGCCAAAGGCACCATGGGCACGCTCTGAGACCCAGTGCCGGGAAGAACTGGGTGATAATGGGGTTCTGCAGGAGGAGAGAAGCCAGACACTCCCTCAGGAGCCCACCGGAGCTCAGCCATGCTGGAGGCAGCTCCCTGGGCCTCCTGGCACAGGGTGGTGTGTGTAACGGGCAGGCTGGGGCATCCCTTCCCTGAGCAGGGGTGTTTGTTTCAGGAGGTAAGAGCTTGAGGCCAGCCAAAGGCACCATGGGCACGCTCTGAGACCCAGTGCCCGCCCAACAGCTCACAGGTCAATGAACAGAAAGGAAATGTGCTGCTGGCAGCTCCTGGAGCTCTTCGCACCCCTCTCCTCTTGCATGGACCCCAACCTGCCCCCCCCCCCCATGGACACCAGCACCAAAGCTCAGGTTTGCACAGGTGCCCCAGGGCTCTGCCACTGGAAACACATCAAGAAGGGGATGGATGGCAAGCACAGGCATGACCACTCCTTGCCTCTCATCAATGCTCATCCCAGTGATGCCTCGTCTTCGTGGGCCAGTATGGAGCCGGTGCACTCCCCCTGTCACTTCCAAGCCTGGAAATGGAAACCCTTTGGGAAAGCTGGCATGGGGCCCCAGGGACTACCTTGAGGCTCTCCACAGGCTGTGTGACGTTGAACATGTCCATGGTGTTGACAATGATAGCTGGCGTGGTGAGGAAGAAAAGGAGGACGAAGAGGCAGATATTAAGGAGGATGAATCTCACCCACCAAGATGTGCCACGGACCGATAAATTCTCCCTGTGAGAGGAAAGCATGACTCGGACATGGTGTGGAGGAAAAGCCACATGCCCTGGGTCTCCTAGCCTGGCTCCCCAAAGCTCTGCCTCCCACTGCCCACACCAACCATCCTGGCAGCCCCTGCTCAGAGTTCAACCTCTCCTCCCTCCCCGTGCTGCTGTGCTGACACCTGCAGAGCCCCCAGGACCAGAGTATGACTGCAGTGGGGGGGTCCGTGCCACCAGGAGGCTTTGGAGTCAGGCTGCAGAAATCAGAGCCTGGCAATCACCCCAAACCTCACCTGGCCAAGCCCTGCCACCCACGAGGTGATCACCCCAGTCACCCCTGGTGACTCCTGCTATGGCCACAGGAGGGACTGTCAGCCCCTGCCACCCTGAGAAGGCACCCTACAGGTACAGGTGCAGGTTCCCTACAGCTATATGGGTTCCCTTTAAACACTGGTATGGGCACCCTATAACTATGGCTATGGGCTCCCTATAGCTATGGGTATGGGTTCCCCTAGCTGCTCGCCCTCCTTCCCTCTCCCATCATGGAAGTTCACCAGATGATATCGCTGGGTGCAGGGGCATAGTGAATGCCCCAGTGGTGTGACTTGACCACGGTGGTGACAGAGGACTGCTGGGGGTGCTTGCGGCAGCGGATGTGGCTGTAGTCCTTCAAAATCCTGCAGGAGGAGGGAGCCAGGGGTCAGGTCTGGACTGAGGGTTCAGGACCCCCCCCCACTTCTCATGAGACCCTTCCCGCATCCCCAACAGAGCGGTCATCTCTGCAGGTGGCAGAGGCACAGAGGAGACAGACCCATTGTCTGGCTTTGGCCGGAGGAGCTGGTAAGGTGCCCCAGCGGCATGGCCACCAGGCTGGGGAACATGCCTGTGCTGGCACATCCAAGGGGCACTCACACAGCTGTCATCCGCTCGTCCTGGAAGGTGACAAAGGCCATGTCAAGCCGCTTGAGCGTGATGCGGTTGCGCTCAGCATTGAACTCATCCGTGAGCTTCTCCTCCAGCTCCCCATAGTACTGCTCGGCGTCCACCTGTGGGAGCAGCCAGGACTCTGCTGTGCTTGCTGGGCTGTGGCACAGGCGAGCTGCCGTGCTCTGCCCTGCCCACAGTGGGGATGTGCTGCCTGCAGCCCTGCCTGCACCCACCTACCTGCTCAAAGCCACAGAAGCGGCAGCAGAAGATGCGGGCGCAGGGGTGGGTTTTGATCATGATCTTCCCCTCTTTCTGCGCCTTGGTGGTAAAGTAAAGCCGCCCCTTCATTGCCTTGCGCCTGCCGGGAAGCCAATGGGGATGAGGGTCATTCAGGGAGCAGCAGACAGACACACAGACTGGGTCCCTCAACATGCTGAGCAGGAGCGATACATCCACCCACAGAGGCAACTGGGCCCTGCACACACTCACCTCTCTGCATCCAGCTTCATCAGCTTGCGCACGTCAAAGCAGAACTGGACGTTGGTGACAGTGCAGCTGGGATAAGCCTCGCTGCGGGCACAGGGACAGGGTGGCACCAGGAGCTGGGGGACAGGGACAGCCCCTGCCACCTGCCTGCCAGCTGCCCTGGCGAGGCTGCAGCACACCGCTACTCACTGGAAATGCTTGATGATAAGGGAAGGGTCTGTGATCTCCTTTGGGATGTGGGTAACCATCAGTGTCCGGGCGACCTGGGTGAGGAGAAGGGGCACAGGGGTGTGTGGGTGGGTGTCCACAGGCTGTTTTGCTGCCACCCTGCTCACCCAGCCGCCAGGACGGCAGAGGTGAGCCAGGGCACCGACTGCCGCCCCGGAGGCTGGTCAGCACAGACCTCCCCAACACCCGCTCCCAGACCCCAGGGCACAGCCAGAAGCTGCCACCTCCCAGACAGACAGACACAGCAGAGCTTCAGTCTCAAGAGACAAGGCAGCAGGAGAGAGAGATTTGCTTCCAGGCTGCTAGGCTTTCTCCAGAAGCTGGAGAAAACGAGCCTTAGCTTTCTCTGCCTGCCCAGTCCCAGGCTGTTCTAAAGCTCTCCCTACCAACTGGGACCATCCTTTCTGCAAAGCACAAAGTTGTCCATTAGTGCTGAACAAGGCAGGGCTGGAGGAAGGGATGGTTGCTCACCTTCTCGTTCTCTCTGTATTCAAGGTGGATGGAGTGGTGAGCCATGCAGAGGATGGTGAGGATGAAATAGATGAGGGCGAAGATGCTGTGCAGCCACAGGAGACGGTCCCTGGAAGAGCGGAAGAGGGGATCAGCGAGCGCTGCAGCAGGCATGTGGGACGCAGACCAGCCTGGTGCTCAGCGCCTCACCCACAGCCACCCCCACCGCCCAGCAGGACCTCCCAAGCCGGCTGCCAGACCCCCACCCCAGGGCTGAGAGGGGCAGCATCCAGGGTGTTGGCCAAGATACTGCAGAAATGTGGCCACCCAGAACCCCCAAGAGCACCTCTGCCAGCAGCGGGGTGCAGCGAGCAGTGCCAGCAGGCTGCCCACTGCGACGGTGTTCGTGCACGGTGCAGACAGACACAGGGGCTACCGCAAGCAGCATGCTGCTCACGTGGACCCATCCCCGTTCCAGGACTGTGGTGAGCGCCATGCCTGGGCACTCCCAGCAGTGCCCACCACAGCAGCAGCGCCCGCAGCTGCCCCGGACACGGGAGCCACGTACTGCGTTGGGATGTTGGCAATGGTTGTCCGGCCGAAGTGGGTGGGACTGTGTCCTGCAGGGAAGAGAAGCGGAAGGTTACAGGAACCCAGTGCAGTGTGTGTGTCCATGCTTGCAGGGTTCGTAGCTCTGGTCTTTGCTCCCTCCTCTTCCATCTCCCAGGTCCCCGCCAAGTCCCTGCCACCCTGAAGCTCCCTGTCTCTTGCATTCCTCTGTCCCACAGCTGACGGTGGGCTCCTGCTCACAGAGGGCTCCTTCTGCCCTCTGTCCCCAGGGCACGGTGCTCGGCCCAAGGACGGGGAAGCTTGTGCCATGCTCCTGCTCAGGAGCATGGCATCTGCAACCGGGGAAGCACCTACCCAGGAGGTCCCCCGAGAAGTTGACAGGCAGGATGACGGCCACGGAGAGCACACAGACCAGCATCAGCAGGACCAGGAGGTGCCGCTGGAAGGAGAGGTAGGTGGTGGCATCGATCCCACACTTGCTCTGAATCTCCTCGTCCCTAGAGGAGAGGTGGGTAGGGGTGAGCGCTGGTGGTGCCTCCCCACCACCTCCTGCCCCAGGGACCCTGGCTGCTCCGGCCTCACACAGCCCACGCCAACTCATGGCATCCTGCCTGTGGCATGTGGGATTTGGGCACAGAGGGAATGGGGGACGCAAGCAGGCTGACATCCCACTACAGGACCAGCTCCTACCAGAAGAAGTTGCAGCCCATTCCTTTGGGACAGAAGCCAGGGGCCAGGAGGAAATACAGAGGTGAGCCCTCTGCTCTCTCTCCCAGGGGGATGTTTTAGGAGGGCTCTCCTCAGGTCCCAGCAGCTCTGGGTGATGTGTGACCACCTATGGGCACCAGGTCCCCAGGGGCAGGCAGCGGTGGGGCATGGTTGCGATGCTGAGGACACACACTTACTTCATCTGGTAGATAGAAATGAGCCAGGAGCAGAATCCCTGGAAGGGAAGAGAGTCGGGATGAGACGGGGGCAACCACCCCCACCTCCTTGGCGAGGAGCTGGGACACGGCACACGCTGGGGATACGTGCAGAGATGGTGCGGTGCCTGGGGCCAGGGGGCTGAGCAAATGCAGGCAGCACCCAGGACAGCTTGGTGATGCTCAGCCCAGTGGCTTGTCTGCAGCGGTGGCCAAAGGCAGCTGCCTCGGGAGGAGCAGGAAACACGGGGCATCTCTGTAACACAGGCTCCTGGCTTCCAGCAGCTCCCTCCTCTGTGCCCTCCCTGACAGCCCCTAACATGCAATGCACTTTTTTGACCACTACCGAGCACTGAGCCAGCACTGCCATAGAGCAATACGTGACAACGCCAAGATCTTGTGTAATAGCTCATTCCCTGTCACTGCATATGCAATGTTAGAGTTTTTCTCCCCTACGCATTATGTTACATTTTACCAATGCTGGAGTTCATGCAAGGGCAACGAGGCCAGTGAAGGGTCTAGAGCACAAGTCTTACAAGGAGCGGCTGAGGGAGCTGGGATTGTTCGGTCTGGAGAAGAGGAGGCTCAGGGGAGACTTTATCGCCCTCTACAACTATCTGAAAGGAGGTTGTAGTGAGGTGGAAGTCAGCCTCTTCTCCCAAGTAACAAGCGATAGGATGAGAGGAAATGGCCTCAAGTTGCACCAGGGGAGATTTAGGTTGGATATTAGGAAACATTTCTTCACTGGAAGGGTAGTCAGGCACTGGAACAGGCTGCCCAGGGAAGTGGTTGAGTCCCCATCCCTGGAGGTATTTAAAAGACGGGTAGATGTGGTGCTTAGGGACATGGTGGACTTGGCAGTGCTAGGTTAACAGTTGGACTTGATGATCTTAAAGGTCTTTTCCAACCTAAACGATTCTATGATTCTATGATTCTAAGTTCAAGGTCCCTCTGCAGTCTTCCCTGTCATGGCTGTACCGAATAACACTTGGCCCTCCTCTTCGACTCCTTTCCAGAGGGTTTATGCTGACCTTGGGTGGGAGGGACCCCAGGCAGCCCCCTGTGGGACTGCCTTACCCTGCACCGTGAGAGCTGGCAGCTTCTTCCTCCACTCCATTCCCCAGCTTTACCCAAGCCAGGACCTTCCCCCCTACCCCACAGCTCAGTTTCGTCTGATCGACCATAGCGGGAGGCTTTGGAGGTGCAGGCATCCCTGTGTGCCTGACAGCTCCTTAGCACAGCTGGGCTGACTCCCCTCCTACGCCCTGCTCTGGGTTCTGAAGAACCATGTCTGGGAGGTTGTCTGTGCAGACCCCAAGCTCCCAGGGCTGTAATTTCTTGGGTTTTCCAGAAACCCTCCTGAAAAAACAGCATTTATCAGCTGATTCCCAGCTCTCCAGGATGCCCATGTGCAGGAGAGAGGTCACACGCTGCATTCAATAGCTTGGCTATTCGTCTCGGGGTGCATGAGAAGTCCCACGCCTGCTCCTGGGAATTTGTGATGGTAATGGGTATTTGTCAGGCTGCTTTTATTGCAACCTCATCCTCCCAGCCTGCTGTTGGAGGGATGCTCTGGTGCTTCCCTGCAGAGAAGGGGTCTCGGGCAGGAATTTGGTCGAGCTCCTCCTCACTGGACACTGGCAGCAAAACTTTATTTAGCAGTCCTGCCACAGTCTTGCCTTCTCCAGCAAACATTTTCTATCTTCATCACCTGTCAGCCCTACAAACCCTCTGGCAGGTTTCCTGTTCCTGATATGTGAAGAAAAATCCAGTACTTGCTTTTATGCTCTCTACAAATTTCCCCTCAAACTCCTCTTCCCCCCTGCCCTTAGTGTATTTTACATCTAACTTGGCAGAGTTTAGATTTTCCCCATTTGGGAACAGCTTGACTTTTAAAAGGATGTCTTCTTACATCTAATAATCTCCCTTAATCTGCTCTTTAGCCGTGTCGGCATTCCCTGTGGTCTTTCTCACTTATTTTTTGATGAGCAATATATATTTGCCCAGAGCATCCAGTACCAAGCCTTTAAACAGGCCTCCTGCCACCTGCAAGGATTTTGCTTCTTTACCTTTCCTGCCTAGGTTTTTTTTAAGAAGTTCTGTCATTTTTTCATAGTCACACTAGTGACTGATTTTTGAGCTTTTGTTGCCAAAAAAGAGAAAGAAACAGACAGAAAAACATATCGGTCCATGCTTATTTCCAGGAAAACCTGGTTTGTGCCTGGTGTGGTAAAGAGAAACAAAAGATGGCTTTAAAGCCTGCACAGCCCACCATGCCGGCAAAGTTGGAGGTGCGATCCAGGGGATTCTGTCCTGCCAGGGCCAGAAAGGTCCCTGCGAGTGCACAGAGCAAGGCTCTGGCCATGCATCTGACTAGGTCCCTGCAGCTGGCAGGGACGGCCACACAGCCGGGGGATGCTTGCCCTGGCGGGAGCATCCCATCCAAGCTGCCGTTCAAGGTAGATGCCTCAAACCAAGCCAGGACAAAGAAACCCTCCAGCTTTCCCAGGAATACCCTGCTGCTAAAGGGTATTAAGCAGGAAACCCCACACTGGAGGATTTAATTTCTCCCATTTAACTTCTGACCTGGGTTTCCCATGAAAAGCCTGGGCTCCCGCTGCCATGGCTGCCAGCACTCACCATGTCCTTGTTGTCGACGTCCAGGGGGCTGCTCTCCGATGGGGACTTCTCCTTCTCGCTCTGCTCTCCATAGAAAAGCGACGTCAAACTTTGCAGTGAGGGGAGGAGCGGAGGGGTGAGGCAGGAGAGAAGGAGCAGATGGGAGAGGATGAGCACCCTTAGAGAAGCTTCCCCTAGGAGAGCAGCCCGGGAAATGCCTCCCCACTCCCTGCATTCTGCACTGGGGCTGGACCAGCGACTACCACTGGGCTCGGGGCAGGGGCTGCACTCGCTGCCTCTGCACCGATGAGTCCCTGTGGCTTCTCTGTGGCCCTGGCCCATGGCAGGGTGGCTGGAGGAGAATTGGCCTTAGCTCCAGGACGAGAGCCTGCTGAACTGGATTTTTATATTCCACTGGTTTAAGCCTTCAAATGGCTTTAGTAAAAGGAATGTAATCAGTGCTTCAATTTTAAGTCTTGATTGCCCTTTTGATCTCCCCGGTGAAGGGAAATATTGCCTCTCCATTGCCAGACAGCTCCAGAGCCCAAGCCCAAGAGGAGCTGGAGAGGGGAGAAGGCAGGAGAGGGGCTTTTACAACATTTCCTCCTGGGAGCTGCTCAGCCTTGCAGAGACCCCTCCTCTGTGCACCGCCTGCGCAAAGAACGATGCTCTGCTGCCTGGGGTGAACCATGCTCTGGCAGCCAGACACCTGTGGGCAGCACAGCCCGCCTGGAAATCTGGCCCAGGCTCTGCTTTCACCAGGACACTGGTATATGGGGGGGGGGGTTTCTGCACCTAACCTAAAGGATGGGCCAGGCAAGCTGCCCTGCTGACAGGAGGAACAGTGTTATTGCTGCATGTCTCCTTCTGCTTTCAGAGGCAGGGGGAGCGGCAGGGGGAGAGGCAGCATCTCAGTCCCCACCCAAAAGCAGTTCTTGGGCCTCTGTCCTTCCCAGGACGGTCCCCTCCCTGGCACCGAGAGCACCATCACCAGATGGTGCCTGCAAGAGGGAATCAAAGCTGGCTTGGGCTTTCCCTCTCCCTGCAGCAGCCGGTGCCTGTGCCTCCATGGGCAAGGGCAGCCAGGCCATTCCTAGTGGAAAGGAGGGACAGGAACACCTGCTGAGCTTCTCCATGGGCCGCCCCGCAGTGCCGGCCCTCCTGCCAGCCCTTTTGGAGAGGCTGGAGCCATCACCCGTGGTGGCCTCGCATCCTGCTCACCTATCATTGTCCATCAGCAGCGCCAGGCGCCCGTAGTCCCAAGCCGCTTTCCGAAGGCAGGAGAAGACTAGGAGGAGAAGCTGGAAGAAGAGAGAAGAGGAGAGGTGAAGGGTTTTGCCGCAGGGTCAAGCCCCACGGGGTCTCCCCACATCCCTCCTTTCTGTTTTCCCACTCATGAGCCCAAGCTCATGCAAAACTCTGGTGTCAAGCCAAACTGCTCCTGCTCCATGATCTCACCACTGCTGCCCAACTGCCACCTGCTGCCCACCACGATGTCGTTCCCTGCACTCACACCCATTCCCCCAAACAGCCGGGCACACCGGCATGCACACTGCACACACGTGTGGCTGTCAGCACACCCGTAACACACACACTCATGCTCACAGCCAATCTCTGCCACCTCAGCCAGGGGCTGCAGTGCCCGTGGACATGGCACCCTCCTGGCCTGCTCACCAGCCAGAGGATGAAGTTGATGGCGAGCACAGTGGGCACGCCACCAAACGGCAGCCCTTCCAGGACGGTGCTGCGGGAGCGGGCGCTGAAGCATTGCTCCTCTGTGCTGTTCACCAGGGCATCCAGGAAGGCGAGCACATCCAGCGAGGTGGGGCCGGCACCATCAGGCGCTGGTTCCACCGAGTACACGCTCTCCATCAGTGCTGTCGTGGGGCCTCACCCTGCAACACAGGGGCAGGAGTGCGGATGGAAAAGTCTTTGCTTGAAAAGGGGCCGTGGCTCTTCCAGGTCCTCCAGCGAGGTCTGAGGAGCTCACTAAGGGCAGGGAGGGGAGAGGACTGGCTGGTGACCGTGGAGCTTCCCCAGTCCCAGTCTCTCCCATAGAGGGGCTGTGGGACACAGGGAAGGCTGAAGAAATCTCACAGCTACCTCATACCCTTTGCCCACCTCATTAAACCCCATGCTATTTGGTTGTCTCTGTCATACCCAAGACAGGTCTCTCACCACCTCTGCCCCTCAGTCCTGGAAGCTGGCTTGAGTCATGGCCACCCTGGTGCAGTCAACAGGCAGGAACGAGGAGCCAAAGCATTTGCTTGAGTTTCTGAGAATAAGAGCAATGACGATGTTAACAACTGGGCTGCTGGGGCTATGCTTGCTTCGCTCCCCACAGCCAGATATCTACTGCGTGTGGAACATCTCCCAGCCCTCCCTTCTCCTCTAGCCTCACGCTCTGTGTGAGTCAGGAGTCATGAGACTTCTGTCTTTCCACCAGAGCAGGATTGCTCCTTCTGAGATATCTTGAAGTCTTCAGAAGAATCAGCTTCTCAAAACCCTAAATGCCAAGGTTCCCCCATTTCCTCAGCAGCTGATACCACAGGCTACAGCCCTCATTGGTAGGAAACACTTAAAGGCCATTAATGACCAAGACTGTGGTATGTTTCCAAAACCTTTCCTATCACCATGCTTTAAGTAGGAGAGGATCCTCTCCAAACTTGCAGTGCCTGGGATCCCTGGGAACAAGCACCCTACAGCAGCCAGCATGAACCAGCAGGGCTATCACTCATGAGGGTGCCACAGACCTGCATGCCAGCACAGTGCTGCATGGCCATTGCACTCACTAGAACTACAGGAGGAGAAGGAACCAGCAGAGCAAATACTAACAAGCACAGGGTGGGGACAACAGGGCCAGAGCCTCTCCTCCTCACATGCCTGCCATGTCTCCGTGCCTTGGAGCCCCTGGGAGAACCTTCATCCAGCCTGTAGAGGGCCTGGAGAGCTGCATGGCCTTCAGAGGAGGACAGCTCTGACTGTGGTGAGACCAACCAGAACAGTCTCAGAATAGTCCCTTAACAGGTCATTGAGGAGTTTTCAAAATGGCAACCAGGTTGGGTCCCTAATGTCTCTTCTGAAAAGGCCCTGAAGTAGGATGTCTAGTACTTTCTAGGTGGATAAACCCTGAGGGCTGAAGACCCTGCTTAGGGGAAGACTGAGGTTACTGGGGTGGAAGGGAACAGATGGACAAGGAAACTTTGTCTTTGGAGGCCTTGAGCAACCAAATGTAACTTTGAAGTTGGCCCGGTCCTGAGCAGGTGCTTTTATCAGCTGACTTCCAAGGGGTCCTACCAACCTCAGTTATTCTACATCCCTGTTCTCAGGGACTTGTGCTCCTGACAAGAACATATTCTGGCCTGCCTGAAGCTTGTAAGGAGTTACATGAGTGCCTTGCCCCACAGACATGTTGAGCATAGTATATTGTGGTCTGTGCAAAGGCCACGTGAAACCTCATCATGCCCATTAACATGTACTCCTGTGAGATTTGTATTCAAGCCGTTGGGCATTCATTCATCTCCTTCCTTTTTCTCTATATTCCAGCAACAACTGGGACCCTGCTGCAGCCCCTGCAGTCACCCAGCCACAGCTGATCCCTGCTGCAGGATGCTCACAGCCCACATGGACAGGATGGAGGAAAAGGAGCAGGAGCCATGGTCTGATTAAGCAATGGAGGAGGATGCAAACAAAGACAGCCAGCACCTCCAGGGACCTGGAGATGCAAAGTGTTTATGGTGGTTTTTTTTCCCATCAAGACCAAACAGGACCAATTCTGCTTCAGCACCAAAGGAAACCTGATTCAGAGGTCCTTGCGGAACACAGAGAGAGCATGCACAAAATGCCTCAGCTTAGAAGGGGAAACTTCCTGAGCTCTACATGAATTTGCTTTTGTTGGGAAACATTTACTTCTGCTGTGTCAGTGTGACAGATGGGAGACTACAGCAGCACGTGTTTTTATGTGCACTGCTGTAGCCTCAGCCTCTCTCTTTTAGACTGTGCAGCTTCCTGCTTGAGGAGATTAGTCCTGTCCTAAAGCTCCTGAGGAGTCCAGATACCCCCACGCCGTGGCTGAGCAGAGCGGGTAGGATGGGGGTGCTGGGGCAGGAGCTGACACAGATTACATGCCTGAGACACTGACTCTCTTTTACCTCCTCATTTGGGGAAAGGAAAGACTGAGGAAGAGGGAGGCTTTCAAACACGGAGTTGACAAAAAAAAGAAAAGAAAAGGCTCCGACAGC
Organism: Theristicus caerulescens; assembly: GCA_020745775.1. Taxonomy (NCBI): domain Eukaryota; kingdom Metazoa; phylum Chordata; class Aves; order Pelecaniformes; family Threskiornithidae; genus Theristicus; species Theristicus caerulescens. Next base: position 46,828,826 of record CM036564.1, on the reverse strand, counting down.
CTGACAAATGCAATCAGGTGGACACCAGGGATTCCCAAGAGATTCTCAACCCAAGCTCTCAAAAGGGTTGAAGAGCTTAAGAACCAGTCTTGGTGCCTGCAGTTTCCAAATTAAACACAGAGAGATGATGACTTGCTATTTTCTTCACTTCTGAAGCCTAAATTCCAGCCCAAAGAAAAATTTCCACTGGAAGCCAAAGAGTAGCTGGGATGCTTGGACCAAGGCTATGAGCCCAGCAGAGCCTGAGGCTCACCCCACTCCAGGGTTAGGCTGGCATCTGGCTACCAGCATAGATGCCTTGAAGTGATGTCAGAAGCTAGTGAACTACAGGCCTCAAGATCCTCAGGACATGCATACCCATGGCAGTCCCCCTTACTGTGCATATGGTGCAGTGTCACCTGGGGCATGGGCTTCAGTGTCTGCAGCAGATCTGCCCATGCTGCCTACAGCATCTTCAGTTCTCCTCGGAGGTCCCTAGCCATATACATATTGATCTGGCCAGTCCATGGTGTCTGGAGACATCATAGCCCAAGCTGGGACAGCTGACCATTAGTGCGGCTCCCAAAAGAACTGACGGGTCACCTGAGATATGCTGATAGTGCTCCTAAGGGCATCCCAGTAGACTTGGGGCTGAAGTACCATCCCTGCAGCCAGGTGTGAAGTGAGGGATGGGCTGGCAAAGCCTCCCTGTAGTGCCCTCAGTCATGGCCTGCCTCCCAGCCAGGGTTGGGAGTCCCTTACTTCGAGGCCCAGCATGGCCCCATTGGGATAACAACCCCCGAAAAGGGAACTCCAACAAGGGGAGACCTGTGGGAAATGAGTGGGCCACGGTGACAAGTGGCAGCCATTTGCCCCAGCCCACCTGGCTCCTGCTCACTGTCAGGAGGCTGTGAAACCACCAGGGCCACCGGGGCCTCCGGCCGGGGTCAACCCTTTCCTATGGAGATGCTCTCAATCTGTTCTCCCCATGTGCACACCTCCCTCCCTCCCCTCCTCCTGTAAGCAGCAGAGCCATCGCCATCTGGCATTTTCAGCTGCTAAATAATTCACTGCCTTTTTGTTAACAAGGAGAGTGTGTCTCTGACCGAGGGAGCTGTTGGACCTTCAGCAAATAAACAAGGAGACTCTTAGCAACCTCCAAGTCCCTTCTCTGCCACCACCACTCCACTACCCAGCTGTAAGACCCTGCAGCTTGTTTCTAGGCACCGTGTTCACACTCGTAGGAGGAACACCCTGCCGCAGGATGGCGGGGTGAGGGGGATTGTCACAGGGAACAGTATGGGTTGTCTTTCCTGTTCTTGTTGCTATCCCCTTCCCCCAGTAGCAGACATTTTGCTCCTGGTGGCCAAAAGCAATGGGTTCCTCCTGGAGATGGTGCTAGCATCTCATGCTCCAAGCTCTCCTGTCCACAAACCTCCCAAACGCAAGCCTTCACCGATTCAGCCAAACTGGTCCCTGTCTCTCCACCCAGCACCGCACAGAGAAATTTCAGGAGCAAAAGAGTTCTGAAGCCACCGGTCCAGCTCTGTCCCCTCTCTCTTAGGCATCACCAACTCCACTGCCTTAAAGAGCCATCATGTAGGGCTCAGTCCTGTAACACAGCCCTTGCGGCATGTCACAGCTCCTATGAAGCTGATCTCAAGCTCATTCTCCTGCCTTTTCCCTGGTCCCTTCACCCCCAGATACTCATGAAAACCCGCGTCCAAATACCCAAAACGGTACTCTTCTAGACCATTTCTTCCAGCTAATCTCACCTTTTATGGTGCTGCTCTCAGAAAAGCTTATGCAAATTATATAGCTGCAGCGTTACCATTAAAATAACCATTGGGAACAAACAGCTAAAAGTAAATCATGTAAATGTTCTAGGCACAGCACATGCAGCAGAAACAGGGAGAGGAGATTTCTGCTCACATGCTCCATGAACAGCTTGAACTCATAGCTGTAGGACATGTTCAACCTCCCTCCAACTGGAGGAGATACCTTACTTGGTATACAGAGTGAGAGATCACATGGACACTGTAAGTCAGTCTTAAAGTCACTGTTAAAACACCTAAGCTAAATTTTCACACCAAACGTATAAGATAATTCAGTATTTTGCAATACTCTGGTGACACCACTCTCTGATAGGATCTTAAAGGTCCAAATGAACCCCATAGCATTGCCAGACCAGATCCTGTTCCCAGCTTACCACTGTCATAGTGCTCTTCCCAATCTTTAATGGCCAGAGGAGGACATATTGTTGTGAATAACAGAGCTGGGTGGATGCCTTCACCTCCAGAAGGTGTTGGGAGAGCTTCCCATTAGCTGTGTATGAGGCAGTGCCTCCAGATGCCACCCACAGACAGGCATCCCTTGGAGCAGCCACTGGCCTAAAGGAGCGACAGTGATGGGCAAGTCAAGAAACACAGGAGTGGGCAGGGCTGCAGCTGGGAAAACGAAGCAATAGCATAGAGGCAGAAAACACAATATATGGTCTACCCAATCTAGGTCTTACTTAGAGGAAAGATGGTAAAATAGGATCAGAAAATGTGCAGAGTACTAGAGAAAAGCAATCCTTCTTTCTCCTCTTTGCAGTGGCTGTGAATAGACAGTGAAGGTATGAGATCTGCCATTGAAAGTGATTTGCTGGATAATTTCTATGAAGCATTTCCAGTGTGTAAGGTTTGCCTTGAATATTCAGTGCCCTGTTTGTTTTGTTGATACACCAGCATATGCTTCTCTCCGGTTGGGTGGGCACTAATCCAGAGAATCAGATTTCCAATTGAAAATAAGGCATTTCTTTTATGTGAATGCAATTTTTCAAAATTTGTCTTTCCCTTGAAGCACCCTGCCAGCAAACTCATTTGCTAGGGGATTCACGGACAGCTGGAGTAGCAAAACATCAAAACAAAGTCTTGGGAGCACTCAGATGACTAAGCCGGGCTTCTCGGCATGCCTGCGTTCACTCAGCCTCTGAGTCCTGCTCCAGCAGGGAGGGCATTACTCATTTCAGCTGGCAGATGGGCAGCCAGGGCACAGGGCTGCTGATGGAGCTGCCCCTGGCCATGCAAAGCCAGTAGAAAAGCCAGGCTGAGGAGCCAGGCCATATCTCCTAGAAAGCAAGCATCCCCACTACCTGACTGCCTCTGCATCCTTCTTCCTTCACAAGGAGATGTCGCCAGGCTGTGGGAGGGGAAAATGAGGACTATCGTCATGGGAAGATCAGGTTTGTGCCCTGGTGTGCCCAGGGCCAGGCAGGGAGGTGAACCTCTGGTGTCCCACCTTGCGGGACTGCAGTGACCGACCTTGCAGGACTGCAGTGACCAGGGCGGCCAGGAAACCGGAGCCACTGCCACTGACTCAGCACAACTAATGACCTCGGGCTGGGAAAAGGCTTACCAAACACCCTGTGCTGAGCTCAGCATGCACCCCGGCAGAGGCGGTTTTGGCACCAAAGGGCATGGTGACCTCTCCATCCCTGTACCTCGGTGCACAGGAGAACAGGCACACCATCGGCCACATCCATCCCCAAGGGGGACGAGCACAGAGGCGACGGGATCACAGACACAGCCCTCCAAAACCCCATGGGGGTCTAAGGCATTCCTCCCTGGCTCTCCCTTCGCCCTTCTCTCTTAGGGTCACAGCCTCCAGGTCCAAAAAGCAAAGAGGGGGTGGGCTGCCAGCAACCCGTGGGGGTGAGCAGGCGCAGGGCAGCAGCATCCCTGGGCAGGGCTCTTCAAACTGCCTTCAGCATCTTCAGGGCAGATGCCTGCGTAGGAGACTGGCCCCACTGTGCCAACACCCGCCTCCCTGGCGCTGTCCCACAGACCCATGGAGAGTGGAGCCAGACCCTGCCGGGGAGCCAAGGCACTGGATGCAGAGAGACTGGTAGCACCAACACTGACACTGGTGTGAATGCTGTGCCCACACCCTGCTAAGGCTACGGCACAGACGACCCACCAGCAGAAGACCCCCATCCCATCACCAGCAGGACAGCAGCCACCTCACACGGGACATACACCAGCCAGTCCCGTTAGCCTGCTGGAAACAAGACGCATCTTCCAAACAAGGAGGACCACGCCATGAGTGGCAACCTGGCAAGTGGGCTACACAGGCTGGGGTGAGTAAGGTTTGGAGGCAAAAGATCACCCTGCAGCAACTGGTGACTCCGAACGGGTATAAAATACCTGCTTAAAGACTAGCTTTGTCATTGCCAATCAAGACATGATTGCTCAGAGGGGTCAGGAGGACTCAATAGCCAGTGTCCCGTGTCCCCATATCACCCACAAGTGACCCTGGGCACACGCGTCTGGGTGCTCATGAGGATGGGGGGTATGAGTGTGGGAGCAAGTAGGATCAATGAGAAAATGAGCATGAGAACATGGCTGAGTAAATTAAACCTGCTTAAAGATGGTGTAAATAAACATCACCTTCCCTGCCCATAAGCTCTGGCACTGCTTGCCCCTCGAGGGGCACAAACGCCCACCAGGCTCACTACCAGCCAGGGCAGGATGGCGGGGGGAGCAGCTGGCCTGCGAGCCCACCCAGGCCCTGCGGATGCAAACTCCATGCTGAGCCCCCTCTGGCACCCCCACTCCCATCTCTGAATGCTTCCTGTGTCCCCCCTGGCCCCCTCGGAGCTCCCTGCAGAAAGGGACGGTGCAGAGGTGCAGGGACCCACAGCCAGGGAACACGTGGGTGGGTGGGGATGAGGGATGAGGGAAGAGGGGACAGAAAATGCACGTCCTCCCCACTCCCCTCTCCTCACCCACCTCTCCCAAACTGCTCCGCCAACACTGACCATCTAAACTATGTGACCCACCAGGAGGGAGAGACTGTGACCCTGTTTTGGGGAGCCAAGCAAGTTTTTTCTGCCCTCAGGAGTGGCGGGTTGCCACCACCTTCAGGAAACCCTGTGCAGGGTCACGCTGCCCCAAGGGAAAAAAACTGAGACTCACCTTAAAACAACACAGCATTTGAGAGCAAAACCCTCCCCTGCCACATCCCCCTGCGGTGACTGCCCTGTCACCCCCAGCTCCCTGCCCTCCCCTTCTTCCCCGACACCATCCTGCAGACCCGGGGTGGCTGCGTTTTGGTGCTGGGACAGACTAAGCTCCATGAATGAGGTTTTTGGACGAGAAGGCATCCCAGCCCCTGGCCTCCAGCAGAGCTCTCCGCAGGACAATGTTTGTGGCCTTCCTCTGCAGTAAGGCAGCCACCTGCACAGGCCACTTCTCCCGGAGGGATGCTGTGGACTGGGCAGGGCAGCACTGACTCGCTGCAGCCCTCCTTGGCGCGAGAATAAAGCCAAACCTCAGGCAACCGAGAGCAAATGGTGCTTACGGTGAGATCTACAGCCGGGAAGGTTTGTTTGGGCCAGTGCGAGGGAGACGCCGTGCACAGAGCAGCTCTTCTCCAGTGCCTCCTCCACGCATGTGCGAGCAAGCAGCTGCTGGAGCCAGTGCAGAGCGACTGGGAAGGAAGAACCGGAGTGGAGTTTATTTGTTCCACCTCCAGCCCTTTTCGCCACATTTGACTAAGCTGCCACTGCAGGCTGGCTCTAATCCATGTTTGTTTTATATTTCAATATCCTGCTGTGCACACAGCGTGCTTAGCCGCTCACACCGCACTGTGTGTGTGCAAAGCACCGAGCAAACATGAGCTAATTGGGCTGCAAGCTCCCCTGGGCAAGGGCCCGTCGCTCATTCTGCGTTGTGCACCCTTGTCCTCTGATAACGCTCAAATCAATGCTCTTCAGCACAAAGGATTACTTAGGCCAGGCCCAGCCCAAGCGTGGGGCAGGGAGCCGCCGGGCTGCTGGTGGGCAATGGCTGGGAGCAGAGAGCCAGGAAAGGGGGCTTATAAGAAAGATGGGGACAGACTTTTTAATAGGGCTCATAGTGATAGGACAAGGTGTAATGGTTTTAAACTAAAAGAGGGTAGATTCAGACTAGATGTAAGGAAGAAATTTTTTGCAATGAGGGTGGTGAAACACTGGAACAGGTTGCCCAGAGAGGTGGTAGATGCACCATCCAGGAAACGTTCAAGGTCAGGCTGGATGGGGCTCTGAGCAGCCTGATCTAGCTGAAGATGTCCCTGCTCACTGCAGGGGGTTGGACTAGATGACCTTTAAAGGTCCCTTCCACCCCAAACCTTTCTATGATTCTATGAAAAAGACAGGGCTGTCTGCAGGGGACAGAGGTTGCTCACAAGTGGGAAAGGGGCAGGGAGTCACCCTAGGGCTCTCAGTTAACATACACACACGTGCACACACACGTGCACTCAGGAAAACAGTATTTCAGGAAAAGAGTAAAGAAAGCTCCCGGCACCACCAGCTCCCCGCTCTGAGCTGGGATGCTGAAGGCTGCTCGCAGTCCCCAGAGCAACCCCTGTACTTGCAATTAATTACTGATGATACGCGCAGATGAAGACAACTGCCAGCCCCTGCTGCCTGTGTGACTGAGGGCCATGGCAGCAGCCGGCCTCAGGGAATGGCTTGGGCAAAGGGTGCCCCGGGTTGTTTATCGCCTGCCAGCTCCAGGACCACGGCACGCTGTGCCCATGCACAGCCAGCCCGCCAGGAGCAGCTCCCATCTGGCATCAAAGGCTGAGGAAGGCACCTCTCAGCAAGGCTGTGATGGTGATGGGATGTTGGACACTTAGAGGCAGATTGCTTCTTCCTCCACCCAGGTAACCATGCTCAAACAGAGGAGGATTTTAAGGCCTGTGAGAAGGAAAGTGCCACCTTCGCTGGGAAAAACACTCCCTCATGGAAAACTGCATGGAAACCAGGAGAAGCCGTGGCATGGTTAGGGGCCAGGCTGAGGCTGACACTGATGGTCACAGGCACCTTTCACAGTGCCACAACGTGCCAGGAGCACTGTGGTCTCTGGTGATGAGGGAAAAGGCAGGAGAGCAGCTCCTTCCTCCCCGAGCCCCCTCTGCTGTTCTGGGAGCAGGAGCTGTGGGAGGTGGAGAGGAAAGTGGGAGGTTTATCTGCTGCCGTTTATAAAGCCACTGCTGCAGAGAGACTGCCAGCCACAGGAGTGGCCAGCACAGCCCTTTCCAGCACTGCTACAGCCATCCCCAGCAAGCAGAAGGAACCTCACCGCAGGGCAGAGGCAAGGAGAGGACTGTGCTTCGCACACACATGCACGCAAGTGCGCTTGGGCGGTGCAATGAGGGCGAGGCAGACTGGGGAGCAGCCCAACACCGTGCTGCTTGGACTGGGAAACTCTGGTGGCTTTGCACCTGGTGCCCTGCCCAGCCGGGATGGCACGGCGTGCTTGGGGATGGCAGGGACCTCGCCACCAAGCTGGTGGAGAAAGTGGGTGCATTTCAAGTTCCCTGCACGGTTGCTCTCAGCTGCTGAGCTCCAGCCAGCCCCCCTCATGGCTGATGCCCACAAGCCTGCTGTGCGATGAGGGGCGAGTGTGGGTGCGTGGCGGGCTAGCAGGGGTCCAGCTCTGCTCCATTCCAGCCCACTGCTGCCTGATAGGGACCTGGGGGCACCCTGCCACCGAGCACCCTCATCCCACAGCCTCCCAGAGGCCAGTAGAAGGCGGGCAGTGTCATGCTTGTCCCGTTGGTCCCCTTCTCCTCGGGCCACCTGTGCACCTCCCTCCCCACTACTCTGGGGGAGGTCTTGGCCCCTGGCTGCTGCCAGCCTCCCCCCTTCACCCCTCCCCAGCTTTGAGCAACCACAACGTTCCCTGCAGCTGATTCTGCTGCAGGAGCAAACACTCCTGCCCTGCCCAGCTCCCCTCTCTGCAAGCACAAAAGCTTCCTCCTGAGAGCAGTGGGTTACAACACTATATATATACACACACATAAAATATGATTTTAGAGCATCTGCAGAGCTAGAACATTTCTATCGCCTGTGCACGGTGCCAGGAGCAGAGAGAGGTTTGGGCTGCAGCAGGAGCCCACGAGCACACCGCTTGCCAATCCTGGCCCCGCCAAGGCTTTCCTCCCACCTCTGCCCAGCTTCCGAGCAGATTTGGGTAACACCAGATGACCGGGATGAATCACGCCGCCCTGGGAGTGTGGGAGCTGGCAGCTCAGCAAAGGCTCTGGCACCGGCAGGTTGCACAAGCAGGGATGGCCCCGGCAGCGGCTCTGCTAGCTGCATCCAGCCGTTCCAGAGGGATTAGCTCTCAGCACACCAGTTCGAGTCAATAGTGCATCAAAGGGAAGGGGAAGCCTTTGATGGTGAACACAGGGGCCTGCAACGGGAGGACAAGGAGAGAAGGTGCTCCCCAAGGCCTGGCTCAGCCACCTCCATCCCCTGCGGATGTATCCATAGGAGACCCACCAAATCGCCACCTATCCCCTGGTGTGCAAGCAAATTTGGTCCTTGAAAAGGAGGAGGGAAGAGACTGAACCCATCTCATAGTCTCAACACCAGATTGTGCTGCCTTTGCCTGGGCCGCGGGCCAGCCGCCTGCCCTCCTACCAAATCCTGCCCCCATGCAGGGCCAGCCTGGCACTGCTTTTTGCTGGGGCAGTGGAGGGAGCACACAGTCGGTCTCCCCCGGTCACTGGGGTGCACATCCAGCCGCCTCTGCAGCCCACGCAGCCTTTGGGCGAGATCAGAGGAAAGCTGCTGCTGCTGTGGCTGGGAGGGGAGGCAGCTCTCCCAGGCACACGTGGAGCTGCAGACGTGCGGCTCTGCAAAGCACCGACTGTTCCAGCCTCCTCCTGGTGCAACAGGTGCTCACGCGTGCCGCCAAGACAGCTCATCCCCATCACTTCCATCGCCCTTGGGGAATTCCCCTTGCACAGGACACCTGAGCACAGCCCCAGACACGTACCTGCCACAGGGCAGAGCAGAGCCAAGCAGAGCAGAGCAGACAGCCCATCACACCCAGCAGCCTGCTCTCATCTCCTCCACAGAGAGGACCTGGAGAGTCAAATGGCTCTGGAGCACCAGAGATAAGAAGGAAATCACGGGGCTGTTGGGATGGGCACGCTGGTGCATCCCAAGCCAGTGGGAGTGGGGACAAGATGCATGGCAAGGCTTGGAGTTCAGGATCCCCCCAACACACACCTACCACAGGCGGGTGGCCCAACACACAGGGGTGAGTGGGGCACAAACAGTCAGCACACAGCCTCTGCTGTGCCAGTGCCGCGGGCTAGCACTGCCCGCACCCACCGCACTGCCTTCCTGCCCCGCTCTGACCGTGCCCACCGGCCAGCAGCTGCCCACGGCGAGCGCAAGGGGTGTCGGGAGTGATGGATGTGATGGAGGAAAACACAAGAAATGGTTTCTTTCCCTTCAGGCAGAGAAGAAAGTGTCACATCTGGACATGTACAGCAGCCAGGCTGGGAAAGGGACAAGGCATCAGGAGGAGAGAAGCCATGGGCCAGGAGGTGCAGCATCGCCCAGAGGACGTGGTGAGACAGACGGGAGATTTGGCAGCAGGGTGATCAAAGAGTGACCTGCAAGCTCTTCCCACTGCAAGAGCAGGAGACACAACACTGTGTAGGGGCTGCCAACCCAGCCTGGCAGGTCTGGGGGGTGTTCGCATCCTTTCAAACACACCACATCCAACAGCAAGCATCAGCCAGCATCAGAGATGCTCCGTGGGCAAGTCAGCCTTGGAAAAAGGCTATCTGGAATCAGGGGGAAAATGGGAAAAAAGATCAGGATGGCAAGTTTTAAAGGCAGGGAGGCAGAGAGATTGTTTCTGGTTTCTTGGCACAAGCCTGCCTTCCCCTCATGCAGGGCCACACAGCCAGGCTGGCACTCGGGAAGGGCTGGCAGCCCCTGTGCCACTCTGCCCACCCTGCCGGCAGCGTGAGGTCTCCAGGCAGCCACCCCCTGCCCTCCACAGCATCATCGCTCACATGGAAAAGGAAAGGAAAGGAAATTAAACATGAGGCACTGCAGCAGATGGCTGCAAAAGGAACCTCCCCAAGCCCATGCCTCCCTGTCCTTCCAGGGCGCTTTGGGCACAGCAACGCCAGCATCAGGAATACAGCCAGTCAAATACAGCCCAGGCAGGGAGCAGTGTCCCAGCAACAGCCACAGCAAGCTTCTCCACAGCCCAGCAGCTATTGAGGCCCTGCCACAATTAGCAGGAATCAGACAGGCTCTGTGTCCATTTTGGGAGAGATGCTTGGGGACGCGGCATTGATACAGAGGGGTTTTCACAGTGACTGGGTGTCCTGGCCCAGCCCCAGCCCAGGCTCCTGCTTTCTGTCTTGTTTCAGATATGCGGTTCTCCCTGCCTGCCTACCCATCCAGCACATCCCAAACCTGCCACCGTGAACGCTGCTCTTGCCTAGCTGGGCTGGCCCTGCAGTGAGCACCTCAAGATCCCATAATCAGCCTCTGCAGTACCAGCAAGGCATTTACTAAATAAGTGAGGGTCTCCACCTCCTCATCCACTACATGGTTGATGTCAGGGGCAGTTTGGCGCACACTGTGCTGTGTAGCTACCGTCCCTGCTCTAGGAAGCATCTTCCCACCTGGAAACACAAAGAGCCTCCAGCCAGTTTGAGAAAACCCAAGGTGAGAGCGTATGAGACCTCATCCCAGCCGCTTCCCAACCTGGCTCCCTGGGGCAACCAGTGCTTCCAGTAAAGCATGGGCACATCCCACCCTGAAACACCCCTCTGCTTCACCAGTGCCAGCGCCACACCTGCACTTACTAGAGACAAAAAGCTGTGCAACCTCAGATGCTGAGGAGGCTCTGGCTCATCCCGACATCCCTGTGCCAACCACAGCCCTGAGAGGGCAAGCAGAGCTCTGCACAGGCAGTCAAACCCTGCTCCAGCTTGGTGGGGATCCGTATTTAAGTGATGCTGAATCCCACACTGTTGCCTCTTCCCTGGGGATAGGACCACCTGCAGGACACACCGCTCTCCAAATCCTGCCTGGGTGCTTTCCATGCTTCTCCTGGCAGCACAGCTCCGTTGTGGGGCACATGGATGTCATGCTGGAGGGAGGGGACCAAAAAAGGACCAAAAGCCAGGTGTGAGGGCCAGAAATTCACCTCCTTGTTATGGAAGGAAAGAAGCCCCTGAAGTTTGACTCTGTGCAGGGGCTGTCCAAATAAACAGCCGGCCCCTCAGACGTAGCTGCCAGGATAAAGGAATCCTGAAACCTAATGATTACCCCGGAACACACATAAAGCTGTAGTCATGATAGCGTACGTACATACCCAAGATAAGGCCTAGAGCATGGTCATAGTTTCTATAAGTCCAATTACTAAAGTTTTGCATAGCTAGGTTTATCCAGCCCAGTGTGTAGGATACCAGAGGACTATATTTGCAGAAACACGCATCCCCCGACTTCCCTGCAATGGCTGAACTAACCTGAAAGTCTTTAAAATGCACCATTCTCAGGAGGCGGCCCAGCCACTGAAGCTATTATTAGCAGTATTTGCTTTGTTGGGGTTTTTTTTGTTTCTGAACAAGGAAGAATTTGATGAAATTTCATGGAAGAAAACACAAGAAATTAAAAACTCAGGTGAAAGAAAATTAAATTTGATGAAAACCTCCCAACAGAAAAATCCAATGAAACTGCCTGATGAGAAGATTAGCAGCAGCATAATATGAAAGGAAAAAGCAATAAAGAGGACTTGGAACTAGAACAAATAAAGAATTATGACTTTTGGAAACATATACCTGACTTAAAAGTAATCAGATTTTGTCTGAACTAAAAACTTTTTAAATTAAAAGACAGCCAATTTAAAACTGGAAGTTATAACAACCTACATGCTAAGACCTCAGATCTCTCATCAGTGAAAAATAAGTCAGTAGAAATTCATGCAGCATGTCCTTGCTGCCAGATCCGCTCACTGGTTGAGCACCTGGAGCTAAAGCCTGATGAACCACAAAAGCGGCTCTGACAGCAGCAACCTTTTTGAAAGCACAGGGAAAAAAATGTTTCAATTAATTTAGTACACTGATTAGTTTAGTCAAAGTTCAGAAAATTACTGCAGGTTAACACAGGAGAGCCTGGTTCCCTTTCCAAGCCCAATGAAGATGAAGTGTGAGAGGATAATCTCTACCTTCTGAATTCCTATAAGCCAGAAATAATCAGGTTATATCACTGGTTATATTTTACATCTCCAATAATAAAATTCTTTTCCTATAATATAGTATTCTAGTAATGCAATATAATATAGTAATATAGCATTGTTAAATTCATTACATATACAAATAATGCTTTCATACATGTATTCTTTTTCTTTGTGGACCTGTACATTTTAAGCAGTTTTATTTGGTGAGAACAAGGGGTAACAGGTACAAGTTACTCCCAGGGAGATTTCGATTGGACACAAGAGATAAATTTTTCACAATAAGAACAGTCAATCATTGGAATAACCTCCCCAGGGAAGTGGTTGACTCCGCTACGCTGAACACGTTTAAGACTCAGCTGGACATGGTGCTGGGCCATCTCGTCTAGGTTGTGCTAGAAAGGTTGGACCAGATGATCCTTGAGGTCCCTTCCAACCTGGTATTCTATGATTCTATGATTTAGCCAACTAGAAACCATTTTTTAAATGCTTGCTTTCTGCATTTGGATATCATTTTCCACTGAAATACAGCTGGACCAAATTTATAATAAATAATGAAGTGATATCTAATAAAGAAATGTGTCACCGTTTTCTAATGCAAGAAATATAGCCATTAAGAATCTAAATAACCGTATGTTACACTGTAAACCCACTCACTTTAGCATGGTGCAGCCTCCTGCTCAGCCCTAACTACCACAACATACTCATCACCGAGACTCAACTTGTCCTTAGGAAAAGAGCAGAAGTGTACAAACACAGCAAGATCAAAACTAGGTACTTAGGTCGTGGCTTTCTGATCATTAATTTAAATCATGACTTTAATCCATCCATCCTACTCAGCAGCAGGTCAAGAGCCAAACAAGGCGCAGATCAAACTTATTCTGAAGTCTACGAAGTTTGGTTCGTTTTTCTGCCATTTTTGCCATTTTACTTCCCTTCCATGAAGTTCTGCCATCTGTGACCTCTCTCCGAGAAAAGCAGCCCAGAAACACAAGGAATGGTGCATGTCCCCAGCCTGGAGCCTGCAAGCCCTGGGAGTCTCTTACTGGTGTAGAGACCTCTGGACGGCTGCTTGCAGGCTCAGGGGAGCTAGGCAAACCTCCAAACTTCTCATCATTTCTCTAACGCTGCTTTGGGGATTATCCCATGGTGACCGAATTTGTCAGAAGATAGGACAAATAATCACAAAATTAACTCAAAAATCAGTTGAGGCTGAAAGGAGATCGTCTAGTCCAGCCTCCCTTCTCAAAGCAGGGTCAGCTAGAGGAGGGTGCTCAGGGCCATGTCCAGGCAGGTTCTGAGTACCTACAAGGATGGAGACTCTGCTCCAAGCCAGAGCCACACCAAGAAGACCATCCCAACCTGCTGTTGAAACCAGCTCTTCCAGCCAGGTGGGTCCCAAGCCCCAGGCTACTGGGGGATCCTAGCTGCACTGGTGCCCTGTGGCCCACAGTCAGCCACTTCCAAGCCTCACGAGTCACCCCTCAGCTTGCCAGCCCTCACGCGATGTCTCAGCACCTCAGCCTGTGCCCCTTCCCTAGCGTGGGTCATCTTGCTGCATGAGTAGCACAGCAAGGGGACTCCTCCGGCAGGGTCACCTTGGCTTGGCCAACACAGGGTCCCCAGGCCTCATCTCAGGGTACCACAGGCTCACTTTGGGCCACAGCTGGGAGCTGCTCCCCAGCTATCCTTCCGAACCTGAGGTTGCCCTAACTCCCCCACCTCTACCTTCTCTGAATTTCAGTCTCACCTATGCCATGCAACACAGCACATCAAGGGGCTTGTTGTCTCAATCTCCATCACCTCCTGCCCCAGCTGCCTCCTACCACCAACTTCCAGCTAACAATAAAAGTATCCTCGGCAGAGCAGGGCCACAGCCCTTTCCTCTCTCTGTTAGGAGGAACTCAAAATTACACAACAACATATTTTTCCACCTCTCACAACCTACCTTTTAGCACTTGGGGGTGCAGTGGAGCTTGGCTCGTTCAGATCCTGCCTTCCTCTCGGCTCACCCACAATCTGCAGATGACAAGACACAAGATGTTGGTGTTGGGGCTAGGGAATCGGGTCACCCAAAGCTTTCACATGCTCCCACTGAACAGGATCACTGAGCCTCTATGCTCTGGTACTCCATTTTAAACACATCTTTATTTGAGATCAAACTACGACAGCATAGAAGCCCCTCCTTGGTCAAAATGGTACCCACAGCTTCTCATGGGGACTCTGCTAGGAACTGCACAACTGATCCTGGTGTTGAAATGCTTCCGTACTGTGCCGTTCATGCTCCCCAGAGGCTGGGCAACATTACAGTAATTTCAATTAGGAAGGCGATTTCTCAGCCAAAGAGGTTTTCTCTGCAGCCCTTAGCATGGCTGCAGCTCTTACACCAACACAGCCATTCACTAAGAGAGGGCTGTCCTAGGACAGGCAAGGCAGGACAGCACAGGGCTTAGGTAACCACCAAGAAGAATCATAAAAAGCAAACCTGGTGAGGAGATGTGAGATCGAGTGGCGGCTGAACCGCCAGAGAAGTGAGGTGACACAGGGGCTGGGGCAGCGGGCTGGGAGAGGGAAGCCCATGCCCCCTGCCAGGCTTCTCCACCCCACCTCCCCCTGCCCCTGCAGAGAGGCCCTGCCTGCCCAGTCTCACCCATTAACCAGCAACAATAGCAGCCTGGGTGATGGGAAGGGCCCCTGCACCGCTGTCGTAATGGTGTGAGCAAACTGCTGCCATTGTCCCCACCTAATAACAAGGTGTGATCACAGCCTAATTACCAATCCCAGCTACATCTGAAGCAACAACTTCAAGGCAGCTTATAAAAGCTGTTTAGGCATCTTAAAGCACAGGTAGATGCCAAGTGGGATCCTCAAAAGCTCTAAGACCTCTCATCGTTGAGGGATCTGATAGCTGGTTAGGGACTGAATGTAATCAAGCCACAGATGAAGGAAACTGGGACTGGAGCTGCTTCTTCTGAAATAATCTCAAAGCAAACCCACTTTTGCTCTGAGCACAGTGCATCAGCAATGCAATGTTTTCTTCAAACTTAGGGCTGAGTACATGAAATCTATTTATAGCAATTAAAGTAGGTAAGAAGAGCTGTCTCACCAAATGCAGAAGTGACAACAGTAGAAGGCTTTGGTGTTTATAGGACTCATGGAGGAGTCAGCATTTGCACAGCACACTGATGTTTGCCTAAGAGTTTAGGTGACTGATTAGTTTAATATCAATTGAATTCACTTGTGGGTGTTAGAAACATTTTCCCCTCTCCTTGCTGCTTTGGGAAAGCTCTCACAGCCTGTTAAGACGGGAGTATTTCCTGCGAGGAATATTTTAAAGCAGTGACACTCCTCTTTTTACAACTCTGCAGATGAAGGCTTTGAAGCTGTGATGAAATCTGCCTTACTTTCCCTTGGGCCAGAAGTCTCTGCGTGGAAGGAGGACAGTATTTACCTGTGAGGGCCTACGCACACCCCTGAGCAGCACCACTATTTCTGTCCCCATTTGCAGGACCACCCTATGCTTACCATTGCCAGCAGCCACCAAACCAGGGATGAACTAGTTAACCTCAGGGAAAGCTTTGAAGAGGAGAGAAGCTACAGAGAAATTCAAGTGTTATCATGGAAAAAAAAAATAAAAGAGCTGAAAGGCATTCAGATGGGAGTTGCAGGAAGACAGGAGCCAGGATGCTGCCATGCGAGGAAGGCAGAGGTTTAAGCTTACAGGGAAGCTGGAAAAGCCCATATGTGCTACGGAGTCAGAGGCTGCAGGGGTGCCAGAGGCCTCCCTGCTTTTATTTATTACTTATTTGTTTGCCAATGGCTGTTTGCCAGGCTACTTAAGACAAATCCTTCCTGAAAAAGCTGCTTCTGCCTTCCTCTCCATCTGCTGCCCAGCCCTGACCACCACTTTGCAGGGTAGCAGGGAAGGCAGCGAGGCCAGGGTTCAGGTCTGGTCTCAGGGCCAGTCTTTCTACCTTCTGCTTTTTCCACACTTTCCCCCCCCTCTCTCCTCTGAACAAGTACCGCAAACCACTTCAACAGCACCTTTTACTCCAAATGGCACATTTTGCCTTGTCTCTGCTGCTCACGGCTCACTCCGCCTGTCACACTGCATGGTAAAACCCCAACACGGGGCAAGGTGCTTTCTCGTACCTCTTTTGCCCACCCAGCTTTCCCCTCACCTCCTCGCTCTCTGTTCATTCCCCCCCGGAACTCTCTGAAAGGGGAGAAGGCCGGAGTGCAGATCAGTGCTGGAGATGGTGGCTAAACAGTTAAAAGGAAAAAGATGTTCATGCAGAAATAACATCCGCCAGCCAGACAATGGTCTCTCTCTCTCTCTTTCTCCTGGATAACACCCGTTCTGTTCAGGAGGTTTCTGAATTGCAAACCCACTGTGCAGCACCCCTGCTGCCAGAGAGGATGGGGAAGCAAGCGAGGGAGAAGGCAGGGCCTTGATCTGTGGACAAATCTGGATGAAGTCATAAACTGGGGGGAGAGCAGCTTGGCCAGAATGTTAGATCATCCTGACCCGACAGCTCCTTCACAGTCATCAATCTCTCAAAAGCTGGAGGGAGAAATTGGGAGAGATTCACCCTCTTCTCCCCTGCCAGCATGAAGCGTTTCTAACACCATCAGGGGTGGCTCCCGGAAGGAGGATTCTGTGGCCAGGATGACGTGGGGACCAAGCACAAGCCATGGCATGACACAGCGGTGGGATGACATTTTATCTCGCATCAGAGGACAGCAGCGCAGGCCAGCACGTGAGCACTGGGAAAGGACACCGAGGGGCTGACTCCAGCAGCCCAGGGAAGCCCCTGCACCTCGCTGGGCCTCAGCCACCCATCAGGCGGGTGGAGACAAGCGTTACTTAAAGCCACTTCGGTACGTGGTCCAGAACGAGGGCAGGAAAACAGCGTCTAAACAGAGCCAAGTACCCCAAAATCTCCTACAACAGCAAACCAAACCCATCCCTGCATCCTGGACCTGCGGAGTCGCCCTCTGGAGCTACACCCGGCTGTTGCCCAAGGCGGTGCCGGCACACCCGCCCCGGGGGGCCACGCAAGTTGCCCTGAGCATCCCCCAGCGCAGTCCCAACGCCAGGCCCACCCGGGGGGCGCCGCTAAACACGGGGGGGGCCGGGACCAGCCCCAGGCACGGCGCGGCTTCCCCCCCCGCCCCAACCACCCCCCCGGCAGGACGCCCCCCGCCCGTCCTGCGCCCCAGGAGACCCCCAGCCACCCGCCTCTCACTGGAGCCCCGCTGCCCGCCGCGTCCCCCGCCCGCTGCCGCGGCGGGCGCCGGCTGAGCCCCGCAGCCCGGACCGCGGCTCCCGCCCCGCCGCCTCCCGCCCCGGACTGACCTGATGGGGGGTCCCGGTCCCGGCCCCGCTCCGCTCCGGGCCCCGCGCCCGCCGCCGCGCCGCGCCCGCCGCCACCTCCCTCCTCCCCTCCCCGCGGCCCCCCCGCGCCGCCCGGCCGCGGGCTGCCCGGCCCCGGCACCGGCAGGGGAAGGGGCCGGGGCCGCCGCCGCTCCGCCCCCCCGCCCGCCCCGCTGCGGCGGAGAGGCCGCGGTCCCCGGGCGGCTCCCCCCGCCTCGCCGATGCTCGGGCGCCGGGGCCTGCGCTGCCGGCCGCCGGGCCGAAAAGCGGCCGGAGCTCCGGGCCCCGCGGCGGGGAGCGGCCTCCCGGCCCGGGGCGGGGGCGGGCAGCCCCCCGCCGCGCTGCCTACCGTGCTGCTCCGGCCGTCGGTGCGGGGCGCGGGCGGGAGCTGCCGGCAGAGCGCCTGGGTGCGGGGTCTGCGCGTCTCAGGCTATTTCTGGGGCTGAGGCTGTGCCCGCCGCATCAGCCTCTCCGAGCAGCTCCTGCGGCGCCCGGGCTCCTCGGGATGGCTGCCCGGGCGAGTGCCGGAGGGGCAGGGGGGAACGGGCCTGTAGGGCAGTCAGCGGCGCGGCGGGGGCACACGGCGGGTCAGCCCGCCAACACAGCGGCAGGGGCAGGTGGATGGGAGCGTTTTAGACCTCAACAGCATTTGCGAAACCTCTCCCGTTGATGCAGTATCGCACAGTTGCTTGGCAGGGATGGTAGCTAAGAAACTTCCCAGGGGTCTTAGTTCTGCAGAGCAGCCGTGCCTTCCTGCCATCGGGAATGACCAGCAGGTGGGACAGGGACCTGAGCCACCAAGGTGCAAAGGGGCTTTGAGAGCCTGGTTTTCCTTAAGCATCCCACCCTGCTCCCCATCTCTCCAACCCATGAGGATGCAGGCAGCGCACCCTGTGCTGGAGAAACAGCCAGCAGCACACCCAGGGACGCGGTACTGGGCGTCTCGCCCGGCCACCAGTGTTCCCAGCCAATGATCAAGGGCACGCCTGCAACTGGGCTAGCAGGGAACGGCTACCAGAATGTGACCGCAGGGAAGTCCCACTGACATCCCAAGGCTTCATTGCTACCGCCTCATATGGGGGGCCTGGGGTCCCACATCTGTGGCTTCTCCAGATGCTCAGTAAACAGTGTTGCTCTGCAGTATCCTCTGAAGGCTGGTTTGGGCTCATTTCATCTCTTTCGGGCTGAAGAAGCACAATCCAGGAACTAAGCCCCTGCCGTTTAAAGGACCTTCCAGTCTGACAGGCACAGCTCTAAAAGTCATCAGGAGAAGCATCAGGGAAACAAAACATGTAATGAGCTGCCAGCCAAGAACCTCCCTTCATACTGTGAGTGGAAATAGGCTGGCACAGCTCACAGACCATCAGGAACCAAGGGGTGAGAACCAGGTGTCTCCCATAGTGTCTTTCCTTTTTTTCCCGGCTCCTCAAGGCTGAGGTAGCATTCAGCTGATTTCTGCTCTGCTGGAGCATGATGCAGAGCACAGGTGGGCTACCGCACGATGCCTTTTGGTAAAACTTTACTATAAATGAGACCTTTATCCCCGACTGGTGACTTCTAGGAGCTACCATAGCGCAAACAACACATGCCTAGAACTTTAGGGAACAGCTGAACAAAAAAAGATTTCCAAATCTCTTTCATTGCCATCTCCTTCAGCCCCAGCAATATGTATGATGTGGAGAAGTCACGCAGCTTGCCCCCTCACTCCAGACAAGCCAGTGCCAGTCCTACAGCATCGCCGAGGCTTGGAGACCTTGACTGCTGCCTTGCAGCAGGTGACACTGTCTGCCTCAGGAGAGAGCAGGGGACTGTGCTGGCTTAGTACAACATGTGCTCTGCAAACGCTGAGCAACGGGGGCTTGTGGGAGAAACAAATCTGTGCGGATTTTCTAAAATGCCTTGTGACTGTGATCTGCCACTGGGTCCCCAATATTCGATACCCTACTTCTCAGCAAGTGCAGATGGTGTTTTTCATAAGCCATGGCTTCTCTGACCTACTGAACTGGAAACAAATATGCTCCATCACTTAAACTGGCAAATGCTGCTGGGAAATCTTGACTTCTGAGCAGAGCTGGCAACCTTGCTGCTGGTGGCTGCCCCAGTCCCAAAGGAGTGAACACCCACTCCCCCTCCCTTGGCCTGCCAAGATGTTAGGGATCACACAAAGCTGGGCAAACCTACCCTATGCGCAAGCCATTCCCTGGAGATACTTGTTTCTTCCTGACTCTGGCCCAGATTGTGCCTAGCTGGAATAGAATAGAATAGAAAAGAACAGAATAGAATAGAATAGAATAGAATAGAATAGAATAGAATAGAATAGAATAGAATAGAATAGAATAGAATAATAAACCAAGAGAGAAACACAGAGGAGTCCAAACAAGGAGAAAAACTCCTTCATTTTCTGTTATGTATTGGGGCTCAGTGGCTGTGTCTTTGGCCCAAGAAGAGCCTTACAGGTATGGTCTCACAAGGGCTCAGGCATCCCATGGTTTTTAAGTCCCTCCACATGCCTGGAAAGCACAAGTAGTGTGTGGCTCAGCTTCCAGCTCTGCATGTGGAGGAGCCCGTCACCTCCTTCCCACGCTGCTTATAACCCTGCAGCAGCGCGAGAGAGACGCAGAGCCACAGCTGGAGGCAGCGGGAGGATGAGGCACAGGGAGCTGCTTCGCAATTGGAGCTGTAGCACTGCATCCTGCTGTATGTGATGCTCCCAATTGTAATTCCTCTTTTCCGTTGCTTACGGCTTTAATAGTTAAGCTGAATTTCTCTAGGCAGGCTCAGGGACTCAGGCTGAGTTTGTCTAGACACATTTCAGGCAAGATGGTGCAACTGTTCCTGAGAAGGATGTCTGGAGAAAAAGACTATTTTGCCCATGTTTCAAAAAAAGGCTGGTGATTTCTCCTTGGGCAGCTCCAGTGTCTCTGAGCTTCGGAGCCAAATGCTGGCAAAGGTGTGGCCCTTTAGCCAGGGATGCACCTTTGAATACCGCCATGGGGCTGGTGTATGTCCCTGGAAAACTGCAGTTTGCCCAGGCCAGGGGCAAACTTGAAGGGTGCGGGAATGAAAATACCCTTTAGTCCCTGCTCCCTGCTCCTGGAGCCAACCAGACTGTGTCTGTGCCCCTGGCTGCCAGCCCAGCCTGGCGCAGCATGGTGCTGCCGGGATGTCCCCGTGCCAGCTGCTCCCTGCCAGGATGAGCCAGCTGGGGTGCAGCAAGCATGGCCCGCGAGCCCCCAGCCAGGGCTTGCCTGTAGGCAACCATCGAAGAGAGCCTTCAGCTCCCTAGAGCAGGGGTAGGAGCCAGCGTGGGGCTTCACAGGGCCATGTGGTGTGGGCAGGCCTGGAGTCGGCACCTGGGCAGTGGAGCTGGGAATGGGCAAAGGCACAAAATGGCAGCTGCTGGCATAGCGCAGCCCTGGATGCGGCCCCAGACTTTCTTACCTGCAAATTGCTTCCAGGACAGAATTACTTGTTTCCTTGGAGGATTTTTTCCTCATCATTAGAATCATAGAATCATAGAATTGTTAAGGTTGGAAAAGACCCTTAGGATCATCAGGTCCAACCGTTAACCTACCACTGCCAAGTCCACCACTAAACCATGTCCTCAAGTACTGCATCTACCCGTCTTTTAAATACCTCCAGGGATGGGGACTCAACCACTTCCCTGGGCAACCTGTTCCAGTGCCTGACTACTCTTTCAGTAAAGAAGTTTTTCCTAATATCCAACCTAAACTTTCCCTGGCGCAGCTTGAGGCCATTTCCTCTTGTCCTATCGCTTGTTACTGGGGTGAAGAGACCGACACCCACCTCTCTACAACCTCCTTTCAGATAATTGTAGAGGGCAATAAGGTCTCCCCTCAGCCTCCTCTTCTCCAAACTAAACAACCCCAGCTCCCTCAGCCGCTCCTCATAAGACTTGTGCTCTAGACCCTTCACCAACCTCGTTGCCCTTCTCTGGACACGCTCCAGCACCTCGATGTCCTTCTTGTAGTGAGGGGCCCAAAACTGAACACAGTATTCGAGGTGCGGCCTCACCAGTGCCGAATACAGGGGCACTATCACCTCCCTGGTCCTGCTGGCCACACTATTCCTGATACAAGCCAGGATGCCATTGGCCCTCTTGGCCACCTGGGCACACTGCTGGCTCATGTTTAGGCGGCTGTCAACCAACACCCCCAGGTCCTTTTCAGCCAGGCTGCTTTCCAGCCACTCCTCCCCAAGCCTGTAGCGTTGCCTGGGGTTGTTATGACCGAAGTGCAGGACCTTCTTGAACCTCATACAGTTGGCCCCGGCCCAACAATCCAGCCTGTCCAGGTCCCTCTGCAGGGCCTTCCTACCCTCCAGCAGATCGACACTCCCACCCAACTTGGTGTCATCTGCAAACTTCCTGAGGGTGCACTCAATCCCCTCATCCAGATCATCGATAAAGATATTGAACAGGACTGGCCCCAACACTGAGCCTTGGGGAACACCACTCGTGACCGGTCGCCAACTGGATTTGGCTCCATTCACCACCACTCTCTGGGCTCGGCCATCCAGCCAGTTTTTAACCCAGCTCAGAGTGCACTTGTCCAAGCCGTGAGCAGCCAGCTTCTGCAGGAGAATGCTGTGGGAGACGGTGTCAAAGGCCTTACTGAAGTCCAAGTAGACAACATCCACAGCCTTCCCCTCATCCACTAAGCGGGTCACCTTGTCATAGAAGGAGACCAGGTTAGTGAAGCAGGACCTGCCTTTCATAAACCCATGCTGGCTGAGCCTGATCCCCCGGTTGTCCTGCACATGCCGCATAATGGCACTCAGGATGATCTGTTCCATGACCTTCCCCGGCACCGAGGTCAGGCTGACAGGCCTGTAGTTCCCCGGATCCTCCTTCCAACCCTTCTTGTAGATGGGTGTCACATTTGCTAGCTTCCAGCCATCTGGGACCTCCCCGGTTGACCAGGACTGCTGATAAATGATGGAGAGTGGCTTGGCAAGCTCCTCCGCCAGCTCCCTCAGTATCCTCGGGTGGATCCCGTCTGGCCCCATAGACTTGTGGGCATCCAGGTGGAGGAGCAGGTCGGCGACTGCCACCTCTTCGACAGCTGGGACTACCATTCTGGTACATTAGGTTCATGCTTCAAAAGCAGGAATGAATTTCTTCTCATCCCTGGGACAAGTGGGGGATTATGCCCCAGGTAGAGATGGAAACTCACACCTGAGGAGGTTAAAGTTGCGCCTACCCAGTGATGTTGGGCAGTTTCTCCTGTGGTTGGCACCGCACATCACTGCAGCCCTTCTGTGCTAGCTTCAGCCCCGGCCGTGGGCGCTCGGCGTTTCTTCCAGCTGGACTCCAGGGCACCAAGCGGACACCTGGAAAATGAAATCCACGCAGTTTAGTCACTGCGTAAAGGAAGCGTTGGTGAACCACCCTGCCTCACGCAGCCTCGGGGACAACGGCAGGAGAGCGGCTGCTCCCCAGGGCAGCCTTAGCCGCCCTCTCCAGAGACCTGCCTGCCTTTCCCAGCGCTGCCTGCCTCCTTCCCAAAATACCTCCTGCCTGCTGTAACTAAGGAAACAGGGCTCCTGTAGGCAGCAGCTTCTTGCAGTGTGCACCATTGCTGGGTCCCCAGAGCGCAGGGAAGCTGCGGGCACCATCCCAGGCTGAGGCAGTGCCAGCCCCATCCACAGCCCGGCCAGGGCCTCTGGGCTGCCCCACAGCCCACTCCCAGAGCCCAAATGCAGGGCAGCACCTCCCACATACACCCCCTGAAATCCAGGGCAGAGCCGGCTGCGACTGACCTGTGTCCCCCTGCGCAGGGGAGGGCTCCGCGCCCCTCACTGGCGTCTGCCTGGCAGGGACCCTCAGCTCCATGCAAGATGCTTCTCCCTTCCCACAGCAGACCATGGGACTCACGCTTTGCAAAAGAAGAGGCTGGAAGAGCTGCGGCAGAGGCTGAGCCGCCATCACACCAGCCACCTCAATTCTGTTAATTAAAAAGTTAATTTCTTAATTTTCAAGTGCTCACCCCAGACCTTTGCAGGACTCTTTGAAGGCAGCTTGCCATTGGGAATAGCAGAGAAACCAGGGCCACAGCTGCTAAGCTGGGAAATCGTTTCTCCCCCATGCCGGCTCCCTTGTGGTTTGGTGTCTGCATGCTTGTAATTTCAAATCTGCTTCAAACATCACCCACCACCCAGGCTGTGTGACCAGGCACTAATCAGTTACATTAAAATATGCTAATTGGCTCTTCCCAATTTCCAGTCAGGCAGGACAGTGCGGCTCAGAGCTCACAGGCACGGGATTTCTCCGCACCTCCAGATCTCAATTTTTTGGCTGGCCTGGGGAAGCGAGGTGTTCCTGTGGTGCTGCCCTTCCACTGCCAGCCCTGCTCCAAAAGGCACCATGGCTGGGCCTCAGCATGGGCAGCTCAAGCTGCCCAGGCCACAGATGCAGCTTAAACCCAACTGCTCATCTCAAGGAATACCATCCCCAGCCCTCCGGGCTGTCAGCCACTGCTGCCTCCAGCGGTGCCTCTGTGGGTGCTCCCACCCGCTCCTGTATCACTGCAAGCAACTGATGCAGCTTCTTGCTTGGGGCTTTCCTCCCTTCACCCCAGCATCCTGCCACTAACCAAATGTTCCTCCACTTTTCCCTCCCCAGATCCTGCCTTTTGCAACATGGAGCGCTTCACTCACCCCCTTGAAGAAGGACTTGTTGGAGATTTTCTAGACCTGCAGGCTTGCACTTGGTAACACCAAGCCAGCTTTTGTGCATCAAACATCCTTGCATTACTCTGCAAATAGCTAGTCTGCGCTTCCCCACAGGTCAGGCCCACTGCCCACCTACCCTGTCAATGACAGGCGCCCTGACCTGGCCCCATATCTGCTCTGAAAGCCCAGGGCGTGCTGTGTCGCTCGCTTGTGGCTCTGGAGCTGCACACAGATAGGAACACAGGCCCATTCAGTCTGTGGAAAATACATCTCCCTTTCTTATGCACGTGTGTGTGAAAGAGAAACAAAATAAATCCATGGTTACATGAAGCTTGAAGTGGAGGTCATGGATCAGAGTCAGATCTTTGCTGCACATCTCAGGGCAATGACCCCTCTGCATCAGGAGGTGCAACCGGTAATTCCTGACAGACAAGAAGAAGATCCAGGCTAAGCACTTGACCTTCTGAAGCAGGAAACGGCATTTGCGACGGTGCTTCAAGCAATGAAAGATTGATTGCGGAGATACCGGGGAAAAGTGATGGTAGTTTTAATGAGAATGTCAGTGGATTATGAGGGAAGGATGTAAGCTGACAGGCTGAGCCGGGAGAGCCAGTGAGGAAGATGCACATCATGTAATGAACCATACTACCATTCTGGCCAAACACAGGGCTCTGCGTGCAGGCAGTGTCTCTGCCCACATGCCCGGCCTTCCCGGGAGCAAACATCCAATGCACTGATGTTCTCCCTGGCTAAAACAGTCGCCAGCAGTGCAGCTAGCTAATGCATGATGGCATGGTCCCTTATGAACGTCATTAACTCTAAAAGGCTGTCTCATATACAAAATATTCAACAAAAACATCTTTGCTAACTAGCTCCGTTGGCCTTTCCTCCATGTACAGAATAGCATCAGAATGAAAAAAAGACCAAAAGAAAAGTAAAAGGAAGGGCTATCCTAGGTCACAAAAGGGATTTATGTAGACTAGCATTGTTTCTGGAAGCAGCTTGAGAACAGCATAAGAACAGAGCGGGAGGACAATGCTCCTGCAGTGTCCTCTCCCACTCACCAGCACGAGGCTTCCTGCACCAGCAAATACATCATTCTTGAAAGAGCTTCAGAAGCCATATAAAATGTGGGCATCCACAACGCCTTGCAGCAAGGTGTTCCCCCAGTAAGCCACACGTTGTGTGAAGAGCACAATGTCTCTTCACGGCTCTTCTGAGCCGCTTACCGGCTACTTTCACCCACTTCTCAGCCTGGAACATGCAGTCAACATTTAAGCCTAGTTATCAACAAATAATTATTTATTAATTTCCCTGCTTATGCTGCTGGCTTTACCTATGGTTTTACTGCATTTATAATTTATCATCTTCACCTTCCTTCGTCTTTATCTTTGCACCTCCTTTCTCCCTCCCCTCCTTTCCACATGCACTGAAATGAAGCCACCACTCAGGTAGAAGCAATATGGGGTTTATCAGGCTGGAGTTACACTAGGGATAAGCTGGGAATGCTCAGCTGAACTGAAACTAGAAGGGAAATGTGAGTGAATGACATGCTATTAATGGCTAATAATGCTACCCCATGACAGAAGTAGAGTCCTGAAACACTGGTGGTCACTGATGATTGCAACCTTGCTTCTGGTCCCTCATCCACCTTCCCAGGTAGCTCAGCAACCGGCAGCTCTGCCTCTGCTTCAGCAGACCTCCCAAGTGCCCCAGGGAGAGCTCTAGCACACAGACAAGGCAGATGCAGCAGCTTTTTTGCTCTCTATTGGTGACCAATGTAACACGTGGTGTAACAAACAAGGAGAAAGCACTGGAGCTCCCAAGCAAAAACTTGGTGAACTGCTGGAGCATGTTTAGCCATGTTGCAACAGAGCATGAATCACTGCAGTGGGTAAGATTCACATCTGATGCAGCTTTTGTCCTCCTGCAGTGAGGCCTGCAGTCCTCATCAGTGGCGATCTGGGGAGGTGTGGGTGGGGGATGCTGCTCTGCAGGTGGATCCTGCTGGGGGAGCAAGCACTGCGCTCCCAAGGGAGATCACAGCTGTGGGGCTGGGGGGGTCCCTGGCAGAGCCGGAGAGGGAGGCAGGGCAGAGGTCTCTCTTGGGTTGTGATGGCCAGCTCCCCTCCCACATCCACAAATATCCTCGAGCTGCTTGACTCCTGAATCACAACGGTGGCAGCCCCGTGCTGTGGGTGACCCAGGGAAGGGATGCGTAAGCTGGCTGCTTGTGCCCCCCAGCCCACCCGCTGCAGCACCACTGCACCCTGCACTGCCCCCGTCTGACTGCAGGGCTCCCACTCTCCTACCCCTTCTGTATCTTCAGCCTCCACCGAAAACTCTCTCCACCCCACACCAGCTGCCCCCCTGTTGCCTTTTGTGTGCCATGAGGGACAGAGAGTTGGGCTCAGGAGAGCTGACTGCCACAGGACGTACACTCCACCCTCATCGCTGGCCGGTGCCTTCCAACCATCCCAGACAGGGCAGGGTCTCAGTGCTCTGCTGAGGTGAGCACAGGGCTGTGGGCCAAGCAAGCTCCCCGAGCTCTGCAACCCAGTGGGCTGAGTATACAGCACCACAAGCGGTACAGGCCTGGCTAAACCCACTGACCTACACCTCTTGCTCAGCTGATTCATTCCCCACCATGCAGTTCCTAACACTTTGTCCAGTTTCTTTTAGCCTCTGACAAGATGGCATTTTGATAAGAGATGGGTGTGGGGCTCCCCAGGGCCATATTTTCTGGGCAGGTTGGAGCCAACCGAACCTGCAGGTTGTCTGTCTTGGATGTGCAAGCAGTTACTGTAGGAAAGGTCAGTTGTGCTGGAGCAAGTTTGGTGTCTGTGCTGCTTTTGTCTCTGTGCAGCCCCTTCATTTGCTACTCCTTCCCCACGGGCGAGATGATAAAGGCTTTTCGGGAGGTGACTCAATGGCTGCTCGAGGGAGGGTGGGATTGCTGCTTCCCTTTACCTTGGTCATTGCTCCGCTGCCTTCGAATGCCTCTGATAAAGGTGAGCGTAGGAAGGGGCTATGCTTCTCTGAAGAAAGCCCTGTTTGTCTGTGTCTGCATCTTCCAGTGGGAGTTGCCCAAGGAACGCTGAAAGCCTGGCCCCTCTCCCCGACCCGCAGGGGCCTTCAGCCGCCCGGGGCGGACCTGCCTGGGGCATCGCGGCTGCCCGGGCAGGAGCGGCCTTTGGAAGCGGCCCGGCGGGGCTTGTCGGGGTGAGACTGCAGGCAGGGCCGCGCTCCCCTCCCCTCCCTCCCTCCTCTCTCTCCCTTCCCTTCTCTCCCCTCCTTACCCTCCCTCCCCTCCTCGCCTCCTGGCCGCCGCTCCCGGCGGGCTCCCAGCACCACCTGCCGGCTCGCCCGGGCAGCCCCGCCGCGCCCGGCGCCGCTGCGGGCGGGGGGATGCTCCCCCGTCCCCGTGTGCCAGCCCGCCCCCAGCACCCCGGGGCCGTTCCTCGGGAGGTGACAGGCTCCCCCGCCACACGCGGACCCGCAGCTCTTCCTCGGCTGCGAAGGTGCCGGAGCGGGGCCAGCGGCAGCCCTGGAAAAGCGGGCGGGGGCGGTAGCTGGGTGCCCGGGGAAGTCCGATGAGAAGCGCCGGGGTCGGGAGGGTGCTGGGGAAGCCGGGGCCTCCTGCGCAGAGCTCCTCTCATCCCGGCCCTCACCCCAGCTCCTCCACTGGCTCTTTCTGACACCAACCACCCTTGTTCTTTCCAGCTTTCACATCACACCAAAATCGCCTCCATTCCTGCACCTCCATCTCTTTCGCTCCTGTTTCCCAGCTCCTTTCAGTCCTGCCCTCCACACCATGCCAGGGTCCCTGCTGCCCGAGCCCTCCCCAGGGCTCCCCCTGGTCCCCTTGGAGCCCCCAAAGTGATCGTGCCCCCTCTCCCCACTGTGCAGCCGCTGCTCCCTCGGCTCCCAGGGCACAGCCTGCCCACTGGCCCCCTCCAGCTCTGTGGGGCTGCCCCTTTTCTCCAGCTGTGAGTGAAGCAGACCCTGGCTTCTGCTTCTGGCAGGCGTTTTGGAAACCTGGGTACTGGCTGTGCTTACCCCAAATCCACCAGACAGGAATCTGAGAGAAGAAATTGAGGACAAGTCTGTAGAAAGTCCAAGTCTCATTGCTGTGGGACTTCTTCCTCATATTTATTCCTCATTTTTCTGTTTCCTCCCATAACACCTTGCTTCTTACACTGTGGTCCTCTGTAGTCATCCTCTGTGGCCCTCCACTGCGGAGGTCCACTGCTCTTCCACTGCAGTCCTCTGTTGGGTTTTCCTCACTCAGTCACTGCCCCTGAGAGGAGGAGGGAGAGTAAGGCCGAAGGTGCCATCCCCACAGCAGACACCACACTGGCGCTGGAGGCCCTGGACCACCATTGGCCTTTGGAGATGCCCAGAAGCTTGGGGATAAGGGAAATTACCATCTGACAGGAGCATGCCCTTTCTTCAGGCAGCCTGATGTGTGGTTGCCCTTGATATGGTGCCATCAGCCTGTACTTGGGCTTACTCAAAGCAGTGCTAAGGGCTTCATTTGTTTGATACCAAATACATCAGGTGGTTCCTGGAATCTGGCACACAGCTACCCATGATCAAATCATGGTTTTCTTTTCCTTCAGCCGAGAAAAGAAAGTAGCATCTCAATTATTTTTCCTTGGTTCATTTAGGGAGATGATATTACTGGACCAAGGTTTACCCTTCAGCCCCACCTAGCCCAGAAAGGTTATTGGCCTCCAGGGCCTGGTGTTCACTCCCAACATCTGTAGGGATATCTCCACCCCCTCGGCACAAGGAAAGAGGTGCCTCCCCTGGGAGTGCAGGCCATAGAGGGGCTGGAAACAGGTGAACGTGGGGCTGCCTCCAGCCTCCTCAGAGGAGGACCTGGTTCTGCCTCTTGTCCTCTACTTGAACAGGGCTTTGAATTTCTTCTGTTAAAGCAAGCCAGATCCGCTCCAGGAAAAGGTGCTGTTCGTCACCGGTAGGGACAGAGAGCTGCCCAGGGGACAACCTGGCTGGTGATGGGGCTGAACAGTCATCTAGCTCCAGGCTGCACAGAAAGCACCTTGACCTGCTCAGAGATCAGTGTGGGAATCCCCTCCACGTGGGCACCTAATTGGCAGGGATAATGGGCCTTCTTCTGCACCAAATCCGGGCCTTAAACTCGTGCTCAGAAAGTGAAGTGCCTGGGCTCTAGCTCCTCCTAAATCTGCCAGAGTTTGAGCCCAGCGTCTTTCATACCAAGCTACCTGATGGGATGGGATAGGATGGGACAGGCTCCTTCAATGGAGCTGGGCGACCATGCATATGGCGTGTGAGGACAGAGAAGGGCAAGAAGCAAGGTGGTGTTTGGCTTGGCATTGGGTGGCTGAAGGCCTGGTCTCTGCTCCCAGTGCTGTTAGTGCATTTTACGTACAGAATCACGAATGGGAACTGCACCCAGTGGGGCGGGTGGAAATGAAGCAGGCAGAATCTGGCCTTCCATGTAGCAAACAAGTAGTCAGTTAAAATCATTGCCACCTGCAGTGTGGCTGGGGTAGTGGTTGTGTGCAGTGCATTTAGTGCACTAGTTGATAGCTAGCATTTTTTGCAGAGCCAAAGTAATTTAGGAACTGCTCTTACAGACCCACTGGAGGAGCATCTTGATGGCAGGGGCAGTAGCCGTGTGATGGCAGGGGAGAGATCGCTTCTCCCAGAGCACTGCTGCGGCAGGCAGGAGGATTAATCCAAGTCTATTTTCTGGAATTGATTTAACACTGTGTTCATTTAACTGCAGCTCCTGCTGAAACATTTCATATTTCAGATCTGATTTCACTGTTTCCAAGGCTGAAAGGCTTCCTTCTCTAGGGAGCAGCAGTTCTGCAAGAGAACAACAAGTAGGAGCCCTAGGGAAGCAGCAAAAGGGAAGGAATATTTTATCTTTAGTAACTGGTCATTTCCATTTTGGAGGCAGCAAAAGAAGAACCATCTGGTGGGTGCTGAATATTCACTATGTAAACAGTGACTTGGTTATGAATATGTGCATGTGTTATTGTTGTTTATTATTTATAGGATTCCCTAGGTGTGCATGACACTTCACAAGCAGAAAGGAAGACCAGGGCTCTTGCTCCTTGATGTGCCCAATATAAATTTGACACAATGCTCAACAGCAACAGAGCACGGCAGATGAGGTTCGGGCAACTGGCTGGGCATGGGGAGGAAGATGGCACCCCTGTGAAAAAGGGCAGTGCACAACTTCTGGAGCAGTAGCTGCTCCCGCTGACAGCAGATTGCTTCAGATGACCACCCTCACCTATTCATGCCCGTTACTTTTGGTTTTAATCCTCCCCTGCAATATACATCATTTACATTTATTATTTTAATTCTCTGCTCCTTGAGAGCTCTGCTCCCGCAGTGTCCTGCCTGGAAATGATGCAGAAAAAAAGGAACCTCGGTCCAATACCTTTCCTCGCTGTGGTATTCACCTGGGGCTGCTGGGACTGCTCACTTGGCTTGAGCTTTATGGCTCAGGAGGTTCAAATCAGTCAGCTGAAACAAAAAGAGACGTTTTATTGTGCACTTTTCCTGCTAGCCAAAGTATCTTGAAAGCAAGGAAAAGATTCCCATGAAGTCCCAGGGTGACACCTTGTTGTCAGGGTATAATGTCCGATACTGAAGCTTGCTGGGGATGATGGGAATTCGAGAGCACCCAGACACCTGCAGAGGATGCTCAGAGCTTTGCAGGAAGAAATGCCTGTAGTACTTTCCCCTTCTCTTGTCCTTTCTTTTCTTTTCACTGCCTGAGCTTTTTTTCTATAGGGGTTTTTGCCACAGCATTCAGCCATTCCTCTGGTGCTGAGCCAGTATTTTGGGCAGGGTTTGATGAAGGGGGCAGTCATAGGCACTTGAAGGGAAACATCTTGGGTCCCTTAGGGGGAGACTCCCCATGCCATTATGGGGACAGGGCTCAGGGGCACCTGCAGGGCCAGGGGGATGGAGGAGTGGGTGCACCACAGCCAGGGACAACAGCCCTGGCCTGAGCTCAGGCCCGTAAGTGCCCTCCCTCCTGCAACACTCCCTTCCCACCCATCACCAACATCTTCTCTTCCTGCTGGCACACTCTGACATACTGAACTTTACTTGACTGCAAAAGTTTGTTTCCCAACACCACCAGCAAGCAGCAAATGAGTCAAATGTTGATTTTTGCAACAGCTTTCTTAACACAGCAGGGCTCACCATAAATTGTGACTTGTTTCAAACAGGCCTGGTGCTTCGTTGCACAGGCCAGCTAGAATAGCCCAGAGCCTCATCAACAATGCAATATCCCAGCTCCTTGGAACCACACTGGATGCTTGGTCTTTCTCCTCTGTGCCCCAAAAGATGTTTAGGTGTTTATATGACTCCAAGAATGAGGGAGGGAGGTAGGCTAGGAAGGACAGAGAGACACGTAAGGACTTTCACACAGGATGAGGCAATGTTAGTGACTGCTCTGATTTTTTGTGGTGAGAACTCTGTATTCCTTGTTGAGCACCTGTAAATACCAGTCGCAGGACTCTCCCTGTCAGTCACTGCCAACATCAGAGGAATGTAGCCATTGCGGCAGCTTCTTGGTTGCAGGAGGAGAGGCAGTCTCAGGTAGCCAGCACCAACGCAGACAGAGCATAGAAAGCAAATCAGCTAATGTTGTGAAGGATGGCCTTCCTTGTACCCTAGGCATCAAGTCCTGTTTAAAAAAAAAATACTGTGAGTTAGAAGACCCCTAAGACACATCTTAGAAAGCAACCAGTTTTTTCTTGTCTAAATATACCTTTAGTGCTCCTGCTACTGGGGCCGCCTGAGTCTTGGACTTTCTGGCAGAAATGACAACAGCCCAGTCTGTGTGGTGGGTTGCTATTCAGACGTTCAGAAGGTCGGTTTTGTTTGATAGGCACAAAATATCTTTTACAGTCTACTCAGCAACTCATTCTTCATTTGGAGGCAATTGACCCTTTGTCAATAAACCTTCCGCTCTGTCTTCTGAAGTGATGGAAATCCATTCACTGAAGAACATTGTCATGGGGAAAGGTGGAGAACAAGCCCTTTTGAAGAGTGGGGTTCTAGGTGCATTTTTTCCCCCTCAATTCCATTTTTCCTCTTCATTCACATGGCTTATTGACCTGAAAATGCCTCTCAAATACAAAGGTACAGCAAGCCATGGATTTGTTGTTAGGTGGCAGATTATTTACTCATTTACCAGAACTGTCTGCATTAGTTTTCAATGTATGCCACTGTCTGAATCCTAACGTGTCCCTGCATAAATACCTTGAACACCAAGCATTACCTCCTAGCTTAGTTTTACACTGAATGATAAGCTGGGAGGTTTGTAATGAGAAAACAAACAGCAGCTGTATCAGCCTGGGGAAGGCTTGGCACACTGAGGCAGGAGGTATGGCTGTATAAAACCCCTCTCTTTCTCAACACTGTCCTTGAAAGAAGGAGAAGGGGAGGGCAGGTGAAGATGGGCCAGATGGGAGCTGAAAAAGAGGTTCAGTAGCTTAAGTCATAAATTCAGATACAGCATGTGCTTGACAGTGTGCTGAAGTCATGACCATCTGTCAACCATTTAGTTACCATCTCTTCCCTTGTTCGTAAGTGTTCTCCTCACTGAAACCCCCAGCACAACTGATGCAGAACAACTGGCAATCTACGCCAAAATGTTTAAAATGTGGCTATTTAAAATTATGCTGTCAATCTGTCTGACCTCAGTGCTGGGTGCCCCTCAGCTCTCAGGTACTTGCACAACAGATACAATATCCCAGGTCCTTCAGTCTTTCTTTCAGAGGTTTCCAAAACACAACCCAAGAGGAAAGATTGAGGGAATAGGGTGGCTTCATCTAGAGAAGGCATGGTAGCCACTTTCAAGTACATAAAAGACTGGAGAGAGGAAAGGATTCATCTTTCTCTGTATCCCCTGGGCATGCGATAAGGACTAAGGTCTTAGACTGCTGCAAGGGAGTGTCAGTTAGGCATGAGGAAATACTCTGAAAGGATAACAATGAACTGAATGGATTGCCCTGGGGGTGGTGGAGAATGTCCATCACCAGAGATCTTCGGGACCTGATCAGACTCTTGTCTGCAAGGGATAGGTATACTTGGGGCAAGGATGCGGAGGAACTGGGAAAGATGGTTGAGCTGGCCTTTGAAGTCATTTCTCACTATGAGTAGGAGCTTAGCATTAGATTTCTGTTTCAGGAAGATCAGGTCCGTCCTGACAACCTCAGTAGTATAACCCAGAGCCGAATGAGGAAAGGGCTGAGCTCCCTTTTCCTCTCAGTGTTCATGTCTCCACCTAGGCAGATTTGAAGCTGGTCAGCATAAAGGCATGCAGCTCTGCTGCTGACCATGCTATATTTGTTTTGTCGCTAAATTGAAGACACCAGGCATTGCTTGCTACTTTTCGTGGCCATTCAACTTTACCTAACCAAACAGAAAACCTCTCCAGACATTGTGGGTGTTCAAATTTTGAAAGCTAACTAACTGGAAAAAGAAAAAAAAAAAGCCCACAAAAACTTCATAAGGCTTGTATTTAAGTGATAATTTAAGGCAAGCAGCACTGGATTTACCACAGAGAGCATTCATTTCTTCCAAACTATCACAGCAAATAGCAGAGATTAACTCACTCATTTCAGAGAAAAATCACCATCAGACTGTATCTTGAATGCTAAACTAATGGGGCTGTCTGAGGCAATGCACATTTTGAGTTGGAAGAAATTATACATAATTTGGGATGCAATTTAAAGCGAGACCTTAAAAGATGTTGAGCAGGCTGTATCAGAGCATGGCATCGACTGGAACTGTATTTTATTCTGCTTAAAATGTCTGAGCACAAGGAACTAGGAGATCTGGGGACCAAGCTACCAAGATTTTCATCTGCCACTTATCATCAAGTGTAGCCCAGGTTATTGAACTAGAAGATGAAAACACCAGCTGGCTGATAACTGTATAGATTATGCCAGTGGCTTCCCACCCCACTTGCTAAAGGGACATATTGGGAAAGGGTCCATACCAGAGAAAGCCCTCCACACAACTGACCAGCAGGGGAGAGTGGAGTGGTGAGACTCAGTAACATCAAGGCTGGGGGGAGAGAGAGGAACTGGCTGCGATATGCTGTGCTAATTTCTGGAGAACATCTGCACAGTAGGTAATAACAGCAAAAAATTGCTCTTACAGGTGTTCCTTATGCCCAGCTGTCAAGGCCTTCCAGAGAAAGGCATGTAGCATAATCCCTACCCTATTCAAAAGACAGGAAAATCCTGACACATGGGTAAAGTAATTTATCTGTGGTTGAAAAGCAGGATGGGGAAATACTCCGTCTCCTGGGTCACAGCCAGACTCTGTTCAGAGAAACTCTGTCTCCCCAGAGAGGGAAAAGGGAGATACTGTTTCTGAGGGCCACATGTTCAAGTTCTCTCATTATCTTGATTTTACAGCAGGAGAAAATCAAATTCCTGCAGTAAATATTGTTACTTTTTCATGCTTGCTCCACCTTAATTACTGTTCTCATTATTCACTTACTCCCTGTGCTAATCTCCTTATTTACCTATATCTCTCTTATATACACATGCACGTGCATAGGCAAATTCATCCCCAGACAACTTCTCCCCCATCCTGCCAACAGCTCATCATATCAGCACAACAGCACTGAAAGAGGAATTTTTTTACTATATTCTAAAATATGAAGCCAGTATTTTGACAGTGACAAATCATAAGCACCAATTTGCAGGAGCATTTTAATGAGAATGTGGGGGATAACATGCTTCATCATTTTTTCATTCCAGTGGAAAACAGTTTTCCTTTCCCCTTTCCTTTCCTTTCCTTTCCTTTCCTTTCCTTTCCTTTCCTTTCCTTTCCTTTCCTTTCCTTTCCTTTCCTTTCCTTTCCTTTCCTTTCCTTTCCTTTCCTTTCCTTTCCTTTCCTTTCCTTTCCTTTCCTTTCCTTTCCTTTCCTTTCCTTTCCTTTCCTTTCCTTTCCTTTCCTTTCCTTTCCTTTCCTTTCTTTTCCTTTTTCCCCTACTATCCTCCCTCCCTCCCTTCCTTCCTCCCTCCCTCCCTCCCTCCCTTCCTCCTTTCCTTCCTCCCTTCCTCCTTCCCTTCCTCCCTCCCTCCCTCCCTCCCTCCCTCCCTCCCTTCCTTCCTTCCTTCCTTCCTTCCTTCCTTCCTTCCTTCCTTCCTTCCTTCCTTCCTTCCCCTTTGGCTACAGCTTATGATGCTCCCTATGCAGGCAGATTAATGTCTCTCATGAGGTGCAGTCCCTTCAGTCTAGGAGTATTTCATGACATGAAAAGGTTTCTCTGTAATTTTTTTTTATTATTTTGATGTAAGCTGTTAAAATATGGAGAAAACACTGTCTGATTATTTAAAGATAAAATCCAGGCTGGGTCACGTATCTCTGTTGCAAGGCTTGGTCTATTTTAAATTGATGAGTTGAGGGAATATTGGAGGATTTTTATTCTCAGTAGTCGTGACAGGAGAATGAGGGAGGTGGGAGTGAAAGCTCGATCGGTTCTGAGCAGCTTTCCCTCCAGTTCTGCCGAAGGTGTCTCTTAGTTGTTCGTCACTGCAGATCCAGTGCCTACAGGCTTGGTTTGCACTTGCTTTTATTATCGCCACTGTTTTTCTCAGAAATGTTGAATCATGAAAGTTATCTGGAAGAAAAAGTTATTTCTGATAAAGAACCCTTGAACACTCGGTTGCTGTCACCACCCTCCACGCTAGTGCACGTGCAGGAGACAAACACAGCCACTCTCTGCTCCAGGCCTCTCTGCCTAGAAGCTGAGACATGAAACACTTTAATTTGCTCTGTACCTTCAGGCAAAGGGAGAGCCTCTCTTGGAGAAGCAGAGTCTGTCACTGGCTGTGCTGAGGGGTTGACTGGTAAGCCTAGGACCTAAGGTTAGCTTAAACCCATCTTTCTTTAACTTGTGACCAGCACAGAGCTTGACTGTCTCCGGGGCAAAGCTGCAGCCCAGCAGCCCTCTTCTCTCCCCTTCTCCTGTCATAGGTGGTTCATCGATGGAGGGAGACAGGGACACTTCTCATCAGGGGTGGGGGGGTGCTGCACGTAGGTGTGTAGGAGGGTGAGAGGCTGTGCACGGCGGCTGTGTAGACAGTACAAGGACTGCGTGGGCGGGCAGAGAGGGGTGAGGGTGTGCAGCTGTCAGAGGGCAAATACATGTCTGCAAAGCTTCTATCAGCATGTCGTACAGCCCAGGCACCACCTGCCCAGCTCAGAGCCTTTCCTAGCTATCTGCTGTTGTGCAAAGGTGCCCTGCAAACCCAGGGAGGCTTTGAACCTGCAGAGACTCTCCCCCAAATTTCCCCTTGCCTCAGATGCTGGTTCCAACAGGGGCAGCTTTGGGGCAGCAGGGAGACACGCTGAAGCCTCACCTTGACTCCCTCACCCACATGGCGGGACGGAAGGATGCTCTGCGGGCTGGAGCGGGCAGGACGGCCCTTCCCACCCCCCTGCTCTCCTCGTGGGACTTGTCAGGACCTCAGAGCCCCAAGCACACCCCTCTCCTCCCCGGGGCCCCGGGTGCTGCTCCGAGGGAGGCGGAGGGAGCCGCAGGAGGTGCGGGTGGTGCTGAAGGGACAGCTCCGGTGCTGGCGGGCCAGGCAGGGACGGGGACACGGGCGGCGACAGGGACAGGGGGAGCGACCGCACACGGACAGAGAGGCTCGGAGAAGAACAGGACTGGGGAGGGAGAGAGAGAGAGGGAGAGGGAGAAGAGAGGACGAGGGCTGAAAAGCACAGGGACAGGGAGAGAGGGAGGGCAGGAGACGGAGAGAGGGGGGACAGGCACAGGGACAGGGACAAGGACGAACCGGGCGGGACAGGGAAAGGGCAGGAGGGGACAGGGAGAGGGAGGGCAGACGCCGGTTCTGCTGCCGTGGGGGTCTCGGCATGGCCGGGGGCGGCCGCCGCGCCGGGCGGTAGCGGCGGCTCCGGCGGCGCCAGACAGGCCGGTAACGGGCGGCACCCGCCGCGCCCGGGGAGAAGGGGGCTGCAAGGTGGCGGCGCGCAGCCCCCAGCGCCGCGGGGCCGGGGCGGGCCCGACCCCCTCGGGCCGCCGGGGCTCTGCAGACATCGCGGCGCTGGGGAGCCCCTGGGGCTGCCGGCGAGGGGGTGCTCGGGGTGCCGGGGCACCCACACCGCCACCCAGCTAGCTCCCCGCTGCGTTCGGTGCCCCGGGCTTTCCTGTCCCCGGGGCCGGGGGGCCGGGGCCGGGGCCGGGGGTGCCCGCCCGGCGGGCGGGGATGCGCCGTGCCCGGCCGGAGCCACGGCTGCGGCTGCGGGGCCGCCCCGGCTCGGTAGCCCAGCGCCGCAGGTTGCATCCGGACAGCACTTGACCAGCTGTTTTGTGCATTTTCTGATTTCGTGCAGAGCAGGGCAGCGGTCATAGAGGTAATCTGTAGATCCGTGGCTTTAAAGGATAAATTGGAGCATTGGATTTGATCCGTATTGCAGTGGATTAGAGCAACCTCTCCCCCCTCCCCTTCTCCTCCCCCCCCCTTTCAATTCACTCCCCCCTCCTCCAGCACCACCTTTTTTCCTCTCATGCAATACCAAAACTGACCCTGCCTGGCAGAGGGACTCTGCTAGGCGAGCGGAGCGGTGCCCACACCGCCGGCACACCGCGGGAGCCGGCTCTCCCCTCCAGCCTCCGCCGCCCCTCCGGGGCATCGCTGCTGCAAGTTCCCCGGAGGCAGGCGCCGGGGCCGAGGTGCCTCCTCCGGGCGCCGGGGAGCGGCCGCTGCCCACGGGCTGCCCCTTTGCCCCGGCCCGGGGCCCGGGGGACGGCGGCGAGGGAGAGCGGCCCCGGGGGCGTTTCCCGGAGCGGCGGGGCCGGGACCCGGCAGGAAATGGAAGGATGAAGTGTGCAGCCGGAGCGGGGATGTTCCTTCTCTCCTTGCTTTCCCCTGCAGGAACGTGATCCGCAATGCTAGTTCTCAGGTTGCTCAATGTTGTCGCTCCAGCCTACTTCTTGTGCATCTCCCTAGTGACCTTCGTCCTTCAGATCTTTCTCTTCATCCCCAGCATGTTCAGAGACCCTTCCACCACCCCACTTTTCTCTCCTGCTCTGCTGCATGGGGCCCTCTTCCTCTTCCTCTCAGCTAATGCCCTGGGCAACTACGTCCTTGTGATCCAGAGCTCCCCCGAGGACTTGGGCAAGGGCTTAAACTTGGGCGAAGGAGCCGAAGTGGTGGCGGACTGGCTGGATGGAAGCAGGTCCCCTGGCTCAGCCTTGCCCAGCACTCACTTCTGTAGACTGTGTGCCAGAGTCACCCAGAGGCATGACCACCACTGTTTCTTCACAGGGAACTGCATCGGGAGCAGGAACATGCGAAACTTCATCATGTTCTGCCTCTACACCTCCCTGGCTTGCCTCGACTCCCTGGTGGCAGGCATGGCTTACATTTCTGCTGCACTCTCCATGTCTTTTGCGAACCCGCTGGCCTTCCTCACTCTTCTGCCTCACTCCATCAGCCAGTTCTTCTCAGGTAAGGACTCCTTCCTTGGAGATGAGGAGCATCTTTCTTCTCCAGGGCTCCTGGGGTGGGGGGGACATGACCTTCCTTGGATAGCTGTGTGTGGGGTATGGTGGTGGGGAAATGGGCAAGAGGGACAATTGGCCGTGTTCAACAAAGCCCTCTTTAGAGGCTAGAAACAGACTTTGCAAAGGTCTTTGCTTCACCTGAAATAGAGGCTGGGACCCACTCCAGGTTACAACCACAGCCCTATTCCTAATGCAGTAGGCTCTGGAAAACACCCCGTAACCAGCTTGTTGGTGATAGAATCAGGCTATCTGTTGTGCAGGGAGTGTGTTGCAATTAGACAGAGGAGAGGGATTTCACTCATTGTACTGCAGGTGAAGGGGGTCCTTTGCCCGTCCTACAGGCAGAGATGCGGGGTCTGTAGCTTCTTGTATCCTACAAGTCTGCAGGTTCCCCATATCCCAGCAGAGATATTCTCATTCTCTTCATCTAGGTCCACTCACCCCCTCCACTGTCACCCACCTCCTGCCTCCCAGCAGCACAAACTTAGTGAGATCTTGCCATCCTTCCAGCACAGGAGAATTGGGGTTCAGGCAACAGCAACCAAGAGAGGAGTTAATGTGACATGATTAGCCACCTCTCTTGTGACCCTAGTCTGGGACACAAGTCCACAGAGAACCAGGGGAAATTCTCTCTGCCCGCTCTTTGCAAGAGCTCCACATCAAAAGCAAATATCTCTTTCTCCTTGTCACCACCCCTTACCCTTCCTTCTGCTTCTCCCGCTTTCCCCTCTCTCCCTGCCTTTCCATAAACTCCACAACCCTTCCCCTTCCCCCTCCTGATTCTGCTCCCATAACTCTTGCTCTGCTCTTCCAGCCTTGCCTCTTCACCTTTCAACATGCCCTCAAACTCTCCAACCTCAACCCTTTCTCTGTCCAAACCCAAGAGCTAGATACAACTTGGTCTCAGAGAAGGGACTATGCAGACAGCCTAGACTGTTACTCTGCCCTGACTGCAGAAAAATGCCATTTCCCCCCCATGCAGCTCATGCCTCACACACTTAGATCAGCTTTCCTTAGAGTAAAATAGGTATCCCATATATTTTAGCTTTGCAGATTCAGCTGAGCTCAGTAAGAAGGGCCCGGAGTCTGTTTTGGCTCGTGCACCATCACCAGAAGTGTTGATTATGATCTGAGCTTGGAGGCTCTGCTGCTGAGGATACAGGAACCAGAGAGGCCCCAGCTTGCTTTTTAGATTCCGGGCTGGGTTTGCAGGGTTGCCATCTGAAAACAAACAAATATCTCTCTACTTGGCAAATTAGCAGATTTGTCATGGTAATCACTGAGAGACAATAAACATGAAATCCTTCCATGACATTTTTATGGAGTCATTTTTCCAAGTAGAAGAATTTTTGTAAATGATGTTGCACGAGCTTCACTAGCATTAAAAACACTGGGAATGATTTTCCCCTGTGCCTAAGCTCTGCTCAGCACAGCAGCCTGGGAGGGGGAGCAGGGATGTGGGAGGAGATTATCAAGGAATTAGTTCTCTCTCTCTGACTCTGAGAGCTCATCTGCACTGAGCTGGGCCCTGGCATATGTTTGAAGAGCCACTGAAGTGCCCCAGCTCTAGTGTCAGCAACTGCAGTGCCAAAGCCAGCATGTGGGCAGTGTTTGAGTGGGACACGATGGGGCTGGGTGCAGGGCTGGGAGCTGGGAGCCAGAACACCCTCGAGAGGCAGCAGCTCCCAGCAGCTCCCACCGCACCTCTGGCTCGGCCGGGGTCAGAACTGCTGCCTCACACAGCAATATATGGGTGCGTGCTGTCTTGGTTGCTTGGGAGGAAGGGCCTACTGGGTTTTGACCAGCACATTTAACTTCCAGTTCAGGAAGGAAAAAACACAGCCTGGAACAGTTACCTGCAAGGGTTGTCCACCCAATATTTTTCAGCTAACATAACTATTACTTAAGGGTTGTTGTAGGAGCCAAACAGAGCATTGCTATGGCAGGGAAAAAACTTTACCTTTCTTCTTCTCCAGCATGCCCCCTGCACTGGAGGAGGAGTAAAGGAGGCTGAAGGGTGAATCTGCTGGTCTTATGTCAACTGAGTGTTTTCTGCTTTCATGCTGGGAAAATTTTCAGTTGGCTCATTCTGCCCAGACTGTGCTTGGGCATGGATTTCAGGATCTGACCCAGAGTCTATAATTTCAGCCTGTGATTCATCTTTTCTGGCATAGATAATGTATGGCAATAAGCTTGAGATCACACCGGGTCAGTTAGAGCAAAAGTGAATCTGAGACTAAAGTGGACTGTGGTGATGAGGGACAAATGAGAGTACTTTTGTAAACACAGGTCAGATTGGATCCACAAAAGAAATTGTAGAAAATGCTTTATGTAGGTAACCTGAAGAAAAGGTTAAAAAAATCATGTATCTGGAAAGCACGGCTCAGAGATGCTTAATATTTGCAAGGGGAAACAAGGGTAATTACTTTCTTGATGGTGAATTTCAGCAGCTCATAGA
Source organism: Theristicus caerulescens (assembly GCA_020745775.1). Classification (NCBI taxonomy): domain Eukaryota; kingdom Metazoa; phylum Chordata; class Aves; order Pelecaniformes; family Threskiornithidae; genus Theristicus; species Theristicus caerulescens. Next base: position 46,787,715 of record CM036564.1, on the reverse strand, counting down.
AATAAAGCTTACAGCCGCCTTGCAAAGGCTCTAAAGCAAATAGCTGTCTTTCTCCATATCCCATCTGAATATCAGCTGTAGGAAAGCACAAATGTCTGTCACACTCTGGTCCAGCAAAAGAGGGGCAGAGAAGCCCATATTTGGCTCTGGGCTTCCTACCTGATAGATTAAGTTATTCCGACAGAATTGGTATGAGGATTTGTCATCGTCCTAAGGGGCTTATTCTTCCCTTGCTGTATTGCATATGAAGCCCACCGAGCTGAATGGGATCTAACGAGAAGGGAAAGATGACATTGCATTTAGGAAGAAAACTGAATGACTCCTGTGCCTTTTTCAAGTGAGGACAGCCTCTGAAAGCTCGAGGCTGTAGTCAGTGTCCTTACAAATCATCCTCAGAGGGGCCTGCTGGCTGAGCCCAAAGCTTGATGTGATCGTCACGGGTCAGCCCCAGTCTTTCACTTACAGCACTGCCAGGTGGAGAAGCCAGGATTCACAGATTGCAAAACCAGATGACACCATCTAATCCGGGCTTCTGTATAACAGAAGCAAGAGATGCTTATCCAGCCACCCTTGTATTGAACTTAAAACCTGAAGCAGCCACGTTTAGGCAGCACATCTCTACTGTCCATGCAATCCCTGCTCCGGCAGGATTGCTCTTGCAGGGCCTTAGAGTGACCAGAGCCTTCACCTGCCCGACTCTGGCTGCCTCATGGACTTCCAGAGGGACAGGAGCATGTGAGAGCTTTTTCATTTTTAAACCTTGCAGGAACCAGTGAGAGGATATTGGCTATTTATACTGACACACATTTAATTTCCTTTGTGTGCCTGTGTGTAAATATGGGTGTTTAATAATATATTGATATACAAAAAATATATGTGTACACACTCATATGCACACACAGAGAGTATTATTTTAATGGGTTTAGATCTGCCTACGCATACTGAAAGGTCACTCAGTGATACCTGCTATTACACTAATATTTTCCAGAAGGAACTCTAAAATCATTGTAGAGGAAAGGGCCCACAGAATATTTTTATTTAAATACATTCAGCATAAAAATATACTACAAAAACTGTTGAATTAGGAGCTTCAGACCTACAAAGTATTTTGAGTATTCTAGCAGCAGTTTTAGAAGAGGAATTTGGATTGCATTTTGGAAAGTTTTCTGTTTCTGCTTCTTGCATTCATATGAGAACTGCCTTTGCCCGATGGTAGGAAAGTCATTACTGATTTATTTTTCTTTTTTAACATATTTTCATAGATATATATATACTGATGAGTGAGAGAGAGATAGAGGGAGGGAGAGAGAAAGATCCCAAATCTTTCTGCCTAGTATTAATACACACAGTAAGGCTTCTGGAAGCATCTACATGCTGTAGGACCCACATCTCTTTTCAAAAGGAACCTAGAAATCTTAGATTCACTGTGATGAGCAGATAGTTCCTTAAATAAATTAACCATTCTTCAAAATAGTGCTGAAGTCTTACAGACATATTTCAGTTTTGGCTGAATTTGCCCCTGTAATCTAGATCCTCACATTAACAGCAAAGGGAGAAGTGTACCGAGACCATTGTCATTTTAGTATTTCCCCAGCGGCATCCGTTGCATCAGACACTACAAAGGAAACAATTTTATATAGTTAGAGCAACCAGTCTGTCTTGCTCCTAACTCCCCACCTGTAGCCAGAGAATATAGGCAGCTCGTTGTTTCTCGGGGCTGGGTGTTACACTGGCATGTGAGGCGTGTCTAAACTCTTTCTTTTATTGTCCTCCCTCCCCCGCCCTCTTGGTCTGCAGGAGCTCTCCTTAGCTCTGAGATGTTTGTCATCCTCATGCTCTACCTCTGGCTTGGGATCGGACTGGCCTGCGCTGGCTTCTGCTGCCACCAGATGCTGCTGATTCTGCGTGGGCAGACGCGGTACCAGGTGCGGAAAGGGATGGTGGTAAGAGCCCGGCCCTGGAGGGAGAACCTGCAAGAGGTCTTTGGCAAGAGGTGGCTGCTAGGACTTCTCATCCCTGTGCTGAACGTGGGAGGTGACTACCGTAGGCAGAAAGAGAAATAAAATCCCCATGTGTGTGTGTGCATCCCATGCACACAACACCTCCCCTGTTCTCTCCTACTGTCTCCTGGATCACTAAAGAGCTGGGCTAATCTCTTGGGATTGCAGCCTCTGTGGGAGGAAAGGACTGGCTATCAAACAGAATAAATTTAGCATATTAACAAGGAGATCACAAACCATGTAGATGAAGAGATACTGCAGCTTACTAGTCACATCATTGCACCTGTGTACGTGGCAACAGTCTTTGAACTAGCCGAAAAATTAGTCAGCTCCTCCTGTGGCTTCTTGCCTGACTCCTCCAGCCCCCAGCCCCATGAGCTACCCTATGTAGTCCCTAATGAACCACAGCAGGAGCTTTCAGAGAGCCTGGGCTGTTGTGGTAGACTGCAAAAATGGTGTCTGTTCCTTGGGAGGGTTTTCCAGGTTGCCTTTTTGGCTCTTACATACTTGAGGTAACTTCACACTACTGAGAAGCCTTTAATGACAGAACTACAATGCAATCAGGCTGCCCTAGGAGCAGGCTATGTACATGGCTAATGCGGCAGGTAAACCTTCTCTCCACAGGCTAGAAAATCAGGAAGAAAACAAAGAGAAATTCAGAATTTCTCATTTCTGTTCTTGATCTGCTCCCTATGCAATGATATGTCAGGACTGTAGCTCTGCTACTTATTTTTAGCAGTCCTTTGCCCAATGACACAGTCCAGGCAAAGCTGCCCTTCTGACAGGGAGCAGCAAGCAGATAAATCATCATCAGATGGAGGCACAAGGAGAGGAAACCGCAGAGGTGAATGAAAAGGCTGGGTTTGAGAAACTGTGTGATGAGGCAGGCTACGTGTGCCTGTGAGAGAGAGAGGGAAGCGTGGACACACAGCGAGCTGTCAGGAGGGTGCCAAGAGCCCCGCTGACGTGTCTGAGCCCCGCTGACATGTCTGAGCCCCAATGCATCACCCTCTCACAGGGGCACCTGCACCATTAGTGCTGTGAAGAGTTCAAAATCCCAGAAGACAGGAATGTTTTCCAGCCAGTCAGGATGCTTCACTTTGCACTAAAACAAACAAAAAAATGTTTACCTCGGACACCCCTGCCACACCATATTTATAGGCTCTCCAGGGCAACTCCCTCTTGCATTGCTGCAGAGGGGTAAATTCATCCATGTTATAACTCCATTAAGGAGGTTAATGGAATTACTACAGGGATTAATCAGCCTAATGTGTCAGTTGTTTTCTAGCTGCAGCAACAGCCCATGAGATCAGTGCTGAGATCCTATGCTAATAGGTGCCTTAAGAAAGGATACCATTACATCTCTACCAGGATCATAGCGCCGGATTCCCCAGCAGCTGCAACAAGAAGCCTGCGTTTCGGCAAACAGCATCAGCTTATGCAGGCTGGATAGGAATCGATTGTTTCTCTTTAATAGGCTGGGGAGTATGCTGACAAGCCGTGAAGAATGTCATTTCTTCCTCAGAAATGCTCTCGGTGCATCCCAGGTAGGGGAATGTACCTGCTTTCATTCTTGCATTTCTCACGAGCCAGAACAGAGGCACTCATTCCTACAGGCTTTGTAACCGTCCTTCACTGCTTCACACTTGTATACACATTTGGATCAATAACAAACAAAGTCTATTGTGAACAGCAGAGTAACCATGAAAATATACTGGAAAAACCCTTAGCTGGATAATTAAAACATGTAGGGTGTATGTCCTTCCACACTGTGTGTGTTCGCATGAATGCACCGCTGTTTCCATGTGTAATACACTGTATTTTCACTAACAGTGAACAATAAAAAGTGTTCTGATTTTTTACATGAGCTGTATTGTGCTTTTTGACAGTTCATTAGCTGTCTCTGTACATTTGTTACAGCATACATACGGACATGTTGAAGGAAAAATTTAGGATTTGTTTATTGGCTCTGCCAATAATTCATCATATGATTTTGGACAAGTCCTTTCACCCTTTCTACTTTATGTAATGACCAATCTAAAAATGCATCTAATAACCAACTTGCAGACCCATTCTAATTTCTATTTATAAATTATATGATCAACGTCAACTGAAAGTTACAGGAAAATTAAGCTGTTATCATCACCCACAAACAGCATCTCGACGTAAATTATTCCTTACTGGTACAATGGCATCAAGGTGAGCAGACAGTCACCTTGTCGCTGGAACCAGAGCCAGCGCCTCGTGCCATACACCTCACCTTGGAAGGATTCCCAGGATTATTCTTATGCCACAGACTGGTTGATCCAGCTTCTTTTTCATATATTTCTAAAGGCAACAGGCTCCCAACATTTCAGCCAGCAGCTTCCTCACGTCAGCAGAAATTATGGTTTGACACCCTCGCCCTCTGCTTTTGGCGTTTGATTGACACTGCGGTCTCGGGCGGCTGGAGGCACTTGGCGCCTGCTGCCATGCTGCCTCAGGCTGTAAGCTCTTTGGGGCTGCATGCTGAGAAGGGCAGAAGCAACTCAGAGTTTCGGTGGGCCACTCTGCAAGGACAGCCCCCACGCAGCACAACAGGATTAGCTGTCTGTGAAGCCTGTTGCCTCTTCACACCAGGGTTGGATCAGGCCTGGCCCCTGTGCCAGGGTCACAGCTGTCTTGCCCCACCGCGAAGCCTTGGGTCTTGCTGAAGCACAGAAAGATCCCAGTTTGAGTAACTGCAGCACAGTTCCCCACAACTATTCTTTCTGTCAGACACTTGTGCTCCTGGCTGTAAAACGCTGCATCGCCATTTTATGCAGCTAAACGGTTCCTTTGCAGCAGACTACTGGATTTCAGCAGTAGTGGTGGGACTTTCAGATGTATGCAGCCTTTACAGTTATGATCCTCTGGGATGAAAAGAACTATAAAAATGTAACATTAGACTGACCCTATATATTGGCTTATTTCTCTGCTCATTCCCAAGTTTGTGGATTGCCCTGTTTGGGGTAGAGTAGTGGTTCTGCAGGAACAGTTAAGAGTAGCTCTTTAAATACCCAGCTGCCCTGACATCCCTTCCTTGTCATGCCTGTGCATCCACTTATAGAAATCCTTGGCAAGAAAATGTAACAGGGCTCAACAACTGTGAAGAGAACCTTTGCTCTTAGCTATGATTTAGTAAATGAAGGCCGAGCTCAATGGCAATGTCACAAATTCTAAATCTGTTCAATGGCTCTAAAGTTTTATAAGGATAAATAATAAAAGCTTCTCATTTTCTGTGCTTAGAGAGCCATTACTTACTATTTGCATTTTATTAAGCAGCAGCTGCAATAGCAAATATATTTTGGAACATGATTTCTTGTGACAATGTCTAAATACTTAAAAAGGTTTTAAAAATAAAGCCCTTAGGGCTCCTCTGGCTTTGGAAAATCAGATGAGCATCATTTCTTCTCTGATAATGCTAGTAGCTGAAGTAAAAGCTCCCTGTTGCTTAAGACCTTGCACAGAAACCACAGACTTTTGCTTAATGGCTTGTCTATTTTAAGTGTGGCTACCTGAAAAAATGGTGCCATCTCTAATGTCTCAGAAGTCTTTGCAATGACAGTATAGAGCAAATTAGGGGATGCAACTGTGAAGTAAACAGGAAGAAGTCTGTTCTTATGGATAGTAAGAATCTCATATAAAATAAGAAGTAGATGGATTTCCTCTTCATACTACACTATTGGGCAGCCCTCAAGGCCTGCATGCAAAAGGTTCTCACTGAATATCCTCAGAGGATATAGAGTTAAAACATGAAGAGTCTCAAGTAATAAGGCACAGGGAACATATGAGAAAAGGTGATGTGAAATAGCATTTATCTTGTTTAAGAAATAGCCAACTCAAGGGAGATGATCACAGTCTAAAAATACTTGCAAGGGGACAGAATAAATGAATGAGGAGACTCATTAACTGTAAGGAGATAGCTGCAGGAGGACAGGCAGTCCTGGACCGAGAGAAAGAAAAGCCGAGGTCAGAGCTTAGGGCGCCTATCTTTAAAACAGTCAGAAGAGAGCAATCACAGCAAGTGGCCCAAGTGAGAGTAGAAGTGATTTGACATTTGTGGGGATGATGCACTGAGAGCCATCAGGTGGCAGGAGGTATGACAACAGAATTCATGTTATCTTCATTGATTGTTGACTGAATGGACACAAAGAAAGCCCAGACTGAGAAAACTCATTGCTAATCACTTTCTGCACAATAAACCTCAAAGCCCCAGCAAAGCCAAAAGGGTTTTTCTCTCTTGCACAGCAAATGATGTTACAAGCAGGAGTTGCATGGCTGGAAGTCATAAGTAGCAACAGCAGAGCCTATATAGTTCTCTTTGAGTTATTTAAAGACCAGCCAGAACTATCATAGTTGGAGTAAAGCAATGACCTACTTGTTCAATATAAATAAATAAAGGGAGAAGAAATTTAAAGCATACGTGGAGTCTCTGTGCCCTGCTAGATGATATTTAAATCCATGGAAACACAATGTCAGACAACTTACATTAACAAAAAGTAAGATGTTCTCTAAGAACTACATGCCCACATGTGGGTTCTCTACTTTTCCAGCTCTTTTCCAGAAAGTCAGGGGAATAAAGAGACCTTGGAGATTACACCAAAAGTCAGCAAATATGGACCAATTAGTGCTTCAGTCCTCTTACGGAGCCGTCCAGCCAGCAGCCTTGTCTTCATTACACCAAAGAGGTTTTAGCATTAGTTGTCCTACTGAATCTAACTGGCAAGTGATGTCAGAGCTCAGGCAGGCCAGTCCCATGTCCTTTAAGGCTTTTGGAGCCAGCATCTTCTAGTCTCCCTAGATGTTTACACATAAAAAATGCAAGTTCTCAAGTACTAGTGTCACACACTGTTTGCACAGCACCTCATTTAACATGTTGGCAGACACCTTAATAGTAGTTCCAGAATTGCTATCAATTAAAAATAAATGGAGCATGTTCATCAGTTTACTTTAAAAGAGGCAAAGCGGTGGATGGCAATAGCAAGCTCTGCATGTGAAAGAGAAGGCTCACCTTGTGATCAATGGGGATGGGAAAGTTTCATTTGTCTGCTACTGATTTTCTAAACACTGCTGTTAATCTACCTTGATCTTGAATAGTTACCAACTTGGGTTTCTGTGATTACTGTATATCCACCAGCTTAGGGCAATGCACAGCCTCTGACACGTTTCAGCTGTTTTGCTCAGTCTATCTTTACCACAAGTCATTCCCAGATTCACCTTATTATCATGCCTGACTGGAAAATTTCTATTGGATGTCAGGTCAGTCTTTCAGCTGCTTTTGTTGGATAAGAAGAGGTGAAGACATGAACCTATTGTTTTGGGTTTGCGAGGCAAGGTTTTGGTAGAGGGGGCAGCTACCAGTGTGGCTTCTGTGAGAAGCTGATAGAAGCTTCCCCTATGTCTGATAGAGCCAATGCCAGCTGGCTCCAGACGGACCCACCACTGGCCAAGGCCGAGCCCATCAGCAACAGTGGTAGCGCCTCTGGGATAACGTATTTAAGAAGGGGGAAAAGTTGCTGTGCAACAGCAACTGCAGCCAGAGAGAGGAGTGAGAATATGTGAGAGGAACAACTCTGCAGACACCAAGGGCAGTGAAGAAGGAGAGGGAGGAGGTGCTCCAGGCACCGGAGCAGAAATTCCCCTGCAGCCCGTGGTGAAGACCATGGTGAGGCAGGCTGTCCCCCTACAGCCCATGGAGGTTAATAGTGGAGCAGAGATCCACCTGCAGCCCATGGAGGACCACATGCCGGAGCAGGTGGGTGCCCGAAGGAGGCTGTGACCCCGTGGGAAGCCTGCGCTGGAGCAGGCTCCTGGCAGGACCTGTGGAGAAAGGAGCCCACACTGGAGCAGGTTTGCTGGCAGGGCTTGTGACCCTGTGGGGGACCCACAACTGCTTGAGACCATAGATAAGCTTTATGGTCAGTGGCAGAAAAACAAGGGACAGATCCAGCATCATCAGCCAGGACTCCTAATGGTTTATGATTGCTGGAAGGAAATTGTGGACCAGTACAACATAAGCAATCTTTGCAGGTCTAAACATGAACTGCCAAAGTCAAGCAGGTTCAGAAAGTCCAGATGCTATGAAAGCTGCTTGGAGAAAAACTTCAAAATAGTGTTACCTAAAGAAGAAAGTGTTTCGCTAGATAAGAACTTCCAAGCAATCAATCCTAAGATAAATGTTTAGAGCAATGGAAGTTCCTTCAGGACTTAGAGAACCTGTCCCCCTACTGACGACTTTCAAGTGTCAGTTCTTTATTAATCTTCACTAAATTTTATATTCAAGGCTGTCACTAGATGTTTGCCCAAAACATCCAGTGCTAAATTAAATAAGAGTGGCTTATACACTACTGAAGACCACCATAAGTCCTCCCAGTAGCACGTATTGATAGTATGACTTTCTTCTCCAGGGAACACCTGTAACACTCAGTGAGATGGATTTGTCTGAGAAATCTTTGATTAATCAAGCAGTTTATTACACTAAACAAAACGTGATTGAGATTTTGAAGGTGTTATAGTCAAGGCAAGGAATTTTTCTTTTTCTCTTCAAGCCACAGTATAGGGTACAAAAAAGTCTTTTGGACCCATCTATCCATGTCTCTAAACTAGTATGCACCAGGCTGCAATTTTATGAGTGCTTTAGCTGTCTTCCCATATACTTACATTGCCAATAACCATCCAAGGAAATAAGCCAATTTGTACATATGAAGCCATGAAAGAAGGCACAAGGAAAGAAAGGGACTGCCTGCAGAAAGCAAAAGGTGGCAACAAAGTTCTACTAAGCTAGCAGCCATATAGCTCATGGAGATCTAAAACCTCTTTTAAAGCCTCTGGAAATAAAGCTCCAAACAACTCATAATATTTTTCATGCCAGGAGGAAAGCTGAAATTTCAAATCAAACTATAAGACCCTATATGAACTATAGGGTCTTATGAACTATATGAATTCAGCCCACCGCCACTTCAGATCACTCCATTGCTTCAGGGTAGCCAGGTGTTTCAGAAATTTGTCTATATAATCAATGCAGCTGGCAGGCACAGTCAGCCTGGGCAGAGCCAATGTCCTGCAGCAAGAGATGCCATCAGCTCAGAAAGAAGTGTTACTGTCCAGGATGTCAACAGCACAGTAAAAACCCCTAGCTCAGGCAAGGATCTTCCATGTAACGCAGAAGCTTTCTATCAGATCCAGGTTTGGGGTAGAAAAAACTCTGTAGTCAGGCTGGAGGCAAACACCACATCTCTCCCCTTGACAATCTCTTTTTGGCTGTGTGTACTGACTACCCCTTATGAACTAATTTGGCCAAAACTTGTCCACCGTCATCCAACCAGCTATTAGCATTTTCTGGGAAAGGATGAATTTCAGGGGGAGCTCATTTGGACATGTATTATGTTCATGGGAAAAGAGTAGGAAAGTGTGAAATATGTGAAGGAGTGTGTCAACCCAGCCTACAAATTATAGCATGATGGACAAACTCAATACGAGCCTGCAGAATAAGATGGCAGCATTTCAGGCTGCATATGAAGATGAACTTGAAGCAAAAAAAAAAAATACAATAAACCTTTTCCATGGTGCTTTGATGCAATAAAGACACAGAATATTATATTCAGCTTTGCCTTCATTAGTCAAACCAGATGGAGTTCACAGAAAAGCCATAAATGATTAAGAAGCTGAGAAATGGATTTGTAAGAGGAAAAAAAGGTTATATTTGCCTAGCTTGGGTAACTACAGCCAAAGTGGGTGTGAGGAAAATGTGGCAACTATCCATGTATTTTGGAGAGTGGGAGAAATAATTCTTGTTGGATAAACAAGTGCCAACTAGAAATAGAGTTCAATTTAAGAAAAGGAAATGACATGTTAACATTTCAGGAAATACTTGCAAACAGCAGTTCTTCCACTGTCAGCCTTTAGAATAAACTTAGGTTGGAGAAGCTGAAATCTTCACATCTAGGGAGTTACAGAACTGAACAGGGTAAAGCACAGTGAATGGGGAACTGCCTGCTGTTGCTGGAAAACAGTGGCAAAAAATAAACCAGAGAAGCTTCCACTTTTTACCTAGACAGTTGCTCAAGTTTAAGCCAAGAGGAGCTAGATACTGATCATACCTGGGATTTGTTTATATTATATTATGACCCTTTCCTATTCTACATTGCACTTCTTGCCATCTCAGCTGGGTTCAAAATATTTATTAGTACCAGTGCTTTATTCAGTAGAAGTAACACGAAATACAAATAGTTGTGCAAATAAAGTAATTATGTATAGGTGATATGTGTTGAAAGAAGCACAAAACAGTGTTTTGGTCTTCTCTTTATAAGCATGGGATTAGAGGATGTGATTCCCACATGGCTTCTGTTTGTAAATGCTACAGCAATGATTGACAGATGGCAGAGAACTTCACAATTTTATATCCCTAAAGTAGTTTTCTGTTCAATGATGAGTTATGATGATATTTCTCAGCATTTCAATAGGACTAAGAGATACTCAAACTGCTTATGTTTTTACCCTCTCATACATTCAAGTACCACCAGAATGACCACTCTCTGTGTACGTAAACTGAAGAAAACATTACTATATTTCTATTTGATCTTTTTTTAACCTTGAAATGAAGAGTTAGGTATGTTAACTTCCCATAACACAACTTTCAGATGATGAGAAACATTGCCAATTAAGAACTTCTGGAAATGTCAGGACCCTTAAATAGAGCAGCTACATAAATACATGCAAACTGAGATGTCATAATAGATTTAAGATCACCTTTGAGTTCTGACATCCTTTTAAGATGTTGTTTCTTTTTCTTCTTTACTCTTGCTCCATCTCCCTCTCCTTCAAAATCTAATACAGGGAAACATTTTTGATAAAACATAGCAGGTCATATAGAAAAGATTTACATGGAAGAACTGGGAGACCTTCACAGTACCTGGGAAATACCAAAGAGGAGAAAGTAGACATTTCATTAGCTCAGCTATTATTATTTATGAATCAGCTAGAATGACCTTTTATACTCGTTTGATAAAATTTACTTAATGAAACCCCAGTGGAAATGTAACCAATACATAATTTAAATTTCCAGCAAAAGCCTAAAATTAAGGTTTACATTTAAGTCAAAGTGTTAAGAGGCTCTACAGATCTTCACTCCCCATAGGAAGTCCCTGAGGCATTAGAAGCATTACTCTGGTGGTCAGAAGTCTCCAGCACTACATCAGAGAAAGTAATCCTCTTGCAGTTAACTAGCCAAGTGTCAGGTTTTTTAACAAATGTGAATTTTGAGAGCAATGCTCAATCACTTGGGTTATATAGATGCACAAATAGCAAGACTGTGAGCCTAAAGTTTCTTCAAGGCATACAAAAATTCCCTTCATTAATGCACTACTACAGATTACAGGCCATCTGAGAGAATTGTAAATCTTTACTCTGTCTTGAAAGTCAGTCCTTATAAATTCTATGTCCTGATCTTTTTCACCTTGGGCTTTGACAAATCCTAGTGTCTCTCCAACACAATTGTGCAAACTATGTAAACACACATAAGCAAGCAGGACAGAAGCTCCATGGATGAAGAGACAATAATGAAAATACTCAGTCCTACTAGTTGCAGAGCACTGTAGCTCAGTCTGGGAAAAAAGATTTGAGCATATTCTTAGCTTCAGGCACATTCTTAGCTTCAAGCATAGACGTAGTCCCACAACTACAGCTGCACTACTCACACCCTTCATTTTACTCATGTGTTTCTCAGTTCTGTTGGTTAGGCTGCAGTACTCAATGTCTTCCAGGACTGCATTGAGAGTATTTTTCTGATTTCAAATATTCTAACTTTTTAGATACGAAAATGTAACATCTGATAAGCCTCCAGGCTTTTGACCCCAGTTTCACACGTTGCATTACTACAGTTACATGAACAGGTTTACATGCTGGGGAGGCAAATGACATGCATGGGCATAAATTAATACATGAGTGGGGCAAGACAGACGTCTGCTTACACCACAAAGGGTTTCCTTTGTGTCTGCAACACAGCCAGCTAACACCCTCTCCATTCCCCTAGCCTTATCAACTTTGAGATATTTACAAAAATTTCTCTGGGTAGGCATAGAAGTAGAGATTTTAGTCCCCTATATTCCTTCCTTTCTGTTTTCCAAACCATAAAGAACCAGCCTCTGTGCTCACTTGCGGAATTACATTAGGGGAAATTAACCCAGTGAGTATATAGTTTAATTTATTAACATGAAACAAAATGTAGGTTAGTATAACCACATAGACACTCAGCCTTTAGAAAATTCAGCACCAGAACCATGACAGCCCACAGCCATGACTTGTAATAAATACCAATATTGCAATTCTTATACAAGCAGCTTAAAGTACTTTATAATAGGGAACAAGTATTGCTTTTCTCATTTTACAGCTGAGAAGATCAAAGTGCCTTCTCCAAGGTGAGACAAGGAACAGAGCCTGGGGCCATCTCAATTCCAACCATATGTTATTGTTTGAATTATTTCATGCAGCAGTAGTGATGTCGGTGCCAAGTGCTTTCGACCTGGGTGCAGTTTGCAGGATTAAAGCCATGAACTTAAGCCTACAGCATACTCTTTGGCTGGAGGAAAGAGGAGGGGAGAAGAGCAAGCACTCAATGAAAGCAGCAAGTGAGTTCTTCTCCACCATCAAGATACATTTCAGCTTATACATCTAGATCAAATGGGAAAAAATAATCTTTGTGGTTAAAAATACAGTGTTCAGATTTTTAAAAAACAAATCTGGAAAACAGGCTTAGGACACTGTGTGTAGATGGCTACCTTAAAATCTGTTTTCACGCATCTGTGAGAAAAATCCTTCATAACATTGCCGTTCAGTATTCTTTTCCTTTCTGCCTTTGTTCTCCTTCTTAACTAACAGCTGCCACCTACTTATGGCATTAATTTTGTGGAATTTACTTCATCTTTTTCCACTTTCTTTCCCTCAAATTGCTGAGATTTTAGGTGTCAGCCATATGGCGACCAGTTCCTCACTCCAAGTTCTCTTATTTTATCTTCTACCTGATGTGACTGTTTAGACTGTAGAAAAGGAATGGAAAATTACAGTGCATTGAGAACAGTGTATGGTTTAAAACAAACATTTTGTCATGCCAAGGAAATAATGAACATCAACAGCAATCACTAAAACAAGATTGAGAGCTGATATTACACATCATAAATATCACATCTACATCAAGATCTTTCTTGAGTTAATAAGAAAGAGACCAGGGCAAATCTCAAAAAAAGGAAAAAGTCCAAAAGCATATGTTAGACATGTCAGTGCTAATGGTACTTGTTGGACATCAAGTGTGAACATAATTGCCAATATCAATTTCATGCCGTTATGTTTGCTTAGCTTCTGACCTGAAGCTTGGGGGCCATTGAAATGTATGAGAAGAGTCCAAGAAGAACTGAGTGCTGCTATATTTGTTCTTATCCCAAACAGAAGAAAATTCAGGCAAAGAGAGACTTCTTTTTAGTCACAGTTATATCTTTAAGGGACCTAAAATGGAAGCTGTAGCCCATTTACTGAAAAATGATGTGCCGAGAACTGATCTTGCATCAGAACAGGGTGTGATAAAGAACTTACGAAAGCATGCCCAAAGTTAAGCTAAGCTGTGGAGAACAATGGGGTGTTTTCCTCCCTTCCCCATCCTAATGTGAGATGCAGGCAGCGGCCTGTTACTGTTACTGTTATTGGCATTATTTTCTAAGAGGTAACAGTGAATCTTTGCAGGGCTACTGAGCACTTGGTCGGTACTGAACCAACCATCAGAACAGTGAGATGCATGTGGGTACTCCTCTAAGGTGTTCACCCGTGGTTAAACAGATGTTATAATGACGTGGAATAGGAGAAGTGATATCGGGGAGTAATCTCGACCCTAGGAATTCAGGATTTTTATTTTATTGGCATTCATCTGATAAACTCACTGATAAACTAACCCCTTTTACATCAGATGATAGCTGTAGTGTCTCAGACTGGTAGGTGTTCAGGTGCTGGAGAAGCAGTGGAATTTGAAAAAAAGCAAGCCTTAGAAAATGCAATAATACTTCCCATAACTTCGCTGGCTCCAGGATCAGACAGAGGCAATGCATCATTCTGCTTCGCCTAACATCAGTTTTAAGTTTGGCTGTGGAAAAAATGAAAGGGGTAACAATTCTAACGTGCAGGCAAGCTTTATCTTTGCATCCTAGCCTGTCAAAGAAATAGACCCTTTGTCTTTGGCCATGAGGCACATGTCCAGACTGCCCAGCTTGATTTTGAACTGCTAGAAACTAGTCAGGGCCACTGGTGTATCTGTGCACCAATATCTCACTCTGAACCACGTTGCCACAGTCTCTAGCAAACACTGCCACTGCAGACCACAAGCACTACAGCGACAGACCCTCAGTGCAGTTCACCGCTCTGCTCTGTTCCAGTTTGGGCTGGCTGAAGCTCCCATTATACATCTGGAGGCGTTTCAGTATTCAGATGAGAATCTTCAAGCTCTGACTTGCCTTCCTTGCACAATTAGTGTGGAAACAAATGTTTCAGAATTCTTTCTGGCCATTTCTCACACAATTGATGTCAGCAACTCACTTTCAGAGTGTTCTCAGAAAGCATTATTGTGTAAGCTTGCTGCAAGCATGGTCAGCAATAGGATGTTGAACAGTGAGAGCCAATTTCACTTTGATGAAGACTATCCTATTCTGACTTCCGAGCACGTTTGGACATGTTGTATAGCATTATCATTTGCATGGGGGACAATACTTAGCAAGAACACAAAACAATAGGCATTGTTAACCTTCACTCTGGGTAAAACAGCTTTCCTACTGTCTAGTCGTATTTCACACTTTCCACACTAAACACTGCTCATCTCACAAACAGTCATTGCATTGAACTCTGCCTCTGGCAAATGTCGAACAAGGCCTAGCTGGCAAAGCAATGTTTTGTACCAAACAAAACCCTTAATATTTTTTTTTAATTAGCATTTTTAGGGATATGGTGAAAAAATGGTATTTGTACTAACGAATTTTCTCAGGAGATTTTGTTTCATCCTCAGTTACTCAGGAGCTCTCTATTAGTCTCCTCCATCGCAGATGATTGAGCAGTTTTGGCTGTCTATGCGGACTTCTGCTTCTTCAGCATGAGGTGTTGGAACCACTGACCAAAGTTGGGGTCCTGTTTCCTGTACAGGCAACCCAAAACAATCTGGGAGAAGGGGATGAGAGTAAAGGGAAATAACATCTTCCCCCACCTCCACAGTCCAGATTATTTCCATAGCTTGAGATTCACTGAAAAATGAATGCTATGACTAATGCCACAAAACACTAAGCTTCCAGCCAAAATACATTTTCATTTCCAATAAAAACACGGGAGTTTTCCATTGAAAACACATAAATTTTTCAAGCAGTCTTATCTATTAAAAAACAGTAAGGATTGGTTTTCTGACTGTTATTGGATTTCTTACTTCTGGTAAATATAAGTGGCCTAAAAAACCCCTTACTACTGCTATGGAAAAAAGGTAAGATTGCCTAAGTGGGCACGGTAAGAGGCATTCCAGTTCCATTAAACTAACTCAATTAATTTAATCGCAGTAAGAACGAAAAGAAAACAATGAAGTTGTTGATGAAACTCCCCTTTTGGCCCTGAAGAGCCCACTTCCTCCATTTCTTAAAATGTACGAGATGCAGAAGAAATCTTTATGCTGGCAGCGCTCCATTTCAAGATGGAAATTATATTGCTGCAGTGCAGAATGGCAAAAGCATTTCACAAAAATTTCTGTTGAGCAATTAGGAAAAAGCCAGATGTATTCCTCTCATATCATGACAGCAGCTTGATTTCCACTTCAAAAAGTAATTCAGGACATTTTAAACAATGGTTATTAAACATTTTAAAGTCAGCAAGTCTGAATAAGTTGTGATTGAAATTTAACAGGAGCTAACCAAGAAGCTCTCTGGACCAACAATACTATTCCAATGAATTTCAGACCCCTAGGAAAGATTTCAGAGGACTGAGGGGATGGAAGAACTAATACAGCATGAGCTTTTCAGGGGGTAGGTAGACCGATCTGAATGAATAGGCTGGACAACTGAGAGAAAATAATGGAATAATCTGTAACTTTTGATTAATCGAGGACATAGAAAGCAAAACCAATTCAAATTAATGAAGCTTATAAGAAATAGAGCTGGTCTAATAAAACTGACTCCTTATTTTGATGAACTAGAATTAAAAATTAGTTGAGGACAAAGCCAACATGGATATACTTATACTTCTGATGGGCATTTAACAGTGTGCCACATGACACAGACTGAAGCCAGAATTATACAAAATTAACCGGATGGTGTGAAACGCATTACAACTATGGTTTCTGAATTGTATACAGAGATCTATTAAATACTATCTTCTACTCTCATTTTGAAAATTGTATAAAATTGGTTTTAACTGTAACATTATTTAATATTATTTGTAATAATTGGAATACAACATAAAACTACCTTTAAAATCTAAAGGTGAAAAAGTTTCGAGGGAGAGAAGCAGAGGTAACTAATGAATGCAATTGGTCACTTATTAAAAACAGGTTTTTTTTGCTTTCTGGCTGCAAACTGCCTTCTAAGGAGTGTGGAAACATACTTAAAGGACAGGCGTTCAACAACCGCAGAAGCAACAGGTCCAAGGATGATTTAGACTTCCAATTTGATGCCATGGCCAAGGCTGCTATAAAAATGAGGCAGAGTACCAGTGGGGAGGGTTGATACTGTACAACTCTTTTAGCAATCCTGTTTTGCTATTAATGTTAGTGTTCCAATTAAAAATGCATTTAAATAATTTTAAAGGATCCAAAGGAGAGCGCCACAGATGAATAAAGGATTCAAAAGACACGAGAGCTTAATCAGTTACTTTAAGAAAGAAAGCTGAAGAATGACTTGTTCAGTTTGTAAATGCCTACAGTGAAAACAGAAATGTCACAGCATGCACTTCAGTTTAGCAGACAAAAGGCAAAAGATCTGACAGCTGGATACTGAAAGACGACAAATTCAGGCTCAATATAAGAGGAAGATTTTTAACAGTAAGTAATTACGTTTTGAACAATTTGGGTGGATTCTTCATCGCCAGGGGCTTTCAAATCAAAGCAGAATGCTTCCTCTAAAAACAACACTTTAGTTCAAACAAGAATTTGAAGAAGTCTTGGAAACTGTGCTCTACAAGAGAGCAGACTGAACACACGGTGTTTCCTTCTGCCTTCTGAATCAGATTACACTGGAACTGTTAAGTTTGTCTTGTGGACATACCTCAAAGGAAGTACAGATTTAAAAAGGGAAGAAAAGTCCCATGCACGTTGGACGCTCTGGACCATGTGATACAGTTGGGGGCTATATGGCTGCATTGCACGGCAGCCTGAAAGGAAGCATCACCTAGACAGAGCAAGAGTGTAACGTTGTGTAGGTAGGGACCCTGCATTTCTGTCCCAGGAATTACGAGAACGAAAGCACTAACAGCAAGCTATGTTCAACCCAGTGGATGCCAGAAATTTTGCATGCCAGAAGATTCCTCAGCCCAAACCTGAGGGGGGTACTGCTCCTTTCAGACTGTTTGTGTGTCATGACAAAGAAAAACAAGACAGATGTAGTGCACCTGAAAGAAGCAATTCACCATTTTGGCCTCACTGAAACAAAGGTGAGCAGGCCTGACATCCTGCAAATAGTCTTCACATGTAAAGAAAAAGCTAGCCAGAGGAGATACAGACCTGAAAATTTCCTGCTTGAATTGTATCCATACCTTTTACAAATACAAAATTTGCAAACACTGAGTTCCCAGTCTTAGTGAATAAAACTACTTCAAATGATGGCATTCCTTTTTGGATGTAAAGTGATGAGACTCAAGTTATTGCCTTGTCTGGTGCCAAGTAAGAACTTTAAACAGAACCTCTTGTACCTTAGAACAGGATCTCATGCCACAAGGCTGCTGGATGTTCTGGGAATGATTGCCCAGTTCTCACTGCAAGAGTCATCTTTGAACAAAGAAAAGACCATGTAAATATGGCCACATTTTGAAAAATGCATTTTACTGAAAAGCTGGTATACAGATTTAGTTGAAGAATGTTCTTCAAGAAAGAGAGTAAAATCTTTCACTCAAGTAATTCTTTCAGTAGTCAAGATCCTCACTTCACAATTCAGAGCTCCTGCATACCCGGCTGACAGGATTAAGATACAGCGTAGGAGTTCACCCTGCACAGACTGTGAGCATAATGTACAGTCATCACATGGAGATAACAGTTCAGAGATGGAAAAATGCTTCCAGGTTGTTCATGACAGATCTATGGCAATGGTCACCCACTACAGTATATTTTTAGTGTTCTGTACAGCCCACTTTTACTCATGCTCCTCCCAGAGACCCTTTAATTCATGCACACTCTTAAAGCTCACATGACTCTCTTCAGAGAGGTACATCATAGTATCACTTTTGGATCTGCACTTTCCCACATGGGCAACATGCTGTTGTGGAGCTGTATGTAAAGCATGCTTTGGAACAAAGGATTCTGCAGTTTAACAGCAATAAAATAACCCACAAACTTTTCAAGTATATACTTTATTTCATTCATATTTCACAGTCTGTTTCTGTAAAGTTTTAGCAAAAAGGTCATGTTCTATAACAGAGTTCTTAGGCTACTGTATTCGGAGCTGGCAACAGACTTCAGAAGTACAGAAAATGTTTACATTCCAACTAGAGCAGTTGAATTTCAAAAATACATAGTAAAAGTAATAAAAAATACCAACATTTATTAAAACTTAATAGAAAACCAGCAGTCTGTCTGATCCATCAAGCTACCCCGCCTGCTAGTTGTCAGCAGCAACTGAAGCCCCAGCAGGCCATCTGATTGACTTTTTAGACTGGGACAGCTGTCTTCAGCTAACTTGTTAATGCAAAGTCTTGCTGCTTCAAAGGCCAAAAAAATATTTAAGTTCATTGCTTATGGTTTCCAATCAGAGAGACGAATATTTCTGTTCAAATCTACTGGACCACTTCCAGATCCTGCCCAGAATCAGGACCTATTCTGGTCCTGATGTAGTCAACTAATTTTCTCAACACAGTTCCAAGCTAACCTCTTCTATTAAATTGCAGCCAAGAAAAAAAAGGCCTTATTGTTTAAAGGTTTATCAGGGCTTCTAGGAGTAAAGGCAGCTAAGAGAAACTGAGCAGAATGGTACTTGATGATGTAGCGATCATTAGGGGCCTTCAACATCCTTTTTTATAGATGTTGCATCAAGATTTGCAGTTATCTAGGGATATGTTTCCTAAGAGGCCCCAGATTTACATAGAATAGTTTCAGAGTGGATTTTTCTAGTTCAGCAAATACTATTTAAGTTTGGACTGATGCCCAGTAGGAGATTTCTAACCAGCTGCTGGACTTTATTCACAGATTTATTGAATATATATTTATACAAATTACACCAGTTGAAAGGCTCATCAGCTTTAAGTACACCCACTTCAGCCCATCCTCAGTGCTGTCAGAGAAAAAAAAAATACATGTGGTACTGTGTGGACTATGAGATATTTCTACCAGCGAGAGTCTCCCTAAGTCAGAGAATATTACCCTGCAAGGCCAGTTTTTCCTTCCTTTTACTCTGTCAGAGCAGTGGAAATAGGATGGAGAAGAGGTCACCGGTAGACTCATTTTTTCTTCTCTCAAACAGCTAGGATTGGACTTCTTTTTCTTCTTACTTTCTTTCATCTCTAGGTAGCCTGAGTTCATCATCTTGTTTTCTAGGACAATCACTTCCTAAAAATACATATATTCTGAACTTCAAATTCTCCTCTCTATTTGATGGGTAGAATAGGAATTCTAGGAAAACTAGGAAAGATATCCTATGCATTTTCTCACACCTCACCTCTAGGCCTATTAAAGGTATCAGATCAATGGAACTGCCTCCTCTCCTTCCTGTAAGAAGCTCAGAAGAAACAAGCTTATATTTTGGGACTCTTAGCCACAAATGGCCTAAGGTACCATCACATCTATCCTGCCAAATGTCATTCAGTGCAGATATCACAACTGATTCCAAAAGAGCTAGATCAGACATGTCCTCCATTATTACACTGTACTACGCTGCCTTCCTGCCTTCTGGGTTTGCTGGCTGAGTTTCGATATTGCTGTGCTGCAAGTTATGAGACATCCTAGTATGCACAATTATAGCAGGTATATTTAAAAAAATACATGACAGAACATAGTCTATGAACACTTTTCTTGTAATCAATTCCCACGTACTGCACTAGTCTTCAGCAGGTGGGCAGGATACCATGAAAGGCGTGGCTATTAGTTTGCTACAGCTCCACTAGGGTGAATCCTGCCATGAAATTTCTCTCTAGGCCTATGGCTAGTACAAATATATGTGAGGCATGTACGGCGTTTCTTTCCATCAGTCTAAAAAGGGGGAAACCCCTTACAAGAGGGAAGCCCCTTACAATTTCCCTAATGCACATATTTGAGGAAGACTACAAAAGCATTCTCCACAGTCTTCTGCAATATTGATTCCCAGAGGTATCAGAAAATGAAAAGGTATAGTCACAAATTAGCAAGACATCCACTCTACTTTCAAGTTTCTTTTTTTAAGAATCTGAAATAGACAATAGAAGTGATCAAAGCATCAAAATACCCAGTCACCTAGACTGCACAATTTTTTTGAAAACATTGTCATACAGAAAGGAACATAGCATAAACAATCCAGATTCCTTACAGTTCTTAAGACAAAGCCATTCTTAGTTCTTTACACAGACTGCCTCTGAAAAAAAAAAACCCTTCAGATTGGAGGGAGTGACATAGTTAAGTGTCTAGATAAACTGAAATGAAATAAATGTCTGTAGAACTGCCTTTGTAGCATGACTACTGTGGATCTCTACTAGTAAGACCTATTATCTTATGCACACAGTGGTGTTAGTTATATCTCAAGGCAAGCAGGCTAGGAATGTTATAAATTTATGTGGAGGAAAACTGTTTTGTGGGTTTTTTTTGTTGTTTCTGTTTTTTTTAAGTTCAAACTCAGGCAGATAAAATTTTTAGGGAGATTATCCAAGCTGACATCTCCCCCCCCCCCAGTACAGTCATCTGATTTCTCTAAATAACAAAGAGAGGGAAAGGTGATGGGAGAAGGACTTGTTTCACCACAGGCCATTATGCTCCTTTTCCTTTCACCTCTCTCTCTTTTTTTTTTTTTATACTTAGCAATCTGATTTCACAGAAAAAAAAGGAGTATAGGCTCATAAACTAAAGATATACATATCAAATAATATGCATCTAGTCTTGCCAAATTAATCCTGGTGAATGAATATCTTCCTTGTACTGTTTTAAAAAAAAAAGTCATTGCAGTCTTTAATAACAATGTTTAATCTGTTAGCTACCAAGAAAATCCAAAGCCACTTGCCTTGTACACTTGTTAGCCATTAATAAATAGGGCTTTGGAACAAACACTTACAGTGCAAGCCTTGTGATTTTCACTCACTCAACCATACAGATCAAAATCAAAAGTATACTAATCAAAACACATCATTTCACTTGGGTCCTAAGACACTCGTCACTGACCAAAGACTGCAATGAATACAGAATGCTGCTTCAGCACACGCAGATCTTCACTAATTCAAATGCATGAAAACCCCAAAGCAAGACTCTCTGCTACAACAAAGGACAGCAACAGCCTAAAGACACCACCCCACCAACATAAGTTTCCTCTCCTCACACCAACTCCCTTCATCTACTTGCAGCTGATGATGGCTCAATATTGGGGCCTGTTCTGCTGTTCCATTCTCAGAACTGACTGAGATGGGCATAGGAAGATGCTTGCTTGCAGAATACTGCCAATGACCATCTTTTCACTGCAAGAATGGGAACATGCCAGCAGAGCACACCCAAACTTCTCAAGTCCAAGGAAGTACACAGAGTTAGCATGGAGTTCAAGCTCACACTGAAGTAGTAAGTACCCATTCTCTCAAGACCCCACCATGGAACCATCCAGTCCCACAACTGGCTCTGAAGACAAGTTGTTAATGGCAAGTCTTGGACTCAGAAAACGCTCAAGTAGAAGCTTGAGACAGGCAATAGGAGGCACAGAAATAACTTGACCAACAGCTATGTACCTTTTTACTACATGGTGGGATAAGTGGAGTCTTCAAGGTTGCTGTCAGCTTTATCAGATCCTGTTAGAGATGCTTCTAGCTCTGCCCACGACTGTGGAGCATTGTTCTTTATTGCCTCTATGAAAAGCTGCGTTTGGTGCTTCAGTCGGTCCAGCTCGGCCTGAGTCACCTGGTTCTGATGAATGAGCTCCTTGGTTTTTAAAGTGATCTCCAGCAATCCCGACCTGCGTAGCACAACAAGTGTATTCTGAAAGCGTCTGCACTTGCTTTGTTGCTGCAAGAGCAGCTCAGGGGTAGTGCAAATCTCTTCTGGTATCAATGGGGGGCTCCACACTGCAGACTGCATCGTAGCCTGTGCTGCACTCTCGCTCTCATGAGGGGTGCACTTTGTTGCCTGCAGAGTTCCAAAAGGCAAAAGGGGAGTCAACCCCGGCACTTTCTGAGCGTCACTGGAAACACAATGAAAACCAGGAAGAGCTGACAGTTTTCCACTTGTCACCAGAGTTGAAGAACTTTGCTGGTTAGAATCCTGAGGGGTCTTAAAGCTATCTGGTAGGTGAGCAAAAGGACTAGTAGGCAAGCCTGCACTCCTCGATACAGGAGAAGTCTCCATTTTGGGTGCTTCTGTGCAGAGTCGTTTATGGCAATTGTTTTCCTGATGTTCTTCTAGATCAAAGGAGTGATCTCTTTTGCAAGGCTGTGGTGCTATTTTGGGATAAGAATTCAGGATGGGCAGGTAATTAGTGGAGTCATTTCTCTTTTTCCCAACAGGGTGAGGGTTAATGGAAGGTGGAATTGATGGACGAAGAAACACTAGCTGTGGCTGAGCGGGAATCACTTCAAATGATGGCTGCACAGTCCAAGACTGGAGCTGTGATGAACTTGCCTGAGAAGAACAAATGGGGAAAAACCAGATGTCTTACAACAGCATTGTAGAAGAGGATCAAAAAACCTTAAATGAAATAGGTGGACTATGCCATTTCCCCTTATTTTATATACGCTGTCCAATTAGCACGTTCTGAACAGTTTTCCATCAAATTCATCCTTCTCTTTTTCTGACAACAGAGCATAGCACTAGAATCAAAGCTGTAATCCATAATCCTTTTACTATGGAACAGTAGATACATTTAAAAACAATTCAGTCTGAATTTATACATGCTTTCCTAAATGAGGATTACAGTGCATGCTTACATTGTACAACATTCATGTAAAAGTTCAATCCAGACTTGGAATCGAACAACAAATGCACAGAAAAGTTGAAAAATAATTAAGCACTGTGGTTATGAAATATTTTTAAAGCGTCAAAGAAAGACCGCACAGACATTTTAGGAACAATTCAGACTCCCTCTTTGTTGAAAGGTACCAACTCTAATCTTGTCAGTTCTATTCTTATAGCAAGCTTTTGAAATGGTTATTTAAAATAGAAGACAGCTGTTCACTAAGTCTTGCAATCTTAAGTACAATACACAGTTTCAATAAATTTAAAACCATGAAGTAGAAAAAAAATGCTGAATATCAACCAATGCAAGGAAAAAAGCCTGTTGTAAGCCCAGAGCAGTTTAACTCCACACCTCTGATGAAATGGTGCATACCGATAAGCCTTAAAAGCATTATATTTCAAGAAAAATGTTTTTACTCCCTCCCACAAGCCATATTTTGCAATATAGAGGAATACATCAATTTTTACAAGACATTACCTCTTCCTCCTCCAATACATTACTACGGATCTTCATGAGATCTCCTGGCCAAAAAGCAGGCCTGCTTTTCTCCCAACATACCAAATGGTCTAGTAAGAGATACTATTTCTTTCTGAAGCACAATCTCACTTCTTAATATATTTAAGTCATCATCACTACAATTATACTACTATAATATACTGTCAGCTGCTTTTCCAATTCTTTATGACTTGGAACGCTACTGGCAAGCCTGCTGAAGGCACAGTTTTTAGCTAGCGCAAATACATTTTATTATTTTTGGTACTATACTGAGTCATCTGAAATCCGTCTTCTTTCCGCCAGTCTCGTAAGATTTAAAGTGGCAAATGCTTTGCTAAAGTCCATTCCCCCAGTAAAGGACTTGAACTTGTCAAAAGTGGGTATTACCCACTGATTAGGACACTGAGACTCGGAGATGAGATTCAATTACCTACTCTGACACAGAGTTTCTTTGGTTCAGTGGGTAAGATGCTTATGGAAGAGGGGTACAGAATAACTACCTGTAAAAAAATAAATATTACTACCTTATCACAGAAGAAAGGGAAAACACATTCAAAAGAAAAGTATCTGGAGATGTTAGGAGTGAGGAAGTATATACGTACCACGGCTATACACACAGAGGACAGAATATGCAGCCCTAACGAGAAAGGTTTTGGGGTCAGAAGTTGTCAGTTACTGCACAATTGTACACTGTCTAGCACAGCAGAGCCCCCAAATTATTGAGGCCAAAAGAGCTGTGATAACTGTTTATCTTGTTCTTGTTTTTTCCTATCTCTGTTATCTACTTTCTTCTCCTTTCCACTCATGTTGCGTTCTGCTCTTGTTCTCCTACCCAAAATCTCATTTTTAGTAGATAAGGACACATTTATTTTACTAATTCTGCAAAGTGGGTTTTGGGGGGGTTTTGTTTTGTTTGTTTGTTTTTAATGAAAGCTAACATCCTGCACGTATCAGTGTCACTTGTCTAAAAAGCCTTCCTACTTATTAAAGACTTTTACAAGACTTGCAGAAACCTTGTCACAAGCAGCACTGTATTTCAGAGAATTAATCCCTGCTTGATTTTTTTTTTTTTAGTAACATTATTGTTAGCTGTTTACACTCTGAAATTGGGACAGCAGGTAACCATCACTGCGCAGGATCACACTGGTTCTAAGACAGAAGGATGATGCTGATTGAAACTGAAACAAAGAAACAGCAGTAACTGGATGCTGCTTTTTTTTTTTTTTTTGTTCAGCGAGCCCAACGGAGCGCTGTGTTGAAAAGACTGTTTTAAAAAGATGACCAGCATGACTATCTGAGCTAACTAGGCATAATGGAAAGAGGCAGAAAGACACTTCACACTTCATTATTATTCTGACCTAGACTTGTTGCTTTTGTTTATTGCAGTAAACCTTTTTCAATTCAACATTATTGTCCTTAACCATACATAATTAGACTTAGATGTTATGACGCACTGTTCAAGACAATTGAGTCTGGTAATGTTATCTACCTCCAACTCTTCCTCCCCAAATTCCCTTTTTGCTACATTACCTTTTTTTTTTTTACACATATTTTTATATTTATATATATTTTTATACTTTTATATATATATAAGCTACTTCTCCTAACTGTTTGCAACACAACCTGGAGTTTAACATTAAACTACCACTGCAATCAGTGTTTAATTTTTGAGCTCTGGGCGAAAGGCTATCAACCTTTGGTGAAGCTTACCTACTCCCTACTATATGAAAACTTCAGCATTTGTTTAGACAGTATTTTGTTCACAGACCTAGGAACATGGCTATAAAATAAAATTGTTTCTTGTCAAGCTAAAATGCAGTGCTCAGAGATCAGAACCATCTCCCCTACAAATGCATAATCTGCTAAATACTAACAGAAACCCATACCTGTGTTAGCATTGATACACAGTATTTGAATTTAATAGGTTTTGCTTGCTGTCATAACAGATTCAGTAGGAAAAAAATCAGGACCTATATTCTTTTTTCCCCTTCTCACTGTATTCTCAGAAGTATTCTAATAAAAAACATTGAAGAACTTTTGCTCTGCTCAAAAAACATAAGTGAGCAGAGAGCAAGAGGTCTAATAATACGGCAATACTTTGAACTTGGAGCTCTCATATCTTCTGTTACAATGTGAAAGTTAGGAGTCTCACAGATGTGCTGGAGCAACAACAGGTAACAAGACTGGAGGACATAAACAGGGAACGTAATTGTTGCAATGTGAGCCATCACATGCAATTAAGAGAAACAACTGTTAAAAGTAAAAATACCACTGCTAACTTCAGATATGGATTTATTTTTTTCATTTATAACATTTTGGATTAGTGTTTCCCATTGCACATACAGTACTTCTAGGATCCAAGAACTAGGAAGCAAAACCTATCATCCTACTTTACCGTCTTCACTGAATGAAAAAGAAAACATCAGCTTTCAAAAGGAAAAACGCTCACTTTTTTTGGTTTGATATTTGGTGCTATTTACATAACATTCTTAAAGATCTATTTTTTGGGGATCCCTTTGAGACAAAGAGGTTTAGTAGATGTAGCAGAGCTTCTCCATTTCACATTTTTTCCATCTTAGTCATTCTAGCTGCCCCTCAAAACAACAGGCTGTCACAACAGAACTTTTCAAGTTACCAGTTACTTTCTGGACTGCAACAACTTTGTAAAATCTTTTTGAAAAAAAAACATTTAAGAACACGCAATATTTTTCAATGTATTATTTTTTCCCCACCTGCTTAACTAACACATTTTTCATTACGACCATAGGAGAAAGTGCAGGAAAGGAGCTGCTTGTGGTCATTGGGCATGGCCAAGGCCCATCCTCTGCGTTCCAACACAATGCATTCAGCACGTCCTCTGAGTCAGTCTGCTCCATAGCACTCGGGCACTCTGAACTTCCATCTGCCAGGTGTAGAATTCAGTTGTTAGTTGCTTCACATGCAGCATGCTTGCTACCTCCTTTCAGTTCTACTATTCTGCTTCCTTTCAACCAAGCCACAAAGAACAATAAAGTTTAGTTCCGGAATATCAATAAAATTAGACCTGCTGTGACAGCTATCAAATAGCCTTTAATAAAAGGCTTTATATTTCAGGCCAGTTCTCATGCAGATATTGCCTCCCAAAAAAATATATTACTTTTATATTTTTTTATATTTATTTATTTATTATATTTTTTATATTTATTTTATTTTTTTTAAAATATATTACTTTTTGTATTTAGTCTCCAAGGGACTGAGCGCTATCACAAAGACTGCTCTAAAACCTGGTGCAGGAAAGAACTACAGGCTCCAGCATTGCCACAGCCGTAGTCTGTGCTGCAGACATTTTGTGTCTTGAAATCTTCTATCTACAAACCCAATAAGGCAGGTATCTCTCGCAAAAGCATTTTTTTTTTCTTTTAAAGGCAATCTTCGCATAGTTTTGTTGAGTATTAAAATGGCACACCGTGTCTACATTTTACTGATGTTATAACAATTACTCTCTGGTTTAGCAGACTCTACTGACAATCTGGTCAAACTGTAAGAGACATTATACGGCATAATCCAACAGTTCATTCATGACTGCAAAGAACAAAAAGTAATTTTGCCATCCCCACTTTTAGACTCTGAAGTCTGAGACTCTTCATTAGGCACATTTTAAATTCCCATGCCATTCAAATTCACAGGATGAACTTTATAACTACATAAAGCTCCACTCCAAAAAAGTTTGATGGTAGGATGATTGCAGATGCAACCTGTCCTGCATACAAAGGCCCTGCCAGGTAATGAGACACAGACTATAAGGGGCTAGAGTCAGATTTGTCAAACATCACCAATAAAAGCAAAGTCTGAGAAAGACAACACAAAAAAAAGGTAATGCAGTGGTTTTCTAAACCTGAATATCCGGAGTCCTTGTCAGATTCAGCTGCCGCCATGCTGAAGTGATGGTTCAAGCTCTTCATTTCTGTCACTTTGCCCAATAGTTCCTCGAGGGTCTCAGCAGATGACTATTTTGTCTCCATGCTTCCATAGTGCCGCAAGCAGTTTTTAACACCTTTTCCATTGAGGAACTACAAAAATAGTTAAGAACAAAAAGGGACTTTCTCTGAATCTAAAGAAAGTTCCATCAGTATAAGATAACAAAGAAGGCCATGTTTGTCTTTATGCAAATCTGGTTATCAAAGGTTTGCTGCATCTGTTATGCAATCTGTAGAATTCTGTTAAACTCCCAGCTTCACATTTGCTATGTTTATCACACATTTAGGTTAGCAAAGGCTTGCCAATAAAACCATGGTTTATTCCCTGCAAAACTCTCTAAACTATGCATGTTTAATAACACGTTACAGAGTAGAAAACATAGGCAACAATTCTTTGCATCAACTGACACAATGCTTTGTAGAATCTTCTGGACTAAAGTTTTCCATCTGCCTTAGGCTGATTTTTTAAGTCTCAGGAAAGTTTCCATGATCCAATCTTTCAGTCCCCTGCATCAACTACAAGAGAACAGTATCATACTAGGCATGGCTGTTGAGTCCTTTAGGGTAGGTTAAAAGATGCCAAAACCTAAGGCATAAGAAAGAAGAAATTAATTGAAGCAGAACTATAGTACAGATATTTCACTTTTTAAATTTCTTTATTTTTTACTACTGCTGTAACTGCCATCAATGAATCAAAGGTATTTTAGAAGTACTGAAGACATGGATGCAGTTGAAGGGGCAGAATGCACCCATTTCATTCAGCTCCTTTCTTCAGTGGCTGAGCAAGTCAGAGTACGGAGCATGGGTCAGCCAGTCTTACTGAATTACCTGAAGTACAATCATGTCATACTTAAAATTACCAAGCAAAGTACACAGTAGATTCACCTGGAGAGCACAATGCGTAAGTAATTTATAACTCTGTTGTGAATTCTGTCAGACAAGGTAATAATTCCTTACTGTACACACAAAACTTGGGAAATAGGAATGTCATTTCTTGATCTGCTAAAAATGTAATGCCCAATTCTACAAAGTTCAGCAACGTGGGCAACCAAGATGAAATAGCAGATACAAAGTGTATGGTTGTTTTCTGTAATTAAATCAATGCCCCTCTGAGTCAAGTGGGGTTACTTGCGTATTTCTTTTTAAACTGCCAGTGAGCTAACTGGAGACTTTCAGAATAGAAACATCTCAAATTAGTTTTCTATCTGTATTTCATTCTTTGAATAATGTATTAGACATGTTTCTCCACCCAAAAAAGCAAAACAAACTAAAAGCTAAAGGCTATTCATACAAAATTTTTTTCAAGAATCAAAAGTTACTCAGGCCATATTTATCTTACAAAAACTTAGCTATCCCAGGGACTGAATCTCAAAACAAGTCAGCTCTGCTGGGTGAAGCCCATACAACAAATACAGCTGAATCTGCAAAGCTGTGGTTTTGTTAATACAGTCTGTTTCACTCTCAAGAGTAAAGTAAGTCATCAGAGAAAAGAAAGTAAAGTGATCAGAGAACATGCTGGGGCTAAAGAAATCCATACTGCTAAAAGCGCAACACATACTATACCTGCAATGCACTCCTAGGGGAGACATGGCCTTAGAAATGCCCTCTTCTTCCCACACCCAGAATGAGAACACTGGAAGGCTGAAACTAAAAGCTATGAAAATCAGAAAAATGTAGAGTTACATTATGGCCTCCCATACTACATACTTCTCACAACCTTCAGCTGCTTCCTGAGGGTAGACAGACTCTAGTAAGACAGAGAAAAGTTTTTGCTTCTCTTAAAGAAGGTAGCTCAGAGTTTGGCTAACAAAAAAAATGACAGGATGAAGTGCAGAAATTATGTCTAATAATATTTGTAGAAGTTATCTTCCTATAAAGCAACTCTTTCAAGTTGTGTCTCATGTGAGAGCTGTATATTTAAACTACAAATACAGGAACTCAGGAGTCCACATCATAGTCAGGCCAGTAGTCCATTAATGGCAGTATCACGTGCAAGCTACTTCAAACTGCAGCACGACATTCTGGAATAATATACCCCGAAAAGCAAGTTTCTTCTTAAGGTCCTGACAACTGGCTGTTAGAATTCTGCTCCATGATCTCAAGCCTTGGCACCTCCAGTAATGAATTCTGTACGTTAGATAGCAGTGCTGAGATAGCAGGGTGACTGTCTATATAACTACAAGAAAGACAGAATAATCGTCAGCAGAAAAGTATTTCCTCAGTAGCTACTTGCATCATTTTTACTTTCCATCTTCAGTCACACCTGCCGACCTGCTAACAGGTGTGGAGTAAACATAAATACGTAAGAGCAACCTAGATACTATCCCTGGAATGGAACGTGAGGTTTAAGATGAGTTTTAAGTCCCGATCCATGCTTTCATTATTTAGCCCTTTCCAAAACAAATGTATTTTTAAAGAAAGTGATACGTATTGATGCTAATCTCCAAAAAAGCAGAACTAAAAACAGGAGGAGGGCTAGAAATAAGTAAAATAAGAACAGGCCATCTGCTAGCCTTGCATCAAGGGAAACTTTGGGAAGGGCTGGCACATCCTCTTCTCCTCCCTTATGGAAAGAACCAAAACAATAACAGCAACAACAAAACCACAACGGAAAATAGACAAACCAGAAGCACCACTCTCTCGAGACGCGGGCGTGGGACCCCTCCGCCCACCCGCGGGCCAGAGGCGCCCCCCGCCACGGCAGGCAGGTGCCCCGCCGCGAAGCACCGGGCGCTAACCCCGGCGCCCAGGGCCCTCCCTCCCGCCGCACCTGCGAGAGCCGACCCCCCGCGACCGCCTTCCCGGCGCTTCGCCCCCACGCCAGGCCCGGGCGGCGGGGAGCCCCGGAGCACAGCGGGCCTGGCGTGAGGAGAGGCGCCCGCGCAGGCGGGCCGAGCCACCCTGCCACACGGCGGGGCGAAGCAGGCCCCAGCGATGGCCGGGACTCCCCAAGCCCCGCAGCTGCCACCGCTCCCTCACGGCCGCCTCCCCCCACGTCGGGCCGGGCCGGGCCGGGCCGGGCCGGGCCGCCCCTCACCTGGGTAGGGGCCGCCACAGCTCCAACCCCGCCGGGCCGCGCATGCGCGACACCCGCCATGGCGCGACCCCCCCCCCGCCCCGGAAGAGGAACGCTGCCCCCCCCCTCCGCCGCACATGCGCACAGCGAGGCTGCCCGTGCTGGCGGCGGGGGGAGGGGCGTGTGGCAGCGCGCGTGCGCCGCGGGCTCGGTCGTTGCGGCCGTTGCCCCCCGTCCTCGCCGTGCGCGGGGCGGAGGCCCCGAATGGCGTCGTGGTGCCTGAGGGCTGCGCGCCTACCAGGGAGCGGGGGCGGGCGGGCAGGGGCCTCCGGGGGACAGCGGGGGCGGGCGGCGGGCTCAATATAGGAGTCCTTACCGCAGGCCCTCGAGTGCAGTGGGGATTGGCGTGAGGTGGGGCAGGCAGCTGTAGATGCGCAGGCGGCCATGGACGCACGCAGGGTCTGTCAGGGAGAGGGGCCCGGTAGCGTGTTGGTTTTGAAAGACCTTTGGAGACCCATCCCACCACGACTGTCAGGGACATGGCAGAAAGGAGCATCTTCACTGAAAAAATGGTGTGGGTACCTCCTGTTGGCCTTGTGCTACATGGCCAGACAAGTGTGCAAGGGCTTGAAGCTGTTTATTGCCTGGCCTGGACTTCTGAGGGAATCGGACAGGGTGATCAGAGCCAGGAGTGTGAGATGCTGCTGGACTTCCCAAATATTGTGCAAAAGAGTACAATTCATTTCTACACAAGAGTTTAGACTTTTCTAGAGCCTCTCTCACTCCAAGAATGAGAGATGACAGCAAAAACATAAACACTGACAGCCACTTACAAAATGAGGAAGGCAGCATCAAAAGAAGTCCAAAAGCTTTAAACTTGTCTCAAGAGGGAAAACATGGCAAAAGGAGGAGCTGTCATGAGCAAAAGAAGAGTAAAGGATACCTTTATTCTTCCACGTGGTTGGTAAATATGAGAGAGTGAAAGAAATGTGTGGATTTGCTTTCCCTGAACTGCATATAAAGCAAGGGCAAATAAGTAGGAGGAAGTGAATCCTCTAGATCAACGAGTACAACTAGAATTGCTCTTCTTGTTCTAAGAACTGCATAAACATTACCAGCACCCAGAAGTCTGTCAGAATGTTTTGCATTTGGACATGAAAGCCATTTCATTAGAGACAACTGAAAAGACTGTGTGGAAGGGCTGAGCAAAGACACAGTGAATTCCCTGAATAGAAATGGATGAAAGAAATACGTTCATTGTTATCATGGTCTTGTTAAAGAAGAACCTGAAACATGCTGATTAAAAAGATCAACATGATCTAATAAATTTCTGAATGGAAAGAGAAGGGACTTTAATCTCAGCGTAGTCTCATAAATAATTTGTCAAATGCCAAACAAAAATGTCCAGGATTATGTCGAATGATGCTGTCATTTTGAAAATGTGACACAGAATGGATTCCAGTCCTACTGATCCGAAGTGCTGTGAAAGAACGCTAGTGACACATATTCCTAGGATGTACTTTTGAGTATTTAAATACCAGAGTTGGCTCTGAGTTACATCTAAACAGTACCGTGAGATGTGTGATCTCTCAGCTGTGGATTTGGATCCCTTACTGTTTAGGAGGTTTGGGTTCTGAGGAAAAGCATGCTAAGAATGCTGTTGCATCATGATATTTGCTCAGGCATGGTACTGGTTGCCTTATCCCCAGCAACAACCCTTGCTGATCTCCACAGAGACCATATTTCTCAGGATATGGAGTACGTGTGGGTGCTCACTGAAAACAGCTCATCAGAGAGCGAGCAATCTGTATTTGGCACAGACAACCTGCTGTTCAGTTCAAGTGATTCAGAACAAATTTGGACTGTGCGATATCAGGCCTTCATCCAAGGGGTGGCAGGTAGGAGAACTGAAATACTGTACTGTTAATAGAGAAGTTTTCTTCAGTAGTCAAGGTAAACCTCTTTTAAATAAATGAAATCTTATCACCTGAATTCTTCCTGAATTCAGTTGAATTAAACCTTAGGTTTATATTGAGCATTATGACCTGAATGCTCCTTGTTCCAAAATATGCCCTTTTTTTGTGTTTTTAGTGATACTTGTGTCATTGTCCTTTCTCTCCCTTTTCCTTTCATTTGATTCTTCATTGATACAAGGTCTCATTTACTGTGTGCTTTCAGTGATTACTCTCAGTGGCAACAGGATGTTTTCCTTTTGTCATATGTTGTACTGTGGTTTGTTTGTTTATCCTAAAGGTGAGCGTTTTGGCAAATGAGTTTTTGTTCACTTCCGTGTTTATTCTGGTCATACAACAGGAGAAGAGTGAAAAGGATATGGGTGAAGTATGAGTGCATGTTTACTCCGCTTAGGTGTTTCAACACTTTTATTAAAATAAAAAAAAAAACGTGTTGAATCTCTTCTTCCAGGAAAAGATGTAGAAATCATCTTTCATGGCTTAAGAGGGACAAAAGCAAGTATTTATCCAATGAGGCAGTTAAATAATAGGTCTTATGTGGTTACTGAACAATTAATAAAGGTGTTGATGCATGGACTTCATAAATGCTTATGGAACAAAGAATTTTTTGTCCTAACACAGCAGTAGAAAGAAATATTTGGCAAACTTCAGAAGTAAAGCATAGCCAGGTCAGAAGAAGAACATGGTTTCGTACTACATTGTCTGAACAGGAGAGGTTAGGTATCTGAAAACACCGTGTACTCAATCCTTTTTCTTCATATACTCACTGATTTATTTTGCTATCACAGACAAAATACAATTTACTAATTACTGTATTGCATTAAGTTAGTCTGCAAATAAATAGCTTTATACACCTCACTTCATTGAATCAAAGTCTAACTTCTATGATATTTTGATACAGCTATCTTTGTTCCTTCTATTATTCATTTATGTAATTTTAATACATTAATAGAAGAATATTGTTCAAATGATGCCTCTAAGTTTTCATCGGTCTCAACCAAAGAATGAATACATGTGGATAAAGTGTTTGCTTCACCTTTCAGCAGAGAGGCACTAAATCTCAAACGTGTTTCCTTTTATATTTGTGTTAGCTTTGTTGTTGGACATTAAAACAATATTAAACCTCCAAATCTATTTGAAAAGACATTCCACATGTGGGTTTTGTTAATAATTAATATCTTATTTAATAAATATCAAAGCATGAAAGAGATACTGTGTGATCACCTGCTCTGACCTGAAGTCTATCACAGGTCTTAGAATTCACCCAGCAGTTGAGTTAACAAGATTTTTTTCTAATGAAGGTATTTTAGCAATGGCTCGTTTTTGTTCTACATTTCGGCTTTACCTAGCTATGTTTCCTTTTCAAAGCACACATCTTTCAGATTCTTGTATCCATCTGCAACTTCATCTTTACCATAAATGTCTCCAAATTAAGGGAAGGCAGAATGACAATAATTTAACAATAACAAATGAGAAGCAGAGATGGCATATCAAGAATAAAGCGCCTTTCATGCTCTTTACGCTCTTCTGACTGTATTATGTTGGAGGAGAATAAAGGTGGGTTTAATACCCCCTTTGCAACTCCTAGACTCTTGGGCCAACTGAGGATTTGGGGAAACTATGCAAAAGAGCAGCCCCAGTGACTGCTTTTAATCTGTGCAGCATCAGACTATTTCAGCAGTCCAGAGTACTTCGGAGGGCAGCATGCCCTTTCGTACTCCCTCACTTCTCTAGCACAGTCTTCGTCTTTTCTGTCTGTCTTCAATATAGCCTCCAGCGTGTGGAAAGCTACAGGGTGTAGAAGGATGGCTTTACTTAATCGGTGCGATGCTGTCAGGGAAATCTCATCATGATATTGTTCTTTTCTGATGGAGAAATCTACAGGATTTACACTGTTGTCATGAAAGAGCTACTGTTTACTCCAGAGTAGGATAGATGTCATGTTTTGATGGAGATCAAAAATTATTTGATTTTGTATTTCAGATGTTGGTGGTTGCTGTGGAAGGTTTTTTGTGTCGTGTTGAGTCTGTTAAGGCCATCTCTACTGACTCCTTAATATGGATTGTAACTTGTCCAGTGTCTTCGTTTTTCTAGTTGCATCTTAATTTTGTGTACCTGAGAACGGTGAGAAGTATCTTCACATTCTACATGGCTTCTGCATTCCTGCATTATTTCTAATAACCACTGGGTGTCGTGTGTCTCTTTGAATTACAGTATATAGGGAAGGTCAAACTTGGTCCAATCAAGGACTGCCTGTGGACTTTTTTTTCAAGATGAAAAGGACTTTATCTAATTTACATAAAATGACAATAAGTAGTCCCAAATCTTACTTTAAAACAATTTAATTTATATACCAAGGGCAACAAGTATGAGATAGGGATACTACAAACAACAGCCTGATTCTCTACATGATTTATTCCCAATACCACTTACCCAGTTGACTGAATGACACCTTGTTGGGTGGAAAAAACCTAACATGTCAGTAGGTAATTAAAGATAGCCTGATAACATAAATGCATAATGTAGCAGAATTAATGCTGCACTGCTGATCTCAAATCTGTATTTTCCTAATTGATGGGAACTATATTTGACATGACTATATTTGAGAATATTATTTTGGTAAGGATTTTGGCCTGTTATTTCCTGTCATTTTTACAAGTAAATGAAAAGGCAAGAATTCATTACTTTATGTGCAAGGATAACAAATGTACCTCATGCAGAAGAGAATTTGAACCTTGAACCTTCAGTATAGACCTCTGCTACAGAGGATTAAAGACTAGCCATATTAGTTGCACATAGAAGGATTAAATTTTCTACGGACTAGTCAGTAGAGAGATCATATGATGCCGTAACATTGATATAGCTGTGTGCTGTGCCTCGCAGTACAGATAGATGAGCCAAGGATATAGGCTGGACATAGGCTTTCCGAGAAGCTCAGATGCCACTGTGACTCAGTTGCTTTCCCTGTAGGCTTGTTATGTTAGATGTCTGAATTCATCTGTTGCGTGTGGGTTCACTTAGTAGTGGTTGAGGCTTTGCTTAATAATATGATTGTGAAACATTCAGAATTACTAGAGCTGTTTAAAAGACAAATATAGAACTGGCTCTTGGTTTGCAGGGCAAAGTATGTTCCCCTATGCTAGGGGACAGTTGCGGGATAATATCTTTAACTTGGAAATCTACACTGCACAGACTGTCACAGCGAAACACGGAACAGTTTGTGTCCAAGACTACAGGAATTGTGAGGGCTTATAGGAGCAGATCAAGAAAAAGCTGCTAAGTGCTGATTTTTCCAGTGGCCTATGTATAGTGTAGCCAAATCTGAATGGATTTTTATGAGACTAGAAGAAGGCAGTGCCTTGATGGTAGTACTTCACAGATCTTCAGACCAACTTTCTAAACTTACCAAGTGTAGCAGCTCTTCTGAAGAGGTCTTGTTGTACAGGAGGATGTCAGTATCAACTAGAACATGTTTTTGTTCTGGAGTCATTTATTGATCTTGCTGAGGTCCATAATTACTATGTTTGCAAGCCTCTGGTTGGAGAAACTAAAAACCAGTTATCATTTCAAGTGAGATAACAGAACGGAGAGAAGACACCAATTGGATTCCTACCCAGCATGCAAGGCTGATTTCTTTTGTGCTGAATTCAGGGCCTCACCACTCTTGAAAATGGGTCCACTTGTTTGCGTGTCTTTGGGAAAATAAACAGAGCTTCTCGGAAATGTTCTGACAGTAATTGTCGTACAGATTGTATTGATTTAACAAAAGTAAAACCTTTAAGGAAAATGTGTCAATATTGCTGAAAAGTTCTCTGAAAAATTACCTAAATATTTTACTTTGACTTTTACAGTAGTAAATATGATGTTAATCAGTACAATACAAAACTAAAAAGAAATAAAATAGAAATCAAATTTGGTGATGTTCCATTTTGCTTTCTTTGAATTGAAATATAGTTATTGGTTTTGGTCAACATTTTTGAAATCTTGGAATTTCCTGGAAGGTAGTAATACTCTCCTTCTTTTATTAAAATTCAGATAGCCCTCTACATTTCCAACCTTCTGGAACAGTTTTAATATTTTTATCAAATTCCTCAAGTGCTATTGTTATGGTGGTCAGATAAGATGGAGGATTGCATAGTGGGAATAGTAATGCCTGAAAATGTATACTTCTGATCCTAAGATAATTTATATAATTGGATTTGTGATACCCTGCTGTAATATTGTTTTCCTTTGTATTGTTGCTGCATGGAAAGAAATAGCATTGATATTAAATGTTTGTGTGTTCCTGCAGACCAGAGAAAGAAACCTGTAATGGAATATCAGAAATGGCAAGCATACCCAGGCTGTTGCGCTCTTGACCAGCTCTGCTATACCAACAGATGCACTGCTTCAGTAGGGCAAAAGCAAAATATACTAAGGATGGTAGAATATTTAGCAGATGTTTATAGCATTTGTGGCTCCAGGACTATCCCTGTGTAGATGTAAGACTGAATTAGATTTTTTTCAGTTTTGCCAAGGGCAGGAAAAAACATATCTAGTCAGGGAAGATGGTTTTTAATTTTCTTAGGAAATTCTCCACATGATGGCAGTAAAAATCCTCTGGAATTCAGAGGTGGTTTATGTTTCACCTTCAAAAGCCAAAGGGAAAAAACAACCCAAGATGAAGAACTGAGTATGTGACTGAGCTCTTAGATTTCCCATTTTTCTCCTGGTAGTCCTTAAATTCTCCAGATAGTTTTCCAGACAGCAAAGCTACATGCAGCCTGGCACAAGGAGAATAGGTCACCCGTCACATTATACTAGGGCACAGTGTCACTCACAGGCACAACTTCAAAAGATATTTTTGGTTTCTTACGCTGTGTATTAATGTGCAGAGGGAGATGATAAAGAAAAAAGAGGTTGTTTTTAATCCCTGTCTGAAAACTTGTCCCTGCCCAAAGAACTTGGAGACTGTAGCTCATCACTTCAAGCTACATAACAGAGGGCACTTCGATAAGGACCCAGTTTGCCCCAACTGGGCATTTTACCAGCTTGGTTTGATTGCTGTAACAATGCCAAAGAGAGATTAGTTGTGGAATGAGTTTGCAGTTGAGACTCAGCCTGTCGAGAGCGCTTGGATAGCTTGGTGTATGGAAGCACTTAGAGGGGAGTGTATTTAAAGAACCCAGAGGCAGCTGTGTGGCTAAAATTAAAATGCGTTTTTCTTGTATTGTTTTTGCTTGGTTTCCTGTTGCACACTCTGGACCTGTCTTACGAGAGCAAATGGGCAAAGGAAGGGGATGAGTCAAAGGGGTGAAATCGATCCTAGAAATTCCTGCTTTGTTTTTTACAGCTTGGATGCACCAGATAGTTGACATGAAAAGGCCTGTGGCTAAAACAGTCTTTGAAAGTCTTCTCTTCATATTCATATGCCTTTCATTCCATTCTTCATTCATTCAGCCCATAGATTTTCTTTTTGTGTGTGTGCAAGGATGGCTGCTCCGTACCTTTCTCCCCATCTTTCCTCCCCAGAACATAGGAGGTCTAATTCTACAGTGCCTAGCACCTAAAGTAGTCATCTATAGTAGATAAAAATGCATGTAAAAATATCAAATATAAGTGGCAGTAAAATACTGGTGTGTAAATGAATGCATAACGTACAACTTACAGATGAATCAGACGAAGATCTCTGATAAAGTGAAGTTAAAATACAAACAAGGTTAGTTTATAGTCAATAGAGGAATTGCTCCTTTAGCAGAAAGATAGTTTTCTTTGAGAGAGTGTATTACTTAGAAGTCTTAGCATAAAAGACATTTAGCAATAAATTTATACTCAGACACTTCTGACATGGGGAAATATTACCCCAGAATAGCACATGGGGAATTAGGAAATAGATTTAGAAACTTGGTCAAGGTCATATAGGAAGTCTGTGGCAGAGTCCAAAAAACATAAGAATGGTAAGGGCAGTTCCTGTTCACCATTTCCCTCTCTGATCATGTGCCTCATAGAGGTTGTAGAGCCTTGCTGTCAGACTAAGAACTCGCTTAGTCTGATGCCCTAAAAGCTGCTTTGGAGATAAATACAAAACTCTAAGTTATGGGCAGCTTGGGATATGATTCCATATGATCTTTTAGCAAAGGAAAAAGACATGTTTATCTGTCATAGCGAATGTAAGGGGGCTATTCAAAAAACCACAATCACCCTCCAAACCAACAAATATACTCATTCCATCTGCTTAAAATGCCGTGCAAATCTTTTCTAATAGTTTTAAATTAAAATATATATATATATATACGTTAAGCCATGCAACTTTCCTAAAGAGTAGGAATACTATTAAGGAGTGAGATAAAATGACCAGCCTACCTTGCCCTTTCTAAATGGTAAAGTAGAAGTCCCCAGTTTTTGAAACCATAGGTTGATCAGAAGTAATAAACAGAATTTTATGTAGCTCATCCTTCGTTGGCATAGCAAAACTTTATTTTCAAAAAGGATTAGGTTCTTTGTGTACGTGTAGCATTCCTGTTCATGACAAGGAGAGTTACACGCTACAGCCTGAACCCCCAAGTGAGCAGCACTGAAAGGGTCACATTAGCAGTTTGAACTCTGGCCATGTCAAGGGTACTCTAGAAACAATGAAACCAAAAACCAGGGGGTAGTCAACAGAGTCTGAATAAAACAAGAAAACTGAAACTGTTACTTGTCTAAATCAGCCTTCTGCATCAGCAATCATTTTGGCCAGTGTTTTGGGTATTCTGCTGAAATCTCTCAGGGGTGAAAGATTCAGGAACAGTAGCTCCATTAAATGCTGCTGAAGTCTGAGGCTTTCACAAGTACGAACTTATCTTTTTTTTTTTTTTTTTTTTTTTTTTTGTCATACAGATAATGCAGCTCTGGTATCCCTGTACATTTTCTACAAGAAGAAAGGATGGTGATT
This sequence comes from Theristicus caerulescens, assembly GCA_020745775.1. Taxonomy (NCBI): domain Eukaryota; kingdom Metazoa; phylum Chordata; class Aves; order Pelecaniformes; family Threskiornithidae; genus Theristicus; species Theristicus caerulescens. The sequence continues at coordinate 46,748,021 of CM036564.1, read as the reverse complement.
ACATTTTCAGAAATAGCTCAGTTGTGAATGACCCTGTGTGATGAGTAAGAGAAGTTCAGTATGCAGTTTTGGTGCTACAAAAGGGCCTGTTGGTAATTTCAATGCATGCTTCCCAAGTCCTCAGAAGGGTCATTGGGGGTCTCCATTACGTGCAGTCTAGAGCCTGCTACAATTTTCTCATACAATTTAATCTGCTGCCTGGACGGCCTCCAGTGTACAAGCAACTGACAATCTACAATCTTTGGAATTGATTTCCTGGAATTGTGGAAGGCCTGCTTGGCCTCCAGATGACAGATGTGTGCTGGAGCTCTCGGTGCAGCAAGATGCTTTACAGAGATGAGAGAAAATTTGCCTCATTTCAGCATTTTCTGTAAGCTTTTAAATCTTCTTCTAGTGATTTTAGGGATAAAGTTATCACTAAGATACAAGCATCATTCCGAGTGGGCATTATTAATAATAATCCTTTGCTTTCTGTAGCACTTATCATCTGGGGATCTTTATGGGTTTATAAATATCCTTTAAGACAAACACCCCACTTATGAATTTGATAACTGTTGTCATAGTCATTTTACAGCCGGGGAACCAAAAATTAAGAGACAGATAAATGAGTTGCCAAAGTTCATACACCAGGGTAGTGTCATCACCAGAAAAAAAGGTTTTAATCTTAGAGTTTACTTCGAGCAGTTAATGTGGATTCATGCTATAACTCTCTTGTCTTCACTAGGATTATAGCTGTACTTTATTTAAAGCACATGAACAGTACATGTTCTTCTTAGTAAACACAATACCCGCATTAAGTAGCAGAATGAGAAAATAACTTGAGATTTCTAACTTATTTTCCAGTTTTAAGGCCAAATATTCCTCCCGTTTATCTTCTGTAAATAGCAAATGCTACTAAATCTGGACTATAGGTGCCATTCCTTCCTCTCATAGTATATAGCAGCAAAATCACATCTCAGACTGAGGGTCACCAGAAAAAAACCCTAGTGGTGAATGCACATCAGGAAAAATTTTGTTTTTTCATTGAAAAATATGAATATAAACAGTTCCATGAGAATGGGTGTTAAATTTCTCCCTTGATGGCAGGCTAAGCAGGCAATCTGAGGCCCAAATTATCTGCTGTCCTTTCACATCTAAAATGTCTCTTCAAAACCAGAAATCAGGTATATGAAGAGGAACAGAAAAGCTGGTATTCTTAATACAAAACTCCAACTCAAATGGCATAGAATGGCTCGTATGACTAAAATATGAGTATAAGGGCACACGTGGTGGCTTGTCCGGAAAGAGGATACATATACCTGTTGTGAGATCAGGGAGATTTCTGTTGAAATCCCAAGCCAGAAATATCTGCTGCATAAGGCTTGAGTTCACTTTGGGCTCTTTTGTTGGGGTGGTGCTGTTTTGGGGTGGTTTTGGTTTCTTTGAGAAACTAGCCAAATCCTCTAAGGCATAGAACTTCATAAAAACAGGCAAAAAAGTTTACATAGACTTCAGCTGGAAAGGAATGTAACAGCTTACAGAGAGAGACCAAAATATGTATTCTTTTCATGACAACCTTGGTACGGAAAGTAGAGGGAGCAACTAGAGAGGTTAGAATACGATCTACAGCAGCCTTGTGCTAAATAGGATGTGGATGATAACATGAGAGTGGAAGAGAACTTGTGTGAACATGAAATGAAAGTATCCATGATCCTTTTGAAGGAAAGGAGGGAGAACAGCAAAATAGAAAAAGGATTTCAAGAAAGCAGACTTCAACAAACTCAGGATACTGGAGGATCACATGTCATGGAAGAGAAGTTGAAAGGAATACAGGAATTAAGCACTTCCTGATGAAAAACACGCTATTCAGAATTTAATGATCCCAATGCAAGGAAAGAATAGCAAGTATATAGCAATAAATCATGTGGTTAAATCATATACATTGACCTCAAACACGTGAAAGAGTCACACAGGAAATGAAAATTATGTGAGATTACTAGGATTAGTATAAAGGAATGCGTAAGTATGTGGGGACAGAAATCAAAAAGAACAAGGCACAGAAGAAGTTATAATTAAGAGGAACAAGAAACCTTTTATAAGTGACCAGCTTAAAAAATATGTTTTTATAAAGAACATTACAGTTTATTACTACTGAGTTTCTACTTGAGTTCTGTAAGGAATAAGAGAAAGACTGAGGAATTATTCAATACTCAGTTGAGAGAGAAAACTAGTAATGCAAGATGTCTTAGGCCAAAACATTTAATGCCTTTTTTGTTTCAGTGTTCACTGTAAATCATGTGGCTAATAAAACTATTATGAAAAACAAAGGAGCATGATCTTACAACCTAATAAAATGGACTCTAGCTTATTTAGAGCGCTGGCCAAAACTATTCAAAGCTGTCAGCAGGCATCTCTGATAAACTGGAGATGCTTGCTAAGGCTCTAAGAGATTGAAAAAGGACAAATGTAGTGCTTAAAGGGTAAAAACGAAGAAGCCAGAGAATTTTACATCAGTCAATTTAACATCAATTCCTAAAAAGATACTAGAACAAATAATGAACAAATAGTCATATATTGTATATGTATATGAGTTATATGTAAACATCTGGAAGACAGCAAAGAAATGGCTAACAGACAGAATGGATCTGTTGAGAGCTGCCCATGTCAAACTAATCTGTTTTCCTTCTGCTTTGGGCTAATAAGGCTGTGAACAGAAAAACAATAATAGATGTTGTGTATCTTGACTTCAGCAGGGTTTCTGACCATCTCTACATGTCATACATGTATACCACATTTTTATAAGCAAAGCAGGAAAACATGATATGAACACCACGATGGTAAGAGTAGTGCAGAATTATTCAGAAAGCATACTCGGACAATAGTTAACAATAGTAGTAGTAGCAAAATAGCAAAAGTAATCAGCAACGTCACATTGGAAGGATGTATCCACTGGGTTGAACAAGCAGCTCTCCTGTGTCTCATACTATTTGGTATTTTCAGTAGTGGCTTGGGGATGGAATACAGAGTATGTTTATTCCATTTACAGATGGCAGTAGGCTGGCCACAGCAAGTTCGAGGACAGAATTCAAATTCAAAATGGTCTTGGCCAGTTGGAGAAGCAATCTGGAAAATTGGATGCAGTTCAATATGGAGAAATGAGACGTTTCATATTTAGCTGGGATTAAGCAGCTTTAACAGCCTGGAATAGGAAATAACTGGCTAGTCCTTTAGAAGAGGATCTGGGGGATAGAGCAGGTCTCCCTTTGATGCAAAACCAGAAATGTAGCCTGTAAGATATAGGAAATCATGGTACTCAGCATCAGTAAGGTCTCACCTAGATTATTGTAGTTAGCATTTAGCATTACACTTCACAAAGGAGGTGAGTTAACTGGAGTGAGTCCAAAGGAGAACAATGAGAGTGATCATGATTTATGAGGAAAGTCTGAAGAACTGGTGGTGTTCAGTCTACAGGAAAAAAAGTCTGAGGTGAAACATGTCTTCAGATATGTCTTCTGGGCTACCCCAGAAAGAAAGGGAATCATTTTTCTCCATGTTCAGCATGGATAGGACAAAAAAGAAGATGTTTAAAATGCAGCTAGAGAAATTCAGATTAGATGTTGGGAAAAATAAGTAGGAATAATGAAGCACTGGCATATGTTGTGAAGAGATGATGTCAAATCTATATTACTGGAGTTCTTTATGTTCAGATTACCTGTGCTCAGAAATGTTACTGATATTTCTGTCCTGCATTAGAACAGTAGATAGATGAGATGAGCTTTCAAGGTCCCTTCCAGTGGCATCTTACATCAGAAGTTTGCCCTTCTTCAACCTTGGCTGCCCCAGGTTTGTGTGTATGTCAAACACTTCAGACAATAGTGATGGCAACCAAGCACTTTTCACCAATATTCACTTCAATAAAATTTTGTAAAAAGGAAGCAGGTATTCTGATTTGTGTAATAGAAATGTTGGGAGGATTTTCTGTGTATCTGTTAAGTACCATGTAGAGTTGGGGGCAGAAACCATTAGACTTATATGCAGTAGATGTTTAAACCAAAAATAACTTCCATGTTTTCACTGTAAAAGTCACCATCAGCTGTAATCCATCTTCATTGTCCCTTTTCCCATGTTTTTTCTCCACAAGCTTTTTAAAATACTGCATTGGGAGCTTCAAATTGGCTTCTAATTTACTAAGAAATTTTTGGCTCCACCTAACAAACTTTTGAAAGTCATAACTGTAGTTCAGGTAGAAATTGCAATTTCTGTGTAAAGCATCTTCTTGCCAAAGGGGATCACAAGGCCTTAGCACTGCTCTACTTGCAAAATGAGAACTTAGAGCATTATTCTTATAGCCCAGTAACATGGTGGTAAGTCACAACACAGTGTAATTCGAACTGTTTAATAGAAAACTAGTTCCAGACCTCCAGTGACTTGAAAAAATCAGGTTTCTTTTCTAGAAAAAAAACTCCCAAATAATATACTTTTCTAGAAGTTAGGTCTTGTTTCACTTTTATTCCTGTCTTCCTTTTTGTACATGAAATCTTTGTCAAATACATGTTATAAAACTATAAAATACTTTTTCTTTGTACTAAGCATTAGCATAGTTACAGAACTGGAAGCCTTACAGGAAATTCTTAGTCACAGGACAAGAGGGATGAAGCTAAATGTTAGATATTGTGAAGGAGAAAATAGGTAAGAGTATCATGTAATCAAGAATGGATTTGATCTGCTAGAAGTTAATGGAAGATAAATCATTGGAGAACATGATTAGCACATCTTATTTTCACTCTTTACAGTGTTAAATTCAAGAAGTGGTTATTTTTATGGTAATTTTAGTAAATGGGAAAGCTTTTTATTAATACAACAAATAGGTAATTTAGAAGTAGTTATTACTAAACTTGCATGTATATTAACCTGGGTTGAGAAAGGGAATACTAAAAGACTTAGTGGGAAAAAATGATTGGAAAGACTGAAGTTATGAAAACAGCTAATTTTTCTGAAGTGAAATGTAAGCACTGTCAAGAGTTGTTAAATCACAAGATAAAAAGAATTCACACTTATTTCAAAAAGAAAATTAGTTTCTTCAGAGTCTCCACATCAAATGAATGAAGCTTTGTCTGTTGAAGTGGAAGAGAAAACATGGGTTTGATGATCTTCCAAGTGAGACATCTTCAGTGTCATTGAAAGTTAGCCACAATGAAAATGTAATTCCCTACCCTAGGTCTTCCAGCAGCTCTTCAACAGCAACCTCCTTTCAGAGAATTCTCAGTTCATCTTTGAAAACCACAATATGACAGATCAATTGGCGACTGCACCTTAAAAAAAAAAAGGAAGAAAAGAAAGAAATGAAGGCAAAGGCTTGAACTTGATAGGAAGTTGTAACCTTCTTTTCTTCTAAAAACATCACCTTCAGTGTAGCACAAAATGAGCAATTTAAAAGTGATTGAAGCACTTTGCCCTGAATACTCTCATTCAGACAGATTTAAATTTGTGGTTTCATATTAGATACCGCAAGTGAAGAGACAGAAGAAAAAAATTAAAGGAACAACTAAAAGAATCAACTTTGACGTTAAAGCAGATGGTTCATTGCACATGAGAAATGATCCAATAATGGATACAAGTATCCATAGAGAAAAATGAGTTCCTACTTAATGCTATCGATTTTGTGTCTGAAAAGAAAAGCAAAGAATATTGTGTCCAGGTTGGTATAGATGTTGTCTACTAGTTCAAAAGAAAAACATAAAAGGGATCTTTTCATTTGTTCTATTGATGGAAATAAAGAGAATAAAGCTCTTTACATTAAAAATCACTTTAAACGTTTGTATGGTAGGTGTTCAATATACAGTGAAAATATAATTGTGAAATAATGTAGCATCTGACACCATCATATGGCACATTTTGGGAGTTCAAATACTCTCCTGCAACCATCAGTCTCATGTTTGCTTGATTAAAAGAAGAGGATTGATGCTGCACCTTCCCAACACCATTCAGAGGAACTCCGTGGAAAATTGTTGACCTGATTTTCATTTACAGTAAGATGGTGGCTTGCATTGCATAAAGTGACCTAAACACACCTGTAAGTCCATTTTTACGCCATCCAAACAGTATTATGTCACATTTTTGTCAAAGGAAATCAGATCTAAAAGGTCTCTATACTTTCATCAGAAATAACACTGGCATTCAAATTTGTGTTACGCCCAAAGTGAGCTGGGGTCAAAACACAACGTACTGGTTTTGTTTTACGGAGATGCCGCATTTACAAAAGCTATTACGTTGTGGTTTTGAGGGATAGAAAGTTTATGGACATACAAGTCTATTGTCACAGTCACAGTGAAAAAATGGCATGTCTAATTAACAGCTGGAACCACACAGGGAGAAAAGATGGTCTTTGATTGTTATTGGGTTTTTAATAATTAGAAATGTTATTTAGCCAGCATCACTGATTATTAATACAATTGCTGGATTTTGGTCTAAATTAGGAAAAAGTAGCAGAAATGTGGTAGGTAGGCTCTAAGCCTTCTTTTTTTCCTTCTTTTAACACTTAAAGGCTTTGTGCATGACGTATATGGGAAGAAGTTATGTCACAATTTATGTCAGAGTAGTAAAATTTGGGAGTAGAATCACAGTGGATAGATATTCAAATTCTGAAAGATGTCAGTTTTGCAAAATATATACAGTTCTGTTCAGCAAGCTCAGTATGCCTCTGTGGTGATTCAGATGAATTTGGTTGAACTGTTAATCTCTGAAAATCACTGTTTTTATATACTCTGGAATGGCTTGTCAGAATCTGGCATCCAAATCCACTGAGCATTCTCTCTCTCCACTGATCTTCCTTCCCCCGATGGGTGTCATTTCTAAAGAGAGTAAAAATGGTCCATTTCCAAAAACTTTCTGAAAAGACTAGAATGGACCATGACTTTTCCAGACATTGTTCTTCTGGAGTGCCATGGCACCAGAGAGGAAACTGGTAAGACCTTTTTCCTTGTATCTTAAAGCTGCTGCTTCTTGCTAAGAGGGGGGATGGAGGAGAGAGAAAGCAAGCTGCCTGGTATACAAAGGAATGTGTAGGAAAGGATAGTCATGGATCAGATAGGGGTACAATATATATCAAGATGTGAGAAGAACAGCACATGCTAGGATGGGTAAACAAAAAGGGAGGAAAAGAAATTCTTTAATTAACAGAACATGTAATTAAACCTGAGTCTCAGTGTTCTTTTGCTATCATAAAATGTATCTAAAATCTACTAGCAAAGTGCATCCCCTCTATCCCTACCCTCTACCCTCTGACCTATATTGCAGTTTGCCGTTATTACCGGTGATTTTGTTAGTGCAGTCTGACTCTGGCAGCAGCGTGTACTATGAATTTAAAGATTAGAACTCTGCTATTACAGAGATCAACATAGGTCCATATGATGGAATTTGCATTCACCTTTAATTAATTATTTATTCCATGAAACTGGAAGAGTAATAAGGTTGTGCTAACATTCTAGAAGGTAAGCAGACTGACTCAAGTAGTTCTAGATCTGTTAGCCTGGCATCAATCCCTGCCAATATAATGGAAAGTTATTAAGGATTTATTAAAAAAAAAAGAATTAAAGAATGGAAATACAGTAAATGCCAGTCAAAGTAGATTTACAGAAAATTAGTCTAGTCAAAGAAGTCTGATAGACATTTATATGTTTACTAATTTATAGAAGCAATATATACAGATTCTTATAAGGCAGTTGAATTGGTACTAAAAACCCCATTCTAATTCAAGAATCAACCTTATACAGTGTCAACAAGGCACGTGCTGCTCTGGTTGAAGAACTTGGAACACAAAAAAAGTAGTTGTCAAGAGGGAGGAATCATGAATGGAGTTTCCCTTGCACAGGGATTGATACTAACGCTATCAGTAGGCTAGTGGAAGTCTAATGCTATTCAGTATTTTCCCCATTATTTTAATAAATAAATGGTACTAAATGTATTTGAAAAAAATTGTGGATAATATAAAAATGGAGAAATAATAAATACTGAATGAAGCCAGGGGAGTCTTACAGGACCACTTGGACTGTTTGATTAACTTACAGCCATTCAAAGAAAGTTATATTTTAACACTGCCAAAAGCAAGATCATGTATTTAGGGACAGAAAACATATTGTCTGCTGGTCTATAGGAAGAGGAGTTGTTTCCTGGAAAACAGTGATTCTGAAAAGATTTCAAGGTCACAGTGGTCAAATGACTCAACATGGGTTCCCACTGTAATGATTTAGCAAAAATAGGTAATTTGACTAGGAAATGGACCACTTGAGAGGTCATTTAAATTTTGGATATGGAATTGGCACTGGAATCCTGACTAAGTTTCTGGGGCTTGCATTTTAAAAAGAACAGTGAGCAATTTGAGTGGATAGAGAGCCACAGAAATAATTCTGGAGAATTGCTTTGCAGTTCAAAAACTGAAGAGCCTGGTCTGCTTAGTTTGTTTTGAGAGAGAGAGAAAGAGAGAGAGAGGTTATTCGGAAGTTATTTGATTACAATGTGTAAATACTTTCCTGTGGAGAAAATCCCACATTCTAAAGGGGTCTTCATTTTAGGGGAGATAGGCATAGTACAATAGCATGCTTTTGCACTGGAACCTGAATCCAGATAAATTCACATTAGAAACAAAACTCAAATTTTTTAACAGTGACAGAATAAGCTACAGAGGAAGATGGAGATTCTTCATCTCCTAAGATGAAGGTTTGAAAGTTTCTCTAAAGAAATATGAATAACCTTCAAATCAAAACAGGATTGGGGTTTTTTTATATGCATTAGTGAAAAACAAGTTAGTAGCCTTAGTACAGAGTGAAATTTAATAGACTGTGATATGCCAGAAATCCAGCTAAAGGATTTTAAAGTCTTTTCTGACCTATGAATTTATAGGAAAAAATGCATTTTACTTACAAAAGTATCTCAAAAGAATTTTAAAGTTCTAAGTCATGCATTCAGAAAAGGGAATAACAGAATGTAGGCTTCCTGGGCAAACTTGACTCCCAAACTATTTTATCTGTGCATTACGAAATAGTCCAATTACATGTTCTTAGATGTTGGAAGTCATGTAGAAAATGCATAAGGTACAAAAGAGGGTAAAAGGCACTGTCTGGGTAGAGCAGTGGAATAGTACCATGGAAATATTATGTGATCATGCAATTATAAACTTATTCTAATGAATATGCATGAACAAAACTACTGCTGGCATTTACCAGCTTGTGAATGCTTGTCTCTGCAACATCTGTGAGAGGAATGAGAAAGAGGCCAAGGCAGTCAAATAGGAAAAGAGTATCCTAAAGGCAGATCTCTCTGAGAAGGCTATAGAGTGCTTTAAAAATATTGTGGAAGAAAAGCATCTCTTTTAGGAATTGTTTCGGCTTTCAAAAGAATTATTTAGACCCAATTCTTCATTTACTTTGTGCTGTCATAGATTAACTTGGGACAAATCTTAAAGGCTATTGTGTTTAACTAATTGCCAGCTTGATCAGTTACCTTGTTTGTCCAAGCATACTAGGTTGGCTGAGCAGAGCTTGATGGGAGTCTGGAGATGCTGGAATGAAAAGAAAGAGATATCATTTCTGTAAATTTTTTATATGGTTCTCCAGTCTCAGGGATGATTGAAAACTATGACTGAAGAACTGTGAGAACTCTATATTTTATTTCACATTTCTGTGGGCTGAAAAGGCAGATAGAGGAAATGTCATAACTCTCTGAATAAAAAGAGAATAAGAACTTAATTTTAGTGATTGCTGCTTGTTCTCAGCTGCATATAATGGCATAGGGATGGCTTTTTCTGCCATATGCTACCTCAGGAAGAACTTAAATGGGCTTCTCTCATGGAATAGTAATAGTAAAAAGAAAGCAATGCAGAATAATAAGCAAATATAACAAGCCAGTGAATCTGTATGTTCTTCTGTTTACAGACTATAAACTTGCATTTTACAAAGTATACACTTTTTTGTTTGATAAAATTTCATTGCATAAAACTTAGCTGTTCTTCATTTCCCTTTGCAACACTTTTCTTCTCATCCTCCTTCCATGAAATAAGGAATGAAATCAATGTAATAGCTTTCTCTTCACACTAAAGCGAAAAATTGCAACAACCTCAGTGCCTCTAGTAGGAAGTACCAGTGGGAATTATACCTAGTTGTGAATGTTTTCTTGATTTCAATGATATTCTTCAAATATCACTGAGCCAAACAATATTCATGGAGTTTCCTTCATACTGTTTTATACTATATGTAATGCATTTCTTATATCACATTAACCGTAGCACTAACATAAGACATGTACTTCTGTTAGTTTGGTGACCTACTGATTTAAATATGAAAAGAGGTTTTATAAGGAAGAAGTGTGGTCTTCACGATTTGAGAATTAGATGGAGAATAAGTATAATGATATTCAAAGGACAAGGATAGTATACCCAAAGTGAATAATGATAGGGTAATAGACTGTCACCAGTGTGGAAGAATATAGAAAATATAGACTTCTTACCCTGAGAAAACAGGAAACCTATATTATGGGCCAAAAAGAACTGGCACATGAAATTGCAACTCCACTAGCAAGGATTTTCAATTAATCTTTCAATTCTGGGATGGTACCATGTGATTGGCAAGTATCAAAAATTTTTTGTTTTTAAAAAGAGAGGGAAAAGCTACAGGATTGTTGTTTTGACCTTGATGTTGTGCAAGGTCTTAGAAAAAAATTGAAAGGAAGGAGTAAGCAAGATCATGTAAATGGAGGTAAATGGAAAATGGGATAAAATGTGAGATGGTTTTATCAAAAGTAGATCATGTCAGACAAACCTCATCTTTCTTTGATAAGATAAGGGATTTCATTAAAAAGGGCAATGCAGTGGACCTAATACATCTGGATTTAAGCAAAACATTTGAAACTGTTCATGGAAATCATTATTTAAGCAGGAGAGGACAGGAACTGGAATTAAAAACTGGCTAAAGACTTATACTGGGGTATTTTGAAAGAGGGTGTAAAAATGTGGGGAGTTTATTTATGGTATCTTTCAAAGATTCATGTTGGGGCTGATTCTGTTTAATATTTCACATTAGTGACCTTAGTGCAAAACCCAGTTTGCGCTCATGAAATTTTCAGATAACAGAGAGTTAGGAGTTATTACTAATATTAAGGAGAATCTGCCTATAATATAGGAAGAATGTGATGACTGTCAATAGGAATCATCACAATGAGAAAAAATTTAATACTGCAAAGTCATTCATTCAGGGACCTTCTGCTTGAGCTGGAGGCTCATTGGTCAGCAGGGATGCGGGAAGTTAGATCTCTGTGTTTATTAAGATAAACACACTGATAGTATTTTTCAGCCATGAGGAATGCCGCTGTAAATTTCAAAAACACATTTTCTGTGGGTATTGGAAAATATTGATATGATTAGGACAAAATACTGTTAAAATCTCATCTGGATTACTGGTATCAGTCTGACCATCTGTACTGGGAAAAGGGTGAATTTAAACTGGAACAAATGCAGAAAGGTCTCCAAGGACCATGAATGGAATGGGAAAAAAGTCTTTTGAGAGGAGATTAAAGGAACATGGCTTAGTTTGGCTGACCAAGATGAAGATTCAAAGAGGATATGGTTACTTTCTAGAAATACATTTGGGGGTAAATAGCAAGTAGGGAGAAGAACAATTAAAGTTAAAAGCTATGATCAAATGGATATGAATTAATCAATAATACATTTAGACAGGAAGTTAAAAAAAGTTCTCTAGCCGTCAGAGAAATGAACTTCTGGAACTGTCTTCCAGACAGAGTAATGGGTGCACAGAATCTGAATGGCTTACAAGGTGAAGCGTGATAAATTAAGGACAGGCTAGGGCTGGTCATGAAGTTGAAAAGTAAAGCTTGTGAAATGAGGCTTTATGCATTTGATTTACTGTCATTCCTATAAGAGCACTAAAGGAAGATTTGCTTGCTTTCCATGTACAGCTGTGTCAGGAAGTGTTTGCTGCCACGTGTTTTGTTTGCTGTAAAACTAGTAAGTGGAAGGGAGTGAAGCCAGAAAAGTTGGTAATGAGATACAATGGCACAGATAAAAGGAAATGCTAAGTACTGGTGTGGTTTCTGTCCTGTATATAGCAGGCATGTCCATGAAAGCAAACTGTCTTTTCAAGGACATGTTTTGGTATGGGATCCAAGGGTTTCTATGGCTGATATGTGCAAGAACAGAAGATTGGGCCAACCCAGACCCGCTCATTAGATGAGGTGCTTTATTTCTTGCTGGATCATGAGCTTTCAGTAGTAATTGTTGTATTTAATTGTTGCATTTAATTAATGTATCACATGCTTCAGAGTTTCAAATTCATTGCCTGAAGAGGAGAAGAAAAAATTTCTTGTTTTCTCTCCTTTTTGGTAGTATAATTTCACTTTTGAAATGTTTTTCACTCTCACCTTTCTCTGATGAGATAGGCCACAGCTTTGATGGAACTTCAGATCTGATGCACTGATTTCAGGTCAGAAAGCAAATTTTTTTTACTGGTCAAGTTGGCAAGGATCTTCTTGGGGGTGTGGGGTGGGGGTGGAGGGTGCCTTTCCCTGTAGTTTCTAAAGTGTTTCACTTTAGGATCATTTGAGTTCATTTCACCTAACAAATCCCCTGTCGTTATAGGGGCCTAGGCATTACAGATTTCCTTGGTATCTTTGTGATACCATAGGTTTTGAGCAATGAAAGTACCTCTGTGTTGTCGAAAGGTAGTGGGGAGTGACTTCTGGAAGATGGAAAGGAAAGTGTGCATGTTCTTGTGGACGCTGTTGGTTGCCTGTAGTGTCCTCAGTTCTATGTTCCAGGACTGAACTGATGCATTATATTGATGCTAGAGTTATGATTCAGAAAGTACTGTTTTACTGATGAAGTATAAACCTCAGTTCTTTGTTGTTTGATTTTATTAAAGATTGGTAGTGTCTTTCTCAAGAATTGAGGTGCTAACTACAGCTTTGTGATTAGTTTCCAGCTGACTGACTACATTCCCTCTAAAGTTTGAACTAGGCATGATATACTTCATCACTTCCTGAACTGCTGTGTAGTACTGTTGTGTGCTTTTCTGCATTTGAGAGTTTGGATGCGTTTAAGTTATGGGACAGTTTAAATTTATAATCATCATCACGCTGTCTTGCAGAGAGGAATTTCTAAGACACATAGTGCTGAGACATTAACATTTATCATCTTATGTTGTTATTAAATTATTATGACTGGTATTTATACTTCTTTACTATTAAATACGAGATAAAGTATAAAAGCATTCCCTACCTTAACAGGGATTGTAATGATAAAACCCCAAACCAGACAAATAGTAAAGGAAAGCATTCAGTGAAGTAGTTCACATGGTAATTCAAGACAAATGAGTATTTTTACCTCCAGAAAAGAAAAATACAGCCCAAATGCAAGGTGTAAAGAAGAATTTAAAAGACATATGAGAGATTCTAATGGAAAAAATAATATTACCTTCTATGCATTTTTAAGCTTTACAGAGTTCTTGAAGTAGCTGAGCTGCTAATAAAATATTCAGTCTACTTTTAAAAATCTGAAATAAGTTACCATGATATTTCAAATATTTGCATAGAGGTAAATGTTGTACCTATTTATAAATGCTGCTGGGAAGGATACTGAATTTACAAACTAAATGCAATGAAACCAATTAATTTATCAGGGACTTTATTTTCAAGTAGCTGCACTAGAGATTGGTATTCAGAACAATCCTCTTTCTTATGTAAGAAATAAATCTGTAAAATTCTAAGTTATTTTAAAAAATCTTAAAGGTAGGGTCACAAAATTTATTTTAAAGATATTATGTTTTGTCAGGTTATCAAATTTGGGACATTTTTAGGCTCCTTGGACCTTGCCCAATATGGCAGATCCATTCCCAGTGTTTGTCATTCTAGGGCACAGAAATTGCCTTTATGCCATTGAGAAACATGCTGTTATGGGGTATGGTGTTGAAAGCCTTTCCCTAAGGGGTCCAGAAGGGACAAAGTTCTTAGCTTGAGAACTTAAATCTTTCAAGCCTTCCCACTAAAATGTAAAAAACTAGGCCATCTCCTAAAAGATCATGTAGACGTGGCCAGTACAGCTTCTTTTCATTTAATCTTTTAAAGGAGAAATTCTCTTATAAAGCAAGACTAGAAAAAGCTGTAGGGAAACCATGGTAGCCTCTTTGGCTTATAGGGTTTTTTTAGTTTCTTCCTCCCTTCCACAGGAGGAATGTACCTCCTTCTCCCTTCTACCCCTGCTTTCTTATTTTATAGCCTCCCCGACTAAGAAGAGAGTTTTCATCTCTTCTTTCTAGCAGTCTAACAAGTCACAGCTGTTAGATCAAGCAGCGGGTAGGAGCTACTTTCCTGTTTTCACACAGTGGGAGAATTTAAATGCAGAGTGAACCAGGAAGGAATTTATGTGTATTATCCCTGACACAGAACTGTTAAGTGGGTTCCAGTGGGTAAAAGTTTAGAGTTTGTCAGATGAAGTGAAGGACAGCAACTCCTGTAATATGAGCAAAGAAAGGGAGAAAAGGTGCTCCAACAGTAAATGGATCTGTTTAGTCAACAACCTTGGATCCTATCTCAAGGATAAAAGCTTTTTGCATCTAGACTGACCTTATGAAGGAAATGTCAAATAATTGGACAGTTACTGATGCCTCAACATCTTTAGGAAGCATTTTCTTTGGACTAAATGAGAGTCCAGGAAAATGAGTCCTTTGTGTAAGGGAAGTCAAAGTTCAAAGATAACTTTATGTCACTGAATTTCTGAAATCTATAGATCCCATTTTGCTCTCATAAACCTCTCAGAGTCAAGGAGCTGGTATCACATTATTCTTTTGAAAATCCACTTAATAAAAATCATGTTTAAGCAAGAGAACACCTTTGACGCAGTTGCTGATAGTTTAGATAGCTCTAGAGTTCACCTTCTGACTTTGATGTTCTTCCAGGTGTTCTGTAGCACATGCTAAGGTTCTACTCATCTATCACCCATCCCTCTGGCAAGAAATGTCATTTCTATACCTGTCAGCGTATAGAAATTCAGGCATCACCCTCTTTCAGGGGAATAGTTCTTCACATGGTTTCAGAGTGGCTTGTGGCATGCCTTGTAAGTGCACTTATATCCAAGTATACTCCCCTTGCAAGTGATCACTTAAAACCTTTTTTTATTTTTGCTTAGATACAGAAAGAGGGGGGAAAGAGTTTTGACATGGGGAAAAAAAGAAGCTAAACAAGATCCTTATTTTGTCTGCCAGGTATGTAGAGTTACATTTGATCATTCTATGAATACCACAAAGGTGGTATTAAGTGTCCCTGCTATAAAAAAGTGAAGGAATAGAGAGAGTTAGTTAGGTGGCATTGAACTGCTGGTGCTGGATGCCAGTCCTGGGTTGGTTGGTTCATTAGTTTGCCTTATAAATTAAAAAGGGAGCTATGTGGGGGAAAAAAAATAGCAGAGGGTGAGTGTAACTTTCATTTGTGTCATAGCAGACAGAGTAACTTCTGGGAAATGGCAGGTCCAGCATTCTTCTTAGACACTTAAAGGCTTCCCCTAGTTTGATTTGTTTAAGGTACTACTTTCTGGTCACTGGTTCATGGAGCATTGTGCAAATTGAGGATTGTTGTGGCTGCCTGCATCAAACCTTCATTAGACAGATAGCAAACATAAGGAAGATAGGAAAGACCAGAAAAGATTTTGTGGGAGAGCTGGGCACACCACTACTTTGGGGAAGAAAATGTTAACAGGAATCTTAAGTGCATATTCCAGACAGTAAAGATTCATCTAAATGTGGTGGTACAGATATCATCCAGTACTGTCTCCTCACCCAACGATTCATGTAGCTTTTTCAGAGACAATTAAAAAAAAGCCCTAAAGGAGAGATAATAGATATTAAACTGGGTGGGAGAAGAGGGGCAGGAATGCATAGCAATTCTGATGATGAAACTTGTTCCTTTCCCTGTCTCTTGAGTTGTTCAGTCTGACAACCTTCCGGTCCACAAACCTAAAAATGTTGCCAAATAGCTGCAGAAAAATAATTTCCAGAAGAGGGTGGCATCTAATTTATTTCCTGCATCCTACCCTGTCGTCTTGTGGTTTTGGCTACAAGATTGCAAGTCTAAAACTGAGAGAAGTGTCATCGGCCCCTAGAGACAGTGTCCAAATCATTGAACATGTTTGGAGGAAAGGTTTATTCTTTGGCTCTCTCAATACTTGTAGCTGCCAGTTATTGAGTAGTTATGGCCAGACACAGACTCACTGTGGTTCATGGCTGGCTGTTGGGTTCAGAAGTATCTGGAATTGTTCAAGGAAGTCTAAGGAGGTGTCCAAACATTTCCTCAAGGTTCCTTTGATATTTTGTGCTGCTGGCGGTCTTTAGGCATGATGGTTTCTCTCAGGAGACATTACTGATTCATATCTCAGAGATTAGGCTAGTATAGGAACTTAAATAGAGAGATGAGAATTCCTTTTCTGTTCATCTGAGAAACTGGACATGCTCAGATCTCTTCAGCTCAAGGCAGACAAGGTTTTGGAAGAGCTGAAAGCCACAGAGTTCACATCCAGTTTTCAGGGCTTGAATCAAGCTCTGCTTTTGCAGAAAACCTTTTCAGTTCTGTAAGTGACAGCAGTTAGCAGGCCTCTTTTAGGAACTGGCTATCTGCAAAGATCACAAGAATCTGCCAGTCCTAATCAAAGGAGAACGCAAAAAACAACACCCCTCTTGCCATTCTCCCTCTTCTGCCCCCTTCAAAAAGAAATCAAAATTGCCCCTGAAATCCAAAGTTAAAGCCAAAGTTGAATCTAGATATCATTTATGAATATGACTGAGAGATCTAAAGCCAGAGAGTAGATGTGTGTGTTTCTCTCCTTATGATGATTCTTTGTCTTGTGTTTTCTTTGAGTCATTTGGTTTGAAAGGCTCAAACGGGTGGTGATTCTGATTAGAAACAGAACCAAAGCCTATAGATCTTGTCCCCTTCTGCTCCTGGTATCTTGCTCATGAAAAATCCCTTGAAGAGTATTACTTGGCCATGGTGAAAATGTGAATCATAGAAGACATTGCCAGGAGGAAGAGTTTCAATTTCTGTATTCTTTTTCCAAACACACACACACACTACATACTGGATTTGAATCTCTGCAATTTGGACAAATGCATCAGTAGAAGGAAGTTCTACATGCTTTACTAGAGGAGAGTAATTCATCCTTTCAGCGTTTAGCAAGAAAGCACATCATGTTCTTGGTGGGCTGTGACCATTGCCTTTCAAGTTGCTGTCCTTCAGATCTTCATTAGTCCTTAGGCTATCATTAAGTGCTTGGCAATGGTTTTATCTTATCTTTGTTGTTAACATCTGCAGGTGCATTGGTTATCTAGAGAACTTACTTATTAGAGATTATTTTTACAGCAGGGTAGTTCATGCCTTCTGGGAAACTTATTAGTTGAAGAATCCTTCTCAAAATAAGACTTTCTTTTGCCCCATTTCAGGTTCTTCCCTTGACAGAGGCCACCTGGGGTCTCAAAAAGGCTCTAGTTTACATATGCTTGGACAGCTTCTAAAATTTAATGCAGACAGGAGGTCAAGCTCTATCCACAACAGAATACCCAAGTTATATTATTTTGTTAATTTTATACTGAAGAATGGTATGCAGTTTGGATATGATCTATACCAGAACAAGAGAGTTTAAAGTACAAAATAAGCATTTGAATTTTGGACTTGGTGCCTTTTCCATCAACACATGAAAGACTTGATCCAATGCTGACCAAATATACTTTGATGCCCTTCTTTTAGCCTGCTCCAAAAATCACAATTGGATCCAATCCAAAAACCAGAGTAAATCTTAAATGTTTCTCTGGAGAAAAATGCTAACAGAGAGAAAACTTTGCAGTCAGTACACTGTGGCCTGCCATTTACTTTTACCAGCTCCCTTTTCAGGCAGCCAGTCTATAACGCCTCTTTGTGCACCAGTCAAAGCTTCTTATAGCATCAGTTTCACGGTGAAATGGGCTCATTCTTGCAAAGAGTTTTTCCCCTTTAAAGAAGAAAAACTGGGGACATCTGATCCTGGGCTTTAGGAATCAAGCATCATCAGAATAAGCTTATCCAGACAGCATCTCTGGTTCCAGAGCAGTCCACTTGCCAGGTTCAGGCCCAGAAGAGTCCCTAGAAATTGTGAGGTCCACAGTGTCTTTCCAGCAGAGGTGGGAGAAGGGTTCTGCCCTAGCTCTGGTTTGTCAACAGCTCATCAAAAGGCATGTATTTCTTCTGGATCTGCGGTAAACATGCACATTAACAGAGCTCTTCCACATTCCTTGCTGGAAGGAAGAAAATGTCACTTTCTTTTCCTTCAAGAGAATCCTTGAAGCCCAAGCTACTTCTGCTTGCAAATCAGAGCAGCTAGAGCTTATTTTCTAGGAGCAAGAGAGAGACACAACTGAAATAAAATGTAACCAAGATCTCTCACTCCTTCTTCTCAAGTTCTGAACAATGAAACAAACTCGCTCTTAGATGACCAAGTAGTACAGCATTTGAGGGCAGTGCCTTACCTCTCCACAGCTGCATTCTCCGCTCATCCCAACGATCAGCCTTAACTTCCCCTCGTCTGAGCTTCTTTGCACAGAAGTCTCACAGGGAACTCCTAGCTGCCTGACGTTATCAGTCTTCCCATCGGCTCTCTGTTCATTCAGAGTATGAAGCGGTACTATAGGGAAAAGGATTTACACCTTCACTAATCATTAATCTCACAGGCAAAGCTTCAGACAAAGCTATTAAAGTTATTCAAGTCGCAGATGAGGTAATACTTTTATGAATTAGATACTGATTAAAAGGCAGAACTGTTAGATTTTCCACATGACAAAAGGTTAATAGTGGGGTGCCACAAGGTACAGTACTAACTACTACTATTGTGTGGAAAATATTGAGCAGTTATCTATAAGAGGGGGGTGAACAATGAGATGGCAAATATCACAGATGACATGAAAGCAAATCAGTAGCTGGAATTCAGATCCATACCCAGCTCTCCTAAGAAATCCCCTGATCCATTGCATTTTTTTATCACAGCAGATTCTTTTAGTCCTTTTCACTGTATTCATGAATTTAACTTGCACAATACAATATCCCAGCAACCTTATGCTTTCCATTCTGCTGAGTGAGGTTTATAGCTCTTCATTTTCATTTTCAGCCTTGGGCTGACTTGAAAGACTGTATCCATGTCCCAGCCTGCAGACTGGAAGCACTTAATTAGTATGCAGGGCAGGTACTGAGGGAGGCTGTCTCTATGCGACAGCTCTCGATCCACTCCTCTGATTATTATGGCTCAGGGAAGAGAGAGTGCAAGGGAAATGGAAAAAAGTGAAAGAAAATAAAATTACTGCCTTTTCAAATTAATATATATATATATATTGGTGTAAAGTATCTGGAAATATCAACAAAGATAATCTGTCTGCCTCTACATTAGTAGCCAGTCATTCCCTCCGTAAATTTAAAAGCAAGTATCTGTTAAAGATGGTCACAAGGGAAGAAGCCAAACCTCAAATACTAATTACCTGTTGAATTTATTATTTCTGGACTCTTTTAAGGAAGAGCTTATGACTTTAATATGAAAAGCATCATAGTGTCAAGTAACAATTCACTCTGCTGCTAATTTTCTTGTTTTCTGCTTGGGCAGATGGCTCCCTATCAAGATTGTAAAGTTAAGCCCATTGTAAATGTGTGCACTTGCTCGAAGGGGAAAAAATAAGGAAGACAGGGAAATGTGAGATATTACAATTTATCTGTTTTGTTTTAGCAAGAGATGAAACTATGGGGGAAAAATACTATCTTTGTCTGTTGTCATGCATCCTGAAGGATAGAAAAATGTTTCATAGATAATTGGTTCCTCTCCCTTTTTTTTCCAGTTACATATATCCCAGGTGGCTGCTTGTTCATGGCTAAGATACTGCCACTTCTGAGTAGGAATATCGCAGCTCTTTAACAATGGATTGTTATACTACACAATAGTTGTAGCACCAAAAATTACATAAGGAATCATAACTAATCTCTTCTTAAAATGAGATTACAGGGGTCACCTTTTATATGGTGGTTACCTTACCTTGTGCTAGACCTCTTGCCTTACCCTCTAAGCTAGTGGTGAGAGCACTTCCCAGTGACGTCCTTGGGGTCCTGAGTTTAGTTTGCTTAAGGAGGTTCAATTATGCCATCTTCTTCCTCCCTAGGAGCCCGCCCTAAGAGTTAGCAAACTGGTTGAGATAGGGGCAGTGTTTTTCTTCCTGTTGGCTCTGTGCCTTCATGCTGAAAGGAGCACAAGATTTATGGTTCCAGAAGAATGGCAGACAAGAAGGGGCATGACTCGCTAGTCTGGTACTCAGAGTTCTCACCTTGAAGATGGGATTTCTGCATTCATAAGCATTTCACATTTCTCTCCCTTTATGCATTTTTGTGCAGCTCACCACTCATCCTTTTCAATTGTCTGATTGGGGCATTTAATTTTCTCCTGGCACAGTATAGAAAGCCCAGGTACCTAATCTTTGAGGGTCAGGCAACTAAATGAGCTGTTACAGTACGTAAATTTTTTATTAGCAGCCTGTGGATTATTTCAAAGAGTGCCCATTTTATCAGAAGCAGAACCCAGGATTTTGATTTTGGAAAATTTACTGGGGTATTCGATGAACAGCTAGTTCTGTTCAATAGTGAGTACAATGAAAATAACGTGGAAGAAATGATGGAGCCAAACTTCAGATGACCAGTTCAAGATTAACTGTAATGTCACTAACAGAGAAACATTTCCAAGCTTCAGGAGGTGCTGAATTTTACTATTCACTAATCATATATAATCCAGAATTATAAATTTAATTATTTGCATGCAGACTCATGTAAAATCAATAATCACCACTGCAAGTGAAAGCTATAATTCCATCAAGGAGAAGTGACACCAAGAATGGTGGAAATGAAGCCCAAGTCACTACAAGTCAGAGCTGGGATTTCCTGGGTTAAGCTGCTGTGTATGTATAACCTAGCATCTGCATTTTTTTCTGTTGTGAATTTACAGTTTATTTCACAGTCCACCTTCTGTTTGGGGATGGAGCTGATTATTTACATAGCACAATAATTATGATTTATTACTAATTTTGATGGGACTAAAACACTCTGTCACCTGACACTAAGGGGACAGACAGATTCTTTTAGGGATTCTTGGCAGAATGATGATGGCACTAAGTTGTAGTTACAATTAAAGCTTTATTTTCTTAACAGGATATTATGTATAGCACAGAATTTATGATTAGAATTGCACAGGATTTCTACAAGCAGAATCAATGTAGTACAATTTATAAGCAGTGTAATACAGAAGTTATAATACAACTTACGATTTCTAATCATCTAGACCCTAACTTATGGTTTCTAATCACCTAGACCCTCTGCAGATCAGGTCAGATCTTAATACATGGTTTGCTGCATCAATATAACAAGCATAATCTAGACTCAAAAATCTCATAAAGAATACGAGTCACTCAGTTCTTGGAGGAAGCAGATGATGGAGGAGGCATCCCTGGCCATCAGGAGGTCACAGGTCTCACTGTCCAGCAGCAGCTCCAGTCCAAGTTCCCCACTTAGGACTTGTAACTGCTTGATTTTATAGACAGTGCTCTGAGTGCTGTTATGCTTCCCTGTTCTGTGGTGGGGTCATCAACAACACCTGGCTGGCTGGATGCCTGGGACCTTCAAGGCTGGTAAGGAAGGGAGTAATCAGCCTGGTGCCGAGGAACCTTGAGGCTGGCAGGGAGGGAAAAAAGAAATGTTTGGTTTGTCTGCTTGGTTCACAGGACCTTCAGGGCCTGATAATGGGGGGAAAGGGAACTCATACGTGACTTGCTCGGTCACGGAGAATGGCTTTGCCTCATAAAATGGCGTTAGTTATGCTAACCATATTATGAGGACTCGGGAGCAGGGGGTAGCAGTCACACACTCCTAGAAACATGAAGTAATTTTCTGTCTCTTTGAAATAAGCACAGCTTTGATGATGAGAAGATTTGCATAACTCGTGAAACTAGGCTTTATTTTTCAAAATATTTACATGGTACATGAATGGCTGATAAAACATCAATGTTATTGTCCTAATTTTTAGGCTGCAGAGTCTTCTTCAGCACAACAATTAAGTATGTGTCCTCTGCTAAGTACAAGGCAATGCAGCTGATTTCCTGGAACCTGCTTGTGCCCACAATTTTAACCATGTTGCTCATCTTGTGCTCTATGTGAACAACAAGAAAAGAATTAATTAAAATTTAACGGCAATGTGAATTTTAGCATTTTAAGTTTTGGAGTGTTTGACTTTGCAGCCATAATATTCCTTTAATATAATCTCTTTATATGTAATTTCCTGTGTTAATTCCATCATGTGGAACAACATTAAGTCTCACATGGATCATTAGTAGAGCTGGAACTTAGATATACTTGTACAGACCTCTGCTATTTGAGCTAACTGACCTTAACAACAGGCAGCTATCCTTTATGAGAACCAGCCTCTAAAGGCAAAATGAGGCAAGCACTTTGCAAAGAGATTTCATGGCTACTTGCTGACAGTAGAGGAACGATGGGACTCAGGAAGCCTTGTCCTGGTACTGTATGTGCGCTAATGGCTACAGACCCTCTGCTCTAACTCTCTTCAGTCTATCTCCTTTTGTATTTGGAAAGAAACTCCCTGTCAGCTCAGCTCAGCCTGTAGTAGGATGTGCTCAGTATGGATGAAATAATCAACAAATTTACTTACTAGCCTCTTATATGTACTGAGTGGACACAGCTAGCCATTGTAGGCTTTATTATGTCAGGTTGTTTTCCACCTTAGCAGCATGAATTACCTAGGGAACAAAGAAAAGTTTCTCTCTACCAGGGCTACTCTAGCATTTGGTCTGCGGTTCTGAAGCATCAAAGTACTGAACCTTCTGAAAACAAGTGTAAGAATTTTTTATCATTGACAAAACAATATAGTTTTCTCTAAGTTATTAATCAGAATAGACAGAGACATCTATGCGGACATTGTACAAAGTATCAGCCTGAGGCAGATGGCACAGAAAATTTAAATTCAAATTATTAAAGTTTGGCAGTTACAAGCAACTAAACCAAGGTCTTATAATGTCAAGTGTTAGGTAACTATTAGTCTGTTATACCAGCTCTTGACAAATGCAAAACTTTCCCAGTAAGATCTGGAACCTTAATAGGGGAAATACGTGTAGATAGATAGATAGATGGGACTCAGAAAGCGCAACTGATTAGAAACAACCCTGACACAGATCAGATTTGTTTCACTGCCAATATTTAGGGAAACCAATAAACAAATTAAACAGCCTAATTGTTGAAAAATAACATTTTAAAAGGCTTTTGGATTCAGTATCATAGATTTTGTTAGCAAGGGCATTCAAAACACAAAAATTTATCTTGATCATCTCCTTTCAGCATTTTTAGTCACTATAAAATGTGAGAGTTTTGAAGTCCTTGGTATGAAACATAGGCCCATAACAAAACAATTTACTTATTTTGGTAGTTAGCTGGAAACAAACCCACATATGCCAAATATAAAATTGAATAATTTTATCTTGCAATTTCCATCAGTTTCTGTCTTCCATAATTTACTAGCATTTATGTAGTGCTGTTGATCATTAAGTGTTTTATTGTCAATTTATTCAAAGACACTTTAATAACCAAATTTTAAAAACAGATATAGTCTCAGCCCCCTTTTTCTGTAAAAAGCTAACTGGAATCTCTGTTGCAGTGTACAGTATTATTACCCATATTAGGTGGGATTTTCAAAGGTTCTAACTGAACAAAAAAACTAACTTGTGTTCTATCTTAGAACAAAAGTTCTAATTTAATACAGTTAGCCTATATTCCCGCTAATATAATTAGAAATATAATTGATTTTCTGACTGTATCAACACCGGACTATTTCAATCTGAAATTGATGATCTGCCAGTTAAGGTGATAGTAGTTTGAAGAGGAAAATCTGGACATTTATTGATATTTTTGAGAAGTACTGGCTTAACCTGAGAACTTTCCTTATAGTTTATGTGACCCAGGTAACAGCATGGTTTACCTGACTATGCTAAAACTAGAGATGCCATATTCTATTTTGTGTGTATCTATCTGTATACCATCCACGCCTGTTTCACACTGGTGTCCTCATCCCTCATCCATCTCTACAGAACACAAGCTTGATTTATGCCAAGGTTTTCTACTAAAGGGGAAACTAAGTAAGTCTTAGGGCAGGAAAAACTTGTTTTGGTTTATAGGCAAACAGTACAGATTCAGCCTGTGCTAGACCTAATCACGCTTCAGGTCTCCAGAGATATCCTGACAAGCATTCCAGCCTTGCTAGTCCAGATGCTTCCCAGCAAAACTGGCATCTTGCTGGTGGACAGTGAGAAGCAGGAACTGATGGGAGAAGAGATGGCAAAATGTAAAGGTGTTTATGTCTCTTTTCATCATGTTAAGATCTTTCTACATGACCCCCAAACCTTCTGCTATATTTTTATTAGCGCCCAAATCCCCAGTTACTTTGTTTGCTGAGAATAAATATTTTATTGCTCTTTTGGGGCTTTTTTGAAAAATAATGAGCTAGTTGTAAAATTAATAGTGCACTATAATAATTTGCCTGCTTATATTTTTCTGAATTTTTAGGTGCTGGCACTTTCTTTATGCTTTGTTCCCCTCACCTTCCTGGCCTTTCATGTGTGTGCCAAAATAGGCATCCTGTGTAGAGGGAGAAACTCTGGTCCAGAATGCACAGTGTGATGATAGTATGTGCAATGAGCACTGGGGATGGGACTGAGGGAAGGGAGTGCCCCCAGAGGGGCACTATATTCACAGGAGAGAAGCTTTCCTAGCAGAGCAGGAGGGAGCTCCTACCAAATGCACATGAACCAGTGACTGGAAAATCACACTAACTAGCCTTTGGCTTCCTTTTAGGGGCTGAAGCCCATGGACATTCCTGGGGAATAAGACATCAGTCATGAGGGGCTGAAGGGTTAGGTCATGAGGGAACGGGGGGGGAAAAAGAGTGGCTAAGAGAAATGGGCAAGAGACACGGCCACTGGTAGTAGCCATTTACCCACATTTGCACTTTATGAGCACGCTGTGAGTTCTGCTGTAAAATAAACTCTGATGGCTTCTCAGACTTGTCTCCCCATCAAGAAGCCAGACTCACTGCCTACACTGGTGCTAGCTTTTGAGAAGTTGCTATGAAGGGCTCTATTTGCAGCATCCATTCTGGATGGAAAGGCTCTCATGGGCCCCAGTAAAAGCTTTGGAGCACAGGGTAGCCTTGATGAGTTGATCGAAAGCTCATTTATCCCCTACCCATCAGGAGTTTAGCGCTTGATGAAATACTCATGTTTGCCTCCCTGTCTGGTAGGACAGCATGACCAGGACAGCACAAGATAGATAGCACTGATCAAAATGCAATCAATATCCTAATACAGAAAATACAGGAATCATATGTTCAGTGGGTACACTCTGTCATGATGTCCTTGTATTCTTCCTTGTACTCAGCAAGGCTCTGAAGGCCAGGAAGTGAAATCTCTTCTGAATAACTTTGTCAAAGGCCCTCTGTGCTGGGCACAATTAGCTGATCTCTTGGCCCCTTTCCCTCTATTTGAGCATTTTTTCTGGGAAGCTGCCTTATGACCTCAGGGCAACAGTGGTCCACACCATTTGGGGATGATGGACTTGAGCACATTTGAGCTGGCCACCTGACGACTGTTTGCAGGAGTCAGGAACATCCAGGCTTTGTGAGCAGATTGCAGTACTTATGGAGATGAGGATAAAGCCCATCATGCTGCTGCGCAAGCGCCAATTGTTTGCACAGAGTGACTCCTTATCCTAAAGTGCTGGAGTCACTGTCCGTCTTCCCCCTGTAGAACGCAAAGCCGTCCTCCTGGTGCACGCTCATCTCCCTCTCCCCTCCTCTCTTTGCTGGGGAAGAGATCTGTATTTGATAGGCTCTACTACAGGAGTAAGTCTAGGTGATAAGTGGCAGAGGTGTTCTGTTCTAACCAGAAGTGTCTCCCTTTGTCTAGGGTGAGGGAGAGGCCTGCAGTCCCAAACTCTCTCCAGGTCATTGAGAACCATTGTGTCCCATCCCATTGTGTCCAAGTTAGTTCTTCAAAGTCTGATCCCAGCCAAACCAACAGCAGCAGCAGAAGTTGCAGCGAGAGGCGTCATGTGTATGTGTCAAAGTTGCAAAGCGGAGGCTGATGGACAGTGTCTGGCTGAAGCCCTGTGTATATGGCCACACACTATGTGTGAAGCCAGCGAGTCAAAGTGGAATGAATGCTGCAGGGATTTGTGAGACTGGGAGGCAGAGTGAGAGGGTAGCTCTTGTGCTGCTGTTTTTACCTGCTCATTCAGTGTATGCTCAGGGAGTATGGGCACAACCTGTCTCCTCAAAAGGTCCTCAGGTTGGAATAATGTGTGCAGCCCATGTTGCATGACCCAGGTATATAAAATGGACTCTGACATGCCTACCAAAGATGTAATTAGAATATGTGTTTTCCCAGTGTAGTCATTGGCAATGGAACCAGAGAAAAAGAAATTATAAGTTAAAATAGCCTCCGCATGCTGCATATTTCTACTACTTTTTTCAAGGTGGAAAATGTTATGATAAAGACTCATCATTACAAGTGTTGAGAATTGTCGTGGTTTAACCCCAGTCGGCAACTAAGCACCACGCAGCCGCTCGCTCACTCCCCCCCCGGTGGGATGGGGGAGAGAATCAGAGGAGTAAAAGTGAGAAAACTCATGGGTTGAGATAAAGACAGTTTAATAGGGAAAGCAAAAGCCGCGTGCACAAGCAAAGCAAAGCAAGGAATTCATTCACTACTTCCCATCGGCAGGCGGGTGTTCAGCCATCTCCAGGAAAGCAGGGCTCCATCACGCGTAACGGTTACTTGGGAAGCCAAACGCCATCATGCCGAATGTCCCCCACTTCCTTCTTCTTCCCCCGGCTTATATACTGAGCATGATGTCATATGGTATGGAATAGCCCTTTGGCCAGCCTGGGTCAGCTGTCCTGGGTCTGCTCCCTCCCAGCTTCTTGTGCACCTGGCAGAGCATGGGAAGCTGAAAAGTCCTTGACCAGTGTAAACTCTACTCAGCAAGAACCAAAACATCACTGTGTTATCAACATTATTCTCATCCTAAATCCAAAACACAGCACTATACCAGCTACTAAGAAGAAAATTAACTCTATCCCAGCTGAAACCAGGACAAGAATGTATTACTGCATTTGTGTATCTGTGTGTGTTTGCTTGTGAGAGACAAACTGAGTTGTAGTCAACACCTAATTACTCAAATTCTTTAATGCCATAAGATATAGCAGTAGGAATTTGTGTGAATCAGGCAAAAAGAAGAACACATGCTAAGGTTTTAGGATGCAATCTTGGCTGGCCCAGAGTAAGTGACATTCCTTTTTCTCCGCTGTCCTGTGCTACAGATTTTCTGCTAGTAAAGGGAAGTCTTTTAAAGGAGGTCCTCCTTTATCATAGCCAAAGCTGGTCACTTTTAATGCATAAAATTGAAAATCACATACATTTGTATGGTAAAAAATAAAAAAGCAAAAATTATAGCAAACCAAAATCCTAATAGTAAAAGCACACATTTTACAAGTCTTAAATACTCTACATTTAAATCGGAAAAGGAAGGAATTCATGTAGAATGTTAATGAAGCTATTAGAAAAATATCATTAGTTCTTCATTTTCTAAGGTATTGCACAAAGATTCTGAATCCTTAGGAAACTTTTTGTCTTTAAATACATCTTTACTTAGGCCCAGATTCAGCAAAACATTTAAATACAGACATGAAATTATTTATATGCTAACTGCCCTTGATTCGATTGGGTCATAGAGGAGCAAAGCGCTCACCAAAGACACTGTTTATGGAAAGGACTTGGGAAACCATAACTTCCTGCATTGCATAAACTTCCTGAGTCAAAAAACTAGAAACTGAGACAGGTTTGGCTCTTGCTCCTTCAGTATACAAGGACTGCTAATGCACAGCAATTGGCACAGAAAGACTGACTTAAATGGAGGCACAGTATGGGGCCATTATAACTGCTTCTCATATAAGTGCAGGAGCTGGAGGGATGATGGAGTAACCCTGGAAGTAGGACCTGCACTGCTAGGACTCCTGGCCAGCTGCAGCACAGAGGCAGCCTGAGACTGACTGGCTGTCATTATCTGAGCAGCAAGTGTTGGTTTGGCGGAAAAAAAGAGACATCCATATTCTGGAAAGTTCCCTTCCTACTGTTCTGTGAGCTCTGTGTAGCATTGCCAACAGGAGCTATGCAGACTCAGAAATTCTCCTCTTTTTCTTTTGTTTAAATAGAGTAAGAATTAAAGCAGATTCAAAGGGGAAGGACCTGCAAAATTGTCAAATCCATGTGAAACTGACAACCTGGCAGACAACTGGCCATAGTTGTAGTTAGGGTAGATCCCATGGTATGCTGTTGGAAGTCAGCTTATTAATTCTTACTGTCTTGGCCAAAATCCAACATGCTTTATTGTTTTCTGCTTCCTTCAAGCTCTTCTCTGCACTTCCAATAACATGTTGAAGTTTTCTTCATCTCAGCCTAAGCTTGTGCAGTGTTGCTTGCATGATGTCCCAGGAGATGATAAACTGATAGTAAGCAATGTGATTCAAATGTACATACCTGTGGGTAAGACTTACCCCTCTGAGCTCCTGCACAGGGTTTAAATACAACTGCTCTACTTTTGCTCTAGGAAAGCAGAAGGAGCTGAAGGAGGTTAAAGCTGAAATGGTGTTAGCGAGTCTCTATAGAGTGGACAAAAAAGGATACCATGCAAGCAGAATTTTCTTCTGACTCAGCCTACAGAGTTGACCTAGCTGACAAAAAAACATGCATTACAACATTTTAAGAAGTACAGCAAAGCCCATTTCTGCATTCTTGGGTGCTTCTGCTAGGTCCAAAGGGCAAACTTGCTTCAGCGTAACCCATTGTTTGCTTTGGAATCTCAAAGATTAAAGGTGTCTATAAGTGTCAGTAATTCTCATGGTTATTGTTAAATATTTCCTTTTATTATCTGTATAATAGCAGTTAAAGATTAGAAAAAACAAGGTGAGTTCTCAAGTGCACCCTCACCGTTTCCTGTCTGTGAGCACAAGAATGTTCCGTGCGTGAGGAGACTCCGACTCACATGTCCCAGGAGAGCAGCCTGACCGCCAGACCGCAGGCTGTTTTGAAGGCAGGCACTCTCCACCCTTCCTATTGAAACTGTGCCATGCTGCAGAAAATAATTTAAGTTCATTGGGCCAGAGAGAGAGAATGGGAGTCACGGAGAGCAGAGAAACGTAAGAGAAAGCATGACTGTACTGGTTAAGGCATCCATCTGGCAGAGAAAGCCTTAGATTCCCTTTCCAGCTTTCAGGACTGTTTCTTAAATATTTCATATAAATAGTCACTGGATAAAATACAGAAACAGATGTTTTGGATACCATACTCAGGTGCCTAATTTTTCCCATGCTCTATATAGGAAATCTAGACACAGAACAAGAGGTTCTGAACTCCCCTCTAGCAACCCAGTACCTTTCACTTTGGCACTGTGGGATTGAAGTTCTGGGTAACTAATTCCCTTACTGGACCTGATCCTCAGGCTGTCACCTCAAAAATCTATTTCAGAGATGCACTTTCTCCATCACATTTCCCTTCCCAGTGTATTTGGCACTGACATTTTTTTTATTGCTTCTTACAAGTGCTCCATTATTCCTTTGGCTCTTCCAGATAGCTTTAAAATTAAAAGCTTCAAAAATCAGGTCAGACTTTATCTTTGACTAGGGTACATTTTTTTGGTTTATATTTGACCTGCTAGAGAATGCAGCCATTTTCCCATTACAGAAGCTTGACTATGCCTATTTTCAGATAACAAGCTAGAGTGGAGTTGTTTTTCTAATCAAAAAGGTTTGTGATACAGTTTGGTGTTTTATGCATTTCCCCAAAAGACTGTCTGGATTGGAATAAACACCCTCCAGATGAAGTTTTGGTTTATATTTGGAGAAAAACTGACTTTGGAAAATGTTTGAGGAAAATCACAGGAATTCCTCCCCCCTTTTTTTAAACCAGAACATTTTCAACACGATTGGCTTTTTGGGGAGTTCAGTTTCTGGCCTAAACTTCTACAGTTTTGCAGTGATTTCCTTAAACCTAACTGGTTCAGCATTCTGATAGGGAGCACTAGAAAGGGATATACATGCAATTCTTCATGACCAGAGGTGGCCACTGGTGAGAGGGACAGTTGGAAGTGGGCTATGGTGCCAACATGCGAGTTGCAGGACAGCAGTGAGGGCCAGAAGTGAAGTACTGATTTTCAAATATAGTTTCTTATTTAAGAAATGAGGTTTTATTTCTGACAAATCGAGGAATGGATGAAATAAAAAAGAGTATTTATAATTTCAATTGTGTGTCAATAGGGTTGGATTGTATGTATAGAGGTCAGCCTCTCTCAGATCTCTAAATACCTTGACAGTCCTGTTTTTAACACAGGAAAAACAGTGTGGGCTAGTGTTGTGAATTACCAAGGTGATGAATTTGTTGGTTTCACCTGCATTCTGGTGGACAACTGTGGGTGTCTGACAGGTTCATAGACAAGAAGGCTTCTAGGTGGAGTAAATGAGAACGTACAACAAGACCAAATGTATCAACTTACAGGGATGTTTAATGGGGAATTTCAATACAAAATCCAAACTTTTGGACCTGGTGTTCTCAGGGAGCTTTGGGAAAGAGCATTCGGTGCCCTTCAGAATTGCCATGCCCCAATACAGCTGCCTGAATGTGCGCTGCCAGCCTAGAGCAGGGTTACTCTTTGCTGGCCCAGTGCTGTGAGGTGTCTTATCCCACTTTTTGCTTGAATGGTTCTAATGGTGGTGACAGATGTTTCATTCGGTTGTAGAAACTGCAGCTGGGGCTGGTGTTTCAGGGAGCATTTTTGAGGTGGTGAGAAGAGCTACTATCACAGGAAGAATCAGCTATAGAAGAGGTTTCTGCAGTGCCAGCGCAGTCTCTCTTTTGGCCAGGCTACGGCATCTCATCTGGTCTCTGGACTTGCCAAGACAGAGAGGAAAGAATTTTACTTCAGTGGTTCAGAAATTACACAGGTGCCAGTATGTCCTTTCCAGTCCCTGTTCTGGAAGCAGCTCCTCCATCTCCAGTTACATATGAGCACTGTAACATGCTTTATTACTTTCTCAAGCTGCAGCTTATTTCCCAGGTTCATTTGTATCATTTTCCTGGATGGAACCTGGTTCCAAGTGTAATAGTATGCTGGCTTTAGCCCCATTCAGCATTCAGCTTGAGAAGAAATTACAGGCATGGGCAGTGGAAGAGGACGGGATGGGGCCTTGTTTTGGTTACAAGATCTAGGCAAACAACTGGGTAGTTTTTTGAACATTTGTTCAATAAAAAGTATGACTAGGGGAAAGGCAACTCACAACAGATATGATTCCAGAGCTCTGAAATCCTGTCAGAGGGAAGGAAGGAAAGAAAGAGAGATAAGTTTCCAGGTGCATTTCAAAGCCTCAATTATCGCACATGGGTGGTGAAACATTAATTGGAGATTTGAACATGCCTGGGGTCAGGAATAAATGGCACTCAGAATATTTTTATTTTCCACTGTATACAGGAATGCAAGAGAACCAATATTTACAGCTGTACCAGGTAGACAGAGTTTCATGTTATTTCATCCCAAAATGTAGAAACAAATCATGATCTGAAGAAACACAGCCACTCTGGAGGAGGAGACAGTAGCTGTTCAACTGCACAACAGATTAACACCATAAAACAGGACAGAGACCAAAACCCTCCCCTTATCCTGCATAAACACGGTTTAAGAATGGCATACAGTTAACTAGCTTTGAATTTTAGAGAGATACTAAATTTGATACTTCCAGATTTGTGGGAAATGTCCTGGGAACATTTTTTTAAAAAGATCAATTGGTTCATTTTATTTCTCATTCAAAGGGGTCCACATCCAACAGCACAGGCACAACTTTAAGATTTTCATTGGAAGTGATGAACTTTAACAAGCCTTTCTGGACCCCGAGTTTGCCTTGGTCTTTTATCAAAGGGCTGACCAGAGTTTATGCTACTTAGCCTGTGAATCATAATAATAACAAATGGGGAAGATAGTCAGGATTTATATAGCTTTATATTTAATATGGGTAGTTTCTGGAAGGAGTCTGTAAGTAGGGACTGTTGCCCAGACCCCAAGCTTTGGCCAAGCAGTTCTTGGCAGGCCTCAAAGAGGGTGGTGAAAATGCAGCTTTAAGCCATCCTTGCATCATCCTGGGGTTGTCTCCCTGCCAGCATGGCCCCTCATGTAAAGTGAAACACCAGCAGAGCTACTGTATTTTGCACTGGCTACCACTGCACCCAGGAAATGAGTCTGATAACTGGAGATCCATGAGAAATAGGCTCAGTTTAGCCATTTCTAAACCGTATGTCTTTCACAAGGACTCAGGAAAGGAAGAGCCATTGCAGTCCCTGCAGTGGCTGCAAACCAGCTGAGGCTTTGTCATATCTGCACTGGCTGATGTGCAAGTAGCTGGCTGAGCTGCCTCGCAGACTCCATTGCATTGATAATGTGGCCAAAAAACAGCTTTCGGTGTCTGGAGGATCTGGCCCGCATGTCTGTGTGTGCATATGCAGATGTATGTGATGTCAGTGAATGTCCCCACTCGCTGCAAAGGTCACTTTGTGTGAGATTTTTCATTTGCTTCAGAATAAAGCAACCTCAAGAATGTAATGAAGGAAATGAGGTCTGAAATTTGTTTCCTAACATCCATGAATTGCAGCACTGAGCTAAGGGGAAAGCATTCAAATCCCTCTCTGCCCTCTTGGATAGGATTCTGTTTGTAGCTCTGCAATAATCAGCAGACATCAGTGTCTGCTACAACTGAATATTTTTGGTATCTAATTGGCACTTAGATACCACCATGATAGGAGCTTTAGAAATAGCTAAAGCAGATAAATATTGCTTCTTCTTTTCCTGTGTGTGCATCTGTATCGTCTGTGTGAAGCTGTGTATTAATGTGAAAAATTCCCTGTTGATTTTAAGAGGATGCATCTCTGTGCAGAGAATTTGCTTCATTCAAGCTGCAGTAACGTATAGAAGGGATAATTTTTTTTCTTTGTGCTGTGAACATCTAGATCAAATTCCTGAAGTATTATCTGTGCAGAAACTGTGAATGCTCCCAGCTTGCAAATGAAGTCAAACCCTTGATAATGTTTACAGTAAAACAGCTGTTCTCAGCATTTCTCCCTGAGCCTCAGCTACTTTAGCTCTACCATACTCAGCCTTACATCATAGCAGCTGCAATAATAAGAGGCTGAAAGAGGTCAGAAGCAGCCAGTCCTGCTAAACCACACCTTTGTTTAAAAGAGATTTTGGATTGTAAAATGTCTCAACTGCTAAATTTTTCAGCCTGACTGGACTCCATGCATGGGCTAGGTCTTCAAAGACCTAGCTCACCAAAGGCACGCAGGCACTGCCAGCACAGAGTAAAGCAGAACACAGGCTCTTTATACATTTTCCCGGGAAACTTTCTATAGATCCAGACTGGGAAAAGTTCCAAGGCTTCACAGAACTAAAGATAACAGTAATAAAAAAATGGACTAGAGCACACTGACTTTTAAAAGAAATAGCTGAGCCTATTATATTTGCGTAGCAAAGCCTTGGTAATTCGTGCAGCAAGACTTCGCTAATTTACACTAATAAAAGTAAGATCACTACAGATTACTGAATTTTAGCAATTAGCAGGTATGTAAATAAACAACATTCTAAGAAAAGAAAAAAGCATCAGCATGTAGGTTGCTTTCAAGACTATAACTTCTTTGTAAATATTTATGATCACTCAAATAATAAATGCTACTGGCTATATTTTTTTAAAATAATTAGGTGTTAGCAGAATGTAAAATAGAGCATTCCCCTGCTCAGTCTTCTTTTCGGAAGAGAGAGGCCATCATTTTTCTGCTAGGTATGAAGTGTATGGTCTATTGAGCTTCTGCAGTGTCTACATTGTAGAAATACATGAATAAATAGGAGTTTAAAGTGAATTTAAGAACATTTTAACATTAGATGTCCTACACGTGATTTATTGAAACCTTTTATTCTATTGAGTAGCGGGTGGGAGATATGTGGGTTTTAGCACATAAGAGAAAATGCGTTCATTCCTGATTTATTACACTATATAGGAATTGGATAAAATTTGTCATTTTTATTTTACTGAAAATGGAAATTTGAAAATCAAAGTAAGAAGAAAATAAGATTTGTACAGTAGAAAAGTTTCCAAACAGATTTATAGCTCCTTTATTCTATGTACAAGGGGTTATTTTAGCAGCATTTTCACAGTTAAAATCAACTGTGAACATTGCAGTCACATGCCAAATACTACCTGTGACACCTTTAAATTCATGGTGACTAAAGAACAGCAACCTTTTCTGGCCTTGCAGTTCACAGGGTGATGTCACAGGCTGTCAGATGATGTCACAGATGTTGTAGATTATGGCAATAGGTTGGGGCAGAGGGGCTGTCACAGCTGGAATGCTCACTGAGTTTAGCAGATTCCACAGTGTGATGCCATCAGAAGAACCTAGAAATAAATCCCAAATGTGCTTTCCAGTACAAGAAAGAGAAAGAAGAAGAAAGCAATAGAGGCTAGACAGCAGAATTTGTAGATTCCATTGATACTGGTACTGTTAATTAATACAGATACTTTTAATCCAGTGGGATTGCAGATTCCGTTGATACAGATGATAGTTTTGGAAAGACAGTGTATAGTGGAAAATGTTGGGTCTAAATTGTAATAAATTGGACTATAGTTTCAGCTGTGACTCTTAATGGTGGTGAATTATTTGCCTTGAAATAATTCTTTGAGATCCTAATGGTGTCAGGGTGTAGTTGTATGAGGCAGTGACCAGCACAGTAAAATACATACCCTTTCTTGAAGAGCGTAGAGGCTAAATGTACAAGGACTAGACAAAGGAAATAATATGAGATGGAATATTCAGCAAATTATTTAAAGTAACCATAGGTACATACGGTAGCTCCGTGCTTTTGTCACAAAAATCATGTAGTATCTGGGGAGAACAACTGCCCCCCCAAAAGCAAGCTTATGTACCTTCATACACGTATATTATGTATATGCCTATAATATGTATGTATATATTTTGTATACATAATCTAACACTGAGTGCTTTTAAAAGATGCACACATCGATGACATAAACCTTTTGTAACTACACGCCCAAGCTAAATATTACTTAGCAGTGTGCATTTTTCTTTGGGTTTCACTGGTGCATTCAAAGCATGATCAGTTTGTTTCTTCTGGCATAAATTGTCACCTGAACCCCTGAATAAAAATATTGCTTCTACTCTTGTCATATAGAGAGAATGTATTCTAACTCTCTCACTCTAGGTATAAATGTGTCTGTCACATTTGAAAAGGCAACAGTTAAATACATGTTTCCGCTGTCAGAGATGCAGCAGTTAAACCCTAAATAATATCTACAGGATTAAGATCCAAGTACCTTACAAGAAATCCATATGCAGTTATCTTTCCACATTTCCTCTCTATCCCCTGTCATAGACTATGAAAGAAAATATAAGAAGTGCTCTAGTATGTATGCCTATCTCATTATCTCCATTTTCAGGTAAGTGGAGCAAACAGTTTCACCTTAGTAGATTTGTAGCAAAATTATACACATTCCTCTATGCTAGAGGAATGAAAAAAGCAGGATTGAGCCCAGAACGGGGGCAGAGGGGGAGAGACGGGAAGGTTTTTTAAAAGAGTTTTCTGAATAATAAGGAAATCCAGTGAGACAAACAGAATGTGTAGAGAGCAAGCCAGAATTATCAAATTACCATGACAACCGTAGGCAAGAACCCAGAGAGAGTCAGGTAAAAAAATTACAGTAGAATTACAGTTAACTTCACATTTATTTATTTAAAAAAAAAATCCCAAGCAGTCAGGAAGAAATATTTCCTTTGGCCTAGCTCGGTGTGGTGCAAAGGCTTGTGAAATGCAGCCTTGTTTGCAATTTTGAAATTGCTTTGCAAATGTATACAAGTAGCTTTTATCTAGATTTGCATATGCAGATTGTTTTAACCAGCAGGATTTGATGTCAGATACAAAACTCAGAATCACAGATGCCTTAATTTGTTTGAAAACAGAAACTGAAAGAGAATTCAGAAAAGGTAAAGGGGGGTGGGGGTGGGGTGGGTGTGTGTGTGTGCGTATACACACTTATAGGGTGTATTTCTGTGTTATTTCTAAAACATTCTCCCTTGTAGGCTTTTCCAATGACCACTTTCTTCATTCAAACCTTTGCTTAACACATTCACAACCAAAAAGCTTTTAAACAATGAATACAGTAAAAAATAAGTGAAACTAAAGTAAAGTGAAACTAAAATCAGTAAGAGTGGTAGTGTTTATTTACAAAAGCTACAGGTTAACCATCAAGTGGTTAACCAGATTATCTGTCAAATTTGCGTTGAAATTCTGTTTGTTCAGTTTTACCATGCCATTTCATATAATACCACTCCCGTGTATTGGAAAGATACAAGTATACAATTCTGAAAGGCAGAGATCCATGTTTAGAGAAGGAAGGGGGGTATTTGTTCACGTGGGGGGTGGCTGATTTTTTTGCCGGTTCTAAACAGAGCCCTCAAACTGCTAACGCTCCAGTATATAAATAAAATTCCCCCAATGCTTTGTCTTTCCTGTTTTATGCCACTATCTGCGTTTTGTGTGTGCTCTGTAAACACAGATACATGCCCATATTGATCTTTTTAAACGCTGCCCTGAAGTTTGCTGCATGGTCAGGGAGAGGAGTGATGCACTCCATTGTTCCCTGCTATGATGTCATGCTCAGACTTCGCCTTGGTTAAACAGCATTCAGTTTACTGAACTGCAGCAGAATGTCTTTAGGGAACCCAAATTTATTGCTGTAGCAGAGATGGAAAGAAATAACATGTAAAAAAAGAAGACATAGGAAAAAGGGTATAAATTCTGGCTAAAATATTTGCTGCCTATATTTTTCTCTACACTTTTTCAGAAGTAGATGTGCACACTCATTTATATACACACTCAAACTGTGCATAGCTCAAGGGTGTGTTTATTTTAATCTTGGGAACAAGGACGAGCCAAGATTCACTCTCAGGACTTGCATCGTCACTAAGATCTCTCTTAAACATGCAGTTTTATATCATACTGTTCATTCTTTTTACTCACATTAACCACACACGGAGTCCACGTAATGGGTCTAATCCTGCTAGTGGTCCAGTGATGTTAATGAGAGCTAAAGGCATCGGGCACATTACAAGATCCAGTGGTAAATTAATTCATATCCACCAGCATCTGAAAACTGTATGTGGGGATAGTGAGGGGAAGAAAGGGGGCAGCCTTTTAATTATGCTGGGAGATCCTGAACTGGAAGAGGAATCTGAAGGGACTGAGTGGGGAGAAGGTCTTTCCTCCTCCTCCCTCTCTCCCTCCCTCCCTCCCTCCTGGCCTTAAAAAAATCCCTGGGGCCAGTCCTTCCCAAATAGGGACAGTTGGCAGGTATGTGTTAATCTTGTTCCCAGCACTTCGGAGGAGCCACGGCACGGAGGCTCACTCTGTCCTTTCAAACCAGCGCTTCCTGTCCTTCAAGAGTTAACCTTTTCTAGAACATTTATTTCACCATCTCAGGGAAAAAAAAAAAACAACCCTGCAGAGCTGAGAGGCTGCAGATCACAAGGCCATTCTGATAGCCTCCTGTCCCCATGGCAACAGCAACGGCATTTATCAGTTCCTTATGAGAGCAGGCACAGCAAATCTGCATTGCACATGGCAGCCTTCCAGCCTTTCAAATGAAAGAGCACTTTGAACTGCTGCCAAGTGTGGAAGGAGCAGAGCTGTCAGGACTGCTTAATGCTGGCAGTTTGTACTTGGGAGCCTTTCAGTTCCCAGAATCCTTCAGCCGTGGCAGCCTGCCAGGTACTTAGCGGAAGCTAAAAACTAACCCCCAGACCATTCACTGCAGTGCACTCAAAATTTTCCACATGTACCATGTCACAAGTGCAGACTGTACAATGAAAGCAAACGCCTTCTGCTTAGGATTCTAATTTTATTAATAATCTAGGAAAAAGCAATTGGAGATTAGCTGGCTGACAGCAGTACAGTATAGCCACTGTTTATAACTCGGGGTGTGTATGTCAAATGTGTATTTCATCCTTCAGAAATAGAATCAGCTCCGACAACAGGGGCTGCAGAGCCCCAAATCTGCATGCAGTACCTGAGTGTGGGGAGATCGGTGTTAGCAGAAGGGAGAGTGCAGTTATTTACAGTGGAGTATTTTTTAGCAGTCATCATCAAATGCATAGCAGTGAGACATGGAATAGAAAAAGAAGACGGTCTTTCTGGCTGGTAAATATTTTCTGCCCTTACCCTCTGCATTTTGCTGACATTGTGAGAATCTCAGAAACTGGGTGATGAATGTAGCAGAGATACATGGCTCTTGGTGGGTTTCCTTTCAATGGAGAGTTTTCATGTGAACTTTTTATTGTTTTGCATTACCCAAAGCACAAGGGCTTCTATTGGCAGAGGAAACAAATTGGCACAGTTCTGCTTTTTTTTTTTTTTTTAATCTGCACTGAGATCAAGGGCAAGGGCTTCATTTTCCAGCACTAGTCATAAGCCTTTAGCACAAATAGAATGAAAATTGTCTGTCGCTCAGGCAGTTGGACAGGGTTCAGGAAAACTATGTCTGGCACTAATTCCAAAGGGAAGGTTTGGTTCAATCCAGCATCATTAATTTCAGTAAATTGTTTTCACTAGTCTATATCCCACTGTTCAAGAGCTGTTTATTATCTTTTACTAAATAATGTATTTTGGAGTACAGAGTAATGAAAAATACCTTATATGACTTACATACATATGTATACTCTCACATGTATGTATACATATAAATAGATACAGTATACATGGATGCACTTGCATTTTTTTACTTTTCTGTTTTTTCTTAACAATTGCTTGTTTCTTACCTTGCCTTCCCATTACAGAACACATTTATAATGCCAAATATAAAATAGTAAAAATAGCCCAGAAGGCGAGAGAGAGATGAAAAAAACCCTGGAGCAAAGACAATCTCCACAAATTTGTGAGTTTCACCACAAAACAAGGAAATGTAGTGCCTCTTTTTCGGCTCGCAGCTATCTTTGGCTGCTGCTTGAAGACTTGACTTAATTCACCCAGGCAGTAGTGTCTAAAAGTAATACACCAAGACAGTTAATTTTGGCACTTAGTCTCCCTTAGGAATTTTACCAACAGTCTTCGAAAAGAAAGTAAATGATCTTTTTTTTCCTCTTGGTTTCCCCTCATAGCTCATCTTGATATGTGCTAATAAAAGAAACTGCCTTCCCCCCCCTTCAGTTCTCACCCTTATCCTATGTGTCCATATCATCCTTCTTTCAATAACAATGTTAATCAGCATTTATAACATGGTCTTGGAGAAAAAGTGGTTTAGGTCTTTTCAGATGGCCTAGTTACAGAGGGAAAGGAGGTTATGCCATGTGAAATAACTTAAGATACAGTGCAGTTTCTTTTCCTTTCCCTTCCTTTCCTTCTCTTTCTTTCTTTCTTACCCCCCCCTTCCCACCTCCCCCATTTTTTGGAAAACACAGTAAAGTTTTGTTCAGTTCTCAAGTGTTATTAATCACTGGTGGAGGCCAAAAGCAGGGATATTTTTCTTGGCAGCACGTTTTGATAAACAATCTGTGTATGGGGTGAAGGGAGGGGGGAGCCTGTCTTGCTGGTAACTAAGCTAATGTTTGGCAGATTCTTAACTGTCACGAAAGTGCAAGTGGCTCTCAGTGGGAATAGCCTTAAAAAATGTACGGATTCAGTTGATTCATTATTGTTGATTGTTTACTACGTCCACAGGATGTAAGATGAAAACAGTCCAGGGATAAAGTAAAAATAACAACAGCGAAGGACCCAGCCTCTGCATATCCCAGCCTAAAACACTTTACCCAGTCGCCAGTCCCTTGTGGAGCGAGCAGAATTAATTATAGGTGTCTTATTTTGCACTGTAGGATTTGGCAAAGGTTAACGTGCGGAAATCTGGGCTCGCAGGCGGGTTTTAAAACCATAAAGACAGCTGTAGGGAAATCGATTTCGGGCGGGTCTCAGAGAGGAGCCCCGAGTGCTCTCCGGGGCAGAAGCGAGCGGCTGGAGAGGCGGGGGGCTGCAGAGTGGTCCCGGCTGGACCGGCGGGACGGCGACGGCCCGGCCTCGGCGGGGCCCCGGGCTCCGCGCTCCGGCAGCAGGGTGGAGATGGGGCCGGTGAAAGCGGAGGACGCGACAGGCAGCGTCCATTAAGAAACGTGCCTGCACTGCAGGCCAAGGAGAGAAAGAAAAAAAGGAAGGAAGGAGGGAAGGAAGCGTTCCTAGGTGGGAAAGCGGTAGGCTCTGTGTGTCAGCAGGCTCACTACCTGAAGAATGGTAGGAAAAAACAGAATTATAATGAGATGAGAACTGAAACGATAAACAGAAACACGTAATTACACTCCTATTCTTTGTAACTAGGTGTTTTGACACTTCCTGGCAGCTCCTAGTAGAAGACAATGTTGTTTAACTTTTAATTTGACAAAATTATGCAACTCCTTCCTGAAGTGTTT
The DNA here is from genome assembly GCA_020745775.1 of Theristicus caerulescens. Taxonomy (NCBI): domain Eukaryota; kingdom Metazoa; phylum Chordata; class Aves; order Pelecaniformes; family Threskiornithidae; genus Theristicus; species Theristicus caerulescens. The sequence goes on along the minus strand of CM036564.1, from coordinate 46,707,327 downwards.
GTGTTTTGATTTGCTGAACGCACTCCCTTTACCACCGAGTGCTCTCTTCACTGCTAATCTCCGCATTGTTTTGCAGCCAGTAATTTGATTGTGATGGATTTTATTTTATTTGCTGTACTGAGGTAAATCCATGTAAATCACACTCTCGGCAGTGCGCTTCCCTTCTGGTTCTCCTATTTTTTTCCAGCTGTAGCTGCTGTTTTGACCACTGAGGAAAAAGCCATTTCTGTAGGTGAGCGCCTGCAGAAGAACCAGCTGCTGTGACTGCTGCACTGATCCGTGCCAAAACTTGGTAAAGCGAGCAGGAAAGAGTTAAGCGTATTCCCAGGCTGTGAGCATTTGGACCCAGACCAGCCCGTTCATTCCCAAGCTGCCGAGATCATGGGTCCTAATTATTACTGCTTGCAAACTTTGGGGCTGTCCTATATAGCGCATAATTAACACTGGACTGATGATCGATAATCAACAGTACTCCTCTCGCATCTAGATCCACAGTAACCCCCGTATTTTGGGAGCTCCTGCACGGGAACGGCACGGAGCAGAGCCTGACAGACCTGGGGCGCAGCCAGGGTTTTGTCGCTTCTGCCTTCACGATGGGTGGCACCCTCCGCTTCCCATACCTGCTGGTGGCACTAGGAAAGGTGCTGGCCGGCTCCCGCACGTCGTGTTCCGTACGATCGTTTTGACTCCTTCGCTTAAATCAAAGCTTCAGCCGCTGTTTTAATGTTACACGGATGTGTATGTGCGTGTGCGTGCGTGCTTGCTTCCAAATAAAGAGGGGAATAGGAATACAGGGAAAGGGATTTTCGGATCGCGGTATTTATCCTAGCACTGAAGGGAAGGAGTTAGTAGATTTCACTTCTGATAGTGAAAATGATATTCCTTGTCCCTTGGGACTACTGGCAGGTCGTGAACTTTGGGCAATCTCCGCAGAATCCCTAATGCTGCATCCGAAGTGCTGACTCGCGTTCCTGCGCAAAAAGCAGTAGCGGGGTAGCAATTGTTCGCGGCCGCGGCTCCGTCCCTCCTTGCGCTCCCCTCCCTCTTATTAAACAAACTCCTGTCTGGGGGGCTTCTTACGCTGTTTTTTGTTTGCTCGCTTACTTTCAGTGAGCCAGATCAGGCACCTGAATGGCTTCATTGTTTGGACTTCCTCTTTTCCTCCTCCAAACGTAATTTTAATTCCTGGATTATTTCAGAGCTAAATAAACACCAGACGTGTTTAGTGTAAATCCAGCAAGACCGATCTGGATCGCTCCTGCCCCGCCATTCGCAGGGCAAAGGAGGGGAGAGGCGGCAGAAGGTGAGCGCAGGAAAGCACGCTGCTACCCGCCCAGGGACGGGGCTGCCATAGATTGGAGCTTTGTTACACTGCCACCGTTCAATCTGTTTTCCCCTACCAGATTAGATTGATACTGACAACTCGTTCCCTGTGAAGGTGCCACGGCGTGGCATTTATTTGCATTTACATTGCAGTTCTCTTCATCAATCAGCTTTACAGAGATCACCGCTGCTGCTGGCCATATTGTTGCTATGCTGCCACTTCATCCTTAAGTGCCGCTTGCGTAATGGTACAGTACGTGCCCATGGCCAAAGTTTAAATCAAAGTTTAATCATTACGGAAAAACAAACATATTTCCGCGACTGTGTATCCTGCAAGTAAAAGTAAAGGCAGTCTGGTCGGGTCACAGATGCTAATCTCTGCTCTTTTTCTATTCACAAACTATAAAGGGAGTTGACAGCACCTGTAAATGGTTTTCTGAGGCTAGATTGTATCTAAGGTGATTATTATTTACACCCACTATAAAGACTGCTCTTGTGAGCCAAGAAGTCTGTTCCTGTGAGGTGAGTGTTACCAAAAAAGGGCTTTCTTGCAGGAGGATTCAGTGGAGCGAGGAGCCAGGGTGAGGGGCGGTTCAAGCACACAGAGTGCCTTGTCATGTGTTGGGTTTGTATAACCCGGGGACTGAAATACAGTCGGGATATGCTGCAGTTCTGCATTCCCAGACAGTCGGAATGAGGGGGAAAGCCTCGGCTCTCTCAACCTGCGTTTTTTAAGCAGGGGCTGACCTTTTCCCACAGCCCAGTTCTGCTTCTCATATGAAGATCAACGCGGGGCACTAAAAGGATAGGAAAGGAGTTGACCTTCCGCTATGAATCAGAGCGAACACATGCTTGTTTAGTCAGGTAAAGTCATATTAATGTAGAAAACCTGCAGCCATCACTAAATCACTGTGGCTGGAAGCAAAGATTTTTACATTGACCAGCTTTCATCTGCCTTACTGGAAGCTTGCTTCTGCCAAGCCTCTATAATGTCCACAATTTAGGTGTGAAATTTCTAAGTGTGAAATCCACTCTCCTTTAGCGCATCTTCTTCAGCCAATTTGCATATAGGAGACACATAATTCAAAGACTTTTCTATCTCTGCTCGCTGCTTCTGCAAGCTTCCCCTGGAAAGGAGGCACTTTGTCAGAACTGATTTTCTTACTGTATTTTATCTGCTCGTACCATTTCTGTAACTTCAGCGCATGCATTTCATTAAGCCTTCCCTGTAAAATAATTCCGCTCACATAGATATCAAATTCGTTTGCCAGCTTTATAGATTATAACCAGACACATATAAAACGTTTTAGACAACTAAAAATGGAAATGAGACGCATTGGCGACATGAAACGAATTATTTAAAGCGACAACTTTTTGTCGTGTGAGTTTCGAAACGTTATTAACCGAATACAAGGCATCTTTCCTGCTGGGCGTGCGCCTGTGTGTCAAGGAGCCGTGGCACCGCGCCACGGAAAGCCCAAGTCCCTTTAAAGCAGAGAGGGAAACCTGTCATGGACGGGTTTTTCGGCGTTTCTAGCAACAAAGGAGTCAGGTACTGAAAGAAAGAAACCCATCCAACGCAGCCCAGCTGGGAGAGGCTCCGCAGCCGGGTCCTGCCGAACCGCGTCCCCGCAGTCCGAGTTCATTATCCTTTGGACGCGGGCGGCGGTGCCGGCGTTGGCAAAGACAGCCCGCCACTGCAGCGAGAGCAGCGGCGGGCTGTGCAGAGCCCCTCCGGCGGGGCAGCGGCGTGGCCCCGGGGGCGGGCGGGGAGCGGGCAGCTTTGGGGATCGCGGTCGGGAGAAGGCAGGCGTCGGGGTTTTTTATTTTGCTTTCCTCCCAGTGAAATGAATTCTCGGCTTATTTGCATGAGCCGAAGTTGTTTTGAGTAATTTGCCTGTTAGCAGTGTTATGCAAATGTTAGCCAGCTATTTAAAGGGAGAAACAGAAAAAAAAAAACAACAACCACCGTGTGTTCTCACAGCGCCGGGGAAATCCTATGTCCCTTTGCATTAGCGAGATGAGATCACAGCGATTACTCACCTGCCCGGCCTCTCCTACACCCTTGAGCAACGCACAGCACTATCTTTCCCAGCCCAACCTTAAACACTCGGCAAACATGGCTGATTTAAACAAATCAAAAGTGGAAGAGCTTCTGATGCAGTCACGGGCTTACAGAAACTGTGTCATTCTGTCACCGGGATCACTGCAAGAGAAACACGAAATCGGATATTAAGGCGGGATCCCCCCCGTTTGCCTCAGCAGCCGGAGCGCACGGGAATCCCACCGCCAGGCTCGGTGGCAGGGCGCCGCGCAGCCGTCACGGAGGCAACGCGGGGCGGCCCGCGGGTTTACCCGATCCCGAAAGCGAGACATTTGAACTCGGAGCGCCCAGCCAGGGCAGAGCCCGCGCCGCCCGCCCCCCCCGCGCACAGCGGTGCTGCGCTTCCTGGCCGCGTTTGGCGGCGGCGGGGCCGCGGGGCGGGGGGGGGGAGGAGGAGGAGGAGGAGGAGGAGGAGGAGGAGGAGGAGGAGGAGGGCGAGGGCGCGGCCTGGCGCCCGGGTTTCTACAGGCAGCCGGCAGCGCGGGCTGCCCGCGCGCCCCGCCGTGCCCCGCCGCGCTCCAGCTGCCGGCAGCGCCGGGGAGGGCGCGGGCAGGGCGCCGGGCATGCGCGGCCCGCGCAACAAGTGGGCTCCGCGCCGGCGGCCGGGGGGAGGGGAGCGGGGGGCGGGCGCTCGGCGGTGACGCGGGGCCCCGCCCGGCCGCGGCCGCGCCGAGCCGAGCCGGGAGCGCGGCGCGGAGGAGGGGCGGGGCGGCGCGGCGCGGCGCGGCGCGGGGGGAGCGCGGCGCGGCGGAGGGGGCGCGCAGGCACAGGCGGCGGCGCGCAGCACCCCGCGCTCGGACTGCGAGCGGCGGCGAGGATGTGAGTGAGGAGCAGGCGGCGCCGCTCGCCACGCTGCTGCCGCCGGGCCGCTCCCGCTCCGCCAGCGCTCGGGAAAGCCGCCGCCGCAGGCGGGACCGGACAGCTCCGGGCGGGCGCTCCGCGTTGGCTCGCGGCGGCGGATCGGCACGTCGCGAAGTGCGAGCTCGCGAGGCAGCCGCGGCGGGTGGAAGGTGACCCCCCCCATCTTCCTCCGTGCACCTCCGCCTCCTCCCGGAGGAGGAGCAGCAGCAGCGGAGAGCCAGAGAGCGCAGGGAAGCAGAAGCGGCTAGAAGGCGACCCCCGCCCAGCCCCCCGCAGGAGCAGTAGAAGCGGTTCCCACCCCACCGGGGCAACAGCGGCAGGACCAGGTAGAAGCAGCCCTCTCCGGCAGCAGGAGCGAGCTAAAAGCAGGCGGTCCCCCTGCTGAAAGGGGCGGCAGGACCAGGTACGGAGAGCCCCCCCCGCCCCCTGCAGCCCGGGGGGGGAAGACTGAGCCAGCCCCTACCCCGGCGGCAGCGGCAGCAGCTCCCCGGCCAGCAGCACCATGTCCGCCGCGCAGGTGTCGTCGTCCCGGAGACAGTCATGCTACCTGTGCGACCTGCCCCGCATGCCCTGGGCCATGATCTGGGACTTCACGGAGCCCGTCTGCCGGGGCTGCGTCAACTACGAGGGCGCCGACCGCATCGAGTTCGTCATCGAGACGGCCCGGCAGCTGAAGCGGGCGCACGGCTGCTTCCAGGACGGCCGCTCCCCGGGCCCCCCGCCGCCGGTCGGCGTCAAGGCAGTGCCGCTCTCCGCCAAAGAAGCGGCGGCGGCGGCGGCGGCGGCCCAGCAGCAGCTCAACCATGTGGACGCCTCCTCCAAGGCAGCCTCGGCCGGGCTGACCCAGTCCAGCCTGGACCGCTACGGGCTGAGCGCCGCCGCGGCGGAGCAGCGCAGCCGCTTCGAGTACCCGCCGCCGCCGGGCAGCCTGGGCAGCAGCCACGGCGCCCGCCTGCCCAACGGGCTGGGGGGCCCCAACGGCTTCCCCAAGCCGCCTGAGGACGGGCCGCCGGAGCTGAACCGGCAGAGCCCCAACTCCTCCTCCTCCTCTTCCTCCTCCCGCCGCGGGGCGCACGGGGGGCTGGTGTCCGGCCTGCCCCCGGGGGCCGCCGGCGCCCAGATGAACGTGCCCCCCAACCTGCTGCCGCAGACCCTGCTCAACGGGCCCGCCGCCTCCGGCGTGGCGCTGCCCCCGCCGCACGGGGGCCTGAGCGGCCGCGGCGGCGGGGGTCCCCCGGCTCCCTCCGCCTCCTCCCAGGGGGGCACCTGCGGCGGCGGCGGCGCCGGGGGAGGCGGCGGCTCGTCTTCCGAGGCCTGCGGCAAGCGGCCGGGCTCGGTGTCCAGCAGCGACCAAGAGCGGGAGCTGAAGGAGAAGCAGCGCAACGCGGAGGCGCTGGCCGAGCTCAGCGAGAGCTTGCGGAACCGGGCCGAGGAGTGGGCCAGCAAGCCCAAGATCGTGCGGGACACGCTGCTCACCCTGGCCGGCTGCACCCCCTACGAGGTGCGCTTCAAGAAGGATCACGCCCTGCTGGGCCGTGTCTTCGCCTTCGACGCCGTCTCCAAGCCGGGCATGGACTATGAGCTGAAGCTCTTCATCGAGTACCCCAGCGGCTCCGGCACTGTCTTCTCCAGCGCCTCCGGCGTGGCCAAGCAGATGTACCAGGACTGCATGAAGGACTTCGGCCGCGGCCTCTCCTCGGGCTTCAAGTACCTGGAGTACGAGAAGAAGCACGGCTCCGGCGACTGGCGGCTCCTGGGGGACCTGCTGCCCGAGTCCGTGCGCTTCTTCAAGGAGCTGGTGGGCGCCGACATGCTGCCGCAGCCCTACCTGGACGCCAGCTGCCCCATGCTGCCCACGGCGCTGGTGAGTCTCCCGCGGCCGGGGGCCGGGGCCGGCGGGGCGCAGGGCACGGCCGCCGCCTCTAGGGGACCCGGCGGCGGCGGCGGCGGCGGCGGCGGGGCGATGCGCAAGAGGAAAGCCTCTCCCGAGCCCTCGGACTCGGCCGAGGGGGCTCTGAAGCTCAGCGACGAGCAGCAGCGGCAGCAGTGGATGGCCAGCCAGAGCGAAGCGCTCAAGCTCACCATGTCGGCCGGGGGCTTCGGGGCGGTGCACGGCGGGGGCCCCCCGCCGCCGCCGCCGCCGCCCCTCGGGCCTCACTCCAACCGGACCACGCCGCCCGAGTCCGCCCCCCCAGAACGGACAGTCCCCCATGGCCGCGCTCATGTCGGTGGCCGACACGCTGGGCAATGCCCACTCGCCCAAGGACGGCAGCTCGGTGCACTCCACCACGTCCACCCGCAGGAACAGCAGCAGCCCCGTGTCGCCCGCCTCGGTGCCGGGCCAGCGCCGCCTGGCCTCCCGCAACGGGGACATGAACCTGCAAGTGGCCCCTCCTCCCCCCAGCGCCCACCCTGCCATGGACCAAGTGCACCCCCAAAACATTCCGGACTCCCCCATGGCCAACAGCGGGCCCCTGTGCTGCACCATTTGCCACGAACGCTTGGAGGACACCCACTTTGTTCAGTGCCCCTCTGTGCCCAGCCACAAGTTCTGCTTCCCTTGTTCCAGAGAAAGCATCAAGGCCCAAGGGGCGACTGGCGAAGTCTACTGCCCCAGCGGAGAGAAATGCCCCCTAGTCGGTTCCAATGTGCCTTGGGCATTTATGCAGGGCGAGATCGCGACCATTTTAGCTGGGGACGTTAAAGTGAAAAAGGAGAGAGACCCTTGAGTAGGAAATCCAATCCCTTCAGACTCCTGAAGATGTAGAATTGTGAATATAACAAACTGCAAAAGTTAGTCTTATGTATAGACATTATTTTCGTCGTATGTTTCTATATTTTGAAACAAAGGTATGTACTCTTCTTCATTTGAAGGATAGAGCTGGTTTTTGTTAAACAGAATATAATATTGTTTGGTTACTACATAATACCTGTTCTCATTTCTTTGGCAGTGTGTTGGCTAGGTACAAAGTTAATAGCCCTTAGCGATTACCTGCTGCTGGTGTGTATTTTTGTAAATGTATGCACTTCTCTGAAAGAAGAAGAAAAACACAAAAAAAAAGACAAAAAAAATTTTTTTTTGCCAAGGCCAGTGTTGATGCCTAAAAAATTGCTACAAAAATGGTGACAGCTTATGTTTTACAAGCCCTGAGTGTTAGTCTTTCACTTTATTTTTTTTCGTTTTTGTTTTTTGTTTGCAAAACGGTGGGGTGGCTCTGGGGGGGAGGGTGTTTTTTGTTGCAAGTTTGTAAGGAAAATGTTTCAGTTTGTTTCTATTGATCTGAACGTTTTTAATCTTCATGTGTTTTTTGTTTTTGCTTTTATTGATGCACGGATGCTTTTGAACAGTAGAGCAAAATGCTGTACATGAAAAACATGCTCTGTTTGTCCTTTATACATTTCTGTAGTTAACAGAACACTGTAATGTGCCTTGGAGCTTAGTAAATTGTAATAAATTCAATTGATATTAATATTTCTCGAGTAGCAAGTTTTATTTTTCTCAGAGCTTAGGCAGCACGCGCAAGCCATGTTGCCTTTTAAAAAGTCTCCATTATACCAAGAGCCTGCAGTTCGTTGTAATAATTGTGGCACTTGTACGCACATTTTCACATATATATAGTAAGATGATGATGTTGATGGTGTTATCGAACTTATCTAAATCTTGGCACTGTGCCTATTTACATTTCACCTTTAATGTTGCAGTAACAGTTGCTGACTAAGCATTTTCTATTTACTGTTTCTGCATCTCATTTCCTCCTCCCTTCTCCCCCCCCGCTCCCCCCCCCAGCTCTCCAGCTGCAAACAGTGTTTGCAATACAGGATGCTTCCATTGCCTGTGCAATTTAATAAGGCTTGAGATTTGAAACGAAGCCCTCTTTCACAAAAAAAACCAGCATCACGTGGTTAATAATTTTCGTTGATTTTAAGAGCGGTCGTCGAAGCTCAGCATTAGCCATAGACTCTTGGTAAGGAAGGACTGTAGTTGAGCACAGCACAAGAAAAGGGGTAGTGGGAAATAACAGCTTCTACAGTTGGTGTTGCAGCTGGTGGGTAGCTACTCCATTTAGGCAATGACTTTTCATAACTGAGTTTGAACGGTTCAGGGGCTGTGTTGTGTTTTCAGGTGAGGAAGCTTCCTTTAAGCACTGAAGTGAAATGCTTTCCTTTTGGCAACGATCGTATGTGATTCTTTGTATAATTATTTTATGTGACATTGGCATTTTCTGGAGATTGGGGAGCAGTGCAAGACCTGTTAGGTGATCAACAGGCAAAGTAAATACACAGGCCTCACACTAGCTAGAAAATGCAAACAAACCTAATGTGAACTTTGTCCTTTCCAGTGAGGAAAATGGAGGAAAGATTGAAAACCCGAAACAAAAACAGCAGCACTGCAGAAATCCTTTGCAGTTTGACCAGCAGAACACAGAGCTGTTCCAAATGCAACAGTGTCATAGGTTATGAGCTCTGAGTTCTACTGAATATTAAGGATCCCCACCCCCTAAAACCCCATAATTGTATAAAGAGGTACTTTTTAAACGTCTGGATGGCATTTGGTATCTGCTTGCTCTTAATAAGACATTTTTCATTTGTATTCCTGGTGGAAAGGATGGTAGAAGCCTTGAGACTATAAGCTTAGTGTGCCTACGGATCCTTGCTCTCTTGCATAGGTACATACTCCAGCAATTTTGTCTGTGTGTGTGGGTTATGTTTTGAGATTCAGTCTTTGGCATGACTATATCTGTGATTTCAGACAATGACTTTGTGTGTGTGTATATTTTTTTTTTCTGCCAAGTGATATATTGGTGCTTAAAAATCCCAGAACATACTGTTCTTATGTAATGAATTGGAGGGAATAATGCAGAAAAAGAATGTTTTGAGTTAATTATTAGATCCAACCTATATGTTTTGAGGTAATTATTGGATACAACCTAGACATTTTTTAGTGTATAGATTTGTACTGATCCTATTTTGAATTATTTCTAAGCATGCAGTTCCCACACAGCAGTTTATTTCTAAATCACGAGATAGGGGGACTAACATCGTGAGCTCATGACTGGCAGAGAAAAAAATGGTACACATGGATGAAATTCGAGTTTAAACCTAATGAGGAGAGAAGTAATATTCATGTGTGAATTGCAACTGCCATCAAAAGAGGAAAAACTACTGGCTATTCAACATTTAATTATGTCACAGAAGTGTGAATACCCTGATTTATATAAACAGATCCACTCCTGTAATCTTGAAATCAGTCATCAGTAGTTGGAGTTAGAAAGAGCCCCGTTTGGTGGATTTCTTTAATTGCAGAGCATTCTTGAAAAGCTCTTATCAGTCAGAATTTTGGAAACATAAGCCCACTTATGAGACTCATCAGTCTGATTTTTAGCAGGCAAAGAAAAGGTAAGGGGCAGTAGACATAGGTGGAAAATAAGCTTGAAGTGAATTGTAATACTGCAGTTAATTAAAGTTAACCATAGCTACGGGGCATTTGTTGTATGGAGGTTTTTTGTAACCATGTGACCTTTTCTTATACTCTGGCTCATTAAGCAGCCAGTCTGGGCATATTAGCCAGTGTTTCTTTGAACCTATTCCATAGGTTTTTCTCTTTCTGAAGATGTCCACAGCTGACAAACAAGCTGTAACCTTTTTTCGAGGAGGAGAAGGGAGCTGCTGAGCGAGTCTCATGTACAGAGATTCAGCTGATTCCTGTATTTTACAGTAATGCTCCCCTCCCCCATATTTGCCAGTTATTGAAGGTAAAGCCCAATGTTTGCTTGAATAAATCGTGTAAGTGAATTTATTTGTCCAGGTGGTCATTTGTTGTGCTCTCATTCCTTCTTGTAATGGGGAAGTATTTAAATGGTTTGTTTTCCCAAGGAGGGCTGGTTGTTGTTTTTTTTTTCCCCCCAGTTAGATTATTCTCGACATTCCTTTTAATAGCCTTGTAGCCTATTTTCTAAGAAATGGGTTAGAACATGTGTGTCACTGGATGTTTGTTTTTTAAGCATTGGCAGCTCTGTGTGAGTTGGAGATGGAAGTGTTTATGCAGTGAAGAGATGCTATGTCCGTTTGGAGGAAATACTACACAGTTCCATCAGGAGCTCGAGTTCACCAATGCTAACTGGTGTCATGTAGTACAAACCTTGTTATCTTTTTTATTTGCTTAGCAATGTTGTGCATATGAGCATGCTCTTCCTCCCCCTCCCCTTTAACATTTGAGCTCCAAACTAGTCAGGACTAACATTGTTTTGAAACTGCAATCTCTTCAAATAGGCTGGCTGCCAGCATAGCTTTGCAGAGCTGCAGCAGTCACTGGAAAAAGGGTTGTCTGCTTCTTTACGCGTCTTGCGAGCTGGGTTTTTCTTCCCCTCAAGGGAAAGGGCTTTGTCTCCTCAGAGCTCTCAGGTTCCCAGCTTACTATGCAGTAGTTGCTTTGCAGCTTTGCTCTTCCCTAGGTCTTGCCATTTTCTTTTTTTGTGGTATGCAGCCATTCTCCATTCATAGTAGGATGGTTTGTGTTGTGCATTAGCAGCCTCTTTCTCTGCCAGAGTGACACATCCTGTAGATTTGCAGCAGAGTACTGAACTGTCACTGTAATGCTGACTCTTGTAAGGCTATTCTTGAAGCAGAACAGCTTCCCCCTTGGCGTTCAGCCATCAGAATCCATTACAGCATGCATTTTCTACCCAAAACATAGCTCTATACCTACATAGTTGTCCTTACAACCATCCCCTGGAAGACGCAGAGGGCATAGTTATACTCTCCTGGATAGAAATAGGCATTGCTGGGTTTATTTTCAAAGTGTCTGAAAACCGTGTACCGAGCTTTTGTTGTTTCAGCCCCTGCCTTAAAACCTGTAATGCAGACTGGGAAGGGGAATGCCTCTGCTGATGGGGTGATGTGAAAAGAACTGCAGACAAGGTCTTTTCTCTGGTGTATGTCTTAAAAGAAGGATTAGGTGTGTGTGCACTGAGCGAGGCTACTACTGGGTTCCTCTGAGCCAGCCGAACACCTCCCTCTCCACGTGTTCGCCACAGGGCAGCCCAGCCCCATGCTGCCGGCCCTGACTGGGAGGCTCTGCAGGAACCCAGTTCTTCTCCCTGGGAACGGGCTCGCCTACCTCCGTGAGAAGAAACACGGGAGATTACGTGTCATTTCAAGTTTCTGACAGCAAACCCACTCTCTTTCAGCCATTCAGGGAACTGTAGAGTGAAAAGCAGAAGGGAGCAGTTAGACATGTGAATGGGAGGGGGAGGATGCTCGTCACCGGTCTGTCTGGCCAGTACGGTCTCTGACTGGTTGGACTGGCTGAGCTACTCCGGGCTAGGTAGGTTCAAGATTGCACAGTCTGACTACTGTGCTTGGCTCGACAAAATGAACCTTGCTGGTATCAGCGTGCATTGCTGACAGCGGCTGCAGCTACCCTGACATGTCCTTCTGTCTCCCCCCTGACTGACACACAGCCACACGGCCCTGCCTGCTGCTGGGCTGGGATTGCATTCCCCTCGCCGCTGTGTGCCTTGCCTTCCCGATGCGCCCTTGTAAGGTTATTTGGAGGCGGTGGGAGCAGGGGTGGAGGTGAGGAAGGTCAAGCTTCTTAGATTTCAGCTGATTTGGCATCCGCTCGCAGCCCTCCCCCCATAGCCCTGCGTGGCCATATGCACTCGCTGCTGCTTTTATGACCCTTTGCAAAGAAACCTCAAAGATGTGAGCTGCTGTCGAATAGCAACTTATTTTCAGGAAAACACCCCCTTCCCACACCGATCGGCTTTAACAGCGAGAAAAATGGTTTTTTTCCTTGTCCCCAAAGAGAGCTATAATGGGGAGCTGCCACTTTCTCTCCGGCTGGCACTGCTCTCCCAGCAGCAGCGGGCATGCCGGGGTGACTGGCTCGCCCCAGCCTGCTTCACTGGGGTCTTTTCCTCTATTTTTCGGCCAGCGTGAAGGCCCTTTGCTTTGTTCAGCACTCTGTGAGTGGAGGCTGAGCCTGGCAGCCCCACCGCAGCACGGAGCGACTTGGCACGGCTGCGGCATGGCAGCTCAGGCAGGGACTGGGAGGTGGTGAACCGAACAAAGCTGAACCGAACCGGGCTGGGCTGGGCCGGGGAGGGGGCGCCGGGCCACCACGCCATGTAATTGCCGCTGGCCTGGGCCCGGCCTAGGCAGCCATGTGATCCCCTGCCTGCCTGCCTGCCTGCCTCTGCGCAGGGGGTGGGAATGGGGACGTGAAACATGTCTGTGCAGCTTCAAGGAGCCGAGCAGAATTCCCCGCTGTCATCATCCTCCTCCCCTCCCTCCCTGCAGGCTGCCAGACGGGAGGGCTGATTACAGCTCCGCTATTGTTCAAGTAACCTACAAATGGATTTGCATGGAGGCAGGTTGGGAGGGGCAGAGGGGTGGGATTTATTAGCAGCAGCTAAATTCGTCGGGATTACTATTAGGCTGAGAGCTTCTCAATGGGAATGATCCCTGGGTGAGCGGTGGGGTGGAGGGGAGGGACTGGAAAGCTCCTTTTCTGCAAATAGGTGAAGGGGTGGCTGGTTCCGGCCGAGGAGGGGAGGCAGGCAGGGTGCAGCTCGCTGGGGACGGTGCTTCACCTCGGTTTAAACTGTAACCCTCTATTCCGAGCACGCAGCTCCTGGCAGCGCCGCTCATACCGAAGCCTTGACTCAGGGTTATCTGCATGCTGGGTAATAAGCAGCGTCACCAGAGGAATGTGCAGAGAAAGCAGCCATGCTGCTGCAAGCCTCTGCTCGCTCCTCAGGCAAACCACTGATTTAGCAGCCTGCTTCTGCCTCTGGGCTGCCAAAGACTGGCGAGGGGTGGAGGGGCTTCTCCTGGGGAGGCAGCCCCATGTCTGTTTTGAAGCCAAAACAGTGTTTTGCCCTTCCATAAGTAAATGCTTTTTATGCAAAGCTGGCCGGGACTTTGCTAACCATAATTGAGGACTGCGCCCAGGAAAGGGTGAAGTTATTCCTCAAGTCACTACGTTAGTTTATCCGTTTTCCAGATGGGTAATCTCAAGTGCTTTAACCAAGGTCACATGGCAAACGTCTATCAGAATGAGGGAGACCGTGGCCTTTGGTTACTGCCCCAACTGCTAGTCTCCCTTCCTCTGGGATAAAAGAATGTTACAACGACTGTGTACAGCTGAACTCAAAAGCACTTGTGCGACACAGGTGTTTGGGAACAACAATGTTCGATGCCAGGCCATTTGCCCATAGCCTGCGTCCTCCACTCAGCTCCAAGGCTGGAGGCTGTTGCCGTTCTTGCTGATGTAACATACCAAGGGCTGGGGTGAAGGAGAGTGCATACCTGTGTGCCAGAGGTAGGAGCTCCCCTTTGGCTATGACAGAAAGCACAGCACATCCAAATCAAAGACAGGAGGGGGTTGCTTTGAATTGCTGTTTTCCGGACCTATCTGAGGCAATCTTACTCTTCACTGCCCACATCATGGTAACGAGAGACAAGATTGTAGTGTAGCCCAGGTTTTCATTTGAACATGTTCAGGCTGGCACACGGTTGGGGTAAGGACAACGCGCTTTTGTAGGTTTGATTTGTGTCAGAGCTAGGGGCAGAACTAGGGAGGGAGAGGGAAGCCTGAATATCTGGTCTGCTACTGGAAAATACAGGCCACTGACTTGAAGATGTTGCAGGCTTATTTGATCTAGCTTGATATGCTAGACATTTTCTCTTAGAACTCTCTTCCTCAGTATCTATAACTTATTTCTGTAAAATAAAAAGAGAAGGTACAAAACATCTAGGATTAAAACAACTGAAAGAGCTCTCATCTTCCTGCAGCAGTAAATTTTGGAGTATTTTTTATTACTTGCTCAGTGTTGTTGATGTGCTTGACTCCCTGTTACATGTAAAGATAATTCCTCCCTGAAGAACTCAGACTGCATTGATAAGAAAGGCCAGTTGGCACATCTATTTTATCCCACCTCCTTCAGTGAAAGATTATGCCATGTATCTTATCAAAAGGATGCAGCCTTTCAGGAGCTGTACCTTGGTAAGTATACATACTCATTTTTGGCAAACATTTGCTGTGGTTTTGAGTGGTTCTCTCCCTCCGCCCCCACCCCCTGCAGTGAACTCTTCTGTTCATCCAACTGTACTCATTTGGCTGTGCTCATTGCATCATTTCTGCTGGAGGGGAGGCAGCAAGAGGTGCAGCCATCAGGGATAGATCAGTTGTGTGATCTGTGGACATCTAGTCACGTTGTGCTAACAAGAACCTGCAGCCTAAGATAGATTCATTAGTCAGCATACTTGATAGGATGTCTAGCGGCTTGTGTGACAGTTAAATACCAGGAAACAGAGCAGAAATTCTCATGCTTTTGTGTACCTGTCTTTCCTCATTCTACAAGAGATGACGGCGTTTCTTGAGAACTGCACTGCACATGCTTAATACAAAGAGCAGCTCCTTTCAGCTTTTTGCATGATTAGTTGCAGCTCTCTGCCTAGATCTTCCTTGTTCTGATGGCTGGATTTTTACAGTAGTGTATTGTACATATTTTGCAAGTTACAGCTTGAAACTTCCTCCTCGCAGAAGGTTCTGTCATTTGAAGGAACCCCACCCTGCTCTCCCTTGAAGATGTGCAATCCCAGGCTGTGTTTGAGCATGCCTGGGGAGGCAGGTGCAGCCTGGCTGGATCCTCAACATTACCTACAAATAAACACTGTTTAAACAAATTGGACTAATAAGAACGTTCAAGATTCAAGTAATAATCAAGACAGGTTTTGCTCTGTAGTCTTCATTCTGTGCTTTTCTCATCCCCTCTCCCTCTGAGTTGTAATCCAGAATATATGACATGATTGTGTTGCTATGGAAATCAATTACAACATAACTCTATAGAACTGTATAACAGTGGTTAATAGCACCTTTGTTGAAAACAACATCATCAGGTTAAAGTCACTTTAAAAAACCCCACATTTCCTTCCTGCTATTGCAAATAAGGAGTTACATAAAATTAAAGATTTATTTTCTAATATTTTAAGGAAGAAAATCCTTCCAGCACAGAGCCTGTAAATACAGTTGTATTCTTCCTCATTTGCCCAGCACTTGTATAGCCATCAGGTCTGTCCTCTAGCTCAGCAAAGATGGCAAATGCTTAAAGCCAGTACAAGTTCTTCAAACCTTAGAACCAAGGGACCAGACCAGAGCAAGGTTATGTCTCTGCTCAAAGCAGGCCCTTTGTGCTTGTGTCTCAGTCGAAGTCTGTGGGAACTGTAGTCTGTCACCTGCTCCACACAGTTTCCTCCTCAGATGAGCTCTTTGTAGAGTCACCTGATTCTTTCCCAGCGCTGTGAGAGTCACCATATTACTTGCTGCAAGCATTTAAGCAGACACACGATTACCCTCAGGGTCTTGTCCAAGCCAGTTCTATGGTTTGATGGGGACCTATCTCGTTACCACACAGACTTCTCAATGATGTTCCATTTCAGGGTTGTCAAGTCTGCATACTGATACATCAGCTTTCCTTGATGCTTAGAGATGTCTGGGCCTGGGTAGCTCTTTTTACTAAGCTTCTCAAGCCTTTTTAGCTGTTGTTCCCTAAGGAAGCCTGGCAATGTGGTCACCACACTTCTCTATATTTTTCATTGCGGCAACAGTGGAGTTCCCACACAATTTGAGACCATTTGGTCTCAATTCAACGTTTTACCCCTCACTCACTACTCAAGATTTTCTCTGGCTGCCTGATGCAGGAAGCTGCTGTGTTGAACAGAGACCTGCACCCATGGCTTAAATGGCACATGACATATATCTATATATGCTGGACACATATCTATATATGCTCCAGTGAACAATCCCTTCATGTGCGCAAGTTTGCATGCTGGCTGCATATTACTGGAGTTTCCCTGCTCTCAGGAGGACCTTCTGTAAGCTGATGTAGGACTAATAATTCTTCTAAAGCTTTTCGGCAAGCTACAAGTCTTCCTTGCCTTTTGCAGCAGAGTGCTGTAGTCTGTCACATGAATTCATTCCCTCCACCTCTGTTTCCTCCATCATGTTACTCGCAGAGGAGTGCCCAGAGTAGCAATCAGTTTAAGCTCTAGCAGCAGACCTGCAGATGTCATTCCAAGGCTACCGTTCTCATCTCTGAACGTACAGGTAGTGATGTTCCCTGGCTGATCACTATAAATGAGCACATTCCCCGTGAATGTAATGCAGCCTATATGCAATGACAGTATTGCCTCTGGAGCCAGTCTCAGCCTGGCCAGAACAAGAGCCAAATAGCTCAATACTCTCTATGCTGCATGGCCCCCTCTCACTGGGGAGGTGCTACTCAATTGAAGCCTCCACACCAGCAGCAGTAGGCATTCAGAGATGCAGATGGGTATTTGAGGGTAATGTTTTATCTCCATCAGCACAGAGCTAAGCTGGCCCAAACTACCTTCTGCCAGTCCAGCAGTACTCCCCAGACCCTATGTCAGCGTACATTGCAGCAATCTCTCCTGCTGAGGTGCAAGCTGCAGTTCCTGTTGCTTTTGTTGACTCTGTAGGAGGAATGTCTGGTCTGGTTTTTCACCAGCAGCTAAATGACATTTCTGTCTTTCCTCCTCACAACAGAAGAATCCATTGAGATATATCTACCTATTGGTTTTGCCATTATCTTTTATGTAGCTGCTCTAGTTTTCTCTTAGTGATACAGTCCTTTTGCTTGTCAACGTTCTTCATAGTGCACAAGCTTCTGGTTTACTTTCCCCAAGAATTCTGTCTCAGGGTCCCAAGTCCATTCAGTCAGCAGTTTGTCCCCCTTTGAACACATAGCTGGAGGGGCCTGTTTCCTGCAGCAAGGCAAACCACACAGGCTCACCCATTTAATTTGCTCCCACTACTAAGTCCTTTCTGTAATTCCTCTGGCTCCTTCCCTGCTGGGTCCGATAACCTTACATAGCTGGTTGCTCCAGGTCCATGGGTCCTTAGAGAGGCAGGTTACACTTAGCAATTTGTTTGCAAATACATCAAGGAAGCTTTGTATATGTATATATAAGCATAGCATCTCCTACAAAATGTTTTTTTCCTCTTTGGGAATTTGTGAGGTTAAACTAGATATGTGTGACGAACATGAACGATGAAAGGCCCTGAGTCCTTTCTAAGTATCATTGTTTATTTGGAAGTGTGATAGATGTTAGGATTAGAATGAAGTACACCTTACTTGGGACAGAAGAACTACTGTTGTTTTTTACCTCCACAGCTTGATATACATATCACTTACAGATCCACTTACATTCTTGGCCTGCATGGCTTTCCAGTGCCTCTTACAAATTCTTAAGCTTACAAAGGCAGTGCTGACTTGCTACTGTATTTATTTCCTTATAGAAATGAAATGGCTGAGTGTGGGAAGGGATGGTTGCTGTCAGGAAAAATCAAGAAATGGAAATGTACCTCTTTTGGGACATGTGTCAAGGAGATCTGGAGACCCTTAGCCTGAAATAGAGGATGAAGTATGAACAAGTGCTGGCAAAGGCAAGAAAGGAAAACTGGACAGGCTCTATCCTTCAGCAGGCAGGGATGAAAAAGAGAGGGAGACATGCAGAGTTTTCTGGTTTTAAATGCTTGGGAGATGCTCTGAAGCTGTTGTGATGGACAGACAAATAAGAGCCAAATGGTTGCATAGTTATGAGCAGCAAAACTTTGCAGAGTAGCAAAGGCACTGGAAATAAATAAGATAGTTGACCAATAGGTCATGAGGTGAAGAGTCCTTCATTACCAATTTGTCCATGAATAAGAAACAGTGAGAAGTTCCTGAAATGAGAGGCAACAGATAATCAATGGCAAGGTTGTCACAAGATGACGGCTCTTAAATGTTGATCTTGTCAGATATCTTGATGGTCTTTATTGTTAATTTTCTTGTATCAGACAAAGATGTGCAACATAGTTTTTAGAAGACAAAGACATGGTCTTTTCTGAAATGCTTACAATTTAAATACTAAGGGAGAAAGAACAAGAGGGGATGTTGAGAAGTTTGAAAGTGCTGTTCAAGCATAAAAAAATCAAACCAGTAGAACCTGGCATACTGGTGAATAAGCCACATAGCAGCAGGTGAAATTCATGGCATGTGCAGTTGCGCACACTGTGAGGAAACCATTTTCCTCAGCATTTTGTCTAGTTTTAAATTAAAGGTACCAGAATATTTGGGGGAAGACCTGATTGCCACTGGATAACTTACTGGAAGCTCACCTCTGTAAAATGGGCATTTTTGATCAGAAAGCAAACTCCAGGATGCATGAGGAGTGAATTGTTGAACGCTATGTGGAGCTTTGTACCGCCATTGCAGGAACCAAAGATCTGCCCTTATCTGAAAGAGTATTGGTGACCCCATCTTGATAATGAACTGCTTAAAGGGGTTTGGAAATAAGCCCATGAGAACAGTTAGAGACATGCAAAAATGTCTCCACACCACAGCAGAAGTGTGGTTATTGTTTATTTATTCTTCAGCTAAAGCCCCTTAGTATGCATAAGACTTTGTAGACAAATAGGACAGGTCTGTGCCTGAGGAGTTTGCCTTCCAAGCAAGACAGAGCACAGCAAAGGGAAGCAAACCAAAAGAAGTGTGTTGGTACATGTGCAGAGCAGCGAGGCAGTGGGAGGCACAGAGAGCCACTGGAGAGGAGAGGTCAGGGTCAAGGGTGTCACCAGAGCCCTCCCAGGGTATGCACTTACCTTCCAGCAAGGCAGGCCCCTCTGGCGTTGCTGTGCCGAGGGAAAGCTTCTTGTTTCATTATCTATGAGGTGTGACCTGTCTGCTTACAACTGCAGTCCTGTAGGAAATATCCTCCAGACTGCACAGACTCTGTTTTCACTGGCTTCTTTTTCTACATACGCAGCTGCTTTTACAGCAGCTCCATATTTGTATGCACGGAAAAGCAGCTGGATTGCACAAACAGCAAAAAAAATTCAACGAATATTTGAATTCAAAAGCAAATTTTGGGGGCATCTGTGTTGCGATGCTTTAATATTCATGCACTCAAGATTTATTTGTGGAAATAAATTTTAAGTCGAATTCTAAATGTGAAAAAATTGCACATTTTATTGTAAAATTCATGAACAGTTACCAAACATGGTACAAAATCGATATCATTTGATATATGTAATTAGCCAGCACATCAGTAGACCTAGAAATGTTCATCAAATAGACTAATCATTTTGAGTGATGAAAATCTTGAGTATTTCCTAATCCAGTTGCAGCTAATTTCAGAACAGAAGAAAATAATATTAATAGAATATGTTTTTGTTGCACATTACTTGCTCGGTTCTAGCATTATGTATGCAAATCAGGTAATTTTGTACCTAATTGCCTGATTTGCATGCATAAATGTAGGTTGCACATGTGCAAATGATTTCATTCGAATTTAGTATATGCCTAATATGTAGAGTGGCTGAAAACTTGAATCTATGTATCTAAATCACTCAGAATTTTCACTTAAGGGAAAAGCAAAATTTGTCACCAGTTCTGGAGGTCAGATGAAGTAGGTGGGCTTCTTTGGATGATTTTGAAGGGGCAGTAACCCTGGAGCTGTGCATTTTTCTTGAGAAATGAGCAATGATGTGAATGCCCAGAGAGATAAGTAAATAAAAGAGATCCTGTTGCTTTCAATGCCATAAGAAAATCACAGAAAAATGTGACACTTGCCAAGTGGAAAAACACAGAATCACTCAGAAGGAAATGTGGCTTTCAAAGTCCAAGATGGTTTAACAGACAATGAAACTTAAGATGAAGAGTGTAAAAATACAATACTAAAATCTAAAAGTGCATTAAAAATTCTTTCAGGTAATTTCATGGCTATGAAAGGAATTGGACTGACAGTTCTTGTGAATGAAGTTACGTGACCCTAGGAGAAGGAGACCATGGGCAAGGGATAGAAGAGCGTTGCTTGTTCTGCCGTGTCATGCGTTTCACCTCTGATCTGGAAGAGAAGGAAGATCTGGACCTGGAAGATTAGCAGAAATAAAAAAATCAGGCTCAAGAGCCTGTTTCATTATGGGTCTCTGTGAGGAGCTCCCAGTATTGGGATCGGATGCGTTGTCACCAGCAGTTTTCATAACGATGTGGAAGGACAGGAAGTGTCCCTGAGGAAGGGAACTAAAATTACCAGCAGCATTTTTTACTGTGGCATCAGCTGCAGTCTAATAAACAGTGGTAGGCTATTCTCTCCCTATTACTCAGAACTCCTCTGCAAGCTTTATTTGCATACACATGGGTGACAAATACTACTAAAATAAGCATGTAGAAAAATTAGAAGCAATTTGGAGGCACATATGGACTCACAGTTCCAAATTCTCATTCACACTAGCATGAAGTGCAAGCAGGGTCAAAACAGGTATGGTGTATGCTCCTTCCAAGGCTCCTTCACGCTGGCAAGAACTGTAAAGAGTTATGGGTGTAAATTAGAATTTGGCACAAAATACCTTTCTCTCCATCTAAGGGCAGGTTTGTCATAGCCCTGCTGACATGGGTATGATATCAGATGATTTCTGACCAGCACAGCTTTACTAGTAAGAATTTCTAGTGTCGCTGTGTTTATAATGGCGAACTTGTGCTTTTCTTGGAACAGGTTACTTTACTTGAGAAAGGGTGACAAGCTGGAGTAAATTTTACTTTCCATAGTAAGATACAGTGGCAGGCGGGGAGGGGAAGGCAAGGAAGGTTGCAAAGCACTTTTGCATGGTGTGACTGGAAGCCTGTGCTCTGTGTGAGGAGCCATGGGAGAGTCGGGGCCACAGCTCCTTTAGTCTCCTCACGTAGTGAGCCTGCTCCTGATACTGCAGAAGCATGGCCCGCCTGTGTAAGCTCTGACTACATTTGTACTGCTTTCCCAGGTTACCTACCCCAGAGAAGTGCTCCCTAATGCAGACTTGACTTTGAGCTCCTTATTTTTGCTCCCAGGCGTACAAAACGGTTATGATGTAAATGAGAATCAAACTCACCTTTTTCCTCCTGTTCTATCAGTGGGAAAGAGAGCACTGCTTGACTAACAGAGTATCTTGCCTCTTTGTTTGTGTGCTAACCTCATCAGAGCAGCACATGCAGAGCTCTGTACAAAATAAATAAACCCAAACCCTGGGCTGTATTCCCAGCTCACTCTCTGAGTGTTTAGCTAAAGCACAACTTCTGTTAGATTAGAGAGATGCTCTGTTATTTGACTAAATACTGTTATTTCTACTTATTTTCATTCCATCATAGAATAAAAAGACACTTTCTATTTTCCAATTTTTCAGTAGGAGTGAAAAGCACTGCCTGATAGTCGTGGAGATTGAAGGTTTCTTGTTTTTCACAGAATGTACATAGCTTGGGTAATATTAACTTCCTTCTCTCAACAGCTTCCCGTTCCTCCCCAGTTTACTGTTCAGGATTGATTCCATTCTTGATCTCTTTTCTGAGCCTTTTTACTTTGGGTGTTTTCTGCAATTGAGGCAATTACTGCCTGTTGCAATGCAGGGTTTTGTGGTGGGCAGCAGTTCTGTGAAACTGAACTGAAACTGCAAGTCCATCTCAGCAGTGCAGAGCATACAGAACAGGCACTGTATTTCAGTGGCCACCAGCCCAGACAGAATTAAGATTGGGGGGGAAGGGGAGAGAGTCGGCATATCACATACCCACTTACCTGAACCATCGCTTGCCACAAAGCAAGGCCCTCGTGAAGGGGATGGTACTGTAACTGTGCTAGGACAGGACACACTTGTACCAGAATCCCAGAAGGTGAAAAGCATTTGCATTTTTCATCTTTTTGTCGTTGCGTTGGAGATTACTTTAGTTTCTTGACTCACATCTTACGTTGGTTCATAATATATTTTTGCAGAGAGATGCAGCTTTCTCCTGGTCACCTTTTTTTCCCCTTTTTGTAATCCCTGGTTGGCAGCTAAAGCGGTCTAACATTTCTATATTAGCTGATAAGATAAATGATTGCCAAGGAGAAAATTGTTTCTTGAGTACATCCCTCCCCTTGGGTTAAACATAGGTTGCAGCATCCCAGTATAATGAAAAGATGGGAAAGCATTTACGCGCTAGTGTAGCTTCTGCTTTGTAGTAATGGAGTAAAACATTCACAATTGTGAAAATCATACCTGCAAAGACAAGTTTAGTCAGCCTCCGCCTTACTGTATTCAGTCCATACATTAAAATATTTCCCATTTAAACCAAATCCTCTAGCCTTTGTGTTTTATTGCCTGGTGATGTGCTGTTGGCTACAGCATACTGGTTTATTATCTTACCATGTGCACTGCGGTACTCACATTGGTTTTGTACTGCAGGATTGCACAGGGTGCTGGACCAGGAATGTCCAATTCTTTTGATTATAAAATACGAAAGCAAAGCTATAGAGGTTTTACCACTATGTAAAATTAGATCTGTATTGTATTGTTGTCGCCAAAGATATTAAATTTAGAACACATTTGCAGTGCCATAAACTCTTTGCTTTGTAACTTGAAATCATCGGTATCGCTGGGTTGAAAATCTTCAGATTCAGAAAGTGATTAAAATTCAAACTGCAAAATAAAGCCTGAGAAACATTTAGGCTTTCTAATTCAAACACAATCTCCGTATCTTTTCTACATATGCACATGTATGCACATGCATTCCCAATCTCGCATATACGTTCACAAGCTGACACATTCACAAGCTCACACACACATTCACAGGCACTCTCACACAGAGAATGTGTTCTGCAGTATAGCTGGTACACAGGGTATTTTTGAAGACAGAACAAGATGACTGTAAATTGACACTTCCACCCACTAATGAAAAAAAGCCAAGAAAACCTCAGTAGAAAATGAGTTTTATAATTAATGCTGAACAATTTTCATTGACAAAGCAAAAAGAAGCAAGTGGATGGCTGATTTAAATGTTGAATGATTAATGCACGGAGAGGCGGCTGAGGAAAAAGACAAATTCAGGAGCAACTATGGAAATTTATGTATGAGAGAGTCAGCACCATATTCTGATCTCAGTTACACAGTTGTAAATCTGTTATCTTAATGGAAGTATTCAGCTTTTATATTTGCATAGCATAAGTGAAAATAGCATTTAACCCAGAATGCGTTTGCGATTGTGTATTTGTGTGACTGAAAGGGAAGAGATGTGTATGTTTGCATGTGATAAACTGCAAATGCATGAGACTTTTTGTATCTCTCGGTGAGAAATGTAGAGAATGAATGTGTGTGTGATTGTGTACGTGCATGCCAGTTGTGGGGCTGTCTGACAGTGAGTGGGAGGGTGAGAACGTGTTTGTTCCTAGACTCCCTGGTTGAGTGAAAATGGCTCCTGGAAATGCCGTTTCAGATTAGAGAGCGACGGCTGGAGAGGTGGAGATTTCATTACCTTCCTCTTTGTGTGATGTTTTGGAGCTGGTAATGTAAAAGCAGAGCTATAAATAATCCAGTCACAGCTGTGGTGTCCTCGAGATTTATAGTGCCTGCTAATGCCAGAATCTTTGGGGTGTTTCACTACACAAAGCAAAATGAGAAATAATCACCCCTCAAACACCAAGGCAATGCAGACCCCACTTGTCTTTTCTTATGTGCCAGGCAAGGAGGAATTCTCCTTCCTACCGGACGCCCAGGTTTATTCCTAAATTTGTGTGTAATGCCCATCACCATGTATAGTGCTCTCTCTCGTCCTTGCCTTGAGGTCTGGGGCTGATTACCACCTGCCTTGGGTGTGTGTGCTGGGAGAGGAGGGTGTGGAGGTCACAGGCAGCAGTTTGCTGTGTGCAAGCTTTTGAGATGCAGGGGCTGTATTTTTAGCTGCTCCAGATTCTGTCTTGGCTGGGATATGATGCTGAGGAGTTTATTGCCGTAAGGATGTGCCTAGAATACCAGGCAGCCTCAGAAATTTACTGTGCCGCAGAGCCCTGACTCAGTGCTGCTCTGTGACTTTCCTGTGTTGCTTCCGCGCTGGAAAGAGAGAAAAAATGGTTCCTTGTGTTCCCGGCTGCTGCTGGTGCTGGAGGGACAGCTGCTGTGATTTAGTGAGAAGCCCTGTTGCGGGGAAGGACAGCAGCTCTAGATCTGGCTAAACTGTAATTTGCTCAGTGAAGCTGCCCTCAGATTTCTTCTCAAATATTACTCTACATTTTTTTCTGAACAGTAGGAATAAACACATGCTGCTTTTCATTTGTGCATTTCCCAAGCATGTCTGTAATGCCTCTGCAAGTAGTTTTTTGCAGCTGTACACACTAAATGCTTCCAAAATGCCAGGGACATTTCACAGGTAGCTTCTCTGTGCGGCATTTCAGGGGAGCACATGGAAAGATGGCCATGGGTGGATTTCTGTACACCTGGCTGCGAGGAAGGTGGACAGCCAGCACCCCTGCAGCCAGAGGGGTGAGAATTTGCTAGGGATACTCCCTGTGGTGAATCCTGTGGAAAATGAAATTACATTCATAGTTCTTTTGTCCCACTGGTGCAGGTGCACCTGCAGGTTTGAAATGGTGGTTACTACCCCAAAACCCACTTGAATTTTGAGACCCAGTACATTTGCAGAGTAAATTTCTATATATGAAAGATCAGCAACTGTCTTCTTGACAGTCTTAATCCTGAGGAGCCTAGCTTGTCCCTTATGAGTCCGGTGAAACAGCATAAACCGTAGATGACGAAAGATGATTTGTAGCGTTGGATTTTTTAGAAACAAGTATGAAATATACTGAAGAGACCTAGCAGGACACTCCCAGTCTGACTGCTTGAGAAGCACAGTAAGACCCCATATATTCTCCTGGGGTTTGGCTGTATCATACTCCGCAAGGAGTGGGCTTTCCTCCATCACTGCGCGAAGGAGGCTGGAAATAAGGAGCTGAACCCCGTCTGCTCTTACTCGATTCCGAGCTCTGCTGGAGGCTCCCTGCTGCCCCCTTGTTGCTGGAAATAACACTGGAAATACGGCGGACTACTGTTTTCACATTGTGATGTGAGCTTGACTAATATCCTCACATTTGGGGGAAAATCGTAGACCTCACATAGGAATGTCTGTCTCATTGCTGTGGTATCCGGAATAACAAAACCAGCAATCACAGCTGTAATGCCTAGCACTTGTCTGAACTGCTGCATTTGCAGAAGCGCGAACAAGAACGAGGGGCAAGCTATAGAGAGGCGAGGTTTGTAGGCAGAGGCAGTATCTTTTTTCAACTTTGTAGTCTTGCAAAATACAGGTGAGCTTTCAGCCATACAAGCTGTCCCATCACACGCTTACTTCTCTTGTGTGCCTAGGTCACTGCAACTACAAAAATCTACTGCTCTAGTAAATGCTAGAGAGTGAGGCTGCAGTGACAAGAGCGTTTCTTTTCCAAAGCGGCCCTGCCAAATGCCACACACACAAAGCTTGGAGCAGCTCCGTGCGGGTACAGGATAGCTCGCATTTTAATTCTGTGTTATTCATTCTTTACTTTTCTTGGGTCATTAGTACTCAAAAGTTGTTGCCATCTACATTGTATACAGGAAATCTATTTGAAATTATTTTAGTGGCTCACAGCTCAGTTCCTGCTTGGTTTGCTGGTTGGTTTCTCTTCTGAAAAAAATAATCAAATTGGATTCTAAATTCCTCCTTGTTTGCAAAGGCCAGTGGCTATGAATGGGATATGGAGAATGAACTCTACTCTGTCCAGTCATGAATGGTAGCCAGGTCAGGGCTGAGCTGCATTGGCAGGAGGCAGTGATGTGGGAAGCTTGCCCTGCCATTATCTATTCTGTAGACAAGCAGCGGATTTAATTCTCAGACGATCTCAAGCCTATAATAAAATCTCAATGGGAATAAAAAACCCTGACCCAGAAGGCAGTGGCATGTTCTACTTGTCCTCCATAGTTGCGAGTGTAAGTGTGGCCGTGCATCAAGGGAGCTGTGTGACAATTTTGTGGAGCCTGGGTAGCAGAAGAAACCCATCCCCCAGTGTTCTGCTGGAGTCTCTGCGAGGTATGTATTTATACTGCTAGTGAAAAACAGAAGGAAAAATCAGAGTGTCTCTAACACATGTAATCTTCAGAAAAAATACACATTTGCATGTCTGTTTTAAGCAAGGAATCTTTGCTGCTAAGGGAATAGTAGTGTGCATGCTTCTTCCCTCTTGTGTGCTGTTTTCTAGGCCCACATCCACAAACATGCATTGAAAACCTGGCATTTTTCTTGAGCTGGCATCACTGGGTGACCTCATGCACCTACTTGTCATCTCAGCAGTTTCAGCTTCAGTGTTCCTCCTCAGATTCATTAAGAAAATATTTAGCATCCGAAGAAAGGAAGGTGCCCTGGGGCCTGCTGTGCTCCCCCCAGCCAGGCCAGTAAAAACAGAGCCCCAAAGCGCCTTCCGAGGGTGCAAGGGTGATTCCAGGGCACTTCTGTCCCCTTGGAAACGGGAGAAATGGGTCACATCTACAAGAAGTGACCAAACCCCAGTCATGGTGACCTTCTGCATTTGAGGATGTTTAGAAGGATCTTTGCAAGGTGATTCACTTAAAAAAAAATCTTGATTTTTAATAAATCACCACTTTTAGAGGATTCTGAGAGGCTGAGGTGAAAATCTGCTTTCCTTTTAGTTTTGGGGTTTGTGGGTTTTTCCCCTACAATCACACATGCACAAGCTTGTTATCAGGAAAGCTGCTGAGGACTCCTGAACCTTTTAGCACTAATGCTGTATGTCCCTGTTTTTTTATAAAGGAAAATGAAATGGAAGCTATTATCTGAAGGGAGCTTTCATCATAGCAGCGAGGCAGGGAGCTGCTCAAATATATTAACACAAAATGTGAGACAAATGTTGCCTCCTCCAAGCCAGCTTCTGACCTCGATAGTGAGAGCTCTCCGCTAAGCTGGCTGTTTACAGCCCCCGCTCCGGCATCCATCTTGGGGTTTGTGGGATGCGGTTTCCATTCCCGTCCCTCCGTCCGATCAGGCACGAGCAGCCTATATTCCTCTGCCTTCAACCCTGTCCCCGAGGTACGCTGACATCTCGCTTTTCCCCCCTGCCTCTCCCAGCCCAGTGAGGAAGCTGGGAGAATGGTTTACAGAGCACGAGGGGGCCTGGAGCCAGGGAGTCACCCCACTGCTGTGTGGGGAAAGCTAAATTTGGGAAGCGGGATTACTCCTGTATCGCCAGGCCTGGGTGGGCAGCACCTTCTCCCCATGACTCTGCAAAGCAAATTACCTCAGTAGCGTGAGCTCGCCCGCTCTTCCTCCCCCTCTCCCTCCCCTCCCAGGGAAAAAAGCCACCAAGTGCGGCAGCAGGAGCTGATTCAGGCCACCGGTGTTGGGTCCCTTCAGAAAATGGGGCTGGGAGGGATGATGGAGGAGGGGTTGCAGAGCGTGCTGCTGACCTGCTGAATTACGACTTTAATGCAGCCGCTTTAATAACTTGCTGTAGCTCCAACCACCAGATGCAATTTATGGCAAAGCAGGCGCCCAGGCATTTTTCTTTCTATGAAGACTAAGCAGATCTCTGATTACCACCCCCTCCCCCCAACCCATTACCTTCCCCCGTTTGCTCTGCTAATGGAAAAATGTTATGTGTCTGTGTGCTTTTTCCCCAAGCCCTGTTTTCAGGAAATGGTGGAGAATGAGAAACTAACACATGCACGCACACACACGCGTTTGTGGGAAAGATCGCTTTTACTCTCCATTCTTCAACCACGCAAAATTCCTCCTGCTAGCAGATCTGCTGGTTCTTTTTCTAAAACCTTACAACCTCAGCCAGACGCAAGGCAAATTCCAGGACTGATTTGTAGGGAAAAAGAAAGACCCCCTCCCTTTATCTGACCAAAATCATCTGAAGTCTCAGTGATTTCACTGCATAATGCAAACCCCACTGCCTCTCAGATCTCCCTGCTGTAACAGGGGCTTGAATACAATCCCCAAACAAACAAACAGGAAAGCTGAACCTGGGAATGATGAATAGGCAAACTGAATTCAAGTCTTAATTTTGTATTTGATGGCTGTATACAATAGATGGGTGCATTAAAAAAGCAATGCACAGATAGGCAGGCAGATACCCTGCCAGTTCTCCTGTTTTAAAGACCCATTCATTTTCCATCTAAGGGATGAATTCTTCCTCCCACTCTCCTCCTCTCTCTCCTTTTCTGTGATTTGCATGATCATTTGCTACATATATTATGAATTACTGTTTATCTTAGTCCACGGCTTCAAAGCAATTTCCCAAACAAATTTCACTGGATCAATAAACTCGGATTCTGTTTTCTTTTCTAAACGGAGGGAAAGAAAAATAGTAAGAAGAAGTAAATGTTTTCTTTTTAGCCAAATGGAACAAAAATCTGAGTTAAACAGATGTGCCCATTTCTGAATTCTGAGGGCTCACACAAAAGCCCTGTGATTCAAATGCTTTGTATCTTATTTTTGCTTTCCCTTTCCCTTTCTGAAAAAAAAAAGGTATATTTGGAACTGCAGCCCTGAAAAATGGCATGTACTGCTTTGAACCCATTGAAAGGGTGTCCATACAAGGCATCGCAGATCAGTCCTTCTTGACTGTTAAATATTTATCAGCAAGGCAAATTCCTCCTAGGTTACAGCAAGTACAGTTTGCAATGACCTGCCTCTGCGCTTTCAAAAATGAGTAGCAGACTCCTGCAAAACATCCAGCTCCTCATTCAGCTAGAATAGCGTTTTCCTCTCAAGCTTTGAGATAGCTAGATTAATATGTAGCATACACTGCGAATTTCTTAGTAAAGAAATAGCAACGTATGGGAGCATTCAAGTTCCAGAGAGAAGAGTATAAATTGGACATTTCCACATGAATTCGGTCTGATGTGCCTGTCTAGCTGTGTTTACAGTGACCTGCCCTCAGCCTGTACTGGGATCACGTTACTGTCTCCAGTACCCCGAGATGCACCTGCATGCAAACGCTCAACCGCACAGGTATTGCTTTTAGGTGCGATGAGTTGTCTTTGAACAATTGAATTTATCTCTGCTGACTACAGAGGGAGCTGAGACTGGATTCCTGACTTTCCGAGGGTTAGAGTTAGGTGAAATGAATCTTTGCTCAAGCATTCAACCACAGCTCTTTGGCTTGTGCTGTTAGCTTCCTGAATTCCCAGATGATCTCCCCGCCACAGCTAAGCCAGGCCTGGAACTGCTTATTTTCTCAGAAGGGATGGGATGAGATGAGATGCAGTTAGTTCAGCGAAGCCATTGGCATTTCAAAATTATATGTAAAAGCATGTATTTGTACTCTTGTTTTTCAAATGGTGCCATAAATATGCTTAATACTTAGCAGGCTTAAAGCACTCTCTCCAGTTGTGATCATTAAAAAAAAATCCTATTCAAATTTTTATAAAGCCATAATGAAAAGCATCCATACAATGATCTGTAACCCAGTAGTACATGCACACATCAGAAAGCAGATGCTTTAATTTGTTCTTGCTGCCCACGGGGCAGTACCGGGGCCAGGACTGCCCCAGAGGGAGGGAGGTGCCTTTAGGCCCCGGGAGCCCGCTCTGGCCGAGGGGACGGCGCCGTGGCCGTGCCGGCTGCGGAGCCCCTTGGTGTGGCTGATTGCCCAGGGTGGCTGGGCAAGAGCTGAGTCTGAGGCTAGAAATTCGGGGAGTTCTTATGTAGCCACGAAATTGTGTGGAGATTATTAATGGTGGTGGTGTGTGACTGCAGGTATGCTTCGTGACAGTAGAGCTCCTCCGATTCGGCTATGTTTTTCTTTTTTGAACCCGGCCTCTGATTAAAAATGCCTCGCTTCGAGCTCACATTGCCTTTTAAATGGCTCTGCAAAGCCCTCTCGCGGTTCCCAGCTCACATCAGAAGCAGGGCTGGAAGTGTTTCACTGCAGAATAAACATATGGGCTGTAAATCCTGTGATTCAGAAGATTCGCCAGCAATATTCCTCTCCGCTGTTGCCATAGGTAACCGGGCTCTGCAAAACACCATTTACCCTGGAATGCAAGGAGACACTGAGCTCAGCAAGGGCACTCCGGTTAACCCTTTCCTAGCAAAAAATTCCCTCTGGTGATCCCCGCAGAAACTGCTCCTCGCTCGTATGTGTGTAGATTCACACACAAATAAACCCGCACCATACAAATGAAGGCAAACTACCGAAACGCTGGCACAAGCCCCAGGCATACGCACACCCACTCTGCGGGAATGGCGGGTTTCTGCTCATAGCCCCGGAGCGGGGCAGAGGTTGAATATTTCGGGGTGCCATGTTTCAGTGACTGCTGACTCACGGGGCTGCGCGGCTCGCTGCCCTCTGCCCTGAGCCCCGGGGAATGGGTTAAACTCCTCCAGTGGCAGCAGATAAAGGAAGGCGACTGCATCAGACTGGCAAGGTCTGCAGTCCAAATCCAAGCTTTGTGCAGTGGTATTTGTCGAATTACTTAAGACAGGACCTTAGAGAGGAAGACTTCTGAGTTCACAGCCACCACAGAGCTTTTGTTTTTGTAGCTGACAGGCGATCCCTAAGGTTTACAAGGTTTTGCCTATGCCACCTAATGGAGACCTATCAAGTCAGACACTGCGTGCAAGACTAACAAACACTGGTTGTTTCCTCCTGTTGTTCCTGCTATTTTGCAGCCAAGGTACTCTTAACATCTCCTGATGGCCTGTGTTCTACTCCATCACCTGAGGCACTGAATGTGGACAGTCAATAGTTATCTTCCTGGGCTGTGCCTGGTCCAGGGTGTGGAGCAAGGCCATGATGCTGGAGAGAGGCCGTGATGCCGTGCTTCAGCCAGAGGATGTGCAGGCAGAAGACCCCTTGTGCTCAAAGGGGTCTTGCTAAGAGGCAGACCCTGGGTCCTAGTATAGTGCTAAAGTCCCTCCTACCTTATGGACCCAGTCACCATCAGAGGCCTTGGAGCTGTCTCATGCACTGGAGAAGACACCTGGGGGGCTCTGGATGTATCTGTGTTATACATTCAAACCGAAACCATGCCCAGTGCACATATATAGTCTATGCGTAAATATCCATACAAGCATCTGACGTACATTTGTGTCACCAAACTGTGTACTACACAAAACATGTTGGATTCGTTCATTGGATACAGTCACATAAATGTCACTCTACAACAAATTAAACAGATGGGAACAGAGTTCAAGATGAGCTGAATTTGCATTTGCTCTAGCTTAGGAGAACAGAGGCAGAAAGTGGCTCCCAATTTACTTTTTTACTCCTCTAATTCTGACCTACCTGTGCACTAATGTGGATCCCAGCAGGGCGGAAGGAGCCAAAGTGATGTGCTATGTCTGAACAGTGTTGCCGCAGTCCCAGCAGCAACGCTGCCCGGAGAGCAGGTAGCAGCATATGCTCTGCCTTTGCCCTTCTTCCCACATGGTGCTGAGGAGGATGTGTGCGTGAAGAGTATACGCGCAGCCCTGCGTTCAGGCAGTGGTTAATTTATACTGCAGAGGAGCTGCAGGTGAGACTGAGGATTTGTCTCATACCCAGTTTCACAAATCCTGTTACAAAACCCCTAAATATGTTGTATTTCAAGCCACTGTTGTCTTCTTCCTCATACTCCCCTCTGCAGTTCAATGCACACACACATATACACCACCAATTATTATTTCTTTTATAACACAGTATTGCTCTAGGGTCATCTACAGATAGGTAAAAATGCAAAATTCCTGCTCCAAGGAGTTAACCATGTCGGTTACTTTTACATCAGAAGTCTGATGGGAATACAGAGAAGTCAGGAAATGTGGATAAGGCTGAAATGACATTCATAAAAGATCTTGCAGTGGCTGGGAATCACAGCCCATGCATGGACAAGCCTGTATTTAGACTGCTGTAATCCCTGGGCAGAACAGGGGGGAGTGAAGGAGAGGTCAGTGTGCTTTGTGGGATTCTCTGGCATTACTGGGGCAAGGGGAGTTAGTCCCTCTCTGTTATTTGAACAGTGAGCAAGTATTTTTTTAAGGATCTTTTTTATGTTGCTAGAATAAAAAGGAACAGGCAAGAGAAAATGACCCCAAATCATTAGGGGATTGCTGTCTGTGGAAAAGTGCAAATACAGAATCAAATTGTTTTCCTGCAAAATCCTTTTTTTCATGGCTTGTTTCCATGCCACCACAGAGAAGAATGGTGAAGAAAAGGGCTGATGTACAAGGAAAAAGATTCCCAAGAGCTACCGAATGGGTGTTGCTGGTTCAAATTCTCCAGATTACTGTTACATCAGTCTGGACAGTGGAGATAGATAAACTGTCAGAGAGCCTAAAAGCCATGGAGCAATGCATGGAAGCACAGTGATACTTATGTGTGCTCTGACTTTTTGGATTTATAGGATTTATTCTGCATACTCCCTTGGCATTGCCAGAGCCTCTCTGCAGACCTAACACTCGATCCTCTGTTGTGCTGAGTCCCCTGGGAGCTGTTGCTGTCTAACTCGCATGACATTGTGGGTACCTGCTGAGGTGTGGGGGACAGGTGGTGTGGGTGGGGAAAGGGGAGCAGGAGGAGGTCAGAAACAGGGGTGCCTGCAGGGCAGAGCAGAGCAATAACTGGGCCAGTTGTGCCTCAGTCATTACCTGAAGGTCCGAAAACCACTGGAAGCACTCAAGATGCAGAGGCTGGAGCCTTTTCCTTTTCCTGGGTTTATACGATTGCCTTGAGTCAAGGGTATTTAAATGTCAAGTTTTTAGGCAGTTCCTAAATTTACTTAGGTTGGGGTGTTTCTGGCAGAAGGTTTGTGTCCTTGTGCACTCCTATCTGTGTATTTGAACGATAAATGCCAAGGCTTGCTTTTGGAGCTTGTGTTTTTCCACAGCCGAGGTGACACACTCCCATTACATTTAACCTTCTCCCCCAAGAGCTGATACAATTTATTTCTTTTGGAAGGGAAATATCAGAGCCTAAGCAGGCCCAAAGCAGTTTTCTTTGAAGGCTGCATTGGCTGGGACTGCAGAAACAGTGACAAAGAGGAGATTGTGGAAGAGCGTGCTAGATGGGAGCTCAGGCAGGAAAGGGTTACTGCCTGCACAGCTTTCTCTGTCTGCAGCTCCAGGCAAAACCCAGAGAGAGACAATGATGTCAGCACTACCTCCAGGCCCAGGGCCCCTTGCCTGACAATGTGGGCAATCCAACACATTCCCATCTGCCACAACAAGAGCATTCATGCTCCTATTTCCTGACCTCTTTGGATTAAAACATGTGGAGTTAAATATACATCCAGCCCCATGCTCCTGCACTTGCATTGCACCAGAAATAGACTTATGGGAAACTGGCTGCAGCTTTTGCCACCCGACACTCGGGATCTGTGTCAACGTTGTCATTGAGAAAAGCACACATTGGTCTGGTCGGGAGATTGTACAGTCATGTACACATAGCTGAAATACAGTTCGCTTTTGTGCCTTGCAATGCTGCGTGTAATCAGCGAGCAATCAGAAGGGGGGGCAGGGAAGGGGAGCTTAAATAGAAAATGAAGATTAGTCAGAGGCAGTGATTTCAGCATTTTAACCATATGAAACTTGCTGAGTTTTTTAGTACCGCATAAAAAGTTCTGACAGCAAAGACAGACCTTGGCTGAGCTGGGCATCTGCACTCAAGGCTGGTGGAAGAGGGAGAGCATGGAGCAGCCTTTGCACGCTGCCATGCCGGGCTGGCAGGCACAGGGAACACAGCTCTGACAAGAAGAAGCTTTTTGTTTGCTTTACAGTGAAGCCTGTCTGGTAGTGCAAAATGCTAGTAATAGAAGGATTTTATTGCTGCTTTTATTCACGATGCCTGGGGGGGTCTGTTGCATGCACATGGGTATCATGTTGTTTCTTTTTCACGTCTGTGCGCTGCGTGTCTGTGGCTGTATGCCCATATGTATCTGCGTGTCTCCATATTTATCTGTCATTCTGTGTCTGCATTGCTCAGTCTTT
The DNA here is from genome assembly GCA_020745775.1 of Theristicus caerulescens. Taxonomy (NCBI): domain Eukaryota; kingdom Metazoa; phylum Chordata; class Aves; order Pelecaniformes; family Threskiornithidae; genus Theristicus; species Theristicus caerulescens. The sequence goes on along the minus strand of CM036564.1, from coordinate 46,673,238 downwards.
TTCCTTTTAAGTGTAGGAGTTGCATTTCTTTCTGTGCACAGATGAATTCTCCTTTACTATACACTAAGGGGAAAGGAAATGTAGAGATAGCTCACATTTCGTTTGTGTCTGGCTCGACAAAGGGCTCCACAATTCAGAAATATGAATGAATAAGAAAATGAGACTCTTCTCTTTTCCTTCCTCTCTCTTTTGTCGACAGTCTTTTGTCTTCTCTTCCTGGTCATTTCTTTTCTCTTCACCACCTTTTCCCCCATCAGACTGCAAACTCTTGCTCCCATAACAAATGTTTTAAATGTAATCTATCCTGCCTGAAAATACAGTCAGGCCCCTTTTCATAGCGTGTTTCTTGTACAGTCTTCTCTTTCTTTTCTTCCTTTTTTTAACTCATAGTGGGCCTCAACAGTGCAAATTCCTGTGGGCAGTTTGGTTTACCGTCTCTTCCCTTCATTTGGCCCCTTCATATAGCACTCAAAATCTCAGAGAGCGCAACACAGGGAAGCATAACAAAAATAAGCTCCCCAAAATCTGTAGTTCCTCAATGGCTCACAAGGGTCTTGGAAGAAGGTTTAGCTGATAAAATCCTAATCGGGTGCTTGGAGGGGTGAGGCCAAATGGTTAATGTAGGATAAAAACTGCAAACCTCTTAATTCTCTTAGTGTTTGGCTTAACCTTGCCTTGACTCTGAAGAGATGGCAGTAAGTAAGGATGAGCTTGTATTAGAAATAGGATTCTCTCTTTCTGCCCAGCCCCTGCCGTGCCAGTTCCAGTATTAACAGGGCATCAGTGGTACAGACTTCTTGATCAGTTTCTGTTGGTGGAGGTTTGGAACAGCCTCACTTCTCAATTACTGTAATCAAGGCCAAGACCCTGGCATCTTTCCCAAGAGCTTCCCCCACCCTGTGAAAGAGAGAATACTGAAAACCAGTCAGAAAAAGTGGAGCCAGACTCTAGCAAGCATTGGATTTCACCTGTGGCACAATAAGGACACTGCCTCTAGTGTCAGCCACTCTAAATGAGGCAAACAGACAAGTTAAAGTGGTAATATGCATAATGTCTGTCATCCAGATATTTCAGAGCATATAATAAGCTATGATTAAATCATTAAACTAAAGAACTTCAAAGGGCTCTGTCTGTGCGGACTGAGGATCTACCTGCAAGAAATCTCCAGTCGTTTTTCCACCTTGGTACCTGATTTGCTACTGGTCTTTCTGCTTTAAACTAGTCGTTTCACACTGATCTTTAATTTTGCCATCAGTAACACCAGGGGTTAATAATACTTAGGCAGAGCAGTGCATCTTACAGACTTGTTTTGAAGGAAATGGAGACTCTTATTGAAGGAGTCTCTGTGCGAAGACTCATTTGATAGGAACTTGCCTACCAGTTTGAAGCTCTTCGGGAGCAAAGTGGAGGAAGCCTGTTCAGCATGAGATCAGCACTGAGCTCCTCGGCACGGTAAGGCATGAGGGTCTGCAAGCACTGGGGGAAATACAATGTTAAAAACAAGAGCCCTGCATAGTTTTCAGGGACCCTAAATTAGGCTGTGGAACCTAGGACGAGTTAGGTTTGCAGTTTTGGACTGAGACACATGCAATGCTTACAATCCATTCTTGGTGTCTGATGGACCCCTGCTTTTGTTACTTGTCCCAACTTCACACACAAAGTCAATGAAATAGGTCAGAACAGAATCTCTGTGTCCTGATGCCCCATCTCTTGCTGTGAGCAACAGACTGGGCACCAAAAATGTGGAGAATATGTCCCCAGGTTCCCCTGCTTTGATTAGGACCATTATTTTGATGGGCAGCTTTAATTTTTCCAAAGAAACCAAGCAGTTTCTCTGTGTTTATGGCTACACATGCATCTCACATGGCTCTCTTACCCCAGATGTGAGCAGCCTTGTGAGAAGTGCTCAGCAGTTGGTTTGGGAGCAGGGCAGAGGAAGAGAGGAAGCCTGTAAGTCACATCCTCCTGACTGCCTTCCCCTTCACTGATGTGTTCAGTCAGACCGCCCAAAGGAGCCTTTTGGGGAGATTTGAGAACGTATGGAGCAAGTGCTCCTTTTCATTTACGATCAAGATAAACAAGGGTGTCAACTGAAGCAGAGCTGCTGAGGTGTTCTGTGTACTGCAGTGCCAGGCAGTAGTGGCTGCTGCTTAGGAGATGGATTTATTAAGATTATTAGTAAGTGTTATTTGGAGGTGACTGAAATCGCTGGGTGAACTCCAGAGGATTAGCTTTCCAAAGATAGCAAATGCAAAAAAAAGCAACCCCAAACAAACAAGCCACCAGTACCAGTTGTGTTTATTTAATAAAGTCTCTGCACAGGATTAGCTCACAAGCATTTGCTTGTTTTTGAGGCTGGAGATATGGGGGATGGGAAGGAGGAACCATCTTAGCATGTAATTCCCCAAGTAAAAGCAAAGCTGCAGCACAGCATCTGGCCCAGTTCACGGGGTGACAACCTGCTCTGAGCAGGGCAGGCAGAGGAGGAATCACCTCTTCCTGGATTGCACCGGATTTAGGGAGCCTAGCATGCAGCAGCTCTGCTACAGAAATAAACTGGGTGAGGAAGGCTCTGCTCAGGAACCATCATGTCCCTGTATAAAGGGCACGAGAGGCTTAGGCAGGGCGTCACGCTGACCCGAGCCTGAGCAGTGGCCTGTGGGAGAGAGAGCAGCAATCAAAATAGTCATTTCCTATTCTCTAGCAAGGCCATAAGGGGACCTCGAAGTGCTTGTAGACATGAATTCACCAAATATCACCCCCACAAGCCCATCCCTGTGGGATGGAGGTTGGTGTTACTAACCCCAGATGGCAAACCGGAGGCAGTGAGAGGGTGTCCAAGGTCGCACAGAGAGCAGGCCAGATGGGAAAACAGGGAGGGTGGCAAGAGGGGAAGACAAAATCAGGAGGAAAAAGCCATCTCTCAGAGAAAACTGAGGGGGAAAGGGGCTTTAAGGACCTTTGTAGCCCATGTTTTAGTGTTGTTTTGGTGCCTAGATACTGTTCCTAGATGAGTTCCTCCAAAATGCTGCTGGTCGGTGGTGCAGAACAAATGAGTCAGTTCTGCAGTGCAGCTTGGCTGTCCCCGCTTCAGCACTGCCTCCCAGAAGTGGGGCCACATGGGAGCTTCCCACTGACCCTTCAGCCTTCCCCAGCACCACACTACCAGAAGCACGGTCACCCAAAGGAGAAGTACCTTGTGTTGCTCTTCAGTGATTCATTGGAGCCCCTTTGGGAAGTGGCAGGAGAGACTGAGGGCTTCTCTGTTCAAGCCAAGGTACTGAAAAGGGGACCGTGAAGCCCTATGCCCTTGCAGTTTCCAGTGAAATTGCTTGTTTTCTTTCATGAGAAGCTGCTTGCTTGTCTCCTAAATCCACATGAGTTGCACTGACTCCTCTTCCCTCCTTCAGAAAAGTCCCTTATGCAGAACTGGGCCTGGTTTGCTGTCGCCTGTGCTTCCCAAGACTTTCCTAGGCACTGCAACAACAGCAGCAGAACTCCTGGATTTTGTAAACCTGTTCAGACAGGAAAGGCCTTTAATTTTACACAGTCACAGAGCAGAATGGGACTTATGAATCTAATTTAGCAACCTCATTCCTCAGCCGGGGAAAGGGGACAATGTACTACTTAACTCTTTTGGGATAAGCTATCACAAGTGGAAAAAGGAGGAGGGAAAGGCTGCAACTCACTCAAGTGGAAGAAAAGGGGTGGGAACCCAGTGATGCAGCTTTGTACTGAGTGGACAGAATCGTCTGGTAACCTGTGTGCTTAATTCCATGCCCAGATTGAAGGATATGACAGCAGTAACTAAAAGAAAAGCTAAGTGGGAGGTATAGAGCCCTGGATCCAAACTACACAGCTTTTACAGGAGATGTCTGTGGTGCTAAAATTTGTGTTACTGAAATCCTTGATTCCTACTAAAGAGAAAGTAAGAGAATGTTGGACTAAGAGGCAGAGGAAAAGGGAAGAAAAAAGGAAGAAAAAAGAGAGGGAGAAGGAGAGACGGTAGCATTTCAGGGTCATGTCCTCATCTTTTTCTGTTGGGCTCCAAATTTTTGATAGCAATCATAATTTCCACATCAGAAGCTGATGGTTGAAGAAGCTATTTTCTTTCATAGATAAAATGAAAGTACCCACATTAAAATAAAAGAGGCAGGGTTTTGCTTTTCCATGAGTTCTTCATGCATTAGAGAAACATCCTCCATTCTCAGGAAAGGAAACAAAAGCTAACATTTATTTGGAAAACTGGAACATATTTTGCAGTAGGAATAAAAGATAGTACAGGTCTGGTCTGCTCTAACCCTTGATTTACAGAGCAGTACAAGGAACTTACTGTTTTTACTCCCTGAAGCTGGTCGAGCAGGTGCAGGTTGCAGTGCTGTGGTGGTGAATAGATGGGTCCCTAGCCTAGGCCCTAGCCTGACTTCTGGAGGATCTCACTCCTCCAGACAGAGAGAAGCACTGTGGCACATGTCTTACTGCCAGGCTATGTGCACCCATCCAAGGTAAAGGGACTTGACTCTATGCCTGTGTGTGACTGATTCGCAGCACCTCCAGAAAAAATCAAGCCCCTTTAGTGAGATTAATTGGGCTGCTCGAATTTACATCACAGAACCCAGCACCCCATGACTAGTGACACCAAAGGTGGTTTAAGGTCGCCTCTGTCCTTGGATTTAATACATACATAGGGTATAGCCAAGACTAAGGGTCTGTCTCTCTCTGTGATAAATACCCACTTTTATGGGACTGTGGCCATGAGTCCAATTTAACATTACAAAGTAATTTTCTGTGACAATTCAGATCCTAACTTCATCACTCTCATCTTTCTCTCTATCTGATGTATTTTAGTGTTTCGTATTATGCCTAATATGGAGAGATTGCAATGAACTGGATGAGGCATTTAATAAAGGAAATGTCTGGAAAGCGAGAAGGTTTTTATCTCTGAAAAAGTCTTCCAGTGATTTGTTGGAACATCCTGTTTCAAAATGGGTTTGTCTTAGAAGGGCCACATTTGTGCAATTTGTTCTCAATAGAAATTAGAGCCTCTCAGTATTTTCATGCGGCTGAATGATTATTTTTTGAATTATTCATTATAGACTTCTGAACCTCTCAGGAGTCCATGAGCTCTTTATGAGCCATATAAAAGGATGCAGACTCACTAGCAGAGCAGAGAAATTCCCAGGAGGAGAGAGATTTGTAACTAAATTGAGATGGACAGAAAGAGATGGAGAAGGTAAACATCAGAAAGCCTGGAATAAAAGCAAATTCTTTAACAGCCTAACACTGATTTAGACTCCTGCAAGTCAGGAACAGAGCAGGCTATACTGAGGATGTTTAGAAGAAAGCACAGGACTATCCTGCAAAGTTTTATTTCATATCTGGTTCGGCAGCAGGAGAAAGATAGCAGAAGGTTTGTTTTCTAGGGCTTTCTCAAAACCGTGACCCTGAAACATGCCTGCTATCTTCAGAGGACCCACTCATGTTATTGACATGCAGGATACGCTCCAAAAAAAGAATCATTTGTTCAAAATAGCCTGTTTACAACCAGCAGGGCATACAGGTCAAAGTGAAAAAGAGCAAAACCACTGTTTCTGAGATGCTACAAACCAAAGAATTAAAAGAAAATGAACAGACAGAAGTTGTACATACTGTAAATGCCTAGGCCTCTTAATAAACACCTTTGGGATTCCCAGCATGATTAGGAAAACATTGCATAGCAAAGCTCTTTCTTACAAAGAGACAATTAGATAAATGCCACCTGCCGATTGCAAAACTGGCTAAAACTTACTGGGATCCACACATTTTACAGGATCCAGCTTATTTTTGTACCTGGGAGCAAAGTCTGATAGAGCTGCATATTAAATGGAATGGGACAGAGCCAAGGCTGGCTAAATAATGGAAATATATTTGCATTTGAATATTTATTCAGTGAAAATATTGCCAAAATTCACAATATTATTGATTATGAATTATTTAATCAGCTCCAGACGAAACTCCAACAGAATCCCTGGCTGTACCGTTCTGCCAACAAGTATTATGCATGCATAGCACTCCCTCCGCAGTGACTGCAGAAATGCACTCTGCTTGCCAGTCTCCAGGAAAGGATTAGGCTCTGCTGTGATCAGCTGAGTCAAAGTTTCACAGCACTGACAGAACTACTCAGCCAGGGATGGACTGAGTCAGGCCTGTGGGCAGAGCTGGGCATGCTAATGGGTATGCTCGGGACAGAGATACACCACACCAGTATGCCCATACAGAAGCCCCATGTACAAATAAATGGATGCATATAGGATATCTGTTCACGCTTGGCAGTGTTTCTCCCTCCATGTAGGTGTGTGCTGTATAGAAATGTGCATGGGCTTATGCAGCTGTGGTGCAGTGAGGGGACATATTTGTTTTTGGCAGCCGCGCATTGGGGTAGATGTGCGTGTGCTATATGGGCTGTCCCACCTGTGCCCTTTGGAGCACGGTTCTCCATGAACCCTCTGGGGAAAAGGGAATTCCACAGGGCCCTGTCCTTGGTCTCTTCCTCAGCTTTCTCTGTCTCTCATTTTCAGATAACCTTTTCCAGAAACAGGTCCTTACATTGCCAGGGTGTGGGATGCCTATTGCATGGCTGTACAGAACTGCACGTTGCTGCATGGAGCGGCTGCAGGTGTCTGTGCTCCTGCCTGCAGCATCAGCCCGGGGACACCTGCGCCTCTTCCCATGTCATCTGCAGTTCACCAGCAGCAGTTTTTCCCTTTGGCCAGAGGACTTTTGCCTGGGCTCACACCCAGATCCACTGTTTAAGCAAAGGGCAGAGGCAGTGCTCAGTGAGGAAGTCCTGCATATTTCAGGCAGGTTTAGGGACATTTGTTCCAGAGAGCGCCTAGCTTGTTGATCTCACTTGTCTTTATCCCACGCAACACACATAATTCAGGTCAGCCCTCTCCTTTCTGCCCTGGCCTGCTCGTGCACATGCTATTTCCAGATCAGGTCACACATTCCCCCCTCTTTCTCCTACCACCACTGAGCCTGTTCCTTCCATTAGGGTTTAATGAGAGGCCCACCAGCCATGGCAATCCCAGCCCTCCAGTCACTCCTGCAGCCAAGGTCAAGCTCAGGGCAGGAATTGTCCACAAATACAGACAGGAGTGAAGGGAAGGAAAGAACAATAAGAGCCATTTACTTCCCAATGCACTTGAGAGCTTGAGAGAAACTGTCCCCCCAGATTGCTGAGTCAGCAGCGGCTGACAAATTAGTCAACAGGATGACTGGGCCTCAGCTCCTGGCAATTAGCATCGACAAAGCTTTGTGTGTGCCTGTGTGTTTTCCCATTAGCTGTGGCTTGCACGCCTGTGGAGGGAGGAGGGACTGGGGAAGGAAATGGCTTGCTTTGACTTCGCAAACACATGGAATTTGCATTCCCAAGGTCGCGCAGCAGTCATTTGGCTTCCTGTTTCAGCATCTTTGCAGGCTGTAGCCGTTATGAATAAAGTATGCTGAGAGCCTCTTAGGAGGGAGGTGCATCAACACAGCTGGAGGAAGGTCGAGCCCTGAATTGCAGTAGCAGAGGCACTTTAGATTGGGAGGGCTGTAGTTTAACTGATCAGCGTAGCTAACGAAACCAGGTATTGTCGGGGTTGAGGAGTGTTGGCAATGGTCAGACAGGAGTTTACTGGTGAGAATAGTAGTGCTAATACTAATATTCAGTATTGGAATAAGAAGGGTGTCACAGATCCAGAGCAAGAGACTTTGGCAGAGCTCAGAGCAATGAAATGATAGATGGAGACAGAGGGGGATAAGGACTGGAATAAAAGAGGATTCTGTAGGTCAGGAGTTCAGTGTCTTGTCAAAGCGATTTGGGAAGCCAGGGGCTAAAAGGTGGAGATGCAGGTCAGGATTAAGCTGAACCTAAGGGCTGAGTTCTGTCACCGTTTGGCAGAGGTCACTGCCTCCAAAGCAGGCTGTGGGGGTCATGGCCCATGCTGTGAACAATGACATTTCCTGGATTCAGCTCTAGTGGAACTACAAACACACTTTGTTGTTAAAATCCCATGCATCTCCTCTTGCCTTCCCATCTTTGAGGCCAGGTCACCAGTGCTCTTGGACAGGGTGCGAATTGAAAGTCCTCAGAGGACCCTAGAAGAGAGGTCAAGTACATCTGCTTTTTTAGCTTCACCTTCATCCACTGCATATCCATTTCCCTGGTAAATCAGACACTACCATATTATCATTCTCATTCATGATGAGCTGGTCAGTCTCATTTAGCCGAAGTTCAGTGGTGCCCCCAGCTCTGAAAGGCCTAGCTGTGACCCGTGAAGGTTTAGTGGGCTTTGTTCTGGGTGCTCGGAGACCTGTCTCTCTGCTTACAGGCTTTCACAAAAGTTGAGCTCAACTGGGAGCAGCAGAAGCATTCAAGTTATCAGTCCTCCTGTTTGCGAGGATGGGGGTGAGAGACACGGTCTTTGTATTCAGGGCACCACAACACGCTCCTTTCCTGAGCGTAACTGGAATCCCTGGACTTCAAATCCTGCTGCTGAGAGCCTAGCAACAAGTGAATGTATCTACTTAAGCTTTTAAGGAGGGAGTAGGTTAATGGAGGTGAAAGTAGGTCAGAATGTTTTATTTTCTGAGTTTGTTGGGTTTCTTTCTAGGAACTGTAATGCTCTGCTTGTAAGTTGTCTTTGTATCCAGAGACTAGCAGCGCCATATCCATTTACACTCCTTTATGCCACACTAAACTTGAGACAGTTGACTTCCCTTCCGTTGACAGACAAGCTGCCTCACACTACCTCACCTTTACCAAAGGAGAGGAGCGTGCACTGAGGTGCTTCCTACGGAGCTGCTGACGGGGGCAGCTGACACCCAGCAGCTTGCTGTTCCTGTGCTGACCTCTCCTCGTCTTCGACCTCTGCGATTTTCTGCTTCGTTGTAGGCTGATTTAGGGCAGATTTTTACTGATGTCTTAGCTGTTGAACAGTGTTCTCTGAAAATACCAGCTGGCATCTATCTGCATCATTAGGTGTCTAAATAGCTTTTGAATCCGTGTCTCTCTTCCTCCATACTTCAATTCTTCATCTAATAAAAGAGTCTAACTGTAGTTTGGGCTTGGGTCAGGGTTGTACGCCTGCACGTGAATGTGGCTGTGGAGGAGCTGCAGCCATCCAGGTGCTCCTGTGCTCCTGTCGTGGAATGTGGCTGGGGCCTTCCTTCTGCCCCTTCTGACATGGCGGTGGTTAGACAGCACTTTGGTTATGCTTGACTATTGCTGCTGTGCCTGAGCTTCAAAACTTTAACCTGTGAATTTTGCCATCCTGTCAGCCTACAAGGAGTAAATCCATTTCATCCAGGACTCAAACCGCTATGGATGCAAGGAAATAGTGAGTCCTGAATTGCTTGGGTTTGGACTTCTGCAGTACCAAGAAACTTCAGAGGGGCCTTCCTTCTGTGGTCTTACACCTTGTAGAAAAAACAGGACTGTCTAACCCATGTAACAAACATAATTTATCAGATATGGACCTATAAGGAACTATGGACAAAGATCAGCTGAGTTGTCTCTCTGTTCACTCATTTAGCTTTCCTAGTGAATGTTAGAAAGTGGATTATCAGTTCATGAGAAGTAATAAAGTTCAGGGCAGCTTCACTGCAAATTCAGACCCTCGGTTTCAGTTCCATCATTTTGCAACACTTACCTCTGTTCTATTTCAGTAACAGATCTCAGTGATCCCCTTGTCTGATGGCAGGATGGAACAGGAGGAGAAAAGAGCCAGACCATATGTTTGTAGGACATGCCACTATTTGAATTCTTGGTTCATGGGAAATCTGCTCACCTTTTCTCAGTGTTATGCTTTGGAGCTAGCTGCCAGAGCCATTTCCACCTTTGGGAGAGAAGTATCCCAGTCTCTGTTTGAGTGATACCAGCAATACTGCTTCTTCACATTGTTCTGAGCTGGTCCTGCATTCCCATCAGAAATAGAAGACGTGACATGCCCTACGATAACTGTTGTTCTTTGAGATACTATACTTCACATGGGTCTTGTGACTGCGTTGACACAACCGCAAGCTAAACACAGCCATAAGACTGTGAGGGAACAGAAAGTTTCAGCTGCTCTGTTTTTTCTCCCCTACTTTAGAGTACCAGAACCACATGGTTTATGCATGGCCACGCCAAACACACTTGTTTAAAAAATCCAGACTTGTTCACATGAGGTACATGTGCAACTGCAGCAAGATCCACGCTGACTGCAGCATTTGAAAGAACACCTGAAGGGGCACCTCATCAGGGTATCATAAGGAAAAGTATGTCAAGGACAAGGTAGTGCTCAGGTGTCATAGGGAGGACACAAGGGTGTCTAATATACTGTAACTTTGAGAGTCAGCTTCCTCTGTCTAGCTATGTTTTATTCAAAATGGGCTATGCTTCATGCAGCAAACAAACTAGGGATGGATACAGTGCTGGGGTGCAGAAGTATTTTAGTAACACTGGGTTATGACAGATTGTTACTAGCGGTAATTCCCATTTCTTTCCTGAGGCACACTCTTAAAAGCAACTACTTTCAGGAAACTGCCTGCAAATAACACTCTCCCTGTCTGGCTGATACCCACTGTCTCTCCTCTGCTCTTTAAAGTGGGTATTTTTCTGATGGAAGGCACTCAGTTAATTTTGGAGTCTAAATGTACATGCAGGACAGGGCAAGTTTCTTTAACATGGCCCTGCCATTATTCCTCCTGCCCTCCTGGAAGTAATGTGCCTGAAGAATGCAATGGCCTCTTTTCTGAGCTGGCAAGCAGTGCCATTTGTAGTGTTGATACTTGTCCCAGTGGGACTCGGGCTGAGATTTTTCCATCCTTCCCTTGCCCAGTTCATTTTGTCCAGAGTGCCAAAAAGCTGTCAAATGGCATTTTTGCAACTATCAATCTAGACTGGGCTGGACCTGGTGATACAGGGGTGAAAGGATCTGGAGTCTGTTTTCCTGTCCTGCTAAGTTAGCCAATATCTCCTTGTGCTTATTCAGGGGGTTAGCTCTGATAATGTCAGTATGAATATTTTGCTGCCATTTAGCTAATAGCTATGTTTCCTGTTACAAAATCATGTAAAGGGAAATAAGGGGAAAAGAACTGCCGTGGCAGGAGACAAAGGCACAATTCAGTAGCTGGTTTAAGGTGTACTCGTGCCATAGCCCGACTCAAGTTTGACGGCAGGCCTGACATAATGTTGTCCAACTGCATTGAGCAAATATCCCTGAAGAGATGTTTTTACAACCCAAATCCTTGAGATTATCATTTCACCATTTCTCTCCAGCTGTTCTTCGGTCTCAAATACCATATGCAGAGCAGATCCAACTCAGAAAGAATGAAAGGACTATGGTATCTCAATAAGAAGCAGTTAACCCCCCCATAATATCAATGGTAAAAATAATTAAGCCTTTCTCCTTCTCTAGTGTGTTCCATCTGAGGGTCTCAAAGCATTTTACAAGCATTAATTAATTAAACTTTTTATCTCCTCCCTGAGGCTTTTTCTGTGCTGGAGGTGGTTCAGTCCAGTTTGGTAGATGTGGCTGTGGAAATCACAGCTGATTCTCAAACCAGCAGTTAAAAACTGCCTCTGGAGATCTTCAGTTCTTACAACTGCTGCCATTTCATCCTGCAACTCTGCTTCCCAGTCTTAGTTTGGTGGATGATTTCTCTTCCTCTGGCCCATGCAGGCTCGGATCTGCAGGTCCCATCTCCTATCTTTGCCCTGTCCCAGGTGGGTGATGCCACTGGCACAGTGCCCAGGAGCTAAACTGACCCTCCACTAGCCCCAGAATTACTGAAGTGTTTAAGTAGCTTAAAGCCACTTTTGGGTTCCATAACCCTCCCTCCCAGTTAGACCAGGGGATCTGGAGTAGAACAAATGGAAAGAGAAGGGATAAGGATCACTACGCGCAAATATTTGAAAAGTAACTCTTTAGGTAAGCATTTTAATTTGAAATATGCCAAGTATTTATGAATAAAATATAGAAATCGCTTATCCCATTGCTGAAATCCAGTTGTTCTTAGGGCTGAATGTGCCAATTATTTAACAGTACAGAGCAGCACTTGCATCGTCTTTTAAGGAAGGGAGGAATCAGATTATATCCAGCTGAAACTGGAGAGGAAGTGGGAGAAGGCAGAAATTAACTACCCAAATTGGGAGGTAGTCATTGGGATTCAGTTCCCATCTTAAAGGAAATATATCAGAGAATCTTTAATCATAATTAATATGTTGTATTACTTGACTTTTTAAAAACAGTGATAATAAAACTAGTAAAGGTAATAAATAAACAACTATGCTAAGTATGCAGCAAGCCTTGGGGCTTTTGTTGGCGAGAGAAACTGTTGAAATACTTCTGCATTGATATTTATGTAACATCTTTTGTCTTGGGGATCCCAAACTATATCACCAACTGCAGCATTGAAAAGCTTGTGAACAAGGCAAGCCATATGTTGTTTTGTTAACAATATCATTTTGGAAATCATCTGTAGCATTTCTAATTAGAAGTATGTAGTGTAAAGTATTCGATTTCATTAGTTTGAGTTCAATACTGTGCATTCCTCATCTAGAAACCAAAGCAACTAGCACATTATAAATATGCTTGCATATAGAATAATAGGATGAATTAATAATTTAATAATGTGTACTGCTAACTGTGTCATATGTTTCTTGCCGAGCAATCAAAGTGCTTTACAAAGGCTGGTGGTAATAAAGAATGATCCTTTCAGTTAATTAGAAATGTATACTTTGTTCCTGAGATACACAATTATCCACTCATTGAATTCTACAGTTTCCTTGTGTTCAGTGCCTTTTACTGCCTGTGTTTTACAGGTAAAGTAATAGCAGGGATACATTAAACCCTACACAGTCAGTGGCAAGGCAGGGACAAATTCAAGCCTCTTGATCCTCTCTCTCAACATTGAAAACAGTGTTCCTCTCTCAGTTTCACTGGGCAAGGAACACAGGGCTGGAAGAAAGGCTTTTCTAGGATGACCTTCTGGGTCATCCTCTCCTGTCTCCTGCCATCAGGGGCAACATGTCCTATCCTGGCTTTTGTGACTGTGACAAAGAAAGAATGAGTCACACTTCTCTGCTGGACACCAGACTGCTCATTGATACAGTTCAGGTTGCCTTTCTGAAAAAAGGCAAGGGTGGTATCTTAATGGAGTTTGCAGTAGGAAAAGGCTGGTCTGGTTTGTGCTCTGGGATTAGAGGAGAATGGCAGCATTCCAGTTTCAGGTGCTGGGAATTGAAAATAAAGTTGCTGCTGAGTAGGGTTTTTCTCATAGACTTGGCTTCAGCTCTGCACTTCCCCAGCCACGTCAAACAGTACTTTCTTAAGGCTAGAAGACTCTCTTTAAAACACAAGAGAAAATAAATTCAGGAAGCATCTTGTAAGAGCATCCTGCAGACTACCTTTTAAACCGGTGCCTGTGTTTAGTTAGGTTGGTCACAGGATTGGAAGGTAGGATTAGAAGATCATTCCGTTCATCCCCTTGTTCCCAGCAGGACAGCATTCCTGGCAAATGTTAGCTGAACTGTTCCTGAGGCTTTCTCATGAGAGACTCCACATCATTCTCTTGGGTCCTCTCCAGGCCTGTCCGCCATAACAACTTATTGCCTCCCTCACCACGATTATTGGGCCATTTTGTCCCTTCTCCGTGCTCTGTACAAGCTAGCCCTGCCTGAAGAGGTGTACTAGGTGGGTTATCTGTCCACAGGTCCCTGCATGTATTTGGTCCAGTATCCCTCACATCATATCAGTGGACGTGCACAGGCGTCAGCAAAGCCATTAGAGAAGAGTTCAGGGAACACAGTAGGAATGTCCACTCTCCGAGAGCAGAGAAGTCTCAGCTTGTCTGACCTTCCTGTGCAGAGACTGTTTTCCTCAGTGACTGTACAGTGCTCAGCAGGCTGACGGCACATGGGAAGTAGCCAATTCTGTAGCCAATTTTATTCCTTCTCATTTTACTGTCGGGGAGGGGAATTCACAAAAATTGTGAGGATCTCACCCACTTCCCCTCCCCACTGCAGAGCTGCTAATCTATTTTCGTTTCATAACATAAATAGTTACAGAAACAAAGCTCCCCAAACCTTGAAGTGAATCCCAGCATGTAGCACCATATCTGGCAAGTCTATGTGATCATGCTTCTCATCGCTGTTGCCTCCATCCTCCCCACCTGGCTAGTATCGTTTGGTTTCTGTCTTCAACTCTCTCTGTAAGGTTTCAGGGCATGAGAGGAGCAGCAGTTGGATGGCAGGGACAGGCAAGAAGAGGGTGTAGAAGACAGCAGGAGGGATGGGGAAGTAGGTGAGTGACAACAGAAGAGTCACAGGAACACCGATGAAGCTGGGAAAAGCATATGCAATCATAGAAGCACTCTCCTATGGAATCTGGATCAGAATTCATTATATCTGCATGCTGACATTTCTCATCTGTCAGCTTACAGCTGTGAGATCTGCTGGCAAGGTATGCATCACTGTCTTTAGTAGTACCCACATTTGAAAAAACATCAAGCCTTCTAAATGGTACTAAATCCTTTGTCTATAAACTCAGGCTGTAGGAAGACTGGAGAGGGAAACTAGACATTGAAATCTGAGTTTGGTTCAATTCACTGGCTGGAAGGAAGGTTGATGATGTCCTCATTCATTGAACACTTCAGGACGCCTGGTATACTGAATAGGCAGGGGTCTGAGAGAAGGGAAATGAGTAAAAGACTGGATTGCTGCACACGCATTTCTCACCTCTTTATTTTTGAGTGCTGGCCTCTGCAATCTTTACACTTAAATGTAAGTTTTTAAAATACTATTTGTAACGTGTTTAAATTAGTAGTACTACTGTCATTTCCCCAGCCACATTAGAAACACCTGCCTCTGCTTTGTGTTTTCTTACTCCTTCTTAATGCTCATGCAAGCTGGTGAAACTTACTTATGAAGTTATGGGTTAGGACAACCAAAATATATCAAGTCTTTATCTTTCTTTTTATTTTCTTAGTTAGATCTTACCAAACACCAGATGTTATGTCACGGTGCTTTGTAATCTTCATCACTTCATCCCTATATGCCGTTCCGAATCAGACCTGGATGGATCCCCGAAGGGAGTGACAGAGCGCACTGCCGCTGTGTTCACAGTGGAGGCTGTTGAGAGCTGTGTCTCTGTCTATTTGGTCTAAGGAGAATTTCCTATCTGACTATACTTGACTGAAGTAGGCTGGAGGGGATAATCTGGCACTAACCTCTCCTTCTCCCACCCCCGTGGTTGGAGAGTCCACGGGAACTAATAGGGCTTTTCCTGCCTAACATCTCTGATTCACAAAACTTTCTGTGGCTGACATGGTGCCAGGAGGCAGAGGGGTTATTTTAGGGCAGATTCCTTTTCATTTGTTTTGTTTTTCTCTTTCTATAGCAGTGTGGCAATCCCCATCCTGGCAGCAGGGATGCCCTGAGGGAAGGGAGAGGAGCTGCTGCTGAAGACAGAGAGAATTCTTCATGGCTGCTTGTCCTCTCTTTGACTGTGGCATCAGCTGGGGGCTGGGGGAGGAGAAGTGCCTCAGGCTCATTCAGAGTTGACCCATGGTTATTTTTAGCTCCTTAATGCTCTTTCCAAGCCCGCCCCCCCCCCCCAGCTTATTTCTCTGGTCTTGGCAAATGGCACTTTGTGAACTACTCAGTCACAGGTTAGAAAGCACTGAAAAAAGTCAAAGGGCATGCAACTGAGGTACTCCTCCCAGAGAGGCACTTGAAAGGTCAGGAAATGCCTGGGCCGTGGGTAGGAGCCCCTCCTAGCCTAGCTCTGCTTATTAAGTAGGCTTGCCAGCCCATGCAGACAGGGTGATGAGGCTCAGATCTGAAAGAGCATGTGAAGGAGGCAGAGGAGAAAAGAGCAGAGGGTAAAGGACGAGTAGGGAAAGAGATGGGGAGATAGGATAAGGAGAGTTGTGGTATATAAAGGGGACAAAGTGAGGTGAAGGAGGATGTGCACTGTTGGAGCATGACAGAGAAAAAGAGGAAGCAGGAATGGAGAGCAATTTTACTTCCCTCAGATTGCAAGCCTGGAGGATCTCTTCCCAAAGGACCCTAGGCTTCCTCTTCCCCTGGGGAGTTCCTACAAAGCCACGCCCATGTCCTACAGGCATCGGGAGAAAGCATGTAGGCAGTTCCACTTGAAGGACACACCTCTTACCTTCCCATTGGATGGGAGTTGCCAGTGAAGGGTGAACAGCTGGCCAGCAGGAGGGTGCTGTGTTCTGGAGAAAGACAGGTCTTAGTCTTTAGGGAGAGAATCGAGATGGCCACCATGGAGAGGCTTTTCCTGTGCTTTGCAGAGCTGCTGGCAGCCCACCCCTGGCTGGTAAAGCATCAGGTGAGGTCTGAAGCCAGGCCCAAATCCTAGGACCTTGGTCAAAACGGGAGTGCAGGATCTAAAACTCACCTGCACCTGGTGCCAGTAGAAAGTGATGCAGCTGTCAGCCAAACCATAAATAAAGTACTAACTCCTGAGGTGTGCAGCTGTGGAGGATCTGAGTATGGGGCACTCCAAGGGCTCATGGCATCTCTGACTGCGTGTGCCGGTGTGTCTGTCCATCCATTTATAGTTTTGGCCCTTAACATATGCAGGATTTGAGATTTCCAAACAATATAGGATTTCTCCTCACCGTGCCCCGGGAGGCAGAGTTAAAGTGCACTCTCCTCTTCCTCCCGCAGGAGCTGGGGAATGGCTCCTGCAAGCCACAGGGCAAGCCTCTCCCCATCCTGGTCCTGTGGGAGGATGAACAAGCCGCTCCCTTTCCCTTCTGTCAGTGGGGATCCGGAAAGGAGCAGCTGGGTGGCTCCACTGGCTACTGTAGCCGGGCTCAGTGTCATGCCGAAGCCAGAGCAGAAATAACCCACTCAAAATAACATGGCTCTCCCCCTGCACCATATCCCCCCCTCCTCCTCCCTGTAGGCTGCTCTTTACAGTAGCTTCTTCTTAGTTTTCCAAAATCCCGGTCGTGTGTGCTTGTCTGAGGCAGGGGAAGTGGCGGGTTGCCTGGATACAGTCCCTTTGATGAGCAGTGCAGTCCCCCTGGAAATCAGGCTGCAGTCCCTCCCCTTCCCCAGCACCGCTGCTCAGTGTGAAAGATGGATTTGGGTCCCCGGAGGGCTTCTGAATGCGAAAAAGGGATGGGGGGAAAGACAAAGCATCATAAATGTCAGCATTCCCCCTCCTCCCGAAGAAACAGCCAGGTGTAGGGATCGCAGAAACAGGCAGGGCCAGGATACTATTCCACCCATTGCTGGAGGCCAGCATGAAGCTGGTCCTAACCCGATAAAAGAGGATCCCACATGTGAACCGAGCCAGGAAGCCACTCAGAAATGTGCATCATGTCCAATGGAGATGAGGACTAATTGATATAGTCCAGCAAGGGCAAGCCCAAGTGAGTTTACCCAGCCGTCAGGATAATCATCGCTCTGAAAATGAAGTTGCACAGAATGGGGCAGGGTTGGGAGGGGATAAAGCAATTCCCATTCCTCTTGGTGTGTGAAGGGATAAAACAATTCCCATTCCTCTTGGTGTGTGAAGGGATAAAACTATTCCCATTCCTCTTGATGTGTCTTGCTTCACAGTTTCGCAATTACACAGCTTCCTTGGCACCAGACAGCTTCCTTTGGCTGATGCTGCTAGAAAAATTGGCTAATGTGGAAAAGCACTGTGATGTGCTTACAGGTTTCTAAGCTGTAAAGACCACAAGGAAGTGTTCACATTGTTTCAAAAGGCTTTAACCAGGAAGAATATGAGAAAGATGAAAGAGCATGTACTATCAATATCAGAAAAAATATTCAAATCAGTCTTTTTTGCTTGCTCTATTCCCTAATTTTCTCAATGCAAAAAGCCACACCTGCTCCATTTCTAGATAATAAATACATATGCTGAAAATCCTTACAAAGGATAATTTCTCAGCAACGTTACAAAGGCTCCACAAAACAAAAATCTGTAATTGAAACTACTATCTATATTACCCAAAGCATTCCCGTACTCAAGCCATCTGTCTTCAGTGGTGTGTCGCCACCTTCCCCATAAGCCTCTGACGTGCGCCAATTTCAGAGAAAAGGTAACACAATAATCAGACTAAACTGGCTGGTTCCAGCAGGAGAGTTCCTGTTCCAGAAGTCCAGGAAAGCAGGTGGCTTTTGTAGCAGAGCCTAAAATACAACAGATGAAATCTAAAATACAAATATATTTCAGGACCAGAAGGAGAAAAAAAATCCCTAAACTCAGACTCTTTTATGAGGGTTGCCCTGCCAGGAGCACTCAGCCCCCTCGTCTATACAGGCAGGGCATGAGCAGAAGTGCCTCTGCTGACTACAGCGCTGCAGGATCTCAGTGGGATGTAGGTATCTCTCAGTTACACAGGTCTCACTCAGGGCTCTATTGAACCAAACCAACATTTCACATTCCCCAAGAAAAGCAATGGCCACCCACTGCAGTTTGGTGAGCACTGGTAATTCCCAGTGAGAAAGTCTGTTTTAGCTGGCAGTCACCTGCATTCTGCAGTAGTTTCAGTTTCTTAGTGCATTTAGAGTACATCCCCTGATGCAGTGCTTTAGAGCATGTTGAGCATGACATAATTCATAGATGACAGGAGGGATTTCTGCTCTGAGAGGAATGGTTGCAACCTTTTAGCCACATTAAGATAGAAAATGCAGTCTTGGACACTGGCACGTATGGTAATCTAAAATCATCCTTGGCTTTGATAGCTTCCCTGTGGGGCAAACCGATGTGCCAGTGAAGACAGGCCCCAGCAATCAGAGACTCATGCCAGCCCTGCCATTCTCCTTGGTTGCTCCCTTCAACCTATCATCACCACCTCAGTCATCTCTTGATGTAATGTTGGAGCGTTACAGTCAGGCAACCCTGGCTTAAGGCATTCAGCTGCATCATATGCAAGTCGAAAAAGACTAACCACAAAGCTGGGACTCATGCCCGTATACAGAATGCCACAAGTCATGCCTTCTTGCTGGCCCTTCTATTAATCCCACGTGAATATCAAGTAATGAAAGCAGCAGGACAGAACTGCACAGCACCCAGCAAGTGAAAAGCCCTGGAGCAATTGCCACTAATATCCTTTGGATGCTCCTAAGATAGGTGTGGAAGCTTCTCAGGGATAACGTCCTGAGGGCAGGGCAGGGAAAGGAGAAAGAGAAGATAGTACAGATCTCTGGCAGGGGCAAAGAGGATATAGAGATGGAGGTTTCTTTCTTTTTTTCAGAAAAATTTTTCTGAAAAATTTTTAATTTTTCTCAGAAATTAGGATTAATCAGTGCATAACAGGACAATACTGATGGAACTTTTTAACAATGATGGCGTCTCTGCTTGATTTTCTTCTGCATCAGACACACTGAAATCAAGAGACCAGATATAGACATCATTGAGAACTGGGGTCTGACTGAGGAGGGAAGAAGGAAAAAGGGAGCGAGAAGTCTAATCACAGGTTCTTTTTTTTTTTTTTCTCTCATTCCCATTTCAAAGACAGAGAAAAAGAGAGAGACACATATATATAGAGAGAGTGAATCACTTAACATGAATGTTGCCTGAATGAGGACTGACATAAGTGTGTGAAACAGGAAGGAAATATATGAATAATGCAGAGCAAGGCTCTGTGCAGACGGAAGACTGTTATTGTGTCCCTGTTTACAGCTTCTGAAAGCACAATCAAATAGATATGGAAAGAGTGCAAAAAGCCTGCATGGTCATCTCATGTTGAAAAGGTGTTAAAATACATTGCGGATCACAAAATAACACCTCTCAATCACTGCACCGAATTCACTCATCTGCTTACACCAAGACAAAGAAGAGGAGCTGGTGTTGCTTTAAGTTAGAAGTGAGTGGAATTACTTCTGTGCAGGTTAGGCTTGCTCTAAGCTGTGCCCAAGCTGCAGTGGCTGCTGTGGTAGATGAAGGCAGAAACACAGAGGGAGAACATACCCTGAGCAGCTCTTCCATGCAGCCTTTACCATGCACGCCTGGGAGAAGGCTTTGTAGAACTACAGAAAACAGACTTTTTTATGAAGGTGACCCCTGAAAGAATTCATACCTGCCCTTCTGCTTATTTACAGTTGGTGCATGCAAGAAGCTGAACTCATTTCTTATTCCTTTTATGGGAGAAAGTACGGCTAGGAACTAGCACACTCTCCCAGGACGCTTGGGACAGCTGTTTTCCATTTGTGGTCCTGCCACTGGCTGGTTTTGGCCAAGCATCATAATTTTTGTGCCACTGGTGAAGCACTTTGAAATCTTATAACAAAAAGCAGCATGTAAGAGCTGGATATTAATTCTGATTATTCTAAGAAGCCCATCATCATACCGTGTGGTCTCTTGCATTCGCTAATTAAGGCACACTTCTGCCCTAAGGAGGGTATTCTTATTCCTTCCCTTGCTTTATACCACTGCTGGATGGAATCTGCAAAATTTCCGAGGTAGCCTGTTGGATCCCCTCCACATGTCTGGTCCTTTTCCAAATCACAGTCCATGAGTTCATCTGAGTAGTGATGGGAGACTCTGGTTGTATTGTGTGCCTCAAGAATTCAGTAGCAGCAGAACTCACACAGTCATCCATAGCTGCTGAAGATTTCTCAGAAAGCTTTAAGAAAAAAGGCTGACATACTGAATGACTCTTTCTCTAATTTATTGCTATATTGGACTAGCAAGAAATAGAATACAACATAACATAGGTTTATGGAGGTGACTGGAGGATGTTCATATTTTTTGACACTATAGAGAAGCTTACCTGGAGGTCTCAGGAAGGGCATCTTAAAGAAAGACTCCAGGGAGAAATAGAAGGAAGGTAGGGGGCAAAGCCAGGACACTGGGACATAAAGCAAGGGAGATTCAGAAACACTGATGTTAAATTTTGGATCGAAAAGAAACAGAAAGAGGAAAGAGGCAGGGTCTTTGAGGATAAGAGTGTAGAAGACATGAGAGCCTTGGAAGAGAAGGAAACTCTTTGTGGAATTATCCTATTTGTAATAGAAATACTCTTTGCATGCAAATAGGCATTTTCACATGCAACCTGTCTACCTAGCTAACCCAGTATCATAAAAGGGCAGGCTGTGAAAAGCCCTATTGCACAGAGACATGCACAGTTTTAAATACAGCAGTATAAGCAGCCAGCATGGAGAGGCAGTGATGCTGATGCAATGCAGTGATGAAAATAAACATGCCTGCTACTTCAGGGATGGAAAAGGCACATTCTACCTTCTGCCTCCTAGAAATCTGCTGCAGCCTTTCATCAGCCAAAAGAAGCAGCGGGCCCGAGTCAAAACCAGTCTACTTTTGGTTCCTCACCTCATGCTTGCCCATTTCCCCTTGCTGCCTGGGAAAAAGGAGAGGCCAGCAGGGATTGTCATGTTTTCAATACACTGTATTTCTGTGGTGATATTAAAGTGCCCTCTATTTGCTTTTTATCTTTTCACCTTGAAATGGGAGCTGCAGGTGCTTGTATGCCGTGTAGCTATTGCACATAATGAAAAGTGACAGGGCAGTTCAATCTCTGGGGTCCTTTCAGTCCACAGGCTCCCTGCTGAGAAACCCAGCAAGGTGGGCACTTGGGTTGATATTTTTTCCTAAGTTGTTCTGACATATCTCCTCCAGGAATTGTACTGATGCCCCCTAACTCATATCATGCAACCCCCCTGGCTGCATCAACTAGTGTTTACTTCTGGTCACTGATAATCTGAGCTCCTATCAAATCAGTAGCCTAAATATGAAAGGCTCCCTGCTGTGGTGTCCACAGCACTGCGAAGAGTCCTGGGGAGGCAGATGTTTAATAGGTGCTTAGAGGACAGGTGGCACTCTTTTCAGCTGGGCTTAGAGCTCTTTTGAGGGAGGATGATATGAAGGATGGTGATTAGTGTCTTTTGGAGATGAAGACAACAAGCTTTAGGCCTGAATTAGCAGCTCTAAAATGCAGTGAGATCAGCTATTCTGCAGACTGTGTGATGCTGCAAAGAAAAATCCTGCCAGTAGCAGACCTGGTGTAGAAGTTGCCTGGGATCTCATGCCATCTTCCCCTTTCTTCATAGCAATATACCCACTACCCCTGCTTCACTGTGCTCCGAGGAGCTGTAAAGAAGCACTTCCTTCTCAGACATTCAGATAGGCTGCCACAATGTTGTGGTCCTGGAATACATCATATCCTTTTCTCTACTCCTACAATTAATTAACAGTTCATATTAGCTCCCTATAAAGCACAACGAGGAACAGTGAATCCAGCTTTTGTAAATGAGAGAGAACACCACCAAATCTACCTCTGCATAAATGAAGAACTGCCTTGAGACCGTCTCCTGTAAAGGAAGATGTATTACACCGAATCTGGGGGCTTCCACACACTTAAAGTCAAATTGAATCTGCGCCTCTCTTAAATAGGAAAGCACAGACAGAATTCTGTCAGGAAGGTCTACCATGCAGAGTCTGCAATCCCTATGTATTGAACCTGCCCCTGTCTTTCCAGACCTAATGTTGAGCTGAACTGCATGCATCCCTGTGTTAGCTGGTGAACCATATGGTGTCCAAGCCTTATATATATGAAGGCCATGCTGAATCATCTCCACATCCATGGAGAGCCATATTCTGTCAATTTGTTCTGAAAGCAGATGAACCTTATTCAGTCCAACATTCCACCCACTTTAATGAAGGTTGAGATATTGATCTCCCCAGTAAATCAAGGTGAGATCTATAGATCCCTCCCAATAAATGACGGTGGCTGTATTGATTCTCTCCTTCCCACCCCCCATAAGTGAGAGCAAGACATATTAGTTCCTCCCCATTAAATGAAAGCGAGCTGTATTGAGGCCACCCCCATAAATAAAGGGTGGGCCATGCTGACTTAGACCTTAACCACATAAATGGAGGTGAAATGTATTGATTCCATCTTCTGTAATTGAAGGAGCGCTGTATTATGGTCCTCCTTCCAACATAAATGATGGCAAAGCATATTGATTCCATCATTCTTGAAGTGAAAGGTGAGTTTTGTTGAATATCCCCAAAATAAGGAAGGAAAGCCACACAGAACTTAGCATCTTATCCAGAAATTTATTTTGATCTGTTATTTACACATTGAAGTTTTGACTGCGTTTATCATGACATCCGTCAGAGGTGTGTTACTGCTTAAAAGCTCTGGGCACAAAATGAAGTGATAAGGCACCAGGGTTTCAGTGAAGGGATGTGATGGCTAAGCAGGCAGCCTCCTGAGTTCCAGTCCTTGTGTTCATGTAGACCACGTGCATTTAGGCAAGCTTCCTGGCTTTTACGTGTTTCATCTACCTCGTAAGGATAATGATCTTCCTCTGACATTAGGTGGTAGAATGGATTTGTTCATGACTGTCCACAATGTTCTGTTGGCTAATGGGACCAAGTAAGTTGGGGAGACAAGAGTGGAAGTGGATGAAGTGTTACAGGGCAAAATGGTTAAAAAATAAGGTATAATGTATATGCCCTGTGCCTTACGAGAGGCTAGGCCTGTACACTGCAGATAAATAATTAGCAGCAGCTGCCTGGAGCCCGTAGTGATTTTTGCTCTTTAATTATTCCTGCTCCTTCCTACTCCTTTCTACTAACAGCACAGGTTTTAAATGGTCTTTGCTGATGGGAAAGATACCAAAGGTACCTCACCTCAAGGCCACACACTAGTCCAGGAATTCAGTCTTTTGGACTGTGACTGTTGCAAGCGAGGCAGCCGGGACAGTGCCCATCTGCAAAGCAAAACATTCAGATTCAACTGCACCCCTCCAGGAGATCCTGTTCAGCCCAGCAGCATGACAAAACCCAGGACAGCACAGGGACAGCTGCTGGTGATATAAAAGAGAGGTGCCAACTCCTTGCTTCCCCAAGGAAATATACTCATTTTCCCCACAGTACTCCATTGCACAGTTGTTGTCTTTTGTTACCTGTTATGAACATCATAATCCTTGGGGAAGCTACGGAAGGAAGACAACTGAAGAGGACAGAACCAGCAGAGCCTTGCAGAGAGGCCTGTCTATGTCTTCCTTCCTGATTTGTCCCAGCAGTAGCAACAAGATAGAAGAAAGAAAAACAAACAAAAAGACAAAGAACAAAGTGAAGTCAGGCACATGTAGATGACACGAGGAAGTTAAAGTCAAGAATAAAGCCCTTAAACATCCCACACAATAAATCATACCAGTGTCACAGAAAAGAAACAGACCTCTGGTACCATGTCTTGTGATGAGCAGGCAGAGTTATGGCATCTTGTGGTTTGTTGCCATGCACCTCCTCCACAATATATGGGGGGGTATGCATGCAGAGAGGGGGATATGAGATGGACAATTAAAGGAAAGCGTGATTATTCTGTGAATTTGTAGCAATATACATCTGAGAGGGACCCAGGCATCTTACATTGGCCATATCCTAGAATACAATCATGAGTAATGCAAGCTTTGATCTTTTCTTTAGCATGAAATACTGAGGTAAATTTTACCATGTGCTTCTTAATACATAATAATTTATCTTAAGATCTTATAGAAAACAAGATGTGATAGCTTTTACATGAATTAGCTGTTCCTGGTAAGTCCTGTGTTCTTCCCATGTGGGTGTTTCCAAGCATACTGCTTTGCCCAGAACAGACTTTGAAAATGCCAGTCAAGTGCCAGTCCCCCCCAAGCCCATGAATGGAAAAGCCCAATTTCTTTGCAATTCTCTCATATCACCAGCTGTCTAAAATGCTCTCCGCGAGGATTTAGATGGGATTTTGTGCTGATTTTATACAGTTGTCTTATATCTTCCCCATGAGTGGTGAAAGAGATTTGTTCCATACAGCATTGGGGATGCAAATATCATTCCTGTTTCACTGCATCCTTTGAAAGGAGGACCAGACAGTTGCCATGGCAACAGCACATCTGAGCCAGCTGTAGTTGCCATGGAAACAGAAACGATGGGAGCCAGGAAAAATAGTCCCAGAGGACAAACCATTTTAAAAGACAGACAAAAATTCCCTTAAACTAAAATAAAATCTTGCTTTGAAATTCTAGGGCCTCAGAAACAAGTGGCAAACCAGAGGAGAATGCAAACACCCTCTCATGATCTTGGTGCTTTCCTTTTTTACATTTTTGAGAGACAAGGGAGAAGTCGATGGAAGTGATCCAGTGATTGCTAGAAAGGAGGTGAAAGTAAACTCCACCATACCTTTGGCCTGGACTGCTGACCCTGTGGGAATGCGAATGCTCTGCATTGATAACTCTGCACCATGGAGGCATAAATCAGTACTCCGGTCAGGTATCCCTCTTGTTCGCAGCAGGCTCTCCTTCTATAAAGCTAACCATTCTCCATACAAATGCTTTCAAATAATGAGATTATATCTTTGGAGACTCTTTAGTCCCTGCAAGAGGCATAGTTTTTATCATTAAATAGGGGGCAAGATGCACTGTTTGAGGTGTCCAAGGCTTAAGTCTGGGAATCTCAAGCAATGGCTGGATGCCTGGCAGCACTGCGACCTGTGCTCTGGCCTTCAGGGATGGGCCAGTCTGTTTGACAGGTACTAAAGATAGGAATCCACAACATCCTACATCTCATCGGGGTGTTTTGTTACTGTTTATCTGTAACTCTTTTTTTAGCTTTAATATTGCAGTTAATCAGAGAGAATGATTAAAATGAGAAATGAATGACGCTGTAGAAGAGAGGAAGGCAAACAGTTTCAGCATCCACACAGAGATGTGTGGATTTGGGGTCTCCTGAGAAGGTAATAGGGCAAACACAAGGGCTGAGACTGGGAGTGGGGGAAGAGAAGAGAGCAGATGGAGGGAGAAGCTGACGAGAACAGATGGAGTAATAGGGGAAGGTAAGGCAGGAGAGCCTCAAATTGGGAAATGATAGGGACAAGGGAGGATGCTGGAGCCCAGTGTGTGTGGTAAAATGAAAAGCAGTGAGAAGGTGAGCAGGAGAGGAGGTGAAGCCTGAAGCAGAGGACAAGGATGGAAGCAGGCAGAGATGAGAGGACAGAGGGGAGCAGGATGGCAGACCACAGGATCTGAGGGTGGGCAAGCTGAGGGCAACGCAGTTGGCACAGCAGTATGAGACACGACAGGGAGGGAGATGAAGCCTGGCTCAGTAAATACAAGGGCAAGGAAAGGCGAAGAGAAGCAGGAGGTATGGAGGCCAGATAGGACACAAGATGGTCTGTAGGGTAACACACTTTCTGTTGTTGTTTGTAATATTGCCGTACTTCAGCAGTTTTCCCTGGCTTTTCTAGAATCACTGCATGTGTAAATTCTTTTGTTAGCTGGTTCACTCATCACACTGTGGTGAGGGCTGCTTAATCCAATATAGTGTCATACTTAAATTTTCCAAGTATTTCTTTCCTTGCTCTGTATCAACAGCTAACGTTATCAAATCTTTCCATGCTTTCAAGGTGCAGGCTTTCATTATTTTCTTACTGAAAACAGATTTAGAAAAGCAGTTCGGCATCTTAGGTGCCTTTGAATTGTCACTGCATTTTCTGCCTTCTCATTTTGTGATCACAGTTCCTGCCCTTTTGTTTCAGTCTCACTCCTCTCTTTCTGTCTATAAAAAAGGGAGATGGATGCTGCAGTCTGCACACACCTGTAATTTCTGTTGAAGCCAAGGAAATCTGCATGCATGTAACTAACAGGGCTGGAGGACTTGGCTAAGGATTCTTGTTTAAAGGAATAATAAACTGCTCACGTTTACTGAGAAAGAGAACGAAAAAAATCTTTATTCAAAATGTAAATCTCTTCCTGCTGAGGAGCGAACCCAAAAGTCAGCCTTCAGGATATAAATATTTATGCCTTTTGCATAAACAGCAGATGTAACATTTCCAATTAACTGTCGATCTTTCCATTTCTCTGGCTGCTGCTGCTTTCTCTCACAATATTGGAATGAGCAGTCCGCTTGATTTGCCTGAGCTCAGATCTGTCACAAATTTCCACAGTCAGTAAGATGAAATTGTTCCTGAAAATGTTTATTTATCAGAGCCTAACAATTTCCCTGTATTTTTTATTCCTTGTATTCAATGTAAGATGAATTCTATTCTGCTGAAAGATGTGAGATTCACAGCCCAGATAAAAGGACAACAGAGAAGGAGCAGAAGCAGGCATAGGTGAGAGCGTGTGCTCAGCCATTGCAGCACACTTCAGCCCAGCCCTAGAAGAAGCCCTCATGACATGAGAGATGCCAGTCTCTGACCCATTTGGCCCCTGGCCTTTCTACCAAGGCTGCCAGCCTGGGGCCGGGTAGCATCAAGTGTAAGAGGTTTTATGATGTAGCCACCTGTTCATGAGGAACTGCCTCCATCACTCTAGTGTCAGCTTTCTCAGGTGTCTGACATTCAATCCTGCTAACGGCAGCCTCCCACTTCCACAACTTCTTTCTCTCTGGGAGAAAGTGTGAACTGTGCAAGCAAGAAAATGAACCCTACTAGAGCTGGTAAACATCAGTTTCATTGGCATCATGCCTACAGAGCAGAAGATTTTGCTGGAGCTCTGGAAGGAGGGTAAGAATAAAAATCAACAGCAGAGTAGCAGTAGTAGGTAAAAAACAAGCCAGAAGGCAGGTGCCGGGGAAGGAAAAGCACTTGTCTGGTGATATGTCAGAAAGCAGAGATCCCTCTGTTCCCTTCTGCTGAGGATGTTTTTGTGTGTTCTCCTGTCCTCTGACCTGTCCCGCAACACCATGAAGTTTAGCTCAGCATCTCTTCATTTCCTGGGAATCCAAAAATTGGTTGGACATTGCTTCAAACCAGGAGCTGCTGTTCAGCTGATCCAGCTTTCCCTGGGGTCAGGTGAAGAGCTCTTGGCCTTCCTGCTTACGGGGAGAGCACTGTGTCGTGGTTTAACCCCAGCTGGCAACTAAGCACCACACAGCCACTCGCTCACTCCTCCCCGGTGGGATGGGGGAGAGAATCAGAAGGGTAAAAGTGAGAACACTCATGGGTTGAGATAAAGACAGTTGTTAAGTAAAGCAAAAGCCGCGTGGACAAGCAAAGCAAAACAAGGAATTCATTCACTACTTCCCATCGGCAGGCAGGTGCTCAGCCATCTCCAGGAAAGCAGGGCTCCATCACATGTAATGATGACTTGGGAAGGCAAATGCCATCACTCCAAAAGTCCCCCCCTTCCTTCTTCTTCCCCCAGCTTTATACGCTGAACATGACATCCCATGGTATGGGATAGCCCTTTGGTCAGTTGGGGTCAGCTGTCCCAGCTGTGTCCCCTCCCAGCTTCTTGTGCACTCCCAGCCTCCTCGCTGGTGGGGTGGGGTGAGAGGCAGAAAAGGCCTTGACTCTGTGTAAGCACTGCTCAGCAACAGCGAAAACATCTCTGCATTATCAACACTGTTTTCAGCAGAAATCCGAAACATAGCCCCATACTAGCTTCTATGAAGAAAATGAACTCTATCCCAGCCAAAACCAGCACACGTTGGCCTAGGAGCTGCGCAGCTAGCCTGGGAAAGGGCTTTGTGCTGCTGGCTGGGTTAGTGCAGGAGGTCAGCCTTGCTCTTTACCTTCCTCAGGAGCTGCATCCCAATGGTTGGCAGCTCCGGCAGGTGCTGTTGCTATGGCAACTGGCTCTGCTTTAAAACCATCCATGTGGCAGTGCAGGGATGGAGGCACCTGCAATCCTGACTGCTTAGGGGTGCACCCTCGTCACACACTTCTCTACCTGCTGCCTGCTTTTTGCCAGGTTCCCAGCACTTTGAGCTGCATTTTTACCCCCTCCCCAGGCTCTTCTGTCTCCCACATCCTCCCTGGCTCTGGATTCTCGCTGGTGTGAACAACTGGCCTCTCGCATAGCGTGAGAAATCATCAAACGCTAACTCAGAAAAAAAGGGTCCAAATTCACAAGTAACTGGAAATTTAGTTGCTTACTAAGCACAATTTTCACTTTGTTCTGTGCTGTGCCCAAAAGGCATATATAGTAGTTCTTGTCTATATTCAAGTATAGTCTTAACTCAAGCATCTGTGACCAGTGATCAGGTTATCTGCACTGTAAAACCCCAAATAGTCACTAGCGATTGCTTCAGGTGAGCTAACTGAAGTGCATTTTGATTAAAAGTAGAAGCTAATTTTGCTTGGCTCACTTACTGCAAATCCTTGCATGTGCAGGATTCCATCAGCAGTGGAGCAGGTGTACTAACATAGCTGAAGTTATTACCAGCTGCGTGCTACCTTCCTCTTCTTCGTATCAACCTCTCTGTTTGATCAGTTATATCTAAAAGAACCTGAGGTAGCATCGGCAAAATGTCCAGGCTTTGCTTTCCCACGAGGAACGGGGTCAGGGTAGCAGCAGTGTTGACTGGCTCCTCTGTCATGCCCTGTCCTTGCTGGGACTCACACTGTTCCTCCTGCCTGGGGAGCTGCACAGGCACGAGGCAGCCCTACTGACTTTCTTCAAGTGGATCAATGTGGATTAACAATTTAGAATGGAGCAATCTCGAAAGGAGACTGAAAGTCAGTTTTCTTAAACCACAAGCATTTCTTTCTTTTTTTTGGTTCAGCCCCCTTGACTGTGGCTGACTGTCTGGTATTTCTCTTGAGTTTTCACTGCTGGCTGAAGAGGCTCTCTGGTTTAATGGCATTCATTAATCATAAAACAATGCATCTCTGCAGCACCAAAGCTTAGAATTCAAGTTACATTACTGATGGGTGTTGGCCCGGCTTCTCAGGTTGAGGGTGCTCTAAGGTCAAGCCAGATATTTCAGGCTCTGTGCATATTTTGGGTGTAATGTAGGACACCCAGGATATAGGCAGCTGCTTGTTCAGGCGCAGGAACAGACTTTCAGCTGAGCACACTGAGTGCTCCAGGTCACAAGTCACTCTTGGGGCTGAGGCAAAGGGAATTAAGCCACTGTCACACTTCCAGGATTTGAAGGGGATCTGAGAGCTGCAATGACACTCCCAAGAATTGTCCTGATCTATATCAGTTATAGCCAGTCCTTACAAAGTCCAGGATCTTATTCTCTCACGCCCACTGGCTGCTTTTCTAGAAGTGGATGATCTTCCTATGCACTCTTTGTTCTCTGTGTTTTCCCTAGAACAGTTTGTCAGATTGTTACCAAGGTATCCATTTTTTCCAGTGCTAAAGGACCCAAAGTCAGTACTGTCTTCTCTCACATGCCTCGTGGATGCTGTGATGACCTGCAGGCACAGTCAGAAGCAACCTTCCAGTCTATCCTCCCCCTCCTAGCTGGACACAAAAGCAGTTGCAGAGCCTGTGGCTAGAGTCTGCAGGAATGCACTAATAAATGGCCTTCAAGGACTTCCTTAATCACCTTTCCCTAGCTCTTCTGTTGCCAAGATGGTATTCAAAGGAAAATGTCAAGGCCTGATCCCAGCCCACAGATGGCCAGTCAAACAACTCAGTGCTGGACACTCCCAGATTGGCTTTATGATCCTTGTTTCAACGCCTCGGGAAAGCATTATAGTATGCACCACAGAACTGCAGCATTGACACCTTTCATCTGGTGCGGGACTGCGGTTGTTTTTCTCACTTTTTAGGATACAGGATCCTTTGTGTTATCATAATGCTGTGCTTTACCACTGACAGAGCTTGACCTACCCCTACTGCTTTTGCTTTGGGGCGGAGTCAGTTCCCTGTCAGAAAGGCTCCTGTGCAAATTCCTAGAAAGTAGCAATTTAGTAAGCGACCAGAATTTTGACCAGACACTGTCTTTAAGACCCCTGATACAGCTGTGAAAGTGCACTAGTGCAGAAGCAGGTGAGATATGCCCTTTTACAGCTCCCATGTAGCCTCAGAGAGACCTTTAAGGAAGGTCCCGTTCGAGAAAGACATCGGCTGTTTCTGCATTACATCATTCCCCTTGCACATATGCTCACAAAGCATTTGGATTGCCTCATTCTTCCCAGAATTTAGACTACGTTTCAGTAGCCAGGCTCTTGAATTTGCACATTAAGCAGCAAGACTCACTGAGCTGATTCTCTGGAGCCCTACTGATGCGTAAGAGATCCGTCCTGCCTTTCCCATGTCTTCCATGTACCCTGTTACTTTCCCCATCTGTGTCAGGCATAATGATTCAGCAAATAGACATGCTTCTTGTTGGCAGGTAGTCCAGGCATTTAGCTCGATAGCAATGTCGAATATTATATGTCCTTTTATTTATTTTGCCCGCGTGCAAATTTGACTACAGGCTGTTCCATTGTCTATTTAATATTTTGTCCAAGCTTCTGGCTTCCTTCTAGAGAGGAAGCAGCCTGCAGGTGCTGCAAACACTTTTTGTTCCTTTATGACTAGAAGAAACTACTCTATTCCTCTAAGGCTTTTAGTCTGACTTGATTCTGGCTCGCCCACCTGCCTGCTCTC
Organism: Theristicus caerulescens; assembly: GCA_020745775.1. Classification (NCBI taxonomy): domain Eukaryota; kingdom Metazoa; phylum Chordata; class Aves; order Pelecaniformes; family Threskiornithidae; genus Theristicus; species Theristicus caerulescens. The sequence goes on along the minus strand of CM036564.1, from coordinate 46,641,911 downwards.
TGGAGAACTGGCAGGTGAACATTTTCAATAATTTACTTTTAAGCTGTTCTATCATCCTGCTATTTATTTCTGCCATAAATTATGCCCAGAGGTTAGGAAGCTCTTATCTTCCCACTCACAAAGGAACCAAAGGAAAATATTCTGCAGGGCACAGAGGCATCTTTGGGTGGTTTGCAAATATTTCCAGAGGCAGATATACTGGGGACTGAGAAGAGCTGTAGTCCCTACCCTGTTAGTATCGCCTGATATAACCTGCATCCTCTAGGTTATGCAACAGGGAGCAGTTGTGCTCACACAGCCCCCTCTTCCTACTGTGATTTACATCCAGCGTCTGCGAGATACACCTGCTAGTGCTTCAAAGCATGAAAAGGAAATAATAACAAAAAAAAAGCCTTGAGAGATGATAACTTACTCCTCACACAGTGGAGTGATTTTCAGTGACTTCTCTGGGATTTGGATCAGACCCTAAAAGCACAAGCCCCGAGAGCTGGACTGCAGCCAGCTAACTTAAGAGAAGCAGAATTCCAAGCAAATGAGTTTTCATTTTTAATTCAGTTTTTGTTTTTAATTCAGAAGCTAAATAAGATTGAACTGCAGAACATTTGAATAGGATAGCTCCAAGAAAAATCCAGGGAACTGAAGGAAGTGATACTTCTGGTGTGTTTGCCTCTTCTTACCCTAAGGGGCTAGTTGCTCCACAAAGCAATATCAATTATCCAGCAATGGACGCTACTGCTGTTATTATTACTATATGCCTAAATGCTCATTGTAGACCAGGACTCCAGCAAGCTGGACAATAGACAAGTATAGAGCACACAGATGGTCCTTGCCTCCCAGAGCATCTCGGAGTCTAGATTTACCATTTTATGATCAGAGTTTGCTGATGGGTGTTGCACCACACAGAGTGGCATTGTTTTAATCCCTGTTGAAGTCAATTAGGTTCTTAGTGCCCCAGGGAGGTGATTCGGATGTTTGTGCTGCTTGCTTTGATAGAAGATATAAAACATAAGTCCTGGTTTTGCCACCCAAATTCCACTATGTTTTGTTGGAAAATGCCTGCAGAAGTTTATTCAGCTCGAGGGTGAACTTGGTACAGGCTTGTTTACAAAATGCAGCACTGCCTGCCTGAAGGTCAAGCAGGTACCTTGTACCAGGGCTCCCTGCCCAGGTCTAGGTAGAAATGGAGAATTAGCCTACAGTATCTCAGTGCTTCATGAGTATGTACCTTCCTCGGAAAGATCTCTTTTTCTGCATCTTCCTCTTTCTTTTTTTCTCAGCATGCCCTGATTTCCTGCCCTTTCCTCTGCGCTCGCTCTCTTTTTGTCTTTTCTGATAGCATCACCTGGTCACCCTCTGCGGATAACAGCAGACTTACAAAAGTAACAGTTGTAAATCTGTCCCTATAATCCACTTGGTTTGTGAGGTGCAAAAATAGACTTAACTATTTAATTTTTCGGGGGGGCTACTGTGTTCCTTGCATTCAGATGAGCCATACTTATGTTCCCCCAGACCCAGCCAGAAATGGAAGCTCTAGAAATCCTGTGAGAAAAGATTGTCCTTGTTTCCAGCTTCCCCCATCAAAACCTCTGCCAGTGTGAGATTAAAAAAAAAAACAGTTATGGCCAAAGAAAGGAGAGGAGAGGGAAAGCAACAGAAACTTGAGGGCAGTCCTGGCTCTGCTCCAGCAGCTGATGCTCATCTTTGACAGGTACAGGGAGAAATCAGACCGAAGAGGGGATCTCAAGCAAACAAACAAATCAACTAAATGAACAAACTGGGTGATAAAGTAGAGCTGAGAATCAGTAGCTAACGAACACATCTCTTGCTGCATCGCTTTGTCCTGAGTAGAAGGGGAGTCAATTACCCACCTTCCAACAAGCTATTGATCAAGCCACTGCCATGTATCGAATTGGAGCCCTGGCCGCCCTGTGTGTGGCTCTTTGATTTTCTCTCCCTCTGTAGCAGCACGTGGATGGAAGCCAGATGAGCCAGCACAGGACTATCGATCAATCCGCCTCCCTCCTCCTCCTCCTCTTCTTCACCCCGGTCGCCATGACAACCACGGCTGCTGCAGCAGCAGCAGCACTGTTTACCTGGCCCATTTATTTTCCTTTTCAATATCTTTCCCTTCCCCCCGCTGCTCTCACCTTGGCATGATATTGGCAAAGCACTCAGCAGTTGTAAAAGGGATGAGTTTTTATGACTCTGAGGAGGACAATGCAGTTTTCGTCTCTACTTTATCACCCAGTTTGTTCATTTAGTTGATTTGTTTGTGAGGAACCATTGCCTATAAACAACAGATATCTCAGTTACCAACTAGGTCATGCTCCAGTCATGGAGGAGGACCTGCCATTACAAAATACAGGTCTCCTTCATATGGTTTAAGTGTGCCTGTAGTAGGACCCACATTTCCTTCTTATATATTGCCCCAGAGTGGCAACAGAGAACTTATTCCAGGTATGACATCATTTACCAGCTATTAATCTCACACGACCCCTGGGACAGTAGAACATAACCATTGGGTAGACTAGACTGTCTTTCAGGTCTTCAGCCACCCTCGTAACTTCTGTTGAAGGTGCTGCATCCAACAGGGGCCAGCTGCTGTGGAAGGAGCAGCAGAGCAGGCAGGTGTCACCTCCCAGTAGAAGGCCTTTGCAGTATGTTCAGCACAGCTTCCAGCTGCACAAGCTGAGCAGTCCAGTTCCTGGCTTTGCGCAGTTCTACAGTGCTTTCCATCATCCCCACAATCTTCCCAAGTGCCAGTGCAGTCTTGTCCCATCTCTTTCCTCATACTGCTTCCACTGCCTGGAATTGCCTTCCTGTTCCTTGGCAGGATGACAGTCATGCTACAAAGACCAAACAGTAGAAAAATGAACAATGTTTAAGGAGTAGCCCATTTCCCCGCTCCCGAATCTTTTATTTGTTGTGCCGAATCATCCATCTACAGATTCTCAGCGTAGGATTCTCTGCTGAAATGTAAGACAAAGAGGCTTTGTGCATGGGTATGGAATATAAGATATATAAATAAAAGATATCTCTTAGAATATAATACAGGTGTCCACCTTGTCTCAAAGGTCTTCCTGGCTTCCTTTTAATTGAAATTCTTCACCCAAGTCTCACATTCCTGATTCTTTCTACAGTAAAGCCATCAAACCCTTCCAGGAGACTCCTAGTTTTCCTTATAATTCAATATGATTGATACAGGATGTAAAAGATCACTTGATGTTATCAAGTACAGATTATCCCTCCTTGAAGCTGAAAGCTACAGGATAAACTGCGGAATTTGCTACTGCACAATATTAGGGAAGCAAGTACTATATTTTCAAGAGGAAACAGACATCTATAAGAAAGAGAAAGGCACTGGCAATTGGGTGCAGGAAAGTTTCAACCCCCAATGCTGGGATGCCCGGGAGGACTCGGATCAGGGAGGAGTCCTGCTTCATCCTTCTATTTTGCCTGTCCTAGAATAGTGCCATGCTGGGAGTATTACAGAGCCATCATCCCTTCCTCTGAACAGTCAGGCAAGTCTCACTAGCAGATATGTTACCAAGCTGAGTTAGCTAGTAGTGTCTCTTTCTACAGCAGGAGCTCAGATCCGAGAGTGGCCGGACGATGGATTCATTCAGAAGGAGCAAGCCTTGGACAGACTCTGCAAAATGAGACTGGGGTTGGGGGTCCAACCACCACCACCACACTGAGGCCCTGGCCTCTCTGGGTGACAATTAATTCAGAGCACCACAAGAAAGAAGGATATGTTTGACTTGCTGGAACAGTGGTCTGATCTGACATGGCAGGAAGCATGATACTAATGCAAATTGTTAGTACTTATTAACTAATTAAATTGTTGTTATGCCCATAAGGCACTTAACACTTTCCAGGCACAGAAGAGAAGCCAGTCCCTGCCCTGAGGAGTAGAAGGTCTAAAAAGGCAAGCACAGAGGAATGGTGAAAGAAAAACAATTAACATAGAACAGAAGGGGTGTAATGAGAAGAAGCACATGGTTTTGCAGTTAAAATTTATGTCTGGTTTTGCAACGAAGGTTTATGTGATCACAAAATCTTTGGTGGGGGGAGCATGTATGACATCATATGTCTGTCAGATGCACGTATAATTTTTGATGCATCAGTCAACTAAAAGCAAATTGGATGGATGAGAAACTGGCTCAATATACTTAATTTCATTAAAATAAAAAGCCAATAGAAGAGAAGACCCTTTTCTTCAGCTCAGAAGAAGGTTGCAATAGGAGTTCATATTTTCTCAGACTTCAGAAAATTTGCATGGGCGGCAGCTCTTAAAAACACCCAGTTAGAAGAAAAGGCTTTAGTTCGTGCTTAGAGTCAATGAAATACAAACCTGTAGGAAATCAGACTGCCTTAGTTGCAGTGAGCTGACCTGGGTAGAGATGCTGCTGCAAAAGGTGGAGCAAAAAGATGTATGTATTGGAGAGGTGGCATGAAAGAGTGAGGAGACTGGCAGGGCTGGTGAGAGCTCACATTATTACTGGAGGAGACAGGGAGAAACATACTGGAAAAGATGGATGAGCAGTCTTGCACAGGTGACTTTCATTATAACAAGTTCCTTAAACTCAGTGTTAAGAAGGAAGTAGTGGATAAATTCAAGACAGGAATGAGACGATACGGTGTGCTGCAGAGATGACCTTTGTAGCTCCATTTGCCGTGTACTGCAGGGAGGGGAGGTGCACATCAGACCTGGGATGTGAATGTTATAGTAATAAAGATGAGAGATGCAGAGCCCTTGATATGATGACTATCGGAGAAAGATCTTGTGAATATGGAGTGTGAAGAAAAATTAAAGTCTGTCCACAGACGGGGTGGATGGAATAAGAAAGAGTGAGGAATTGTAATGTCTAAGCCACGCAGGGGCTGGCTGTGGAGTGTATTATAAGTAAAAGGAGAGCAGTGAAGAGCAAGCGTAAAGGAAGATTAGGACTTCATTTTTATCCAGAATTTTAATTAATGGCAAGATGTGCAAGAGGGAGCATGCATTCGAGATACCAAATGACAGTCTGACCCAGCCAAGCCCGTCTATCCCACAAAGCATTACAGTTTCAATAAACACACATTGCTCTGTTGTTTCATCAGACACGCCGCTCTGGTGTGTATCATTTGATATGGCAGCCGTTCAGCCAGGCGGGGAGCAGCACAGCCTATAATTTCCCGGTCATATGTAACTGGGTGGGGAAGCGCCTGATCCTTGGGGTGAGTAATGCTGGAATCGCACCATGTGGCACCGTGTTCTTTGCTGTTCCAGGCACTTGAGGTGTTACTCTTGCTATTCAGGCAGACATTCCCCAGGGCATCTGAACCCGCTTATGCTCTCCTACACTGAAAACACCCTCTTGTAACCTGTTTTGCTGCGCACCCAGATGACTTTCCCACGTTCCCAGCGTTTCGCCGGGGTTCGTCGCTCTGAAGCCCGCGGGTCGGAGCCAGGCACGTTCGCTGCCCCGGCGGGAGGCCAGGGCCCGCCGCGGCGCGGAGCTTGCAGGCTGGCAGCGTGGCAGCCCCCGGCCCGCCGCCGCCTGCGGGGGCAGGACGGGTCCCAGCCTCCTCGCCCCCGGCCCGAAGCCACGCACGGCGCGCGGGACATTTATTTTGGCAGGGCTACGGGCTGCTTACCGCCGGGGGGGAGGACAGCCCGGCCGGGGGCACCGCCGCGCTCCTCCCCGCCGGGTCCCTCCCCCGGCCGGGCCCCCCGCGGCCGCCAGCCCCGCCTGCCCGCAGCGCCGAGCGGGGGCGGCCGCCAGGCTCCTCGGTGAGCCAGCCCGCACCAGCCGGCTCCGGCCCTCCCGCAAACCACGCCGGGCGAGGGTTGGTTTGTTGTTTGTTTTTTTTTTTCTTCTTTCCTGCCCCGAGACATTTTCCTACGTGTATTTTTCTCCTGCCGAGCTGATTTACGAGCTGGGTTTGGCGAGGGCCGGGACTGCTGGCCCCAGCTCGGGGGCGGGGGCGCGGGGGAGAGGGGCTCCCGCTGGGCTCCCCGGCCGGGGAACCGCACGCCCCCCCGCCCGACATGAGCTGTAATTTCCGGCAGACATTTGAGGGCCCCGACATCTGCATAAGGCGCGGCGGCCTCCCGGCAGCCCCCGCCGCTGCATGGCCGGGAGGGGTGGCCGGGGCCGGGGGGCCGGGGAGCGGGGCGGCCCCTCCTGCCTCCTCCCAAGTCATTTATGTTTTACTCATTTCCTGCTCCCAGTAATGAGGCCAGCGGTCCTGGGGTGGCGGCGGTGCTGCTGAGAAGGCAGATTGTTACACACACACACATGGATGTTTTTGTTCAGGGTGAATTTTTAGTGCTCGTGAAAGGGAGGGACTAAGCGGAGCTCGCTGGAGCCTGGCGCAGGACCAGCAAGCTTCCCGGCAGCCCTTTGCCAAAAAAATCCAGACATCCAGCCCCCCCCGCCCCGGTTCCTGCGGCCCCTCCTTGCCCGCTCTCTCCCCCTTCGCCGCTTCAGGGGCCTCGCTGCGGCTGCAGCGCTGCCCTTGTACCCTGCGGCGCCTCCGCGCCGGTGTCCCCTCGCCGTCCCCTCGCCACCCCGGTGCGAGGCTCTTCCCGCTCTGCGTAGACACGGCACGGTTCTGAGCCGTGGCTCCTTAATCCCAATCTCCCTTCTTGCTCATCTGCGGAATTGCAGTGGGAGGGTGGAGAGACTCTGATATAAACATACTGTCCTTGGAGGCGAAAACAACTCGAGGCCAAACAGATTCATTGCACTAGTGACTTAAACTAGGTGAAACGTCGACAGTTACTCAACATCACATTCCCAAACTCTTGTTACATAAAATAAACAAACCTTCTAGTGATATTTTGTATAGTCTCCAGCCCAGCCCCAACCCCACGGATCTGCTTCATTCCCCAAGGGACGGCAGGAACGTTGGTCCCCTGGCTTGCGACCATCTTCCCCTACACGTCCGCCACGGCTGAACTCTTGCATTTGTCTCTCTGTTATAATGTACTAACAGGATTCTGCAGGTTTTGTTCAGTTTTGTTTTGTTTTTTAAAATTTGTCGCTAAAGAAAAAAGAGAACAAAAACTTTTTTGGCTGCAGCTATCAGCTCATTTTTGGTTGCTTTCTAATGCCAAGGCCAGCAGGATCCAGGAATTCATCTACTGGTGCCAGCAAGAAAGCACTGACCCAAACAAGGGAGCCAGAAGTTGGACTGCAGTCCTTGCCAGGGATCAGCAAGAGGCCAGAGAGACCATGCTGCTGAGTCATCACCGCTCCAGCTGCTACAAGCCTTTTCTGGGGACGCGGCTGTTGCTAAGATTCCTGGGAGCTGACTGATTGCTCCTTCTATAGTCATGTAACACACACACATACACGTCAAAGGAGCAAGGAACAGCGGCTGGGGCCAGCTCAGAGCGAGAACACAGCCTGCTGGCCATGAGCAGCCAGACTCTGGCTGCGCGGATACGCAGACAGGGCAGGCCGTGCCCCGCAGGAGCTGCTGTGCGTAGTTCTGGGCTCCTTTTGCAGGGCTAAAGCTACCTCACTCCCAGGGAGCTTCTGCCACCCATTCATGGAGGTGTTTCAAAAGGCAAACAGTCCAGGCAGTGGTTCTGTACAAAGTTTTCTTTCTCTTTGTACTTGCACGTTTCATAACGTTTGCTTTAGATCAGAGAGCCAGAGACATTAAGAGGTAGGAACATGCTTAAAATCTATGCATTGCATTCCTTGCAGGGCCGGTGTTGGGTCATTGGCTTCATACAGTAAATAAATACGTTCAATCAGCAGGCAAGTAAAGGGAGCACTTTCCAGTTCTGAGGCCTGGAACTGACATTTCTCATTAAGCCCCATCAAGTTTGAGAGTATTCTGCAGCCTCACACATTGCACAGGGAGGGAATGCTTCTTCATGTGCATCCTGCATTTTCCTTCGCCCAATTTAATCTTTTTAATCTTTTAAATCTTTTTATTCTCCTGCCTTTTATCTGCCTCAGGTACTCCCCTGCCTCAGATGCTGCAGTTAGCCTTGTTTCCTGCTCCACACTTGACACTTAACAAACTAGATGTACTCAGGCTTTTAGATCTCTCCACTCACATCTAGGTTGTTAGAGCCTTAGGGTATGGGACCTGTCTTCTCTCTCTGACGTTAGACACATCACTGATTCCAAAGGAATAACTAATACTAACATTTAATAATAAAACTAATAATTCCAGAGCCCAGTGTCCCTGCTCCTCTTTATTGAGTGTCTGTTGAGGTGCCAAGCTCAGAATTACAAATTGCCAAATGAGGTTTCAGAGCACTTGAGTTTCGCAGTCACTTTTCTCCAGTAGCACCTCAGAGTCCTAACCATGGACCAAGACTGCTGTATACCATAATACTGAAAAATACAAAGTGTTCATGGTCTAAGTATAAGAGAAGAGACAAGCAATGGGCAGAGAGAGACAAGGAAGGCCCAGAAGGCAGTGAATTGTTTTTGGCCATCGTGGCAGGAGTTGGTCTTCACAAGCAAGAAAGCCAACTGAATTTTAGAGCAGATTCAGGTCAGGAAGGAGGGTTTCTCTGAGATCCTCAGACAGTTTTCAACACAATAGTTCCTTTTTGCTGGAGAGAATAGGCACCTGTGGCCATTTCCCAAAAGGAGCTTTAAGTATTGCCTAAGGTCAGTAGCATATTTAAATCCACTTCTATCCAAATCAGCACAGAAATAGTCTCTTGGCATATGAAATCTGTTTATGTAGACAAATGTAGGTATAGCCAAATGGAGACACGGGTAACCTTATCTGTTAAGTGTTTTGAGAAAGCTGATGAGAAATCCTATACATACCAATATAGAAATAAGTAAGTTCTAAATTGCTCAAAGTGGATGTAGGTAGTCTCCATCACATCAAGTGTAAGAAAAGCTTGAGGGACACAGCAAAAGCGCTAGTGAAAAAGTGCTTGGGGACTTCACTGGAAGAAGCCACTCTGTACTGACTGTAAAGGGACAGATTAAATGGGATCGGATACAATTTTTCTAACTTTCATTTATACAGTGTTTTAGGTATTGTAGAAAACAGAGGGGAAAAAAGCACCACACACACTAAGTTTCTAATTACTTGCATATGCAGGTTTGGAGGCTGCATTTGGATTGCAGTAAGGCATTATAGTGCTCTGACTGTGCCTGCATGGACAGTGAAAGCCATGTATGGTGAGGCTCATTCCCTCCACTCCATGCTGCTACAGGCATGCTGTCCTTAAAAAATTCTGCAGTTACAACATCTGAATCATGCTTTTTTGTTAACCAGGAGTGTTTTTATGCCCCTAGAGTGACTTGCTCTTCATAGTACAGAGGGAACTTTGTTGCTTGCAGAAGCTCACCATCAACAAAACTATGAAGAAAGTACACCCTGAACTAAAGATGCTATACAACATCCCCCATTCTCCAATTTAGGGCGTTTTGGTATCATGAGACACACCTTAGATGTGTTGTAAAGCATCAGTCACCACTTGTATTTCAGACCCATGTATGCTATGGCGGGGATGGCCGGTAAAGGATGCCTGGGAGCAGCTTAGGCTGCAGCTGACAGGAAATGTTAATGCTGCCTTTGAGGAAGAGGTCAGGCTCCGCTCTGCTCTGTTGTTGTTCAGCCAGTCCTACCGATACCATCTCTGAGCAATCAGATCTCCCAAGCTACTGTTTGGTGTCAAACCTCCCATATTCAAACAAGATAGTAGAGTGGTCCATGAAGAGTTGCTGCCCATGCACCTATCCATCACTGAAATCTTGGACAGTCCTCAGCAGAGGTTCAGGTTTGGTTGTGGTATGGAGGGTGCTGGCAGCACAGACAAATGACCTCCTTCAAACCCACAGAGAGGGAGAAGACTTCTATATTCATTCGTCTGGGTCTGCCTGCAGTGCTTGCTACAGCTAGCCTCAGCAAAACTTTCGTAGCCCAGACACTAGTGATATTCAGAGAGCCTGTGAAACAAATCCTTTCTGTTTGTAAGAATGTTTGTTCGCATGAGATGGTCATGTATAGCTGCTTCCTCTGCCTTCAAAAGAAGTCATGTGAAGAGCCCCAGAAGGCTTCAGCCTTCCCCCCAGTATTTTCTACATCAATTCTAGGTCTTGACATTTATTTTCAAGGCCTTCTGTGAAACTATCCAAGAATATCTCAGAAAAGCCTCTTTCTTTGCATGTTGATAGCACTGTTCCTCTGAACCCTGGGATAATGAAAGACAAGGCGTTCTCTACAGTGGGGTCATGGATTTACAGATCACTCTGCTTGAAGATATAAATCTCCTTTCTCTGGCTTTACTGAATACAGATCTGAAAACAGCAAAGAAAAAACAAGAAGGTGAAAGAAAAAGAGAGATAAAAAGAAAGCATGAGTGAAAAGAGCTAAAGCAGAGAAGGGGGGGTGAGGAAAGAAACAGCTTGAAAATGACGATTAAATCAGTTATAATGAAGGAAAAGATTTTACCTTCCCTGAGATGTGGGAATGAAAATCAGCCCAGTGGGATGCCATGCATTGCTCTGCTCGCAGATACTCTAGAGGGAGAGTTTATGAGCACACAGAGAAAGGAATTCCACACAGTACCAACAGAGATGCTTATATAGGTGATGTCCCTGCTTATACAGTCTAGCGCTGTGCAGACTTTCAGTCCAATAGATAAACAAAATAAAGTCCTGTGCCACAGGGTTCCCAGCTGTTTTCTAATGTCATTCACAAGAGCATTTGACTTGATGGCAGCAGGGATCCATGTGGCGTCACACCCCAAATCACAAGACTTTTATGTCATGTAATTTTTAGCCTTTCTCACATTTCCATCCTGCAGCTTTAACATTACATTTTCTCCAGTGCACTGTAGTGATACACTCTTTCCAAGGTCATGCCAAGGCTCTCAATGTACCAATACTAAACAACTCCAATATCTACAGATACTGGGCAGATCTCAGGGCCACTGTGAGATTATATTAATGGGGTCTGGCATGGGGAGACATATCTCCACTCCCATGCGCATCCTTTTGAAGGCCCACAAACCTTTAGTCCATGAGACTTAATGGGATTGTAATAGGATTGTAATTCTTGGAAGTGTCATGGCACTGCTTTAGTGTCAGTGTCATAAAGGTTTTAAAAAGGGTAGTTAATCAGTAATTGGTTCGTGATACTAGAACACACTATCGATTAAAATTATAACATAAAAATCTAAATAAAACACATATCCACCAGCATTTTACAGTGCCAATCATTAAATTAACGGTAGCTCAGTGGCTGCTACATTCCCTTGTCCAGCCTTCTTCTGACACAGTGCAAGCCTGACAGTGCTAAAGTAGCACTTTAGCCTTACCAATGAACAAAATACTTTTCCAGATTTTCTTTGCATAAACTATTAGCAGTTTTTATTTAACCTATGGTAGGACCATCTGTTTTTATTTTTGTTGTTCTGTATTAGAATCCACCTAAAACTTCTTTCTCTCTTCCATATATAAAGTGGTCCGCTTGCAAAATCATGGTGCATCCCCATTCCTCAGTAAGGATTCAATCACAAAATGCTTTGGTGAATTTTAATGTTAGCAAGATATAGTTTTACAGACCATATTGCACTACATTTAGAGAGAAATTTGAAACTAAACCTTAACTGTTCTGAAGTAAATGAGCAAAAGATGTTTCTGAAGGCATAGCAACTCACGGGGTTCAGTAATACACAACAGGGCTCTAAGTCAGGAATGTATTAACAAGTGATGCCTCTCAGCGGAGCGTGAGATACTGGTTGATCGCAGATCACTGTTGAGCAGAGTACTCAATCACTTGCTCAGCATTAATACATGTATAGAGAGGTTAAAGAGAATTAATAGAGGGCAGGGAAGCACCCAGCTTAAAAAGGGGCAAAAGCAGACTTTGACATTGTAAGCAAGTCAGCTAGCTTCAATATCTGAAAGAACACCAGAATAAATTACCAAATAATCAATTCATAAGCACCTAGAGGATATCAAGGTAATCTAGGACAACCTGGGTTCATTTGTTAAGAACAAATAATGTCAAAGCAATCTAAATCCTTTTTTGACAGTGTAACTGCCTAATGGTGAATGGCAGAATAATAGGTATTTATGTCTGGATTTCAGTAAGGATTTCACCAATGTCTCATCTGACCTTTGTCTAAACATACGGTAGAAATGTGATGTAAATGAAATCATCATGAAACAGGAGCACAATATTGCGGAGATACATTTTTAAGGAAGAGTTCTCAGTAAGTAGTTTGCTGTCAAATGGGTGGCTAGCATTTAAAAAGGAGCCTCCATACAGCTCTGTGCTGGTCCTAGTCAAAGATCAGAATTTGCAAGGTTCTGGTTAACAGAGAAATGGCCAAAACCTGATTCAGTAAGGGCAAGTGGCATCCCTTTCTTTGTGTCAGCATAGATCAGACAGAGCGCTCTGAGCACTTGTTAAGATATACTGCCTTAGAACAAAAGCGGTCTCTGGGAGCCTTTCCAGTCCTACATGTCTTTACTTTCTATTTACTTAACTATTTGACTGAAATGATACTTTTCTGCTTGATGTTTCTATTAAAAGGCAATTTTGTAAGGCTGTTTTCTTTTCAATAGCCCTATATAACTTTCCTTATAACCTCAGAATAGGGGCACATGAACACGTTAAGCTGAGGTTGTTGATTTGTCTCTCAAAATGATGTAGCCCCTCTCCTGGTTTGACCAGAGGATAACTCATGCTTTTGTATGCATGCGGGCCAGGACAGAGCCTGCGCAGGCTTCCAAACTCCTGAGCTACCTGCTTCTGTGCAGCTACTATGGCGAGATTTATGCCTCAAGCTTTGTCTTTCCAACTCTGTGTCTCCAGCCCAAGAAAATATTTCAGAAATTGTATATGTGAACTGATTTTGGTATGTAAATATAATATCTCTGGAAGAGGGAATATATTTTTGTCTGTAGCACTAGATTTTTAATCTTATCTTTGTGTATAGCACAAGCATAAGACAGACAGGAGTTTGGGCAGCTAGAGGGAAGATGGGTCAAGAAAGTTTTCAGGGGTAAAGGGATTAAGTACATGTGAACCAGCAGCTATCAAGTTTTCTTCCACCGCCAGTCTTAGGGATGAAAGACTGATTCTTGCCTTGATGTGTGTCCCAGATTCTCATTGGCAAAACCTGTAGCCACACACTTAGCATTTTGAGTGTCATGTGTCACACAGAGAGTGGAGACTAAACTGAAGTATGTGCACTGGAGCTTGTGACAGCAACAGCAATAACAACTAAAAAAAACCCAGCCCATATCAAATCCCAGAATCAGAATGATGCAAAGATGAATTTATTTCAAAGGGCTGTGTGGTGTCTGACTCAGGGTCATTTCAAATCAGCAGTCACAGCTGTCATCGTCAGGTTCTATAAAACATAAAAGGAGCAGAAGAAATCCTTGCATGTACACACATGCACACACACTTCATGTCACACATTCATTGGGTATTCAGAGAGGAAAGAGAGTTACACGAGTATATGCAAATATTCTCCCCTGGACACAAGTAAAGAACTGCTAACATCCTTAAATCCTCCCCCCCCCGCCCCCAATACAGAGTTACTTTCAAATATTTGATGCATTTCCATATAGCAATTTTATTATTTTCCCTCCTAAATAGCCTCCCTGTGACTCCACGGCTGCAGCTCTCACTGTGGCATCCTCCCAATGAATAAAGGACAAGTCCTGGCTGTGGAAAAGCCACAAGTCAGAGGCTTTGCAGTTCTGCCACCGTCTTTCCAGGCAAATTGTGCACGGTCATGGGCACGCAGGGCCTGGTTCTAGCATAGATGTGTCAAGTAGATGGGAGCCGTGCCTTTTGCTACTGAAATATCTGTTCATTTATTAAAGTATGAAAAATCCATATCTCAGATAACTATGGTCAATATTTGTGATCTAACATGAGGTTCCTAAATGCCTGTTTACACCTCTTGACAAAAATGTTGTCTTTGGCATGGGACAGGGCTAAAAAAGGTTAATGTACTGCCCTAAGATAAGGGTCATTATTCACTTACTCCAGAGGTTCCTATTAAAAGATTCAGAAAAAATTACTTTGTAAAATTTCTCTCTTGCTACTGAACACAGAGTTGTTCTGAGTGACTTTACCGATAGACACAATTGCCTACTCTGATAAGCCGGTGTAGGTAAGGGAGTGAGTTGGGTGCTGCTCTGCTTTGCATCTCCATCACATCCATGGCAGCTGGGTTGTGACAGTGGTACAGGATAGGCAGGGCTTAAGCAGTCAGGCTAGGGAGGGGCTGTGCAGTGAAGCCCAAGGAGGGAGAGGGGATCAGTCTGCTTTCTGACCATGTTGTGTTCTCCTGAATTCTCCTGAACTCCTCTATTCTGAACCCTTGTTCAACTTAGTGAACTGGTGGTGTGAGGATAACCAGCTCCCACCCCTCTCCCTGTGTCCCCTAACACTAACTGTGCCACAAGTGACCAGCTGAAGAACATAAAGATCATAGAGGTCATTTTGTGCTGGGTGTAGCACAAGCCATAGATCCTCACCAGGTGTTTCTGGATCAACCATGTAAGGGATGATCCAGGGCTGAGTGGGAGCATATTTGTAAGCTCTCTCTTGAGTTAAAGAACTCAAACAGCAGAAGTCCTCCTGCATCCTAAACAAGATCATTGACCTCACTGTTAAACTTTTTTTTTTGTGGTTATCTAAATCTGCCCTGTGACTGATTCAAACCACCAAATATTGATATGCCTTTTTCTTAAAAATGATACAGTCAAGTACTGTCAGACCTCTTTCCTACATATCCACTTAGAGACTGTAAACAAGCTACCTCAAATAAACAGATTAAGCATCACAATCTGTCATGGAGGGATGTGTTTTATGGTTCTCATATCATTCCTGTATCTTGCTTCAGAACTTTCCAGCTGACCAGCATCCTTTCTTCAGATGTGTGTATTTGGTTTCCTCTCATCACCTCTAAATATTTTTCCTGAAGTCCTGGAGACACTCCTGTTTTGAAAGCTCTTGTGCTAGATATATGACTTTGCACTTGACTGTAGTCAGACACTTGTTCAGATAAGCCCACCTTACGAAGCTCTCCAGATGGATCTTTATAACTACCATGTCCCATCATTATTTATTTCTCTGCCAATTCTTCTGTCACACAAATGGATTATCTATTTTTGTTTTAGTTAATTGATAGAGATATTGAGTAGTTTTGTGCCCAAGACAGATTTCTTAGGTGCTCAGTGGAATAACTCACATATAATGATGATTCCCCATTTACAATTACTTTTTTATGATATATCAGTTGAGTGGGAATTGAATTTGTTTAATAAGGGCAACATTGATTTGTGTAGTGCTATTTTTTATCAAATGCCAGAAAAGACAAAGTCAGCTGCCTTACAGAAACCTAAATATATTATATCAGTACCAGTTACTTTATCAACCAAATTTGTAAATGGATCAAAAACAATGTTAAGGTTTCTGGTGGGACAAGATATTCCATATTGTCGTGTTGTTTGGTATCAATCATGCCACCTTCTTTTTATACTTCACTGGCTGCTTCCCAGTTTCACAGAACTAATGCCAGGCTAAGCAGCCCAGAAGCCACACAGCACGCTATTTAGCTTTGTAAATATTTGCACACACCAGGTTATTTTCTCCAGTGCGCTAGAATTGTCTTCGTATTCTGAAGTTTATTAAACAGAAATCAAAATTAAAGATTCAGGGTGGCATATACCTCACCTAACATTAGCTTTCTAAACCCTAGGACCTTGTGTAAATTAGTCATCTAGGCGTCTTCCATAGTCTGTGCTAAGAGGGCAGTTTGCCTGTTTGTAAGGTATATTTCTGAGTAGGTGAGATGAAATGCCAGAGGATGAAATGTTCTTTGGGGTGCTGTTCTGTTTCTTTGACTATGAAATGCATGAGGTGAGCAGTTTATTTCATCTTTTGAGTAGCTGGTCAGTTGAGATGCTTGCCAACCTCAGAAAGTTCCTTGTTCCTTCTTTTAATATTCTTCTTCCCAGACACACATAATAATTTTTACTCATATGACCAGACCATGTAGGCTCTAAATACTTCCTTAGCTAGGCATCCAGCTTCTCCTTTTATCCCATAAACTAACACAGATACACTGTAATGTCTTTATTGCATACCTCTGCTGAGATATTTTGGTGTCCAGGCAAGGCAATTTATCACTTAGGGACAGAGCCTGCAGCCTTTGACTGAAGAAAGGAGATTATATGGCCCTTCATTTGGGACTGTTCACACAAAGAACAGCTGCAGACCTGTGGTCTGTACACATCGCATGGCATAGCCCAATGTGGAGTTCCTACATCGGTACCAATGGTGGCATCAGGAAGTTGAAGGAGACACAGTGAAAATTATTCCAGTACAGTATAAAGCAAAAGGTAAAGGAATAAAGAATGATTACAAAAAAGTTGAGGTTTTGTGGATTGCTGTTTCAAAAAAAAAGACGTCCTTTTATCTGGATTTAAATTTCCCCATGTTAACCAAATCCAGCAGCAATCGATTTAATAAATATAAAGGGTTTTTACAGTTTTCCAAACCTACATAACAGTATAAGAAATGTCCTACTGTGTCGGGCTAATGGTCCACCTAGCTTAGTTTTCTGCTTCCAGCAGTGCCAACTGGAGACTGTATTTAGGGAAAGCACATTAGTATTTGATAAAAAGAGGTATTATACAAATCAACGTTGCCCTTATTAACCAAATCTGTTTCCTTATGGGCCACTTTGGGGAGGAAACTGTTGAGGCTGTTGCCCTCCTACTTGCTGTTGGGATATCTCCTTGTGGACGTTTGGAAAGCACAGGACAGTCTCTTTTTGTGCAGTTGTTCTTCAAGCTGTGCTTCCTGGAGTCATGAGACTCTGCACTTTCAGGATTCATTACATGGACACATCCTCATGACAGCAGATAAAAGATGGAAGAATTGACCCCTTAACAATTTCAGAAATCAGACTTAGAAAATGAACAGCAACGTTAGTATTTGGAGGTGTCTTGTTATTTTAGTCTTGACTTCTGGTGTGGGAATGCTTAGCACTGGCTAGTGGCTCTGGTTAGTCCTTCTGTGCCTCCGCTTCCTAACTTTAAAATGCAGAGAGTAATATCTGCCTCCTTCATGGGATATTGTCATTATAAATATTTTAAAGATTATGAGATGTTCAGATACTGAGGAACAGGCTCTATCCAACAATCTGACTTAGAGATATATAAAATAAAGAGATTTCCAGTAAGTGGCTGGAATCTCTTCTTAAAGGGGAAAAAAAATCACCATCTGAGGAGGTTGTTAGAGCATTGGGAAAATGAGCAAAATGTAAGGATGACCATTACAAAACAAGAATGTGGAGACATCAGAAGAAAGATTAAAAGGAAGCTTTAAGCAGGACTTTTTCACAGATGTGGTTATAAGGGAATCACATAGGAGTGGGAGAATTTGCCCAGAGCTGGAAGAGCCAGTGTGGACAGTCATGTCTTTTCTGCTTTCAAATTCCAGTGTCACCATTGACTGGCCATGTGGCTCTGAGTAAGTCATACCGTGCATGAGGCACCGTCCTCTCTGTTGGTGACACAGGGGTAACACGGGCCCTGCAAGGGAGGTGTGAGATTGGTGACGGGGAGATTACATTAATTGATGTCTGAAACTTTGTAAGCTCTTCATGGGGATATACTAGAGGAAGATGAAAAATACCACCATTTGTTAGTCGTAACATTGACTAGAAAAATTTGGAAGAACATGGACTCTCTGTTGTTATTTTAAAAATAGAATGGATGTTGTCATTGATGGAAGACACAGAAGTGACACAGGGACAGTTGTTCTGGTGCAGGGGCATATCACCGGTCTGATCCCTGCAGAGTTCGGTGTTGGCAAGAGGTATCTGGTATCCTTTTCCATAAGGCAGGTACAGAAACAATTGTCGTCTCCAGCTGTGGCTCAGACAAGTCCTGGAGCCACCTGAAGATGAATAGCTTATTCAGCCTTGGACCGCTCCTTTGAGAGGAAGAAGTGCCAGGTGTGATGTGGCTTTTGGAAGGTGGGAACCATGGGAACTACACTGAGAACAGATAGTGCAGGGAGACATTGCCCATGGTCTTTGCCCTCCCAGGCAGCGTTAGACCAGGCAACACGTGCTGGAAAGCATGGCGAGGACATTGCAGAGCACCCGCACTGTCCAGAGTTCAACCAGCCTTTTTCCAGGTGAAGATCCGTTCTCCCCTCCCTACTTTGAATAACCTAAACATGCCTTCAGCTGCTGTGTTTCAAGAAACAAACTATGTCTGGCACCTGTATGAACCATCTCACTGAATTAAAAGAACCAGAGTGCCTTGTAAAGACCTTTAAGCCAACCTGCTTGTTGCCAGATAATTCAGAGGCTGCCCTGGTAGTAGCCAGCAGTTGTTGGTCTGGATTCCTAGCAGCTTTCCTCTGCCTGTGACAGTATCGCTTCTTTGTCGCCTCCATTCCCATTGTAGCCATCTCACGTTTAATATTTAAACTCTGCGTTCCTTGGGCAGGGCCTCTTCTTTTCTTCTGTATTTGCACACTGGCTAACACAGTGGGGTACTGGTCCATGACCAGGACTGCTGGGTACTATGCTAATGATTATAATGGCAGTAATTAATAATGCTTTGTTCTTTGATCTCTGGGCTTGCCGAGGCAGTCAGCTGCTGCAATTGTTCTCTGCCCTAGGGCTGAATGTGTAGTCAGGTTGCTTTTTTGGCTATCTGGTGGTTTGATCTCGGTGCCCCCCCTATATGCTGACCCTGCCCTCAGACTGGCAGACTGGAGTCTCTTAAAATGGTTTTGAGGGCAGTTGGCCAGGCTGCCTTGGATCTGCTCCTTCCATTTGGAATAGCTTGTATTCCCTTGTATGCTCTACTGTTAGTGATACCTTTCTCAATACTCACACCAGCTCCACAATAAGGTGTCCAAATTTCTCTGCCATGCTGCTGCCTAGTCACGATATAGCAGTGTTTTTTACACTGATAAATATATGGATTATTCATGGGTTGCTTGTTACTTCCAAGTCCTTATATCCATACACAGCTTCTGGTGGTTGACCGGAGATTTCAAGGGGAGAAATCAGAAGCAAGAAATATCTCTGAATGACTAATCTGAACATCTCAGGAGATCCAGGGAGGATATCTGAGAAAATAAAACAGTATGGATTTGTGTTTCATGTCACAAATCATACATGCTTGTGCATTGGTTTTGGATGCACTACCAGGGAAAGTTGTATGTATGTGCAGTCCTGGAAATGTCAGTGGAGGTTGTGCGAGTTCCCTGTGCAGCCAGGAGGGACAGAGGGAGATTCCCCAGAACCTGAGCAAATGGCTTCTCCACTTAGAGCTTAAATTCCCCTGATAACAGAAGTGATGAAAATACTAGCCACAGTGAAAATGGGTGGATTATTTGCCTTCCTCCTCCTCTTTTTTGGTCCCTCAACAATTGAAGAGGCTCTCACCTAACTATCCCACTAGGTAGCTAAACTGTATCCTGCTGATACCAGCTGTGCTGCCAGGGTCTGAGTGGAGTCACTGGGACAAGCCAGCTAAAAATAATGTGGATACCTGAGGTCCTAAAGAGAGGCTAGAGATAGATGTGGCCTCTTCTCCCCAGCAAGACCTCTAACACTTTCTCCAGAAGTGGAGTGGTGCCGTCAGCTTGGAAGGTTTCTGCAGCTGTGATACCACTTAGATCCCCATATACCGGAGTGCCATCGGGCGGCAGAGTGTGAGGAGGTAAGAGTCTGGAAAAATGGGAACTGAAACCCTCTTGCCTTTATTCCAGGCTCTGTCAAAAT
The DNA here is from genome assembly GCA_020745775.1 of Theristicus caerulescens. Classification (NCBI taxonomy): domain Eukaryota; kingdom Metazoa; phylum Chordata; class Aves; order Pelecaniformes; family Threskiornithidae; genus Theristicus; species Theristicus caerulescens. The sequence goes on along the minus strand of CM036564.1, from coordinate 46,622,143 downwards.
AATTTCCAAGCCACCTAGAACAGCTTGAATACTGCACAGGTCTAACATCTAAAGAGGAAACTAAACTAGTGAGTCACTCCAGGATAGTTGGACTAAGGCAGCAAAGTTGGAAACTTCATCCTTTCATCAAAGCCACGGGAGACCAGGGGATGGCCTGGACTGGCAGGATTAGAAATACAAGGGCGTTAGAGAACACGGCAAGAGAGCTAATCCAACTTTTGGTGACCTGCCTAAACAAACAGCTACGACAGAGAGCTGAGAAATGTGATATTTGTGCTTGTGTGAGAACCAGCCCAGTGGAATGGTTATTATCATCTGCTGAATTGGACAGCACATGGTGGAAAGTCGGGACGGATCTCTTCTTGCTGAGAATGTGACTTTTCCAAAAATGATTGATTGTTTTGCAGGATTTGCTGAGTTTTCCAGGTTATTCAACATCATTTCAGCTGCAGTAGTGGAGAGCAAACCCGTCTGTTCATTTTGGAGTTCCAGAGCAGGTCATATCTGACACAAGGCTTCAATTTTCTTGTGAGGTCTTTTGAGGCATTTACAAGCACCTTGCCACATCAGGTCCCATTTTGCTTGGGGAAAGTGTTTCCTGCAGTGAAGACAATCAAAGATTTCCTTTCTGAATTCTCATACTCCCATCTCCTCCTCTTGGCAAAGCAATCAATACCTCTAGCAATGGCTTCAGCCTTGCAGATGAACTGTGGGAAGAGAGCTGAGGCCCAAACATCTCACCCTGCCAGATCCTTGCTGGCTGGACTCCTTAAGTCTACAAAAGAAAGATCAACATAAAACATCTGAAAAGCAGAAGCTGGAACAGTCAACTTCTTCTGAATACTAAACTCCCTAGAGTTTCTTTTCCAAACAAGATGGAGCAGTACAGGGAAGAGCCAGAAGCCTTCAGTTCCATTTTATTAGTCCATTAGCAAGAATCACTTATTAGCTCATTCTCATCTTGCTGCTTCACTTAATGGATTTCAGATACACTCTGATGTCTACCCTGAGAATAACGCTGACCCCTTCTGATCCCTAGCCTGTCCTCTAGATCCTCTCCTTGCAGCTAGGAAAAGAGAGATGTCTTCCTGCAAGCTTGGAAGAACTGAAGGATCCAAGTGCATTTAAATGTGGTAGGCAAATGTCGTTAAAGGGCAGAGTAACCCCTGATGCAGGGTCATACCATCATGTATAGAGATGTTCATTCTTGTGCCATATTGATGTTTCATTCCCATTTTCTTTTGTTTAATGAGGGGTTCACAGTCCTTCCCTTTTCACAAAGAGGCTGCGGTATTTATTATGAACTTTCAGACTCCCTGCTCATGGGGCAGTTAATGAGCATGTAGTAAACAAGTAAGAGCCTGTGTAAACAAGAAATGAAGATAATTCCTTATTCACCTCGACCACAGAGTCCTGAGTCTCTGAAATCTTGGCAACCCCCAAACTCAGAGTTCCTCCCTCTACCAGGATGAGACATTAGCTAGTGTATCAAGCAATTACATAGGGTATTTTTTTCTGCAGAGCTGTGACATCATGCCTGGCAGCTCCCCAAGGCACCAGATCCAATTACCTGAGTCACCAGCAAAGGGAAATTGCCAAGAGGCTGTCAACTGAATTCAGCTCTAGTGAATGCAAGAGCAGAAAAAGCCAAGTGAAATGGCTGACAGCAGACAGGGGGAGGGAGAGGGGAGAAAAGGAGCAGCAGCAGCAGTTCCTCATCAAAGAGATGGAAGGAGAAAGGGATAAGGAAAGGATGAAAGAAATCCAGGGAGAAGCAGCTAAGAAAGAGCCATAGGGGAAACTCTGTAAGGGGAATTTCCAAGTATTCCCTCTGTCCCACATAAGAGATGATTGGAGCCACTAGACTGACACAGGTCAAATGCTTTTGGAGGGTTTTTTTTGGTATGTAATTTAAAACTTAATCTTCACTGTTGATGGAACCAATGCCCTTTTCTTTTGTGATCCCATCTGGAACCTCCTTTTCTCATTTGCTGCATTTTCCAGCTTTCTGCTAAAGCTTTTTTCAACAGACCTCATCGTTGCTCGCTCTTCCCTGCCCTGGGTTATGTTCCCTTTGCAGCTGCAATATCTTCCTTGCCTGGAGGAGTTTGCAAGGAGTACAAGGTTTCTCTGAAGCTGGCACGTGGAGCCTTGTTTTCATAACCAGGCCTCTGGAGGCTTCTGTTAATTACTTCACCAGAATTCTTATATATAGCAGCAAAATGAAATTCCCCCCAACACAGGGAAGAAATATAGGTCTCCATTGCCTAAGGAGCCAGCACTGAAGTGGTGACTTCAACACGCACAAAAGTATACCAGCCATTACTGATATCAAAACCCCGGCACAAATAGGTTCCTTATACAGATCGCATTTGCAAAACGGGAGGTGCTCACAAGGAGAATTTCACCTGTGTGAGGCATAACCAGCTACAGTCACAGGAGGCGGTTTTATGTGCTGCACACAGGCAGTGCGCACACAGAATTAGACAGAAGCGCAAGCACACACAGATATATCAGGTAAGAGGAATAAAGAGAGTCCATAAACCACAGAAATATGCACTGCTCACAAGCACAGATTGAAGTACTGTGCACACACAAAAGCTATTAAGATGTAGATGCAGCCTCATTAATCTGGGCTGTTTTACAAACCTTATTCCCTAGCTTTCATAGGGGATTTAGGTGATAAATGAGGCCATTTTGAAATCTGGCAAAATGCCGCCTTCCTCAGAGCATACTACAGAATAAAATTCTTATATAATGTGTAAAGCACAAGGGGGAGGGGGCATCTCCAGGGAGGAACACATGTCTGGGCATGTGTTTGCATGTAAACTATTAGCTTTATCTCCACTGCAGTGCTTTTGTGCAAGTATTCTGTGTGTCTGTGCTGTGTGTGTGGGTATGGATGTACTGCTGAGGCTATGTGAAATGATTTGTGCATCAGATACAGGAAGAAAAGGGAGCTTTGAATGTGGATCTCATACCTGCCCCCGTCCCCAGGTTGGAAAACTTGCAATGGCTGACCTTCAGGGTCTACTACAAAGGTTATGGGTTAAGCAGGAATAAGGGCCTTAATTTATCATGGGTGGGTTGGGGAGTTGTCTAGCAATAAAGATATCTTGTCAGCATCATGACCTTTGCTTTGTGTTTGTGACCTTCTACTACTGGTACCCTAGGGGTTTAGGAGAAATGAAGGATATGAGCAGCTATATGGGTACATGTATGATATGACTATCTTGTTCAATAATTGTGGAGCCGCGTGCTGACAATATTTACATACATCGTTTCCTTTCCCCTCCTGCATTAATTTCAGAGTTATGGACACTCAGGAACTTAGTGATTAGTCTTTATCAAGGTTGCCTCTGGCAGCGCAGACCCTCAAGCAGCTTTGAACAGGTGCCGCTGACAGAATCTTCCGTAAGCAAGTGATGCTTCGTCTCTTGTAGACTCACGCCCTTCTCCCTAAATTGTATAGTAGCCCATGTCATCTCTACATCTTTACAACACCCTGTTTGGGTGAGGAACTGCACATACGCAAGTTGCCTGTGTGCTGACTGGGCACCAGTACAGGCAGGCTGACTGGTCAGCTGGCTGCTACCAGAGTGTACCACAATTAGATTCTGCCCCCCTTCCCCTCTGTGGAGACACTAATTTGGGTTGCAATACTTTATCCAGCCATTCATTTTCATGAAACTTACTGCATGAGATTTTTCCTGGGATTTAATTGCCTGAGAATTCTGCGAATTGGACTGCAACTCATCACAGGGTTAGAAAGGTAACAAAGGAAAGAGATGTGTAAGCAGCACACTCACGTAAGCTTTCTTTCCTTGGGAAGATAGTCTAAAGAAAAATATTTACTTCTCTCATGAAGCAGAATTTACCTGGCCTAAGACTGAAGTTAGGCAAGATTCAGACCTGTAACACCAGCAGTCTTTGAGTCTGATATCTCCCTGCAGGGGAAAAAAAAGATAGCTTTATCCTATTGGAAAGCTATCACCAAAGAATTGTGGTGGGGGAAAGAGTTGATTTATTTCTTTAAGATTACCTCCCCCCACCCCAGTTTCAGATAATCATTTCCATGTCTGAAATAACTGACCTATATAGTACCATAGTCTGTCTTTCACCAGTTTTCTCTGGGCATACTCTCCTAACTGGATTTGTGGAGTGTATTTGCAGAACACAGAGGCACACCCAAGCTAGATTTCCTTGGGTTAATTCAGGTTAACCCACTGCTGCTGGAGAAATGTGATCCATAGGTAGCTGCCTCAACAATTACCCCATTCCCAGGAATTCCCACTGCCACTGCAGCGACCCGTCCTGCTGCACTTCCCTTGTCCTCCTCCCCACGTGCGCTAGGTTAAAATTAGGCCTCTCGCATTTCTTTCAGACAGAAACGTGTTTGCCTGCAACTGCAGTTCCAGTTCTGCAGCTGCCAGGGCAGAAGGCAGAGCGCTGTGGCAGGGCGAGCACGTCGGGCACGCGGGGCGCGCAGAGGCCGGCGGCCCGGCCAGGCACGAGCCATCTTCCACGCGCAGAACGATTGCACAAGGCCCACGCTCGCCGTCTGTGCGTGCACGGAGCAACGGCTCGGGGCACGTGCTCTCCATCTGTGCGTGCCCGGAGTGAGCGCGCAGGCACGCGCCTTCCACCTGCCTGTGGGTAAAGTAGCCACTTGCTCGGGACCGCCTGGCATCAGGCGCCTTGTCAGAGCTGTGGTGGGAAAGGGGGCTGCTCCCAGAAAAATGGCCTCATTCCTCTCTTTTCACTTGTGCAAAATTTCTGGGTGAAAAAGAGGAGCATGTTGAGGAGCAGCCCCAAAGGTAGTTCAAGTGCACAGATCTGTGATATGTTTATAGGTGCTGTTTACAGGATGGACTTAGTCCCTAGGTATATCAACAGCCCAGTTCCAGGACGGACTGCAATACGGTAGAGATCCTACAGCCCCTCTAATGGCCTGGGAGCAGTCTGGCTGCAGCAGCACCGAGCTCGACTCACAAGGATTTGCTGTGCTTGCTTTGTCATGTATAGGTTTGGTTTTGTTTTGAATCAGACTGTTCATCACACATCTCTTCATTTGAATTCAGTGTCCCCAGTGTAATGGCATCTGGATCCTGAATAGGTCCTTGAGGTGTCGCTACTGCGACAATAATGCCAATAATGATAATAACAGCAAGGGGAGGATCAAAAGTGCAGCACAAAGTACTTGCTTCTAGCCTTCAGATGGATCAATACTCTGACCTTCAAAGTCAAGGCATATTTATCTACTGAAGATCTTTTTAATACTTATTTGGAATTTTAATGTGATTTTATACTGCCCCTCTGTAACTTCAGCAATTCGGTTTGTGGTACCAGGGTATTTGTGAGGCTCAGTAGGTAGAGGGATTCAAAATAGCCTCTGTAAAAGGTTTCAGAAAGCTTCACACTCTTTCTAAAATGGCTGCTCTGTAGCACACATATCTTAGAAGGAATAAATGGCGATAGGTGGTTAGAGATTTGTCTGCAGTGACCTGAATGATTCATTGACAACAGGGTGTGTGTGAGCAGGTGCAGAGAAAGCCATGCAGCTCGGCCTGCCTGTGAGCCTGCCGTTGGCCAGTGAGTGCCACGCCATCCCCCTGTGCCCAAACCCTGCTTGCAAAAGCCCCAGAGCGTGACTGTTCGAGCCTGCTTTATCCTCCCCGGCCCAGGTGTCAGCCAGGCTCATGGGTGTCACATAAGCAGGACCTCGTCTGGGATGCATCTCAGGCAGCTGGGCTGAGCTTCAGCTGGCCGTGATGGTGTGTCATGATCTGTGTCCCCTGGGTGCCTGATCTGCAGAGGACGCTGGTCTCTCTCCTCTGTCTGCTAGTTCAGCTCAAGCAGCTTTAGAGACTTTCACTTTACATTTTGGAGACAGGCATTGTAGTCCTGAGGGGGAGACAAAATGGCTGTCATGGGTATTTGCATATATCCTTATTTATATGTGGCGTTCTAGGCATGGATAATGTACAGTGCAATGCAACCTGTACGTGCATAAATGGAGCCTGCTTTCAGCTTCAGCACGCACAGCAGCATGCACTCAGCCTTTTCTTTACAATAGTGCTGGTCCCTGGCTCTGGCCGGCGTGCAGTGCATTCCAGTGAGGAGTGAGATTTCACAGCCGAACCCCCTGAGGTGGCCCTATTCTCCTGCCTCCTGTTGTTGCACAATAAGGGATGGGGTGTCTAACCGAGACTTCGGCTCTCATGTTGCTGGGAGGGGAGTGGAAACAGCAGCAGCGTGATTTCTAATAAAATGTACCCCATGACCTGTTCTGTCCAAAGCAGGAAGCTGTTCCCCAGGGGCCTCCTCCCGTCCCTGTGTCCCTGGGCTAGCAGGGGGGCTCTTTGTGGTAGGCTTGGGACCCCCAAAGTGGATGGATTTTCCATGTTGCGTACACAGCCTGCTTCCTCCTTTCAGAGGATGCAAAACATGTGCCAGGGGCTGGGTCTGCAGCATTCCCAGGAAGATGCCGTACATGGCTGCATGTGTGGTGGTGGGGTGGGGGGCGAGGGGATGGGGAGGGAGCAGAGGATAGACAAGAATCTCCTTTCTGCCATGCAAAATCTGTCCTCCTTCCTCCTCCCTCCCTATCCTCCCCCCTTCCCTCATATTTTGGTATCTCCACATCTGTGCAGAATTTCAGGCACTTGGGGCTCCCAGGAGATAGCGTCATTTTTGTGTTAAAGATGCTTATTGAATTTGACAAACGATGATTTATGACAGGGCAACCCACATGGGGCGCGGTGAGGAGTCTCAGCGCCTCGTCACGGACCGGGAATCTGTTTCATTCCCATCTCAGCTCCTCGCCTGCCTCTCATTGGAGCTCAGAGCAGATCAGACTCGACAGATGCTGGGAATGTATTGCTTAGCTGAGAGAGAGAGTGTGAGAGAGACCATGACAGAAACAAAGAGAGCAGAGTGAGGAGCTTGTCTCCCAGTGTCTCTCCCTTTAACCCATGACCACACCTCCAAGACCTTGTAGGACACTCAGAATAAATAAATTAGCTTTAATCGCCCTGGTAGCTTGGGTTTGAATCCAACTTCACTGAATTTTCTGCATGTCATGACAGTCTAAATTCAGTTCTCAGGCCCTGTTTACTGTCCTCTGCGCCAACAGAGGGCTGGATCTTCTGGGTGCAGCTTACCCAGATCTGCAGCAGTCCCTCCTTGCTACTGTCTCCTCTGGCCATTCCACTTCCACTGTGCACCTTTGTCCTCCAGCATCCTCGCTGTTCTGGTCCTGGAGCCCACACACAGCTCTGCCTCTGCACTTCAGTCCTCACTGCAGATGAAGAGAAAGTTGAGGCAGGCCAGGTCTGGCAGGAGTTGGAAACTGAGGCTTTGTGCTGGACTGTGCGACTATGGCTGCGCTGCTTCCAGCACCAGTTCAGGTCTCTGATTGGCTTTGCCACTTTTGCAAAATGCAGAGCCCACCCTGATAAACCCAGCCCGGGCAGAACCAGCGGGGTTGTTTCAGGACCACACTGCTGGAGCTGTGAGGGCTGGGAACTACCATGCAAAGACACCTGAGAGATTTCACACAAATCCTGCTGGATCCAGCAAGGCCTGTTAAGCCTGGCTTAGCACCGACCTGGCCAGACCTGGGCTCCCTTAGAGCCAAACAGGTGTCTTTCCACTGTGCTCTGAGCACGGTGAAGCTCTCTTAGTTCAAGCACTATATAGATGCAGAAAGGCAGCTCATGTCTGGCAATATGCCCAAGCTAATAAACCCTCCCAAACCCAGAGTGCTGGGAAGCACAATGTGGAGACACTTGAGTGGTCCTGTTGGGAAGAAGCCCAGGTCCAGCAGGGTTGATGCTGAGCCAGAGCTAATAATCCCTGCTGGACTCAGGCTGAGCTTGTGCAGAATGACTGGGTGTCCCTGCATTGCATTTCCAGCACATCCTGTGGGCCCCACATTAATGGGGCTTTCCGCTGTCTGAGGTATATCCCAGCCCCCTTATCTTGGGTCATGGAAACTTGACAGTAATGTCTCAGGGGGAGATGGCGCATGCACCGGTCCTCTTGGTGACAGAAGTGTGTGAGAGGCAGGAGGGTGGGAAGGTCTGGAGGGAGACACTCCTCTGCTGGCAGGGACCTCAGCGTGGTGAGGGGGAGGCTGGGCAGCACATGGCTGCTCCAGATGGAAGCCATTAACCGGGAATGTCTGTGATGTGGTCTGGAGCAGTGTAAACAAGAGCCATGAATTATCCAGCACCTTGTAAGCAGGGCTGGAAAGGATCCCCTGCCATCCTCTCCTTCCCTCCCTCTTTTCCTATCTCCCTCCTTCCTTTCATCTCCTCTCCCTTGATTCCCCATATTGCTGTAGACGTTTCTTTATTTCCATGTGTGGTTAAGTAAGGCTGTGCTTTCTTCAGTCCTGCTTTTAACCTGTGCCACTATTCCTGAGAGAAGGGGGAAGGCTAGAGCTGGAGAGGGGCCAAGGTCTCATGTACCACCTCTGAGCTAAATCAGCCCTCGGGTCAGTGAACACAGCTTGCTAGCTTGCTGGGTACATCCACCTCCCCAGACACTCCTGCCAGCAGCAATGCCCTCCCAGTAGCCCTGCCAGCGACTATCACCGGTCCAGTTGCCTGTTATTGTTCAGTGGGCTGACTCTCAAGGAAGGGGAACGTCATCAGCCTGTTGAAGGTCTAAAGCAACTCAATATTCTGTCACAGAGTCTAAAACACAGCTTACAACAGTGCTAGTGAAGTATCCTGTCTTCTTCAGGCTCCAGAGTGGTGTCTTTCAGGGTGTCTGAATACAAAGATCAGTGGAAAGGGTTGAGGAGAGAGTGGCTGGGCAGAAGTGTCCTTTACCTAGCAGGTACTGGTGGAGTGGCTAAGCTGCCCATACTGGATGCTCCTCCCTATTAACTTCTTCTTCTCCAGACAGCAAAATCAAACCATAGATTTATGTTTATACATCTCAGTGATCCCAACTAGAAGCTCTAGAAACTATAAATACTAGGATCTCTTTACTCGCTCTTGAAATGCAGCTATTTCTGGCAAGGAAGAAGGAAGTTATTTAACAGAGCATAGCAACACTATGCAACATTTGAAGTAGCAGGATGCTGCATCCACCCATCTATGATATGGAAAATTCAGGAAGCAAAATGAAATTGGTCAAATTGAAATACCAGTTAGCACCACAGTTCTCCAGCGGAGCCATGCATTATTTCAGGACCAGGAAAATAATTCCAGTTTTGAAAACAAGATGAGTCTTCTAGCTATACCATGTGCCCAGCACAGCACTGGTTTGTGGAATCACTCCTCACCACCTGCTGAACTCTCAGCACCAATCCTGTAGCACCTCTTTACCTTGGACTCCTCTGAGAAGGTGTTGTCCAGTCAGACACCTCCGCGTCTGAGCCCCGATGAGAACACTGTCCCCAGTTAGATGGCTTCAGAGCAAATGTCATGAGTGTCTGCGTTTCTAATTCTGCAATAGCAAATTATGAGTTTGTTCCATTTTAGCCAGCCAAATGCAGAGTATCTCCATGGGGGGGAGATCTTCAATGCTTCTGAATAAAGGCATCGTAACGCGCACCAGTCTCTGCTGTTGGGGTGGATGTCATCTCTCCAGGACAATGGATGGGGCATGGTGGGCTCCCTGCAGCGACACACATCCCAGGAAGCTACGCAGCGTGGTGGCAAAATGGCTTTTGACGGAATCTAATATGGATGGCAGTACCTCAGAAAGCAGATGTCAGGAGGAATAAGCCCTGGCCAGCTGGACTGCTGCATGATTTAGACAGCAGCCTAATGTCTGTTCCTTACCACCTCCAGGAGTGTGTCTCTGCTAATAGGGCTTCTTCCTGTCAACAGCCGTTCTCAGTTTCTTGAACAGTAATGAAGCAAAACTGCTTTGGGGAGAAGAGTGTAGAAGAGAGTGGGCAACACTCCAGACCTTTCCCAGGGTTCTTGTGAGCACATCCAGAAGGTCACATCTACATCTGCGCCATGGGGCAACCCACGACATGATTCTTCTAGCAATCCCATGGCCTAATCTTTATTAGTGGGGTTACTCTGTCCACGTTGTGGATCCCTGTCTTACTGCCCACTGCAAAGTCAAAGAGTCAGAGTAACGTTGTTACTATTCTAGCCATTTCTGTGAGTTCAGTTAGGATGCACCATTTTACACCAGGAATGAAAGTGGCCTGTTTATTAGATCTGGGCTGTGAAATGGTCTAGATAATCTCTGATCACTAGCAGTATCTGCCTGGGAAAGGAGTGGTAGTCAGATATGGTAAACACAGTATACACTTAAAACAGATAGAAGTTTCAGGTTTTAGGGATCACTCCCCTGGTTCAAGGAAATTTCTTTCACTGTATACCACAATGTAGCCTTGGCCAGATGGATTACCTGCTATTCTCACTGTCCTCTGAGGCTTCGGCAAGTGGACAGCGTTAAGACTGGCCTTCATGAACAGGTATTCCCAGTCTGGTAACCCTGTGCTCATGTTTTCAGAGATTTTAAGGACAGAACAGATCATCTACTCTGGCTTTTTACATAATGCAAGCCCTGATTTTAATTCAGCTGGGGCACACCCTATTCATTTTCACTTTCAAAGATAATAAGGATAAAGTATGTCTTTGCACAGTCCTGGTATTTAGAGCTGGAGAAGCCCTAATTGGTCTCATTTCATGTGTCTCCTGGGGACCGACAGAGGATCATTTCCTTTACCAAGTGCAGATATAAGTTCTAAATGATTCAAAAGATGGTGTTTCCACTGCTTTCCTGGAAAAAATCTCCTTCTGCAAAAAGATCTTGCTTAGTTTCTCCACTATTCCTAGTATTATCTCTATAAATACAATAATTCAAACATCTGAAAATGTTTTCATCTCAAAAGAGGCTACCAGCTTTCTTTGTGCACTGCCTCTCAGGGGTTTGTACAGCTTGTGCCTGCCTCCAAATTCACCTCAGTCTCACTTTGACATCTTTTCAGGTGTAAAATCCCCAGATCCTTGGGTCCACCACTTTCTAATTTTCTTGGCCACCTCGAGAAAGCCCTGCCTGCCATCCAGGCTGAACCCTCTGCTTCAGAGTGCACCCAGCAGTGAGGAGCTTGCACAAGTACCAGGCCTTGGGCGTCTCCGCAGCCAGGAAGCTGCTGCCGCCCACTGGGTACATCAGTGCCAGAGATACTGTCTCCATAGCAACGCAGGGCTTTTTGTTTTCCTGATGAACAGTTTCAAAGAATAGAAAAAGCACATCTGGAGTTGCCGTATCTGCTGCACACCCACCCCCCCACCCCACCCCCCCAGCTGCTAGAGTCAACAAGAGACAATGCCTCGGGTTTAGCAGGCTTAGGGCTGAACATTCCAGGAGGCAGAATGAGAGTGACTGAGGTGTACAGGAGAGAGGAGAAGTGTAGTGGGGTGTATTATTGACTTAAGGGTGGGTTTGCATTGGTTACTGTACTACTGTCATATGAGGGGCTTTACATGGGAATAGCTTAACCACATCAGCCTGCTGTGTATTCTCTAGCTGCTATATGTGTTGCTGAACATCTGAGTAGGACTAAATTTTGCATCCCTCATTTGTAAAGCCAGAGTTTCTAAGTGCCCCTAGTTCAACTGCACATGTCTTAGAGGGTAGAAAATGATCATCTAATGGTTTTTGGTCAGTGCTTTAAAAAGGTTCTTTAGATATGTCATTATTTTTTCTATGTCTAGTGCTAGCAGCAAATGCATTGCTGCTGTTGTCCACTGTGTGAGAAAGCCTCTTTTTGCAGCGCTTCATGGCTTATGGGGTATCAGGCAGGAAAGCTGTTACTGCCATGGGACCATACATAGCCCATTCTGGACTGTACACTGTTTCTTTAACTTCTTTGACTCCTCATGGATCATCCTTCAGGTAAATTTTTACCCTGTTCTCAGAAGGGAGAGCAGATGATCCTGTTCCACTCCAGCTTCTGTTGCATACAGTAGTTTTAGCAGACAATTTAAAAAAGAGGTGATGCTGGCTGGCTGTGTCCGGCACAGGAAGAGGCAGAGGAATCAGGCTCCCTGCCATCAACCTCTAACTTCAGCAGGCGGGATGTGGGAAAAAGCAAAGCCCAACCCCAGCCAAATAAAGCTGGCCTGCAAAAGACCTTCATTCCTGAGGAATTTTTGAATTAAATACTGGCTACAGCCAGCCAGATTCCACTGAAAATTACTATGTCAACTGGTTTTAAATAACAGTCTTTCATGTATATGTTTTTTATGTTGCTTCCCATTGTCTGTTGATTTCCCTGTAGACACTGGGAAATTAAATCTTTTGCTCAACACATTTTTGTTCCTTCTTACTTGGCAAACATGGATTTTTGAGTCTGACTGGAAACAAGATGGCTGGCTATGCATTGCTCACCGTCCGCTCCCCGAATGGCTGGTGCGAGGAGGTGACAGCTGCCCTTGTGCAGCCGACAAAATCAGTGCCTCCTTTGGGTTTTCTGGATGCCTATGACTCACTCCTGTAGCAGTCGCTGTTACTCCTTCTGTTATTTTAACAGTACTGCGGGAGTCCCGCTGTACTCCTTATGGAACAAGCCAGTCCTGACTACACTGGGCTTCCTTTGTAAATAGGCAGTTAATTTCTAAACCTTCTCCTAAGAGTGCCAGCCGCAGTGTGCAACAGTGGCCACCGATTGCAGAATTATTTCTGTAACTTACCTACCTCCAGCGTTGGGCCAGGAAATGAGAATTGGTCCCTCCTGGGGACACAGTGCCCTTATTACACTGTATTAGAAGTCGTCCAATTTCTTTGGGAGAAAATGGAACAACTAAAGCCACCTGAATCCCTCTGTCTGGAAGAAAGTCTGACAGAGACTTGGAAAAGGCAGCTACAGTATTCCTTGAAATTACTGAAAGCAAATGGTAATGAGGAGCAGCTGGAAAGAATGAAATCTTCCACATGGCTCTTTGTGCCATCCATATTGGCCCAGATTGTATGGCTATGGCCTGAAAATAAAGATGGATCCCTTACAAGCACCCTTGTGTTCCATACCATTGCTACAGTATGGATTTATTTTTAATGGCACCCAGAAGTGCCATGAGAAAGCACACAAGGCTGCCTCCCCACAGGACAGGTCTGTTGCTGTTGATGTTACTGCAGCACCTAAGAGTTAGTGGCTCTCCTGTTGCCACAGTAGGCTGCTGCTTCTCAGGGTCAGTAGCACATGGCGCTGTTATTCAAACATTCCTGTAATACTGTAGGTCTTGAACACTGTTGGTTGTCTTCCATCTGTGTCACTGCTTTGATATATAACATTAGGTGAGCATAATGTCCCTCTGGCTTTTGACTGGCAAAGATAAAATAATATTCTACAGACCAGCATTGTATGGAAAGACCTTCAGGGAAAATCTGAAGCCTCCCCTTAAACCTCACCAGTATAGCTTCTGGCTTGGCCTGAGCCTTCTTTGCCTGGAGAAGGTGCCTCAGTCATGATTTGCGATTTGATCTGCTGATTCATTTCAGCATCTTGGATTTAAGTGAGCAGGTAAGGAGGAAGAGCAAGGAAGGGCTGACTGCATGACCTCTAGTGCCATAATCTGGCAGAAGTGGGCTTTTCTAATGGTTTCTAATCTCTGAACTTCTGGGGTTTTTTTTTCCAAAACTGCTTGATATCTAAACTGTTCCCTAGGGTGTGGAGTAAAGTCATCTGTAGCTACCATATCATACTTGGAGAGAGACACAAACCTAGGAATGTCACTTGTTTGAGTTTGTCTCACTTACTATGCCAAGTATTTGTAAATACATAGGAAGTAAAACAAAACATAGTGGGTTCACTATCTTTAAATTGTTAGAGTTGGTATCTAATTCACAGAGACACCACAGCAAAGGGTGAGCTGAGAAACAGTTTGAAGGAGGACAGGTTCATGGTATCTTCTTCATAGCAAGAAAGCATCATATCAATACTTGCCAGAAGGACACAAAGCATGAAGTGAGAGCCGTTCAGAGGAGTGAATGGACCATACAATAAAACCAAACCTTCCTCATGGAGTGAGAAGGTAGCTGGTCTTTCAAATCCAAAACCAGTTTCTGTTTCTGCCAGGAATTAAGTATATGTCTTATATTCAGTTATTCCTTTGAGTACATAGTCTGGGCTCTGAGCAGGAGGAGGGAGACCATGGTTATGATCATTAGAGTGTTTTTGCTTTACAGGGTAGTAGGGGTGGCATTAGCTGGTCATCTTTGGAGTTTGTCCTTTCTTCTTAACATCCTGACCTGTAGGAAAGAGCCAGGCAGCCGCTTCTAAGCATAGAGAAGTCAGTGCCAGGGGACAGCAAGGGCTGGTGGCTCCATGGGGACAGGGTGCAGGGAGCTGCAGGGAACCCCGCGGGGTGGCAGGGCAGGGCCTGCCAGCCCAGGCTTGTCCCACCACCTCAGCCAGGGACACCGGGGCAGCCCCAGCCCTGGGCATCATGCACCTCCCTGGGGATGGGGACAGGCCAAAGCTGGGCTGCGATGTCGGAAGTTGGAGACCAGCATCCTATGGTGTTGCTGATGGGACTGATGGCCCTGAAGGGACTGAAACAGGGTCCTGGGCCATGGGCAGGGTTGGGGAAGCCCCAAGTGAGGGTATCAGGGCCCTGACAGTCATTATTAAAACACCGTGAGCCGTTTAAAAACAGCATCGGAAACCTCATGCCATTTTCCTGGTTTGGGGTCTTCAGGTGGCTGGGGCGGGATCCGGGCTCCCTGAGCTCTTCTTTTAGTCTGAGTGAGCTTGGTCCGAGTTAGTTAACTACATTTAAATCTTTTATCCACCAGTTTTGTGTGACTTCATTGTCAATCCAGAAGGAATTTGGCCTCTTCTAAGTGATTTCCATCTGTAAATAAAATGTGCTCCTGGCACTGTTCCAGTAGAAAGAGCTACTGGTGATGCCTGTGTAGCACCAAGCAGTATCATACAGAGGTGCTCAAAATTAGATAGGAGAGCTAATTTGGGTCAGGAAAGAAACATAGCTGTGTTAGGTGCATACATTTAAAAAAGAGTGTAGGGAGCCCAGTGCGAGAGCTACGTTAATGCGACTGCATTGCTTTGGGTACTAGGGATGACTTGGACATCTCTTAACTGCACTATATGGTGGACACCCCTTAGAGGCTTCAGTTTGCGTTTCTAGCTGCATACATCCCTCGGGTGCTTTAAAATGCTTCTGACGCAGAAGAAATACTCTCTACTGAGTCACCCCTTTCACTTCCATGGTGCCACAGCTCTGGCCCTGTGTGGGGACATCGGGGACTGACACAGACTCTTTAGCAGCAGCACCCCAATGAATCACTCCTACAGAAACAGCCAGAAATTCTGCGTGTGACATTTGCAGAGCTTCCAAAGATGTAGCTCTAACTATATTCAGCCCAAGCCACACACATATCTGTGAGGTTTCCACTGTCTTCTGCCCAGGGTGCCATGTGTGTGAAATTGTTCTGACTCCTGTTTTGACTAGAGGAGGCCTAGCCAGTTGCAAACTAAGAATAGCCAAAATATAACTGTCAGCATTAAAAAATATATATATACATAAAAAAATTAACTGCTAGTAAAAGAATGTAAAAAATGGAGCGTGTCAGTAAAATATTTTGGCATTTCATTGGTATAAATACCCAGACTCCCTAAGCACTTTCAATGCATAACCTAGATTTACTGCCTTTTCGAGATGGCTGAAGTGGTAGATTCTTTAAAGCTTGACATGACTGACCATAAGCATGAATTGTACAAATCCAGAGTTACAATTTTACAGCCTGTGTGAACACTTTTAACTGTGTGCTTTAGAGATTTATTGAGGTTCTCTATGTTTGAAGTGTTTTTGTGAAGAAAATTAGAATGTCGGTTAAAAATGTGAAAATGACCAATAAATTCTCTTCAGTTTTGGGAGGTCGAAGGAAAAAAACTGTTGGTTTGCATCTCAAATAAAAGCTCCCCTCAAAAGAAAATATTTTTTTTCCCTCATCTTCTCTCCTATTTTTTAAACTTGATTCAACTTAATGAAGGTTACCAGGCCAAGAACTTTAGACCTGGAGGATGAAAAATGTCTAAGCTTCACATAGCCAGGAAAATACAAGTAGTGACAAGACAAGCTTCCCCTGTGTGCTGTTCCCCAGCCAATGTGTTGGTGCTTTCATGCAGTTCTCAGCTTCCTAGACTACTGCATAAAGTTAGCTAGTAATTGAATGGAAACCCTGTACCTCATTTCAAGAGAGCGTATTACAGCCATCACCTTTCAGCATCAAGAAGACCTGAACTGGTGACTTAAACAGAAGCCACATCTACATCCTTCTAGTGCAAGGCACCATATTTCAGACTTGACTCAGCTCATCACCTCCCACCCTCATTGCCTCAGATTCCTGCTGAGATTGACTGCAGAATGATGAAAACAGCAAGACAAGGCATTTCTTGTTACATTTCTGATCTGTAAGGAAAAGCAGAGAATAAGAAATGTCAGGAATAAAGCCAGCCTTAGGAGATATCCTCTTCCCAGACAAAAGAGATTTGGAAGCACAGCCATCTTTATTTTAATGCCTTTCTGAATAAAACCTCTGAATCTCTTGATGCATGGGCCACCACTAATGTGATCAAATCATACTTAGACTGTCTGTGGATTTCTAAAGCACCTATCACTGCCGCAGCTAGGTGACAGATTACAAGAATTAGAAGAGACATTGCTGCAGTTCCATTTATACCGTATTCTCTGTCCCCCCTAAGGCATTTTAAGATGGATACTCTAGTCTCTGCTAAATTTGCTTTGCACTGGTTATGGAGCATAGAGAGAACTCAAACAGGCAGGAGAGTCCCACAGGAAAATTCCCTCAATATGAGGGAGGTCTGTGCCAGTTGTATAGCTGTCTCTTTTCTGCTGGCTGTCCCTCATCCCTCTACTCTCAGCAGGAACAGGATGAAGCAAGGTGCTATATTACAACAGATCTTTCTCTGGTATAAGGTCCATTATCTTGTTTGTGCTGGTGGTGTAAACTGGAGTATGTGATTTATTGTTATAGCTTCCAGTTGGATAAGGCGGCCAAGATTTGGACATCTGCCTCTCCAGCATGCCTTAGTCAAGGGTCAAGGTCTCTCTCATTCTAAGTGTTTTGCAGGATAGCCACAGGGAAAGACACCCGCTGTCTGTTTGGCAAATGACTTCATAGAGAAGGATTACTGCGTGCAGAGGCACCATATATTGGTCTCAGCCTGAGGTCAGGCTGAGCTGTTACTCCACCGGAGAACATGACAAGATGTTCTCATAGCTGAAGGTTTTTTGGCTCATGAGATCTTTTTGCCTCTGAGGATGGCAAAACAGAACTATGGGCTTCCCAACCTCAACCTGCTCACAGGAAAACCAATCATTATTTCTTTTCTTCTTTCCTCTTGCCTACGTTTTCACACGAACTAATCACAGACTCTTTTTACTGGCTGTTGTTGATAATCTCCTCCTGCCCCCACAAACCTCTCAAAACCAAGCCAGCCAGCCTAGTCATTGGACAGGGGTTAGTTTCAGCTTCCAGTTTTACCTGGATTGATAATCTGCCTGCTATGCAATGGAAGTGCAGTTTAAATTTCTCAGGTTTTATTAGTCTTCCAGTTCTTTCCCACCTTGCTCCTGCTAGGCCCTGCAGCTGGTTAGCCAAAACTCATCCTGTACTTACTGCAGCCCAGAGAACCTTAGGACATTCCTTCTGGGCTTCTCGAGTCCAGCTCCTTGCTTGCACAGCCAGCCATTTCATACAATCAGTTGAGTAAATGTGTCTAACTGCCTCTTAAAACCAACTTGGTTTTTGGCCTTACTAAACCCACTGGGAGGCCTTCACAGAGCATTAGTGCTCTAGAAACCTGACAATCCCTAGCCTAAATGTATGCATGGCTAGTTTATACCCATTTGTTCTTGTGCCAGCATTGTCCTTTATCTTTAAATAGCTCTTTCCTCCTCCCCATGTGTTCACCCCCTCAAGTATTTATTTATAGATTGCAATTATATCCCCCTTTGCTAGGCTAAACAAGCCAGGCTCCTTAGTTAATTAAGCTCTGGTGAATGATGCAAGGCCAAGCATCGTGGATGCCCAAAATCTGCCTCAGTCAGGGCTACATTAACAGATTGTCAGGAGCCAAAAAGGACACACCTAATTTTTACTGGAGCTGATTCTAACTGCCCTTCTACTTAATGGGAAACTGCTTAGTTCAAGCTGCGATCAAGTCTTCACTAGCCAGTCCTCCATTTTCTCTTTAAGGTAAGGCAGATGTGAGCTGCCTTTGATGCACCCTGTTCCATCCTGCTTGACATATCCAAGCAGCTGGGTAATCCATACTACATTAGTCAAATCAGGGTTGATTTTTAAAATAGAATTAAGAAGTGAAAAATACGAGAACCTCGGTTGCTTGCTTGTTCAAAACATGTCCAGACAGAAACGGAGGAAATGTGTGAGAAGCAACAGTCCTGCATCAGCTCTGGGAGATGGGCTGGAGGAGTTAACAGGGCTTTTCCATCTCTAGCCTGTAGGACTGTTGTAATTCATCATTTATATAGCACCATAAATTAGACGGCACTTTGCAAGCACAGAGGCAGTTCTTGCTTCCCTGAAGTCTATAGCAGGACTCTCAGGATGGGGCGCCTGGCCGAGGCATGCTCTTCCCCAGAAAGGCTTCCACTGTGAATACCATGCCTACAGGACTATGTGACAATACTGCCCCATTGTCCCATTTGAAGTGGGAGTAAAAAATCTGGGGAAGGCAGAGGGCTTTTTTCCCAACTCCCCCGTATCACAGCTGGACTTCTCGTCTCTCCACGGCCTGTTTTAGCATTGCCCGGGTGGAGAATAGGCTTCTTGGGGCTTTGATTCAGTCTGGCTGTCCTCCAGCAGTATCCACAGTACTCCCTCCCCTCCCATATGCTCTCCATTAACATCCTCCTGTCTGCTGAATAAGGAAAGAATAACTCTCCCAGCCCCAGCCAGAGCCCCTGAGCCAGGGGAGTTCATCAGTCAGACTGGTTTCTCCTGAACCCAGAATAGGCCTCGTTAATGGGCCAGGAGGGGATTTTATTTTGCCTTTCAGCTAGTGGCTGCCCTGAGCCAGGAGTAGAGTCAAGTTACTGCGTCCGGGAATCTCAGCTATTCCAAGAGTAGGAGCAAGTGAGCTGCTGACTCAGGAGGTTTCCTAGTATTTTCAAGCAGGGCTCAGTCCTGTCAGAGCAAACTGAACTGTTGGTCTTGCTTTATTCTAGCCCCAGGACAGGGATTAACAAAAGTCACAGCCGACTGGAACAGGCTGGGGAATGGAACTGGAGCAGGACTGTGGATCACACCCTTTCCTGGCATGGACACAGGTCCTTGCAAAGACTCGTATTAGTTCTTTCCCCTTTTTTACTCCGCTCCTTGGAGGGCTGTTTAGTATAGTACAGACATCCACAAGCTCTGAGGCAGCTCAGCTTTATTTGCACAATTTTCTAAAAGGGAAGATAAAATCTGAGGGAGAAACAGACTTATGAGGCAAAATGTTTAATTGCAAATCAGTGTCAAAAGGGAGACTGATGTTCAGGAATCCCTGCCTCCCTGCACCCTGCTGTCACCCAGAGACCACCTTGCTTCTGTTTTGTGCAGGGATGTGGGAGGATCCCTCCTGTGTAGCTAAATCTTCCTTTGGGCTTCCCAGAGCCTGGAACGGAGTCCCAGCCTGTGTCTGGGACAAGCAGTTAGAAGTCATGCTGAGTTCAGGATTCTTGTCCTCATTTCAAGTCTGCCTACATGCTCTTATCTCTTCAAAAGGAACCAATTTCTAGAGGTTAGCAGAGAAGATGAGGCTACTAAAGCAGTCCCCCGCACTCACCCCTCATGAAGCAGCGCATACTCCTTTGCACAGAGAGTGAAGTCATTGGAGAGCATATGTTTGCACGTTTGCACCCCTCCATCTCCCAGCACCGCTGTGACTCCAGCCAGCCTGTTACAACGTGTCTCCTCTCAAAGGAGCCCCTGCAAAGTTCTGTCAGCAGAGAACCTCAGCTCTCTTCTTCCAGGTCGTGTTAGTCCCTTCTTCTTTGCTGCCTCTCTCCGTGGGTTGTTTTCTCTTGCTGTCCTAGTCCCTTCCTCAAACTCACTTCAGCAATGAATAACCAGCCTAGTGTGTAAAGGGCAGTTGGGTACAAGCTGGTATTTATAAAACAGAAGGTTTCTATCTGCCTGCAGCAATTGACATGTCTATCCCAGCCACATCCCCGAAGACTAGGATCTGATATAGGGGCAAGGACAGGTAAGAGCTTCTCTTACTTTCCTTCGGTCTTGAAGATACGAAGGTCCTCATTTTGAATGGCTAAGGAGCTCTTGGATTGTGGCCCAAATGCCACCTGTCTCTGCAGTATGGCCGGATGGGTAGGATGGCTCTCTTAGCTAGCATCTCACAGAGATTTCCCTATGTAAGGAGAATTTTCAGCTACCTTTTTGAAGGACTTAATATCCCTTTAGAGGTGCTCAGCATTACAATGGTGATGAGCTGCAGACTAAGGCTCTGGCCCACTTACCTTTGGCATGCTGCTTGCTTTAGATCATGAGCTCTGTAGAGGTCCACAGGTGGTGCCGGGGAGTTGTGATGGGTACAGGGAAGCAGCCAGGGAGGGAAGAGCATGGCCTGGGGCATTTTCTTTTCTGGAAAACTGACTAGTGCTGATTTTTCTCCATCACTTCTTAACATACCATTTGGATTAGGATGGGAGTCCCATCTACAGAGTTTGTCCATTGAACAATGACCCCAAGAAACATAGGTGTCTTCCTCCAAAAATCTTTGAATCAGAGGGGACTGAATGGTTTTGTTCCAGCTAACCAGGGCATGAATTAAGTATGTGGGACTGGAATAGAGCAAAAACAAACTGCAGAGAGCAATGCCTGTAGGAATAGATTTAATTTGGCCTGCTTGCTACCTGTGAGACAGGGATCCCTGTAAAAAAGGCAGGACAAACCTGCTCTGATAAATATGACCAGGTGAAATACCACATTACTCAGTCTGTCATCTAGTTCAGTGAGTCACATGTGGTATCTCTAGAAAGTTGGTAACACCCCAGAAGTCACTAACTTAATACATGTTTAACTGAGGTCTTGTCTCATATTTAATAACAACTCCAACTGGGCTTGCGTGACAATCTAGAGGAGGGTGGGGTTTGCCAACATGGGCCTGAATAGAGCACTAATAACCCTTTAGTATCCAAGATGCCTAAGAAAAAAGTCAGCAGAACATTTGTATTTGTAGCCAAGGCTTATTTGCAAAAAGTGATAGAAATGTGATAAATAAGACACCATGCTACAGTTGCATTGGCTAAAAAGCAGGAATCCAGGCTGAGGGCAAAGGATGGACACAGAGAGATGGTGGGGATGCCCTGAGCAGGATGGCTCCCATCGGAGGGCAACATTCAGAAGATGCTGTGAGCTCCAAATGTCCAGCTTCAGAGACGACTGTCTTGAGGGTGTCTGGATAAACACAGCTAAGCTATCAGGATGCTTTATCTCCTCGCAGGGAGGGAGCCCAAATGCTGCAGTGTTGCAGGCAGCCAGAATAACATGTGCTGTGTGATGTGAAATATTTAAGCACACATGGGCTTTGTGGCGTTTCCTGCCAATCTGCAAAGTATCAGTGTGGTGGCTTGTGCTGCCAGGAGCTGGGTTAGGGAGAGGAGTTCCCCGGTGGGCATAACCTAGCTGCCATCCTACACGGGGCACGTGGCTGAAAGGTGCAACTCGGCTATGGGGAAACCCTGAGATGTCACACTGTCCCTTCAAAAAAAAAAAAAAAAAGTATCCGCCCCATCTCTGTCTTCCAGAGAGTCCTGCTTCTCCTCCTTCTCCAGCTATATGCCCGAGGAAACAGAAATGCTTTCCAAGTTCCCCAGCTTGCCCCAGCTGTGCAGAGCAGTGGCTGTGACAGGGGAGGAACATAGCATGTAAGGGCTACGTTCTGTGCCCACGGACTGCCCTTCCCTCTGGATGACTTCTCCCCCGTGCGCAGGGGTGACTCCTGGTGAGGCAGTCATCCAGCTGCTTCAGGTGATGCACATGTGCCCACTTGACTCTCTCCTGGAAAACCTCATGCCTTCCCTAAGCATTGCTCACACCCATCCATATGTGTACACATGTAAACAGCATGATACCACATTAACACAGTTGAGACCTATGATAATGGCAATGAAACATGAAAGCTTCTTCCCTCATCCTTTTTTTTCTGGTTTGAAAGAGCAGGGTGTGAGTCCCTGAGTGGATGGGAGAGAGGTAGGTGCTCCTTCTGACAACTTAGCAGCCCTGCTCCAGCACTGCCTGGCCCAGCGCTGGCAAGGCAGCTGCACTGCAACTGCTTGTATGCAACTCAAGAGCTTCAGGTCACTTCTGACCCGAGGTGGCATTTAGAGTCGCTGGTAATTGTTACTTCCTTACGCACAGAAAACAAAAAGTCCTGCTGCACCAGCACAGTCACCTGCTGTGGTTTACCCAGGGGGAAAGGAATAGGCAGTGATGGCCCAGCTGATGCAAGAGAGCGCTCTGTGCTGCTCCGTGCCTTTTGGGGAGATTAGGGACATTCAATATCTTTCAAAGTGCACATTAGCCAGTTTTCCTCTCCCATATGTGTACACTCCACCCTAAACATGGGAACTGTCTCCCTGCTAGTCTTGTCGAAGGAGGTAAATGGGAGGGCTTACAGGTGTGTGACTTGAAGTGCACAGAACAGGGACATGCTGATGTCCTTTCCCTCCCAGGCCAACTGGGAGGGGGGCTGGAAGGGGCTGGGAGTGGGGAAGGGGAATTACTGACAAAGATGACCGGGAACTGTAAGGGCACAAACCAGTGCCCCAAGCTTTTTGCAAATGGCTTTCTCCACTCTGAACACGAAGAGCTTGCGAAGCGAACGGAGGTAAATGCCATTTGCAGAAGAGAAGGGATTTTTTCGCCTTGTTGCAGGCAGGACCAGCTGCGTTCCAAACCCATGACTGCAGCAGCCATGACCCCTCTGAAGGGAAATCTGAGCCCGCAAGCAGTTGTGCTGGGGAGGGCTATGTTTCTGTTTTGTTTTGGAGCCTCTGATAAGTAGTGGGCTTGCTTTTTTCCCTTCCTTTCTTTTCTTTCTTTCTCTCTCTCTCTCTTTTTTTTTCTGAACGTATTTCCACAGCCTCAAGGAAGGAATTTTAAAAAAAAAGGTTCTGGAATGGGAACAAGTATGTTTCAAATTACAGAAAGGATGTGAAAGGTTCAAGAATTTGAGCCCTGACTCCGCCTGTGTCTGTCTCCACCCCCCCCAGAGAGCAGCTCGCATTGTGGCTGTTCCACCGCGCTGCACAATGATGTGGCAGCGGGACCAGGCCGCCCGGCGGTGCCGGGGAGGCCGGGGCGGGAGCGGGCGCCCTTTGCAGGGGAACAGCCTTGCCGGGTGCCGGCGCTGCGGGCCCGCGGGGCCGCCCGGCCCTGCCCGG
Organism: Theristicus caerulescens; assembly: GCA_020745775.1. NCBI lineage: Eukaryota > Metazoa > Chordata > Aves > Pelecaniformes > Threskiornithidae > Theristicus > Theristicus caerulescens. The sequence goes on along the minus strand of CM036564.1, from coordinate 46,598,708 downwards.
CCCTGCCCGCCGGCCCGCGGCCTCCCGCACCCCCCGGCTCGCAAGCCGGCTGCCTGGTTGGATTTTCAAGGGTTTCAACAAACCTTTTCTCAGCGCGCAGTTTGTTTTGAGCTTGGGGGTTTTTGTCTCCTAGGGTGTGTATGTGTGTCTGTGTGTGTCTCTGTGTGTGTGTGTGTGTGCGTGCGTGCAGGACTTTTTCTTTCCAGTGGTTCAGCTCTATCCCAGGAATGTGCTGAGGACCCACTTATGAGAGCGGAGCGCCCTCTGCTAGGTGGAAAGGAAGGGAAAGCAGGCAAAGGTGCAGGTCTGCGGTGGAAAAGCAAGTTTCTTGGTGCTGCTGCTGCTAAGGCGTAGGTCCTCCTTAGACTCTTGCACACTGAGAGAAGTCAGTGCATGGTGCATCGACACATCAGTGCCCTCGCGGTGACTCAAGGGGAGGGCTGGTAGCTATGCTGAAAGTTGTGCAACAGCGGTAAGCCTCTGATCCTAACTGCCCTGCTCGGACTTCTCAGCACATGTACCCGGTGTAACAGGCACCCATACCAGCTCCACAAAGATGAGGTGGGGAGAAACCACTGGCAAAAAGTGGACTGTTGAAATGGCTTGATCTTCCCTTACTGGGGAAGATCGTGATTGGATCTGGTCTCAGTCCCTTATGGAGGACCATATTCTGGAGACCTGCTCCATCATATGAACACTTTATCCTATGACCCCAAATGCAAACACAGACCGTCAGGGAATGCACATACTCAGTTTCCTGGAAGGAGGATCTAAGGTTATATGGTAGGACATTATTTCCTTGTCCTCCTGTGACATGATCAGATACCCCCTTCCCGTGAGGCTGTGAAAGCTAGCATATTTGTCCCTGGAGAGATGCACAGCTAATAGCATGTCAGTGGAGGAACTAAGGTCCTCCTGAAGTGTCTGGAACAGAGAAGGCTACCAGAGAAATCTGTCCAGCCTATGGTGTGTGTCTGGCTGCCATCTCAGCAGCCTGCAAGACAGAGGGTGGCAAGGAATGAACTATGGGTTGATTGCATTCTTCTGGTGGGCCAAATTCAGAATGCAATCCTTTGGCTGAGGTCTCTGGATTAAGAAACTATGAAATAGCTTCAGTATCGTTGATAGATAAGACGTCACCCACATAAGAAGAACAACTATAACATACATTTTCAAGAACTGAGATGTCCATTATGATCTTGACCTTTTCCAGTGTCTTTTAAAAACCATTAGCATCAGTCAATTGACCCAAATCTGCTGCCTCCTGCTGAAAAAATTAAATTTTGTCCTTGCAAACTTTCGTTCCATCATCTCTTCAGATTCTATAACGTTGCTGTGACAGATCCAGGTGAGGCTTTACTCAGTGAATGAATGGACAGGGGACTTAAGCATCTCTGTTGCACTGACCAGCGCATTGTGCACAGCATGCTCCCAGTCCCATGATGCTTGATTTTGTGCATGGCTGCAGGATGCCCCTTTGCAAAAGGCGTATGTCCACTGATACACACTGAACACCTTTTGATATGCTCATTATATGGATGGGAGGCCACTGGAACAAAGAACTATTGATGCAAGTTTAAAAGATGAAGACTAGTATCACTGTACCCGCTTTGGCAGCCCGTGAGATTTCTCCTTTGAAAGTAAAGCCAAAAACCTTTAGGCCAGTTCAGCTAGACAGATCAAAGATCTTCAGTGTGAACAAGCTGAGATAGTTTGGCATATAACGTTAGTCTTTATACTTACTCTGATATTTCCAGAGATTCTGACTAGCAGCGTCTTTTTTAATGCAATGATATGTTGTTGTAAATGTAGATGGCACCTAGGAAATCAGTCTGAATTGGGTCTCATTCTGCTGGATGAGATCCACAACAAAAAGATGATTTCCCTTGCAAGAGATCCAAAGGTTCATCTGAACTAGCTAACACATTAAATACTCTGGTGTGCATGCTGTGTTTTCAAAGCATGTTACTTAAACAGTGTTATTTTGTTTCTAATAGTGAAGAGATCTGACAATGTCACTCGGCTCTGTCACTCTCACAAGCCATGGAAGATGCAGAGATTATGTTTAGCCAGCTTTCTGCACTGTCTAATTTTGTGCTGGCAGGCTGAATTCCTGAGGTATGTTAGATGAGTCTCAGAGCTGCCTTAATTTATGCTGGCCAAGCCATTTCCTTCTGCAGCATTTCACAGGTGCGGGATCAGCAGAGCAATTCGTGTTCCACTCTCCCCCGCCCCTGCTCAGTGTCTACCACAGTTTATCTCTGAATTCCCAGCAAGGGGACAAATGCTGCCACGAAGCTTAAAAAAGCTTTATTGATCTGAGAGTGCTCAGAGAGACTCGGCAACAATACAAACTGCAACTACATCCCTCCACCACACGTGAATTTGGAGAACTAAAATTTTCACTAGCCCTCCCAGGTTTTTTGCTAGTATTTTAATTGCATCAGGCCACATAGTAGGATGGAAGGTTGCATCTAGTTCCTTCCCAGAGATCCAATCTCTTTTGATTTTGTGTTTGGCAAAGCAGATAATTTTTATTTATCAAGCTCTTCTGGAATGGAAATTTTGGCTCAAACTCTTCAGCTGAAAGAAACCATCCTATCTCCCTGTAGGTTTTTCCTGGTGTAAAGGTACAATCTAGCTGCCACATCATTGTTGAGTCTGGAGTTTAAATGGACACTCAAATAAATAAAAGCCACACCTGCCACAGGCCATCTCTATTTGATTATGATGTTTTCTTACAGAAGATTTTTGATGGCTGTAGCTAATCTAGAATCTTAAAGGCGATAATTGGACAAATCAGTTTAGTTGGGCAGCCGATTCTGTGCAAACCTAAACAGAATAGTAATGTGTGACTGATACACAACAGCACTCCGCGTAAGATAAAGATGCCTGTGTAACATATGCAACACAAACCCAAGACACTGTGGGAAGAAAAGGCAAAGGTATTTATCAGTATATCCATGTTACTCCTCCACTCCAAAGTGCACCCTTTTCTGCAGAACACAGTGCTGTAGGGACAGTGAAGCATGAGCTTCACTCTCTGCCATCAGGTACCCTGAGATCCCATTGTTCTCTCTTAAACGTTTTCCAGTCTGGAAACAAGTGAGAAACTTCTCACCCGTGATCCAGCTTAACTAACTCATAGAGCATCTGCCTGCTGGTAAGCCAAGAGGCTTGTTTTTGAGGAAAATCTGGGATGCTGTAAATCTTGTTCTCTGTCAGGTAACAATAGTTGCTGGTCCTGCCAAAAAACTCCACTCTTTTTGTGCAAATACAAAATGGGTGTTCCTAGCTCCCTGGTCTTAATTCTCAGCCTGCACATGGTAGAATTTACATTGTATGCCTCTTAAGCTGAAAAAAAAAGACTCAAAAAAGGATTTCTTGGGGCTGAGGGGGAGAGCAAGGCATAGATACTTTAAACTGGCATAGCCACTGGATGGTGAACACTTGGTCAACAGACTTGGAACCACTGAAGAACATCCTAGAAGATGACCTGTTTTAAACATCAGTCCCCTCCAGAAATGATGAGTTAACTACACTCAGGTCCGTGGATCATGTGCAGTAACTTCAGTGGATCCAAGAGGTACTAGAACTGTCCTGCAGCAGTGACACCGCTCCAGGGTGTTGGCAAACATGGGCCAACCAGAGATGTCAGAGTTGCCACATGGGTAGGAACCAATTGTCAGGTATCTCCAGTGCCTCAGCCACCGAGCCAGTGAGTCTAGCACAAAGTGTACCACACGTACTGCCCACCAACCCACCAGCCTCTGGAGCAGGATGGTGGAGGAATGTCTTACAACAGTTAAAATGATGCTCCTGCTGGTAGTACTTTTCAGGAAAGAAGCAACAAAGCCATTTTCAGAAATGGAGCTGAAAGCAGGCTCCGGGCACAGCCAGTGGGCCCTTGCGCTGCGGGAGCTGGCCTGGTGCCTCGGGGCCAGCACCGGCACTGCCCTTGCTGCTGCCGCAGGAGTGACGCCGGGCACCAGCTGAGCCCTGCACCACAGGAGTGTCCTTCCCTTGCACGGGAGTGGTGTGTTAGTGTAGGTCTTTCTTAGGAGTAAGTGAGCTGGGATTGTAAAATGGTGGGCATGGACTGCTCGCTCCCTACCTCCTCGAGCCTTAGTGCTTAGGAGTAAGATCTTGCAGGTTTGGTGTACGTTTCTATGAAAACATATGTCAGTGCTTAGGAACAGTCAAGAAAAGGTAATTACATTTTAAGAATGATTAGGAAAGGAACAGAAAACAGGAAACCCCACAGTGTTATGCCCCTGCATGTGCAAACTACCCAACATCTCAAATGCTCTCTGCTGTTCTGATTCTTCATCTCAAACCCTCACATATTCTGTCTGTGAAGGAGACACCAACTGCAATCACAAGTAAATTCTAGAAGAGTCGCAGACATCAGAAGGCACAGACCTGCTGGGGTAATGAGTTAAAGCCTAGCAGTCAGTCGTGTATTGAGGATGACTACTGAGCAGTCATACCAACGCCATCCTGTCAACAGTCATCTTGACCTCTGATGAGGCACTGGAGCCACCTAAACTCTAATTCAATGATTTTTTTTCCAGGTGGTTGTTCTCCTGGGAAAAACACAGAGACTTACCAGATGGTAACCAGCTACTTCTTTCCCTTTCCACTGAAGGCTGGTCTTCCCAGAGGGGCCAACATTTCCCAGTTCTCCAAGTTTCTTGGTGGTATAGTCTAAAATGGCAGTTGCACGTGGCGAAATATACTTCCTGTGGCTCTACTCATCTGTATATTTTTACATTTTATAAATTCCATTTATGTATAAATATTAATATATACAAGGCTTTCATTCCTTCTTAAGAGTTACTGAAATCTTTGTCTTTTTTTAAAATATTGGTTTTAAAACAGCAGTTTAATATCTGAGCCATTTAAAATCTGTTATGGTTTCCACCCTTCTAGCATATTTTTTCCCATGGAGATATTTAATAAAATTCTTGTTACCCATAACTTTTTGAGCAACACGAGCTGTAGTTTCTTATGAATTTAATTCTTCTCCTCTTGCAAAGGTCCCTGTGTCACAACCACTAAGTCTGGTAGGGGTTGTCTGCAGGGCACTTCCTTCAGTCTTTCTTTGTCCATCTGCTTTCCCTCAAAAGGGGATAATAAAAGTAATGAGTTCTCTTGGTTTCCCCATTCTCACTTTTTGTCTCTGTCTCTGCAAATAAGTTCAGCATCATCAGCATGCAGAGTGAGACAGATTTGGTCTCCAAAGGACCAATCTCTTCTGCCCTTAACCAAAAAGACCAGACTGTATAGGGACCTGCTGTGTAGTGGAACACCAACTTTATTTCTACATTCAGTAACTTAGACTATTAGAGCTCCCTAGTGTTGGGCCTCCCCAAGCCCAGGGCCACTCTGAGCTTTCTTCCAGTATTTCTCCTACAGTCTTTCACTGTCTGACCTGCCTCCTTGCTTCATTTTTATGGCTCTTCCTCCTCAATTTCACCTTCCACAGGCTTCTGTGCCAGCTTCTGCTCTTTTAAGTGACTGATTGAAAAGAAAGCGGTGAACCAGTATTAATTTCGTAAAGTGAACCTTCGCTGTCAGGTATCTTAAAGCTGCTGAGAGGACCTTGAGGAAACAGTCTGAGGTGGGAACAGTAAGAGTGAGGACAGGAAAGGTCACAATGCTTCTGACTGTTGTCTACAAGGTGAATGTTACCACTACTACACATGCTACAGTGCTAAAATACATTAAGCAGCTAGATAAAGAGTAGATATTAGTATTTATTTTTCCCCACATATCAACTCAGCATCATTAATGGCACCAAATGAAGTCTTTGCTGACCATTGGGTTTTAATCGTTCCTGATTTGCTTACTACTTAACCACAGTTCTTTGATTTTTACCTTGGGAACCCCATATAACCTCTGATTCAAGATTAACCAGGCTAAGGCCTGTCTAGTGTCTGAGCATGGGTGCTTTTAGTACAGGACCAATGTATGCGAAGGAATAAAGACCAGATCTAACAAAGTAATTTGCTTCTCTTTGAAAACATTAAGAAGCTAAGAGGTGAAGAGATTTGCAAAATTGACCCATTGCTTCTAGCCTTAAAACTAGACTACAGCATATATTTAAACCCATCAATATGTGCTGAGGGATGGGAATATTTGGGCATGATTAATAGGGCTTTCAGCTGATGAGTCACATGTCAGAACTGATGGGAAATCTAGGGGGAATTTTGGGTCCAATGACAAGTGGTTTAGCCTGCAGCGACTGACAGACTCCAAGGAGTTTGCTGCTGACTGCTGAGGCTCTCAGAACTTGGACATGATTGCTACAGGCACTAAGGAAGAGGCACTTATAAGAGAATGAAAAGTTCTGTAGTTTGAAGGTGGGTTTCCAGGGAAAACTAGGTCTCTTATGAAGAAGGATCAGAGAGAAGGAAAAAAACGAGAGTCCCTGAGGGTGGAGGAAAAGGTCTGAAGGCACAGATACGCTGTCTTTGCAAATCTTACCCTGGCTTTAGGGGGAGGACAGTGTTGAGCTGATGCTTCTCACACAGGCTTACAAGCATGAATGAAAATGCCATTCAGCTCTGAGATCCCTGCACTCTCACAGCAAGTTTATCAAACAAAAATAAGACTGACTTCTAGTTTGACTCAACAGGGCTTCTAAGCATGCAGGGTGTTATTTCGTCTATCATCTTTTACTTATGTAAGTAATGGACTAGCCAAAAACATATGTCCCTTCACCTTCTAAAGTGAATAAGGATATGTTCATTTGGTGTTGAGCCAAATTAAAAAAAGAAAGACAAGCCAGGGCGGTAAGTGGAGTCACTCACTCACCTATAGTCCACGACCCCTGTCCGATTCCGGTCTAACTTGCGCACTAGTTCCCCAATTTGGACTCGATCCAGTTGGATGCTTGATTGCTAAGAGGATAAGATAAATGTTAGCAAACCTGGACATTTTCAAGCAGAAAAATCCTCCATATCATACTGAGACCCATCATCTTTTAATAGGTGAGCAGATGGCCTGGTGCATGGAAGAAGGGATGGAAAAAATCCACAGGGTGGTGCTGGGGAGGCAGTTTCACTCTTTTAGGATTAAAATAACAATTTTTTGCATTTTTTTGAAAATAGCATCATGGCTGGCTGACCATTGCTACTGATCCCAAGCACCATGGTGGTTTTGGCAGGAAGAGAACTGTCTACTCAGTGCGTAGAGGCAAGGGTTTAAACCCCTCTTTTTCACTTTCCCATAGCAGTAACACATAATTATCTCTCAGGATCCTGTATATCCTATGCAAACAGCTGACCTCTGTGATTTTACAAGACTCCCGTGATACTCTAAAGTTGATCACTGATGCCATCTGCAGTATTTATTGCATGTCCTAGCATTTCTGTTGGGTCTCAACTTTTGTTCAGGGCTCAACTTTTGCAATGGGTGAATTTAGCCTTTTAGTCTGATGAACGTCACCAGCAAGGCTGGCTGGTGGCTGTGCTGCAGCAGAGGGGTTTCCCCAGAGCAGTACCCTGCCAGAAGAGCATCCTGGCTGTGCTTTCAGAGGCACACCTGCATCATGGCTCTCCGGAAGGCTGCCACAGGGATCTTCATATTTCCATCCTTGTCAATATTCCTAAAAAAGTCCCAGAGTCGTAGGTTGTGCTCTTTCAAGTAGTTCTAAGAGAAGCAGAGATAAAACATGGGCATAAACGTGAAACAGCCACTGATACCTGCCTCCAGCTCTCCCCTTATTCTTCCATCTGTCACCGTGCCTTTACTTAGCCTATCACTGAGATATGTGAGTCCACAACTCCTTGTGCAGCCACCCTATTGTCAGAACAAAATCCTTTTGTTCAGGTTAATCCCATTCTTCTCAGTTATACCTCTTTCTCTCCCTACCTTGAAACTAGACTCAATAGTAAACCTGTTTCTTCTGATAATTGCATATGGTTATTTGGTCCTCATCCCAGCAGCTACTGCTTGGCTACTGGTTGGCTAGGCTGTCTAATCCAGAGGCAGTACTCTCCCCCAGACCTCTGATCACTTTAGTTGCTTTTCTCTGAATTCCCGTCTGTTTGAATGAGGACACATCTGAGTACCATAACTGCTGTTAAAAACTGCAAAGCATGCTAGTGTGAGCGTCACTAGCTCTGAAGCACAGCAGCCCTGTTTAATGGGAGCTAACAGCACAAGCTTTTGCTCAAGTTCATCTGAATCCATATCTACAGCAAAGTCTCACCCAATTAGCTAAAAATCTGCACAACAGCTAAGAAACACAGTTGGTAGTGCAAGTGTTAGTTAACTCAGCAATGCTCAAGTGCTTGGATTGCCTTCCAACAAGGAGGACAGCACCATCTGCTGCTCTCCGTAGAAATTACAGACCTTCCAAAGCTAAGTCATTCCTATTTAGGACAGTATTTGCTTGTAATACCATATCCTACTTTTATGAAGCACATTAATTTTGATGCTAAAGCACAACTGTCAGTGAAGGATTCTATGAAAGGCAGCTGTTGTGGTGGGCTTGTGATGAGGATGGACACTCATTTGGATCTGACCTGTAATCAGTTTGTTTTACACAGCAAGCAAATATCTATTCAGATTCTTTTTTTCCCCAGTGAGCTCAGATCACAAGGCATTAGCTTCTCCTGAAGATCAAAGGATTTGCTTAGTCAGTCTGCGTGGACTGAGATATGTGAACATTGTGACAGTCTTTGTGAATATACTATTCTGAAGGAACTTGGCTGAATTTCCCACTTGGAAATCCAACCTCCATCCCTCGAAGTGCTTGGAGCATGTGTACTGTGTACAGGGGAGCTACAGACCCAAATTCAGTAGCTCACCTGGATCACTTTCATGGGATTTGGATGCTGCTTGGGGATCTTGGTGATGCAGCCTTCGACCTCACCATAGATGACATCTAGTTCAGGACGCGTTTGACACACCAAATCCAGCAACTTGATGAAAGTTTCATTCACCAACACATTCTGGTACATACATAGGAGGAAGGAGAGTGCAGTCAGCATGGACACCCAAAGAACAACAAAGACTGGTTTGTTATCAAATCCATCTCAAGTCAACATTAACCATTCTCTCCTAAGGGTTGTGCCTTCTCCCATCTCTACTCTTTACTTTCAGGAATCTCATGGAGGCCTGGCACTAAACAAGTGTTCTTCTTCTTTCTCTTTTCCTATGCCTGACCCAGAAAAGGATCTACTAATTTATGTAGAAATTAACTTAATGCAAGCTAGATGTTCATCAGGTAAATGTCTACACTGAAGACCTCATATGTTAAGTTATTCAAGTGATCTGTGTTCATCCCTGAGATAGGTCTACATGGGTCTCCTCTCCATTCTGTTAAGATGCAGACTGCAAGTTGAACAGTTAATGGCCAAAATGTGCCATAGAGTTCTGCAAAAAATAAAAAAAAACTCATCCAAGGCCTAAAAGGATTAGTATCTCCAACAATGTAGCTCTATGGCCCAGACAAGAAAGATGCATCTATCTGTCCAGCTGTCTCCAGATGAAAAGAACTTTTGGTAAAGCTCTATTTCATAGTGTAACCCTAATAGGAAGCTCCAGTCAGCAGTACAAGACCTGATGTTTGTTTTTCCTAAGGATTTCAAACAGGGTAGTGACAGCTCAGCGTTTCAGAGCTCACACTGTGAGTTTTCTGGTTTAGTACTTATAGAATGGGCCACAGCACAGTGTCCTGATTTAGGGTTTTGTGATATACTAGAAAGTAAACCATCAATGCAAATATTGATGTCACTGCAATTTATTCTTCTAAATTTAAATTATGACAAATTTGGCTTTGCTTTGATGGATCTTTTGAAACCATGATTATGATTTTGTTCGTACCCATGATGGCAGAGGAATTGTTCATGTATTATGTTAGCTATATATTTAATTGTTGGAAATTTCAAGGCAGTTCAGGAAATTAATGAAAGCTTCTGTTTTCTGTCATTGCAAGAGGCTTCCAAGGCATCAAGCACCATTTTTTTTTTTTGCAAAGTATATTTACAAGGTCTCCCAATGCATTGTTAGAGCTTCATTTTTGGAAGCTTATGATCTACCATTCTTAAGATCCATGTAGAAGCCTATGATCTACCATTCAGTGAGCTCTTGACTGTTACTACTCGGAGACAATCTTGAACGAGTCTGGGTCTGGCAGGGTTTACTAGCTTTCATTCAGCACCAATGATTTTATGGATGCAGAGTGACTCTCTGAAGAAGCCATTCAGACATCCCTGCACTATGCACACTAGCAGAGTGTCCTAGTCCTGGGAACACAGCACAGGAGAGCTCAAGCTGGCTCTGCTGGCTGCCAGCTCTCTCCAGGGCTTGCCAGCCTGGGCTTGACCCATGAGAAAGCCAGTGAATGACCAGTGCGGCCTCAGAAGCAGCATAGCCAAAGCACCGTGTCTGGCCTAACAAACCGTGCTGGGGTCAGGTGGCACCTGGAGGGAGCCAGCTTGTGCATCTCTGCATCTGTGTGACACAGTCAGTTCACAGTCCAGAAAAACAACACACGGACAGCTGACAAGTGATGGTATTTTCTTTTGTGCTGTGATGGTGAAGATGGGTATGTGCTGGCTATTTTGATTCATGACTTCTATTAAATGTTTGATAGTATCTGCAAGTTGAAACCCTATAAAGAGTAGATTATGAAAAGAATGCGGGGAACAGTCATGCTTAGAAATGTTGTCAGAAGCAATAAACTGTTGTTAAAAATGTGTCTTTCTATTATTTCACCTTTGCTGGTGCTGTCAAACCCATGGAAAGGTTTCTAGATATGATCCTTATTAAAAATTCCTCTTACAGAGACACTAATTATTCATTCTTTAAAAGTCAAGATAAACATTTGTCACTGGGAAAAGAGGCAGAAGAAGCTTTTGTTTATGTCTTCCCTTAAGTTTCCTGTAAAAGATTAAAACCTTTACTAATTTCTTAAAGGTTTAAGACAGCATAAGATCTTTGGAGCTGTATATTTGGAATTACTCTGAATTGAAATGCAAGACTCCCTACATCACAGGTGGAATGAAGTGTGTCAGACAGATTAGAAATTTGCCTACAAGCATTTGATTGGGATACTGAAATGTCATTGTAAATTTATGCCATTCACCGTTTATCTTGTGAAATGCCAGGTAATTTAGAGCTTTTGAAGGGTGAGGTGAAGAGAGCATTTGTTAACCCTAAAAAGCAGAAATGCATAGTGAGATTTAGGCTGGATTGAAGATTCTTAATTAAATTCTTGCCTCAAAATTTCTCGAGTGCCTTCTTTTAAGTAAATACATTTCAATAATTTCTTTAATTTCTCAGAATTAGCTAAAATACATTACTCTTTCCAAGTGTATGAATTGTTTAGATTATTAGTAATAAAACTAGCAGAACTACATATAGTGTAATGAAGTCCTTTATCCCTACACAGCCCATTTTAGTTTTCCTTTGCAGAATGAGGCCTGACTCCTTGCAGACTTGGCAAATAATTCTCTTTGATCTTAATTTATGCAGGAAAAATTGTCTGCCCTAGAGGAATGCCTGTTCTTCAGATGATCTCTGTTGAAAGCCCTCAATACTCTCAGGAAAGGCCGTAGATGAATATTATTTATTCTGCTTTGGTTTAGTTTCTTTAATAGAGTAACCACAGGACAAAGAAACGTATGCAGAGGTAACTTAAATACAACCCATTACGTGAGTCTCCAAAACTGCCCATGAACATTTTTTTAGCTCATTTCAAGTGTGAACATATTATTTATGTTCCAAGTCCCAAACCTAATCTTTGTGAAAATGCTCTCTCCTTTAATCACGGTGCTCCCAAAGGTGGATGGAGGACCCTGAGGCCCCTGACACCTTCTGTAACTGCTCCCATGAAGCAATAATGCATGGATGGAAGGGCCAGGAGCGGACTGATGCGTGCCCTGGTCTCTCCCCAGCATTGGTCTGCAATGCAACCCCTGCCCCAACCCATTTTAGAAGCAGCACATGAGGTTACAACAATATGTCTCTTGCTCCTGACTTGCTACAGAGTAGCATACTAAGATTTGGCTGCTTTGATTTTTTTTTCCTTCCACACCAGCCTTTTAATGGGGTTTGGTTTGTTTGGGTTTTTTTTAATAAAATTGCTTTGCTTTCAATGCCTTGAAGCATCCATCTTCTACTCATACATACTGACAGGGTATCAAAGCACTTCACAGTATCTAGCATCTTAGGCTACCCTGGAGGGAGACAGCTCAGGGGATGAAGAGAATTCATCCTCCAGTAGGAATTCACTCCTTGTTCTTGTTCTGCTATTGCAAAATGGAAGGGAGTGATATGTGGTGATACTACAGGCACCTCTCTCCAGAGCTAGACCAAGGCCCTCTAATTTGCACATGGCTCCTAGAAGGGCTGTCACAGAGTAGCCTCTTTTTATTAATGGCTGTGCATAAATGAAACAAACAGCAAGTCTCAAAACAGTTTTGGAAGGGGGCAGCTCTGCGATCCACCCAGTTCCTAAAATTGTATAGTGTATGGTCCTGGAGGCTTTCCAGCACATAAGCTCTTACTGAGATGTTGATCTCCTCCATCATGGATTTGGGGTTCTTTCTGACAGATGCGACTAGCGCAGTGGCACCTTCTGTGGTCAGGGGATTATTGGCCATCTGTGGAAGAAGAAACATAGATCCAAACATGGTGAGAATGAGGATTTAATGCCTGGCAGAAGGCATGCTGTAACCTCAAGGATGACCCTTTCTTCCCATTCTTCAGCAGAGCTGTAGAATAACTGTGGTCCCTTTCGATGGGTTTGTCTGTTATCTTACCATCTCTTGTCTCTGTCCCACAAAACTCCGCAATGCAACTTCCCAGTGGAGTTGCCTTCTCAGCTTCTCTCTGTCTCCGTGTGTGAAATTCCACGTATCAGGTCCCTTACATCTGTCATGCAGGAGTATGTGATGTGGATCATGTTCAGTCATGTGATGGGGAAAGGCTGAGGCAATGGGCTGCATTTGAATGTGTGCTTGCTAGTAGGGTCCCTCTGGAGAGCGGTATGCCCCTCGGGGCATTTCCCATACTCTTGGCTCCTCCTGGCAGCACAGCAGATCAGAGCTCAAGCTGATCGGCTGCCTCTAGCCTACAAGGTCTAGCCATCTGCTGTTATGGGGTTAGCATTGCCATGTGCATTTCTTAGTGTGTGAACACCACCTCTCCCCCACCTTGGACTTCACGTGCAGCCCCCACTCCCGCTATTTGAAAGAAAACTTTTTTGGTTAACATTGGCCAGCAGAAGACATGCCCTCCTTTGAGTCCTTTGTGTTATCAGCTCCTAACGCAAACTGTGCAGCCACATACCAATGCCTTGGTGTGAGTTAGTGACCTCACCTCAAGCCAGGTTAAGAGCAAGGCAGACACATTTATTTACATAATCTAAAACAGCAGTCCTAAGGACTGGTGTGGTTGCAGTGATTTACAAGGATAGGCATGTCCAAAGACAGGCCTACATGAACAGCTTTAAAGATGCCCCGCAACCACCATACTGCCATTTGCAGGCTCTCAGGATGGTTATGTTATATCTAGCTGAGAATGCAGCTTGTAAGCAAGATGACTTTTCTGAGCTGAATTCCTAGAGAATGATCTTGGATTGAGAAGACATGTTAGCTCTCAACCCTAACCTCTGAAGCCAGCTTGGCTGGTCATTCAGTTTTGTCCTTTCCAGGATTATTGATCCCTAGCTTACTAGAAGGCAGTTTTGGCTTTCTTTTTCCAGGACTTGGTAATACTCCTCTCCTTTAGGTAGTGCTGTGGCATTGCCCTGATGTGGCAGTAACAGTTTACCCTGTGTTTGAATAAATTTTTAGCAAATCATTAACACACTGAGAAAGGCACACACTTGCCTACCTGCAAACTTCAGTGTGAACCTTTGCCTTAGGTACGTATTACGTATACATATGTACCTTCACAACTACATTTTATGTATACACGTGGACCTGTTGAATGCCTAGGTTCTCACTTGACTGAGACTAGACATGACATCAACCACTTTCGGGTGATAAGGGGTGTGGGGTTATGTCAAGCCAATCCTTGGGGGATTTTTTGAGGGAACAGTGCAATTTAGTTGCCCTGGAAGAAATTCACGTGATAGAATTTCCTTCTGCTCTGCTCGCCTTCAACCCAGAGCAATACTCATTTCCTCCAGTTCTAGCTCAGGCAGCTCACCTCTGTCTTCTGTCCCTCCTGACTCAGATCTTTCTATTCCCTCTGTTTATTTCTCCAGCCATGCCTGGGCTTTATTTTACCTTCAGGATTTTGAGTTTTCCATTGACTTCAAGGCCCCTGCAGAGCTTCTTGGCTCCCTCGTTGTTGATCTGGTTGTTGCTGATGTCCAGGTGAACCAGTACATTATTGACTTTGAGAGCTTCTCCTAGGGCCAGTGCTCCCTCATTGCCAATGCCATTCCAAGAAAGGTTGAGTACTTTCAGCGCACCATTGCCCTCCAGGGAGAGAAGAGGGATCTTAGCTACTGCATGCCCATCTTCTGTACTACTCTACCCCTTCTTGCCTGGCTGAGACAGGAGCATCCCTCAAGTCACACCCAGGCAGCCCCAATGAATCCAACATCTCTGCAATGGCACCAGGGTCTCTCCGTCCACGTAAGTCACCGGACCTACTCACTGCTTTAGTCTTTCTTCTGGCGCTGACTGCCACTGTCAGTAGGATGAGCCTTGCTAGAGCTACTGAATCCTGCTCAGACCTCAGGGATTTGAGTTCCCAACCAGTGTTTCAGACAGCTCCTGGTAATAATCACTGTGAAGGGTATCACAAAACAGGGGCATTCCTACCCTGAGACCTGTGCCCAGTGCTACTGTCCCCTTCCTCCTCAGGTGGTTCCAGCTCAGGTCCAGAATCTCCAGTGTTGTGTTGCTGGCTAGGAGAGAGAAACTGAGATGTTAGCTCATGAAGAGTGGTCTGGACACAGCTGCTGACCCACACTTAGGGACTAAGAGAAAGTTTGCTGGGGGTTCAGCAACAGCCTTCATTGATTGCAGTAGGAGGAACCTACTGAATACCTACAGAGTCTTTGCTGTCCACAGCACCCAAAGAACAGAGAATGGGCTGTTGATCACAAGCAGAAAGGGAACACAGTTTTTTCCTGGCTTAATCAAAGAGTTGTGAAGGAGGAAGGTAGAGGGAGGGAGGATTTCTTATATTAATAGACACTGTCTGTGTTTCTCACTGTGAAAAATGGCTGGATTCTCCTTGCCACATCTAAAATATCAAGACTCACTCTGCGTATGTTTGATTAGCAGAAGAGAGGAATTCAGCCTCATATGGTAGCTGTGCCCAGCTGCATATGTGCCAGTGCCAATTCACATGCATAGCATACCTCACGGTGTAAGTTCTACTTAGAACAGGGTATGTGTGAATTCATTTGTGTCTACTGCAACACTGGGAGGGGTAGGACTTGCTGCCAACACTTGCTTCTCATTCTCAGAGAGAATTTCTTCTCCAGATTTTCCATGGATGGGAGGTTGGATGGAGGCAGATGGTGAGCTTAGCTGACTTAAAAATATTCCTTTAAGAAACAAAACAGAAAAGTAACAGATTCTCCACTAATCTCTGCTGCTCCTGCCTCAAGTGAGCTGGAAGGAGAGAAGAGCTGTAAGACCTCTAAGTTTGGAGAGGCATTTTTCTTGTCTAGGAAGGTCACAAGTTTTAGTACTGATCTCCACGTTGCTGTGGGCTTGTCCAAGGCAGGGGCACAGTGCCTTGTCCCTCACTGCAGTTTTAATTGATCCATCTTTTAAAGACATGGACTGTAATTAGAAAGAGGTTCATATCAGTGGAAATACTGAACCAGGAGAAGGAAAGCGTTAATTAAACTGAAGGCATTGTGTTACCGAAATGCTCAAGGAACACTGGATGCTCACAGCACAGGCTTGTGGCTCTTACGGTAGCAGCCATGTTGGACATACTGAGGGAAGAAGAGCCGTCAGATATTCATGCAAGTCCTTCCCAGTGCACTAATAGCACCTGAGATTACTGAAGGACTGTAATTGTTTTGTTTGCTTTCCCTCTCCAGGGCTAGTAGCACACTCTGGATCTCACTTTATCTGAACAGATAAATTAGGCAGCTTAATTTTATTTCTTCCTAATCTGTTTCCCTTGCTGCTTGCTGTGCAATGGCTCAAACCATTAGGGTTTGGGCTACTTAAGAAAAATTGAAATCACTCCTGAACTTTGTAATCAAAAGCTTAAAACAAACAACAGTTCTGATCCTATTAGATTTTAGTAAAATGCAATTTTCTGCTTTATACTCCCTGAGGGACTTCTCTTTCAGTTCTCTTCTCTCTGACACAGACTGCTCTGTTACTGTGCTTTCTCATCCTGCATTTGTGTTCTGATACATTAGTCATAGTTGCTACAGTCACCTGTGGTGATGAGGGTGAGCCTGTGGACCGGGCAGGAAGCTCTAGATCTGGGCACCCCATCTTCTGTACTGCCCACCAGCTCATGGGGCATTTTTGTTGCAGAAGGAAATACATGTTCACTGTGCTGATGCCATCAAGTGCCCCAGTGCCTGTACTCCTGGCTTTGCAGGAGTAATAAATTAAGTTACCGAGCATCTGTCCCAGGAGCTGTCCTCCCTTCTCATAGAACTCATTGTGGCTGAGATCCAGATCCTTCACTTGGTAATTGCCCTGTGGAGAGACAAATGTGCAGAGACAATGAGATCTTCCAGCCAGCTGCAACCAGCTGCCGTGCCAAGGCCCCCACATGAGGATGAAACAGATGGATATCAGACACATTGAAATCTTCAGTACGTGGGAGATCATCAGCACAGAGATTGTGGCACTGTGTGCCCCAAAACAAAGCTTTGTCAGGTATATAACATCACAGTGATTATCTTCCCAAAACAGCAAAAGCAATGGGACTTTGTGTTGTGCAAACTTCCCTCACACAGCTCATGTCTGGCCTGCAACACATCCTGCAATTCTGTTCCTGCCCCTGTTTCACTCCCACGATTGCAGCCTGACCAGGAGCACTTTCTGATATCAGGTCAAGGCAGCTTCTGGTGGTGCCAAATGATGCAGAGGCTTTGAGACAGAAACTAACCAGAGAAGTCAAGCATCTTCTTTTTACTGGAGAATTGCAAAATGATATGAAGTTGGGTTACTTATGCTTCCTGAAATTTTTTTGTCACCCAGATGTCGTTCCGTTGTTCTGGTACACGGTCCTGAAGGTTTGTTTCTCAGTCAGACTCACACGGCTGTCCTGAGAAAATGTTAACGCAGTCCATCCTGTTCTGTGTCCTCCCAGACTCTCTCATTTCTGAGGTAAGCAAGAGGCACTTAGCGAAATTTTGCCAGGAAATCATATGGGCATTGCCAAGTGAAATCATGCCAAGTGAGTAGCAGCTTCAAGATGAAGAGAGTCTGTTACACAGCCAGGGCTGTAAATGACCTTGGATTTCATGTAACTCACCATTAATGCCTCAGCAAAGTATGGTGCAGCCTCATCTCCAAAGTTGTTTCCTGGGGAGGAAAAGTATGTTAACAGTGCGCTGATCTCTCCCTTGGTGCTGTGCTGGGGTCTGCAGGAAGCTGTGCTTTTAGGTGGATCCGCCAGTTAATCACGGCCCATATCAGGCTGTAAGAATTTAGTCACTATTCCACTTTGCTCCATAGAGTAGAATTACCCCAAGATGTGGGAGACACTCCAGCAATTATCTAAGTTTCTTGTAAGGGACTGGTTTTCAGAGGTGCTGAAGGTTGAGCAGGCTGAATATTTAATCACATGACTATAAATCTAGGTTTCCACTGTTGGGTGGAACTGCTGGGTTCCCATCAGAGACATAGCTGAGAGATTGATTTTGCCCATAGTCTGACTAATGTTCTCAGGATGAGAGACTGGGATGAAACGCATGTTATTTCACTTCTGCTGCCATCATTGTTCGGGTGCATACAGCCCACCTGAGAGCTGAAGAGCATGGAGGTAGGACATGTTATCCAAAAGCAAACTGGCAATGGCTTCAGCTCCTGCTGTGTCTAGGTGGTTATTGGAGATGTTCTGGAGGGAAAGAAGGGAGGATAAGAAGGATGAGTCCAAAGAATGAATTAGCTTCTTCTTAATGCCCAAGATATCAAGGGAATAATGCAAGACAAGCAAGATGAGAAATGTCAGCCAGACAGTAATTAACAAGTGAGTTATAGGTGTGTTTAACCCTGTATTCTTCCTAGCAGGAATAAAGCCCTACAGCCATCAGTTTCAGTCTTTGTCTTCAGTGAACCAAGAGGCATTTGGCCGAGAATCTTTTCTTCCAGTGTAACACAGATCCCATAGCCTATCAAAATGCATTTTGTATACCCCAGTTTCAGATCGAAGGAACTTTCTTACCAGTTCATATCTGAAAGTTTTGCATTATTCCCTTAATCTATTTAGAAAAGTTTCCCCATGTCATATTGGAGAATGCAAGTTCCTGACCAAAACATTTTTTACGTTGGCTAAGCATGAACTAGAAATACTTAGTTATGGCAATTATTGTCACATCTGCTAATGAAGAGAACAGTTCCAGACTCACCAGACTGCCATCACATGCACACTTCTGCTTTTCAGAAGCTTGTATTTTTTAAAAGTAGAGCACCATAAAATATAATGACTTTCAGAATGTGAATATTTTTGCATGGGAACAATGGTTATTTGGTTAAAATCACAATGGAATGAATTGGGTTTCTTTCAGATGATTGAACTTGGTGAGCAATAATTATGGCTACAAACTACGTCAGATTGGGTACCAGTTCTTGAAGGGAGGAATTCTCTCGTAGCATCTCTACTATGCATATGGCTCCTTCTGCCAGAATGCAGTTGTCTTCCAACTCTAGATGGGTGACAGTTGCGTTGGACTGGGAACACACAAAGGTAAACAAAGACACAGAAAAAACTGCTGAAAAGTTCATGAAGGGGATAATTTCCTCAGTTCAACAGACACTGGACATTTCATCCAAACCTCAGAAAGCATTGCAGGTCCTGAGCAGGACAGTGATCAGAGGACGTGGCAGAACCTTGGCAGACCCATGGCAGTGGGAGCTGGCATACAAAAGAGATGCTTTTCTGGAGAGGTTTTGAGTGGGTAGGACTTCCCATTGCTTTCTGCCAGCCTGGAGACCCAGGTTCAGATTCAAGCTCCAATTCAGGCATCCTGGGCCTGTCCATTGGTGAGTGCAGGCACATCCCTATGCAGGACCCAGACTGGGGAACACCAATCCCTCCAGCCCTACCTCTGACCCTGTAGGGGTTAGGAGCACTGGGGACTTGTGTCCCATGGAAGAGCATCAGTTTGCTTTTGGGGGTAACTCTAGCAAAGGCCAGCAGTTGCCACACAAAACTTTCCCGTGCAGGGGATTAGAAACATTAGGGATGCTCAGAGCTCCTATGGGGAAGATATATGGCTTTTTCTCCCACACTGTGTACTCAGTGATGGCTTCCAGGCCTGAGAGAAGCCTAAAATGCCTATTGTTCTTGAGAACAGTGGTCCCACTCTTACTGGCTACTCACCACCAGAGCAACAGCAATGGCTTTGACACCTTTGGGTCCTAGACCATGGTGGTTCAGGTTTATATAAGGCTTGGCCAAGTTCTGAATAAAGTGTGAGACAGGCACCACCTCCATCATCCTGCATGCTTCCAAGTACAGCTCTGTGCCCGTAATGCCCACAAAGGCCTTCTCAGGATCTACAGAGAAAAAGTATATTGATGAGTGGTGCATTCAGTGTCCTCCCTCCTCTTTTAAATAAGTTAAGTAACTTAATAAAATTAAGTAACACTATGTAACAACACTAGGATTTTACTTTTAAAGCGTTATTGTTCCCTGATTCTCCCCATTCCTTTATCCCAGACCTCCAAGAGTTAATGTATCCTCCTTGCTTCTCCATTTGGCGTCCAGTGACTTGCTGTAGCTTCTCACCAGTTTGCAATGTGACTAAACCTTTCTTGGTGTAATTGAGAATTCTTGACATCAGGCAAAAACATTTTCATCTTTTTTTTTTTCCTTTAAAATCTTAATTGAAGCACGCAGCTGATACTGCCAGCAGACCTAGGGCAGCTCAGAACATTTTGGCTTACAACCAGGAGAAAGAATCCCAGCATTCTCATCTTGGCCATTGGGTGTTGTTGACACAGCTGCAGTGAGACGTATCTGTGCAGCTGGCGGCTGTATTTCCACAAAAACCTGTCATTTGGAATTCCTTCATCAAAACCCATACTTAGAGCTCATATTTCTCCATGTTGTTATATGCATTCAATGGTCTACCTCAAGACAAATTCCCCTCTTGCCAAAGCCATTTTCCAGTTCAATCTGAGGCCTCTAACGAAAAAGTCTTTTTTTCTTGCATTCTTATGGTTTTTTATTTTCCTTCCATTTATAACAAGTTAAAAAGTTCTCATCCTAAATTATGGACAAATCCTACTGTTACAATAATGAGTGCAAGACTTGTTTAGCTAGAGGACTGCCTTCACTAGGCAAAGTCTAGGACAGTTGTGGCAAACCTATGGGATGCAGACTGCAATTGCTATGCTGGGTTTCATCAGGAGCACGCAAGCAGAGCCTCAGTTCCATCCCTGGCTTCAGCTAGCTGCTCCTGCTGCCCAGGCAGCGGGCTGGTCTGCTAATGTTGGTTATTAAGGACTAGAGGAGAGAAGAAGGAACAAAGGAATAGTCATGGTGTATAGAGAACAGTTGAAGGAAGATGCGTGACATCAAAGGGGGAGCTCTTAGAGGGAATTTCATCGCCCCTGCCTTTATCAACTGCCAGATTAGGTGTGGTTGTCAGGACCCTGGCAGGGTTGTGTACTTGGTCTCCCTTTCGGATACATACCGGTTGGTAGGTACAGATCTGTAAGGGGAAAGGCTAGTGAGGGCAGATGGTCAGAAAACATTCACCTTCAATCTCTAGGTCAGTGTCAGAGCCTTGTGTGGCCTTCTCTGCTGAGGCATCAGCCACTGACACAGACTCCGGAGACTCACAGGTATTGGACATCTCTTCGTTCTGGTCTGCTGTAAAACCAAACAGATTCATTTTGTCAATGCAAGCGAAGCACAGATGTGACTCCCTGGATGTGACAGACCTCCCGTCACTCTCACTGAAGCCTGCGCCCCTCTTCAACATGCTGTGGATGCACTCCTTCCCCAGCCCCGCTTTGTGCCCACTGCTCCCCATGCATTGTACCCATGCGGTGCTGGCCCTGGTGTGGGGATGGGCTCACTCTGGGGCTGCAGATCTGCAGACTGGCCATGGCTTAGCAGCTTTTGGAAAGAGCCCTCCCCAAATTCAGCATGCAGCCCATGTGCGGGGACTCACAGTTCTCCTGCATTAGGTCTTCGTTCCTCATGAGGTGCCTCTGTCCCCTTCCTCGATTTCTGAGCCCACCAGGCAACAGCAAATTTCCCCTCTCCATCCCAGTTTCCCACAAACCTACAAGCCAACCCATGCCAGTTCCTCCTAGCTGTCCTGAACTGACTCGCACTTCCCCAGGCATGGGCAGGACACAGCTGGCTGACTCTGATATCAGCTTGGGAATGCTTTGTAGTACTCTTCAAGCATGGCAGAAGAGAAAGTGTTTGCATGCTATTGTACATTGGGACTGAGTGTAGCTAGAGCCACTGGAAGTGATACAGCTTCTCTTGCCTACAATTCAGAATTTATTTTATAGTTAGAGAGAAGGAGAATTTGGAAAATTCTTTTTTAATAGGAATAAATGCATACAAAATAATGAAGAATAATTTTGCCAAAATAATTTCTGGCTAATAACAAAATACATACTTTTTTCCAACTCTTAATCTTTCTTTTCATTCCCTGTCACTGCTTTTACTACCTTCTTTTACTCCTTATTTCCCTTTAGACTTCCAGGCTATTGACCTGTAATTTTGTACCCTTCTTGAATGTCACTTAGCATTGATGTGTGAGGTGGAGCTTGTGGTTTGGCTGTTCATGCAGACTTGTGCGAGGGAAAGACTGGCCAGCTGGCACCCACATCACCACATTTCAACCAGCCCTGCAGCTGCAGCTCCTTCATTAAGACCACTTCCTTTTGCCAGACTTTATTTGTTCAAATGAGGGGTTTACTTGCATTACTTTAGCATGAGAGAGACAAAAGGGTAAAAATAGGTTTAAATCCCATGTAAAGAGCTCATGAGACAAATAGAACCAAAGATTTGGGACATTATGATTGTACCCACTGATCCTCTTTGCTTAATGGCCCTACAATGCTGGACATCCTGATAAAAATAAACTTCCCACTCTGGGGAACAGACTGTTTATGCTAAACAAAACCCATCCAGACTGCATTATCTCCTGATAACATGTCTGTCATGTGCCTGGTACATCAGCTATCCTGCAATGTGTGGACTGAGCCTTCTGAGGTAGATCCAGAAGTGTTCCCTGCACCCCTGTGGAGCTGTAGAAGTTGGTACCGGTACAGAAAATAATACTGTTACACAAGCAGAAATGTGAAAAGCACTGAATCATGTTCGTTGGTGTTAAAACCAATGAAGTGGAAAGTGGTGGGTCTGGAGACTCCTTTATCACCCTCTCCTTTCCCCAGGTGTCGGGGCTGCAGACACAGCTTTCTGGTCAGCCTGCCTCATGCACGGCTTGTACCAGTCGTGAACCACTCCGTGGTTTGATGTGTGACTTAGGAGGGATGCATCCAGATAACTGAAAATCCCTTCTCTCGTGCTATATTATGCCTGTTCTCTGGGTACATTGCTTCACGCTGTCCCCTCATTTGTGTTGTACAACTATTTGATAAATCACACTATCAATTTATACTTCAGTAGCTCTGTGGAGTAGTGAAAAAGTTTATCATCTTTTGCCTCACAATGCAACAAGGTCCTAGTTCATGCTGCTAAACTAATGAAGTGTTCTTTCTTAGAATCACTAATAATAGTGATGGACATAAAGGTCAGATGAAGATTTTAATACATTGTTCTCCTTCTCTGCCAGGATAAAATTTGATTGATATATACTAAGGAATTTGAGCTGTGAAAGAAAGCTACCAAGGTTGTCTTCACTTCTTTCATTCTCAATGTCTGGCATAAGAAATACATCAGAGTAACAGCTCAACTGGGCAACTCATGAAATGAAACATAGCATTTTGCAGTATGCAGACAAAATGATACTAATGCAAATGCTCAAATATAAGCACTTTTTTGCAGTCTGTAAGGAATCAGTTATTTCAGTGATATGTCAAACTATATGATTGTACTAACTTGGGAGTGTTAAGTGATGAAGGAACCTATAGAGGAAACAGCTACGAGACACGTGAGTTTGTATGTAAGCAAAGTCTAAGCAAAATATTTAGGAATTAATATCCTAAATGCTGTCATTTATTGAAAAATTGAGAAATTAATTAGATTTATTGTGGTTTGGAAAAAAATGTGTGTGCTTTGGCTTGGTCAAGGGTATCGAATCTTTATGTCCTATTTTAAGTCATGCCACTGTGGATATCAAAAGAATTCTAGAGAAATTATAAACAAATATGTTACATATTTGTGGAAAAAATAAATAAAATATAATTTTTTTCTTCCTCCAATATAAATAATTTAGACCAAGAAAAAATCAAAACAACCAGACATCTTGACAACCTGTTGCCTCCAGAATAGGGTAAGATTAACAATTCTCTTCACTGCTACTGTCAGTCAAATTCAGCCAGCATTTTACCCACAATTATTTAATCCAATATGTAAGGGAAAATGGCAACCAACTATTAACTGAGCAGGTATTTCCTAGTGATAATATTTTTGAAGTTAATACTGTCAAAACCCCATGAGAAATACTAATTTTAATATAATCATTTGGGCTTGATTGTGGGTAATTAATTATGTCAGATCCCACTTAAGAAGTGAAAGTTTCAAGAGTTCATAGCCAAGAACAGAAACCTTGTTTGCAGAAAAGCTATCTAAAAGGGACCAATTCCAAATAGACAATAAATTATTATTGCTGGATCAAAAAAAACCCCAGAGCTACCTTTACAGAAAAATAAGAAAGGATATTTAGACAAATGTCATTTTGAAACAATGGAAAATATTCTGGTAAAGGATCTCATCTATTAGAACATCCATTAGGGAAAATTATTATGTAACACTTCATAAATTGCATTACACTCTATTTAAATACAGAAAAACAAGAACCAAACAGGGAAGTTGTCCCACATATCTGACTACCTTACAGTAATGGCTTTATGAAGGAAAATAAGAAAATAATTTGTACTAAGTGACAGGCCAAAGAGGCTTTGAACTTTGAGAGGAACCGTTATGCTAAGGTAGGAAATCAGGCCAAAACGCTGCAAGCAGACCCGGAGCCTGGCTCTGCTGCGTACAAGCACAGCCTGACAGCAGCAGGTTCAGAAAACTCTTCTGCCCCTCACACCCTGCCTGTCCTTCTGGGTGACAGAGGGCTCAAACAGGATCTGGTCTCACAAGGTGCTGAGCTCCCACATCTCCTGTGGGAATTAGGGGCAGCTGGGTGGAGTTGCCTGGGAGCTGGTACTGGCAAGCACTCTTCTGATGCACTGTACTTTTTCCGAGCTGCTCCTGGATGGCAGCTCCCGTCTCAGGGCACTGGCACCCCGTTTCTCCTCATTGCTGCCTGGCGTGGGGAGAGGAAGCCTTCCCACCTGGTGAACAGCCTGCAGCAACTTCAGTCCCTCTTGAGTGCTGGAGATTTTCCTTTGGCCATTTCTGACTATTTCTGAAGTGAGTTTGCAAGTAACTAAACACCGCACCTGCGTCCTTCTCAGACTTGTTCTCCCCATCATCACTAGCGAGCGGTGGGTTCATTTGCTTTTTCTCTTCTGTAAATGAAGAGTTCATAGCCACCTCCTAGACCCTCACACCTCCACACAAAAAGCACAGCCACTCGGCTACAATTAAAAAATCTTCAGGAGGAATGGTGCCACTTGTAAGATCTGTGTTCTTGATTTATACTGCTTGTGAGCAGAAGAATCCCGCTGCAGGGGCTGGCTGGGTGTCACAAGAAAGCCCTGTGGAGCCTGCGGCTGCCCCATTCCCCCGTCCTGCCACCGCCACCCTTCTGTGACCTCACCTGTACCTTCCGACTCCGAGGGGCGACATTCAGTGCTGGAAGCCCCGTCGCTCTGGAATCCCATCGACTCCCAGAAAGAGATGAGGTTTTGGCTGTGAGACCCCCCCAGACGTATCAGAGAGTCGTGCCAGGCTGCTGGTAAGGGTTCTCCTCTCCTTTGAGCTCATATTCCAGTTTGTACAATTTCATGAGAAAGCCAGGCTGCAGCAGTTATAGTCTTAAAGGAGATGAGGATTAAAGGAGTGTATTCGCCTCACTGGTCTTGAACAGATTCAGACTTCTCTACTGCCAAATTCCCCATCCGTTTGGTAATAAAGTGTGGCTTGTAAACATGTCAGCACTTAATGGGGCCTCGAATCAAGTACTCATTCAACCCACCAACTACTGTTGGTGCCAAAATTGGTTCAGTACTTATTATTTTACATCATTTATACCAAGGACTCTGTAACCTTTCCTAAGGGGCCAAACCAAAAACTGTAACAGAAGAGGCTTCCTGATAAAGGCTGAGCAGAACTAATACATACACTTAGAAATCTTTCAGTTATGGGCAATGCTCAGTGAACATAATCTCTTGTACAGATTTTGAAGTTTATGTAGCCTACACAGTGTAATATGGGCTAAGAGAGGAAGAAAAAGTTCATTTCCCCAAGGATAGGGTATTTTTAGTGGTTTTATTCCCCTAGGTTCTACATAAACCTTTTAAGTAGTCCAGTCATTAGAGGCCATGGTGGGGTTATATTTGGATATAGAACAAAATGCCGCAAAAGCCAGTGGAAGGTTTGACCCTGCAGCAGATGACCATTGTCAGCTTTGATTTTATTGCCAAAGTTTGTAAATATTTTTTCTAGTGTAGGCAAAACAACTGTGGCTGTCCAGATACTTGCTTGTTTGTGTCACTGGCTAACATTCTTCTCCAATTTCAGTCTGATTATCCTGATGTGGATTGGGTCTGGAGATACTTTCTTAGATCTTTCCTTTTAAAGAATAGCCTTGTTTTAATTGCCCTGGTCATCAGCCCTTAATGTTGCAGATCCTTCCTCTGGAGAACACCCTCTGTTTTCTGATGAGAAACCATTCATGGTTCCAGAGGTTTGCTTACTGCAGCAGGAGATGGGAGACCACAGTCCAATTCTGTGCTTTGCCAGAGACATCTGTGGGATTTGAGACAAGTCACTACGTCTATGGTCCGCGGTGTTTTATAACTGGAGATTTGACAATGAGACTGGTGGGATTATTATTTATATACATTGTAACATCAGCTCAGATCCTAGCTGTGGACACCCATTGTGCTAATCACCATACACAAATAGGGTAAGAGAGGCACGTTGTCCCTCAGAAAGTGTTTCATCTAAGTATAACCCATGAGACAGCAGCTGCTCAAGGGAGCAGTTTGGCAGCACTCGTCAGCACAAAAGGCAGGGATGACACGAGTCTTGCCTTCATTGCAAGTGCCCATCTTAAAGAGAGTCTAGAAGAAGGCTACTGAGATTACACATTAGAAGTGTGTATTTGGTGTAAAAAGCCGTAGCGGTGCTCAGTTGCCTCTGTTGTACACAGTCGAATGTGGAACGAAGCAAAACATTAAAAATGTGGACTTCAACCAGGACTTCTCTTTTCACATGAAATTGTCTGGTTTCAACACGTGATGGGTCTCAACTTGCAAAGGCCACAGCGTGCTCACAGCCAGGTGAGAGGGAGTGACTTTGCAGAGCCGCAATGACCTGTGCGCAAGACACCAAGGGCGAGCACACTCCCGCACCGCTATTTCAGCCATCGCCGGTGGCGTTTGTCCACAGGGAGGCTGTGCTCTGCAAAACGTTGACTATCATTAACTGTGTTTGCAAAGCCTGTGTAATTATTAACTCATCTGGAGCAAATGGGAATTTATTTGCTTGGTGGCTTTCCAAGGGAAGAAAACTTATGGAAATTTGCCTTTCTGTTTGGATTTCTGGAGAACGGGGGGGTGAAAACTTTTGCTTGAAGACACAGATTTCAGGGTGGCGGGGCCAGAAAGCTGCCGTCACCCTGCTTAGGGTCACAACTCCTGACCCCCCGGACACAGCAGTGCTGCCGGGCCCCGCCGCAGGGACTGGGGCCCCGGCTGCGCTCCTGCCCCCCAGCGGGGCGGGCGCCGCCCCACCCCGGCCGGGGCCGCCCCGCTGGGGCCGTCCCACCCGCCGGCCGCGGCCTGCCGGGGCAGCGCAGGAGGAGGGCCAGGCCCGAGCCGGCCTCCCGGCCCTACGGCGCGGCTGTGCCGGCCCGGCGCGGTGAGTGCCTGCGCGGCGCCGGGGCTCAGGCCGAGGCCGCGCCGTGAGGCCGTTGCTGAGGCGGGGCCGGCGCGTCGCGTCGCGTCGCGTCGCTGGGGCCGGGCCGGGGGCGGCGGAGGCCGGGCCGCGCCGGGCGGTATGATCGGCACCGTGCTCTGCTACGTGCTGCTGCCGGCGGCGCGGCTCCTCCGGGCCCTACGAGGTAACCCGGCCCCGGGCGGGCGGCGGCGGGGGGAGCCGGCGGCGGGGGCCCGGAGGGGCGGGGTGCGGGTGCCCCTCGCCCCGGCCTGAGGCGGGTGCGGCCGGAGGGGCCTCGGCGGCTGGGGGCCGGGGTCGTCCCGGCTGCCCCCTGGGCGCAGGAGAGGCGGGCAGGTGGGGGCCTGGGGCTGCTGCCCGAGGTGGCGTGGGCGCTTGTGCCGGGCCGGGGCCGCTCGCCGCCGGGGCAGCGCCGGGGCTGGGCGTTTGGAGGAAACCGTTGCCGCCTGTTGTGCTGCGGTGGCGGGTTGCGGTCTGCGTGGAGGCCCGGGCCGCCTGCCCCGGACCTGCGCTGCCGGTTTGGGAAGATCTTTGGAGATGGGCTGCTCTGAGCTCTGTGACTGCCCAGGGACCTGCGGGTGACTCATGGATGGACTCGTGCTTTGCCTGCATCAATATTTCACTTAGATTCCTAGATCCTCTTGCTATTTCACAGTCCCTGGTGACTGCGCTGATGTAAAGCCACCCTCCTGCCCGAACTTGTCCCCAGGCCTGTAGCAGCCGCTGGCATGCTGTGGCCATAGCGAGCAGCTAGCTGACTCCTCTCAAATTCAGCTCCTATCCTGTAGTAACAGGCCCTTGTAACAGCCGTGCCTGGCTAGTGGTGTGCAAAAACATTACCGTGGTGCTTTGGTGTTTCTGATGTTCATGAACTTAATTACAAAACTACAGAGAGGAGTACCGTTCTTAAAGCTCCGTTTCTGATGCATACAGAAAGCTTTGATGCGAAAGATACAGTAAAAGCATACGTGGATGTTGCTGACTCTTGTATGTTACTGCTCTGGCTGACTGACTGTCACAGGGATACAGTACAGAAAAAGTGATTGGTAGACAACAGAAATTGCTAGTCAATGGTAGGGACTAGTGTCTGTGCAGAACTCATAGCAAAATGTAAATGCTGTCATCTCTTATATAGATACAAGTGAAAAGAGTCCCTGTCTTTTTCTACTTTACACCACCAATATTAGTATACTCAAGTGTTACATTAACAGCAGGGTTTTTTTCATTTCTTACCATAGACGTCAGTCATCAGGTGATCTGTAATTCTTACCAGGACTATTTCTGTGCATATATTCTCTCTAGTAAGGCTTTTAACTGTACATGTTGGTCCGTCTGTGTCTTTATTTTTCATCTCTTAATAACAGAACAGTTTTTTCTTTTACAACACATTCTTGTGATATGTTTCATCCTCTCAGCTGAGCACTACTTTCTTACTCAATCCCTGGAAAGAAACTGGCTCCAGGGGGTCATCTACAAGAGCTTGGCTTCTCAGCCCATGCACCCCATCAGCTAACTTCTACAGACTGTGCCTTTACATGTGTTGCTGAGAGCTGATAGTTTCTATGAGGCCTTTTAGCTTGGCTGACTGGCTGTGGCGCTGCATAAGTTAGAATTGCATTCCCTAGAGTTGGTAAAGCCACTGCCATCCTGTGCAGTTTCAGTGACTTTGACTAACATTACTAAAATTGGACTGTGGCCTAGCATTCAGGAAGAGGCAGAGCAAGTTATTCAGACTGTAACTGTTTTTCTTCAGGTTTGTTTGGGTTGCTATACTGAATGGTTGTATTGCACAGTTACCGCAAATGCATCAGAAAAAGAAAAGAGTGAGTAAGAAAGGATTTCCATCTGTCTTATGTTGGTTTTGTTTGTTTTTAAATGGCAGATGCTTTCTTTACCTGTCGAAAGAATGTGCTTCTGGCGAAGAGCACGTCCACCCAGATAGAAGGTGTCTTTGCTGCAACCAGAGGAAGGTCGGTCCCAGAAGAGCAAGAAGCCCTTCTCCAGCAGTGGCTGGAGGAAGGAGCAGGGAATTCGCCAGCCAGTGAGAGTGTTCCAGCAGTGGGGGAAGTATCAGTTACACTCACTAGTGACTGGTTAGAAGGTTCAGAGCTATTGATGACTAGCCTCAGTGACCTGAATTCGGCTCCAGAAGTCACACAGTGTGCTGGTCAGCAGCTCACAGAGCTACACGCCTTGGCTTCGTCAGAACCGCAAGATCATGCAGTGACTGAACTGGCAAAATCACCAGCAGAGGAAACTGTGGCTGTAGCAGGCAGTGCCCCGTGGGCAGCTGTGGTGCCACAGACGGATCACCAGATAGCTGACTGTGCCGCTATTGATATAGAAGTGCAGAACGAAGACCCAGCTGTGCTGGCCTGGAGTTTAGCGTGTGATGCAGAGACAGTGCCAACAGAGCCCCCAGCCTGGCCCGTTCAGGATACGGTACAATTTTGTCCTCTCCCAACAGAGGTACCCTACCATGGTCAGTAGTAACAGCTCTGAATCTAATGTTCAGTTTGGGATTTGCATTTGTAGGGAATGTGGTCAGGTTATTGTGTCTGGGCTTGCTGTCAGTAAGACATTGATTGTATCTGTCCATGCAGAATTGACAGGATCTGCTAGTGAAAAGTATAAAGCGAGCTTTTGCTGAGAGAGGGCTGGTAGCAGCTAGTAGTCTCTGTGCTACTAGACCATCTGGTCTGAACATCAATATATGTTCATTTCCCAGGAACAGTTCCCAAGTGCTGGCTTTATAATATAAAAAGCACCCAAAAGCTGGTCGAGTGTTTCAGTATGCTCGACTGTGGTCTTCTGTTATGCCATCCCCATTGACAGCTATCCAAAGGCATCCAAAAAGAGCACCAGAAAACCAGAGTGGGTGAGGGTTTGCTCAGAGGCTAGAACACCCTAGCTTAGAGAATGAGAATGGCTACTTTCTGGGTCCTAGGGGAACAAAAGTATCAGCAGGGTACCCAGCATGGCTGTAACTTGGCTTTTTGTCTCTTGCATATAGAGATTTTATGGAGAGACTGGGAGGATCTTTCTGTCCAGCCCTGTGTGCTAGAGCAGGTCTCGAAAAACACTCCTCTCTTTGAATTTCGAGTCATGTCTTACAACATCCTTGCCCAAGACCTGGTGGAGCAGGGCCTTGACCTCTATCTACACTGTCATCCAGACATCCTGAACTGGAACTACCGCCTTCCAAACCTTTTGCAGGAGATCCAGCACTGGGATCCTGATGTGAGTATGACTGAGCCCTTCCCACATCAGTGTCACCAGAATTTGAATTCCTTCTTTGATCTAAGAGCATTTAAAAAAAAAAAAAATGGGGAGGAAGTCCTAGGAAGATACTGCCTGCCTGGTAACTGAACACTGATTCCTCTGAGAGTGTTTGAGGCCTTGTGCGTATGGTTTTTTGTTGTCTATCTTGCTTTGATTGCGTTACTGTAGAAACTGGTCATACTTTGCTAGCAGGGCTTAACTTCTTTAAACAGCAGAAGTAGAGGAAGAAGAGATAATGTGTGTTTGGGGAGGAAAGGACCAGGTTTATAAGGCAGCACAGGAAAGTGCTGTCTGGAAAGTACAGGACAGAGTTGCAGTGGTGACCTTTCTGGTTGCAGGGTTGGTATGTGAGTGCACTTTTCTGCTTTCTTCCTTCCCCAAAACAAGGTAACTAGCAAATGCTGGTGGAGCGAGTGAGGTCTCTGCCTTCCTTCCAGGTTCTGTGTCTCCAGGAGGTTCAAGAGAACCATTACTGGGAGCAGCTGGAACCGATGTTCAAGAAGATGGGTATGTCCTGGTTTTGTGTGTCTGTACCTCCAGCTCATGGGACTGGCCAAGCAGTGCTTCCTGCTTAACGTCTTCAAGCACTCGGTCTTGAGAGAGCTCTTCCTTTTTGTCAGGTGGCTGCTGGCCCTACTTCTGAACTGTCTGCCTAGACCTTTACCCTTTCTTTTGTAATTGATCTTTCTCAGAGTTGACAGATCAGAGTAACAAAACTGAGAGGGTCCTAGAAGGACAAGGAGAGAGAAAATACCCTCAATGATAAGTGATAAACTGTGATTATTGGAACAGAATTGGGTATAATGCTGTACCCACATGTAGTAGG
The DNA here is from genome assembly GCA_020745775.1 of Theristicus caerulescens. Classification (NCBI taxonomy): domain Eukaryota; kingdom Metazoa; phylum Chordata; class Aves; order Pelecaniformes; family Threskiornithidae; genus Theristicus; species Theristicus caerulescens. Next base: position 46,567,243 of record CM036564.1, on the reverse strand, counting down.
AACCTCTTCTGCTACACAGACTTGCTAAACTCCCCAGCTGATGGGGGGAGCCTGAGGTAGTGACTGGATAAACCTTTTAATAGGCGATGGTTTCTTTTCAGGCTTTGCATGCTTCTATAAACGGAGAACCGGGACGAAGACAGATGGCTGTGCAGTGTGCTATAAGCACAGCAGGTTCCAGCTGATCAGCCTCAGCCCCATAGAATACTTCCGGCCTGGCCTGGATGTCCTCAATCGGGATAACGTGGGCTTGGTGCTGCTGCTACAGCCTCTGCTCCCAGAGGGCCTAGGTCTGAAGGCAATCAGTCCTTTGTGTGTGGCCAATACTCATGTGCTGTTCAATCCCCGGCGGGGAGATATCAAACTGGCCCAGATGGCCTTGCTCCTAGCAGAGATCGACAAGATTGCAAAAACTACTGAAGGCAGCTACTATCCTGTCATCTTGTGTGGCGACCTGAACTCTGTACCTGATTCTCCACTCTACAAATTCATCCGGAACGGTGAACTCTCCTACCATGGGATGCCAGCATGGAAGGTAGGTGACAGCCAGAAGTGGGATTGGGTAGCTCTTTGTTGCATGCTGCTAGAGAAATGCATGGCTGCATTCTTTCTCTTGTGAGGAAATAGTGCAAATATTGAATTCAGTTATTCAGCAGTCTTCCCCAATGCCTCCAGCACTGCTGGGGAAAGAAGTGGACAAATGTGTGCGTGTTGTTTCCACCACTGCTCTTTTGGATTCGCTTGAGGCAGACCAGTGATAATAGACCACTTAATTTCAGGTCCTGGTGACTGAAGTGTAGGGGAGTACAACTGCACCAAGACTTACTGAAATTTTATGTGGATGTTTGATCTGAAAACAGTTTGAAATGGGCACCTGTACTAGAGTCTGTTGTGGTTACCTGTTACTGTGTACCCATGATCAAATACATCATTAGCTTTCAAGCTAAGTCGTCAGTTCACTAATAGATGCCTGCAAAGTATCTTGTCAGGTGACTTTTATTGTAATTGTAATACAGTAATTGTAATAGCTAATTGTATCCATCCCCCACAGCTGAAGGTTTATTATATCTGCACCATATTCTGAATACCTCAGTTCATGCCTTTCAGTGAGGGCATTCTCCTGTCTTGCTCTTGGCAAGTGTATATACGTACATTGTCTATAGCTTGCAAGAGTTCTGCTCTGTGTTGCTGATGTTTCCTCTCCTGTTTCTGGCCTCCTTGCAGGTGTCTGGTCAGGAAGACTTTTCCCAACAGTTGTATTCACGGAAACTGCTGGCCCCACTGTGGCCGAGCTCACTGGGTGTAACGGACAACTGCCAATATGTCACCCTGTGCCAGCCAAAGAAACTAGGTGAGCTCCAGTGTACACTGAGAACATGAGTTTGCTGACATGGACAGTTTGTGGGCCTTGCTGTCTCTCTGAGTAGCTTGGGCATGTGTTGCATGAGGCACTCAGCAAAGATTCTCCTCTTCTCTCCATTTCCTTGGTATATGAATGAAATTTAATTTTTCTGGGGTCTATTGCTGTAGCCCAATTTCTGCCATTTTCTTTCTCTAGTCAGGAACTGAATGTTCCCCTACCAGTAGCCATTGCTGTATGTATCTCTTTCACATTCCCAGACTTACGCTTTTGTGCAGTTGTAAACCATGTTCAGCAGCTACAGCTTTCAGCTGCAGGTGTTTGTGGGAGTGGTTTTGGGCAGTATTTGCACACTACTAGTAGGAAATCATTCCTAAGAGCCCAGTTACAATCATGACTGTTCTCTACTGTCCTTAGAGAGGATTAAAAAAAAGGACCCCACACTAAATAGCTTTTGTTGGAATCTTGAATGTAGAACTTGTATTCAACCTGATCTGCAGAATTGTTTTTTTTCTTTTTTGGCAGACATTTCTTTGAGTTGCACACTAATTGATCTGCTTAAAAGTCCCTTGAACTTATGGTGTCTCAGAGGAGACATTCTTAATTTGTTTCATCAAGGTGCTGACTGCAACTGTTGCATTAGCTAATGGGATAGCAGTAACTGTGCTCTTTTCTTCAACATTTACGTATCTGTTCTGTTCTACGTTTAGGTTATTAAGTGATTCTTAACCATTCTCATGGTATCAGAGTGCTTGGGCACAAAATCTTCTCTCAAACTAAAGGGGTCTAAGAGGTCTAATGGTCTAAAGAGTATGCAGATGTTCCCTGTAGATGTGACTTTGCTGCAGTTATTTTCTTCTTTTAACTTGTATTTTTCTCTGCAGGCAGACGTAAGTACAGCCGGGACTTCCTGCTCCAGTTTCGTTTTTGCGATGTTGCTTGTGAACGACCACCACAGCTGGTCTTCTTGGAAGGTGTGACAGATGCTAAACCAGGTATTAATGGGAGATTTTTCAGCTTGTGACTCTCCTAGCTTGATTTTGATGAAAATGTGAGGTGGAGGTAATGTCTGGTGAGAAAAGAGGAAGGCAGAAGGGTGCCTTCTGTGGCTGTGGGATTACTAAAGGATTCCATGAGAGCTCAGAGGAGTACGATCTTACCACCCTCATACGCACTGACCGTGTTCCTTGAGATGCACTGAGATTCAGCCTCTTTGGGAGGCTGTTTCTTATAAAGTGAAATATATATATACATTTCTTTTTTTCTGCTTCAAGATTTTTGGTGGGTGACAAAAAGCCCGAAGACTGTAATGTCACAATGGCCACAACATAGATGTCTCTGGATGCTGGTACCCAGTAGATACTGCCTCACCTCTGGGCCTTGTGGCATGGCTGGTTCTGCTCTCTCCATTTCTGTTCTGCCTTTCTAGACACCCTTTGAGTAAGCTGTAGGCTAAGGCAAATGAACTTTCTTTGAGAGCAAAGGTTGAAGTACCCTGAGCTTTGATAATATTAAATGCTTTAAGGACATGTCCTTAGCAGGACAGAATATGACTTCCGAGTTATTTGCACTGATCTGCTCTCAGGATGTTCCTGTAAGTCTTAGAGCTGGGGTTTCCTTTGAATATTTTTCTTTAAGGTGCCTGTGACTGGAAGCTATCTGCTCTTCTTGGGCAAAAAGATCGTTTGGTCTCAGGAGAAGCTTCTCAGACTTGGGATGAGCAGCCTGTTCCAGGATCTGTGTAGGTCTGGCTGGAATCTCTTTGCTCCTTTGCAGACCGCCCTGCACACTGGCCCAAGCCTGCTGCCATGGTGAAAGACCCTGATCCCCAGCCATTCATCCCAAGGTAATTTGGTGCACCTTCAATGGCCCCACTCTTCAAGCCCAGTCTTGTTTTCCTCAGCACTGAAAATCTGGCTGAAGTAAAGGCTGAAATAAATGTGAGGGTGGAAGAGAGTAAGGAGGGCTATCTGGAGAAGCCCAATCCACCCAGGGTTGTCCCAGCAGCTGGGCACTGTTCTGTCAGCATTGTGTTGGTGAGGTTGAGAATGAAGGGCATAGACAGGACTGGGTATTGGAGACAAAGGAAGTTCATAGTCCGCTTTGTCTTTGGTGTAAGTGGAGTGAATAATTCTGAAAGACTGTCTTTTATGTGTTCACAAAGTAGAAATAGTTCAGACAGGTGCATCAGCAAGGGAACATCCAGCTTCAGCTGTGACTGCAGTACTGAACACTGCATCGTTCTCTTTCCTCCCTTGGTAAACGGTGGCTGTTCATGTGCAGGTCTTCAGGTGTTATCCAGCACGGCCTCAACCTGACCTCTGTCTACAGCCACTTCCTGCCACAGAGGGGACGCCCGGAGGTCACAACGATGCCCATGGGGCTTGGAGCCACCGTTGATTATATCTTCTACTCGGCAGAGCCTGTGGAGAATGGGAAGAGGGGGGGTGAGTGTGGCAGTGTGGAGCTTATCCCTGTGATGCTGGGAGAGGGCTCTGAGGCATGCCAGAACGCAGCTTGGTATTGGGCAGTGCATTTCGTTAAGCTGGGGTGGATCTACAGGGTGTGACTTTGACTGAAATGATGCAGCAAGTGGAAGCAACATTTGCTCAGGTATCATGAGAAGACACTTTATCTTTGCAGTGGAAAAACTGAAGCTGCTTAGCTTAGGTTCATGTAGACTTCTGAGGAAGCTAGAACAGAATGGATTCTGCTCTTTTGTATAAGTATCTTGTGCTTCTGATAACAGGCGGTGCTGGGTCCTAAGTTCAAGGCTTGGACTTCTGGTCTGACTGAGACCACATGCTGGCCTTGGAAGGTGGTGACTCTGGTTACCATACAATGGCACCACCTCTCTGCTACCTGAAACAGGAGTTATGTTGATGAAAGACTGCATGTAAATGCATCCAGGAACTGTCTCTGAGCTGGTTTGGATCATGTCAGAATCAACTTTGGGGAGGAGGTTAGGAATGAAGAGATGAATACCTCCTCAGGGGAGAATCTGAAGCTATTGCTGGGACTTCATACCATAAAAGGAACTTCCCATGTAAGCAACTGCCTGGTGAATTTAGTATATTCCTGTGCCTGCAAGTATACGAAACCACTGAACAGCAGTATTATAGGCTGCTCACTGCTTTCACATCTAGGCTCAAAGGTGCATGCAGTGTTTGTGCAGGCTGTCTTCGTTCATCAGGGAAAGAATAGGAAAGCATTACCAAGCATCCCTCTGTGAGTGTATAGAGTTAATCTACAGCACCAGTCTTTGGCTGATGTTTCTTTCCATTTTTTTTGTTAGGTCGCAGGCTGTACCGGGATGGAGCCCTGAAGCTGCTTGGCCGCCTTTCCCTTCTCTCTGAAGATGTCCTGTTGCTGGCAAATGGCTTACCAAATCCTTTTTTGTTCATCTGATCATCTCTGCCTGCTGGCTAGCTTTGGCTTGGAGATCTCCAGCCTCAGAGAGGGTTAGTGTTCGTTCCCTTTCCCTAAAGAAAAGCTGTTCTGAATACAGCAGTTGAGGCTCTGGATTGCACAACCTGCTTGCAAGAAAACTCTTTTCCTTGTCATGCCTGAAAAGTCCCTTTCTCCCCTCACACCCTCACAAAGAGCAGGGATGGGAGAGTTGGAGCGCTTTTTGCATTGGTATTTTGTGGGTCTCTGCAAACCTGAGCTGTGTTCCCAGTGGGCTTCCAGTTGTCCTCAGGCATTACCATCCCTTAAAGGGATCCTTGTTCCGCTGCTTTGTTTAGCAGATGTTTTAGTGCTGCGGGAACCAACATAACTCCCATGTTTATTTGTCCCTGTGTGAGATCTTCAACAAGCTGGGAACGAGAGGGGCAATGCTGCCTACTTCTGGTTAGTTAATTGCTACCAAGGAGCAGGGGATGTATATACCAATACTCTCTCACACCAAAACAATGGTTCTTTTTAATTTCTCAGTGATAGTTTATGAAGTATGGTCCTTCCAGGACTAGTTGTGTTGCCTTTGAGAGTGTTGGCTCTGCTAACTGCTTGGAAATGGCTTTTACTTAATAATGTGTAAGGGCTGCCTTGCTGGCAGAAGGGTTTGTGTAGTTGAACAGTTTCTGCAAGAAGCTGCCTGCTGTGACAAAGGGACCAGGGAATGGGATTGCCAGGAATGAAGTCAGGGGTTCTACAGAGCCACCCACAGGAGCTCTAGAACTGCAGCAAAAGCCTAGAGACCCTGGGGAAGGCCTCCTTCCTTTCTAGCAGTCTCAGAAAGGTACCTAGTTTGGCACTTGTAAAAAAATATTTATGATACTCCCAGTGAATATCAGGTGGCAAAAATTGTCCTGTAAGGCATGGCAACCCCAGGAGGCTATAGCTCTGGGAGGTCCCAAAAGAGAGATGAAAGTGGAAGGCATGTGAGAGGCAGCAGAGCCATCAGATGGAAGAGCTGATACTTGTCACTTGCCCTACTCTTTCTCAGTGCCCTCCCTATTCCTTTCAGCCTGCCAGGTGTCATATAGCCAACCTGTAGCATCCTCTTGCACCAGACTGAAGTTCATGCTACTGCCTTCTTCTGGAGCCACCCATGTTTAGGTAGGTAGAACTGTAGGACTGAGTGCTGTCTCGTGACAGGCATTGGGAGGGAGAGAAAGGCTGTGTAACTTGGAGCCAGATTGTCAATCGCTTGGATCCCAGTGTACCTTTGGTGTCCTATCAGTGTACTTTTGCCAGCAGTGGCTTGGCTGGTACAAAACCAATAGAACTGTACGTGTTCCTAGGGCAGATTTCCCAGTTCAGCCTGACGTTTGGTGCTCAGTTTTTCCTTGAGAGATGAGAGCAATATTGGCAGAATCAATCTTCTGTTCACAAATGAGGCAGGGAAGTCTGGTCCCACCTCACGGTTTTGTGGGAAGGTACGAGGAGACTTGAAATATTGTTCTCTCTTCCTGGGCTATGTTGGGGGACTTTCATATTTTAAATGTTACTTTCTTTCTTGAAAAATAAATTTTTTTCTAATCTGAGAAAAAAACATAAAGTAACTGCAGCACCTTGTGCTTCTGGCAGCTGAACCCTCTGAGGACTTGCTCAACAAGGCTTTGCTGGCTGGGATGTGAAAGAGGAGAGGACAAATTAGCTACACAAGATAGTAGTAATGAGGGTTGAAGAGAGGGAAGAAGTGGGCCTAGCTGTTGTCTCCCAGCACATCCCCAAATCCCAGAGGTGGTTTATTTGACATTGGACTTGTCTTGCAAAATGGCTTGCATTCAGGAACCCTTCCCCTCCTCCTAAAGAAAGCAAGTACTGCTGATCTTTCACAGCTCGCTTCTGTAAACCGTACAGAAACAAGGTGTGTGTGTGCAGATTGTGTTCTGTGCCCATATGATTGTGTAAGGACTGCATATTCCTTTCTTGCTAGATGGTGTGGTATTTGCCTGGTGATGTGTGAATGGCTTTTGCTCCCCCAGCTGGGATAATATGTAGGAGTCTGTATAAGTGAACAGCAGTCTGGGGGTGAGTAAGTTTGCAGCTTTGTTTGCCCTTAGTTTCACAGGTAATGGTTCTGGCATGGCACTGCTCTTTGTACATTGGGAGGGATGCAGAGCTGTGTATTTCTGTGGCTCTGTTTATCTGACAGTTGCACTAATTTCTGCAAGTATTCTTATTCTGATTTTGTAATTGGTTGTGTCTGTGAAGGAAGGGGAGGAAAAGAAAATCGGTGAACTGAGAGCTTTATTTTCTGCCAGGCTTGAAAGGAGGTTGCCAGAAAGCAGCCTGGTTGCAGATAACTCCCACCAGCTGGTAACATTGTAATAGGTAACTTGGAAGACACTAAAGGTTTAAAAACAACCAGCCAAAAGCAAAACAAAAACCACTGTGACACATAGTGTTGGCACTTACAACTTTGGCTATCTGCTTGTTGTAATTGCTGGCTAGGTCTGATGGTCAGTTGATGAGGGGTGTGTGTGTTTGTGAAAGCAGCCCTCCTGCCCCACCTGTTGAGACCCATAAGGTGTGCACAGTACGCCATCAGATGAACTAGTTGCCCCTGCACTGGCTGAAGCACTTTACCAATCCTGTGATGTAACTGAGGCGTAGGAGCTGTGCTTCAACATCACAAGTGCTTCTTCCATTTTATTTAAACCAAAGACTTGACTTTTCTCTTGGGTAACTTGCATGAAGGCATCTCTCAGGGAGGTTTTAACGTTCCAGCTATATTTTGTTGGAAAATCTAATGTTCCACAGGGCAAGCTAATGCTTTCTCTTTTGATACATGAAATAGTATGGTAGGAACTTGGAGTGGTTAAGTTGTTGAACACTGGATATGGAGTCATGTGCTGAGGAACCCCAGGACAATGCCTGCAAGTGCTCTGATTTTTCTTTCTGAAGGTTAGAAAGCTCCCAGGGGAACCTGCAGCTCCCGAAGCCCTGGCTCACGCATGCTTCCTTGGGCATTCATAGGTGAAACTATTGCAGAAATGCAGGACCATTGGCTAGTGACTGCATACAGACACACAAAGGCAGACTTGAAGAGTTGATTGCTGTGGTTGTTTTGACCACTGTCCCTGAAGCTCTGGTGTAGACCCCTACAGAGTTGGCTTGTTTCAGCAAAGAAAAAAAAACCTGTGTTCTAGAGCAATTTGGAGTTCACATCAAATGTATCTGGAGACCTGTGAATACCTCTGGCTGTGGGGGACTACAGGAGAAGTTTGGAGGTGGGGTGGGTGGAAAGAGCCCCTACCTCTAAAATAGGAACTGGTATGTAGTTGTAGGGAGAAAATAATGTGTTTAAGAATGGCACACAGTGATATAATAAGAGGCTGTGGTAATGTGCAACTCATGGTGGGACACAGAGCTAAGATTCCAGATGTAGCTCTTAACACTGTTTCCTGACCTAAATGCATGACTAGCTGTCATTAGCACAGCTTTTTGATGAATTACAGAGGGGTCTGTAAATGGACATGAAAGTGGAACAACAGGAATATCTGCTATATTCAGAAAGGGAAGGTATTGTAGAGTTAGGATCATCTACATCATCTTAGTAGTGATGTGGTGCTCTGGGAGACTGGTACTTAGGGGAAGGGATGCCAGAGACCACCGGCAGTGTGTATACATACCCTGTTATCAGTCTCCTAAGCTGCAGGAACATGCAGCTGTAGAGGCAAACACATACTTGACAAAGTATCTTTGCTAGACAACAGCTTAGATTGCACCACAGCTGCTAGGCTGTATTTAGTTATGCTATTTAGATAGCAGTTGGACTTCCTTCACTTTCTCAGAATTTTAAGGATGGATGCCCTTTATAATCAGTTTTCCCAATTACATGGGATGGGAAGAGCAGTAAACAATATAATTGCTCTAGTTTCTTTCCTTTTCTTAATAAATGAAACTTGGCTGCTGCTTGAGGTCGTCTTTCCCCGTGCCTTTTCCTTACGAGGTATCTCTCCAGCAGCTGTTTTCCCACGACTGCCATATCCAGTTATCTTTCTGAGTTACCGATGTTTATTTTTTTCTGCAGCTTTATTTCTTCAGTTAAAAGCTATGGGTGGAATTCTTTAGGGCTAAGTCTTGTTATAAACTCAATATTTAAATAGCGTCAAGCCATAAGATAGTGGTTTCTCTCACCCCTGAAGAGTTAAGTGGGAGGGGTGGGAGCTCCGAAACCAACACTTAGATGGGAATAACTCTTGTTATATAAAACAAAAAGTTTCAGATTTATCATTAGTTCCCTGTATGCCACCTGCTTTGCGAAGCACAGGAGAACTCTGAAATACACTTGACCTTAGTTCCTCTTCTCTGAGGAGTCTCTTAGAGGCTCTAAGAACAGTTCGGCATCTCAGAGAGAATCTGTTTTAAGAGCGGATCAAGGTATGTGTCCTGCTCCTAACGATATTTGAGAGTGGCGTTGGCAGTCTGCAAAGCAGGGTGTTGCTGCAGTGCAATTTCTCCTCCCATTGCCACCACGTCACTAACGAACATTTATTGGATGTGCTGTTAGGAACTTGAAGACATATCCATGGTTCATCCAAATGCAGATGAAGTCTTTTGTTGCTCATGGAAAGGAGGAGCACACAAGCTTTAGTGGGAAACTCTCTCCTTTCAGTAGGCTTCCTCTTGTGCAAGTTAATTGAATTGCTGGATATGACCTGCTCCTTACCAAACTGTAGCTGCCTGGCCTGTGGTGCTTTCCATAGCACCCTCGCACTGAAATGCGCAAGCTGCATGATCACTGCCACTGAATGTACTGTATAGTGTTTCAAAGTATGATAACTGAGTTTCTGTAGAGAACTCACCTGCTCTAATGATAACCAAGACGACTGATTTAACAGCTGGCATGCCTCAAGCTCCTTCCTTTTGTCAGCTGTACAAGTTTGGCTTCTCCTGTCAAAGCAAGTTATCCTCCAACTTCCACTGAAAAGGTCATTCTAGTCTTGAAGCTCTTTTTCCTTTTATTTATTTTTAAATTTATTTATTTTATTTCAGATCTAGACTGCACATTCTTGTGCTCTAAGGGAATAAGAATGCTGTATAGTAGAGCTGGAAAATTTTTCCTAACTTTGGTTAGACCAACACAGCAGCTTTCAAGGTGCTGAGGTGGCAAATGGGAGAAGGACTAGACTAGACACTGGCATGTACTACAACAAAAGATGCATTTGTTCCATCCAGTCTTTCCTTTTATACATAAAAAAGACTTGACTTCAAGCCTTAGCAACGTTACTTAGTTTTTTAGTCTTTTCTTTCTGGATGGAAAGCCTCCTACAGCAGTCTTAAGTTTATTCACATTATTGGCCACTTTCAGGAGCTGCTCCTGAACTGGAGGTAGATGAATGCAGTAGTTATTCTAAAGCTATTCCTCTCTTCCCTTCCTCCCCTAGAGTGAGACTGGAGATAGGATGGCAGTCACTCCAAAATAAAAATATAATTCAGGAAAGCCAACTCAGTTGAGTTAAGTCTGTAATGGCCTGCTATCCACAGCGTGTCATATGCCTTTACCTTCCATAATCCTGCAGTCTCTGCATGAATGGTGCTCTTAAGGCTCAGTCTTACTCTCTTATGAATGGATTTCTATATGCTTTTAGGCATGTGAGAGCCTTAGGTTTTGCAGTCTTGGGCTTCTCAGCATAGTAGCTGACTGGGTTTCTTTTCCTTATTTATTTTTTTTAATTACTACTGTGCTGAATTATGTATCCTTTCTACAATAAAGGTTTTTCACTAAGGTCCAAGTAGTGTAATCTCTAACTGACTTAAAAACCTAGAACTGCAAGAACTATCAGTAGCAGGGGGAAAGCCTGATCTAACAGGGAACAGAAAGTCTTATTTTAATCTCAGCTGTGGCCAAGTCACTGTTTCACCATTCTCACTCTGTTGTCTAGCAGTCACTCTGACCTATACATCTATGGCAGTTTAGGAGTTACCTGATTTTTAACAAAATCCTTAAGACATGGAGCAGAGGGTATTTTCAAGCAAGCATCTGAAGTAGAGGTTTATAGAAGTCACAGCATTTTAGTCTTTTTAAATTAATATTATTAATCTTTAAGTATTTAATACGGGAGCAAGAAGCCTTCGACTGCTGCTGAAGACTATTGTCAACTCCTAGGCTTCAGCACAGGCCATGCAGGCTTATGAAGTGGCTACTTTCTTCTTTTGTGTCTTCATACCATCTACTAGCTGCCATGCAATTACTTCCCCTCAGGGCAGAAGTTGTTCATAGAATTAACTTAGCTAAAAGAGGCACTATTGCATATGCCATTCTCTTTGGAGTAACAGGTTGGGGGACGTTTATTCTTTTCCTCTACACGCTGTAGGCTTGCCTACATCCTGGCCCTGGTCCCAGCTATTACTCATTTCCCTAGAGAGAAGGGGTATGTTATGCCTGAAAGATGATAGCCTGAATAAAGTTGGATCCCCTTTGCTGGGGAAATGCACTGAATCTTGCAGCTGACTGTCCTTTATTAACCCAGCATTTGTCTTGAGAAGTCCTGGTGAGGTCATTAGTCTGGAAGGCCACTAAACTACAGACCTTAAGCAGAATTGCTTTTCAGGCCAGGAGCAGAGACTGGATCATGTTGAAGAGTAGAGCAGTGCAAGCAGAGGCTTGTGTTAACCCTTACAGTATTGTTTCAAGACTGAAATTTCTGTGGCTGCATCCACTAACTCTTTTTTTTTTTTCCATCCAGCCTGGCTGATGGCAGTTCAAGAGGAAAAGATGAGTTTTAGCCTTTGCTACACAGCCACATATATATTTCTTACTCTCTGGCAGCTGCCTCGGTGTGTACAGACATACTCACCTGTTCTGATGATTGAAGGAGAATGAGGGTTCTTCCATGTCCATAGTGTTGCAAGTAAAAGGCATCTATACATAATCTGCCTGATACCATCACTCGAGGCTGTGCCTTTGACTTCTCAGCTGACTGACAAGGGAAAGTTTAGATTGGAAAGAAACACAGTACAGACATCTTGTTTTCTCTGCACAAGCTGAGAGCAGTACAGAGGGAATTTTATTGTCTAAGTGTCAAAGGAAGCAGAAAGAAGTATCAACATGAGGGCTATGGGAAGTGCAGTAAGAACTAAATCTAAATACAAGTTCTGTGTTGGCTACATAAGAACACAGAACCACACTGATTAATTACAAAAAAGACATACATGATATTGTTGTTAAACAAAGAAACCTCCCATTTCTTAGTTCTGAGCTGTACCAGTGATAAAGATGTAAATGGTTTTGGAGCACCCTATCAGTGCTAGAGTAGAATACTGATGTGCATGGAAGGGGACCACTCTGGTCCCACTAGCACCATCTCAACCCTGACCTGGAGGGAAACTCTGCTCTGCAGAGATTACGGGGGATTCAGTAGCCTTCTGGGCCTAGGTTGAGTTGTTCTTGAGCAGACAGGGCCAGGGCACCACTGAAGGAGAGTGGTTGTGATACAAGTAAACACCTGCTCAGAAAACAAGACAAAAAATATTAAATTCCCTAAGGAGTTCAGCTTAGCTGAAGAGGGACCATCTCCGCCTTGCTCTGGCAGAGCAAACACCAAGCCAGAATAGCACTTAATTCCGGTCTTAATGTTGACAGGACAACAGTGCAAGACCATTGGAATATGCAGTGTAATTTCAGCCAGACTTGCACACACAGTACGCATGGGACACTGGGCACCTCCTGCTTCTATCTAGTTCCTGATCATCGCTTCCTGATTCCTAGTTCCTGAAATACTTCACTTAGAAGGAGCAAGTGGCTAAAGCAACCACCTGAAGTGATTAGGCAGAGCCACTGGAACAAGGTCAGGCCCATCTAATCCAGACTCTTGCCCTTTGGCAACAGGAGCATTCTTCTGTTCATTATGGTTTCTTAAACTCTGCAATTTTAAGGACAGACATGTTTCAGTCTATACAATACCACATGTGAGCCTACCTTAAGGGACAGGCACCTGATTAAGGCTTTCACCTGAAATACTTTAAAAAAAAAAAATTCATGTTAAGCAGATCTGATAACAGCAATACAGCTACTGCATAAACAGAGACTATGTTTCAACCACACTTCTGGAGTCATTTGTTTCGGTAGATCCAGGCATACTATGTACTGACCTACACAGTGGCACACAGGTAAAACAGTCAACTGAAGAAAAGCACTCCACTCCCAGCTAAAACACTTGCTAACATACCTTAAGTATCTAAAGACTCCTTTAGCTTATAATATCAGTGTTTAAAAAAAGGCTAGTGTGTCACAGACTGATGGACACCAAACCCTGCTCTTTAGTATATGAAATTTATATCAGAGTGACACTGTAGCAGAAAGTTTTGCTCACTAATCCATTCATCTGTTAAAAAATTGCAGTTGGCCAGGTATCAAGGGACTTGTCTACATAAAAGTATTAAGAGGAACTCTTATTTCAAGGTTTGCATTACATTTAAAATAGTTTTGCTAGTAGTAGGTCAGCATTTGTTCAAGTCTTTCAAAGCTCACTTAGACTTCACATACAGCATAGGCAGTGTCTATCCATTCCTAGTGTATGGATGCAGTTCCCTTCCACAGAGTTCAGAAGGGCTTGTCCTGCAGAATGGAGATCAGGTGAGACCTACTGAACAGTGAAATTGACACCCCAGAGCTACATGAACCATCATATTAATATTTAACATTAAATAATTAATAGGACTCTTCAAGATCCATCTTTTTTGTTCTGCAGGCACTAAGGAGTATGAGTTACAGTCTAGTTCCTTACTTTAATTCCTTCTCTGTAGCTCTAAAGACTGCAGAAGTGAAAAAGACTCATCTCCAGCCTTTTTTTCCTTATGGTTAAAGGCAGACAGATCAGAAGCCAGAGCAGGTGGAGGAGGGAGGAAAGAAGTGGAAGTGCAAAAGTTCATCTTTCGTTGTACCCTCAGGTTTCTTACAGCATAAAACTGGATTGCACTAATCCTCTCAGTCACAGGGGGATGCTGTCCTGTTTGTTAGCAAGGAAGCTAAGCTTTGTATTGAAGTGATTCATCTTGTTACAAAGATGTGGGGAGCAAGAAGGGGAGAGTTGTTTGGTCATTTTCCAGTTTCTTGCACCATCTGCTAAACTGGAGATAGAGAAAGAGTAAGGAGCAGGAATTCTAGCACACAGAGAAACATAGCAGAAGGCTTGAAATAGGAGCCCTAGTAGAGGGCTCATATCTGCTCCTGTGTCCATCTTGAGAAGTTGTCAACATTCGATACATAAGAAGAATTAAATGCCTCCTAATGTACATAATTGTGCAACTAAATCTTGAAAGAGGATACTCTTGTCTGGCTACAGCTGAGGATTAAGAGACCTTGAACTCTACCTGTTCATTCTTTAAACATCCACTTCCTTTGGTTTTCTAAGCTGTTGGCCTCAGTTACATCCTCCAGGAAAACACTTCATTACCAGGTCAAACAAAGCACTTTGTTTTAAGCCATTCTGCCCTGGTGATCTAACACTGCTGAGCATCCCTTTTGCCCCGCTCTCAAGAAAGCATCATTAGCTTGCAGCTGACGCCTCACTTGCCCCATCTGTTTTGAAGGCTTCCTCCCCCCAATGCACTTCCCCTCCTTTCCATCTAAAAAGGCTCAAGTCTGTCCAGCTATTGAATGTGCTCTGTATGAAGCTACTAATTATTCTCAAGAGCTTTCCAGTTACTCTGAATTAACTAACCAACCAAGCAAAGTCATGGTGAGGATGCATCCTAGTTTTATCTAAGTGTCTTTTATAATTTTTTTTCTGGATTTCATCCACTTTAATAAAACCTGATATTCAGTCTCCCTTGCTGACTGCTGCTTGTATTTATCATATGATTCACAGTGGCATCTGAACTTTCAGTCAGCTGCATAGCAAGTGTTATGCAAAGGCAGTTTGTGGCTTCCAAGTGACCCATATTATTTACAGGTAACTGTGGTACCTTTACAGCTAACATCATTGTTAGCATCCAGACACTAAATATGTTAATTTACAGCCACACAAAACTGACCAGAGGACACATTCAAATGGGTGCTTGGCTTGCTACTGCTGTCTAATTTCAATTTGTTGCATGTAGCTGGAGTGCAAGGGAGGGGATAGGTGTTGCACTGCACTGTGGAAACTGGCATCCTCTTCTGGATTAACCTTGTCTTGGATCAGCAGCAAGTTGTGCCAACTCCCTATGGATTGTCCTCCTGGTTGTACAGCATAGCAGAAAGGTACAGACTACAAAGAGCTTGGAAGGACAGACTGCAGTGGTATGGATACAGTGCCTTGCAAGTTACATCACAGTTAGGGACATACAATTAGGAACCTGTAACGCCTGAGTTAAATCGCTTGTGGGTGGTGCTTCAGGGATTAACACTGCTTTAACTGGACAGAAGAGCTGATTTGTTTGGGGATAAGAACCCATTCTCTGCCACCAAAATAGCACTGCTTATATGAGGGTGTGGCACAGCAATACTGCAACAAAAAACCTGGTAGAGCTAAGCTCCATCATGTTTCTAACAAGTTCACAGGAAAGAATAAGCCCAGTTCTAACAAAATTAAATATGTAGTATTTCTGAAAGTTTAGCTCCTTGTCAGTGCTGTGATAAAACAAGACTCAGTTTCTCTCAAGGATACTCCCACTGCCAAGCTCAGTTTTGGCATCCCCTAGATCCATGCACCCAGATCACTTCAAGGCCATACTGTTCTGACTTCAGGCAACCACACTGTTTCCAGGCCCTAGGATTCAAAGAAAGGTCTGAAAACACTCCAGATTTCTGACAAGCGTTACAGTGCTTAATCAGTAGTACAACACTCCCCTGAAAAGAAGTGTAGGAAGAGTCAAGGCTGTAAGCGGACAGAAAGGTCCAGCCCAGCCCTTTGAGGAAGGCTAGCATAAGTGGTGCTGTTAAATACTGCAGCTATCTGACGAGCCAGAACACAAGCACGGCTCTGGGACTGGGGTGGGGAACTACTTTCAGGAGGCTCCAGGCTGAGCTGTCAGGAAAGCAGCTGCAATCTCCTCGAGCAGGGCTTCCCACCAACAGGTGTCTGTAACTCTAGCACTAACACTACAGTGAGGGGGGAGCAAGACCCTTGCGGAAAGGAAAAATGCTTGTAAAACCTGTTCACACCATTAAGTCCTTCTTTAACTATTTACTCTTAAAAGTCGTACCTCAGTGACTGAAGTGCCTTCTGCAAGCTTTCACAGTAGCAGTCACTAGAAGTTAATAGAGAGAAGGCTGACGAAGAGATGACTCAAAGTTCAGGCTTCCCACCAGCCCCTGCCTGCCCCTGCTGGGACGATCCAGGTCTCTGTGCCTGTTTTCATATGGCAATGGCATAGGCATATCCTGACCCACTCAACCACAAAAGGACTTACAGCAACAGCTCACCAGCATTGCAGTGGGTAAAGAGGATCATCATCCCACTGTCTACCCCCTCCCTCAGAGACAATGAAACGCTTTGAAATAGGCAGGACTAAACATACAAGATGTGGTTTCTCTGGATGAGAGGCCCTTGTATGATCAATAAGGCTGGGCACATTCAGCCCTGTCTCTCACAAGAGCAATGCTAAACAAAGTGTTCATAATGACAAAACCAGGAGTTTTTGCACAAGACGCAGGGGCCATCCTATTCCAGCATCACTTCTCCCTCAGCCCTGCAGGCCTTGCATGGGTTGAAGAGTTCTGTGCAGACAGGGAAGAAGTACTGTCGACAAGATGCTTCATCTACTTGCTGGCAACACAAAAAAATGGATAGCAAGTCTGCTGACCCCACTCACTTCATATTCTTCCTGCAGCAAACTCCCACCAACGTACAGATCTTTTTTATTTTTTTTTTTTAAAAATACTTGTTTCAGTGAATTAAGATGGACACCTCTCCCAGAAACAGGCAGGTGATCCTCTGGGACCCATGGGATCCAGCTCTGGGACTGGCCCACTAGGAAGTACCTGTGAAGATCAGCACTCCGTTCCGCTCCCGCTCCCCTGTCCCCTTTGTCAGAATCCCTGCAGGTGGATCCAGGTCCCAGTTGTGGCCAGTAGAAGTCTGTGGAGGCAGACACACAAGGCACAGCTCTCTTCACACCCGGATCTGGTACCCATTGAGGTCTGGCATGGCTTTGGAATCAGCAGGCTTCTTCTCACCAGATGGCCTGTGAGCAAAGAGGGTAAGAACTATTCCGAAACGGTTTTTCAGTCAGGAGGTGCTGCACATCATAGAGATGGCAGCACAGGAAAAGGTACAGGAAAGCTTCAGACTTATCCTACACTATTGAGGGCAGGATTATTCTGTGACCTCCAGTAACTCTCCCAACGATCTCCACAGAAGAGAATGCAGGTTAGGAAGAGTAGGAAGTCCACTCTGGTACTCCAGATCAGTTTCAGGGGAACAATCTCACTGACAGCAGTGTAATTTTTGGAATCTCTTTTGGAATCTCTTTGGGGAATCTCACAGGTCTGTGAGACAGCAGAGCTCAGACCCCTATGTAAGGTTAAGTATCAGCTACCAAGATCACTATCTATTTGAGCTGCCTTCCTCCTCCCTGCCAAAACAAAAAAAACAACCCAGCTGTCCCCCCACTCCCCAAGCAATGATAAACTCACAAAGGCACAGCCTAGGGAAGAAGGCTACTGCAGGTCAGAGAAGTATCCCCTGTTATAAAGAACCCCAATAAGACATCAGAAGGATCCGAAACCAGACAGCAAGGTAGAGTCTGTGAGTAAAACAGAGATGCTCTAGATAGGTCTCCTGCCCAGCAGCCCCACTCACCGTCGGTCCCCGCGGCTGTTGCGCCGATGGGGGCTGGCCTGACCTCTTTGTGGGGAGGAGACATCTTTCTTTCTGTCCTTGGTGGGAGATGGTGGCCCAGTTCCTTTGCCAATCTGCCAGAAAAATTCAAGTAAGAGCAACATGAGCAGAAAACCAATACGAGTGGTAACCAGAAAACACAAAGCCTAACAATGATTAATTATATGGGAATAAAAGAAAAAAAAGGAAAGGCATCTGCATCAAAAACGCAAAAGCCAGAAAAAACAAGCTACAGTGACAGCTGTGGCTCCAAGGACTGTATACTGTAGTCCAAGCTAATCGCAACTGCAGTACTGTGCAAGCATCCAGTAGGGGATCAGCCTGTATACAAAGGAAAAGAGTCCCCAGCTTCCAATTCACCCTTTACTCCACCACCATCTAGGAGAGCCTCCTCCCATTTCATTCCCTAGCAGACCATCAGCCAGGCAAGACAGCGGATGCAGCAGCAAACTACTCCATCCTTGCTGCTTACCTTCAGCCTCATATCACGGGCATGTCTCTCAAGTTCTTTGCGGAAGTCTTCCCGGGTTAGCTTGTCTAGATCCAGGATGGAGTGCTTCCACTCAATCTGCTCCACACTGTGTGGGTCATGGGATACACAGTGGCCCAGCTTCACCTTTTTGAGAGTGTGCCAGCAGCGGCGATATGCCTCCTCAAAGTCAAAGATGAGTTCGCTCAGTGTGCGGAAGACGGGTGCTTTGTACATGAGCTCCTCGCGTCGGCTGATGCCCAGTGCCCCATAGCGGCCTCCAAAGTTCACCCCCAGCACAATGTGTCGGAAGTAGTTCCCTGAGAAGTGGGTTTTGAAGCTGATGGGGAAACGGTCCAGCGTGGTCATGTTGTTGGTGAGGTAACTGACAGCAGCCACTATTCAGGAAACAACCAGTGATACCATTTTCTTGACAAGATCCTTCCTTCCCACTCCAAACCCTCCCAGCCTGCTCAGCAGGGACACCACTGGTTCAGGCATCACGTAGGCAGGATTTCTCCTCCAGATCAAGAGCCCAACTCATTGCAAGCTGCCCTACTTTCATCTGGGTCATGGGGAAACCAGACTTGGCCTCTTCAACAAGGCAGTCAACAAAGGGGAATTAATTCTGAGGCAGTTTCGTGATGCAGAAGTTGCAGTGCTAACACCTCAAGTGTTCCATAGCTCCCAAACTGCAATGCTGTAGCATTATTCCTCAGTTTGTTTTAATCTGTTTTACTAGCTACTATTTCACAAAAACCGAGGAACCTTTAGGACAAAATACTCATCAGACTACCCTTCTGAACCATTCACTTGCCATCTCTGCCCCTCCAGGTGGCTTTGCCAATGTGCCTCAAGAATCTGTAGCCTGAGTGACATAGACTAAGCCTGGAAGATAGCTAGGAAAGATGTGTGCTTAAAGATGACACATGTCTAGAATTAATGAAGGTATTGCCTAAGCTGGCAGGCAGTGTTAGACATAATAGTAAAGTGACATACACCACAATTAGAAGTTGGGGAGGATCCCTAACTTATTTTAATGTAGAACACATGCAGGCAACATTGTAGTAAGGGAACAATGTTACCACAAAGGATTTCCTGACCTAACTCTAGCTAGTATTTTTGCCCCTCTTTAAATGTTCCTGAGATCCTTCCTTTATCTTTTACTCACTTGTAGAGTTGTCCAGAGCAGCACCACCCTTCTTGGGGAAGGAGGAGCAACTCTGAAGAACTAGTTCTGATATTTCAGAGAATTGCTTGGATTTGGATTTTATTGGTGGGAGTTTTTGGGAGAACTGGGGAGGGAAAACAGAGGGATGTGGGGCTTGGTGACAATATTATCAGCAGACTCAAAGTATCATAAGAGAGCAGAGGAGAAAGGATGGGCAGACATGCATGATTCCGAGAGGAAAGGATACATTCCCAGGATCACAGCTTCCAGGCATTTTATTGGCAGGGCCTCTTTGGTCATTTCTTTGGCCAGGTCCATCAGCCTGTAGAATGGGACAAGGGAAAGATGAGGACAGTTAGAGGGCTTGTGCTGCGCAAGTACAGCCAGTTCAGCCCTTTTGCACTATACACGTAAGGTAGGTTTCCAGGAGAGAAGGTGGCCCACTGAGGGCAGGGAACAGAAGAAAATATCTTCTTTAGGAAGATACTAAATCCAAACCAGGTCTCTACCACATGCTGCCGCTGCTTACAAGGAACTCCCTTCAGTAAGTTACAGCAAAGCTGCCTACTAGGCCAACCTCTGTTCTCAGAGTACTTGGCTCAGCGAGTTCTGGATGGACACCAGTGTGACCACAAGCAGAAGCCTCAAAGGATCAAAAGCCAGCAATGTTTGCCTAACAAGGTTTGAGGACAGTGAAGCCCTCTTCTCTGGCATCAACCCTACTCTCTGTTCAACAAATACTGTGGAGGAGACATTGCACTGATTACAACACAGGACATTTAGGGTCACATAAGTCTGTGGACTAGACCAATAGTAAGAAGCCAGTCTTGGGAGACTCCCAATATGCTGGCCAAGAGAGTCAATGAACATCAGGTGCTTATCTCCAGGACCTTATGGGGCACAGCTCTTCCCAAAATCTGCCGTCAGAAGAATCCCCCTTCTCCTTCAAACTATGACACACCAAAAAATTAGCAAGCCTAGGTTCTGCAAAGGCACTCACAGGAGCTATGAAGTTAGACCTGTAAAGATACTTGGCTTTTACAAAGCTTGTTTAGGGCAGTACCTAATTTCAGAATCCATCAGAAGTTCATATAGTTATGTTCCAATTAGAAGCAGGCAGAATCTGCACATCTTTGAAATACATTTTTGTTATTTTACTGGATTTACTGATTCATGACAACAAAACCTACTATTGTCCTTGAGAAAGGCCAGACACAGCTCTGCCCAGCCATGCCCCAGGCAACAGACAATGAAGTCACAATGAAGTAGGATGGAGCTGCAGTACTAAAAGCCCTGAGTGCCACCTAGATCTTGGCCAGGGGATGGAAGAAAAAGCAGTGGGTGTAGCAAGGCCCAAACATCTTAAAGCAAGGATTAAATGCTGTAGTGGCTGCCAGCACTTACCCAGTCAGAGGTCTGCTCTTCTTAATCTCAAAGAATTGTGTCCCAGTGTGATTGTACCTGGAGGTAATAAGTTAAGGGCTTGGCAGCTTGGAAAGTAAGAGTTTGAAGAAAACCTGTCTGAAGAATTTTAATGTTATTTACTATTCTCACAGCAAAGTCATGATCCCACAAATATAACAGCAACGCAAGAAAGTCCCCACCTCCCTTTCCTGCATTTCTCCCATTTATAGTCCCTCCTTATTTCCACTGTATTTCTTTCTTGTGAATTCTTCTCTTTCTCCTCCCCACACACAGGTTTCCACTCCATTTCCCAAAGGTCCATGCTGACAGCACATGCTCTGCTCGGCTTTCCAGTTACCAGGGCAGAACAAAGTTTGATAGATCTCTGCCTGCTCCGGCCTGCACAGAACGCACGGAACATTGAAACATTTGCGGTACCTTATTCTGAGACTGACTGGGACCCAATCCAGAGCATAACCACCTTAGATGGGTGAGAGGTGCCAAAAGGTCTGCCTTCTTACCTTGTTTTAGGGCTGAAGCCAGAGCTAGCTCTGTATCTCATCAGTGAGATTAGACTGTGCTTGCATGGCACATACCTGCTGTCCAGCACAACAGGGATGGAGAAATCTCATTCCCAGGACACAGTCACACAGGCAGCTCTGCATATAAAGGGGCAGGATACCACAGATGCACAAAAGCAGGGTGGCTCACTGTCCTTTAGACAGCTACAGAGAAGAGTGTTTGAGTAGGATGACCTGAGAGGCAGTTTTCTCACCACCACAGCTCACCCATGCCTTAACAGTGAGGCGACACAGTTTGTAGTCCATCTGAGACCCGGCTGTCAGGGTCTCAGATATGCGTGTTTTTAATGAGATGGCACTGTAAAGCCACTGACCTAGAGAGGTGGGTAGTGGGGAAAGGCCCTTGACAACATGCCCATTTGTTACATGGAGTGAACAGGATCAGAAGGTAACTTGGGCAGAAAAGCAAAACAAACCATCATCCCAAGCCCAGCTTCCTGTTTCCAGGGAGCAAGTTTCAGTTCCCCTCCAGCTACAGAATGAGCTTTTCTGTTCTTCACAGGGAAAGTTCCCTTGCTCCCTCTTCCTGGGTTATCACAGCAGTGACTAAGGTAACAGTAAAGGATACTGAAGCTCCCTGATGTAGCGCTGTACAGCTTCCAGGCGCTCAGGGATGGGGGTGGACGGCTGGAACACAGGCACACTTGGTATGGGAATCTGAAATGCAGAACGTAAATCACTGCTTCCAAACCTCTCCAGCTTCTTGCTGAACTCAGTAGCACATAGCTACAGGGAGCGTGTTCCTCTGAAACCAGCCCATTTTTGCCACCCGAAGTGACCACACCAGGAACATTCCTCTGTTCCTACACTGATAACTGGGAAGGGTTTCAGAATGAAGCACCACTACAGAGCTGCAAGAGAAAATGTGTGAAAGGGTCCCGCATTTAGGCAATGTTACATTGGGAGAATTAGATAAAATTAACAGACAAGGCAAGATGCGAGACAGGAAAACTATCACCTGAGGGAGCTTGGCCTCATTTGAGTATGCAAACTGGAACGCACAAAACAAAAACAAGAGAAGGAGAAAGAGAGGCAAAAACAGAGAATGAGTTTCCCCAAAGCCACCGGAGCATGGAACAGTCCTGTAAGCAAAGATATAAAGGTCCCTCACTGCCTCCTGGCATCTCAGGTGAGCTGGCACTGACTAGAACACAGACTTGACAGCATCATGACTCCCCCCCCCCCCTGCAGTGTCCATTGTTTTGAATTACGTGGTCAGAGAATGACTTCTGAAAGTTCGCCGTTTGGACTGCTGTCCCATTCTGAGCCCTTGGCCTTATGGATCCAGTCAGATTTTCCTCACCATTTGCTCCACAGGGGATAACCGCAGCCTTGTCAGCAGCTGAGAAAATGTGTCTAAGGAAAGAGAAAGGCCCTGTCCACAGGACAAATAAAATGGAGAAGACACAAATTCAGTGTGACTGACAGGCTTGGAGAAACAACCCAGCATTTTCCCTCTGAAGGATAGCTCATGCCTTGCACATACCCCTCTGATACCAGACTGCAGCTTTTCAGAGCAGTTTGGTTTTTAGCATTTCAGTTCCTCCTCAGACTTCCCCCAGAGCTGGGCTATCCCCAACTAAGAAAGAGTGAGTCAGAACCAGATCTTCCCTTGGGCCTTCCACTCTGCTGTGCACAGCTGCCTCTGCTGGCCATGGTTTTGTAGCCAGCAGCGCTGCTTAGCCACTCATCACCCTTCATGTGCATTTTTGTGGCCACTCATTTCCATACCTCCTTCTTCTGCTTTGGGTTGGCACGAGTGACTGGTGAACCAAGTCAGGCACCTGAACCAGCTGAAAGCCGAGCCAGCAAGCATAGGTAGTTTTCAGTCAGATCAGTTCCCTGTCCTGGTTTGCCACATGGTCGCACTCTGCTTGTGCCCGCACAGCACAGGGGCCACAGACTGGTTAACCTTGAGAGGTGGGCTGTCACTGCCTCTGGAAACCATAATCTGTAAGTGTTTTTCAGTCTAGCTCCAAACACCATCAGCAAGTAAACACTGAGCTAAACTCAAGTCTCTATCCATTTTCTCTCCCCTGTTTTGATCTTTTTCTTTTTTTTTGGAAAACTAAGTAACACTATTTGGCCACTGGTACCCATTTTCCTAGCACCTTTTGGAGGTGCCAATTGCCACCTCCAGTGCCTCATTTCCATACCCTGCTTGGAGCAAGCAGAGGCACCGGCTGGCTCACTTGCAGGAGATGGTACAGGAACGGCAGGAGCAGATGTGAAACTGGGTTTGTTCAGCCGCAGCAGGAGCAGGGAAGGCTCCTGAGAGTGGCACAGGGATGGAGCCGTCTCTGGAACCGCACGAGCTGAGTCAGTTTGGATGCTGTGAGCTGACACACTGAGTCACAGGAAATAATTTCCAGGCAGAAACAATGAACGAGGTAACAACCAGGACTGGCTGACTATTTAACTTTGTTTCATTTCTTCGGCATGGGGACTTTCATGCTTTTTGAGTGGAGATAGATTAAGTGCATGTTGACAGCACAGGCTAATGATTCGGGGTAGTTACTCCTCTCTTTGCTAGTACAGACCCTCAGATCCCCTTTTCCTCAAAGGACTGTGCAACACCAAGGCAGCGTAATGGCAACCAGTTCAGCAGGGGACTAGTTAATGCAGAAGAGCCTCCTGCACCTCAAGTAATTAAACTGATGAAAGTACAGCATGCTCTCTCTCTCAGATCTGGGCCTGCAGCCCAGACTGGGCTACAGTTTCTTTTGCATCAGGTCTGTAGCATTTTAATGGGGCAATAGAAGCAGGAGGAGAAGAATAAGGTCTCCATCCCTCAATCCCACACTGACAGGATGGGAGACCCCAATGCTTTGTTCTTACCCGGCATCATCCACTGCACATCTCAGAAGGGCTATAAATATTATTAGGTGGTCTTCACAATCCTCCAGAAAGCAGAGAGGAATTTATTTGTAACAGAAAAGATAGGAAATCAGATCTATTTTGCTTTCCCCTTTGTTATTCTGGAAGCTGGAGAGAGAGCTAGGAAGAGAGCCCAGATTTCCCAGAGCACATACCTCTGCCAGGCTTAGCAGACTGACTGAACACGTCCTTGGTCCCTCATCACTTGTGTGGAGGGGTTGCATCACCCCACTCCTAGATTCATGCACCCCAGCAGGCTGGCTATATGCGCGGGATTGGGACTCTAGAGATTTTCATGTACCAAGTGGGCCATGCTGTCCATGAGACAAGGTAGATGGGAGGGAGGCACGGACAGAGCTCCACCCTTATCCATGTCACAGAGGTGCTTTTTTGGCCAGCCTAGTTTAGCAACAGTTTCTTTTATGATGCTTACATGTATCCAAGCACCTCCCTAATCTTCCTTTTGCAAGCAACATGGGAGCAACACCAATCCCAATTGTTAGCCTGACTAAAGAAACTGGATTTTTCCCCCTCTCTCTCTATATGAGCCCATTAGATGCAACCTTCCTGTCTTTGCCCACGTAACCACCTCATTTAAAATCCATCATTTCTTAATGAGGCAAACACACGTCACTCTGTATTTCCAGTGTGCACGCATTTGATGGTCCCAGCAGCTCCAAGCAAGCAATACCCCACCCTGTTGCTAGAAAGGAACCAACCTACAGGAGGGTGGCACCCTCAGGCCTAGCACGCATGGCCAGTCAACGATGTCCTGCCACCATGGCATGGCTCACTCATGCCCACTCACCCCAAATCTACCGGAAGGAAATGGAGACCAAAGGAGATCTCCGAGTTCTCACACCCCAGTGAAAGGCACAGCCCCTGCAGCTGATCTGTGAACATATTGATAAAGTCTGATCACAGCCTCCTGCAGTCATCATTTAACGGTATTAAGTTTAGTTTATGGACAGCTCTTTTGAGAGTTATTTCCCCCAATGCCCAATACTGGCTACCGTTCAAGGCCAAAAATTTTAGAGTAGGCAAACCACTGTCCAGTTCCCAACACCTAAAAAGGCCTATTCACTCTCCAGCACATGGAGAGTACCTGGCTTTTCAAAGGAGCCAGCCCTGCAGACTACACTCATTGCCCTAATTCTCATCTGTTGCATCAGCCATTCAAAGAAACTTGATGGCACCGAGACGGGTGGTGATGTAAGTGGCCCTCAAAGATAAAAACTCATCCCTAGAGGGGGAAAAGGAGCTAGGGAAACAGAGCCCATCCATCCTTGCGGCTTCCTGCATCTCAGCATCCTCTCAGCTGTATGCCCAGTGAGCCTGGAAATGGGATCGCAGATTGCAAAGCACTGAATAGAGTTTATAGATCTGGTTCCCAGGGGTGCTAGCAGATGCCAAAAAAAAAAATGGATAGCCCAATTTCACCTGTTACTGCAAGAGCTCATACCACTTGTGTCCCCTACCTGTAACCCTTTGGCACCAAGACTGTAAAGTGAGAACAGTGGAAGTACTTAACATTAAGACCAAAACCAGAGACTGAACACTGTATCTCCCTCCCCTCATGCACTAGACTCTTGTCTTTCTTCTATTTCCCTCACCTCTCCTGGCCAAATCAGCCCTTTTGGTCAGGAAATTAAGTACTGCGTATTCTGATTGATCCAAAACATGTGTTCAGCCTTCACCCAGGCTCAGGACACAGTCAGAGGAGGAAGGAAATGTGAAAAGGAAGGAAAAGTCTGGTGGGGTTAGAATAGGGACTGTAATGAGGATTCAAGATTTGTTCTGGTTGCTGCCACAGATGCCTATAACTCTTCACTGCACAAAGGATGTTATATCACACGCTTCTCCAGAGCTCCTCATGGAAAGCAGTACGGATTGCCTGTCCACTCTATAATAGCACGTTCTTGCATACTTCAGATTACCTTCCTGAGGAGGTAAGTCCTTGCTAAAAAAGCCTGAGCAGAAAGACTTCATCTCTTTGTATTTGAATTTCCTCTGTTAGTGTGATGGGAATACTCTCATAACCCGCCAATGGAGTGACACACCAAATGTTTGCAGTGTCTTTTGTTCAGAGGATGCCAGTGAAAGGGGGAGATTTTTCTCCAGCTGAGGTGCAACACAGATAGCAACAATCACAAGAATTCACATGCAAATGGTTTAGTATGGCACAAGGGCACAAAGTTCAGTGAAATGATCACCGGTTCCTCTTTTTGTAGAGTTCTCTGCAGCGAGGCCAGGAACGCGCTTGGAAATCACAACATCTGACCCTACACCAGCAACAAGCTCTGCAAGTGTTTGCTAACTCCTCTTAAAACTCTTTGGCACCAAGAGTCTCTTTTCTGACAGACACCGTTCTGTGCAAGAATGCCTTTTGGTGTGGGAGGCTGTACCCAAATCTAATTTCTTTTGGTTCAAAGGCTCACCTCTGCCTGTCTCACTTACACTCCCACCTCAAGTATTCGGACTCTTCTAAATTTAACTCTCCTCATCTTTTCATCATTTATCCAGCCTTCCTCTTTAGGGCAATCCATCTCCCTCCCAGGGGGCTCGCACATGAGCCTTCTGAAGTCTGTTTTCCAGCGAGGCCCCAGACGCAGAGGGTGCTGCTGGCGCCGGGCAGAGCCCCGCAGGCACCCTCCCGCGCTTCCAGTTAGCGCCCGGCTTTGCAGCCTGCAGCAGCACCCCCGGGGCCCTCTTCCCCGGCGATGGCTCCTGAGCTGGCGAGCCCGGCCTCCAAGGGGGGCCGGCGAGCCACCCCTCCCAACGGGGACGCCACCGCCTCCCCCTCCCTTCCCGCGCCCCGCCGGGACCCCGCGCCGCAGCGGCCCCGGGGGTCGGGCCTCACCTTGGGCAGGTCGGCGGCGCCCCGGATCCTCTGCGCCACCCGCTCCCC
Organism: Theristicus caerulescens; assembly: GCA_020745775.1. Taxonomy (NCBI): domain Eukaryota; kingdom Metazoa; phylum Chordata; class Aves; order Pelecaniformes; family Threskiornithidae; genus Theristicus; species Theristicus caerulescens. The sequence goes on along the minus strand of CM036564.1, from coordinate 46,540,253 downwards.
CTCGGGGTGGATCCTGCCCACGTGCCGCCACATCCGCTCCCAGGTGGGCTCGTCCACGGGCAGCCCGCCGCGGTTGACGAAGAAGGGGACGCCGCCGTCGCGGAGATCCTCCTCGCCCTCCTCCTCCTGCTGCTCCTCGTCCCGCGCCGCCGCCGCCTCGCCGGAGGGGGGGCGCCTGGCGGCGGCCGCGGCCCCGCCGCCCCCCGGCATCGGCATCACCGCCGCCCGCGCTCAGCGCCCGCCGCCCGCCGCCGGGCCGCCGGGGGCCGCGCCCCGCATGGCCGGCGCACCGGGGACGGGGCGTCGCCGCCCCCGCCGCGCCCCCGCGGTTATCGAGGCGGAGGGGTTTCGGGGAAGCGGGGAGAAAACGCCGGGCGGGGCGGCGCCGGGTGCCGCATCACGCCGCCGCGGCGGGGGAGGCGCCGGCGGCCCGACCGCCCGCGGCAGTGACGGCGGGCACCGCGCGGGGCGGGGCGGGCCTGCCGCCGGGGCGCCCCCGCCGCGCCGCCTCCCGGGCGCTCGGCGGGGCGGGGGCGGGCGGGGACGGCCGCCTCCCGGGCGGGTGCTGCATGCGGGGTAACAAAGCCCCCGCGCTGGGCGGGGCGGGGCGGGGCGGGGCGGGGCCAAGCCGGGCCGGGGGCCGGGCGCCGCTCCTCTCCCCTCCGCTCCGCCCCGCGCCGGGCGGCGCGGGGTCTCGCAGGCCGCTGGTCGCGGCGGGCGCCCACCGCCTTGCCTGCAGCCGGCCTGGCGCGGGCGGGCGGGGCCGTGCGGCTGCCCCGGGCGATAAGGGCGGGGGGCTGCGGCTGCGGCCCGGCGATAAGCGGGGCGGGGCGGGGCGGGAGCCAGCCGCTGGGGGGGGCGGGGCCACCCAGCGACCGTTTAATGGTCGCCGCGAGGGGCGGCTCGCGGCTGTGTGCGGTGTCTGCCGGGCCGCGGCCTTCGCTGGGGGCTTAGGTGGGTGAGGGAGGCGGCCCCGCCGGGAGCGGGTTTCCGTGTGAAGGTAGCTGTGAGGAGCTGGGGTAAAATCGCCGGGTAGAAAGCAGCGAGCGGCAGAGAAGGCCGCTGGGATGCTCCTGTTTTGACTTAGCAAGTGGCACAAAGCGACCATGAAGGATGGCCTTTCTGCAGGTGGGAACCACATTGCTGATCTCAGGCTGTGCCACAGGTAGTGTGTCCCTCTCATGGGAGGGGCCCAGCAGGGCTCTTCTGCCCAGAAAGGGACAAAAATGCACCCTTATGTAAGGTCTGGAGATGCGCTGTAAGTGAAAGAGCGAGTGCTTTGCTCCAGCTTCATGGCCTGGTTCCCCATGTCAGCCCTCCTGTGGCACTGTGAAGCGCACAGCTGTGGCGGGCGGTTCTCCACACACCGCAGATGTGGAAGCCTGTTTTCCCCGTGTTCCTGGCACAACAGTTGTGTCCTCATCCATAAGAGCCAGGCTATGTCTTGCCATGGACAGGACTGTTGACTGTGTTTTCTTGCCACCCTATAATATTAATCCATTATGAAAGCTCTAGTAAAGAGGAAAGTGTTCTGCAACTTAAGCACCAAGTAAAAGAAATGTGTACAAAGTAACGGGTCAGCTGTTGAGGAACCTTCTGAAGGGCATCTTGAAATGCTTGCATTTAGCACTCCAAACAAAGGGCTGTTGTTCAGCATCGGTGTGGGGAATGAGGGAAATACATCCTGGGTCTGGTTGCCATGGTATTTGATGCTTCCCAAGAACTGGCTATAACCTTTATGGAGTCTGGCAGAGGATTTCGGAGAGAAATGCCACTTCTCCTGTAATGCTTTGTGGGCAGATGTTCACATGAGATCATTTCTGAGGGCAAAATACTTGAACACAGCATCTCTGTTGAACTCAACATTGCCCAAATTGCTGAAAGGTTGATTTCCTTTCAGGAAAATTAAGCTAAATGCATATGCCTGCTTCTTCCTTCTGCCTTCCAAACAAATCGCCAGCATTGCTTCCTGCAACCTACACTGACGTCTGTAATACTTAAACATATACTTCCTCACTGAATAAGGATTTTCTCTTGAATGGGGACCTTGAGCAGTGCTGATTTATCACTTCAGTAAGGCTTTTAGTGTCTTTATGGCTGTCTTTGCCTTTTACCTGTGAGCAAGGGGAGATCAGTAGAAGTTGACTCCTTATATCTAAAGAGGCAGCAAAGCCTGTGGCAGGAATCACTCTACAGCTGCTGAATGGACACGTTTTGTAAGAATGGTTCATACCCTCCCATGTCCTCAGTCCCTTCTTCCCCAGTGGTCCCCAGTTCCTCTGCAGACACAGGACTGGAAGTGTGCCAGTCACGCGATGGCAGCGCACAAGCATATTGGGGGACATCTTCTGCATTTTGGCTGAGTGGCAGGTATATTTCCAGTAACAGCACTGGGGAGAGGACAGGGTGCAAAGGCTTTAAATGCTTCTTTTAGAGCTGTATTGCCTCCCCTGGCTGAAACCAAGTGCAGCTGTCCATAGAAGCAAGGATGCTCGTGTCAACTTTGAGCTCCAGCACTAGTTCAGGGCTGGTAATTGGCATTGCCTTCTATACCTCAGCTTTTCTATCTGTAAGAGGGAAATGCTAATAACCCTGACTTGCAGCCAGAGCTTTTGTAAAGATTAGTTAGCATTTTTGGCACATTAAGAATTATTCTTTCCTAAAAATGAAAATAATGTGTTATAGTAGAAGTGAAATACAATCCTTGTATCTTTAATGCCTTAAAATATATTCTCAAATCTCGGTTGGAGGAAATGTAGCTGATAATCATCAGCAGGCCTCAAAATAAGGCTTGTCAGGGGATTTTTGCTTCAGTTTATGTTAGTTAATTATTAGGCAGTGTCCCTCCCTTCTGGCCATCACTTTAAACAATTTGGCAGCAGCAGGGGATCAGTATTTTAAGGTAATAGCATGGCCATACACTTTGTTTAGTTGGGAAAGAATAGAGCACGGCCATGCCGAGTGAGCCAGTCCCTGCAGTGGGGGCTGAACGTAACTGAGATGACAGCAGAGGACAGAGACTTCTCTGCCTCTTCTGCACAGCTAGTGTTTCCTTGTCCGCGAATGTTGTTACCTGTGGTGCAGGCTGTGTAATGGGCATTAAACACTGCCTCTAATTTCTGTCAGCAGATTATTGTGGCTAGGACGATGAGGGACCAGAAGACCATTCAATTTTTCTTTAATAACAATATAAATCTTTCATTTACCTATGCTCTGTATAAGAAGACTGTGCAGACACTCTGCGTGAATCACACCTGAGAATGGTTGAAACGGATTAAGCTTTTATAAGACAGAGTTAAGATTTGCTGTTAGTGAAAGAATAAATAACATTGATAAAGGATTGAAATCAAGTCAAAACTCCTTTGAATAAAGAAGTTATTTCATAAGATATAAAATATTTGATAAAAGTATTCCAGTGCTGTAGAGAGCAGTTGAAAAATAAATTCTCTCCTCTGCTCTTCTGGGTGAACTGGGAGTTTTGTCTCTGTTGGAGGGGATCCAAAATTTGTTTCTGTAAACAGGGATAGTGAGTGATAGTGTTGACTTTCTGTTTTGAAATATCTTTTACATTTTGATTAATATTTCTCTTTTTTTTATTTCTGCCAATCATGTGTTATTATGCTGTCATTTTGTTTTAAAAAAAAAAAAAATCTTCAAAACCACCAGACTGTTCTTTAAGCAGTGTCTTTGTGAACTTGCATAGGAGCAATTAAAACACTTACCAGAGATTTCTAGTTCTCGATGGCAATTTTAGGCCACTATTTCCATAGTTCAGTTAACATACATTTTCTTAGTGTGAACTGGAACCCTTCATTTAAGATCTCAAAGATCTTAAAGGTCTTTTCCAACCTAAATGATTCTATGATTCTATGATTTAATTACAGTTGATCCTGCTTTTGGGAGGAGGGGGAAGAACCTATATGACTTGTTAAAATCCCTTATGACCCTTTCTTCTGTGCCTAAAAATCAGTGGCCTAATGTCTTGACCACTGAAGGCAGGGAGAGTTTTTGCCGATTTGAAGGGCTCTCTTGGTGGTGAAGTAAGCTCAACTCGCCTCCATAAATGATCATTGCTCATACAAACAGCCTCTTGGATTCCAGTTACTGCACTTAAATGAGAGAAATAGTGTATATTCAGGGTGGAACATAAGAGCAGAGTGGCTTAATGGAAGTTTTCTTTGTAATAGCTTTTTTACACATTATGTGAACTACCTTTTTTGAGGGTTTGATTTTTTTTTTTAAAGCTGCTTTCAGTTAGAGCATTGAAACTCATGTTTTAAGTGGTGTTTTTTGTTTGTGTGGTGTTTCCTTTATCTGTGTTTAGTTTTCCTCAGCTCACAACTGTACTGCCTTTAGCCTGTTCTTACAAATGTCTTTATGCGCGATGAAATTCTTTGCTGTGCAGAACCCCCCAATGAGATCAGTATACTGCTGAGCAGTATGCATATGCTGCAGTAGATCTTTGCCCCGAGCAGGAATTCTACCTTTGCCCCTAATTCTGCGCTTGCCTGGGTTCTAATCAGGACTATCTCTGAAGATAACAGCAAAGCTTCTGTTATTTGATTGCAAAGCTGATGTAACCTTTAGTCTGTCTGGGAGATTGATTGGCATAGCAGTGCCAGAATAGCCCTATTCTGTGGGCAGCTAAGAATGACTTCATCAGAGACTGATATAGTGACTCCACACATTTTCCTATTCAGGTGCAGTCATACTGATTACTTTTCCTGTGTAGGTCAGGTCTATGAGAGAGGAGACTTAGATTCAATCAAGTTTTCAAATGTCAGCAAATATTTGTGAAACTTCTGCATTTATCTTCCTTTATCATTGGCCTGTTGAGTTGTCACGTAACCCAGCGCATTGTGGCATGGCATTCCCCGTCCTGTCTGTCACATGGTTGATACAGCAGCCATGCATCATCCAACGTGTGGAGATTCACACACCGGGACTCAAGAAGGCTGAAAGGTTAGGACTTGCTGGAACGAGGAGAAGACTATAGATGGTGATTGGAACTTTACAATTGGACTGTTTTATCTGGAGTTTCAAATTTGTTCTTAATAATAACCCTGCTTGATGAAAGGGACTTGGAGGGTGCTTGGGTGTGGAGTTTCAGGGTTGGGAAAGGAAGCAAACAGCCCATCATCTTGCGTGCTCTGTGCCACCCCAGCTTAGAGGCAGGGTGTGAGACCAAAAGCTAGACTTTTGGGTTGTGTGCAGAGCTGGCATCTGAAGATTTATTCATCCAAATAGGGAACAAAAAAAGCATGATGATACCTGGGTGACAAGTGAAAGAACTGTAAGTAGAAATGCTTTCTGAAGTTCAGCTATCTCCTTCAGAGAAAGACCATAGACTGGTATGGTTTCACAGCAAACTTCAGTGAAAGGAGGTTGAACAGCTAACAGGTATAAAGTATCCTACTTAGCTGGGAAGGAAAAGGGGCTTTGTTTTCTGAAGTGAGTGGAGAACTCCAGTTTTAGGAGTCACAAAAGAGTTAACAGAGCTTTCTTCTATATGAGTGCTAAGCAGACATAGGTCAGTTAAAACCTGAAGTTACACTAGCAAAAAAATTGTGGAACATAAATTGAAAATAAGTGTACCTGATTTTAAAGTTATCATAAAATTCTTAATTTCCTTTCTGTCTCTGATATTTTTTCTAGAGGTGGAGAGGAAACAGGCTCCTGTCCCATAAAACCTTTTTCCTGTTCCACACTGGTACAGAACGGACACTTCTGAAAGATTTAACTGGAACCAGAATAATGAGTACACCAACATGCAGGGTATTTATTTAGGTTTTTGGAAGAACTGCTTTCAAATCCTAACAATGCTTTGTGTGAAAAAGAAATTTAAACATACATTTCTCACATCCAAACAGGTGTGCTGACCTTGGGCTATAATGTGAGTCTTCCTTATATGAGTCAGAGTGAGCATTCAATTATACATACAAAAGACACTACTGCCAAACTAGCCAGGTCAGGAACTTGGGAGCCTTGGGTTCAATTCCCTGTGCCAAGTCTCATCATGCGTGTGATTTGAACTTAAGTCTGTCTTATCATTGGCTCTGCAGATCATCAGTACATTCTGGAATTGGCACCTCTCCCTTTTGGTTTGATCAGAAAATCCTTCTAGGACCTGAGTAACCTTTCTTAGCAGAAATTAATTTTTCCTCAAGAAATTTCAATAAACTGGCATTTCCCAAGAGCAAAGGTATTTCCTCAAGAAATTTTTGATTATTTTCTCAGTCAAATTAGTCCTGAGCAGTTTTCTGTTCACGGCTTGGTCCTTAGTGTTTCCAGTTTTAACTTTGTCATTTACTGGTAACAGATGTGTTTTTTTTTTTCTGAAGCCTGGGATAAAGTTATTGCAGCAAAGAAACTTTCAAGTGCTGCATGGGTTTTAGAGATCTGTGCTGTATTCTCTCCTCTCTGGTACTCTGTTCTGTCTGTGCTTCCTCAGTTTTCTTGTTTGTATGCCTGCAGCATCCTTGCAAAACATGAAAGTGCTACTCTTCCCTTTCTGCAAATGGAGAAATGAAATCGAGAACTTAAGCATGTGCTTTTACTGTAGGTGAAAAGACAGCTGAACAGGCTGTGTGATCACTGATGTCGAGCAATACGCTCAGTGGAGTGAGCCAGGTAACTGGTTTAGAACCACCTCCATGCAATGATATCTGAATGTACCAGCGCTGACTCTGGTTCATACTGATACAGCAGTGCTGTGCCACGTGTGGTTCCTGGCTTGGGAACCGGCAGCTCAGAGAGCTCTCCATCGTTCTCTGCTGTGAGGTGTAAACTCATCCTGAATGACTTGTCCAAGATCACACAGGAAGATCTGGCAGAGCAGGGACTTAATGTGAGTTTTCTCCTAAGCAGCAAGCCCACCTTCATTAATTTTGTTTCTAGGCTGCATAAATTGTGAGTGAATAAAAATTCTGTGCATCTGGAAAGACTTCCAATACTTTTTGGAAAGTGGGTTAATTCCTATAACAAGATGGGTTTTGGGGACTGGAGAAAATTGGTTGGAATGGGATTAGTTATGCTAAGGAAATGCTTAGTTTGTTTTTCACTGTTGGAAATGCAAATAAAATGTTGATGGATCAGGCTTCCATCTTGCATTTCTTTATTGAAGTTAGAGTAGGAATGCATCGATCTGCCCTATTATGTCATAGACTGAAAGGAATTATTATACATTGAGGAATGTATTAGAGGAATATTAATGAAATGTTTCATTAAAAAATGGGCTTATCTCTATTAAGAAATGGTACATTCTTTTTGTCAGTGTTCATCTCCTGGTTCTTGATTCTGTCCCCCATTACTAATTCATAATCCTATTGTGCCCAATTTATTAGCTGATGATAACGTGAAGATGGTGTTGTTTTGAAGACGGTGTTATTTTTTTGTGCTCTCTGCAGTGTGGAAGCATTTTCTTTTTTGCACAATGCATTCATCAGTAGCGTTCTATCCCATCTTTGAAAGCACAGGAAGTGTGGGGAAACTGGAGCGTTAGTGGGTGCAGCTGCAGTGTGTTCCTGATGCCAAAATCCCACCTTTTGCCTTAGCAGTAACATCAACACTAAATGTACAGAATGGCTGAAAAACTCAAAATGCAATTTTTTAAACTGAGTTCCATTAAAATTTCTCATGAGAGGGGAACAATTCTCTGACTGAAAAGTGGAAAAGCTTGTGGAGAGAACAAAACTTTTTGAAAAGTGTTGTAGCAGTTGTCAGCGTTTCCTTCTGCAAACTCTTGATTTATACATTGCATGTGAAAAGGACCAGAGAGGTTGCTGTGGTGTCCTAGTTTGCACTTCGCTTGAGTTCAAGAGTGTTTGTGCACTTCTTGTTTGTTAAAAAATACTGAGTTTTGAAGACCTAAATTTAATCAGGTTGTTGCAGACCCACAGAATTAACCATTCAAGCTGGAGATGCTCAGACAAGGTGATCTATAAGTGGGACCTTTATTCTTGGCTTCTTTCTCCAGTCTATTTCCCAGAAATAAAACATATAGGCCCTTAAGAAAAGAAAATGCACTTCCCAATATGGAAGTGGTCTAGAATACAGCTCTGCTTTTATTTTACTAATGTCTCAGTCTTTCGTCTTTGCTTCCTTCCCTTATATGTCTCCTTGCTCAGAGGAAAGCTGGCACATTAGGATGCCAAACAAGGACCAGAAATCAAGGCACAGGAAGTATTCTGAAGAGAATTCCAGCCAAATTATGACAAACCCAGCCCTATCCTTGAAGAATTTTAAAGTGCAGTTCTTCACTATTACCCTGGGTTGCTGAAACCTGCTAATCTCCTAGTAATGATACTTTTGCATTCACTAATGCATTACATTTTTTTTTTTGTAGATATCATATTGAATGTGCTTGATGCCACACAGTGCCATCTATTCATACAGAAGAGAGAATTTGTTACTGCAGATTTTGGAGGTAGGGTTGGGTTTACATGGAAGCTAAGGTGCAGTACAAAAAGCTGATTTTTTTTAGCTGGCTGTGGACTAAAAAGATAAGTTTTCCAAGGGAATATCATATAAGGAATATACTGCAGGGCTCACGGCTCACACCCTGGGAGTATAATGGACTCTGCAGAGGCTCCAGAGGTGTTGCTTTCCACCCAAGTTGTTCACTTTGTTAGTGTTTGAATTGGAAATTAATTGGACAGTTAATAAGTCTGTACCTATAACTATGGAGATTATATTTTTCACCCCCTCCAGCTGGAAGTGGTGCTGAATCTAAGCCTCAGCTCCAAAACACCTTGACCCGTGAGTATTTGAAAGCTAGATTTTTTTACTTCACGCTTACAAAGAGGCTGTGTTTGTGAAAGTTTTGTGCCATATTTGATCATTTGTCTATGTCTCCATGGAGTGATTATTTAGCTTTTTTCCTGGGTAAAAATGTTAGAGGTTGCAAGCATGAGAACAAAATGGGAGGAGTGACATCTAGTGGTTAGTAATGAAAATGTGCATAATTAAAATTTTTTCCCTTGGCACAATGAAGCGTAAAGCAATTCCTAATAAATGGCCTAGGATTCACTTAGAATTTATAGAACTTGAAATTTAGAGATCATTTCTCATCAGTGCAACTTTTTCTGTGTGCTGTCAGCCTCTGGTAAGCAGTAACTTTCTTGCTTGATGACTGATGCCAAGGAGTGAATTTGATGTCTGATGCCAAGGCCTGGTTACTCTCAACACGTTCTAATGTCTTCCTGTTTCTGTTTTCCATTTCATTGTTTGTTTGTTTTTAGGAATATTTTTACACGGCTATTCCTTGCCCACAACTGGAATGACTTTAGGATTATATGGTTTTATAATTTTTTTTTTTAGGGCATTGGAGGGAGGTCATCTCATGAACAGCTCAGTTGTGAGGAAAAATTATTTGAAAAGAAACTGATCTCGGCAAAGATCAGCTGTTTTCTCATGTTGAGAACCTAACTTTCTCATTTATTGCTCTCGGTGTTAGAAGAGTTGACACTGTTCACTGTTCACCTCCACTGGGGAAGATTCTAGTCCTGGACTGGACTTCCATCATCCAGCCCAGGTCTCTGCTAGGTCAGGCAACCTTGTCGAATGAATTCTGTCTAAGGGTACAGAACGGATTACACCTGTATGATGCCTCGTGGAGGAAATGGGTGGTTTCAATAGGTTCTTTCCTGTTGTAATTTCCAAGGACTCATTTTCTAGGCTACCGCACCTGTGTAACTCATCTTGCTATGAAATACTTACAGACAAATTCCAGCTGTCCAGTTCCCATTGAAGCAGGAGCTGGACAAAATCTTTATCACTCCAGGGCAGTGCTTGGCTTCTTATGTTATACAACACTATGATTTCAGGTTATATTTGGAATGCCAAGAAATGAGCTAGTGTATGGTCATATTTTTTAGATCTCAGTAATGAAAAATGTTGTGCCTTCCCACTGGCCTGGCAGGCTTCAGAGAGAATGGAAACAGACATTTCCTCAGACTTGAGAAAGGAGTGGACTCCACTGAAATTAGATCAATCTCTCTCTTATCTGGCTTCCTGGGAAGTCACAAGCGTATTCAGAAATTCCCCAGCCCATCCATTATAGTATGAAGTTGAGTAAGTTGTTGGGTCAAGTTTAGACTAGTGGCCACTGCAGCTGAGCCAGTAATTAAAAGTAACAGGGCAAATTCTATGCTCCAGAAGGCTTTTGGGATGTATAGTATATAAACACATATGTAGCTATGGAAAATTCTGGGAAAAGAGGTGGCATTTAATACCTAGGAGGAGCAGTAGCTGTGTCAATCTGTCAGGTCTCATGAGTCTTTGATTGGGCCTTGGATACATCCAGATGACCCTGCCCAGCTTTGTTTCCTTTCAGTTCTTCAGGGGTGCAGAAATGGAGAGAGGAAGATCAAGGGATGTGTGGCACATGTTGTGTGTGTTAGTAACATATCCGTCACAGCTGTGGGGTCTGAAAGGAGAAGGAAGGAAACAGGTGAAATCTGTTGTGCTCAGAGGAAGGCAGCATCTGTTTGAATGCTAGCAAATGACAGATTTTTCCTTTAAAATGCTGTGCTTTCATACTGTGAGAAAGGGACAGGCTTGTCATTGTTAGATGCCTCCTTTACGAAGCTATAAGGTGAGCTTGTTTGGATGCAAGTTTTGTGGAGAAGTCCATACTACAACAGGGACAAAGCCCAGTGCCATCATTCAGTTCCTCTGGAGCAGGGAGTGTTATGGACCAGAGCTGCATGTAGGGGACAACAGCAAAGGAATTTTTCCAAAACTTCAGTAGTTACAGCTACTGGGATAGGACAGAAACCATTCTGAATTTAGCTTCAATACTCTAACAGGTAGCAGAACTTCTTCAAAATGTATGCGTATTGCATTATAACTTCTGCATGTATTTTTCAAGTATGGTATGTGATTTGACAGCTACTGCAGGTGAAGCCACACCGGCTTCTTTTCCGGCAGTGAGTCAGGCCTCTTAGGCCCATAGTGTCAATGACCTTTTTTCAGCCATGGCTTCATGCATAAAAGTGTAAGAAATGCCTTATAGTGTCAAACCTATGGCCCACCTAGACTAGTATTTCTGCCTCAGACAGTAATAGCAGGCAATACTATATGGGGCTAGGACATGATCCTAACCATTTCATGTCGTGCATTCCCATCATTCTTTCCCATCATCCACAGTCATTGGATTAGGATCGTTAGGAGGTATACTTGTGCTCATTCCCTTACCTGTTTTGGAACTGCTGTCCATAAATTAATCCTCTTTGTATAGCCTGCTCTTTTTGTCTAGCCTGCTGATATTATCGATCTCCTCATTCCCACGTGGCCAGAAATTCACTACTTGCTGTGTTTGTAAAGGAAAGTTATTGCTTTTGTCTGTTTTAAACCTATCTTGCACATAGTTTGAGTGAGTGCCCATATCTCTAACACTGGAAAGTTTGGTGAGCAATAGTCCTGCTCTCACTTTCTCTACTGCCTTCATGATTTTGTAATTCTCAATTGTATCCCCCTCAGCCTGCATGTCTCCACATTAAGGAGAGAAATCTCTCCTCATAACGCAGCTGCTCCATCCCCTAAATTCCTGTTGTACAATCCATGTGCTTGCATGAAACACAAGTGCTTAAATGTGGATACAAATCAGCCTCTCACTAGCTGCATTTCCCAGCTGTCTGTCACAAGGCAGAGCTGGCTGCCCAGTTAAAGCAGCCAGAGTGATCACAGCGTAACTATTTTTTTACCACCTTCTATTTGACCTTTTTTAAAGCTGTAGCAAGCAGATTCCAAGAACAGTTGTGGGCTGAACTGCAGCAGCTTTCTGTGTTTGTGGATGGAGACTGGCCAATTCACAGCCATCTCTATGGATGTCTAGCTTTTTCTTGGCCTGAAACCAGCTGTTACAGAGGGCCAGATCCTCACTAGTTGCATGTGGCGTTTCTGGTCATTTGGGTTACAGTGCTGGCCAGTCACCCATTTGTACTTTTTGTGGTGATTCTTGCCTGTCTCAGTGCTGAACATGTAGTCATTTTTTACTTCTCGGTAGTGGATCTTTAGAGGAAGTTGATGCTGTAGGCAGCATCTATCAGCTCACTGGTCTCTAAAAAGGGTGGAGGTTACCTTCAGGTGGTGTGGTTATGACAAAACTGGTTCTTATATGTTACTATTCTTGACTTCTGGCAGTTTGTTATAGATTTAGTTGTCTTGGTTTATTGACAATAATCCAGATATTGTTTTTAATCATAAACTGATGAGTTATTTCTTTCACAGATGACTAACTCTTCTTGGGACCCACGTTGAGCAAAGATCCTTTTCTCAGTTTTAAGTCCTGTAACTGATTTGACTGGATAGTGAAGGGAAGGCTGAATGTTTAATTTTATTCTGTTGGTAAGAATTAAAGCCTGTAAAAGAAAAGATAACTAACACTTGGTCTAACTAAACACGTATGACTATATAGTCTGGTAAGCAGAAGACTGCTAAAAGAAAATTTGCTATATTTTTTCCTCTTTTAGAAAAGTAAAGATTTAAAAAATTGAATGAGAGCAAGTGTTGCTTTCAAATATTAATAAAAATCACTGAATGTGTCCATCTACTCTCATTTTACTGCTGATTTCACCATATTCATGTGGGAATAGTGTGAGCCATGACAGTTTTGTGTTGCAGTGACCCTAACTGTGTAAGGCATGGGGCACATTTTCTCTTTCAGGTTCTATACACACAGTGCTATGAAACCTGCAGCAATTTTCTGGATAGATTCTGTATTGGAGTGTCTTCCTGTCTCTTAATAAGAATAATAATCCCCAGAGTTGATCTTGTGCGTCTCTAGCTGCTGCATTTTCACTGCCAAGAATGTAACCTCATTCATCATTTGCACCAAATGGTGTCCTGGAAACATCATAGGTCAAACTAAGCAATGACTACAGACCAGAATAAACTCTCACAGACAACTAGTGATGAACAGACACATACACAGTTGGTTCACCCCGATCTCTCATCTCTTGTTCTCAAAATACTTTCTACAGACAATCTTAGGAACTAAAATTGTCACCATAAACTGTGGACTCAGTGGAGCTACTGTTTTTATAGTGAATAATAATCCTCCTTCCCACAAACTCTCACTGTTTCACACTAGCAATTAACTCTCTTTTTCCTTAACAAAAGCACATAACATTCCTCCTTCACAGGTACCAGCTGGTTTTTCTCTTGGATGCTTTACCAATGCCTATCTAAGTAAATGCAGAGTTCTTGTTCTCAATATATACTCAGCTATACTCAGAAAGGATTTCTGTTCTTGAAGCCTTTTTTTTCAGCTATCATTTGGTCTAATAAAAACTACTACACTGGTCTACAAACTCATCTTAGAATGATTTGCAGCTACAGCAATGCTAATGCTGGAAGGAAAAAAAGTAACTTAGGGAAACTGCTCCCTCTGCTGGGTAATCCTCCTGCCAGAAGCTCTGCGCTTGCAGTATTCATTCAGCTTTGTTTTTCCTGTGACGCAGTTATGTTGTTGGGTGTTGATTCCTTGTGCATAGTAGAAATTTGAGAAACCCTCAGTCCCTGGGCTTTCAACAACAAAACACTAATTTCTTAGTCACACAGGTAAAAAAGAATAATTTTTATATTTATAAATATTAGCATAAAAATAAAAATTTTGTAACAATAAAGTAACTATATTTCAAATACCATGAGGTGTCACATTTATGCATCTTTTAAATACAGTCTTTCTAGGATTTTGGTTTTATGCAATGACACTACACAAGGAAATTTTTTATTTAAATGAAAATGGAAACATCCATTGCTTTCAGCAGTTTTTCATGTACAGTAAATACACCACTACTTGAGCAACTTGTATGTAGCATAGATAGCATTAATAAAGTTCCTCACTGGTATCTATGTAGCATAGAGCTAATAGGCTAATAATTCCTTGGTGGTGGTGGTTTTGGTTTTGGTTTTGTTTAGCTTTTACTGTTTTTATTTTGTTATCTTCCTTCTGGGAAAACTTGTTTTTTAAAGGATAGACAAGTGTGTTGGTATAGTTAATGTGATTCCTGTGGTAGACAAGGCATTTCAAAGGGGAAGCAGCATTTCCTGGAAGGTCATGCAGCAATCACCTGATCTCTTGAAGCCTGTTTTCCAGGCAGATGCCCTAGGAAGAACACTGTGAACTCTCGCAAGTTCCTTGTCCTGGTATTTGTGAACTGGATTGTCCTAGGGGAGTTCAGCTTCAGAATGCTTCAAAGATGGATATTCAGTCTTCAGTCTAGTTGAGGCTTGATCCACAAACTATTGTAGAGATAAAGACAGTGGCCTTAAACAATCATTGACTGCATCTACTTTAGCGCTTTGTTTCTGAGCAGTAGTGTGCTTTTAAAGCAGATCCGGTTGCCCTCATTTACTGCATGCTGGTTCATCCTACAGGGTGATTCTAGTGTGTGTTAACCACATACGAAATCCTTTGGAAAAAATGGAACCAAAAGCTGTAGTTCCAGGTATGCACCAGATGCATCCAACCCACAAGGAGCCACAAAAGTCTGAAGCAAAGATTGGTTCTCACTGCTGCAAAGCTCTCTAGTGTGTCCTGAACAATCCTGTACCATTAGGAGGCTCTCAAACTATGGAGAATACTTGCAACATAGAATCACAGAATAGTTCGGGTTGGAAGGGACGTTTAAAGGTCATCTAGTCCAACCCTCCTGCAATAAGCAGGGACATCTTCAACTAGATCAGGTTGCTCAGAGCCCCATCCAACCTGACCTTGAATGTTTCCAGGGATGGGGCATCTACCACCTCTCTGGGCAACCTGTGCCAGTGTTTCACCACCTGCATTGTAAAAAATTTCTTCCTTATATCTAGTCTGAATCTACCCTCTTTTAATTTAAAACCATTACCCCTTGTCCTATCGCAACAGGCCCTGCTAAAAAGTTTGACCCCATCTTTCTTATAGGCCCTCTTTAACTATTGAAAGGCTGCAGTGAGGTCTCCCTGCAGCCTTCTCTTCTCTAGGCTGAACAACCCCAACTCTCTCAGCCTTTCTTCATAGGAGAGGTGCTCCATCCCTATGATAATTTTTGTGGCCCTCCTCTGGACCTGCTCCAACAGGTCCATGTCCTTCCTGTGCTGAGGGCTCCAGAGCTGGATGCAGTACTCTGGGTGGGGTTTCACCAGAGCAGAGTAGAGGGGCAGAATCACCTCCCTCAACCTGCTGGCCATGCTTCTTTTGATGCAGCCCAGGATACGGTTGGCCTTCTGGGCTGTGAGAGCACATTGCTGGGTCATGTCCAGCTTTTCATCTATCAGTACCCCCAAGTCCTTCTCCTCAGGGCTGCTCTCAATCCCTTCATCCCCCTGCCTGTGTTGATACCAGGGGTTGCCCCAACCCAGGTGCAGGACCTTGCATGTGGCTTTGTTGAACCTCATGAGTTTCACATGGGCCCGCTTCTCAAGCTTGTCCAGGTCCCTCTGGATGGCATCCCACCCCTCAGGCGTGTCAACCTCACCACTCAGCTTGGTGTCATCTGCAAACTTGCTGAGGGTGCACTTGATCCCACTGTCTATGTCATTGATGAAGATATTAAACAGTACTGGTCCCAGTAGGGACCCCTGAGGGACACCACTTTTCACTGATCTCCATCTGGACAGATGGAGATCTCCATTGAGCCATCGACCACTGCCCTCTGGATGCAACCATCCAGCCAATTCCTTATCCACCAGACAGTCCATCCATGAAATCCTTATCTCTCCAATTTAGAGAGAAGGATGTTGTGAGGAACCATGTCAAAGGCCTTACAGAAGTCCAGATAGATGACATCTGTAGCTCTTCCCTTCTCCACTGATGTAGTCACTCCATCATAGAAGGCCACCAGGTTGATCAGGCAAGACTTGCCCTTCATGAAGCCATGCTGGCTGTCTCGAATCACCTCCCTGTCCTCCATGTGCCTTAGCATAGCTTCTGGCAGGATCTTCCCAGGTGCAGAGATGAGAAGTGCTTCTTCACATGCACTTTCATATTTGCCATTAGCTGCCATCCCTCATGTATGTGTCTTTGCTGCTCCTTTCTCCATCCTCCTGGCTTGAAATGTGTTAATTTCTTTAGCTGTCCTATTTCTGTTGCAATCTACCCTTGCTGAACCCCTCCTGTCTTCTAGCAGCCTCTCTTATTTAAGTATTTGTCCTTTCTGCTGCAATCTTTTGCAGTTGTGATGAACTCCTTCACGCTTCCTGAAGATCCAGTGAGATATAACCTGAGACTCTGAAGAAACAGTGCTTGTCATCGACCTGTGTAGTGCGAAGTCTGAAAGTTTCTCTGATGAAAAGATAACTGCGTAGCAAAATCAGGATTTCTATGCCTCATGCAAGGAGACCAACAAGTACTGTTATATTATATCCAAGAAGATAAAGGCTCAATTCTTGAAAAATTGGGAGAACAATCATTTTTCATGGGCAGCATGCCCTGTTTCAGAGATTTGAAGAGATCTTTATGTCAGAACACACTACTGACCCTACCACTGACTTTGGGTCCTGGAGTCACCTGTGGAGGAGAGCATGTTCTCCAGTGGGCTCTGAAGTGTTTGCTCCAGGAGCTTTCCAAGATCTCTCTGATGACAAATTCAGGCTTACCTCCTGGGCCTGCTCCCCACTGTGGTCTGGTGGGCCAGACGGTTCAGAGCTTGTTTCTCACAAAAGTTAGGACAGATGGGTACGTGTCAGTTCTCCAGTTACCCTACAGAACGCTCAGAGAATTGCATTGTATCCACAGACACATGGGGCAGGCCAGCTTGCTTTTCCCTCCCTTGCTGAGTCCTCTGATGGAGAGATGGGGAGTATGATGGCCATCTACCTCTCCCTGTCAAATAGAGGGGTCCTGTGGACCACTTCTTAGTGGGGAAGAGATCCCACTTCAGGTGTGGTTCAACCTTCTTTCTTCTCCTCCTCAGCTGACTCCCCAGTCACTGTTCAAAAGCACTGCCTGAGCTGCTGCAGGCAGGGGGCAGTGAGTGTTCTGCAGAGCCATTCTGCAGGGATGATGTGGCCCTCCCAAAGTCGAGATGCCATGCATCAGGGGAGGAGACCATGCAACCAGTCTCTGACAACATTGTCCAGTACCAATTACAGCTACACAAATTGTCTAGGTTCATACTTCTTACTGAGGCTTTGGGATATCTTTGGGCTCACTGTGTTCTCGTTGACAGCTTTCCAGTTTCCACTGCAGGCTGGGTGTATGAGCACAGCATACTTGTCATTGTGCTCTACTTGGCTTATGATCATAGTGCGATCTGGAATGGAAGAGGATATTGCAGCTGTTGTTTGATCTGTTTTAAATACATAAATGCCTGTCTTTGCAGTTAATGCCTTTAAAGTCATAGTGTATGTAATATATCCTCATAGTGTATGTAATATATCCTCAGAAGAATATCTTCTTCCACAAGCCATAGCTGGTTACTTTGAAAGTTAGACCAGGCTCCTCTCACATGCATGGGATGTAGCACTACCTTATTCTTAAGCTTTTCCCTAGGTATCTGTCATTGGTCTCTGTTTATAGCAGCGCAGACTTCAAGATGAAATGTTTAGATGTCTCTATTCAGGCTGTTTCAGAGTTGAGTCTGTTCTGGGACTGCACGTTCAGTGACTATTAGGCAGTGTAGGAGACAAGTTGTCAGGATAGACTGACCTTTGGTCTGACCCAGTACAGTTCGTGTATCTTCCATCTATGCTCTCTTTGTTTGGGTGAATTTTCCAGAATACCTCGTAGGTCAGCATATTTCTTCTGGTTTAGCCACAGAAGGGAAATGTTTCATCTCAAAGAACCTTTTCCTTTGTAGTCACCAGACATTTGGCTTTTTTACTTCCACTAACATGGAAGTAGCCTTTCCATCTGGCTTGTCTAAGCATGAAAGGTCTACCCAGAGGGTAGCTTATATCTATGACAACAAGTAAAGATCCACTGTCTGTTTTTATTCACCTCCCCCATTGCATTGCTGGAGCTTTTACGTTCTATGGACTGAAAGAGAAACAAATACTGAATTGAGTCCATTGATAATAAAAAACAATCATCTCACAAAGGCAGGAGCTGAGGAAGTGTGTACTTGAATAACTGGTTAGCAAAAAGACCAGTGATAGCAGCCCAAGGAGACTTGTAAGTGGTTTGAGTTTTCTGCATTTTGGCTTAGAATAATGCTGTGTTTGCTGGAAATGGTAAAAGTGAAAATCAAGAAAAAGGAAGAGATCAATTAGTGAAAATACTAAACCATGTCCCTGGAGAATGTTGTTTTCTTTTAGATTTACAGTGGTAAAATAACATGTCAAAGTAGCTGAAGGGCTATTTCTACTCAATTTAAAAACTACTGTCTGATTCAAAGGTTCCTTTATCGTTGCATCTGCCTCTTTCTGTTTCTGAATAACCTTCAAGAGGGCAGTGAGTTCAGAACTGACATAAACTTAGCTAGATATCAACATTATACGAATATTTCATGTTCTGCTAGGCCATCTCTAGAAAGCTGTGTAAACAATATTAATAAAATCCACTATGTGAGGATTTTTCCCCAACTTTTAAAATACTTTGGTTTTGAACAATTTAATTGTTCTTTTTGCTAGGTCAGGTCATGAGTGAATTCATGTGAGTGAACTCATTTTACTTTATCACCCTGAAGGCAGAGAGTTTTGCATGAAATCTCTGTGAAGAATAAACAGCAGAAACTGAATTAGTGCAAGGTCCTGAATCTTTCTGAAAGTGCTTGCTTGGTATCCTAATCATCTGTCTGAGGGGAATTAAGAGCTGTTTCTATGACCCATCTAACTGAGCAACAGCTAGATCTCAAAGAACCAGCTCCTCCAAAATGTGTGGGGACTGTCCGCCCACTTTGATGCTTTCCAAGCGAATTTTTCACTGTCTCCCCTGGCCCAGTTGATGGGATTGTGCAGGTTGTCTCCAGAATTGTCTCTGTCACTGCTGTTTGTTAAGAGGTTCTGAGGGATAAGTACACTGAACTGGGGCTTTCCGTCTCTTTCCCAGGACTGCGCATGTGAAGTGTCTGGGCTTGAGGAATCAGCACCTCAGACCCACTAAATCCTTCTATGTACTCAGCAAAGTATTTGCCTTCCTTCAATGAGTGGTGCTCAACAAAACAAATACCAGAACCAGGAAGAGTATCTTTCTGCCTGTCTTAATATACATTTCTTTGTCTCCAGGCCCTCCTGGCTCCTTTTTACATGCCAGTCTTAATCCTGAGCATCTGACATCTCTCCAAGAGTTCCTGAGATGCCAAACTCCTCTTAGCTCTAGATAATTTCAGCACATTTATCTTTGTTTTAATTAACCCATCTTTACCCTTCTGAAGGATCTCCTCAAGTAGGCTTTCTGTCATTCAGTTCTCTTTTTGTTTATGTAGCCCTAGGACAGCAGAGAGGATCATCAGAGGGAAGTTGTGACTCCTCTTCATCCAGAATTTATGTTTTTGTTGGAACATAAAATACATGAGTGAAGTTGTCTCAGTAGAAAAAACAGAGGTAGAAAGGTAATTTCTTAGAGGAGGTCTCTTACATAATCTATGACCACTTTCTTGCAGATGCTGTTTTCATGGGGTAAGAAGGGCATATGGGGCTGGGACCTCCAAATTCCTTTGTGTGTCCATTTTAACCATACCCATTCAAACTCATCCCTGGTGTCTTTAACCTTGACAGAGCTTCATACAAATAAATTTGATCCACCATAACATTAATAATTATTGTGAGGGCACTTGTAATCAACCTACAGTGGGCCAAGAGCAGAGACATTCAGAACGAAGACAACAAACAAGAGCACTTGAGCTCAGGTTAGCTGTTAACACTAGGCTTTTACATTTCCAGCAGTAGGACAGCAGTGGGAGTTAGAAGCATACATAGAGTCTCTCAGAGCACCACCAAGGCAAGGACTTATCTTGTAATTTACAATTTAAAGCTTTACGGAAAAGTGAATATTGTCTGTTGTTGATGTTGGCTATTCATTGGCAACTCATGTCATTTTGCCTTGTCATAAAGATTCCTGCTTGCTATTTTAAAATGATACTTCTGGCTCTCAAACTTAGGAGTGGGAATCTGTTCATGTTTAGGTGTTGGATGATATGATTGAAACAGTTTAGTCTCCAAATGGCAACAAAAGGTCAAAAAGCTTTCAGAACACTTCTTCCAGGAAGCCAATGCAATGCAGCTGGCTCTGAAACAAGCCTCATGTTAAGACATCCTGCTTTTGGAAAAGGACTGTGCTTGAGTATTGCAACTCTGGCCCATCTCTGTTTTCAAGACCAATGCAGCTTCAGGCATTAGTCCCTGTTAGACACAGTGAGAGAACATAATGGGCCTGATCTGTGAAAGCCTGCAGTGAGCAGCTGTATCATGAGCTCTTGCAGCCAGGCTGAGGCAGTACTCAAGCAGGAGGAATGCAGAAGCAGTGTTGCTGTTCCAGCTGCCAGAAGGTGCTGCTCTGCAGGTAGCCTCTCTTGCTCTCCTCTTCCTGTCACCCAGGCTGGGGTAGAGGAGCCAGCAATTAGTGGCTAGTGCTTGCAGTATTCAAGCCTAGGCTTAGGCTTAGGCCAGGCTCCACATGTCTTCTGAGTCAGCAGAACTGTTCTCAGGGATGATCATGTTGCCCACCAAGCAGAACTCAGATAGCTTTGTAACCCCGCATGCTTTACCTTTATCAACCCACAATGCACAGCATGTATGGACGCAATTACATCTCTCCAGCTGACCTCCAGCTGTAACACTCGTACCAAACAGCTATTTACTGCTGACGTGTACAGCTCTCATCACCCTCCAGTAAGCCCTGACCTGAGCACCTCTAGTACCCACTGGTTTAAGCACCTCTAACCAGCTTTCCTTCTACTATGTGTCTCAGCTTTCTCTATAGGTACACAGGGCCTGCCTATATACTCAACCCTTGGTACTAATGGAGAAGACAATGAAAATGTAATTGGAAGTGCTTGAATGGATGCTGACCTATTCCTGTGACTGCCTCACCCCTTATACCAGAAGCCCAAGGCAGAGTATATTGGCTGCACACTGAAGTTTATAGGTTATTTGTAAAAGAGGAATCTTTTACGTAATATTCTCAACATGTCAGAGGGAGCTGGTCATAACTTGATAACTCTCAGAAATGGCTGTTGACAAGCCAGTAGCGCACCTTCTGTGCAATGGGGAAGCCAGTCTCAAACAGCAGTTCTGAAGTGATGTTAATGCACAGTTTTTAGGGCACACAGCCATTTCCATTCCTCTTTGTTAACACCCATTGTCAACTTTTCTGCTGCAGTTCAGGAAGCAAGAAGTTAATTCTCTGCTTATTGGAGAGTAGTGAGATGGAGCAGTGGGAATAGACCTATTGAGTCTCTCTGGGGGCCGTAGGCAAGGAGCTGGCAGGAGCTTTGCAGAGCTGGTTCAGGTAGAAAAACATGGGTGAAAATTTCGCTTGGCAGAACACTTTTGCTGCTGAATTGGTTAGTCTACTTTCCCAGATCAGAACTGATCAGGACAGAAAACATTTTGAATCTAAGGGTAAGGTAATCTTCCTGGCCACAAGCTCAGCTCAGTTGAGAGGGCAGAACATACTGTGCAAAGCTAGGGAGGGCAGTGATTAACAGGACATTATAATATAAAAAGATCTGGGTGGCTATTCTTGGCTTACTTAAAGGTTGTAAAGTTACTTCATGTCTTTCTGATTCCATTAAAGTGAAATAAATGGTGGCCAGCTGGCAGAATATCAAGCTCATGCATTTAAGTGCACAAATTGTTAAAATACATAGGGTAGAGTCTGGTGCGCAGGTGTTATGAGATCTTTGGGTATTTGTACAAACTTTGTGTCTGTATGCTGAATGTTTCATGGGAGTAACAAGTTTAAACACAAAATTTCTTCCTCAGCCTGCATCATATGTTAAGTTAGTGTATGTCTAGGCCAGCACAGGTGCTCAGAGGGAAAGCAGGGAGTCTTAGCAAAGCAGGTTGTACCCCTGACCAAAGAACTGGTTCAATGACAGGCCACAGGAGCCCCCACAACCTGTGAAATATAGCAGAAAGCATGTCTTCTCCTCCCTGGGAAGCTGAGATCCTGGCAAAGAAAGCACGAGGCACCTTCTGTTGACACTGGTCTTACTGTGTGGCTAGTGAAGCAGATGACTGCACTCGCTTTGCTACAGTCCTATTTTGGCATCACAATGTATTTTTCAGATTAGACTGAGAGCATCTTCTCCCTCCCCTCTCCCCACATACAGTGCTCCATCTTTGTTAAATTGCGCACGTAAAACCTGGCTATTGGCACTTCACCTGTCCCTGGCCCAATTTCCTTCTGCTTGTTGTGAGAGGCCCATCCATGATGTATCTGGGAGAAGGCAGGGAGAGACTGTCATGTTCAGTGCTTTCAAAGGGCCTCACTGCTGTTTTCTACCAAGGTAAAATCAAAGGTGGGGATGATCTCTGTCATCTAGTGGCAACTCACTACCTTCATTGCCCAGTCTCAATGTTCAACTGGGCTTAGCAGCACTGTTTCATCTTGGTTCGTGTTGTTTTTTTTTTTCCTGAGATCATTAGAGGGATCCAGCTGATGTTGCTCCATAAAGGTAGGCAAATATTGAGAGTAGCTCAGGATTATTCAGACAAAATCTGAAATGTGCTTTTCTCTTCAGTGTCCTTTTGTTGGTTTTGAAACTATGTTGTTGTGAAAAAGTTGATTGAAAGATCTCACTGCAAATAGTGAGTTTAATGTGGAATGGTCCCACAAGTGAACCTGGAGCTTCTTGGCAAGAAATTTATTCCAAAATTACATTGTTTTTGGCTGGAGAATGGATATCCGTTACAAAACGCGTGTAAGAAACTCATTGTACATAGGCTCCAGATCAAGACTATTCACACGAATTATTCAGTGGATTATTTTACTTGAATAAAAGTTGATAACAAGGGATGGGGGTGAGCTATCAGATGTTTGGAGACAATTCACTAAGGTGAAATTTATCTTCATGTTTGCTTGACTTTGCTTAGTTTCTCTTCTGTGAGAAAATTTTAGTGTAGTCCTGTGAATAGGGGCCATCAGACTCCTATTAATTGACTTCCATAAGTTTTTGTTCCTTTATGAACTTCATTATAAAACCGACTTATTTTTGAAATTATTTTTATTACATTTGTGACTGTTTTCATTACGGAAAGCAGTGGACTAGGAGAAAATTGTGAGATTATAAGTGACAGGTCTGAAGCCAGAGAGGGAACTTTTCAGTGGAAAGATTAGTACTGAAGGTTTCTCTCACTTGTAAGCAAGAATTGGTTTGGGGAAAAGTTAGAGAGAGTGGGATACTGAAAAAAATAAGGGAATTTGGGAAGGATCAATAGTTTTCCTGTCAAAGGAGAGCTGATAAATATGTGACCTCAACTTTCTAGTCCTCCATATAAAAAAAACACAGAAAAGAAAAAATTTAGTATTTTTTCCAGGAAAAATATAAGCAGATGTATCCTGATTCTGCCACCAAGATCAAACAACTTATCCTTGTGTTTCAGTTTCTTCTCTGCAAAATGAGGATAAGGATATTGGGCAGTTTTTGTAACGTGGTTGGAGAGCTATAACTGTAAGTGCAAGCTAACACAGCAGTACTCTCCTTTGATGCTGAATGCTCAGCATGATGCAGGACTAAGAAGTTGCTGGCCAAATGGTGGGATTTAGAAGCATATGACTGTCACAAGCAATGACATTTGTGATTTTACACAAATTCATCTGATTTATGCTGTTTCCTTTTGTGTTTTTTCCCCATGGAGGAAAATCAGGCAATTGTTTTTTCCAGTGCTGAGATGTAAGCTACAAAGCTGATTCTGATGAAAAATTAGCCTATGATCTCTTGACGAATGATCAAAACAGGTACCAAAATCCAGGTTATTTTCAAAGTTATTTCTGTGGAATGATTTTTAAATGCCTGATTTTGAACTTGTTTTTAATCAATTATTTAAATAATATGCTAAATAAAAAAAAGCACTTGATTGACTTTACCTTTGTTTTACCTTTATAGTTCTTAGTTGTTTTCCAAAAAAAGATTCATATTCACTGTAAACAATTCAATTTGTAGCTTTTACTCTGATTTTCGCAGGTCTGTTGTCACCCCTTATCTCCTTGAGCTACTGCACATAAGACTACATTTCACATGGTAGAGCCTAATAGCTCTGCTTTTTCCCCAAAGTGTCAGATCTCCTGTGTGTGTGCGTTGTAAAGGCCCCTTCTGTGTGAGTGTGAATGGGTTCTATAGGTATTTATGGATGTGGGAGTAGAAATAGACACCAGAAGACAGCAAGTCAAAGAAGGGAAAAGTGTGTGCTGAGAGGTCATGTCTCAAAGTCTCCCAAAACCTGCTAAGCTCCAGAGGTTAGTAACGCTGTTGAATCCACAAGCATGGGTATGTTAGCATGCGAGTCAGCCAAATCTGTTGAAGGCCACCAGCAAACACCAGGATCAACAGTGGGATGCATGACTCATACCGCATCTGAGACAGCGGTGGCTGCTAACTGCAGGCAGGAACTACAGGTGTGTATATATATATATATATTCATATATACCAGTTGAAACAAGGAACCGCTTGAAGTACTTTCTGAACACCTGCCTGGTAGCCCTTGTTTTATCAAAACAATCTTCTGCTTCTGATGAAGTGGCTGGGGTTGGCCTCCCAGCTGTTGCTCCAATCTGGTAACTACAAATTAGTGTGTTGGCATGCATATGAGTGAGCTATGTGAAGTGAATGTATCGTGTGTAGTTATCTGCTATTAAAATTAACAGCTTGATTCTATTATTAATAACAGCTTTATTAAGAAAAAAGTGTTCTTGTAAATATGGGTTGTGATCTCTCTCTTCCTCCAACTTGATGCTCTGTCAGGGAAAGGAAAATTTTCAACATATGCACTGAGTAATCCAGGCACATAGATAAATCTGTGCAAGTTCCTTGATGATTCCTGGCAGGTAATGAGGCCAGAACCAGCCTGGAGGACCAATCAGGGAACTTCTGCTGGCACATACAGGGTCTGTATGTCATGGATGGGGCCTGCCTGTAGTTCTGTTCATATACATTCATAAAATTAATTGTACAGGCTTATTTAGACTAGTCAGGTTATTTTAATGGGTGCCACATTTCTTAGGTGCTAAGATGTGGGGGGTTTTTTGGATTTGGCAAGCAGGATTTTGGATTAAAAATAGAATTTATTAAAAATTTACAATAAAATATTAAAATTTTATTAAAGTACCTGAAATATGTTGGGCACAGGGTTAACATTTTCAAACTTTAAAAAATTTTATTAAAATACAGGCATTTTATTAGTGCTTGGAAATTTGATTATTGGATACCTAAATTGTGAAGACCAGAAGCAAGAATGACGTACTGGAGGACAGAAAGTTTTATATGAAAGGAGGAAAGATATCAACAGGTGAAAATAGTGTTGGAATATATATGGGAATAGACTGGAAGACCTAGGCCTAAGTTTGCTGCATTTTGGCAGTGGTAGATATCATTCTTTTCTCTCTGGCTCTTACATGTGACTGGAAACAGGAATATTAGTTTCCTTCTTTCTCAGCTCTCCGGTGAGTTTCAACTGTCATTGAGTTAATGTGTATGAAGAAAATAATCCCTCTTCACTTTCTAGCTAGCAATAGCGAAACTAATTAAGGCATTATTTTTTCTACAACAAAAGCTGAAAATACTGGGACAATGGAAATACAAGTTTTTGTTCTGTTGTGAAGACTGGAAATATGTTTGTCATGTTTTATAGAAATGAAAGACTATTATGTAAATTTGTATTTGTCAGAGCTGCAAAATGGAGACTAAGTACCAACTATGCTGGCAGTGTTATGCAGATCTTTGATTATAAAAGGCTGAATTCTGTAGAGCACAGCAGTGCACAAGAGACAGGCTGGTTGGAGGAAAAACTCAAGACTTTTATTAGCTGCAAAGGCAGTTCATTCAAAGAGGTGTTCAGCCTGCTGGGAATATCTATTTCACCCTAGGCATGCTTTTACTGTGTGCTTCACATAGGGCATAGTTTTAGCAGTCCCCTGAAAATTTTAAATCTGCATGAAACATGTCACAAGCTTGCAATGACAGTAGGATGGCTTTCGGGAGATCATAGAGCAGCTTTTAATATTCAAGTGCTGTGACTCTGTATCCATCCAAAAAAAAAAATCTGTGGTGAAATCATTAGCCCTAAATTTTAATGGAAAAAGAAAAATGTGTTAGTTCTCCAGACCTTTACAGCAAGATTTCCATTGACTTTGAGGCAAGGATTTTGCTCAGTAATAAAACTAGTAACAGATTCAGTCTTTACAGTTATTACTTGTTTGTGTTTTGCTGAAAGGTGATCTACCAAAGTGCAACATGTCTCTCTGCAATTCTCAGTATGATGCTTATAAAGAGCCATTTATGGCTTACCCTAAAATTTCAGAAAAAAACCCTGCTATTTTTTTAGCTAAAGATTTAATTTTCCTTTTACTATTACCAGCGTAAGTGCAAACACCTTACAATTAATGGAATTATTCATGATTTGCAAAGATGTGTAAGACAGAGGAAAAGCTAATTTTCTTATTAGGTGTTTCTCACTTATTCACTTCACCCTCGTGTGAGTTAATCTAACACTAGACACCAAAGCATCAGATGTGATATTAACTGGTGGAGGATGTTATTTTCCTCATATTGCTCACCTATTGTCATCTTCAGTGAAAAAGCCTAATAGAATCCAGCTCTCGAGACAAAGCCTTTCACTGAGAAAAAGTCAAAGTTATTTCAGGATCCCCCCTGATTGATCAAGCCACTGTAGGAAACTGAGCAGGGATAAAACTTGCTGCAGCTCTCACAGTGAGGAAATGCTTCCCTGAGTGAATAATTCCAGTGTTCATGAGATCAAAGACATTTAATGTGTGGCAGAACTGTGAGAAAAGAGACAGTGGTGTCTAAGAAAACCTGGTTAACCCCATAAAGGGAGCTCTAGGACAATGATGGGTTGCGTTAGCTTCTGTGATGGCTACAGTTGATCCTTTTCCTTATACACTTCCTCCTTGAATAAAAATTATCAAGTGCATACATATTCAGGAGAAAGGGTTAAATGTTCGTGCTAAGTTGCTTTTATTACCTAATATAAAATCTTCATAACCTATTTGAGACATAAAGATCTAAAATATTGTACTCATTAGAAACAGAAAAGCCATGTTTTTCCAACATCTGTAACTGAATTCAAGTTCCTCATCTTCCACGCTTGTAGTTTGAGTGTGCTATTCCAAGAAATACAAGATGAGCACAAGGGAGGAAGGAGAGAACTGTTGGCACCAAAATCATGGATTTGCTCACTCCCCTTTGTTCTGGGCCAAGCATCATACCTAGAGAAAGAATTTCTCCTTTGTCTTGCTTTACAAATCAAATTCAGACATCAAGCATTCTTTGCTGATGCTCTTATCCTATCAGCTTCTCATCTGTAAGTTGGTGGTCCCCAAAACAGATTAGGATATCAGTGCTGTGCATGTCCTTGTGAATCAAAAGACCTTCAGCTTTGTGGGGCTTAACCTGTTTTTACTTAAGGAAGGCATTGCTGCAATTGTATCTCAGGTCTCTCCCATGTTTTTCCCACACAATTGTGCTTTGAGACTGGAGACAAGTCTGTGACAAGCTGTGGAGGGTGGGAATTTGGTGACTGATGACTTTTTGAATTTCTTCTGCTGTTGTGTGGGTCTGTAAAAGGAGAAAATGCCAGCAGAGCATGCTGGTCAGTAGCAAGGTGAAGTTTGGATAGGGTGATAGGGCCCTTCCAAGTCCTGTGGTACCTGTCTGTCTGAGTTAAATGACACCTAACCTTGGTCAGGCCTGGAAGGACACTTTTTGTTCAAAAAAAGAAAAAATGTACACGGTGATAAGACCATTTCCTTTCTCACAGCGTCTCCTTTAATGTCAGGCCTGAAATATGAAGTCATTAGGGGATATTAAAACAGTGCTGACAAACTAATTAACAAAAGACATTACGCCGGATGGGCTCAATTTATCCTTTTTAATGGTTCTTATAAATGGGTGCCGCCAATTAAAATTAATAAAGATTTACCAGCGATTGCCCAGCATACACTGTTAAGGAGCTCCACTGAAGGTCGCCTTAAAGTCAGCCTTGTCAAAGCTGCAAGTTCAGCTCCCAGTACCAAGCCATGCTGAGTTACTCTCAGTTATGTTTTCCCAGGCAGTTTCTTTGTATTTGGCTGAAGTTTATACCTTTCTATCTCTGTCTCTCTAAAACCTCATCCATCTGTCCATTGACTCTATTAAAAATATCCCCCCCATGCACTATTAGATTTGTCAGTTTCACAAAGGAGAATCTCAACAGTCAGTATAATGAGAACTTTGTTCTTTCCATATCTGTCTGTTATGAAGAAAATCTTGACATACAGCTTTCTTTTTAAACCACTCTTTTATTTTCTTGCTGTCAAATTAAGGTACAACACTGTTCCTGCTTAGGGGCAGAGTATGGGCGATCAAGAAAGCCCTGTGTGGCTGTAGCTTTGTTCAGCCTAGACCAGACTGAATTCTGCCAGGCCATGCTCTTAGGGCTGCCAGTGTTCCACCGTGTTTGTTGCTCATGTTATGTGAACAAGGAAGTTTAGGAATTCATCCTTATACTTGGACGGCAGAGAGAGCCCTCATAGTGAAAGAGTTTCAGCCAGCTATGTGGGAAATTAAAACACTAGCTTGTGTAGGTGATTAGGCATTCAAAATATGAATTAGGAATGGATCAAGGGAGAAGTCAGCTAATATCTCAGTGACTAAAAATTGATGACAAACAGTAACTTCTTTGTAACCGGTCCACTAACAGGAAAACAGCTAGATAGACTAGCCATGCAGCCACTAACCTGACCAGCTCATCTCTGAGGTTCTGCTCTCCATTTCCATTTTATAAGGCAGTAGGGCCGGTAAACTGGCTGAATACCATTCTTTTCTCCCTTACTTTCCTTGAAACAAACGCTGGCAGAAAGTGGCTAGGTGGAGATGCAGCTGTAGCTTGTGCTGCGCTGTGTTGGCAGGTCTGTGCTGATCTCTGTGTCATGGGAATGCGTTGACTGTAATGGGCAGGAGACAAACTCTGTGGGAGAAGGTTCAAATGTCTTAAGAATTGAATGACTTGGCATGATCTTTTGGTGTTGCTGCTGTTAAGGATTCCCCAGAAAGCAGCACTAAGGGACACTTGCTGTTGTCTTCTCATGCACATTTAGAATTAGATCCCAATGTGAGATGGCAAGAACATGCTAACACTGTTAGAGAGTAGCAAACAGTTCCAGATTCATTACTCTTCAGTGCCTGGTAAATGGCTGCTGTATGCTGGAAGGAGGAGATCAGAAATGGTATTCTCTGCTCTGTTCTGTTCTATCACTTCTTTATAAAAATACTGATGAAGTACAGTGAATTAACAGTTCAAAAAAGGAAAGAGACCCATGGGAGCAATGGTAAAGGCAGTGTTATATAAGCTAGAGAAACAGCTCAACTGATTTTGTGGGAAACCACCTCAGATTGCCACAACCGGGGCAAAGTGACCCTGCTGGGTCAACTGATGAAACTTCAGGGAAATGAGAAGGATTAAATCTGTGAGAACTTCAAGGGAGCTGAAGCTTCATGTTGTTGTATAACTGTAACTACCTCACTGGAGGTAGTTGCTTACTTTCTTTACTTTTGCCATCTCACTCCCCCAATTTTGAGTATGCTAAGCACATACATGGAGGAAATCTATACAGTATATTTCAGGAGTGAACATGTTCTCCTTGTGAAGCTTAAAGGGCAGGATAACAGAGAAAAGATTTTCAGATTTTCTGGAGAGGAATAGAGGGAGGGGGCAGGAAAGAATGGAAGGAGAAAGAGAAGGAATAAAATCTAAGGAAGAACTGGAGAGAAAACTAAACAGAAACACAGTTACTGAGTAAAGTCTTTCAAATTGCTCTTAACCCTTGTGCGAAATTTTAGTAACTCCTCTAGATGAACATCTATTATTTTTTTTCTCATTTAGAAGCAGTATTCTTTGTCAGAAAGGTACGTTATTTTTTCCGATTAGAAGTATGATACATTGAGACTAGGGGACAGACTTTGGATTTTGGAAGCAAGTTTTCTGCTCTATTGAAACAAGTCAACTACAAGATTATAGGTTTAGAAATGTGAGTACATCCAGGGTTTTTAGGAATGACTTGTGGGTTCACCCTCTCTCAATTTCCTTATTTATTTCTATTTGCTGTGTGAGAAGACATCAGGCATAGGTCAGGAGCAG
Source organism: Theristicus caerulescens (assembly GCA_020745775.1). Taxonomy (NCBI): domain Eukaryota; kingdom Metazoa; phylum Chordata; class Aves; order Pelecaniformes; family Threskiornithidae; genus Theristicus; species Theristicus caerulescens. The sequence goes on along the minus strand of CM036564.1, from coordinate 46,510,031 downwards.
ACAAGATACAGTGGTACGGCAGTTGATGGAATCTGTGAAGCCGTGTATTCTCAGCGGAGAAAGGTTAAATCCGTTACCAAGCTTTCTGTAGAGTAAAGCTCTCATCTAAGGCCAGATCTGATGATTTTGAAATACATCTCATTACAGAGCCCTCAAAATTCCTCTTGAGCTGTCTGAATACCTAAAAGCCCCAGTAACAGCAACAGCTATGAGACCAGTTGTCCAAAGCCAATTCTCTGTTGGCTTGCCTAGTAAGTTGATATTTAAGTTGATGACAAGAAGGTATTTGCACACCACTTCAGTATTGATTTTAGTAGTATGCAGAGTCTGGACTCTTCCTACTCCACTTGGTTAAAGTCTCATTTTCTGTAGTGTTGAAAATATCCTTGAAAGAAGTCTTTTGTTGAATCCAGTTCCTACCCTGTGTCCTATTACACTTAATGTCACAGGACTATAAATCGTTTACTGTCCCATAGTAAAATTTTGGCACAGATATTTATGGCAGAGGTCTTCATCTTTGTAAATCTCCTTAAATGTCTTCTCCTGTGCCAGCCTGTTGGATGATAGAAAACCTTCGTGTTTATCATAATGTGAATGTCTTTGTACTGTTTAAGGGTATGGCTCTTTCGTTGACTTGTTAATTTTGTTAAAATAACCACAGACCTTTAGACTTGTGTTGCCTAATAATGGTGCTTAGAACAAAGATTGCTTATCTTCAGATGGTTAATTTTCCTCTTCATTTTCTCTCCTCTCTCTATTTCTGATGCAAATGTAAGTAAGAGCTTTGTGGTGTCCCTGTAAACTGTTCCATGCTTGGTATTCAGTTTTCATGTGACTCAGGAGAAAGGAAACTGAAGAAAGGAAAACATGTCTTCTAATTTAACAAATATTCAGCTAATGGCAAGACATACCTATTTTGCATGTTGAGACTTCTCTTATCTGATCCACTAACTGCCCTGTAGTGGAGGATCTGCCTACCCAGGCTTTGCATTTTTTCTAGCTTTGTACTACTCGGTCTTCTCAAATTCCCAGTTGCTTTGCAGGTTTTTTTTGAGCTAGATCCCCACTAAAATAATGAGGTAAATGGGCAGGAAAAACAACAGATGAGAACCAAAAGTGTAAAGCAGCAGAGCATTGTGATTTCAAAAGTTCTAAATAGTGGGAAAGAAAATACTCAGAATGTGAGAGATTTCACTTTCTCATCAAGTTTAGTTCATAAAACAGTATCATTTGGAGAGGCTATTCTGGAGCTTTCTTGGCTTCAGCTCCCACGGTGTGCAGAGCTGAGGGGACATAGTGATTAACAGTGGTAGTTCTCTCAGTACTTCTCTGGATCTTTCTGTCCTGATGGGCCATATCACCTAAACTCCTTGGCGTCCTGGAATCTCCTCATACAATGAACTTACAAAAACCCCTACTATTCAGGAACAGCCATATATAACCTGCAGTCACCTCTGGCTAGCACGTGGCAGCTGTTCTGTACCCCAAAGCAAGATCATGCAATATTTAGAAAATAAGGTCTGCCAATTATTTCACAGCATCCTGCACAGCAGCAGGATGATTTTTTAAGAGATAGTGTAGGTATGCACAATAAAAGAAAGAGGTGTTTGGTGTTACTCTGCTTTGTCTTTTAAAAAGGGACCATATGTCCCGAATTTTGGCTTATATCTTCCCTGGTAAATAGCACCATGCCTGACGGAGCGGGTGGGTCTGGCTTGTGAGCTGGGACATACCTTCAATATCTCTACTGTTTTACTGCCTCCTTTTTTGCATGCCCCCAGATTTTTTTTTAAATATTGCTGCCAATTGCCCCTCTTAACAGAAGATATTGGTAAGCTATTAGGTGCAGCACTGAGATTTGTTTTTTGTGAGTTTGGATATGAGCTCTGATCCTCCCATATGCAGTGACTGCCAATCAGACTTATTTAGGATGCATTAAAGGGGAATACTGGGGTGTATGCATTGCAACCTGGTTCCAGGCTACTAAGCTTTGCAGTTTCCTCAAACAACCCTGCACTGAGGATCACCAGCTTTTGCCTGCACTCTTGATGTACAGTACATTAATCGTGCCCTCCCTAATTCCTGCTTCAAGATAAATCTCTTGCGCTCCCATTATTTGGCTAATTGCTGTGGATTATATGGCAGTCGGGTGCTCTTTGGCAGGGAAAGATTAATGGAGGACATTTCCTTTGTTTTGATTTCATTTGCTAATTGCTGTGTGGAGAGGTGGTTATGTTAATTCATCCTTTCTCCCTGTTAGATAGCAGGGTTTTGTTTAGCATGTGCTGGGAAAGGAGTAAGTTGCCAGGAATCCTAAATGTTTCTTTGTCTTGCTCTGTGGATTTGGGAGGGTGGAGGTCTTCAGGCAGTAGGTCAGTTTTATTATTGGGTAGATGGAGTGCTCATATGCTTACGTGCTTTTGTATGTTTCCATGCACAGGAAGTACTAATTATAGGTGCACAAAATGAGGAATAAAGAATTTTCTGCATTTTTGTTGGAGGCTGAATCATCTGGTTGTTGGTCTCTTTGTACCTCTGTTAGACTTGTGGTAGAAAGTCAGAACCCCACTGAAAAACTTGGTTCTTTTAACTGAGCATGTACGTCACCATTCTGGCCACTGGACAAGTTGCAGGGTCAGAGCCTGTGAGCAGCTAAGCATTCTTGCTCTCCCACTGAACTTGATGGGAATTGAGTGCTGTTACTAGCTCTGTTTTTATTAGTTAATTTAAAAAACAACTGTCACCAAATGTGCAGTTCTCTCAACTTTAGATAAATGTAAAAGTTTGAGGGAACTGGTCAGATAATTGAGCCATCCACACTTGTTAGCAAGAAAGGAGTCCAAGCCAGTGACTGGTGGCTCAAAATTGCTGCCATCTGTTGCCTGTTCTCTGGCTTTTGCAAAGTGTCTTGGATGTCAGTCTTTCCTGCTGAGACAGATGTTCCCATTGCACATCTGCAATCAGGTATTTGTACTTTCCATTGACAGGTTCATTCGCAGCCATGAAAAAATCCACCTTCACCCCAGCAGAGATGCCTCAGAACAGAGATATTATTGGAGTAACATCTAAAAGGCATAGTTGGGAGGAATCTGGCCAGTGCCTTCTATAATTTAATTGTTCTGTGAATAAATGAGACACCTCAGTCTCCAGAGTGATCGGCTTGACAGTTTTTACTAGAACAAAATTCTTTTGGTTCAGTGGCTACAGCTATTAATTCAGGGATCCAGACATAAAGTCTTTATTATGGAAGACTGCCAGTCTTTCTACCAAGAAGGCTGTTAGCCAGTCCTCTTAGTTTGGGGAAGATGAACAATCTGGCCATCTTTAGGTCTGGTTGTTTCAAAGAACTTTAAATTGAGAACAAGAAAATCAACCCTGGATAGTGATAGAAATAATTGTGCTAAGTTGTTTATGTTTCTGATAGTTTGTAGCAAAATGGAGGGGCAGGATTTAGTTGCCTTTGGATTTATGAACTCTAATTATTATTTATTTTTTAAATTCCCATGGAAACCTTTCTGTTTTCAATTTATGAGAATATAGACAGGAGCAGACTTACCTGCTCTAGACTGTTCATTATTTTTCTATTGCCATGAGAGCATCTTCTTGTCTCTTTGGTAAACTCCTCAGAAGGAAACATTTTGGGGCCTCTCACAATTTTGTTGCTCTGCTGTTATTGCTGTTGTTTCAAGGTAGGCTCCCTGCACTAAGGCACCATCTATTTCTGCAGTGCCTGCATATTTCCATTATTATTTTTGCATCCTTTTTAATTTTCTTCCCACTGCTGTGAGCATAGCTATAAGATGAGCTTAGCCTACAGCAGATCTTCTTGGCTGACCAGTAAAATTCCACCCCCTATAATGTCCAGACTTCAAATTAAATAACCTTGCAATGTCATATCTGATCTTGGACATCACTGGATTATAAGATAGGACTCTTCAGGCATTTTCTTAATCTTCTTTAAGATTAAGAAAACCAGAATTTAGTGTTTAGAGTGTGCACTATATGCAAGCTGTCAAAGTTGATTTGTGTACATCGTCAAACTGTATTTCATGTCTCCCAGAAGGGTGAAGATTTCAGGAGGCTACCAAGAGGTTTTAAGATGCTGCCCTGTTTCACATCTCCCAGAAGATGGCTGGGCAGGCTCAGCTCTGCTTTGTTGTAAGTGGTTCCATTTGGAGTGCTTGGAACTCCTCTCATGTCAGGTTGGTAAACTTCGGCCCCAAGCAGGACTCTTGATGTAAGGTAGTCATTGCCTGGAAAGTGGTTTTCAGAAATCTCTTCATAGCTACTGAGAGCTTCAGGAGTTATTGCTCATGGTCTAGCAGGGAAAACTGCTTCCTTTTGCTGTATGTGTCACTGCTAGAATGTTTCTGTAATTGTGGCTGAGTGTGGTGGAAACATGAAACATTACAGGATGTTTCATGTTGGAAATTGTTTTGAGATAGGTTGTGACTAAGTGTGTTTTACAGTAGGTGCCTGAGAGAAGGCTCACTGTGAACTAAGTCATGTGGAAATGATTCCATAACCTTTAATGTATTTTGCAATTCATAGTACTTATTATCCATGGCTCTCAAAGCACTTTCAAGAAAGGTTAATGTTGTGAGAAGTCTTTAACACAGGGGCTATTTTTTTGCATGGAATAAGCTCACAAAAACACAGAGTAGGATGTTGAATTGGGCAAGGTGACTGGGAAATCCAGAGAGGAAAGTTAGTTAGGAAAAGGATGAGACTCAGATCCTCAGATGATTGAACAGCCTATAAATGCAAGGGGTACTCATTGCTCCAAGTGAAGTGTCTGAGCTTTGCCTCAGGAGTCCTAGCTCTTAATTTATGTCTAAACCCTGGCTATTGCTCCCTACTGTGATACCATCAATGAAACAATTGCAAGGCTAGATAGGGGAGGCACTGTTCAGTATGGGGGAGCAATAGCATCAGCAGACCAGGACCTCTCCAATGCGAAGTATTAAAACAACCAGAGGCCCATGAGGTCTCTTTTATGGCACTAGGAACAGACAACATTGCCATCATGATGCTGAAGCCATCAAGTCTAGCATATAGTAGCTAGTGCTGCCTTGAAAAAGCAAAGAAAAAATGTGTCATGGTGTAACATGTTACTGCCAAGCAGTGACCCAGCACTTAGAGAGATGTGGCCTTCATTGTGCATGTGTATGTGCCTCTGAAGATTGAACTGAGATTATAAATATTTCAGTGCGCATGAAGGTTGTTACTGGAAACATGGGCTTGCATAGACCAGTCATTTGGAAAGCAGTTCTTGATGAAACATCATTAGCAGCAAATTAACCAGAAGAGTGGAAATGAATTTCATAGGCTGTAGAACTAAAAAGGATCATGCTAAGTATGGGGCGCAGTCCCTTGCAGTTTCTGATAAACTTGAAAGCTGTGTAAAGGGAAAGGGGTTAGGACATTTAGTCACATGTCTGCCACTTTGGCAACTGTTGTTAGTGCTAGTAATAACTGATTCCTCAGGGTGACTTTCCTGATCTCCTAATCTTTTAATTAGCAGGAACTGATAACAAGGAGGTGACCTCCATAGACAGGGCAATGGAAATGATATTGAATCCCAAACAGAGAGGGGACTCTTACACTATTTTAGAGTTGAATACTATTATTTAACAAATTTTCCATACTGCAACATTGTTCAGGATGTGGCATTTCCCCTCTTAAATTAAATTAAACACAGGTGGGGGACACTAGAGTATGGAGCCTTGAAACCCACCTAATGTATTATTAATGCACTTGCTACAGGAACAGAGAATGATAACCCCTGCATACCCACACTACACAGCCATTTTTTTTCTGCCCTGAGCAGGAGAAATACCATCTGTAGTGATGGAGGGATGCAGTTGGAATGATTCATCAGGATCTTGGCAGTCTGCTAACTGCGTTGGATATTTGGACTTCCTCTGCCTTCCTTCCTGGTTCTGTGCTAAAATCTGCCCAATTCACATCATGTAGAGATGACTCCCAGTAGTTGCTGAGAAGTCACTGGCATCTAATCTTATGCCTTTGATCAGGTTGATGCTGATTACCTAAATCGTAAAAATCTGTCTCATCCATAATGCTCTGGACTGTCTTATCTTCCAGGCCTGCTTGGAAATAACTGTCTGATAGAAATGGAAAACTCATTCACCTGTTGCTTGGCCCTTCTGATTTTCAGATAGAAGTTGTCTACAGAATTTGCATTGTCTTGTTTTAATTGTGATCTCTCTTGAATGTTTGTCTTTTTTCCAAGTGTGCATTCACTGTGATAAGTCAATATTAAACGGTCTGTTCTGCTGTTCCCCAGAGGTGTTAGTCTGCCTAAGACTGGGGGTTTCCTTCATTCCTTGTGTGGCATGCAAGGCTGTGTGGTTTCTCTAGTGTTGCATCCCCAGCCTACTGACAGCCCAGAGGCACTGAGCTCTTTCACAGCACGTGAACTGGACATCCCCCTTCCTAAGTCAAAGAGGCCAGAGAGATTGGTACCTGCTCTCTGATGTGCAGGACGCATCCTTGCAGATCCTTGTAAACTAGCAACCTTGTAAAGCAGGCACCAGTTGATATTCCCTCAGTAAGGAAGGTAGCCTGTAGCTTTCTAATCAGGAGGAAATACTGCTATTTATCTATCGGTCCATGCTACTTCATCTGTAAGAGAACATAACAGAGAGAGATATGCATTTTTCATACTTCTCTTTTCCCTCATCAAAAAGAAAAAGAAAAATCTGGGCAAGGAAATGCAGAAATTATGATCAGGAAGTGTTTCTACCTCTCAAGTATGTGATGAGTGTTTCAGGCCATTTTCTTCTCACTGAGGAGAGACCTAAGGGCAGACATGGGGTCATGTGAAGTCATTCTACTTCCCTAGCAGTGCTGCCATAGCTACAGCTTTGTCTTAACATGGCTGCATATGGCTGTTGTACAGCTGTTCAGTACACACCACATCTCACCAGCTGCTGTCACAGGGTGAGCTGATTCCGAGGCTCAGTAGTATCTGTGCCTTCTAAGGCCAGAAGCGCAGAATGTATGGAAGGCTCCTTTATGTTATGGTACTATGCCTTCCAAGGAGAGTTGGCATCGAGCAGGCAGAGGGAGCTTGGTGGTGGGTCTTTCATGGCAGGATGTGAAGGATGCTGGGTTGTCTTGGAATCCTGAAATGGATCTGTGGAGCCTTTTCTTTGCTGCCATTCCTATCAACCTGTGTTTTAAACATTTTTTAAAGCTGTGTTTCCTGCTTGTTTTTAGAAGAGGAAGCTAATTCCTCATCCCCCCTCCAGCTGGGTTATACACATCCAGTGAAGTGGAAACATGTGTGTGTGTTAGTTATTCTTTTGATTTACTTACTCATGCAGAGGAGGTGAAACCACAGGGATGAGCCATGACCACATGGGTCCAGTCACTGCAGAACCACAGAAGATACTGACCCTTACCCTGAAAGCTGTTCTAGTTTATATGTAACTGAGTTGATTTCTACAAGAAAAGGATGACTTGTCACGTAGTTTTCAAAGCACTTGAAGATCTTTCCAGCTCTGTAAAAATATATAGAAACATCAATGGAGAATATGATGCCCAGCTGTGCAAAGCCCTAGGTGATTAATAGGGCCTGACTGTGAGAAATGATTTAGAACATGGCAGCTCAGTCTGAGATTCCCAAGGGAGAATAATCAAAGCAGTCCCATAATTCCCCATAGTCTCAGAAGGAATGCCATTAAAAAATTAACTTTATTGCAAAATTAAATTTAAAATGCAGAATGCAGCCAGGAAGTGTCCTTAATAGAGGCCAGAAAGGTCATATCCATTGATTTTTTTTTTTCTTCATGGGATGTTGCCATCTGAGAATACTGTCATGTCCCAAGTTGAATTCCGAAATAGGCAGTTTGCAAATGCATTTAATCAGTCTGTAATTATTGATTTGGTTTCAGAGAGGAAAGTATGGTCAGTGAAATGACAGGCCGGCTATACTTTTTGTTCTTCTCCCAGGACCTCAGGAAACACCATGCTAGCCCAAGATTATTGCCTGAATCTGTCCCAGGAAGGCTTTTTGCAATGACTGCCCTATCTTTGATGATTCCTGCATTGTAATAAGGGACAAAAATGATTTCTTGTCATACATGTTCTGTTCACTTCCTTGAACCCTCAGAGAGAAAATTCCTCCAATATAGCAGCTGGCAGGTGTCCAAAATGGGTTATAGCCAGAACCACCACCCCAAGAGAGTATCTGTTCTTTGTGGGAAATAGCAAATGCACATCAATCAGAAGAGCACACACAAAAGGCAACCCACAAAATGTTAGTAGACCTGACCACAGCTGAAGCTTTCTGGCCTTTCAACAAATCTAACTGTATCTGCAAAGTCAATTCTTGAACTTCCAACTCATCATAACCAACAAATTTCTCTTGGGGAGATGCAGCTCTTCCACCTTGTACAACAGGACAAACCCTACTGTTCTTAAACTGCTTATGGGTCATTTCCTTGACCCATGACAATGTTCCTTGACCCATGACAATGTTCTGTCATCAGTCCAATGGAACAGGTTTACAGAAATCAAAATACGTGGACTGAAAAAAATTTAGTGATGACACAGTGGGAGGAAGTACTAAGTAATCTGTGAATGATCAAGAGAATCCTACAGACCTGTCAAATTAAAACTGGATGGATCAGTCACCCCCTGAGAGAAGAGAGTGCAAAGGAGCATAAAATGTCCAACAGAAATTTGCTCACAGACTTTAAGCCTAAAATTAAGAAAGAGCTGCTGAAACATGTGGTGAAAAGATGAGGCTTGTAAACATACAGAATTGGGGTAAAGAGTGGGAGGAAAATAAACCCTCTTATACAGTAAGAGGGTTATAAGGGAAAGAAACAGTAGATTATTCAGTAGATGGGAAGGATGATATTAGCTGAGCATATCACTACATCTAGTCAGTTTTTCAACTCACTTGGACAAAACATCAAAGAGAGAGAAAAACGTCTTAAAGACTAACAACATAAGATCGGTCTTCAGAGAAGACAGGGAAGAGCTCCCAGCAATCACACTCTCAATACAATTGCTAATAAAGTAGCACAAACAAATGTATCTAGGTATCTAGGTTTTTGTTAAGCATTGGCTTGTGTTTGCACATAGATAATATGGAGAAAGGGGTCCCTAGGTGAAGAATCTTACTGTCTGCAGTAAAGGTAAATGGCTCCAATGAGGGATACTGAGTGCCTATTTTTATAGAGCAGTCATCTCCAAACTATTTTGATCAGGCATCCCTATCAGTAAAAAAATTTTTGAGTATGCTCCCCCAAGCCTGGGCCCTTGGAGTCATTTCTTGAATTTGCTAGGCTCTGAAGAAGTTGCCTGATTTTCTCAGCAGATGTGCACCCGTTGTTTCAGCTGGGATGAAATCCAGGGTGGGCCACTCTCTGCTGGAGACACCGTAAAGCCTGGCACAAACCAATGCAACTAAACACACTTCATTGTCATGACCTCAGACAAAGAATGACATGAAGTCCAGCATGCCTGAAGAGTAGCTACTGTATGATATTGTTTCTCTAGCACATTGATACTCTTGTCTCAGAACTACCTCAAGGAGAGATTTGTGTTATTTCTGCAATTATGGCCTTGTGCTGACAGGGTGCTCGGTATCGCACAAGGCAGTGTTGTGTGCTCTGTCTTAAAGTGCATAGAGCACAAGCCCTGAAGAAGGTAACGGGACTTCTGCTTGCTGATTTCAACAGACTCAAAACACAGCTTTTTCTCTAGAGCAAATACAGCACACTAGGGAACAAGATGAGTAAACTAGTAAGATTGATGCCTTCAGTCAAAAATCAAACTTTCAGTGCTTAGATGCCCACGACTTGAATTGATTCTCAAAGTCCCCTGCCTTCATTAGGGCCCATGTTTGCTAGGAAGTGTTTTCACTGTTGTTGGAGTCTATGGAGAAATGAAAATGATTTCTGCTAACAGATAACAGTTTGGATACAAAACTAACAACAATTCTTTGAAAGTAATATTTCCATCTGATTCTAAATAAGGTATTGAACCTTTCATTAGAACACTATCTATGATCTAAAATACTAAATCCTGAACTGAGCAAAAATAGCAGCACTCAGTCTGTTGAGTAGTAAAGGTTTAACAGTTTAGGGTTCAGAATCAAGAAATCTTTGGAAGCTGGAAGTTCTCTATCTGGTTCTAGTCTTAGAAGTGTATAATTTATAAATTTTCAGTATGATTTGAAAAAATGCAGTACCTCGGGTTTTTTCTTTGTTTAATCAAAATCATGTCTTTTTAAGTTGTATGATTGTATTTTTAATGTTCAGCAATAACGTGTTTTCTTTTTAAATGCCAGCTATCTGAAAAGTGCATTTAAGTGATTTCAAGGAATCCTTTTTAGCTGTAGCAGTCTGGCAGATCAGGCTGTCAAGTAGCAGAAGCTTAATTTCCAATGTGTTTATGTGCATACAGCTAAGGCCAAAAAATATTTCCTTGTCTTTCCTATGTGCCAGGAATCAGGAGGAATGTTGGTACTTCATAAGATTTCTCAGTTGTCTGGAGTAAGGAAGGGAGATGGCCTCTGTATTTGCTTTTCTAACTAAACTTCTGTTTTGCTGAGCACAAGTTTGAAAATCCGTTGCAAGTCAAGAATTTTCTCACTGTTGAGCACCGTGTAACTCCAGGAAGATTAATATAATCCATCAGATTCATTCTCTTGTTCTTTGGATTAACAAATATAGCTAAAATCCAATTTCTTTGTCCAATTTTATTTCCACTCCAGGAGTTTGCAAGGGTATATGGATTCAGATCAAAGACTTAAACTGAGAAACAGGAAATGTGATCTTTAATCTATTTTAATCTTGTCATGCAATTCTACATTTTAAATTGCTAAGGAAATACTGATTTTATTCTGGTGTTCACCATTGCCCTCTTTTTTGGCAAATACATACAGGCTGGTATGCTAAGTATGATACTACTTCTTACCAGGAGGATATACTATACCTGTACCAGTTTGAATCAAGCAATGGTGTAGTTTAATGTGCACACATTTAGGATCCTAATTTTTACATTTTATTATACTAGAAAATCATAGGTTCATTTTTATCAGAAGATTAATTTGTGTCAAGATCTAATTGGATTGAAATTGGAATTCAATTACAATGCACAAATAGCTTTAAACTTTTTTATTAATTATCTATCCAGACTGCTGAAGGTAGTTTTACTTAAAGCTTAAGAAAATATTTTTTACTGAAATCTGAGTCTAAAAAAATCCATCTATACTTAGGGAATTGAACAGATTGCTTCTGTTTGTTCATGTCTTTCAGTATTTTAAACTAGCTTAATTTACACTCTCACACCTTATTTTTCTTAATGTTTTGCAAAAGAAAAATGAGCTTTCCTGGTTTTTCAACTCCCAGTTGGTTTCTCAGCTTTCAGTGAACAAGTCTTTGAACTGAACTAGTTGAATAAACCAAAACATCTCCCTGTACTAAGAAAAAAGGCTTCTGTTGTCAAAATAAGGTTCTTGTTTTAACAAGCTGTGAATCTAGAAGTTTAGACAGCGGATTATATGTATTTAGTGGTTTGACTTTAACTGCCAATTGAGAACCTGTACTGCTTGCTCTTTTCAAGTTGAATTTTAAACAAATTATTTTTTAAAAAAACAAAAGGGAATATGCTTCAGCTGCTGTAGTTTACAGTGCAACATAAGTTTAAATTGCTGATATTGGTAGCTTATTCTACGTGTCCTGTGACAGCAGCAGTGACAGTTGGCTGATGAAAGGAGCAGGTACCGAGTAGGTTACATGTATACATATTACTCTTGAAACAGTAAAAGTGTAATCTCCATCCTACTATTGCTGGAAGGTAGGTGTTCATAATTTCATTATATTCTTTCTGCCTGGAGGTGAGTGTGTTTTCTTCTAAGCTAATTCTGCCCCCCTCCTCCCACCCTGCAGAGCATGAAAAATAGACTTAGGAAGCCCATCGCATGTTAAAAGTCTTGGTTTGGCCAAAAATTAGATCAGAATTAGGGCACAGGGATTCAGGTGATAAATGGTACAAATACTGCACAACCCTGTCTTATAAAACCAGCCCAGGACTCTTTTCTCCAGTGTTTCTTCATCTTCAGCCATTGATAAAGAGGTTTAAGCTGATTCATATCAAGGGAGACAGCCTGCTCAGGTTTTCTTAATACGCGCCCTGCATTCTCCTTTGCTTTGTGTCACGTGCCAGGTCATCCTCTTGCATTGTCATAATACAACTAGCTGAATTTAGCTTTATTTTTTCTCTCTTCATAAGTCTATACTGCCAAACAGTTGATAGCAGGTCCCAGCAGTGAATATGAGTGGAGTTGTCCCTCTGCTTCACACTAAAATGTCCGTACCCCTATACATGGAGTGGCTGCTTTGTACCGTGGGCCCCCTCTTCCTTCCTTCTGTGCTCCACTTTTCTCCAGACAGTGTCTTACTGCTTCCAGGCTGTATACTCCCAGTGAGTATGGATCATCGGTGTCTTTTTTTTCCCCAACTCCCTTTGAACTGTCTCATTCAATGCCTGCAGCTCTTTTCAGTCAGCTATTCAGCCAGCAAAATTTACGAGCACATGTTGCTTTCCCTCAAGTTTTTCCCCTATGTGTGTTTAAAGAGGGGTTTGAAGGAAATCAGGCTGGTGGCTCTTGCTCTTTTTATGATGAATAAATGCCTCCCATTCACAAAGATATGCTCTCCCCTCCCTCCCCCCTCCCAGGCAAATCCCCCGTGCTTCCTTTGCTGGGCTTCCTGTGGGAGGGCTCTTTGGAGGAGTCGAACGGAGACAAGGAGCTTTCATCACCCTTCGTAAAAGACAGAGTTGTTGAAGCCTTTTCTGCTAAATAACAGATATTCTTTATTGCCATTTTTACTCTCGCCTGTGCTTAGAAACAGAGCAAACTTACAGCTCTGTACTTCTGCTCATGAGCAGAACCGGGCGGTCTCCCTGTCTCTGAAGCTCCTCGGAGAGAGGCCAAACCGTCTGTTCTGACCCGGCAGGTCCCGGGGCCACAAGCGCTCGCCCGGCGGCCGGGGCGGCGGGATCCTGCTGTTCCAGGCGCTGGCCACAGAGGGGCACCAAAACCTCACAGTTGGGGCGGCGCGGCGCGGGTCGGGCTGCGCGCTTCGCCCCGCGGTTCGCCCCGCACGCCCGCTTTTGCACCTCTCCGGGAGAGCTGAGGGAAGGGGGGCCTCCCCTCCGTGGCTGTCCTCAGGCGGAGCTTCAGTTACCCTGCTGAGAGGCGGGTTAGAGGCAGGGCTGGTGGGAGGGAACGCGGGAGCTGCGGATGGCCCAGGCGCGGGGGGTTTGTCACCTCCGCTGACCGTGGTTCAACCTCTGCTCACGCTGCCCTGCTCCCCGCACCCTCGCGTCGCTGCCATCGAGCCCGGGGTACGGGAGTGCTGCGGACTCCGGCTGCAGCCTTACATTTGTATTTGGTTACTTACCTGGCGGCAGGGAGGAGAGAAGCTGAACGAGATAGCGTGTCTTCCTTAGGAAATTTCTCATGTCCCCCCACTTCAGTACTTGGGTGCAGCCCTCTGTCACCATCATCCCTCAGGGTACCACAGCCTCCTGCCAATTTCTTTTGTGCATACTTGTTTTGATGCCGCATTTAAAAATTCCTCAGAAATCTGGAAGAGCCTTTCAAAGTCACATCTTTAAACAATCTTCCTTTTCATCTGAGAATGGCAGTCACTCAGTGAAGAGCGGTCCAGGCTCTCAAGGGGGTGAAACAACTACACAACTATTCCATGTTGATCATGGCACAGACTCATAGAAATATATGTGCCAGTTGCTGATATGAGTCTGGCCCATGTCACTCCTGTAGCTCTACAGGAAGACAGTTGGCAGAGCCTGATTCTGCACAATGTCTGGGTTTAACAGAACAAAGGAATGTTGGCTGCTCTGGGGACCAGTGCACACTGAAAGGTGCAGTGGAGACCTTTGAAAATCACTGTCTTGTGGTTTGCCTCCATTAAAGGCCACCATTTTGCTGAATAGAGATGTAGGGAAGCCCTAGCCTGCTGGCTACCAGCAGCTTTGCATACAGCAGCTAGCTCCGTGGCGAGGCAGGATGAGTTAGCCGGTGGATGGTCATGTTAGGCAAGGTGGCAAGGGAATCCTTGAGTACAGTTTGATCCTCTGACTGTGTAGCTGAGGTAGGGAACTGATTAGGCCTTCCCTTCACACCAGAAGGAGGCTATGTAGAAGACAAGCTAACATAAAATGTATTGATAAAAGGTCTTTCTATTGCACAAGAAAATATTGGGTGCTTAGGCTCCACAACTGATGCTCTGTCTTGAGTGATGTTGACCAGATGGTGCAGCTCAGAACATTAACGTTCCTGCTTGTGCTGGGGAAAGGGCTGAGCTTAGAGCTGCTGTGTACTCTTTGGCTTCTCAGATCTGAGCTGCTCTGTGGTTCATGAGGGAGTCTGGAGGCACTGGGGAACAAACACATCCCTGGGCACTAAGTGGAGAGTGTAAAAAATAGCTGGCATGTTAGTGAGAAAAAGGCTTGGCAGTTGTGGTTATTTTGTGCATTGAAGAGCATGTACCTATAGGTGCTCACAAAGAAGCTGCTAACTCAAGCAAGGTTGTGAATGACTTCCTCTAACTTGTCAAACTAGCCCTGCCCGCTATTTGTCTTGCTTTCTCCCTCAACGGAAGGTTTTGTTCCTGAACTCTTGTTGTATAGCCATATAGTAACAGATGGATGTGAAAATGCTGAGTATTCGGCTGCAGCAGAGTAGTCCTTTTTTCACAGAGATCCTGAATTCCTTCATCTCTTGAGGAAAATGCCCAAAGCTGCAGAGACTACAGTGCTGAGAAGTGGGAAGGGCAGGCTGTGGCTTCAGAGCCACCTGATGACACCAATTTTTGTAGTTTTGAGGCCCCCCTGAAATCAGGAAATTGAGAAACATGGTGAGAGGTTAGAGTCCAGAGTACAGGTCTGTGTTCAGGAGATGAATCTGGTGGCAAACTCTTTGGCTGTCTGGCGCATGAACCCTGATATCCTGCAGTCCTGTCATATCTTTTTCAGAGCACCCCAAAGTACTTAGCTATGTTTTTAAATGTCCCACTGTCCTATAAGCTGGTTCAGAGTCTTAAGTCTCGAATTGACTGATGGGGACCCCAAGGCATAGAACTGAGTTACATGATTGTTGCAAGGTCATACTAGTTTATCTGCTCCTGTTTGATGGCTTAAAACTTTAAAGGTTTTACAAAGCTTCAGAGCTGAAATCCCTTTTCAGTTCTCTGGCTCTGTGATTTTTGCCTTTACTTTTTTAATGTAAACCAATTAAATCTCTTATGGGCAGGCTTCTCTGTTTGGAGAAGATCACATAATCTAACCCATGGTGGGAAGAGACTTCCAAAGCTGTACATGCTAGACAAAGATCCTGCCGAGTCTTGTGTAGTTTATTTAACCTCTGCAGAACCTGACACATGCAAAAAATATTTTTGCCCTATATTGGAAAAGGACAATATGCCTGTGTATCACATGAGGATCCATAGGCCTTTCCAGTCTGTTAGTTACCACAAGGGAGTGTTAAACAACATCCAAAATGAGAAAACCCTTTTAAATGAGCAAGTTGAGGGTCTTAGGAAATCTCTGAATTACTGATATTAGCTTTTGTTCCATTTGGGGATTTCTTTGCTATTTTAAGGACTGTGAGATCACCTGGAGAAGATCCACCCTGGATATGGAATGGAGGCCGGCTAGGAGGGCTATAATTTCCTGTTAGTACTGTTTGGTGGTGCCTTTGGGAGTGACTACATCACAACATCTCTCCTGTGCTTCTCCCATTCCCAACCATGCTGTGACTGCCTCCTGCCCTGCCAGAAGTCAAAAAAGAACAAGAGAGTAATGGAAAATCTGATATGGAAGTCAGTTGCTAAAGAATAGGGATATAATTGATGCCAGTTGACATAGCTTTATGGAAACGAGGTCTTGTCAAACAAACTTGATCTCAAGAATGTAAGCTCAAAGAATGGATTGTTAAAGGCAATTGTGTAGATGTGATGTACTTCTACTTTCATAAAGCATTTGACTTAGTACTGCATGATAGTCTGGCTAAAATTTTAGTATTGCATGATATCAGTAAAGTGCCTGTTAAATCAATTAAGAACTGGTTAGCTCTAGAGAGCTCAAAGGCATAATTTGTGGGAAGTATCGCTGAATGAGAGAGTGTCCAGGGGATTTGACAAGAACTGATATCAAGTTCAATGCTATTCAACAGGTTTGTCCATGATTTGGAAATAACTATAAACCATAGCTGAGTTTTATGTTTTGCAATGTCACAAGATAGGGTAATAAATAATGAGAAAAACTTTATATAAAGTGATTAGCATCATGAGGAAAGCTAATTCTAACAAAACATGTATTAGCAGTCATATACAAAGTAATACACTTGGGAGCAAGTACTGTATCTTGCCGTCCTCCATTCTATAGCTATATATTGAAAAAAAGGCTATTGCATTCCTTAGAGTTGACCACAGGAGCAGGAAGTGGGAGTGATTTTTAACTTACATGTATGGCATTGACAGACTGCTAGTAGACTATAGCATATAGCTCCAGTACAGAGATTTTAAAGGAAGGTTGAAAAACTAAAGAGAGCATAGCAGAGGAACCAAGATGACTTGGAATGAGCAAATAGAGCTCAGTTTGTTTAGTTTCAAAAACACTGAGAAGTGACTTAGTGTAGAAGTACCTTCATGGAGAAAAAAATGCCAGGTGCACTTGTTTCCCCACCATGATCAGAGGACCCTTTCGCAACAACAGGAACCAACATCTGGAAGCTAGAGCAGTTTATATTAAAACTGCTAGTGTAGTTTATATTAAAAATAAGGTACATTTCTTTCAATAGAAGAATGATTGAATATTGGAAAGACTAGCAAGGATGTTTTTCATTTTGCATATCCTCAGCATCTATCCAGTGCCTTAATGAAACAGTCATTTTAACTCATTACCATTGTGTTCAAAGTGTAACTCTGTGGCCTGAAATATAAAGGAGGGCATCCATGTGGTCCTTCTGCCCTTAAGTGTGACTCTGTGAAGTGAACAACATGCTCAAGAGATTCCTGTTGACTAAGCATCATCTTTGTCCTCGCGTCATACTGCAGTCGTATGCAACCCTGCTGTGTCTCTCTGTGCCAGTATTCCAAAAGAACAAACGGGATAACCAGATGATGTATTGTGTATATGTATACACTCTCTCTCTCTTTATACATGTATATAACTTGCAAGAACCCATAGCTCTTCCATCTTGTGCTCACAAGCCATGAGTGTGTTTCTGGCCATGAGAAGAAGGCTTCTGTTAACAGCTTAGGCTGTATTTCCAACCTGCCACCTTCAATCAGTTTGCCAAGTCAGACCAATCTCATTTTCTGACCCTTTAACCTACACCCAGAGCTCCTGACTGTTCTGAAGACTTTGCTTGGTCCATACTGCTCTAGATCCTTCTTCCTCAACCCAGAATGCAGGTAGGCTATTTCTGGCCTTCCCTACCAGTACGAGTCAATATGGAAAGCTGTGGGAAACGGAAAGGTGCTAAGGAAGTCTCAGTAGGTCCAAGTAGGAAAAAGCTCTACTTTGTCCCCCTTCTTTGCACCTATGGGTTTGCAGATCCAAGGG
The DNA here is from genome assembly GCA_020745775.1 of Theristicus caerulescens. Taxonomy (NCBI): domain Eukaryota; kingdom Metazoa; phylum Chordata; class Aves; order Pelecaniformes; family Threskiornithidae; genus Theristicus; species Theristicus caerulescens. The sequence continues at coordinate 46,492,394 of CM036564.1, read as the reverse complement.
AGGGGAAATATTGGAAATACTCAGAGGCTTTGGAGAAAATTAATAGGCAAAGATAGGGAACAGACAAACAGGCACAAGAAGAGATGAGATACAGGGAGGAGAAAGAACAGTATGAGGAGGCTGAAGGGACGTCTTTATAGTAAGATTTCCCATTAGAAGATTTCAGGAGACTAAGCAAAACCCTTTACAGCCAAAGCTGCTGTTTTGAACACATGGAAGCTTATGTGTCCCCCTCATGAAAGAACTGCAGCACCATCCTGTTTCTTTCTCATAATGGACGTGGGCTTATGTCCTCTCCTCCTTTTTTGTGCTTCCAACGGAGTTGGATTTGCTGAGCTGAGGCAACAGCTGATCCTATTGGAAATACTAGTGCTGCTTTCCTGGCAGTACCCCTGCATTCTCACAGTAGTTGTGGCCAGGGTCAGTGACCCTTGCAACCGCTTTGTGCCCTTTACCCTTGCCTTCTTTCTCTGTAATGGCACTACCACTGATTTAATAGCATTAATGTTTTAAGCCTTTCTCAGATCATTCTACTCCCATTGGCCCTCCTCTTTCATCTTAATTTGGCTGGAAGAAATGGCAGCTCTTTCTTGCTGTTTGCTAATGAACCTGGAGCAAGCAGGAAGAATGGCCTCATAAAGGCTTCTATAAGCTCAGCTCAGACTAGTACCTGACTAGAGCAACTTTACAGTTGGTCCACAGAGTCTCTGTGGACCAAGACGTTTTCTCAGACGTGTTTCATTTTCTCAAATCCAATGAATTATTTTGTGATTCATATTTTTTTCTGTTCCACATGTGATTAAACCTTGATGGTATGAAGCTTTGTCAGAGGGAAAGAAAAATCCCTGGCCTGTAGGATAGACAGTATCCAAGTGGTCAGGATTCTTATGTGGGATACTGCAAATATTTACTGCAGCAGATTTGATCTGGGCTTTTCCACAGGCTAGTTCTGTAGCAGCTGTAGGACTGAGCCCTTGCCAAAGAAGCACTTATTAATTCACACAGAGTGAAAGAGTTCCAACAGGAGAGACTGTTCCCAGAAGAAGAAATTACACCAATCAAGGCATTTAACTATGCTGGGGGGGGGAGCCAAGTTCAAGTCTTAGGTCCAGAAAAGTAGACCAGGAACTTGAGCCCAAATCTCTCATATCCCTTGTAGGTCTCCTTCTACATGCAGGCTTCTGTGTTGCCCAATGCAAATTAGGGAGCTTTTTCTAGCAAGGGTTTCCTCAGGACATTGAGTTCCTGCAAAACATGTAGATTTCAACAAATTGAGTATTTCCCAACAAAGCTGGTTATGCCAAAGACAGAAGGAAAAAAACCCCATGAACAGTTCTATGGATGAGGTGCTGACAAGTAGATAGAGAGGGAGATGTTAGGGAGATAATTAGATAGTTGCCCAAGCATGGGCAGACTTGTGGCAGCTGCCTAAGCCATGTCTCTCTTTTCAGTTCTTGCAAGTGTCTTCCTTACTTGGGCTGCAGTGTGTGTCAAATGAAGGAATTTTACTTGGAATCATAGGGAGGATTGGCAGGTTTGTATCATTCTCTCCTGAATGCAGTGCGTGCCTGCAAAAGGCCACACACCCTTTCCTTTGCCTGTTTCCTTTCTGTGTGGAGGAGGAATGGATCTGTTGATTGATGTATAGTGCTTTCATGTGCAGATGTGAACTTTGGGATTTGGGACTGTATGGAAGCAAGTCCTGCCATTACATTTGCTCTACTTTTCCTGTTTTCAGTGCCATTGTTTTGGAGCAGCTCCTAGGGCTGTTTGTTTCAGATACATGGCCGCTTCCCCTCTCTGCTCACTTGGACCAGGGCTGCTAATCAGTGCTATCAAAACAGATCTGAGTAGATCTTTGATTCACCACCTTCCACTTCCTAGAATTATTGTTGTGCTTGCTTGTAACTGGAAGGATTTGTTCCTTCCAGACACTTGGTATTGCTTCATGTAAGTGCAAGGTCAGTTCTACAGCACTGGTTTTCATCCAGCTCCACTACTGCTTGGAAAGCATTCTCGACTAGTTGTTTGGCCTTTGGAGTGAGTTTGTCCCACTCTATTGCCAGTGGACATCTGGATCAGAATCACGGCTGGCATTGACTGGCCCCCTTGACAGTAGTCTGGGCAAAGAAGCCAGAGCTTGAACAGACCATTAGATAATTAGAAGCTACTGCAGTGACTTGCAAACAAAGAGCCTAGAGAAATGGATGCAGACGGTCCTCTTGCACTCCTAGAAGTAGTAACTCCAAAGGAGTAAAACTGGCTCTGAAAATGTTCCCTTTTCTCTGAGAGACAGCCCTGGGTGTATTGCAAGATTTTGCTGACTTTCCTGACAAACTGCTTTGTACACCTGATGGGGCCTGCAAAGCCAGGAGGCCTACAGGAGGCACACCTGCATCTTTCTTTGGCTTGTTCACCATCCACATAATGGTTAAATGTTTCCACTGCACAGTCTTCTATTGCTAGTTTAGGAAACAGAAGGAATGTAGCTGGACTCTCAGAGTCTAGACAGGATGGCAGGACTGGCAGCTAGACAAAGCTTCTCTTTCTCCAGATTAATCTTCATGGTTTTTGGATAACAGGTCAGTCAGTGCCAGCTGCATGGTGCAGTTTTTGCAAAGAACCTGCAGAATTTTTGGAAAATTTTTGAGCATATCAGGAAGGGAAGTGTAATCCTACCTCCTGACTCCGAGTTTTGATCCTATAACTCTAAAGTTTAAGCTAAAATTTAAGATCTCTTCTCTCTGTTCTCCAGGTTGAGCACAAAAGAGTAGAAGGTTTTAGAAGTCTGAAAATTTGACATTGAAGTTGTTCTTCTAAGGAAACAAAGCAGGTAGGAATTGATCACAGCATCTGTATTCAACCTTTTCAATTTTGCCAGTTTTTTTGGTGAGCAACAGGAACCTTTTCCATTCCTCCTCTTCTCTATTGCTCTCCTATACACGTACAGCATTTTGAAACTAACACTGTAAAGTGAAGCTGGATTTTCTTTAAATATTTTCTCTTAGTGAAGACCTTCCTAAACCAGAGGTGTTTGTGTCCTTTGCTTGATGCTCATCTGATAAATTGTGATGAAAAATAAAGTCACTAGTCAGCAACAGCCTTCATCTGAATGGCCCTTTGGGGTGGAGGGTCTTAAGCCTTCCTCTTCAAAATCAGAGCACTTCTGCCTGTGCTGTGTTAGCACCATTTCACAGTCCAGCATCAGTTTGAACAAAGTAAGCAGCATATAACTGTTTTGGTGACATGCAGAAATCCTAATCCAGAGGGCGACCTGACTAACAGGCTCAAAATTTATTTGGAATCGAAGATCAGGACACTTGTGTGAATTATGAATTGATAAATGATAAATGTTAAGAACAAGAGTCTTCCTGCATCAGGGTGGGCCATAGGCACTTGTCAGAGGTAGTTCAGATGAGGCTGCCTGATGACTGCCCCTGAGGAGATTGTTGTTCAAGCAGCAGGCGCTGACAGTGTAGGAGAGGACAGGGGACTGGGAGGAACATGGCTGTTCCTCAGCTGGATAGTACACAGGCTGCCTGAGGACAAGTTTCTTGTCCCAAGTGCTTCCTTTGGGTGAGGAGAGAGGACAGGCTATGGGATGTGAATCCTTGCTGGCATGTGTACACAGAGATGGAATTAAATCTCTTGCATCCAAACTGTACTTTAAGAACTTGATTCAACCCACCAAAGAGGGACAATAACACACTAGTACATTTTCTGCCCAGAGACAATGAAATTCTTTTTCTGCTTTTGTATTAAAGAGAACGTTCATTCCTTTACTCATGCTGCCTCTGTCACCCAGAAGTAGGCGTCAGCTTTGTCCCAACCCATGGCCTGGCCATCAGATGCCATCTACATTGTTTAGATCCTTCTGTCTAAAAAGTTGTCCTTGGTAGAAGACGATATTGTAACCTGTTTGTGTTTGGTGGAAAAGAAATTTACTTAAAAATGTGAGAAATGGTACTGGCCCAAGTATGGCTCTAGGACACTGTTGTTCAGGAAAGCAGGATGTGGCAATGAAAACCTTTTTTTTCCAATATGAATTAGTGTGTTTGCAATCTTTAACTATGTGTTTATTAAGCTAGGCAATGGCTATAGAAATGGAATAGCACCTTGTCACTATGGTTGTGCTGCCTTTCAAGGGGGATGAGAAGAAGGTGGTAATTATCTGGTGATACATGAGCATCAGATCAATTCTGTGGAACTGGGTGTTTTCAAACGTTACTTATTTGTTCACTTCATCAATTGAAAAACACTTTGTGTTTGGCTGACACCAGTTGTACTATACACTCTGGTATCTCCCGATCATTCCTCCAAGCATGGAGTATCTGTGATAATCTTTTTATTTCCTCCTATTGCCTTTCAGCACCTCAGCCTCCAAATACTTGTGCCTTTCCACATGGTATGCTGGAAATTCTCTTTCCAAACTTCTTCTCCTTTGACTGTTTGTGATCACTCTCAACACTCATGTCTTCTTATGAAGCCATTAATGTAGGATGTTGAAGTTCTACATGGAAATAGCAATAATGGCTCAACTGCAGTTTGTTACTACTCTTTGAATCTTCTCTCTGTTCCCTTTTTTTCCCTTCCCATCATTTTATGTGTTCATGACCTTATTAATTGAGTATTGCTGACTTGAGAAATTGTGCTTCCTCCTGGAGAAAGATTGCACCTTTGCCCGTTTCAGTGACAAAGCTAGAAAGCCAGGCAAAGTAAATAAAGCATAATGCCCAGTATGAGATTGTAATTAATAATGAAGCTCCTTCTTAGCTGCTTCAGCACTCTTTTCCTTGGGTTTCCACAGCATCTTCTGAGATGCCAAAGGTCAGGCACCAGTGCTCACAAAATAATGCTGCCAGCCATAACCTCACCAACCCCTTTTAAAACTCAGTTTAAAGCCAGCTAAGAAAGGGTGTTTTGGGGCTATGAATACAAGATTCTCATGCCTTCTTCTCGTGCTATTCTCGTCTTCCCTGGCTGACCAACTTCAAACAGCCATCTCTGAGCTTATTCCTCCCTTGCTGAGTTCCTGCTGGATCTTTCTTTTTCTCTTGTTTTCCTCCCACTGTCCTTGTGCTGCCATTTCAGTGCAGTGCCATGGAGAGAGAGGTTTCTTTTGCTTTTTGGAGCACTTCCTGGCCAGCTGCAGACTTTTTAAGGCATTTAAAGGGGCCTGTAAATCATATATTGCAAGGTGTCTTCATCAATTATATGTTTTATTAACCCCACAGCCTCTAGTGTGCTCTCAACTTTATACAGAGATCACAAATGATATACTAAAGATACAAAGGATGGGGTTGGTCTTGAAATGTTCTATCTACCTGGTTGTTTTCTCCCCACTTCTTTTTAGTTTTAGGGGTTCCTTGTGCCTGAAAAATATTTAACACCATCACCTCTTCCTGTTTGATGTCTAACTGTTTTGGCAGCAGTTTGTAGTGCAGTTTTCTATCTGCATTAGTCCTGTGCTACCTTAATTTCCTTTGCTGATAGTTTTGACTGAAATAGAAACTGCTAATGGATTTCTCCAAAGGGAGGACTTCACACTGCACATAATCACCTCCCAAAATGAATATCACTTTTGTTGTTACAGTGACCTATGATAGAGACATTATTTTTACTTTAATTGGTGGTCTATAACAAGGGAGTTAAACAGATTTCAGGACTGTAGTTCAAACAGGTATTTGAGTGATGGAAATCCAATGAGAAACTCTGCCCATGAGTGAGCTCTTGGGGAAAGGTCACTGTTGGCATAACTTCCCTTCAGCCCTCAGAGGACAACAGTGGCAGAGCTTGCCAGATTTCAAGACTCTAGTTTAGAGAAAATATGGAACTATGTTTAGGAATGGTGTATCTAAATCAGCCAAGCCAGACAGAGGAGTTCATGGTGCTTGCCTGAGGTCACAAAGAAAGTCAGTATCGGAGATAGAGTATTGTGACTGCAGGCTTTTGCTCAGACTGTGTGCCTCTGCTATAGAAATGTATAACCTGTCCAATCTTGTCTCCCTGGGGCTGTGTTAATAAGACCAGCAAATGCTTCAGAGTCCCCAGCACACCACTGGTGGGGTCTCTAACTGGGCAAAATCTGTACCATCCAACCCTATGGAAACGAACTTCAAGCTGAAAGATTTCATGATCATATTGTTATCTATATTATATTCCATCATGAAAGGGATTAAAATATTATCTTAACACACCTGATCCTCCAAAATGCTATGTGGCATTTGAACAACATCATTCTTTGTGCATGTAGAATATTTTTCTCACATGGATCTTGCCGATTTCCCCTCATTCTCGATTCTCTCTGCTGATTGTCACATATCATTTCAAGAGCTAACCCCATCTCTGACTGCAGCTATTTGTTATCAGCCCCTTTGCCTTTACCACTTCCATTTGTAATTTAAACACCCTAATTTAATAGGTTTGTCTCATTATTTTGATTAATCATATTAACTCATATTAATTAAGAGATGGATTTAGGTAATGACAGAGGTTAATGGAGTCAGTTTTCACTTTCCCCTGGTTTTTCAGGGAAGGGGGGACACAGGGGTAGGAGGGGAAAATAAAAAGAGAGACTAGAAAGAGTGAAAAAGAGAAACTGTTGGGGGGGAAATCTCAGTTAGCAATCAGAAATTCCCCGCTAATTGAATGTCTGATTTTATTAATGATGAAATTTATAAAGGTCCTTAAGAAAAGAAAAGAATTTAGCCAGTTCAGCAGTTAAGTGTGAATATTAACTAACTCTGAGATAAAAGTTAAAATATCCATTTTCTTTTCTTTTCTCTAGTTCTTTAAATAAAAAGCTCTCTTTGACACTTCATCCCATTAGAGCTTTAGCTTCCTTTGCCATCCATTGCTAAATGGCTGGAGACTGTGCAGAGAATGTAATGTCCTGGATGGTTTAAGAAATGCTGACCTTGGAGGGCAGGAAGTTAATACGTGGATCATCATAGTGCTTATTTTCCTTGATGCTCGCTCTCTGATGATGCGTTGGTAAGTGGAAAAAGGCTTCCAGCTCTGCCCTGAGCGCTCTCTCTACTCCGTCATGCTTGTTTCCCTGAGGCTCAAGAAAAAACGAACTGCAAACAATGTCAGGTTCAGACTGAACTTTGTGTTGGTGCTGTGGGCTGTATTTCCATCTCAACAAAGGCATGGTGAATCCTTTGCTCATCCCAGTCCCTCCATGGCAGGGTCTCGTGGTTGTTACTCCTTGGCATGTCCAGCAGCAGACTGCTCCTAATTTGTCTCTTTCTTTTTCCTTATTTGTGCCAATGCTATATAGGCATAAAATCCCTTTTGAGGAGGGAACTCTTTATAGCCCTACTGCCCTTGTGCAAATGACAGCATGAGGGCAAGTCAGTGGAAAGCTCTTTCATCCTGTGCTCCATGGCACTTCAACTGACCTGCTTCAATGAAATGAACATTTGAACAGAAAGCCATTTTAGAGCTGAAGCTGGTTGGTAGTGAATTGTGTGGTAACTGTGCAAGGCCCCAGAGTAAGCAGTTAACCTTTCTCCTTACCAGAAAAGATTTTTGTGACAATGGTAACATTCCAATGCTAATATTTTTGTGACAGTGGCAACATGGTATACAAAATAAAAGGAGGTAACAGTACAGGAAGAAAAACTGTCATTCAAACCCTAAATTAACAAATATGAGCAAAGAGTTTGTATAAATTGTCACAAATCTAAATAAAAAAGAATTAGAACAAGAAAGTTGTTTTGTGAACAAACTGTTACAAAAAGAATATTTAATTGCGAGGGAACTTGACGTCTTTGTATATACTCTTCCAGTAAATGTTGCTGTTGAAATGCAGTACTCACAGACGACTTGTGAAAGGTAGCCAGTAAGTTTTGTAAGACCATGTTCTAGTTTGAAGTGTAGTGCGCTATCAGCCCAAAGATTATTTGGCAATAAATTACAAAGAAAAGCACCAAGAACATGGTGAACATTTCCTGTGAGGTATTTGGGGAAAAATTCTTTAAGTGTGACCAAGTGTAGTCATTGTATTTATGTTAACTCAGTAGAATATGTTGTCTGTGGAAGGACACACAGTACCTCTTGACTGTCCAGATTTCGTGACTGCAGTACAGTCCCTTCTCTCAGCTACTTTAAGCTGAAGTTTGCAACATGGACAGTCTCCTGTGAGTTTTTAATTTCATCCAACTGCAGTCCTTATACCTAACTTGACTGCCACTCAGAAGAAATTTTAATATAAATTCCAGGAGTTGATTACTTTTTCGTGATCTGTGATTAAAATAGCAGAAGTCTAAAGTGGAATTTTTCCATAATCAGTATTTCAGAGTGGATGAATGAAACAAATTTCAGTTCAAAAGGCACTAGAGCAGTTGAAATCTGATCAGACTGACTGACCTTTTTGTGACTTTGATGAGAACATCAAAAAACAATTTTGCTTTTGCAATGATGTTTCATAACAGGTAAAAATACACCACATTTCAAGACTGTTGGCAACTTGAGAATGTTGCCAGTCTGTTTCTATGATGATAGAAAACACTATAAAATTAACATCCTTTTTTGTTGTTGTTTTGTTTTATCTTTGCTAAATATAAGCATAAGTCAACTAGGAAATGGTTTCTGTGCAAAATGACAGTTGACCTAAACAGTGGAGAACCAAGAGTTCAAAAGATCCAGTTGGTGTTCCAAGTCTAATATCTTTTGGCTTGCATATAGAAGTATAAGCATGTAGGACTTGCATTTGAAAAGTACAAGGCTCAGAAGAGAGAATTCTAGGCATGTAACATTAAGGGACTTCAGAACTAGATGACTGGAAGCGTCTAAATGCAGCCTGACATTATGAAATGACCCAACGAAATGTCACTAAATTGGGAATTAGAACAATAAGACTGGCAGCATGTTTTTGTTCAGAGAGCTAAGGTCTTGTTCAAGCAGGGAAAGCCTCTCAGGCAGCCTTTGTCTCTGTGGAGTCTCCCTGCACGGTTACCGACCCATCACAGCTGCCTCTCTACCTGGGAGTATTCGTCTCTGAAATCCTGCTTTCCCTTGAAGAATTCTCATTTTATTAAAAGCATGCAAAGCTTTTATCTCTACAGAAAAGCTTGAAACAGTAGAATGCTAAAAGCTCAGAAAATGTAAAAGCCTGATAGGAAAATCCAATACATATATATGCATATATATACACACACATATATAAAAAAATGTATATATAAATTTGTATATAAAAGACAACAGTACTTCATGATGTTTTAAGACAGTTTGGGGATTATTTTGGAACCTGACTCAAATTTGAAGTCTTTCATTTTGCAAAACTGTCAATGATTTCAGTGATGGTTCAGGTGAACAGAGGACACCAGATACCACGTTTTCATTGAGGGATTGGGAGGACTGGACTGCTCCTTTTTAGAGATTTTTAGTGGATACTGTTTGAATATGTGTCTAAAGGGCAAGTTTGAATAAAAGAGCTTGACTTTAATGTTTATGTTTTTTTTTCATACTCCTTCACTTAAGTTTGAGGTACAGATTTTTTTAATTAACAGTAAACATACATCCAGAGATTTGCATACTGTGAGGAAGTACTAAGTAGGCAAAAGCAGATTGTAATACTAGCCTCTGACTAAAAATAAAGATTTTAAAAAAAAAAGCACAGAAATAATGTGTAGATATTATAATTTTCTCAAAAAAAACCCATTGTAGTTTAATTCTGATTTTACTTGTGTTGAATTTCCACCAGACAAAAGTCAGTGGAGTTGCTTCACACTGTACAGTAGCATGAGTTTAGAACTGAGTCCTGTGTCTTAAAATATTACATGTAAGTGTATACACACTTCTTTGTGGGTGCACTGTATCTCTTTGTCTATGCATATTCAAGTGTATATATTTCACAGCTGCTGTCTGCATCATTCACTTCCAAAACCAGCATGCATTCATTTTCATAACTTTTTGTTCTATTACAATATTAATGGGACTATCAATGGGAAAGGACAAGAGAAGCATTTTTAATGTTTATCTGACAGTTGCAAATTTCACTTGAGGTTGTTTACTGGGATCTGATTGTTGGCAAAGAGGAGTAGGAAAGGCAGCAAGATGAATGGGATCACAGGAAGAAGAGATGTATTTATGGGTCCTCTTAGCACCATCTAAGAGTAATAAAAAGTCCTGTCTTACCCCCCCTTTACTAAGTCTTAAGTTTTAAACAGAAAAAAATGAGGGAATGTATTTAATCCAGGTGGCCTGTTCAAAGTGAAACACATTGCATTTAGATGTTTGAAAATCAGCTGAAGGTATATGTTTATTCTCATCCAACCTATTTTCCCTAGTGGGGAAAATGCCTGGAAATAAGAGAGAGTTTCTGGACCTGTGGATGAACCTGCAATGTGATGTCAAACTGTGTACCAAATTGCTATTGGAGGTTGCCTTTTTTGACCTTCAGTTCTAGGACTATCCTAAGTGAGGCTTATTTGTTTTGGGCAGAGCTGAACGTTTTCCCAATTTTGCTCTGCAGCTTTACAGACCTTAAGTTTTACAGATCTGGGTGTTGCACCTCCAAATTTTCTGTGCTGTAAACATCACCTCAGAAAAAAAAAAAAAACAACCAAACAAAACCAACAAACAGCCTTGGAATTCTGCTTGTCTTTTTAGTTCATGCTTTAAAATGTGTAAGTATCAGGTTTTCAACTAGAAATGCAGAGAGCCTAACTTTTCACCAGCCAATGTTTAAGAACAGAATCAAATATTTATAGGCTATAGATAACACAAAAATGGTAGAATGATAGCCTAAGAGTATTGTGTTCAGCCCTGGTCGCCTCTGTCACAGGTTACTACAGAAACAGAAGAATCCCAGAGCTACGTAGCAGGCTGAGTTGTTTGGAAAAACAGGCTGTTTCATCTGAGGGAAAATCTTTGGAGAAGACCATGGAAGTGTGAGGGGAAGGTTTAATTTTCCATGCAAAATGAAATCCAAAATAACTGGTTATGTAGATTTGAACTGTTAAATGCTTCTTCCTGGGAATTACAGCTCATGTGTTTCTCTTTCTGTTCTTCTCACTAGGCTGGGCTTTTCTGGTGGATTATGTCTCCGTTGATGCACCTTGACTGCCCCACTGAGAGGCTTTGGCGAGGACTTAGACCACCACTACAGAGCACTATGGCAGATCTTTTTTTTTAATGAAAAATATGAAGTTTCCACAGAAAGCAGAAACATTCCCCAAAATTGTAATTATGTCAAAGGTAATTAATTTGGAGGAAGGCTTGCAAGAACTTTCAGTTGTCAGTATGTAAAATAATAATTGTCATAGTACATGAATTCTTATTGTGTTTTGAAATATCAGAGTGAGGAAACAATAAATTTGGAAAGGGGCAGATACAAAACCCTTGGAAGGGAAATCAAACAGCTATACAAAATGGGGTTCTCAGCTGTAATGGATGCTTCTACCATTTGCTGTCTTTTGGCAAAGCAGTTCTCAGCCAGATCTAGACTGCTTTGTCCTGCGCTGAAATAGTGTGCTAGAAATACACGTTTCACAGATAGTGCACAGGAAAGACAGCTTGGATGGGTAAAGAGGGAATTTGACAATGAACCAGTCAACCAAACCAGTGACCTCTCCACGATGCTTTTGTGAGTCTGCCTGATCCGTGAGCATTTGGGCTGGATGGTTTTGGTAGGGGCTTTCTTTTCTGGCATACAGTCCTGCCTTTTCTGGATCCCTCTCTTCCCCTTTCTGTGGGCTGGGGAGAGCCATGCAAGCAGACAGCATATACCCATGCACGACATCCAGCTGCTTTGAAAACTGTCTTGTGGGAGCGAGGGAGGAGGTGAGAAAATGCTTTGTTGCTGCTTGTGCCAGGGATCCTGGAGAGACAGAGACATTGGTGGAGTCCACACATCACTGCCTGGTAACTCCATTCACTGTTTAGCAATTACCAGGACTAATTTCTATTCAGTGTTAGGTTTGGGTTAATTACAGTTTGGTTCCTTTCAGTAGTTAGGTTAATTACAGTTGGGTATTCCCTGTTGTCACTGCCCCCAAAAGAGGGGTCTAATCCTGGCCCTGTTTCCTGCCTGCAAAATCCAAATTCAAACTGGGACTCAAGCAGTCCGGACCAGTGCTTTATTAAAAAGCCAATGGAGCAGCAACCATGTTGCACATGCCTTCATTGTCTAAGGCTTCCCCAACACTTTTAAATCAATCTCGATTTGGTGTGTCCCTCCTCAGAGACATTCCTATGCACTTTACACAACAGGCAGTATAGGCTTAGCTATTCACTTACGTCTGGGCTCCGCATGCAACTCTTGCCCACAGTGCCACTGCTGGCTGGCTGCCTTAAAAGCTGGAGCCTCCTTATTTGGAAGGCATCTGCAGGAAAAGAAGAGTCCTACCCTTTAATTTAATAGTGAAATTGTTGGTGCAGTATCCACACATCTATTAATTGACTGCTGGGGCCAAAACCACTGTAATTTCTCCCAAGTTTCCTGCAAACTGGCCTTTGGCTTCCAGTTCTTTGTAGTGCAACAGCCTCAGCAAGCTACCACCATAACAGCAGTGTCAGCAGGGCCTTTATCCCTGGCACACAACTGTCTACATCCTCCATCCCAATCATTGCATCTTTCTAAGCTGATTCCTCTGGGAAGGAGCTAGTGTGTCCTTTGGTCATGAACACAGGCATGTGCAGAGGGAACAGCCTCATCTATTGGGCTAAGCATTAAACTGAGAGCCCAGGACCTGTGTCTTTAGGTACCCCTTTTAGTGCATTCAAGTCACTTAACTTCACTGTCCCAGCTTCTTCCTCTGGGGAAAAGAATTCAGCACCCTCTTGCAAGGCAAGGGCTGATGAGTGCAGCTGATAGACTGGCAGAGGGAGGGGAAATGGAGGAGGCTCGTTGCTCCCTCCTGGCTGCACCTGATTCTACTTAGCACCCCTGTGGTAAAAAGTGCTATCTGGGGGAAGGGATCTCTAACAGTGAAGGAGGCAGATTTTTGGAGGGCTCTGGAGAGAGTTCTGTGGAAGTGCTTTCAAAAGTTGCCTTTATGGAAGAAGATAACAGGTAAGGAAAATGGAGAACTGTTACTTGCTTAATTCTACTATACTAGAAGAAGGTAGTGCCCCACAGAGCTGACAGGAGGTTGGTTTAAAGCAGATAAAGGAAAGAGCTTCTGTGCCTGGCTGCTAGAGGCTGTGGGACTTGAGAGCACTAGTATGTTCAAAGAGGGACTAAGCAAATTTGTGGACAGCAGACTCATTACATGGGTGCTAAAGAGAACATGAGGAGGTGCTGCTGCATGTCACAGCTCTGAAGGAAGAGAGGTCCTGCCAGAGGATTATTTAGGAGAGATGGTACATGACTCTGCTTAGTTCATTTTGTTTTGGAGTGTTGTGTGTGACAGAAAACTAGTAGTGGTAGGACTAAATGTGAGGTGACCTGAGGACAGAATTACTGGAAGAGCTTGTGATCCCAGTGGCCTGCATAGGTTTTTAGTGAAAACAAATACCTCTACTGGCCCATGAGGGGGTGTAGCACCCAGTGAGTTGTTTCCCCAGGGTGATACTGACTGACTTATTATTATTTATGTGCTGAAATTCTCCTTGGCATATCCCAGGTTGGTTAGTGGATGAAACTGGACAGATACCAATAGCACACCTCTGTGTAAAAGTATCTTCAGCAATGCTATGTGTGCACCAGGCCTAGAGCTTTTCTGTGGCTCAGGAGGCTGGGGGCAGACTGTGTGCTTTCTGCCTCTCCTGCTTTTTAGAAAGTCCCTTTAGCAGTGAGCATTGATGTGCAGTGGGCTCTGCTGAGCATGCTGGCAGCAATGATTCCCAGCTGAGTGGTATGATCACAGATGGCACCTACTCATGCTTCATGCTTATCCTGGAAGCTTGTTTCACAGGATCATCCCAAGATGGTGAGAACAACTATGTTGTTACATACAGGAATATTATTACAGTGCCTTCATAGTTGTCTGATGCTGAAAGTCACATGCCATCTGCTTGCGTGAAGCTCTGTTCTAAGCCGACTTAATTCCACCTCCAGGTCATATGCTGAAGTGGTAAAGGTGTTTGCTGTATTTCTTCTCTCTTTCCAAGTTAATGTCTTTCAGTTGTACCTATCTCCTATCAGAATGACCTTTGGTAGGACACAGTGTGGAAATTTGGGGAGTTACATTTAATGTATTTATGGTTACCTTTATTCATGTTCATAAAATGCTTTGCAGGCATTTATAGCGTAACTTTGGATCATGTTCCTAAAGTAAGAAAGTGTTATATCTAGCTTGAAGGTAGGGAAGTAAAGGTAAAAGGGGGCAAAGGGATTTGCCCAGGTCTGCCAATAGAGTTACTGGGCATTGACATCTTAAGTCTGGTGCCTGCCTTTGTCCCCTAAAATGTGACTACATTGCTGATAGACTGGGGAATCACTGAATAATAACTTTGCTACACTGGGCAGTAATAAAGGAACTCTCATCTGTACCTATTGGGAGGACAGCGCTGGAGAGAGGTGTGTGAATGATGGGAAATGGGTGGTCAACTGTGATTGAGACCTACAAATTGTACAAACCAGTGAATAAGCCTCTAGGTTTCATTGGGTGCTACGTGAAGACCAGAAGAAGGAAATACTCTCAAGTATCAAGCTGAATTTAACAGTAGAATTTAATCTCACTGGATGTTGTGAGTGACCAAGAATATAAATGAGATTAGGCATTCAAGTCCATTCATGGCTAATAAATGGAATGGTTTGAATACAGCCTTTGGCCATATGAGCTCCTTAAAGGACTGGGTGCTAGAAGAGTGTACTTGGAAAAGGTGGACTCTTTCCCAAGCATCTGGTGCTAGCTGTTGGTGAGAGAGGATATTTGGTGTGATGGACCGTTGGACTGTCTGTTCTTATGAACTTGATAATGCACGTTTTGCTATGACAATCAATGTAAGCTCTAATCTTGAGAATGATGGATAGTTAGTAATGTAAAAGCCATGACAAGATCCTACAGCAGCTCTTCCGCTCCAGTCTTCCTTGCTCTGGCCTTGCAGCACTCTGTGCAAAAGTCCAGTTTCCTACATTTGAACGAGTTAACAAGTACCAGGGTCTACACAGGGAGCCCAGGTCCTGCTCTCAGAATTGCTGGTAGGGACTTGCTCAGACTGTGATTATGCAAGTCTGTTCTGAACTAATATCCTGCACTGCTCTCCGACGATGCTGTGCTTGTGAGATTGCAATGTTTCAGAGGCAGTTTAAGGCTGAGGTCCTTTCGTGTTGATGCAAGAGCTGATGTTAACATTGTTGTTCTAGAATTTGACAAATGTGTTAATTATATTCTGTGCCCTGTAAGCGCTATTACTGCAGTACGGCTCACTTTCTGTCCTGACTGTTGCTGCTTGAATTGTGAAGTAACCTGACATATATCTGTTTTAGAGATGACAATGTTTTAAAGGGAGGTGAAATGATTCCTATATATGAATTCCAAGGTCTTTTTGAAATGAAACACTACATGTGCCTAGCAGTAGGAGATAATAACCTTTCTGTCAGACTCCATTTGAGCAACAAAGTCTGCTGCCATCTCGGTGTTTTGTATACATTTGTGAAGTAAAACAGTCAGTATTTAGAAAAAGCACTTATCCTGTATCAAAACTGTAAGACATAAAATGAAGCAACTGGGGGCAAAGCTTCCCCAGACCCCCTCCCTATTTTCAAAAATCCTAAAAAAGTTTAAATTTGAAATCTGGTGTTCATTGATGGGCTAGGCTGGTAATGTTCAGACTTGCTCCTGTCACTTACATGGCTGGGAAAGAAGAAATTTTGGAGCATAGTGAAGTTTTTCCAGAAATCACATGCCACTTTTGCCTGTCTGCTTGGGAAGAATGTAAATGTGAGTGTGTCTCCTGGTGATTGTCCAGGTGATAGCCTCTTTGGCATTCCACTGAATGGCCACCTGTCTGCCTGTAATAAATGATGGCTATAAAGGGAAGTGATCACAGCCATGATACAGCCAGAGGCATTTGTTTATATTCTTATAATATGTATCAGATTGAATAGAAATTATCACTTTACAATTGACAAATGGAGAGTGGGGGTAGTTGGTGGGTATGAGGAAGCTCAGCCAGAGCTGGGCCAGCTGCAAACTTTCTTCAGTGAAGGCTGTCTGCAGAATGCAGGTGTCAAGCCAGCCAGTGATTAATGGTAAAGCTGGAGGCTTGCTTGTGTTAATGATCCACGTATCTTTGTATAGCAGCACACAGTCAGTAAAGCCTCTTGTTGCTTCTCAGAAAGGATCCTGATGGGTAGAGGCTGCCATTTTGGGGGTGGAGTGTGTAATTAAGTAAATGGGGGGCCAAAGCAGAGGAGTATCCTTGAGCATTTCTCCAGCAGAATAGTACTGCCACGTAGTGTTGCCCCTCACAGTTTAAGTGGTGTACAAGACCAGGATTGCTGAACCGAAGCAGAGCACACCTGGCTGGATGCAGAAGTGCTATTATATGTTACTGTAACAATAATACTGTTGTGTGAACAGGGGAAAGGGGTATTCTTTGGATCTCTCTCAGATCAAGAGTCTGCCTTATACGACTGCTTTCCTGAATGGCTGCTACTATTTCTCCCTCTTGTCTCTGTGTAGAAACAGCAATTCCTCTTCTGGATCAAGAAGCTGAGTATGTCCAAGTGAGAAGCCCAAGAACTGATCAGGGGGCTGGAGAGAGAGCCAAGTGCATTCAGTCTGCAAACAAGCTGAATGTTTTAAGCTCCCACTAGCATTTGATGCTTTTTGACAAGTCTTGGGAGGAATACTGGAACTAAAGAAAAAGCTTGGACCAAAGATGGAAAAACAATTTCTCAAGACAAGAGATACCATCTCTGCTGCTTGGCACAAATTTAAAACTAGACTGGACAAATCTCTAGAAAATATGCAGCTGGTAGAAGCAGTGAACTATGTGCCATCTATGAACTATTTGTCAGGAGAGCTTTTTGGATTCTACATGTGAAGACCTATTCCTGCAGATATCTGTAGTGATCTGCCATGTTCTTATTTGCTGTCTGAAGCTATTTGGAGGTGGAGTTGTTGAAAGAAATTAAGTAAGAGTGGCTAAGAAAGCAAAGTGCAGGTGAGAGTGCTGCAGTGCAGGTCAGTTCCATCCATTGTGCTTGCCTCCCATTTTGACATGGAGGAATAAACATAGCATCATCGTCTGTAGGTATTTTGGAGAAGAAAAAATTATGGAACATGAAACAAGCTCTAGCATAGAGTTTAATGTCCTCTTGCCCACCTGTTCCCCCTCTGAAAATGTTCCATATAGGCCCAGCCACCAAGGGTGTCTGTCTGTGAGTCTATGGGATATAGAGCTGACTTGAGTGAAAGCTCCCTATGAAAGAGGCCTATCACATAGCTACTGCCAGGAGTGGGAGTAGACTTGGTTATAAGCTGCCTTTGTGCTCTTCTTTCTGTTTACTGAAGTGCTGCTGCCTTGTGCCTGGTAAGAGAGGCTACCCTCTAATTCTTGGAGTCTTGCCCTAAATCTGTCTTTTCAGTTTGGTAGAAAACATATGTCCCAAATCTCTGAGAACTCATAACTCCTGCTGGCTGGTAAGTTTAGGGAGTGCTGCCAGTTAAGCCTGTGCAAGGACTTTCAACTTGGAAAGGAATGCTTTCTCTCTTAATTTTCTGCTAAGATACTGAATACTACTAGGGAAAGGGTTATACATGGGTTGGGTAATTCAAAACAACATCACAAAAAAGTGAAACGTTTTAAAGAAGCATCAGTTTCTTCCTAATATGTTAGCTCTACCGATGGCTGTTACTTTAGGTTTCCCCACCAGCAGAGGAAGCTATTGGATACAAATGAACTCTCATTTTTCTTATGCTGCTAACAACTAAAAGGCAAATGGTGCTTTGTCTGGCTTGTGTGGGACAGCAAACTGTTCTGAGTGCAGGCCCATTGGCTCTGGCTTGCTTCCCTGTCTTAAATTTCATTTCACACCTCATCTTTGTGCAGTGCTGTTGTGGTTTAACCCCAGCTGGCAACTAAGCATCACATAGCCACTTGCTCGCTCCCCCCAGTGGGATGGGGGAGAGAATCAGAAGAGTAAAAGTGAGAACTCATGGGTTGAGATAAAAACAGTTTAATAGGTAAAGCAAAAGCCATGTGTGCAAGCAAAGCAAAACAAGGAATTAATTCACTGCTTCCTATCAGCAGGCAGGTGCTCAGCCATCTCCAGGACAGCAGGGCTCCATCATGTGTAATGGTTGCTTGGGAAGACAGAACAGCATAACTCCGAATGTGTGTTGTCTCCGCCCCCCAGCTTCCTTCTTCCCCCAGCTTTATCTGCTGAGCATGACATCCTAGGGTATGGAATATCCCTTTGGTCAGTTGGGGTCAGCTGTCCCAGCTGTGTCCCCTCCCAACTTCTTGTGCACCCCCAGCCTCCTTGCTGGTGGGGTGGGGTGGGAGGCAGAAAAGGTCTTGACTCTGTGTAAGCACTGCTCAGCAATAATGAAAACATCTCTGCATTATCAACACTGTTTCCAGCACAAATCCAAAACATAGTCCCATGCTAGCTACTTAGAAGAAAATTAACTCTACCCCAGCCAAAAGCAGCACAAGTGCGAAGGCTTCTCTCCAGAGATCTGGCTTAGATAGAGCATACTACTCTACTCACTGCTGCCTGGTCTTGCTAGGACAGACAGTTCCTTGCATAAGTTCATAAATCACATAATGCATGATGTGATCGATACATCCCTTCCATATTGAAATTCCAATAATCAGCTTGCCCGAGCAAGTAGGAGACCAAACCTGGTACATATACGCCTCAAATCCTGTTGTCTATCAACATGTTGCTTTTAGGGATTTTGTCACAGATGCTGGCACTGTAAATTCTCTAGAGCAGTAATTTTGATGTGTTTCTGCTTGTGAAGCATCATTCAACAGTAGGATGTTAGTTTTATCCCTGTGCTCAGAATTATGAGCTTGTTTTAGCTTTAATGTCACAGCTGTGGGCTTGTATTCCTAGTTCTGTCACTGACTCCTGTGCCCTGGAGAACTTGCTATTGGTCTCTGTGCTGTACTTTTTGATGGGACAGCAATACCTTCTTCTGAAACCATTCCAAAGTCTTCAGGCAAGAAGAACCACCTAAGCAACGCTTTGTGAGTAGAGCTGCTAGGCTGAATGATAAAGGAGAAACTCAAAAATCCCTTTGCTGGTTTCTTAATATCTTTTTGTTTGGAAAAATTAAACTGTCCTTCTTGTAAAGCTTACAAAAGCAGAACTTTGACACTTGTGTTAAACCTGAAAGTTCTTACAGTAAGAAAAAAACCTCTTTATTGCCTTAGCTTTACCACACTTTCTGTGTTACATTGACCAATTCTTGTCCTTTTTTAATCCAGAGAAGCACAGAACGATGTTGCGAGGGAGAATCTAAGGCAGTCTGAATTTATCCACTCAAGTCTGATACTGAGGAAGTGATGAATAAAGTACTTATAACTTTGCTTAGATAAATGCCATTTTTTCATGGTATCATAAATAAAGTCTGTGCAGTTGTAACAATTAAATTAGGTACTGACAGCAATTAGGTGTTATCTCCCAAATATATTTGTTGGCAGGTGCTGACACATACCCATAATTGCAATGTGTGATGGGGTGGAAGAGATGTCTTAAAAAAAAAAAACAACCCTAAACCAACAAAAACACATAACAAAACAACCAACTCCTCCTCTTCTTTGGTGGTTTACTTTCTGATGTCTGATGGAACATTATTGATCTGAAGGGCAGTGCTGTTGCTTTTGTCTGACTGGTATTTAAGTAATAACTTAATTTGCTGCAGCTTTGGTATAGGCATGCTTACCTGCTTTAAAGTTTAACTGAGTATTAGCTTGCATGTTCTTACTTTGTGCTTTTCTTGTAACTGAAGTTGAAAGTGTGTAATGCCATGTTCATTTGGGAACACTGACTTTCATTCAGAGATACTTTAAATGCTTCTGTAGCTCAAATGTGAAATAGAAAGAGAGAACAGGCAATGACAGCATATCTCAACAGTATATAGTGCTAAGTTCATTAAACACTGTGAACTCGTATTAGTAAAGTTATGGGAGATACGGGAGACCATCATATATATTGATTATGTAGCTGCAACCTGGGTATTTTCATAGCCGCAAAGGCTTTCCCTCTAGCACAAACTGCTCTGTGATGGGTGTGAGTTTTCTTTTTCCAACCAGGACTTCTGTATATAGAATCCTGGCCTTTACTCCAGTCTGGAAAGTCCTCCCTTTTTCATCAGCATAGAAAAAAGCTGTGGAGAATGAGAGGAACTGAAAAGGATCGAATTAGTGTGTAGAGGATACAGTCAGTGAAGCTAAAAGTAAGTGTGAGATGATAAAAGCTGTTGCAGTGCTAGTGAGAAGCAAGGGGCTGAGCATGATTCCTCAGCATGTTTCCTAGAGGAGAGTATCTTAACTCTGCTTTTGGTAGCAAAACTTTCTGTCTTTGTCCCCTCTATTGTCACTAACAAAATTTGTGGGAACTATGGCAGTATGAAGCAGCTGTAAAAGTTTGAACAAGAATTTATGTAGCTTGATGTCCTGTTTGATAATGGCACTATTGTGTATTTCTGGGAAGAACAGCAGTGTTTAGTAATCCAGCAGTTTAGGGGCTTCCTGAACCAAATGTTTCATATTAACTACTGTGATGAAAGGTCCTTACAATGACTTTTGTAAGCCTAGGCTGAACTACCTTTAGCAAAGCAAGAGGGGGAGTGGTATGAATTAGATCTTCTCTTGATCCCTGAAATGTACACAAAAGTGTAACCAAAATACCTTCAGCCAGCTCTAGAGTAGCTTGTAGGGTAGTAGTGCCCTGGCTGTCTTGATGAACTCGGATTAAAAATGCAAAGCTCCTCTTTGAAATAGATGGGAAGGAGTTCAGTGAAACCCTATGACCTGGAAGAAGGGAGGACCAGAAAATACCATCTGTATGGGGCATTGTTTCAGACCAGAAGAGTTCTTGTTTGTTTGGTATAGGATTTGAATCACAAGAGGAACTTGTTCTCACTCCATAAATGAGTGATTACTTGTCTTGTTATGGATAGCAAATGTAGCCTTGTTAATATGGTTGCAAAGAGCCCTGTTATCATCTTAATCAAAACTTTGGATTTAATTATACCAGGGACCCTCCAAATTTTACAGCTTTCTCAGAGCCCATGGCACTCATAGTTCCTATATGAAACAGAACTGATTGTAGCTACCTGCCTTCCCTGCTCGTTACAAGGCCATGAGGCTTGGAGTATGAAGTAACATTTATGTGTGAGCGACTGGGCTGAAGATGTACAGTGGAGAAGAGATAATGCCTCAGGTGCAGTACAGGAACCTGCTGACTGTTCTTGGTTGTGTATGTTACAAGCCCAAAGGGGAGCAGGCTGTGCACAATCTAACCAGCTCTCAACAGGCTCAGCCACAGATTCCTGGCAAGCTGATGCTATTTAGGAAGAACAGTGGCATCTATTCTGAAGAAAAATCAGAAAGCCATTACTTGTTAGACAAAGTGATAAAAGCCCTGACATAGCGTATGTTATTTCCTCTTTCTTACAGGTTTACTGCTTGTTCTCTCTCCCCTACCTTTTAAGGAGAACCTGGGATTTGAGTTGTTTGTTGGATTTTGCACGTGTGCTATTGTCCTCTTCTTGCCTTTTCCCCACCTGCTGGCTTCTCTTCTCTGTATCTGGGCCTTCCAGGCTGATGTATACCTGCAGCATGAATGTGAAGGGATGCAGCTCTGGCACAAGGCCATCCCCTTTCACCCCATAGCATGTGCCAAATACGTTAAGAATCAGTCAAGAGGACTGCTACAAAAATATCACTGGCATTATCTCTGCTTCTCCTACTCCCCTACGGCTCCCTGTGCAGCATTTATGCGGTTGTTAACAGGATGGCGATGCTACCTCCCTCTATGGTGCTTGGAAAAATGGTCTCCCTAAGTGATGTTAGACTTTTATCTCACTCTTGAGGGTTTTTTTTTTTCCCCTCTGACTGTCTCAGCCCTGTACTTGTTCTCAAATTTCAGTCTAGAAGGTGACCTCTGCATTTTGCTCTGTTGTGGTGGGTAGGGCACACGGGGACCCTGGAACACTGATGTTATCTTTCCTTTCTTTCCCCAGAGATCCTGCATGCAGGTGACTCTTCTTCCCATACATGACTGATGGCAGCTCCCTCTAGAGTACATCAGTGCTGCCCCTACCCTGGACTGCTGGGTAGGAATGAGAGGTATAACATCTCTGGCCCTCCTTCTCTAACAGTTTTGCCCCATGTGAGAGGTGTGTCCCATGGCAGTATATCTCAACATATCCTTAGTGCATAATTATGCTCTGGAGCTGACTTTTAACAGTGATAATTAGCTTCCCTGTAGTTTTCCACTAAGGAACTGCCACATGCTTTACATGGGTTAATGAATTAAGTACCCCATGTGACATCGATCTCTCTCATTATGCTTGTTCCAGGGGGATGAAGGAAACCAAGCATTATGATGGGAATTGTCAACAACTAGTTGGAGCTACATGCAGGCCAGCCAGCTCTGTCCACTAAGCAAAAGTGTGCATTCGCTTTGAGCTGGATAGCTTTTGGGTCCTGACTTGCAGCCACTAGCTCATGACACTAGGCGATGCTTCCTGTTCTCCTTGCCTCTTTCCTTTTCACTTTGGCTCTTCCTTCTGCCCATCTGAACCAATTCCAAGAGAAGAGAGCTAATAACACAATAACTTGGGGTGGGAATCTTTCCACTGCACACTCTCCCCACCCCCACTCCTGTCCATACAAGATTGATAATGAAACCGATACCTTTCACCGGCGTAATTTTCATATTTAATGAGCGTGACTCAGAAACTATTACATTAATTAGTCAAATCCCACAAACCGTTAATGGTGCACGCAGTAATTAATATTGTATTCAATTAAAAGCTGACCTGTTTCAGGTGCCTTCCCCTGGTTTGGGGGGGCTCTCTGCAGACAGCGTATGTTCCAGTGCCTGAGGCCAAGCCTTTTATTTTGTTCCAGTGGTGGGCAAGGGAGGTATTCTTTATTCCTGTTTTGCTTTTATGGTTTTTTTTCCTCCACGAACATATGCTGGTTTCTCCCCCCCTCCATCTCCGAACGTGGCTGTGCTCACTACACAGACAACCTGCTTGCTGTGATTTATGGGTTAGCACAGTGCGGGGCTCACAGACTGGAAAAATTCCAGTTTACACAAGAATTCCCTGAAAAATGAGCTTGGTTAATTTATTTCTTTCATTAACGAGTTTGAACTGTGAGATAATCTTTCTGAAACCCACTACCCTCGCCTTCACAAACCCTAAGAAGCAAAAATGGCCCCTGTTCTGCTTCCACAGGGCTCAAATTCACATCTTAACTAGCTGTGGACAAAAATGTGTGGTCAAAACTTACTTCTGAAACTTCTTTAAAGAGGTAGGGTTTTTCTCTCACCTGAAGGTGAGAGGTGGTTGTCCTAGATCCTAATGTTAATGTTTCAGACCTGCGCGTCTGAGTTAGCTCGCTGCTGTGTCCTGCTGAAGCCTGTGCGTTTGCTGCTCATTGCACCCTGCTCCTGCAGAACCAGTCTTTAAGCTAAGCCTCTGTGTCACAGCGGTCCCCTCCTATTGAGCTGTGGTTCACAGACCATATCCAGTAGTTTCCTGTGCTGTTTCCTCCTGTTCAGTAGGAGGTGATGAGTTGCACATAGGTCCAGTCCTGATGCTCCTGTCTGCTGATGTGATCTGAGGACCACTGGATACAGTGAGCTTGCAGCTGGGAGTTGTTGCTTCAAATCAGTTTGGGCCATTCCCACCAGAATTAACAACAACAACTTTTTGTCCCCCTCCCCCCCCCCCTTTTTTCCCCCGTTGCCATGGTCACAGTTATGGTCTGTTTCCAAGTGCTCTGCAATGCCTCTATTCCATGCTGAATGGCTTGGAATATGCTAACTAATCCCTTCAGTGTATTCAGAGACCTTATTTGGAGTGGTGGACTTGGCAGTGTTAGTTAACGGTTGGACTTGATGATCTTAAGGGTCTTTTTCAGCCTTAATGATTCTATGATTCTGACTCTCCGATTTTCTGATGTTCTGACATGTAAGGGGGCAATACTGAATACAGCCCTAAACCTTCTCACTGAAGTTGAATAAAGAGGAGTTATTCTCACCCATCTGTCTCACAAAAGTTGTAGTTGTAGATAAATACTAAAACAGCATTTGTAATAAAATCGCCCTGCTTGCTTTGGTATCTGCTCTGACCAAAGGCTTTTCCATTGAATCACTGCTCTCTAACCAGATCTCTTGGTTTCTGTTGCCATATTGCATTATTTTTCCCTACAGATAAATATGTTGCTATTCATACTAAGTTTCTGCAGAACAGAAGGGAAAAATACACTCGTCTTGAAAATATGCTATTGTTACAAAGACTTCGAATGAGAAACACGTGAAATATCACTGTGATTTCTTCCTAAAGAAGTTTAGTCATCTTTTAAGAAAATAAGAAATAGTTTGAAACAAAACAATACAGATGCTTTGTAAACATCTATTATTATCCTTTAAATCAATAGAATTTATGAGGAGTTTCACTTATCATTAGACTTTCACGGCACATCTAGTAATGATGTCCACATACTGATGCCTGTTCATTAGTCCAGTTAAAATTAGTACTAGTTTCTGTAGTATTTGCCATGCTTATGATGTCTACAAACTTAAAAGGCTGAAAGACCTCTCAAAGAATCTTCTATGGATGTGTGGGCTCCTGTATAGTGACACTGAGCCTCCTGACAATGGGATTGCTTCTTGTAAGAGAACCACAAAAGGCATGTACGAGTATTTTGAGGAATCCTTGTGGTCTGCAGACTGTAAGCTGAAATCTGTTAGTGTGGATGATGTAGGCATGCAGTACTTGACCTTAATGTTATGTAGGGCAGGGAGAATGTTGATTTTTGTTCCTTATCAGGAATTATTATATACTGTATTAAATACCTCAGAAATACTAGCTGAGTAAAGTATCACTAATCATTTTAACCTGCATATGCTTCCTTTGGAAGGGCAGGTATCAAGTGGGGATGACTATAAAAATGAATGGATGACTGAAAGTGCTGATATGAATACTTGTGTACTCTGAGCCACTACCACTCAATTTTCATTGAGGATCTGGAAATTTTAATGAGGCCCACTCAACAAGAGTCAGTGGGCTGTCCCCTGTTCTGCCAGTTGGCTACACACTGCATATCACTGCTGTGTCTGGCATTGCAGCAGTGCATCACAGTGAGGGGCTGGGTGAGTACTGAGAAACGTAGGATCTCCCATAGGACCATGGTAAACATCCTGTGACTTTTGAGATTGCAAGGGTCAGGCAAAATTTACTTTCAGACTACTTTTTCCCCCACCCTCCATTATTGCTTTGAGTTCTGCAAACTGGGGATGGACTGTTCAAAATGACTGAAGGGAAGCTGGTTTGGGAATTGTTATCTAACCTCTGTAGGCCTCTGCAAGTCTCGGTGTAATGTTTGTGGAATGCTGATAGGACTTGCTGGACTATTTAAAAAAGTATAGCCTATATTCTTGTACCATTGTTGACAAGTCCCTTGACAAGCACGTTGCCAGGTACAAACGCAAGTTCTCTGAGAAGCTGCAGGTTTACGTGCTGCACACATTCATACAGCAGGCAAAGGAAGTGCATGCTTTTTAATTCCTGAATACACCTTAAATGTGACATCGGTGTTTCCTGGACAGCTGGCTGGGTTGCTAGCTGGCAAGTTGAGCCCTCTGTACTCTTTTCCTTCAAGAACATTTTCCTGGCAAAACAAGTAAGACCTTCCTACATGTTTATATTCTGTAATATAGTGACTGTCTTGTTCATGTAATCTGCAATGCTTTGTGTTGAACAGAGAGACAGATCTTTGACTTGGAAGGTTGGCTTACCTTGCTTCCTTATGTTACAATGCTGGACCATGTGGTTAGAGGAAAACAAGTGAATTTTCTGTTATTTTCAGGAGCTGCAGTTTTCTCCTAAGGAACTAGTGATGTTCACTGAGAAAAGTCAGGGCAGAGCAAAGTTGAGTGCATATTGAAACTGAGCTCCTGTCTTTCCTCTAGAGACTGAAGTTAATGGGGTGGCATGTGGAACCCTCCTGGTGCACAGCTACACGGTCACTGAATATCTGGCAGTTGTTTTTCTCCCATCATTAGGAAGTTTATTGTGCCTAAATGAAGGAAGGTCTGATTTTTTTGGGGGAGAAACATTGAAAATGTACATACTTCTTAACAGGAAAACTGAAATAATTCTCCAAGTCTTTGTCATTGTGCTTAAGTAGTCTCAGTCTAAGTGTAAGCTCTAAGATAGGCGGGCAAAAAAGCATTTGATCATGTTGTGCTAAAGTGTGGAAGATAAGGCAGCTGAACTGGGAGGAGAAACCATGGCATGAGTATTGCTTTATAAACTTGGGATAAAAGAAGAGAAAGAGCCCTTTGCATATGAGCTTCTTATTCTTCTCATTTAGAAGGAAACCAAAATTTAAGTAGGAAAATATTTCTTCTGCCTCTGATTCCTAGGACAGTCCCACTCCTTTAACATAATTTGCAAATGAGAACAAATTCAAGTAAAACTAATTGACCATCTCTAGGGAGAATCAGAGAAATAAAATGTGATTCGGCTCTTCTGCCTAAGGAAAAAACACTTCTAGATCAAATGACATTAGGACAGTAGATGTCTGCTTTTTTTCTTTCTTTGTAGAAACACCTTCATTTAGTTTGCAAAAATATTGCTGTGAAGAGCCAAGAATATTACTTTGCTGAGTAACTAATTTGGAGGCTAGATGAAAACAAATAATCTGGATACATCTGCATTTTATTTTTTTAAAGTCTTATCCGTTAGTCAACCACAAGTGATTGGGGTCAACGGATTTATAAAAACAGGAAGGGACAAAAACCCTCACCCTAGGATATGGTACCGCACCAAAGCAATTGTCCACTATATCTGTTTGCAAACGTGATGCTGGTTTTTAGCAGCACTATCACAGGTACTTCCCAGAGGATCCTACTGGGGAAGGCCTATGTACAGTTCCTAGCCTTTAGCACTCATCCTTTGGAAAGGCAACAGGGTTTTAAAAATTATTCAGATCTGAGTTTTTCCCTTTTGGCCGCCTTCTTAAACCTATTTGCCTTGACATTTCTTCTCTCTTCATACTAATTTTCTCTTGTGTAAGTGGCTGTTCTTGCTCCTACATCATGCTAATTTGTGCCCTTTTCAGTCAACAAGTTCTTCAGAGACCTGTGTTTCCTCACTGAGTCTGTCTGTAGGGAAAAGGACATTTTTCTCTGCCACTATAATACCATGCTGAGCCCACCGTAGTTGAGCTTCTGGGGGAGTTTCATTGGCGTAATCAGTTCTGTAAACCTGCCTATATGTCCATACTGACAGGCCTGTAAATACAGACATGAATGCCGAAATCTGGTCATGCACAATCATGAGTACGCTCTGTCTGAGACCATAGTATTTCTGTTACTAGTTCACTATTTTCAGCAGAGCAAATCTACAGGTAAAGAACTTAATACTAACAGTCCTTTGCCCTATCTTTTCTGGGCAAGCTGCAGCCATTTGTTCCCTGGCTTCTTAAAAGCATAGTTCATTTTACCAGTGGCTTCTTCATCACTTCTGTGGCTCACAGCCCTTTGCCTGATACCTGCTAAATCTCCTAGCCCTGAGCCCAGAGACTTCTCATTCACATTTATTTTTTTTCCAGAGAATGAGTGAGTAAAGCCTTGGCTGATGCCCAATTTGTAGATACCTGGAAGCCTCCTGGCTTGAGAGTACCTGCTTTATTACATATTTACATATCTTATATCTAATGTGGACAGGGGCGTTGTCTTGGCTTTTACCAAGACTCCTGCAGGCCAAGTTCTGGCCTAATGGAAGATGCCTGAATGTGTCCTACCTATGAACATTCATGTACACCATCATAATATGCTTCACTTCTTAGGAAGGTTACCCTTTCCTTCTGTTCCAGTTGAGGCTCCTCTCCCTTCATCATCTCTGTTGCTACACTTCCATCATGCCCTAGAGCAGCTGCTCTTGTTTCATTATGCACTCCTCTGGGACATTGCCTGTCCATTCTGCTTGGAATGGAGGTCACCAAACTCTTGTCCCTGTTTGGGACTGAGATAGGATTGTCAAGAAGGGAGTAGCAGTTGTGGTCCAAAGCATGTGTAGTTCTTAGTTCAAAGAAAAAATGGCTGGGGAAGTGCTATATTTTTTTTTCTTGTTTACAAAGAAAGTACATAAAGCCTTATTTCTTGAATATAGCAAGGGCAAACAAAAAGTGGGTTGTTTTTTTTCTGATAGGACTGGCTAAATCCCAGCCCAGGTCAAATCTGTCTCTCACCTTCTTCATGGGACCCTCTCCCTTTGCTTCTATGATTACCTTCAGCTGTTGCTATATACATCTCCACCAATACAGGTTGTTACTAATGTATTTCATTTCTCTTGGAGACCTAAGCAAGAAGTAACTCAGATGCAAGAGACCTTCCTTGTAGCCCACCACCTTGGATGGAACACCTAATGGTGGCAAATGTAGCATCATCCAGGATTAGGCTTGGGAACTGATGTTTGCCAGCAGCCTCAAGCACAGCATAATATGTCATGATCTTAAACTTTCTAAGAACTGTTTTGATACCCTAAAGATGAGAATTCTCACAGCACCCCTATTTAGTCAATGGTGGATGGATTAAAGAGCACAAGATTTGGCTTGCTGGACGTGGATACCTTTCAGAAAGCAGGAGAAACCTGCACTTTTCTGTTCACAATGCCAAAGAGCTGCTTGCGAGGATGGGTAGTATCCACGCATAAGGAAAGCAGTTGTGAACTCTGTGCATCTGTGTATATATGTGTGTGTGTCTCCATTTCCAGCACAGGAGGGAATCCAACAATATTTCACCCAAATGAGAAATGTTATTCTGCAGATTAAAGCCACGCAGTGCCTGGTTTTGTCTTTATTTATGCCTTTCTATTTCCTTCTCTGCTGACATGGGTGCACATGCCGGGAAGCACTGAAGGACATAATTGGCGTTGTGAAAAATTATTGGGAAGCCAGGACGTTCCCTTGCAGTGATCCCCCCCTTCTCTTTCCCATCTGTCACCATCTAATGTGACAAAGTTTTTATCGGGCATTGAGGCAGAGGAGATTAAAAGTAAATACTGCAATCAGGAAGCAGCTGGGGGGAAAATGTAACACATTTCACACTAAGCTGAACAGCTCATCAACTTAGCCTTGTATATCTACGGCGGATGAGAGGGAGGGAGGGCTGCAGGGGGATGGTGTGGTTCAACATGCTTCTCCACACTGGGAGTCTGAAGAGGATCAGGTGTTTTCCTATACAAATAGGGTTCACGCTTTCTGGCACTTGCTTGCTTTGGGAAGGAAAAAAACCCAGGATCGTCGTAGTTTTCCACTTGCTTTTGTAACAAGCTCCTGTAAAACACTGCTTTCCCAAGCCTTGGTTCATGTATATTTTTGGACTCCCTTCCTGCTTTAGTGATGATTCTGGGTACTGTCACGTTCTGTTCAGCTCGGAGGGCTTTACCAGACACGTAGCTCTGGCTGCTGTGGGCTCACGTCACACCATCTCTGGAGAGCTGCAGGATGGAAAGTTTGTTGGCTAAGTGGGAGGCACTACGTACAAGCGGATACAATGATGGTTTAGGCTCGTGGAGCTGGACACTGAGATCTTGGGTACACACTGTGCTGAGCGCTGTTACGTTCTCTCCAAACTGATCTGCCTGCAAAGGCCAAGAAACTTGAAAATTTTATGCCACATTGCTTTATTCTTATTTCTGTGTATAAAAATTAAGGTCTTTGAGCACTGTCAGTCACATTGTCTTCTTGCAGAGCTTTTAAAAGCTTTTGTTTTCATTTCCAAAACTGCTGCCTGTGTCGTCTTCCCTTTTTTTTTTATAGTGCTGATATGACGTGATCTCGGTGGTGGTGAACAAGGATAGACTGATGCATGTGGAGGACTGTCAGAATCTTCTCTTTATCCTTGGGATAAATACAGCTTTGGAAAGTGATGCAGGCTTCCCTGGCATCCCTGCCCCTGTGAATGTGTCTCCTGCTATGGAGGGACAGGATCCTCCTAGATCAGGAGAATCTCAGTCTCAAGCGCTATTTTGGTCCTTGGCTTTGCAGATGAGTGCCAGTAAAAGTCCAATTTATGTCATTTATGTTGGCATTTCTCATGAAGTGGAAAGCTATTTTGCCAAGAAATGGACTCTGACTCTGTTGCTTTAACTAATTTGATGGGGTTTCCTTAATTTACAGTTACTTTCTGGCTTTCTTGTCACCTGTTCTTCAATTGTTGATGAGATGTCCTGTCATTGTTAGCAAGTTTTCTAAGGCTAAAAAAAAACCAAATCATAAAATCTTTCCAACTACTTGCTGAAGAGTCAGATTGGACAGTGTCTCCTCACATGAGGTGAACTTTTTCCTGTGCTTGGTAATTTTTCAAGGTTTCTGAAAATACGGAGTTTGTTTCCCTTGTAGTCTGATAACTTACCTCAGAACCAAGGCTTTTGTCACTTTTTTTAGTGGCCTTTGGTCTGTGATCTGGTCTTCCGTGTCACTGTTTGGAGAAACATCTGAAGGCCACTGTCATCTTACAGACCAGAATTGGGAGTCTTGCTCTTATTCTCACTCCCCTGCTATTGACATAAAAGCCAGAAGGAGAAGAAGGAGCCACACTGGCATGCAGAACATAAGACACAAGAGGAATTAAACAAGTGAGGGGAGGGGCTTGGGGAAAGTGCTAGATGAGCAGAAAAGTGTGTGCAGGAAGGATCAGGCTGGACCTTGAAAACCCCCAAGGATGGAGATTCCACAGTCTCCCTGGGTAACACGTTCCTCTGCTTATTTATGGTGAAAATGTTTTTCCTTATATTCAGTCAGAATCTCCCTTCTTGCAATTAATTCCCACGGTCTCTCATTCTCCTGCCATGTGCCTCCATGAAGATCCTGGCTGTATCTTAATAACCTCTTTTTAGGTGTTGGAAGGTTGCTTAGGGTTCCCCTCTTGCTAAGCAGGCCATTTGTTTCAAAATGTTCTTCATTTTCTTGCTTTGTGGATACAAATGCAAAACACCTAATGTAAAGTTGAAGATGAAAATGAAGAATTTGAATTGAAGTAAAAAATGAACTAAAACTTAGCCACACAAAAGTTGTGGAAGCTAGGCTGATAAAACAGGCCTTCATCACACCATGGTCGTCCCCTAAAAAGAAAGAATATGTAATGTAGGCTTTAGGCTGTATCCCTCATCTTGTGGTTCTTTAATACCATGAGTTCCCATGCAGATACTTTGAAGAGAAATTTCTTACTGTTTGTGACATCTAGGTATTAGAGGGGAGGTGTCCAAGAAAAAACTGATACTCCACTTAAACCCTGTGCTAAATGCAACTGTGCATTAAGTATGACTGAGGTCCACACTTAAGATGTAGATGACAAATAGAAATGCAGAAATGCTACCCTGTTCAGTGAAGTGGGAGAGCAGTCTTTAGAGTGGTTAGTGGGGTCTCATGCCCTAGGTGAGCAGTAGAGGCAAATGCCCTGTGTCTGACTGGCCTTAACATCTACTGTTGGGCAATGCTTTTGTCGCATTCTCTCTGCCACAGAAATTTTCTACAGGAAATTTCTAAGGCTTCCATGTGCTTTAGCATCCCATTTGCTATGACATTCACCATAACCATCTTCCACTGAGATCAAATGGGCAGGATATCTATAACAGGGGGAGATAGGAGGCTACAGCCTCCTTAAAACCTCACTCACTTGTGGTCCAGAAGATTTTAGTGGTATTGGGCAAGCTGCTAGACCTGACCAAAACAGAGGTGGGACATGCATGACTGAGGGACCCATTGCAACTATATTGGCCCAAATATATTATGAAACTGCTGCACAAATCCTCCTATGTTTCCTGTGTGATTTCCTCTCCTCCCTGCCCCAGGAATGCATGTTAAATGGGGCTTTTTAGGCTGATGCTGTCAATGGTGCTGCTAGATTTATTTTTCAAAATACTCATGTCTTCAAGAAGGGATTTTCTTTTTCTCCTGTCTTAACCTTTGTCATCTCTCTTTTTGATCTGATGTTAATAAAGAATTTGGCAAACAGTCCATAATGTATAAAGGAGGGATGGTTTTGTTCTCTCTCTTTTTTTTTTTTTTTAACTGTACTTATTGCTGTAGTATGTCAGCATGGTAATTGTGACAGGCCAAGAAAGAAAAGACAGTGGCAAAAACCTGAAAGTCATATGTAATTCTAGCACTGGATTGATACCTTTTACCTTCAAATATCTGTGAGCTATTTCTTTCTGGGTTCCCAGGGAACATATTTAGATTAAAATCCCTTAGGAGGTGGGTCTTTCACACAAGCTTTGGATAACTTGACATGACTTTGTCTTTGATCAGATTAGAAACAGCATTGATACTGCAGCCATTTCAGAAGTGATGCAGCGGGGAAAAAAGGGCACTCAGGAGCTTGTTCAGCTTACGCCCATGGTGGCATACCGGTAAGAGCCACTGTTGGCATCTCATTTTCACAGGCACCATATTTGTTTGAGAATTTCTGCATTTGTTTTTATGCATCGCACTTGAATCTCTGCCAAAGTCATGGAGGTAGAGATGCTCTTGCTCCTCTAAAGCTTTTAGACTAAGTGGGGAATGTTGAAAAAAATACTTGAGGTGATTACCTTTTGTCTCAGTCATGAGTTCCCTACTTCACTCTGTATCCCTCAGGCTTGGAAGATGTGAGGGTTAGATTCCAGATTTGGGACTCCCTTTTGCTCGTCAATGGGGAACAACAGTGGTTACTGAAGCCAGGCATATACCTGATGCATTTCCTTCCCCACCCCAAGCTGAACAGAGGAGAAGGCAATTGGGTAATTTGCTTCAAAACATTAGTGCAGAGCATCATGCTGTGGCTAAAAATTTGCTCAAAATTATTGCCAGGAAGGTTGCCTGAGCCTTCCTCCTGTTTCATTCTTCTGCAACCCAGAAGAAACCCATGCAACCTGTATTAATGGAGTCAAATCCAGTTGGCGGCCAGTCATGAGTGGTGTTCCCCAGGGCTCAGTATTGGGGCCAGTCCTGTTCAATATCTTTATCGATGATCTGGATGAGGGGATTGAGTGCACCTTCAGTAAGTTTGCGGATGACACCAAGTTGGGTGGGAGTGTCGATCTGCTGGAGGGTAGGAAGGCCCTGCAGAGGGACCTGGACAGGCTGGATTGTTGGGCCAGGGCCAACTGTATGAGGTTCAACAAGGCCAAGTGCCGGGTCCTGCACTTGGGTCACAACAACCCCATGCAATGCTACAGGCTTGGGGAGGAGTGGCTGGAAAGCAGCCTGGCTGAAAAGGACCTGGGGGTGTTGGTTGACAGCCGCCCGAACATGAGCCAGCAGTGTGCCCAGGTGGCCAAGAGGGCCAATAGCATCCTGGCTTGTATCAGGAATAGTGTGGCCAGCAGGACCAGGGAGGTGATAGTGCCCCTGTACTCAGCACTGGTGAGGCTGCACCTCAAGTACTGTGTCCAGTTTTGGGCCCCTCACTTCAAGAAGGACATCGAGGTGCTGG
The DNA here is from genome assembly GCA_020745775.1 of Theristicus caerulescens. Taxonomy (NCBI): domain Eukaryota; kingdom Metazoa; phylum Chordata; class Aves; order Pelecaniformes; family Threskiornithidae; genus Theristicus; species Theristicus caerulescens. Next base: position 46,458,811 of record CM036564.1, on the reverse strand, counting down.
AGCGTGTCCAGAGAAGGGCAATGAAGCTGGCAAAGGGTCTAGAGCACAAGTCTTATGAGGAGCGGCTGAGGGAGCTGGGGTTGTTTAGTTTGGAGAAGAGGAGGCTGAGGGGAGACCTTATTGCTCTCTACAACTACCTGAAAGGAGGTTGTAGTGAGGTGGGTGTCGGTCTCTTCACCCCAGTAACAAATGATAGGACAAGAGGAAATGGCCTCAAGCTGCGCCAGGGAAAGTTTAGGTTGGATATTAGGAAAAACTTCTTTCCTGAAATAGTCAGGCATTGGAACAGGCTGCCCAGGGAAGTGGTTGAGTCCCCATCCCTGGAGGTATTTAAAAGACGGGTAGATGTGGTGCTTGAGGACATGGTTTAGTGACGGACTTGGCGGTGATAGGTTAACGGTTGCACTCGATGATCCTAAGGGTCTTTTCCAACCTTAACGATTCTATGATATTGATGGTTCCTGATGTTCAACTGCTAGTAGCTTTCTGTTTAATAGGTTTTTTTTTTAAAAAAAAAAACAAACAAAAAAACCAAAAAACAGAAGGAACTGATTGTTTTTAGCAGCTACTGCCTCAGGGTGCAGTCACGTGAGCAGGCAGGCTCAGCCCTTGGTGGTGTCCTCTCCAAGGAGTGCTTTGGTACAGGAAGCCCTGTTAGTAGTGCAGAAAGTAGCACTTTCCCAGGGTTAGGTGGATGCTTTGCTGCTAAAGATTCTGCCTTTTGGATAAGACATAAAACTGAGGTTCTGAACACTTGCATATTTTTATAAGTGTTCCCTGACTCTCTCCTAGGTATATTATAGAGAGTGCTTGTGCTTTGTTTGGGCAATACCAAGTACCATGATGAAGTGCAAGTAACTCAATGGGATTTATACGAGCTTATGAAGCGGAGAATAAACCCCATAGTTTGCACAGTAAATCAATTTGTAAAGCGCTTTGGGATCTTTCTGGATGAAAGGCGCTATATAAATGTAAGCCATGACCATTCATCATTATTGAATATGAAATAGAGATATACACTCTATCAAGCTAGCAGCAATAGGCTTGGGCTCATGATTGCTCACAGGGCCCAATCAATCATCAGATCATGACATAATGCAGCTAGAATAAAAAAAAGAAAACCCACAGCAAATCATTCCAAGCAATGCAATTAATGGGCATCCAGTATAAATAGTGATCTCAGTCAGGGAGACTGGGCTTTTCCTGAACAGTGGAGTTGATGCCAGAGCCATACAGTGTGAAAGAGAGAATTACTAATCTAGTGTTAGCAGGGAAAGGAAAGATTCCTCACCAGCAGTATGCCATATAGACATTCACCGCAGCTAGACTAAAAAGACATTGCGTCTATGCTTTTCAGAATTGGATTTTCTTTTTCCATTTGGGAAATGGAATAGAAAATGTTTTTGTGTAGACAGTGTTAGGCTTTGTTCTGCATTGACTCAGAGATGCTGTTCACTTCTTGCACCAAGTTGTAGCCCAGGCTCCTAACCTAACCTAACCTTGGGCGTCATATGTATCGTATATGGCTCTTGCAATGCAATATGCACAAAACCACAGTCTTCACAGGATGCAAGGATTGGGACCAGACTGTGCTTTCCATGCCAGGGTGTATAATCTGTTTCTGCTGCTTGTCCTTGGAGACACTGACTGCCATAATGTGCCTTATTTTATGCCGATTAAGTTGAAGTGTAGACTGCTCCAGTACTCTGCTTCAAGACCCAAGCAAACTGAGGGCTTTCTTCACTTGTGTAAGAGCTCTTTCTGTCTATAGATTTGCCTTATGAGGGAAGGCAATACCTGATATGAACTTCCCTTCCTCCCCCCCTCAGTTGTGCTGATGTGTCTGTCTCTCAAGCTGCTGTGATGCTATGGGATATAATATTCTGTTCTCATTTTCTGTTTGTTCGCTATTACCAAAAAGAGATTGAAATTTAATAAAATATAAGGGAGGGGGGTGAAAATTGCAATAAGAAAGTGGGGGGAAGGGATTAATGATCCCATTACATAAAACCTGTCTTACTACAGGTCAGCTTAGGAAGAATGGGAAACTCCCCTCAGCTCCTCTACTGCCGTGATCACCAAGCAGTAGCCTGCAGATTATATACAGTCTATAGAGCCCTATATTGTTACCTGCCGCTATCTTCATCTCCAGTACAGAGGTGTAGCCTAACATGTTCTGGAATCACTAGGTGGAGGAGATCCACAGTGCCTCAAACACTCCTTCTGTGCCAGAGGTGCTGCTGTTGCAATTCAATATCCCATCAGAAGTATGACTGTAGGACTGGGAGATGGACAATCCTGAACAACCAGCCTGTAGTTCTGGTAAACCCTGTGCACAAGACCTTCTGGCAGCCATCAGCGTGGCTGTTTTCACTCATGCTTTCCTGTAGCTTTAGAGTCGTGAGTGTGCTAATAGCAGATGAAACTCAGCTACTGCTTGGCCTTGTCGAAGTGGGGCAAAAAAATCAGCAATTAGAAGGACTGGATCAGAGAAGTTACTGAAATTAGCTGCAGTCCTGCTCTGTAAGGTGTGTAGCTTGGTAAGGTGCTCGGGTTGTAAAATAGATGGCCTGGTTATAAGCAAGAGGTAAAGAGTAAGTGGATGCCTAACTCACCTGCCCTCAGGGGAAATTGCATTTCTGCCCTTGGGGCTTGGCCCTTCCACACCATGCGCTTCAGTGGAGATGGGAAGGACGTCTGTGCTGCTGCTTATTTTATCTGTATTTGGGTGCAGCTCTTGGGCTCCCCTGCCTCTGAAAGTTATGTTACAGGCTAGCAGCAAAGCTCTTGTAAAAACTCCTTAAATTGAATTGAGTCATGATCCTAGAGTGAGTGGCATGTATTGAGCAAGCCATTAGCATCTTCTGATCAGAGATTATTTAATTGGTAAATACCCATTTTAGTTCTTATCTCAGCAGATCTCTGAGAACCCATAATAAAGGCAGCAGCTGATACCGAGGCTGAAAAATAAAGTAGAAGTATGTTTTCTCTTAATTTTTCCTACCTTTTCTTCAGGGTGGGAATTTCTTGCAAGGCAGAATCTCAGCCATAGCTTGTTCTTTTGTGTTTGAAAGTGGTGCCATTTAAAACAAGCCATTATGCTTATGTTTGACAATACATACTCTAGCTCTTTTCTGGTTTCCCATGCCACATACCTTTAGGGTGCATCTCAAATCCATGCACGTGAATCCTCGTAGATCTGCAAACTGTTGTTTCCCAACTCTGAAATTCTTATCTTTGCACCGCAACATTGCAATTGTATTGTTATTTCTAGCAGCAATCAATATCCTTTCAGTCAGGCTTTTAATAGCTACATTAATTAATCAAGAAGCTAATTTTATAACTTCTTGATTAATTGATTAATCAAGTAATGTTTTTTACAGTACTTCTAACTGTAAAATGTGGTATAAGCACTAAGCAATAGGATATTATTAATTATTGTTTTTGTTTTAATACTGTCGTGATTGGCCAAATCCTACCAAACAGTTTATTCAGACTGAATATTTTAATACTGATGCCATGGAATTCTTTCAGTTTGCATGAGTGGATGTTAGTTATATATAAGGTCAGAACAAATAAAATCATAAATTTATTTTATTATTACACAGAGATAATATGTACAAGGCAGAGTAACATAAAAAGAAACTGTTAAAATGATCAACTCTCCATTAAAACTCTGCCATGTTATAGGAACCTGTTGGCAGCATATGCTTCTACAGTTACTGTATGCATCTGTTGTTTGGACTGTGGATTCATATGGGCAAGGATGTATCCTTACAGAACGCTGGTCCTCTTACAAGATAGTTTCTGGTATATAAGATTGATATATTTAAATAAGTAGGTCACCAAGTGAATTTCTGTATTTGGTGGCGGTTTCTTTCTTTGGTTAAGATTATACCTGGAAAGCTTTACCATATGCTGCAGCCAATGCTTAGCATGAATGCAACTAATATGGCAGCAGCTGTGGAGCTTTGTTGACAGGGCTTGTACCAGCCTCATCTTTTCCCACTCAGTACAGTTCCAAAGATATTACTAAGTTTTTGTGTTAGCACGTTTTGTGTATGTGTCTGCATTCATCTCAAAAATCATATCTCTCTTAAATCATGGGGAAGGAAGGTGGCAAAGATACTACCTAACTCCAGAAACAAGGAAGGGAAGTTTTCTAGGCCAAGCAGATCACCAGAAGCCATAATGGACAATTAAGTGTATCGATATGTGAATAAATAAAATGGAAGAATCACCATGACAGAGGATTTCAGTATTCAAAAATGTGAAATCGTGCCCAGGGCAAAGGCAGGAGGTGAGAGGAAATGACCAAAACTATGCTGTGTTTTATACTACCACCTGGAAAGGGGTTTTGGGTCATTGCAGTTAGATCTCCAAAGCATCAGTCCAGTGCCCCAAGGACACATTCTGTTCCTGCCCTGTCTCTAATCATCTTTCTTTAAGTATCTGCTCTAGGCCATTGCCAGAAGTAATGTTCCAACATTGATTGAACCCTTGACTGACATAGCTACAGTGCTGGACAAAATGGATCTTGTCTTAGGAGATTATTGTGCTTGGGCAAAGTGGAAGATAGAGCAGAGAGAGGCACACCTGCAGAGTGTGAATCGTTTAAAATACAATTAAGTACAACAGATACTTTATTTAAAGCCTAACAGCTGTGAAATCTGCTCTAAACCACCCACAGGAAAGAGAAACATACTGTGAGTTAAAAAGTAAATAGTACCAGAAATCAAATGAGTCGGAATATAAACTCTGATGTGTACATTGGGGAGGTAGGTATAGCCAGGTATGGAACTAGATTTGGGAGAAATGTTGTGTATCTGTTCCTGGGGCAGTGCTGACATGTTTAGGGCATTCTGGTGGAAGAGGGCAGTTTGGTGAAAACATAATGGGCTCCTGAGCCACTTTTCTCCTCACTGCTCCCTGCTGTAGTCTCCTCTCCAGAGAGCTGCACTTTCTGCCACTCTCTTGACCAGACAGGTCCTCTTTCTTCTCCTCTTCCTCCCTCTGTTCATTCAAACGCAGAGTGAGAAGATGGGGGGAGTGCTCAACTCCTGGCCTTTCCTCCACCCCTCACTCCTTGGCCTCTGCTCTGAACCAGATACTCTGAACCAGAGAATTTTCTTTTGCCCACAGATTAGAGATTGTGGTGCAAGGATGTGTCCCTTCTGCTTCTTTTGACTCTGATAGCAGATATTTGCTCCTTGTTCACTCTCCCCAGTGGACCCCAGATGATCAGGCTGCGCTGCTACATCTGGTGGATGAGGCCTCAGAGAAGGCAAAAGTTGTGGCATCTCACACAAATGTGTAAGGGACAGATACTGTGCTGGGAAAAGAAGTAAAGTAGGAGTTGGGGACATACAACTTGTAAATTATGCCTAAATACCTCCTAAATTATCAGTTGCAAGCCAATTTGGGCACCCCCACAAACCATCTATTTTCTGTTCTGCTCATGAGGTGTATTTACTGCTCTTGAATTAAAAATTGCATGCTGATTTTGTCATGTTGCTAAGGTGTGTCAGAAAGTAGATGCTGGTTTTGAAAGAAATGTGGGCTAGAATCCATGTGGCTAGAGAGCAGCTCTGCAGAAAAGGACCTGGGGGTCCTGATAGAAAAGTTGAAGATCAATCAGCAGCATGACTTTGCGGTAGTGAAGGCTGAGCACATACTAGGTTGAATTAATAGGCTTGTATCCAGCAAGTAAAGAGGAGTGATTATTTCCCTCTAGTCAGCAATTGCAAGACTGTACCTGGAGTCCTGTGTCCATTTTTGGACTGCCCAGTATAGGGAAGATGTTGACAAACTGGAGCAATTCCAGCCAATGGTGACAAAGATGGTTAGAGGACTAGAGCATATGAGATAAAAGGAGAGACCGAAAGACCTGAGTTTATTCAACTGGGGAAGAAAAGCTAAGGGAGGTCTAATTGTAGCCTTCAACTGCCTAATGGGTAGTTAAAGAGAAGACAGAGACAACTACTTGGAGGAGCACAGAAAAAGGTTGAGGCAATGAATACAACTTGCAACAGGGGAGTTACAATAACTATAAGGAATAAGTTCTTCATAACGGGAGTGTTTGCAGAGAGGCTGTTGTCTTCAGAGACATCTAGTCATGATTTGCCCTGAGCAGCCTGATCTAAGTTCAAAGTTGGGCCTGCTTTGAGCAGGGGTTTGGACCAGATGACCTCCAGGGGTCCTTTCCAATCCTAATGCTATGATTCTAAGCATGATTTGTAAGACAGCTACACTAAATTATGCAGTGAGTTAACCTGGAACATGGCAGACCAGAATAAAACTAGTTCCTTGCTTTAGCAAGAAATTGGGCAAAGAGCCAAATTAGGTATGTGAGTTTTGGTGCTTTAGCCTTCTCTTGAACTGAATCAGAAGCATCTCCTGAAGAAAAGGCTCCCTTCACTCAACAGACCCTTTGTTTGGTATTATACAATAGGTGCTTCCTGATAGATGGTTACATGTGTATGAGCTGCCCTCAGACACCTAGCTAATGATGAGTTTCAGTGGCATTAATTAGAACTAGAGAAGGCAAGTGTCCCTCTGTGAGTTTATCTGCACTTGATAACTACCTTGGAGAACTGAGCAGCATAAATGGGGGCCATAATCAGACATTGAAGTCCCTGCTCTGTAAACTGCCCTACTGAACAGAGAATGCTGTGGAAGCTGGGCTTGCAGTCAGACATTGTTTAATGTCATCTTGATTGTTTTCATGCAGCTTTTTTCTGTCCAAGGGAGTATCAGAGTACCATAATCTTTCTTCAGTTCTGCTGACTGAGAGAGCTTTTGAAAACAGAAATCCTGAAGGAGTTCCTGTAGTTAGTGCTGAGTTTCAGGTAGCATGAGAAATGCATTTGTACACTGTTTTTGTGAGCCTGTTTCCAAATGTTTGCTTATTTTTTCTCATTGTATGCTTACCATTTTTAGAATAGTCTAGATAGGACTTGGTCTTCTGCCAGCTATGGCCAGCAGTATATACTGTGTCTTGGGATATTCAAATTAGGCATAGGCAAAACTTCCCTAGGGGCCCTGTGCTGCAGGGAAACATGTTACCCATAGATATGGTGGAAATGCCATCCTTGGAATTTTCCAAGACTCAGCTTGACAAAGGCACAGCTGACATGTTCTAGTGGTGGTAGCAGTCCCACTTCATGACTGGACTAGATGTCCCCCCAGAGTTCCTTCCAAATGATTTGATGAGCTTGCTGCATCAGGACAACTCCTCCTCTCTCAAGATCCCTATTGTCACAGAACAGCTTATCTAGTCACAGGTGTCTTCCATCAAACACAAGCTGCAAGGACCTCTCGAGCTGAGACAGGTGCAGTGTGCTGCACCTTGGGTCTGGCCTGGGCTTGCTGGAGGAGGTGTGGTGTGAAGGGCCTTTAGTTGCCCTATCTGCTTTCTGCTGTGAAGCTGGTGACTTGGTGTATCTCCACATTAGCTTGTCTCCAGTTTCTCAGCTCTGTGTGTCAGATATATGGAGCCAGCAACAGACTTGGTCATTGCTGGAGATGTCAGTGTATATGTCTCATGAACTTGCGCAGCTCAGGCTTTTCTTTCACCTCACACTGGAGTTTTTTGCCTCCAGCTTAGAACCACCCTGTGAAGATCAAACTGTAGTGGGGACCAATAACCTATTCCCTGCTGGTGAGCAAGAATAATATGAAGGAACCATGGTTCATCCAGCCTAACAGAGAATTAATGACACTTGCAGAACTGTAGGTCTAGCCCTGCTGAACTGAAGATATAATATCTAATGGGAAGACTCCTAAGGCCTGTCTGTTGGAGACAACTGAATTAATTAAGCTGATGGGTGATCTCTAAACCTGCTTAGTCAAATTGGCGTTGGTTCCACTACAACATCCTTGTTTCAGTATGAGAGCAGCTCCTTATATTTTGGCTGGTGAAGGTAGAGAACAGGTTTAGAATGAGATTTAGGTTGAACTGGTAAAGCTTTCTCATGTATACAAGTGAATGTGTATTATTTTCAGGGCTTTACTGCTAGGTTTATATGGATGAAAAAGTTTCATCAGCCACTGCCTGGCTTATCAAAAATTAATTGGTAGGATGAGTTTCACTACAGTGGTGTATTGTCAAGGCTTGCAGATAGATTTGTGTTCTGCTTCTCTTCTTGGGTTTGCTAGATAAAAGCAAGGAGACTGGCTGACCTCATGTTGCTGTACCCAACCCAGTATAGATCAGTGAATATGAGACCAGTCACTATATCACAGGCCTGTTTCATTGTTTTGCGTTTGGACATTTCCACATTGCTACATTATACAGGTGTCCCTCAGGTATTCTGTCAGTATAGGATATGCCAAACCTTTCCAGGAGGGAGCATGGCAGTTCTGTAGAGCCACTCACCCCATTATTCACATACAGTAGCTGTGCATGCACTGGCTGAGTACTTACCCACGTTTTACACTAGGATCTCTGGAGATACAGCCTGAGTTCTCCATGTTGCCCTAACTTGAAAAAAAATATTTTTAGGCATTGGTTTTCACTGCATCATGCAAGAACTTACCAGACTTCCCTGAGCCTCTGTGCACAAGTGCTCTTTGTTTGCCAATGTACCAAGTGGGTCCAAGTGTGCTTCCCCTTCTGCTCCCCATAGCCCATGACTGAGCTGTGGAGCAGCACATGTGCAAGAGCTGTTCTGCTTGTGACTGGATTGCTTATTGCAAGAACATTCAAATAAAGGCTATGGAAATGTGATTGAATGATTGAACTGAACAGTGCAGTGAGCACTGAAAGTTTGACAGGCTTGAGGTCTTCCTCTATAAAAAAAACAACAACAACAAAAAAAAAACCAAAAAAAACCCTAATTCAAGTGTTGGTGAGCCATGGGAAAAAACTTGTGCAAATATTGACAGGATTATGTTGTAGGAAACACAGACACTGAGGCTTGCTGGCAGCAAAACAGTCAGACCCCAAAATTATGCTGTGCATGGAGACTGTGAGGATGTCAAATGCTGACATGAACAGGGGCTTCTTTCACAATTACAGCCACAGGATTTGATTCAGGTTGCTGGAGGTGATCCTGTCATGGTATGTAACTATATGTGTGCTGGCATGGCAGAGTTATGAAGAGATCAGTTTGTGTTGAAATACATGCCGTGCTCACTAAATCAGTAACCACACTTTGGAAGCTTGCTCCAAGTAATCAGTTCAAAATAGTTTGGAATAAATCACTACTTGTATGTCCACACTCCACCCCAACCCATCAGCTGGAAACCATCTTGTATCACATTTTAAGGGAAAAGGCGTGACTTACACTTTGCACAGAAGCCAAAGCTATTCTGTGGCACATAGTATTTCTGTAACAATGAAGTTATTGGTCAGAACTCGTGACCTTTTCTGTTTATACCACATCTTTCCCAACATTGATAACAGAGATAAGCTTTACGCCCACTTCGCGTATTCCTTGGGCATACCCTGAGTGATCCTTGAAATGAAGTTCCAGGACACACCATACTGTAATGGGCTGTGTGGCCTGGTCTAGGATTTCCTCTGCCCTGGGCTTTTGGAACTTTCCTCACTGACATCCCCTTGTCCTTTTTCTGAAGCTTGCTATAAGTGATGGTAAGGTCTATTCTTGGTGTGGTATGAGCTTTCAGTTTGATTGTCTGCAGAAGAGGCAGATGCACCCAATCTGTTGCCTTCTGCTGTGTCCCTCCAAGATTATTTTATATCTATTGCAGCTATGTCCAATTGAAAATTGTGATTACCGTTATACACAGGAAAGCCAAACACATGACAGTATGGGTCTACATGGATCTCTCGGAACATCCTACATTAATGCACTTTCCAGGGGCACTTCACTGTTGTGAAAGTTTTTTGAAATCGTTGTGTTTTGTTTATGAAATTCATATTACTTTTAAAAGAACCTTATTTTCCTTTGATATTGTTTGTACATGCAGTAACATTAGCACAACTGAACAAATTGCTATGTATCAGCTGAGCTGTGGTAACAGAGCTGTGTGCACAAGTAGCCTGCAGCAGACATGGGCTAATTCCACTTAATGCTGTCTTCTCCTAGGTTAAGTCAAATGACCTTGCATTTATCACATGCCAGGAGCATGCACATGTTCAATTATCAAGCTAAGATTATATGCCACAACTTCTTAAGGCTCAATAACTTAATCCTCTATCTAAGCCCTAAAGACTGTTTGTGTACCTTGAATAAGTATCTTCCCTAGGTATTTTTATAAAGCCAGACTGCACTGATAGTCAGAGTAGCATATTGTGCTCTCTGGAATGCTCTGAAGAACCTGCAGCTCGTTCCCTTGCTAAAAAGTTGCCTTTGGAAACCTGGGACTATGTGAGAGCTGTCGAGGCCCAAGCGAGGATATCTTCACCTTCTGTGAGTTCCCCAGTGCGAGCTACCTCCTTACGCATGGCTGAGTTACCTCTCCGTTGCAACAGTCTCAACTTGAGGGTGACTAGAGACATTGACTTAGATCTGTCTGACTGCTATTGCACAGATCACTTTGAAATAATTCACTTGCAAATACATCCTGGTTTGCTTAGATATTTAAAATGTCACAGAATTTTAATTACTGGGGAAACTTCAAATAGTCTTTTTTTTAAGGCTAAAAAGACCAACACCAGAATTACATTTTTTTAAAGGATTCATTCATTGTCATTCAAAATAATTGTTGTGATTTAGTTTCCCATTGATAACACTTTGAAACTGTCTTTAATTTATAAAGAAACTGGTCACAACTTTGGAATTAATAAAGCATTCAGTGAGAGAAGTGCCTGCTGAACTAGTCTGTGTCAATTTGACCAACTTCTAAGACAATTAAGTTAAATGGATACATGTTTGTCTGTACATAGACAAGGCCTCAGATATGGTAGTGTTAATTCTAGAGTTAGTTCAAAAAAGTGGACAAAACCCCAGGATAACACAGGTTTCTCACTTTCTAACTGACTCTGCTAAATAATCATCCGTGGCAGCACAGAACTGCATGTCTCTGCTTTTTGGGTGAGAATTGTGAGGATGTAGTCCAGGTAGGACATTGTTGTGGTTTAACCCCAGCTGGCAACTAAGCACCACCCAGCCGCTTGCCCACTCCCCTCAGTGGGATGGGGGAGAGAATCAGAAGAGTAAAAGTGAGAACACTTGTGGGTTGAGATGAAGGTAGTTTAATAGGTAAAGCAAAAGCCATGTGTGCAAGCAAAGCAAAACAAGGAATTTATTTACTCCTTCCCATCGGCAGGCAGGTGCTCAGCCATCTCCAGGAAAGCAGGGCTCCATCATGTGTAGTGGTTACTAGGGAAGACAAACGCCATCACTCCAAATGTACCCCCCTTCCTTCTTCTTCCCCCAGCTTTATATACTGACCATGATGTCATATGGTATGGAATAGCCCTTTGGCCAGTTTGGCTCAGCTATGCTCCCTCCCAGCTTCTTGTGCACCTGACAGAGCATGGGAAGCTGAAGAGTCCTTGACTACTATAAACATTACTTAGCAATAACTAAAACATCTGTGTGTTATCAACATTATTCTCATAGTAAATTCAAAACACAGTGCTATACCAGCTACTAAGAAGAAAATTAACTCTATCCCAGCTGAAACCAGGACAGACATAAAATGTGTCCTTTAAGATGGCTAAGTCTTTACCAGCAGGTGGCACAGCTACAAGGAGGTGCTGTATTTAATATTTTCCTGCTAATCCTCTGGAAACTGGGCATGACAGGAAAAACAAATAAAAATAGACTAAGTTTGTAACCAGACTTCATGTCTGAGCTATGCAGGTTCCTGAATGAACCACATCATAACTGATCAAATACATTCTTCCCAAATTAACACCTCTTCTAGTTTGCTAAGCAGAACCTGTAAGACTAATATTAGTAGCTTCTGCAGTGCTACACACAACTGCAACTGTAATCATCCCTAAGAAGCATCTCTATGGAGACTACAGGTCCCACCATGCAATGGGGAAGGCCATTCAAATAGAGGTGACTTTTTGGGTGGGATTTGTAGTCTCTAGGAACAGTGCCACTGTACAGAAGGGGAGTGTGTCAAGGATTTTACTCCACTAATGTGAATTAGGAGCTTGTCTTGAGCTCCCAGCAAGTTGCTCTCATTCAGGCAAAGTTTGAGTGACCTCAGTCTTTATCATGGAAATTGTTCTTCCTGTTTTCCCTTTCTCCCAGCTGCTGCTTAACATTTGAGATGGCTCTGGCTTGTTATCTGTTTCCCTTCATGGGGACAGAGGAACCTGTGCTGTGTGTGTGAGCATGCATGTGTGTGTATCTGGCTGCCTGTCATTACAGCACTAATGGAAATACTGCACGGATCACAACTCTCAATTAGCTCCTTGGGAGATTGCTGTGACAGCCAGTTACTGAACAGCAAGGCCTGAAGGAATGAATTAATTTGTAGTACACGGCAGTTAGAGTCACAGTGTTAGCAATGGAATGAGACAGCAATAGACCCTTATTAGGCTCAGGCTGTGTGATGCAAGAGACTGTTACCTGGGGGACAACTTTCTTTTTTCTCTATCACAACCCCCTAGGGTTAGGAAGGATCTTGGACCATGAGTGAATGAGTTTGGAACTCTTAGTTTGGTCTTTGGAGTCACTGTCTGCCGGAGGCTATTCGGCAGCCAGCAATGGGCTTTCATTCAACACAGTCAAGGGCATGCTGCTCCCCTGGCTTGGAGCCAGGCCAAAGCCACTAAGTGAATGGTATTCAGGGGAGGTAAGGCTATCTTTCTGTCTGTCTTCAAACAACATCTCTCTTCCTTATTAGTTCAGATAACTGTATATCACAGAGGGTATCCTAAGGCTGCTGCACCAGGGGATGCTAGTGTCTTGCCTTTGCAGTGCTACATTTATACACAGATATAGAGGAGCAAAATGTGCTTGGTAAGGCATCAGCATGCAGGCAGTCTTCATAAAATGTTCCTAGAAAAGCTCAGAATCTTCACAGACAGCCTGAAGTTTCCAGAGCTTCTGCCCACAAACACCCACACATTCCCTGTACCCTGAAGCACCACACTATGGCCCAACAATACAACTTCGGCTTTCCATCCTCCTGTTTTTCAGGTCTGTTGTCCAAAGATTTGCAGTCTCTTATTCTGACATTCACAAAGCTGAGTCTTGTCTTTTATTGATTATGCAATGACTTTTTCTTAAAACTTGTTTTTAACATATTTTATAGAGGTGGCTTCTTAGTGTGCAGAGTGGATTTGTCACAGTGGGACACCAGCCTTTCTCTTCCCTTGATCAGCCACCTAGTCAGAAGCAATGCGAAGCCAATGAAGTTTTGGGCATGCTACTTGTTTTAGCTGGGACTGATCTGATCTCCGGAACTGTGTGACGTGTAGAGCTGGGAATGACTAAGGTGAAAATAGAGAAATGTTCTCAGAGCAATCCTTGCAGAAGGTAAGAAATAAGAAAGTTTCCTACGGACTGTTTCTGTAGTGAATTTGGTGCTTGAGAACAGAACTCTGCTGTGTTGATCTGGTAGGCTGAGGAATATGCTAAATACTACATGGGAATAAATGGCCTGCATCTTAAGTTCTTTATGTTCTGGAAAGATGTCTGAGTGGTGAGGAAAAGAGAAATAATTCACTGACAATGCAGCCCCTAAAGGTGGTTATCCTCTGTTTATCTGCTAAAAGGGAACTTCTGGAGCAGCACCAGCAGAGCCTTTTTCTGCCATCCTGGTCTGTAGGCACAAGAGGAGTCTTTTCTTTTGAAGGAATTCCTGAGTCATTCAGTCTGTGGTCCCTGCATTGTCAACCAAGAAATGGAACAGTTAATGTTACCTTTGTTAACAGAAGGCTGGAAATCAAGCCCAAGCTCCTCTCAGCACTGGTGTCCTCATAACTTGCAAGTCAGCAAAGTGGTTGTAAAAGGGTTTGCAGCTCTGGCAGTGCTCCTCCTGTGGGCAGTATTGCCTTGGTGTGCTCTTATTTTCCTTTGCATTGGAGTGCAAACAAAAGCTGTTGTCCAAACAGTCGATCTTTTCCTTTTTGCAGCCTGCGGCTCTTCCTTGATCTTTGTGTCTGCTGCTTGTATTAACTGTCATCTTGTCCCTTGCTGCACATTCTTGCCAGTAAGTGGTGCTCCCCGCTTCCTTCCTACAGCTCCATTCTTTGCGCAGAGCTAAGAAGTGCTGTTATATATTGCTGTTGCTTTCTGGTATGTCTCACCCAGACAGTACGTCATACTTTGATGTGGTGTATTGATACAATAATGGTATTTCTAATATGAGCCCTAATGGTGTGTTTTTAATGACAGAACTTCCTGGCATTGTCCCATTGTCCATACTGGAGATTTTACAGAGGTCCTTGAATAGGTTCCTCTCATACAGGCCACCAGATGAGATGGGGCCCCAACTGGTTTTTTATGCATAATATTAAAAGTGAAGAGGAGAACATTTATGTGGCTGACATGGCTATAAGGAGACAAGAAATCTTAGGAAAATGAAACCTTGGGATACAGCATTTTTTGGATCCACGCATCCCAGTGCTGTATTCTTGCCAATTAAAGGAACACATTTCTTTGCAGGGATATGCGATTTGGCTGGGATATGGGATGGGCCTTCTCCACTGGCCCTTTGCAGCCAGGATCTTTTCAGTAACACAGTTCCACTATGAATTTTGATGGCCACAGTCCAGATTTTTCCACTCTTGATCACTGCTGTGCTGGGTTTTTTTGCCTGGATATAAAATGCTAATATTCTGGCCTGGTACCTGTGTTGAGTTTGTTCTTCTAGGTGCAAACGATGACACCAGGACGAAGGCAGAAGTAGATCCGGTCTTCTGTTTTGTCCTTAAGTTGATGGTACGGTTTTTGGAAGTAGAAAATAGCTACCCAAATGGTTTTGTTACGAAGACAGGGAGTAAAATGTATGTGAAGAACAGGGGGGAAGAAATCGACCACAAGAGAGAGGCAAAGAAGATGGCAGTACAGAAAGAGAGGAAAATTGATAAATAAAAAAGAGAAGTGACTAAAGCAAGAGAAGAGAGAGGGAGATTCTCTCCTGATTAGAATTCATGAACTCCATTCTTACATTAAGTCTATATATGACACCTGGCCTTTAATGTGAAGCTGCCTACGAGCATTAAAAATTAAAAGCAGAAGGTAGGATCCATCCATCTCGGGCAGCGCTGCTCCCCTCCTATCTGAGCTCTGCACAAAGCTATTACACATTGATAAATTATTTTGGGTAATAGCTGAGATATTACATTGTTTCTGAGTGAAGGTAAAATCTCTCCATGACATGGGCATTTATCAGGAGCGCATTTCATCCTATTTATTATGGCCAAGACGAGATCGCAGGCTGCGGGCAGAGCTGGCACGTCGTGCTGATCACCTCCCCCATCGCCTCCCTTCCCTCTGTCACTTAGATGATGGGATATTGATGGAGCTCATGACAAGTTAATTATTAACTAAAGATATGCAGTTCACCTTTGCCAGGGGAGGGGGTATAGAAGAGAGCAATGGTAGTTCTTAAAAAAATAAATATATCCATTGTATCTTAGGATTCTTTTCTCCACCTTCCTCTTCCTTCTACTTGTGGTATTTTACAACCCCCCAAATAAATCAGATAGGTTATTTGAATTCCAGTATGGTCTACAAGGCCAACAGAAATGGAAGAAACTCTAAGAACTTTAGGTCTTGTTCAA
This sequence comes from Theristicus caerulescens, assembly GCA_020745775.1. Taxonomy (NCBI): domain Eukaryota; kingdom Metazoa; phylum Chordata; class Aves; order Pelecaniformes; family Threskiornithidae; genus Theristicus; species Theristicus caerulescens. Next base: position 46,443,150 of record CM036564.1, on the reverse strand, counting down.
AAAAGTTTCCACAAAAGTTTTTCTCCATTGGCTTGGCATTGGAAAAAAGTTTGGAGAAATTTTCACTGTCCACTGAGTGACAATGACTTCTTTAACTCTTGAGAGGCCAGAAAGCAATGCCACAGAATTTTGATTCTGTCCCATAAATTAATGTTTTCTTACTTTGCAAGGAAAGGATGTCCTGACATCCTCTGAATATTTCCGTTATTCCTTTCCACTGAGTGCCAGATGTTCCTCTGAAGCCTAGCTGGTTTTGCAGGACAGAGGCAGGAAGGCGATGGCTGCAAAGATAATGCTTGCTTGCTTGCTTGCTCATCTGAGCTCCTAGGCTAAACAGGATGAGTTTCCCAATACATGAGGGGCTGTGTCATATTTGCATCCTTGTAGACTTGGTCACTGAGGGAGACAGCTGCTATATGTGAACCTTTGGGTTACGGTATCAGATACACTGAGGTATAATAAATAAGAGTTGCTCAGTTGATTGGCTGTGGATCGAGTAGTCCTTCAGTCTGCAGCATCAATGTTGCAGTAACACAGCCAGTCAGTACTACCTCATTTCCGTGTACTATGAGTTAGTGTCCCAGCTGAACTAATGTCTTACTCGTTTTGCAGAGAAAATGGCTGAGAGTTGCACTGAGAAGTTTCCCTGTTGGCAGTCTCATCAGGAAGGCTGAGGTGCGAATGACCCTGTGACTCTAAGTCTGCAGTTTGTTGACTAGGTTGGAGCCAAAGCAGTAAAAAGCCAGTCGGATGTCAGAGGTAACTAGTACACCACTTTATGCTAAGCTGCTCTGGTTTGTCCATAAGTTATCATAGAATCATAGAATAGTTTGGGTTGGAAGGGACCTTTAAAGGTCATCTAGTCCAACCCTCCTGCAATAAGCAGGGACATCTTCAACTAGATCAGGTTGCTCAGAGCCCCCGTCCAACCTGACCTTGAATGCTTCCAGGGATGGGGCATCTACCACCTCTCTGGGCAACCTGTTCCAGTGTTTCACCACCTGCATTGTAAAAAATTTCTTCCTTATATCTAGTCTGAATCTACCCTCTTTTAATTTAAAACCATTACCCCTTGTCCTATTGCAACAGGCCCTGCTAAAAAGTTTGACCCCATCTTTCTTATAGGCCCTCTTTAACTATTGAAAGGCTGCAGTGAGGTCTCCCTGCAGCCTTCTCTTCTCTAGGCTGAACAACCCCAACTCTCTCAGCCTTTCTTCATAGGAGAGGTGCTCCATCCCTATGATAATTTTTGTGGCCCTCCTCTGGACCTGCTCCAACAGATTCATGTCTTTCCTGTGCTGAGGACCCCAGAGCTGGATGCAGTATTCCAGGTGTGAGTCTCACCAGAGCAGAGTAGAGGGACAGAATCACCTTCCTCAGCCTGCTGGCCATGCTTCTTTTGATGCAGCCCAGGACGTGTTGGCTCATGTCCAGCTTTTCGTCTATCAGTACCGCCAAGTCCTTCTCCTCAGGGCTGCTCTCAATCCCTTCATCCCCCAGTCTGTCAGGGGGTGCCCCGACCAAGCTGCAGGACCTTGCACTTGGCCTCATGAGGTTCACATGGGCCCACTTTTCAAGCTTGTCCAGGTCCCTCTGGATGGCATCCCACCCCTCAAGCGTATCAGCTGCACCACTCAGCTTGGTGTCATCTGCAAACTTGCTAAGGGTGCACTTGATCCCACTGTCTATGTCATTGATGAAGATATTAAACAGTACTGGTCCCAGTAGGGACCCCTGAGGGACACCGCTTGTCACCAGTCTCCATCTGGACATTGAGCTGTTGACCACTGCCCTCTGGATGCAAGCATCCAACCAATTTCTCATCCACTGAACAGTCCATCTATCAAATCCGTATCTCTCCAACTTAGAAGGATATTGTGGGGGACCGTGTCAAAGGCGTTACAGAAGTCCAGATAGGTGACATCCGTAGCTTTTCGCTTGTCCACTGGTGTAGTCACTCCAATGCTCTCTTAGCATTGTGTTGGTCAGGTAGTTCTAGAAGAAAGGAGCTGCTGCTGCTGTAAGCCACTATGACCGTGGTCATTTAGAAAATAATCACAAGGGAAAATATCACAGTTTAACAAAGGAATTATTCCCTCCATATGGTCTATAGCAAGACCTGCCTAGTAAGTTTTCACCACTTGAGAGTCCTTCAGGAAAAAACAAGTGTGTGTTTGTTTTTCGAAACCCAGGCTGTTCTAGGTGCCAGTTTAATACTACAGGTGTGCCAAATTTCATGCAGGTTGGATTTGAACCATACAGCTTATTTAGGCCCCATCTACTTCACGTCATTGAAGAAAGCATAAGCTTATTACTTCAGGATTGTGGCCTGTTACCTTTTGAAATTTTCCATAAAATGAAGCTTCTGCTTTTGTCCTGCTTGTGTTCTCAAGTGCCATATCTCAAATGCCAAGTCTGTCAACTGGGATCCAAGAGTAAAAACAATAGGTCTCCTCTGAGATTTTAAAAAAAAAAAAAGGTTATTTTCCTAGTTGTCTTCTTACGGGCTGTGGTAAGGGATGCAAGATTACTACCTGGTGTTTCTGCAATGAACTGGTCTCCCCAGAGAAAAATTCTACAAACTTTCTTCATGCTTTTTACTTGAAGTATTCCAAAACCTGTGAAAGCTGCTAGACAAACATCTCTATTCTTTTGGTGTAAAACATATGCTCCTGTGCAGCAGCACTGAGCAGGGTAAGTGAAAACAGAGTACTATTCTTTGAAATCCACCCATTGTTTTCCCTTGGATTAATGCCTTATGCTGGAGTTTCAGGAGCAGACATTTTGTTTCACTGATTTTTTTCTTTTCCTGTGAAATCTGACAGTTCCAATTCTGGGCTAATTCTGAAAGATCCTTTTTTAATTTATTTAAATCAGCTGCATTTTGTATTCCACAGCTTTGAGGAATTTCTCTTTGAATATATATTTCTACTTCTTTGCCTCAAACTTGGTAAGTTTAAGTACATTGTTTAAAAAAAAAAAAGCATATGGATTTGGATTCCCAGGTGTAACTCTTCCTCTCTGAGACTATGCTAGATGCTCTTGCATTGCAATTGCTGTGTATAAAAGCAAAACTTTCAGAGTCTTCATTTGCTTCATACACTTCGGCTCTCTGAAATCTCTGAAAATCTAGCTGCTTGCTATCAAAGGTATGAGAAGAAGAGATGGGATTTGGCTCCCATGTACAGCGCTGTCTGAAATGTGGTGGGTAGATTAGCTGTCTGGACTCCAAGTAAGAAGCTGCCCATCACTGCAATAAGGCTAATCTCCCTGTCCTTGTCTGGTCATAGTGATCAGTTTGCCCTCTACTTCGTATAATAAAATATATAATAAAAATGTATTAACAACTGTGAACCACCCTCATCCCCTTTCCAAAACCCCTGGGGATCCTCCAAGGTTAGAGAATGTGCAGTATATTCACCTCAAAGAAAATGCACGTTCATTATCTTCACCCTTTTATTGCACACCTTGTCCTTGCCTGTTGCTTCTCTCGCAGCTGCCTTTTACTCTGGGCCTTTGTCTGCAGTCCCTGTCTGCACAACGTAGTTGTGTTGACATCACTGGCGAAATACTAATGGTGTAATACCTGGTGGTCCCATTTGTCTTCCAAAGATACTTTTCTGGTGAGTTTTGTGAGAACCACATCAGGCTGTGAACTTGTAAACGTGTTCAGGAGGGCTGGGCTCTTACGCTTTGTGACTCCTTCAAGGCAGAGACTCCATCATGGTTTCCAAGCAACCTGCCCACCTGCTGGTTTTGGTAATGACAATGCTTATAGCTTTTTTTCCTAATTTTGTGCTTTACCTAGACTTTCCTCCTAAACACCTCATAACTCAAGCTGTAATTACTTATTCAAAGAATGCCTCTCACACTAATACAGGTAATAGCAGGAGTTCAGTGCTACCAGGTTGTTCATGTAACACACAGTTCTATAGTAGTATGAATAAGGGGGCAATGGAGATGGGATTGCTCTGCTTGAACTTGAAGATCATTATGTTTATAGAATAAGCACAGAAAGCCCATAAGAAAAAGGCCTGTATTGAGAGACAGTAGTATGAATACATTTTGTTGAGGTGCATCTTCTCATTTGGAAAAGTACCTATACATAATATTAAACTTTTTGGCATAGAGATGATGACGTGTAGTTATACTACCTGCTGGCTACAGAAATATAAAAGAAACCTGAGTTAAGTTTATGCTACCTCTACTAGAATTAGCTCAGTTTTGAATGTGGCTTGGTGTGATTTAACGGAACGGTACCTAGGAGAGTGTATTCAGGCTGGCTGTACAGGAGGTGTCACAGGGCAGACAGTAGCAAATCAGACAGACAACACTCATCAGAATATGGCTCCTTCACAAGAGCTAGAACTGAATATGCAGTTTAACCGATGTTGTGTCCTGTCATATGTAATAGAGTTTTCACTGAGTGTAAACCATGTTGGGCAGGCAGCGTATTTGTTCAGCAAGGCTTTGTGGCTGTGCCGCTCTATATGGGAGGTCATGTGCTGCTGTGATGTGTCAGATCTGGTGTCCTTTGCGAACTTGGTACCTTGTCTTTTGCTGTGACTGACACAAAGTGAGTTGAGAAGGTGCAAGGATGCCAGGCAGGGGGCAGTTAAGGAACAGCTGGACTGTGGGGTCACATCTGCTGAGACTCTATATGTAGAAACTGGCTTCTTGTGCAGGGGCCCAGCTGTTGGTGTCCACACAAACCAACACAGGTCTAGATACCTATGTCCTTACACTTTTCAGTTGTGCCAAGCTCCTGGCTTTAATAGCAGCTGAGGTGAGGGTTGCACCAGCTAAATATTTGTGTGTGGAAAAATTACTTTGTCATCTTTTAATTTCAGTGAATAACCCCATCTTCTTTTTATATCCTGGTTCTAGATTAATGGCAATAGCAAGCCAACTCCTGGCTTGTCTGTTCTTGTACTTTATTCCTCGGTATTCTCAGCGATTTGCTCTTCATGTCTTTCTCACTCATAAGGGAAGGTAGCAGAAACCTAGCTGGTCTGTCTCCTGTGATACCCTTTATATTTTGTCTTTTGTATTCCCTGAACTGACTGGCAAAACCACTTTATCCTTCAAACCTTTCCTTGTGATCCACTTCAGTATTTTGATGCTTTTAGGAAAATAACTGGTTCTGATGTCAGAAAGAAACTCAGTATTTATTTGTCTTACAATTTTTTATTAAAAGCATATTTTAAAATGAGCTTGTCTTAAAATCATCTACTTTTGCTTGTGGTGAGTGTGTCACTGTATGTCAACTCCTTCTTTGTGCCACTTGTTTCAGTCTTGCCTGTTGTGTCTCACCCGAGTCTTCATATGGATTTAGGTGGTAAACTGAACAGTGAGACCTTGAGCCTGAGGGAGGTGGGGTGGCTTTGGGTAGTACCGTAAAATAAATAATACCTGGTAATAACCTGATGTGCTCTAGGCCAGACATGTTGCTGCTTTCCAAACATGGCAAGCACACACACAAATGCTGGAAGCCATGACATACTGCTGTGCTTGTTCCGTATGCATGCAAGCATCACGCACACACCCCCACACCCCCACCCACACCCACCGTCCCCCCACCGTAGTATGAATGAAGGATCATGTTCCCTATGCTCCCAGGTCAACCCTGAGAAAGAGTTTAAGCAGCTCAGAGAAACACACAGAGCAACTTAAAGAGTTAACCCTACAGTAATTGGAAGGCGGGGGGGGAAACGGTGTAATGAAGGGGTGAAGAGTTTCCATAAACCCATTGCCTCAGCTCACAGAACCTGCTAAGGGGCAGTGGTCAGAGAGAAACAGAAGGAGAGAGAGAGATATCAAGTGTAGTAATCAGAATGAAAAATGGAGCTCCGGTTACTTTAAACAAGAGCTAATTTATCACGAGAACGAGTGGATAAGTAGCTGAGTTTCAGGCGTTCAGTAAGTTCCCCGTTCTGCTCCAAAAATTATTCCACCCCTGTCTCCATGCTCCCATAAATCATCCCCTTCTTCACTTCTGCTCCGATTACCAATTACTCCTGCCTACGACATGCTTTCCCCTGCCCGACACAATCTGATGGGCCCTGCCTTTTAATTTTACAAATGCTTTTTTCTTCTTGCTTCTCAGCTCCCCATCCCTACTCCTCCCCTCCCCAGTTTCTTTCTGTATCTTTGTTTCCCCTTTCCCTCCTCATCTACTTTTTTTTTTTTTTTAATTTGAAGAAAGGGAGGGCAGTAATGTTTTCTGGCACCTCCTCCCATGAGGTTGACTGAGCTGAAGGAGAGGAATAGAAATAATTATTTTCCCCAAGCTGGACTCTCTTTGGGTTTGTGAGTCCTCTCCCTAAGCACATGACAAATTCTAGATCCAGTACAGCTGTATCAAAGGTGAAAGTCTTGTTCTTGAAAGGATGTGTTGCTTTTTGTTGAGGCTTTGAAGGAAAACATAGTTTTTTCCTTTTTTCCCTTTTTCTTTATTGTACACAGAGCTTTTTGCAGAACAGAGATATTTTGTGAGCTGCACAGCTGCAGGCAGGAGAATTTTAATTTCTATTGCAGTCTGTTATTTTTCTGCATATGCTTCACCACTGTTAATATTTGCACTGGAGTAGTTCCTAGCTAGTTGTCATACAAATATGGAGGCACTTATCTGGACCCAAATCCTGATAATTTAGACTAATTAGGTCCACACAAGAAACTTTTGTTGGCTTCATTGATTCCATACATGAAATCAACTTAAACCAAGCTTGTACTAATAAGCGAATGTCTACTTTAGGAGAATGTGTTGAATTTATTGATATAGCTTTACCCTTCTAATATAAAAACCTTTGATGCTTATGAATGGTATTCTAGTGTACCATAAGTCTGGTGCACTATTTAGATGCTGGATGGATATGCACATGAATTGCATCTATAAAAATCCTAGAAATAGATTTCAAGCATCAAAGAATTGGCATGCAATGATACATTGTTTTGCTTATATATATTGTTTCACAGCATAAATTATTGCTGAATGTTTGCACAAGCTACAGTTGGAGCATTTGAAATCACTATATGTCATGTTTATCAGTTCAGCATAGAGACAACAGATCTGTTTGATTTCAGTAAAATGTTTTTTGGAGGCTTCATTAATTGATGGTTAAATAGCCTGAAGAAAATAAAAACGGTTCATGAGGGCTAACTTGCATGAATCTTATAGATGCTGGCAAGTCCTAAGTTGGAAGAGCCATCCCAACTGGAGAGAAATGTTTATGCAGGTCATCGGTCTAGCCTAATATGCACAGAGCTGTTATTTCCACCTGTAAGACATTCAACCAAATTGCCATGAGGCTTACTGAATCTGAAGAGACAAAATTCCCTTGCCCTGCTGAGAACAGGGTAGGCAAAGTGACAGCTCTGCCTGCTATGCTGCAGAGAAAGCGGCTGTCCAGAGCTGATTTTTGTGCAGGATAATGGATGGAGGAGATGGATTACCAGGTGATAAATCACACAAAGGAATTGGCTGGTGCCAGAACCCAAGAGCAAGGAGATAGCTGGCATGCTCTGCAGTGGGTATTGCCATCTCCATCTGAGGAGCAGTAGCCTTTATGCATAAACAGTAAAACAAAGCAGGATTTAATTATAGTGCAGTTTCTTGACATAAGGCCTTTACAGCAAAACAAGGGTGGCAGAGGGAACACGTCAGTTCATGTTTATCTAGCATGTTTATCTCTTTTCTCTTCGGGGGAAAGAGTAGAGGAAATCCTCTGTGTTCTCATTTTCCTTCTTTATTCTCATGTTGTCTTTATTCTCATTCTTTAAAACCCTTAGTGTTATTTTCTGACCAAGGAGTATCATAGGCATCATTCAATAAAGAAAGAGAGGAGCTAACTTAGCATGACTCAAGTCATTCCTATCCCATGTGATTCATATACACTCCCTCTGTCCTGTCAGGCAAAGAATGGTTGCTGGCACTCACTATGTAACTCAGTAATCAATAATACTGCTCCACATTACCCTAAAGACCAATGATCCTCTGAGCTCAGTGTACTCTGGGCTGGGCAATCCACGCATAAGAGAGAATTAGTGGAGATGGTGGAAATTTGGCTTCATCCTACAGCATTGTCCTGTGGGCCAAAAGACAATATTATGTTGGGCACTGTTAAGCACATCTAAAAAGTGTGTAGTAGTGCAGTCTACGTTTGAAATCTTTTTCCATGAAGAGCAATACAAGGCAATTCTTAATTCTGCTATTGACTCCGCACATGAAAATAGAGCCTAACGAGAGAGCCATGCTTCTGACATGTGGGGAAAGCTGCTGGCTCAAGGTCAAGACTTGTTAGGCTGAAGTGTGTTCTGTTTACCTGTCTTTATTAATAATACTTTATTATCATTCAAAACATAATGTAGAAAGGGGTTGTTGCTACTGTTATTTTAAAAAACATCTTCGCTGAAGAGAGAAGAATCTGTGCCCTAAAGAAGGATACCATGTTTTCAGGTGTCCAAAAGTGGGCTGACATTGCAGTGGAAACTGTACTAAGCTAAACCAAATGATTCCTGACTTGGGAGTATCCCAGTCCCCACTGCCTGTGTAGGCACAAAGATGACAATGGTGATCCTCTTTTGATAGAGCTGTGGAGCAAAGTTGCTGGCAAAGAATCAGAAGGGGAAGCTACACAAATGGTGCTTGTGCAAGCTGTTACCACCACGTTGTATTTCCTGAAATGTGCAGCAAAAGTAGAGCTTGTGCAGCAATCTAGGAGGCTGGGGAGGGGCTGGGAGCCCCCAAAGAGTTAGTGAGAGAAAATCTTTCAACTCATTTTTTCAGGAGGACAGTAGTCCGTGGATACGTAAACTTTGTCCCATCAAAGTTTTGGGTGTAATCTCTAAAGCCTTGTGTGACTTGAGACTTCTTTAGTAATTGTAACCTGACACTGTTGTTTTTAATAATGTAGAGGATTTGACTGAACCTTGGCAAAGTCATCCATTACACGTGGAATTAACCCATAACTTGTTTCATGAATTGTAGGGTAACTGAGATTCACTCTGTACATAGATGTATGGGCACTAGATTAGCATCTGACACACCAGCAGGCTGGTGACACTGACTGTCTCTTAGGTAAGGATCCTTGAAGCTTGACCTATATTTTTTGAACATAATTTAAAAAAGGTGGTTCAATAGTAGATTAATCTTCTAGCTGGCTCCTCCCAAGGACCTGGCATATAGTGAACACTGATATGACAGATCCACTACCTTGCTCTGCTGTCTCGTTGTTGAAAAACTCTGTGTGAATGATTTAATGTTCAGTTTTCCCTAGAAATCCCTACTATTTTACAGCAGTCTCATTCTAGAGAAAGAGGCAGTGACCTTAATTTGCCTTGAATCAAGGGTTTTTTTTAAACTTGCATTTTAGATGCTCCACTGTTTCATGGCAGTATGAAATTTGACAGGGAAAGAACTTTTAAAATGGACTTTTTTGTTGTTTTCCGGATTTGGCTGCTGGAAATCAGTTTCCTTCCTGCAGCTTGTGTTTTTCTGGAAAAACACTGATTGGGTATGAAGGCAGTAAGTGAACCTGCAGGCTCTGTGTCCAAGCAGAGACAGACAATTACGTTGAGTAGTTTGAAACCTGGCAGAGTTGTGTAAGACTGTGAGCAGAGACTTGCCTGAACTGCCTCCCACCCCACCTCACCTTCCTTTCAATCTGTTAGGTAGCTCCCCCAAGGCCCCTGCATACAAGAAGCAAGCATTCTCTTTCCTACCTCCCAACCCTCTATGTGACACCAGCCACCCATTCCCCACTTCAACCAGTACTGATCTGCTAGCTGGGAGCAAGAGCAAGTCTGAGATCTTCAGTGGTAGAATACCATTGAATTTGAGGTAGAATAATTTTTTTTGAAACCCACATTTGATGTGGGGGAATGGACGTGCCTGAGGCGTTCTCTGCAGGGCAACTATGGCAGGAGCAATGGCCATCAATGTTTCTCCCTGCTGCCTATTCTCAGTACTGTCACCCTGCCTGTGGGAGCACCTTGGTCGGGAATCTGGAGAGAAGGTTTGTCCCTCCCACCCCAGCTGGGTGTATGTTTGTGCCCCAGGAATGGGGCTGAGAACTGCCTATTTGTTCCACAGAAGGATGGTGGGCCTTGCTTAGGTGACGGGATGTTTATGATACTATCACTGTGAGAAAGGACCCTTCCCGTATCGTGAGATCTTCAGGCTGTACTAATGCTACCTGCCACATTCACTGTGTCTTGAAAACAAATCTCGGTGAGGAAGGTTATCATGGAGCTCTTTAACCAATCCCCTCATATGTCCGTCACATCAAAGAAACCCATTAGTCTGTGCTGCCTGCTTGCCTAAACCTCACTTTGAAGAGAAAGGAGCTGGCAGGATTAGGGATGTGCTGGGAGAGAGGGAAATGCCTGTATTTCAGAATCCCTGCCTAGAAAAAGTTACTGGTACCCTTTTTAGTTGTTTTTCAGTGACAGTAACATTAGTGTAAGGGAACAGGACTTAACACGTGAGCTACCTAAAGCATTCAGTTTGAATGACTCACCTAATGCATTCAGCCTCTTCCTACCCCAACACTTACTTGCCAATTACTAATTAGCTGACATTGAATTTTCCAAATAATACTGTGTACTTCTTAATTTTCTGCAATGAATTATTTAAAGAAGCACATTTTACTCCCTCAGAGGAGGAAGTGGAGTTTATGTGTGTTCTGAGGAGAGATAGACAGTTTCTTCAAGCGTACAGCAAAATGACTGCTTGCAAAAGGTTTAGCCAGCAGGACAGCGAGGCACAGAGAGACAAGTGGATTTCGGAAGTAATACTCTTATTAAAATTTTTTACTTAGCATTTTCTAGAAGTTGACTCTGGGATTCTTTACTTTTGTGACATGACAAGTACAAGTGTAACACTGACCTTTCTAGAGTCTTAGAGTAGCAGAGTTTAGCTCTGCTCTGAAAAGTGATCACAGTCAACTTTTCATTAATAGAGAGTACTGAGATGCCCCAGATAATGGGGAAAATGGAAAATACATTTCTGAAAACTGTCTTTGAATATGTTACCTCCTTGTTATCCGTTATGTAGAGTTAAACTTTACTGACACTGGAATCAAAAAGAAGCATTTGTGATCTTTTACTTTGTAGTTCGATTGAGGCAGCAGGGCCATAGGGAAGGATGCAGGATTCTGTTCCTCCTTTACCAACTGAATGGGTCCAATCTGTGACTTCCCAGAAGACACGTGGAGGGAGGCAGTGGAACAGTTGCATTGTGCCTGTAGCATTAGTCAGGGCCAGACAGTATTTAAGCAGTAGAGCATTTCTTACTGACAAGGCACAAGGAAACAGAATACAGCATGATTTTGTGAGACCTGGGTGAGTTTACTCATGACAAGTAATAATAGCCTTATAAAAACAAGCACATTATGTTTGGAGTCATATAAGCTTCAAGTACTCATACCTTCCTCTATGGTTTTAGTTACCATTTCATTTACAGAAGTACAAGAGAGACAAATAGACATGTGCTTACATTGCAGTACGCGCATATATATATGCACTGATGGCCAAATGTTTTCAACAGAAACCATTCATGTGGTGCATCAGAGCCCAGCTATAGTGACCTTAGGGGTCCTACAGGGCTCATCTATTTCTTCTGCAGGAAAAATTTATGGCAATAGGCTTTCAACTTCTGATTAGGAAACATTTTGAGCCTGTGCAGCTTCCAGGGAAGAAGCTCGTGTTTCCAGGTGCTCAGTACTACTCTGAATTGGAGCTTAGCTAGATTTTGGCCTGACTGTTTTTATTTATGTGCTTATTAGTGAGGATGTTCTGGGTGGGGTTTTTTCATTCCTTTTTATGGACGTGCCTGGATTTTTATAATAAGATGCATCCTATAAATTAACAGATAAATCTTTATTGTGGTCACTTCAAATACTCCCCATGATTCATAGTACAAAAATGTGATGCTTTGGTTTACCAACAGGCTGCCTAATTCAGCTTGCTTTCTTGAGTCTCTCCTGCTATATTAGGGCATTTCTCAGACCACCTACCAAGCTGCATTTTTATTGTTATTAAATGCCTCCATCCCGAAGTGCCAGAAATCTATCTTCTTTAATTCTAGGCACTAATATATCTGGAGAAATGCTTTTTTATATTAGTTCAAAACAAGAAGAGGCTGGATAAAAAAATGGAGGAGTACAAAGAGTCTGGTTACGCTGAGACCCCAAAGAGTGTGTAAGAAAGTATAAGATTGTAGTAAAGAGACCACTGCATATCACCGTTGCTCCCCCCAACAAGGGGGCAGAATTACCTACCTTTGTGCCATAAACCGTATAGCATTAGCAGGCAATAGGGATTTTTCTCTAGCTTGTACAGTAGTTTTGTACTCTTAAAGGAAAAGGACCTGCACAAGAGCAAAATAGAAGATGGGATAAAAAGCAATGAGATAGCTGGCTTTGATAAGATAACTGGCTAGAGCTTGTTTATCACGAGTTCAGAAAATCTTTAGATAAGGTGCCACATGGTGATTAGTGGAGGAATCATAAGGGTGACTGAAGGGAGGGACAGCAATAGGTAGTGCTGAAAGTTGAAGTGTTATGCTGAAAGGAGGCTTTTCTCAGGACTGATCTTGTCTTGACCATTAATGGCCTTGGCCAAATGATCAGCATGGTGCTGATGAAAGGTCCAAAGCTAGGAGGCATTTTCAGCATAAAGATGCTTCCAGTAGCGAAATGGAACTATTATGCAATTGTCCAAGAGCCTGTTTTGACCACTCCTGAAATAGCACGCACAATTCCAGTCATTAATATCCCAGAAGGATGGGTATGAAGTGGAACAAAGCACAGAATGGTACTAGGATGACCAGTGATATGGGGAATCTCTTTTACAGGATATTAAGAGCTTTGCTAGTTCAGTCAGGCAAAATGAGGAAAGAGGGGATATGATTTCTGTCTATAAATACATCAAACCACAAAGCCCTCAAGAGAGACAACAGCTATTTAAGCTTAAGGACAATGTTGGCACAAGAACAAATGGGTATAAACTGGCTGAGAATAAATTAGTCTGGAAATTAAATGAAGGTTTCTAACCATCAGAAAGAGAAGTGAGATTCTGTAACATCCTTCCAAGGGAAAAGAAACAGAATGAATTTTAAGATGGAGCCTGATCTTTTAGGAAAGGGCTTCTGCGATGGTGCTGGTAGCAGGAAGAGAGTGGACTACATGACCAAGGAGTCTCTTCCAGCCTGCGCTCCCACCGTGTTCCCCTTCCCTCACCCTATACCATGCCCTTTCTCTTTCTTGGTACTCTGAGCTCCACCTGCTCCCGCTCTGAAGGCACTATGGACCCCTTATCAGAATTCTGCATTGCAATAGGTTGTTTTTAATCCTCCCCATATCTCCCTTATTTTTTTCCTTGCCGAGCTTGCTGGGCTGTAATGTTTCCCTTCGTGTAATCCATCACAGACACAATGTCGCTTGTGCAAATTAAAATGCACCTCGGAATAATAAAAAAGGGTCTTTTTTTTTTTTCTTCCTTCCCAGCAGCAGTTCCTCAACACAAACCATTTGTCTCTGGGAAGAAATTCAAGAATGTTAACCCTGTGTGTGCTCCTGTGGGGTACACAGCACCTCCTGTGGGAACAACACTTAATGGAGACTTGTTCAGTGGAGCAAGCTGCCTTGGCGTTGTGGACCTTGCAGATAGCTGGCACTGTAACCCACTTCTTTCCTCATGAATGCATTGATGATAGGGTCCAGTGCAACAAATTAAAGGTCCTCCATGTCTCGACAAAGAGGTACAACCCAGGAAAACTACATAGCAAGCCACGTGGTGTACCACAGAACTCAAAGAAATGGTCTGAGTTGAGCATTGTACATTGGGACCTTTAGAAAGAACCACTGAAAACTATTTGAGTGATAAAGGAGTCACCAGGCTATCCCATACTGCTGTACAGTCCTGGAGGCTATAATTGGCCTGTGGGTCAGGCAGTGGGCACTTGTGATTCAGAAATAAAGCTACAATGAACCGTTGTCGAATGAATTCCATCCTTGCTGAGACAGTGCATGTAGAAGGTTAAGTCAAGGACAGGATTTTATTTCTTCCTTCTTTCATTTGGGGGGAGGGTGTGAATTTCTCCTCAGTGGCATATAAATTCTATGAAGTTAAATATGCATTTAAAAAAATCCATTTTATGTGACAAGAAAGGTCCAGAATTGGACTGAGAGGTAGGCAGGTACTAGAGGATCTGAGTGCTTGGCCATAGAGAGGACGGGGCCATCTAGGCTGGAAAGACATGGGAATAGCAGTGGGGACAGCAGACCAAGACTGACTACATTCCCTGGGGAGGAGCACTGGTGCTCGGATAGAAGATGCTACCATAAGGTCATTATTGAGAGAGAAGACATCTTTATGGTTTATGGCTTAGGCTTTTATACATCCTAGATTTTGCTCAGACACAGCTGGATGATTTTTCTTACTTCCCCAAACAACTGTTTCACCCCAGACTTTGACTCCCATCACAGGTGTTGGTTTTTTTACAATCACAGGAAGCGTCCCAGTGGGTCACCTGATATTCCAACAGGACCAGTATTCCTTACTCTCCAACGCCTCTCTTGCTCCCCCTTTTCCAGTTCAGGACCTCGCTAAGCTCTTCAGTGTGTGACCTTATTGGGAACTAATGTTAGCATTCATGCAGTAACACTTACATGGCTTTCCATGTCTGGCACAGGGCTTGAATCATCTGCTTTGACTTGGGGAGAAAGCATGTCCCCAGAACAGGAGCTAGACTAAGCCACGCAGGATGCAGAAAAGAGACCTGGTGTGTGAGAGGAAAAAAGGGCCAAGCCCAGCATGAAAAATGCAATTCAAAACTTCAGGTCTCTGGCAGAGGAGATATCTTCATTGTTCTTCATACTTATAACAAGGCTAGGAGTGGTTAGAGAAATGGGCATGTATCCCACAGTGGGGAAATGTACAGGCATGCTGAACATCACCAGCTAGGTTGCCAGAGGAAGCTCTTCTCTCTTTGGATGGACATGATTTTGCCTTCGCTAATTCCAGCAGCCTCAGCCATTTTACTGTGCTGTAGAGGCTGGGTAGGTGGCTGGAATTCAGTCTGTAGAGTAGCAAATTCTATTTCTATAATGTGCTTTGTCTCAGTAGCAAGGCTGCTCTATTCTTCATTTTCTTCAGGGGTCCCAAACAAATGACACAAAATCCTGAGAGATTTTTCCTTTTCAATTTATTATTTTTTCCAGTTCTTCCTACTGTGAGTCTTGCTGTTTCGAAGCTCCATCCTTATCATCTGAAAAGAATAATTCCAAGTTCGACCTCTGCTCAAAATTTTGGTGCCAAAGTAGTGCTGTTTTCTTGCAGTGTCATTGTCTTCCTTAATCTCCTCCTTAAAATGCTAATCTTCTCATAATTCAAAGACCCACCAATTTTCTGGTAAACTTTCTATTTCCGGTAGATATAGAGAAGATTTTAATTCCTTCAAGCCTCATTTCCAAATGAAACAAGGCTTAAGTGATCACACTGTCTGTCTGTGACTGTCTTTATCTGTCTATATTTTTTGACTCATTCCTCACAACGTCTCACCCCCAAATTAGTTTACCTGAAAGAGATGCAGAGATCTTAAACATGCTAGGTCCCAACAATTTCCCTGGACAGAGAAGACAATTTTTCAGTGTCTGCACTGAGTTAAAGTTTCCTACCCTCACCCCTTGTTAAGCGGACAAAAGACAGTCCTGCAAAAGGGGTGCAGGAATGTCTTAGTTGTAGGGAAAACTGGTTAGCGTTCACCTGTTTTTATATGCAGCATAGTAAATTCGGCAGACACAAATACATAGGAAGCTGGAATTCATTCATCCTACTGCTCACAAAGCTACTTTTAATGGGGTCAGTAGATGGTTTCAGGATTGCCCAGACATGCTCAGTTCTACCTGGTGGGTGAATTTGTGTGTTCCTTTCTAGCACCTTCTTCCAGGCTGGATTTACATTTCCTGTTGCATTTTGTCACATGACACATCTGGGTCATGCCTGACTCCAAAGGCATTTTCCACCGAATATTCACACTTTTCCCATTTTGCTTATGTTCTTGAGCGTAGAGTGTCTTTAGCAAAGCAATTCATTCTGTTTAAGTTTCCATGTCTGTGGCCACCCCTCATAGCAGGAGGGAAAGTAACCAGCAGTCCTCAGAGCCAAAAGAAGACAAGCCCAAGCTGGCACTGCAGAGCCTTCTTGCTTGGTGGGGCCCTACAGAGTTGTTGTCTGCAGTGAGATGAGGAGGATGCCTACCTAGTTCATGGACAATCTAGTGGTTAAGTATGTGAGTTGCTAGAGGTTTTAGATCATCTTAAAAGAGAGCATTTACAAAACAAAGAGATTGTAAACAGTATGGAGAGTAGGGAGTTGTGAAAGCCTATGTTTGAATCCTTGCTGTGTTTGACCTTGGAAGCTCACATCCCTTACAGTGTCTCAGTTTCCCCAGATGCAAGCTAAGAACAGTAACAGCTATCTGTGTCTCTTGCTGTTAGTGGAGGAAGATGAGATGTGGTTGTCAGGGGAAGAATCACCAAGTATTGTTACTGTTCTGTTAAAGAGAACTGGAGTTTATCAGGAATGACTTTCACTGGCATTTAGCAGGAATGACTTTCCAGCACTACCTAATATTGAAAGGAATGGTCTGTCAGGCCAGTAGAGCTTGAAAGTCCTTCCTGGCTACATGCATGTATGTTCACCGAGTGTCATGTTTTCTGTTTGATTCAACGTGGGAACAGAGCCAACCTTGGGCATAGAAGGAGACAATAGGCAGCTGGTAAAAGTAAAACCAGGCATGACACCCCATCCCGTTCTTAATTCTATGCTGGCCATTAATCTTTTCCTTACTGCCAAACCTTGGACTACAACAAAGGCAGGAGGGCAACTGCACTGAGCAGAACACTAATTCATTGAACCTACTCCTCACAAAGCCTGACAGAGGTGATTGCTTTTGCAGCCGTGCCTTCACCAGCTACTGCCATTACCCTGGTGACCTCCTCCTGTGAAGATGAGGTAAGCCCCAGGAAGGGATTTTTATTCTCATCTGCAGGATGGCAAAGCTTTCTGTGGAGTCTGAATCTGGGGGAACACTGTGAATGGCCTTGGATGCTGTGGGCTTTATCTTCTGGACTGCTCTTTCCTTTCTATGTTAAGGTAGTGTTCCCCAGTACCCTTTGGTAACTACTAGGGTAGTGTGGGACGAAGTCCATGATCTTCTAGAGCTCTACAATCCACATCCTCTTACAGCTCTTCTGCACTGGCATCCAGTGCTGACCTGACCCTGTCTATTGAATTCAATGCACTGTGGAGCAGCTGAAGCTCTTAGCTAACTGGAGAGAAATGACTACCCCTTTGTCCCCTGCCCTCTTCTGCAGGAACCCAGGGAAGACGGATTGGTCTTTTTGACTGAGAGCAGAAGTAACTTGATAGTTGTGCGCTTCTCTGGAAAGCAACCGCACTGCCCTGTGCCCACGTCTTGTTATGTGCTGGCTTCATTGGTCTGACAGAATGAAAGATGTTTGGTTTTGTTCCTAATGCTGTTATCATTTATCATCCTCTTGTAAAGCCAGAACCCGCTGCTCACCCGCCCTCCCTCTATGCTAGGTTTTCTGCTCCCCCTCCACTCCTGCCCTGGTAGGGAAACAGCTTGTATGCCAGAAACAAACTGTCTTTCCACTGGGTACTAGAAAAGACACGGTATCCTTTCTGCTCCCTGAAGCGACTGCTGTGACCATTGGTGATGGTTTGACTGTGTTTCAGCTCTTGGGCTTTGGAGGAGCAACTCCAATCATGGAGTGGAGAGCTGATAGCTGATTTGGTAGCTGATCTTTATCCCATATTGATGGTAGCTGGTCCTGAATCTGGGGAACTCTTATACAGCTGGTGCCTGTGGAAGGACATAAGTATTCAAACGCTAGAGATGGAGAAAGGGTGCAGTGTGCAAAATCCCTACCCTTCAGCTCAGTGTAAGTCCCTCAAAGCTGCTTGGACGATAGCATGCCTGTGTCAGAGCTGTGGAATATGTGGGGCTAGAACATAATTGAAAGAACATCCTGCCATCTTCTGCCTTGCATCTGTGTCCCAAAATAATCCACAAGCAGCCCTCTAACTGCAGATCAGTGGTCCATCAGTTTCTGTGGACAAGCTGAAATAACTCAGACGCAAGCAGAAAGATCTGTTGGGACTTGGAGATGACAGGGTGAAGAAGGGAGACTTAGCATTCACCGCTTCCTTCCTGCTCTGGCAATGATTTCGGAAAACAACAACCTGAAGCTTGCAAAAATGTAGTTTGGAGCTGGAGGTATGCAGCACACTGCTGCCATTTGTGGTGTAGACATGAACTGTGTGAAACGATTTGTTTCTCCTTCCTTCCCCTGTCTCACTCTTGGTTCAGCAGTAATGGTGAGTCTCATCTCTAGGAGCCTACAAGCATTGTACTGTGTTTCTAGAAATATTGCATACACCCTGTATGGGACTCCTCAGCCCATCTTGGAGAGTCAGGCTGTAATGGTAAGACTGCTTGCAGAAAGACCATCTTTGCAAGGCTTTTAATGATGTGAGCTCCTTTTTTGGGAGGACTGGGTGTGGTGTCCTCTTAGTGGTTTAGAGGTGCAGGTATTACAAATCTGCAGCTGGGTTGGTGGCACAATCTCTGATTTCAAGCTCCTCATGAACCAGGTTGGTCCTACACTATTAGGTGTTTTCTAGGAGAGCGAAAGTTGCACTTCACTGACTGGTGCATCTGGACAGTACTTCTCATACAAACTCTTTGTAACACTGTATTGCTTGCCAGGTGGAAGTGCAGTGCTGAGAATTGTTGCATTAAATCAGCTCCCTAACATAGCACTAGCTTTGCTCTTGCTAGGCTCAGAAGGATTTTGATAGGTATTGGACTCCAGGCAGAAGCCTGTTTTGGTATGAAATCTTCCAGTAAGCAGAATGATCTCACTCCATGGGCAGGCCATCATCCTTTTCCTATGCATCTGCCAGAGCTGCCAGCATTAGACTCTTACTATCCTTATTTATAGAGCAATATAAATGTTCTGAGCACTTTACAGATACATAAAAGAGAAGATTCCCACTCTGCAAGGACCTGACAGTAACTCAGATGTACAGGAGTCATGGGATAATAACTCAAGTTCTGAGGAGGGCAGACATGGTGAAAGAGGAGCTCAGGGCAGAAGTCTTTGCAACAGGAGGCTATAAGAAGAGGGAAACTATTGGCAACAGCTTGGTGCAGGAAGCACATGTGGGTGATGTGGCCAAGGTGATGATGGGAGAAGCTAAGAGAAGGTGACAAGGTAGAAGGCTTAGGAGTTAGCTAGGAAGAGAAGGGGGAAGTGTAGGCAATAAAACTGCTCTCAATGGATGGATGAAAAGCAACCTAACTAGCAGTGCTCCATTCCTTTTCTGCCCCCAGCACTGAGAAAATTGAGAACATCTGCACCCTCCCCACTCTCCTTCTCCTACTGCCCTGGCTGCTGAGAAAGAGAGGGAATGATGTTAATGACTATCATTAGCAGTACTTACAGTTCATCTGCCAGGAAGAGACAAGGGCTGCATTTGCCAGAGAAGTTCACTTGTAGTTGCTGCTACTCACTCCAGCCAGCACCTTGCCTTCATGCCTTAGATAGAGATCACCAGTGCCTGAAAACCATTCCTGTGCAGTCACAGGTGCTGGGATTCGTGCTGTCACCTCGCCAGGCACTGGCTATGGGCATTGCAGGGCTGCTACCATCAGCCTTGCAGAGCTGGCACAAGAATTGTGGTGGTTTTTCCTTGGTGACTCTTGGGGCCTGTGTGTAATGTGTCTCCTCCTCCATGATGTACTAAGTGAATCCTTGCGTTGTTTCTCTCTGCAACTCTCGTTTCCAGTGTCAGCTTGTGGGTCCCTAGGCTGGATGCAGACCCCTATTTTAGGTACATCTAAGCTTAACAGCAGAAGAGTTGCTTTTTTTTTTTTTAACCTTTCTTTTATGGATCCATGTTCCCTTGTGAAGGGAGTTACAGACTGCAAGTCAGCAATGTCTCCTGTCCAAGTCAGTGCATGTCATCTGTGGTGACCTTCCTCCACAAGCATGCTGGTGATTGTAGAAGAGGGCTGCAAGGTTTTGCTTTTTTTTGTGTCTGTGGTAACGGGCAACGACTGCTAGACAGAAAGACACCCTTGTCCTCCCCCCTCCCCTCCCCTCCCCTGCTGACTTTGTGCCCTGCTTGGGGCTAAGCACTTCTGCTGCCTTTTATTAATCTTCTCCTGGGACAGCACTATCAGCGGCCCATCAGCATTCAACATGCCCTCAGTCACTAGCGTTAACTCGATTAGGGCAGTGAGGAGTGACTTACAGGGGAAGCTCTTCTCCACAGGCAGTATTTGCATACGGTGATTGATGCTGATACGTCCTCTAAACACATCCACATTTTGCATTTTAAACAAAGCAATTGCTGTAGAACTGCTCCCTGTCAGTCAGAGGGATTCCCAGTGCCAGCACAGGACGTACCTTCCTTTTCTTAAAATGGTCTCTCTCTTTCCCAAAGCGGACTCTCAAGTGGGATGACGAGAAGGTCACTGACTCCACCTTATGTTTGGAGGGGAAGAGACAAAAGCTTGCTGCGTGTCTTGGCTTGTGAAGTTGCTTGTGGACAGTTCTGGGCTGTGTGGGCAGTGTCACACAGTCAATGGGCTTCCCACCAAGAAGGTCAAGCTTGAATGGGACACGTAGTCCGAAGCCTCCCGTGTTTCCTTCAGTCTTTCCTGGTCAGATTTCAGTCTCAGGGTAGGCTTCCCCCACATTCACCAGCATTTCTCTGTCTTGGGAATACATGAGCTGGCTGGCACCCATGCAGCACTGAATATACGTGTGTATTATCCACATGTATTATGCATATGTACAATATATATTATATGTATGTATTATGTATCTATTATGTGTGTATACACACAGAGACACATATATATATATATAAAAAAAAATCCACCTTGCAAGTTGTCCAAAAAAGCAAAAGATGCCATGCTCTCTTCCAGTTTCTGCTGGGGATTTTATTGGCAGGACGTGTCCAAGTGAAGTTCTGAGTTGGAGGTGGTGTCCTGAGCCATGTCTTTCTCTGAAGAGGAGAGTGTGCAAGGGAGGCAATGAGTGAGTTTAACTTCTGTTTGAAGGAAGGGCAAAAGAAACAAAATTAAATCTGTGGTGATACTGCTGGTATTTACCAAGGGAACACAGCTTGCTTTGCAAAGGCGGCAGTTGTTTTATCTTCTTTATTATATCCTAAGTGTTTCCTTTCTTTCAAAACAAAAGGAAATTTGCCCAGAAAGTAACCCTCTTTGAACAGCAGCAGGGACTTTTCTGTAATTTAGGCTGCAGGGTTCCTTGGAGCAGGCACTCAGTCCTCTCCTTTGTCCATGGAGTGCAGGGATCACTGAGGAGGCTAAATAAATAAAAATCATTTAGATAACACTGTCCAGAGGTCCCAGAAAGAACGTCTCCTAGAGGCTGCCAGTGCTCTTTGCCTTCCAGGTGCTCATGGCTTGCTGCACTGTGAGGGCTTAACACTTTCAACAAAATTCAGAGGCCTGTTGGCACAGTGCTCCAGTGAGACCCAGAAAGTTTTGCTTAGGCTTAGTAGGAAATTCCTGTTTTCACCCATTCCTGTTAATACTGCCTCATCTTTGTGCTTATCTCAGAGGACTTGCAATGTACTGCTGGTTGCCCATTTCGTGCCCGAAAACTTTGTGGTTTTGCAAAGCTGGGCACTTCATTATTGGGCTCATGCTGTCTGGCTCTGTAGATGTGGGAGCTCCATGGAGAAGGTGGCCCTTTCATCTCCTGCCACACCATATTAATTTTGCAAATGTGACAAGCTCAGCTTTGCAAAAATAACATATTGCCCGCGTCTTGTTCTATTTAATATTGTATTCAAATGGTCCAAGTGCTCAGTGACGTGGGCTTGGGGAAACGGCTCTGCAGACGACTTTGTCACTTGACTGGCAGCTGGCTTCCAGAAGTAATTATAGCTGTTCAGCGCCGTGGTACACTGAACCTCTTGGGGATTAGTGAGGCATCAGGTGCACAGTGACTCAGAGGCAAGAACAGAGATGCTCTAGTTCCCAGGCCATAAAGGCCATAAGCTTTATAAATCCTAATATCCACTTGGACTTGGGACTAAGGTGAAAAGAAAGCATTGGTGTGACCTTGCAGAGGGTGTTCCAGTTTTCCAGAAACCCAAACAGGGAAATTTAGACCTTAGGAGTCTGAAAGTGAATTGCATTGCCATCGTGTGGATGCATGAAAGCTAATGTCTACTCAGAAAAATTCTGGGACCCTAGTTTCTTAGTTAGAAAGGAAAACAAAGTCATCATAGTTATGAAACTTGTTAAGTCAGAATGCTTAAAAAAATGTGGAGTGAAATTATAATAATAATTTAACTATGGTAGTGTCCGAGTAAACACTGAAGTTAGTTTGATCAAAGTGATACGGGTCATTAGTATGAATGATAGGCTAATGTGTTCATTAATGTCACTACTTAGTGACATTTGGTGCTTACAGAATTAGGTGTTAGAAACATTAAGTACTTAGAAAATGAATATGCAAGATAGATAAAGTAGTACAGGATCAGCATGATTCTTTGGTGCCTTCTTCAGGGTGGTGTTTCCAGACACCAGGCTGCATGAAGAGGTATTAGGTAAAATCCTATCTCCTCTGCTTGAACAAATAAAAACTGTTAAAACTAGTAACTTGTTAAGTTTCTACTTAAATAAATGTGATTTTCTGTAGTAATTACAGTACCAGAAGCAAACCTGCCAAAGCAATGAGTGTTAATTAGGCTCTATGTAATCTTAAACTAATCTAAATCAAGAATTGCTAGGCAAGAAAGGGTAAGTTTGCAAATACTCATGGCGCAATGATCTAAACAGAAGAAGTTAAACTATAATAGTGTCTGTCTGTGCACCTTTAGGGCATGTCAGCTGCAGGTTGGGTGCCTCTGTGCCTCCAGCATAGGATTTTGCAGGACACATACCAGAGCTTCTGGGTTTTCTGATTGGGACCCCTCTGCCTTTAGCCTCTGATGTTTCCCCGCAGGTAGGAGCCCAGACACATTGCTTGGCTGTCCCAGAAGAAGCCTATGCTGGTTTCTGTCTTCTGCTTCAAGCTCCCCTGCTCCCAGTTCCCTGAGTGGAGCTTGCTCTGTATTTATCACCTATTTCGCTCCTGGGTTGTCGCATCCTGGCTGTGTCCTCAGTAGCCTGGCCATACCTTGGCCAGCATCTTTCGTAGGTCGCTGCTTCCTCCCCATTACTTGCTCAGAAAAAGGAGTTGTGCTGCAATATAAATGATCCTGAATCAGTGGGGGGGGGGCGGTGGATGGGAATGCTTATTTTCAGGGAAAGAGTTTCCAGGCACAGAACCAAGACACCTGCTGGATCATTCTTTTCTGTGTATCTTGCCAAGGAAACTGAAGAGATCATCTGGCCTTTAGTCGCATCCTAAGGCTCCACATGGATCAGGCATCATATAAGGGTTCATGTAGAAAACTCTTTACAGGCTGTTGCATGGTCTTCACATGGTAAAGCCTAGTTTGCAGTAGTTTAAGTAATTAGCCTCCTAGAATATATAGTTCTCATCTGTTAAAACTGGGACGAGTGAGGGACCAATGCTCTATCACTAGGACATCAGGTATGATTTCTGCTATTGCCGCTTTTCTCTGTAGTGCCCACAATGGCAACAGTTATTACATGAATAAATGCAAATATTTTGCTTATGCAGTTTTTCCCAGGACAGAATTAGGTGGAATGGGGGAGGGTGAAAAGCGATTTTTCTGTAGGACATAGTCAAATGCGCAAAAAGTAATGAGGAATGATCTAAGCAGGAGACTTCAGAGGAATCAACAGGACTTTTAAGGTACTGAGGAGCAGTGGAAAGAGGGCAAGGACACTGGAGAAAAACTAAATGAATTCTTTGTGCTAGTCCTTTCCTGTGATTCTAATTTTACTTGATAATTCAACCAATTTACCTGATTCAAAGTAAAGCCCAGTGGTCTGTGACTTCCCAGGTCACCCCATATGCCTTTTTTAGAACACGTTATAGCATTTGCTACCCTTCATTACTCCAGTAGAACAGCTGATTTTAATGCAAGAATTCATGAATTCATGTTTTTAGCAGCTCAGCCACTTCCATCCCAAACCCCTACAGATCTCTTGGATGTACATGGTACACTGTGCTGGTGATCTGTTATTCTTTAGCAGTTTCTTCTAGCATCTGCTCTCCTGACACTTCAATCTCAGACGGTGTCTCATCTTTATTACTTGGAAAGGGTAATTCTAGGAGAGAGGTCTCCAGCAGGTCTCTCTCTGGTGCAGTCTGGCACAGAGAAGCACTATCTTTTGATGCCTGGGTAAGCACTTGCCTTTAAGGCCTGCTTCTCCAAGAGAGACTTTCTTGTGTGATGCAGCGACACTTATAGCCATCCCTTCTCCATAAAAAAAAGTACTAGGAACACATGAACGTGGGAGCGGGAGGGAACCTGTGGCTCGAACAAGCGTATACAGGTTGAGCTGCATTTCAAAGGTAACCATAGTTTTTGCTCCTCTACCTCCTGCTGGGAAGCAGTCCCAGAACTTTTTTACTTTGAATCTAATGCCCCTCATTCCCTCTGCTTTGGATTCTTTGCTTCTGGCTATCAAACCCCAGATGTGGGGCAATAGGTTGAATTCTGCTTCTCAGCCAAAGAGATGATGATTCCCAGAGAACAGAGCATGCAGTGAGGGTATGGGGAAATCTCTTGCTGATGAGAAAAATATCTTTCAGCTTTTCTGTTGGCTTTTAAGAATCCTGGGCTCTGCCTGCCTTATTCAGATGGACTTTTCTCATCCAGCTCAATATTACTGTCCCATCTGGAAATATGGAATATGCAGTAAAAACACATAATAGCTGCCTGTCACCCCTCCTGTATGTGGGAGTCTGATTAAGCTTCAGTGAGGTCTTCAGGAAGTCTTCAGCTTCATTGATATTGAAGCTCTGAATTGACACATTCTCCCTTTTGCTATGTATTTTTATTTCCATTTCTTTTCCTGCATCTACTTGCAAATCAGGAGAAATCATCCAAGATTCACTCTAGGAAGAGAAGGAACAGAGCAGTCATATTGAGGGCTAGGGTGAGGAAGAAGGTGACATTAGTGTTTTCCATTTTTCATCGCTGCTTCTCTCCTTCTTTGCCTGGAGCATGTTGGCCTCCCATTTGCATACCACACTCTCACTGATGCAAGGGTTGATGGTGAAGGTAGGGCAAAAATCTTCATGTCTATGCCATGTTTTCCTGCCAGGCTGATGAATGGGAAACAGGCAGTAAAGCTAGTTATGCCAACTAGTTAAGGAACAAACTGTCATGTTTTCTCTTTGTCCTGCTTCTCTCACTCTTTTCTCCTTGAAAGCTCAAAATACATCTAAGCACAAAGGCGGAAGCCTTCCTAGTCATGAGAAATGATCCAGCAGAAATAAGTGGTACCTATGGTGTGGCCTGGCAGGGAAATAATATTATGCCCACATCTCCCCCTTCCCATTAAGCAGTGGAGGTTGGGGACTGTGAAGGGAGAGGAGTAACAGAAGAGAGATTATTTTTTTAACCTGTTTAGCAGCAGTAACTGTGAAGCATAAGGCTAACTGCAAAGGGTGTTTGACTCCTCAGCCAAGTCTGAAGCACAGAGATGCTGCTTAATGTTCTTTCTGTGTTATCATTAGATCATATTTTTTCTCTCCTTTTTGTTTCAGAGGTACTACGTGTTCCTGACTTGCTGGGTAGCTAGTTACTTGATGAGTGCTCATGGAAGAGATGATTATCTCATTTCTCAATCATGGCTGGGAAGTCACCAGGACACTTTTGTGAAGCACATCTAGCCAGCTCTGCTCACCTTGTGAAGCATTGTCCCTTTGCAGGTTAGCCCCTCTCCCTTGGCATAGCACAGCTGAATTACAACTCCTCGTCGACATAGCCCAGACAGTTTCTGTTGCAGTTTCTGTTCTTTGACTCTTTTGATCTTTGAAAAGAGTAATGCTTATCTGCCCAGATGAACTATTTGTGCTGTGGAGGGTGCAGGGCCAGACTCAGTGAAAAGGGCATTTCCTGTGATGACCTGCGTGAGAATAAATGTAACCAGCAGAGTATGGAACCTGGTACCAAGGAGGTGACAGCGTTTTTACTTAGCATGGTATCTCACTGACAACTTGGGCGTAATTTATTTGTTCCTTGTAGTGGGATAAATAACACACACAGCAGTCAGGCAGCTATAGGTAGCCTAGTACTATCTTTGTTTGTGAGAATGTCCAGAGAATTGACAGGAGTAACTTGGCAACATGCTCTGGGACACATGGCAATCACAAACTCAAGAATGAGTCATTGATGCCCCCTTTTGTGGCCGTTCCATATTAAAAAAAAAAACCAAAACCAAAAACCAAAGACAGTTCTTGAGTCCCAGTCCAAGCTGGTTCAGCCAATGCAGAGATTAAGTCTCCCAGAATCTGAGAGCTCCCAGGCATCACTTATCTGAGGTTTCAGCCACTTTTTAGGATATATTCATTTGCAAGCAACATGCCCTGTGGAAAAAGAGGTGAGCCAGGGGCCTGCTTTATGTGCGCTGAGCAGCCATGGGACAAAAAGGAGACTCCTGCCCGAAATGCTTGCAGTAGGCAATGGTGGCAGAAGGAAGCGCTGAGCTAGCCCGGCTCAACGTGCCGGGCAGCGGGGTTAGCCAGCTGCGGTCTCTCTTACAGAGTTCAGAATACACTCGGGGTATGAAGTTTTTCCTCCCACACAGGTTTACTCTGCCTGCAGCACAGGCTGGCAGGCTCAGGGGAGAGCTGCAAAACTGGGTCACATTTGCTTTTCTATCAATTAAAATTGTACATAAGATTTTCATAGTTATGATAATAGCCTTATCATTTTTGTAACCCCAAAACATTTTATTTGCCTGTCCACTGAGGTTTTGTTTATCCCTTGCTCATTTACAGCTGACAGAGTACACGTGTCCTAAGGTAGGCCAAGCATTTTCTTTTTCTTTTGAAAAGGCAAGGTGGCCTCTTGATTCAAGAAAGTTGAGAAACAGAGCTCAATGTATGTCCAGGCCTTGTTCTTTCTTTTTCACTCCTTATTTCTCTCACTATTACATTCCCAGCCACATTTAGAAGGTGTTTATGATTTATTTGTAAAATGTTTTATTTTCTGTGATCACTGAGTGTCAACGTGGTGGTGTTTCTATAATTGCTCTGACTCAGTTTGGGTTAACAACTATTTTGCCAAGTGAACAGCACCATGGGAACGCAGCTTTTCTGGTTCAGCACTGGCAACACCACACATTACTATGTCCTGCCCTGCTGCATGGCCTTGCTGGCTTATGCAGGCAGGATTTTGAGGTTCTCTTGAGTTGTGCACTGGAGCCTGAGGTGAGTGTGTTATTTCACTGGTTTGGCATAGTTTGTCTAATTAACTAGAGCTGCCACAGAAGCTGCTGTGATCTAGTCTGACTGTGGACTGTGCCTCAGGCCTGTACCTCATTCCTGTCTGCAAATATAAGCTTGAGAATGAAGGGGAAGGATAACTTCACCCAAATGGCAGTAACAGTGTCATTTTGCAAATGCCATGCTGTAGCCCTCCCCGTGGTTTGGTGAGGGTCACTTCAGTGGCATTGCATTCCTTGCAGAGCTGGAAAGCCAGGACATCTTAGCAGAGCCTCAGCAAGGGGAAACAACAAACATTGTCGACTGGGGTGACCCTCCTTCCAAGTGGAAGGTATCAGAACAGGGAGCTGGCTGCTAGCCCTGGGGGCCTTGTTTTTCAGGGAGCTGGAACAGTCTGTCCCGCAAGGGGTTTGGAGCAGCTCAGTGTGGTCGACTGCCACAGGGGACTGAATATTCACTGGTGGCCTCCCCACCCACACGGGTGGTGTGCCAGAAACAGAACAGGAGGAGGGAGGCTGGAGAAAGAGAGGCTGTCACAGTAGTGAAGAAACCAAAACACATCAAAGATTAGCCAGGGAAACAGGCTGGATCATAGCAGGTGCCTGATCGTGAGAAATCATAGAGTTGCAGTGGAAAGAAGTGCGCAGAAGCAACAGTAGTGATTTAGGATTTTCTGCAGCTAGAAAAAGTGAGTCTGAGCTAGAAGTGCTCAAGGCAGTGGCAGAGCTGGGGATAGCACCCCGAAAAGCTGATGTCTGTGCTAATGCTGTTCCCATAAGCATCGCTCCTTTAGGACACTGCTGAATTTTTGTGATGTGATGAGAGAAACAGTGAGGGAAATGACAAAAATAATGGGGGAAATAAGTGATTACCCCAGGCTTGGTTACAAGGGTTCATTAGATTGAAAAAATATGTGATGAAATTGTACTTCCTAAGGCTGACCCAAAGGATCATTGATTCGTAGTAGCATTACCACTGACAAAAAATATAAACAAGAGTTTGGTTAATGTGTTTGAGTTTAATAATGTAAATGGTAATAGAAAATTACTTGCAGCATTGACTGCTTTCAGTGTTGCGCTGGAAAAAAATTTACAATGCTGGAAATGTAATTATTGAAGGTGATTATAATTTTGGCTTCAGTTAAATCGTTTTCCTTCCAAATATAACACTTTTCACTCCAACGAGATTATTCATAACTTATGTATTGCACTTGACTTAATTGGCATATGGTGTAAATTAACCCCTCTCAAAAACATGATTTATGTGCTTTGTTCTAACTGATCTATTAAATGCAGCCTTGTTTTGTGTTGATTCTTGCCAATTTAGGCAAAGTGATTTCAGTTTGCTCTGTCCTGGCTTCTCCTTATCTGATCACTGCCCTGCCTTTGTTATTCAACAACTGCAGTTACGTCGAGGATGTGTGATAAAGCTTATTGAAAAGGTAATGCCAGTTTCTTGAAATCGGAGAACGAAATGTATAATAATTTAATTCATCAAAATAATGCACTTTATTCTGAGACTTTTTGTAGAATGGCCAATGTGCTGATTTTAAGCATTTAGAAAAGCAAGAGTTTGGTATTTCTGAATTAAGCTAGCCGGGATTTCTAAACAGAAATCAGCTTCTTATCGTGCAATAGGAAGGAATACATAAAAGAAAAATCTCTTATTCAATACATCAAGGAATGCATTAAAATCTTCTGTTTTTAAAAAATCTCATTTGTGTTATAATAAAAGGATTATATCAGAGAAAGGCCAAGGTGCCTTTTTCGTTTCCTCTGTTTGTTTCAGATGGATGAAAAAGAGAAAAAAGATCTATTGGGGAAAAGGTTGTATCCATGTAAAGGAGGAAGGATTCCGATCTTTTATTGTTATTATTGGTAGGAAAATATGGTTTAAATAGGCTAATCTTGTTTCTAAGCTATTTCGAAGGTAAATGTGAAGTCCAGTAGCGCTGTGAATGAAAGCATAACTAAGAGATGCAATGAGTATATACGTTTGTGTGTAGATAGCTACAGAAAGAGAGGTTTATATCTGTCTTTGTATCTCAGATAGGGACTAGGTTTTTGTACTTGTCTTTAAAGCATCGAGATCAAGTGGTGGAAGGCAGGCATTTGCCTTTCTCATTATCATATTTTTCTAACTTAATTGAGGCAGTGCATACCCAGTGAAGGGGTAAGGCTGGCAGCCCTACTTCTTCCCTGAAAAGAAACGACTGTGGGTGAAATCAAGAGACCTAGAAGATTGTGAATGGTAGGGAAAAGTGAGCAGGGGACTGTTTTTTTTGTCTTCTAATACAAGCTGTGGGAGCATGAAATAGGATGAGCTGATGGCAGGTTCAGAACAGGCAAAGGAGACACTTTGAGCACTGGTCCATGGAACTCATGGCTGCAGGGTGCTGCGGGGGCTGAATGCTTGTTGTGGTTGAAAATGAGACTGGAGAAATTAATGTAAG
This sequence comes from Theristicus caerulescens, assembly GCA_020745775.1. Classification (NCBI taxonomy): domain Eukaryota; kingdom Metazoa; phylum Chordata; class Aves; order Pelecaniformes; family Threskiornithidae; genus Theristicus; species Theristicus caerulescens. Next base: position 46,413,249 of record CM036564.1, on the reverse strand, counting down.
AAAAATCATTGGGGGTTGTTCAATGCAAAGACCTTATCTCTAGCTCAGGTAGTGCTTGATCCTTAAATCACTGGGAGACTTAATTATACCTCCTTGCCCTGTTTTTATGTTCTTCTCTGGTCATCTGCTGCTGGCCACTTTAGCAGAGCGGGGACGCTGGCCTAAATGGGCCTGTGGCCTGAACCAGTACAGCTGTTTCTGCGTGTGCTGTGCATGCTGCCAAGTGATGGTTGCGGTCAGCATGTGACTGGTTAGATTTATGAAGGGCTCGGTGAAGCACTGAAGTCTTTAGCAAATCTGTGATGTGTCAGTGTAGCTGTTGTGTGTCTTCTCAGTTTTTCTTACAAAAGATGCTTTGAGCCTTTGGCCAGTTCTGATCTTTCCTGTGACTTCACTCCTACTTATAATTATTTGGATGCTGCTACTCCTAGAGCTGAAGACTTTTCTAGCCTCACCTAAGCCCTGTGGAAGGAAGCACACAAAGACCAGAAGCATGATGGGCCTCTCAGAGCTGATTAGCACTAATGTAAAGAGACTCGCTGGCTGCAGTTCTTTTCGAGCAAGGCTGTTGTTCTTGGCTGGCTGGCAGCAGTATTTTGGATCAGGGCTGTTGGGTTTTGCTGAACCATCCTTGTGCTTTCTAAACCCAACTTGCATTAGTCACTTACCAGCCTCTGGCTCTTCCAGGCACCCCAGTGCACTGCTAGGCTAGTCCTCCTGCTCCCCAGGCGCAGGTGTTCAGGTTTTGCCATGGTGTTGTTTCAAACTGGTTGCAATGGGAGAATGTCTTTGTAAAGAAAGCCAGGCGCGCAGCACAACCTCTCCAGCTTTCTGTTACTGGAAAGATGAACACTGACGTTTTCTGTACCTCGGCTAATGTTTGCTTTGATTCCCTGTTTGATACCTTAGCCTGAAAGGGAAAAATCTTGTTGATTTTCATTTTATTTTGTGTGCAGGTAGCCACAAAGAACTACTGCAATCGTGTTTTAACATTTGGAGCTTAGGAACATATCCCAGCAGTTAAACATGAGAAACAGGAGAGACACGTGTTTAGAGAACTCAACATTGACTAGTAAAGAACCTCCTTCCCTCCCCAGCTAATCAGAGAAAGCAGAATATTTTTCTAGTGTTTCCTGCGAAGCTCTTCTGTAAGAGGAAATTTCAGCTTGTCCTCAGTTTCCCCCAATGCTCAGTGTGCTTACTATAAAGACAACCCTCCCCCCCCCTTTTTTTTTTTTAATTCCAGTGTGAGTGAACAATAGTAAGGAAAGTAAGAAAAGCCTCGAAGAACCTAGACAAAGCAGAAGGGTGCCCAGGAAATGTAAGGAAGGCAGCTGCCGCTTTAGAGGTAAGGGACTGAGGCAAGCTTACGTCCCTCGAATGGTGTTTGAAGAGAGACGAGTGGGGCCTGGTCTCTCTGTACTCCTCTGGCTACCCATACTAATCTCTTGACACTGGCAGCTCCAGCGCCACATAAACTTTTCAGAACCCTAAAACTGCTGCCCTTCGCAAAGCCAGAGATTGCCTCTCCCTGTGCTATATTTAACCCGAAGTACAGTCCATCTTGAAGTCCTACTGTGGTGGCCAAATCCAAACCTTCTGTGAACGGATACAACGTTCAAAGGGCCTAAGCACTCAGTGCAGGTGGGCTGTGGGGGACACCGTGAGGTGCCTATGTCACTTGGAAAGGGACTGTGTTGGTTCAAAGATTGAGCCTGTCGTGGTCAGCGTGGTGGTGACTGTGGAGCTGGGGGTAGCTGTTGTAAGTGTACAAAAACCTTGCTTCACCTCCCTCTCCAGCTCTGTGCTCATATTTTTTCATTCAAGCTCATTTCTAGCCCATGGCCTTTCCTACTGACCACCACTTCAGCCACCTCCTCCTCCTGAGGGCAGGCTGAGAGGCCTCTTGGTTGCCTGCTTTGGACGCAGCATCCCAGTGAGTGCCATTGCCTGGAAGAAGGACCTTAGCACTGTTGGCTAAGAAGTAAGTGAGGAATGCGGAGATAGCAGTGCTTACACAGGGTGTGATGCTGTCTGTGCTCAATAGAGTCAGAGGCAGAATAAAAACATGGGGTACTTGTTTCTCACGTCTCTGCCCCAACTACCACAGCGTTTCCTTCTGCTTTCTCAAGCAGACGTGAGCTTGCCCTCCTGCACCGCCTGACCGCCAGATCAATGCCAATGCCATGACTTCAGCACTTGCACCCACTTTATAAGCACTGGACAGCTGCTGTAATGCTTGCAACACTCATGATGTCACTGTTGGGTTTCAGCCAGTGGTCTATTTTATGATTAGAGATTTTGTTTTTCACTGGAACAACTTCAAGGCCTTTTCATCACTAGCTCATGTTTATTCCTTACACCAGTGAAGTGCAGAATGTGGAGAAAATGGGTGAGTGGAAGACCAGTCCGTGGCAGAGACTGACAACAGTGCCTGCCTAACCAGTCCTCAACAAGGCTAATCTCACAGAAACTCAGAAGCTTGCTGAGAATTTCTTTTTCTGGATATGGGAAAACAGCAAATGAGTGTTTCTAAGGGAGAGCGCTGGGGCTCTCCTCCCATTCCGCAGCATGCGCCAATGATGCCTTCCCCCACCCCAGCCTCTTCCGTGGGGCTACGTGCATCCCGAGGGGCAGAACAGAGCAGCTCCTAAACACAATAAACATTACTCTGTCTGGGTTAGTTTTTACATTTCTGTGTTTTATTTCTTGTTTTGTTTGAAATGACCTGTACCACAAGAATACAATTTATTTAACAGGTTTTTTTCTTTTTTTTTTCTTTTTTTTAGGAGCAGATAATAGTTAAGTAGATACTGTTTATTTCACTGACTGTCTATAACTCCCTGCATCATTCTCACAGCCTCTGTCTCTCTGGCTTCTCCACATAACCCAGCCACAAGAACAACAGAGTGGCCTTTGGCCATGAGATTGATTATAGCTTGTGGACTCAAAGTGGAAGCTCTTTTTCTCAGCTCCGATAGGTAATAAAAGCTCAACAAGTTACATTCTAGGGTCTTTCTCAATGACTTTCCCCTCTAATAGCTGCTTACATGTTTCTGGTGCAGCATGTTTTATTTTATATATTTGTAATAGTTTAAAAAAAAAAGATGACTTAGCTTACAAAGAGAAAAATAATGCCCCCTTAGCATGAGCAATACTGCAAGGTTCTGATTGTTGTGGGGGAGTTTCTTATAGCTTCACAGTTTTGCTGCGAGGTGTAATGCCCAAGTTTCCCCAGAAACCTAATTCTGTGTGGTATTTTACCTTTTCTTTTAATTGATCCCCATGAAATCTGTTTTGCATTACAGGCCAGACACCGCTGTTCCCAGAGAAGACTGTGCCCAAAACAGAAGAGCCGGTCACTTGGGAAGAATTGCCTTTTGTAGTAGCTGACAGGTACGTGGTTTCTGTTATCCGCACATGCAAATCAGGGGCGGAGCTGCTTTTACCATAGTTGCTGGACATGGGCTTCATGCTTATTCCCTGTCACTGATACACTTACCTCTACAGCTTTGCTTTTCTTTAAGTAAGTGATAGAGCCCATTTGTGCCCCAAGGCTCAAGCTCCATCATCTTTTGCCCCATGTAGAAGGACAGCTGTGTGGCACTGACTTTGTGACTCCTATCTTACAAATGAATGGCATAAAGTGCCCTGACCCAGAACCCATTTCCTAGTTCATATCTCAACTTCCACATCTCCAGACCTTTTTGTAAGAGACTGTGAGCATTCAAAGACCTAAGCAGTTGCTGAAGCCCCATTTCCTACTTCAAAGCACACTGAGAGGACTACACTAGGATGTTACTCTTCTCTGCAAGCCCAGCTCACTGCGTAGCTGGACATGCTCCTCAGGTGTGGCAGTGTGATAGTACTAATGATGCACGGCAGATCAGAATAACTGGGAAGAGATTCCTGCACTGGTCTGAAGGGCCCAAGAGACCTGACCTGGTTCCCAATATAAGATGGTACAGCCTTTTAAGGGTTAAATCTAGGCAGGTGTTTCTGTCCCAGTTCCTGGGGAAGAGTTTGCATTCCTTGCTTAAAGAGAGTAATATATGCTAATTACTGTCTGGTTCAGTTCCCATCCTATTTCAGAAGCAATGCAAACATTTCCAGGCATATTATCTTCAAGCAATGGGGGATATCCAGATGGGCTCCAAGGTTATGCAGCTGTAATGGAGAAAGAAGGTCCTGGGGAAAAAAATGCATTTGGTATCTTGATATTGTTCTGCCAAGGCAGGAGTTGCCTCCATACCATAGCCCTACTCTAAATAGCCAACAGTCTCTGTGGGCTAGAAGCTAGCTCGGCAGCTCTCCGTAATCATGTTCTGTAGGTAGTTCTCCCTCCCTGTTCTAGAAAGCAGGCCTGAGTCCAAATACAGCAAAGCTGGAAGAGCCTTTTTTTTTTTATTTTGTAAGTGACCTTTCCAGCCAGGGTCCAACAGAGTTAAGAATTGCTTCTTAGGATCTTTTCAGCCCATTTTGGGACAGCTACCTTTGCACAGCAGGTCAGGACACAATGTGCTGTGGCTGAGCCGGGTGGGAGTCGGCAGGGAAGCAACAGTGATCAAGTGAATCAAACTTACAGGCGATAGCACAACCCAGCACATTTGTGAAAGCATTTATGCCACAGCCAGAAAGAGTTGCCAGGGTGCAGCACGTGGCAAGCTGGCTCTATAGCGGTGGTGTGCATTTCACTTTGGTCCCTCTCAGTCACAGATGGGTACAGGGATCATGAGCGCAACCAAAAGCTTCTCATTTTCTCCCCAGCTGCCTCTGCGAGGGAGCTGGGGAGAGAAGCACAAGTATCTGTTCAAAGCACAAGGCCACTGTGTAATTGCTACCACTGTGAGCATGGAAGCAGTCCCAGCTCCCACATGCCTTCTGCCCCTTAGGTCTCTGTTGGTTTACTAGTGTACCTGAAGCAAGACTGAATTCCTTTATCAAGTGAGTACAAAATGCGTGAGAGTAGCTACAACTGTGTAGTGTAGGGCAAACTCAAAAGGAGATGGAACTGAACTAACTCAAGTACCAGGAGGGGGCTGGCTACAAGAGCTGTGGGGCCAGCATGAGTTAGCGCACCCAGTCTCTGAGCTCGCCTGGGTGCTGTTCTGCAGCACTGACAGCCCCGCTGTGACACGTTCTGCTCCGGCAGAAAACAAGCACCCAGTGTCTCTCTGATCACATGCCCCAACGCTGCTTTGGAAGGCTTCCTGCTGGGGGCAAGTTACTGCTCTGCCACACCACCCTTCTCCTGGGCTAGCCAGGAAGGGATGGAGGCTTGAGGGGAACAGAGGCAGTAGAGCTAGTGGTGTCTCAAATGTAGATCAGCAGCTTTTTCTCACCTCTAGTGCCACCCTGCTGACCACAAAACAGACAATACATTCAGGTTTCATCAGCTCGGGCTGGCTCAAAACTAAGTGACCTAGAAAATAAAATCTCAGAGAATGCCAACAGCCAGTTTTGTCAGTCACCCACATTCCCCTCTGGCTACTGGGAATGCAGCAGTTGTGGCTTAGGCAGCAGATCTAAACCAGGGGGTGGAGACAGCAGGAACCTGGTTACATGAGAGGAGTAAATAAACATTCCCCCACTTTTTCTCCCACCACCTCAAGGTCAGGTATTTGCTTTCCCATCAGCGAGAGACCCTCTTATCAGGCCCAGGTATAATCTATGCTAGCTCTTTTGCTGCTGTTGAGGATAATGGGATGAGGCAGGGGAAGACAGTAGTTGAGATATTGGGGGTTTCATGCCACCCTCTAATTTATTTCCCTAGGCTGCCACAAAAAAGCAATCTCTCAGGCTCAAGAGCTGCCTCCTCCGAAAAGCAGTGCCCTTGATTCCTAACTAGCATTTGGCAATAACCCTAAGTCTCTGTGGAGGCAAAGAGCTATCACTTTAATGAAGTCTAGAAAAGCCCTGGTTTGGGGTGTATTTATAGTTGGGCAGTAACCATGCAGACAAGGCCTTGTGTTCTCTGCCACAAGGAACAAGTGGGAAATGGCACTCAGCTGAGCTGAAGAGGCAGGTTTGATACACTACAGGGTGAAAAGTGTGGAAGAACTGTAGTTAGCACCACATAGGAGAGGCTGCAGAGATTATCAAGTCAACCCAGCACTGAAGCATAACATCGGGCTCTTTTCTCTTTTTCTTGCCATCTGGGTGAGGAGACTTGCATTCTCTCAGGTTATACATCCTGCCTCTTCAGGGGCCTGTGGGGATTGTACATGGGAGGGACTAGCCAGGCGTAATGACACACTGTACAAGGTCACAGAATATCTTACACAGTTAGGAGCATCTTTCCCGGTAAGAAGTGGGGCCTGTATGTACAAGTGTTAGCTGTCGCTAGAGGAGCCTGGGAGGCAGCTGTTTTGATCAGGAGAGGTCCAGCAGCACTCTTCTCCATAGGAGCATCTGCTCTATGGTTAGAGCCAGAAAGGTGACAAAAAGGACCCTGGCTGCTTCCCTTTCTATCTGACCCCTCACAACACCAGCAGATAAAGTTTATATTGACTCTGTTCTTCCTCTCTTCCTGCTTCTGTCCCCACGCCCCCTCCAGTGCTGGCGGAGGGAGCTGGGGAGCAGGCGGCCTGGACAGCGCTGAGAGCATCACTGCTCAGAGGGGCTGAGCCCCGATGACCGCCTCAACAAGTGCAAGAGCATATTCTGGTATTTCCCACAGAGAAAACAAACGAAAAAAAGAGAAACAGGTGACTGATTAAAAGAGTTTCCCCCCTCCTGTACATGAGATTCTGCAGTCACGCCGACAGATAGACATTAAATAATTCTTCCATAATAAATGATTGGAGATAAAAGCCGGCGGTGGCTGCTGCTGCTGTTTGGATTGCTCCGTTGTCTGCATCTTTGTTTCTAGTTTGTTCCCCGGCCACTGTCGGCTGGCGCTGGGGCTGTCAGACCTTTGCCTCTAGCATTTCTAGGAAGAGTTTATGCATGGGAACCTTGCCCTGCAGTTTGATGCTGTAGAAGTGCTGCACAGCTTTGGCGGCCGTCTGCCGCAGAAGGGGCAAGGTCAGGAGCAGCTTGCCTGCTCGCCGGGGCTCCTCGTTGCGCTGACTCAGCTCGTAGTCCTGCAGGGCTTCGTGGAGAAGGTCCTGGAGTTTCTGCACTGCATCCATGTCCTCTATGTGCATGGAGTCTGGGGGAAGGGAGAAAAGACAACAGACAAATCAGACATGAGGAAGGAAATCCTTTATGGTCCTGAAGCTAAAGATGCTTTCTTTCCTTGTGTTTCTTTTTTGTTTTCTTTTTTGTTTGGTTGGTTTTTTGGGGGGTGGTGGTGGTGTGGGGTGTTGTTTTGTTTTGTTTCTTAAGGGAAAGAACCACCTTGCTGGCAGGTGTTGGTGCTGCTGCTGTGAAGTTCAGCATCAGCCCAGCGAGTTGGCTCTAGCAGTGCAGGGACGGGAAGCTTGCCAGGGGTAGGTGACACGTTGTGCCCCGTGTGCTGCCCATTTTGCCAGCCACCCCAAGGCTGTGCAGGGGTCAGCCGGGGGCCTTTGTGACTTGCACATTCACTTGCCCTCCATGCTCCTTATGGGGAGAGTCACCCTGCAAGGGGCAGCAGCTGCTGTGCTGCCGCTTGGGAGCAATCTCATTAAGAATAATTAACACTGCTATAGCGCTTCATCTGTCTAAACTGCCTAATTGCCATGCAGCTGCTCAGGGTGTCAGCAAGACAGAAAAGCCCCAGTAGGTCACAACCAGTGTGCCCAGGGGTGTTGCCAGCCCCACCTTTGTGCATATGCCCCTGTTTTCAGAGACTGCCAGCAGCTGCTCAGGGAACTTTCTGCTTCAGTAAAGGAAACCCACACCTCCTGCAAGGCCTCTTCCCTTAGGCTGCCAGTTAGATTTCTACAAGCTGCCGGAGGGGCTAGCAGGGTTTGCGAGGCTAGCAAGCTCCTTGGTGGGTCTCTGAGGCAAAGGTAGCTGGTAGTGACCCAGTCCAGGGTCAAGCTGGGGAACCTGAGTTGAGCACAGGCTGCTAAACTTGTGGGTAAGTCATGGTCACAGAGGGCAACACCACAGAGCAGAGAGGTTAGATTAATGAAGCTAACCAGGCACAGCCTCACTGAAGGTTTTTCTCCTTTTCATCTTGCTGATACTTGCTTCTTTCTTACAACCCTGACAGAGCTGGAGACACTGTTCCCTTGTCTTCATTGTTCAGAGACTTTTAATCGATACTGAACCCATTGATAAAGATTCCTGCCACAGGGCAATGAATCCAGAAGCAGCAGCAAAGGGACGCTACGGCAAGCTCACACGCACACATGTAGTTGCAGCATCTGCCACTGCAGCTGGGCTTTGTACTGTGGCAGTGCTGTGGCTCAGCCCACACGCATACAACACAAACATGAGGACATGGGTTCCTCAGAGTGACAGCAGTGGAGGGGAGGAAAGCTGGCTGAAGCGCCCAAATCTCTCTAGAAATATGTGTCATCTCTATGGAGAGTGCAACACAAATTAGAGACCGTGAATTTCATAAGATACACGTACAGTAAATGCTATTTATGATGCATGATTTATAAAGTATTACAACAGCTGGGAAAATATCACGTCTAGCAAGAAAGCTGTTTAAGAAGCTGTTTAGAAGGAATGCGCTAATTAGAGGATATTAAAGGGTTGTATTTCCAAGAAGCCTACTGAGGAAGGATTGTTCTCACTGCATTTGCTTTTTGTATCCAAGAGACCAGGCAAAGAAGCTCAGAGAAGGGCTGGTAGGTCATCACAGTGACCCGAACTAGCCACAGATTCTGAAAAGTAGGGAGGGAGAAGCATGTTGCAAAGTCAGCCTGGCAACTTCTTCCAGCCAGGTAGCACCTCTGGAAAATTTCCATGCACCATCCAGGAGAAGTGAGCGGGATCTGTTTCCTGCCAAGTTGCAGAGGTCATTTTGGAGACTGGAAGCATGAAGAGCTGGAGCTTGGAGAGAAATGTCCTGCAGCCTTTCTGTTTAATGTCCTTCTGGCTAGGGGCACAAGGGGGAGAAGTAATCGCAGCCCATCAGAGTTTGCAGATCCTGGCAGGTGCTAGAAGCACCAGGCAATGAGCCATGCTTCAGGTCAAAGTGGGTGCTCTGGTTTTGGGTACTGACGCTGCTGTATGGTAGACAGAATGCCAAAGCTCTGCCCTTCTGCCACCTGACTTTGGTAAGGTGACAAGACTTTAACAACACTAAATAACTAGGTGTACACAGGGAGAGGAATTGGGGAAATAAAGATCAAAGCCTGCCCCACCCCCCTACTCTTTGCTGAAAGAAGCTCAAAATTGGCAGCTGACTGCGAAAAATAAAATAACATTGCAGGATTAATTTCCTTGCAATCCATCAGTGAGCTGGTGTCGATGGCATTGATAAACTGTTAATTACAAAATCAATAGCTATGAATTTTTACAGCTGTCAGAGCACTGAGGTGGAGGGAGGCTGCCTGACCATGTCCCTGAGGGTCAGCTGGCCTAGAAGGCAGGCTTCATGTCAGAAGCCCTTCTCCAGCACTGCTGGCATGGGGTGAGAATGGACAAGGCCCACTGCCTCCTACCTAACTCTTTCCTTGCAGCTTCTGACAGGAGCAGGAGGAGCAGGGACCTCACAGGACCCATTAGCTACACATCCCCTTGCTAGATCCAGACCTTGTTAACTCCATCTCAGCACTAAAATGCATGAGGGAGAAAAAAGGGGAAATAAGGTTTGGCCAGCCTGGGATGTCCTTAACTGAACATGTGCTGAATGCTAACTTGGAGGCCTCTTCAATACACAGGTTGATCAATTTGTGCTCCTGAGGAAAGAGGACCTAGGAATGCCTAAGAAGGGACAGCTGACTGAAGGGTAACAAGTTAAGTCTACAGCACCCCTACTCTCTCAAAAAATGGGTGAGCATATTGTTGGGACCTGCCTGCTGCTCTGGGCATTAAGAATTAATTTCTCAGCTCTCTAAAATGCACTTACTAAAGACAGAGTTCACTTGAATAATCTTTGCCAGTCCCAGCAGGTGTGTCCTTGGTGTGTTACACTGAGGACTCAGAGATCAGCCACAGCTCTGGCAAGGTCAGCCTATTGTCAGCTTCTCCTCTAGTGAACAGTGAGTGAGCTCCCACTTTTGTTTTAATTTGTTTTAATTCCTAGAAACAAAGGGTCAATATACACAGGGCTGCATGGAAGAAAGTCCCTAGATGCTGGTTTGCATGAGCAATTACACCCAGCAGGGATAGGGGAAATTCCAATACCTATATGGGAAGCAAGGCAGAAAGCAGGTCTAGGCAGCACAGGTGCTAATCTAAGGGCTCAGCTTTAAACCTTGTCTCTGACCCAAGGGAGCCAAGGCCTGGCCCAGAGGTAGTCTGCATTCCTACCATTTTAGGACTCAGCTGTTTGCATGCAAGCACATACATGCAGGCTCTGCAAGTTTACTCCGTGTCAAAAATACACTAAGAAAAATAACTTCTATTAAAAGAATGCGAAGGTTGAAAGTGAAGGTTACATTAGAAAAACACACTTGCCCTATTCTAGCTTCCTTATGTGTGTGTTGCGAGAGGCTTTAATTACATGAAAAATGAGATCTCATGCTTTACTTTCATACATTTCAATATGCATAACAAAGCAGGATTTTTGTGGATTATGCTCCTACATAGCTGCACTTCTAGCTGCACTAGGAGAATCCAGTGAAGTCAGAACGGCTTTTCCCATCCAGCTGAGACCATGTTTTGGCCTGTGCCTCCTTGACCCTCACCTTGGTTTCTTTACTCCATAGTGCTGGAAGCAGAACCCCAAAGCAGCTGGTGAGTGTTGGTTGTTCTGCTCTTTGCTCAGTGTTTCTTCACTCCTGATACAGACTGGCCCATAAGGGACAGTTTCCCTGGGCTTAGTCCTGACAGCACAGTGAGCAACATCAGCAGAGAGTGCTTTTGTTGCACCGTGAGGAACCTGACAGCACCAAGGCTCAGGTCCTGCAGTGTCTCTGCGCATAGCACGGGCCAGATAAATGTGCCGCTGTGGCACTTGTCACCCTGTCACAACCACTGCCTTGGCACTTCAGCCTCTCTGAGGAGCCCTTCTCCCTGTTTAATCCTGTGACCTTCCTGGTAGACAGGAGGCAGGTTCTTTAACAAGAGTTGATTACATCGCCAAAAGCCACCGTCCCACAATTGAGAGAGGCCAGCCTTGGCCATCTGCCCATCCTGGTTCAGTGGCAAAGTGAAGGCAGCAATTAGAGCTAAAAAAGCAATATATGAGAAATTGAAAAAGGGAACTAGATAGCAATTTATATGAATCAGAAGTTATGAAGTGTAGAAAATCGATAAGGGAAGTGAAGGACATTGGAGGAAAATCCATGGCTGGAAGGGCTAAGGACAATAAAAAAGTTTTATAAATATTTAAGAAATAGAAGAAAAATGACCATTTGGGGGGTGTGTGTGTGTCTTTTCACCTGAAGATGATTAAACTATTAATAGTAGTGCAGAGGAGACAAAAATCCTCAGTGAGTATTTCTGTCCTGTTTAGAAAAAAGAAGCATTATGTACCTGTGTTATATGAAGATGATGAAGACTTCTTAGTCTGTTGTTTATGCAAGAAGATGTTAGACATCTGTTAGGGACAAACTTTACAGAAATCAGCAGAGCTGGATAACTTGGGTGTAAGAAAGAGTTCTAAAATTGCTGGCTGAGGCCCATCTAGGGCAGATTAATGATTAACAAGTCTTGGTATTTTTGAGAAATTCAAGATGACTGGAAAAGTTCTAATGATGCACGTATTTTCCTAGGTCTTATCTGATAATTTCCATGCTAGCCTGATGTGAACCAGGGCAAAATAAAGGAAAAAAAAAAAAAGTGACGTTCAATTAAGACTTATAAGATGGTATTACAACTACTGCCAGTCAACACGATACTTTGGAATAGAGGTCTTGTCAAACAAACCTGATTTCACTCTCTGATGAGATTACAAGTTTGGTTGATAAAGTTAACTGCATAGATATAATAGACTTGGGCTTTTATAAGGCACTTGGCTTAGCACCACAGGACATTCTCATTAAAAAATTAGCACTATACAATATCAATAAAGCACACTTTCAATTGATTAGTAACTGGCTAGATGACAGACCTCAAAGTAGCTATCATCAGTGGTGAATCATCCCTGAAGGAGGAGTTTTCTAGTGGAAATCCACAGGGATCAGTAAAAAACCAGATGCGACTCAACATTTTTATCAATGAGCTGTAAGTAATTTTTCTTTTTTTCTTTTAAATTGCTACTGCTAAGAAATATGGATGGCAAAGAGGAACAGAATAGTGTAAAATGCTGAGGACAGGGCAGCCTCACGGCATTCTGGACCACTTGCTTACACTTGAAGTAATACATCTATAGCCAAGGAATACAACTATGGAACAGGAACTTTATCGTGTGAAGCCGTCAGGTGTAAAAAGACCTGGGGTCATAGGACACAGCTCAACAAAGACCAGTATCTGGAGGCTGAACTCAAGCAAACTGATGTTAAAGATATGGTGCCTTTTTTTTTTTAAAACTGAGAGAATGATTAATTATTAGAGTCAGCTACCATGAAAGATGTAGATTCCCCCTCTTTTAATCCCTTCAGCTTCACACTGGGTGTCTTTCTGGAAGGTGGCTTTAGCCAAACACAGATATTGGACTCACTGCTGGGCTGCAAGGGTGAATTCTGGGGCCTGCATGATGCAGTGTGGCAAGATCTGATGTGAGACAATGAGACTCAAGGGATGTAGAGGGAGCCCTCGTCACACAGTAGCTTTAGCAGTTTCCCTTTCGGAAGCGACTAGTGAGCAAATACATGCCTGGCTTTTGTGCAACATCAGTGCAGCACACAGCACCTCTTGTGTCTCCCACAGCCTGCTGGATTGAGGGCTGCAGCCCTCCCCAGACTGAGATGGAAGGCACTGGCCTGAGGGCCCTGGCCTTTCTCATCCTCTTCACAAGAAGAAACAGAACAGGCAACATCAGGCTTCTGCCAGCATGTCTTACTCTCTACCATCCAGATCCACACTGTCTCCCAGTTACAGGGCATTCAGTGTCTGTGGTCAGTGAACATCTCCAGGACAGGATCAGGCAGCCCCAATCCAACACTTTTTTGTGGGATTTGAAATTCCGTGTTTGCCATAACTGCCCAACACTACTGAGATGGATGCAGGCGTGGTGCAGCTCTCCTTTTCTGAACTCAAGGCACTGGAGTCAGCTTGCTAGTGGAGAAGGGCTCCACAGCCTTTCTTTTACTGCCAGAAACCAGCAGCCAGCCCACCCCTGCCTGGCTCCACTCCCTAATACAGGGCCAGAGCACAACTGGGCCTCTAGCAGCAGCGAGCCTCACTTCTCCCTGCTCTCCAGCTTAGGTCCTGCTCTGTGGACAGAGAGGAGCTTTGAGGATCTTGCATGACACAGGCAGAGCACAGTCTCAGGCAGTAGGCTCTAGTTTCCTCCCAGGCCAGATAACAGTGTGGGCCTTGACTCCCTGATTGTGAGGCTGGCTGGGCCAGGGATGTACCTGAGTTGGCGAGGGCTAGAGCTTTGAGCGTGACAAACTCCTCCTTTTCCACCTTGAGCTTCTTGTAGCGGCGCACGAGTTGTAGGATGGCCAGGTAGAGCTCCAGCAGCCCCGTCAGACGAGAGTGCTCTTCATCCATGATGTAGTCCTCAGCATAGACAAGCTTGTCCTCATATGGCAGGGAGCGGTACACAATGCCCAGGATGAGGATTTCCATCCAGGCGCTCTGCAGGAGGCTCATCTGGTCCCCAAGCGAGAGGTTGGAGAACCCTGACAGGGCAAAAGACAAGCAGGGTCAAATGGGCGTGCAGCAAAGCCTCTAGGAGCCTGGGGTCCTTAGTTTCCCTGGGATCCACTGCAAACACTCTCCCCAATTGGCCTGCTGCTTTAAAAAAAAAAAAAAAAAGTTTACTAAAGTGACCCTGCCTCTGTGGCAATCAGCACAAGTGGACCTTACCATTCTCTTTGCTCCCATGCCAACCCACAGCCTCAAACAGGAGTCCTGATGCTCTGACTGCATTTATGGCAACCCAACATTAATGATAACCTCTTTTCAATGATCTCCGTTTCTTCTATAGCAGCAACTGTTTTGTACCACGTTGTCCTGCTCATTATTCCTCTGTAGTTTTGTACTGTAGCCTATTTAGTCTGCCCCAGCTGACCAAAGAGCAGAGAAGAGCTCCAGATGGCAAAGAGGGCTTCTGATGGGATAGGAGGGAATGATGCAGGCCTGAATTAAAAGCATACCACAATCTCTCATTTTGGCCAACATGAGAAAAGGTCCTGCCACAACAGAGCACTGAAATGTATTCAAAAGTTGAACATATTTGTGAACTGAATCCTCTTCTATTCCTCATGAGTCCCTGAGCTCCACACCATCAGCTTTCTGCACCCCACAGCCAACAGCCCTACCCAGTGTCAAAAAACACCTTTACGGTGCCATACAAGTACTTAAATCCCAGCCAAACCCAGTAGCAATGGAACCAACACCCAGCAGTGAACAAAGTCATTCTCCTCAAATACAGAAAGAGCAATCACCATCTGGAGACAGACCCCTCCTGACAGCCCCAGAGCCCACTTGAGAAAGTAGAGAGGCTGAAACACAGAGGCACTGTCTGCCCCAAGGCAGCGGGGGGGGGAAATGCATGAGAAGGAAAACCGTGTCTGTTATGTCCTCTGTATCAGGTACCCTTGAAGGCCAGACCATGAAAGATCCTGGAAGATGGGCACTGTGTAACAGCCATTACAGACAGGGATGCCAAGCACAGTGTGTTGGTCCCAATTAGGCAGCTCCTGCCCACCACTGACAGGCAGGGACTGTGCTTTTTGGCAGGTCCTTGCATCTAAAGGTTCCCAGAGCTGTGAGAGAATGGGACACCCAGGCACCCCTCAGCTGGGGGGGGCAATGCTCTGCCAGCCTCCCCTGCTAGTTTTCTCCCCAGATGCTTATTAAGCCTTGGGGCTCACCAAGAGGCCTGGGAGCTCTTTAGCCTCTGTCCAGGAGCCTCCCAGTCCCCCAGCTGTGTGCTAAGCTCAGCGGGACTCCTTTATCCCACAGCCCTCCCTGCTCACAGTTCTTGGCCCCACATTGGGGCCTAGGTAGCCAGCCACCATGATGATCATTTGATTTCTCTTGTTATCAAGTTGGCAATTAACAAAAGAGCTGATGATTGCTATATTGACTGACTGTGGGTTCTCTTTTTCTATCATCTGCACTATCTCAGCTGGGGAAGGGAAGGCAGAAGGGTGGGTTAGTGGTATTTATTTATCACTACGCCATGTTTTGTGTTTGTGTTGCCAGGGGAAGCAAAGGGTGATAATGGCCTGGCAGCCCTTGGACATCCAATTTCCCTTATCAGGCCACTGAATAGAAAAGAGGCCCCAGGCCACATTAATTAACAGATACCAATCAGCTGTCACGTGTTGTGTGTGCAAGGTCTGAGGGGAGCAGTGGGTGGGAGGGAAGAATCAATAAACCATTGGGGAGGAGTGCCAGAGGGAACAGCTAAAGAGGAGTCCAGGCTACTGGAGAGAAGAGCTGCAAATCCAGCTCCATGACTGTGAGACTGATTCCTGTACAGCACAGCCTGTGCTCCACGTAGCCCTGCACCTGGGGAATCCCACCCCTTGCTCAGGCTGTGAGTACTTCAGGGGTGCCTCATCCTTTGCCTCACCCTTCTGCCCCTTACCTCCTGCAGTCAGTACTGTGCTGCTCCTGAAGGCAGCCCCCCTGACTGAGTCTAAGTGCAGGCTGATGCAGCTTGAAGGCTTGGGATCCTGTCTCCCCAGGTCTTCTGCTTGCCTCACAGGGAACTGATGAAATTAGCCCTGAGACAGGGGTAATGGTGCTATGCACGGCCACTGTCACAGTCTCCAGCCCCTGGAATCTCTCCTTTGGTCACCCCTCTCCTAGCTCTGGCCATGGAGAACAGCCCAGCATTTAGGCTGCTGCCTTAAGTCCAGTTTCTGGGTCAGTCATGTGGCCTCTTTGCATCTTCATTCCCCATCTGGATTACAAAAGGGTTTATGCCATCACCTCACTGTGGTCTGCGAACGAAATTTGTTAAAGATTGAGAAACAGTTATGTAGTAGAGTGAGAGGATTCAGGACAGACATGGCTCACACTTTTATGCTAGCGAATAAAGTAGAAAAAATTACTTAACCCTAGCAGTAGCCTGTACAGCCAGCATCTCTGTTAATTGCTCTTTCCCAGCAGCAGTTATGGCAGGTGAAACCATGCTTTACCCTTTACCATGCATAGGAGAGACCATGCTTTACCCTGTGCCAAGGAGAACAGAAGAGCCAGCTGCAAGTGCCCTACCCACCTGGGAAAGCCCCCTGCCAGAAGCACTCCAAGGTAGCCAACAACTCCAGTTCCAGCAGGCGGGCATCAGGGAGTGCGTGCTGTGGTGCCAAGCCTGGACTTGAAACGTCTGACAGAATTGGGACCTTTTTCCTCCAGTCTCTACACACGTAGAATGCAAGGGCTGGAGGACTGTGCCTGTATCACTGCAGTCTGCACAGACAAGGGAAGATCATATAACCTGCGGTCTCCCATGCTATAAAACTTGAGATCAGGAAAGGTGAATGCTAATTTCATCTGGCCAAAATCACAGGCTTGCTATTATAGGTTTATAACACTGGAGAACCTCTAGTTGTGAAATTCAACTGCCTCGCCATCATACAGCTCCCAGAAATTGCTAGAATCCAGCCCTTTTGCATTCCTGAGCTGTTTGATGGCACAGCATCCAGAAAGTGCCCTTAGTGATCTGTTTCTTGCTGCTTTTCTCAGGTATTATCCTGAAAGGTGCTGAATGCTCCACTGCCATCCCTAGGCTCCCAAAAGAGGAGCCTCTGTCTCTAGCGTAGAGCTGCATATGCACGTTTCCCTCCTTCCCAGATGCAGGTTGAGAAAAGCTGCTTTATTTGCAATAGCTGATGTGACATTCAGCTTTTTTATTTTTTGTGATTTTTTTTTTTTTTTTATTTCAGTGGTTTGCAGTGGGAGCTCCCAGAATTAAAAAAAAAAAGTCACATAATTTGTGGCAAGTGGAGTTCATAATCTGTTAATTTATTATCATTTCTGTCATCCTGGAGGGCCATTAGCAGAGGTAATAAAGGGAGATGTAATTATAGGATCTGAGGCCACTCCAGACACAGCTGCTGTCACTCCACTTGCCATATTTCATTCTGTGCTAGTACTATAGTCTTCCTAGTGAGAACAGCACAACAGCTATCCTGGGAGAGCCTTTGTCATCACCCCTCAAGAGAAGTCTTGTCTCCCTGCATCAAGGCACGCAGAAAAGGTAGATGTTGTTCAAAGACAATTAGCACAGGGGGGAGGGTGAGTAGTGGGGAAGGGGCCTCATACAGAAGGGGACAACTCCACAATGGCTAAGCGTGGCTTTTGAGCTAACGGCTAATAAGGCTACTGAGCTAATAACATTTGCTAAACACCATTAAATCATGCTTTCTTGTTATCATAGGAGAGTGTCTTTAAACTTAACTGATTTTATTTGCTAACACTGTGAAGTAGAAGTTTGTGCCAACACCTGGGATCCTGAAGGGTTGGTATGACTTCAACGTCACACTGTTCTTTACCAATTCCAGTGTGAACACAAGGCAGGAATATGTGACTTTTGTTCCTTTTGCCATCTCTCTCTGTCCAAGATTCATGCACACAGGAAGCAATGTCCTGTTTTGCTCAAAATCCTTGGAAGGCAGAAATACAGGGCATGGATAATCTAGACACCTGGCAGCCTCCTGGCCCTGCCCTGCTCTGCCCCCTTGCTGCCTAACTCAGTATGTTTCATACTTGTTTCATAACTATAGGGTGTTTTGTTCCATTTTTATGAACTGTCTTTTATTATGTTTGTTTCTCGGTACTGCTCCCTTGTGTAACAATCCCTGAGCTCTCTCCTGTACATGCAGTCCTGATATAATACTGCTGCCGCTCTGAACTGTGCCAGGCTGATCGTTGTTAACGTGTTGCAGGCCCTTTGATAGGAAAGGAAAATATGCAGAGAAAATTGAGATGATGGCAGGTATGTCCTGCCTGTCAGAAAGGAGAGGAAGAGCCCCTTTCACAGTGCAGGAGTAATCTCTACTATACTCCTGTTCTGGGATAATATCACTATGGCAGGCTGGAAAACTCTATAGGAACTCGGAGCTGAGCATCCCACGCTCATCCCACAGCCGCAAGCTAGGGAACTACAGCAGGGCACCCTGCGCGAACAGAAATAGCCAAGGTTAAAAGAACATACAACAGCACCTTGCTGGGCAGCTGTAGCAGCTAATTGCATTGCATTAAAACGATTCTTGTTAACACCCCAAGTACTGGGTTAGTAGAGCAATCCAGGCTGAGTTCCCTAATCGTCACTGTAACCCCGTTTGTGATGAATCAGCCCCAGATGGATTCCAGCGCTAGTGGCGGGTGTAATCCCTGCAGGTACTGCAGATCTCGTGTAAGAAGGGCACCGCTGGGATTAACCTCTACTCAGAAACACTGTCCTGAAAAAGTTTCTCCAGACTTTATAGTCCTGCCACATAACAGTCCATACTCCATACAGCCCAGGAAACCACTAACTCTTGAGTCACAGGAGAAATATTCCCTCTGAAAAAAGAGAAGCAGCCACCAAAAAGCCAAAAGAGGAGCTACAATGAGAAGCAAAATACATGGGAGAACTAAACTGTCTGATCACTCGTGCTAAGGTGCCTCACCAAACCAGGAAGAACTTAAAGCCAAGCAGCGAAGCCAGAGAACACAGACCCATGCAGTGGAAGACGCAGACAACATGCAATATGGGTTAAATCCTGTGATCCTGTAGCTGAGCCTCAGATATTCTCCTGACACAAGGAAGGGGGACAGAAGGCAGGAGACAGCTGTAGAGAGCTGTTGATAGCTGTAGTGAGCTGTTCATAGTGAGCATCTGAAGCAGTCTTTGGAAAGCAGCCACATACACCTCAAGGACATGCCCTAAGTTCCCTGGCCAACCTTCTCCACAGCCAAATCCAACTACCTTTTTTGGGGGCATATGGCGAATTAGAGAGAGGGGGCATTTTCCCTTCCCAGTCCAAATCTTTGTCCCTAGAACCCCCTTGAGGGCCACCTCCACTCCTTCAGGCTGGGTCCATCCTACTTGCAGGTGTGAGACACTTGCTATGTCACTCAATCACACAGGCACCCTCATTGCCAATAAGGTGTCCTCATTATTTGTCATCATAGAAGCCTGGAGATTCACCAACAACTGAGTGTGTACTACATCCCAATGGCATTGTTCTGTGATGAATCCAGTATGACAAAAGCTTTCCTGAGTCTGGGCAAGAATGCCCACTACAGACAGGGTGGGTACCTGTCTTGTCATTAGCAGTAAAGTCCAGTCACTGCCATAACATTTATTCATCTGTACACACAACAGACCTAGGTCATGTTGATACAGTGCAAAATCACTGAAGTCCACTGTATCATCCCAAGGGCTGTTTCCCAAGATCTTTCGCTGTGCCACTCAATGCCAGGTACAGCCAAGAACTTTATTGTATCATCTCAAAGCCTTCTGCATAATCCCAGGGCACACACACATACAGTCACCAATTTATGCACCTACACCATAGGCTATATTGGAGTTTGTTACCAGTGAGAACCCACCACAAGCGGTCTTCTGTGACAGTGATTTCCACCCATCACTATATGTAAAAATCCTGGTTGAAGACAAAACTGATAAGCACAATGATAAATAATAGCTCCCTTTGCTGTTCATGCTTACATCCTTGTAATTCCTCCTGTTTACCTGGGATGTGCTTTGCCCAGCCAATGATCACCACCAGTTCCCTGTCTGCCAGGTCACAGAGGGTTGTCAGGGCTTTGATGTCACTCTCTGGCATGGTTGGATCAGGCATGGCATAAATCTTCTCTGGCTCAGCCACCAGCAAGTGGGAGACGATCTTAGTCACTGCACATTTCAAAGGAGAAGTTGTTGTTGTATCTCTCATGACATATAACAATAAAGAGTCATAACAGCCCTTTCTAGAAGGACCTTTCTGGGATAAGACATGACTATAGAGGCCATAGGACCTCAGAAATGGTTTTGGTCACAACACAAGAAGACTACACTGCAGCTAGACAAGCTGTAGTGATCTGCCTATGCCAAACCAGCTCTGTGCAGGGATGACAAAAGCAGGAAGCTACTGTAAGGTTGCCAGCCATTGTCTCAGGTAGGCCCAATGAGGGGAGGAGGAGGCAGGAATAATCAGTTGGTGGGATGTGGAAAAGTTGAGAGAACTATGGGTGGTATGGAAGAGAGAAATCAGCATGGGACTAGTTTTGTTAACATAGCTTGGATACAGAAAAAGATCAGAACACCACTAAATTGATTTACATAATCTCCCAGGAAAGGCCTGGTATTTAACCCTAGGTACAACGAATACAGCACCTGAGCTGTACCTTAGGTGTACCTATCTACCTCTGCACTATGATCATGAGAAAAAAAAAAAAATCTTAGTGCTGGTGACTGATACGGGAATCAGAAGTGGCAACTGCTCCATTGTACATGTTGGGAGACCAATAAAAAGAAACATAGTGGTTGCTCAGAGGACCACAATTCAAGACCAATACGTACGTGGCTTTTTAGCTGGGGGAGGGATCTGTAGGCTTAGGTAAGTGCTGCTCTCAGAATCCAGTCTCCTCTTGTATTTCTGACGGCCTCCGCGGACTCGATCCAGACGAACACCTGCAGATAAAACAAGATAAATCCTCATGATTCCTTAGTGCCACAGGGAAGCTTGACATGCAGATGCTAAAATTTGCTAAGTAAGACATTCCCCACACTCCAGGGAGCTTCCTTTTCCCAAACACTTGAGATCTCAGCTGAACCCAGCAATCCCAATAATACCAGCTAGACTGCCTCCAGCTCTAACCATGCTGCTGTGAGCTTTACTTTTATTCAAAACACTAATGAAGACAGAAATTAACCCATTCAAACTCTTGAATCACCATCAATCTGATGGGCAAATGAAAAGCTTCAGACCTCAATGCCCTCTAGATGATCTTGCTTTTAAAAAGAAAGACTTTAAATGTCAATCAAACCTGCAGTTATAAAAATAAGCTTTTAGATTGTTCTTAAAAATGAGAAGTTAAATGTTCTGTGACCTCTCACTGTTTATATTTGAAAAAAGTGACCTGTAGCAAACAGGTTATGAACTATGAATTCAACAAAGATGTTTCATCCTTGATCAAGTAAGGCATCTGTAATAAAAGTAGAACCCAAATAACCAGAAACAACCTCTATTACAATAAAGCAATGATAAAGCTGAAGTAGGAAGACACTGAAGAATTTGTTGCAGTTCTTTCAAAATACAGTGAATCAAACCACAAATAGCACATTGAAAACAGTTCCCAGTGACTGGGAAACACCAGTGACTGTCACCATGCAAAAAACCATAGCAGCACCAATAGACCAGAACAGCAGCTGAACTGTTGTATCAGTACAAAATACAATGTTAAAAACAAATCGTGAAAAAAAACCATAGATATTTGTCCAATTGTCAGTTATTTCTGGCCAGCCGTATGGTCTCTGGTAATCAGTTCTTGTGAAATTGGGGTAATTCAGTCCTGCTGGGAGAAACAGCTATTGCAAAAAAAAAAAAAATCTTTCAAGGGAAATGTAGGAGCATTCAAATAGAATAAAAATTTGAATTTACACATACAAGTAGTTCCTTAGAAACACACATGAGTTTATCCAGTCTGATCACAGGAACCAATTATGTGATATACTTACTAATCACATCGAGCCACTAATATTTTGCAATCAATCCACTGCATAAACACAAACAGCTAAAAGCAAACACTCCAAATCAGTTTTGAAGTGATGCTTTTTGAACACCACGTACACCTGAAAAAACCTGCAGTCTGCTGACAAATATTCTACCCTAGAGAGAGGCACATGTCTGTCACACTGTGCATTTCAATGCCACGTTTGCTTACTATGTCATGGAAAAGAGAAAGCTTTTACTGTAATGCTCACACCAGCCCCACTTGCACCACATGAAACCGTTACTTGCCACAACATCTAGGATCCTGATACTCTTCACAGCTGGAGCACCAAAACCAGCCTGACTGACAGACAGTACCAACAGCCCCACAACAGCAAGAATAACCAACACCACCAGGCCAACAGCACTCAGTTATACAGTCCAACAGCAAAATCTCTCTGGTAGTAGCAACGCCCACATGGAGGTGTAGGTGGCATTACCTGTAAGCCATGGTGTCTGGGGACAGAGGCTCATAGGCATGACATTA
The DNA here is from genome assembly GCA_020745775.1 of Theristicus caerulescens. Taxonomy (NCBI): domain Eukaryota; kingdom Metazoa; phylum Chordata; class Aves; order Pelecaniformes; family Threskiornithidae; genus Theristicus; species Theristicus caerulescens. Next base: position 46,390,944 of record CM036564.1, on the reverse strand, counting down.
TTAATGCTCAACAGCTGCTTCCTTTTAAGAGTCCTGCTGCTCCCATTGATCAGGAGAAGCAGGAATGAGCAGGCCTGGAGCTCTCCAGAGCAAAGGCACTGCTGCTGCAAGTGGCTGCTATGGGAGGATGGCAGACATTGGAAGATGTAGAGAAAGACATGAAACTGAACAGGTGAACTCAGATCAAACTGAGTAGTTTCCTTCCCCTGCCCCATTTTCTATTTTTGACTCTGTGTGGAGAATTCACTGACATCCCTAAGCATAAGTCCCACCTTTCTCCTCCATTACATGGTAGTGCTTCTGAAAATGTTGCCCATTGCTTCTTTTACCTCCATTCCCAGCAGCAGGTAGCCTGTGGGCAAGACTCCTTTCCCGGGAGCCCCAACATGTTCCAGAGGGTGATTTCAGAAAGGGCAGCCAGGGAATCCCAAACCTGAGATTATCTAAGGAGATCCCTGAGGAACAGCTCTAATAAAATTCTGGATGAAGGAGGAAACTTTCATTTCTGTCCATGATTTCTTTCCCTCTATAAATGTGCCCTGGTTTCCTAAGACAGAAGACCTCTATTCCATGCTCTGGTGAATGAATGACACCTACCTATAAGCCAGGAGAGGAGGGAGAGACACAAATTTCAGGAACTGCCAGTAAACCAAGTAACCTGGTGTGAAAATTAAAAAGGTCAGGAATACACTGTTCAAAGATTATGGAGGAATCCAGAACAGCCTGCAGGCCTGAATCACAGCTCTCCAGGACCCTCGCAGAAGAAGGGTCACAGTGGGGTCTATTCCCTCACACCAGTGGCCACGATGTCATTGGTGCAGGGAGACGCCGTTCTCAGCCCAGGAGGAAACCAACACACAGCCCTCCGGGATGCTTTCGGCATGCAGTTTGATAACCAGTGGGGAGGGGGGACTGGGAGGGGTAGGGAGGAAATGAGGGAAGGAGCTTGTTTCCTTCTCCCAAGGAGAAGCATGCCATCCTCCAGTGCTTGGCAGAGGGATGGCTGCACAGGTTGCAGCAGTATTAGGGACCCTCAATCAGATTATGAGGACACAAAGGACTTAAGTGCATTAAAAAAAGATAAGGGAGACGCAGAGAGATTTACCCTCCATCCCTCCTTCCCTCACGGAGCAGATAGAGGTCTGTTTGCCCAAGGACTCTGGCTTGTTAATTTTGAAGAAGTGTTTGTCCTCCTCTTGTTCCCCATCCTGTGTGACACTCCTTGAGGCAAATGTTTTCAATCAGCATTTGCAGAGCCACTATTCTACCCTGTCGTCATCGTTCCAGCCGCAGAGCTGGTGAACAGGCTGACCCTTCTGTAGTGCATCCCAGCGCTAGTCGCCGAGTGCAGCGACCTGGAGGTGCTACAGCAAACAAAAGCATTTCAACCCCTGAGACCCTGACTGTGACACTCCAGACATAAGCATCATGGCAAAATCCCTTCCCCAAAGACCTGACAGCCTAATGGGTCATATCTGGATGGCAGGAAAGGGCACGGCCAAAAATCAGGACGTGGTACTGAGCTATGGTATTCAGGTGGCTTGTTAATACCTGCTGTTCTACTTTGATTTCCTCAGTGGTTGATTTTAAGATAGGCAGGCTGGTTACAATGCAGCTCTGAGACGGACACTAAAGGACATTAAAATGGAGTGGGGAGGTGCAGTGGGTGAGCTCAGAGAAGCAGCATGAAGGAAAGCACTGAGCAGAGAAGAAATGGAAGGGGGTGTAAACTGAGATATGAATGGAAGTGAGAGAAGTGGAGAGTGTAAGGAGAAGGGAGATGAGAGAGAGGGCTGGAGCAAGGCTGAGCGGTACATACACTGTAATCCCTCAGGCAGATTTCACACCAAACATGCAGCCACCTGAGCTTTAACTGCAAGGTGCAGTGGCCACTTACAAGATGCAGCTGGTCTGTACTGAAGACTCTTACAAAGGATTTGATGCCACAGCCTGACAACAAGGCAGCAGCAAGAGAAAGCAGTTGCCTTCCTCCTGCACAAGCCCATTTCTCACATGGATCCCAACTGGCCAGTTCCCAGGGGAGAAGGCACTCATCCTACAAAACTGTGACCATCGCAGGCACTCCTGGATGCCCCTTCTTGACAGTATCTGCAAGGAGGGGCTGCTAGAGCAGCAAAGAAGGGAGGGCTTACATACACAATGTGAGATGCAACAGTATAGGGCAAAGTTTGGGAAGTACCACCCCTTGATAACCTACCTTTCTGGCAGCTGCTTCTTCACAAATGAAGGCTATCTGTGCTGGAAACATCCCCTCTCCTCCCACTCCCCTGTGTTACAAGGAAGTGCTGCTGTTCATTGAATCTTGTTATGTTTTGAGGCACCCTGCATAAGAGCCCTGCCACCTCATCTGATCTAGGTGTGGAGCTGACCCCGGTGTCTGCCATAGGGACTGAGTCCCAGCTCCCCGGCAGCAGGCTCTCAGCTCCCCAGCCTGCCTGAGCCCCCTCTGACCTGGCAGGGAGGCGGGCAGGGCCAGGACTTCTGCAGGACTTTTCGGCTCAGCATGCTGCCTGGGGTAGCGATGTCAGTTTTCTAAGCGTCCTGTGGGTGCCACTCGTGTTCCAAGCGCTCTTGCAGAGAAGTCTGTGCCAGCACCAAGCCTCTGCAGTGGGAGAGCTGATCTGCTGATCTGTTCAAGCTCCCTGCATTTCTCTGACGTGCCCCTTGGAGAGACGTCTGCCTGACAACTTTGGGATCAGATGTCCCCTTGCTGACTTGATAACATCAGGCTTTGGGGTTTTTTTCTTAATGGAAGTAAAATAATTCCAGCTTTTTTTAAAAGCTGGACCCAGGCCGAGTCTGTCGGAAGTAAAAATAGCCGAGTATGCAGAGGCGACAGCACACAGTCCGGTTTAGTTTCTCTTTTATTTTCTGGGGACTAAAAATACTCTTAAAAGCTCTGTGAAGCTAAGCTGTGGCCAGTGGGAAATGCAGTCTAGGCCCAATATCAGCTGTCGTGTCAAATTACTAGCCTCACCTCCCTTTCCATCGAGTCCTATCACATGCCCATGAATTGATAGGAACAGAAAGATCTATCTTGCCAAAAGAGCTAACGGAGGAGCCAAGCTATAGGGTTTGCATGGTACAATATGCATCTAGACCAAGAAGGACACAACCAAAGGGAACACAGGGCAAGAGCTGACCAGGGAGCAATGCCCGTGGGGCTGCTTTTGCTGAGCTTCCCCGATACACCAGCCAGGTCCTGTGCCCACTGCCCACCTAATCCTTGAGCTGCAGTGCCTGCATCAATGCAGCCTGCTTGCTCTCCCAGGGTCTGAGCTGGGGTTGTACTCTACAGATAATAGAGATGCCCCTGTCCCCAGGAGCTGCAGTCTAAAGCACGTGGATTGGCACTGTCCAAGGAAGCTGGAAGGTGTAGGCTAAGAGCAGAGAAGAAAGGAAGGGAGAAGGGTTGTGCCCAAGGTGTCTCCTACAGAATTTCCCTCTTCCCTTTTGCTCTGAACTTCAAGAAAGACCACAGGATGTGGCGATGGGATGAGTGAGCCAGGAGGAGGCCAATCAAGGAAACAGACAGCAGAGATAACCATAAAAGTTAGGTTTACCAAACTGGGGAAAGAAGTAGACTATAGGGAAAGGCATCTCTGTCTAATGAGAGTGGAGAGGCTGCAACCTGACTAGGCTCTCTTTTGTTACTCTGAGATTCCAGCATAGGAAGGGGAAAAGACCCCTTTATACCATTAGGCTCTTACACTGCTGCAAAAAGAGGCCAGCCCCTGGAAAATCTCCTGGTAAATGACTGGTGCAATTACCCAACTCATTTGAAACACAGGAAAGCGACTTGAAGGTTGCAGGTCAGCATGGCCAGAAAAACCCAGCGACCAGCATGGTGCAGGTCAGCAAGCCTGGGAGCAACATTTGCAATGGGAGGGTGAGGAACTAGCCTGGTGAGGGGGGCAGTGGAGTTGAAAAATCCATCTCCTGTGCTACAAGGGCCTACAGAGAGATTAGACCAGTTCAAGCAGGATGTTACAGCCTGCTCCACCTTTGATGTTTTCAGGAATATGTTAGTCGGGTAGGACAGCTCCTTTGCTGTCTGTCTGGCTAGAGAGTCCCTGGACTCAGAGGAACAGGTTAGCCCTATGATGCCTGATGATACCTGGTACCAGAGGCAGTTACATGCCTTGGAGCAGTGACACAAGGTGTCCTTGCTCCTCACACACAGAAACACAAGCAGCATGTCCCAGGTGGTTGGTCCAAAGCATACAGGATCTGGCGTAACCCACACAGCTTGCAAACCAACCCTTCTCCTCCGCCAGTGCCAGCTGCGTGGCTGCCAGCTCTGCAGAGGTGTCTGCAGCATTAGCCATTGTCTCTCAAATGTACAGCTTCCTTCCTATGCTGAGCCCCTCTCACCTTGCCCCCCCCGTCACCCTGGAAAGTCAGGAATTAACAAGGGCTCCAAGGGCAGATGGGAAGGAAGAATACCTCAGTACCCTGTCAGTACTCATGTGTCTGCCAGAAAAAGACCAAGGATGCCTTTCACAAGAGGACCTAAAAGTTGACAAAGCCCCAGCCCCACTGACTTTCCAAGAGGTAGTGCTCAGAGCTAAATCCTCAAAGGGGTGTTTGCTGCCTAGAGGAAACTGCAGCCCTGGGTGTGATTTAACTCACCTTACTTTAGACTTTGATGGCTCCCTTCTGCGCATCTGGACTCCCTTGACAGGCAACACAGAGAAGCAGGCACCTCCACATTCATCTCACCAGCCAGACACTTACCTGAGGAGGAGCAATGACAGATGCTTCTCTCCACTGACTACCAAGGGAACCCCTGCAGGGTCAAACCAATGCTTTCTCTAGCCCAGTTTTCTGTCTTAGTCTATTTATGTAGAGCATGTGAGCCTTTTGGAACAGGTAGAGGAGCATAAGCATGGGCCAAGAACCAAATTTTTAGATACATGACACAATGGAGAGGCCCTCACCACTGCAGGGAGAGAGGCCTGCTTGTGACAGACATCCACAGAGGTAAGGGAGTTAGGCCCACCAACACAGCATGTGGCTGCTTTGGCAGCCTCTTAGAACAACTCTGCTTGGGCTTTGCAGCCTTGAAGTCTCTCCTGAAGTCCTCACCTCAGCAGTGGCTTTTCCAACACTAAGAACTAGTGTACACTTATTATTTAATTCTTAAATTAGAACAGCTGTGCCAGGCAATTCTGAGTAAAGACCCTCTCAGGATACCCTGCAGCCCAAGGGCTGGCACAGTCTTTGAAGGTGAGTCAGGGGAAGGGATTGAAAATCTTGGCAAAGCTGAGTCACTGGTGAGCGTACGTCACCAGAAGCTATGAAAATGTTGATGCACGTGCCTTAAATTACTGTAGAGCAGTAGGACATACATTCAGTCCCACCCCACTCTTGCTCACCTCAGAGGATCTTACCTACCATGTTGTCAGAACTGCCTAAAAGCTTGTAGCACAATGGTTGGGGTCTAAACATCCCTGGATGGTTGCAGCTTTTATCAGCTTCCTCTTTTCTGTACATGTTGTAAGAACACTGAGCACAATTTCTGGTGACAGAAGGCACAAAGTGTTTACCATAAACTTGTGTAGAGGTGATGCTGCTCTGAACCCATACAGATGTACATTGATGGAGCCTGGACTTCACGTTTGATAGAATGGAGATTTAGTTAGGTATGGCAAGAACCTAGGCAGATTAATAATTCAGAATGAATGGGAGGAGCCAAACTAAAAAAATTCATAATCCATTGGATATGGCAGAAGGTGTGGGGAGGGTCCTGGATGCACCAATCTTACGGCCAGAAAACAGATACCAAGTGCCATCAGCCCAATGTGCACTTTGTGGACAGCCCATCCACTGGAAACCTCCTCTTTGGAGAATTACCATTGCCCTGCCAAAGGCAGCACATGCTCTGTGTCACGCCATCACCCAGCCCAGCTCCAGCCGCATCGCAAATGCTCAATTCATGCCTTGGAAAATAGGTGGCTGAGGATGATATAGACATCAAGATGCCACTCACTGCACCTGGAGATCCTGTTTCAAAGGACAGGGGGTTGCCTGTCTGTTTTTAAACACAGAGGTATTTTAGAGAAAGAAAAATCATTTTTCATTCTCTTTTTTCATTTGGATGCCTCCAATAGTGATATTTCTGGCACCGGCTGGAGGCAGAATACTCTATAAATACAAAGCCATTAAATTGCATGCAGCAGCAACCTGATCAGGGCTGCCTTTTAATTTCCTGACATGAGCTGGCCACTAACCCAATTACCCAGAATCCCCGGAGGAGCCCTCATCCTTCCCAGGAAGCACAAAGCAAGAACCCGAGCATATTGCAGGGATGTCAGCTGAGCTTTCACTGAAATCAAATATCTTTTTGAGAACACATGGTCTGGAAGTAGGGATGGGGGCAGGGGGGAGAGGTTGCTGGAAACACTGCTCCATTGAGAGATTCTTTCACTTGAAAACAGAAATGAAACACTCTCCATTTGGTTATGTTGCTGAAAAGGAGCTCTGCTGTTGATTCAGTTATCTGGATTTTAGTGAAGGATGAAGGCAAAGTTACTAAGTGGAAGTAGTTTGAGATTGCCAGTGCTTGGAATCCCTTGTTTAGATACTAGATGACTGCACCCAATTTATAACATCACAGAGCCAGGCCTGCCCAGGGTGACAGATTTGTTTCCTTGGGAAACATTTACGACATCAGCCACTGGCTGCAGCTGGTAAGAGAAACAGCAGAGTTAGGAGTAAACACTAGGGAAGTTCCACTGGCTACAGAGTCTCCTAATCAGCCAGGGTCTTGAACAGCAGCAGCATGGATTTAAGAGACTGCCACTTCTGAAATCTGGAGATTCGAGGCTCGCCACCTCTGAAGTGGGGACCACCTCCAACATTCACAGAGATGCAGGCACCTAGGCAGCACAAGGGTTATCAGGTTGTTGCAAGTTCCTGGGAGGCAGGGTATTCCCAAAGACACCGGGGAGAGGAGGGAAGGGGAACAATTAAGAGGAAGATGAGCTCAATGAACTTTGTAACTCTCCTCTGTTCACTTCTCATTCATATTTCACTACCTGGCCCTGCGGTGTCGGTATCCACACATTCCAGCAATTACTACATCAGAAATTAGATTAGACAGATAGTTCAAGAGCTTGGGGGATTTGTAACAAAGAATTTGGGTGTCCTGTTGAATTTTAACACGTTCTCTAGCATTTCTTATGGAAATGCATTAGGAGCAAAGGAGCAAAGCCTGGGAAAGGAATGGTTGAACCTGGGATTACTACACAACAGCAGATACACTTCTGGGAAGAAACAGAGTCATGTAGATAAATCATATGCCTTTCCTGGATAATTGCCTAACCACCTCTCTATTGCTGTTAAAGAGCCTCCCTTTTCTGCATCCAGATCAAGACTATCTTCCTCTACCTTCCTTCCTTGCATTTGTAGACTTCACCCTCACCACACAAGAAACAGCTTCTGGGTGACTCCTCAGAGCCAGGAAGCTAGGCCAGAGGACAACTTGCCTTCAAAGATGTTCAGAGTGGGGCAAAGCACCTCGTTCAGGGCAGGTTTCCTATCCTGGGAATTCCCACTCCTGCTTTCATCACAAGAAATGCATGTAGGTCTGGGGGACTCCAGAAATATCTTCTGCTTTCTGAAATAAGGTATACCTGCTCTACCACAGGACACATCCCCAGGGCCCTTTCAGTCTTTGCCCTCTTTCTTGGAAGCCAACCAGTGATGTCTGCAAGAAACTGGACAGAAGCCACTCACACATCTCAGAAAGTTACTCTTAGGCCTCAGTCATGAGCAGGACTCTGAGGAGACAAGTCTCAGCACTGGCAGGGAGCAGAAGACAACCGATCTTCAGCAACATAATACACATTATTCCTATTAAGAAGGAAAACAAGACTCAATGGCTGGTGGAATAATGGATGACATCTCAATGCCTGGCTTAGATTTTTTAGGCAGTTCTTTTCTTTGCTGTTTCGTTTGTCCCTGTCTGATGTGACACATGATTACACATGCATGCACTTCATGAAAGCGTTAGCGACCCAGCTTTGCTTCCTTTTCAGAACTGTTTATGCTCCATCTGGGTCTCTGCAGATGCGCCAGCACAGAGCAGGGAACAGAGCAGAGAACAACACAGCTTTAGAAACAATACAAGTGGGAATCCATTGAAGAAATTCTGCAGGGCTTCCACAACAGTAAAGGACCAAATGCCCAGACAACAGCCAGCCTGCTTTGTTTGGTATGGTATGGTTTGGTATGTCCAGTATTGCCTCTCCCCTGCTTGCCTGTCTGTCATTTTCACCCAAAGATGAGTTCTGTAATGAGAGGCCTTGTCATCCCATAGCACCTCACCTGTGATCTCTATCCCTTTTTCCATGATCTCAGAACATTTCCCTTTCATGAACTGACTGTACTGGATTTATGTGGCAAGGTTTTGGTAGCGGGTGGCTGCAGGGCTGGCTTCTGTGAGAAGATACCAGAAAGCGCCCCCACATCAGACAGAGCCAGCTCCAGATAGCTCCAAAACAGACCCACCACTGGCCAAAGCTGAGCCCATCAGCGATGGTGGTGGTGCCTCTGTGATAACATATTCAAGAAAGGGTAAAAAACACTGCACAGCAGCTGTGAGAGAGGAGTGAGAAAATGAGAGAGAAATAACCCTGCAGATACCAAGGTCAGAGACGAAGGAGGGGAGGAGGTGCTCCAGGTGCCATAGCAGAGATTCCCCTGCAGCATGTGGAGAAGAACATGGTAAAGCAAGTTGTCCCTCTGCAGCCTGTGGAGGACCACAGTAGTGTGGATAACCACCCTACAGCCCATGGAGGACCCGACGCTGAAGCAGGTAGACATGCCCTGAAGGAAGCTGCAGCCTGTGGAGAGACCATGCCAGTGCACGCTCCTGGTAGGAGCTGTGGCCCATGGAGAAGAGCCCATGCAGGAGCAGGTTTGCTGGGAGGAACTGTGGCCCGTGGGGGACCCACACTGGAGCAGTTTGTTCCTTAAGGACTGTACCCTGTGGAAAGGACCCATGCTGGAGCAGTTCTTGAAGAACTGCAGTCTATGGGAAGGACTCACATTGGAGAAGTTCATGAAGGACTGCATCCTGTGGGAGGGACCCCACACTGGAGCAGGGGAACAGCGTAAGGAGGAAAGAGCAGCAGAGACGAAGTGTTATGAACTGACCACAAATCCCCAATCCCTATCCACCTGCACTGCTTGGGGCGGGAGGAAGTAGACATCAACAGTGAGCTGAGCCTGGGAAGAAGCAGAAGTGGGAGGAAAACAGTTTTAGTTTTGTTTTTATTTCTCAATATCCTACTCTCTCTCTATTAACTGGCTATAAATTAAATTAATTTTCCCCAAGTCAAGTTTTGCCCGTGACAGTAATTGCTGAGTGATCTCCCTGTCATTATCTCAACCCATGAGCTTTTTCATCGTATTTTCTCCCCCTGTCCTGCTGAGGAGGGGGAGTGAGAGAGCAACTTGGTGGGCACCTGGTGGCCAGCAAAACTCAACCCACCACACTGACACAGAGAAGGACTGACATCACTGTCTTCATCACGGTGCCATTCTGCAAGGTGACACACAGGACTGTGACTTCAGAGAAACAGCAGAGGTGTGGAGGGCAAGGCTGTGAGGTCATGTTTAACCAGCCAATGTCCAAACTCAAACCTCTGAGCCTACTTACACAAGCCATGTGTCATCTGAAATTACATCTACCTCTTGAAGACAAACAAATTGCTGTAGAACAGAAAGGCCATGGGTGGCTAGAGCGTGAATGGCAAGGGTATATTCTTCCCAAAACTGACAAGGTATATTGAGGTTTTAAAAGAGACCTGCCAAACTGCCGAACTTTCTCTATCCATCATTCTAGAGAGCCAGAGAGACCTAGATCTACTTTGTAGAGCCCAGAGTTAAAAAGCTACACTTTGGTCATTGTGGGCACAAACCAGACAGTGCTGGGAGCAAAGAGAGGCAATGGGGTGGCCAAAGACAGGGATGCCCAGCTCCAAACAATGCCTCTCCTCTGCAAGTTGCAGGGCATGCTTTCCTTCACTGGCCATCCCCACTGGCCAGGCATGTATGTAGATACCACCTTCGCCATTTGGGGACAGCAGTATCACAGGTTGCTCAGGTTTGCCTGATTTTTGCAGAGCAGGGGGACATGCACTTCTACTGGATGAAACTGTGAAGATGCCCCATCTCCCACTGCCTTCAGGCTGGTGCTTCAGCAAGGCCAAGAGCAGCAGAGCACAGGGTTTCTGGGGACGGTGCCTCTCCACAGGGGCAGTGGGACTGGAGTCCGCTGGAATCCTGGGCTCCAGATTCAGCAGCTTCCTGCCTGAGCCTGCTAGTGAGGGGCGAATTAATGCTCTCTGGGGGTGCACTCCAGATGGAAGGGGAAAGTGAGAGACAGGCAGCCAGACAGGCCAACACTTCAGACATCTGAGCCAGTTGGGCTCCATGGGCAGAGCTTTCCGCCTGATGCTTTCCCCAGCGAGTCTCGCCTGCCCTGCAGCGTCACGCCAGGAGAACCTGAGACAGCAAAGTTCTGGTGTCCGTGCAGTTCCCTTGTTGCAATGCATTGATCGGAGCTCTCTTAAAGAAAGTGACCTGGATATCTGAGACACCTATTGATTGCTCCATCGGCTCTCTTCCTGCCCTGATCCTCATTCACTCGGCACTGCCTGAATAACCTGCACTTCTGTGTTAGGGGCAGTCTCCCCAGATCTTAAAGGGCTACATTCACAGCTGTTTGCCTAGCTGCAGCCCATGTAGGGAGGAGAGAAGATGCCTGCTGACCCTCATACGCACTCCCCAAGGGGAGGGCCTAAGTCTCTCCTGCAGCATCAAGCTGACCATTTCAAGCGTTAAGGCAGAGAAGAAATCATGAAGCCCTTAATTAGGTACTAATGGAATACCATACTCCTCTTCTTCAAAGGAAGGACAGTTCCTTTACCCAGAAATGTCCCCACTAAGTTACCAGCCCAGTGCCAAGGACGTCAGGGAGAAACCTGTCAAGAGACGAACTGGTTTCTAGATCTCGCCTTTAACCACAAGGCCATTTTTCCCCAAACTCCTAGTAATCAAGCAGGAGAAAGAACCTGGCTTAGCAACCTTCTGCCATGGATGAACCCAAGGAATAAGAGAGAGGTACACCAAGGCAAAGTAGGAAGGGGAACTACTGAAAGGAAAAAAAAACATAGCTCAAGTACCAAGACACATCTTGTCCTAACGAGTACTTGGAGACTGCAGAATAGGCTCTCTGGGGAAACCAAGACACGAGGGATTTTTAAAAACAGTTAAACTACTAGAAATGTACAGCTGGGAACACTCCTGCCCTGGCAGAGAAAAGGGATGGATGACCTAATAGGATGACAGATCAGAGATGGAAAAGACCAATGAACCTTTTCTAATCCAAAATCCCTTGTCAATTCTGCATTTTTGAGCAAGTCAAACAATTATGGATTTGTTCTTTCCAGAAACTCCTGGCTCTGTGGAGACCAAAGACTGTAAAACCATTTTTTTCCCTTTTTGGATTTTGCTTTTAAAGATGTGTATTGATTGAATTCTGTATACTAATACTTTGTGCTTCCACCAGGCTTCACATAAAGTTAACTAGTTGGTCCTCACAATCCTTTTGCAAAGCAAAGCAGTATGACCCTTATTTCTCAGCTCGGAAAACTGAGCAAAAGAAAGAGAAAAAAAGATGCCTGCCCAGCATCACTTGACCACTCTGTGCTAGAACACAGGAGTCCTATTTGCAGATTGCTAGTGTAGTCTCCTCTGCTCCTCTTGATATTCTCTTGTGTTCTTGTATCCCGTTACCTTCAATAAATCTTTATACTGTATATTCCACAGCTCTAAATATTATGGGCAGGATCACAGATACACTAACATCAATAGCAAACCACCCTTCCCCAGTGGCTTTAATGACACCAAATCAATCCCTATATGAATAACTAAATACACTTCAGCACAAAAGCAACCTTAGAGTCAAATTTCAGTTTGCCATGAGTGGTATCACATGGGGTTAAGGAGTTCAGGCACAGCGTGGTAGGAGTGAACCTAAATTGCTTTCCAGCCTAACTCTGGTCTGGAAGCAGTTAACTCTTTTCACACAACTTGGAGGCTAAGCCACAAAACCCTTCACAGGACCCTGCTCTGGACTGTGTGGAACCCCCAGAATTGGAAGCAGAGGATGCCCTGACACACCAGTGCCGGCTCCTGTGACTCTGCTCCCCCAGCTTTCAGCTCCAAGAGGCTCAGCTGCTTGGATGCAGGGCAGCACAGACACAGGCAGCCAGTGCGCCTGGACCCATGGTGCTGCTCTGCAGAGTGACTGGAGCCACATCAGGCTTTTAAGGGTTTTTTTAATGGGATTCATATGAGCAGGCTGGAGTGCATTACCAATCTGTGCTCCCACTAAAGCCAGTGTCACTAGTGTGGATTGGCATGTGGGTAAGGGGATATATCCCCTCCCCGAACTACCACATCCAGAGAAGCAGGTTTCCAGTGGTCCCTCTCTAACTCCAAAAGTAGGTGCCTCCCTCCCAGCAGTGGATCAAGATCCTCCAAGTCTACCACCTCTACATCTAGGTCAGAGAGGGCCAGACTACACAAGTCTGCATCTCCTCCCCTTGGTAACTGGTGTGCTCTAGCAGGAAGATATTTAACCACAGAAACTACACATCCATCAAAGAACAGAACAGGGTTTAACATCTAATCTACATTCTTAACAACACTGGCTGCCATCAACTTGCCTCTCAAGAAATGAGAGTGCCCAAGTGCAAAGCAATACATGCTCAGGTGACATTGTACAATTCATCACCAGCTGCTATGATGGCATGACCTGGAAGCAAGCTGCGTGCTGGCACCTTGGCTCCAGCATATAGGACTTGCTCAGACCACAGCCAGCTGCTGTTCCTTGTAGTTAAACTGAGGGTACCATGCTCTGCCAGGTACAGCAATGCAGAGGGTTACATGCAACGCCTCTCCTTCCTTCCCCCTCCTCTGCTCACTGCCTCTCCCAGAGCGACCCAAGGGAAACAAAGCTTTAAAGTCAATCCATAAGAATGTGTTTAATTGCCACTGAATTCCCTGTGGTTCACCTTGAATGGACACATTGGATTGGGGAGGGGGGTGGGGGGAGGAAAAGCAGCACAAGAGAGAAGCTGTACACTGCTCAGAGAGTGCTGAACAGATCAATAGGCTGAGCACAGCGCAGGTTGAGCATGCAGGGCAGGGGACCCACAGCTCCCAGACAAACCTGTGCTACCCACCATCTTCAGAAAGTCTCCTGAGTGGGAATATGGGCAAACCTTCGTTGCACACTCTGCCATAGCTCTGCGTTAACTCCATCCTTCCCTTACAATGCCCAGCCAACCCAGTCATGATCATGCAAGAGCCTCTCCTCCCCAACACTGCAAAATGACCTGGGGGGCAAGAAGAGCAACACCCTCCAGGCTGGGGTTCCTTTGGGAAAGGAAATAGTGTGGCACAGCCAGTTTCCAGTTATTTGTCAAATTTGCAAGTGCTAGAAGTAATATCCTAGCATGAGGGTGCTGACTAGAACCGCTCTCCTCTCTGGACTGCCCTCTTGATCACTGCCCATCCTGACTCTTTTACAAAGCCTTTAAGAAGATACCTTCGGAAAGCCAGAGAGGGCAAGTGTGTAGTTAGCCTAGGAGATCCTGCAAGGCCTGGAGTCCCAGGTGCTGTTGGGACAGAGAACAATTCTCAGTCTGACTCTGTCTTACCTTCTTTTAGCATCCCCACTTTGAGGCATTTCATGAAGCGACAGGCCTGACAGGACTTGCGCCTCCTTTTCGTGATCTCACATTCATTGGTGGCCGGGCAGCTGTATTCAATATTCCCTGCAATTAAACACAGAGACGGTCACCCAGGAACCACATTCTCCCCACTGATCCAGGGACAGGCTGTAGTGCCCAGATATTCCCACCACCATCAGTGTGTATATGCTGTATGTTTGCTCACTCATTTGCACACACACATACTGTGAGACCACAGCTGGCTGATGATGGCTCTTAGAGAGCCCAGCACTACTTATTAGAACACATTTCAGATAAAAGCAATACTGCTCTAAGTATTGGGAGAAACCTGTCCATCCAAGGGGCTGACTGCAGTTCTGGGCCTTCAGGCACGATGTGTCCTCCAGGCACGTCATCATCCCTTGTGCTGCATCCCTTACAACCTGGCCTGTTCCCTGAAGTTCAGGGCTGAGAGGGGGAGCATTTCAGACATTAGCAGCATTCCCCTTGCTGCCAGTCTTGCTCCATGTCTGTGGGATGGATGCCACCTGTCCTTTCTTGCCTTGCTTGGGGGACCAGGGAGCTCAGAGATGGCATTTCCCCCTTTGCTTCCTCCTGCCAGCTGGCTGTGGTGGTTTAACCCCAGCCAGCAACTAAGCACCACGCAGCCGCTCGCTCACCCCCCCACTGGTGGGATGGGGGAGAGGATTGGAAGGGCAAAAGGGGAAAACTCGTGGGTTGAGATAAAAACAGTTTAATAACTAAAGTAAAATAAAAATAGAACAGTAGTAATACAAAGCAAGCGGTACACTGTACAATTGCTCACCACCCGCCGACCGATGCCCAGCACGTCCCCCAAGCAGCGATCGAACCCCTCCCCGGCCAACTCCCCTGCTTATATACTGAGCATGATGTCACATGGTATGGAATAGCCCCCGCCCAGTCTGAGTCAGCTGCCCCGGCTGTGCCCCCTCCCAGCCTCCCGTGCCCCTGGCAGAGCATGGGAAGCTGAAAGGTCCTTGACCAGTGTGAGCACCACTTAGCAAGTACTTAGCACTACTTAACAAGAACCAAAACGTCAGTGTATCATCGACATTGTTCTCAACCTAAACCCAAAACACAGCCCCATATCGGCTACCAGGAAGAAAACCAACTCCATCCCAGCCGAAACCAGGACACTGGCATACTGCAGGTAGCAGGGAAGCAGTAGGTCTGGATTGAGAAAGATGGATAAGATGTCCTGTAAAACGAACGCAGACTCTCCGTGCAAATCTTTCCAGTTTTACTTTATTAGTCCTTGTGCACCTGCCTCTCACCCCTCTGCACAGAGCATCGGTACTTCTTTCCTCATTCCCTTTCATTTATGATCACGTCACAACACCTCACAACACTGCCTCCAAGAGAAAACAAGGAAAGAAGCATCCCAAATTTATATCTTGTCACATCATATTTTATCATAAGTGAAGAACGTAACTGAAACATGGATGCAAAGGTCTGTTATGAGGACCTAAGTGGAATTATGCTGAATCACAGTGTAATGCAACAATTATTTAGTCCTAGAAGACAACAAACAGAAACAGCTGTCTCCATCCTGCCATTCACTTTGGAGGTGATGTTTCTGAAGAGGGTTATTCAATGTTTGCTGTGGAGCAGGACCAGAAATCTAAGCTTGACAGTGATGCATTGACAATGACAATACATTTAAGGCAGTCTAGCTACTGGGTAAATCAGGAAGCTCCAAAAAGGATTTCTAAGCACTACAGTCAGTTCAGAAGAATGGAAAAGTTAGTTTGGTGGTTTAGAGCACGAAACTGAGATTCAAGAGTTCAATCAGAGCTGTAGGGAGGAGTGTAGGTAAAAGCTGAGAGAACACACAGTACGGACTTCGTCTACCATCCCATTAGAAGAAGAGTTTACAGTTTAGTAGCACTGGGACAGGACTTGATTTTTGTTGCTACTTCTGCAATGGATTTCTATGCTCTTGTGCAAGACCCTTCCTTCCTCTAAATAAAGACCAACAATCTGATACATACCAATCTCTGGGGGTGGTGATTAGACCTTGGGGCTAACTAAGCAGTTGGAAAGCCCATTGGGAATCTGAGTGGAAGACAGAGCACAGGTTCAAAAGGAAGAAAGCACCATTTGATTTATCTCACCATGCCTGGCACATGCTGGGTGAAACCCCAGGAGCACACAACCCCCAAAGCCTAAATGTGACCTGCCTACTAGTTATAAACCTTCTACCTCTTGCCTCTTGTTTTGTCACAAGACTTGCAACTTGCTCCTAAGCTCCAGCCCAGCCACCCCATTCCTAACCGTTGCTCATCTGCCCCCAAAATGCAGTTTGTCTGCAGGAGCGGAGTGTGCTGCACAAGTTGCTTCCATTCAGACTGTATTTCATCATTGTGCAGCACCTGAATTTCAATAGCCAGCAATGTATCAAGGTTCTCAGAGAGCTGGAAATTGAGATTCAGGCTTGATCTCAAGGTAATAAACAAACTCCTGCTCTAGACACAGAGCTCCAGCATATTACAGACCCATGAGTATGGAGGCCCTGACCTCATGATCAGATACTTGCTGTGCCCCACACAGGAAGGAACAGAGCAGGAACAAACCTGGGATAAAATTCAAACACAGTCTCACTTTGGAAGGGTTTGCCTTAGTTTCAATGCCCACCTTTCTCACCAAAGCCAGGACCAGAGTTCCGGAGAGATGTAAGATTTCATGTTTTGTGGTCCCAAGGCCAAAAATTTGCCCCCTAAGACAGAGACACTACACCAAAGGTACTGAGCCCTTATAGCAGCAGGCAGCAGTGACAGCTCTCATCTGGCAGCTCAAGGTCCCTCTACACCGTGTCAAGCAGATCCCTCAGCTTCCCTATGCCTCCAGCCCATGGACCCCTTGACAAGCAAAGTACAGGAAATGGTCTACAAAACCTACATCACAACTAAATGTGACAGTGTCAGAGTAGGTACTGGTTACCATATACACACTGTATGTACAGCTTGAATAAGCAGTTCTCAAAGGCACTTCTGTACTGGGATCATGACTGTTAAAGGAGCAGAGCCAGAGGAGGGTGGGCACTAGGCAAGCTCTCCTTCCTCGATGGCAAAGCAGTGGCCACCATGTAGTGCAGCAACCATGTGCTTTGCTGGTAAGCACAGGTGAAAAAATGCACCCAGCACTGGTGGGACGTCCCATTCAGCATGCCTTATTGCCTTCACATTGCCTTCACATGAAGGCTCATGTGCCTTCCACACACTGTGCCCAGTCTAAAGGAAGAAAGCACCAGCAGCTGTGTCTTACAGCCCTCTCTACAGGCACAAATGCTAGAGGTGAGGCCCACTGTACCCTCTTCACACAAGACAGTGCTGCCAAAGTAAATGGAGTTTTATATTAGGCCCCAAAACATGCTCTGTACTGCGTGGATTAAGAGCTACAGCTGGGGGCAATACCTGCCATTATTGCAGGAAACAGGGACATCACCAGGGAAGGCACAATCAGCATTACCCAAGCAGAACTCGTCCAAGAAAAACTATCGTCTCCAAAACTTTAACGAAGTTCTCTGACTTCTTTTTTTTTTGTGTGTCTCAATTTCTTTTATGGGTCCTGGGGCTGGCTGCCAGCACTGTGAGCTGCTCACAGCTCCCTGTAATTTCTATAAGTGCCCTGTGATAAAGTGATGAGATTAACTCATCGAAATTCCAGCAGCCTTCCAGCAGCTGGCAGTCACACCACCAGCCCGGCTGCCGGCACAGGGGGCTCGGAAAGAGTTTCCCCTTCACTGCAGCAGCTGGGGGTGCTGCAAGGCCCTGCAGAAGAGCGTCAGCACACAAGGGTGCACATGGACAAGTCTGTATGCAAGTATAAAATTTGAGTCAAGTCTCTGTGTGCCATGAACTGTAGATTATGTGACCCAGAAGGAAAGGGCAGAAGATGGGATAATCTAATAGACAAGGCCTTGCTTTGAACTGTTGCTTATTAGAAGAGATTTCCTTGACTCAGACAATATTTACATTTGATCTGAAAAAACTGCTAGGACCTCAGCGATGCCATGGCACAAGATTTACCTAAATAATGGCTTCAAAAATCAAGTGGTGGGTGACCAGATCAGAGTTTGGATTTGTTCTAAGCCTTCATATGTGGCCTTGGAGGGCAAGTCACTTCCTCTCTGTGTCCTAGTTTGCTCATCTGCAAAATGAAATGAGCACCAATCCTACCTTCTGGGGAGATCATGAGTCTTGATTCATTAAGGTCTAACTGCACTTTAAAGCCTTTAGATGAGAGATGCTAAGAAACAGCCAAGGACTATTAAAGTGATAGATCATGTTTTTTTATGCTGGAGAACTGCAAAATTACCCCATTTTCTGTAAAATTAGACCTTTGACTGTTAAACAGTTTGGAACATCATTTCCAGTGCACACATAATAGGAGCACCTGAAAATTGCAAACCAGGGCTTGGTCATTCAAGAGACCCCATAGTCGCCATACCTCTCTGGAAGGGGAGGGACTGGGAAGAGGAGAATGCCTCCCTGAGCTTGGGGAGCGCAGTAAAGTCCTACCCAGCTCCTGCTTAAGTTATGGACAGGGCTCCTCAGGGAAGCTGGGCTCAGAATTAGTGCAGCACTGAAAGCACAAGCTGCTCCCTGCTTACTGATCCTGCCTGTCTGTAAAGCCTTTCTGCAAGGAAACTCAGGAAAGATTAGATAGAAGTAGACAAGAAAGTCTTTAAAGCTAAAACATTTTCAGCTTCTGTTTTCTGAAGACACCCACCCCCTACCTCTCTTCTTTTTCTGGTTTCTTCTTTATTGCTTTTCACCATTCTTTCCCTCTCCTCTCCCTTCCTTGCATACTCTGTCCTGCTCTGCACTGCTGCACACAGATCTCTCATCTCTTTCTTTGGGTGACTCAAACAGAGGACCAGATGACTGCAGCTTTTCCTGAATTTCAGGGAAAAACCCAGATTCAGACATATCTGCTATTAAGTTCCAAATTCCATTCATTCAAGTCATGTCTTTCACCCTAATGATTTGACACAGCATGCTGCAGTTGTGACCAATGGTGTGGTCCCACTCTCTGTTGGTCCCTGGGGCCAGAGGGCTGAGAGCAGGAATTCCCAGGGAAATCCATCTCATAGAGCCTCAGCTCATGCATTTGTTTCCTTTTATCCCAATTTTTGTAAGAATTGTTACACTGACCCCATTTTTTTTTGATTGTTTGGTTGGTTTTTTTTTGGTTTTGTTGTTTGTTTGTTTTACAAGAACCGCTTGCAAAATACCGTAGCCTTAGGAAGGTCCCATCAAGCAGTCAGTATAATGCCTCCATGGTGCAGCTGTTCTGCATGACTGGGACAGCCTGCAGGAGAAAGCAACCTGACTTTTCAATAAGCCACTAGCTCTGATGACACTTTCATTTCAGTACCCATAAGCTTTTGTCCTGAATCCTTTTTATCTCTGATACTGAAGGTAAACAGATCATTTGGGTGTCTTAGTGAAAAAAGACCTGAAAATTGTAAAAAGGCCCTCAGTGAGTGCAGTGCCAGACCAGCAGTTCCTCTGCCCTCAGCAGGCACCAGGATGGGGAACACTGATAATATGCATGGAGCGGATTCTCTATTTACTTCCACTTAAATTAGCCCTTCTAACTGAGGCATCATAGCCCGAGTCCTGGTGTGAGGAGAGGTACTTTGTGAAAATCAGAAAATCTCTCCAATGATCTGCTTGAGGTAAGAGGGGTTAATTTTTAAGCCACAGTTTTTAAAGAAAGGGATTAAAATACTGGACCTGTAAATCTGTATTTAGGCACTTGAATAAGTGACCTGATTTTCAGCACGGCTGTCCTATGCTTCCAGGGACATGTACCTGATCTAGGTGCCTGAGTATATAAAAACATCAGTAGAGGCTTCTATTTTTGGAAATTAAAAAAACCCAAACAAACCCAAAAAACTCACAAAAAAACCCCCACAAAAAACAAAACCAAAAAACTCCCCACCCTAGTTTTTCACTTGCAGGAAAATGAGACTTTGGAGAAGCAGGTGAGATAAGCCCCAGTGCTTGGATTAACCAAAATTTTACTTCAGGTGGCTTATACAGTAAGAAAAACAGAAATGTGAGAACCAAGGCTTCAGGACTCTTGATGCTATGAGAGGAAGAGGGGGTAGCTATAGATGTAACACCAGCACTGTTGGCCTCCTCAGGGTAGCACACCTGGCTCCTGCTCCACGAAAGAGGACTTGGACGTTTCACCCAACTTCCCTCAAATCAGCCTCCTGCTTGCACGAGGACGCAGGAGATGCGCCCTGCGGCTACCTACTGGCAGCAAGTTTGTCTGTAGGGTTTCTGACATAGAAGTACTTTACTGGAGTTCCACAGAAAAGATCCGTCTGCACAGAGTTCTCTGTACAGATGCACTGAGGCAAAAAGAAAACACAAGACTCATCGCGTTGAGTTGCACTGGAGATGGTCTTCTGAATCCAAGTGCTAGAGCTGTGAATTGTAAGCAGCACTCAGGCACTAGATCCAGGGAATACTACAATTTCCCTGGTTATGCTTCAAAAGTTTTTGGAAAGCTCAGAACATCTCCTGTTTTTTGGCTGTGAACTCCCACCTGAGAAGTAGCAGGCACGTTTCTGAGAAGGACGGGAGGATAGGACAGTGCCTGGGTGCCATGGCCACCACTGTAGGGACACAAAACCTCCCTTCTGCATCTCACAGGCCCTTTGCTGATCCTGTGGATGGTAATGCTCTTCTGCTCATGAAAATGAGCGAACTCTCTCAACTGCTCCTCCCTTCCCAGGGGCCACTGTAACCACCGTAATGACAACCAGGAAGCCCTAGAAGACTATAGATTTTGTTACAAGCCTGTTATAAATCCCTACAAGTCTTCTGAGCTGCATTATCCACATTTTAAGTCCCTTATTGGTGTAAGGGCATCCCAGCACAGCAGTTGTATTGCTTCACTCACTGAGTTTGAAGCTTGCAAGACTTAAGCAGGAAATCCACAGATGCAGGCACTTTGCCTGATACATAACCTGCCTATTCGGAAGATGATGGTACATGTGTCTCTTCTGTCTGACTCTCCAATAACCAGTTCTTCCTAATATCACTCCTTGCAAGTCCTGTTGTATCACCTTATATGTATGAGTTCCAAGCCCACAATGAGATGATTCACAAAGATCAGAGAGGGAAATCTTAATTCAGATTTATTTTGCTGAGCTTTAAGCTTTTATTTTTATATTAATGGGTCATTTTAGAAACAGCCTTAATTTTCACTATTTGAAGATGAAAAATAGATGAAGGGTAGTCATAGTCATGAATATGTTGAATAATAAAGGGCTCATATGGTTACACAGCACTGTTATTAGTTAATATTCAGAACAGGCGAAACTACCTACCAGTTGTAACGACTGATGAACAAAAGATAATGGCAATATATTTGATTGATTATTATAATGCTCTATCTATGGAGCAAACCATTAAAAGAAGGAATAAAGTTAGATTAAGAATTTGTATCCTGTAAGAAATCCAGCATTTGCCTTTGTCCTAAATTTGGATGAAAGGATTAGTTAGGATTTCCATAGAATAGAAATTAAAAAGATTTTAATTCAGAAACATCCAAAACACATTATCTTTCGTGTAACAGACCAGTTCCATTACATTCAACTAATAGGAAACTCTTGGTTTCAAATCAGATCTCTCTTAAGCACCAATAGCAGCACACTTCAGCATGCCTGAAACTCAGATTCTCTCCTGTCTTTGCTAGATTGCACCTTCCACAATATTCACAAAGTCAGGTGATGCCCATGGCACATGTTTTTATGGAGGACACTTGCATCATGGAGGGAAATGCAGACTGCAGCTAGAATATAATGGGGACCCAAAGCACCGTTCCCACAAAGCAATACAATGATAGAGAAATAGGATTAAAATTTTGTCAGGCAGCCTAGCTGACCGAAAATGTTTCAAGTCAGTTCAGAATTTCTGACTCTGCCTCAAAGTGTGGGAAGTCCAGCCCTGGGGTTCAAAATAACATGTTCAGAGAGAAAGGCCTGTAACCCAGAGGCATGTGCTGTCATCTTGTTGCAGGTTTTTGCCTTTCCACCTCAAGCATTGCCAGTGCTGCAAAGTGGAAATGACACACAGGTTTCCAGGCCTCAATCCTTCCCCTGGGCTATGTAACACAACATGAGAGAGGTCACAGGTGTGACCCGCCCATAACCTGTGGGACAGGTTAGGATGTGTTGTGTGATCCTGGCTTAGTTCAGCAAAACCAACCACTCCAATTCAGCTTGAAGTGAATGAATGGTTTGGGTTTCCCTGACTTCTTTTTTTTTTCTCCTATCATCAAAATTTTCCTTGGGGAAATCTGACTTGGTAAAAATTCTGCTTTTCTTTGGAAAAATCCTACTGATGGAAAACTCCCGCATAGCTGTAGTCGTGACCTCAGAGATAACCAGCTATGTCCTTGCTGGCTTTCAGCCTATCTTCTCCCCATCATCTGAAAAGCAACAGCCCTCGTGCTGTCCAGGACAGCCTGGCCTCACCTGGCTAAGGGGGAAAGTGAGCTGCAGAGCTATCAGGCTCAAAGAAGCTCTGCAGCTTGGATGTCAGCTCTTCCCACTGCCGTGGCAGCAGCAGGGGGAGTGGGGAGGCTATTGCAAGATCCCCCTGCTTCAAGACATGCAAGTTTTACATGAGTTAATGCAGCTAAAAAAAACAATAGGCAGACTGAGGTCATTTGTAGCAGGGGAGGGGAGTAGTTAGAGGGGGGATTTCACATGAAGCTCTGCTTCATGGTCAGGGGTATCTAGATACAGCTGCAGGAGTCTAATCATTCAGGACAGATTTAGAGCCATTTTATAGGAGCATGCACACCTATTACTTAATAAAGTTACCAAATGTAGGGACACCAGATTAAGTACTCTCATAATAGCAATTAGTTTTTCATCTTTCAATACTCAAGCAGAGAGAAGTGGCTCGTCCAAGACCACAAAAGCCTGATGATGAATTTACCTATTGTATCTCCTGAGCACCTGGGAAATCCTGGGGTCATAGCTCCATCTCTGTGATCAAACCATTGACTCAACGCTATTCCCATTACCGGAATCATAGCAAGTCTTTTGATACTAGCAGGGAATGCAATTGCATAACATACACATCTGCATGCCTTCTGCACACCCTGTATCGATGTTAGGCAGCCTGGATGGATATTTTCCCACTTCTTCAGTTAGATGCTTAACACATCTATTGAACATAATAGAGTTGCAGGATGAACACCTTTTGGAAAGGCTTTTGCCACTTGCCGTCTCTTTTATGTGATCCTTAAACCCTTTTCCCCTGCATAGCCAGGGCTGTGCTGAGATATCGCATGCACTGCTGCAGAGCCCTGGGAACGGTGCATTTTCTCGACTCAACCAAACTCTGCAGCCCTATTTGCTGCCTACTCCCCTGGGTTCAGCCTTCAACTCCATAGCTGAAATTGCTCACCCTCGGGCACAACACACTCGACGCTCCCACTCTTGGGAATAAAAGCATTTTGGTACCTCAGTCGCCAGCCCAAGCTGATGACAGGGTGAGAGAAATCTCCGCTTATTCCTTTCCCCCATCTGTTACACGTTAACAGGCAGTCAATTAGGGAACCGCAGGAAGAATATGGCTGTGCTGGGGAGAGGGGGTTGGAAGGAAGCACTCTCCCTTCTTGGGATTAAGTCAGTTGACCTATCACCCAGGCTGATACAGGCTCTAGTTACTGCCACCCTGCATCATTTTCTTTTGATTTTCTCTGAAAACTCTTCAGAAGTTCCTAGGTCTGTTTCTCTCTCTCCAGGTTAAGCCTCTCTTCTGCTCTGCCACAGAGATGCTCCAGTATCGCTCCCATGAGGGGTTAGTTTTTCAGTCTCTTCCTATATAAGGAGGCCCCTAGGGCTTTGCTTTACTACCCTGTCCCTCGTTTAGCACCTGAATGTGCCAAAAAGGAACACTGGGAATGGGTCCAAGTGCTGGAGGAGGGACAGAGTCAGTGTCAACAGAAGTCCAAGTAAAAGTTCACATTCAATCACAGGAGATTCAGCAATGACAAATCACAGAAACCCTGCCAGGCCAATGCCCTACAGACGGTCATGCTTTCCACATGGCATAAGAAAAGAGGGAGAGTCAGTGGGGCAATACAGAGTGATTATTTCCACAGGTGGATAATAGGAAGGAGAGACATCTAGAATCTAATAAATTAAGCTAGAAATAGTGAATTCTACAGAGACCTGGGCTGAACTGCACTCTGTACTGCTCTGTCCACGCCAGAGTTGAACATCCTCAGTGACAGAGTGTAATCAGGCCCATCCAATGGACAAAAATAAAATGAGTGCCCTCCCCACATGTGCATTTCTTTCATTTCACAGGAGACAAGGAAATGTTGGTGTGGTGGATTGACCCCAGCCAACAGCCAAGTACACACACAGCTGCTTGCTCACTGGACATCTGTCCCCACCATGGTTGGGTAAACTCAATACACTTTCCACTGGAAGGTGAATGATCCTGTCCTTTTTCCAGTTAGAGAGTGCAGGAAATACAGGGAGTATCTGTACGTCCAGGCATGTTTGCTCACACAGGGCCTGCTTGTGTAAGTACACCCAAGCATCCATGGATATTGCAGCTTGCCTGAATGCACTCCCACTTTTGGCTGTACTGTTGTACCTGCGTGTGTGCACATCTGCAGCATACCTCTGGCAGTCAGGACACAGCCACACACCTCATATGTGAATTGTACATGCAGGAGCAAGGCACTGCAATTCATCTACACATACGTGCACGGAAGTTTTCAAAATCACCTGAGGAATTTCTCATCCTTAGTAAGACTGACAAAACCTGGGTATCTCTATCTCCTTCAGTGCCTAAATTTTTTATCTTCAAAGAAGCTGCATCTTAATGAAAAGGGCTGGTGGAGCTGGAAAAGGAGGAACACAGGACTGACTCTCACCCAAGTGCCCTGTCCAGCCTTGTGGTGAGATCTGTATGGAGTCCATGGCCACAAATTAAGACTGGCAGGACAGAGTGAGAGCCTCTCTATTCTTGTAATGCTGGAGCTTTCACCTCAAGGTGCAGACATCTCTAAACAGATGCTATCTCTAGGCAGGGGCATCCACTCTTCAAATGGACCTTAAAACCACCTTTAGAGTGCAAAGCATTTCCTTTCCAGGCCTCACTCCACTAGCAGCCACATTATCAGGGTATCAGTGCCACTAGCAGAGGCTGGAAGATCCACTAGGGCAGATACCCAGGTATCGTAGCCAGCCAGGCTAGGAACTTGGCAAAGGTTCCTACCACCACAAAGCCCAACTTCATGTCCAAGTTGATTTGGAAGGACCAGAGCTGGGCAGGAGGAGAGAGGAGGCATACAAAAGGATAGAGGGTTAGGTGCATTATATTCACCCTCCCTTGACCCCTTTTATATGACATGGAAACACTGCCATCCCAACAATGTCTGGGGCCACCTCCCTTTTTTGCTATGGAGTGAATGTCTCAGTTTCCCTCCCTTCCCACCATACCTTGAATAGTCCTCTTGAAGAAGGCTTTGCACGCCTCACAGGAAGCCACGCCGTAGTGGTACCCAGAAGCAATGTCCCCGCACACCAGGCACAGCCGCTTGGGGATTGCATTGAGCATGTACTCGCACTTGGTGGGCGAGTCCTCCATGATGGCACTGGCGCAGTCGTCATAACGCTTACGGCAGGACCCGCTGCCAATCCCCGTGCCATTGAACATGGGTGGTGAGTCTAGGCCATTGGGGTGGCCACCCATGGCGATGCCGTAGCCACCGCTAGCATCGGAGGAGCCGCTCGGGCTGTGGTGGCTGATGGCGTCGATGCCAGAAGACGGGCTGGAGGGCTCGGTCTTGATGAAGGACCCACAGCTGGAGGAGAGGTGCCGCTCCTCCGTGGCCATTCTGCCGAGCAGCCTGCAGGGAGAGAGCAAAGGCACTCAGCGGCCTCCTGGCCAAACCCAGCTCCAGGCTGGTCAAAAGAGAGCCCTTCTTTTCCCACCTCAGTCCAACTCCAGTTGGCTCAGGCAGTTCAACACACCACACCCCGCCCCCACCCCCCCCCCCCCAGGTACTTCTCCTTCAGGAATATCAGTACAACTCACTAAGAACAGCCCGCCTACTCCCCACAAACTCACACTAGCATAAAGTCAAGGCTATTCATGTAGATCACAATTTCAGGCTGTTCACAGGCTGCAGTGCTGCGAAGGGGCATTAGTGCTGAAGATGCACAATCTACCCGTGGGACAGCAGAAAGAAATGAGCCTGCCTGTGGTAGGCCAGGTGAAAAAGATGTTTGGTTAGTTCAGGATGCACTGCCCTGGCTCTAAGCAAAAAGTTCACTAGCAGATCCTGCAGGAAGGACCTGCTCAGATTGGATTTTCATTTGTAATACAGAAGTTTTTGATTAATTTTCACGTTGGATTCCTTCCCCTCTGCTTATCATTACTAAAAGGGGAGCTTAGAAACTGAAGGAAAAAAAATCATCCGATCAAAAGTTTTCTCCAGCTTTATCTTAAATCTTAATCTTTCTTCTATTTACTAGTATAAGGCTTTTGCATGGAGAAGCTTCTCTCAGATTCCCACTTCTTACAGAGAGGGTTATAATCTTAAGTATATGGAAAGAACTGCATCTTTGCCAAATCTGCAAGTTCTTCTTATTTACTATAGTCACAGATAGTCTTACTCCTTATATAAATGTTCAGGCTTTTTTTTAGAACACTACTAATTTTTAAGATATCTTGTGGCAATGAGTCCCAGGGATTATTTGTGCGGTGTATGAACAAACAAAAAATCGCACTTTTATTTGCCCATCCTGTATTTGCAGCCTTTCAGGCTCCCTGAACATCTCCTGACTCTCCTTCTCAGGAAGTGTACTTTTGCCATGTTCTCCTCATTCAGCGCTTCATTATCTATATAATTGTTCTTCACGCAGAAGTTTTTGCAGACCTCTTATCTGCTTCATCATCCATCTCTGAACTTCCTCTAGTCTGGCTATTTCTGTTCAGTCCAGAACAGAGTTCAATGAGCCAGCTCCTCAGCAGCATGAAACTGGCACTGCTCCATCACTTCTCCAGCTGAAGGTCTGGACAGTAGTCAAGACAAAGGCACGCCATCAATTACCTACTGACGTTACCATATTTTCAATGTTATTTTCAGCCTATCTATTATATAGCTCCTTACATTGTTTGCTTTTTTCCTCTTTAAATTAAAATCTAAATTGTTACTATTTCTTCAACAGAGAATATGAGCAAGTTACTTACTGCAATCCTCAGATCTTTTCCTGAGTTGCTACAGTTAATTTAGAATCCATTAAGATGTACGAAAAAATCAAATTATTGCCTTCTGGTGTGCAATGTTTTGCAATAGTCAACAGTGTATTTCATCTACCACTGTGCTGTCCATGCACCCAGCTTTATTAGGATCCCCTGGAGTTCTTCAGTCTTCCTTGATAATTTGATGTCATCTGCAGTCTCATTGTTCACCCACTTCCCAGATCATTAACATATGGATCAAACACTACAACACTGATCTTTGTGGGTGATTTGTGTTAACCTTTATCATGCTGGAAATTGACTTCTCTTTCTTTTCTGGGTAGGGTGTGTCTACCCTTTCTTTTCTGTCCCAGACACTTTTTAATTGATAATAGTATTAACCTGAGAGGTTAAATTTTCCCTTCAGCAAGATAATTTGTCAAAGGCTTTTAAGAAAACCTAAATACATGCATTTTCTTGATGATATGTCCAAAGAATTCTGACTGACTGGGGATGCTTGACGTTTCTTCTTGGAAGCTCTGCTGGTTTAAAGTTACCATACCATGGTCATGTGGGTAATTTCTATTTCTATTTCAGTTTCAGCCTATTTACCTGGTATTTGTGGCAACTCCTTCTGCCAAGAGGTCAAACCCGCCAGGGGACAGGACAAAATATTCTGTGATACAGCAAGCCTGGAGTGCACAGGTATATATATCACATCTGTGTGTCTGTTGATATGAATGTACACGTTTGATATGCAGCAACTTCACAGTCCTGCATCCTTATGATCTCATTTGACCCAAGTATCTCCTAATTTTCCCTTCTCTGTTTCAT
Source organism: Theristicus caerulescens (assembly GCA_020745775.1). Lineage (NCBI taxonomy): Eukaryota > Metazoa > Chordata > Aves > Pelecaniformes > Threskiornithidae > Theristicus > Theristicus caerulescens. The sequence goes on along the minus strand of CM036564.1, from coordinate 46,363,052 downwards.
CCTCGATGTTTGACCTCATCTCCTATCTCTGGGATCGATCAGCCAAGTTTGTTATTTGGCAAGACTGTTGACCTTGAGAGTATGGGCAGGCATCTCACGTTCCGTGGCTGCTTTGCCTGGCGTTACTTGAGAGGAATCCAGAGTTTGGTCCCTCTCAGAGACAGCAAGATGAGTTGATGAATGCCCATGCTTTGCCCAGAGGGTCACACTGGACTAGAGGCCATGAAGCAGTTACAGGAATAATTGTTGCAGGTGCATTCATCTTTAATCCCTCAGGGCACCTAGACAGGTTGCAGATCTCCTGGTGTAGTGCCAGCTGACTGTGTGGAGGAAGATGAAGCTTTGCTAGCTGAGATCAGATCTTAGCATCTCACAGCAAAGCTGAAAGCTGCTGTGCTGGCCAGATTCTGGAACTTTTCCCTACCTGAGAATTGCATTTGTAGTAAAAACCTGAAGATCATTGGGCACAATAACATGCGTTTAGGGTCAAAATGGAAGGCAAAACCACCATAAAACACTGTTCTGCACCGAGAAACTCCACAGTAAAAGGAGTTGGAATTGTAATGTTAAGGGCAGACAGAGGACACTACTATGAAAAAGGCATGACAAGGAGGTCAGCTGTACAATCAGATTCAGTCGGTGGAGTTCAAATCCCAGTTTCTGTCTCTTAAAAAGCCCAAAATTCACAGAGGACCTTAAGAGGACCACTAAGGTATTTCCCTCCACGGCAGGGCGGGGGGGAAGGAGGAGGGGGGGAGATCAGTCTCCTAGGTCCACCTCACTTCTCAACTCACAACCTCAGTTAAGAGGCCTTCCTTCCCAAGGCAGGCAAACGAGTGATGGCGAACCAAGGACAGCAACAAACCCCCTACATCCTTACAGCTGATGATGCTCCTGTTCCCTTCCAGGAGACAGTAATACATAGCGAGTTCTGGTTAGCTATGAACACATGCTTTAGAGGGAAAAGTGCTTAACAACAAGATAGATCAAAGATCATAGCTAAGGTGACTCCAGCCATTCCAGAGCTTGTGTTTTTCTTTTCTGGCCTCTGGAACAACTTGCATAGTTGATGATTGCTGGGCAGCACACACTGAGTTAAGCTTCACCAGCTCTGACTTTCTGCAAGTCTCATGGAGATCCCATGGTGATTTTTAAACAGACTCAGAGTGTCCCCTGGCAATGAAATACAACATCTTGAACTTCAAGAAGAACAGCTAAATGTTTTTTGCAAAGAGTTCAAAGTGATGAACAGCCATTTTGCCCAGCTCTAGTTACCTTAATAGGAATGTAAAAGGAGAGAGACTTGATCCAACTCTCCTCCGTGCTGGCACAGGAAACTCCGTTACTATTTCTGTGCCCATGTAACAGGCTTAGAGGTTCTAAACATTTCGTTCTTTTCACCTTTCCTCATCGTAGGTCATTCCCTCTAATCCTTTTAGCATCTTTGTGGCCCTTCTCTGGATTTGTTCCAACTTGCCTGGGTCTCTCGTGCAGCAAGGTGCCCCAAATTGCACACTGCAATGCCACAGCAGTACAGGGGAGAGTCACTCTGGAAAGCACACAGCCGGGCAGACATATGGACCAACTGAGCAGTAGCTTTGCCAGACATCAGGTTGCACATCAGCTCACATAATTTGATAGCCACTGTCTCACTGGGACCTCTCTGAACATAAGCTGCTTTTGCCACCGTGCTCTGCACAACATGAAATTTGGAGATTCTCCTTGTTCCAAAGTAGATCCAGTATCATCTTTAAGCCACGCACTGCTAATTGCCACTTGTTTTACCAATGCCTGTTAATAATGCTCATTTTTCCAGCCTAGCTCTTCTTTTTTCTACTCTGATTTTTTTCTCGTATCTTTCAGTTGTGTCAACTGTAAATTTGAGAACTATTCCTTAAACATTTTCCTACAGGTCACTAGTGAATATTTAAAACCAAAACACTGCCCTTTTGTACACCACCTTTGCAGAAGGATAAAGAATGTCTGTAACCCTTCTGTTTACACTCTGTCAACTAATCCATGATTCATTTCACAGGAATTGTATCAAAACCAATTTGATCTAATTTCCCTAATAAGATCTTGCACAGCTTTTTGTCAAAAGCCCATGCGTGGTCTAGAGACAGTGTATCCATTGCATTCCTTTTCCCCACTAATTATCTAATTGTATCAAGAAAGGTTATTGTCTGCTGTACTCCTGTTTCATAAACCCGCTGCTGTTTATCACTAACAATGTTGTTAGCCTTTACGTGCCTATAACTGCTCTCAGACAAGCATGCTCCAATCTCAGTGATTCTGGATGTAAATACACAGGTTTAGACCAAGTTGAGATTGTGCTTTAGGTTTTTATCCATTAGTGTTATCTCCCTCAGGCAGTGATGCTGGGTTAATGTTACAAGTTTCTCCAATTATTCTGTAGACTTTCATGTTTTGCTCTTTCTCTATAATGGCTGGACTGCTTATGAGTTTAATGCTCTCTTGAGAACAGCAATAATAAGAGAGGGAAAGACTGCTAGATGGACAGGACCAGAAAGGGACAAAAGATTAGTGTTATAAAATCAAGGCAGTAAATATTGCCCCCAATTTTTTTTCTTTTAAACTTCAAGGGTTACAAGTTTGGGATCCATGCAGATAAGGCTATTTTATTGCACGTCCTTTGAGGTTATATTTGCCAGAAATAGTAATTTGTAGCTCTGTTCACCTCTTTACCCCACTTCTGGATATGAAAATTACAGGAATTCAGTACTCTCTCTACAAGCCTTCACCTGACTCAAGAGAAAACACTCACACCTGCTTAGCAGGACAGCCAGAACAATATCCAGCTTTGTAAATCTGACTTTGTAACAGAAGGCAACTTTTCCCCACCAGAAGAATTCTCTATCAGCTAAAGGTATCCGCAATTCAATAACTTAATTCCATCTGAGCATCTGAGTGCTGAGGCAAACCCAAGTATTTGACCCTGTACCTTCTCCATGCAGCACTCCCTGTTCCAAACTGGATCAAGGGAAGTTTAGAGGCAACACTACTGAGCTTCTCTAGTGGCTGATCCACATAACGTGATCTTCAATAGGAAAGGCAAGGATAGCTCAGTGCTATACTCCAGTTTCCTGGAGGAAGATAAGGAATGGGCCTCAGAACTTCTGCCATGTAGGCCAGTCCCTTCACCAGTATTTCCTGATAAAATCACACACTCACCAACCCAACATGTTGGATATTTCCAACAGTAAGACTGAAAATGTCATTAAAATGAATGCTGAAATATAGTTGTGGGACTAGTATCAGCTGAAGGAAGGGGAGAGTGAGACAACACTCAGGCTCTCCTCAGGCAAAACCTTCTCTATTTAGGGTACAAGGAGAAATGTAAAAGGTCAGAAATGGGCTTTTTTGAGTGGTTCTCACAGCTGGATGTGGATTCCAGACAGAATGAAATCTTGATTTTTTTAAAGTCCTCTAAGATCTACCATAAAATTGAAAACCCCTGCAGGCGAGATGCCTGTACAGCTTGTAACTTCCAGGTGCCCTATGGCTGTGCTTGTGGAACTGCATTTTAGTCTTGGAAGTCCACGAATAGGGAGTCCTCACAGTAGATTCAAGCTTTACTGACAAAACCTGAGAAGACTGCCATTATAAACCTGCTCACTTCAGGCCCCATCTTGTAACAAAAGCACACTTTGCACAGACATTTTTAAACCAACCATGAAAGACCAAAGAAGCTTTAATCTGCAGAAACACCAATGATTGAAACAGAGATAAAACATCCAGCCTCTTCTCCAGTACAGGCCTATTTTTGCTATCAGTATTTGTTAGCCCAGATGATATAAACCTACACTGCATGTGTAAATGAGATGTGCATATCATGCCATTTGGGCAACAGAGACTTTGTGTCCTTTGTGGGCCACATGAAAGAGCTTTGCAATCCACAGCTGGCTGACAAACAATATAGATCAGCTTCTCAAACACTGGCCACAACTCCAGTAACAAGCCAAATTTTGTCAGGTGTTTTTTTTTAGATACAGGAGACAGAAATAAATAATGTTTTCCAAATGGCAGGCTAGACGTGACAGCTGCAATAACAGCTAGTGTAATTTTAGGTCACATATGCGAAGAGTTAATGTCATGGAGCCGAGATGCCCACACCTGTTGGGTGACCTGCTCATACCATGGACAGCTCACACACATGCTCCCATCCCTGCCTCTCCGCCTCGAGGACACCCACCATGGTGCTAGGGAGGCAAGGGGTCAGCACACCCACTGGTTTCTCCTGCTCTTCTACTCAATATGGACTTCAAATGAGAGAGACATCTTCTAGACACTCCTCACCTTTACTGACAGCTCTTCTCCACACAACAGCCCAAGAATAATGGGATCTGCCAATGTGCCACTTTACTCCTGTACAGTGGACAACTGTGGATAACTCAGCCATATCAGCCACAGTCCAGGAAGCTTTTCTGGGCTTATTCTATCATACGGGAATACATCCTGTGTCCAGGGCAAACTTCATTTCTCCCTGGGGGTAGGCAAGAGCTTGGGTACCCCATGTATGGTGGGCATGATCACAAACATAAATTGCCAAGTTACCAGCGCATAGACTTTAGAGGTTTTTTTCCTTTAAATCACAGTATTTTGCATTGCTATAGAGGAAAAGACAGTCAGAACCTCATATCAATTTAAATATTTTTCTCTGGAGTGCAGATAGGATTTCTAAGAGTTCTGTCATATTTGCTAGTGGCAGCTCCCTTTGGCTTGCGTGGGTTATGCTTCTATTCTGTTGAGTATAGCAAACCCCAGACAGCCTGTTTGCAAGGCATTTGTCTGTAATACACCCACACAAATACTACATACTTGTCTTTGGAACAAACAGAAACCATAGCTTAGCAAAAGGCTGATGAGCTTGCTTTCTAATTTGGAGTGGAAAGCATTGTGTGACTTCTACTCCATAGCATGAATACCAACCTGTAGTTCACAAACCTGGACTGACAGGTTGTAACAAGGTCCAACTGTCAGCATTTTATTCTAAAAGAGCTACACCATCCTAATTCCAATTACAACCATTTTCTATTGCTTTTGGCTTTGCTGGGCATCTGGACCTGGCTTATTTTGTAAAAATGCATCACACTTGGCCTGCCTTTCACCCTTGCTTTGAAGAGAGATACAGGTTTTTTTTTTGTTTGCTTTACAATTTGACGGTGGGTCAGGGGAAGAACTATTGAGTGAGGAGGCTGAAGAAGCTAAAATGAAAATATATAAGGAAGCCAGCAAAGTCCCACAGCTCCCCAGCTGCAAGAGCCTATCTAGAGACCTGTCTCCAGGGGTCAGTTCCCCTGGTATTCCTGAAGAGAACTGGGTTGTATGAGATCTACTGAAGTGTGTCGCTGGATGAGACCAGTTCTGCCATGTAGACTGGAGGAACATATTCCTTGCATAGCAGGGGAGATGGAGGCACAAGCTGGGCTCTTCTGTAAGCTAAGGAGATGGAGACAGCAAGTGCTCATATTCTGGCGCTTACACAAATAGTATTTGCTTGTCTAATGCCCAGGAGACATTTTATCCCTTTGACCCATTGCATAACCAGAGCCCAGTTACATATCGGTAGATCTTCTCTAGCCCAAGTTACCTCATGCTGATGAAAGCTGCCATAGCAAACTGTCTGGACACTGCTTAATAAATAAAAAAGGCTTCTCATGGGCAGAAGACATTATGGATTTCCTACTAGCCTTCATTCCTCTCCTCATTCTTGTAATTTCTCTTCACCCTTAGGATGACACTCTTGTTAGTAAATGCTAAGAAGTATTATACGGATGAAGTGACAATTAATCTGGAGGTGTGACATATATTATCAGTTCACTCTTTTATTAATGCATTGCCTTTTGAAGGTACCTTGACCTCTGGTGTACTAATGGCACTCCTTCCAGAATGAACTGCTTTAGCACTTGACCTAATGCCTCCTGCTGATACTTACTGTTGATATCACAGCAAAACAAGGACCAGGATTGACTTGCTGTTCACTATTTAACCAAATTCTACTGCCACCCTCCCCCCCCCCCCCACGTTATCATTCTGTGTTTTACATTTCCACTTCTTCCCCCACTATTTCTACATCTGGAAGACTGCTCACACCAGTTCAACAATTTTGCCTGCATACAGCAAAGCTGCAACTCAATCCCTGTTGAAATGCTCAGCCAGACCTTCATTTCTTCTTGAATGTCTGTCTTTATACACTATCTAGGGCACTTATAATCTATATCTCCTTAGTACCTTCAGTGTCCTTCAGACACTTGTGAATGAGACCCATACAACAACATGTTCAGTAAAGCACACTTCAAATACTTGTACGTCAGAATTTAGCTTCCACCTTTTCAGCTGGGCAAGGAAAGGAAAACCTCCAGCACTGCCATTCATATCACATTTATTTTTGCATCCCAGCCTGATTCCTTGTCTCATCTCACATAGGCCTTTTCTTCCACTCAGTACCCTCTTAGCATTTCTGAGAGAAAACTGCCACCAGTGCAAATTCTTCAGCCTGCACTTCCTTGCATTTCAAGATATCCATTGAAGGCACCCCTCCCTTCAACCTTGCCTACAATTCATGATGAACAATGGCAGGAAAAAAAGAGAGACCCAGAGGTATTGCTTAATTCCTCCAAGTGTTTGAGGAAGGAGTTAGGATGGGAGATACTTACAAATCAAGGACATCATCCTAGAAACAAATGTGAAAAGAGACTTAAGAATTAACATTTCTTTATGAATACTAGTTTACTGAACAGGCACTCTAGGTTTATTCAGACAAAACCTGAACTTGTGTGTTCTCCAACCTGGATGCATTTAGGAATTCTCTGAGTTTGACCCGTTAATTTTTTTTGGAGGGTTTCTGTTTCTTACACTTCAAAACTTAACAGTTGTAGCAGGACTCTGCCTCCTTCTCCCACCCTTGCCAAGACAATCCAGACAGAATAGATGGGCTTTGCCTGAATTCCACCTGTAGCTCTCAGAGAAATCTATAATTAAGTGCCTCATCATTAGAAACATTACTCAAAACCAGACAGATCCTGAAAAACTGACTGAAATTAGTTCCACATAAATTACAGCATGGAAAATAACAATGGGCAATTAGTGCTTTTCAGTTTGAAGTCTTTTTTATCCCTGACTCTCCGGAAAGCATTTCTAAGACGATATGGTAGCAAACCAAGATAACAGTGTGAGAGCAAACACTGGATCTGGCATAGGGGAGATGTCCCAGAACCACTGGAAAAGTGTGGAAGTGGGAGTGAATTGGGCTGTCGGTGAGGATGGAGGCACAAGAGAACTGCATGGGGTCAAGGATAGACAAAAAACACATGCTACACAGTGAGGCTGAGATACAGCACTTGAACAAGCAGAGAAAGGGAGTACATGACAGAGGTACCTGTAGACCAGGCTCCTCTCAAGCTAATGAACACTACAGGTTTGAGAAGAATAGGTGATACATGGAAACACCCAGTTTCTTTCTGCACATCTTAGACTGCTGTAACAGACAGGATTATCTTTAGCTACCTATTTCAGATAACCCCAAGGTTCAGTTTTGCTGAGTATTTAAAACCCCACCTTTGGCAGGTATTTAGCAGATCTCTTACCACACATTACATGTATTAAGTAGTCCGTTGTAGCTGACCCAAATTCCAGCTTCAAATCCTAATGACTTGTTGTAAATCCACTTCATTCATCCATCTTCCAGACTGTTTGTCCCCATTTCCTTTGACTGACAAAGTAGCTTCCAGTCCACTCAAGCCGAGCCCTACCTGAGGCCCCACAGTGTCCTGCTTTCTTACTTGCCTGAACCAAGAGATGAGACCATGGCCAACAAACCACTCTTTAGACAGAAAACTGTGTAACAGAACAAGCACATCATTTTCCCCAACACTCTGTGTAACTTGCACATTAATTTCTCTAGATAAAAAAAAAAACACCCCAAACATTCTAAAGCAAAATACTTTTAAATTACCTCCATCTTCCTCCGAAATTGGCATCACTGTTTGAAAATTCAACTAAATGTGATTACAAAAAAAAAAACCCACAAAAATATTCCTTTCTGTCATGCTGAATAGATTATCTCCTCATCCCAGGAAGTTTTCACTTTTCCCTGTTATTATTTTGGGACATGAAAGAAAAAACTGCAAGCCTGCAAGATCTTCAACCTCAGTTTCACTTCCCGTTCCCTGTCTTTAGCGTCCCTACTCATGGACAAGCAGAAGCCAACACAGCAAAGCAGACAGACAGGCAGTCAGGCACTCACAATGAAGATATGCAGCTGCTTCTACGCTTTCATGTAGTACCTTTCTGAGATAGGCTTAAATGTTACATAGCTTTATTCTGTAGGGTATCTGTGTATAGCAGGTATGCATACATGTAACAAATTTATTGTGCAAATACACACAAACTCCCTTCTCACACACACCCTCCCACATCTCTCCTTTCCTCATTATGTGGATGCACCTAGATACCATTCCAGCAGCTTCGCTATAGAAGCCAAACTATGACTTCGTATTTCCAGACCATCACCATGAGTGTTCAGACCTTTATAGCAAACATAATGCACTAAAGCAAAAACAAACAATCAAAAAAACACTGCCTAACTGAGCTACATCATTGGAAGTCTGCACCTTCAGTCACAGCCCTGTGTCTACCAGAGCATGAGAAGACCTCACATGATTTTACATACATCTGCACTCTGTCTGATCTTGTATTTAAGAACTGTTTGTTCTCTGTCCAGAGGTCTGGAACCCTTTACAGACACCACTAGGAGGGGGGCTGCCCTCTTCAAAGAAGGGACCCAAAAAGCAGCAAGTTTCAGCAACCGACGGCCCGGTGTGACCCAGCCCAGCCCAGCCCACCCCACCCTGCTGGCGTGTCCTCCCCACTGCGCTTGTTCACTTTGCCCTTGGAATGCTATCACTTATTATCACGCTGACTTCTCCAGATGGGGCATTTTGGCTATTGATCTGATAAATAAACAGCCTGCTCGCTCGATCAAAATGTTATTTTGCATTTCAATTACTGTTCACTAATGCAACCTTCATCCCGCCAAGAGCGCTGCTGGCAATGACACTCGACCTGGCACAGGCGTTTGCAAGCAAATTCGGCAGCGCCTGCTGCAAGCACCTAACGGGATTACCAACCTCCATTAGATGCACAGAAAGAGGAGATGGACAGACAGTACTGGGCTGAAGGGGAACAGACATGGGCAGAACAGAAGGTGTGAGCAACCTGGACAAGGGGTAGGGAGATAGGCAGAAGCACAAATGTATTTACAACACAGCTTTGCCAAATATTTTGATGGTGGGAAGTCTTGGAAGCTAAAGATATTCCCTCCAGTGGACAACCCCAACAGCTCATAGCAGAAAGACTGAGCTCACTGTGTGTGAGCCATGCAAGAGTTCAGAGTAATGGGAAATGGAAATCAATGTGACAAGCCAGCAGTGAGCACTGCAAACCCATCAGGGCAAACAGGGTCATTTCTAAAGCAAGTTCTGGAGCCTAGTTCCACTGGGGTTCAGTAGGCCCTAGAGCTGGATACAGGGTGCTGTGTGTAAACCTGCAGGGAGGAAACCCTCTTAGTCCTCACTGGATTCTTCAGTATAGTTGGAAATGTGACTGTCTTTGGAGAATCTGGTGGTGATACAGCAAGAAAGGGTCATCCACAGGTGTTTGTAAGAGATGGATCTTTGGCAAGTGTTGGTCTCTATTAATTCAGCACTCTGTTTACATCAGGGAATCCTTTGCCAAATCCCCAAACTGGTTTCACTCAAACCCTGTCTACAATGGGAAACACAGCACAAATAGCACGTCAGTAAGCAGCCACCAGCAGTGAGGTCAGGCATGACTATATGGTTATGAGACTGCTTCTTGTCCCAAGCTCTTCTGGTCACGTGATGTACTTCACCAGGTGGCTGGTTTTGCACCAGACTCCTACTGCATGATGCAGAATGCACCTTGGCCCCTTTTCTTTTTCCTACCTAGATTCCTAAATGAAATGTAAGATGTATCACAAAATGACAGAACCATTTACCAATGCATGCAAATGGTGGTCAGTGCTTTCACCACCCCTGCATAGCATGTCTGTGTTGGACTTAGCTCCCAGTTGACAAGGTAATATAAATAGTCAAGAAAATACATTTCTCTCCATTTCCAGAGATCCTTCGACAAAGATCTTTCGCCAGACCTGGACAAATTTCTCCCATTTCATTACCAGACAGCATCCAGACTGAAACTGCCAGTCATCCATGAGTTAAAAATAAACAAACCTGTGTAACACCCTGACATTATATAAATGAAATGCTAAGTATAACACACTGAATGAGATCAATGTGATGCATAAAGACAGGATCTATAACTCTACACACTCACACTTAATCTGCTCTGTGTGCCCAGTCTCCCAGTTCCCTCTGCCCTTGGCAAACTAAGCCTGTGTCTCACGCCTGTCTCTCTCTGGCCAGGTCTACGCTGTAGAGCTTGCTCTTCCAGATCTGTCTCTGTGCCCATCCTTTCTCTGAGCCCACTCTTGGGAGCAGACTTTCTGGGAACCATTCTACACCTAGATCATATCTCTCCCCAACCACTAGGCATCCATGCCCCAAACGCAGCCTAAGGACCCATATACATGTTATGACTCCTAGTCACTGGCTCTGTACTTACGACATGGGGCAGTGAAGTACAGTGTACTGAGCCCTTAAAATGCAGCCAAAATGTCTCAAAGTCTAATTCCAGCCTCAGCACTAATCTTCTCCTAGACTTCAGCAAGTCACTGCAGCTCTCCAAGACGCTGCTTCCCCAACTGAAAAGCGGGAATATGGTCCTGAATGACCTACCTCTCAGGAACATCGTGAGAGTTAATCAGCAACTATGACTGAAAGAACAGAGTGTACAAATGAGTGTGCTAAACAGAATGATGGACAGATAAGCCCAGTGCTCACATGATGGCCTCCGCTCCAGATTATCAGCAGAATTTGAACCTCTTTCTTCAGCACTGCAGCTCAGATATTTGCCTGTGTAAGTAGTGTGAGTAATTAGTGTTTTCCTGCATGCAAGCTAGCCAGAGGAATAAAACATTGGCTTCACAAATCTGTCTGTATTATACAGACCAATTCTGACCTCCTCCTACATTTGACTGTACTTTAAGTCCAGTCCCCTGTGACCCGGTCTGCACAATAACCTTATCTCTAATACTGCCTAATCCTATCTCCATCTCCCTACATGCTATTTTACACACCAACTGCCTCCTGACCACACCTCCATACAACCCATTTTTCCTTCTCCTTCACAGTTACACTTCACTACAAGTTTTTCATCAAACATTCATTTTGTTAAAAAATGCTACTCTGTTTCATTACAGAACTAAGTCAATTTTGGCAATGTTTTGTACTGTAAGATTTCCAAAACAACTCTAAAGAAAATGAGATGTTTGATTTTGCTTTGTTCCTAGCACTTTGTTTTCAGCCTGTCATGTGCTGCCTCATGTGTTCTTTGATCAATCGTGCATTGTTTCAAGAACATAATGGAACAAAATATTGGAAGTTTCCTCAAAATAAACTTTATTGGAATTTCCACTCTGCTTAAAATTGCAGGTTGCAGCCAGATTTGGGATGAAATAACATTTTGAAACAACAAATATTCTGTGAAACAAGATTCTAATTTTCAGGCAGCTTCACAACCTTTATCTTCCACACAAGCCTTCTACTTGCGCTTCACTCAGCAGGTCTCTTTTCTCTATTTATATGCATTCAGAAACATGTATGTTCTAACATACACAGAAATGTTTTGACACTCCTGGAAATTCAGGAGTACCATGGAAGCTGTGTCACCAACTATAAAATGGTCATCCTGTATTACTCAGTCCTTTTACACGATAGGGATTACCCATATGTCAAGGAGCACCCCGCAGCCAAAAATTAACCCCTCTGTTTTGAAAGCTGAGTGCTGCTGGAGAAACCCAGCTCTGCTTTTCCATCTGGTGCTATTTAAGCTTTACCCCATTCCTTCTGCATCACAATGAAATCACTGCTGGCATGTGATCAGAAGCTCTGAAACCCTGGCTCCCTATCAACTTACAAAAATTGACCTGAACATTTTATCCACTTTGATGAGACCTTGAATGAAACTTCTTTCTCATCCACTCATGGCAAGGAGTGCTAATTCTTAGCACCTCTATGAGCCACAAAATGATGCTTCACTTTACAATCTGCTGAGGAAAAATTCTTGGAATTGAGTATAAATATCTTACCTGCCACCTGAACCCTACCCAGCATTTTGTAGCTACAGTGGAAATAAATCACAAGTAGTTGGGACAGTATCCTATCCCTTCATTTAAGTCTTGATCCAACTACTATTGAAATTAAATGGTGATTTCTATTGATCTGACCAGGAACCGGACCTCAGGATCTGAAGAGTCATCTGAATGTTGAACACTGCAGCTATCCCATGCCCTTCATTGGATTTCTGGAGACTTGTCTTCTAGTGTTAAACTACTCCTTCTTCAAACACACTTTTATTTCAAATGCTCCTTGGAAGGAAAGCAAGATGAACAAATCTTTCCCAGTAGAGGGCTTTCTCAGAAATCCCCACTTACACTAATAAACACTCTTCTCCTGCCAGTGATACTGCACAGTTTGATGGTCCTACCCAACCATTGCAAAGCATGGGGTACAGTGAATCTATTCACATATCTCCATCTCTGGGTGACATTCACTGGCCTAAGCATCCCTTGGAAGCCACTTTGCTGCCAGCTGTGACAGGCTTGTCCACCATGTGCACTTCACTCCAGAGAGGAAATTCAGCAACAACAGGCTCCCTAAAAAGATGTCTCTAATAAGGATTCATTTATTTCCTTGGATTCATCCTAAGCAGATAAATAGCCCAACCTCTAGGTGCCTCTGACAACTGTCCTGCTTGCAAAGAGGAGGTAAATTCTGCCCGTGTTCAAGCAGTCTTCTCACTTCTCACCTTCCCACCCTGGAAATAGCATTATTCTCAAAACAGGATGAATTTAAGGAACCCAAGCTGCAAATCAGAACACCTACAAGTAGCAAAACCATTTTCCATGCTGCACTGACCATCTCTCCAGAGAGAATTTCAGTTCACAGGGTTAAGAGCAGCTACTTTGTAGGAAAATCACTGCTCATCCCAGCTACACCCGAACTGCCTGTTCTGATTTCCTGAGGTACTGGCTGCAGTGCTGCTCACTACTTGTCATTCACAGCAAATCTGGTACAAAATAGGCTGGATCAGCAAGGGAGCCACAGAGACTGGACTGCAGTGCTGGGAGAGGTTGTTCCTGACTGTGCACAAAGTGGTGCAAACATGAACATCAATGTTCATTTTCCTATTTTTTTTTTGTGTGTAATTTAGCTGAGGTGTTTAAGTTCCTGACAAATCTGCCAACACTTTAAAGTTCCTCTGTCCCTGCAGAGCTTCTGGATAGAGTTTCAGGCCACGAGTTGTTGAGAGGGCGCCTTTTGATATGCTCCTTCCAAATATTGGAAGGAAACTGTCAAATTTGGTACAGCAAAAACCTCACACAACTACAACACGAGATCCCTCCAAAGTGACTAATGGCCTGAAGCCCTACTGGAGGGATACACAAGCAGACAGACATGGGACAAGGCTACAAATATGAAGCACGTTTCTTTGACCAGTTTGGAAGACAAAAACAAAGACTGAAGTTGTTTCACCCAGCTTCAACCCTTAACAGTGGAGAACATACCTGTTTAGCAAAAGCACTGGCTTTTACTCAGGGCTTGTGGACTTACACCAATCCAGATAAATGAATTCTGGTCATAGCTAGTTAAAAAACAGCAAGAAGGAACGTTTAAAAAGCCACTCTGCATTACAATCCCCCCACTTCACATTGTGCCTGCAGAAGCAGGGGCTGAAGTAGCAGTAGAGAAGACAGGGGAGTTATGGATTCTGGTGTATCCCGTCAGAGCAGTGTTTATTCTAATCAATCAACTGAAAAAATAGCAGCTGAGAGTAATTATTAATAATCAAGTAAAATTGGATTATTTCTCTGCACTGCAGTGTTGTCTGGATGGGGCAGCTGGTGTAGAAATAAAGTTCATCAGACCAAGCTACTGAAATAAAATTGCTGACCTCAGCAGTTCATCAGAGAAGGTGGAAAAAGGAACCTCAACTAAGCATATGGTATACTATCTGCACAGCATGAAGGCTAACAAAAATAATTATTGGAAGGTGGCTGAGCTTAGGCATTTCAATCAAGTCATATATCCAGTTGCATATCCAAACGACAGTAGTAAGACCTACTGCCAAAGCCTTCCATTTCTGAGGCATCTGTTTTTGTGATTCCTCATTCCTGAAAGCATAGTCAGCACCCTCTTCCAAAATGCAACGCTTGAAAGGAAGGGGCTCAAATCTTCTCTGAATATGTTGTGCCCCCTCTGCAGCTGTGGTCTTGGCTGATTTTATACTCAAGCAATGGAACAGAAACATATATTGTAAAGGACCACTACACCAAACATTTCGCAATATACTCAAGTCACAAAATTTGACGTTACTCTGCCTCAAACAACCATAACTTGGCATTGCACAGAGAGGGTCGTATTCTCAAACACAAATACTGAATTGCAACTACAAAGCACACACTTTTACTGCAAAAACAATGGTTCAGTCAGCTTCATTCATAAACACCTAGGTGCAACTATATTAGTCATTTGTGTCTATAAGTGCCTTGTCTATACAATCACATGTGCATCTTGTAAGTACTTTGCAAACATGATTTTAGGAGACTCTATTTGAAAATGTAAGTCAGACATGATATTAATGGCCAGACTGGGTATAAACTAGTAAAGCTCCCTTGCAATAAATGGAATTGTACCAATTTACAAAATTTAGGCAGCAAGTCCTAGAACACTATACTCCTGGCAAGAGGAAATACTATGCAGCTGCAAGGAGAATACGATACCAATACTGAAGGAGGCAGAACTTGGATTTTTCTGACGTCTGTGTGTGCAAGACCTCAGCCATAAAACTGAATTAACACAGCAAACATTTTGTGTTTAACAGCTTACTAATTACATTTTCAAATTAAATATTTACTTCTAGCTTGAGTATTTCTATAGCATCCAACAGAATCTAAGATGAGTTACTTCCCCATTTACTTTAACAATTTCTTAAATTAAAATAATCCTTTATTTAAAAGGGGGTGGGGGGAATCTGGAGAGTTTCTTCCCCCCCATAAGTGTTGGATCATACAGAATGCTACACAACCCCCAGTACATATCATACAGGAATAAGGGATCTGAAGAGTGAAGGTTACCTATAAAGCAGGCAGTGGATATGCATATCTACTCTGCTAAGTCTAATGATCCCCAGGGCCAGCTTTTACATATCACCTGCAGGAGAACACTGCCTTCACTGTCCCACTGCAAACACCAGCTGTGCTGGTCTGTTTCTTTCTTTCTAATAATTTTTTTTCTATTTCAGGAAGTAAGGAGGAAAGAAGGAGAGACATGTGGTTTAATATTTTACTTTGAGTTGGATCAGTCCTAGAAAGTTTTGATAGTGTGGATCACCTACCAGGGCAAAAGCATACTATTACTTCTGCAGTGGTAGTGTCTGCTTTAGGCACCAGCCCACGGAGCAGGATGAATGAATGGGAAGAGGAGAAACAGTTCTGGATAAACAGCACCTCAAGTTCTCTCTGTTTGCGTGGCAAGAAAGGGTTAAACCTGCTTTGAGGTTCACTTTGTTCTCCATGGTTTGTGCAAGGCCAGCAATCAATCAATCTTCTCTCTTTCCTCCTTTTTTTTCCTGGGAACCACTGCAGGAATATCGTGCCCAGGATCTTGTTTAAATCCACGACTCTTCTCTGTCAAGTCAATTCTTCCCATCCTCCCCCAAGGCCCCCCCAGGACATCCCCTCCCCCTCTCCCCGAAAAGGGGCCTTCTGAGCTCGTTTTGCTAATGTATTCTCAAACCAAATTAGGGGCTCTGACTCTCGGTGAAGTTCGTGAGTTAGTTGCCGCGATGCACTGAATTAAAGATACTATCTCGGACTCAAATCAGATTAGAGCCCACACACACACATGCAAAAGCCCACTTTCTAATCAATTTTATAAAGGGCCTTCAGCAGAGATACACTAATGGTATTGAGCTAAGATCTTTAAACTAAGTCTGCAAGAAGTCTGCGGAGATAAAACGCACACTGTATTAAAGAGAAAGCTCTTCACTGTGCCCTTCCCACCAAGAACCCTGTACACATTGGAAGAGCACCTCAAAACACAAAACAGCTCTCCTGAACCTAAAATATTCCCTCCCGTCCTCCTCTCTTGTCTTCCTCCTTCAGACCTTTAAGTCCTTTCTTTCATTCGCTTCCCGTCAAGCTGCAGGAGAAGGTCCCTGCACAGAGGGCAGAGGAGACAGGGCAGCTACAGAGCCCTGGTATGTGTTAGGGATTAGACATAATGAGAACATGTGAACCCTTTTAGGCTTGTCCCATGAATCTATAAGAAGGGGGCAAGGTGGACGATCAGCTGACCAGGTTCAAGGGGAGGTCCTACTTCAACACAGGTGCCCTGCGGACACACACAAGACGCTGGGCACTGCCCTGGTGCTTGGCACATATAACTGGGATGCCGCAACAGCCGCATCCTGACAGAGATGTCACTGAGTGTATGGTAAAGAGCTCCCTTTAGAATGCAGCAGCTGCGCACATCTAGTGTCTTCACATCCTTCTGTCCCGGTCTCTCTTAGCAGTGGAAGTTCTCATCTGCAGCAGCACGTTTCCCCCTTTGAAACCAACGTTCTGGTTTGAAATGTGGCACCCAGGAAAAGAAGACCAAGAAGACATAAGAAAAAAATGTTAGGTAAGATTGCCCACAGAAGGTGACTATGAAGGGGAGGCAGGAAAAAGTTTATAATAGAAGCTACAGTTGATGATTTAATAGCCCGTCTGTTGCTCAGTCACCAACAACCAAAGAATAAAGCAATCTGTGAAAACTGTGGTTTTGCAAGGTTTTCTCTGTCAGATTGGGGAGCAATATTCTGCTCTTTTAATATTTTCAGTAAAAGCACCTCAAAATATTTCACACACATTAGAAAGCCCAATCTGAGAACCCAGCATCAGTCTTTATAACTATTTGCTTTCTAAGACACTGTTTCTAACAAAAGGATGAGAGGACACTTGCTAAGGTAACAGAAAGTCTGTCTCTTAACAAAACTCACTTCAAAAATTGAAATTCCTCTTTAGCTGCTGCTTAGATCCTCCAAAGTTCTCAGATGATCAGAATGTTCTTCATTTCTGAAACTCTGGTTGGTAAATTGAATTGTGACATTCTGCATCTGCAGCAGACCCCTCTGAAAATCCTGACAAAAATAAGTCAATTACAAAATAGATTTCTCTGACTAAAACTAGCCTAACATACAAACAAGCAAAACAACGCACTAGAGGAAAACACCTGAACTTTCACAGGGCCAGCCTTCAACAGAGGGAGCCTTCCCCTTGGTTTACAGACAGGTGACAGTTCCTAGAGCTTGGAAGGACGCAAGTGGCCTCCTGCAGCAGATAAAACCCCGACCATGCCTTTTAAGGGGCTGCAGCAACAATCTTCCAGGAACTCAAGCTCTGCTTACTGTTAGCACAGAACAGAGAGGATCGTAGGTACCTTTTCAGTGCAGACCCGCACCACGTAAAGACCATGACTCCCAGCCTGCTACGCTCATCTACAGATGAAGATCTGCATGGCTCAGAGTAAAACCCATAGTTTGTATGAGCTGCTCCTCCACATTTACTGCATGCGTGCATGCAAGATATAATCCAAAGGCTGTATGAAACCAGCAAGTGCCCTTCTGACCACAACCACCACCCCTATCAGTCACCCCCTCACCAGCTTTCTCTAAACAAAGGGGACCTCAGCAAGAGAACTATGGCAAGGTGTGGGGTCTGACTGCCCGACACAGAAGCCTTGCTGAGCAAAATTTCTCAGAGCTCAGATGGGCTCCCCTTTCCCTGAGACAGCTTCAGGCCTCACACCACTGTGGAGTTTTACAACGGTCATGTGCTGACGATGACGCCAGTTTTCAACGCAATTAACCTTTCCAGTCTAATGAAATGGCTCTATTGGCTGCAGTGGCAGCAATGAGCCCCTTGACTCTGGCAGGCTCCTGAGGATGGGTTATCAGGGTTGCAGAGCATTACTGCTCCACTTCTATTTGCAGGCTGCAGCTAATCAATGCCAGACCTGAAAGGAGTAGGCAGTGCCAGCCCCAGCATCGTACTCCAACAGCATATTGATCCCTGGGAGAGGGGACTTGGGTCTGCGCCCATTGATCTGCTATGTCACAGGCACTGTTCTTCCAGGAACGTACCCCGGGCAGCAGAAGCACACAGCCAGGAGAAAGGGGAAAATTCCTGATAGGAAAGCATAAGGGCTACCCCAGAGGTGATACAAAGGCAGCAAACTGCCCTGTGGCTTAGGAAGAACCAGATCTGGGATGGAGCCTCAGGCTTTTGTGCTGTTTTATTCTCCTTATTCCTTAGCTGGAATAAGACAGGCACAACAGCCCCCCCGGTGGTGGGTGACAACTACTGTACTGAGGGCTGAGAGTTTTGAGTCACTTTCCTCCTTTCTAGCTGTTGAGCTTTGGGAAGTGGTGGTGGTGGGGAAGGGGTGGCATGCAAATCTGATATTACATGATAAGTTCCCAAACACGCACTGCCTGTGGAGAGAGGGAGGGAGAAAGTGACAGGGACCTTTGCCTCCCACATCAAGCCATACTGTCAATACAGCCCACAGGGATTTCAGTCTTGGAGTTCTGGAGAAGTACAAACCTGACCCACATTTGCCTATGACTTTAACAGTCTCTGTTGAGATTTGCCCTGCAGTGCTCAGTCTATCGCACTTCTTTAATTTCAAACCTGCCACAGACACATCTCCAAACTCAAGCATCCAAAATTCTAGAACCTAAATTACACCCTTCAAAAATTATTTAAATGGCTTTAAAATCAAAAAATTCTGCAAATAAAATATGCTGTTTGTTTTCTATGTCTGTTTCAGTTTTCTGGGTTACTTGCATGCTCTCAAGCCATGATGAGCCCCTCACTACAGGAAGGACACTGAGGTGCTGGAGTGTGTCCAGAGAAGGGCAACGAAGCTGGTGAAGGGTCTAGAGCACAAGTCTTAGGAAGAACCGCTGAGGGAGCTGGGGTTGTTCAGTTTGGAGAAGAGGAGGCTGAGGGGAGACCTTATCGCTCTCTACAACTACCTGAAAGGAGGTTGTAGAGAGGTGGAGGTCGGTCTCTTCTCCTAAGTGACAAGTGATAGGACGAGAGGAAATGGCCTCAGGTTGCACCAGGGGAGGTTTAGATTGGATATTAGGAAAGATTTCTTCAGCGAAAGAGTTGTCAGGCATTGAAACAGGCTGCCCAGGGAAGTGGTTGAGTCCCCATCCCTGGAGGTATTTAAAAGACGGGTAGATGTGGTGCTTAGGGACATGGTTTAGTGGTGGACTTGGCAGTGCTAGGTTAAGGGTTGGACTTGATAATCTTAAAGGTCTTTTCCAACCTAAACGATTCTATGATATCAAACTTCCTTCTGCAATGCTGAGGGCAAGAAATTTGCGTTAAGAAACAAAACCATAACTGGTGCATCACTTCACTTCCAAAAAGAGGCCTCATATCAAATATTGGAAGACTACAGACTCCTCCTTTCTCCATCTTTGTTTTCTTCTTTCAATAAAGCTTCCTTCCACTTGTATTGTTTAGCATCATTATTTTCACACACCTTCCTCATTCTTTTTCACAAACTGTTGCTGTATTTTTCAAATACCCAGTGTATCTTCCAAACACAGATCTGGCTCAAACTTCAAAAATCACATAACCCCAGAGTGTTTTCAATGTTCCAGTGTGATAAAGATATAGCCAGGACACATTCAGGACTCAGCTGCACATCCAACCTGAAACTCTAGTTCCTTTTCATATACTTACTCATCGAAAAATAAAAAAAGGGAAGAAAAGCTACCAACTAGCTGGTCTTAGGGGCTTTGAGATGCGTTGTCCATGTGCACCTTCCACTGGGAGACTTTCTTGCTTTGTGTGTAGACCTCATGGAACAGCATACACTTCCCACAGAACCTTGATATTCAAAGGCAGAGGGGCAGGGGACAGAACATGCATATAGAAAACGCATTGTGAAGAAATTTAATTCTTGTTAACATCTTTAACAACGCTGGGCTATGCACATTCTGCGTGACATCCAGTAATATCTACTTCACCTGGAGGTCAGTCTGGAGCCTACCATTATACAAGACGACAATCTTCAGATGGAAATCACTGAGGTTTTTTGAACTTTTGGCTATAGAAAGAGGAGTTGAAGAAACCTAGACTTCTGCAAGTCAAAGGACAAAAAGTCTTCCCATATCTGGCATGTTCAGTGATGTCTCAACTCTCAAAGAGCAATTTCCTTCCCTATCATTACAGAAACAGACTGTCACATTTCAGCTCTAGTGGGTGTTTCAAGATGGCTAGAACTGAATCCAACACAGGGAAAAGGATGTCCTACAACCCCAGTCAAAACACTTCATACACTTAAGCGTTGCACTTCAGGGTCAGTGATGTGTGGTCCCATTTTCCCCAGAAACTGAGGGAAGGCTGCCGAATGGCACCCTGTCACGATAAAGGTAGGTGCTGCTGACAGTGGCAGTTTCCAGACAGGTGAAGATATAATGTTAGTGTTGAAACCACAGCCATTAGCTGGTGAAAGAAGGAAGTAAAATTTCTGTTGCAGATACCACTAAGCTTTGCTTGGGTCTGAACAGAGCCATACAGTTGCAGAGCACATCACACAAACAGATGGCGAACAGAGACTATTTGAAGACTCCCAGTACAGAGATTTCCAGTGTCAGGCATCCACAGGCCTTCTTCTCTGGTACTGGTTCCAAGTAAAGTTTCCTTATCGGAACCTTCATTTTAAAGAGCCTTTGGCCACTCGGGTCCTAAATTTGAGAAGTAACGGATCATACTGCAGAACTGCCCAAGAGATAAACCTGAATAGTAGCTTTGCCCTACTTACCGACCTGGGAAGTAATTAACCCATCAATATTGCCCTTCTTCAAGTTACAAAGCTTCCCAGAATAGCAGAGGCACATAGCATTCACACTTGTAGAATTCAAAAGCTTTAACTCAACCAATGTGGGGCAAAGCAACACTGCAGATCGGGGGAGGCCTGGCTGAGGTGAGAGGAGAAACAAACCTTCAGTGGCTCAAAAAGACACATGATGCAGTCCTGGGAAGCCCCGGATTTCACTAATGAGACAGCCAACCCAGAAGAAGATGGGGTACAAGAGAAATTAATTCTCTGAAGACTCCAAAAGGTGGCAGAAAAGAAAAACAGAAAAATAGGTTCCACGAACTGTAAATCAAAGGTAATCTGGATCAGACTGCAGCAGATCTGCCTCAAAAGGAGACGGCCAACAGGTAAGCAAGAGAAGCAAGAAAAACACTTTGTCCTTTATGACTTTGGCACAGAGTATGAATAGAGGCAGGGCACAGACAGTGTGATATAGATGCTGCCAGGGTAAAAAGGTCTCTGAAATTAGTGCTTACACTTGCAGTGTAATACACAGAGACCTCCTCTCAAAGAAGGATATTTTCCAGAACTACAAAATGTGCTTATCTCCAATATCCTGCAAATCAGGACTGACACATGCGGTGTAAGTTTATATATACACATATAGGAACATGCTTGGAAAAGAGGCAAAGAAGTCTTTTCCGTTCAGCTAAAAAGTCTGTGACAAGGTAGCACTGATGCATTTGCACAGCACATAAGCTTTCATCTTGACTACAGAAATTCAAACTAAAGGGCTCGGCACATGGCCACCCGTCTTCAGGAACTTCCTTCCCACCAAAGCAAAAATGGACAACAATCTAATTTGTGGGATGATGACTGGGACAGGGCAGGTTGTGTTATTGAAGGCGTTATTCTTATTACAAAAGAACTTCACAGACCCAAAGTGTTAGGCAGTGTACTATGTATTAAATATCTGTCTTTGTCTGTAAGAACTTGCATTCCAAAGACAGACTAAAAGAAAGAAAATGTTTCGATGCACAATTTACAGGAAGGGGAGAGAATCAGAGACTTGAAGTGTTTGCTCAGTTCACCTAGGGAGGTTATAGAAGAGCTGGGAACTGGGCTTCAATCCTGATCCCAGCTTTAGACCATCCACCCTCCTTAAGAAACAGAAAGTGGGAGAGCGGCTTAATCACAGGAGTTACTTTGTGTGCTTCCAAGAGCTATGGATGTACTTCATTTATCGGTAGGGACATAATACCAAAGAAAAAACAATCTCTTTTTAACAAAAAACAACAACAAACCCCGTTCACATCTGCAAAATCTTTTCAATTTGCTCCAAAACTTACAGTATAAGTACATTTGAAGAGTTTTCAGGATTTTTCTTCCTTCATGATATATGTTTGGTTTGATTTTGTTTCATTTAAGAGAAGGATAATTTTCTCTCAGAAATGATAACTATGAAAGGACAACTCCATTTCATTTAAGCACAGCTGGGGGGAAAAAAAAAATCAATTTTCTCAAGTTAAAATTTTACCACTTCCTTGAGGAAAAAAAAAAAGTCCTAGAGATAATCCCCACTCATTGGGAACATGAACCAGACAGCAGAAGGAAGTCCTGGGCAGGAGAAACATCTGCTTGAGTGTCTGCAGGAGAAGGAAGGAAACAGGGAAAGGTTCCCTCTGCCAGGACAGAAAGCATTAACTCCGCACTCTGTGAGCACTGCAGCTAGGGTTTGGGGAGTCTGTGCTGCCATCTTCAGGGATGCTCTCATCTTTCTGTGAACCCAAAATTGCAAATGAAGGAATATAAAAAGGGGAGAATTCCACAAAAAGTAAGAAAGAGAAAAAGGAAATATTAGCTCTGCTCTTTTCCCTCCAAGATGGCTGGTTGCCTTGTCTTGACTAGCTCATGGAGAATCATGGAAATTAAAACTGGGAAAGCCAAACAAATCCTGCCTAGTCCATGTGCATCCCTAGGCTGCAGTAAAGCTAACTAATCATTGGTGTTTAGCCCTGTCTGATTTCTCTCTCCTCTTCTAATCCAGAGTGGGATTGGGTGATGATTCACTGAGCCTCGATGGCAGATGCTCGGTAGATGCTAACTATCTATCTCCTTTACAAAGCAATTTCAAAGAGACAGTGAGAGACCCTGACCCCTTCCCACAGGGCTGAATTAAAATGAAACAGTTAATTGTGTGCCCACAGGGTTCTAAAAGCCCTGTTTCGCATGAACAAATCACAGGTATTCCAAAAACTCATGTATATGTTATTTTTTCTCAGACAAAACAGCAAGATTTGAGATGCTGTGAGGATATGTGCTGCGCAATAACGAAGG
The DNA here is from genome assembly GCA_020745775.1 of Theristicus caerulescens. NCBI lineage: Eukaryota > Metazoa > Chordata > Aves > Pelecaniformes > Threskiornithidae > Theristicus > Theristicus caerulescens. Next base: position 46,339,668 of record CM036564.1, on the reverse strand, counting down.
TAAATTGAAGAGGACAAACCAGCTTCTCCTTGTTTCTGACCTAGCCGATGCATGCATATCTCGAATCATTCTGAAGTACCTTTTGATGTGTGCAACTCTCCCTTTTTTTCACTACAACCCATTCCACATTGCTATGAATTCTTTGCCTCTTCTCCGAGTTCTTACCTTGTTACACATACCTTACATTTTTCAAATTGCTTTACGGGCTTCTGGCCACAGGGCCCTCATGGATCAAATATTGCACAACAAAATACAACCCATTAATACTGTGTTTTCAAGTTGAAAATCATGTCTGTTCCCCAGCTGCTACGCTGAGACAGGACTTTCTTTGCTGGTCATAACGCTGACTGAATGGGAACCGTATTCTTCAGATCTCTGTTGCCCTCTGGCCTCACTATCCCCACACCCTCAGTGACTGCTTCATCTTCTCAATTCATCTAAATGACAAAATAAGAAATAATGTTTTTATTCAAATTAAGCACCAAGTATTTGCTCCTACATAGGTCAGTATAATTGCTGAAGGTTACAGATATGAAACAGTACTATTGTGTTTTATTAACAACCCATTTTTGTTTAAAGCTTTTGGCTTTGTATTTTATTTCACCTAGGATACAGTTATTACCTCACAAAACGAAAGAGTTCCTTTTTTATCCACTCAGGTCACCGTAAAAAATATATTAAAAAATGATGATTTACAGTGAATAAGAAGCAATGTGCAGCATCCTTCAACCACAAGAACTTCAAACTGCTACTCAAAATTGTATGCACATTAAGAGATCGTTTCACTCATCCCATCTCTGAAGCCTAACGCAGCAGCTCTTCTGCAGTGTACAGCCAGAGTTCACGAAGCGAAAAAAGAATTGTCTGTCCTATTGAAACTATAATGGAAAATAAGGAACAATGTAAATGTCTGAGCTGAAATTTATTCAGAACATCAGTATCCACCAAATAACCTATACTTCAATGCCACAATGGGTGCCAGGGGCACAGAGACAACCCTGGTGCCAGGTTGAGGTGCCAGCTCTCAGAGCAAAGAATTTTTCAACAGCAACACCAGCTCTTGACCTGCCTTCCACATTTGCTTGCTTGCCTCCTGCTCAGCTTTGCTAACCTGTAAGAACAGTCAGGACCACAATTTAGTGTAAGCGTGAATGAAAGAGTAAGGAGAAAGTAAATGGTTCGCTCCTAACTGTAGAGACTCTTACTAAAAGAGCTGATTGAACAGAGTAGAAAGCTGTCGCTTTGCTGATGGATTATTTTAAAGCCATTCCACAAAATTTAATAGACGGTCTCTTCTCACATTGTCCTGGCCCTTTCTGTGATGCATCACATGCACTCAGCTCGGTCCATCTGTTTTGCCCTTCTTTCAAACACACACCTGCCTTCCCCCATGCCATCCCTCACTTCAGTCAACCAACTGGCTGACACTGCCTCGCAGCCAGTGCCTGTGACACATCCCTCTGCGAGACCTACGTCTACTGAAAACACTGGCAGAAAGCAACCCACTGATGATGGGTGAGATGTGCAACGAAGGACTCATGTTCTGTCTTTTCAAAATCTTTACAAAACATAAATGCACTCACAGTCTATAAAATTGGACAGATTGGCTTTCTTTTCCCCAGTGCTGGCCTGTTGCTGGTCTGGGGGAAAGAACAGAGCTAGCAAATCCTTCATCTTCTCAGCTTTCTGATTGCTGCCTAGGTGCCTTCTCTGCTGATACCTTTCCTTTCCCTATTTGTGCCACACTTTCCAGGGCAGTCCTGTGTTTCACTGCACCTCTAACAGCAGGTAGCACACCGCAGCCTGGGCCCTAGTAAGAGGCATTCCCCATATCGTCCTGGGGTGAACCTGCAAATCTGCTGCTCTGTGCCTCTGAACCTCTGCAAGTGCTCCCAAAAGGAGATGCGGAGGCACTGGGGAGGTGCATGCACACCAAGCATGTGGATGCTGCTGCAGGGGAGGGTATGAAAGGCAAGCTCCGGAGGTAATAGCAGTGGCTACTGCAGGCCACTGTGGAGGAGCATGAAGAGAGCCGGCAGGAGACAGCTTATCCATGCTGTGCTTTGGTCTATGCAGTAATCTCAGCCTCTCACTTTCATGAGTGCTAAATTCACACAAAAATGTTTTTTTTAAAACCCACCACAGGCGATTAAGCTGTGATCTAGATTAATTAGCTGCCATATTTCATTTTTAAAATCAGAACTGGCCTGTGCTGACACCAGGGAAACTTATAATATTTTTACTCGTACCTAACGGCCTCTGATTTTTCACGCTGCCTAGAACTGAACGGCTGCTCCCAGTCTCACTTACCCATGCCAGGCAGCTGCCTGCACCCACTGCTGGAAGAAATTCTGCTGCACCCCTGGGGACGGGTGGTAGGCTGAGGGTGGGGGACCAGGGATCTCCTAATGAAAGTGCTGACCCTGGCGTAACCCACGTGCCCCAAGTAGCATTGCTTCAGTGTTGAAAACAAAAGATTGATGAATTGTATAATGTACTTTTACTGCTGCTAATTTTTCTGAGTGCTGCTGTTTGGTGTCTTCTGGAGGGTAACAGGCCCCTTTGGCCACAAAACAATATTAACTCCATCCCAGCAGCTGGGTTGCTGGAGGCGAAAGATGTGTCCTTGCTCCCCAAGCGATAAGCAAACGTCAGAATGCACATCAGGGAAAGGACATGTCTGACGGAGGTTCAGCATCACTGCATGGAAACATGGTTCACCTTCTACCTCCTATTCCTGTGAAGATCTTTCACTTTGCACCTTTAAATCCCTGCAGAAAGCAGGGGATAGGCAACAAGCTTGTTTAAGCAACGTCATGGACTGGCTGTTCCTAAACTAATTTCTGAGGAACTATACTCTCCTGTCCAGCACTATGTTGTTCCCTGTCCATTAAAATTGTAGCTCCTCAGAGCAAACGCTGTTCAACCCACATCCACAAAATACCTTTCAGTCTTGATGACACTTATTTAAATAAGCATTGGCTCCATAACACCAATCCCAAATCTACATCTCCCACTGGAATCAGGAATTCTCTCAGGGACCGAATATGTTCAGTCAGCAAGTTCACACTCCTGTTAAGTTGTTTTATGTACTACCTTTACAGGAGGAGTCCTAACAGCACCCTCCTCAGGCCAAGGAGATGCTCTGAGACTCAGTTCAGCAAGAAGCACCTCCTGCAACCAAGATGGAGCTTCACAGGAGATATCCTTCCTTGCTTTAGTACAGATGGACACACACAAGAGGTGTGTAAAGGGTGCATGCATAAGGCACACAGGTGAGGTAGCAAATCCATTTACACCAAGAAGTAGGGGATAGACACCATGTAATTCTCCATATGGTCCCTGGCATATAAAGTATTTATATGAAATATCAATGCAAGGTATTCCTCAAAAACAGGTAAAGCACAGAACCTTCCTTTCCTTTCCCATCTCTGTGTACACCTGCTAGAGCAAGCACTGCACAAATGTTCCACCAGAACACAAACTACAAAGCAACGCCATCAGCCCACAAACTTCTCAAGCATGAGAGGTGTTGCCATGCGCTGTTCCCTGTTCCCTCCCTCCCACTTAGCAGAAAGGACTTCAGATAAAAATAAAAGTTGGGAGAAAGTGAAACCATAGAATCATAGAATTGTTAAGGTTGGAAAAGACCCTTAAGATCATCAAGTCCAACCGTTAACCTATCACCGCCAAGTCCACCACTAAACCATGTCCTCAAGTACTGCATCTACCCATCTTTTAAATACCTCCAGGGATGGGGACTCAACCACTTCCCTGGGCAGCCTGTTCCAATGCCTGACTACTCTTTCAGTAAAGAAGTTTTTCCTAATATCCAACCTAAACTTTCCCTGGCGCAGCTTGAGGCCATTTCCTCTCGTCCTATCACTGGGGAGAAGAGATCAACCCCCACCTCACTACAACCTCCTTTCAGGTAGTTGTAGAGAGCAATAAGGTCTCCCCTCAGCCTCCTCTTCTCCAAACTAAACAACCCCAGCTCCCTCAGCCTCCTCATAAGACTTATTCTCTAGACCCTTCACCAACCTAGTTGCCCTTCTTTGGACACGCTCCAGCACCTCGATGTCCTTCTTGTAGTGAGGGGCCCAAAACTGAACACAGTATTCGAGGTGCGGCCTCACCAGTGACGAGTACAGGGGCACTATCACCTCCCTGGTCCTGCTGGCCACGCTATTCCTGATACAAGCCAGGATGCCATTGGCCCTCTTGGCCACCTGGGCACACTGCTGGCTCATGTTTAGGCAGCTGTCAACCAACACCCCCAGGTCCTTTTCAGCCAGGCAGCTCTCCAACCACTCCTCCCCAAGCCGGTAGCATTGCATGGGGTTGTTGTGACCCAAGTGCAGGACCCGGCACTTGGCCTTGTTGAACCTCATACAGTTGGCCCTGGCCCAACAATCCAGCCTGTCCAGGTCCCTCTGCAGGGCCTTCCTACCCTCCAGCAGATCGACACTCCCACCCAACTTGGTGTCATCTGCAAACTTACTGAGGGTGCACTCAATCCCCTCCTCCAGATCATCGATAAAGATATTAAACAGGACCTGTTCCAACACTGAGCCCTAGGGAACACCACTTGTGACCGGTCGCCAACTGGATTTGGCTCCATTCACCACCACTCTCTGGGCTCGGCCATCCAGCCAGTTTTTAACCCAGTGCAGAGTGCACTTGTCCAAGCCGTGAGCAGCCAGCTTCTGCAGGAGAATGCTGTGGGAGACGGTGTCAAAAGCCTTACTGAAGTCCAAGTAGACAACATCCACAGCCTTCCCCTCATCCACTAAGCGGGTCACCTTGTCATAGAAGGAGACCAGGTTAGTGAAGCAGGACCTGCCTTTCATAAACCCATGCTAGCTGAGCCTGATCCCCCGGTTGTCCCGCACATGCCGCATAATGGCACTCAGGATGATCTGTTCCATGACCTTCCCCGGCACCGAGGTCAGGCTGACAGCCTGTAGTTCCCCGGATCCTCCTTCTGACCCTTCTTGTAGATGGGTGTCACATTAGCTAACTTCCAGTCATCTGGGACCTCCCCGGTTGACCAGGACTGCTGATAAATGATGGAGAGTGGCTTGGCAAGCTCCTCCGCCAGCTCCCTCAGTATCCTCGGGTGGATCCCGTCTGGCCCCATAGACTTGTGGGCATCCAGGTGGAGGAGCAGGTTGGTGACTGCCACCTCTTCGACAACTGGGACTTCATTCTGCGTCCTATCTCCATCTCCCAGCTCAGGGGCATGAAAACCTTGAGGACCATCTCCTGCACCACACTGCCAAGAGCCAACAAGGAGGCAACAGGTAAGCACCCTGTAATCCTGCAACACAGCACAAAGACTAGAAACCAAATAGCCGGCAGCAGCCAGTAAACAGGCCAAAAAATTTTTTGAAATTGGTTGGTGGTCCCCAGTTCCCCCCTTTTCCAGCTCACTGACCGTGAGCTTTTTCTCCCAGGGATATTCTGTAATATCGCTATTAAAATGAAAAAGGCCAGTTGAGTTTTAACTTCTTCCACACCAAGCGGGCATTGCTCTAACTTGCCCCAACTGATTCATAGCACTCCACTCCCATCCCACCTCACACCAATGTGCTGTTCCTGCCTTCTGCGCTCCCTTGGAGCAGAAGTGCAGCACAATGCTAATGTGCATCTTCCTTCTCTAGTTGCAGGGATGCTAAACACACTGTAATACATCTCCTCATCCCAAGGGAACAGTTCTCTTTCTTCAGGCCCCATGACATTACACACAGCAGCTCTTTCCAATGTCAAAAGCTCTATTTCAAAGCTCCTCTGCCCTCTGAAATATTCTGCTGCCCTATGCCTCATCACCTCTCCCCAGTGCAATTTGCTCCCAGCACCACCTGGCTTTCAGGTTCCCCACAAGAGGTGCAGGAGGCAGGCTCTGCTTTCAGCCAGTGACAGGGGCCAGGATAGGGCTGTCAGCTGGAAGGGACCTGTGCATTTGCATGGGCAGGCTTTACATATGTGCCTCTTCCTCACCTCACAAGGATGTTGCTGACAACTTTCACCTTGTAGCAGAGAGACAAAACAAGACAGTCTGCAAATCTGAAGGAAAGCCCATTTCCAGTCCAGTGGCCATACAGTGCATACTGAATTAAAAAGCTGGGAGAGAAACAAAGCACTAGTTTTGCAAGGTCTGACCCCAACTTTTAAGCAAATTCTTGTTCAATTTTAGCAACAGAAACCTGTGCATGGCTAGCAAAATCTTTCTTCCTCCTCTGTGATCTCTCCTTCTCCTAAAGCTGTTGTATTCAATTTCCAACTTTCTGCAGGAAGAAACGGCTGTGTGTTTTCAGTGTATGTTCAGTAAGCTAAATGGGAAAAGTGGTGAGAAATAGATGTTTCCTACCATGCTTCAGACAGAAATCTTAGTCACACAGCAAGACACAGCCACAGTGACTGGACTGCTGTCCTCGGCTCTTCAGCCACCATCGCTCCGTCACAGTCTGATCTCAAGCTCCATGACACAGGTTCTACCCTTGCTTGTCTTTCCTTCAGCTCACCATCTCCAATCAAACACAGCTGCAACAGTGTCCAGTGGAAGTATACTGTTTACAATCCAAAATGCTCAAGATCATTATGAACCATCAACTCTCCTTTGGATCTCTTGTGTAGCGCAGCAGAGTATTGCCTGGCATTGCTTTTTGCATTTCCTTGCAGCATCAGAGTTCTCAGGATACTACAGAATCAGATGGTGCTAAACTTATATTTCCTACCCACAGGAGAATATCAGGGAGGTTTTGCTTAAGGCACAATTTGTTACATTTGCCTTCCACTTTTTCTTGATTTTATCTATTGCTATAAAGCTGCAATTGCTGCTCAGCTTGATGGCATTACATAGATACCTTAAAAGGAGCTTGAAACCAGAGTCAGGTCTCTTCTTCACAGCTATCTTGTTCTAGTCTTCCTCCTCCTTTGCAGAGGCCACCTTCTTCCATGGGTTTCATCCTCATAAATTTGGCAAAGGACATTCTCATCTGGAGCTCTCTGGAATTCTCCACATGTTGGAATGCTTCTTTGGAGTCCTGCTTTACTCACCTCTGTTGTGTTTTTATCCCAATAATATTCTTTGCAACTTCAGCGAGTTCACACTTCACCTCCTCTCACACCTCATTTGGCATTTGTCCTCTGTGCATTTTAGCAATGCATCAAACTGCTCCCCAATTACCACTATGTAGCCTTCTCCAACATACTCCAAATTATTCCCAAAGGGCTGAAAGAATCATTTTATGCATTAGAAGCACGAAACCTGAACTCTGAAAGAAACAGCCGGTGATCTGAGGCACTAACAGCACCTAGCAGAGTTTTACAGAAGGAAAATCACTAGTTTCTGCCCTTCCCATACACAAAGCTTTAGTCCTTCCCCCCCGCCCCCCACTTCAATACGATTTCTTATATTAGTTCTAGGTATATCTTCCTCTACTGTGATGTTGAGCTGAATGGCCTAATATTAATCTTGTGCCAGTTTTACATTGGTGTAACCGACCTGATTTTCCATAGTTACTTGTCATTTACACAAGTAAAAATGACAGCAGATTCAGATCCAAAGTACCTTAGAAGGCAGTTTTAAAAAGCAAGTTCCCAAACACACTCAACACTTGTAGATGGTTTCTTCATCTTGTGGCTTCTGCTTGTCTAGATTCCCATATAAATTCTTAACACCAGCCTCTTCCTTCAACAACACTGACAGCATTTCATGGTTGTTAGTTGCTCTCAGAAGATGAAGTAACCTGATATAAATTACCTATGGCTGCAAGTGAAACAGAACCTGTTAGCACAGTAGTCGCTCCTAGAAGGCGGCAAGTACTGACTACATTATTACAGGCAGAAGGTTTTCTATCACAGTAGAAGTCATTTTAATATGGCATCTTCCTCAAAGATTTTTCTCTACGACTATTAAAGTTTTTTTTCCCTGGTTCAGTAGTCCACATTATGACCAGTGTCTTATCTTATCCTAACTCTCACAGTGGTGACGTACTGAAGATACAGTGAGACCACTCAGATGTCATTCTCCCAGAAGAAACCAGAGACAATGAGGATTTAGGACAGGGGTCAAAATAACGGCAACCCCCAAATGAATGGATTGTTCCCTGTTAAATCTGCATTTGATTGTTGCTCACTGCTATTCATTTAACCTGTTAAGAATAGAACCCTGATAAACCAGCTACTGACTAAGGAAAAGATAAAGAGGATATCTGAAACAAATACCTCTACATATTCATCATATTGTGATATGGACAAGCTATACTCTAGATGAGAAATTCCTGTATCTCCTGATTAGACACAATAGATGCTCTTGATGAACCAATTGTGAATTTAAGACAACATACCTGTCATTCTTAACTCAGGCTGCAAGAGCCCAGCGATTCAGATCCCAATGACACAGTTATACTCCCAGCTGTCAATCACCTACACAAGTGACATCAGGATACACTGCCAGGGTACCAGGTAGGGGATACTTCTCCTCCACACAGGTTTAACCTAAATGTACCTAAAATTTCTGCGTGTCACTTTATTAGGAAGAGACTGACAAACTAGATGGAGTTTTAAGACACCGTAAAATGGTTGGGTAAACTCAAGTATGAAGAAAAAAACTCAAGGGGCACAACATGAGGGAATGAACTAAAACAGAGTAGGGTCTGTCTGAACTTCAGGAAACACTTTTTCACTGTGAGGGTGACCGAGGACTTGCGCAAGATGCCCAGAGAGGTTGTGAAGCCTCCCACCTTGGAGGAATTCAAAAGCCATCTGGACATGGTCCTGGGCAACTGGCTCTAGGTAGCCCTGCCTGAGCACGGGGTTGGACCAGATGACCTCCAGAGGTCCCTTCCAACCTCAACCATTCCGCGATTGTGTGAGAAAGCAAGAGATTGCTTTATTTAGGGAACAGTGTGCAAATACAAAAAAGATGCACTCTTTATAAAAAGACAGTTACCTATTTCCAAAGACTGCATGAAACTCATATGGGAAACACTACGGTTTCTCTTTCCTCATCAAGCTTCTTTACCATGAGATCTCCACAGATGGTGGAAGCGCTCTTCAGGGGATGTGGTGACAGTGTCCAAACATATACTAGTAAGATGCAGAAGGGAGTGTGCAGGGTAGGACCCATCAGGGATGACAGAGAGCCTCCCTGGAGGCTCCACGAGGTCCATAAACATGGAAACTCTCTCTTAACGCAGTAATGAGAGCACTGCCAAGATGCCCAGGAGAAACTGGCATGTACTTTTTAGAGGACAAAGTAATTTGAACGTTTCCGAAGAGATGGCCCGTGAAAAGAAAGGTGCAACGGCTACTCTCCAGACAGGCCCTTCAGTCCCTTTTGCATCAGTGAGGTGCCCAGCGCACTGTCGGTGGAGCCCTGCAGATGGCTGCAGAGCTCTTCCAGCTCCTACCTGCGCTGGAGCAATGGGCAGGTGGAGGCAAAGCCACTGGCCAGTCCCCCACTGAAGGAAGCAAACCTATTCTCCTTTCAAAACAAGGACACTTCTCTCTATGCTGCCTTTATTTCTACCCAAATCTAACAGCCAGTTGCCTGCAGGCTGAATATGACTGTCTTTAACCTCCCAAAGATCCTGCGTTTGCAAGTTTTCCTACGACGACAGCTGAAAGACGGAGATGCTGCAGCCCTTAAGTGTGACAGCGAACCCCTCTTACAGGAGAAGAATTTGTCACTCAAGATGCTTTTCTCACCAAGGCTCTGTAGTCCTAAGCTCTTATGAAGCAGATATTTGAAAAGATTTATCCATTCCTCCTCTTGCGCATGGCAGTCATATCCTCTTCCTCCTTTCCCCAGACCTCCACCTAGCTGTGCTGAATGGCTGTCTGGTGCAGAAGAGCAGCCTTCTTCCTATACCCCATGTCAGGCTCAAGCACTGTCCGTGAAACAAGCCACCTTTGTCCCTCGGCTTCCCTTAAACTCTAGCTTTAGCTCTGAACTCTTTTTAAAAAAAATGAGATCTCCATCACTCTGGATGCCCTCATTCCCCCAAAGCTACATCTCCTACTTCCTTCTCCTCCTCTCCAGTGTTACAGAGCAGATCTGTGTAGGGAGAGGGTCAGGTTTTGCATCACAAAATTTTGGGTGCAAACCCTTCCTCTATCTCAAGGGGATCATGAGTTTTTCCGTGCCAACCTTCTGTCAGTTACATGCCCTGAGTGCAGGACAGCCTGATGTCTGTACAGGCCTCTCACCGCACCACTCCCCACCACAGGCACGCTGACACTTGGTGGAATTCGGTGCCCCAGTCACATGTCCTTCCTTGAAATTCCCAGCTGCAGTAGGGCAGCATGAACCTGTCTGTTACCGTATGTATTTACCTGGTCCCTTTTCAATCTACACATCTGAATCAAATAAATTATCTCCTAAGAGGGAGCTGAGAACTTATAATAGACACCAGCCGCCCAACCTCTTTTAATCCGTCCAGTATTAGACTCGTTAGTCATCAGGATAACAATCCTATTTGCAAATCAGCTACCTTTATCAGATAACCAACGGGACCTAGTACAATACCTATTAGTCCAACAACATCACCACCAAGATATATAACTGCTTCTGTACAAAAACCTTTCTTCTAATCCTTCTTAAACTCAACAAGACTGATTGGTTTTTATTATTCATGAATTAATTTTTAACTCTTGGTCCAACGGGGGAATTGAATCTATAACATTTTTCAGAGACTGAAGCAAAGTAATAGTATGTTGAAAAAGCAGACCAGAGAAAAGCAGGTATTTTTTCTTCTTTCAACCAACAATTAAAGGGGGGGAGGGGGGGGGGCGGGCAGGGGCTGCATCTGTTTTTCCCTAAACACCTGAGGGGAAAATTCTAAGGAAATTAGTGTATTAAAACATGTATAAATACCACATCCCTGTACTGTGAGAGCTTTTGCTTTTTGTTTCATAATTATGTTACTTTAAAAAGGCTGTGGAATTAAATTTGTTCATATTTTTTAAAATAAATCCATGTTAGAATAGGAACTCAAGAGGGGAAATTTTGACAGAGATAGTCCGTATTATTAGAGAAGTAATGATCATAGGCAGTGATTAGGGCTTATAGAATTGTCTGCAATGACAGTCCCCTAGCTGTAATTGCTAGAGGAAGAGGAACTGCTCTGTTTAAAAAAAAAAACAAAAACAAACCAAAGCCTTCTAAAAGAATAAAAAGGGAATGGTCAGAAACACTGTAGGTGTTGAAATAAAAAACCAAAGTATCTCATCGTCGAATAACTTTCTAAGCAACGGGTTTCATTAAGGGGAAGCACACTATACTTTGTGCCTTCCAAAACAAAAATCACATTAAAAAGAAAAAAAGAAGAAATAAAAGTTTCTAAAATAACCAAAAACTAAACAAAAAGAAAAAAAAAAAAGACATTCAAAGCCACTGATTTTTCTGGCTACAGCACATGAGCCCAGCTTTATCTGGACAATGTTATAGCTGGATCTATGTTCTGCACACCATTTTTCAAATTTCTCTCTGATACTTTATTTAAAGAAAATCTGTTTGTCTTTAAAAATCACAAATTCCGATATGCATTGATTTATAAACAGAAGGTCTAACTGCAGTTGTTTAGTAGCACCTAACCTTATATAACCCATAATTATATATGTTCCAAGAGAAAAAAAACAATTTTTTTTAAGCACAAATTTAACCTATGGTATATTTGTACAGCATTCTACATTGATAGAACACCTTCTATGCAAGGCTATCAACAGATTTACAAACTTTAATTAACAAAGACTCGGAACAACCTTGTGATAAAGACAGACACACCTATCCTTATTTTGTTATACATTTATACACACATACACACACAGAAATACGCAACCATATGCAGAAAGGTTTGCATGTGCATACAAAGAGACATTGTATAGATAACTGTTTAAGTGAAACCGTACACTATGCAATATCAAATGAACATGTGGCTATATATAAAATTATATATTCATATATATGTGCATTCTGTTATTTTATAGTATGTGCACATGTATTTAAAAATAAGTGTGTACACACACATCCTGATATACATCCATCCATGCACTTACAGACCGCTGTACGCAAAAAAACTGTTTCTCTCGTACTTGACTCATTCTAGTCCTCTACACCATGCTTGGTGCCGCTACGCAACTTGCATCAATTATTCTGAAGGAGACGCATCTGGCATCATCTATGTAAAGTAATACATATAGAAACATCGATACACTTAACCATCATTTTCAAGAAGTCATATTTGCTACAATCTATTAAGGCAAAAAGAACCCACAATAAGTAAAGTCAACATCCTTCACAAAGCCCAAGCACCGAAATGCAAGTTCCTGTGGCGGGATTTCCTAGGCTATAAAAGTGAGTCTCGATTGTATCAGACAGCTGTGGCCCCCTCCCTGCCCCAGTCCCTGGTTAGGCCGCATTGCGGGCTGCACATCATCGCTTGGAAGTCGCTGCTTAATACAGTTAGGTGTACAGAGAGCCTTGATCCAGCCAGATACCTTTGCGCTACCGATGAATCTGACAACAAAAACTGCCTACTAAAGAGCGTCAAGCAAAAGGCACCAACGTTTTTAGTTTCATAGGAGAATGTTTTCAGCATCTCCCTGTACCATTACCCCCTCAGTCTACAAAAATGGCCAAAAAAACCTCATCAACAGAAATAAAAAACTATGAAGAAACTGTATTAAACTCTTAGAGATAGAAGTAGAAGCAACATCATGTATGTCTGAAAAGGAGCTGAAGGAGGACTGAACTTGTGTATTCTAAAGAATTAAATTGCTGCTCTTCCTCTACAGCACTTTCTGAACTGTTAAAACTAGATAGCAATCACATGCCATACACGGTCGAGAAACAACAAAAAATAAAACAACAGCAACTCCTCAAAATTGCTGTATAAATCACAGATTATTTTAAAAAATAAAAAGCAAAGTACGAAGAAAATGTACACATTGAAAATGCATATTGACCAATTCTGGTTATGTGCACCAAAAAAAAATTCTAAACCAAATACCTGAAATCAGTAACACCCTATGTTCTCCACTGCTATGTTGCCACATCTGTGAAAAACTCATCTAGGTAAGTGTAATTTCTTAAATCAGGAAACAAATTATATGTTTGAGAATGAGAAACTTCTCAGATTGACTGAATAAAAACAAAAGCAACACAGAAGACTTCAGAAAAATACAATCTGTTGAAGAATAATTCTTTAGTATCCTTATTTTCAGCTGTTTAATTTTTTAATATATAAAATGGTCTAAATCTCAGTGAGAAATTTGGTTTGTAATCGTTCATGTCAGCACATTTAAAAAAAATGTACTTGTGGCAACTGATGGAAAATCATATTTCTGTCTTATTTTCACCCAAGTGCTTACACATTCTTAAAACGATCATCTCCATATGCAAAATCATAACAGGAGAATTGAACATTTTTCTAAAGCTGTTCTTTTGACCTTTCTCTTGAGTAGAAGGACAGCGAGACAATACACTCACCAGCATTGTTCACAGTGACGGCTCCATCGCCAGAGATTGAGGGCCATTATTACTAAAGGGAACTTTAAAGTGCCAGAAGAAAAAGGGGGAAAAATTAGAAAATAACACTTCTAAATATGCCATATGTACAAAAAGCCTTTCAGAACAGTAGATGCAGAGCAACAAGAAATCTTCATCTAAAACCAGCTGCAGTAAAGCACAGACAATCAATTCAAACAAAAGGTGCTATGAGAAATTGTCTCCTGTTATGCAGGATACTCTAAGCTGGAGGTCCCACTTCCATCACCCATATTATAGGCTATTCTAATTTAAGAAAAATATATGACCCTTAAAATGCATGGTAAATCCAACATAATTTCCAGGAATGGAAAAGGAAAATCTGGACTGAACGAAGGGGTTCTCATTAAAGGCTCTTACCCTACCAAGAAGAAACTAGAATAGGCTTCCTTTTCCCTCCAAGCCTTCAACAGGATGCAATATTTGTGAGATGTCCTTACAGTCATGACAAAAATTGTATGAAAACAGCCACCCCTCTTTACATTTAAGCTATTTCCTTTCACATACACAAAAACGCAAGAATAAATAAAACTCAAAACAAAGAACAGTCCTATAACAAATTTTATTGCAATTTAAGACCTATCTTAAAAACCAAAAAGAAAACAAGTAAGAGACAATATTCACATGAAAAAGCAAAGTAACCCTCTTTGCTTCCTACGTACACATAAGTTTGAGACTTTATGAACAGATTCTGTGTTGTTTGCTAAATCCTTATGGATCGGGAATATTCTTTGTAGGACGACAAAGTCATCCTAAGGGTGACTAGACTGAGATTTGCCAGGATCCCACAAAATGAACAGGATTTCTTACATATTTATTCCTCCCCCATTCAGAAAGGGAGTGCAAGAAAATTCCAGCTCAGCAGGGACACAGAGCCATCGCAGGTTGTGTGATAACAGCTTGCCACCTGCTTTTCGCAAGTTGTCTTTGCGAAGTGCAAGGGGCACTGAATAGTAACGTTGCCTGTGGTGATAGGAATGCACTGAACAGCTCAGTATGCAAAAGCACTTACTGGTACACAGTGCTCTTCACAAAGGGCATTGCAGAATGCTTTCCAGACTGTGTCAGAAGTGCTAGGAGAGGAAATATTAGCGCGTGTGTCGCAGGAGGAACATAAGCACTTGCCATCACAATAAAAGAAGGTATAAGCAAATACAGGTACAACGCTGCTCATAGCAAAAGAAGAAAAGGTGGGGGGGGAAGACAGGAAACTTAGCAGCAGTCCGACTAGAAGGAGCATTTCTTTGCAAGAACAGCAAGGGTTAACAGTGGCATACAAGCTCCGGTCCAGTCAAGATAGGGTCAAATGATGTGCAGTGAAAGTTTCGAGTCCTCAATCCCCCAGAGCTTGTTTGCTAATTACATTTGCAATTACAAACATGACAAATATATTATTATACAGTGTGTTCCACCTTGAGCAGACATGTTTCTCCTCACGGACAGTCACTGCCAACAGCCAGACTCTCAAGCACTGGAAGAATCAAAGTGCACTGTGCTCCAGCTGCAAGGATCATTTTGTGGGCATCTCTATTGCTCTGAAGAGACAGGGCAAAGCTTTAGAGAGAGGCAGCATAGCAGGGATGGAAACAAATGCAGAGAATAAGTTACTACAATTTAATTCCTAAGAAGTAAAACTCACCAGGTCAATAGCTATTACTAATAAATAATACTAAATTATGTTCTGTTCCCGATAATGGGCACAAAGCACTTTACACATGCAAGCTACACAGAGATGACTACATTCACAACTCAAATGCAGCCGATACTGGGAAGACAGAAAGAAATCAAGATTTTCCTATTTTCGGCAAGGTCACCATAGCCGAGTACTGCTAATATCTTCTTTGTTAAGCCCCTTCGCTAAACAAACAACCATCTGATTCATAGTTTGCCGTGGAAGCTCTGATCTTTCCGTTTTTTGTCCCCAGTTTCTATAGCAGCATTACCTAGGAACCTCGCTGCTGCGTACTGGACAGATGCTAAATTTACTTGCTCGCACTGCACAAACTAAAAAGTCTGTTGTGCTCCCTGGCTGTAAAGTTACCGTCAATAGCTCCAAGGAATAAAGAACAGGTCTTACTGGGAAGAATTTCCTAGTCTCTGCAATCTACAGTGGAATCGCTGACGTGCAACACCAGCTGCCGCTATGACCCACAACTCCTAAACCGGGGAGCGCAAGTTAGAAGGAAAAGTTGGGAAAAGGATTTTGGCTTTTATATCCAAGCTTTGTCACCATCTTTTTCTACTTTTACTATTTCTTTCATTAATTAAATCTCTTTTAGACATTTTACACTCTTTGGAGAAATTCTACCGTGCTCCCAACAGAACCTGGAAAGTTCATCTAGTTTCAGGTTTAAACCTTTTACCTTCTCCCTTCTTCCATTTCCTAAGAGAGCTCGTATCCTTTGGACCCTGGAAAATTTGGTAAAGAGACCCGCTGACACAATGCATAATACTTCTTATGGAACTAAAATTACTCAACGAATACAGGTGTTTTCAAATGACATGAAATTCTGAGCAGTAGTAACAGCACAGAAGCGGGGCTGGGGAATAACAGCAGAAAGGGCACGGAGAATAGAGCACCGTTCTCTTTGAGAGGAAGAAAACGGGATGTGAAATCTCTGTCACAGCAACTTTCTCTGATGCAATCTCTCCAAAGTCTTTCCCCTCTCCGGCTAAATGCAATATTAATTGATTACTTCAAATCAATACAATGAAAAAAATCCTATTTTTTAAATATATTGATCTTTCCATATTTCTCAATAATTGATAATGATTAGATCATCTTTACTTTTACAAGTGGAATTGGAAGAGGGGGGAAAAGTTAATACAAATACTTTAAAGGTACCAGTTTCCTCATCAACCTTGTGCTCAATAAGCTTAGTGTACCGAGACCCCATTCTATGAAGGGAACCTCGTCAGGAACCCAGTAACTAGGCCATTTCCCTTACAGAGGTTTTTCAATTTACGCTGTCAATAAAACAAACAATTCCCTCCCCATTCTCCCCAATTAACAACAACTCCCTATCCCAGACTTTCAGAGATACTTGCAGACAGTTGCATTCAGCTTCTCTGACTCAGATTTCCTCCCATTCACAGAATATGGAGATTTCCAGTAACCTCTGAAATCAAGTCACATTTCCTCAGTCTGCGCATTAGAGTCAGTGACAACAACTTTGTTAATTCTCTGTCGCAGGGTCCGGAATTCGCTCCTTCATTGACCTAAAATTCCAATATTATACCCTTCTGTCTCTCTATCAAATATATAACTTATTCCTTTCAACTTTTTCCTTCTATTCATAAAATAATTTTCATTTTTATCAGATCAATGACTCATGTGTCTTTCTCGTACATCAGAGGAAACCGTGTACGAGACATAGCATCTGGCAGGATGCCCTCATTTGCCAATGATTTTTATTTTCCCTTCATGATGGTTCCTTGGTCAGTTTCTGTCTGTCATGGAGAATATTAATTAGAAACAGAGATAGCAATTTTGTAGTCCTATCAACATTTCTAGCGGCAACTATAACTAGGCAGAAAAAAATTCTCTGGGCTGCGGAAGTTAATACGGAAAAGTAAAAATGCCGTATTTCACTCCTTTGAAACAGCCTTAGGTTTGCATATGAGAGAGATGCAACACTAATATTCAGTATGACCATACATATGTATGTGCATACTCCTACACATAAATATTTATAGATACACATATGTGTTTGTGTGTGAATATAATCACATCTTTTATATGTCAGAGTGTACGTCTGTGGTGTCTGCACACGCATTCCCTTCCTGCTGTACTGCAGACAGACGTTGTCAGTACAGTGTAACTAATGTATTCTCGCCATATGCCCTCACCTGAGAGACAAACTGCAGGTACAAATCATTGTCTTTGTTAGTTTCCCAATTCAAACTCATGCAAAAGCTTCTTCCTTGGAGCTGCATCACCTACCCCAGGAATAATTCTCCCAAAGGTCAGTACCAAAAGGTAGTAAGTGGTTGCTAAAGAGTGATTCCTATGCAAGAAATTAAATACATACGCTGCTTTTGGACACATGCAGAGAGGGTCAAAATTAAGAAGACGCAATATCTTACTCTCCCTGCAAGATGCTGCACTGAGGGAAACACACAACCCGCTGATCAGAACTTCCGCAGGCTCCTGGTGTGATCACTCAGATCAACACACGCAGGCAAAGGAAAGGGAACTTTCACTGCTTGAGGAAGCCAAATCCAAAACCTGAAGAGTGGGATTAGGGACAACTAATTCCTTTGCTTAGTTTTTGTTCAGACTCTTCTCGGGTCTGACTGTTAGAAAAATTAAGTTCTCCTTAAACTCCAAGGTGAAGGGAGTCACCTCTTCTCTCCTTTGCCTTGTTCATTCTTTCTCTCTCTCTCTCTCTCAATAATTGTGAGGTGAAATACAGTTTCCAGGTAACTGTATGGATCACGTATTGAGTGACCACATCCACTTCTCTTCCTATATTCTACTCTTCCTCCTATTTTTTCCTATAGCTTAACAAGCAACTGAACAAGAAGAGGCAGTTTGCAATATTTTTAAATTCACTCCTAATTTAAGCCTTAATTTGACAAAAATTGCTGTCCACATAATTAAAAGCAGTTGGTTTTTTTTTTTAAAAGGAAAATAACTATTAAAATCTTTTCAATGACTAGTAGTCAGAAGAGTAAATCAGTACAATAAGGATAATATGCTCACACAGCTAGGAAGCGATACAGGCACAAATGTAATACCTGTATTTACATTATATGTTCACAATATAATTGTGTTACAGAGGGAGGAAAAAAGTGGCTAAAGGGATATATATTGGGCCAACTTTTATCCTCAGCTACAGGAATACAATCTGAAATCTAACCTTAACAAAACCAGAATGTAAATCAAGTCAGTACCTGATACACTGCACATATACCTTTAAATACACTGTATTTTTAGGCTTCTCACATCTTTTCCTTCTCTCAAAAACTTTTTTCCAGACTTAGCCATACTTCCCTGCATCGTTGTACTCCTTTAATTAAAAAAAAAAAAAAAAAAAGCGATTGAAAAATAGAGGTTGAGATATTTTAAATGATAATTCTCTCTCCCCCAACCTCAACAATGTTAAAGAGAAGGTTAGCTGGCACACAGAACCAAGCCAAGCACTTCTCTAAACAGAGAGCTCTCCAGCAGTTTCTCATCTCAAAAAGCAGCACACTGTCTACTGTAAAGCCATAGGGGCTCAGTGGCACTTCCCCCAGGGCCACCTTCATCTGTCTACTCAGCGGCCAAAGAGTTGTGGATATGGGTAAGGTGCACTTGACATTATTGAGAGCTGACTGAGAGCCCATGGAAAAGTAAACCAGGGGAACAGTAATCCAACGTGCAGATTACTTCCTACTATTTTCATGTTGTTTGAGTTCCTTTTCTCAATTCCAAAAGTAGAAAAAATAAAAGTAAAAAGTTAAGAGACAATATCGTAAGTGATGAAGATCTAGCTTTTGATTGTGGCATTTTGCTCTTTTTTTTTTTAATGAAGGTAAATGCACTTTCTATTTTTGCCTTAATATTAAAAGACTCCCAGCGGCATACAGAATTCATTTCCCTTAAGAAACTGTTTGTTTATTTTTAATTCAAAATGGAGCAGCCACAAGTGAAGCACCAGTGGGGAAAAGAAAATCACATGGGTTAGATTATTAATTTCTATTAACAATACTAAGTCTCATTTTAATGAAACTGCTGGAAGCAGGGGATTAAAGGAGGAAGAAATGAGTGTAAGGACAGATGGAATATCAGGAAACAAGAGACAGAAAGACAGATAAAAGACAGCTGTAATGAGGAAAGAGAGGTACGTATCATTGTAGGGGTTTTGTTTGGTTTTAATTGTTTTAATTTTACTAAATACAATGTGTTCTTAAAAGAAAAGCAATGAAATAGGCAAAATTACTTCACTCCCACCTCTGATGACACCACAGAACCTGCATAGGTGACACGCGAATTAACATGCAAACACACAAAAGGGGACCCTGCTCAGGGTGAGATTTATCGGAGAGGAGAAATGCATTTAAAATGAATTGCTCCAGTCAGCTGGATGCAAACGCTGAGAGGGTTTTGCCTTGTTTCCTAACTTCCCCAAAAGGATCAAACAGAACTTAACATGCCAAAGTGATTTTAAACACAGCATTACCAGGCACAGCCCACTTCGGAATACAAAGAGCAGTAGCAGGTGCTAAGGTATCAGCCACCGGTCCCAGCTCGGGATGTCTGCTTGCCAGCCCTCCGACTCACTCCACTCTTTCCCCGGGCAGGCTATCCAAACAGTAAGCTGCGGGAAACTAAATTTCCATAGGGCATTTGAGGTGAAAAACGGACTTTTTTTTATAAAAGACAGTGCTTTAATAGTTCTACTTTGCGTAATTTTATACGCACATCTCTTTATAGACACCTAGTAATTCATCTAATAAAAATCCTAGCACAGATGGAAAGTAAAACTGCGCAGAAAGGACTGCCAGCGCTCCCTGTTAGCTGCCTGCTCCTAGGAGATGAAGCGTTAGAGGGAGAAGTTACAAGGCAAGAAAGAAAGACCGACGCGCCGACCCCCCGGAGCGCTCCTCCGCGGACCCCGCCGCACCTGCCCGCGGCCGGCGGCTCGGACACCCCCGGCACAGGCCGTGCCCCGAGGGGCGGCAGGCGGGCGGCTCTGCGGCAGGGAGGCGGCGGGACTGCGGGGTCGCTGCTCCGTCCCCGTCCCACCCGCAGCGGGACGCAGCGCCGCTCCCAGCCCGCCCGGTCCCGGCGCGGCACGGCGCGGCAGACTCACTGGTTGTGGTAGCCGAGCGGGTCGGAGATGCACAGCTCGGAAATGTCCATCAGTCCAGTTTGAGCATTCCCGGTTAGAGGAGAAAAAAAAAAGAAAAAGAAAGAAAGGAAGAAAGGAAAGAAAGAAAAAACACGAGAGAAGAACTAAACTGCAGCGGGCGGGGAGCCGCGGGAAGGGGAGCCGGCCCGAGCCCGGCGGCGGGGCAGGGGCGGCGGGGCGGGCGGCGGGGAGGCAGCGCCGCTCCGCTCCGCGCCCGCGTGCGGACACACTGGCGGCGGCAGGAGGCGGGCGGCGCGCAGGACACGGCCACGGGGGATTTCGCCGCCCCGAGCCCCGCTGTAGCTTTAACGCCGGGAGACGGATGGAGACGGCAGGGCGGCTATTGGCTCCCGCGCAGGGGCTGGGCTTGGAGCGCGGCTGGGGGAAGCACGGCCGGGGGGGGCCCCCGGACCCGGCACCGGCACCGCAGCGCGCCCGGCGGCACCCCGCAAGCCCCGGCCGCGCTCCCCCGGGGCAGGCGGCGGGGCGTCCCGGGCCGCGGCGTGGGCCGGAGGAGTTGGGGTGCAGCGCGGGCCCGCGGGGTGCAGTGCGGGCCGCTGGCGCTGCTGACCCTGCTGGCCCTGCAGCGGGGGCGACGGGGCGGGCGACACGAAATCGCAGCTCCAGCCCGGTCCCACCGCGGGAATGACGGCAGCGGCAGCGCACGCTCCCCTCGCCTCTTACCCGCTAACCGGTCTCTCGTGGGCACCGGCTGCAGAGTTTAGGGTTAAGCAGAACCTCGAGCTGAGCGGTGCCCCACGGACGGCGCCCAGCGGGTCGCGCCCCGCAGGGGCCTGCCGGCGGGCCTCTGTCCGCCCCGGCGGCAGCCCGCACGCACAGCACAAGGCCCCAGTGTGCCGCTTCGGACATGCGTGTCCCTGGCACTGCTACACGCAAACACACGACTCCACGTATACAGGCTTTGTGCACAGCCACAGACCCGCGTCTCGCACTGACGCAGCCTAATCAGTGTACCAAAACACCTGCTCCCCCCCGCAACTCTTTAACACACGCATGTAAGAGAGTGCCCGGGCCCATTTCAAAGCAGCGTAATTCAGATGTCACTTCAGTGCAGCTTATGAAACCACACTGGAATAAATCCTGGCACATGAGATCAGAATCAGACATTGAGGATAACAGCACATATTCCCAGGCACACAAACCATAGATGTAGACCCTCAGAAATCTTCACAAACATCAAAACTGGCACACACAGCTACCCTCGTGAAAGACACATTTTCAAAGCTCTGCACACGTACTGGCTGCCGTTAGTCAGTGTGCTTTCACAATTCCCGCGCACATTTTCACACTCACACTTCCACTGCATATTTACAGCAACGTACCAACACCTGTCCATATAAGCATACGAGCCTCTTGGGCGACATGCCTAGCACATGCAGTCTTGCACTGAAAGCGTGACTCACATAGAGGTGCCCCACAGGGTCTGTTTGTCCCTTGCTACCTACTGTCCACCTTCCAAACTGCACTCAGGCAAACCTCACTTGTCTCTCTCCTATGCTTCTACTTCATGTTTAGATGTCCAGTGCTCAAATATATAAAAATATCCTTAACAGATAAACAAGTACCAGAAAGGAAAATACATACAAACACACTTGGATAAAAGCTTCATTCTCTTATGCCAGGCAAACAAAAAGAAAAAATAGGAGCTAAGAGGATATTTCTTAATATAAACTCCAGAATTTAATTTGAGGAAAGGGTGCACAACACCGGGAGAAGCAAAGGGCAGACTAGAGCTTTTCAGATGAGGGGGCTGATACAGCATAGAAGAAAATGCAGTGTGGTTCAGCTATAAACATGGCAATAAGCACTGACTAAATTAGGCTAAAACTTTTCATACAGTAAGTATTTGTAGAAACTTGAAAATATTCAAAAAAGAGGAATGGCCAAATTCACCGCCAGTGTAAACCATCCTTGCTTTATTGAAGTGCATCAGCGCAACTTCCTCACTGCCTCCTCTACCAGAGATCTTAATAAATGCCATACAAACTAATGGTATGTGCTAGCATGTCCCCAGGCGGTGTGGGGACAAGCTGTGTGATTCTGATCAACTATCCTTAAGACAGGACAGCCTAAGGATGTCAAAACAGAGGTCTTTTATGGTGAAAGGTACATATGAAGCTGGCACAGAAAACAGGTTTGTTGAGAAAATAGGAGTCAGAGAAGACTCATCCACAGTTTCAAGACTACAGTGGAATCTGATTACCTGAATGTTGCAGGTGACATGATTCAGATTATACATCTTTCCAGGAAGCAGGATTAATACAAATGGAACATATACACATCTACCTTTGTACACCTAAGTGATATATCAGCCCAGCAGAAACTCTAAGATTCTTTAAATGTTGAAGGGACAGAAGACAAGAGCTTTAGTAGGGCATTAGCATTAGCAGGGCCCCAGATTGTAAGCAAGGAATCTCACTGACCACATCAGAGAACACCTGACCCAAGCAGAGGCAAGAAGGATGAAACCAGCACCAGTGTGCTTCCAACAAAAACCTGAGGTCAGAGAGGGACTCAGTGATGACCTGGTTGCCCCATGAAGAAGATTCGTGATGCACAGTAGCCAGAGAGGCTGGAGGAGGCACGCAGGGTCAGGGCCTGGGCAGGCTACAGTTCAAGAGCAGTCAGGGTGTTTGCAGTGAGCTGATTTTGACAGAAAGCAATTTTCTCCAGAAAGATGCTCCCTGGCTGGATCCTGACTACGCAGAGATGAGCTCTGATGTGGGCTCTCAGTGAATGGGAGACCACGATGGGAATGCCCTGGCAGGCAGGTCCTGCTCTCCCAATAGCTGATGTTTTAATTTTGCACTTTAACTTTTATCCAGGCTGAGGTGAGGCAAGCAGGAAGCCATGTGATCGCCTGGCACAAGGTCCACTGGGCCAAATTAACTGATATAAACAGTACAATGGTGGGTTTGTACTCTGGAAATGGGCTGCTGCTGACAGAGGACTGCCTGGGTAAGGTGGGTATTTACAGAGTGATGCAGAAATGTAACATTAATCTCTTCTGACGCAGTGCAAATGGACAAATGGAGCTTCCTCTGCCTTAAGAGTAGCTGTGCAGAAGCCTGGCTCTTCCTTTCTGAGAAGGATAGAAAGGAATAGTTTCTGCTGGCTGGGCCTGATCTGCCAACCTGAATTCCCCAAGAAAGAGCACAAGAGTCCTGCAGGCTCATTTTGGAACTTCAGGAGGCTTCATCTTCTTTTGCAAACCCCTCCACACGCAGCGCTTGCTGAGCTCTTCTCACAGCTTTAGCCAATTTCTCTTCTCCCCAAAGGATAAAGAAGGAAACACTGATCTCAACATGCCCATCCTTCTGATATGTGGGTTTTTTTAAAAAGTACCAGGACAAGGTTAGAATGGACTGTAAGATTAAGCTGGCAGATCTGGAAGCCAAAAACCTCAGTTTGGGTAAATATAAGGCAGAACTGCAGATGCAGCAGCAGCACTAGCTTGCCCTGTGAGCACAGCCTTTGTTTGCCATCCTGACCGAATCCTGCCCTGGAACTGCTGCTCTCTCCCTGCAGCAGGGGCAGGAACAGTCCTGGCCGCTCAGTCTGTGGCCTCTGAGCAGAGCATACTCACAGGTGCTCTAGTCAGTGCTACCCATTGGGATGACTTTTATAAGTCTCCGGCTTTTGAGGTCACCAGTTCTCCTCACCCCTGGTCCAAATGCAGAGCAATGACTTTCCATCAATGTTAGCCTCAGACAGAACACGATCGGAGAGCTACAGGCTGATGGAGCTATAGGCAGTGTCAGTTCCTTGAGGCATGCAATCCCCCTCCCCAGAAAGAAAGCAAGAATTGCGAAGACGTCTCTACTTTTGCTGGCTCTTCCAAGAGATGATGGATAGAGACTTTTTTTGGAGACTTTCCCCCCATCCTTTAATGACTAATCTGTTTTTGATAGATTAAGTTTTTACTTTTTTTTAAACTTTTATTATGGAATAATGATCAACTTTCCAGCAAGCTGACTGATTGACTGACAGAAATTTCATTTGGTCTAATATAGGAGTAACCTGCAAATCGTGCCAAACAAACTTGATTTCACTTGTTGATAAGGCTAGTTTTTTGTGAATAAGGAAAATGCAGCAGAGGGAGAGATCTAGTTACTTTGGGGGGCTTGGGATTTTTTTCCCTTTTATGAAGGCCCTATTATTGTATTCTCACAAGGAAGTCAGTGAAGTGGTATCTGCATGGGGCAAAAAACATACGTAATAATTAGGAGACCTAAGCTGGGCAGAACAGACTTGTGTGCACACATTCTTATCTTGCCTGCTGGGGAAAGAGGAGTTCAATGACAAGAGACTTTTCCCGGCCCCTGTCTCATTTAAGGAAACAACAGTTACAGAAGGGTCATTGTGATGAATTTAGAAGACAACCCTTTCACACTTTTGAGGCCAATAGTACTGCTTGGACTTCACACAAGTCACTGTGTTGCATGCCCTGATCCCTCTGCTTTGCAAGGTTAGTAACCCTGGAGAGAAACTTAGGTCCCCTGAGCACAGGTCCCTGGTCACTGGTCGGCTTTCACCACTCCCACATATATCCCCTTGCACAGCAAACAGCTATCCCAGATACAGACTCTATCCATGAGGACAAAACAGCCTTCTTTATTTTGGGCTCTATTCTGTTTTCCCTTACTGTACCTCAAACAAAAGAGTTTGCTCTTCCCACCCAAGGCAATGTCTTGTTTTCTACCAAACTCCAATAGATTTTTTTTCCCCCAGAAAACTAATTGGCCTTACGAACAATATGCTTCCATCTAAAAGGTATCACCGCCATCACTGCTGAAGCTCAACATCTATTTAAGCAGGAAATAGTTTTCACATTGTAATTTTTAAATAACTGCCCATCTGAACATCCTTAGACATGCTTCAAGCATTACCTAGTCTTTAAGACATCTGTATTATAATTCTCAACCTATAGACTGCCAAATCATATCATAAAGAGGTTATGTGGCTTGCCCCAGATCAATCTGAGCAAATCTGTAGCAAAGCAAGAGCCTGAATACAAGTGTTTTAACCCGTACTGTCCTGCTTTGAATGAGAATTCTCTGTCCCCAAAACGTGACCTTTCATTAAGTTCTGTGCTTGGATACAACAGTGTTAGGAGCCCTGCGATAAGACAAACATAGTCTCTACGTTGCCAATGAGAAGTCAAGGCTTTCTTTTAATAACCCCTATTTTTGTAGGGCCAATGCTGTTTCGTGTCCTTCTATACCTGCTTTTGTCTTTGCAGGGTTAATAGCAGGGCTCTATTTCCAGAGCAGAACATGTTCCTGCTGACATCTTAGATGAAAGTGCACACGCAGACACACACAGGCACAAAGACAAACCAGGCAAAGCCATACTAACTTTTGCAGAATTCAAAATAGGGCATCAGAGTAAGAGGCAGGCGCAGAGTATTTTACCAAATGGGAAAGAATAAAGACCATAGGAAGAGAGATATTGTTTTCCAGATTTTGGAAGAGCTCGTAGTAAGAAACATACATAGAGGTAGGAGAGGCTGGGATTATGCCTTCTGCTCTCGTATCATCAGTTAGCTAGGGTATTTGATAGGAACTTCTGTCCTCCTTGCCCAGAAATACTGCAGTGTATCTGCTTTCATGTTTTGTCAACCTACTTCTTAGTCAATATTCACCTAACTCTTGTTTAACTAAACAGACAGAAACCTTCCTCAAAAAAGATAGGTAATTACAGAGGTAGATGGATCTCATAGACTTAGAAGACTTCAATGGAGAGCTGTGATCCAGCTCCAGATTTTGACCTTTTGCTGATCTGTTTCCTGTGATGTATTACACTAACCCTCAGCTGGGCCACTGTGGTCAGGCAGAACACGACCAAGACATTGACTGGAAAGTGATTTTATTCATGCTGATGGCTATACATCATTTACTAGCACACTCACTGCTATTTCCCATCCTCTTTCCAAATTGCAGCAAAGCAGAAATGAATCCTTCCCCATCCATGATCCCAGGTGTCCACAGAGGAGTAGCTGGGCTATTTGCTCAGCTACCAGGAGGAAGGAGGGAACACAAGGCATCAAGGAATCTTGGAAATACCTCTGCTTAGCTGTCGCCAATCCTCCAGTATAGAGGCATCACAAGCATGGCTTTCCCAGTATGGTGGTTCATCCTGTCAGATGGGACATGAAATCAAACAGCATCTTTTCACCTTTAGCTTTCCTACCTCAGTACACTAGCTTCAAGTCTTGTATCGCAAAAGGCCAAGGAGGGAAGTCAGGAGAACAGGGGATGCTTGTTCATTCCTCTAATTTGAGGAGATGATTTGCTGCTTCTCTCTCCAAGCCCATGCATTCTAATCACTTCAGGACCCTAATATTCACAGTACCAGCTTACTCATTGAACTGATCAAAAGAAATATCTGTCTTGTCAGGAGAAATAACAGTTACTTACTGTTATGCTGCAAGCAAAGAATTAAAACATTTTTGGCATGTGCATTGATAATGCCAAGTGTCTGAACCCAGAAAAGGAGTGGGGCTTAAAGAACCAAAATGCTTCAGAGTTACTACTGTTAGAGAGCCTGCCCACTGAGGGCTAGGCAGTGGAGATGGAGGATAACTTATCCAAGTCTGTGATGGAAACAGGAACTTAAACACATACAAGATAACTTATTTCCCAGCAACAGCAATGGGGTGGCTGCAGTGGCCCAGACCTTACGGTTTGAATACTATGACATGACAAAAAAACAGTGGGTAAGTGCGCAATTTCCTCTTAGCTGGGTTCTCTGAGTAGGTAACAGAGTCCTTTTGGAAAGTGATGTAGGCAGTTATAAAGAAGCAAAGCAGTGAAAGGACTTTTCCATCCAGCGTATAAGGGATGAAGAAAGCAAGGATTAAAGACCTTCCTTTCCCTGCAGGAACCTCCATCTGGCCTCATCTGGGCACAGTCAATAGAAGACTATTGACTTCACCAGGTCAGCCAGGCCAAATACAGAGGAGGTCACTGACAGTGGATCTATGCAAAAGTATTTAACAGTGAGATGAACCTGCAGATCCCAAGTGACCTTAGGAAACCTGATGCACGACAGTGTGGAAAAAGCAGAGATCATCAGATGATCAGGACTGCTCTCCTGGTCACCTTTTCCAGCCTCAGAATATTCCAGTTTCTAACAATAACGGGCTACAGGTGTTGGCTAGAGCCAGACATGACAGAGGCCAGCTTCCTTCTGACACACTGTATCAGCAGCACAACAACTGCAAGTCTCCTCTGCTCTGGATCTCCAAACAGCTCAGTTAAGTACACGACCATTTTGAAGATTTGTTCTGTACTAACTTTAGTGTTTGAACAACAATACAGATTTTTTTTCACAACTCCCTCTTAAGGTTATTTATCACTTGAATTACATTTATTCCACTTTCTGGACAAGAGCAAATTGGTGTGAGAGATTATTTGATTAGACAGCTTTGCCAACAAACCCTATCCCAAGCTTCTTAACATACTTTTAACTTCTGAGTTCCATCAACTCTATCCCATTCAGACACCTGCAGTAAAACACGTTAGGAAATCACTGCTCTGTCTACAAGTCATTAACATTCAAACACCCTGCCTACAGACCATGAATGATCATGGGTTTGTGGTACTTTTTCAAACAAGAAATGGAAAAAAAACAAGAAAAATAATCCTTGCCTATACTACAAAACATCATTTAGAAAAGGCAGGGCAACTCAGGACCAGGTAAACATGTCTGCTTTAGCTACACAATATATGCACATACAGTATCAAGAGGGCAGCCAGTCACAAGTAGACAGACGCTCGTTACCAGAAAAAAAGTTTTTCTATGCAAAGGAAAGAAGCCTCACTAGCTCAGTCCTACTTCTGTTATGCAGCACTGTGTACTCCAAAATATGGCAATCTCTCTCATGTGTGGAAGTACAAGTCCCTGGGTGTCTCGACAAGATCTTATTTACGTGACTTCCAGGTCTTGAAGTTTCTCAGAGATCCAGGCACAGAGGCAGTTGTGGGTAGTGGTAAAGCCTTCTCCTGATGGACCTGAACATGCGTCACTGGATTTCAGCAAAAATGCCTTCATCCTTCAAAGTTGCGTGTTGCCAGCTTTGCTGTTCCTGTGGCAGCATTAGAAAAGATTACTTTTCAGTGTCGTTGTTAAGGCAAACTCAAATCTCAGTCCCATGTGGTCTGAGGATGACTTTGGTGCTGCAGCCTCCTAGCAACAGGTCCCCCTGGTCTCCACAGTGCTTACAAAGGAAAATCCAGTTTTGGTCTTCTGCTCATCTCTTGAACACCTTTATATTAGCAATGATCAAAGACTACCGATGCCTCCCCTCTCTGCTCCTCTGTTGAACGTACCAGTCTTCCATTAAATATTTACAGTCAGCTAAACTCAGTAGTACTCAACTTTTAGACCTTGCCCCTCAACATTTGGCGGTATTTCATAACTCATGTGGTCAGCAACTCAAAGGGTAGGCTTTTATGACATAACATCCAGAAGCCGTTGCTACAAGGTTTGTCCTGGGAACCATACAGCCTGGGAACAGCACTTCTCCGTGTTAAACCCACTGCTTTTTCAGAGTACTAAGAAGTTAGACAGAAGCAGGACAGAAGAAAATGGTAGGAAAGACAGACTGTCACTGCTTCAGATACAGAGGTCTGCCAAACAGCCAATGTCATGGTACCCAGGAGGGCCCTGCATTGCTTCTGAGGGAGAAAGTACCAGCCAAGAGTACCTTGAGAGAGACCACTCTGTTTCCAGGGGCTTATTTCATGAGGAGAGTCATTAAACTGATTGGTCAAGCAGGGTGGTTAAAACAAACAAAAAGTGTAGGTCATTAGCCTTGATTAGCCAGCAATCATTTGGGTTGAATCAGCCCATTTGGCATTATAACCATAGTCATGGCAGCTGCATTCCACCCAGCTAGACTAGTGCCTCTTCCAAAGGCACTACGGGGAACATCATTGGCCTGCAACACAACACAAGGCCGTGCTGGTACACATCACATAGGATACCTAACCAGCACTGTAAGGATGTTCAGAAAATGCCTTGCATGTCCTACTGCCCAGCAGGTACGTTCTGCCTGTGGAGGCAGTACTAATACTTCCAGAAATACAGAATACTTCTGCATAGACAAACCTAGATGACACCCAATCAGATGAGCAATAAATATCTCCAGGGGTTGCACTAGGATACAAACTAAGCACCTTTCAATTTGCCTATACACTTGCTATGTAAGGACCACTTTTTTTTTTTTTTGGAGCTATTACAGTACATATGTACAAAGTACAAGAGCACCAATATAAGCCCTAAATATTTGGCAAGCTGTCAAATGCCCATTAATGAGATGCTGTAGGTCAGCTGAACAGACAAGTGAGAGCCTGCACTCCTAACTTACCTACCTACCTAACTACCTGCACTCCAAACTTTTACCTACACACTGTGGGGCAAAGGATAAGCACTCAGATGTCTCAGTGATTAGCTCTCTCAACAGCGAAACATATCACAAAAAGTGCAGTGTCTTAGGGTAGTGTAAGAGTTATTAAATGTTTGTGGGATGTCCATGAGCATCACATGTGTCCAGTGCTCTCAAGCAAGGGTCAATGCTAGCTACAATACCCAGGGAGGTGCCCTGTAGAGGTTTGTCCGAATAAGGCATGGGGCAGCCCAGTAGAACAACTGTACCTTCGTCTGCACTGCTATACTATTTCACCTCAGCCAAAACTCTTGACACAATATAAATACCCCCCAAACCCCTCTCTCTAAAAGAAGAAATTGTTCCTCCAAAAATAGGAGAAGCTGGGTCATCAAATGAGGGTGAAATTGGTTTAAAAGCCATTAAGAAGAAAGCAACAAGAACAATCACAGTTGCTTGGTCTGATCAGGAGAGACAGAGGGAATTGTTTATTTATGAACTTCCTGCTCTCCCTGAGTGGGTGTCTCCACTGGGGAAGCTTTAAGAGGAGCGGGGAGCGAGAAGCAGGTGCTGCTTGGAATCCTCCAGAGGTTTTCCTGACCTGGGCCTCAGGAGAGTTGAACACAGTTCATGCCCAAAACATCCAGGAGCCATCAACTGTCTTTCTCAGAGCAGGAAAGGCCAGAAAGAGCATCACACAGGTCTCTGCTGGGATGGAGCACACAGAGAGCTCCAGGCACCCAGATTGCCATGCAAGCTTTGCACAGCTTACAGTAAGATCCCTTCAGAGCAATAGTACTTGAGTACACAGCCGTTTCTCTCTTCTCTTGGTTCAGCTGCTTCCCTTTAAACACAGATCAAATGTCTCTAGGGACTCAGCAAGCGTTTAACAGACCTGCCTGATGGAAGGACCTCCAATGAGAAAACCAAGACCTGAAACTCCCAACAGACATCATCAATTCAATCCACAGCTGATAAAGCAACCCTGAAGTTACATGCAACCAGATCCTAACTGCATAGAAAGCACATCAGTCTAGTCTGTATCCAAAGCTCATCTAAACATTCTAAACTTAAGGGGGAGAGAAGGACTAGCAGATTAAACAGGAGGAAATATATGAATTGAAGAAGTCAGCATGGAAATACAGAATTCTTGATACCGTATCAAGAACTCCTTTTCAAGATACAGTACTGTCTTTCCTGATGCAATTTCTTATTGTTTCCCCAAATTGGAGGATGAAGAGGAGTTATTCCTTAAAATCACAGAGTTCACTTCAGTGTTCAGAGTTGAGCCTTCACCACTAACTAAAGAAGAGCTGTAGAGACAGACAGATCTGGCCAGTCAGACAGATCTGGCAACTATCCTCTTGTTCTGGCTCTGGTCAGAGGGTCACAAAGGAGAACCAGGGCTTGGAAACTATCAAACACCACCAGAATTTTTCACTGGAAGATTTTACAGAAGAGTAGTGTTACAAAAGGGTCACTGATGGGGATGGAACAGATTATGTGAGTGGTACA
The DNA here is from genome assembly GCA_020745775.1 of Theristicus caerulescens. NCBI lineage: Eukaryota > Metazoa > Chordata > Aves > Pelecaniformes > Threskiornithidae > Theristicus > Theristicus caerulescens. The sequence goes on along the minus strand of CM036564.1, from coordinate 46,308,350 downwards.
GCCTGCACTGTGTCAATTCATGTCTCCCTGCAATTCATTACTGATGAGATGCCAGAGATTGAGATGAAAAGGGCAGGAGCAGACAGTGAACTACTGCTTTAGAGACATCTCATTCCACATTCCCAGTTTATTCCTGCTCCACCTCTGCTAGTATATATCTTGCATTACTCCCCAGCAATGATATTCTTCCTCAATTCTCATCTCAAATCAGTACTTTGTTTTGTGCCATTAAAGCTACTGCAAAACCAGTTGTGGTAGCAAAATAACTCATTAATGCATAAAGTGCTTTGGGAAACCTTTGAAAAGGAAAGGACTGAAGAACAAGAAAGTATCATCTTCATCAAGATCAGTGATATAAGGTAGCCTCAACATCAAAAAGGCACAAAGTCTAACAGTGAGAGTGTTTCAGCAAGTCCTAACTCAGACTGCTTCCTCCCCAGTCTGCTCCTCCCCACACATAACAAAGTGATTTCTGCTACTCATAAATATATAAAAACAGGTTTGTTCTCCCAGTCTCTGTTCCTCCAAACAAAGGGCAGTATAAAAAGGATCCATTTTCCATTCAGTGAAACAGGTCTTATTTGGCCTCTCAAAGGAAACTTCCTTTGCTGCCCATTCAGAGACAGGTTATACTTTTAGGGTTTGTGTGACCTTTGTTTCCCACTCTGGGAAGAACATCATTAAGCACTGATAGCTACTTAGCCCTGACAGGGGACTGCTCCAGGGAGGGTTGCATCCCCCAGGGAGCTAGAGTACAGACAACCCAGGGCTCTCTGGGGAGCTGTTCTGCTTTGACCATTGACTTGTGGCTTGAAAATCTTTACAGGGCCAAACCAAATACACTGCTAGTTCATAAGTGCCAGGGTTATTCATTTGTGTGCTTTAACACACATTGTTTGGGAAATTCAATTCATCCCTTAATTTGCTAAATACAGCTTTAGGTTCTAAAATCCTCCAGAGTCTGCAGTGTCCTTTGCCCCTTCATGCTCATTTGCCTTTTTTATTTCCCTTCCAACTTGCCAGAAGAAAAAAAAAAAAAGTCCATTTTGATTCTGTTCCTGGCCAGTCGACCTTGCTTTCAGAGCCTGGCACACCGACTTCCCCCGCCGCAATGGTCAGGTTACAACAACAAAAGGAGAACATTTGCTTCCTTGGGAAACACTTCCCATTGAGATTTTTTCAGTCACAATAATTTCTGTAGCGTGCTCTGTGCTTTCACAGAGTCTCAGTTTTGCAGAAATACAAGGCTTAATCTGCACCCATTTACATGCATTTGACAGCCAGGAGGAGGCCTCTTCTTCCTGCTAAGGTACACTCAGGACTCTACACAGATACCAAATGCCTCCCTACTGCTGGGCATAGGGGTCCCCCAATGGCATTTAGTATTAGTGATGCCCAGTGTTCACCTCCTCTCCTCACAGGCTTTCTTTGCATGAGAATGTTACTGCAGTATAATTTAAGGTACAGTTTTAAATAGATTAACTTAAGCTGGTGCAAAAGGCACTCATTACTATTGAAACTAAACCTGTTTAGACATCTAATGAGCAAAAATTAAGCATTCTCAAACTGGCATGAGAGCATCCACAGTTTGGATTTTTACTAGTTTAAATGGATTGTTTTAAAATCGATGCAATTTAAAGTGTACAGCTTCCTTGTGTAGAAAAGATCTTCTCTGGACTAAGGAAACAGCAGCACTTGTAAAATAAATGACTGCCTGTGCAAGGGTGCAACACCCGTTAGCGACTACCACAAAGCAGCAAGGAGGAGAAGGGGCTGAGGAGATAGGGTCAGTTGCTTGCACACAGCTCATTAGGAAATACTGCATTCAAATTGACTACCTACAAGCACCCAAGAAAGGGCATCCAGAAGTGACAGCCAACTAACGAAAGTTTCAGGGACATCCCAATATACTCAGGATGCTCCCTTGGCTGGAAAACACAAGGGGAAAAAACCCACATATGAGTGCACCTTCAGAGACGCAGACCGTTTTCTGACACTCATACAGCATGTGCATTACATACAGGTGCAAGTCTCTCCGTCAGCAGAGGATGCAGATTAGTTATTGTAAAGCGAACTGCATAGAGCGAGGATGCACATCGTGCAGCACTCCTGCCCTACAACCATACCACCCAGGGCAGCCCACAGAGCCTTGCTATCAAGAAAACCCTCTCAGAAGACGCAACAGCCTTTGTGGGAGGCTGGGGCCAGAATCCGCTCCTGTCAAACAGCTCTCCAGACCAGGATGTGACTGCGGCTGGTGAAACATGTTAGCTAATGAAGATTGAGTCAGGCAGGCAGAGACGATCCCCTCAGCCTGTTAATCCACTTAGGGAAGGAGAAGGGAAACCTGAGCTGAATTCCTGTGCTCCCTGCAAGGGCCTGTACTGTGCTGGCTTTAGCACCTAGGCAGAGCAAATCCAGCCAGAGCTGGACTGGGAGAGCTCTGGGTGCAAGACTAGTGCTTTTAGGAGACAGGAGCAAGAGCAGAGGCAGGGAACAGCAGTCCCTAGGGAGAGAGCCAGGGCCAGATTCTGTGTCCACTGGGAACTAACGAAGCAAACAGCTTTACTTGCCCTCTCACCAGGAGAAAGCAAGAAGGGGATGAATGCGAGCTTTTGTGCAACAGCAGGGCAGGGAGAACACACACACCTTGCTCCCTTTTCACAGGGCAAAAAGGTTTCCCAAGGGGTCAACTCAGACTCCTGGGTTAGAAAGTCAGAGAGAGCATTTGTGCCCCAAACACCCATCCCAGCAGTGACAGAAAGCCAGCATTGCCTCCTGCCCAGCTTAACTGGCAGCTTGCAGGGATGATGGGTGCCAGTCCCGGGAAATGTCAGATTATCCTTAACCACCAGAGGGTGCTCCCCATCTCAAAGACAGAGTCAATGTCACAGATGCACCCAGACAGCTAGAGGAGCCTTTATTTCCAGCAGTCATGGAATCCGAGCAAGGGAAAAATTAGAAAATTAATAATAAATAATAATTAACGAATCTAATCCTGTGCCTCACCTGTTTCCCCATCCCTCCTGGCCAAGCAAGGTGAGGCCCTCTGTTCCATTTGTCCTCTGCATCCTGCTCAGTCAGGTGATTTTCCTCATATTAGAGGTTAAATCACTTTTATTCTTTTCTCCTAGATTGTGGATCCAGAGCAGCAAATAAACATTTTCCACTTGGCAGGTCTGTAAAGAGTGAGACTGTGACTTGCCTGCCCCTGAGCACAGTTAGGATCACACCCTCTGGTCACACGCAGTTTTTGTGATGCCAAGGCCTGACCTTACCCCTGCACTGCCACAGCAGTGTGGGGGCCACTAGCCAGTATGTTCAGGTTCATTTTCACCACTCTGTCCTAAGCTGGTTTTCCAGAAGGCAGAGTGCCTGCTGTGCAGAGATGCCTCAGGATGGTGTTTTCAAAACATCAGTTTTGGGGCACTAACACTACCTAACTCTGTCAATAAGACACCTGTAGGGAAAGACTGTTCGCTTTGGTGATGCGGTGCCCCCACAGCCTCTCTTCCTTCTCTCATCGAAGGGAAGCAGAGGCATGTGCCTGGGGTTGCACACTCAGGAGCTGTGCACCTGGCAACACGCCACCTTGTGCCTCGGCTTCCCGTTTGTGTAGGTTAGAAGTAATACTCCAGAGTTGCATCATACGTGGAGAACAGAGCAGTTAGGATTAAATCATAATGGTTATATTGCACCCTGAGACTCAGAAAGGAGAGTTTAAAGCATGCCAAGTAAGATCAGGTGCCTATGCAAAACAGACTAGCTCTGCTGACGTGTCTGGCATAACATCTGTTTGTCCCAGCCCCAGCTTACTTTGATAGTCCAGGTCTGCATATCCCATGGGGAAACCAGCTCTCATTGATGGCTCCCACCCAGCACATGTGCTGCATCTTGCTGTCTGACCACTACAAGAACAGATTGTTGTATTTTTTTAATTGCCTTTTCCTCTCTCCTTTGGCCAGTAGTGCCAGGCCCTGCCTGAGGGGATTTTTGTCAGAGTTCCTGTTCATGGATACCCTGGCATCACTTTTCATTCTGTCCTTTTTAAACCATACAACACATTTGTCTGATGAAACTGTTAAAACTGAACAGTTAAACCACTGCACAAAGGACACTCATTCAGTCTCTTACACAGATTAAAATGTGTTTGATAGGTTTGGCTTACTTCATTTGCAGAATGAACCATTATCTGCAGCACATGTGGGAACCAGTGCTTTCCAAGTCATCAACCGGCCAACAGCGATACTAGTCATCCTTGAGACAGGCATCACATTCTACAGCCTATGTAGGCCAATGAATTCTTTTTCCAGTATTTGAGATTGTGAATGGGGAAGAGAAGGGGAAAATGTAAGAGAAAAAGATTTTATGATACGTTTCTTAGACATTTGCAATAGATGATTCTACTTTCTACAAACAAAATGTCAGGGGTACATGTCACAGCTCCACTTCTTGTACTATTCATAACATTCTCCCTTGGAATTATAGCAAATACCAGACATGCCATGGAAAGGTTAACCAGCACTAGGTTTGGACACTGATCATCCCAGCACCATTAACACTCAACTTCTCAACTTGATAGATTTTAACACTACTCTATTACCATTACAGTCATTATATATTTGTTCCTAAATATGCACATAATCAGTCATCAAAAACGTGGTTATTTAAAATTAGGTATTTTGAGCATTACATTTCTGCTTACTTTCGCTAGGAGCTTAAGCTTTGCCATTCTTCCTCCACCCATTACAGCAAAGACTTTTAAAGTCATTTCATAGCCCTAGTGACATTCTCCTCTCTTGCATATTGCTGCGTGGGAAAATGACTGGGGTTTTTATTGTTTTAATTACTGCTAGCGGGTTGTAAGATCTCAAATACACCCAATTCCTTCACTGTTAAGAACAGCAGCATCTGGGTATCAGTTTTGCTCATGATGGCAAATTACAGGGTCAGATCTACCTTTCTCACTCACACAAATCTGCACCTCAGTGGAGACTACAACTTGTGGAATACATAATATATAAGATGAGCAGGTTTTGACTACCTTCAATTAGCTGATCTGCAGCTACATGAAATGGCGACACTTAATCCAAATGGATAGGCCAGGACAACACCATCTTACAGCACATAAATCTGCAAAGCATGACAGGACCCATGAACAAAGACAAACAAAAAATGTGTATGTTAAATAGGGCAGACTACAAATCAAGTCAAGAATTAGGAAATGCCACAATTGTGTTTACTTGTGAGAAATACTCTTAGGCCTCATGTACATATGCATCATTTCATAGCCCTTAATTACACGATCATATTTTTTCCACAGTACCCCATCTCAGACTGCACTCAGAAGGGATTGTGCCCATGTAACGAGCAGCTATTTGAGATGCTGGTTTCTGCTCATTGTTCAGTGTGTGGCCCCAGGCCTTATTTACCTCACATTATTCAAACCTGGCTCTAGAGATTTATTCATTTCCTTATGTGTTTTTCTATGGGCTTATCATTACACTGTCCAAGAGCTTCACCAGTCCAAGATCATTTTTTTTTCACACACCTCTATAAGAAGAGGGGGTATTTTTATCCCCATTTTATGGGTGAATGACTGAAGACTGTATTAAAAGGTATTTGCTAATTCTGGGTGCCCAGTCTGAGACACCAACAGCCTGACTGATCTGTGCTTGTATAGCACTTTGGGTTCAGTGGATTCCCATTCACTTCATTTGCAGCTGTAAGTACGCAGTGTTTCTGTAAAGCAGGTCCTTTGGGATCAAAAAGGTCCCCTATAAAATAAAGAACACATGATTAAAGAACAGCTGCTTCAAAAAACCTGAAAACTATCATACAGAAATGGTCACAGAAAAAAAGTCAACTGGCAGGTCAGAATTTCACTGCCTCAGCTATAAAAGCTTCCCTTTCTCTCCGGCAGTCCCTTTTCTCACTCAGTACACACCTGACAAATGAGGCAGGGGTCCTACAGATGGTCTCTTTCACTGTACAACTCTGATTTATCTCAGAGCAGGTCCATCGCATGCAGTGAATGAGGCAGGGGTCCTGTGGAAGAAACAGCACACAGTGATGTAGCTAAAACATGAGTTGTATAAGACACACGGTCGGGTAGACAGAAGTGCACGCAGAGGATAACTGGTCTTTCCCCAGCTTCCAGTTCTTGCATTAGCACCCTTCAAAGTGTCATTTTCACAGAGTTTGTTTTTTCTTTTACAGCGAACAAATTCGCTCATGAAGCATCACAAGGACACTTTTGTGGATTATCAGAAGAGACGAATCCATCACATGGACCACTACAACCAAGGTAATGGAGTAAATGGGCTGCAAGGGTAGTTCATTGTCCTTTGTGAAGACTAACAAGAGGAGCATGAAACACTGGGTGAATTTCAGACACTGATGACAGCTGAGGAAAAAACGATTGTAGTTACAAAAGAAGATGGAGACTCCCTCTTTACAAGGAGTCATATGGTGAGGACAAGGGGTAATAGGTACAAGTTACTCCCAGGGAGATTCTGATTAGACATAAGAGGAAAATTTTTCACAATGAGAACAGTCAACCATTGGAATAATCTCCCCAGGGAAGTGGTTGACTTTGCTACACTAGACACTTTTAAGACCCAGCTGGACAGGGTGCTGGGCCATCTCGTGTAGACTGTGCTCTTGCCTAGAACGGTTGGACCAGATGATCCTTGAGGTCCCTTTCCAACCTGGTATTTGATGATTCTATGATTCAGAGGCTCTTCCAACCATTTAATCCAAGTCATGCCTCTTGCTCTCTCCTGTCCAGATCATCCCAGCCTGCTTTCTTCTCTTCACTGCCTTTGCCTTCTCACCCTTTCCTTTGCTCTCATCTCACCCCTCCAAACATCATTCCCCCCCACTCTACAGCCCCAGCCTCCTTGTTCAACAGCCGCTTATAACAATTTGCTTCCCCTCCTCACCTTTTTGGCTAGCTCTACTTGTCCTGTCTTTCCATTACTCTTTGGTGGCCTCACTTACTGACACTGCCTCTGCCCTGACACAGCCCCAGCTGTCCCTGCAGTCTTGCTCCAAAACACAAGCTGATTTAGAGCTTTGCAAAGAGGAATCTTCTTGATTTGTTTTTAAATGGAAGGAAGGCATAATTCAAGAACATGGCATACTCCCTACTTTTTCTTTAAAAAAATAAATAAATAAAAAAAATTGCTGGTTTGATAAAAATTTCCACAAAACAAGTCTATCAGAGGCACAGAAAGTGTTTACAGCAATAATTAAAGCTTGGCAGTGGTATGAACAACTGAAACTAAATTTTATGGGAAGCACTAGTAAAAAAAGATGGTGCTACTAGTCTGTTGTAAATGGCAGTGGAAATGAAGATAAAACTTAAGGAAGCTGGTTAAGCAAGAAAGAGTGCTGCTGCCATCTCTTTTTAAGACTTATCATGGTTGGGTACATTACCATTTGGATGGCAGGCCTTTGAAGGAAAGTGGAGTGCTTGTACTCCTTCGTACACTACCCTGGTAGCTTATAGATGCTAGTGCTTATTTGATATACACACCTGCACCCATCTCAGACTTGCATCAGCTGGACACAAGATTACACATGTCTTAACGTTTCACAGAGTCACAGAAAATAGGGCTCAGACCAGGTCAGGTGGTTGGTGCATCTCTCCATCCCAATGGAGGATCAGCTACAGCAGCATTATTTTTGACAGATGTTCTGAAAAACTTTCAGCCCTTCTCAGACAGGCTGATGCTCCTGCATCATTGCTAATACAAGTTTGTAACATCAAACTGAAATCTACCACATTGCAATCAAAGCCCATTTACTTCCAGCTCCATCAACAACGGACATAGCAACTGGCTTAATCACCTCCTCTTGGACAAAGCCTCTTACTATTTGGAGACACATTCCCCAGACCTTGCCTAATATCTAGATTTCCACAACAGAAATATTAATGTGTCTAACAGAAACAAATTAGCACCTCAGTCCCTCTAACTTCATTCCTGGGTCTCCAAGTTTATCACTTGGAAGGCTGCAGATTTTGTATGAACACCTACAACAAGAAACAAGATTGCAACTAGCAGGCTGGCTTGCGGTAGACAAGCCAAACTTCCCTTCACTTCTATGGGACTCCAATTGATTCAGTAGTAATGCCTCACTGCAGTTACGAAAAAAAAAAAAAAAAAAAAAAAGTGTAAGTCTTTCACTGAGGCAAATCTCCCAGCTGGATTCAATTTCTCACGCTCTTTCAAAATCTTGAACTGAAATTTTGGGAAACTTAAGAAAATATCTTCTGATAAATCAAGGCTATCATCTATTACATTCACTACACTACTAGCTAGAGCAGCAAAATTTCTTAGCTGTCCTTGATGAAGCTGAGAGCTGTGCCCATGGTCCTGACTTCCAGTTCTGTGCCTTGAGCACAAACCAATCTTTTCTCACTGACAAGAAATGAAGACCTGCCAGAGTTCATATGAAACAGCTCCCAGGAAACTGGAAGTCCGCAAACTGGAAATCCTTGGTGCATGCAGATATGAGTGTGTACAGAATGGCTGGAGTTGTAACTAGAAATGCCATAAAGTTAAAAATGTGTGACTTAATATTATTTGGATGACACAGATTTGCCTCCAGTGTTACAAACTGTAAGCTCCCAGGGAAGTCAGGAGCCATTCTGTGCAGGTAGGAAACAGAGGGCCCTTCTCTACCATAGGTGGTGTGATGGGGGAAGGCAGACAGCTCAAAGGCACATGCAACTGCTCTGTACTGTGTGTTTGCACAACTGCGTGAGAGTGTATCCCTTGGTGATGTTATTCACAGGCCTTGGCCGACAGTAAATAAGACAGTGGAGCTTGATTCATGAGGGATGACAGGAAATCTATAACATGTGGGCTCTATAATCTGCTCGCTACTGCGTAGCAAAATGAAAGAACAACAGTCCAATTACCGAGTCCTTGCTGATCCCAAGCACATCCTCCAGGTCTTGTTCTGCTCAGAGCAGTGGGAATCTGTTGACACCAAGGGAGAGCAAGCTCTGGCCAGGCCATCTTCCATGCTGGGATGGCAACAGTATTTTGGAAGCACAAGACTACCTTACAGTGGATACAAATGCAGGCAAGACTGTGGCATGAACTTCAGAGCAAATTTCTGGAGAGCGACAGGCTACTGAGCTCAGTTCAGCAAAGGACCACTCATGTGGACACCAATTGCTGTGCTCCACTGCAGGCGTCCCATGTCCCAAAGGGCTGGCTGAGCCAGGGAGCAGCGATCCACCACGGCAGTCTGGCCCAACCACTTGGTTTGGTGGGGACTGTGAACACCGTTCCCCCATGACAACACAAACCAATCAGGATGCAGCTCCATGAAACTAAAAACAGGGCTATAATCCAGCAGGACACAGCAGCTGGGTTACAAATGGTGTCCAAAAAGCACCTTAAGGGGAAGGAGACAAAAGCTGGAAGGAAATATGGATTCTGGGACCAGACAGAAGAGGGATGGCTGAAGATATAGTTCACACCAGGTGGAGAGCTGGCCCATGAGAAAGCAGGGAGGAAGGCTGTGCCAGCAGCAGCCACGGAGCAGACTGCTCTCATACCACCAATGCTGAGGGCACACGGAAAGACAGAAGGTGGTTTCTTTTGGACAAAACAGCAACAGTGGCGGTGGGAGGGAGGAGGGCTGCCAATTCCAGACAGAAGGAGAAGGAAATAATTTTGCTTCCTACTGTGCAGTGTCAGAAAACCCACAGGGCTGCTCAAGGCTGGGAAGGCACAGGACAGCTCAGCTGAGGATCCTGGCAGCTTAAAGCAGACAGGTCTCTCATTTTTCTCTAACCAGACTTACACTTTTCATTCCTTGTGTCTCTGGCCCTTGGCACTTAACACCTTTCAGATCTATCTTCTGCGCCCTAGGAAAGGGGCAAGGGGAACCTTGCCCACTCTGGCAACAGGTAAACAGCATGGCAGGATGGGGAAGGGGGAACAATTTCCACTCGATCCCTAGCAAAGGTCTTCTTTGCTGAGCACACACTCTGGGGACTGCTGTCCTTTCCCTGCTTCCCCCTGCAACCATCTCTGCTGCCACCTCCCTTCCCTTGTTATCTGTCAGTAAACAGTAATTAAAGATGTGGCCTGCTTGATAAAGCTCCCGCCCGCCCTCACACGGTGCTGCCCTCTCGGACGTGTCTAATTAAAATCCTGATGAGAAGATGAAGAAATCCCAGCAGCTGGGAGTCTGCTGACTCTCCCTGCGCTCGGCCTCTTCATTACTGACGACGGGGCTGAGAGATATAAAGGACCCCGGGAAACGCTCCAACAGACCAATCGATACAGCCTTTTGTGGGACGTGACGGACCGCTCAGGACTGCCTTTTGAACTGTGTGGATAATGAGGATGCTGGAGCGTGGCTCACTGCATGGAGCTGATGGAGCTAGACTCCCCGACTAGTCCTGTTACACTGCTGCTCCCAGGAACAGCACCCAGCGCCCCTGCAGCTTGGCAGCCACTCACACCCTATACTGAATTCACACAGTTATAATAGCTGGGGCACTTGCCTTTCCCCCACCAACCCAAGCTCCAGAAATCATTGCTTGTAGTGCCAGAATACTGTCAAACCTCTAACCACTCCATCATTTCTATGCAAACACAGAGCGTGCATATGCGTACATACACTGCAAAATGCTGAGAACCAGCACAAACCTTCCCTAAATGAAGCCAACACCCCACACGATGTGCACACCGTTGTGTTTACGTAGACACTTATTCATGGGAATGGTGTGTTTTCACTGCTCTCCCAGGATTTTGTGCTAAGGTTTAATTCTTGGTATGCACAAAATGAAACAGCAAAGGTTTACATGAAGTGCACAGCAATATCATCATCGTGAATCACCATAACTATATTTAGACACACTTCACTTTATGCAAATAATCCACTAAATGGTTTTATTCTTGTGTTTTTCTCTAATATGAGATCAGCTATACATGGAAACAAGCCCATTTTCACTGGCAAACCAGAGATTTCACTGCTCTTAGTTTCAAGATGAAAGAAATGGTAAAGAGATGGAAGTAGATTTATACTTTCTAAAGTTTGAAAGTGCCTCTCAGGCACCTGCCTCCATGTCCCTTTTGAGCAAGCCCACAGGAGGTACAGTCGCCCTAGGAATTAGGATCATGTGCAAGAATGGGAGTGCATACCTGGTTGCAAATACGAGTGCACTGTGTATGTGCATGAGGGAAATGCATGTTCCGCATATGGAATCAATAAAAGAGTGAGCTTTTATCTGTCTGAGTTCACACCTCTTGCTTCACAAACCACTACTGCTCATGCAATTAGCATCAGTCCAGCAATAGTTGGTGCTTTTTTCAGAGTCCCAGCTAGGTCCTTGAGACCTAGTTTATTCAATAAAGCCTCAGTTATTTTCTTTCCCACTCCCCCAATTTTAATGACTTTTCCAGACCTCATGGACTAAAAAAAAAAAAAAACCTTGAAAAAATGTTCTCTGAAAGTCTCATAAAGTAAAAAAGTATCTATATTTATTATTTTCCAAATTGCCATAATCCTAACCCACTGTCCCCTTTGTCATTCAGGCCCAAAGAGAAACTAAATAACAAATCATTCCTGGACTGGTTTAATACTGAGTTAAACTTGCCAAAAACCCAAAACCATCTCAAAACAAACAGTTCATAGCAAAATATAATCACAGCAAGAAGTGATCAACCAAATGCAGAAGCAGTGGACTCAGTGGCAAAAGCTCAGGAGTGCTACTGGGAGGGGACTTCGAAGAGTCCCCTGGAAAAGATGAGTGAAGAAGGGCAGCAGAGGAGAGGTCCTGCTGGGAATGGTGGCAGAAGCACTGTCGCTGGGAAGTTCACAGCCTCTCTTGGCCCTACAGCCTCCCTTGGCAAGAGATGCCATTGTGCAGAACAAGGCAGCAGTGCTGGATGCGCAGAGCTCTCCATGCAATCCCTCCCTGTCCCAGTACCTGTACTTGATGGAATGACACGTTGCTGCGGCAGCTAATAAATAGAAGTAATTTGATTAGCTTTCCCTAACTAGCGATAAGATCCTGACAAACCCTTTTTAATGCGTTTCTGGAGCAGGATGAAATTGTTTCATTTGGCGAGCAGGGCCCCACGGGAGTTGCCTCCAAGCTCCTTTAGTGAGAGGTAAAAATATGCCAATCATTAATGAGGGGAGAATTACGGAGACTTTAATGCAATCAGAAAAGAGGAGCCCTGAGGCAGCTGGGGAGTAAAACCTGCCCTTAAATCAGAGGCAGGCAGCTGGAGCATGGAAATAAAGGCATACACAAGCATGTACATGCACACACGCATACCTACCGCACACACAGAGACCGTGCAGAGCTGCTGTAAATACACTGGGAGATTTGCCTGGGCAACAAACACCTATCTCAGCAAACGGTATCCATCTTCCCCAAAAAGCATTTGTAAAATCACAACAAGCTATATGCATTTGGCAGCCCCCTCCCCCGCCAGGAGGGGACCACTGCCCCTTCGATCTCCACCCTTTCACACACACATGCGCGCACATGGAATTGCAGTTTTCAACATTTCAAACTAAAGCCTTTTGTGGAGGGGGCATATTAGCTGCTTGAGTGTCAAGCGGCAGCAGCGAGGCAGCTTTCCCAAGTGGAAAGGTGCCTCTCTCAGGGCCAGACTTTCTGCGTGAGTACAACATGTACAAACCCCTCACTCTGTCCTCCAACCATGGCACTTATGCCAGAGGCAGCATCTACTGTGGATGCGGAAAGGCAACTCCTCCCATTCCCTCCCCACTCCCTCCTCAGCCACTTCAGTGAATTCCCTTCCTCAGGTGAAACAGCTCTTGCACAAATCATGTAACTTTTATTCCTAAGCAAAACGGAAGTCTTTAAGCTGCTGGCATTTCCCCTGGCACTGTGGCAGGCAGGAGCTGGGGCAGACGCGAGTGGCCTGGCTGGCTCCGATTTTGCAGGTGTCTCTGTTGTCTCAGAAGCTCCTCTGACAGAAAGCATCCCATCTTCCTGCAGTGATGCTCTAACTCCAGCCAACACAATACAGATGGCTGCATCAGCATGGACCATCCCAGAGAACGTTAGCTCCCAGTTTAATGGGATAAAACGAGGACAGGACTTTTCCCATGTCTCTTCCAGATTCCCCACCTTGTTTACTTGAAAATAATGAGCAAGAGTACTGGGATATCAAACACCAGCCACCTTTTCTCTGCCAGATACACAAAACATGATGCTACAAAGGCCAGGCATGCAGTACTTCAGCCCTTTTCCCCAGTTTGGGTTACCACTAACATGTAGGGGAGCAACTGAATGGCTGCTGAGAACTCCAAGAGGAAAGTCAGTACTTACTTCTGGCCTTAATATACACTTGAGGGGATGAGAGACAAGTATTTCTTCCTACCAGAACTCCTGCACTATAGTGAGAGAGTGGCACCCCTGCCCTCTGCTAAATGGAATGACCATCCTGCTTAGTGTGCTCTGTAAGTCCTGTATTGAGAAAACTAAGCTGCTGCTTCTTCTGCCACAGAGATGTATCAGACATCTCTGCCACAAAAAGACTGTGCTTCTGCACCATATTTTCACATACACTAGACAACTGTGGGACTAAAACACTGGTGTAAGTGACTGTTAGCCATTTAACCCTACAGACAAAGCAGTTACACAGTCACCAAGACAGAGTAAAAGATGAAGGACAAGTAAAGAGGGACCTGTCCTGAGACATGGAGCTTGGAGCTTAGCAGGTAAGTTAGGGTGTGTAGCTGGCATGTTCTCAAACGTGTATCAAGCACAAAGCTGCATCACAGAATACTTAGCCCCAGGCAGGGGGAGCTTTGTGTCCCTCAACAGCAACTCCTACTGGCTGCTTGAACCATGTGGTGATGGGCTCCCAAAGAAGTACAGCAAAGCTCTCTGTGGCTGAAAGTTCAGAATGAAAAGCACCTCAGAGGGTAAAGAAAACCTCCAGGGTTCTCCCAAATTCTCTCAAACTCTGTGTCTCTAAGACTGAAAGGATCAAAGCAGTCTTGCTGTTGGGCACATCACTCAGCCAGACTGCATGCCCTTGAAAGTCAGAGAAATCACTTTCCAGAAACACATAACAAGGGAGAAGACCTTACCACGGAAACCATCTAGACTGCAAAAACTAGCTAGCAGGGAATTCAGCATGGCTACAGCACAGTGCTGTCTAGCATCTAGAAATTGTATTTCTGCCCTTTTTGGATCAGGGCCAGTTTTGATCCAAAGCTCCAGTCGTATTCAGTGATTTCTTCTGTTCAAGAGCTTTAGGCTATTCAAGGTAGTTACTAGACTCCCTCCCTGGATCCGTTTCTAGTGGTGATCCAGGTTTGCTGTGGTCACAGTCCAACCTAGTTTGTGGTGGCACTCAAGCACAGCAGCCTTGTGCGACTGCCTCCTCTGAGCAGCAGGCAGAGGTCTGAGATGGTGTCACACTCTGTGGCTCCACATGCAGGCCTGCTTTGCTGCAAACTACTCCTTCTCATTCTGGTTTGTTATGATTAAAAATGCACATCACCCAGCGAGGCCTTGGAGTGGAACCCAGCTGGAAATTGGATCATTAATATTCTTTCTCATGCCTATTGCCACAATTTCTTACCTCTCCACAAGCAATTGCTAACAATGCAACAATTTAGGGTCTCAGACTAAAAATGAAGAAAAGTCAAGACTAAACTGCCCATTGTTACTCCAATTCATGCACCCTTGCCCATATCCTGGCATCCCATCAACCTTATGCCAGTGTGCTGTGTATCAGGTGTCTTTCAGCGCTTTGCACTGCCTGTCCCCAATTTATCTACCAAAAGATCTGTAAGATCCATAGCCTCTTAAACCATCAGGAAAGGGATTCAAGATTATCCTCATTCCTGAGCAGTTGGAAATACAAGGAAAGAAAACAATTCATTCAAAGAGTCTAGCCACTGCGTGACTCTAACTCTTGGTCACCACACTTTCCACACAGTTAAAGTACTCTCAAAGGGCTAGAGGGACAAATGCAAATCAAGGGTAGGACATACCACATGATGGAGAATACCACAAATGTACAAATGGGGATATTTCTATTTCTAGCAGACAGGGTTACCTACATGAGCTCACCTCAACCCTATGTGCTGTTTACTGCTGCAACTCATTAACTGGGCAAACTGTGAGAGATGTGCAATTCCCCCATCACTGCTACAATGATCCTTCGACAAAGAGGATCCAGAAGCATAGAAATAGCGCAGGACACACAGCGAGTGATTGAAATCCCACGCAATAGTCATTGTGCGCACTCATTGGCCTGTTTGAACCTTCTTCCCTGTATGGTGTTTACATCAAACAGCAAGAAGCACAACGCAACCAGGACTACAGCACTGATCATGGAAAAATAAAAATCAGAAGGCATATTTTCTCTTGAGACTCACATCACCACTGTGGACTGCTCATGCACATTGGTACCAGGCAGAGGAAGTTTGTTCTTGCTTCTCAACTCACTGAGCTGACATTCCTTTGGCTGCAGGCAGCACAGCCTCCAAGAGGTTGAATGTCTGGTTGAGAGGCGGAGAAGACAGAGGTGGAGAAACTTGCTAGACAGCAACTAGCACAAGGCAGCTGGGAAAACAGCACTGGTCACAAGAATCAGAACAATGACAACTATAAATTCTGCTCCAAACACCTATTAATTCTCCATTGCCTCATTCAACTACCCCAAAAACATCTGTGCCCGGTAAGCATTTCGCATCTTAGATGGCTAAACTCTTTGGGAATCAAAGGATCTGTTACCTATTATTGAAATGCCTATCAGACTGAGGACTTGCTCCATGTGCCTCTCCGTAACACAAATACAACACAAATAGCTCCAGAATGAAGTGTTTACTAATACAGTGGCATAATTTAATGTTAAACTGCTCCTGCCACACACAAATTTGTATGTTTGGCACTTACACTTTGATGTTACTGTTTCTTTAGTTTTATTTTATGTCAGAAATAATAATTTTCAGTGAAACAACTTTGACAGTAAAATGCATAGCTACATTACCAGCCATGTCAGTGCAGAAACATGAACAGTGACAGTCTCAGAGTGATGGGCTCAATGATCATACACAGCAGTAAGAGCTGAAAGGAATTTGGAAAAGGAGCTGTCCCATCAGTCAGCCAGAGTAGCCAAGACTCTGCCACACCAATCTGAGATAAGCATAAAGAAACAAAAAAGAAGAACCATGGGTTCTGGAAATATATGACTGGTCTTACCTACCTAAAATATGTACCCATTTCGAAAACAAAAAACTAATAAACTCACTGTGTCACACTACAGACATTTCCCTACAAATAAGAGGAAGTAACCACCACCACTGCCTCTTCCCTTTAGCAGCTCCGGCAGTTGCTGGCATCTCAGCCTAGTGGTCTGTTCACAAGGGCAGAGCTTTGATTGCTACTGAAAGCCAACAGAGCTCCAGCAAAGTCAAAGTTGCAGCCCACATGAAGGCAGGTAAGTGATTAAAGGTATTTTAAAGAGACAATAGATAAGAATCCGAGGGAATAGATTAGAACCCAAGGGAACAGCAGGAAGACATGCCAGGGGAGGTATAGGTTGGATATTAGGAAAAGGTTCTTCACCCAGAGGGTGGTGGAGCACTAGAACAGGCTCCCCAGAGAGGTAGTCATGGCACCAAGCCTGACAATATTCAGGAAGCATTTGGACAAGGCCCTCAGACATATGGTATGAATTTTGGGGTTGTCCTATGCAGGGACAGGAGTTGGACTCGATGATCCTTGTGGGTCCCTTCCAACTCAGGACATTGTGTGATTCTATGAACAAAGCTCTGCCACAGGATTTGCCAGCTCCTGGCTCCGTTGAAGAAATACAACATACAATCTCCATACAAAGACTGGTGACTTCTTGTGCATCACTGAAAGCCACAAACTGCTGGGTGTGGGCAGCTCAGTCATTCAACCTTATCTCAGTGCTTGAGTGCCACCTTTTCCTACCTGGACTGAAAGGCAACCCCTGAGTCTTCTGCATCCACCAAGCCCCAGCCTCCCCAGCAGTCCTGGGGCCAAGTTACATGCCTTTCCAGACAGCCCTCTCTGTGAACATGACAAGGGCAGAGCAGAGGGGTGCTCTTAGCAGTCTTGCTCAGGGAGCGCTGGCTGCTGTGCCACAAATTAACATCATCCTCAAATTATTTAGGGGGGACAGACAGAAAAATCTTGAATAGTTTCTCCTTTCCTGCCAATTGTTCCCATCTTCTACCTCAATTCTGGCTGGATTCCCCCTTCCCCCTGTCCTCAGCTAGCACCGCCAGGCTCAGTCCTCCTCACCCTAGCCCCCCCCTCCCCAAGGACAAGCAAAGTTATTACAATAATGAATTAGCCAGGCTGCTTACTGCTGCCAGTGGCGAAGGCAATTATCCCACTCCACGTCCCCAGCCACCGCTCAGCTCCCTCATAAAGAGAGGCTTTTGGGGCCGCTTTGTGCTTTGATTGGAAATGAAGAGATTGCTAATTAGGGAACCCCTGCTGGGATCGGGCTGGCAGGAACAATGGTGAAACGGACGGAGCACACGTCCATTTAGAGAGGGAGGGAGAAGAGAGAAATGTGAGCTCCTCTGTAATGTAGTGCATCCTCTGCTCACACCATAAACAACAGGGCAGACAATTTTATAGAGCTTTTCACCTTTTAAAGCATGCTAATTTGTTTATAGGAAGCGATAATTTGGTGTGTGTTTGCATAGGTCAATGCCTGTAGTTTCTGTGTACAGTATAGATTGACACATGCGTGCATACATACACACAGTCATTTCCAGAGGCATTTTCTTAAAGAGTGTATCTACACAGCTGACCGTATATTTCTTGTCATTCAGTGGGCAGCATGCATCAATCCTGCATTAACAGGGAAAGATGCTTAGAAAAGCCTGTTGATGAGCATTAACACAGAATTTTAATGCCTGAATTCACAAATCGCCAAAGTTGAAAATGACTTACCAAATTAGTCAGTTCACCTGAGGCTTGCCCAGCAACTGCTTCCACTGCTTTGCCCAAGTGCTTTAAATGCCAAGTGGACCTCCAGGAGGAGAAAATTTCACCTTTAACACAACATTTTCTTAAGCTCATCCTAAAATTTCTTCTTACTTCAATTGCTCTGTCCATGGAAGGTCACAGGAGCTAAATTCACCTTTCTCAGTCAATGAATTGTGCACCAAAAAATTAGAAAAGATCTCCCTCACAGTGCACAAGCACATCTGGACAACTTCATAAAACTGCACCAACAGCTTTTATATACATAGCACACTCTTGTTTTGGGCTCTAGTCACTTTTTACTCTTGTCAAAGAAAAAAAAAATGCTTCCCCCAACAGATCAACATGCAAATCATATCATTTATAAAATACAGCCTGTCAACAAAAGCAAATGCCTCGCCTTTTTGTGCAAAGCTGATAGAAAGCAGTTGGAACCTATCCTGCATTGCTCAGTTAACTAAGTAATTCCATCAGGTACGCACACAAGTACCACATTAAAACTGAAAGTACAATTTTTAACCACATATTTGACTTTCCATGCAGAAAATTTGCATACTGTTGATTAGAGCAATGTACTAAACACTAGGTGACTTACGTAAGCTAAAGCAAATTTCAAATTTTAAGCCTGAATTTACATTTCAGAATTCCCTTGCAGATACTAAAACATTTGAATATACAAGCATGCGTGTCCCCGAAAATGTTTTCAGTAAAGCACAAGTCTTAACAGAAAGTGAACACTAAAAGTTGGAAACACAGTTGAACCGAAAATGACTTTCAAATTCACAGACTATTTCTCCCCGCTGTTTGCTCACCTCTAGTGTTTATATCCTTCAAACAGTTGTAGGTAGTTTTCATGTTCCCTTCTTAGTCATCACTTAGCCAAGCTCCACATATTTAGTTCTTTTGATCTTCCCTCATAAAAACAATCCCTCCAGCTCTGTCATCATTTTTGTTGTTCTTCTCTTACTACCTTCCAAGTTTCCTCTGCATTTTTTGCTGCTAGTGCCCAGAGCTGAAAGTCTCACCAGAACGGTACCAAGCAAGAACACTACCTCATTGCTTCATGGTGTCCTGCCCGCATGCAACACAATCAAGTCTCATACAAAGGCCAACATTTGCAGCCTGCCCACTTTGTCCCCTTGGTCTGTCGTGCTACAATGCCAACTCAGATCAGACTTGCCCATCACTACCATTCCCCCACGCTCTCTCATTCTGTTCTCCACTGTGTTCCACTTACCTGATGGGAATATTTCCCCTCATGTAGGTACAGTCTGAAAGTAAGACCCTCTGCTAGAACCATGCTTAGGGTTGTTTTAGGTTGCTGACAACCCTGTAGTTACCTATTGCACATACAAGACCCGACCACTTAAAAGCAAGGAAGCATCTACATAACGACACCAAGGGCCAAATTGTAATGTGGTGTACAAGGGCAGAGCTCGTTTGGTTTCACTGCAGCTGTACTGGTTTGCACCAGCTGAGAAGCTATTTCTATAAATCTTAGACTGTCCATATCACAAACAATCACATTATTCAGAGAAAGTACAAAGAAGGGTATATTTCACTCCAACAGCTGCAATTCTGATGCATGAAGCCCTGTTACCTTGATTTCATAATCCAAGTATTTTCTTTTTAGGGATACAGCTAGAGTGAATGTACAAGCAATTCAATATATCTGCCTACTGGTTCTGGAATTCTTTAGTAAAACACTTACAATTGCTCTCTTGATAATCAAATTCTAATTTAATAGAAGAGGAATAAAATTCATGGTAAAATTATGGATGTACAGGCCACCTGCATTTGAGACTGATGAATGGGCTTCATTACTACATCCATTCACAGGGTCTGATTTTGACTAGCCTTAATATCCTAGCAAAGGGGGATGAAAGGAGGTAGCCTTCTCATGGCATTATAGCAGGCAGGTCAGGGGGAGACATCGGAAGAAATAATCAAATGTTCTAAAATCCCACAAGTGAGAAGAAAGCCCATTCCCTGTCAGATTGACCATCTCGTGCCCTTAACAACAGGCTACTAGTTCTGGCCTCATGTGAAACTCACTTTCTTTCAGAGCACAACTTCCTTGAAGTAACTCTGTTCTTAACATCTATTCCTTTACAAAGTGGGGAAAGTATGAACGTAGAAGCACCCAAGCCAGGATTTCTTCCCAGAGCAACACGACGACATTTTGCCACATACAGTATGGACAAAGCCCAAAGGCTTTTAGAGCATATTGAGTTTCTTTCTCTGGGAGATTTTAGTATAAGATTTTTATTTAAAAATTACCAATGGAAGAATCACATCTCTTCCTCCCCTCTGCAAAAGTGTAGATTTTCCTTTAATTCAATACAAATAACATACATGTGTTACATTCAAAGAGCATAAAACTACATTGTTCTTGTCTATTTGTTTCTTTTAGGAGTTTAGCTTTTGCAAATTGCACTGTAGAAAAATGAAGTCTCTGTACATAGGCTGCAGAATCTTTTTAATCCACCTCTGTTGCTGAAAGAGGAGATCCCACCATCCTTCCCACCCAAGCCACATTTGTCCTGCCTCCTCCCTTGTGTTAACACATGTATTTGTACAGCTCAGATTGAGGAGCTGATCTGGGTTAAAAATGCCAAAAGGTTAGTTTAATTCAAACTGACCACAAGCACGATTACTATAAATCCAGGTGTACGCAAATACTTGTACATGACATGACCCCCACATTAAGGCAGCTGTGAAAGTTGTGAAACCATTAGCAATGTCAAATGGTTTCTTAAAAGCACTCGTATCTGGGGTATTTTTCATTGAAAACTTCCCCTTTCCTGTAGGTAAATGATGACATGGTTGAAACAGAATGAGATTGAAAGACAAATTACTGAACTGAAAAGCATGGTGCTGTCAAACTAATACCTGCTTGAAACAAAGTCTATCCATTGAGAGATCTGAGAAGCATAATAAATTTAATTCCAAGAATAGGCTAAGGGGTGACCTGATCTAATTGTAAGTGGGGGAAAAATTTAATAGTGGAAACTTCTTTAATCTAGCTTTAAAAGGATGTAAGACAAGACTATTCCCGGTATCCAAAACTAGACAAATTTCACTTAGCAATAAAGACATTTTTAAACAGCAGGAACTGGCCATTGGGACAACTTGCCATGAGGCATGCTGGATAATCTATCACAATGTCTTTAAATCAAGGTTGTATGTCTCTCTAGAAGACGCTGATGTTGAGAAGCTGCCTGGATAATTGCAGGAGTTCCTAGGTGGATTTTAATGGCCTGTGCTATGCAGTTAGGCCTAGAGCATTGGAGTGGTATAGGTCTGCCTTAAAATCTGTTTAGGTTCCTTGTGGTTCTTTAAGAGTTGTAGAAAGCAAGACAAATGCATACAAAGACAGCATCTACTTTGGTCTGCTGAAACCATTCACTAAGAAGTGTTTGTGCTGTATCTAATATCCAATACTTGTTTGTTCCCAATAAGCTTCAATTAAGAGGAGTCATACATGGTTTTTATAAGGCAATTTCTTATACATTATAGTAACCGTGCTATGAAAAACTACCCATTTTTGCCAGGGGACATATGCTTCATCTACTAGAATGTGTGTGTGTATATATATATGTGTGTGTGTATATATATATAAAAAAAATAAAAAGAGCATATATAAAGAATGTATAAAGGCTAATGGCAAGGGCTGTGCAGTGCATGAATCATAAACAAGAGAAAAAGCAGTCAGTTAAATCTGTCCCTATCTTGAATTCAGTAATCTTTGGGGTGGGTGGAGGTGAGGAAAATGAGATTTATTTTTTTAAAGATCTCCTTTATTGTTTTGAAATTTTATTCAAGCTTCATAAAGTTGCCAATGAACAAATACTATAAATCCAGTTCATCATGGTTACAAAATGAGTAAAGAGACCTGTTTGTCAATCAATCAATCCCAATATGTTTGCCTTGCTATCCAGGTTCGTCTTCACTACTACAGTATGCATTTTCACTATGGGTGCACTGGAAGCCTGAAGTCAAGCTGTGAACTCTGCTGTAACACATGCTCATAAATGACAGAGGAAAATCCTTGTTCTTCCAGTTTCTCACATACTCTGGCTAACCAAGCATTGTTCTAGTTTTAACAGATAAAACAAATCCATCATTTAATTTCAAGTGAACATAGCCATGTTCCGTCACAAGAGAGACTGTCATAGTATTGGGGAAAATATTTTTCTGTTCTTCTCCATTACATGTCAATTTACTACTTTATTGCCTATTGAAGGCTTCTTAAAGGCACACACTGCTGTTCTCCAACCCCCTCTCTGATTTGCATCATAGCAGGCTGTGTTAAAAACTGATCACCTGTCCTTTCTGCAACATCTCTCAAACCTCAGCCTCAGCTTCTAAAACAATGTTAGGAAGACACACTTTCCTACTACAACTTACTGCCCCTTGGCTCTCAGTAAGGAAAATCTATATTGCCTTGTCTCTAAAAGGATCACACCAACCTTTTCATCCTTCCAGATTCTACCTTTCCATAAGGGTGACCCAGGACTAATTATGTTCACCCCATCACTCATCTGGAAAGGCAAAGAACTTACAAAAGGAAAAGAAACTGTACATCCACTGAATATTTTCTAGTGTTTTCTTCACTCTGAAATTAAACTCTTAAATATTCTAGCTGAATTCAGTGAGGTGTCTTTTTTTAAAATCACTTTCTGAAACAACTGATTGTAGGGGCAAAAATCCTTGATGACAAAAATCCATTTGTTAATTTTTAGGAAGCCCCAGTCATACTTACTCATCTGAAAAGCTATACTAGCACAGCCTGGGGAAAGAGGAGACAGCAGCCATCAGAGTAATTTGTGTGCTCAGTTTCAAGTACCTGACCGAAGAAGCAGTCTCTGAATCCTGGCAGATGCAGACTTCCACTAAAGAGCTCCAGTGATGAGGGCTGCAGCAAGGCTGGCCCAGATCACAGGTATAGGACTTGCCAGGTGGTAGCCTCTTGAAAAAGGCCTTCTCCAGGCTTGAGAGAGAATGTCCTCCTACCCACAAAAAACTGCTACCTGTGACTGGTAGACCTTGCATCCTGGCCTAGAAGACAGGTTTAAGACAAAGAAAGGAATCACTAAACTCAAAGTGTAAAACCTTCTCGATAGAACCATAACAAAGATTATACAGCAGTTCAAGAGACTGATGCAAGGTTGTAGCGGGGGGAAAAAAAAAAAACCAGAGCCTACTGGAGGCAAGGAGGATTTAGAGACAGGAATTACATCCAAAAAGTATTGAAGAGTGGAAACAGTGAGGAAGGAACTGGGCGACATGAGAGAGAACTAGGGAGAGAAAAGAAAATAAATGAAGAAATAATTTAACCTGAATAACCAGGAAAATTTCTCTCATAGCAGAAGGAATTGAGCTGTGGAACTGTCACCCCAGAAGTGAACCGGGATGGAAGAAAGCTGTGCAAGCAAAGCAAATCAAACAGAAGAAAAATAATTGAATAACCCAAGAAGCTTTTCCCACCTCTGACTGCTGTGATTCCACAACCTGGAATAGCTCGTAAACTTAGGAGAGGTGTAGCTACTATCACAACCTCTCTATAGAAAATGGAGGACCAACACCTCCCCCCAAATCAGTAGCATGTTACTGATAGAAATGGTTTTCCATGCTCAGAAAAAATTATAGGCTTCCCCTTTAAAGGACATTTAAGCATGGGAGTATTTTTTCTTCCTTAATGATAGGAGAAGGAAGTGAAGGAGGTCAGAGTCCTGTAGACCTCTCTGCACTCCCTGTGGTCTAGTTTAGGAGACTTAAAAGGATTCAGATTAACTGGGGTGGCTTTGTCGATTACACACAGAGAAGAAAATGACCCCATGTGGTAAGTGTTTCCAGGACAGCTGCTCCATTGGTGAAACACTGCTGCATTCCAGAAATAAACTCCTACAGTCAAATTAGCAGCTCGAGTCCTCTCTCCGCAGAAACGTGCCTTTACCAACGTTGCAGCAGTTCCCAGATGAATGGGAAACCAGCAGCATAAATTCCTGCTTGGCTCCGCTTTTAAATAGAAAATGGTACAAGAAGATGTTTGTACAATATCAAATCAGTCTTCATAGTCACACAATTGCCCCACATTATTGATGGGCTCAAAACAAAAAAGGAAAATTGGGAATATTTCTGGCTGGGATGGAGAGCTAAAACTAGCATGGTTCCCCAACACCCTAGGCCTGTCATGAGTTTTTCAGGTCTGAGTGCTTATCAGGACTTCAGTGTAAGAGATTTTGGTTTTGATTCCCGTGTGGGTCAGTACCTACCAATGCAAAGTACTGAGGAAACATGCAAAAGACTACAATCCACATTTGAAGCAAGATAGGAGGCACTGTTGCCCCTTGCCTAGCCTCTTCCAGCTCCCAAAAGGTAATGCAGAACTGTCCTCTCACTACAGAGGTGAATTCTGGGCCATGAAAGCAAATTTGCTCAGAAGCCCCAAGGCACTTATGTTTTACTGAAGACATACATTAAGCAGTAAAACTACATGAGACAGCTTCCAAGTTTACACAGGTTTACAACTACAAGTTTACAGATGGCTGCATTGGGGAAGACCCATGAAATCCTGGGGAAAAAAAAAAGCCAACACACCAAGCTACAGTTTTCAACAGGGCACTTTTTAAGTACTCTGTGCTCACACGGTAGGTGTTGTACAAGAAGCAGGCTGCTGCATATAACCACTGAGTGCACAAATGTTTGTGGTCCTTCCTCTTTCTCACACTGGACTCTCATCTTAAAAGCAAAATATCTTGTTCTTGTCCATATGCCTTCTCTGTCAGGTAGGACCTGGGAAGGTGTTCTCAGATGCTCCACTGCAGAAGGAAGGTACTGCAGGCACATCACTCCCCCTCACTCACACATGGGGAAAGATGAAGCTGGAAGCCATTTTCAAAGTTACAAGGAACTTGTACATGGCAAAGGCCCTGCTGGGTATTATAATGTAGTGCCCATTTACTTCAAGAAACCTTCACCAGCTGGTGATACAGGAATGCAATGCTCCTCTGACTCACCACACCACCAAACCAAAACCCATCAGGTGACTAAACCTTCTGCAGACCTATGCAGTGCAGAGCAGAGGATGTTATACATTGAAACAAACTCACAGCTGCTGCATAATGTGGTCTTAAACATAAATACCTGAAAGCATCCTCTAACCCATTGCCTCTTTCCCTTCAGGCCTACTTCTGCCCTGCAAATTCTACCGCAAGAGCCACCCAGTCAGTGAGAAGGAACACAGTACCAATCAGAAAAGATAAATTCAGGAAGCATCCTTTCTGCTTAGCTCAGCCTCGCTTCCTGGCTGCATTCTTGTCTTGACTGCTACTTTCACAGTGGCATAGCTTATCTATCCTAGGGACTTTCATAGCTTTAGAAACACTACCTATAACAGCAGAAAAACATTCAGGATAAGCAAGATCAGGTACCCCAAAATACAGATGCTGCATGTCTGTAACAGAGTATCGTGTAAACAAATAATTCAGCTATCTGCAAAGAATAGCAACACTGGTTCCAGTTGCAAGAGAAGCTGTGAGGACAGCTATGCCAGGCCAAGTTAGGAAGTCACCTAGTCCCATATTCTATCTCTGATATCAACCACTAACACGTGCTCAGGGAAAGACTATAGGAAAGGAGAATGTTTTCCCTGCTCTTCACCTTGCTGCACCTTTGCAGACCTCACAATCAGTATCTTGACAGCTTGTGGCTTAGGCTGTTCCCTCTAGACCATAACGTGTACTTGCCACTGATGAGTCCACATGTTCCATAAATTCCTTGTTATCTTTTTGAACCCATCCATAACTTTGCCACTGAATGATGCAGAGGCCAATAAATCCCACAGTTTAATTTTGTGTTATGTGAAAAAATACTTCCTTTGGTTTATTTACAGTACTTTTTTAAAAGAGAAAAGGATGACTACAGCATTGAAAAAAGGGGGGGGAAACACACATGCAAGTATCAAGATACCAAGAATATGTAGCAGAGCTCTCTTAGCTAAGAAATTGGAGGTGCTAATTTTGCAAAGCAAAGAATTAGGCAGGTGTCACACAGGAAAATAAAGGCCTAAGCTCTTTTTATGTTATCTTTTAGTTAAGTGCACAGCAAGTAAAGCCACCTGTACTCCAAACAAGCCACACTTGCAGCAATACATTACCACAAATTCCTATTTCGGTTACCCTCATCTTTCTTCTAGCCACTGACTTCATGACTGACTCTACCCCCTGGGTAGTCTCTTGTCTTGAATCAGATTGGAAGCTCTTTCAGACAGAAGCTGTCTCATGGCTAAATGCAGCAGCCCCAGCAGTAGGGAATGTGTCATGATACAAACAATGAGGGCAAAATGGAAGCAACAGCCAAAGCTGCCAGTACAACTTGTAGCCATAGTCTGAGAGCTAGTTAAAAAAGAAGTGGAACAGTCACAGCATGAAATTTATTAAGTAGTAGATGATAATTTTACATTACATAATACAGTGTTGCATACTATATTAAACCTAGTATTGTGAGCCTCAAATGTTCAACTACTGATCAAGTCCCAAAATAAACATAATTATATTCTATATGATACATTGGTGGTTATTCTTATCGCCCCTTTTTTTTTTTAAAAAAAAAAAAAAAGGAAGATAGTTGGCACTGCTTTTTAGTTGTTCCCTGAAACCTTGTGGTCTAGACACTTTTCTTCTTTTAAAATAAAACTGCAATTTTTTCTCATCATTTGCTTTCACATGGTGGAGATATAAAGTCAAACATCAAGTACAGCAATAAAGTTGTTGGCAACATCAAAGAGGATGAAGTATAGAAATGATATATAAGGTAAATAAATGGCTCTGTAAGTTATTTGCGTATCCCTATATATAAGCTGGCCTGACTTAATAAAGAAGCATTTCACAATAGCTTTTTGGCCCTCCTGGCTTTGTGCAAGATTTTGCAATACCGTCCTAATGGTCCCAAGCTTTCCTGGCCTTCTAACCTGGCTATGGGAAGCTGCAGAGACCTGCCCGGGATTCCTCAAAACACAACACCACATCCAGAAAGAGAAAGGGTGCAAACCACGCACAAGTACAAAGCAGAGAGAAAAGGAGATAGGGAGCATGATGAGCAAGCTGCTCTTTTATTTCTGCAGGTGAGAGTCCAAATCTTGTCATTATCAGCAATGGTCCAGCTACAGGTGTGAGCCAAGCCCAGTTCATCAGCTGATTGCAACTGGTGCCTCAGGGGAAACAGTGTGAGGGTTCCCCAGCCCACTGTGCTACAAGGACAACTGAGAGCCCAGAAACAGGCAGGAACATATGCCTCCCCACCCCTCACAGGCCCATGGTTGCAGAAGCACCCAACAGATCCTTAGGGCTGACATTCTGCATGCTGCGGTCTTTGGACATGTTTCATGCATCTGTAGGGATGGTGTAGCTGAACAGACAAAAAGGACTGTTCCTCCAGCAGCTCCTGTGGCAGCTGGGTGTTTCTCCCTCCACCACCCTGAGGCCAGAAAGAAATGGCTGACTTCTCAGGGCAGGTTTGGAGCTTCAGTGCAAAGCAGGTGGAATGTTTCATCATCCACCCCCCATCAGCCCACACAGGTGGCTAGAATAATTAGCATTGGGCTCATAGGACCAAAAGCACTCAACCACCCTGTTTCAACATACAAGCAAGACCAACTGGAGGGTGACTGCCCATTGGCCAGAAAGGGAAAGGGAGGGAAAAGGATGGGAGAGATGGTTACCCTGTGACATGATAGCCTGAGACTTCACAGAATGCTACAGACCAAGACACTGCCAGCAAAGACTCAGTATAGTAACTCACAAACTACCATTTGCAGCCAATCTCCATTAAGCACTATAATATAACAACACTTGCTGAGCTACCTCTCTGCACATGCACCTCTCCCTGGGAGGAGGCAGACAAGTGGTAAACTCAACATGTCTAGCACAGGGTTTTTCTGGAATGGGTTAGCAACAGAGCACCTCTTCCTTTGCACTATCCTAGGTAAACAGAGGACGTTGCTGGTACAAAGTGCCTCAAAGTGGCAGGAACAGCATTATCACTTCAGTGCTGTTTCCTGAAGGATCAATAAGCCAAGACAATCAATTCTTCTGGCTAGTCCTTATTCCCCAGGAGAAGCTGTGGCTCTCATCCCCCATCATTTAACCCTTCACAAACACAGCAGCAGCCCCATTAATTCTGTTCTCCTTAAACACACATTCTGTGAGCCCATGAGCCCATGTAGAAGAGACGACAGAGCTGGAAGTAATGTAGCCAGGTGAACATGGTATTGCAGAGAGGTATGGCCCATTACTTCAGCACAGCAGTAACATGTCTATATACTGTCCTTTGAGCACATGAAGGCATCCTTGCATCTGATTTCTTTGTACGGGATAGAGGGTCCCAAAGAAACAGTAGCTCTCTATCCCTCACTACTTCTCTGTGCAGGGAGTATAAGGTGCTCCCAGAGCACCAGCAGACACTCACATCAGGGGCTGCATAGGCAGTAGATGCTGTATACAGTCATAACAGAGAGTCACAAAAGTAGAGCCTATTTAGAAACACACAAAACTGAAGTTTAATCCTATCTAGCAAAAAGAGAGTAAGAGGGATGGGGAGAAAGCTTAGGAAGAATGGAAGAATCATTTTATTATTTGCAATGTAAAAAATGGAATAGAGGCTACTGGAGGCAAAAAACAAGACTGTACTCAGAGCCTGCAGTAACACAAAGCGTTTTGCTGTGATCATGCAATTCTCCATAAATCATGGAGAACAGGCAAGCAGGAACCCCATTTAAGATGGGCAAAACACATCACATCAGTGAAGGGACTCACCTTAGACTGAAGGAGGAGTCTGTGTCAGAGCTAGAATTAAAGAACATAAGTGAAACAAACAGCTTGGTATAAAGATTGGCCAAGAATATATTTAAGCTGTACACAGAAGTTTCCACCTAAAAAGTGGTGGGGCTTGGGATAGGCTCCTAAAGTTACTTTTAGGCAAAGCTTTAGAAAAGATGCTTATGCAAGGAACCCCTTCCTAGCCTATGCTTCACTCACAAAATCCTTGCTGTTCTCCCCCACGCAAGGACAGTATTAGCTAATGGTTACAACTTGAGTGCTGCCATACTCTCTGTGCTGCAGACTGTGGGTCCAAAAAGTATGACAGAGAAAATCATATCCACGTGAGCTCTTCACCAATCTACATGAGTACACATCACCAACAGAGAAAGTCTGAAATCCACTGTACTAGGCCATGGGGACATGATGCAACAGGGAAGAACTAACTTCTTATTTAAAGGGAAGCAGTAAAAAGAGCTGCCAATGAGAATAACTGCAATTTTAAAAAGCCCAGGAGACCTGTGGTAAAAGAAAGGCCTGAGGATGGAGAACAACGCAAGCAAAAAGCTGTCTGCCAGGCCTGGTGGCAGACATACCCTCTCTTCTCACCCAGAAAGTCACCCTCTAGGTCCTGTGGGCTTTAGAGGGATGTTGATGAAATGTCTATGTTTTAGTATACAGCTACTGGTCATTTGCTCAGGCCTGCTACAAAGAGGTGATCACGGGAGGCTGGGGAAACAAGAACTTCTGGAGTACATTTTCTGCTGATCCAGCAAACATAATTATGATGAGAGAGAGAATCCATTCTGAGAGCAGCCTGAAACTCTTGTGAGCAGGATCATTCACATCTCACATGGTTGAAGGAAAGGAAAGGGCAGCAACTCCTTAATGAATAAAAATAGCCACTTAAGCTTCCCTCTCATACATGTTGGGCATATGCTTTCCAGTATCCAAATAACATTTAGTTGCAAGTTTTATCCCATTAGAAAAAGTAATTTCCCCTAAAGACATACCCCTTTTTCTAGAGACTTTCAAGAGTCCTGAGACTTTAAAACTGTCGCTGCTTTCAAGTCATCATGTCAACTAGACCATATGCTTTAAAGGTTTAAAAAGTCGCAGTATTTCCTTCCCTGAAATTCCTACACTACTATAAAATCATTTTTTTAAGTACTTGTGGCATGCATGGAGGACAACAAGAACACAGTAGCTTTCTATGTAGCTTGTGGAAAAGTTGAAAATCAGTTTTTAGTTCCCCAGTTCTTCGTAAACTGTATATACGCCAGGCAAAGCTGCACTCAAATGCAACCACCTTCAGGGTAAATAGCAGCAGGGTCATCCATAGGATTCAGCATAGCACCAGAAAGGATAAGAAGAGGAGAAGGAAGAGTATTTTGCCTGAAAGATCAGCAGGGGAAATCTAAGTATAAACTGCTAGGCCATGGCCACAGCAGAATAGTGCAGGAGAGGAAAAGGCTGAGGCAAACAGAAAGGAAACTGGGATGGGAAGGAGAGGAAGGCAGGAAAAAATATTATACCGTGTTCAGCTCAGCCACAGAATGCTGCTGTCTCAAAGTGATCTGCTGTGGGTGCCAGTTATTAGAGGAAAAGAACACAATTATTATGTATTTCAAATGCATTTAATAAAGTACACTCTAACTGATGGTGCTCTCCTCAGCAGGTCCAGGCACAGAGCACAAGAGAAAGGGGCCTCAGGCATTCACATCAGGTCGCAGTTTTAAATAATTTTTAAACTAGGGCAAGGTGCCAATTCTTACCTCAAGGTGCTGCACCCAGATAGATATGTCAGCAAAAACACCAAGTTCAGTGTATACAGGATGACCATCGATACACATGGCTCCGGAACCAAAGAGTAACTTACTTTTTTTGCCAAAGTTTACCACTTTTGAGTAATAAACCCGGAGCTTCATCTCAACAAGAGTCACCAAAACCAAATTCAGACCGAGTGCATAGGACAACGTCACTGAATGTTATACTAGGAGTAACTTAGCCTTCTATCTACTTGTCTTACCAAAATCAGACAACCTTTTTGGTGGCTTGCACCAAACGTATTTAAAAAACCAGAAAAAGCAAAGTGGGGTAACTCTTGTTGCCAGCACAAAACCCTCTTGTTTTCAAGCTATGCACCTGTGTCACTGATGTGCAGTTTTTGCCATGGGGGAACCAGCCATTTGGGATTTATAGAAGATTACTCCAAGATCTACGGAGAACACTTATGATGGCAGCCATGTATCATTTTACAGGCAGGGAAACTGAGGAACACAGAGATATGACTTGGCCATGTGTCAGAAGACAGAAGGTTTCTATCCCTATTCCTTTTCAGGACCTCTTTACAGAAGAAAGGCAGGATCACGGCACAGTCTTGATTTTGCACAGTTCACCTGCTGCAGACAGATTTTCTAAGTCCACGCTCGGGGCAAAAAAAAGCCTGCTGCTGGCTAGTTCACAACACACCAGGCTTTAGCAACACAGAGGTCCTCTGCTTGCTACAGGCAGACAGGCCTGCTCTTTTTCAGCCACAGCAGGGTCTACCCAAGCATGTGTGATGAACTCATCACAAAAGCAATCAGGCATTAATTTGGTCAATCATTCCTGTGACACCGAATCCAGTTCTCCAAGTAGACTATTTGACGCAAGACTCTAGCTAAACTGAAGGACAGAAAAAATGCCTCAAAAGATACCAGTCTACAGAACAGAAGTAGAACAATTTAGATATTGACCCATCCACACTTCTTCCTCTTTTTTTTCTTTTTTAAGAAAAGGTTGCTCAAGAGTTAAGTAGAACCAAAAATAAAATGCATTAAAAAAAATTAAATTGGGTCTTCCAGGCACTAATAATAAAAAGGCAGCCCACCCTCCAATCCTTCTCATTTAGAAGAGTATTTATTTGGAGTTTCTATTAGGCTGCTGCATGCACTGCGTGTATCCTGCTCCACTAAAGAAGAGCCTTTTTGAAGCATCACTTGACTTTGTTTTAAATATCTTGCTACAGTTTCCATTTTAGCTCTGTGAGATGATTATTTTCTCTCACCAAACTGAAGTTATACAGCAGTTGAAAATGCTGATGGCTTAACTGGTTTCCTTTTTTTTTTTTTCCCTCTCCACAGCAGCCCTGAGGGGTTTTAACTCTTTCTGCAGCACTGAAATCCTGCTTTTGGAGTTCAATGTTTAACTCGCACTGGGAGACTCATAAATATTCGGAGTCACTCTCTCCCTCTCTGTTTGATTAGGAAATGAGCCTTTAACTCAATGTAATCCCCAAGCCATTAACAAAAAAGCCCTCAACAGCTCCACTATTAGAATTTCACTCCTAACCCACAGAGGATTGAATTAGATTAACATAACTACCCGCAATCTGAGTTTATTTTCTGTGCCAGATAGAAATGTGTCTTCAGGAAAGGAAAAGAAGAGAGAGGGAGAGCAAGCATAGCATAATGAAATGTAAAAATAGAGAGATGAGAAACAGATGGACAGATGTACAGGTGAAGCGATAAAAGAGGTAAGAGAGAGCAAGAGAGAGAGATAGCTACACAATCTTTAATAACTGGCTGCTGGCTTTGGGGGTTTTATTCAGAAGGCCCCTAAAAACACAGAATTGTTTCAAGGAGAGTATTTTTTTTCCTGCTGGTGTTTACTCCATATTCTCAGGGATTTACAGCGAGACACCTGAGCATGCTGTACTCCAGACACCTGTGCAGCAGATTTGGCACAGATTTTATTTATAATTCCCAAGAGATGTCATACTCAGCAATGAAAGGAGGGGTGTGAAGAAGAGAATCTGCACGTCAATCATCACTTTGCAGTCAAAGAAACAAATAAACTAGGATGAAACAAAAGATGTTTGTTGTTTGTTTTTTTAACAAATGAAAAAAAGATCATGCAACAGCCCTGTGACAAACTGCACTGTGTAGAATAAGTCAGTTTGGAGGTTGATAGGTGCTTAGTCCACAAAACCTGAAACATTAGTAAAGCAAAAACTAAATAACAAAGACTTCCACATAATGCATCAATCTTCCCTCTAACAACAGATAACTCCCTCCCTCCCTCCAAATAAAAGTGGTCCCATAAACCATTGATAGGTATGCTACAGGACAGTAGATGCTTGCTATTTTTTTCCAAATACAGTAATAAAAAGATACAGCAGGTTTAACAGGGGAAAATACCCACACGTGGTTGAAAGAGGATAAAGTCCAGCAATTATGTGGACACAACTATTGAATAGTCCAAACAAATTTCTAAGACTAAATCTTTTTCATTTTTATACTTGGAGGCTTCTTTGGGAATGCTTGGATTTCTGCAAAAATGTACAGTAAATGATTTTTTTCAATAATTCCCAAGCATAGTCGTGCTGATATTTCTGTTTGTTTAGGGAAGAAAAAGATTCAGTTTTTATTTTGCAAGTGATAAGATGTCTCTTGGTTTTCAATTTTTAGGGGGACCTCAGACCACCTATATGATAGATTCTTTGTTAGTTACAGAGTCAGCAATTTTATTTCTTTAATGCCTTTCAAAAAAATCTGCTCTCCCTTTATTACACAATAATGTTGCATTGTCACAGAGAGGCAATAAATATAATATCATGCCAAAACAAACAGAAAAGGGACTTAAATAATTTAAATACATTCATTTTTAAGTAAAGCAAAAAGCCTTAATAATCAAAATGAAGCTTCCTATGATGAGAATGGTCAGGCTGACAGTTTTGTTTTATTTGGGGGGAGGGGAGCTTCATAGCAAGCAGTGTATTGTAATGATCATTTGGGGCATTATTTGTGTATGTAAATTCACCATGTTTATCCATATTGTCCTAAAAGCCTTCCTCATATCTAGAATTCTGGCTGAAAGATGGAGTATTTATATCAATTGTTAAAAACGTAGAAAGAATTAATTTGTAGTCAGTATTTTTTGTTCCTAGAACTTAAGTTAAAAACTTTGAGTATTATAAAATGTACATCAAAGAAAAACAAAATAAAGAACTAAAGAACAAGCCTATTTGTCACCTTTCTACAGTCAGTCCAAGCAATTCAGCTATCATGTATTTCTTAGGACTTGATATTTTAACTGCGAGACAGCTCTGGTTTTATTATTCTATTTTTATTAGACACTTGTTCCTCCAAATTATTTTAAGTCTAGCTTCATTTTATTTGTTGTTACTTTCAAAAATGGTAAAGTGTGGAGGGAAAAAGTTTTTAGAACATATATTTCATGAAAAATTTATACTAAAAAAACTTAACATACCAAAATTAAAAATTGTAGTATTGGCATTCGGGGGGGGTAGACATTATAAATACAAGAAATCAAGGAAATTTTTGTATACTGAAAAATAAATATAAAAACTAAATTTTGTAAAAGATATAACCCAAACCTCTGAGGCAAAAATATGAAACAAGAAAAAACTCTTTGTGTTTTGACAAAAAACGTTATGCTAAAAGCTATTAAGAAAAAACAACTTCTGACTAATTATTGTCTTCTTCCTCTTCATATTCCTGTTAACTAAAATACTCCAAAAATATATCATTGTTCAAACATTTTGCATTTTGGCTTCTTTAAAGCAAACAACTCGTTGGCAATGAGAGAGTAAGTTTCTCTTTGATTGCCACTGCGCTGACTTTGCAAAGACTTGCACCCCTCTTTTGTCATTGAAGATACTTCAGTTGCTTTGGGACTTTTAAAATTAAAGAAACATCAACTGCTCAATGATAAATGGATTCAGTAAAAGCAAAATTTCATTTCATCTCCCTGCTAAGAGGTTTGATATGAAGCTGGGAGGGGGGTGTTGTTTTTTTTTAATAGAGGAAAGGGTGTCACTTGGTTCTTTTAAGACAGGACTGCTGAAGTTTCCAGGTTTGCCTTTACCAGCATGGGATAAATAGCACCTGTCCTTGGTAAGCCCTTAAGCAGAGTTACGTTATACATTGACCTTTTTGGAATGCCAGCAAACCTGACCGTTTCTATTCCCAAAACAAAACTGTTCCACTCAAACTTTCATTTGCTTATTTCCAGAGAAAAAAGCCACTCTCAAATAGTGAAACCGCCTGATTTCTACAAAGTTCTGAACAAACTCCTCTCCTTGTGGGTCACACTGACCTTCCTTTGACAGTATGAAAATAGAAAAAAAAAATTATTACCTTTAACCATACTGAGATACTGCCATAATTTTTAGCCCAGATAAAAGGATTGGTGCAGAGCAACATTTGGATCAAAAAACCCAAAACAAAAAACAACCCCATAAATGCAATAAAAGGTAGAAGTTCGTTACTTACATGCTGCAGGCTGAGAGATGAAGCTCGAGGCTGGAGTAGAATTTCCCTTGCCCTCAGGTGTTTCTAATTGCTGATTAAATATCTTTTGGTTCCGCCTGCACCAGCCGACAGTCCCCTCTGCGTCTCTGCCTCTCTTTGTGACTAGGACACAGTACTCCGAGTCCCAACCTATAAATAGATCCCAGCTCTGTGATTGATATAACAGGCAGCTGACAAAAAAAAAAAAAAAAAAAGAGAGAAAGAAAGAAAAAAAAAGAAAAGAGAAGAAATAACCAGGTCTTAAGCAAAGCAGCAAAAGCTGGGCTTTTAACTCTGCACTGTGCCCAGGGAGGAGTCCCCCACAGTCACCCGTGGGCATCAGAAAAAGAAAGTGCAAGGCAATTACTTTCCCAGCAGCATTACAGCAACTTGAGGCATGTAAAGCTAGTGAACAAAATTCAATGCACAAAGAAGGAGAGAGAAAGCACAACTGGCAGACTGCATCCAACTCTTTTGCAATTTAACAAAAATAAATGCCATTTTAGAAACAAGTTGGGGATTCTGACAAGATGAGAGAGGAGTTCAGAGTTGAGTTCTGGGGGTTGGTCCAGGCGTGCTTGTATTTCTGCTGCAGAATAAACTAGGGCTGGTGGGTAGGTTAGCAATTTAACAGCTCGGCAGTCTGCTTAGGGTCTCTGCCCACAAACACTGTTTGATGAGGCTGTTCCTGAAAGCAAAACTGAGGGCATTGATGGTACCTCCCCTATTGACTCAGCTGAAGTTACTTAGCTCTCAAGGACCTAAACCTTCATTCCTGCTCATATCTTTGACTGCCAGGAGAAAACTGATGAGTTACAGGTATCAGCACAGCTCTTTTGCAGAGGCTGAGCTGGGAGCCCACCATCTGGGCAATGACTTGAGAGAATGCATCAGGAATGCTTCTGCCCTGGTCCCCATTAACAGACATAGGGGTAATGGTCCTGGATTTTTCCATATCTAAGCCACAGTCAGGCAAGGCCAAAAGCTTTCCCAGGAGGCAGATGGTTCTCCAAACTTTCACCAACTCCTAGTTATTCATGATCTCCAGTAGAACCTTAATGGCTATGCAGTTTCATAGCAAACAGACTCAAAGGGAAGACAGCTCCTGATGAAAACCAGGGGAAGGGTGGGGAAGAAGAGGGAGAACAGTAGGCAGAGAGAGGCAAAACAGCTTTCACTACACTGCTACCTTTGGCAGCATTTCCTACAATCATCCCTAGCACCATGCTCAGCTCTGCAGGCAAAAGTACTAGTGCAGACAGAGTACCAGATCCACCAGCCTTCTTTTCAACATATTGCTAGACTTGCTTGAGCTGAGATAGTAAAGAAATGCTGAACTCATAAAGAGCAGGATAAAATCCTCAGGCACCAAGCCCATGCTGAACTCCATGGTTCTTTGGCTCAGTGGCTAACAGTACCGTAACTATTTAGGCTAGTTTAGGCATGTCTCCACTGCACTGCAGCTGCTGCTCTTGCTGGAGTAAAGTTACTTCAACAGGAGCAGCTATCCTAAAGCAAGGCAAGGACCCACCACATCATAGCCAAGGTCTCAGTTCAACTGAAGCTATTGATTATGTGGGAAGATAAAATCATTTCCTCTTTTTGGGCCAAATCCTGCTGCATGCGTAATTCACCTCTTGTCAATATGCTTTGTGTCTAAGCTGGTAGGATTTAGTCAACAAGTTTTTTAAAAAAATGCCATTCTCGCAGGACAGGGGCCTGATGAAGCACTGGGCAAAGACTCACAACATTTAGACATTTCCTCAGTTGAGCTACTGCCCTGTGTGAAGTCTGGCTTGTCACTTTACCACTGCTGCATATCCCCCAGCTTTAAAACAACAGAGATAATACTTAACACTGCACTTTAAAGCACTTTGATACCTACAGATGAAGACCTACAAATGAAGGGGAGCAAAAAGAAAATCATCTGACAGGCTGAGCTCCAGTGTGGAAACACATGCTCAATTCCCTGCCAGATTCTGGTCCTTCACCTTCACCTAGTTGAATCAGATGTCAGATAAAAAACTACCTGACCAAAGAAAATCTTGAATTTCTGCCCTCTCATTTGGGCTGGCTAGTATAAGGTGTTTTGGGCTTTAATACTGAGAGCTGTAAAACATTTTACACTTCTCATTGCCATCAGAAGGAATTTTAGACACTCAGTAGACAGAATAAACATGCTGAAGCATGGCAGATCATGGTCCCAGAACGGGGGTACCTAAATCCAACAGTCACTTTTGAAAAATTCAGCTTTAACAAAGGCATAGTCACATAGATCCTGAACATGTTACCACTGTCAGACTGTTCTTTGCCATTCTATATTGCTGACATCTGAAGTTCTTCAAATACTACTCCATCAAGCCTTGTGTTGTATAGAACAGCATCATCCCTGCTCTATTACATTGCCGTGGGCCAAACTGAAGCCCAGGGAAACCCCACAATGTAGTATAGATCACGAGGACACTTTGGACACATCTTAATCAGGTAGCTGGGAAGCTCTATTCACTTCTCATGTCCAGGTCCAGTGCTTATCATTGGCATCCCATCTCCACAGCAGAGCAAGACCTGGGCATATGTTAGTCCCCCATCCTTCCACTTTCTGCCTGGAGGATGAAGGGATGAGGACTTGCCAGCATGCCACAGTTAGCTAGTATGGATGAACCTTGAATGGAATCAGCATTCCTCCATCCTTCCTCTCTGCCTTTAGACAACAGGATGTATGACCTTAGTTGCTCCCCACTGGGGTACCCACCAATCCAGAGAAGATCTGCTGTAGGTAAAACTTCAAACACAATTCCCCTACCCCCACTGCCAGCACCCCTGTGCAGCAACATCTCTTAATTCCAGCCTCCAGACTCAGGGTGAAGCAGGGAAAGAATCCAACAGTAGAGGCCATGAGACTGAATGCCCACTTCAAAACACTGCAAAAAGCAAGCCAGAAGATTTCAAAAGCACCCTCAGGTACATTAAAAAAAACAAACAAAAAAGATCAACATCAGTGACTCGTAGACAGTATAAAGGTTCAGCTCTTTCCTTGAGGCACCCAAGTAGAAGACGCTGTAAAGTGCAAGTGCGGCTTTACAGTCCTTTCTACTTGTTGTTTGGGAAGGTATTTTTTTAAAAGCTTCTTGCTAGGGCCACTTCCGTCATAAGCCTGTATTTCAGTCTCAGATTCTCAAGTCTATGGTGGAGGTAAAATTTCAGTGCTTAATTTTCTTCAAACACAAAGAGTTTGAGCTTTGCACATATAATTCTAGGCAGAATTTGCTCAGCTGCATACAAGCTATTATAGAAGAATGCAAAATATACTTTCCTTCTAATGACAAAAACAAACAATAATTCACAGCTACCCTTCTATATAGGGACACAGCAAAACCAGTTGAAGCTTGAAAATACTGGTCCAATTCCCCCCATCCACACATAAAACCACACAGATAATCTTTGTCTCTTCTCCTGTGAGCCTCAAGATGCTCCTGTGCACATCTGATTTATGTGCCATAAGTTTAGAGCTCAGAACCACTGCTGCTTTTATATCAGGAAATGCAGGTATGAAT
The DNA here is from genome assembly GCA_020745775.1 of Theristicus caerulescens. Classification (NCBI taxonomy): domain Eukaryota; kingdom Metazoa; phylum Chordata; class Aves; order Pelecaniformes; family Threskiornithidae; genus Theristicus; species Theristicus caerulescens. Next base: position 46,269,679 of record CM036564.1, on the reverse strand, counting down.
ATAAGTTTTAAAAGATAAACTGAAAGTCAGCTCTGCAGTTTCCAAGGCTAGCCACAAACTAAGAAGAATTGTAACACACAACAAAAAGTTTCTTTTTGAAAGAAACTAGTTTGAAAGAGTCTTACAAACCCAAAATTCCAGGACAGCTGTGTTAGTGCCCTGCTGGATTTAGTGAGGTGTCAGTTGCACATATTTCAAACAGGGACTACTTAAACACCAAAAAAGATACTACAAAATGATAATTCTTTTCACATAAAGGAAATGGACGTCAAAAAAACCCTCTTCTAAGACTGTGAAAATAACAAGATAAGGAATAAAATATAAACAAAAGGAAAAGTTTGAGTAGCAATACTCTTCTAGATGCTTGGCACACGTAGTATGATTCTTAGATCTGATTTAACAGGTAGTTAAATATACTATGCATTTTGATACAAAGCATGTACTCTGAAAAACAGCAAATGCTCAAGAGAGAAATGCTGATACTATTTCCTTATTTGATTTTAATGCTGCAAACTTCATATTACTTCAATGTTCTTTTTCTGGGCAACCAATATCAAGAGCAGGATATTTTTTGGCACACGCTGAACCCAAAGTCTATACAACTGTATCCAGTTCCTTCATGTACCCTCCAGGATGGCACATGCCATGCTGCCATGTCAAGGCTCTGTCATCACCAGGGAAAGTCATGTTGCTCGGTTAATACACTTTGCTCCTTCCTTAGCTGCTATATATTTTATTATTTTTCAGGAATGTGAAAATGATTAAGATTTTAACAGAAGTCCCCTACCAGATTTAGCCATTCCAGTGTAAGATGTTACCACCCTCCAGCTGCCTGACAGCTGGAGATTACGACTCCAAAAGCTCTTTGGCAGAAGGGAACCTGCAAAAACTTTCTAAACAGCTTCAAGCAAAGCACATCAGGTTAGGACCAAGGAACTTTCCTGGATTAGGCAGCACCCAAATCTATTCTTCCATTTTCAGAGCTGTGGGCAGAGAAAAGTCTTTACCTGGCATAGCTATTTGCAGAGTTAGGCTGTGGAGAGGCACCATCTGTGGCTGCTCAGCAGAGATTATGCCATTGGCTTTAACAAGAACAAGAGCAAGCACAGAAGAATGCTACTCTCCCTTGTTTTTCCGAGTCCACCAGTAATAACAATGCACTAATGAAAAATAGCTTGGCCTGAGCAGCAAAACACATACCAGAGTGCGTTCAGAGACTATCCAGAGCGAGCATTCAATTCTACATGTACACAGAGAAATAAAATCTGTAAGGATTTAACTAAAGCCTGCAAGCACTAGGACAATCATATGCTGCATTACATTTAAACACACAACCTTTGCCAGTCTATCACGTACAGTATGATAACACAGTCCCTTCTACCCTTACCTCATTTAGATCCCTCCTAAACTTCCACGTCTACTGCAGAGCCTTTGCCTAAAAGGGCTTCTGTGTTTACACCCAGCAAAAAGCAACGAAACAGAATAAGACTTCTTGGTGTACTCTTGCCTAAATTGTGTAACCACTATATTCTCTCACTGGAAACCACCATCATCTTCTTCCAATCACATGCTGCAACGCGTTTCACCAACGCTGGGCTGTCAATTCCATCATTTGGGGCAGGCACCTTTTGCGCTTTCAACTTGTTGTGGATGCTTTGCAGAAACTCATTGCTGTTGTTGTACCACTTGTTTAGGACCTTGTTTAGCACCAGCAAGTCCACACCTGTGCTGGCAGGGCATTAGCTGTGCACTCAGACAAATCTCGAAGCAGCCCTGCAGCCTACTAAGGTCAGCTTCAGGCAAGAGATAGTTTCATGTTCTCAGTGACCTTGGCCGTGGTGGGGAGGGAGAGGAAGCATGGTAACTGTCATAACAAAGCTCATAGCAATTTTGACAGCAGGAGAAGGAGGACAACGTGAGATTTAAACCAGTTCTGGTGCCAGACCAAATAGGGACCAGGGTTGCCAGAAACAGGTTCCCCTTGGGTTTTTGTTTTTGTTTTGTTTTTAATTCAGATTCCTTCAGAAAACTTCTACAAAACCCAAACAACTACATTATAACCACAGACGGGCCTATCCATGATGTCTGGCTCCAGATCTAAACTCCTTACAGCCAGACTGTTAGCTCAGCTCTCCAGAAAAATCATCTCCATTTCCCAAATGCATGTGTCAGGGGGGTTATTACCACTCCCTCTTCTCCTCACCAAGGAGAGGCTCCATACTCTTTGATTGTGTGCCTTGCTCAATTAAAAGATATTTAAAAAAAAAAAACAAAACAAAAATGAAGGCAAATAACTGATGAAGTTCCTGAAAGGAAGGGGATGTTCCTGGCTGCAGACACCCAGACGAGGAATAAGCCTTTCCAGGAGAAGCCCTTTGCACGCAAGCTGAGGGGTTTCAGGGCTGCTCACCTGCCTCCACCCCACTGAGGACATGCCACAAGTTCCTCAGCCTCTAAAGCAAGGAAATAAGAGAAATTCTGCAGTGGGTCCCTTCTGAGCCCCGTCCAAAGCAACACCATTGATCTCCTGTCCTGCCTCATCTCCTAGTCAAGTTAATTGTGTCTGAAGAGCCCTTACCCCTGCCCTGAGTTTGGGACTCTCACTGGTCTGAAGGAGAAGGCGCAGCTCTCACCCCCATCAAAATACCATCAGCCAAGTGTCACTCAGCGTACCCGCATCAGGTGTCTGTGGCGAGGTGCTGGCCGCAGGGTGGCTGCAGGGCGGCCTCCATGAGGAGAGGCCAGGGCTGCCCCGTGCTGGACACAGCCGGCTCCAGTGGGCCCACCACAGGGCACAGCTGAGCCCCTCAGCCAAGATGGAGGTGCCGGGGGGAAAACGTGTTTAAGAAAGGACAGAAAATGCCGCACAGGCAGTGAGGAGTGAGAAACGGCCCTGCAGACACCCAGGCCAGAGCAGAAGAGGGGGAGGAGGCGCTCCAGGTGCCAGAGCAGACAGTCCCCTGCAGAGACTGCAGTGGAGCAGGTGGATATTTCCTGAAGGAACTGCAGCTTGCAGCTGGCCAAGGTCAGCCCACCACAGTATCTCACAACAAATAAAAAAAAAAATCTGCTTTGTTCAGTAGCTCTCTCTCTGCACCCAAGACCCAGGCAAGCAAGTGCTCCCAGCCAGGTGATCTCTGGCTGACGCCGCCAGGGCTCCTGTGCCAGGCAGGATACGCCACAGGGATGGGTAGGAGGAGACAGGCCACCAAAAATAACACTGAACAGTACTGGAAACTGTCTTGTTACTGTGGGAGAGACTATTCTCCCACACAGATCACACCAAAACCCTACCTACAACTCCTGACTGATGAGGGAATTAAACCACCTGATTTGGCAGGCACTTGAGGGCACACATGACTTTCACAGACATGGCAACGTGTATGCAGATGCCTGCCTCAATTCCCTCACTGGCAGTGAAGTTCTGACGCCATAATATCGCTCCCTCACTGTGGGTAAATCAAACACGAAATGGCAGGCTAAACATTACCCTCACAGAAGCCTCTCCAGCACATAAAGCTACGGCAAGGTTCACTTGCACCCCAAGGAGAACTGCAATCTGCATTTGCAGCTAACGCCTCTCAGCTCTGTGCCATCTAAAATCACTTCTGAGCCCACTCTGTGGCTGCCAGGCCCTTGGCGGAGAGCTGTAAGCCCTTATAATGTGTTTAACAGGCACAGACCCAGGTAAAATCCCTCCCTTCCCTTGTCTCTCTCTTCAGGCTAACCATAGCAAGTTCTGGTGAACTTGGGCTCAGCTTCATCTTAGCAATAAGTGAGGTGGTTTCTCCGTCTTCACTGTGATTCTGCTGCAGTCCCCTCGGCCTCCTCACTCTATCACCTCAAGTCCTTCTTCATCTCAGTGCTGCCAGTCATCTCTGAAAGCTCTCCCGACGCAGACCCTTCCTGCCCTGCAGTCTGGAGCACCTCAAAACTCAGAGCATTTCCTCTCTAAGGGAGTGGAGAGAGGGAAGCAAAAAAGGGCAGGAGCTTTTTCTTTAAATGTAGTTACCCATATTTACAAGAAAGAAGGATTTTGCAGAAGGATTTAGCATTCCCTTCCTCTGCCCCCCAAGCAGTCAGAAACTCAGCTTCCCAGCTCATCCCAGGAGCAAGGCTACAGCACACACAGAGAGGGGACAAGCTGCAGGGTGCCGGGCTTTACTGCTTGTTTCAGTCACTCAGGATTTGGCCTGAGGATGCTTCGCACTGAAAGGCCGTGAAGGAAGGGCCACACAAATGGACCCAGAAGAGAGGTGGCAGTGCCAGGGAGTGCCAGGATAATGTGGCTGGTGCTCAGGAAAGTGGACCACAACTGCCTCCTCAGTCAGCAGGAGTTATGTGCTGCCAGCCAACAGCCCGCCAGGCCGAGCCAAAAACCCAAGTTTCCCTACTGACAGTCTTGGCATGTGCCACAGAGAGGCATCCCCCCTTGCAATGCCTCTGAGGCCCTGGTGGGGAGCACACAGTGCCTGCCCCCATGCTCCTGGAAAAGCTATGGGCCGCTTCTGAGCCCAAAGGTGCCCTGCAGTTCACCACAGATATTCAAAGCTGCTGGAACCTGAGCTGGAGCTCAGGTAGAGCGCAGTCTATAGCAAGCTATATTGTCCTCCGTCCTCCCCTCCTCCTCCCCACCCCCCACCTACCCCCTGTAAAAAGATGTCACATTCACTGAGGTTTAACAGTGAGGAGGGGAAAAAAAAAATCTGTCAAATTCTTAACCTCAAGTGGATTTACCCAAAGCACCTTGGAAACAGCTGCTTGAGGAAGGTTTCTGTCGAGTCTGTGTTTCAGATGCATTTAGTTGCTCAGTCCCTTGCTGTTGCTTTACTCTGTGCTCTTGCCACACCTGGACCTGTCCTCGCCTGGAATAACCAGTCCCTTCCATCGCTTCTGCCTAGGGCCCTGCTGCTGCTGGGAGGTGAGGCCCAGCTCCTCACCAGTCCCCTCCCTCAAGGAATGTGTCATGGGCATGGCCTCATGCACACTGGCTCACACACGGCCTGGCTGCGACTCCCGCTGAGCACAGAGAGGAAGATCTAAAGCAACCACAGTAGCTTCTTCCCAGTAGCTTCTTCCCGCGTACCAGGCAGGTCTCCCATGCTCACAGACTTGGAAAAAAAGAACAACCCCCCATGAGATCACCACCTTTCTTTAGCACCTCTGTGCAACATTAAGCTCCGTGCAAGAAGTGGTGGATTCAGCCCTCTGCGTCTTTGCAAGGCAGGGCAGTGGCATCAGAGCACTTAGCAGCCAGGTAACAGAAACTCCAGGAGAAGCAGCCTCATTTTTATGTCACACAGCAAATAAGGATATGTTAGCAAAACACAGCTATACAGGGCTACTTCAGCATGCTCTGAATCAGCTGTTTTGGATTTTGGCAGAAAGATAGCCTCATTCATATGGACTTTATATCCAGATGAGAACCAGGCTATATTAACTCAAATGGAGAGCACCATGAAATTGTATCTAAGCTGAGTTATCATTGCATGGTGCTCTCCTGTGCCCTATAAATACACCTTAAGCAGCACAGACAAAACCAGAACCTCTCTCTCTTGAATACATCATGTACCTTGCCATGAGATCCTGGAATTCATTCACCTGGTGAAACCCCATGGAAACTTGCAGGACAGACTGCCTTCTGCTCTTTGGGAAGCCTGTTCTCCAGAGTTGTTGTGCTACATCTGTATCATTCTTCCAGAGAAGTTTCTTTTTGCCACATTATCCAGATGGCACAATTCACATTTTTAAATTTGTAGAAATGGGATGTCAGAAAACGTATAGCCTGTGGAAATTTTTCATGTATCCTTCTTAGGTTTCCAAAGAAAGCAGCTTATGTTTAAAAAAAGTTATTTTATTCTTCACTTTCTCTCCAGTCACTAGCTCTCATCCAGGAAGAAAGCAAGGCTCTAATTTGGAGGCAGGTGGACTGCTGGTCATAACCATAGGGCATTTTATCTTTCTCGACTGTATCAGCAAATTCCCAAAGAAAACACTTTCCTAAAGCTTGGTTGTTCTTTTATGAAATTTAACAAAAAGCTGAGTTTTGGAGGAAGTATTTGGAAGTTTTCTATGTTAACTACTGTTGTTCTGAGTGGTGGCAGTAATTTGGAGAAATTGTTACTCACTCTGGAAAACTTTAATCAAAGAGCAAAGAAGCAAACAAGACTTGACACCGAAAGCCACAATATCAGGAAGCAGCCCCCTGCCCTGAACTGCTCATTGATTCCCTCCTTCAAAGGCGATTTCTTCAGCCAGGTTCTCCATAAATGCAAACTCTTGTTTCACCTCCTTCTTCAGCATGTGTGAGTCTGTGCAGAGAAAATGCTTCTGCATTGCTATGTTATGTTTGTGAAATGTTATCTGTTCCCCTTGCAAACATTGTTAAGTGAGTCATGGAGAGCCTCAGTGGTCCACGTAATGGCAAGACTGCAAACAAAACCCATTCACCCAGTTACCTTTATTTCGTGGTACAGAGCAAGCAAAAATTAAGGAAGTTCCCTGACAAAAATGTCATTAAGGCTGTGCCATGACAGAGATGACTACATAGTTACTGTTCAGCTCTGAGAGTTAGTTTGTGTTTCCAGATGCCTCATAAATGATAATTTTTACTACAACTAATTACAGGCACACTGTGGTGACTCCCCAGCCAAACTTGTAATCCTTTTATGTTATTGTTGTTGTTGTTATTATTATTACAAGCAGCATTCAGAACCTGGGCCCTTTGACACTAAACACCACACATATGTAAATATGCAAATATGGTCTCCACTGCAAATACTTTGTAATTTGAGGCCTAGTCCCCATCTTTTTTGTATAAATGTAACTATCCCACTTCACAGGAATGATTTTATAAGAATATTGCACTGAACAAAGTTATATAACTATAACCACATTTATGTTAGTCTAGCTTACATCTCCAAAGAAGCTATGCTGAACTAAGTTTAACTATACTGGGATCCAAAATCACAGTGAAACCAGTACTCAAACTATCTGAGACCAATGCAATGAAAACTGGGGCACACATAAGCCAGAGGGCAGAAGATACAGTCAGTACAGACATCAGCAGTTTCACATCTGCACCTCAACTTACCTCCGGAAAGAATCTTCTGCTGAAAATTTTGGACGTTCATGGCCTTCTCAGGTACCTGAGACAAAGACACCTTGTTTCCAATAGCTTTCTCTGTTGTGTTTGATAGGCTTTTTAACTGTACTATACTGAAGCTGCAATATTACTCACCTCTTATTAAATTCCAGGGAATCCACATGCATTAGCAGCATTATGAATGTCCAGAAAGAAGGAAGCTTGTGCCTTACTAGTCACGAGAGAATCTACAAGAGACACTGACCAACCAATGGATCCTCTGATGCACACACAGTAAGATGTGAGCCTCAGCTGAACTCTTCTGTAATTGGGGCATTTGGACAGTCCCTGTCCCATGTGGATTTTCTGGACTCTAATAAGAGTGAGCTCATTCTGCAGTCTTTCCCTAAGGGATAGTAATAAGGTCTTCCTCTTCTACCTGTCACCTATTTCATGAAACTTGTATGAACTTAATACCTTTCAGACTTCTGACTTGGTGCAAAATGTGTTTGAAATTAAATAACAGGTTCAAAAGTTACACAAACTCACCCAGTGCAATCACATACGCAGTATTCCCTTAGAAAAGCAGGCCGAACAATAAATCCAAGCTAAACTGACAAGGCATTTTTCTAAGGAACAAAATGTTGCAATATAATCTGTACTTCATTTTCTTTAAAACAAAATGAAACAAAACAAAACAAAACAAAACCAACCAAAAAAATCAACCAAACAAAAAACTCCACCCCACTTTTAAACCAAAAAGAGCTGGATCTGGAATCAGGAGCCCTCACCTGTGCAGCGCTCATCTTCATCCTGCTTCACTCTTCTTGTGCTGCCATACCTCTCCTTGCTGATGAGCATATCCCACCTCAACCCTGCTCTGCCTTGCATGTAGCATAGGAATAGGGCAGGCAAGGGCTCCGTGGGTGCTCCTGGATTCTATGATTGGTGGCAGATTTAGGGACAACAGTTTTCTTGGCCCCCAGCAAATGTGCATGGGCTAACAGCGATCTTTCACATGCTGGTAAATTGTCACTGTCGTGCACAAACCTCTGGAATTGAAGGCAAGTTATTCTTCTAGATTTAGTCCCTCCTTTTACCAGTTTCTCTGTTTCAAACCACCTCTGTTCATTCTGGACCTCTTAGGGAACTTGGGGATTTGAAGTGATGATGTTAGGCTGCAACCTGGATAGCTTTTTTCCTTCTGTGCTGTATACTCCAAAGAGGCTGGGTAGGTCCTCTGCATGCTCAGAATCCAACTTCCTACTAGACAGGTTTCTTGGAAGAAAATGCAGCAGACAGCTGTGTTCTCTAGAGTCAGATCTCAGGATAAATAGGTCTGGATTGTGTTGGTCCCGTATGAGGTATCAATGCTATGTCTTTGTCTTATCACTCCACTCCTCCCCCTTCACAAACCCAAAACATTTTCTCTGAATAATCACAACTGCACTGATTTCTTCCCTCTGCAAGGGAGCCTGGAGCCTGCACTGATATTTTTAGGTAACCCACTTGCTCAGTTTTCTTTCCCCTCTGTGAATAGATTCTTCACTTATTCTAACTCATACTGTCCACTTGCTCAGTTTTTTTTCCCCTCTGTGAATAGATCCTTCACTTATTCTAACTCATACTGCCACACACATTCCTTGTCTCTTTCTTGTCCTGGCACTCTCTCAGAACTGTAAAGACAGCACCTACTGCTTATATACAGGGCTACACTATCACTTTATGCTGGTTTTTGTGTCTGGGCTCTCCCAGGGCTGTGCACACTTTGACCAGAAATACAGAGCTAGAGACCACAAGGAGACCTTGATAAAAGTAGTGAGTGGTTGAAGTATTATGTAGGAAGCCAAGCAAAAATTCCAATTAGTATTTTTATGATTATTCATCAAAGCTGATAAAGACCCCATTCCAAAGGAAGGGGGTAAGAGACCCAGCCAGCAAAGGAAGGTAACCTACAACTGGAGAAGTTTCTCATCCAAATTCTCTCCAGTTCCATAGAGACAGTTGGCATAAAATATCACTACTCTGACATTGGCTTTGGTGCCAAGTTTGTGGAAGTGTGAACAACAAAGCCAGTGACAAGGCAGGAGAGGATCAGTCAGTCCTTGTGTGGCTGTGTCCAGCCCATGCTGCTGCTGCTGCCTCAAAGGAGTTTCCCCTTTGGTTCTAACCATACCCTGGTTTCTCGTTCTTCCCGTCTTCTGCTTTGGGAATCTTAGGAATGTCTTTTTACACATACCTCTTCTTTCAGACTGTGCTTTGTCCTACCCAACTGCTTTTTTTCCTCATGCTTTCCATTCTCATTCCCAGTCTTTCCGTTTCCCTTTCCTTTTTATTTTGGCCCACAAACAATCCCCTTCCCCAGCATGTCAACAGCAGTGGGAAGTAACCTAATTAATAGTTCCTTGATAGCCTACCCCACACATGCACACACCCATCCCCCCAGTATCCCACTGGCAATTCAACAGCCCTCTCTAAAGAAAGGAAAATATTTCCATACTAATTAATAACAACATTGGGTATTTCTGGGCGGAAGGATCTGGGATTCCCATCTGGGCCTAGATCTCTCGAGCTGACAGAGCAATTGTAACTCAAAGCACATTTCCTTTTCCAAATCCTTGTGTCATTAACTGTTTACAGTGCTCTCTGTATCAAACATCTTTGTCAGCCTGGCTTGTATGTTAGCTGGTATCTTTGCAATTGAGTTCAGGATGAATTCCTTCAGCACTCAGCCTGTATCTCTCTTTCAGCACATGGCAGTTGCTCATAAACCTACATTGCTTCCCTTCTCTCTTCTCCAGCAGGATTCACATGAGCCAAGGACCTTTCCATGCTGTGGTTCTCAAAGGACACAGATGCTACTAGATCCATTTAAAACGTCTCTACTGCTAGACATCCCCTGACATCAGCTTCACTGTCTCTGTTTCTGCCACAACTACCTGTAAAAAAATCAAGCGCTGTTTTTGAAGTGTGTCTACAGAGGAGGAGTAGTTCTTAGTGTTGACTGATCTACAGCACAGATTTTTTCTATATGTAGCAGGATAGTCCCACTCCTGTCTTCCTTCACACAGGAGAAGGGAAAGGTAGGAGAGGACTGTGTTAAGAGATGGGCTTCTAGAGAAGAGAAGGAGCATATGTGAATTTTGCTATCCCCTCCTGGAATCACCAAAAAGGGAGAGCTGTGTCTCCTGCCTCTAGAGGTGACCTGAGACAACGTGACTATTTGCTGCTTCTGCATCACAGGCCAGCAAAAGAATGAAAAGCAAATAAAGAAAGAAAAGTGTGTGAAACACTGGTGCTTCTGAAACAATGCAAAAGACAGAGCTCTTCCCAGTGAGAAAAAAACAATAGAGGTCCTATACCACCTATCAGCTCCTTAAAGCTATAACAAATAGGCAAGAGTATTTCCTACGAGCCCTATACAGATAGCACTGTGTTGGGGGACACCAGTATTGAAGTGAGACTGCCAGACCCCATCCCACACATTGGGGGACAGCAGGCTCTTCCCAGGGACTGCTGAAATAGCAGAAACACCAGCAGCAGCTACAGAAAGGTTCACAGCAAGCAAGAAGTGGCCCACAAACCTGGGTCCTTCTCCTACACAGTGAGCTGGAAAAATACTTTCAGATAAGCATTTATATAACAAATGCGCAAGAAGCACATTTACTAAGCAGTGGGACAGTGAAAGGCATCTTCAAAAGAGACTAATAAGGAAGAAACTGTAAAACAGAAAAAAAGAAGGGAGGTAAGCGAGGTGCCTCCACTTATTCTGTCCCTGCAGTGCTGCCTGCACAGCCTCCGCTGTGTCCCATGCTCCACGTGTCTATTGCCCATGCTGGCCTTCTTCTGAAGAGCCTTTAATCCCCCGGCTGCTGCCCAAGCCTCGCTGCAGCCCCACGGTCCCCAGTGCCTGCCTGGCCCCAGTCTTGCCCAGTCTCCCCCATCTCCACAAACAACCATCCTCGTGCAGCAAAGCACACGTTTTTCCATCCACAAGGCTGAAAGAAGGAAGGATGGAAGGAACGAAGGAAGAAAGCACCCCTCTTAAAGGAGGGGAAAGAAGGATGCAGACAGAGGCAAATAGGAGGGAGACTGAGAGGGGCCATAAATTCCCTTCTAATTCCAAATAATTCCGATTACACGGATGAGTAGTTTTCAATCAGAAAGATAATCTCAAAGATAGATGGCAGGATAATTGCTCGTCGGCGCGACGTAAATATTGTGTCATTTCTATTAATCTCAGCGAATCGGGTGTCAGGGTTGTCACTCATTCATCAAAACAAATTAAAAAAAAACATATTAAAAAAAGAGAGAGATGCTGGAGGGAGGGGGATGTGTATCCAATAAGCAGTTGAAGGCATGCAAGGTAATGAATGCTGCTTACATGCTGTTTGTATTTTTTGGTTTATAAAAGCTAAAGGTAACTCAGGCAGTAGGTCTTTATTAACCTCTCAGTAAGGACTGCAAGGGGCACTGCTGCATGCAGAACAGAGCAATAGGGCTGCAGAATGGGACTGTGGCTGCACAACAGGGGGAAGGAAGCGGACAACATGCCCTAGATATTGGGGCTGAATAGTCTGGGCATTAACAACAGGCAGGAGGTAGTGCAGAATCACAGTACCTGGGAGAATGGACATGGATCACAGCATAAAACAAAGGCAGTGCCTCCATCTGCTACGTACAGGAGCGGGCAGGGAATGGAGAGTGGTGTGGGGAGGTTGGCAAGCAGGGCACACTGTACTCCTTGGTGCGATTTCCCCACTGGCTGCAGGATGACAGCATGTCCTCTGCCCCACTGCTACATCCCCTGTCTCGCTAGCATTGCATCCCCAGGCATTGTGCACCCTCCTTTCCCTGCCCTTGCAACCTGCCTGGCCTCAGGAACCCTCCTCACAGGGCAAACACAGCCCTTTGGTCCCCTGGCCAGTCACTGACTAGTGTATTGGCTTAGTTCATTTCTGCTGACCCAGCAGAACCTATCCTCCACCCCGCACCGCCCAGCACTCTCCCTCTCTCCTGGGACCCCTCACTTGCCTGGGAGAGTGCCCTGGTCTGGGACCTACAGGTAACAGCTTGGGTCTCACACTGGTTAGTCACCAGTGCTTCCCCACTGACCACACAGAGAAGTTCCTCAGGAAGACCCTCATCCCCCTCTGATATCCATTTCCTGAGGGCTGACACCTCTCTCCCCAGGTTAGGAGCCCTAGCCTTAGCTTCTGCACATGGGATTTTCTCTAGTGGATGCTGGGCTGAAACTACCACTCACATCACACAGCTGGCACAGCTTTACTGGTAGAGATCAGGTTGGATCAAGCAACCTCAAAGAAAAGGCTCCCCGTGCAACTTTCTCCTTACCCAAGGACATAGTCACATCTTTCCAAGAGTGGAAAACTTCTGCTAGACAGTAGCCCCCAGGCATGCCACCTTGTGCTGCAACCCACAAGAGCTGGTGAACCAGTCAAGGCTAGGTAAGCATTTGGACAAACCACTTCCCCAGTAAACTCAGCCATGGGCAGGAAGCAGTTCCTAACTGTGCAGGGAGGTTCTCCAAGCCAGGACTGTTTGAGCCTGCTGCTCGCTGCTGTGATGTGACAGGCAGCCCTTCCGGTGCATCCAGATCACCTACAGTCACTGAAGTGGTGCTCTTTGAACAAGTCACCTCCGTTTGCTGTTGCCTATGTAGCATTTTTGTGGGGCTTGAAGAAAACTGTTCCTTTCCCTGCCTGCAGTCTGGAGCAGCCAAAACACTGCCTGAAGCTTGTGCTTTCACTGATGTGTTCTAAGTTCTTTGGGATGAAAGAAATACAAAGGTATTATGTTTTTAGACCAGACTTAGTTTGTCAACTAAGACAAGTTTTGCCCTCCTGAACTCCAGGAAGAAGCTGACAGGCTTTGGCTGTAAGTTAGCTTAGTGCTTTGCAAACAGCCCGCTAACACAAGGACCTGAACCAGTGCCCAGGGGCTGTCTTCACTAAACGGATTTGAAAAATGCTAATATTTCATCCTTGGCCACATCAGTGTTCCTGTTCATTTACTGCTGTTGTTTGCTAAGTGAACTTATTTATTTAAAAAGCCATTCTATGGGTAGCTCCTGTTGAAAGCTGGAAACAAATTCCCCATGGATGTCCTCATGCCAGGCTATGGCAGAACTGGTCCCACTGTAGGCCAAGAATCATTAGGATTGAGTGCTGTTCTCACTGCACAGTCCTCTGGGACAGAGGGAGCAGGGAGACTTGTCCCAGCAATACTTTTAACCTGTCAATCCAGCCAGCAACGCAATATCCGCTGGGGATTTCAGCTGCTTCTGTGATCCTGCCTTATCTCCCTACATCCCCCGGTGCACCCGCCACTCGGTGAAATGTCACTTCTCTCTCCCTTTCTTCCAAGATGGAAGTGAACTTGTGTGCCTGGCAGGGGGGCTGACAGACATAAGCTGAAAGGCTGTCAAGGACCCACTGAAAAGCGGGCAAGCCACACTGTGTCGGATTTCGGGGTCTAACACTGCAGCTTTCTGTCTGCTCTCAGGCTAGCTCTAAATGGAGCCTTTGATAGGCAGCCAGGCAGCTGTCATCACAGGGTCAGCCTCAGAAGCAGGAGGGTATGAGCACCTGGGAAGCACATGCCAGGGAACAGAGAATAGCAGCAGCATTGTAAGGCTGGGTACTGCAGGGAACCAGGAACACTGGAACGGGGGGAGAGTCAAGCCTCGGACAATGGCATACACCAAGTGCATCCATCCACAAGCCCTGGAGAAACCTCAGTTCCACAATGACTTCTGAGAAGTGAAGTTTCCCGCAAAACTAGCCTCCTACTAACTCCTCAGTGTTCATTTCCCTCTAAGAAATTAGCCTAAAGGAGACTTCTCCAGGGGAAAGAGTGCAAAGGCAATTATCTTTGATAATCACTCAACATCATTTCCCACTTCCCATGCGTGAGGACTGTAGTAGCCTTTGACTTCCTTGTGGCTGGAGTCAGGGCACCTAACCATGACTTGATGCTTGAGAAGAGTATGCCTCCTCCCAGTATGTCACAGCTTTCCCAGTGAGCACCTGGATGGGTCCCTGCTACAAAAGACTGAGCTCACCCATCAGGGATGTGAGGGAAGAATAAAATGCCACACTGAAGGGGATCTCCATGATTCCCTTACTCAAGGGCCTGATCCCTATACCTATGCAAGTGGGAGTTACAATTATGAGCTTAATTAATTACAACCATACACACATAATTTATTTACAGCTAACAATTAAGCCACTTCTCTCATTCTGGAACAAGAGTTGGCCCTTTGCTTAGTGGGCTTCTTTCAAGGTACCTCTGAAACAGGTTGGAGAGGTAACCAGCTGACAATCTGGACCTTCAGGTAACGCTTTTTTTCAGAGACACTCTTGGAAAACCAGCATCTGTGGAGTGAAAGTTCTGTCACAAATGAGAAATTGGATGTAATTGAAAATGTTAGCAAAGAATGAACAGCTAGTCTTCAACACAAGACCAGGTCCAAAGCTCAGTCACATCAGGGTCTATGCTAGGACTACTGAGTGACCTATTCCGAGTGACCTGGAAACTGAGAAGAACAGGTGGTTGAAAACCACAGATGACAGCCTCGTTTAAATTAATCAAGGTAAAAGTGGACTGAGAAGAACCTCAGAGTGACAAAGCTGGATAGAAAGGCAGACAACTGTGGGTGAAATCCAGTGTCAGCCAAAGCCAGGCAATGCAGCCTGCCCTCAGACAGCACTTCCATAGGGCTGGAATTTCCAAATGAATACAGGAAACATAGACAGTTCAATGGAAATGACCTTTCACTCTACAGTGGCGGCAAGGAAAAAAAAAGCAGGGAAGGAAAAAAAAAAGTACTCATTCAGATATACCAGGAAGGAAATACTGAGCGATAATGGATAGGAATTTTTGTCCCTATGTTCTGTGCTCTAAAGTAGCACTATCTCTGAATGCTGGAAGAATCTCTTAGTTGGAAACATCTCTGCCCTCCTTCTTTTTCCTTCCTTAGATACTACCATAAAGAGCAGAGGGGAACCATGCCCTCAGAGAGAGCTACCATTGTCGGTTAGCACTGAGTATCTTCTGGAAGACAGCAGGAACAGGAGTGCAAAGCTGGGAGAGAAAAGTGCCTGGAGAATATAGAATATATGAAGCCACATGAACTCATGGGACTTAGCCCCACCCGGTAGCACTGAAGATACAGATTAAGCAGGATTAAAAATAGGATCAGATAGGTATATGAATTATGATGTGATCTATACAGGCTCTCCAGTCCTCTGTTCTCTCACTGTCAGCACCCAAAACTTGCTGCAAGAACCTCATGGTAATTTGGGACAATCTATCTCCACTCATAAAATTATCATCCTGACAGTCAGAGATTCAGTTAAAACTCATAAGCTGGTAAGACTCTGACCATCAGAGAATAATGGTGCACCCAGCCCCACATCAGTGACTGGATGCCAGCTGAGGGAACCTCCCACAGGCTTTATGGATAAATTGGGTGGCAACTCCTTGGCCTAAGTGCCTGATTTGTGTTTAGGCTTTGTGTACTGACACAATAGCTGTTTCTATCTCTAAAGTTCCTACAGAAAGAGATGAGAACTGTACAGAGCTGTCCCTGAGCTTGCCAATGCACCACCAGCTGGACCCACCTTCTTGGAGAAAAGGCAAAAAATATCCAAAATTGGAGGCTGAAGCCAACGTCAAACTAGCAGAAAGAGGAAAAAAAAACCCTTACCCCCAAACTTGACTCTTCTGGAGCATCAGCAACCCTGGGAAACAGGATGCAGGAGCAGGGAGATAATTGGTGCAAACTAGTGTGTAACTTCTACGCTTCTACGTGTCACCCCACTTAGCTCCATTTCAAGTGCTGGATGTCTGCTTTCAGTGTAACTCCCCTGCACCTTCTTCTCTTCAGACCTCCCTCCTCTGCCTCTCTAGATGAGGAGATAGGTATGGACACCAGAAGCTGCAGCAAGATAAGTCTGCTTGGTTACCCAGAGGCAGAACAACTGTGCTGGCCATGTGAACCCAGCTTGCAGAGGTCAGGCTGGAAAGCACTGCAGGGTACAAAAAGCCATCAAAGGAAAAAATGATAAGCTTCCTTCCCTTGTTACATTTCCCAGCTCTGCCCCACTCTTCCATGACCTTTACAGACTGGCAACACACTACTGTTGAAATCCCCCCTCTTGCACACAGGCCTGAGCCTGGCTCACTCATATTAACACCTCCTGGCACCAACCTCATTACTTTCCTGCTTCTCTTTCTCTACCAGAAGTTTCCCTGGTGTAGACCAGGAGGCCATGTTTGAGCAGCTCTCTGGAGATGCTAGGAGGGGAGCACTGAAGAAGGCCAGAGCAGGTTGGGTATATTGCATTTGGTTATTGATTCCACTCATTTCCTCCCCTGTCATTCTCCTGCTCCTGCACTGCAGTAAAATCCTTTTGCTCCCATCCTTGCTCCCCATTCAGATCCCTTCTGACACTGTGATTAGCTGCCTTGGCCTGAGGACACCCTAAAGATGAAGCTCTTTACAGAGGACATGGGTACTCTGCTCCAAAGCATGCCCACTGACTCAGCTGGGTGCACATAGTGCTTCTGACCACTCTCCCACTGGCTCATCCATTCACACTCATACACAGTCTATAGGCCATATCCAAACCTCACCAAAGCTTCTGGGAGGCTTTCCACTGACTTCCACAAACAATGAGTCAGACTAATTTTTCCCTCCAAGGAGCAGAGTCTTAGGATTCCCGCAATGGACAGCAACTTACCAGCCTTCAGACGCCAAAAGAATACCCTCACATGGCTGCACCTCCTTCTGGCACTATAGTCTTTTAGGTTTCTCCTCTCCACATGTCATGTTCAAAGTGGTTTTCTTTTACTTGCACATGTTTCGGCAGCAGGGACCTTTATTTCTTACCTTTGTTCCTAATTTCAAATCGCTTTGCAGGGATTACAGTGCTCCCAATTTAGTATCCTTTGCAGATTTAATTAATGGTCTGTTTACCTCCTCTTCCATATATCTAATGAAAAGGATTAATCATACCAGCTTGAATGCTGATCCCTGTCCCACCTCACTGGCCATTTCAGGCTATTAAACACCAGTTTTTCAATGGCAAAGACCAGACCTTTCTGTCTCAAGCCTATATGATTCTTTTACAGTCATCATCATACTTTGACCAGTTTTAAGTTCCCAGTCCCCCTCCTATTTGGAGAACAAACACACACTGCTAATGGGATTTCATATAGCAGAAGCAAATGCTTCACCAACACTCAGATGCATGTAAAATATCAGACAAAGAAAACGTGAATGAATAAGCAATAGCAACTGAAAGCCAAGAGCACTTGCCCAACCTGGTTTGTTCTCCATACTATCTCTACAGATGTCATTACCTGTTCTCAAGAACTCCACATCATTCCTTTCTCCCTTCCACCTCAGTTTCCAAGGAGATATGTCCACTGCAAGAACCTCAATGCTTCCACCATCCCTATCAGCCATCCCTGTCCCTTACTTCCAGCCGCCCTTGAACACATTTCTCATGTGAATGTGCTCTTACACAAAAGCTATGGGTAGGGAAAACAAGGGTACATGCTGAAGAGCTCAAGAATTTGTATAAGAGTGTCTGCAGCAGCTGAAAGTACTTGCATTTCCACATGCAGGCATGCCAGTGGATGTAAGGGTCACATTCTGCCCCGGAAAGGCTCTCACTGCAAATACTCCCATTTAGAAGATGGAGCCCATGGAAATCCCCCTTTCCCTCTGGGAAAGCACTAGGACTAGGACAACTTCTCAGCAGAGCTGCTTCTGTCACTGGAGGCCACTGCAGGTGAGCTGACAAAAACAAACCAACATCTGATACTGGGCTGAAACCTGCCCTCTTGCCCTCAGGCCAGCAACAGATCAAAAGAGGTGCTCCCAATGGCCACCTCTTCCCCTCTCTCAGCCTTATCTCCCTTCTTCCTGGCCTGCCAACAAGGGAATTATCTCTCTAGACTTCTTGCAAGAAGGAAATGGACACAGAAAGCTCTCAACACACAGAGGAACTTTGCAGCTTCGATTACAACTGCTGCGTTTAAGCTGCCTGTGGATCACTAATCACAATGCCAACAGGTACACCTCAAGAGGAATGAGACCAATGCTCCAGCTCTCTCACTCTGAGGCATGCAAAAAACCATGCATTTATTTTTATCTGAACTTCTCTTAAGGAAGAGGGCAGGGCAAATGTGTCCTTCTAATGTGCATGACATTTGCTGGGGTTGGAGTACAGGTCCATTTTCCTCCTCAAGGAAGGGGAGAGATACAGAACAGACAGCATGAGGGCAGATGCCCTCCCTCAGTGAGAGGCAGAGTGACACTGCATGGAGTTGCAGGGAAAGGGCTTTAAGGCCCCTGAATTGAATCCCTCAGAGATCTTAATTTCTGTGAAAGAAATGTCCTCACCCAGAGCCTGTGATTAGGGAGCAAGTAGCAAACCCTCAGCTTCATCAGTCATTGCTTAAAGGCCAACTCATGAGAAAACCCACCATGTGCTCTGCCCGCCATGCTTCAGCATTGCAGCTGAGTTACCCTGCGCCTTGTTCCATTCCACCTCTCCACTAGCACCTCCATGTTGACTAAACCCCACCTCTGAGATTCCACCTCCACTCCAACCTGCATCTTAGCCCTTCCTTCCTGGCTTCTCACGTCCCTTGGTAGCAAATCTGAGGCAGCCAGAAAGCTCTGTCACCCCATCCATGCACACTGCCAGCTACTCTGTGCTGGTTGTGAGCTGACTAAGGAAAAAGCCGCTGAAAGTAGC
Source organism: Theristicus caerulescens (assembly GCA_020745775.1). Classification (NCBI taxonomy): domain Eukaryota; kingdom Metazoa; phylum Chordata; class Aves; order Pelecaniformes; family Threskiornithidae; genus Theristicus; species Theristicus caerulescens. Next base: position 46,250,800 of record CM036564.1, on the reverse strand, counting down.
TGACTTTACAGACTATGGGTTTCTCTCTGACCTATAACTTCCTTCTGATCCATTTTCAAAAGAGGTCCAAAATCCAATAAATTAGCCTCACACAGCCTCACCTGTGCCTTTGGGAAAATGATGTAGTGAGTTACCTTAGAACATGTTTTGGGCACATGAAGGAGAAGGTGGTGATTGGGAACAGTCAGTGTGGCTATTCCAAGGATAAATCATACCTGACCAACCTGATTCTGTTCTATGATAAAATGATGGGACTTGTGGACAAGGGGAGAGGAATGGAACCCTGACTTTAGCAAAGCATTCAACACTGTTTCCCAGAATGTCTCAAGTTTGATATAAAGCTATTATGAGCTATCAGATGGGTTAAAAACTGATTGGATAATCAGGCTCAGAGGGCAATGTTTATACGCTACCTGGAGGCCAGTAACAAGATGTATGCAGAGGTGTATCCTGGGACCTGTCCTGTTTAACATCTATATCAATGACCTAGAGGCTGCAACAAAGCACATTCTTACCAAGTTTGCCAAACTTGACGCCAAACTGGGGGACCAGTTGATATGCTCAAGGCAGGGCTGCCATCCGGAATGGCAGGAATTGGGCTAACATGAACCTTATGAAATTCAACAAGGACAAAGTCCTACACCTTGGAAGAAATAATCCACTGTGACAGTACATACTAGGGACTGCCTGGTTGGGTAGTAGCTCTGCTGAAGAGGACCTGGGGGCCTGATAGGTAGTAAGCTGAATATGAGCCAGCAGTATGCCCTGGCATCAAAAACAGCCAACGGCACCCTGAGCTGTATTCATGGGACCATAGTCAATAGGTTAAGGGATGCAGTTATTCCACTTCACCTGGGACTTGTCAGGTTCTATCTAGAATATGTTGTCCAGGTTTGGGACCCCAGTACAAGAGAAAGATTGATAAACTGGTGCAAGTTAAATGGAGGGTGAGCAAGGTGGTCAGCAGGCTGGAGCATTTGCCCCGTGAGGAGAGACTGAGGGAACTGGGCTTGTTTAACCTGGAGAAGAGAAGGTTTTAGAGGGACCTAACAGCAGGTTTTCAATAAGGACCTTATCAAGGAGACAGAGACAGGCTCTTTACAGTGGATCACGGGTTGGCAATACACAACAGATACAAATGGAAACAAGAGAGGTTCAGACTGGATAGAAGAAAATGCTTTTCCAGCACAAGGACAGTCAAACATTGGAACGAGCTGCACAGACGGGCTGTGCAACCTTCAGTTTTGGAGGCTTTCAAGATATAACTGGATAAAGCCCTGAGCAACCAAGTCTGAATTCAGTGTTGACCCTGCTTTAAGCAAGGGACTGTACCAGAGACCTCCTGACATCCCTTCCAACCTGAATTATTCTGTAATTCAATGATTCTATAAACAGACTTCAGAAGACGCTCATTTCTTGCAGAGGTATTTCTGGAGTAGAAGGAGCAGGTACAGAAATGACAGGACCTGGCTACCACTCCCCACCAGCTCTGCAGTTACTGCCTCTGCACAACAACTCTCCTCATAGAGAGAGATGGAATAGATGGGCCAGGGCCCCTGAGAGAGAAACAGCTACTGGCACGCACTCTAAGGTGAAGAACCTGACCCTGACCACTGCCAGACCCGGCAAAGCACAGCCTTTTTTTTTCTAATACCAGTGAGGGAATGGTTCACGGCTTCTCAGAAGTACCACTGACCAGTCTGCCAGCTACAGCAGAGCGCTCTGAATGCAGTGTGCTGTAGAAGTACCAACTTCTCCAGTATGTCTCTCCGTAAGAATACAAATCCTTCAGAAGAAAACCCCTAAAAGATGATTTGTACCAACAAATATGCAAAACTATTTCCATGGGAGCAAACCAAAGTGGGCTCTGAGCAGAGCTGCATCACAAAGAAATTGGGGCAGTTTATTGCCCCTCAGTCTTCACATCTTTAAAAAAATGTTATTTCCCAGTAACATACACATACAGCTCTCTCCTCAAAAACTAAATACTAGAATAGGAAGAATGTCCTTGTCTAGGCCTAGATAGTTGGAGAGATGGCAGAAATCTGTAGCTAGTAATTCTCTCTAAAATAGGAAGGAGACAGGATGGCTCATCCCATGTATCTTATGATGGAGGAGATCCTTTATTCTTTACAATCAAGCAAAAGATGAGGAAATACCTGTTGAAAATAAAACCTTCCCACTGGAACAACTTGAGGGGCCTCGAAAGATCTCACCAGTGATGTCACTTAACAGCTTTTTAAAAAAACAAACAACATGAAACTCAGGCAAAGACTGAAACAGTGATAGTGACATTCCTGTATTTTGAAAAGGACAAAAGGGATGTTGGCAGGGAATTCTAGATCAGTTAAACTTGATCTCAGCCTGGACAAAACAATGAAACAGTTAATCCAGAATTATACTGGGAAAAATAAAATCAGAGGCTAAAAATATAGTGGAAAGTAGGTCTTGTTAGGCTGCTACCTTCTCTCTCCAGCGGGTTTTTTTTTTCCTTTTTTTCTTTTTTTTTTTTTAAACAGGATGACAGGTCTAGTAGGTAAAGACAGCAGTGCTAGTGCAGCATACCTGGACAGCCATAGCCAGTTTAGGTGTCATTTCATGCCCAGTGTGCAGGTCCTAACACATTCCTGGCCCACAAAACACCCTGCTGCCCCTATTCAGTACAAGCAACAAGCTCAGCCCCAAATGTACTCTGTATATAGCAAAGAAGCAGGGGGTGTGAAGGAGGCGGTAGTGGCAGCCTGACAACAGCCGCATGCTGGCTGCAGGGGCATGGAGAGCTGGACATGCTGCTTTCGCTCAGTCTGCCCAGTGCACTCTGCTCTGCACATCCTGGAGCCAGGGTAAGCTCTGGGCTGGGCTGCAGGGGAGAGGGACGCAGACCTCTGCCCAAGGACTGACAGGCAAGAACAGCAGTCTGTGTCCCCATGGAAGGAGAGGGATAGAGTTGGGGGCTACAAGCTCTGTTCCTGGTTACAGGCAGGCTGCAGCCCCTGTCTCTGGAGAAACAAGTGCCACGAGGAGCTTGGGGCACTGTGAGCCAGAACAGGCACCTGGGCAGGGTACAGAGACGTGCCTTGGCAAGGAAGGCACTGGGCAAAGTTTTCAGGAACCAGGAACCACCGTCACCTGCTCATGAGGAGAGGAACACAAAGGACAACATTCTTTGGCTCAAACTTCCTTCTGGGACATCTCAAGTAACGAATGTGTGCTGTGAGCAACCCATAGGACATGCAATCTATGAATTAAAAACTGGCTGACCATTTGAGATTCACGAGGAACTGTCAATGGTAAGACAGCACTAACCAGAGGCACTAGCAGAAGCTTGCACTGGCCCATTGCAATTCCAACTCATTGTTGGTATAGGTACAACATACCGATGGGTGGGATGAGGAGAAACAAGGAAAGAGGCTACTCTCAATGACATGACTCGCATCATTCTCTATAACCCAGCAATGCACAGCCTTGTGCGAAGTATAGAGTGGGACTGATGCTGCAGGGGATTGTCACAGAGGCAGACTTGGGCGTCCCAGGCACAACATGAGCTCTCATGTAACCCTTGGATCTACAACATAGGAAAGATTAAAAGCAATATGTAAACAACTTGCATGCATCAATAAGGCAGTTACTAGATCCCTTGCCCCCAGCAAGTGCAAGCTTTTTTGCCCCTTGATTATTCAAGACTGGGAATGTACTTACCATGGTAAAGCACCTGAGAGCAGGGTACCAGTCTTGTAGACAGAACTGTAAGGAGATCCAGAGCCAAGAAGTTGAAGTTGACAGGTTCAGCTTCAGAATGAGATACTGCCATACTGCCTCCTTATGGCACGGGAATTATACACCAGCCAAGGGAGACGAGAACTCACTGTGGCTTACGGCTGTTTACACGAGATTAGTTACAATTGAATTGTCTTCAAATACTGCTTACCAATCCTTGCAGATGTCCTGCAAGAAATTCTGTTGCAGGAATTTGCTTTCACCCTGAGGAGAATACACCATCATGGACTGCTGAAGCAAGACAAACCGTGCACATCTAAGAACGTATTAAAAGTCAGCTATGTACAGAAGACCTGCAACAGGACTCTGTGGAGATATGGAACAGATCACACAAGGTCAGCGGAGACATGACTGGCTCACAGCTATCCCAGTTGTATCTGCTGTTTCCAACAGCTCAGCTCCCAAAAAAGCCTGCATTGCTATCCTTCAGTAATCAGTCAAGGGACAAGAGACATGCAGAAACTGTCCCAGAAAATGGAAGGGAAGCTGCTCTCATAAAACCATTTTCTGTTTTACTGAGAGCCACCACAAATTGTCCCTGGTGCAAGTCCTCTTTGATAGGTAGGCTGAGAGAAAAAGTAGCTCTGAGTGCTCCAGTGTCACTCCATAAAAGCACTGTAAGTCTTAGCCTGCAGTAACTGATCACTAGCTCTCTATCGCTCCAGTTCCCACTCTATTCCTCATACTCCTTTTTGCCATGAGGTATTGTCTATTAAGTCCTTGTTGGATTGTTTTGTGGAGCACTGTGATTAGCACTGAACCAAAATCACCCAACCCTTGTAGACCTTTTTTCCCTTCCTACTATCAGAATGAGATTTCATCTTGATGTTCAGAGCCTGGAGACCCAGAGGTCAGAGGCCACCACACGATCCACTGAGCCACCCAGTCCCTAGATCACAATGTTAACAAATCACCATTTATCTTTGTTACTGCAGCAAGTGTCCAAGGCAAAACGGTGCCAAAGATCACATCTGTTGGGATAACCTATTGATTTGTGTCATATTCTGCCCAATCCCTATTTTATTCTTGCTCAGGCAGAGGTCAAGGCAGGTTAAAAACAACTCCTTCAGTCTGAGGTGCAGGACTGAGGAATTTAAAGACAGCCTGTTCTTCCCAAGGGTGGGGGTTCAAAAATCTCCAACACAAGCAACAGGAGCAGTAAGCCACAGCAGTTACAAGCAAGAACTGGCAGTCAGGGAACTCAAGCCACGGCAGAAGGTTTTGCAGCTTTAACTAAAAGACTTTTTTTTTTTTTTTGAGAGAGAGAGAGAATAAATCAGTTGTCTTAGTTCATTCAAGCAACTAAGCATTACAAAAGTTTACGTGATGTACATTCACAGTATATGCTTTGAAGTACCAGTGCAGACTGGTGCAGATTCTGTTACAGCATTTACACCTCCTAGCCAAAGTACACAGACCAACATCAGCATAATTCATTGTCCTTATTCCACAGTAAGTTGAAATTTTGAACTTTATTACAGGTGTAAAAAAAAAAAACCCAAACAAAAAGATCAGAGTTGAAGTTGTTACTGCTTTCATAGCACTAATGTTCACCTGTCATTTTTGCCAGAGAACTCTCTAGGTAGACGCAAATTTTTATTTATATTATTTTATTCCATTTCAAAACCTTTTCTACAGGAGTTAAATTGCCAACACGTTAGAGTTATTTTGCCTTCCATTAACGTTATGCCCTTCAGGAAATTAAATTTTAAACTAATACACATTTCCCTGGCTTTTTCATTAAAGAAACATAATGTACATGCAAAGCAGAAAACACCTCTTTATAGCATCTACATGATCTCCTGAAAACTTTGCCCAATGATGCAAAAGAGGATCTTACCTTTACTCTGGCTTCATATTACTACTCTCATTTACAGATTAGATGATTAAGAAAGGAACCCAGTTTGTTATTTCATCTTCTAACAACAGAGTTTCTGACACTCATATGAAAGCTCAGCAGATTTTAAGGGGGCCCTAACAGGTAGACAAGTCCTCTCCACACAGAGATTTACACCTGAGTATCATTCACCTAATGACCACACTACTGCAGGCCTCTGAAGTCTTCTGTAGAAGGAAGGAGATTAAACCAACCTATGCTACCAAGAGGTAGAAATAAGCACTCTGAAATGACAGAGAGAGAGAATAAAACTTCCCACTGATTACCAGCACCTTGCCTGTAGAAGAGGAGGTATCCTGAACTGTGCAACTGTCCTGGTTTTGGCTGGGATGGAGTTGGTTTTCTTCCTGGTAGCCGGTATGGGGCTGTGTTTTGGGTCTAGGTTGAGAACAATGTCGATGATACACTGATGTTTTGGTTCTTGTTAAGTAGTGCTAAGTACTTGCTAAGTGGTGCTCACACTGGTCAAGGACCTTTCAGCTTCCCATGCTCTGCCAGGGGCACGGGAGGCTGGGAGGGGGCACAGCCGGGGCAGCTGACTCAGACTGGGCGGGGGCTATTCCATACCACGTGACGTCATGCTCAGTATATAAGCAGGGGAGTTGGCCGGGGAGGGGTTCGGTCGCTGCTTGGGGGACGTGCAGGGCATCGGTCGGCGGGTGGTGAGCAATTGTACAGTGTACCGCTTGCTTTGTATTACTACTGTTCTATTTTTTATTTTACTTTAGTTATTAAACTGTTTTTATCTCAACCCACGAGTTTTTCCCCTTTTGCCCTTCCGATCCTCTTCCCCATCCCACCGGTGGGGGGGTGAGCGAGCGCCTGCGTGGTGCTTACCTGCTGGCTGGGGTTAAACCACGACAGCAACATATCGCAGAAAATTCACTCACTTATCCAATCAAATGTCAATAAAATTGCTTCCCTTTCCATTTCCTCCTTGAAACCAAAGGGCCAGTGTATTTCAGGAGCATACTTTAGTCATAGCACTCTGGACAAGAAACACAAAAGAACTAACTGCCCTTGTGCAAAAGTAGTGTGGCAAGGATGGTTTGCAGCACCCCTGTGGAAAGCGAACAAAGCAGAAACCCCACCTCTGACAGGGCAATGGTATAAACTGCCCAGATGGGATGTGAAAAACCTCCGTATAGGGTGGTTTACTGAATTACAGCAGTAAAACCACCCTAATGCTGTCACAAAAAGCAAAGGAAAAAGCAGGAGAGGCTGAAGTTCTCCTGGGCTTACAGACAGGCACAGGGGAGGCAGGCTGGCTGACTGCACACAGCCACTTAACCCTTCCTCAGCATCCTGCAATTTTGGCACAGAGGGGCATGGCATGTGAGAGCAGGCAGGGGATACTAAGCCAAAACCTCAAAGACACTACTGAGAACCATGAACATGTTCATCTCTGTCCTGTCACAAAATTACCTGCCCCATGGTTAAGCAGGCTCAGAGATGACTAACCTTGCTGACCGTCACAGACAGGTTTCTGTCAGTAAAAACCAACAGGTGGAAGAGCCAAAGGGCAGTTTAAGTCTCAGTAATACCATGCTCACTTGTATGATATATGCTCCAAAGTCATCTCCTCCCTTATGGAATTCTTTCACCGGCCATTTCTGGAGCAGCAGGGCAGAGCCCAGCGCTGGGCTGCAGGAGCTGGCCGCAACAAGAGTTAACTAGCTGTGGCTGCTCCTGTACAGGTTAAAGAGGAGACCACCAGCCCAGGCAGGAGAAAGATCATCCGGGGGCAGGAGGCAGCAGAGACCTGGCGAAGCGCTCTCCTCTCTGCTCTGCGGGCGATTACTCTGGAGCACCCAGCCATACCAAAATCAATAAACAATTTCTACGCAGCCCAGGGAACTTTGCCACACTTAATAAAAGTCTCCAGTCACAGTTATGGCTTCATTTCACCTTAACATCTTCTTTAACTGTCCCTTCTTTTCAAGATCAATTAGAGGCACGTGCAAAGAGAATAAAAAAAACCAAACCAAACCAAAACAAACAACAGGGGAACAAACTAAAAAGCAAGGTCAAACTAAGCAGCTCAGCTCTCTCCCTCCCCTCACCACTCTCCTGAGGCGAACATGGAAATACAGGGACTGACAGGTAACACATTGGGGCACCTTGTTTACACATGCTTATTGCAGCCTCTGGTTCTGGGCACAGATCAGCAAGAGACCAGCCTTATTTAAGAGAGCTGGAGTATTTGGTAAGACTCAATTGAGCCTATAGAAGACACCTTTGTTCCCTGCAATTTCAATGCAAATTCAGCACCCCTAAAAAATTCCAAATACAAAGGGTGAAACTCTACCTATCCTCAAAAGGGATACAGCACAGGCACCTTTAAGCAGATCTTCATCTTGTGCTGGGATGATCCAGTCTCACTGTCCCAGTCATGCCTTGGTTTCTGATGAGACATCCAGAACCCTGCCACTGAATCATCCTCTATACTCCAGCGATTTATGAGAGGAAAGGGGTAATGAAGGAGGGTAACTTCCATTAATAGCAATTGGGGGCAAATAGCTTTGGGTCTCTCCTCCCACTTTGCAAATTGAGGTGCTAATATTGCTTTGATGTTGTGTATTCAGGTTGAAAGTATTACAAAAGTTGTCTGTGGTTTTTTGGTCACTTGTCTGAAATAGTTGGTTCTGCACCTGGGACATCTGCTCTTGAACAAAATATATGACAGTCACTTCGTGGAGGGCCTGGCCGATATGCCAGACCTTCAGTCCTTAAGAGGCTTCTTGAGTTCAGCTGCTTCCTCAGATAGAACCCAGAGTCTCTGCCCTAGCTGAGCTGAGCCCACAGGCCACCAGGGCTATTACAGACAGTAATAGCTGAACCAACTCTTTCATTGTTTTGCAACATTTTAGACCCATGCAAAATAAGATTCAACAGCTCTATGCCCCTGATGCTACCACTGCCTTTAGGTCCTTAACCAGAACTATATAGCAGAAAGAGACTGAAATCATTACAACTCCTCAGTTCTCACTGCTGCAGGAATCAGCAAGGGAAGATCCACTTTGCATTCATCCCATCAGACATGGGAAGGAGTCACCAGAGAGCAACCCTGGGCAAGCAGCAACTGGGGGGACTGACCTGTCCAGGGAAGACACTGCTGAACTGCTGCCACTTGGCAGCATTGGCCCGGGAAATACTATTCCCGCAGGCAATAGTTTGGCCTCTTCGATTGCTCTTAGAGAAATGGATCCTCCCACTGAAAGCATAGCTCTGGAGCACAAAGCATGTGAGGACTGCAGAAAGCAGGACAACACTTACCACCATGCCACTGTCACCAGCAAAACATCTCCCCAGCTCAGGCCTCAAACTATACTGAGCCTGGGTCTCCTCTTGTGCCTCCTTCATCGGAAAAAAGAGCGCAAGGGAGGAAGCCTGGGGACAGGCAGACACCGTTCTCTAGCTGGCTCTCACTGCTTCGGTGGAACACACAGAGAACTAAATGCACGCACACAGTCAGCAGGGCAGTCTGGCTTCTGAAATGAAAAAATCCAAAGAAGGTGGACAACAGGGTAAGATATAAGGAACAAAAGTTCACTCAGCCTTGAATCCAAATCATATTTCTCTGGTATCATCTCCAAAGTATGGGCTCTGCTCCCCAGCTAGATCTCTATTCCAGACGCATCTACCTTTTATCTTGGTTCCTCTTCTTCCGGCCTATACATGCCTCCATACATGTATCTTCCCTGATGACTTTCACTGTGCTTTAGCTGGTACCCTGAGATGCCCTGGCTCAGGTCCTGAAAAATAAGGACAATTAATTCAGCAATCAACAGTGCAGCCGTCTCTCTTTTTTGCCATTTTATTTCACACTGATGTCATCACAGATTGTGTACCATCCTGTCCTTCCTCTCCTTTACTACTTGTGGCCTACACCTACATTTTCCTCTGTTTGGACAGTAAATGCTTCTATTCGAAGTCTGTAAAGCCTCAGGGTGAGCTGGACTTCAGTATTGACCAGAACCTTCTAGGGACTATAGCAGTACAGAAAGTGAGGAAACACTGAGTTTACAATGATCCCACAGGCTACAGCAGTTGCTCAGGGCATCACCTTGGTCCATGGATTGCTTTGCTGAAAGGACACTTCTTACATCTCCCAGATAGAAGTACTACTTTTCCAGGAGGCCACCCAGTGACTTTTCTTCACATAACGCTTGCTGGAGGAGTTTAAAGCTCTTCAGCCACCACTCACTGGCCACTGTGCAGATTTTTCAACACGCTCACACCATGGCAACTCTAAAATAACCCAAGTATGCATCAGATGGAGTGAAGCATTTCAAAGCAGGTTATGGAAACCTGCGCCTGGTTATATCCTCATAATTTGAGGCCTCTCAGGGAACATTGAGATCACCAATATATTAAAGAACACATCAGAAACTAATAGGGTGTTAAATATTTCCAATTGAGAAGAGCCTACATGGCTGGGAGGAGACAGCTCCAGTAAAAGACTGTATGCTGCTGCATCACAAGCCTTCAGCAACAGCAATGATTTTCTTGCTTGCAATATTTTACAGACTGTTTGAGGCTAAAGAAAATCTACCTTTTTTATTTAAATGCAAAATATCTCAGTGAAACCCTGTGATAGGGAATTGGTCATCGTCTTTAATATTTAATCTTGTGCCATGGTTCTACTGCCTGTATGAGTGGGTAGACAGCAAGGCCTAGAGACTGCAGCCTACAACAAAATGCAGTGACAACCACCACATCTGTTACAGAATAGAAAAATACTGTTTGAGTAGCTCCTGGTTTAGGTTGGGAGCGTGTGGAGGAAAATAAGGGGGCTAGACAGAATAGACAGGGAGGCCAAACAATGAAGGCCCTAAATTAATCACTGCATAAAGCCACTAAAAACATTACTTGAAACAAAAGAATCCAGTGAAAGTATCACTGGGACAAAGGTGACTGGAGGGATGAGATCTCGTAAACCATCTGCTGGTTGGAGTCAGAAGAGAACTTTCTCCTCCACTGACATGTTACTACACATTTATTACACATCAAGTTTATATCTACCTGGACAGCACCAGGTAGAAGCAAGGCAATCTCCCAGCTGTGGCAAAGAAAGCTTTCTATTAATAGTCCATAATGCCACCAAGAGAAAAAAGGACCCGCACAGCATTTTCAGAACTGCTCAAGATTCTCACCTGCCCATTCAACCCAGTTTTGTAAGCATATGCTACAGGTGCAAGTAAGCTGATTCCCCCCACCCCAATGTCCAAGCACTTGGCTACATCCAAGCAAGGTCAGGAGGTGACCATTAGCATTAACAGCATCTTGTCTCCATGGAAGCAAAACCACCTTCAGGGACCTGATTCTATGGTACCTATAAAAGATCCTCTAGGAGAAAGGTAAGAAGCCATTAACCACAGGCTGTATAAGAACCAACTTCTGCAGTTGTTCAATGATGAGACCTATCATGGCTGAAGCAATTTTTTCATTTAGAATAAGCAAGCACCTTATATAGAAGCTTCTTCCTACGGTACTTCCCGAACACTTGGTGGTTTCCATATTCAATAGATGATGCTCAATGCTGAGCAACCAAGGATCCTTATCTAGGGATGGGAATCTAGGGATGGGAATGGAGACCTAGTAGACAGAGCTGGATCGTGTAGCCAAATTGAATAACATCCAGTTCATAATGACCTGTCATAATCCTGTGCCAGGATATGGGGAAATAGACCAAATGGTTTCCCAAAGGGAGATATATGTTGGAGGGGGAATGGTAAAAAACACAGACTGAGTCTAAGCTTCTGAGCACTGCATTGCATCCCCTGGGTACAAGAGGGAAATAGAGAGGCAGCTTGAGAAACAGATCCCTTTTCTCTGATCCCTCTACTGCTGGCAAGGCAGGAATAAAAAGAGAGCACTAGAAGGGTCTGGAACAGAAAAGATCATAGCTCTTTTTCCCCCTGCCAAGGTGACAGCCCTAAGGACCAACAAAGCAACATATCTGCTTGTCTTACTCTTTCAAGAATCGCTTCAGCTGTGGCATTGTACTGCACCCTCCCATCCAACTGGGATCGCCTCCAGTAGCACTTGTGCTTCAATTGAGAGGAGGAAGGATTTAATACAGGAATGCCCTGATGCTAATGCCTTGCCAGAGGTGCATGAAGCACTCCAGGTTGCCAAGAGGCTTGACAAATATACAGTCCTTTGGGACAAGGCCTTTTGTGCTTTTTATGGGCTGATGCACTCTCACAACTGGAAGTAGAACTAATAACCAGCAATACAGGTCATTGCAGCACCTGAAAATGAGACCAACCTGCCCTTTAAATCAACCTGCTTTAGTGCTTTCCTAGATGGAAAACTATAGGCAAATGTCATGCTCTTTCCTCAAACCCAGGCCCTCCAAACCCCAGGAGCAGACAGAGTAACTGTAGTTCTGCATCTGAGAATTACTCAGCACAGCCCACCTCTGCCTCGGATGGCAACAGCATTGCCTGGATCACCTCCCCGCAAGCACAAGAGGGCTGGAGAGTCAGACTCTCTCTTCAGCTGTGGAGGAACATAGCCACTACATCTGTGTGCACCCAGGAATGCAGAGCTCAAACAGTACTGAAGCGTTAGCACTGCCCACACAGGACACATGTGGCCTGGCTCCCCTGGACCTGGCAGATAGGAGAAGACAGAGACCTTTTTGGATGTGAGTGCACACCTCAATCAACGAGGCCTATTTTGGGCTTCTTCTGGGTTTTCTTTTTTCTTTCTTTCTTTTTTTTTTTTTTTAATTATTATTTTTCCTTTTTAAATGGCAGTTCTTTCTCTTCTGGCTTCACAGAGAACTTCAGGACTCCAGAATCCTTCAGCATTCCCCGTCTGACAAATTTTCATCCACCTTACCTAGTAAAAGTGGACAAGAAGAAGAAAGCATCTGTGCTCAACAGGGCGGATGGATTTGTAAAGCTAGAATGGGCAGGGCAAGCTGAGAGTTGTTTGTTGATATGACAGTGAACTTGAGGGTGGGCTCAAGAGACAAAAAGGTGAGAAAGAGTGACCCCTGCATTGCCCAGTGTGTCCCTCATTCCTTCTGAGACAAGTTTGTCAGTCCTGTGAAATCCTCACTTGGCCATCTTGTCCTTCTTTAGTGATTCAACCTCCTAGCAAGTGTTCCCCTTAGCAAACCCGAAGCCTCCCTTTCACAAGTGGCAGCCTGCTGTAGAAGGCAGCTACTTTACCAGGCAATAACACCTGGTGGAGAGAAAACTCCTGTAAGCAGATTCCTTGTGACTGAAGCAGCAACCTTGACCAGTCACTTCAGAGCCTTGTTACATCCATAATGATACTGTCTCCACCTTTCCCTTCCCCCCAGCATGAAAGATGAGTGGTTGTGTGGAACGAGTCCCCGAGCTGTGATGGGAATCCGTCTCGCTTGGCTGCAAAAAATATATATATCCTGGTATGGCTGTGATGAATCCTTTCATTATTCATCTGCAATTGCCCTGCTACTGCTGCTGTTCCGTTCTCACTCTCTCTCTTTCTTTTATAAATAAAAATGGAAACAGATTAATGACAAATGTTGACAGTGATTGCTTTTAAACAGCCACACCTGAATGTGGGCTATGGGGGAGGAGCAGTGGCAGAGCAGCATCGGAGGGATGGGAAGACCAGGAAAGACTAAGTAAGAGATGGGAAAAGATAAAGATGCTCACTCTGACTGGGCTAGATGAGCAGTGACTGGAGCAAGGTATCTTTCTGGTGATGAGGACCTCAGTTTGCTCCAACAAATGAGCTCTGGATTAACAGAGCTATGTATCCAAAATATTTGAAACAACTAGCAGTAGTCAGTTGTGCTGTCAAAGATACTCTGGAGAGAAGTTTGCAGAGACTCCAGCAAAATATTCACAGGACGAAATGGCAACACACAGAGGGGCAGTTACACACAACACTCCCCACTGATGAATAAATAGTACCTGATAATACTGCTCATCCCACTTCATTCCTGGAGACCAGCGAACATCAAGGCTCTAGTCTGTGCAACCGCCAAAGCCACTTGTATTTTGGGAATGTGGCTCAGACAGGCAAAGTCAGGCCACAGGCTGACACAGTGAGTCAGTGCATCCAACTGAGGCAAACCTAGCCTCATGACACCCTTCCCTGTTCATTCCCACTGCATGAAGAAACACAAGTGTTTTACTGTTACCACTTTTCTATGTACCATTACCCCTACAGTGATACCCAGTGACTGTAGTCTCCTCCTCTAGGTCCCATGCTTCCTACCTCAAGCATCGCCTATCCACCTGAAGATACCATGTCTGCTATAATCACCTTCTACCTAACCATTTCAAAGGCTATCTTACCTTTCTGCCATCGGTTACGCTTTCTAGCTAGCTCCTCATTCCCATCAAACTGTTTGGCATCGCATTTGAGATCAGAGATGTGCATGGTCTCATTGCTGCTTGCTCCTTGCCAGCCTCCCACTTAACTAAACCCATTTTCATCCTTCCCTCAGAATTGCTCCTGCTCTTTCGGTGCCAAGCCACCCTCCTGTCCTCCTCAAAGCACACTGCTCCTTGGACTGCTTTCAACAGCAGCTAATGCAAAACATTACAGCACTGAAGCCTGCGCCAACATCCAGTGCATAAACAAAGACCAGATACATGAGAGGAGAGAACACACTGTCAGCATTTAATAACAAACACTAATTGCGAACAGGGGGATGATGGAGTTCTCCATCCCTGTTCTCTCAGCAGCCAAAAGCCATCTGAGCCAGGAGACGTGGCCATTCACAAACCAGGATCCATTCATCACTGAATGGCCCCCTGCTCAGTTTCTAACTGACTGTCACCAGCCTGCTCGGTGTCTGATCCACTGAATGGACTGACAGCCTCTTGGAGTGTCCCTCAGTAGTGCAGGGACACACAACTGTAGGGGAGGCAATCTCAAAAGCCTCTTCGGTCTGCCACAGATTTGCCCTATAACTCTTGTGAAGTTTTAATGTCTCTCTATGCCTCTTGTTTTCCTGAGAAAATTGCCTCACATCCCATCCCAGAAGGCTGTGGAGCATGCTGTTTGTAGGCCTCAGCGTTTCAGTACTTCTATTGAAAGCTGTTGCAAAGGACAGATGGCTTTTTTAGTAGCATTCTCATTCACTAGAAAGGCTGGTTCTCATCACATGCAACATGGTGTAGAGATACTAAGTATTTTGCAGCATTTTGCCCCATCACCCATTACTCCATATAGGCAAACAAATCAGCCCCCTAAACAGAAGAGATCCACATGAGAGACACTTTGGGTCCTCTAAAGCAGGCAAGTCCCCTCCAGACATAATCCCTTTCTAGGAAGCATATATGGTTATGTCCCAGGAAATGTCCCTTCTCACCTCAGCTAAAGATGGTGTCAAAACCCCTCATGAGCACCTGGGAGAAGAGAGCACACACTTCTTGGAGAAGCAGTTCCATGTGACTTTACAACCCCCCGAAGCACTTCTTGCAGCCTTGGATTGGGCGGAGTTCCTGTGAGCTGCTGAATCCCTTGAGAACACAGGGTGGTGGGTACAGGTCTGTAAGCGATTGAGGCAAAGTTAAAAGCTTGGTGCTGCCAATTGGGTGAGTCTCCCTCATTCGAACCATTATCCCCCAGGACCTTCTCCCAGCCCACCCATCTCCCCAGCCCCAGTCCTGCGCACAAGCCTTGGGCTGCCTCTGGCGCTCCTTGCACGCATCAGTTCAGCCAAATCAACTGATTAAACCAGCAGAAATCAAGTCATTTTTTGTAACTAAGGGGGTTGACGTGACTCAAAGGGGTCCAAGGAATGAAAGGTAAGCAGCAGAAGCTTACAGCCAGGCGTGGTGAGACAATGGGGTAGGGATGGAAGGAGAAGGCTTCCCCTTTCAGCAGAGATGAACTGTTTACCTCACCTCATGGCCTTGCACCCCGTATTTCCAACAAAGAAAATAACATCCCTAAAATTTCAGTCAACTGCAAAGACTTTATAGAGTGCTTCAGGATGTACTTGGATAAAAAAGTAGTAGAGAAATGGAAGGTCAACACCCTTCTAAATTTCTACATGCTATAGGTTTTCAGCTCCCACAGACACTCGAGGTGATGGTGGAAACCCTTTGAATGCATTGCAGTTGAACTTACTGTCCCAGCCTATCCAGCTACATATGCAGTCCATCCTACATGTTGCTATAGTCCCCACTGTACTTCTCAGTTGATTTTAACCTACACAGCCCTTCAGAATTCAGAGTCCCAGTCCCCCCAGTATCCACCCCTCTCCTCAGGCTCTGGGGCCAGTAGCTGCATAGTTACTTGTGTAGTTACTTAGGAGAGCGTCATGAAAGAGTTTCAGCTGTTGCCTTGGAAACTTTATTAGCTTTGATGTTGTTTGTTGTTTTCCAAATGAACACCCTACATTAACCCACATGAAGATTTCACCCACCCAACACTGAGCGGATTTGAACTCTGTGGAAAGACAGAAGATCTGGAGTCTATTGACCTTCACACTTCATTGCAAAGTCCACGTTTCACTCAAGTTTGTGTTTAATGAGATGACATGAAGTGCCTAAGTAATGGGGTATAGTATTCACATGGATATAAACTGCCCAAGCAAAGGCCTAGTCCAGCCTGTCTCTTTTTCCTCCTTTATCCTGCCCCTTGTGTCTCACAGCTTTGCCCCATTGCCCTTGTTCTGACTCTTTCCTGATCCGCCCATCAGGTGACAATTTGAATTTTAAAGCCATTTACACTCCAAAAGGTGCATAATCAGATTTTTATCCTGTACTTTTCTGATGTGACTTTTTTATTATGACATCAAGTACTGACCCATAATAAGGATGTAAATGCCCACTTTAATGTCTATTACCAGTATCTGCAGATGCATATAAAATTATAGTATCATCACATAACTACATATTAACCTCTTGAGCTCCATGACAGACAAACTCTCCAGGGAACACTGTATTCCAATTTTCAATTACCAGCAGTAGTTCAGTGACAAGCAGTAGAAGTTGTACTCATCCATATCCTAAACACGCAAGGTACTTGCAGAATGATAGAGAGTAGTCACATTCTGAATACACCAGTTCTGGTGCTTCCAGTTGCCAGCTATTTGTGACAAGCGTTTGGGTCCTTCCCAGGAACAAACACACAGTTACATTTAAGTATACATACAGGTGGCATGTAGCTTACCTGAAAGAAATCTGTGGTTCTCAGCAAAGTTGTTTCTGAGTCACACGGTAGTGCACAATCATCACTTTACCCACAGCAATTAGCAGAAAGATAAGGCGTACAGCAACATACCGTGTGTCATCTTTTATGCTTCTGTTGAGCAAACAATGCACTTTGCTCAGAAAATGCCCATTTAGCACAGGTGTAAAGGTGCAATGTGTGAGCAAGAATGATGTGGTCCACAATACTTTATTGCAAGGATAAGGATACCACAATTGCAGCTACCTGCCCAATCTCAAGATGGTATTCGTAGAAATTCAAACATTCCGATTTTCATCTTTCAGGTTAATGGCATCTGTTTACATCAGAAATTGGGTATTCAGCTGCGAACAGAGCCCGCCAACCCATGTCTGACACAAGAATCCTACAAAAACTTGGAGAGGGAGGTTGTTTGGGTTTTTGGTGGTTTGTTTGTTGTTTGGGGGGTTTTTTGTTTTTTTTTTTTAAATTGCACTAATTTCTTTAGAAGATCTAGACCTGAGAGTCAATGGAGAGAACAGGACAAAACATAGGATAATAAAGACAAAAGTTAGTACCATTTTTCCTTCGTACCTTTCCCCTTCTTTCTGATACAGCTCAGTCAGATGATTGACTCTGGTTCCAAAGAGGGTCTCTGACCCGAGGGCATTCTTCCCAAAATACACACTAAGATTTCTGATATTTTAAAACTCTGCTGAATTGGGCATTAACAGGAAGCCTATCATTTGTTAAATAACAGCCAGGTTTTCTGCACTGGACAGTCATTACTTCGGAGTTTAGGGAAGAGAATCAGAGGATAACACTTGAAATATCAGTGCAAGACAGGAGTCAATAGTCATATCGTCCTACGATATTCAGGTAAAAGTATATAAAGTATAACTGCGCAAGAGCAAGTTTTCACCTACCTATTGCTCTTTCTCAAGTTGTAGTAGACAGGCTATTTCACAGCAGATCCTCTGTGATACTATGCGTTTGGGCTGCTCTTCCACTTTCAATTCCTTTGAAGTCCAGGAATCATAGATATTTCCAGAGACAAAGCATATTTTGGGAAGCTAAAATACCATATAAGGAAACGCCAACACAAAGTGAAAACATACCAAAAATTCCTAGCTCAAAAATAAATAAAATCTATCTATCTACATATACACACACATATATCTGGTCACAGATAAAAATACCCAAAAGTGAAGAAATGAACTGCCATCCTAATTTGTCCCTCTGTGTATACACATTACAATAATGCCAAATCAAACGGTCACACAGTTTATTTTCTGAGACTCCAGCTTAGACCCCATACAGGGCACAGAACACACACCTCTGGTGAGGTGAGGGCTGAGAACTGAAGGAGGTTGGGTCTGACTCATTTGCTGCTAAAGACAGAAAGGACAAAGCAGGAAACTGTCAAGAAAAAGTTCTTGCGATGAAAGCAATTGACCACCAGCCCCAGAGAGATGCCTGCCTGTTGCCATCTCTCTGGTATCTGAGAAGCCAGAGAGAGACTTCAGCAATAAGGACAGTGCTCCTCACCTCATCAGTAATTGTGGCTGGATTTGCAGAAGCTCTGAGCATTCATAGCTGCTACGGAAGTTTGTAAGAAATGTGATTTGAACCTACAAAAGGCTAAAAAGTAAGCCACTCCAAATTGCCAGTGCCCAGGTATCTCAGGCCCCCCAAATTCAGAGATAACCCCTAGTTTTTGCTTCAGTCATTCTGACTTAAACTCCCCATCTATAAAATAAGGGTGACAATAACATCCAAATTCTCAGCACATAAATAAATTCATTAACATTCTAAGCTGCCATAGCAGGAGGTACCCTGAAGACACTAACAAGGAAATTACTTCTTCCCTCTTCAGAGTGGAGTCTGGATGCTGTGCAGTAAATAAAGCTTGAAGTCAGTCTAAATGAGGAAAAACAAAACAAACCCAAGTAGCTGTACATTCAGAGAGCCTCAACCCTCCTACACTGACTGAGGCAGGAACCTAGTGTGAAAACAGGGAGGGTGGGGAATGGGACACGCGACCCTCAAACCCAACAACAAATCATGCAACAGCTTGACTGCATTGTACTGTGCATGCAGAAGGGCACTGATTACAGCAACATTGGCTGCTTGAATTGTAGCCTTGTTTGTCATGGGAGCACAAATTTTCCCATTTGTTTTCTTTTTTATTGGGGGGGGTGGGGGTGGTGGTGTTAAAGGAGGTACTTGTTTAAATATCTAAATAAATATGTAAACGTAGGAAGCCTGTGGTTTAGAGTCATGCAGGCTACCAATGCAGTCAGGAGGGTGGGAAATGCCACCTGCCCCAGGGTAGCCCTGTGGTAGCCCCTACACTGCTTGAGTGCAGGGCAATGGCCGCACCTCATGGTCCCTCTCTGGGGGATCAGACCCTGCATTCCTCATTCCCACTCCTTGCTGTCTCCACAGTACTTGAAAGGATCAGCAAGGGATAAAAGGCTCACGAAAGCTCCCCTTGCTGCTCTCGTTTGTATAGGCTCCTTTCATGGTGACACTGAGCAGCCAGGAAAGAAAACATAGGACTTCTTTCACTCACCATACAACACTCAGCATTAAGAGTATCTTACCTCTGGCTTTCCCAAAATGGGAATGCATGTTTCCCCATGGGGGGGGGGGGGGGGGGCGCTGGGTGAGTCCAAGCACTTGCAAATTATGTGGTGAAGCAGGATGAAGAAAAGTCCTAAGGCAATGTTGGTGAACCTCTCAGGAAGCTAGTGCCAAAATTACTAGGAAAAACATCAGTGTCAGTGCTGGCATTAGTTTAGCAGAACCACTGGTTTGCCATCACTTGCCCCTGCAGGCAGTCTGTGAGGAAGAAGCTATGACACTTCTGAAAGTAAGATTTCTCCAGCTAGGTGCAATTTTAAAAGCGTGTTTTGCAAAATCCATGTTTCATCTGCCTAATGGCAGCAACTCCTGATTAAAATCAGCTCTTGTTCTCATCTTTAGATATCTCCCTGTTGCTCCCCCACTAGAAATGAATGAACTTAATGTCATTTAGTATTTTGAAATTCTATACTATGTTTCATTAAAAAACCATTATCAAGTATCTGCTCTTATGGGAAAATTGCTTTACTACAGTAGAGAACAAATCTTGTACCCCCAGATTTGAAATACCCTTTATTTAGATGTGAGATATCCTCCATTAGTATGTAGCAAGTCTACTGGTATTCATTTGTAGCTTCAGTTGATTCTCTGAGCTGGAAAAGTATGAAGCAAGCATGGTCTGAAAAACCTCAAAATAGATAAAAGGCACCACAGTCAGCCCTGTTACTGAATTTACCAACAGCTATTCAAACTGAACTGAGAAAATTCTCAGCCCTTGGGTGTAAAATTAAGGATGTGTGAACAAGAACCATTCAGCTTTTTTTTTTTTTAATACAAATGCCTCCAATTATCAAATTAAATGCTTCATTCCTCAGAAAAAAAAATGCAAATAGGTGGAAGACTGAACCAGCTCATAATGATTTTTAGATACCTGACATTTTTGACTGTTACCCATAGTTGATCATGTTTGCTAAATCTGGGCACTTCCCATAAGAGAATCTATTATTAAGAGTTCTTTTCTCCTTGCTCCCAACAAAAATCAGCACATTTCACCGGGAACACTTCCCAGTGCTCACAGGTGCAACCTGCAGATGAGAGAGAAAAATCACCACTTTTAAAAATTGGACACCCCCCCCAATATAGTGTTGAGAACTTGAAGCAATTTCCAAAGGATACTTGATCTTTTTGTTTAAAAGCATTCAATCAACTTGGGATCTAATTTTTTACCATTTATTCCTTGGAACAGTTAATGTAGAGGGAGTCCTGGTTTATTCCTTCCACAAGCGTGCATAGCTATCAATACTGGGGCACAAACACATGCAAAAGAAAATTCAAAGTCCACTGCTCATTTGATCTTCGAAGCCACTGCTATCCTGGTAAAAACGAATGATGCCAATCTATCTTAAAAGGATGTTAGCGTTAGCAAAATGAATAGATATCCATTAAACTATCAATTGAGAATGACCTGCTCATTTAAATGAAATCCCTTTTGGGACTGGGCAGATCTGAAGCAGTGACTTGGAAGTGAAAGGCTACTTAAGAAACTCTGGAATTGTTTCAAATTCCAAACAGGGAGCATCTCACTTGTCTAGAGACAATGTCATGACAAACTGGGAAACAAACAAAATCATTGCAAAAAACAAAGAACGGACATGATAAATTACCTCAAATCCTTCACTCAAGTTTGCAATTCAAAGGAAGAAAGGCAGAGTAACTCCCTATAGACCTTCAGGTTACAGTTTATCCTTAAGGAAACAGTCAAGGAAGCATGTAGTTTATGGACATTCCAATACTGTAAATCTAGTTAGATGTCAGTGAAGCCTCTCTTCTCCCACTCTCAACTCAGTTCACTTTATATCAGATAAAACAATTTTTCATATATTGATTTATTTCCAGTTTCTATAATCAGAACAAAGATTCTGCAAGAGCCTTGTTCAGAGAATACACATCATGTTTAAGACAGAGGAATACAAGCGAATCTTCCTTATTTACATGTGACCCCCAAAACAGAGTTCTAGGAACCCGGAATCCAATCCCTATCCAACAGTTAAATCTTATGACCACATAAAACATGGGACATGTGCAATGCTGCTCTTTAAAGATTCTGAGTAGACCTGTTCGTGAACTATCTCTGGGTAAGCCCTCTGGGACAGAAGGAGGAAGCTAGAACGCAGCTGATGGTAGCTTTGGCTAACTGTCTGGTGTTGCTGAACTTGAGAGAAAATTCAACGGCTTCAGCAGAGCTTCAGGGGCTCTGGTCAGCCCAGACCAGTCTCAGTTCACGGCACTCTTAGAAGAGCTTCTAGCAATGAGGTATCACATACACCAATCCGGGCAACAAAACCAAATGCTAGCGTGGGACATTAACACTATGTCCAGGACCTGAGACCTGAAGCAACAATTCAAATGTGGCACTATTCCATCAATGGAATTTTACATTCATTTTGAAACAAAGGTACAGCGTAATGTATTTTAAAGCTGAAAAAGCTGAACAAGTCGCTGGTCCCTAATGTTAGAGAACACACTACCAGAAAATTGCTTCCTCCAGTCACACTATCTCCTCTCAGATGAGTGCAGAAGAGCTCTTCCACTTGGAGAAACCTACCATCTGCTCCTTCAGTGCGATAGTGAAGGCTACAGGATACCAAAAGGGCACTCCTACAAGGAGGCATCTTCCTCCATGAGAGAAAAAAGCAGAAGCAACTGCTATAGTGATTAAGAAAGATATTGCATACTTTTTTGGCAAGTATCCTATCAAGATAATAAGCCCACCGATGCTCTCCCTCATTTGCTTCTGATTTCAATGCAATGTGCAGGCAGTTTACGCAGCTGAGTGAATGAACTGAGACGGAGCTGCTGAAGCTGAGTGTGTACACAGGGAACACCACCCCAGGTCAGCAGAACTCTAGCTGCCCGTACAGCAAGAAAGGGGGAACCCTCACCAAGGATGCTCTTCAACGGAGTGATCGTGTAGGTTCTGAAGATTGCACACTCATATATCATTATAGTACTCACAAATAAACTGGCATGCAGAAATGATGCTTCATTTCAGTTGGCACAGATACATTTTTTTCTCACCTTCCCATGCAAATTTCATAACAATCTTTCAGTAACACCATAAAACTTCCAGCACCATGACTTTCCCCTATGTTTGCCAAAACACTTCCCATTTTCCAACAGATCTCTATACTGTAGAAAAAAAGTCTTCTGTCTTCTCTGAGGTTCTAAACCAGAAGCAACTATCATTCATTTCGTGTAGACTGACCTTCACTATAAAACTGACCATTCAATGTCTTTTAGATGCCTCTGTATTTATTTCAGTGGCTTATATTTGGCTACAACATTTCTTCCATAAAGCTGCTGTCTTCAAATTGAAGCCTGAAGATACTCAGAAACTACTGCTTCCCACAGTAGTTTGTTCCAATGGTTAATCTGTCCTCACTGTTAGAAGCTCACACCCTATTTCTAACTTGAATTCATTTGGCTTTAGCTTCAAGTTCATTTTATGCTCATCTGCTCAAGACAACAGATGCTTTATTACCTAGTATTTCCATTTCCAGAAAGGACTTTCTACCACACAGGCAAGACATCTCTGATCCTCTTCTGATAAAACTAAACAGTCTGAGCTCTTAAGTATTCCAAATTATAAAAACTGTCAGTCCAAAATTGTGCTGTAATACTGCTAAAGGAAATGCAATACATTTTGGAAAAAAAAAAAAAAAAAAAAAAAGCAGCTTATTCTTACTTTCTAGGATCTTGTGCATTGAAAAGCAGTGATAAGAACTTTAGATTCAGAGTTGACTGCCTGAATATCATTTTTATGGTAGCGTTACAGCAGTGTTTGGGCAGCAAGGGCTAGCATGATGCTTGGATATATGAGTATATGAAGCCTGAATAGCAATAGGGAAGCAAGTGTTCCTGCTTCTGTAAAAAATACTCTAAGTGTAGACACTAGAACTGAATGCAGATGGATGTGGAATACTGGGGATTTTCATGCAGGAGCATAATTAAAGGTTAAATGACAAGTTTTACAGTGTAAAGATTATGAAAAATTACTTATATGGGTTAGTGGATTACATAGGACTTGTTGTAGTTATACACGACAAAGAAGCCTAATTGTAAAGGAAGAATAGGACTTCTCAACCTTGCTGGAAAAAAGCATAGCAAGAAACAATGTCAGGATGTTGATATTAGGAAAAAACTATTCCAAGAGAAGATGCAATTGCCTTATAAAGAGGGTAATTAATAAGAAAACTGATTACCAAGAAAGATGAGCTAATGCTTACTTGATGTTTTTAAAGTGAGATTACATGTCCTTCTAAAAATATAATTAAATCCAGTTGCAGGATAAATACCATAGCCAAAAGGTTCACAAAAGTTTTGGTCCAGCCTTGAAGAAAGAATTTGTACATCTTTTTGAGACAGGACACAGGGCTAAGGGAATGTAAAAGGAAAGTATCGCTATGTAGCTACTTCATCCTTACAGTACCCACCAGCCATCCAAACCCAGCCACTGTGAGTGATGGAATATCGAGCCAGACAGACCTTTGGTCTGACCCGGTGCAGCCTTCCTTATGCTGTTCATCCCATTTCCTTCAGAGGTTACAAGGAAAAGAGGGCAGCTTTGCAAAACCCTGATCATCCTCATAATACTGGCAGCTCTGCTTTAAGACAATGAATACTCTGGGTCATACACGCAGGGCTCAGCAATACTTTTTCTGATTATTGTCTGCAGATATATATTTTGCATCTTTCTCTGATATAACAGGCTGTGCCAGTCCATTTTCCACTTTTACCAATTCTTTGAGTTGGTACAAGAATTCTCTTTTCCTAGTATGCCAGTTAACACATCTTCATCAACTCACTGGAGTCACACCAACAGCCAGGTTTGCAGCTGGGAAGGCATTTTACCCACATTAAAGTTGAAAAGGATGTTGAAGGTTCCGTCTGTCTCCACAACGTAAGTCTGTATGTCACCTGATTGAGGGCCAGCCATGCACCCATCACCAGGCACTGGTGACAGTTTAGTCTCCCTGCACTTGCCTATGGCACAGTTTACTTTCTTAAGAATGAGACACTGGTAGAATTAAGACATTATGTTCTCTATGCTGAGTTCAATCCTTGTACTGGGTAAAAGTTAATGGCCTAAGATAATCTTGTCTTGCCTTCTGTATAGCAAGAGGCCCCTTCTGCTTTATGCCTTAAGAAGCATTGCTGTAAAGTATTTTTCCCATATTTGATGGTACAAAAGTAGGATGTCTCAAGCACAAAGCACAAACTGGAATAGAATTCAGGGGACAAAGACGCAGTAATGCAGTATCACAATGAGAACAGAAGTTTGTCCTCTCAACAGACTATTAAAATATATCTTCTGAACAAATGACTGGTAGCATCCTTCACTTTTGCTTCACTGAAATGTTCTCTGGTTATGAAACTATTCCTCAAGACAACAAAGCAAAGTTCTTATCCACTTTACATAATTCCTTTTCAATATCCAGGCACACGCATTGTTTTTTGTAGCATCTTCTTTCTTCAGTGCAGAAGGGGTTACGTTAAGAGAGGCACTCAAATCACCCTTCTTGTTGCCCTTCCTCCAATTTCCCTTCTCATCCTCTGCCCACTGAGCAGGTCTCTGCAACAGCCACAAAGTAACAGCACGAGCTTCTACAATTGGAAGGACAGCACTAACAGTCTCAATGTCATTATTCAGGAATGCTGGCAAGACACACCTCTGCATACCACAATCATGAAGCTAATCTATCATTCAGTAGCACTAATCCCAGCCTCTTATGAGTTTCTCTCCAGCTACTGTTTTGTTGCCTTCTTCACTCTTTACTGTACCTTACCTTAAAATCATAAATCCATAAGGCTAGAAACTACATTCTTTTAATTTGCATTTCTCCAGTACCTACCAAACTGGGCATTAATCCTCACTAGAGCTCACTGAACTACTGGTAATGCACGAAGAACAACTACTAAGCGTGCTCCTCCCAGCTCGATTTCTCTTTCACTGAATGCCCTTCTTCTCCCTATACATAAATAAAACCCTGTTTGCAAAAGTATGTCTTCATAAGACTGGTCTCTGTCATCTATGAAAAATTGTGGCAATTGCATGAAGTCACCAGTGACAGGAAGGGGTACAGATCATGTCACCTTTCTAAAAAGGCAGAAAGAAGGATCTGGTAAATGGCAGGCTAGTCAGCCCTACCTCGGTCCCTTGTAGCTTTATGGAGCAAGTTCTGGAAGCCATTTCCAGGCACCCAAAGGACAAGAAGGTGACTAGGAACAGGCAGTCAGATTAAATGAGGGAAAATCATGACTATAAACCTGACTGCCTTCTGTAATGAAACAACAGGCTCTGTGGGTGTGTACAGGGCAGTGAATGCTGTTTACACTGACTTCTGCAAGCCTCTTGATGCAGTCTCTCATAGCATCCTTACAGCCAAATGGGGGAGCCATGAACTGCATGCTTTCCAGTAAGAAAGGTCAGTGAGAAACTGGCTGAACTGTCAGGCTCAAAGAATAATCATCAGTGGTTAGAAATCTGCATGATGGACAGTTATGAAAAGCATGCTTCAGAAGACAATGCTGGGATCAATACCATTCAGTGATCATTAGTGATCTGGTGGTAAGAGACAGAACATACTCTCAGCAAGATCAGAAACAATGGCATGTTGGGGAGGGGAGCCACTGATATGCTGGAGGGCAGGGGTACCACCCAGACAGACCTTGACAGATTGGAGGAATGAAGAGACAGAAACCTCGAAGAGAAGAGAAGAATAGAATTCCAGTTGGAAGGGACCTACAATGATCATCTAGTCCAACTGCCTGACCACTTCAGGGCTGACCACAAGTTAAAGTATATTATTAAAGGCATTGTCCAAATGCCTCTCAAATACTGACAGGCATGGGGCATCGACCACCTCTCCAGGAAGCCTGCTCCTGCGTTTGACTGCCCTCTCTATATAGTAGTGTTTCCTAATGTCCAGTCTGAACCTCCCATGACTGATGCAGCTTTGAACCACACCCATGCACCCTGTCACTGGATAGCAGGGAGAAGAGATAGCACCTCCCTCTCTACAGCTTCCTGAGGAGGGGAAGTGGAGAGCAATGAGGTCACCCCTCAGCCTCCTTTTCTCCAAACTAGACAAACCCAGTCCTTAGCCACTCCCCATAGGACATGCATTCCAGCCCTTTCACCAGCTTTGTTGCCCTCCTCTGGACGCATTCAAGTACCTCCACATCCTTTTTAAATTGTGGGGCCCAGAACTGCACGCAATACTCAAGCTGAGGCTGCACTGACACTAAATACAGCAGGATAATCGCCTCTTTTGACCAGCTGGTTATGTTGTGTGTGGTGCACCCCAGGATGCGGTTTGTCTTCTTGGCTGCCAGGGTACACTGCTGACTCACATTGAGCCTGCTGTCGACCAGCACCCCCAGATACCTCTCTGCAGGGCTGCTCTCCAGCCTCTCCTCTCCCAGGTGCAGAATCTGGCATTTATTCTTGTTAAATTTCATGCCACTGATAATTGCCCAATCCTCCAATCTATCTAGATCCCTCTGCAAAGCCTCTTGTCCTTTGAGAGGGTCAACAGCACCTCATGGTTTAGTATCATCAGCAAACTTGCTAATTGTACATTCAGCTCCTGCATCCAGATCATTGATAAATATATTGAACAGATCTGTCTCTAGAATTGAGCCCTGAGGAACACCACTGCTGACTGGTGACCAGTCAGATGTAGCCCCATTCACTACAACATTTTGAGCCCTGACGTTCAGCCAGTTCTTCACCCCAGCGTACCACGTACTTGCTCATCTCACAGTTGGACAACTTGTCCAGAAGGATGCTGTGAGGGACAATATCAAAAGCCTTACTAAAATTCAGAAAAACTACATCCACCACCTTCCCTTCATCCACTAGGTGGGTGACCTTGTCATAGAAGGGTATCAAATTAGTTTGACAAGACTTTCCCTTCGTGAACCCATGTTGACTGTGCCTGATGATTGCACTGGCCTTTAAATGCCTTTCAGTAACACCTAGTATGCTCTTCTCCATAATTTTTCCAGGTACTGAGGTTAGACTAACAGGTCTGTAGTTTCTTGGGGCTTTCCTTCAGTGTCCACAAATGGAAAGTCACTGTTCCTACAGTCGTGGTTCTCCAACTCAGAGAACCGGGCAGCCCACGGTCTATCAGTATTACTAGAGACTAAGGTAAAAAAGGCATTGAATGCCTCCACTTTTTCTTCATCTCAATTTGTCAGGTGACCATCTTCAACAAGTATCCATCCAATGTTTCCCTTAGAGCTCCTCTTGCTATTAATGTACTTCAAAAAGCCTTTCTTCTTGTCTGACACAACACTGGCCAGTTTCAACTCTAATTAAGCTTTGGCCTTCCGTGTTTTCTCCTTGCAGATGCAAACCACAGCTCTGTAATTTTCCTGTGAAGCTTGACCTTGCTTCCAGAGATCATAAAATTTCTTTTTCCTCCTGAGTTCCAAGAGGAGTTCCCTGTTCAGTCAAACTGGTTTTCTGTGCCTCTTGCTTGACTTTCAACACAATGGGATTGCCTGCTCTTGTGCTTTTAAAAGGTGCTTCTTAAAAACTGACCAGCACTCATGGACCCCTAGGCCCTCAAAAGCAGATTCCCAGGGGGGATGCTGCTATCTAGCTTGCCAAGTAGCTTAAAGTTAGCTCTGTTGAAATCCAGGGTAGCAACTGTGCTGACCATTTTTCTCATTACATCAAAAATTTTAAAACTCAACCATTTTGTGATCACTGTGGCCAAGACATCCACCTACCATCACATCTCCCACAAGTCCTTCTCTATTCACAAACAGCAAGTCTAGGAGGGCATCCTTCCTAGTTGGCTCACTGAGTACTTGTGAAAACAAATTATCTTCAACATACTTCAGGAATTTCCCAGACTTGCTTGTCACAGCAGTATGGTATTCCCAGTTGATGTCTGGGAAGCTGAGGCTTCCCATAAGGGCAAGGAGAGAAGACAACTGGAGAGAAGACAAACCTGGAAAAAGACTGGGGAGTCCTGGTGGACAAGAAGTGGAATATGAGTGAGCTGTGTATCTTTGAAGCAATAATCACATACTGGACTGCCTTAGTAGAAGCACAGCTACCAAATCAAGGCACGTTATTACTCCTTTCTACTCAAGCAAACCACATCTGAAGCACTGCGTCCTTCACTGCGAGTACTGTGTGAGTACAGTGTGTGTTCTAAGGAATCTGCCTTAGAGGAAAAGAGACAAAACAATGCACCTAGTTCATTCATCTAAGAATGCTGCAAATATTCAAATTTGTATCAAGCTACTGAAATCTGAAGATGAATTTTGATAAACACCCTGGAGTAACTAAGATAGATAATTCATTTAGCTTGATTCTCCATGAGGAGAATCAAATTTGGTTGAGAGCCTGACTGACCTGCAAACGGATTCTAACCTAGAAATAGGAAAGACAGGGCAGCTGCAAGAACTTGAGTCTCCTGGCACTTCCAGAAAGTTGCCATGGCAGGAAGAATGGCTTACCAAGATAAGGCCCGCCACAGTTACTCTTCAGTACTGCCACAGGTACATTCAACCTTTAAAGGCAAGGAAGACCTCCTAGGAGCTTACAATCTAAGTAAGGGCTTAACCAGATGAACAGTGCTACTGACCTCAATAGGAAAATCTGATAAATTATCTTTCCTTGCCCCCAGAAAAAAAAAAATCATGTGAAGTCTGGCAACCCGCTCCCTCTGCCACAATGAGTGAGATGAAGGCCATTGATTCCCTAACACCTCAGTCACCTCTCTTCTAAAAGTTTTAAAACTGTCCTGACACCACAGAAGAAACAGAACTACTCTGAACAATACTCAGAATCTAGCAACATATATCAGAATTGGTTTTAAAAAGGGGAACAAAATGGCCAAAATTGAAAATTTTAGCTGAATGCTCAGTAATGTGAGTAAGCCTGTTGAATAGACTCAAACCAAGAGAGGTTGTGAAGGATCCTTTGTGAGATTAAAAACACTCAATTGCACAAATGCTCTTTTAGAACCACTCCCTGTCACCGAAACAGCCTGCAAGTTAGGTTACAAGGCTTCCAATTCTAAAATTTATCTGCAGGTTGTCAAGAGAATGGGATCACCTTTCCCCTTCACTGTGTTTATGAGTACTAGATAGTCAAGCTACTACTCTTCAGGTTTACCTTCTCTTTGTATGTTCTAGATTACAGGCCCTCTGGTGCTGAGACTTTCTGTGCTACCTCTTAAGCACCATTGGTCAAAATGAGTACAAAATAAGACAATCCAATGACTACTTTAAAACAGGAACACTCCTCTCTCCACAAAACCCTTACAGCTTGTGTCATAATCCAAACTGACCTCTGTACTCCTTCAGCAAGGTAAAAAGGCTTTCCCTGTTCTAATTAGTTCTAAAATGTACAACCACCAAAAAGAAAAAAAAAAAAGGTTTTGAGAGGGATTTACATGGACGGATCTGACAGTTTGCTTGGACTGCAAAATACAAATCCAATTTGGATCTCTCCCCAAGAATAAGCAGGTATTAGGGGATCAGACACAGACAGTGTGTCTGTAATATAGCTGTATTTGTCAATCATGATTTAGTGAGTCATTCAATTTTTGTTTTGTGTATGTTATGACCATTTAACATTTTAATACAGAGTTAAATATAAATCATCACTTTATATCCTCACAATCAAATCTGTCCCTCAGCTATAGGATTTATAAGTGAGAGCAGAACACTGCAAAACCACTAAAAACATGCAAATTTTGTTATCTACTTAAGAGTGCTAACTGCACCTCCACATTCAAAATGAATTTTAAAAGCTTAAACAGTCCTGTCTGAAAGCTCCACCCAGTGAGGAAAGCTAAAAGAGTTCTATGCATACAAATATATCCTGTTTTTAAAGGACTTAAGAAGCCATGAGGCTACCTGTTTGTTGACACATGCTATGCAGGTATATATTCTAAAAACACAGCCCAAAATAAACTCCAGTCAGAGTAATTCAGGAAAAGTAAGTGGAGTGTGATCAAGAATTCAAGAAGAGAGGGAAGAAATCACTCTCCATATATTCTGCAAGACAGAAGGTAACAGGGGACCAAGTGGAAGTGCTGTGAAAAGAAGTGAATCTCTTTTGTGTATGCTGCAGAGTAAAGTACAATCATCAGTAGGTGGAGACACCTCCAGTAGATATAGCAGACAATACTTTTTGAAGGGAGGGAAAACATGAGACAGAAGTGGTCTGATCAATACCCAGAATGCTCTGAACTCAGGTGATACTTTAAATGGCTTTTTTGTTCAATGGCACGTTAACTTCAATGGCAAGTGTCCTTTAGAAACACTAACAGTGATTTCTTACTTTATACACCAAGAAATGGAAGTTTTGTATATCCTCTACCATACCCCAAGGATATTCAAGGGCCCAGGTTCCTTTCCAGGACACCAGCTCGCAGATTTATGTCCAAGTAGTTCTCCCAAATCCTTATCCATCATGAGATTTAGGAAAGAACATGCAATACACAAGCAAGACTAAAGACATTCAGAACAAGGGAGAAGGAAAAGGTGTAAGGGACCATGCTGCCAGTGAGCCAATGGCAATTTCTGAATGGACAAGCACCGTATTTGCTTTGCTAGAAGCAACATGATTTGAGTCCATTAGCACATGGCCTGAAAACATTCTGCTAATACAGAATTCAGGTTCCATGTTTCAACTTGTTTGCATTCCCTCCTCATTCCCCAGCCAAGAAATCCTCCTGGCCTGGAAGAAAGCAGGGGAAGACTTTTGCCTCCCTGGGCGGTAGTGGGACTTTCACCCAAAAAATGCCAAATGCACGAACAAGCAACATGTCCAGAGGGTGAATAAAGATCTGAAAACCCAAAAGAATCTGTACATGACCCAGCACATATGAGCTGGCATCAGGGAAGGAGATGAATGCATAATAAATACAGCAATAGCAAGAACATTTTTAAAAGCCACTGCGGTCCCAATACTGATTACCCTTTTTTAAACATAGATTCACAAACATGATTTGGGTATGTGGGGCACGCAGATCAGTCTGGATGATGGCACGCATCACGCACCAATACTGAAGATATCACTACTGCCAAACAAGACGTTTGGTGAAGACACACACCAGAGTCAAACACTTCCAAAATCCAGCAAGCTTTTACAGTTGCAATGCTTCCTTTTAGCTGTATCCAGGGCTCTTCTCTGGTGGCGTTTTAAAAAAGTTACTGGAGGCAGCAATAGCGGCTTTCTCGGCTGCTGGTGTTTTCCCTGTCCACTCAGAGTTCTGGGATCTCAGGGATGGTGTTGCTGGTAGTTCTGACTCTGCTGCATCCATGTGGACAGATAAAGTTGCTGGAATATAAAATTGCAGGAAAGGGGGAACAAAGGAAGAGAGCAGGAAAGGGCAATAAAAAAAAAAGTTAGAACAAGTGACTTCATGGCAAATGCCTCATATATACAATTTCTTATATGAAGGTGTTATTTACTGAGTTACTACAAGTTTCCCTGCCAAGTTCCTTTGAAGTATACGTTCTTGATAGCATTAACACCTTTGCCCTAATGATTCTCACATTCAGAACTCCAAATTCCCAGTCCACTAACTAGTTCCCTCAGTCAAAGTTCCTGTTGAAAATCAAGAGCTTTAGCTGTCCCATACTTAAACTGAATCAATTCATAATCACTCAACTGAAGATAACTTGATCTCTCCACAAAGACTCAATTAACCCTGTAACTGAGAATCTCGAAGTGTCTGAAGGCTTGGCAAATTTCAAGTTGCAAAGCTCAGTTAAAGAGGAAAATATACTTCTCCTCTTTACCCAGTAAAGGCAGTACCATGAGCCTCCACATATATCCAATATGGTAAATCAGCATATTATAACAAGCAGCTACTTGCTAAGCTAGGGTGGAATCCATTCTCATTTTCTCAATACAACCATCACTTCAAAATGGGACAGGCTATAATTAGCGAGAGAGATTTGCAGATCCATAGCCCAACCCAACAGTCACCCAAATTTCCAGAAGGATTGTCAGAAACCTAGAGATATGAGAGTTTACTCCTGTTCTCAGTATCCCGAATCACTCAATCCTCACAAGCAGAACAGGGCAGGATAAAAAAAGAGTAATTGCCACAGAAATCTTTGGGGCAACCGGATTTTTTTTGAACAAGTAACTGCTTCAGTACGAAACACATCCCTTTTTCATTGTATTCTCACAACAGATAATAGTGGTTTGTGTGTTTTTATTACAAGTTGCGTCTGCTGCTCTGTAGTGCATGAAGGATAAAGAGGCCATAACAAGCCTCAACTAGAGGACTGATTGCTTTGAAGTTTAAATAAAAAGCTCGTTCAATGCTTGAGGTTCCACACTCAGTAGATCTGGAACCCCAACAATCCTGCTTCTGCACATCCAAAACAGGGAGTCATTCCCATACAACCACAACAACACAGCCGATAACAGTACATTGCATATTTTACCTCTAGCCCATCAACTTCCTCCATCTGAAGGTCATATGAAACATGCAAAAAAAATGTAAGTCAAAGTCCTTAAACTAATAACGATCACCAACACTACACTATGGGCCCCTCGCTAGCAGCCTCCCCGCTCAGGCTCTCCATCTTTGCTCATAAAAAGAAAGCAAGCAAAGGACTGAAACTGGCTTCTTGCTACTGGGTACCATCACACCATGACAAAGAGTGAATGCATTAGCAAGAAATAGGAGAGGGAAAATTTACCAAATTGCTACTACTCATCAGACTGTTCTCTGATAAGCAGTTTCAGAGGCTGCTAACTGGCACCATTTAGAAATTATTGTTTTTCACAAGCTAAGTGTGAATACATGCCAAGGCAGACAAAAATCTGTTTATGCAGATTTTGACCCCAGACTCACTGTAATACCTGAATAGGATGCCAGTTACTATGTGCACTGCTACATATATAGGGGACTGGACCACAAAACCACTAAAAACATCAATGTAAAGCTGGACAATTGTTCACCACTTGTTTCACAACCATCTATACTTGTGGCCTATTCTGACAAACAGAAGACATGACAGTCTTCATCAGATCCTTTTCAAACCAGAGAATAACTACCATGAGAGTAACATTTTTTACAGTATTTCTCAGACAAGCTCTACTGTGCCACTGGGGACATTATTCCAAATCTATTGCACTGCAATGGAAAGTAACTAACCACAAGGACACTATCCATGCCTTCTGAAGCCCCTAAGTCTTAGATCACTGAAAGTTCGAAGGATGTTTATCACTACAGACTTTCTTCTTCCCTAGGCACTGGCTGTTGGTCACTGAGTTGGATGAACTTCTGGTCTAATCCAGTACGGCCAGTCTTAACTTCCTCCAGATTTCCTCATTCTACTGCCAAACTACACCAGCCAGACTCTTGTTCTTATCCGGTGAAAGCCTCATGCTTTAGGGCTCACACACTGCTCAACTGTCTAGTGTGGAAAGCGCTAACTTTCATTTTCAATCTCTTTCAACATTTGCATATATTTGGCCAACTTAATTTTGATAACAGTCACTTCCTGAAGTGCAAACGAACTCTGAACGTTCTACCCACTTTTTGTTGCTCTCAACAGCCACGCCTTTTTCCAAAATGCTATTCTTTAACAGCTATCTCAGTTACGGTATTTAGGCCAGTTAGCCTCAAAGGGCAGTACTAATACCAGAAGTTTAAAGCTGTAACAATAAAATAGAGACCTAGGCACTTCCGCTCCAGTAATGTATGGTTTTTGATGTTCATACAAGGGTCTCTGACAAAAGATGCTTTACCAGAACCCATAAATACTCAAGTTCATGAAAGTATGTGAGAAGACATGGAATAAACTTAGTTTGCTTGGCTTCCAAATAACATATCTCTAGCTCCCTGCTCTCATTCCTGCAGCTAGAAGGGAGATAGCATCCCCATCTCATATGCCTTTTATTAGCATCTTCTGATTTCAGCCAAATTCAACTCCAAACTTTCTGTGGATGGCAGGGGGGGTGAGGTGACAGGGGAAGATTTGTAGCTGCATGTTTAAGAAAGAAGCTAAATTCATCACAATGACAGGGGAGAGTGTTGGCAGAGATTTGAGCTATTTATTCTTTTAGGAAAATCCTATAAAGAATGACACGAGGAAGCCTCTATCTGCAGTCTTGTTCATCACACTAGTGAGGAGTCCGATAACAGATGTATGCAGTAGCGTGATTTAGTGCCGGGAGCTGGCCCCTGATGTGTATTAATACAGCGGCAAAGCGGAACGAGCCCCTCTTCATCACTCATCTCTATAAAAGAGGTGGAATCCGAGATGGCCCGATGTTCGGCAGAGCAAGCCCATTTGTTCTGCTGACTGATGGAGCCAGCTCAGGCTGTGTCCTTCACCTCCATGGGGCACTCAGGTTGCAAAAATGGAGATCACTGAAGCAGGACCTGGTCAACAAGTGAGACGAGAGCAGTTGGACTCAGTAAGGAGCTATTTACAGGTGAAGAAATCCAGCACTCTCTGCGCCTGCAGTGACAGGCATGGGCCTGCGTTCTGATTCACCTGTGTTTCATCTTTTGCAGAAGTAAAACACCACAAACATAAAAAGCCTCTGTAGTGAGAAAATGGGGCTGCCATGATTCCTCAGGTACAGGGGAACCCCAGTATAAGACATTTATGTAGGGATGAGTAGATGCATGACAAGGGAGAAAAATCTCTATCTATCTCATCAACATCTAACAAGCATAAGGGTCTTCAGTTAATTCTACATTATTGCAGAGTAATCCTATGTATTTCTTTAGGCATTAGTAATTCCACAATCAGATCACGTTTGACAGAAATAACATCAGAGTTCAGAAGTTTCCAAGTTACATGCCCAGGTTTTGCTCCAGCTGCAACTGGGAGACTGCTGTAGAAAGTCAGCTAGGACACAGCTTCAGTCACCCAACCATAAAAAGTTTCTTTCCACAAGTCAGTATTGTAGCAAACCTGGCCCATAGTTGTTAACTTGGCTGGGGATATTTCTAAATAGGGTGTAAGGAAGAGATCTTTACCATTTCTGACCCTTAAAAACCTTGCAGCACTTTTCTCTTGATGATCAGCACAAGCATCCTGTCTGGATTCCAGTAACTACACTCTCCTTCCTTATTTTGTAATACATACTCTACTTTTCCCTCCCTCATTCCTAAAAAAAAAAAAACAAAACCCCAAAAAAACCAACCAACAAAAAAAAAAAAAAACCAAACCCAACCTTTCAAACCTCCGTGCTATTTTCCAGTGCTGAGTTCCACTCCAGATGCAGATTCAACTCTTCAAAAAGTGTTCACTACACAATTTGCCTAGTCAGGTTAAGTACAATTTACATAATATTTTGAAACATGTAGGCATAGAAATAGAAGCTCTCCCTATAGAAAGTGACCAGCAATGCAGCACAGAATACACTCTGAACAATAAATAAATGGACAGGTAACAGGGGACAGTGAGACACTAGCATTCATACCAAGAAAACCTAGTATCTCAGAACTAAAATTCTGTGGCTACAGATATATGATTTTACTAACCCTTTAACTACAGAAGTTTGAATATCCTAGCATGGAATACTCAAAAGCCAGGGAAGAGTATCCTAAATAAACAGTCAATAACAGATGACGCTTCTTTTGCTGAGCAACAGATTATTAATTTATTGGGTTTTTTCCTCTTCTTTTTTAATACAGAACCTTTCAGAGAGTCTGTAATCCAGATCTGTGGCCTGGAGAGCTAGCACAGCTTTCTTCCCTACTTCATTATTCTGCTGCCTATCCACCAGCCCAAGGAAGAAATCCAAACTTCATTCCTCCTATTCATCATCAGTTCCTTTGACCTTCCCCACTGTTTTCACATCACCACCTTTCCCATCAGCTTACCCACCACCTTGTCACTGGATTACAACAATAGTTTTTTAATAAGCTAGTTGGAAGAACATGGGTCACTTGCTAGCAGGCAAAATATTTCAAGAGAGGGTACAGTGAGAGGCCAGAAAGAAGTCTCCTAAACCCCTCTGTGTTCTGCAGATTGAAACTTTTTTCAGATTCCAATGATAATCAGTCACTTTCCAGAAATATACCACATAAAATAAACCAGCATTTTAATCACTACATCCCCAGAGCAGGATGAAAAAAGAAAAAAGAAAAAAGTGACTATTTTCATCCACAAGAGTAAGACAATCCTAGGGAATAGGTGGTCTCACCCAGTGATGATACAAAAATTGCCAGATTTCCGCTCCTGTGAAAGTGTCTAGAAACACCCTGAAAAAGGGCACCAGAGCCACCAGCTGATGTCAGCCCAACACTGAAAGAACACACTGTGTATACTGATCACCTCCTTATTACCATGTACTGCATAATTTAGGAATGGTGGAAATAAGGCCTTATGAAGAAACAAATTATTACCCACTGTACACTGAAGCACTGTAAACTGTAGTAACTTACCATAGCTGCATCATCAAAGATTTGTTTAGTAGGCAGCTTTTGATGCTATGCTAAAAGACATGACATTCTCTCTCACACATTGCCTTTCTCACACACGCTTCATTAGTTTCAAATCAAGGTAATGCTATTTTTGACTATTGTGACTCTGGCACTTTGCTCAAGAGGGACACAACTTTAGAAATGCTGGCACACAGATAAATCCAGGTTACCTGATGTTGGGCTGGACATGGAGGCTGCAGCTGGCTTTCGTTTCCTCTTGATGTCCCTTGAACATGGTGGTCCCAGGTGTACATTTGCTTGCCTATAGAGAAATTAAAACAAATTAAACTCTGTTCCAGTATCACCTGCCTGTAAGACTTTGGCCAATCACATTCCAACTCCCACCTTCCCATCAGCTTCTTAACTAGTAGGCAGCACAAATCAAAAGCTTCTCAGGGAAGCTTTCCTCACATTCTTCATTAATATACCATTATGCTCCCATTTCTTTTAAGAACTCACGCACATAAACTGCTCAGAAGAATAATTATTTCTTAACCTTTAAAGGATCTGGTTTTGTATTAACTTTAAAATAACTCTTTGCATAAGTAAAGATGTGATCAAGCAGAGATATGATACATGTCCTACCATTACTTCTATAAAGCATAACAAATGTCTGCAAGATTGCTCTGTAAAGAAATTGCGTGATATTCGCTCCCTTATTCAGAAATTAGTTTGCAACCTATTTAGTACTGTAGAGTCATCTTAGAATGTACCTATATTCCAAATGTCCATGCATATTGTTTCCACTACAGCAGTAAGTTCATAAAGTTACGAATGCAAAACTGCCTCATGCATTTTCAAAATTATTATTTCCTTATGAAAGTGCTGTGAAAACAGCTGAATCTGGCTTATGGTAATACAGCCTTGCTGCACCTGTAAACTGGCTGAAAGGCATAATCTGTCCTGGTCATACCAACTGTTAAGTCTGAAGCCTACTGATGACCACTTCAGTTTAACCGTTTGCCAATTAAGAAGAAACCTACGTTACTGGGACTGACTTGAACTGAGCATTCCTCCAAGTTCTAGACGTAGGAAGAAGAGAAGTTTAATTCAGAAAAGACAGTCTTGGCAGCAGACCAGAGAACTTTCTAAAATACAATCCATAATAAATACAAATGCATAATTTAGCAATGACTTTGGGTTAAAATCCCTGCTTTGTCTGAGATAATGGAGTTTCTTTAGCAAGTTCCTTGGTCACTTTCTGCATCAGATCTGACATGCAAAATGCAGAACTACAGTGCAAATAAAATCCATTAAAGACTGTGAGGTGCTGGCATGGTGTAAAGGTTGGAACCATATAAATTTTGATGATTAAGTGATGAAAAGCTTCTGTGTCTTTAAAGCTTGTTATTTTGATTAAAAAAAAAAAACTGAAAGTGTAACAAACACATTTATCAAGTACAGAAATCTTTTAGAGATAAAAGGAAAAGTTCATGGCTTCATATTTCCGTGTTAAAATCTATTTAAAAAAAAAAAAGGCAGCATATTTATAATATAGACAATTTTAG
The DNA here is from genome assembly GCA_020745775.1 of Theristicus caerulescens. Lineage (NCBI taxonomy): Eukaryota > Metazoa > Chordata > Aves > Pelecaniformes > Threskiornithidae > Theristicus > Theristicus caerulescens. Next base: position 46,212,389 of record CM036564.1, on the reverse strand, counting down.
ATGCAAAACCAAAGTGTACTGTTGTAGCTATACAGAACAGTGTAGGGAGCACAAAAAATTCCTATACCAGCCAAGACTATAAATTGTCTGAATGCTGCTAAGTCTACCTACTTACCTGTAACAAATGCTCAACCACAAAATAACAAAGAAATATCTATCATTCTGTCTTCTCAACTAAAATTCAAAAGTTCTACAAGAAGTCTACAAGATCTGTCATCTAAATCTGACATTAAGGAATAGTTTCAAAAAATTTTAAATTGTGCTAAGTTTCACTGACAGACAATTTTTCAAATCTGGGAACGCATATTAGTATAATCAGACACAGAAGTCTCCTGAAATCATGAAATAAAGGCTTTCAAAAATACTAGCACACCTATAGACTGCATATTCAAATCTTGTGTTTGTACACATAAGTGACTAACCTCTAAGTGACTTCACATATGCTAAAAACTGGTTTTGTACATGATTGTGATAGTGGCTATATAGTATTTTAGCACAGTTCTACCATGTATTCTGAAACATCTAGGCACACATAGCCCAAGGAAAAGATAGTCTCAATCAAGTGGAACTTCAGTTTTTTATTTTGCATCAGTGACGCAGTATTAGATTACTAACTAGATGACTACATAATTATATATAATAATCCAACTCATTTTATCGCATAATAATAATAAGGTTCCCTTTTTAATTTTATGAACTTACACCAACATTAGCCAGCTGATCCTTAGTGGAGGATCACTATGGACTAGGGAAGAAGTATGCACTATCATTTCCAGGAGACTTTATGCAATTTTTCCCAGTTCACAAACGTTACAGGTAGATTTTGAATAAGAGCTCCTGGCTCTCAGCTCCATGTTCAAACCACATCTACCCTTACCTCACGATTACACAGGTGGTAAAAAAAAAGAAAAATGAAAGCAGAATATAAGAATCTCAGAATCCCTTCTTGTAGTGAAAGTAAACGCAAATCAGACTCCAGCTAGAGACTAATAGCAAGGACACTGCATCGAGCAGCCCTGCCTCTAACACACAAAGGCTCAGAGGTCATAAATTGTCTCTGTAACATGTATTTCATTCAGGTTTATCCCATATTGATCACCCACACTTCAGTTAGTAAATCAGGAACCTATTGATTACTCACTGGCTCTGACTGACCTGGTGGTAAAAGTGTCAGTTTCAAGTGGCTGGTGCACTTTACGGGCACCATAAATCTGCATACAGGGAATCTCCAGGTGGTAGGTACCTTGGGAGAGAGAGGAGCAGAAGAATGCATGCAGGGATGATAGTCCTCATTAAGACACAGACAGAAAGGGTGTCCGATGTATAATTTATGAAATATTCATTTTTCGGTAGATACCATACTTTTCAACCTTAATTTCTAATCACTAGCTCACATACAGGTGGTATACCAGTAAGAGAATAGAATTGGTGAATCCTAGTTTAACAGCAGACTCCTAGAACCACCACCACCAGGAAAGTCAGATCATGGGTATGCACAGCACACAACATTGCAGTGGACAGGCTGAACTATAAATTGTGAAAGTCTCACTGACAGGCTGCAACCATGAATTAGTTTTTCTGCCAAAGCTGAATTTTAACAACTCTTCTGAACAGTTTAAAAATGACTCTGAAGTAGAATAGAACAGGGCTGAGAGGAAACGCTGACAGAAAATATACATTCTTGCATTGTCACAAGCCCCTCTGCGAAGAAGTCTGAGGCACAGAGCTTTGTAGGATGAAAGATCTGGGCCTAAACTGAGAAACTAGAATGGTACTTTGTCCTTACTGGCTTTCAATCTCTTCTGCTAGGCTTCTATACTTTCTTCAATGTTGCACAAACAGTAATGAGAAAATAATTGCCTGGTTACTTTTGGACTATTGCTGGTTGATCATAGAATCATAGAATTGTTAAGGTTGGAAAAGACCCTTAAGATCATTGAGTCCAACCGTTAACCTAGCACTGCCAAGCTCTTCACTACAAGAAAGACATCGAGGTGCTGGAGCGTGTTCAAAGAAGGGCAACAAGGTTGGTGAAGGGTCTAGAGAACAAGTCTTACGAGAAGCGGCTGAGGGAGCTGGGGTTGTTTAGTTTGGAGAAGAGGAGGCTGAGGGGAGACCTTATTGCTCTCTACAACTACCTGAAAGGAGGTTGTAGTGAGGTGGGGGTTGGTCTCCCAAGTAACAAGTGACAGGACGAGAGGAAATGGCCTCAAGCTGCGCCAGGGAAAGTTTAGGTTGGATATTAGGAAAAACTTCTTCACTGAAAAAGTAGTCAGGCATTGGAACAGGCTGCCCAGGGAAGTGGTTGAGTCCCCATCCCTGGAGGTATTTAAAAGACGGGTAGATGTGGTGATCATAAGAGAAAACCAAAGTCGCAGTGCTCAGTCACAGTTGGATCTGCTAGGTGACTAGAGACTAATGTGAAAGCTTAGTTTACAGTCTAGAGAGGACTGAAATTCTACCCTGGGAAAAGAAAAAGCAGAACACACCTGGAGAGACAAAGCAGGATCCAAAGTGCAGCTACGCTGATGGCTGCAATACATCCAGCTCACACTGCAGCCTCTCACTACCACGAGTTAGTGAATGAAAAATTACATACATAGAGAAAAGATGGTTTTATATGAAAAAAAGTCTATAGTGTCTTTCTGATGGTGATAATTTTTTTTTTAATCGCAAGCTAAAGGAATTATCCAGGAAATATGGATTTGTCTCTTGTTCTTAACATAGTACTTCAGGTACCTGATTCTGCATGCAGGTCACACCAGAGAAAAAGCAGGCTTTGCTATGCAGAAAGCTGAGATTCATTGCTGTCTCTAATGTGTCAGAAGTAATGCTTCCTTTCTTTTCTTTTCCACATATTTATTCCATGACTTTATTTATATATTTTTTAAATGAATTGTAATTGCATAAACAGGACACCTATCTCACTCCTACAGTTTGAGGTGACATGCTGGACTACAGGGTCAGAGGAGCTTACCACTATTTTACATCTACCACAGGGTTTCAACAGAAAATTACGATTGGCAGTACAATCTGTGGGAGACAATACAGAGCACAAGCAGACACCAGCCCACAAAGAACCTGAACAGCATCAGGCCCCTGAAATCTTCATTATCTGTGAAGAAAAGTCTATCTTGTGATGTCCACTCTCTCAAAATTTGGGGTAAAAAACACCTCAATCTCACAAAGGAGGTCTCTGAGAAGACTCTACAAAGCTAACTGTGACAGTCTGTGGCCTTCTTGGAGGCAGAAGGCACATCACACACTTGGGGGTGTATGCCTCTCGCTGTAATCTCACATCATCCAGCTTCTCTGCTGACAATCTTTATTCTAACCCTATCCTTGGAGGAAGCAAAGCACTTGGATTATGTAGTGAGAAGCAGCCATTAATCTACTGTCATACAAACAAGGGATGCTATTATCCTCGTGTTAAAGTCAATGTTCAACAGAGACAGCCTTCTAACAAGGATACTGCTACTAAAATGCCACACAACCCAGCTGTTGCTGTTGTGGTGCTATATTCCCAGCAAACACAGGCCAAATAAAAGGCTCTCTCTCTAAGCCCTGAAGTGTTACCTGAGGCTGTTGATGGTGGCTTCACAAAATTAATAGTAAAAGCAGAGTTCTTCCTCTTCTTTGACTATAGAGCCAGCTGGGCACCAAAGTCTGATCCGCGCATAACAAGTGTAAATCAATACAAGTTGTTCATCCAATCTGCACGCAAAGCTCCCATGCATGCAAGTGGTTCTTGCTATCACATCACACTGCAGGTATTTCCTGTGCATAGCAGTCTCCTCTGCCCTGCAGAGCCTCATGGGAGAGCTTCTAGAGCATATTTTCAGGTTCCAAAATCACTAACATGTCAACTCACTTCTTAAATCATCCGAATCTTATAGGTCTTCATGCAGCAGCAGCAGTGTGTTCCCCAAGTAAGGATTCCAATGACGTGGCAATTCCATTCCTAAAAGTCTGTGTGTGGCAAATGCAAGTGAACACATTTTCTTCTAGTTTTCCAGGTAAGCATTCTATGCAGAGATGATGTGATCCCATAGATTGCGTTCTCTATTTTCATACTGAATCACATGATATCTGTGCCAGAAAGAGCCCCAATATTTGCTAGACCTGCTGAGTACACAGATTTGATAATGGCAACATGCTTTATAGGAAAAGAAAGCAATAGCAAGTAAACAAAATTCTGAAGCCAAAGGGAATTTATTTTTCACTCCAGAGAATTAGGATTCACCAAAATGGGAGCATTAGACAACTGCATGTGACACTAGATTGATAGCTGCTGTTCATTGCATGCCTGTCAGAAGAATTCAGTTATATCCCCAACTGCAATATTAGCCAGGCTTTAGCAAAGGAAGACATGAAAGTGATCCAGCTAAATGGAAAAAGTTTTTAAAAAACTAGGGAGAAAGATGCCTAAAGCAGTTGACAGCAGACATTTTTACATAAAGACAATTCCAGGAAGATGAAGATGTGTGGATATGTTGTGTGGAATGAACTGGATACTGTCCTGGCCAAGTGGGACAGCATGAAATGGTGAACATCCATTCATTCCTTCAGCTGCCTCAGGAAAGGCTTGATATTGTGGGCAATCCCTATACTTCCACATACTTGGGTAAGAGGCAGAAATGTCAGGATCTCTGCACAGATACAGAAGAGAAAGAGCAAGGTTTACTTTGATGAGCATATTTCCAGAGCCAGAACTAGAATTAGAGACATTCAAGCCTTTTCACTCTAACAGCACCACCAAATCTAGGGTATGGAGCAACTGGGAGTTTACTAGAAGATGATCACTCACCCCTTTAGATCTTTATCCCATGTTCCAGGCAGGATGAGAGACTTGCTTCTAAACCCAATTAAACTCTAGGTTTACAGTTAATATTAACTGAGAGTACATGCAAAGCTATTTTCTTCATCTGTACTGTTCAGAGGTCTCTCTCACATAATTCTTCAAATCTCCACCTTCAACATCTACTTGCCATCTGAGGTCCACTTTTCCTGTGACCTCCAGTGGGAACATTTAATTGAGTTTTTCACCCATAACCCTATTTTCATGGCTAGGCAAACAATAAATGGCATTAGGGACAATTTATCTTCTACCTTCCTCTCTTATTCTACCTGCTATTCAAACTCAAATTGAAGGGAACATTGGCTCCAGGCCCTTCTGAAACTCTTACCCTGCCTCAAGGGAATAACATTCCACCAACCAACATCCTATAATATCTTCTTACTGATAGAGCCACTGAATAACCAAAATCTAATAAGATATTCCACTTGAGCCTGTACAGAATCCTCTTAAGTAGAAGGAGTTCAAGAAGAAAATTCTGTTCAGACCACTCCTTTCTCCCAGAAAGGGAAATGGGCAGAGGGGAAAGAGGGGAAGGATCACTTGGGCTGTCCATGCAAGTCTCTACTTGCTTGCTTTTAACAGCCTGCATCGTCAAGCCAAAACCTTAACAGACAAGACATGATTAGCAAACGCTTTGTGCTCTTAAAGGAGAGTAATTATAGGCATGTGAAAAAAGGAAGAGATCCCTGAGGTACTCTTCCTTGCATGCCTCCCGAGAGGCAGCAGGGCCATTAAAAATTCCATGATGAAGAGGAAAAACAGCCTGGGAACAGCCAGGAGGCAATACAGCAAATTAATACACCAGCCGTCCCTCGGGAGGACTGCAAGAAAGCAGGAACTCTCCTCACTTCACAAAATAAAATTATACCACTAATGATAACAGTCACCACACACACAAAACTGCTTCTAATGATGGGTGTGAAATTCCCAGTGCTGTGCATACACTTTGAATGAAATCTCTTCTCATCACAGACATAAAGCAAGAAAGGTAATCTTGGTAGTGTACAATTTATACAGCCTTTCAAATAAGACTTCCCAAGGAACCCTCCACATAGAACCTCCTCGACACTGAAAAGTCTTTCTTGAACACCCCCAACTGCGCTCAGTATTCTGGCCTTCAGCTCTGCTTAAACGGAGCACTGAGTTACCAGTCTTCCAGATGAACTGCACTTCCAGATGAACTGCACCAAAATCCACCACTGAGACAAAGAAAATATTTCCATGGAAGAGAAAAGACTCCACCTGGTAACTATACTCCACTGGACAAATTCGTGATAGCAGAAACTAAACAGCAGAGGTAATTTTGCATGGCACAGTGGGTATCAGGTTGAAGAAATTGGATGTCCACAACATCAAGACAGTTTCTTCTCTAATACATTTCATATCATTCTCAGGGCATTAGCTTCACACACACACACGCCATTCTGACAAACTTCTGAGTAGAGTTTCTCCAGCATGAGGTGCAAGCTGTTAGGAGCTTACTAAAGCACAAACTACTGGAATTGACTCCATCCATGGCAAAAGAGGAAGATGTTAACTGGGGCAATGGCTAAACAGCGCTTACAGGAATCACCTGAACCTCCTGTAAGAAAATGTATTACTAATAGGCTTAGTTCTTGAAGCACCTGAAGAACAACTATTGTCAAGAAAACATCTCTGTGAAAGAACAATTTCCTTCTGTGCCCTTGGCAGCATCTTTACATAAAGCAAGCACCTTGCACTGAAGAGTTCAATCCTTGCCACATACATTGGGACACATAACACATTCATTCTTTCCATATTTCTTTCTCCTACAGAGATTCTTGAGCACATTTCACACCAAAATAGGAACTCCTTTCTCAAACTACAGGTACTTAAAAACACAGCCGCCTCTGGGATGGGACAACTTCTCTGCCAACATTCAGTAACAATTCATTGGGGATTATGTTTGTCAGGATACCTGTCACCTGTTCATTAGAGGAAGGAACCAAGCATATATTCATTGGTTAATTAGACTACATATTCAGCAAAACCAAGCAAACATGATCCCTCCAGGTTTAGAAATCCCTTGCCGTAACCAGTAGCTTTGGAAAGGGCCTTCACTGAACATCATAAAGGTAGAGACTTTGCCCTATTTGAATTTATGATCAGGATTTGTCTAGCTCTCCTTTCTGGAAGACAAACTTCTGTAGAGTGCTACGTAAAACCCTCAATGCACAAGAAAGGTTATCCTAGCTGTAAATGAAGAGACCAATGAATCTTCTTGCTTCATGGGCAAAAAACATCCCCAGACTGGGGCAAAAGCACAGAAAGGAACCAATTTGCTGATGCACAATCTTCTGAATTCTTTTTATTCTCATCCAGCTGAATGTTTAAGAGCTGATTTTTTCCTCCCTCCCCCTTTCCAGCTTTAACATGCTGGCTACAGCAGCATGAGGTCATGGTGCGACATCACAAAATTCCCTGCAGAAGCCAGTGGGAGGAGAGGCTTTGCTGGGTCGGTGCCAAGCTTTCGTTCAGACACATATAACCTCAGTACATTTTTCATGCTCTATTTGCTAATTAACAAGGGAAAGAAAACCATGAAGCTGAAAGTCCAGATGTTTCTTTCAGATTTGGTCCTTCATACAAGCACATAAGCAGAATTGTGTCCCAAGCAAGGCTTTGTCTCCTTGCATGGGGAATGAGCTCAAGGGCACCTTACCTTTAGATAGTCACCTCCAGCACAAGAACAGGAGTCACCTCCAAGGCCAACACTTGAATTTAATTTAGGATTAGTCAGCAGAAGGTGCCTGAATAGCATATTAACCCCAACTATGCAGACTCAAATATACCTCAACATTTGGCCAGACCAGATCTAAATTTCGGCTATAGCAATAGAGATAGATATCAAGCCATTAGAGGTCACCTCAGGTGAGTTCTGAATCTGTTCAGAGGGTCTATTTTAGGCACCCAGGATACCAAAATGCCTCAGCATGTCACCCACACGAGCTTGTCAGCACTTTCCCTCTCATCTTGTTCTGATTTTAATAGTGGGCAACAATGCTATGCCCATTTGTACCTCTACAACAGATGTGCAGCAACTCATTGCACAATCCAGAACAGATCACATTTATTTCTAAAAGCATGGTATGTTCTGCCTGTCTGTCATACACTGTTTCATATACTCTAAGCACTTAGTGTATTGAGACTCTCAAAAAATCGGCATCAGTATGTTTTATACTAAGTTTGAACACAGGCCTCCTAGGGAAAAGTGCGTTAACTTCCAGGTCCATGGGTATTGTTCAGACCACGTAACACTACTGAAGATAACCATGGGAGGGAAGTGAGACAACCCCAACAGAGCAGAGCAAGGGAGTTACCTGGCAGTGCAGTGTGCTGGTGAGCATCTTCGGTGGGAAGCATCAGCAAGCACATCCAGAGAGTACAGAGGAGATAATGGATTGAACTGGAAAGTCAAGAGATTTTATTTAAGCAAAGCGTTAAAATAGTCTCCAGATACAGCTGCTCAGATCTATTCCCTATAGTTGTTCATATAGTATAAGGAGACCTTTCCAACACATCAAGGGGTGAGACTAGGTGAGAACTGACTCTCACTTCAGACAAAAGGCTAGTACGGGGTGCAACAGCAAATCTCATAACTGTCTTCTCACAACAGACAGCCTTATAAGCACACTCTTCTTTCAACTTGCATTATTACAAATGCTGGTTGACTGAGAGCATACTCAAAGAGCTCTACTGCTGCATGCCATATGCAAAAAGTCTGCCTCCCTTTCAGGAAGCCCCTTGTCTACCTTCACATTGTAGAGAGAAAAGTCACTGTTATGAATGGTGCAAGCAAAGAACTTCCCACAGAGCAGTTCCAGTATTCCCTATGGTCATGTGTATCACTGAAGCAGACCTCCAGAAGATTCAGGCCCACCAGGTCCTGTTCACAATGAGCTCCCAATTCATTCCACAGCAAGTAAGCTGCTCCTCCCACTCCCAACCCACCTCACAAGCTTTCTTTGCAAACTGCTTAAAACAAATTTCTGAAACACTGCATGGTCAGGCTAATCTTAGATCCTTTGTTAGACATACACTAGACAAATCATAAAGGCATCAAACCTGTGCAAAACAGCTTGTTGTAGAAGATGCAACTCTTAAGATTTTTTTTAAAGGTCAGGACAGAAATGGAATAATCTAGTCAATCAGTGCATGGAGCAAACTTTGCTCAATATGCAAATAGAAGGTTTAGACTGGTAGTTTCTCTGGGGTACCTGCATTACACTTCCATTCAGCATCTCCTCTTTATTTATAATTCACACTACAAGCAGGAAATTCATTTCCATCTGCTTTGCAAAGTGCTACACCAATCTCCAGAACACTTTTCTTGTATTACTAGGATTACTGATGCATTTTCAAATAAGGACAAATGAATAATCCACAGCTGTAGCACGACTCATCATAAAAGCTATCTGCAACTCTAGAACTCAGTACTAAGGCTTTGCCTTCAACCTTTCTGAGAAAGAAGAGGCACTATGCACCACAAAGCTGCTGCTATCAGGGCGCTCCTCCTCAAGCTGGACTGTTAGTTTACTGTCAGTGAAGTAACACTGCAGCTGCACAGTAGGGGAAAATCACCAGTAACCCTCTGTAGCCGATTCAAGTTCATTTAAGAAAAACAAAAGTAATTTATTTTGGTCATTTTAAAGCTTATGTAGTTATCATTCTTATCTTTAGCGATATAAAAGTGGTATGTGAAATGTTCTCATTAACAGAAAATACAAAATTGCATAAAGGCCTGAAAATTATTTCTTGCCATATATGTATTTTTAGTCACCTGAAGGGTAAAACAGATTTCAATCCTACTGCTCACCAACCAAAAATCAACTTGCAAAGGAACAGAAGGGAGTGTGTGTGGCTAGGAACACTGTTACATGACTGCTCAAACGGAAGATCCTTTTTGCTTTCTGCTATCAAGAACCCGAGCTCTTATATCTTAAGTAAAAAAGCCTCCTAACACTGAAGCTATGAAAGACTTACTGAAGAATATAAAAGTGCATACACGAGAGTAGCAGTTAAAAGAATGCCTGTTTCTCTTGCTTATCACCTCTTACATTTTCCTGTTACAGCTGCTACTTAACTACAATCAGCTCACCATTTTTTTCCCTTCTCTGTTGATGAGACTATCAGGTAGAAGCCTGAGCCAAACAAGACAAAACAAAGCATTTAAAAAGAGAAGAATGTTCCAATTCTTATGGAATTTTGAGAGGCCAAAGTTCCTCCTGCCAAGAGTCATTTTCCCTCCTACTCGCTGTCAGAAAAGAAGGCCTACACTAACCTGAAACAGGGAGATAAACAAAAGGAGATCCTGAGCTATTCCGTTTAAATAGACAATATAATGCCAGAGACATGGGTTGTGTTCAAAACCCAGAAGACATCAGTTACCAAAATGAGAAGGGACAGGCTGCCTTACCTCATGTGCACAGGCCACAGTGTGTGGGAAATCAGAAGCCGGCACTTTGTTCTTTCTAGAGAGAAGGAAACCAAGAAAATAAAAAAGGTAGAGCAGAGTCAGCTTACCTGGTTGCGATCTCTCTTCCCCATGGATGGTAACCAAAAACTGGAAGGAGGCAGAGTCAGAAGGACAGGTGGGAGCAATGCCAAGGAAGGAGCAAAAATGGGGGCGAGGAGGGGGAAAGAAGCATTGGGGGTAAGGAGAGAAGGGAAGAACAAAGATGGAGGGAGAAGGAGAAAGATTAAACATCAGCAGGACTCATATTAAAAACAATGAATTTCAGATTCAAGGAAGAAAACTGGATACCCACAGCTGGTGAAGGCTGGACCCACTGCACTACAGTCAAGAGGTGCCACCCTTACCTATCCATTGCCCAACAAGAATAGCATTAGCGTGATGCCAAAGGATACGCACCATGACTATTTCCAGTGCTGACTACAATTTAAACACACTAATTGGGGAAGGAGACAGAACACCAAAGAAAGAGAAAGCAATTTCGCAGCTGCCTTGTCAGCATCATTTCTGCAGTCTGGGTATGCGCCCATAGCATGACTCCACACAGAAGCTTTTTAATAACTAACATACAGGGCTCAGTCTTCTTATACTGTGCAGAAGATCTGTAGTTATTGCAATGGCACGTTATAAGGGAGGGGGAAAGAAAAAGCTGACTGTAACCAAAAGGGCATTTGAGCAGCGTCCACACACTGGGGCAGCCTTATAAACAAAAGGGGGAAGTCAGCAATTGCAAATAAGAAAACAGAGGAGCCATCAGTAGAGGACTGTGTCCCATTCCACAAGTCACTGCATGCTTAGGTTACCACCCAGCTCTTCATTCCCTTCAGTCCCAGGAGGGAAGAGGACCCTATAGTTCTTCCTCCCCTCCCAAAGTTCTACACAAGAGCTGGTAAGGGCCTTACTCTTTCTGGCGCGGATCACTAACAATATGACCTAGCCTCTCGGTGCCCAGAGTGCTCATGGAGGTCTCCTGAAACACAAAGACAGGTAAAAGGTTGCAGACTCTTGCACAGTGAGCAGACATAATAGTTTGCTGCTGCCAATAACAACAGATCTTACTCCCCTGGGCCACATCCTTTCCTTCCCAGCCCACTCTCAGCTAAACATATTTGCCCTCTCCTTTTAGCACCTCAACTGAGCTGATTTAACTAATTAGAATGGCAGAAAATAATTAGGTTTTATTTGTGGGGCTTGTTTTTTATTATTTTAGCGACAATATCTGCTTGCACAGGGGCACACCAAGGACTGGACCAGTACAAAGTATGCAGCACAAGGATGCACTTAAGAATGGGGGAAATGGGTGAGAAGTGCTTATTTCCAGGTTGCTGGGGTCAGCTGGGCCAGAAACAGGCTGAGAGACAGGATAATCACAGTGTCCCACCAACAGTGGCGATTCACCAAGCACAGGTGAATGAAACAAGGAGTATGCATGAAGCTTTTGCCCTTTCTGAAAGCAGCATTTCAGCAGCAGGACATCTAGCAGCTAAAGAAAAGGTAGGTCCTAGGAGAAACTACTTGCTCTGGGAGCACGTTTCTCCGTGTGAGACACTGCCCTGTATATGTGCTTGATGCTGGCATACACGTACACACACAGCCTGAAGCACCAGCTGTTCATATCTGCATAGCAACTACCTCTAAGAAAGAAATATAGTTTGCAGTAAGGGTCTGAAGATCAAGGTAAAAGGCTTTCACAGGTAAGATTCTTCATAGTTTGTGCCAGGTACACAGGCAAAACACACTCAAAGTTTGGGGGGAGTTGTAGCAGCAGGGGTAAAAGATGGGCTATTTGTTACAGCAGGAAAATTATTAACTTAAAGTGCCGTAATGTTTAAATTTACGGTTTATTACTGTGTAAATTACAAGCCGTACTTTTGGTAATTAGCAGCTCGCTGGCGGGGAGCTCTGAATGAAACTCATTATTTATGATTACAATTTAGAGAGAGATGGGGAAGGGGGAGCAGTGACCTCCGCTGCAAATGACAAAGATCCCTTTAAGGTGATGAAGATGAATTAAACAAGTAAATATTATCCTTCTCATTTGGATCATTAGAGGTGCTGCCAACAGGCCCAGCCACTTGCAGGTGGCCTGAGGAACCCTACCCAAAGCCAGTCTCTTGCCAGCTGAGGATTCATATTTCAAATGCTGGTTACAACTAAGCAAGGTGAGTGGAAGAAAGAAGGGGCAAACAAGGATCTTTCAAGTGTGACTGAACAGAAAGAAGAAGTCGCACTCCTCTAGACTCCAGGCCCCTCTAACACACCTTGCTAACAGACTCTCTAAAGCCAGTCAGCTCAGAATATATGCCAATATTTTCAAAAGCACAGAGCACATACCAATAAAAGTAAAGCCAAACACAGCCAACACCTTCCTTCTCAGAAACATCTTTTACGACAGACAGCAGCACTCAACACTCCAAGCTCCAGACCTGACCAGGTGTATCCCTCCCTCTTTCAGACAGGCATCTGCAAAGTGTCGCTTATTCCTTTAGAAACAGGACTAATATTTTGTTTATTGTTTGCCCTACATATAATCAACCTAGCCAATGGCTCTGGGTAACTTTGTCTGCATTATTGCATATACCCTTTTATTATTCTGTCTCCCCACTAAAAATGCAACTGCTAAAACCAGCTTCCTTTGCTGCCATTCATATCAGTCTGCTTCCCCGTCTAAAATCTGGCCTTCCTTAACCTTTGAGTCAACTCTCTGCCCTTGTAGTCTCAGATTATGAGCATGCATAAGTCTCATGCCATCATCACTTTCCCCTACATTCTGTCTAAATCTTCTTGAAATTTACATTCCCCGTCATTCATCTTCAGCCCTCCTTTCATACTGCTTTTAGCACTGATCAACTGTCTTTGGCACTCCAAACCTGCCTTAAAATCCACTTAGTCACTCAATCAGCTTCTGACAGTCAAAGCAGTTAAACAGATCAAGCAATACACGAAACAAAAAATGCACAGGGCCCCTTTCTGCAGAAAACAATTCACATGACATTTTAGAATAGTACTTCAGGACTGATCAGTATTGGAAATACAAAATTATTATCCTGCAAAAGGGAATACCTTGCCAACAAGCCTCCTCCGACCTTTTCGGAGACAACGGGCAGCAGCTCCTGGAAGGCGATTCAGGCGAGCATGAAATCCTGAAAAGCAAACCCAGAAAAACTGAGCAACGAATACAGAAGATTCTTCCTGACAAAACCACCAGGAAAAACAGTTAGTTCCGTGGTCAAATCAGATCCTCTGTCTCTTGTTTCTCAATCTGCAAGAGGTAGATATGCCAATTTATTCACATATCAAATAAAATTCCTATTTAAAAAAAAGAAGACTCAAGAATGCAGGCAGCTGGGATGAGTATTTTAGTATGCTCTCCCGTAGTGCAGCTATTTTTAATTGGATCATTAAAAAAAGGAGATCACTAATATCATTTTAAATAGCAGCACCTATGAACAGAATCTACTCTTGCCATCACATCAAAAGTTCTCAGACACATGGCATTCCTCATGGACCTCACCTCTCTGAGCTGGCCGCGAGGGCAAAAGGAACGTGGAATCTGAGAGCTTGTCCAGGCCTGAGTCAATCCTCTCCACTTCAGATCGGTGTTCAGCTCCCCACTTGGGAAGAAGGTTGGGGACAGTGAATCCTGGAACACATTCTCCTTCATAAAACCAATCACTTTGCTCATCATCTCCTAAAGAAATAGGATGGAATTAGCCACAAGTAACATCAATGTGCCCTGTGACAGTCCCACAAAATACTACAGGTAGGCTTTTCTGGATGTGAAACAGCTGAAGTCTCATTAGGAATTCCTTCCTGAAGAGCCTTATATTTGTATTCTGTTTCAATGATCTGCAGTAACTATGGGGCCTCACTAAATGCTTCAAACTCTCCAACTCATCAGTCTACAGAATTTCCCTATAGAACAAAGCCCTCTTTATAGACCTGCCTAGGGCAGCTTTAGCACTCTGTTGCGACTGCATCTCATCAACCTTAGTTCAATGTTGTGTGATGTTTTATGCACAACTCTTTCTCTGAAGTAATTACTGTGACAGAGGTAAAGGCCAATCATTTGGCACACGTTATAGGCTGTCACAGGAGCGACTTCACAACGGGAGAAGACCAGGCTCACAGAGTAAGCAAAAGGAGCATACTCACTGATGAGAAAGATCCCTAGTCTCCTAAGACAGCAGCTAAGAAGAAAACAACTTAGAAATGGTCACTCTGAGTGTAAGTACTAACCATGCTGTGAGTCTGTCTCAATCAAAATTTGTTAGAATCTGTCAGAACTACAAACCCTCTGCAAAACTAGAGCAGCAGCAACAGAAGTCATGACCAAAGTCTCCATAAAGCAGGGTCACTGTAATTAACGCAGTTGCAGTCTAAAACTGAACTGCACCAGACACCATTCATGGTAAATCTGCCTGGCCAGAAATCCCCTGAGAGCAGTAGCATGTGAGCAGCGTAAGAAAAAAAAGCAGGAAGAGGGCAAAGAACATGATATGCTTAGCTCTTCAGTAGCCCAACTAACAAACAGTCCCATGTAATTGCAAGGTACTTCACCTTGCCTTAAAAAACTAACACACCTGACTTAGGGAAAACTCTCATTTGCCTACCATTAAGTCTCAACTCAAGCATCCCCATTCACTCTCCTTTCCTCACCAAGTTACCTTATTCCTGACTGAAGTCCATTATGCCTACCCACACATCTTGCCAGACAAAAAAAAAATAAAAAAAAAGAATACAAGAAAAAGAAAAAAACTCATCCTAGTAAGAATGCTGCAATCTTGCATATAACGGAAGAAACAACACCCAAAACCAACTCCAATCACCAAAAGGTAGGACAGCCATAACACTTCATCCCAAAGTTCTGACATTGCTTTTTATTTCTGTGATACGTCAGTTGACCTAGCATGCTTGTGACAAATATATTTTAAAATATAAATAACCCTACCCACCTTATAGTAAATTAAAACTAAGTAATGTTGGATAATTCTTCTAAGTGATCATAACTTGTGCAAAAATATCCCTACAGTTTTGGATCCATGAGCATAGTGCACTGTCGTATCTCAAATCACTACTTTCACAAGACAAACTTTAACAATCAGGACCATATGCTAACATCACAGCAACTTTCACCATGAGAGATCCCAATGCATTTAACAAAAAAAAAGTTACAATCAAGTTATAAACTAGGACCATTCTCTGCTCACAGAAGTGCACTGGTAGCTGGAATTGCAAAGACAACCCATTTAATTAGCAACAGCACAAATATTACATGATATAACCTCAAAAGAACGGGGGAAAAAACCTACATTCAATTTAAGTACACTGCGATCTTACATTTCCCATTATTCAGTTTGGAATTGTACTAGAAAACTATTTCTAAGATGATGATCTGTGACAAAAAAAGTTTTGTGCTCTCTCCATCTCACTGATGTGGAGAGCTGTTGTTTATTATTTATTTTACAACTAGAAATTGTCTTAAAAAAAAAAAAAGGAAAGGGAGATGTTTCTTATTTAACCTGAAAATACAACAACATTTTTTAACCCTTTTAACATAACTGTAACCTAAAACATCTTGGCCAGAAAGCTATTACAGTACGAACTGTTTGAACAGATGACAGAGGCCTGATGACTAGGATGTCAAATCTCTTCTAGTACCTAGACAGGGAATTGGATTTTATTAATTTATTTAAGTAGTATATTCTACATGCTCTTGTATACTGGGTATCCTGCTTCTAGTAGCAGCCAAAAGTTAATGCCTAAAACAGGGTATAAAACCAGGGCAAGTATATAGGGCAACCATATAGACAAGTGTATATATACACTTATCCAGTCTACATCAATCTTGCCTCGGGTGAGGAAGTAAAAATTCAACACTTCAGTCACCACCCTGCTTTGTCATCTGATATGCAAGTGCTCACTAATTTCAGCTCCCCCAGAACAGTCATCGGTAAAAAGAGAGGACAAAAGATTTGACTTTTCTGTTGCTTTTCAAGGATGGGAGGCTGGAAACAGTTATTTTTCAGCAAAGGTCAAAGCTGATATTTGAAATCCCTACTCTTTGGGAAAGTATTATAGCCACCTAAGATGACCACAGATCGGCCCTACAGCCTAGCATATCATCAGAAAACACGTAAGCATACTTGCTATCATTGTGTTGCCTCACACACAGATACCTGGGTCAGTAACAAGCTAGTGGAAGCAGCATTTCCTACTGAGTTACTGATACTACTTCCTTTATCACTCATATATTCCCAGAAGAGATCTCATCCAAATCTTAGCTTATGAAATGTGACAGAATCAGAGTGCACACCAGCAGAAGCTGCACAGAATTACAGGTCTCTAGGGTCACATTCCACCTGCTCCAAATATAATAGTCCTGAGTGCCTATGTGCCTACTACAACCTCTTTCACATTTACTTCTGCCATATCCCCCATAAACTGGACACTGTGCTGTCACTGATAAATAAAACCAGATTACACTCCACACTCAATCCTTCCTAAGAAACCATTTCTACAGCAGACATTGAAAATACTAGGCTCAACCAATGCACAGAAGAGCAAGGGAGGAACGTGTATTTAAAGAAATAAAACCTATCACTTATTACTGTTGTCTTCTTAGCACAGCCCGTTAGGCGACTTGTCAGTACTAAAGGATTTTTTTTTCCACATCGTTTCTTCCTGCCCATAGAGAAAACAACTAACAGATTCAGGCACTAATGGTACATAGACAACAACTAAAACACCTATAGAAACAAATCATAAGCTCTGCTCTTTCATTATGGAGAGCTCAAAAACTCCTCTTGTATTTCCATATCTTTCCATAATAATAGCTTCTTATATTTCAAATGTTATGGATCTGATACAAAGTGTTTCAGCAGGAAGAGTACACTGTTATCAAAATCAGATCTTTGTAGCCCTCAGCTCATTTATTAATTTCTCATATCTCCCTCTCTGTCCCCTCTTCAAACATAGATCTTTCTTTCTATTTTTAAAGAAAGTAAGAGAAATTCCCCAGCAACACATGAGGAAAATCACAGGACGGTTATTACCTTGGCGGCCCTCATCATTGGTAAACAGACCAGTATCACTGCTGCTGCATACACTGCTGGTTTCACTGGAACAAAAACAAACAAAAAACCCCATTGTTACAATTACAGCAGATACAAAACAAAAAACACTTTATTACATTTTACTAGCTTCTCTGAGCCCAAAATGCTTTACACATCTCAGAAATTGCATTTCAGACACATGGCTGGCTCTAGCACAGGACATAATTGCTTTCTGTTAAAACCTAGCAATGCTGCATCACTTGAAAAAGAGTAGAATCCTGTATCTACTCTAGTTCTAAGTTATCAAAAAGTAATTAATACAATGGCATTTGCCTCGGGTACTAGAGTTAATAACCTAACTATGACATTGTCTGGAATACTCACTAGGAAATTAAGTGCTGTTAAAAACTCTGTCCTTGGGTCACTTAACAGCTACTGAAAACCCTCTGAAGTTTTCTACTTCAAATTCCTTTTTCTCAAAAATGTTATACAGGTACATAAACCCCCCTTCAATCTACAGCAACTTTTATTTGGAGGGAAGAGCAGCTGGTACGTTCACAAGTCTTCAGCTAAATACCTTAGCACAGCATGACTTGCTGCTGCTGAATGCAACCTCGTTACAGCATGCTTTGCATTTGCTGAAGCAGTTACAGGATACTTAATTCTCGAACCAAAGAATTAAACTAGAAATTAATGTGTAGAAAGCCATTAATTGACTGTAAAGCTGGATGAATATTTGTAGCAGAAGTACATGCTCAGGTCAGTCCCAAGCATCCAATGGCTTTAATGCGGACACTAAATCAATCCTTGGACACTTAGGGCAATAATTCCTCTGATTTAGCTGAGAGATGTCAGAACAAGCAGAAACAACTTACTGCCCACCCCCTTAGCACTAAGGCTTTAGATGTGAACGTCAGGTATAACGCAGCACTAGAATCAATCTCTGATCAGGGTGTGCTCTTAGAAAGCCTCTCTGGGTCCCTTTTTTACAGGGAAATTGGATAATACTAGACACCAGTATCAACTGGAAACCCCTCGATTGAAAAGGCTGAAGGATGAGGGATCACAAGATGCGTCACCCTAAAGAATTGCAGGCACATAATAAAACCCCATTTTGTGAGCATATTATTGCTCTTAGAAAATGCACTCTAAAGTGTAGCCAAATCATCATGCTGGATATCTACAAACTCTGCATCTTCATCACTGTATAAAGGCCATTTAAACTTAAAGGATGAACAGTCTGTACATCATTCCCACATTTCAGTATGTAAGTTAATATCAAATTCCAAATTAATCCATTACAAAGCTTGGCCATCCATTCACCCTCCCACATATACACCATAGCAATTAAGGCCAAGGACTGAGAACCATGAGTCATTAGTTTCATTCCTAGCTCTCCTACCAACTCACTGTATGACCCTGGGCAAATCTCTTAGCGTGTCTGCTTTCCCTTTTGAAAGCCTGGATTAATAGTCCTCACAAGCAGCAGATGCGAGGATTGAGTGACTGCTTCATAAGGGTTTTAGCATCTTCAGAGGAAAGGTGCCTGAGAAAGGAAAAAGCATTGTCAAGATTCCAGATCATATTAACAGTACTTTAAGCATCCTGTTGTACTGAGAGCTCTTTAGTTCCTTATAGACACGCATTACTGCCAGTGCTTTACTGGAACAAACTTTCACAGGTCTCACCCTCTTCACCACCCCTTTTACATTTCAGGGCTAAAAACACAGACTAGACTCCTACGCAAGCCTTTCTGCAGGTCCAGTAAGCACTGATTAATGACCTCCACTTGCAAAGGAGGCTACTTACCTTAACCATGAAATAATGAATGCTATTGATCCGACAAGCTACTGCTATAGAGTGTTATTGATCACCCAATCTTTGGTTAAAATGGTCCTCATTTAGCAATTTCACTGTCACAAACACCTGGAGCAAAGCATGCTTATAATTAAATAGTTTGGGGGAGTTGAAGTGAGAGGTGATGGACAGAGATCTCAGGTTTCCCCCATTTATTCTTTCGCCTGAGCTACTGTTTGTGTCAGGAGGGATATTGATTTTCTATAAAAATAAGAAAACAAGAGGCACCGAGGGGCTGCAGAAGGTCAGGCTGGGCTGGAGAAGGAGGGGAAGCTGAACACTCTGTCTTTGTCACTTGCCTTCCAAGAGAGAGGAATTTTTTTCTTTACAGAGAGACTGGCCTCCAATTCATCAGCTTAGCTAGGCTCCTGACTGCCACTGCAGGCTGTCATCAAAACAGCTCCCTTCCAAAGGGTAAAGCAACTGTACTGCACACTCAGGATGAGCACTGGTTACACATCCAGGCCAGAATACTGTACTGGTTTTGGCTGGGATAGAGTTAAATTTTCCTCACGGTAGCTTTATGGTGCTATGTTTGGGATTTGTGACCAAAACAGTATTGAGAACACACTGATGGTTTAGTTATTGCTGAACAGTGCTTAAACAGTGACAAGGCCATCTGTGTTTCTCACACTGTCCTGCCAGCGAGGAGGCTGGGCGTGCACAAGAAGCTGGGAGGGGACACAGCCAGGACAGCTGACCCCAACTGACCAGAGGGATATCCCATACCATATGACATCATGCTCAGCAATAAAAGCTGGGGAAAGAAGGAGGAAGGGGAAACATTTGGAATGATGGTGTTTGTCTTCCCAAGTAACTGTCATGCAAGTTGGAGCCCTGCTTTCCTGGAAATGGCTAAACACCTGCCTGCCGATAGTAAGTAGTAAATGAATTCCTTATTTTGCTTTGCTTGTGCGCATAGCTTTTGCTTTACCTATTAAACCGACTTCATCTCAACCCACAAGTTTTCTCACTTTTACTCTTCCGATTCTCTCCCTCATCCCACTGGAAGTGAGTGGGCAGCTGCGTGGGGCTGAGCTGCCTATCCCTGTTAAACCACAACAAATACATCAGCATCAAGCCAGTGAAGTCACACAGCATTGGTGGGTCAGTACAATCCCCAGTTTGAAAAAGTCACGTTAAGAGTTATGGCACGTGAGAGCAGATTAGACAAACTGCACATCTCTCTCTAGTAAGCACATCATTCAAAGTGATTTTTCAGACTGCTCTTGTGCTATGGTTTGTTCTGCCCTCAAGCCAAACCCAGACCATTCTGGGAGTACTCAGCTCAGACCAACAAGAGAAAGAACTTCAGCACTCAATATATAATTTGCCTTTGCTTTATTATGGCTGCAGGGAATCTCAAAGCATTAAGGGACAGAAGGGCATGTTACTTCTAACAGTCTAAGCAGTTAACTGTCACCTTTGTACAAATATACAAACAGCTACTTAAACTAAGACCACTTGCTTCCTTTGTTGTTTCCACAATGATTTACACATCTGGCTTTGAGTCATGTCATTGCCCCATTTCAAACCATCGTCGTTCCCTCATCATGTTCCTGCACATCCTTCCTTCTCTCAATTTGTGTTCGTCTCTTGCCGTGTTTGGCAAACAATTTCAGATATTTAATTTCACACAGACTTTGAATCACAATACTGCAGCACATCTTCCTCCAGGAAAAGACTGGGTGCAGTCCCACAAGCAAACTATAAAAACTACCTCCTCATTAAGGATCCATATCCAAAGCTTTCTCAGTGAATGGGAGTTCATCTACTGAATACAGTAAGTTTTTGATCTGACTTGGGATAAGGAGCGTTCTAGAAACTAGAGAAAATGCTGGATATTTTAGCATTTACAGAAATTCATTCCTATAGAACAAAGAAAAGCAAATGTCAGTGGGAGGAAAAAGAAAGGTGAAAAAAAATCAGTTCTGAATATACAACTTAGTTTGCCTAAAAACACATTAGTTTTGTGACACTTCCCACAGCTAGAGGAGTGAACAGTAGTAGAACCAATTCAGTATCAAAGTGTTTCGTAAATGACCAGATCACCACGGACTGCTTCCAAGTCCCACAAGCTGTATCAGTCACTTTCCCTCCCATCAGCTTGTGATGACAACCATACCATTCCCTCTCCTAGACATCCAATTTTCTTCTCCCTTCCTCAGAATATGCCCTTGTTATACATCTGTGCAAAGTACTTCTCTTATGGTACCAGAAAAAACAGCTAGAGCAGAGTGAGAGTGAGGTAAGCACAGCCAGTTTCACTCTGCTGCTAGCAGCAAAGTGCTATATTTAGAGCAGCAGAGACCAAAGCATGATCCTTCACTGCCGTGAGAGATACTCTGCAGTGAGGAGGGTTGTATGTGTTTCTCTCTCCAACTCTGACCCTCCCTAGTGAGTCAGCACAGATCACACATGTGGTGTTGGAGAGGTCAAATATTCCAACCCCTGGATTTCCAAAGAGAATCCCAAGGATTTGGCAGCAGATGGTAAATGTCATTTGATGCAGACACTTGCACAATAATTAGTTTGAGAGCAAGGGACAACTGAGACAGAACAAAGCGATCTTCCAGCATGGTCCTCAAGTAACAGTCCAGGCAACACTGTTTATTTACTCTTTCAAAGGCTGGCACAAATAAAGGCTGGATGAAAGCCTGCTGGTTTAAGTTCAAGTTTGACATGACGGAACAGACTCTGACTGGTGGGAAAAAAACCTCAGGGAACACTGTCCATCACCTTACATCAAGTAAGGGTCTCTCAGTCCATCACCACTGACATGCAACTGTTCAGGGGCTACTGAGCACGTTCCCTTTCCCGGACTACCAGCAAATAACTCTGAAAAGATAAAAGTGCTTTTAAGAAATCGTAGCAAAAAGGCATCCACTAGTCTCTTGAAAAGGCGCACTTTACACCCACTTTTTAAGCAAACAATAGCCATTTTTTAAAGAAAAAAAATGACCACTTTTTTGCTACTTCCACCCTATAAAAGTTACATACAAACCACACTGATTCAGTAAAAATGGAATAGCGGTCCCCTGGATCAGGACAGTATTACAACCTATGCTTCTCACAGTCTCCCAGAAAATACCATTGAGAAGTTTGCACTTTCAGCTATTATCCACAAAGCCCTCAATAACCAAGTGCCACCTGTCCACTCAGACAAACTGCAGGAGCCAGACAGCCAGAACACCTAAATGAACCTTAACATAGCTAGCCTTTCAGGACCTTATTCCAGATCCAGAGCAGAGATGCAGAACTGCAAACAAGATATTTTGACTGAGGTTCACACAGTACCTGCACAGAGGGCTAATGGTCACAATAGGAGATCTGTCTGTTCTCTATTACTACTTATAGTAAATTCTGAAAACTAGAAACTGAGATCAGTTCATATCAATCACGCAACACGAGTGCCAATGGTGGATTTACTCTCCAAGCCTCAGGCCACAAGCATGCCACTTTGTAGCTGCAGGGCCACAGACATTTCAGAGGGCTCCTTGTGTAACAGGAGCCAGAAACACATCAGCTTGCCAGCTTTTCAAGGAGGTGTTTCGGGTCATCAGTACGGCATTGACAGGAAAGACTTGGGAAAAAATCTACAGTTTAGAAGTAGCTGAGATACTTCTCCTCTTCAAAAAGAGAACAGCACTGAATAATTTTGATAAGAACTTCTAAAAGCAAGGCACAGGATTTACAAGCAGCTGCAAGCAAGGCAGCCATCTGACTAGCACAGGGAGGAAACCGAGATCTCACCATTCTGACATGTTTTCATCTGAGCCCTGTTTCTGTTCATCAGCTTCACACTCCATCCGCTCCTTCCTTCCCCCTTTGCTGAGGAAGGGCCTGTTCTCTCCTGATTCACAAAGGCCATGACTGGATGACGTCCAAGGGGCATTTTCTTTCCAGCGTGAAAGACGCTGTTTCTTGGCTGACTTGAACCTGCAGCCCCTCTCGTAGTTCCACTCTGACACCCTGAGCTTTTGCTGGAGACTGGCAGCCACCTCTGATGTCACACGTTTGACTTTCCGTCGGCGCCTGAGGGGTCGACAGGGCGCGTTCTCTGTAAAGGAGTCTGACTCATGCCACGAGTGTTGCTTGCTCCTCAGGGTGGCACTGAGCGCTGGATGTCGTTTGACCCCTGCCATGTCATCAGAGTCACTGAAATTGGCTGTCAGCACCTCACGGCAATCCTTGACAGTTTCGTCCAAGCTTGACTCTGAGGCCTCGCTGTAGCAGCAGGCATGCTCTGCCTGATGTGTGAAGTCTGAACGTCGTTTACGACCCCGTCTCTTGCGAAGCTGACGCCGCTGCTGCCGTGGGCTTAGGGCCATCTCTTCCCATAGCTCATCCAGCTTGTTTTGTTCTGAAGTCTGCTCTAAGGCTGAGGCCAAGTCATGCACCAGTTCATCCATTGGCAATGCCTACTAAAAATGACAACAAACAATTAGCACCAGACATAAATGCCACTACCAACACATCACTAGACTACAGTATGCTATAGCCTTTGTAACATTAACCAAGTTACACACTTACTTTGGAGTTGCCTGGGAAAACCCAATGCAGGACAACTGCCGCTTCTTGGGCTAACACTCACTCCTTCCTTTTGCAAGGGTTAAATCCCTCCTCTAACCATGGTAGCAGAGATCTTGCTACTGCAGCAGTTGGGTGAAGAGCTCTGTGTCTGGAAAGGCCTTAAGGTTGCATCTTTTGCGTTGAAGCAACATGCTCTGTTACATATCTTAAGGGTGTGAGAGCCTGTAACTAGTTCACTACCTGGTGTCAGTAAGCCACAGAGAAGGGTTAGCCTGCTCAGCAAACAGATCAAGTCTTCCAAAAAGTAGACAAGCAGCAAAGCTGAGAGTAAAACAGATAGTAAAAGAGGTAGTTTGCAAGCCAGCATCACTTCAACAACAAAACAAGGCGCGCAGGGCCCTGTGCTCGTTAGAACAGGGTGTATGAGACCGAGCCTCAACTGCTACGGCCACAAAATCCCAGCCCTTCCACCTCCAGGGCTGTCGGGGAGCCAACATCAACGTCCTGGCCAAATCCCTCACCTCACAACCTCCCTCTCCCCACCCGTGCCTTGCAGACGCGGGATTTCTCTCCTCCCGCGCTCAGAAACACCCGCACCCCCATCCCGGTGAAGCACCTGCTGCCGCAGGCCGCCTGCCTTAGTCCGAGCGCCCTCAAGGACCCGGCCATACCGTCTCCTTCCGAGGAGGAGGAGCCGGTGCCGAGGACAACCCCCGGCCCCACTGGGAAGCCCTACCCTCACCGCTCCCCTCACGGACCCGCCGCCGCCCCTCCGTCGGGCCTCACCCCGACCCCACTCACCGCCCGGCGCCCCGCTCCGCCAGCCCCTCCTCAACGCCGCTTCCGGCCTCCCCGGGCCACTTCCTCCCCGCCCGCCCCGCCTGAGGGGCGGGTCTGGCGGCGGGGTTGGCCCGGCCGTGAGGCCGCTGCGCCGCCGGATCGGCGGCGCAGCGGCCTCACGGCCGGGCCAACCCCTCTCACCGGCGGCAGACCCGCCCCTGAGGCCGGGCTGCGGGGCCTGGCAGGGTCTCGCTCGCTTCTCCGTCCGTTTACGCAGCGGTTGGTGCCGCTGTTGGAGCCGTTGCAGATCGTTTACCTGCTAGCAGGGCAGCCCTTGCCCTGCGCTTACCCTTTAGTTGCTTGGTTATGTTATTTTTTTTTTTAATAGGCAACCAATAAACTCGGTACCCAAAGGCCTCCGTTTCACTGCTGGCACAGTAATTCCATATATCAGCGTGGAAAACAGTCACCTCCTAAATTAAACCTCTCTGTGTTATTCCCCTCCCCCTAAGCCTTGCACCTCTTTTCTTATTTTACACATCGCCGGCAGCCATCAGAGTAAAGCCAGGTGTGACCCTGCCACTGTCCAGTTTTGCTTAGCATTCCCTTTCATTTCTCATCTTTCATGTTGTTTTTTGGGGTTTTTTTGTTGGTGGTTTTTTTTTTTTTTTTTAACCCAGGTGGCTGTATTCATATTCAAGTCAATACTGGTTCATTTTTCAAGTACATTTTACGAGGCAGCATATGAAAGGCTTTGCTGAAGTCCAGATATATTATGTTCGTGGCATTCTCTTCACTAATTTTGTAAATTCAATCAGAGAAAGTAATCAGGTTTGTCTGATGTGATTTGTTCTCTATAAATCTATGCTGCTGCTTACTGCTCATAGATCTCTTATCCTTCGGATTTTTACATTTTTTTTCTGCCTCTGTTTATTCCATCATGTCACCAGGAACAGAAGTTACTCTGAAAGGGTGATAATTGCCAAGATCACTGCTTCCTCCCTGCTCACCCCCGCAAAGGACTGGTACGGCAATTGCTTTTCCTCAGTCCTCTGGCACCCTCCCTAGTTTGTCAAGATACTTCAAAAAAACCCAAATCCTTGAGTTTGCCATTGATTCCTACACCCCAATAGGACAGTCATCATTTCACTTCACTGAGCTCTCTACATGCCGTTTCTCTAACTAGTCCTTTATGTCAGTCTGAGCTGTCATGTTAACATTTTCATTACCTTTTAGTTCTCTGAGAAATTTCCTTGGAAAAGAAATATTAAAAGAAGAAAAACAGTCATTAGGTAGATCATTTTTATCCCATTCCCAATAGCTGACTTCATTTAAGATACTTTCTCTTCACCAATTTGTCTGTAAAATTCTGTCTTTTTGCCTTTTTAACCCTTTCCGTGGCAGTAACTCACCCTACTTGCCTGCAGTATTTTGTTTTCCCTGCCAGTTTCCTATTTCCAATACAGGGGGTTTCTTTTTACTCTCAGATCTGAGAGCCAATCCCTCCTAAAATCTAATCCTGTTTCACTGCTGCAATCCTTTTTCATGCTTCAGGATATAAAACAGCTACAAAATGTCTGGGTTAGAGAGAAACTCCCCTGATGGGAAGGTTATTCTGTAAACATCCACTTCAGAGCTTCTTACCCCTTCATTTCAAGCACTCGGTGCTGCCTGCCATTCCAGGCAGGATAACAAACCAGACAAATGATTGTGTACAAGAAATCCTGTGTTCGGATGTCCTGGGGAGACAGCAGCAGATGCCCATTCTAATTTCTCTTGTTTTCCCTTCATTTCTCCGAATAGTTCCCTGCTGTTTCTGTCGGTCAACAAACTGTTTTGCAACTGGTATAAATTTTACTGCACCTGTCCAATTTTTTAGCCATTTTCAACACTTCAAATTTCAACAGATGTTGGCAACGTTTGGCCTGAGTAAAGGCAGCAGACTGGTGTGCGGGGTTGATTTTCTGGGAGAGGGCAAAAGCAAAAGATAGGGCAGAAGCTGCTTTTACAATCGCAAGAGTCCCAGGAACTAAAAGGGTGCAGCAATGGAGCATTGATGTGCACAGAGAAAAATCAGAAAATTAGGAATAGGAGTTGGAGAAATACAATGGGGCAGCTGGATTAATCTAGTTTTGAGCGGTTTATGGTATTTCTGTCTTGTCTTAGAAGGTTCACTCTGAAGTGAGCCGGTGACCATAAATTTTGAATCCTTGCCTGCATTCAACTTCATCCTGTGTCCCTGGCAAATTATTTACCCTCTGTGCAGTTTGCAGGTTCCCTGCGTGGACAACGGGAACTGGCCCATCTTCTCAACACTACTTTTTCTCATGAAATGCTCTAGGGATACAAAATGTTCAGCGCTCTTATCCAGACTGGATTGTTATCCGTCACCAGGCTTTGTACATACAGGTTTCTTTTTCCTGCCCAGAGGCTGTGGTCACCAGTGCTGAACTGTTGCTGGGCCTGGAGGCAGGAGGGGAGGTGTTAGCGGTGAGGGACGATTCCGAGGTGAGCAGGAGAGGCAGCTCGGCTGGATGCTAGCAGCGCGTCGCGGCAGCGCCTTTGCCCAGCTCCCTCTCCGGCGGGCAGCGGGAGAGGTACGGCCCGGCAGGACAGGGAGAGTAGAGGGGTCGTTGCTCTGCCCTAGCAAATGCTCTGCCTGGTCCCATGGTCCTCCTCAGCAAAACCTTCCAGGGGTTAAAAGGAAAAAGAGAGAGACAGAAAGGGGACAAGAGACAAAGGGAGGAATAAAGTCAAAAAATGTGCCGTGAAGCTTCTTGCAGCAAAACGCGGAGAAAGTCATTTCCAACTTCTTTCATCTCGGAGATGAAGCCACTAAATAAAAGGGCAGCGCAGAACACAAGGGCTTTTAATCTGTCTCATCTCCTTCATAATAACTGCAAATTTTCCCTGGGCTCCTGGGAGTGAGCCTCTTTCCTCTGTCTTTGCCTTATCTCCCCCCTCCATATTTCACAGCCGGCTCGGCTCCCCTCACTCGGCTGCCCCCGGCCTAGTCTCCGAGAGGCCTGTGGGAGCCGCCAGCTCCCAGGGCCGCATTGTTCCCGGCTTGGGAGGAAGCTCAGGGAGGGAATTGAAGGCAAGTCAAAGGGAAACGGCATCATCGCTGCTTCATTAATGGGAACCTTTCAGCAGAAAACATATCAGAGCGAGGTCTTTTCAGAGGCAGTAATTAGCAATTTGGAGCCTTCCCCCCTCAGGAGATGCAGCTGCGATCTAACAAGTGGGAGCAGCGCTCGCCTCCTTTTACGCTTCATATTTATTGTTTTTCATTTTCTCCATCTTCCTCCCATTGTCCAGCCTCCTCCTCGCTGTCAGATAAGGGCCCTTTATTAATCACTCCCTTTTAATTCTTCATTAATGATAATAACTTTCTCTGGCGCGCGGAGAGGAGTTAATCTTTCCTGGGTATTGAGAAAGGACAGGGCTGAAAGGGAGGGAGTGAAGAAGTGCATGGTGGACAAGGCTGTACCGCCACGTTTCCCTCCCGCCCCACCACCCGGAAGGAGTTTCTGAAGACTTTGGCTGTCAAGCTGTGAGTTGCCCATTGGAAAGTCTCCGGGCTGACAGTTTGGTCAAGCTGTGTGGGTTTGGTGGGATGCACCCTGGCGCAGAGGCACGGCCCTTACCAGAAACAGGTATACTTGGGCCCGAGGGAGAGACTTTCTCTGCGTGTCTTTGCAAAAAAAACCCCAGCGTCTCGGTGTGACTAACAGGCTGTGTCTACTCGCCTTGTAAGAACGCTCCCTCAGACGCATTCAAGCCCGGTTTCCCAACTGCCAACACTGCCCAAGCTTAAACAGCACTTGAATGTGGAAAGAAATGGTATCTGGGAGGCTCTGCACATGACAGGATCCTCCCTGGTGCCTCCCCCCGGCAGCTGGCACAGTCTGTGCCTTGGATTGCTCCTGTCTGGAGGTGCCAGTCCATCAACGTGGACATCTGTGCGAGGTGACTGCCACCAGGCTGGCTCCGCATGGGCAGCCCAGCGACAAAAGCTGAATGAAGATGGCAGGGCAGGGAGGAGGCTGTCACGCAGGCTGTGGCCGTGTGTGTGGGGCTACAATCAGTGAATAGCAGCCCCAAGAGCATGGCTAGGGAGGACAGTGCCGCAATACCCAACACGCTTACAGAGCTTAGCTTCTCTTCCTAGCTTTTTGTACTATTGGTTTCATGGGAACCCCTGCTAGTAAAGGCCATGCAACTGATCTTGCCTGCTAGTGGTAGCCTCAGCCCTTTCTGGGTAGCTAGGCATGTCACTACGCCATTAAGAATATTTTACTACTAACAAATATGAGGAAAAAAGGGATGAATGTTACTGTGCCTGGGACAGGTGTCTGCACAACCTAACTGAGAAGTGTCAGGTTGGCAACAGTAGGAGATGCTGAGGGAAGGGAACAAATGGCATGAGGAGAACCCAGGAACTTCAATGCAGGAGCTCAAGCTCATCAGTCAACTGCAGAGACAGCTCTGTGGCCTTCCCTCACACGGTGGTCCCATCCCAGCTTCACACCCCAGTGTCATTCCATGAGTGTTGCCAAAGAAGCTGGCCACAGTTCAAAGTAGTGACTCCCGTGGCCCTGGAAACACGAGTCCCCACATGCTCGCCTGTGACAGAGGTTACGACAACACCATCAGTATCATTGCGTGTTGATCTGAGGCAGTTGTCCAGCAGCACTGGGAACTGAGGGAGAAACCAAGCTGCTGAGGGAGTCAGGGCAGGAGCAGGGAGAAACAGAAAAAGACTGAAATTTGGTGTTTTCGTTTACTGCTGCTTTGATGTCATTTACAGGGCAGATATCCTGTCTGCATTCTTTTACAGACCATGGTAGTAGATATTTTTTTCTCTACAGTCAATGCTCTTTCTCGGCCCAACATTGGGACTCTTGCCAATGGCTGTGGGGCAGAGAGGGTCCGTTTATTTCTGGTTACTGTTCTACAAGCATCAGCTGGTGTTTCCCTAATATGCTCTGTTTCTCAAATGTCTTTGAGGGTGAAGTGAAACTGAGGCCTACATTTATGTTCCTCTGAGTAATCTGCTGCCAGCGTCTTTGGTGTTCATTTAATGTGGACTTTGAAGGATTCCTGATAGTCCCAATAATCAGGGATGACCTGTGTTTCAGTGTCCTGTGACAGACCTGTGCTTAATTTTCAATGACCCTAGTACACTGTGGGGAGATGTCTAAAAGAACTTTCTAGCTATGAACTTGAAGAATACAGAAAGTGAGGATGGCCTGTCTGTGAATGTTGCATTAATATCCCAGTGGGTCAAGCTAGTCCCATTAAATGTGGGCTGGCTTTTAGGGCTTATTGTTTGCCCACAGCATCTCTGCATGAGACCAAAAGACTTCACTTGCACACAGCAAATGGAAGAGGTTTTCACACTTAACAGCAATAAATTAATTCTGTATTTTAAAACATGCATCTTTTCTTTAGACTCAGTGAATCAAATCTTCTCTGGTCTAACACTACTGAGCTGCACTGGCAGGCCAGCAGGGTCTGTCAAATCCTCTCCTTCACCCTTGCTGCCCCACTAGTCATAGAGGTGCTCTGCACCTTCTGGGACTGCTGCCTGCCTTCACACGTCTGGCAGAGAATGGAGAAAGTCTGCATGGTAGAGACAGAACGAGCTGAAGTGAGGGGAGCCAAGAGGTTTGTGGAAGCTGGTGCATATGAGGGCCATCCTTCTTCCAGTATTGTGCGCTGAGCACTGAATAGAGATGCAGATCCTACCTCAGTCAGGATTCACGGGGACTTGGTGGCTGCTAGCAGTCAGCTGAGCGATGACCATGTGCAGGGTACATGGTTGGGACTTGTGACAAGGTGCTACTCCTGCTGGTATAGCCAAGTCAAACGCCAGATTGCTATGGAGAGGACACTGTAAATATAGGTGTGAGGCAACGTAAAACAAACATGATTATTACTGTGACAGGCAAGAGACAAGACATCACAGATGCAGAGTTTCTCGGGAAAGAAATTTTTAAAATGAAGAGAAATCAGTTTTACTTGCATTCTTCCATGGAAAGGACATTTAAATATAGTAAGCAGGATGTTAATAATGCTGTAACTTGGAAGCAATAACTAAATAAAAAGAGAAACTGAGCACAAGCAAGGCAGGAACTGAAGAAGCACTAAACAAATTACAGGAATCCCCTTAGTTTTGCAGCTGAAAGCCTGGTCATGAAGCTACTCATGTCTTATCTAACACATTTTATTTGATAATGTGCTTTATTTGGCAATAGATCAAGGACTTCTGTAGGACTGGAATGGTCTACGTTCTTACTACAGTGCCTCTCCACCTGCCATTACTGGTGTAACAACAGTGGCCTCTGAGCCACCCAGAGGAGCACTCAGCAGTCTCCCAGCCAGCCTCAGGGACCTAGCTAAATCCCCTGAGGATGCTTTGATGTTCAGAAAAGAAATACATTCACCATGGCAGCAGAGAGCTGGCAGTGGCACCAGCGATGCTGGTGAGGGCTGGAACATGATGGATGTTAATGTCGGGTGGCAGGAACTGAGTGCTAGCTTGCCCTCAGCAAGAACAAGCGGTTTTTCAAAATCTATAGGCCTCAAAGAAAACCAGTACAGCCAAGTGTGGTAATCACCCACAAGGACTGGTGAAGCCTTGAGGAGGCTGGAATGATGCCTTTTGCAGTTATAATGATTGCAGGTTTTGCTTCCTGAAAGCCCTCTGTGGAGTCACTTGCTCTTCTCCTGTTGTCCCTGCATCTTGCAATTATCTGCCTATTGCAGTGAGATCAACTGGTACGCAGGAGAGCAGCAGGTCTTATACAGGGCTGCAGGGCATGTTACAAGTCTGCATAAAGTAGGCAAGCAGGGGTTGCCAGAAGGCCTCATTGGATGCAGTCATTCCTTATTTGAGGGGAAAGTGCAGGTGCTCTGCTCGCTGGATGGGTGAACCAGGCTGGGTGTTTCAGCCACGGGCACACTCGTTGGAGTAGCCCTGCAGGTTGGCTGGCATCTGTACGCTGGACTGGGCCGGATGGCTTATTTTTAAACATGGAGCTCTTACACATACGGGATCTATAAATGTGAAGCTTTAGAAAGCAACCAAGAGGACAGCATTTTCTGAGTCACAAGTGTTACTGCAACACAGCTGCATGCACCAGCAGCCGGTCCCCTGCCCTCCTGCACTTAACCTCCCCCTGCCCTCCAGACCAGCCTGCAGCTAGGGCTCTCCTCCCTTATCTCCACGTAATTGCTCATTCCTCCTACCACTGCTTGCTTTCTGCACAGTGTATTTGCCTGGTCCGTGCCTCTTGTTGCTCAAGACCCAAGTAGATCTGCTGCAAGCCCCCGCCCCTTGAGCAGATCCTGCTCGCTGCCTTACCTGGCTTTTGCGTGCTGGGTGCTGTGGCCTTCCACGGCTGTTCCCAACACTGCACCCAGGCACCCCCTCCTCCTACCTCATGCTGTGGCCAGGGGAGCCTGCGGTGCTGACATTGCCAAGCCTTTCGGAGGGTTGAGAGTGCTTCATGGTAAGGAAGAAGGCAGCAGCATGGATCTGCAGGGAGGGGGAGGGGAGCAGCTTGACAATCCCCTTCGAATTATAAACATATCCTCTTTAAATACATTTCTAAGGATAACATTTGTATTACTGCGTCCTGTGGCTGCTGATAGGGCCCTGCTTATCGCCTCGGTCTCTCCTCCTTTCTCTGGGCCCTGCTGGGAAAGGTCCCTATCTGGAGCCGAGCTGGCAATCCTCCGCCAAGCAATTGTTTCAGTCCAGGAGAAAAATTAATTTCTGCCTATCGTTAATTGAGAGAATTGTGTGGAGAGCTGGGAGGGGGGCTGGCGGAGGGAGTGGGGGATGGAGTGGGGAAGAGAGAGATCGTGTTATTAACAGTGTCCCTTTCATAACCAAATACCCTGATTTCCATCAGTGAGATGAGAGGCTCATTACAGCAAGAAGGTGATTAGAGAACTTGGAGGAGCTATCAGGCTAAGCAGGAGAGTGGCAGGGAATTCGGGAGGGACTCCCAGCAGAAGGGCAGCCTCACCAACCAACCATCCCCTCTCACCCTCACTGCCATCTCCTCCACCCCTCTTCTCCCTGTCAGCCACACTGACCCCCTACCCACATCTCAGGAAAAAGCCATGAAGAAGTTCCAAAGAGCAGCAGGTTTAGTCGCTGGAGAGATGCTTTACGTGGTGGCAGAGCCTGCACACTCATAACCAAAAGCCCACTGGAGTTGTTCAGCTCCTAAAGGCCCAGCTGACAACTCACCTTAAACGCCTTTCCCCGATGGCCAAAGAAGAAGATGCACAAAAGTGTTGGCCTCCCTCCCAGCTACGTGGGGAGGTCATGCATGGCCATTCAGGGTGTCTCTCATTAGCTGAATCCTCAACAGGTGGCTAAAAACGAGGACCCCTGACTGTCTCACTCGCAGAAATTACATAAAAGTGGAAGAAAACTACCCCAGACTGTACTCTGATCCAGCTTTTGCACCACTTTTTCCATGCATGTCTCCTTTTGAGCTATTTCCCTTGTTTTAGAGGCATCACTGCTGTGATACAGCCCACCAGCCCCCAAGCCATCTCATGCACCATGTGTATGTCTTCATGAATTTGCTGTCCTTCAGCTCACAATCACTCCCCTGACAAATAGCTACAGAATCCCCTTGATTCCTGACATTGCTAGAAATAACTTTCTCCCCCTTCGGGAAGGTAAGCAGCCTTGAAAATTCATCCAGCCCACATAAACACTAGGGGATGGGACTAGGATACAAAAAGTTGAACTTCTCCTACCTTGCATGTGAATGATGCAATGAAAAAAACCCCATCGCTTTAATTTTTCCTTCTTTTTTCGATATAAACCTTTGGCATCCCAGACAAATTTGCAGTGGACAGGAAGATAATAAAGATTCTACTAAATTGGAGTGATCTATCTAACCCATTATTCCCATAGTTAATACTAGTTAATGCTTTAATTATTAGTATTTTTTTGTTGTTAGTCTATTGCCAATGCTGTACTTAAGACTGTCAAAAATCCTGTTCTGAGATGACAAAGGGGACTCTGGCAAGGTCCATACTGGAGAGAAAAGCTGCAACAGAGAAGTCAAAGTGTCAGCTGAGCAGCCGCAGATTGAAAAAAATTATGGGGACTGAACTCTCCTCTTCCTTTGACAAAAGCCATTCCTCTAGGCTCGGGATGAGGGGCAGATTGCCTCACTCTATAGACTGCAGGAAACTCAATCCAACGTGGCACTCGCCATAAATTGATGTGAAAACAGAAATACTTTTAGAAGGTAAATGGGCTACTTCTCATCTAGATCATGCGGGAAAACATGAAGGCAGACAGAAGTGCTCATTGTCACAGTGTATGGAGTTCTGCATAAAGTAGCAACAAACAACCTCTCCTAACTCCCACCCCAGGCAGATCTCCTACCTTTTCTTAGCCTAATCCCGTCTACCCATGACCATGTGTTGAGCTCTAGTAATCTCCAGCTCCTCTGGGAGATCCAGACAGAAGCAGACCCTCCACACAAGGCAAGGCCTCCCATTTTAGCACCAAGTTTCATTGCTGACAAGTAGAGGGCATGACCAGGAATATATGGTCTCTTGGAAAGCTAGCTGGAGGGCAGAATGGTCACCAAGATCCATTCAATCCTTAGCAATTTCTCTTCAGTCACATCCCCATGGGACAATTACAGGCAAAGAGCAAATTCTTAACAGACAGTTAAGAGTAAGCCCAGCACCAGACTTAGAAATCTTTGAAGCCAGAATGATTTGTGACATTCTGTATATTTAGCCTTTCCTCTTTAACAAAGTGTCCATTTCTTGCTGATTTCTTGTGCAAATCACCAGTAAAATGGAAATGGAGAAGAATGCTTGTCATCAATAGTTTGCGTGTTCAAATTCTGTTATTCATGTTATTCATGTCATCTTCTTCTAAAGATGCTGAGGGCTCAGCCTTGAATTTCTAGTATCACCGGTCAACTAATGAATAAAGAGGAAGATCCCATAGGTAGATAGATAGGTAGCTCTGGTCTAATACAATTGATAAGGCCGGCATAGCCTTCATGCCAGCCCCTCAGCTAATCTGACCTCTGGCCAGAGGGGTTCTGGAGACAAAATACAATAGCGTGATAGGCAGCCTGACCCAGGGACTAAGCACTCAGCCCTGGGCAGTTGGGCACAAACACTCTCTCGACAAGCCTTAAACAGCTGAGACTCCACAGAGGCTATTGTAAGCTGGTAGCCCCCAGCTTTGGAGACCCAGTCGGAGCTATTGTTCTGCACACACATAGCCCAGGTTGCCTTCAAGTGAGGAAGTCTAGGCCCTGCATCTCAAACCAAAAATGATCAGGCATTTGCAAAAGCCTCCGCTACTAGCTATTTTCTTCCCCAGGC
This sequence comes from Theristicus caerulescens, assembly GCA_020745775.1. Classification (NCBI taxonomy): domain Eukaryota; kingdom Metazoa; phylum Chordata; class Aves; order Pelecaniformes; family Threskiornithidae; genus Theristicus; species Theristicus caerulescens. The sequence continues at coordinate 46,177,420 of CM036564.1, read as the reverse complement.
AGTATTCTGCCACCAACTTTGCAAGGCTGCAGCAATGAGGTCTGAGGAAGAGCTTGTATGGCTGCTTCTCATCCTCTCTCTCTCTCTCTTTCTCTGCAGCTCATCAGGAAGTAGAAAAGGGGAGAGACAGCATGGTCAGCCTCCCGCTAAATCCATCCCAACTGATGGCTCTGAAGTGTCAATTATAATGACTAGAGTGGAATGAGACTGGGAAAGGGGACAACTGGAATATGTAAAAGGAACAGAAAGGGGAGGTGTTTGGAGGAAAAAGAGCCAAGTAGTGACAGTGAACCAAGGACAGTGACTGAGATAACACAAGAAGATGGATGGGAAAGAGAAGAGAGGATTACAGCTTCTCAAACAGGGGAAAGCACTGACAAAGGTAAAAGGAAAAGACAGAACTTGAATATTACAGTGATATAAGATCTACACAATCATTTCATTAAGTGGGTCATTGAGAAAACAACATGGAAGTTGATAAATGGTATACAAAGAGAGGGGGGAAAAAAAGGCAAATTAACAGAGGGAAGGTGGGGAACCAAACAAGACAGTACACGCAGCTTCAATGCTACTGAGCTAAAATGACCAATGTTCCTATTTATTATTACTTTCTTGGCCATCACCCTGTATCTAACTTCTCTTTGCCTTTATCTGTTTGGTCTGTCAGTGTGGGATTCAAAAAGGACAGCATGATTATTTTGACCACATATTTCTGTATTATCATGCATTACTCTAGGTCTCATAATGAGTCAGCTATAAAAAAAAGAGAGCATAACTGAACCCCACGAAAGCATGTGGAAGTATTTCAGCAAGTAAGAAGAAAGCTCCCTTACACACACAGAACCAGTCCTGCTGAAACCCTTACTGGTGCTCACACTGCTTGGGCACTGCTGGGTGATGTAGAGGACCAAACAGTGGTTAGGTAGAGCCCTTGGAGAGAATGGGATGAGGGTGAAAGTGCTGGAAATCAGTTCATAGGGCAACTCCAAGATGCTCTGATGATCTCTGGTGTCCCAGGGAGCCCCAGGCCAGGGCAAGGTGGGACAGACCTTATGCTGGCACAGGGAGCATGCACTTCCCAGCATCCTTTCTCCAGTTCAGCACAGAGAAAGAAGTGAGGAGGTTAGCCAAACTCATGGAGTGAAAGAGAGCATGACATCTGTACAAAGAGGGACAGGCAAACAAACAGAGCTGCAAGCTGAGAATATGAGAGAATTTCAGGAGGAAGAGTTTGAAAAACAGAAATGTGACTACAAAGAGAGGAGAGTAAGGGTGAATTAGACAGAGAGAGATGGAGATATGGGCTGTGTTTGGAGGAAAGAGCACAGGGGGAGAAAGGAGGGGGCAAAGTCCGCGGCACTCTGAGTTCAGAACAATCTCCATTCTCTACAGCGCTTTCTGTTTAAAAAAATAAAAAAGGAATGATGGAGAAGGGGAGAGAGTCAGACAAGTTTAATGATGTGTGTTCAAAGCTCAGATTGGAAAAATGACAGAGAAAAGCAGCCTGTTTCGGCTCTAATAAATTGTTCTTCGCTGTAAGAGACGCCTGTCGCAGCATTAATACAGGGCCCTAATACACGGGTCAGGGTTAAGTAATTTTCTCCGGCAACTTAAGCGAATAATGAAGCTGGCAGCGGCTAGTGGCGCAGTGGGAGAGATGGCCCAGGCCGCCGGCACTTTGTCTTCATTTATTATGCCAGCTCTCATGATTTGGGTACTGGCTGCAGCGACGGGAAGCCTCCGCCGAGGAGATATCGCTTCATTTCGGCAAGGTAATGAAAGCTGGGATGGGGGGAGGATAAACCAATTTGCTGGCTGACATGGGAAGGAGTGATTTGCAGACCTGGGTAAGGGAGGGGGGTGACCAAGCGAGAGGAAGCACAAGGCTAAACCAAAGGGGGTGCTCAAGGCCCTTCCCTGAGATAATGGCACCGTGTGTTTGTGGGGAGGGCAACAGAGCAGGACCAAGCAGGAGGGGATGGTGGGGCTGGAGTGCAGCACATGTCAGGACCTGAGGGTGTGGGGAGCAGAGAAGAGCCACCAGGAAGAACAGTGTGGGCAGGACAGGCTGGTGGAGGAGGAAGCAGCAGGAGCAGGTCCAAGGGCTGGTGGAAGTGGTTGGTGGAGTAATGTTGAAGTAGAAGAACATATGATGGTGGGATGATGGAAGACAAGCAGAGAGCAGCCATGTGAGGGAAGGCAGGCACAAGAAGCAGGGTGAAAGGGAGGGCAAAGGATGTTGCCCTGGCACTGTAGGGAAGGGAGACCCTCACCAGCAACTTGTCTAAGGCATAGACACTCAGGAACTGCAGTTCCGGAGCTCACTGAAGTTCATCCCCACTGGGCCCATCACTCTTCTCAAGAGGAAAAAACTCCAGATGAAGCACAAGGCAATCCTGCAGCCACAACCCCCCCAGAAGAAGAGGCAACTTCTGTCTCCTGCACTCCATCCCCACCACATGGGCATAGGCAATCCATCTCCAAGCCTACTTCTTCAAAGCACACTAGCAATGACCAATTTTGTGGCTTAACTCCCAAAACATGGGTGTCAGTCTGACCAGCCTGGGCATACGGTGAGCCTGGGCTCACAGTCCCCTCTGATTACCCATGCACTGCCATCTTCTCTTCTCAACCTCACTGAGAGGATATATATGCCTAGCAGCTAGGATGCCATCTTTGTCCCTGCTCTAAAACACCTTCATCACTCAGAGCACATCCCTACCCCCTTCGACCTCCATGTTCCTCACTCCCAAAACAGAAAAGAGAATGGAGGCAACAGAGCCCTGGCAGAGTCAAGTCTGGGACTCTTACAGTTTCCTTCCCCCCCTCATCTCGATGTGGGTTAAGGATTTCCAATAAGGACCAAGTGTTGGAGGCTTAACACTGCAGTCTCTGGAGAAGCAGGCCAATTTCACACTAATCTTCCCCATGAAGGGAGAGAGCATCGGAAGCAAGAATTACATCAAAGAGAAGTTAATGCTGAGAAGCAGACGACAAAAAGGAGCTGCTTTCAGTTTCAAATGAATACACACAGCTGGATTAAGAGATCAGGCAGCTCAAAGCCTGTATCACAAGCTTTGGTACCCAGGATTTAGCCAGCAGGGAAGAGTTCTGATCTGGGGGCTCTTTTGAAAGTAGAGGAGGGTCTTTATGGAGCACTGCAGGTATTTGAGAAGAGCTGGGTAGAAGACAGGGAGGTTGATCTCTTGGTTTGGCCTCCGCTGACCTCTTCTAATAAATAGCATGACAGACTCAGATAATGAGATGGGTTTGCGCAGCCTACATAGCTCCTGAAGCCTTTTGGTTAGTGAGTGGTTACCCTGTCATTTCCCCCTGCCCTGTGCAGCCCTCCCTCCCGCTTTGGTCTAGGGCATTGCAGTTGTGTGGGGAGTAGCGCTCCAGGTCCTGAGATGCAGGCAGTCCTTTCCCTCATGGCAGGAGGTGCGTTCAGTTTCAAATGCAACTAGCAAAGGCAGCCGAGCTGCCTGTAATATAAAACACACCCTCCGGAGGAAGGGAGAGCAGAGGGTGATTGCAGTAATGTGTCTGTTGTCCCATTTTAAGTGGTGCTGAAGTGAGTCCCAGTGCGCTCCCCCCCACCGGGAGGCTGACAGGTGTAAATCCCGCAATGAATGAAGGCACCGAGCCCTATAAAGCTGGTGTCTCTCCACGCATCTCCGCTCTGATTGACTTGTCGGCTCTCTAAGGCTGACTCTATCAGCTCCTCGCTGCCTCCAATTCCAGGTGTGATTTAGTTTGGAGATGAGAGGTGACAGTTAACATTGGTACTCGTCAGTGTAGATCAGACACAGTCACGCTGTCTTCTCCTGGCTCACTCCCTCACCTCCTCCCCCACGCTCCCCACCCCTCTGGTATCTCCTGCTCCTATCTGTTGCCCTCAATCTCCCTGCCTATCTTCTTCCAGTCCCTCTGTTTACCACCATATCCTTTTGCCTCCCATCACCATTACCAGAACTCATTGTCAGTAAATTCTTCCCTTTCTCTTGTCTTTTCTGAATAACAGACTCCTAATGCCTTCCTCAAGGAAACTTCTCTCGTGCAAAGACTAGCAACAGCTGTTTTGGCTTGTCCTTTCCAGTCCCCTGTAAAGCTAAGCAAGCAATATCTAGCAAATACTCTATTTGCCAAATTTAACCTATTTCTCCATTGATGGGTTGTTCATTTGAGTTGAAGTTTCTCGAGTGTATTTGCTGTTTGGAATTCACCAAACAGTTTTGAGGAATGAATCTGGGCTTGAAGACAGAAGAAAAAGGGATTTTGCACTTGGTGTGCAAGATTACAACTGAATTGTTTGGTGTGGAAGGGCTCTTTGTAGTCCATATGCTGTAATATCCTAGAACAGCCCTACAACCAAGGTTACTGACACAAATGCTCAGATTTCATATCCAGAACTCCTCCTTGATTGGAGCTCCCTTAGCATACTCCCTCTCCAGTACGTCTGAGCCTGAATAATCAACTGCAAAATCATGGGTCTGGAGAAGAACCAGGTAGGTAGCAGCACTATAGAAATGGACGTAGGGAGAAACAGTAGGTCACAAGTTGGAGACAAATCCCCATGCCAAGCTGTTGTGAAAAGGCAAACAATGTACTGGCTGTACAAACAAGAGAACAGCCTGTAAGGCATAAGAACTAATCCTTGTGTTCTCCTTAGTGTTAATAAGGCCTGAGCTGGACTTCTTGGCCCTTTCTTGTTCCTCTCTGGACACTGAAGTTCAAGAAAAAAGTGGACGAGCCAGAAGGACCCAGGGAAGTTAAGCAAGAATGATCAGAGATCTAGAAAACCTGGCCTGCAGGGAAAAGGCTGTAACTGGGTTTGTTTAGTCTAGAGAAAAAAAAGACCAGAGGAGACATGATGACAATCTTCAAATACATAGCAGACTGCTTTGAAGAGGCAAGGTCATATAATCATAGAATTGTTAAGGTTGGAAAGGACCCTTAAGATCATCAAGTCCACCACTAAACCATATCCTCAAGCACCACATCTACCTGTCTTTTAAATACCTCCAGGGATGGAGACTCAACCACTTCCCTGGGCAGCCTGTTCCAATAAAGGTCTTCGGAGTATAGGAGAAACTATAGCCTTAAACTTCACCAAGGGAGATTTAGAAAGCTCGGAGAACTTTTTGGCTGTATGTGTAGTAAAGTCTTGAAATAAATTGATTAGAGAGGTTGTGGTAGCACCATAGTTTTTCTTAGACACCAAGTTAGGTAGCATTTGGAAGAAATCACATAGGTGTCTTTAGGCTGGATTAGATGAATTTTCAGCATTCCTTCCTGCTGTATTTTCTCTGAATCTGCAAATATATTGATGACACTCTGCTAATGTGACAGAGACTACCCATAACACATATTCCCTTCCAGGAATAAACACCTGGCTGAAAGTCTGCAGTGGACCCACACTAGCGTGTGAATGATAATAATATGAGACATTAGCTAAGTCCTGTTTATGCTTCCTAGCATGGCTATGACAAAATGAAGCAGAGAAGAGCAGAGCCACTATACATGTACCATGACACTGCTGAGAATCTGAAGGAGCATGTCCTTTTCTCTGCATGAGAGGCCAAGATGCATAATTTGGAGACTGAAGATTGCCTACTGCAGATATTGCTGAGTTTTGTGATTCTTTCTAAGTTTAGGTATTTCAATGATAAATTAAGTTCTGAGCCCTTGAGCTTCAATGAGGTGTGACAGTAGTTCTGTCCAGGGCTGGTGAGAAAGAAGATGTTTAGAATACACTTATCCTTTAGTTCAGACTGCATGAATAATATTTACTCTAGTTTATTCAGTGGTATTTTTTCTCTAACCATAAATTATTCCTCTGGCTGCCCTTAGAGCCATACCAGTGTGGAAATAGTAATGATATGAGAAGCTACTGGGGTTGGTTGGTTCCTTCTTGTGTGGTCTGTTTTGGATTGGTTTCATTTTGTTTATTTCAGGTAGCTTTTGCTCTCTGACATCTATATGTAACCACTCATTCTCAGTAACCAGAAGGCACCATGAACAAGATATATCCCTGGCCTATGGATCACCAAGAAGTTCCATCTCTTCCTCTGAGAGAGGAATAGAGCAACTCTGACTTACGTATTCACCCCTTGAGTCTGAAGGGCTGTCATTCTCTCTACTATCAAACAACATTAGTCAAAAGCTCAGAGTGGCCCGAGGTACAGCTGTCCAATTCACCATCCTCCAACTACAAAAGTTTAGGGGAAGTGCTTCAGGGTGGGGCACATCTGCCTGTTTCATGAACTTCCCTGTGACACACTGATGACAGCCACCATTAGAGGCTGGATACTGAACTAGATGGTCCACTTGCCTACTCTCCAGGGGCATTCCTGCATCCTTCGATTCTGAGAGCATGACAGCACGGTACTGCATGTTCTTCACCACCTTCCCACACATAGTCCAAGATCCTAATACTAAGCTTCAGGCTTGTCTATAGTGACAGATACCCATGGTACCTGTGGCTCACCAAGACAGCTTGAGTCATTGAAAACATGGGGACTGTAAATGCTCCCATGTATACTCCTGGAAACTGGAGGTTGGGAGCTCTCAGTCCTAGCCTAGGGAACACCTTGATGAAGTCGTTCCCAGTTACAAGAAAAGCAAATTAGAAATTCAAGTTTAAGCAATGGAGCCTTAGGAAGGCACAAACAGAACCCATGGGAAAACTCAGATACCCTGGAATCACTTAAGTCAGATCAGAGGCAGAAGCAGCGAACTCTCTGAAATATTCCCACGATCTTCTCAGTTCTTGCCCCAAAGCTCAGCAGCGCTGAAGCCTGACCATACTCATGACTACACTCACTGCTAAGACATCTCAACATCATCCTAGACTCTCCAGCCCCTATCTGCCAGCCAGCATTCTTAATCTTCCCATTGTCAGAATCTAAATTATTTCTCTCATTTATATGGCTATATGACAGCTATCCTCCTGTTCCATCCAAAATCCTCTTCTCCAGGACAGAGACACGTACCTCTCAATCTGTCTTCATCTACTTTTTCCTCATTCTTTGCTCTGCTGAAGATCCCACCTCTACCTTCAGCCAGAAATGCGACATTCAAAGGTACAGCCTGCATGGTGTGTCTGGGAGATTATTTACCCAGGCAGCCTCATCTTGTCCACAAAAGACTCCAGACAGAGGAAGTGCAGAGGGAAATGGGCAGTGTCAGCACTGGGTAACAGTCTGCCAACTTCTCTGTCAAATCGCCCCCAGCAGAGCACACATGCATCTCATTTTTGAATGTTTGAAGGCACTCTTGCCAGTGTTGTGTTGTCAGTGTTGGGACGCAGCAGCAGAGGGAACCTGTAACATTTTAAAGTGGGCAAAAGCCTCTCCAAACAGAGGGCTGCTTCCTGATCCCAGCAGAGATTCCTGCAACTTTCCCAATGCCCTTTCTCTCTTTCTGGAGGCTTGGGGAACAGATTGGGCTTTACACTTCCTAGTTTCTCTCAAAAACGGAAAGCCCCTGCCTCCCATAAGCCCACTGCCCACTCTCGCCTTGTGTCCATCCACTCCCCCTCCCTGCTCCAGCACCTCCCTCCCCACCTCCAGCCCGGGTGACGATCCATGAAAGCCCCCAGCAGTATGTCACGGGAGTGATAATTACATCCCCTGCTCACATCATGCCGCCTGCTGCTGACCTCTCACCCCTCCTCTCTTTTAATCACCCCCTGGCATCAGTCACTCTGACAGGGCAGCAGCACGAGCCACGTGACCTGTCAGCCCGGGGACATGACTTATAGGGCCCGGCTGGTGGACAAAGGGAAGGGAGATAGGCAGCATAAATCTCCAGGGCGAATAAAAGAGAGTGATGGGGCACTCTGCCGGGGCCTGCGTTAGCAGATTCTCGGCCTCTTGTTATTCAGCCCAGAGTTATGGTGATGAGGAAGTGGCCGAGAGTGACACGCGCTGGTCCCAATCAACCTTGCGAAACCTGCAGAGACCTAGAGGAGCCTTAATGTCACGCATGGCTGGAGAGCCCCAACGAGGCAGGCTAGGGCCAGGGGAGCAGCCAGAGCAGTCCCCAGCCGCCGGAGGCATCTGACCAGCAAAAGCTTCAACTGTCAGAGCAAGGCACTAAGTCACACAGAACAAGGACAAGGGACTCTAGAGTTGTACCTCTCCATCTCTGCTGAGCACAGCTGCAGCAGGATTTGCACATCAGAGCACCCACCACTGGCTCAGGACACAGGTTTCTCCCCAGCCGGCACATTCCTCCAAGCTCCCAACCAGTCCTCTGCTCACCTACAGGCTCCCCTGGCATATATCTCCTTTCCACCTGCTCCCTTGCACTCACCTGTTGCTTGGTAGGATGTAATCCCTGGTGCATCAATCAGCTGCTGCCATTATAAAGATACAGGACATCTGGGGTTTCCACCAAGGAGCAGTCCCCCATTGCTCCTCTGCTGGGACAGAATTACTCTTCTTGGGACTGAAGAGACCTTTTACTTCTCTACAGGGCACAGGAGGGAGTGTGGTCCACTAACACCTGCTATGATGGGTGCTGCAGTGGACAAAGGGCACCAGAAGGACCCATCTGGATCATCAACTCCATCCTATGACAGTCACCACCCAGGGTCCTTACAGGTCATCTCGTCCCCCTCATCCATATATTTCTTGGGAGGGAAAGTGGCCAGGGAGAGATGATGTCCCCGGTAATGCTGTACCTTCAGAGAAGAGAAGTCCAGGAGCTTTAACCCAGAAGGTGTAGGAAGGAGAAGGAAGCCCAGAGATAAGAACTGGGGACAGTTTTGAATATACTGGAGGAGAAATTAGGGAGAGGGAAACACCTGGGAAGAAGACAGGGAAATTTTAAGTACATTTTCTTTCATTTGTTTGAAAACTGAAAGTGGTATCTGAAATTGTAGCTCTTCAGCTGAAAGCCAAAAACATCAATGACTTTCCCTTGCGCTTTGAGGAGCAAAGTAATGAAGTCCATTTCCCGCTTTGGGTGCAGTTGTTTCTGACTGAACACAAGAAAGGTCAAGCCCAGTAACCTGGAGGGATTTGGCTCCATAAACATCTTTATGTGGGAACCACCATGTCTCAGGTGCTCAGAAATGTGAAAGCACTGGGGGCAGAGTGGGAAGGCACACTTGCAGACCTCTTACACTGCTGCCCTGTCCCCATCCTGTCCTGTGCTGGCAGTGGCTCCTCTAGACTTCAGGTCTCATCTGCACAGTGAGAACACCAGCAAGGCCAGCTACCAATGTTGGCTGTTCACGCTGTGCATAAACACCACCTTGGACCAGCTCCTCTTGCACTTCCCTGAGACCTACAAACTCACAGCACTTGCAACGCTGCAGCAGATATCCTCTCATTTTTAAGAAATACCAGTTGCTAAAATGAGAAGTGTGCCCAGGCAGTGATGGGTGAAGGTCTGCTTGTGCCATTCCCTGGGACAGGGCCTGCTCTTGTATGCCAAGATGTCCCCACTCATGTCCCAGGTGACAGGCCCCAGACCAGGCTGTACAAACCATCCAGCTCAGTGCTGCTGTCGCAGCTAAATGAGGGGGAGAAGAGAGGTGCTGAGACCTGCTCATGAACCAAGCAGACGGCTCAGGACAGCCACAGCAGCAGCCCATGCATACCCTGTACCCTCCCCGCCCAGCGAGTGCCCACTGCTGCTGCCCTCCTCAGTTTTCCCATCTCTGCCTGCAGCCCCCCAGCCCCTGCACAGCACAAGGCAGGGAGGGCTGCCTCCTGCACAGAAGAGACTTCAGCTAGACTGGGACCTGAAGGCAAAACTGCTCAGCCCTGGAGACGAGACTGAACAGGGTCCCACACTTCCCTCTCCACCCTACCTGAAGGTCTCCTCCCCACCAGCGACTTCCCTCTGGGACATGGGGGAAGCCCCACAGCCCCCATCCTCCTCGCCAGCTGGGTCCTAGCCTCCGAGACAGGAGCACACAGCTCCCTACCCTCCTCCCCCCCATCTGCCTTTTAACGATGATGGAAGCTGCTGTCAGCGTGCAGCGACAGTAATAAACACTCTTCTTAATAACACAGGGTGTCCCTCTTATTAAAATGAATAGACTTCGGTGGTGAAGCCAGGCTGCCTGCCTTGCAGCCTGGTGTGGACAGCAACCCTCAAGCAGAGCAGTTTATCTGCTGTAATTACTACAGCAGCTTCGGCTCCAGGACATTCCTGGTTACAGCACTGTACTGTACCCCCAGGCAGAGACACAGGTACACAGACAGACCAAGGTACCCACTGACACATGAGCACACAGAAATGCAGGCAGATAATTGTCTGTGTGCCTGCCAACATGTACAGTAATCACTGAGATGCACAGACACAGCAGAATAGGGTTAAATGTATCCACAGCCAGGCTTTTAGGCATCCTAAACCCCACTGCAACCAGCAGCAGCGGCTGGTGTCACTCTTTCTGCTTCTCTCATGCATAACAGGTCTATTAACACACATGTGCATAAATGACACTGCACTGAAAGCAGGTGGAGGAAGGCAAATGCTTGGTCTATGGGTGAGAATCCCCTCCTCCACCAGCTTACAACATATATGCTCAATTTTTCCTGTTCCCTGGTCGATGAGAGGTCACAGGATAAATGTATTTCAGGTTTTACATACCAGTGCAACATGTTGAAAAGAGCTGATGTGGCATCCCCCGTGTCCACCCTTTCTGGGGTTTGGATCTCAGTTAATGTATTGGTTTCTCCCCCATGGGGAAGCTGGCCATTTCCCAAGCACCAAATTCAGAGGTTCCCTGTATCCCAAGTACTGACTGTCTTTCACCCTGCATGCTGTAGCCAAACACCAAGTTTGGGATTCACGGGACAGGGAGGGAAACCATCTCACATGATGCTTGCCAGTGGTTCTTTTGGAGGTATGTTTGGACTGGCTATTCCGCAGCGGCCTCTGTGCATGCTTCCTGGCCTGGGAAACCAAAGGATCCCTCTCCTCTGCCAATCTAGTTTATTTTCTCAGCATTTACTAAGCTGGCTGGTTCTGCAAATGTGCCCAGTGCTGACCTGAGGCTACATGTATGTGGAAGAAAAGCTGTACTGGGAAGCACTTTCTTCCTTTGGAGCTCCCTCAAACAGAGATTATCCAAGGGAAAAATCTATCAGAAAGACAAATGACAGTAGCACATCCCAACATCCGCTCTGCTGCCACCTCAGAGCAGTTCTCTGGGCTACAGAGAGCCAGCAAGACCAAATCTGGTCCACCGCATCTCACCCTTCCAGGAGCGAGCACAGAGGAGCAGTCCTCAGCTATTGCATCATTTCTCTGCACCTGAAATGCATTAAGGCAGGTTTCTGCATCACTGTCATCATCAGGCCCCAAACAGCTTGTGCCCTCACAGGACTCCAACATTTAGGAACACCTAACTCCATCTCACCTTGCAGTGCTCCTCACAGAAGAACCCGCAGCAGGCAGCAAAGCTAGCGGTAGACAATTTAGCAAATTTAGCAAGGGGATAGAATAAAAAAAATTTGATTCATGTGCAGCCAGGAGAAGCAGTTGGCAGGACCCCACCACAAAGAACCAGACTGAGGTACATCTGCCTTTATTATCTGTGAGAGACTGGCATCTGCAAGCTCTTCTTAGAAAATATTCCTGGCATGGGATATTACAACCTCACTGGTTTCACTGGTGTTTAGTACAGCAAGAGAAACTAGAGCAGTGGAGCAGATAGAAAAAATAAGACAACGGATGAATGAACCAGTCGTTTTCAGCCAGTGACTTCCTGGGCTCAGAAGTCAAATGCATCACAAGAAAGCTGCAGACATGCTGTTTATTCACATTTCCCAAGTCACTCATATGCCACGTCCTGAATTGTCTGTCATTCTGCTCAGTGGAAAGTTAGCAAGCATATAGCAGGGGGAGCAGCTGATGAATGTGAAACAAGACAAGGATCTAATCCAAAAGGCTTCCAAAAGGTCAGTACTATCCCAGAATCAGTATCTCTCGGTATGTGCAAACTGACTACACCACTTCTGTCAACAGTACTTCCACCTTCCCAGGCCCTGGCAGGGATGTTCCAAAGACCACTTCCCACAACCAGGACTAGATTTCCAGATCCACATGGCTTGCCTTGCTGAATCACTGCCACCAAGGGCTGCAGGTCAGGTTGGGGGCTGCTAGCCTGGGCTTTCAGAGCCGCAAGCCTGTGTCGGTGGAGAGGGCTCAACCAGCAGAAAATTGCTTAGAGGAGACTGGGGGAGTTCTGACAGAGCTCTGAGGAACAGCATGGCTTTGCAGGCTACCTCACCCTATCAGTGCCTTACTTAATAAGCACAAACATTTCACCCACTTCTCACCTTAAAAAAAAAATCAGAATAGAAGAAAATAAGGGAGAACTTTGCACAAGAAGCTGAGCACAGGAGCTAGGCATAGCTAGGAAAAGTTGCAGCACACCTTCGCCCCAGCTACTAGTGATTTTACACAAGGGACATGCAAGCTCAACATGGCAGCAGGGCTGAGATGGAAGCTGCATGAAGGCCACCTGCCCACTCGCAAGGCTGCTTCTGGCACATTCAGTGCCTGCAAGGCCAGGCCTGCTACAGGAGCTGGTTAACTCCTGCTCTGGACAAAACCACCCTGCAAGACCACTCCTGAGGCCAGAGGCTGCTGGAGGGGTGGGTCCTGATGCTGATGCATTGCCTGCACAGTGGTGATGGCTGCTGAGTCAACATATGGAAAAGAAAACACAGTGTAGAAACACAATTTCCTTCCCCTGTTGAGAAAGCAGATGAAGCTCCATTCACCACAGCACTGGGCCCATGCCCTCACATCGAAGGGAAGTGCTGGTGTCTGGAGTCACTGGGCTGTAGCTCATTGCCTGTCACCAAACAGCACATGGAAAATGCAAGAGGGAAAGAAGCCACAGTGTCTTGAGCAAAGTGTTTGCCTCTCCAACTTCTGAGCAGGTCTTGTTCCTGCAGAGGAAGATTTTTCTTGAGGATGTGGTTCACCATTGCTACAGTGAAGTGAGACACATGGGAGAACAGATGACCAATCCTGCAAAAATCTTAGGACCAGTAACACCATTCCCCTCCTTTCACTGGTGTCGGCTCCAAAGCAGCATCAGGGTTTTGCTGCTGGTGCTCTTTGCTGGGATGCTAGAGGACTTTGCAGCACCCATCAAGCAGACAGGAGTTGCAGAGGCATGGGCACAGAGGGGCAAGCTGAGACCTGTGGCTGACAGCCTGGCCAGAGAACGAGGAGTCAGGAGAGGACCAGCTCTTAACCAGCTCCTAGAAAGCTCAGGCCACACTTTTGGCTCACTTTCTGAGCAGGTGCCTGGGTGGGCTGACCAAGGGCAAAGGGCTATCGATGTCACCCAGCTGCAGAGCCCTGCAGTGCTGAGCAGGGTGCTGGGAGGAGATGGGAGCTTGGGAGGGCCGAGCAGCAGAAGGGAGATCCCAGACAGAGACATTCTCAAGCAGCTGACATCCAGAGAAACTGAGCCAGGAGAATTCAGCCCTATGACTTCGCTGGGCTCACGTGCTCTACAAGGCTGTGACATGTCAAGAAGCAGATGAAGAAATTATTCTGAGCAAGTGTATTTTTCTCCCATTGCCCTGCAGACAAGCACATACAGATAAAGAGAGACCTCTAGTGATGCTGGAGGGACTCTGCCTGTCTTCCGCCTCCGAGCATTCCTCAGAGGCAGAAAAAAATGTCTAGGTTGCTCTTAGTGCAGTAATCGCCTTCCTCCTGAGCAGGAGAAAAACAAGGGCTGATCACAAGAATATCTGCTCATCCGCAGAGGAGGTGGAGAGGTGGTACTCAGAATAGGGGAATGACTATGCCAGACTGGGGCGGGAGTGTGTGTGAGAAAAACTAATGTAAGTAAAGTGGGCTGAGGTCTTGCCCACACCCTACCTTTCCAGTTGCAGCTGCCTAAGCTCCAGCATGGTCCTGGGATCAGGCATATGATTCAGCAGGCATGTGGAAGGTGGGTAATTGCCAGTGCTGGGAGATGATGTGCAGTTCGGCTGCAATTTGGAACATGTGCCTGAAGTTCGCATTCAGGCAGAGAGGGAGTTCGGCAGCTGCCAGCTCAGCGTGGCGGGAGGCAGGAGCAAGTTACAGCAGGTGCCTGGCTGAGCCCAGCCATGCCAGGAGACACCGTATACCCCTTGCACAACCCTGACAATTGCAGCATCTCACACTCAGCTGTGGGACAGAAGAGCATTTTTGGCTCTTGCTGAATTCAGCCTCAAAGCCCCAGTGTCCAGGTGCAGACAAAAAGGATGATGGACTGTGCATAAGGGCATGTTCATGCCGAGCATCCCATGCCCAGCACAAACAGAGAGAAGCCAAGCAAACAACACTGTTCACCTTCTCAACTCTCTGCACCAAGAAGGACTGGACATGGATCCAAGAAAAGAATTTCTAAGTCTCCTCAGACACAGAACTACTACATTAAACTTTCCTGGTATGAAAACAGTTTGAGGGGACACATAAGGAGAAGAGACTTGCCTACGGCAGAGGTGCAGCAATTGTGCTGTGCAATGTCAAATAGCAGGCAAATATACCTGTTCTGTAGCTTTCAAACCCAGGGCAAGAAAAGAAGGTAAGGGCTCCTGCCAGCCAGAAGAAGAGGCCTCTCTTTCCTGCTCCTGCCACCTTCTCTGCAGCTCTGAGCTGTGTTCACTCAATTAGCAGCTCCCATAGTACCTTCCCTCCACTCAGCAGTCTCTCCTGTTGCTCAGCCAGCATGTAAATCAAAAAGGAGGAGCTCTTTCCCTGGGCTTTCTTTTTCTTGTGCTAGTCCAAGCCTCAGTGACCTCCTGTTGGGAGAGGGGGCAGTCGTATTTTGCTGGAATGTTTTATTTTCTGTGCTGCATGAAGAGTAATTGTGGAAGGGAGGGAGAGTGTAAGCACGAGAAAGCACATGCGCTGCCAGCCAGGCCAATGTCCTTGTCCCACAAGGTTATGGATCCATTTTAGCACAAATAATAATAATAAAAAAGCCTCATAGAAGCAAGGGATTCATAAAACAAAACATGAGCTGGGCATTTGGCAGCCACTGCCACAGAGTAGGAAGCACAAGTTCAAGTCTGGAAATAGACAAACTCTCTGTATCCTGCCAGCAGCTCGGAGATTTGGGGGCACTGGCAGGGTTTATGATAGTGCATGCATGTGTGCACACATGTATGCAGAGATAGCTAGCACCAGCCTGCCTTCTCTTTCCCTGTGTAATTCATTGATATTATTTCAGATACTCAGTCCAGCAGAACTCAGAGGTATTCAGACTAAGAAGCATATCTGATCCAAACGGGAGCAAGGTGAGAACAGCCTGCATGATGGTCTCCCCCCTACCCTGCTGTGTCCCAGCACACTTCCCAGTACAACAGAAATACAGCTTTTTAACAGCTGCATGGGACACTTGCACTGAGCATTTCTCTTCCCTGTTTAGAGAACAAACATTATGACTCACAGAATAACAAAACAGCCTATGCCTGAGACAGAAGAGCTTCCCCTGTGTTCTAAGTTTACTGCTCAGAGTGCAAAGGATCAGACCACTGACCAAAGACCACATCAGCCTAGACTGTAAGTGGCTTTTGCCCATCCATTCTCCAAGCTCAGCATCTCCAGGCTAGAGGTAAGAAACTAGAAGAGCAAAAAGGAATGAAACCTGAGGACAAATTAGAAATGCTTTTCTAAAAGAAAACCAGCCATCCTTAGTCTACTAGAAACCTCTGAGCAAAATTTTGAGAAAAAAAGACGTCATTACCTGGACTTCCAAATAAAAAGTCATCATCTTGAAGAGGCTGCTGCTGAAACTAAGCCATGACGAGGTAGAGGTGACAATGAAGTTCTGGTATGGGATTAGAAGAGGAAGGAGTAGATTGCTAATCTTGGCATAGCTGAGGAACAGCTTTGGGATACTAGGATGTGACCTCTTAAAAATGCTGTTTGATGCATTTGTCAGTGCTTAGGGGTGAGCAGAGCAGTGGCAGGATTCATGGGTAAAACCTAGCTGTATTAGCAAATCCAGGCCAGAGAAGCAGGGAGCTGGAGAGAGATGGATGACAGCAGGCACACAGAATGCTGGTGTATGCAAGGCAGTGCACATTCAGTTGCTGTCTTTGTCAAGCCAACTGCAGCTGGCAACATTTGTGTCATGGAGCAGCAAGGTCAGGCTGCTCCTAAGGGAGGCTGAGCTGGGAGCAAAGGATGATCCCAGGCCAGGCAGGGCCCTCACTGACCAGGGCACAGTCCTGCAGCACCTGAG
The DNA here is from genome assembly GCA_020745775.1 of Theristicus caerulescens. Classification (NCBI taxonomy): domain Eukaryota; kingdom Metazoa; phylum Chordata; class Aves; order Pelecaniformes; family Threskiornithidae; genus Theristicus; species Theristicus caerulescens. Next base: position 46,161,189 of record CM036564.1, on the reverse strand, counting down.
CGTGGCAGAGAGAGATGGGTGTTGGTAACAGGGTCCATCCACAGCAACGTAACAAACCAGGTCCAGGGTTCATCTGGGTAGTCCCATCAGAAGCAGCAAGAGATGGGGCTGGAGACACCGCTGCAGCATAGGTCTGAGGTCCATCCAGGGAGATGAGGCCAGAGACAGGGCTAGAGACAGGCAGACCTATAACACAGCTCAGGGAAGGAGAGAATAAGTGGCCCAGGCAGAGCTTAAATGGAACCCCTGGGGAGGGTGGGGGCCCCAGGTGAGACCACTCAGGGCAATTAAGGCCTACTGGTGCCGTGAGGACCCTGACAGTTTTGCTTAATGTACAGACCCCCTTCACATGGGGTAGGATCATCCACGTAGGGAATCCATGTGGAATTGCCCTGCTGCGCTAGCTGGCCCTTAGTGACAGCCTTCCTTATACGCTCCTGTAACATCTGTCTGCCTGCACTCACAACGAGGAACATGTGTTCACATCCCTCAGGAAAGGATTTAGCACCATCCAGGCAACAGCATTAGGAAAAAAAAAAAGCAACCACAAAAAAAAAAAAGGTAAAAAACACCAATTCCCTCAAACAGCATTAAAAATAACGCAAATGCATTTCCACTCCTGAAGAATTAAAAAAAAAGGGGGCATGTAATGGAAATACCTCTTACTGTAGTGCATAACTAGCCTGTAGAAGATGCTGATGGTGTGTGGAGGATGTAAGCCCAGAAGAGGCTTAGATACTCGTGTGATTTAGGGGAACACCCACAGTTACGGCAGGCAGGATTTTAAAGACAATATGTAATTTGTGAACCTTCCTGGTCGAGGGCATGTGGTGACCACTAAACAGCTTGGAAGGAGGAAAACAGTACTCTCTGGGTGGCTTAGCCCCTAATTGTCCATTATGGCGTTTCTTGGCATTTTTTTCCTAAAGTCTTCAATTATGGCCACCCTGAGCACTAGGGTCAGTTCTCTCTGCCTGGGCAATTCACATGCTAAGGGAGTGCTTTTTTCCCCCAGCACTCCAAAAGGGGCTGCACGATCAAACAATAAAGTGTATTTTCTGTCCTGAGGAGTGAGCTGTGCAGACGGGAGAGAGCATGAAACCAGGCAGGCAGCTGGGAACGGTGATCAGCAGAGAGCGCAAAGGCAGCACAGGGGCTCGTAAATATAATGTTTTGCTGTTACTCTGGAATGGCAAAGACACGTCCTTGTAGGAGCAAAATGGTACAGATTGCTTTATTATTTTCAGTCCAATGAAATTAGTTGGAGTGGAGGGAGAAGTGGGGGAAACAGCAGGGAGGAACAGCGGGGATGGGGGGTCAGTACTGCGAAGGTGTCCTGTGCTCGGGGCTGCACAAAGCCCAGTGCCAAACCTCCCAAGCTGGCTGATGCCTTGGAAGCACAGCGTGGCCAGGGGAATTGGGGGTCTGTCCTCGCAGCTGCGGCAGGCCCCGCTGGCACCCACATGGAGGTCCGGCAGCAAAGCACCTCCGGCTCACTGCAGGAGGCTGTGAGGAGCCTCCAGCTCCCTGCTGCTGCTTCGCAGCACTGGGACCCCACAGAGCCCCATGCCTCTCCCTGCCCCTTCCCTGGTCTGTGGTCCACCCTGCTCCCCTCCCTGGTGCCAAGAGCAATGAGAGCCCATGCTTGCCCCATCCATCCACCCCACGGGCTCTGAAAGAAGCAGCACAGTGACTGCCATGCCCATAGGCACGGTGGTCACTTATTCCCCTACTGCATTTAGTGATTTATTTATTTGGTGTAGAAGCCTTTGCGTGCTCCCCCCACCCCTCATCTCCTTTCACCATCTGTCTGTTCATTTGGAAATCTGTTCCAGCTGACCTCAAGCTGACCAGCGCTTCCCTCTTCCCTCCGTCCTGCCATGGGCTCCTCCAGACATCCCCAGCTCAGCTCAGGGGCTTTTAGCTGACTATGCAAATGTTGCCCAGCCAGCTGGTGTCTGGCTCCCAGAAACACATGTTCAAAAGCCCCCTGGATGGCCAGGGGGGAGGAGGGGACAAGTCCCCGTGCCTCGGCCCGGGGGCTGCGCAGAGAAAGTTACTTAGCCAGGAATTATTCAACAAACAGATGGGAGGAGGGAAGGAAGGCCGGGGAACAGAGAAAATAAGAGTGCGGTGCATCTGTGTGAGTGTGTGTAGGTGTGGGTGTATGGGGGTCCCAGGCAAGTGTGTGGGAAGTGCGAATGAAATCACCATGTGAGGATGGGTGGTGGCAGAAGGAGTGTGAGAGACAGATGTACAGATCAGGGGAGGATGTTGCTGATAGTTTTATGGCCTTCTCCTCCTAATGACATCTTCTGCAGCATGCAAAAGGGGCTCTAATAGCACAGCGTAATGGAGAGACAGCTGTCAAAGGGCCAAACAGCAGACCCACAGAAACAGCCCCCCAAGAGAGTTACTAAAGCAAGGATCTCTAGGTCTCCATGGAGGAAGAGGGTGGAGATGCTGAAACTGGAGCTGAGGATTTGGGGAGGGATTTGGGACTGAACCAAGGAGGGAAGAGAGCAGAGGAGCATTGCCACAGCACCCCGCCAGGGCTGATAACCACTGTACTTCATACACGCCCAGCCAGAAAGCCACTCATATGCAGCAGTCCAGCTCACTTGGGTATCTTTGCAGGACAAGGTCATTTCCTGAAGTGCTGGCAAGGAACAGGATTAATGTGATGATGCCTGCTAGGTCTTTGCCATTCGTAAGGTGAGAGGAAAGCTTGGAGAGAAAAGAACAAAGCATCTGCAGTGCATCTTATGGACCTCCTCAGCCAATTATGGACCTCCTCAGCAGCTCTGCTGCTGCACACAAAGGCTAATGCATCCTCAGTTTCTCAGGCAAAAAGGAAAGGCTGGGTGCCTGTATGTAATTATACGGGGCTTGGACACTCTCTCCACAAAGCAGAGAAACTCCTTTTCTTTACCTCTTTCAGATGCTCTCCCTCATCTGACTTCAGGTGTCTGGGTATTTACTTCTAGGTATTTACTGATAACATTTTGAGCAGGGGCATGCCAAGTCACATATCACTGCCTTCTCTAGGCTAAAGAAAAATAAGAGTATTGGCTCTTAAAATTTAACAAGATTCTTCCTTGTAATAGCAATTAAAACTAGAAGTCAAGGTACCTCCTCCTTACCTAAATTTCTCCTGTCACAACTGCAGCTCTGGCCCTCTGATAAGGACCCCTTGGGCTCCCTGGGAGAAGGCAGGATGGCAGCTCCAGATGTAGCTGACAGATGATGCTCTTCCTGGCCATAGGCAAGAACTGTGAAATTCTGAGCTGCCAGGAGCAGCTTAAGGAAGAAATGCAGAGCGTGTGTGCAAGGCAACCGGGGAGGTTACAGCATCAATACAGAGCATAGGGGAGCTGCTGGACATTGGAGATATCTCCTTTGTATCCTGGCCACAGGTGACAATGAAGCCTGTCCCCGATTCAAGCCTAGCGGTAGAGAAAAATGTACATTGTGTGAGAGAAACCCAGGCAGTACCACGTGCTCCTTTCCACTGAGATTAACAGGACACCAATGAAGGTAACCGGAGCTGAGTTTATTCCCCAAAATGTACTTGAAGTCTGGGGTAGAGACCCACTGTTCAAGGATGGAATGGACTGGTCCTGCTCACATCCATGCCCATCTCATCTGGCTCCCAGGATGCCACTGGGTTTTAGAAAGCCCAAAGTGGACTATGGGAATGGATACTGCCATTCCTTAGGTATGTGTTTGATGTGGTTGGGTTTGGTGTAAGAAATAAAAGTGGTGGTGGTTTTTTGGTTTTTTTGTTACTGAAGAAGAAATTTGGGTTATTTTTGCACTATGGCAAGGCTCAACAGAGGCAAAGCTAGGGCAAATCACAGGGCAGGTCAGCAGACTATATGAGCATAGAACCAGATCTTCTTGTTTCACATATGCTAGATGCTGTGTCATAGGTCTTGGTCATCCCGGAGGTTATGGGGGAGGTCCCTGACAGGCTTGGCTCCTTCAGAATCAGGGGCTTGGGCTAAGGGGAACAAGGCAGCCCTGTACTGGCTGATGCAGCCTTTGGAGCAGAGACTTGTGAGTGCATGCTTTGGGCACTATAAGACCAGCTGAATGTCCCTGGACAGTTTGAGAGATAAGATCTTCATCACAAACCTGCTGTAGCCTCTCTGGGGCCTTCAGCCCAACCTCCATGGCAAGCACAGCAGAAGCACGCCATGACAGGCTGTCAGGAGCACACGATAAACAGGCTGTACTGGGTTAGTCCAAAGGGCCATCCAACCCACTGTCCTGCCTCCACCAGGCAGACTGGGAGCGTACTGAACAGGGCAAGCACCATTGTGGGCTTTCATGTGAAAGAAAGAGAGACTGTATCTCACTTCTTCCAGGGCCAAACAAGCATCAGCTAAGCACAGCATGAACCCAAAAAGAGCAGAAGTTACCTGCACTCAGTGTGCACCCATTTTCGTCACAGACTTTGATAAGATCTTTGCGCCTTGTACTGCAGTCCCTTCCTGAACATCTCTCAGCAACATTTTTGTTTCTACATGGCTTTTTCCTGGTAACTCCGATATCCTGAGGTTGGAAGTCACCCACCAAACAGGGCAAGAAGGAAACCACATGGCTACATCTACACTAGTGAATTTACCAGGGCACAGGCTCTAGCACTGGCACTCTTTGAACATAGGCAGGCTCCTGGCGGGGTGCTGGTCCCCACTGCCCTCCCAGGCACTGCCCAGCTGTGATTTGTGTGGGGAGCACAGGCAACACACTGTTCCCCATAAGCAGAACAGAGGAGGCCTCATTGTGCTGTGGTGGAAGAGGTTTGGGACATTTCAGTATGAGCCATGCCCTACAACTTGAGTTTGCTGGAATAGACTTGTATAGGCATAACTGCAGAAGCCCATCGAAGGATACCAAAGGGAGCCCGTTTCAAAAAGAAACTCAGAAACTGCGAATCAGTGGAGTGCCCTCCGGTGTTCAGTGCTTAGCCAGACCCACCGAGCAAGAGCCAGCACCTGGGCCCATAAATTCTCAGCCTAACCGTAAAACCAGAACTTGAGCATCCAGTTTAACATGGACCCAGGGAGTCGTTCTCTCCTTCTGGCTGCCAGTGTGCGGCACTGGCTCGGCCGCACAAGCAGCCCTGAGCCGCCGTGCGAGGCAGCCGGCAGGCTCACACCACCCACCCCAGCCGAGCGGGGTGCAGGGTCCCCGCCAGGCACCCCTGTCTCTGCGGGAAGGCTGCGAGGCAGAGGGCGCGCGAGGAGGGGGAGCGGGCTGCGTCTCATGTCTCCTCTCCCTTTGTATGTACCTCCTGGTATGATTATTAAACACAAATTACAAAAGATGTGACCCAAACGATCTTTATTTCTTCTTTCACCAAGCAGTGCCTGCAGGGTCCTGATTCTGAATTCCGTTTCAATTACCAATGCCATTTTAACACAAAGCGGCTTCTGTCTGCAATTACCGGCACTGACGGCGGCGCAGAGACAGCTCCGGTGGCAGAACACAAAAGCCTGGCATTTTCCGCCTGTTTAGAAACTTTCATTTGCCGTGATTAAAGGCAGAAGACGCAGGAGTTGTCTGTCTGCAGAAGTGCACCGTACGCTGCACGCGCTCCTTCACGGTACAGTCCCTGAGAAACCGGCCCTCAGCACTCACCTCCACGAATCACTCAGAAGGACTTTAACTGATGTTCCAGCCGATATTATGCAGACAGACTGACAGAGTTAACCCCATCATGCCTTAGCTTAGCAAGGAAACTCTCTGCTTTTACTGCTGGTAAAGCCGAGCAGCCTGAACGGCAGAGCAGAGACGCCAGTATGGGCTGGGGTGCAGGGTGATGCAAAGATGAGCGTTTTTCTTTTACACTGGCAAGCTGAAGCACTAGTTAACAATTTACAAAATGCACTCTCTTCACGTGCAGCTGAAATTCAGCTTCCTGTAAATACGAGAGTAGGAAATGCTATATATATTACTGGCACAAATTAACACAGGGAGAGGTGAAGAGCAATCCCAGAGCCAAAGGAAACTGGTAGCAGGAAACACACAGCTGCTGGAGCTGGCAATTACCTAAGACAAGAGGGGTTGACACCTGAAATCTGCAGGGCAGGGACCCAGCTTTGCATCTTGTTGCAAAACCAGCAGCTCCACCCGCACAGCATCCTCTGGTTCTCAAGCAAAATTCACAGTGACTGCAGTTTTGACAGTTAAAGTCAAACACAATGGAATTCAAAGAGTACATTTCCGTGCAGCGGCTGCACATCGCTCCCTGCAGCTGTATCTGAGAGCCCCTTCTCTGCCTTGAGCTGGGCCACTGCCTGCGTGCTGACCCACTGACCCGCCACACCCCCCCAGGGTCACCCAGGGCCACCCAGGGCCGGGGAGGCAGACACTGCCTCTCTTTTGCCCCAGTCATGCAGGTTAGTTTTTGCTGCTGCTTCTTCAGTGTATGTGGCTGTGTCTCTTTGTCCTTCAGCCTCCTCCGCAAGCTCATCTTGCTTGTGCATCAGCCTCGAGCTTATTCTCATCTTCCAGACCCATTCCTTCCTTTCTGTCCAGTCTCCACTAATGATACCTGCTTTGTCCCACCTCATTCCCTTTTCCCACACCATCCATAACGTACCAACCATTTCCCATGTGCTCTTTAACACTGCTGCTCTCAATGGAGTCTCTGCAGACCCAGGAAGAAGCTGGTCGCAGGTGCTGCCAGCTGGTGAGAGGTGGTGTTCACATTTATTTTGTTAACCAGTTTGCTCTTTTTCCCCTTGTCTGCTCTTTGCCATGTGGTTTATTTTTCTCAGGCAGGGATTTATTTATTTCTCTTGTATGTTTGTTCGGACACAAGTGCACAGCACCAAGCATATGTGAGCACTGCAGCAATGTGCAGCGTGAGTGTGCAGCCAGGGCAGCCCTGGCAAGCCCAAGCCCACACGGCAGGCAGAGATGCTGTATCCCAGGGAAGGCCATGCTGCGGCTCAGCAGCAAGGGGTAGGTGGCTGACATGCCTCGGTTAGGTTGGCATAGGCATGGGGAACACCGGCCATGGAGGCCTTGACTCTCAGAGGTGATGTGGTGCCTGGCCAGAGCTGCCAGCCCAGCTCTGTCCCCTGGGAGCAGAGGGACCCTCGGAAAACACTGTCATCCTTCCCCTTCAAAAGCCTCCCAGAGCTTGAATGGATGGAACGAGTCTTGAGACGCTTGGCTGCAAAACAGGACTTAAGTTGGTGGTTGTAGGTCAGGAAGGCGATCTGCACCCCCTTGCTGCACAACCCCCATTTTCCAACAAGCCCCTGGGGCCCGTTTGGGCTGCACAGTCCCACCGGCAAGTAAAATGGAGACATTAAATCTCTCAACCCCTAATGACAGCACTGGAAAGGTCTCTGCCTCAGCGGTGGCTGATGTCCAAACTCCCACTGGTTTTCTCCATCCCACCCTGCGGCGGGGCAGCACGTTTCGCGTGGGGCCGGCCCAGCCGCCGTCCCTGGGAGCTGGTGGAGGGTGAGGAGGGGGCAATTTACAGCCGTGGTTATTGAGTGGTGTGTGAGCCGTTTGTCACGCTGAGCACTGGCACCTTGTTCTACCTGTGTTGTGCGTGTTTTATTGGTGTTGAGCAGAGGGAGGCCGGAGCAGAGGGGAGTCTGGGAGGAAAGGCACTCAAGTGAAAAATGAACCGAGCCAAACAGGATTGAGAAAGAGAGAGAGAGAGACATGCAGGGGAAGGGGGTGAAGGGGCCAGATTATAAAACACAAGACAAATGTCCCCACTGGCAGCAGGGTTAGGGAAAGAGAGAGAGGGAAGAAATGAGGGGGGGCAGGGGAGGAAAAAGAAAGAGAGAATAAAGACACTGCCTTGTGGCCAGCACTATCCTAGTGGGATCGGGGATGCACATGTAGCCAGAAAAATAATTCTCAGTTTAACAAAGCAAGAAGAGGGGGGCGGGAGTGGAGGAAAGCTACAGATCCAAATGGAAAGTGCCCCAGGGTGTCCAATCTGCTGGGTTTTAAAAAAAAAAATCATTTTGCCTCATCCCCCTCCTTCCTCCACCGGGGAGCCAGCTCCTTCCCCGTCCCCCCAGCCGCCACCACCAAAAGGAGCGGGACTGGGGGGAGAGCAGAAGGTCTGTTTAGAATTTCACATCCCTTCCATCCTGCTCCCTCAGTGCTAAACTTTCAAGACAAAAATCATAAAACGGGGTGCTTTGTTGGTGAGGCAGATTCAGAGATCTTCCTGTTAGGAACAAGAAAGGGAAAAGAGACAGAGCGCGAGACAGAGAGATAGCTAGATGGAGGGCTGGCTTTGTGCTTGCAACAAGCCACTAAAGGTGCATTTTTAATTAAATTTATACAAAATGTGTCAGTTTTATCTCTATGTTTCAAACCTGACTCTTTTCTATCAAAGTAAAGTATTGATCTTCACTGCCCCGAGCTACCTGACTGAATTAAACAGAATAAATAGAAGAAGGACTGAAAGGGCTTAGAAACAAGTGCAGAGAGGCGAATGTTTAATGGCTCCACAGTCATTTGCTGCAATTAAAAAACAAAACCATTTAGAGGGGCTGTTAACACCTTGAAGTCTGAAAATCCTCACTTCAAAAAAGCCCCAAAACAGCTTCCAGGCAAAACATTTTAATTGCCATAAATACTTCCAACCTCAGCCATCACTGGTGTGTGTGCACATTGTACAGATAGACAAACAGATCCCTGGGCCCAACAGGACAGAACCCACTCAGCTGGTGAGATACAGGTATGCTCTATACAGCACAGAGACACCGCCAGTCAAGAAAACAGATGTATCCAGTATGACCCAGATACATATTCACTTTATGTAAGCAAAAAACCATTTATCTGAGAAGCTAAGGATGGCCGTTTTAGACCCCCACACATATTCCAGGTCTGCTGGCCTAATGTGATGTTGCCCATACTGAACATTATTATCCAAACTGGTCATACTCAATTACATGTCATGGAAGTCAGAGGCATCTTACAAAGCTCTCTCTCTGCCTGTCTGATGTCACAAGAAACCATCACAGACTTTGCGCCACAACCAGTCCCACTCAATTAAGAACTGTGCTGGGGCTGGGGTACCCTGTGACAAGAGCCTACAACCCCTGGGACAGACAGGGCCCACAATTTCGTTAAAGGTTCTTGACCATCATGTGATTTTAAAAAAAACCCAACACATTTGCTTGGTTAATCTTAAGGCAATGTGGTACTGTGTGACTTACCATAAGCCTTTCTGAATGGCCTGTGCATCCCTCAGCATGGAGAAGATTTCTCATCCTGACTCTGTGGTCCTTTTCTGCTGAGCTGAGCAGAACAGCTTGATTTTGGGGACTCTGGAGAGAGAGACAGCAACAGGCTGAAGAGTCCTATCGGCTTCAGGCTTCCAGAGTTTGCACTGGAAAATAGTTTGGCACATTGACAGCTCATCCCTTTCCCTGGATATTTCTGGGACGAGGGGAGCAGACTTATGGTAGGAAGCTGGTTTTGCAGGACATGATTACGGTTTCCTACCTCGGTGGGGGTGCTGCCAGGTGGGCAGTGTGCTGCGCTGTTCCTGGGGAAGGTGTTACGTACAGAGACTAAGAAGTTTTACTTTGTGTGTTTGGAAATCTGGAAGGAGCTCTATAGCCTGAAACCAGCTTTTGGTTGAAAATCAAAAGAAAACAAATACACTGGCCTTGTATAACATTTCAGTTAGTTAGTGAAGTAATGTGGCTGAGGCAGTGGATGGATGCTCGGAGGGGCTGGATTCAGTTCATAGCTGTGTCACAGTCTCACTGTGGGACCCTGGAGAACTTGCATTATCAGCCCACAACTCTGGTCCCTGTGTACAAAATTAAGAGCATCCAGTCCCCTTCACACAGGGACAGACAGGATCTTAAGTCGTTGGCACCATGTGTTTGAAAGCCGTGGAAGTAAGAGTATCTCTGTGGGGCATAGAGCAATATAGAGGGGCAATACCAGGGATGGCTTTAAAAGAGCTAGCTCAGATCCCTGAAGAAGAAGAGCCACAGCACTCAGCTGAGCAAATCCAGGCTGCTTCTCATCCCTCTGGGTTAGATGGAGTTTGCTAGCTGGACTAGCTTTGAGCTAGCTCAGGTATAGCTACAATGGCCTGAACTGTTATCACCCATTTATTTAGTGGGTTGATTCACCAAGCCATACAGCCATCTGTATGCATAACCCCTCAGACCACGGGGACCGACAAGCTTAACTCCAGTTTGGCTTTGGCACTCAAAGCACTTAGAAGGTTGCTTGACTTGGACCAAATTCTTTGGCGATTTCCCAAGGCACTTTTCTGGCTTTGCGGGTAGTTCTGATGATCAAAGCAAGACTTCAGCCTATCACATGGACTGCAAGTCCATCTTTTTTGACTGATTCAGAATGTCCCACAACACCAAAAAAGGTGTCCCTCATCATTTCAGGGCCAAAAACCATCCTGAGAATTTTCCTTACTTGGCTTTGAAGGGGGGATGGTTTTTGCTGAAGGAGCAGGGTCAGATAATAAAAGCTCTGACCAGTTATTAATGCGTCTGTTTAGGCAAGTGAACTCTGCATTTTCTCATCTTTCTAATATTTTGTTCAACATTCAGTAATGATCATTCATTGTCTGCTATCAATAACTGGATATAAAACAGCCAGACTCCGTAGTTTATTTTCCAGTACTGGGTGGAAGAAAAGTGAGGAAAAATATTTTCTGTGAGCAGCAGGACATTTCACAGGGAAGCAACAGCATGAATGTCACCATGCACAATGCCTGCCCGGGATTGTTAGAGAATCCCATGTTTTTAAAGGATCTGTTAAGCCATGCGCATGGTTTTTGTATTGTGGCAGCTCCCTCACCAACATCTGAACTGCAGGTTAACGTTCATCCCAGTCAGCTGAAATGCTCAAAAGCAACAGAAGCACAGGGACAGAAGCCAGCGTGCTCTGCTTGACAGGATTTCAGAGCTACACTCTCGCTTGAGCATCAGGAAGTTCTGCCCTATACCCTTCCTGGGCCCGCAGCCTCTCAGGGGTGAAACAGCCCTACAAATCTGAGCCAGTTGCCATATTCTGTAGCAGAGGGTACATACGCATTCAGTCAATGCTGCAACTTGTGCATCTGAAATGAACCGTTTGGGAACCAACGAATATGCATTTTTAGCGCTAAGGTTGAATACGCCTGCTGCTTACGGCCAAGCTCCTGCTGCTGCACTTCAGAGCGTTTTGCTTTGTTACGGACCCCTGATTAACACTTTCTAAGCATTTCAGCCCACACTCCAGTCACTTTACAGATTGCAATGAATGCAGATTTGAGTTTATGGGTTCATAAAAGTGTGAATTAGCGCAACAATTTTCCCACAGCCTATTTGCACAGCCCTTCCTCAAGTGACCTGTCCCTTCAGACAACACAAATATTTCAGCTCAAGCAAATTGCCCGGCGAGGCATTTTTAAGAGACTAGAATGAGATCTGTGGCCCCAGGAAGCAATGCCTGTGGGAGCACAAAGCCGGAGCACAAAGCAGGAGCGTCACTGCGAAGCCCAGCACTTGCGTCTCTTGGCAATATTAGAAAGTGCTGAGAAGCAAAGTCCTTTAGCCCCTGTAGGAACTGCAGTGATCCCAGCAGCCCTGGCAGTGCCACCCATAGAGACTCTGAGCCTGGCATTGCTATTGCCACCCATTCCAAGCAGAGAGGGGCGAGCAGAGCTCCCCTGCCTGCCTTGCGCTGGTGCAGTGGTGCCTCTCACCTGCAGCACAGACGTAGTTGCACAGCCCTGCACCAATACACTGGGTCAGACACAGAGACCCCAAAACGAGCACCTCACAGTGCCCCAGTGCTGTCCTTCTCTGCACACATGTGCCCTAATCTCTTCCAGCCTCTACTCTGACATCCCATATCTTTGTGCTGTGGAAAGCACTGTCACCCGGTAATCTGCCCCTTTTCCTGCTCTCTGCATATCACTGGTGTGATCAGGCCTATCTCTGCATGGAGGAGGGGCTGGCTGACCAAATTTCTTTAATTAAAAGAAAAAGGATCAGGTTTATTCCAGATAAGCAGGCAGGATTAAAATAGGCAGAAAGAATAGACAAGGGGTGGCTGTCAGCACTCCAGCTGATCCGGTGTGATTATTAATAACGATAAGCAGGAGAAGAGGGCTAATAAAAGGATAATGAAGTGGTCCTGAAAGTGACAGGAGATGGAGCCCGATAAGAGAGCCCATGGCCTGGAGCTGCTCTGGCCCCAGCGAGGTCTGTGCAGAGCAGCCTGATGGGGCAGACTGGGGTAGCAGGGCACAGAGAGGAAAGGTTTCATCCCCCCCAGGGGCCATGGCAGAGAGATTAATGGGCTTGGGAGCTCTGGATGTCAGTGTCCTGCAGCATTCATGACTGAATCAATCAGGATGCTTCCCGGGCCGTGGACACATGGAGTGCGGGTCATCCCCCCAGACAAAGCACGGCCCTGGGAAGAATGGTCTTGCCGGGCAGTTGGCTGTAGATCCCTCGTGGTGCCCCACAGCTGGGACCCTGCCTTGGCCCTCACTCAGCACTGCACAGTGCCAGCACAGCCCGGGACTGGCATGCCATGCTTTGAAAAGGAGCGCAAGTGGGAGAAGCTGCTGAGGCATGGGTGCAGTTGCTGGGAGAGCACAGAAACAGCATGGGGCATCTGTGCCCTGTCTGGGGATTGCCCACTGCTCCAGTATCTCCTGGCTCTGTCTGCTCTCCAAGCCAAGAAAGTGTCCCATATTCCAGGCACTTGTCCAAAAAGTTGGAAGGATGCGGCTGAAGAAAGAGCAGCCTGTGGAGGGTTGGCTCTGGGTGCCCTTTCCCAAGGGAAAGCTCACGCACAGCGCATGGAGCACAGGCAAAGACTGCTGCAGCCTAGAAACAATTCAGTGCACCCACCTGTACTAGCTGGATACCGCTCCTGGCCGTGGTGCAGGTCAGTGGAGGGGAAATAAGGTATGGAAAGTTATTTCCTGGGAGCCATTAAACAGACAGTGAAATCCTACCTAACAGCAAATTCAACCTCTGTCCTCTCTGTTGAGGAGCGGATCAAATGATCTGTAGAGATGCAGTGGGAAACAAGAGCCTCACAGCATGCCAGAAGGCTGGAAAAGGAGGACTTGGTCAGGGAATGCTGTAGGAGGAATTAAGGCTGTGTGGGCAAAACTGGATTAGTTTCCATTCGAATTGGTCTCGTTTCTATTCAAACATCCCCCTTCTCCCTCCCAAATCTACAGCATTTCTTCTTCTTCAGAGCAAGAAAGACTCTGGCTATGGGCTGCGACATCCCACCCAGGGCAGCAGGCAGGCAGGCGGGTGGGCGGCTGGGTGCGCGCTCAGCCGGAGCAGTCACGCCGCCCCCGCGCTCCGCCGCAGGCAGGCGCAAGCAAGGCCCGAGAGAGGAGCGGGGAATACGGGCTCTGGCTCGCGCTGCCTGGCGCCGCGCTCCCGCCATTCCGGGTCACCATGGCAGATGCTGGGAGCATATGCCATGAATTAATTCCACTTTCCCTGAGACGCTCAGGCAAGAGGAACGGTGGTGCCTTTCCAACTTATTAACATAGGAGCTCCCCCCCACCTCCCATCACTTTGTCACACTTAATAAAACAGCCAGCCAGAGTCCCTTTAAGAGGCTCTTTAATGGAAAGTTGCTGGCTCTGGCTTTTTTTCAGCTTTTATTTTCTACTTTTTCCAGTGTACGCTGTCTCAGCCTCAATATCCCACCACCACTGACAAACTGCACTCTAGTAAGGTATCTCCACCAAGAAGGTCTTTAAATATTGTATCTATTATTATAAGCAAAACCAGATATTCCTAAAACTGACAGGACCTAGAATTAATTTTGCCTTTGTGCACTTCTGTTACTTCATCTGTGATGAGGCTTGCCATTTGTCCAGGTAGTCTATTGAGCTCTGAGCCTGCAAGAGGCTATCTGCGGGTATTTACACCCATCCAGAATCCCAGCAAGCCCCTGGGCAGACACCCCAGATCAGCTCACTGAGCTAAACATGCTCTTGACAACACACACTTCACCAGGTTTGCAGCTCTCCCTCAGCAATGTCTGAACAGAGCAGAACAAAGAGTAAGTAGGACACAAGACTCTCTACATTGAACTGCCATCTTCGAACTGAAGATGGGAAACACTCACCAGGTATATGAAAGCCCCGTTTGAATCAGGAACATGAGGTTCCTTGTTTCTAACCCTGATTCTGCCACAGATTTGTTGCGTGACCCCAGGGACACCGCTGCACCTCGCTTTATCCCGCTGCAGTATGGGTCTGTGGAGGCCAACAAGGGATTACTGCTCTGTTCCTCAGCTAGGCACAGCCCAGAGGGCTGATCCGAGTTCCTAGGAACCGGGTGCACTGTTCTGAAAACTGCTCTCACTTCTCACCTCACCTGAGGATCAACCAGAGCTACACCTTTGCAGGCTACAAGAAGAAATTTACACCTGCCATTTATTCCTTTGCACGCTCTTTCCGTGGGACTTTTCAGAAATGCAGGTCCCTGAGGCAACTTTGTCACAGCCAACACACACTGGTGCGTCACCATGAGACAAGAGCTGGCCCGGGCATGCAAAAGCACCTCGTTGTTTCTTTTTAGCAAGGAGAGTAACAGGAGCGGGTTCTCCTCTGATAGCACCAGGACTTGAGAGAGGAGAAGCAACAGGTCTCAGTCACCTTCCCAGCACTGCAACCAAAACACGACTGTGAAAGGAAGGTGGGTGGAAACAGCTTGCTGGAGGAAGGCCAGGAGCCAGACACTCACCTTCCCTCCTCCAGCTGGGGAAGCAATTGAAAAGACATGGAAACAAGTGTCAGTCTATTAAGTTTATTGAAGGAAATTAAAGAAACAACTTGATCACAGCGCACATAAATACTGAAGCAAGGAGAAAATATCTGACAGCATGGCTTAACTGGGAAGGTGAAAGCATAAGCAGGCTAGGGAAGAGAAGATGAAACTCAAAAACTGAGTATAGAAATAAAGCAGATTTTGAACGATAAGGGCAATTATCTATTAGAAAAACTAACCAGGGAAGATTTTCAAATATACTATCTGCCTTTCTAAAAGACAGGGAAAGCTCAGCCACATCTCACTGGACTCTGCCATGAGCTGTATTATAGCAGGTCAGACTAAATGATCAAAGCCATCTCTTCCCACCTTAAAATAGATGAGGCTGTGGGTTTTTTTCAGGCCCTACTCTCAAACTCTGCCTGGGTATTTGCTGGGCTCCCAGGGTCCCAGAGTGGGCAGAGGCCTGGCCCGCACACACTTGCCTCCCACCGCAGAGCATCCCTGCCCGGAGTCCCAAGCCAGAGGGGGCAGCCAACAGCACCCAGCCCCAAGCACACTCTTCTGGGAGATTTTATGCAGCTTTAGAGCAGCTCCTCCAGCATAACGTGACCACAGCTCATCAGCAAAGGCCTCATTCAACTCCCACTATGCTTTTGTGCTCTGGCTCTCCACCAGCACCTGCTCTGGCCTCACTCCCCTCCAAATTTTACGCATATTCTGTTCCCAAATTGTTCAACCTCCTTGCCCCTCTTGCCCCTACCCTGCCTCTCCCACAACCCCCCCCCTCTTGCTCCTGGCCCCCTCTTCCCCACACCCTGCCTCAAATGGCCCTCCCCAAGCCCTCACCCATTCCTACCTCTCACGGTCTCCAGGAGGATCTCCAGGGTCCGATGTCCCTCCTGCTCTTGTTTCAAGGAGGGTGCTTTCATCTTCCTCTTGGCTCCTGAAGGGCCCCTGTGGCCTCGGAGGGGCTGAGCACCACTGCACAGCCCTGCTCCTCTTCTCATTCCTCCCTGCTGGGAGAGTAGCCAGACAGGAGTGCTCTGCCCACCCAGGATGATCAGAGCAGCTCTTGGAGGCAGAAGATGGCTCTGCGAGCCTTCCTGGAGACAGCCCAGGATTGTTGGTGCAGCGCACAGCTGCTCGAGGAGCAATAGGCTTGGCATGACTCCTGCACAGAGCACTCAGTAGCTGCAGTCCTACCTACTGCTTAGTTACCCGCTCTCCATGCTTCATGTGGCCAGCAATGCCACCTCCCCAAGCCCTAAAGAAAATGCAACACATAATATGCCACATGTCACACGCCATACCTCAGAGGCTGGGCAACCAGAAACATTGGATTCGTAGTTCACCCACTCTTGTGCCCCAGGCCTGGGCATTTTCAGCTTTTGTGGTCATTGAAAACCAGTTGATTTGTACTGGGTGACTGCGTGGTCTTATGAGATGACCCAAAAGTGCAAGGCCTCCTATGCTTTGCGACACTGACTGAAGGGAGAAAGGCGGGCTCACCTCTCAGCCTCCCTTTCTCTCTCTGCTCATGTTGTTCTCCTGCCCTCCTCCTCAACAAACCAGAGGCAAGCACAGCATGGTAGTAGGAAGACAGTTACTTTGCAGGTAGGGACATGGCGCAGAGACCCATGTTTCAGTGGAGGTACTGGTAGTCTGTTTGGGGCCGCTCCTGCAACCATTAAAGTTTGTCCTCTCATTCTCAGGGCACAGAAAGTTACATTCGCTTCATGCTTCAAAGAGGCTAGAGGCTCACTGGAAACAGATACCACTGAATAAGGTGATACCAGGCAAGCAGCTTATAGGAGCAGTGTGGATTAGAACCTCGGATCAAGCAGAAGGGAGAGAACCCACACTAGACGATCCTACAGTTTGCAGTTCAGGGATGAACTGAGCAAAGCCATGTCCCATCCCCTCCTCCCTTCACCATTCTCTTCCTCTCAGACTGGCTTGTTGGGTTCGTCTGGTTTATTAAACTACTTTGGTTTGCTGAATTTAATTTTTTTTTCCTGGAACATAGGAAGCATTCTAAATCGTCTTTGGCCAAGAACCATAGGTGTCACAGCAAAATAGATGCTAGCTCAGCTGGGAAGTTTCTGCTCATACCAAAACAAGTTTCTCTGCTCAGAGAAAGACTTTGGGATTATCCTCCATACGCTGGCCTCCCAAGCTTCTGTCTCACCTAGTTTTCTAGTTATAGGGTAGACTTCTTGGTTGTAAAAAACTTAGTCTCTCCTTGAGACAGATGACCCTCCACTTAATTTGGTGGCCCCAGACTGGGACCCAATTGCTTCTCTTGTTGGCAGAATTGGTTGGCCTATCAACTCTGATCTGAAATTTTGCAGAGTACTGAATTCACAGCGAGTGATTTGACCTGTCCTGCTGTCAGTACAAGAGTGGGAATGCAGTGCTCTATTAGACTGACCAAACAAGCTAAGAAAAGCAGCACAGCAAGCCCTCCTCCTAGCAGCTGCACTGCCCCCCAGAAGTATATAGCAAGATTCTCCAGCGGGACAAGGCTTTGAAGGACATTGGCTTAGAAGTAATGTTACTGTTTCCTGCAAATAATGACCACAGTTCTATGGGGACAGGGCATTAACAGCTAAATGGATTTTTCTTTACATGACAGTAAGCGTAGGTTACTTGGTTCCAAGGAGACACCCACCAGGGAGTTACCTTGTTTCAGAGCAGCAGGCTCCATTCTTTCACATGCATGGAATAAACAGTATTTTCTTTGCAAACTACCTCTTGCCTGAAGCTATCTCCATTTAGGCTGTGATCTCATCTGATTGCAAAAGCTAAGCAGGGTTAGGCCTGGTCAGACCTTTGCTGGGACACCTCAAGGGAAAAAAAGAGGTGCTGTTAGAAGCAGTGTTGGCAGTTTAATAGGTGATGCTGCTTCCTCTGAGTCAATACAGAAGTAATGTTCCAGGAAAGAGGTTAAACTAACAGGGGATGGCTGAAGGCTGCTGGACGAAATGTAAAACGGGTATCCTGACAACTTGTGGCATCTGTTGTGGGGAAGATGGTAATCTTGATGTCCGAGGCAAACAAATCCTATCAGCCTAAGCTTCTCTGATAGCCATCAGTGAAATCCATGCTCTGTTGTAAGATGGTTCACCCCAGAGAGGCTGCATTTTGGTAAAGATCAACTGTTGCAGTTAATCTGCAAAGGTGCTAGTGACGTGGAAGTGACTGTTCATAAGTAAATATTTTATTGTGTTTAGAATTCTTAATCTCTTTTGAGAACAAAGATTTTTATTACAAAATATGCAAAACTTCTCCTGAGCCAGTTTTCCTATGAAGCAAGGTCCTATTTATTTTCATGTCTGAAATAAATTTTCAAATACAAACAAGTGAATTAAAGTGCTAAACTATTTACAGGGGATGCATGTATGAGATGTCTGGTGTGCCAGTGCTCTAGTGCAGACTGAGGTGGTCCTCTCTCTCAGACTGTCCCAGGTCCCACTCAGTCACTAGTTCTGAGGACACCTCTGTGAAGAGATGGTCCCAATCCCAGCTGACATCATCCTACCAAGAGGAAAAAGACAAACATGCTGAAATGTTACTGCTGACACCCACAGGTCTCTGAATGATGCCAAATATTCAAGATGAACAGCAAAGAGAGAAACTAAATGGCAACTGCCCCTGCCAGGAATTCCCAGATTCAGTTGGCTAGAACAGGAATCCTAGCCAGAATGAAATGTGAATCCCTGCTACAATTTAAAGATTTTGACAGAATTGTTCCAAAGTTCATGTTTCAAAATTCCATAAAGGACAGATTTTTTGATACTTGTTAATCTTAGATACTCCCAGGCAGGGTGCGAAGAGGAGCCATAAAAATCTTCCACCCTTCTGCACTTCTGCTGAAGCACTGCAATTCTGAGCTGCAGAAATCCTTTGTTGCAAGTCCTGAGCTCCTGTCCCCGCAGTTGTATTGAGGTTGTTCTGTCCTGCTTTAACACATACCTCTGCCCAAACCCCAAATGCTTTCTGCCTTTGTCCCTCTGTACCGCCCTGCAGAACTACCTGAAGCTACCAAAAGACAATACACAGAGCACTGTTTCTGCAGAAATCTGTGACAGTGCTAGGCCCTTCATATTTTCCTTACTAGCTCTTTCATACTGAAGGGGGCCAATCATAGTGATGCCATAATTTCACACAGAGAAGGCCCTATGTATCTTTAAAATAATCTGCTGCGGAAACCAGACCTCCATTCTCTTGGACAAGCTCCTCTTCACAAGCTCCTCCTTATCTCTCTCCTCCACCCCACTGACAAAGGCTTACTTTTCCAAGTGTAGTCTGAGACACATAAGAAGTTTCTGCCTTGTTGGTGTTCCCACAAAAGAAAGACTTACCTCTCGTAGTTCATGCTCTGGAGCCAAAACTTTGGTGAGAAGCTTCAGGTCAACCTCTCCATCCTATGAACAGACACAGTCACAGTCTTACAGACAATGAGAAAGTGGACACCATCATTTCACCAGGTAGGTCTTGCTAGAGATAGGCACAACATTTGCATCATAAGGGACATATACTTTGTCTAGGACAATAGCAGGAGCCTCATCTGAGGAGCAGATACCATACCCACACTATTTACAGACACAAACAAGCATGAAAGCCACACTGCAGAGAGGAACAGTGGAACAGACTTGAAAGCAGACTGGAAGTTGTTAGGATGACAGGGCTGAGTATCACTGCAGAGGATGATGGGAGCCTGGAAGGAGAGGGAGTCACATCAGTCACCCCATAGCAACATCCACTTACCAAAGTCTGAAAGGCAGCATACTTCATAAGATCTTTGTCCAGGTCATGGTAGGTCAGCACTCGGTTCACCTGCACACTGCAACCAGAAAGGGTCAAAGAACAAGCCTGGGTAAGCGTGGAAGCACATCTGAGGAGAAGGGTGGCATGAACAGGAATCTGGTGACACCCATTGCAAGTGTCCACATCACCCATGTGGACTCTTGAGATGGGTGTCCCCAGACAGAAGCAAATCTCAATCAGCAAATGAACAGTCATTGACAAATCTGCGTGCCAGGCTGTGCACATGCATAAAAATAGGATGTGGAGGGACCACAGACTCTCTCAGAGAAGCCAGCATGCCAGAGGGAAGACTGCTGCAAGGGCCAGAAAGAAAACAGGAATGTAGTGAACATTGGAACAGCCCCAGCTGGGTCTGAGAGCCCCACCATACCAGCTACAGAATAGCAGGGACCTTGTGATTTCCATGTCTGAGCTGAGTCACAGCTATCAAATACAATTTCTTAAAATGTAGCCTCCAAAGAGAAACACGGGGTAGGGGGGTTATACACTGTTGTGCCATGCTTCCCTTCGCAGGTGATGCAATACTGTAGAAACGACCTATATTTATTTAATTTCTGTTTGTCCATGAAAATGACTTGTCTTTTCTGTTGCAGGGAGACTATGAATACAGGAGGAACAGATGGGATTATAAAAAAAGAGAGAAAACAAAGACATGAACTCTGGTGAGAGACAAAGTAATTTTAAATTTTCTACTATGAAGTGTCATTTATTTTGTTAACAGCTATTTAATTACAATACCTACTCCATACTTGTGAGAGAGGCATCTGTGGTCAGGAGTAAGATATCCCACCCCTCCAAATAAGGGTCAGTAGAAATCCCAATCTGTGGTCTTGGCAATAGGCCCAACAGGGGAGAGAAG
The DNA here is from genome assembly GCA_020745775.1 of Theristicus caerulescens. Classification (NCBI taxonomy): domain Eukaryota; kingdom Metazoa; phylum Chordata; class Aves; order Pelecaniformes; family Threskiornithidae; genus Theristicus; species Theristicus caerulescens. The sequence continues at coordinate 46,140,723 of CM036564.1, read as the reverse complement.
ACTTTACTGATACGTTTAAGATAAAACCCCCAAAACTTTCATTTTTTAAAACTTGCTGGTCTCCCTTGAGCTAACCCCAAGACTATTCTGATAACACCTTCAAACAAGAGGATTGTACTTTGCAAATTAACTAGGCACTTGAGTAAGAAGGATATCCTGTGGAGGGCAAAGCAGTCTAGGACCGTGCATAATCAAAGCGTGTGTGATAATAATGTGTACTGGAGGCATTTGAGGTTATACAGGCAACCTTAAATCAAGCAATTCCTAACTTTTGAGAGTTTGATTTTGCAACATCAAACATGCTACTTTAATGTATTTTTTGTATGTATAGAGAGAACGTGCAGTAATTGCTTTCTGTGTAACAGGAAACAAGAAGGTTGCACTGTTCAGCTTGGAGCCCCACTGCCACAATACACAGCATCGAATCTTGCTGAATAGCACTGCCACTGACATCCAGAGAGCATGAGATAAGATAGAGTTTAATTTCACCAGCCATTTCGCACTGCTGATGAGAGCCTCAAGAACACCTGGCAGTGCTCTTACCTGGGGGGAGCTGCCACTTGCATGGCCAGATCTTCCTCCTGGACTTCCTCCAAGTCAGGGATCACGGGAATGTCTGCAACAAGAGAAAGCAGCAGCAGTAAGTGGGGAGTGTTATGCTCTCCTCTCACTAGAGGCAAAGGTTCCCTTGCTTCACAGATATGAAACAGCCTGTTTCTTATCAGAGGAAAACACAAGAGAGTTATTTAGCAATTATTAAAACATATTGTTTAATATTAAAACAAGCCAATAAAGCTTTGAAGCTTGGGGTCAAAAGAAATCTTGCAAGAGGAGCAGATTTGGGCTGGGTAGGACTCCATAGCCACGGACCGTGCATTTGAACACAACCTTGAAGCTGAAAGAAGCCAGCTGCACTAAACCCCGCTGCCTACTTGCCATCATCCTAAGACTGGCAAGAATTTGCTTCTTAGGAGATGTGTTATCATTTGCTTAGCTCAGCCACCAGTCACCTAGACTCTGTTAGAAATGAAATGTGGGGTGGAAACTGAGAGAAGACATGTAAAAGTACATGCTGAAGGAGCTGCTGGCTGGGTCTCAGACTGTGCAGAGGCCTGTGACCTTCTTGATAGCTGAGGAAGGAAGTGCTAGTGGTCTAGCAGACACAAAGACTAGGGAAGATGCACCTAGTTGTAATGTCATAAACCTTTTCATGATTTCTAGTGTGACCCTGGAATGGCTGACATCTGGGTCACTGGGTATTCCCAGCACAAGGACTATGGCTACTCCATCTAAAAAGGACACTAGAGACAAAAGGAGGAGAGGAGGAAGAATTGGGTGCACACTGAATCCTGCTAAAGGAGCAGGGCTCTGACATTGCATGCTTTTTGATTTGACAAAGTCCTGTAAACTGTTGGAGATTGAGAGAGCAAAAACAGAGAGAGGAAGAGGTAACTGGAGGCACAAAGCAAGGACAGAGTACACCAGCACAGAGCTCCTTTAAAGCTTCAAGGCCACAAAGGCTCTCAAGAGACCCTGAGCCCTCAGACCGTGGAGAAGCTGGTGGTTCGGCTCTGGGAAGAGGTCTCACTTGCACAGCGCGCAGACGCTGGAGTGAGCAGGCTGCTCCTGGCTGTCGGCAGCGCGGCCATGCTACTGCTGGACAGCAGCTGGGCCTGGCTTTGCCCCGTTTTGCAGCCCAGGCTGAGATGAATATTCAGCAGCTGGAGAGACGTTCCCACCTGTGGCGCTCAGGGCTCTGGGCAGGGTCTTCCTGAAAAGCCCCTTGTCCGGCCACCTGTCAGAGCTTCGCAGGCTCTCAGCTGCCCTCTCCTGCTGAACGTCCACTGCGCATCCCCCCGGCCGGCCGGCGGGGTGGGAGGCAGCCCTCGCCCAGCTGCGGCAGGACATGGGTCAGCCCAGGCCTTGGCGCAGTGGCCATTTGGAGCTGGCCACACAGTGGGATTTCTTGCTAATTGGCTGCCTGGCGGAAGGCTGAGCAGGACAGGGACTGCCACGAGAGCCTGGCCACAGTGAAAGGCAGTGACAGCTTGGCTGGCCTCAGCAGAGCTGTGCCTTCTAGCTCCCCAGCCGCCCAAGGGGCAGGTGCCTGCAGAACAGCTCTCCAACTACAGCAAACTTCCCAAAGACATTTAAAGGGAAACTGCAGCAACAGGCCCCCAGGCTGCCCCTTAGACGGAGGAGACATGCAAGAAATGCATCACCAGTGAATCGTCGCTGGGCATTTGGGGAGATCTGTCACCCCTCTACTTGTAGGGACAATACACAGAAGAAGCTGCTATCCCACTGGCTCTTCCCTGCAGGGGCTCCCAGCTCTTGGTAAAACTTGTAGCAAAATGCAATTATGGGACAAAAGCATCTCCATGGACAGACAGACTGACCTGTGGAGGCAGCTGGTAAAACCGGCTCAGTGGTAATGTGGGAGAAAGTCCCTGTATATAAGCAACAAATACCAAGGAGGGAATAGACTGGTGAGACTGGTCCAAGGGGAAGAATGAAGCGCTGTGCAGAGGTGTCCTGTTAGGTCCAGGCAAGTGAGCATGGGAATGAGAAACAGCCTAATCTCTCCTGAGCTAACGTATGCTTTTCAGCAGAAGATTCTGAATGTTGCTCAGCAAACACAAGTAAATGAAGAACTACCTGGGAACAGAGCTGCCCTTGCCCATGGAGCAGCATTCCCTGTAGCAGGAGAAGGTCAGATCATTATCCGCTTTTGACAGCAGAAATGTGAAAGGTGTTTGCAGCAAACTGAATTTCTTCACTTGGTGCTCATTTTGGCAGCTGTTTCTGGGGTCTCCTCTTCCTGGTTCCCTTTTGCTTCTGTTGATCTCTTTTTGCATTAGAGAAAACTGTGAACTTAGGGCCCAGATCAGTGATGCCCCTTCCATTTTGCAGATTCCCAAAGAGTCCTGGATTTGCCAGTGCTGGTTTTATCTCATTGCCATTGAATTCCATGGAGACATTCCCAAACCCCTTGCAGAACACTACCTTTACTCTGTATTAGCAAAATCCAGTCAATCACATAGAAATTCTTTCCAAAAGAAATTCAAGGCTCCGATATTTTATAGGCGCCTTGAAAATGTTTCAGACAGAAGAGCTGGAAATGCTCTGGGGGCTCCTGCCAGCCCCTCCAACAAAGGCCAGCACATGCTTGCTCTTACTGCAAACTGTGGATGATTTTGTCCATTTCTAGGCAGAAGCAACATCCTTTAGGACTGTCAGAGACTGACAGGAAACAGAACAAAAATGTCGCAAATTATAAGAACGTATCATCTCCCCAGGCTAACTCCTATCAGTGGCAAATCAGCCCTGAAATATTTAGGTCTTTATTTCACTTGTTACTCATAATTTCCTCTTCCCTCTGCCAATTCCCATGGTGCCACCTCTCTAGAATCCCTCTCCCTTCTCTCTCTGTACAGTTTGCAAAGTGTCTCAGTTCTCACTTTATCACCAAGGACCCAACCTTTCCCCTCATGCAGCCTCCAGCACCCTGTTTTTGTTGCTCTTCTTAGGACTCACATCTTTTTTTTCCAGTGAGCTCTAGTAGCACAGCCAAGTCATGGCACTATGTCAGCTGCAGGGGGAAGAAGCACGTGGGCTGCAAGAGTGTAGGCATATGCTTTACTTTTAATATCCCCATTAGCTGCAGTGAGGTTATTTACATATAACATTAGTACATGTAGAAACATTCACAGGACCATGTCCTCCCAGTCTCACACTCCAGCACTAATATAGCCTTTTCCAACAACAAGGTTACATTATGAACCCACACTGTGTACTTTGTTCCGTGATCCACTTTTTTCCCTCCTGTTCAGTGTGAGGGTTTCGGATAATTTTCCATCACACTGATAAGCCTGTGGTTTTGGTGCAGAACCTTGACACGTAATTTGCTGTCCAGGTTCTCATGCCTGAATTCAGTGCCCAGGTAGGTAAACTTTAGCCATGATTGCACAATGTACCTACATGCTAAAGAGCTGCCTGTGCGCAAAAGGAAACACCTTCACAGACAGCAGGTCACTGCAGTGAAGTAAATAAATGGCCTGTGCATTATAAAAAGAAAATGTTTTGCAGCTGAGAAGAAGGGGTAGCTTCAAAAGCTGGAAACAGAAAGTGATTCTCTGCAGTTGAGCTCTAGGTTTTGGGTGGGGGAAGGTTGCATTACTCGGCTGCATTTTGGAAGAGAGAGCAGCTTCCATAGTCTTTAATATGAACCGATTTTAATCAAAACTGTAGGCAAATCTCAGAGGCAACATGAAAATCTTACAGCTTCAGCTGTTCTTCTCCCACTTTCCTGCAGACTTTGAAATCAGAACAAACTGATATGATACTAATGGTAAGAAAAATTAAAATAAAAGTTGAGTTTCTGGTAAAAAATATTAAAAAGGGGAACAAATTGAGTACAAACCATCTTTACCAAACTTGGTCTCCCAGCTGGCCTCTGAACACTGTGCTGCAAGGTACTGTTACCTATGCCACGTCTCTCAACCAGTCTCCCCCAGACAGAACTACTCTGAATCTCCATTTCGTATGTCAGATAACATTCCCAGAGTGAGTGCTCCTAAAAAAGACACTCTCCCCCTGAGAGAGAGTATCCAGCTTTCATTTTAGCTGAAGGGAGGGGAGAACAGGTAGACACACATGTCAGGTAGTGTTTTACAAGCAGAAGAAATGAGGGTATGCAACAGAAGATGGAGGGGGAAACATAAAAACTCAGTGCATGCAGTGACCTTAAAGAGGAATGGATGAGGCTTCTTTTTATGGCTCAACATGACTGGGAACAGAGTAACACAAAGCCTTTCCCAATGGATTTCTCAGCCCATAAAGAAACAAGATATTGGCTTTAGAAACTGCTCATGGTAGAGATGTGAAAAACTGAGTGAGCACCAAATGCGAACTCCCCTCCATCTACCAGATGATGGTGAACAAGAGCAAACAAAGAATGAAACCAAAATGAGCGTATCCATGCAGACGTTTTGGCAGGATAGGAGACACTAGTACCAAATGTTGGCTAACAGGGGAGTTATAATATACTGCACCAAACTGATTGTCTCAAAACATCTAAGTCCCAGCATATAAGTAAAAATAGTATTTTTATTACAATAGCTGGACTGAGCTAGGTCTTACAAAAAAAGCTTCATGGCTAAGTTATAGCAAGACACCAATAGCATAAGGCACAAGTGTGTGGATGGTAGGAGGAAAAGATGGAGGGGAAAGACTAAGGGTGACCCATGCTACATGCAGATAGCCAAGCAACAAGCAAGGAACAGCAGCTTTTTAAGTCATGAACAAAGGAGGGCTTTATGTGTTCATATTAGAGTACATGTAGTAACCATCACCTTTTTTACCCCTTAGCAAATAACTTACGGACAGCTGAGGAAAACAACCACAGAAAGCAACAAGCAGGAGGTAGAAGAACCTGCACCACCTTAATACCCAGTTGCTCCTGCAAGTTGGTGAGTTGCACTTCCCCTCCTACGCAGGGCTCATTTTTGGTTTAGTAGCAACACCTGCAGGCTGGGTCCCTTAAAATCCTGCAAGCTCACAGTAAGATCTGGTCCTAGCCCCAAAGAATTAAGTTGTCTGTTAGATACAAGACAGCACACAAGTGGGGACAGACAGAATCTGTTCAAGGTCAGGCAATAAATCAGTGGCAGAGCTGGATCTAGAAACTATGTCCCAGGTCAGGCCTGCAGTTAGTCAGCAGTGTGGCTGCCACTTTCTCCCTGAGCTGCTTTAAGAGTCTGCTGAGCCAATGCCCTGACACCTAAAAAAACGACTCCATCTCACGTAGTCTGATTCACTTCCCCCAACTGGGTGAGTGTTTCAAAGGCCAGCTCAGAATGGACACTCTTGCAGTGGGGACCGTGCTGCCCTCCCTGTCCACACACCACCGTATCCAGAGAACACAAAGAGGGTAGTGGCTTCTGGAGCTGGCAGTCCCCTGCTACTAAGCAGGCATAAGAATGAAACTAACTTTAGTTTAAGTTGCTTGCTCATAAATTGTAAAACTGAAATAATTACAATATCTCTGCTGCTGCAAAACTTTGTTTTACTGAATGCTGTTACCTTCTGCATCACGTTTGGGGAATTTTAAACAGGCAAATGGAAGAAGGTCTGATTGAAGATGAAGTTAAGTGAAAGAAATTGGTCTCATTTAGCACATGACAGGATTCATCTGTGTTCCCAAGTCCACTGAGGTAGCATCATGGGCGTTTCATATTCATGAGCTGCTGCGACACTGTGTCCCCTCATTTACAAAGCACCGTGTTCAGCAAATTCTGTCCCTGTGGACATTCCGTGCATTTCATGGTCTTGTCAGAGAGACATCAAACACTTCAGTAACCAAATACCAGAAAATGGCTTTAATTAGCGCATCTCAATGCAATAAATAATTTTTCTCTCTAAGTGGAAAAATGGAGAATTAAAAAAAAGAAAAGAAAAAAGTGGAAAGCAACAGGCAAAAAAAATCTTCAAAAAACCATAAGGAACAAGGGACACAGACAGCTTCTGCTGAACGCACAAACAAGCTTGAAGCCTCTTGGAAGCCTTCTCAGGAGAGCAGCAGGCAAATGGAGAGGATAAAGAACACTTCTTTGGATGCTTGAACATTAATTTCATAGGGATGCCTTTCCCCGACTGAAATTGCCCTACTAGTAGGCCAATACAGAACAGCGTACCTGCCTGATCAGCCAGCAGGGAGATGAAAACAGTAGAGTGAAAAGCAGGCAGTACCATAGCTACTAGGGCACTGCCTTAAAAGCTGAGAGAAGCAGAAGATAACCTGAGTGTCCCATGTCCCAAAGCACCCTTTTGAGAAGAGAATGGTGACAGCACAACCTGGCCAAGCTGATGGGCACAGTCACCCAGTGAGCGGGTGCCAGAGGATTCATAGGATCTAGGGGAGGTCATGCAGCAGATTCAGTATTGACCCTCCAGCCTTGCCTTAAAAGATTATGCATTTGCCTTGCATCAGACAAAATAATTTTTTCTTCAGCCACCAAGCTCTGATGATACTGTCAGCTAGATGGATGACTGGCTGGGAGGTGGGGTGGTCCATGAGACACTCTCCTCGCTTCGATAGTGTTGTGCTTTCACAGACTGCCCAGTGTGGCATGGCTTCTTCATCACCTGAGAGGCTGCTGGGGATAGGCATCAGGCATATTTGCTGCTTCCCAAGGCTGCTACTGACACAAAGCTTCTGCCCAGTTTCAACCCCTGGGAAGTGTGAAGAGAGATAGAGCACAGAACAGCCCTGTCAGATGAATCGCTGGGCTCAGTGCAGGGCTTCAACAGGCAGTAATCCATGCCTTGTATTCTGCAAGAAGTAAGAGCAGACACTGATGGCTTTAAAGATGCAGAAGACAGGAGAGACTGGAGGCCTGGCTCAGGACCTGGAGTCCACCATATTCCTGAGGTTATCAGCATTTAGAGCGGTAACACACCTCCTAGCCTGACCAACAGCCCCCTGACAGAGCACTGTGCCTGCCCTCCTTTTCAGTAACATCTGTTTTCCTCTTTTCAAAGGCTGTTCCCTGTTCCTTTGCAGTATTCCCCTGCTGAAACATACTCAGAAGGTGGTGGGGCAGCAGATGAGAAGGCATGAGGTGCCTAGGGAGGGTCTGGTGAACTCAGAAACACAAACCCCTCCTCAACAATGCTGGAGATGAGTGATTTTGCATTAGGGCATTAGTGTGGCAGGGAAAGCAGCTTCTCAGGATGCTCCTGTGGAAGTATGTTCAGGAGCAGGCGTGTCTGATTCTATTTCATCCTCTTCATGTTATGCTGGAAAAACAAGACAAACTACATTTCTTTTATGCTAAATCCTTAGGTTTTTTATTTTTTCTTATATATATTTATTAAAAAAATGCCTCTTTGATCGGCAGCACCCATGACACTTCCACATCCAGCAACTCCTCAGAAGCCTCCCTCCCTCCACACAAGGCCACCGCTGCTGACAGCCAGCTGGGTTTGATCAGAGCCACTCAGAATCGGATTTTCATAAGACAGATGAGGAATCTTACTGCTGCTCTCTCTCATATCAGATGAGAAACTGAGGGGGAGGGGGGACGGGTCCTGAGGGAATGACACTACAATCAAGAGCTACGCGGTTCTCTCTCTGTCCCTCCACTGCTGCAATTTTCAAAGGAGTTTGCCTCAGGCAGTTTTAAATGATGGTGTCTCAATTCTGTAATCATCTTTCAAGAGCTTTTTCTTAAAGGGTATTTTAGGTAAACCTAGTCCGTCAACTACACTTATGGACTCAGCAATCACAAACCCAATATGACTGTGTATCTACCATATCGCAGAATTTAGTGATGGAAGATGCTTACCCAGACCACCATTTTCAGCCCCCAACAAGCTGTGTGTGCTCTCTTGCAATTAAGCTGCCCACTGCCCCTTGGCCAGTGGTCTGCTGCTTCAAATAGGACTTCAGACATATCCCTTGGGACATATGCTCTGCTCCCCCTGCCCACTGTGGCTGTCAGGAGGGAGCTTTCCTTGAACACCAGAGCCTCTAGATCACAATGCCAGCAGTCACCAGAGGAGTTCAAACTGGCCTGGACCAACAGCCCAGGGGAAACCATCAGGTTGGGCTGAGTCTGCCCTTCACTGACCTTGCGCAGAGACTCGGGGTGGAGCATTAGGGGAGCAGCCAAGGGGAGGACTGTGGTGTGCTGACAGAGCCACAGACAAAGTCACAGTGCAGAATCCCAGAAACTCAGCAGTCACTGTCACTCTCTGCCCCAGGCCCCTCTCTTCAGCCCATTCACACCACTTCCAAAACACCATGTTTTTCACTCCATCTCCATTTCACTGATGCTCAGAACATTTCGTCCATTTAGCTCTCCCCAAACCACTCCACCACTGCTTCCTGAGCCTATGAAGTGCGCACTGGCCATATTCCTGACTCTTCCTACAAATTCCCCCCTCTCTTACCCTCATGCTCAGCCAATGCAGCTGTCCTTGCAGCTCACAGCCCCGGGAATCTACCAGCACTTGTTCTGTAAAAACAGCAGCTCACCAGCAAAGGAACTGCCAAACTTTATCAGGAATGAGAGCGCCAACAATAACCCACACTGCGCTCTATTCTCAGCTCTGTTGGGAGCAATTTCATCATTGGTGCATATTCGCATGCAGCTCAAGAGATGTTTGATATTTTACAGCTGTGAATTCCAGGTGCCGGATATCCTGTGAGGGCTGTCTCCCACCTGACAGACAGACATCACTCCCCAGAAGGATGTGGGGACCATGGCATATGCCTGCTTCCTCCTCTGTTGTGCGCAGAGCCTGGACTCCCATCCTGTTCAAATGCACAGGAGCTGCTGGCACACGCCAGAAGGGTAAGAAGTCCTTCTAGAGGTTTGACATTGTACAGAGAGGTCTAATCGTCAGCTCTGCTTCCTTGAGGAGGCTTCCCAGCAGGCAGGAAGGGGTTTTGCCTTGAGGGCACAGATCTAGTGACTGTCTCCTGGCAGCTTTCCTCACCTGCAGGTCAGGTTTGGATCGTCTGTGCAGCACAGTCAGGCTTTCATTTCAATCAGCTGTCTCATTCACACACACTCTCTGCTTTAAAATAACAAGCCGTTGTTTCTGCAGACAGAGAATCACACATCACATCCCAATCCTCCAAGAAAAGCCCTGTTCTAGGAGATATGCATCCCAAGGGTAACAGAGAGAAAGGGGGAAGGGATTTCTGAAGATGGGGCAATAGCCTGTGGGGGAAGGATAGCTGGGAGAGAGATGACAACCTTCGCTAACAAGCCCCTGGAAAAGTGCTGAGGAGAAAAATCCAAGGGCAGCGTAGTGAGGAGAGGCACCTGGGGGAGTGCAAGTCAGCAGTGCAAAACTGGTGGACAAGAAAGGAACAACAAAGAAACTTTTAGCCAAAAGGACAAAGCAGTTTGCTGATGGGGGGCGGGGGGAATGCCAGCATTGCTCATCCCAACAGGAAACAGCCCTTTGTAGCTGCATGCCAGAAAGAGACACACGAGCAGAGTAAAGCCAAATGAAATACCCAAGCAAAGTCGAAGCAGAGACTCTACTGCCCTGCTGGAGAAATGAGCACAGGGAGGGGACAGCCCTTCAATGTGAACTTTGTTGTTCTGTCTTCCCTCCCACCTCATGACAAAGAATAGTCAGCACCTGGGAGAAGCTCTTGACTGCTACAGAAAATGAGCAGCACTCTGCAGATAGCACTTTTTAAATTCCACTGATAGTCTCACATCTCCCATCTCATGCCGTTTCCCTGCCACATGGAGCTCAGTCACTGCTACCCATTTCCCCTGTTGACATGGACAGCAAATTGAGCAATTACCCTTAAACTCCTCTCTCTCAGATTGCCCAGATTGCTACATACACAGCATTAAGCCCCCAGTTGCCCCTGGCCAAAAGTGACTCAACTAGGCCTGTCCTTTAGGAATTAAACACTCTTGTGTTGCTTGTGAAGCTTTATTATTCTTCAAGTTGTGATGCATTAAATTCTGCTAAAGCAGGTTTCCCACCATGCAGAGGAGCTGGGCCCCCCCATGACAAGGTTCAGCTGGACACACATCCACCTAGCAAAGGTGCGTTATCCATTTGCTCTGCCTGTATACTAGCATGTACCAGTGTGTGTTCAGGAGGATGGGCACTAAGCTCACAGCAGGTGCTGTAGGAAACCCCAATATACATCAACTAGACACTGCAGAGCTATTTCTGGAGAGACACTGCACTTTTTCAAAACAGTCTTTCCAGCCTGGAGTTTTACAGGAGCGAATGGTGCTTTTAGTCAAACACGTCTTTGCTTTCCTGTAACTCAAAACTGGCTCCTCTTTAAAGTGGCTCTCTTGTCCTGGACTAGCCTCAATGAAGAAGTAATATGGATTAGAGAAAATTAATTCTGAGCACAACCTGAGCCAAGGTACTTCACTGCTAGTATTGCAATGGTTTGTATTGCGCAGTATGGATGACTTGCACCTTCTGGGTTTCCCTGCACAACTGTAAGGAATGGCTGAAATTGCAGATAGTTCCACGCATGTCCCTGTCTGGCCCACCCACTTACAATCTCCCATATTACTTCAGTCTTTCCACACAGCCTGAGAAGTGACTGTCCTTCTCTCCCAAACTCCCATGGAGATGAGGAATCAGATGCTATTTCATGCACAGGGTGAATGGCCAGGAACAGTGAGAGAATTCTACTTTTATTTCTGAAACTGCAAGGCATAAAAAGCCCAAAGGTCTCCACTTGGCTGTACAACCTTCCCTCCATTCTCCACATGCCAGGCTGGGCTCTCTCCAGGCCCTATGCTTTTTTAACACTTTCTCCAATGGACTCCAAATTCTGAGCCTCTGTGTGTTAGTGCTGTATAAATGAACACAACTGAGCACTTTTCAAATACACAAGAATACCTTTTTCAGGGCATATAGTTTTGTCCTTCATTCTTCTAATGAAAAGGTTGGATGGGGGACAAACAATGTTAATGGAATGGTACAGCTTAGCTTTCTAATAGGTTAAAGGAAGGCAATCCGAATGTATTGGTTGACAGCAGCAATCATTACGCAACTGCGCCTGTTCATATTAAGGTGTACAAGCTAACACATTATGCAGCACAAAATAACCGTGACCCATCCTTGGGGATCCATACACCAATGTCTTGATTTTTGTACGTTTAGAATCTGAGCTTTCTGTTACGGTTAAGGACACAAGCCCAAGTGCAGTTATGAGCGAAGTGGAGGCTGATAGGGCTCAACTTCCTGCACAGCCACAGCATGCTACTCCCTGCCTTCTACACTGGGCAGTTACTTGTATCTCTCTGTTTATTCAAAAAAGTAATTTTATTCAGGTTCTGGAGTTTGTTTATATGTCACTTCACTGCAATTGCTGAGCCCACATGGAAAACTCCTCTCCCAGAATAGCTTGCTTAATCTCCCTGTAGAAATAGGACCACAAGCATGCAATGCACTGATCCATTTAGAGATTTTTCCATATGCAAATTAGATCCACAACCCAGTGCATTTGACTGTACCAGAAACTGCCTGGGTAGGAACCATAATCAGATTAGTGGGATCTTTCTTCTAACACATAGATTTAATCCAAAGCTGAACTCTGGTTTGCAAACAATCCAAATTCAACTGTTAATCATAGGTTAGGCACAGATAAATAAGTGAAGTGTATTAGGACTTGCCATGTCTTCATACCACATTCTGCATCAATTCTATTCTGTATTTATTACCCGAGGACTTGGAGCACTAAAAGTCACATGCTGCAAACATGTGGCAAGCATTTTTATGCCTGGTTAGCAAAGAAAGACAGTTATTATACTCCGAATACAAGACCAAGGTTCAACAAGAAGGACAGCACGTATGCAAACAGTCAAAGAGCTGTTCAGAACAGACTATCAGCCTCAGTGACATACACTGGAATTTAAAAAGCCCAAGAAACTTCCCAGGGGGAAAATTAAGTCTATTCTGAAGATGCCAATGCTATAAAGGTGCCACTTCTGGCAGTCATATGTCGCAATGCTTAAATCTGTCTGGAAGACCCAAATAAGTCTTCATTTAATCTCATTAACCATACTGATGTCTGATCCTTTGTGACTCCTGGTAATTCTTCTGATGCTTGGTGATATTTTACAGATGCAACTTTTTACACACTGTATAAAATTCTTAGTGCTTGAAAACTGAGGTAGCTCCTAGAGACTTTAATGAATTTCTATGCTCCCCACGGTTCTCTAGTGCTCATCTCAAAATTCATAATGTGGATTTTTCCTGAGATTTCTCTTGGCTCATCCAGTCCTAGAAAAGCAGGTGATATACACTATAAAGAAAACTAGTGCTAAGTCAGGAGTCCAGTAGATTTCACAGAAGCCTGTACAGGGATGGGATTACCCACCAGTGTGTATGTTTAGCTTATGATCTATGATCTTGGGTTAGGGCAAGCGGATTTTTTAAATCAAGAATTCCCTCACGACAGAGATCCCGGGAGAGTGGTGCAGGCACTTGTCCTGATGGTAACAAGGCAAGGATGTTACCATAAAACATAAGAGAGACTTTAAGTAGAGCATACTATTGCCTAAACTAGGGGACAGCAGTGCTTTCTTTCCCTGCTCTTAACCTTTTATTGCTCTTTTAGCTCTCTTTTTGCTCCAGTCCACTATTCTCCATGTGGAGGTAATCACAGAAAAAAGCGTGCCCTAGACACTTTCCTTCTTCCCAAACGTGCTTTATCATTCGGTGTTAATGAAGAGCCAGAGTTAGACTACAGGTTTACTTCCTCGTCCTCCTCTCCACCTCCTTTGCTCTCTCTCCCTCATTCAGCAGCTGGAGAGACCTCAGCAGCTCCCGCATTTGTTTACCCTCAGGGTGGTTCATTTCCTTGCAATTTCTTACAAAATGCCTCTGCTCGCTTTACTGGAGAAGCCCCAAACATGCATGAAGGCACTTCTTGCAGTGAAATAGGTGATACCTTACCTCCTCCATCATCTGATGCCTCCAGGCTCTGCTGTCTGAGACGATGGCTGCAGCAAAACACAAGGAAGAAAGAATTCCAATCACAAGCCCAGAAAAGCATCTTGTTGTGTCCCCTTCCTCCCCAGAAGCCTCATGGCCTGTCAAGGGGAGAGCTCACAGGTATGCTTAGCCTGCAGACTGACCTTCTTCTATCCCCCTCATTGCTGGACTCGGCAGAAATCTCAGCTTAGAGTGCTTAAGCAAGATGCCTTGTACCTGAGACAAACCCCTAGGCTGCAGAAAGCAGGGCCTGGGGTGGATCTGGGAGGAAAGCGGTTGCTTTCTACTCTTCCTTCTTTCTGTCACGTGGGAGTGACAGAGACACTGCCTACTCCATATCCAGGGAACTATAGAGTGACCAGCCCTGCCTCATCCCAGGACACATGACATGAATTCATGCCAGGCTCTGCACCCCTCCCAACTTCCAGATCTTGGTGTACTGGTGCTTAGAGTCGCATGTCCCTTCTCCATGAGATCAGATGTAAAAGTTGTGGAAGAAGTCTCAGCAGCAGTGGGAACTTACTCTTCTACTTCTTCTGCATGCTTTCTTCCTGACCTGCAAGACAAGGAAAGGCTTATGCTTAGAAAAGGCTAGAGAAAATGAAAAAAATGCACCTTTCCCTATATCACTGTTATTGTGCAAAACAGTTCCTACACCAGGTCCGATATAACACATCGCACCTTTAAAGAGTTCTGAGTGACCACTAAACCAGTGTATCAAAAAGTCCCTGAGTGCATCAGATTGAAGCAGAACCATTTGGGTCCCAAAAGACAGCCTTGCCCAGATACAACAAGAGCCATACTCCCTGTTTTTTTAGCTTCTCAGACACTTTTTCATCCCCTTTGCCATCAGCTGCAGGTAAAGCTTGCCTTACCTGAGCAGAGAGGTCGGCACATTAAGGAGCGAAGAAGATGCTATACTTTGTCTATCTACTCCTAAGAGATCAAGAGGTCCTTCCTCCCCCTGGTCGTGCACAAAGATTACCTGGTTACCTTTGTAGGTTAGGAGCCCCACCTGAGCTGGCCAAGTTTAGGTCAGACATGCTGTCGCTGCAGTAAATCAGGGTTGATCTGGCTGAGTTAACAGGAGTTCATAATAATAACGTGGCGGGGAGGCACTGGCAAATGGCAGCTCCCTTGCTCTCCACCCCAGCAAGCCCAGAAGTAATTCAGTCCCGATTAGGGACGCTTGTTCAATATTCAAAATGTAAAACATGGAGGTTGCTGAACCAGCACTTTGAAAAGTTAATTAAATGCCAGGTTTCTTTTTAGCAGATACTCCATCACTCGCTGATTGCTTTGGCCATTTTGCAGAGTGAAGTTTCATCTCTATGCGTTGGGAATAAATATTCTCCCCTCCCTTGAAGTCAAGGTGCCATGACAAAGAACACACGGGTCTCTCCCCTACCACATGCACTGTCCTAGGACACACCAAGAGGTAAGAGAAGTTGCTTCATTGCCTTGCATTGCTCCTTTCAAAGCACTTCCAGGAGGTGGGACAGGCCTCTCCTCATCTGCTCTCTGTTCTAGCAGGTTATGGTCCTCATCTAGCTCTCCTGTGAATAATCTACTCTTCTAAGAGCAAGGAGCAGGGCACAGAGGATGTCTAGCTATGAGAAGAAAGCCCTTTGTCTCCACTGCGCTCCCTGGAGCTTGCAGTCTGTGAGAAGCTAAAGATTACACTGAATAGGTGATCTGAGCCCAGTAATATCCACTGCTATAATCAGAACTGCAGCCATGTAGGTGACATCTGCATCTGGGCTTTCAGCTATATCTGCACCCTTCTGTTCATCAGAAGAGACAGAAGGGCAAAGGAGCTGGGGAATTTAGGAAAGAGCTCTTCCAATGAGGAGTAATGGTCCAGCTCGATCCTTCTCCCCTGTGGTAGTGCAAAGCACTTTTTGTGAAGCCCCTGATACTATGGAGAAAGAAAGGGATGGCTTCAGAGAGCCCACCACCAGCTCTCACTGGAGTTTAGAATCTGAGAAGACAGAGATGGAAAGATGATGCAAGATTTATCCTATTTTATCCCTCCCTTCTGCCTGCACAGAACTGCTTCCCACACCCAGTCTTCAGAGCTTTGCTCTCACTGAGCTGAAACATCCCAAATGATGGCTTTGCACAGCCTTGCACAGTGAGCTGACTTCCTGGAGGTTCAATCTAACCTCTTCTTAGCATGATTCCATTACTCCTGATAATTGTCCAGCCCCAAATAACACTCTGTTCCTCAGTACTCACGCTCCTTACATCTTTGCTCATCTCCTGTCCCCAGGCAGGAGTGAAACACTCCGCATGTTTATACTTCCCAGGAGAGGGTCACTGCTGCTATCCCTGTAAGCAATTTCTGCCTCTTTTTCCTGAGCTCCCTGTCATGACAGATATCCAGGTGGCCCACAGGGAAGGTAGTCATGTGTTAGTCCTAGAGGCAGAGAATACTTTACTCATGTTCTGAGACTTAAAGCTTTCTCAACTTTTCCTTGTTATGTTAGGAAAGAACTTATTCAGGGCAATAAGCAAATACTTCATTATGAAATAGCTGCACTATATTGGAAAAAATAGTAATTTGGGGAACAAATTCATAAAGTGGGAGGGGAGAACAGTACTGACCCCTTTAATCCCAGAGCCCAGGTGTTACAACACTCTCCTATCAAACGAGACAGTTCCCTCCTCCCTCTAGGGCAAGCTAAAGCCCCACGGTCAGCCGCGCCAGGAGAACACCCTAGTCCCTGTGCCACAGGGTCCGAAGGTGGCAGCGGGTGATGCCAGTCTCTCATGCTGACAGTACTGTGGCTTATACAGAGCATTTAAATACCAACGGCACTCAGGCAGGAGCAAGAAATGACTTGTTCTGTTTAGGTGAGACACCTGCTTCCAGTCACCTGTACTAGATATGTTTGTTAATATATGATTTGGAATAGCATTATTTGATGAAACTGGCATTTCAAACCAGCTGATAAGCTCACGGGTAGTGAACTATCCCAGAAATATAGTATGAAACTTCTGGAGCACAAGAAGGAATTGCATATTTTACACTCTCTGTGGCCTTAATGATTGAGGTAAAGAAGATACCAAAAACCCTACTATTTCCTTTCTTTTTTTTATAAGGCTTCCTTTCATTTTGTTTGACGCCAAATTACTTTTTCATTCTTTGTTTCAGACTGGAAAATAAAATTCACAAAATATTTTTGTTTTGTTCCTGACTAATCTTTTGCTTTTTTGGCCTAATTGCATTACCTAAATCTACCTAACAAGGTGACCCTGAGAGAAAAGACAAGCTTTGCCTTGTGTCTTAAGGTTAAAAACCTTCAAAGCAGTAAGAGAAGTCATCAATAGATCCTCAAAATGTGCCCTACCTCCAATCTTGTCCATTCCATAAGCTTAGCCGAGGGCTAAGCTATACATGGAGATACTATTCCTGCAGAAGCAATCACCTGCTTGTCTCTTTGCTCTCCAGGTGCTATGGGAAGCCCCACAGGCACTCTTCATGAAGTCATCACATTGCTTTGAGCATCGTGGAGTACCCCTTCCTGAGAATTGTCTCAGCTTATCAATGCCAACTGCAACGCGTTAAGACCAGCATTTCATCCCTCAGGAATATCAGGCCTGGCTACACAGCATCCTCTTCATTCACCACATGGGCACAGCTTTCTAGTGGTGAGTGAAAGCAGACACAGAAGAAACCAGACTGTAAACTCAAGCCAGCATAGACAGGTTTCCCGCTCTATTCTTATGTTCTCAGCAACAAGCTCCTGCTCCAGCAGGAGGCACAGCCCAGGGAGAGTGGCAACAAGCGCCTACAAAATGAGCAATTGTGTATGAACTATAGATACACCCACTCAAGTAAGGGCAAACACAACAATTCAATCCTGGGAGCAGTGCTCAGAAATACATTCAGTCTGCTGTAGCATACACCACAGTTTTTGTGAGACAGCCATACCTCTGTTCCTTTCGTTTCTTCTGATAAGCCCATTGTATCCGGAGGGCCAAAGAATATGGACCGACCCCATCACCTGGACAGCTCCGTTTAAACTCCCTTTCACTGCAAGGCTGGCTGTGCTCCCAAACGTAACCAAAATCCCAGAATATTCCCTCTGGCTTTGGCCAGCTGCTGACCCCTTCTCTGTTTCGGGGTGTTGAATAGCTGAGAAACTGGGCAGAAGACCCCAACGGACCCCATGTAAGCCCGTGGTATGTAACTCCTAGTACAGAATACCTATTTCTCTCCTAGTTGTGTCCTGGGACAGAGGATATAGATCTGATTTTGCTCGAGTGTTGTCTTTGCTCAGTTCTGGCCAGCAGGAATCCTCCCTCCACATTAATGAGAGGGGGTTCAACCTCAAAACCGAGGCTTCCCACACACACCCCTAACGTACAGCTGAGCTGCCTTGGAGCTGCCTGCAACTTCTGTGCTGAAGGGTGAAAGGCAGTTCTAATGTAGACATCATCTCTGTTAAACTGTTTCTTTCTCATTTAATGGACTACCACGGAGATCTAAATGGAGATAAAGTAGCAGGGCTCAGAGAACAGCCAGGATGCTATCTTTATGCAGCATGACAATGTGCAGTGGTTAATTAGACACCGTTAACCTATTTTAGCAGGGGACATAACTGGGATGAATGGGGGGAAATGTCCTTGAAATCTTTTAATGTCCACAGCTCATGAGAGCTCTAGACACACTTGCATCCTGCACCGAGCTACAGCCAGGTGCCAGGAGGCCAGCGTGCAAGATCCGAGGCTCTCTTCTGCCTGCCCAGCGAGGTGTGAGGGCGGGCAGCACCGCTACGGAAAAGGGAAGCAACGATGGTGGCTTGTTACAAGGGACACCGAGGCGGCCGGGCAGGAATGCCCGGTCCAGCGCGGCGGGGGAGGCAGCCGAGGAAGAGAGGGCTGGGAGCGCGGGCAGCCCCTCGCCCGCCCCCCGCCCGGGCGGGCCGCCCTCCGCCGGGGGCCGCTCTCCGCCGGGGGCCGCTCTCCGCCGGGGGCCGCCCTGCCCTCCCCGGCCCCCCGCCCGACGCCGAGGGCCATTCCCGCCGCGCCGCCGCTGCCCCGGGCCGGGCCCCGAGGCGGCCGCGCTCCCCGGGGGCCGCCCGCCGGCGCCGCAGCATTGCCGGGCCGCGGCCGCCCTCTGCCGGGCTCCCCGCGGAGGCTGCGGGTCCCCGGGCCGGGCCGCCGGGCCGCTGCCGAGCGAGGAGGGAGGCGAGCACCGGGGCTTCGATGTGGCTGCTGGCGAGTGGTCACACCTGCAGCCTGCGGGGGCTGCGGGCTGTCCCGGGGCGGGGGGCGCGCACCGCAGGGGCGGGGGGGGCCGCAAGCGAGATGGAAGGGTATTTTCGGTATTTTACAGGGCCCTGGCAGCGGCGGGAGAATTTCATCTGCCTGCGTGTTGGTCTATTTCCTGGCATGCCTCAGCCGCTTCTCTTTACGAATCACGTGGAACCAGAAAGCTGCTTCAAGCTGGCCTCTTGCTAAAAGAATGAAATGGAAGAAAAGGGAACGTCCTGATGTTCAGAGATACATTTTGTTTTGAGAGAGCAGGGTGATCGAAGGGAGAGCAGAGAGGCGGGTTGTGTGCGCAGGAAGCTAGTCAGTGTTCCGCCGCTGTGCTTCCACCCAAAACCATACCCACCCCAGCGCAGAAGGCTTGGCTCAGCCCACCGGGAGACATGAAGCCTTTTGCCTCTAGGGCACAGACTGTAATTCAGGTCTAGGCCTGAGGGAGGGGGGGGGAAGATAAAAAAGGATATTGTACTCTCTTGCTCAAGTATTTTTTTAGTGCCCATCACCACAGCGAGTGGGTGGTGAGCTACGAGTTGCAGCTTGTTCAATAGCCTAAGGCACAACTAAGTTACACATCCAAAATGATGCACAAGTGCTAACTGATCAGTTCTCCCCACTCTCCAAGCGTGGGTCTTGGTCACTGCTTGTTTGCTGAGGCACAGGCAGAGAAGAACACTCATCAAAATCGTATGTAAACTAGAACTGCAGCCCATGCTGGAAAGCACTACCACAAAGTGTCTTCTCAGCTATTCCACTGCACCTTCCTTGGGACTCTGATCAGTTGTTTGCTTCCACCTCCTTTCCCTGGACTGTGGCAGCCTGGAAAAGCCAGATTTGCCTTGAGTAAATCAGGGAGTTCAATCTTCACATCTCCTAAAATCAAGGCAAGTTTTGCCATTGAAATCAGCAGAGCGAGGACTACTACAAGCCTTTATTTCTGTCATAGGATGTCACCTCAGATCCCTCCACTTCCAAACCCTGAGGCACATGGCTATCTCTATCTCCACAACAGGGTTTTGGGGAGACACATTTTTTTAAGCTGTAATGGTCCCACCATCCACTTTCTGGCCCCTCACAGGCTCCCTGGGCTGCGGGACCACCTGTTGAATACGCTGCCCTAGAGCACGGCACTGGAGGAAGAAGGATGCAGTGATGAGCAGGCATGCTCTGTGGGCCGGGATCTGACAGGCACTGCGCCTAGCCGGCTCCAGCTGAAATGGCCTTGGGAGGCACTAATCAATCTCTAGCAGAAGTGTTGTTTCTCCTTATGTCCTAATACGTGGGCTTGCTTAACAGAAACAACAAAGGAGGAAAGCTCTGGCAAGCAGGACTTTAGGAACTGGCACGAAAGAACAAGCTGACAGAGAGAGTTCACGGGGGTCGCTGAACCTCAGCCTACTCACTGCATCGTCCCCATAACAGATGTTCCCAGGGTTCCCCCACTCGCTCACTGGTAGAGAGCTGACCGGCAGAGCTGCTCAGAGCTCCCACTGAGCAACAGAAAAAACAACAACACTCAATACAAATTCCTGCTGTGTGGGAAAACAGCGCTGCAGTTTCTAGAGGTATCCACCACACATCTTCAGTCCCTGAGAACAGGGGCTCCTATCCAAGTGATCACGTCTTTGGTCTCCAGTAAGCACCAGGGCCAACTCTCACACCAAATGGCTCTTGAGGTTACAGGAGCATTTCAGTTTCCATTTAAAGGGAAAAGCACACTTCTGATCCTCATGCTTACACGGAAGAACTGACTGCTAAAGGAGACAGAACTAGAATGCAAAGAAAAAGTATCTAAGGTTGTTTGGTTTTTTCAAATCCCACAACAGAAAACAAACTCATGACTCCGAAGTACCGGGCCAAAGACTTTTTACTTGTGATTGGCCTCAGTGAAAAAATTTAAATGAAAAACACTAGAAAGAACTAGGTGTTCACTACTGAATGGCATCTTGTGCTGTCATGTGAGAGCAACAGCTTCTGAAAGAAGATACTTTAAGAACTTGGATTAAGAATATGAGAATAGTAGAGGACTTATATGGGGAGGGGGATTGGGGGAGGGGGAAACAGGGCCAAGCAAGCAGATCAGGTCACCTTAGGTCTCTTTCCACAGGTAAACTGCATTAAGCTAGGCTTCACAGCCAACATAGAGGTGACCTACAAAGGCCAGACAAATTTTTAGCCTTAGCTTTGACAGATACAAAAGCGTTGCAAGTTGCATGTGTTCTTCAAGAGGCTTTTGCTTTTTTAAGCTAGAAATATTTGGGACAGCAAGGATAGTATCCCCTGAATTTGCTAGTAAATTCCTTGGAGATGCTGAGAACTAAGGAAGGAAGATGATTTGTCCTCAATAAAAAAAAAATCAAAGAGACTTCACCTTGTGCACACTCTGCCCACCTCAGCAGCTTACATGGACTGTTACCAAAAATGTCACACTCCTGCTCCGTTTTTGCCATGCAGACTTCCTTTTCCAGGGGAGCAAGAGGCTACAATCCTACTAGTTCTTCCATTGCCCAGTGTCTTTCAGGAAAAAGAAGTCAATGAAAACTTCACTAACAGAGAACAAATAAACAAAAATCTAGCTTTAAAAAAAAGAAGAAAGAATAAAGGAAAAACAAAAAAAACTAAAAAGGAAAAAGACAAAAACATTAAAAAGAAAAAAAAAAGCCCAGCTCTTTTTCCAGACTCCTCTAGGCACTGCAAAGACACAGGAATGGGCACAAGCCTAGGATTTTCCCTTTGCAGAAAACCCTTGCAAGTCACACTAAGCAGGATTAAACGGGAAAAAATCCCCCATCACAGCCATGGTACTGAGGGATTCTCAAGTAACTCTTCTGTCTTTTAGGGACTTTCCTTTTTCTGCCAGTTATCTCTACTGAGTCTAAACAGAAACACCAAGGAGAGCTCACCCCAGCAATGACATGGAGGGACAAGAGGACAAGAGCCTGTTAGCATTCCTGGAACATCCAGCCTATTAAAAAAAAAAAAAGAAAAAAGAAAAAAGAAAAAGGGGAGGGGGGCAGAGAGAGAGAGAGAGGGGGAAAAAACCCACCCTGGGCCTGCACATTGCAGCTTATCGCCATCTTGATGTCCTTGATGCGTGCCAATGGCATGGAGGCGGCTGGCACCAGATCAGCCCAAGAGAAGGAATGAGAGGCCAATGGAGATTTATGTGAGGAGAGTGAGATGGACAAGGTAAAATTGTCAGGAGGAGTTGTTAGAAAGTAAAATATATTGTGACAATTCCACTCCTGCCGTTCATCAATAAACTGACAGATCATTTAGTGTCAATTAGGAGTGATAGATGGACAAGTCCCCATGATCCTGGGCCAAAATTAATGGCTGGGAGGGAGAGGGTGATTGAAAATGACGGCTGACATTGAGAGGAAAGTCCTGAAGGTCCCCAAGGGGCCATTACTTGCCTCATTCCCTTGCAGATCAATGCAGGGACAAACCCAAAAACAGACACTTCAAGACAAAACTTAATCAGACTTCCTTTTCTTTCTTCTCCTTCTAAGTTGTGCTCCCTCACATGGCAGCCTTGATCCTTTGTGCCTATACTCTTCACATCATTGAGGACATCCACAGATGGCTGCAAGATGCAGAGTGAGGCTGCCGTCTTCCTCACAGCCAGGAGCCTGGCTCTGGTCCAAACATGGCAGTGACACAGGGAAGCCCAGCCTGAGATTTACCTCAACGCTGCTGGACTGGGAGTAGAGGGCAGAAGCAATGACACAAGCTTCCCCCTACCACATCAGACAGAGAAACTCATGAGCACTTTACTACTCCCACTTGCAAGACAGGGATGGCTATAGGTTCTATAAACCAGGCACTCTCAGGGGTCATTTCATATAGATACAACACAGGACAGTTTAAGCCTGTATTTTTGAAACAGGAGGTTTTTAACTTTACTTACCTCTAGAGACCTTGAATCATAAAACCCCTTAATCTCTTAAACAACTTTCCTTCAGCTCCAGGGTGCAATCTCACCATTGCCCACCCTCCAGAGCCCTAAGTGATATCTACACAGAGGCTGTGTTACCCTGCTTTAAAGGTCATCCTGACTGCATCTCCTTCCTTCCTACAGGTCCTTAATATTCAGCTTCTTGTTAAATGCATTCCTGGACACTGTACCACTACTTCTGTTCCAAAATACTTCAGCATGGTCATTTTCCTGAACAAGCCTTAATTATTCCAACTCTGTATGACCTATCCGTCAGAAAGAAGAAATTTCAGTTGCAGCTGGAGCACCTGATGCTAAACTGCCACGATCCCTGTAGAAGAAAGGAGGTACACGTGCAGGCACTGGAAGGGTCTTCCTACTGAAAGCAGCACTTGCGTTTGCTTGCATGGCCACCTGAAACAAGCTGTGTTTATTCCACAACAACCCTAGCTGCTGCCTGCAGAACTGTGTGAATTTTAAGGGGCTGACTGCAAGACCAAAGGGATCGAGGACCCAGTTGAACTGGAATTGTCCTGAGAAGCAAAGAAATAAAGATACTAATAGGGAGAAAAACAGAAGAAATTCTATAAGTCAAGTCAGATAGATGAGATCAGCAGAAGCTGGAATGAAATGGATCCTGGAAGCCCCTCTCCCTTGTCAAATCCTCACCAATATGCATAACTGAGTTCTCTTTTCCTTTTCTCACTGGCAGGCACTTTGTGTTTCTTCCTTCTGATGCATGAGATAACCTGACAATAAACCTCTGCTTTGCTTGTCACAAGTGTCAACACTGATGTCATTAAGGACATCAGCACAGCATTCAGAATGGCACTTGGGCTCCATCCAGTGGTTAGAGAGCTCCTTCTGTAGCAAAACCAGCTGTAATTACTATTATTTATGTAATCTCAGCAGGGTACTAGGCCCCAGGTGGCTGCCTAGGTTCTTGGCTGGTCCCCTTTCCTCTAATACTGGGGCCAGAATATTGCTGGGGCAGCAATGGGACTGCTTCTTCTCATAGAGAGTGATTCTTCTGTCTGAGTACAAATTTAAATAAATACGGCAGATTCAGGTGCAGAGGGCCCTGTCAGTACAGAAAAAAGATTCTTCCCTAACTACTTTGCACCATTTATTTGCTGATTGCAGAGGACAAGCCTGAGGGTTTGCTCAGACACTTACCTGCAGTCCTCATCATTATTCAGATTTACAAAATGGGACTCCTAGCAATGATAGCTGTTCTACAGAGGTACTGGGACTCCAAAGTAATCTTTCCATGCTTGAATTTTGAAAATTTATCAGTAAAAGACAGAATTTTGATAGTTCTCAGGAACTGAAGTATCTGACACTTGTAAATGCTATGGGAACTCATGATAAAATACTTTATCTTACTTGCACACCACCTGTGCGAATTAATTTCAAACTAATTACAGGTTGGAAAACGTTAAAGGCCCTCCTCCTCTTCCTATCTTACAACAATCTGAGACAGCAGTAGCCTGATGGAAAGAATCAGCAAGATGGTGAGAATATTTGCAAGTTTACTTAGGTATAACAAGAGCTGGGCAGGTAAGGGACTAAGAGGGAGCAGCAGAGGTAGAAAAACAGAAAAACAGGTTGCAAATTAAATTCTACTCTAACATGTGACAAATGGAAACACAAAGAATAACTTCAAGTGATCACTTCACATTGATAAGACTCTGAACTAGAAATACAGCAGAAAAGAGTTTTAAGTATCCCTGCTGGAAAAGCAACAAGTGTGCAGTTGCAACTGGCTGAATCTGTCGGAAACAGAACTAAAAGCTTAGACCTCAAATGGGGAGAGAATAACACATAAACAGCTACAAGATCAATTCACAAGTGGCTGCAGTATCCCATCTGATCCACAATATATTTGCACAACACAGAAAATCTAATTGTAGCCACCCTGCTCATCCTTCCTAAGTAAAAAAAAAAAAAAAAAAAAATCACAGATTTTAACACTGTCAGTTCTGAAAACCGAATTACCTTAAGCAGTACAATTCCCAAGTGTAGGCTCAGTTACACTGGCATAAAAGTGCTTATACCTACACGAGATACATCAATAGAAGCATGTTATTCTAACTACATCTACGCTAGTAAAATTGGAGCAAATTAACTTGATGGGCTTCCAAACTGAGTCAAATGGGTTGAAAAGCTGTGGGGAGATAGAGCCTGAGAAAACAGAAACAACAAAGCTACAGCAACATTGGTATGACATCAGCCGATGACTCAGACTTTTCACACGAAGGCTTTACTCTGGGATATGTCACAAAGACAGCCTTACAGGCCAGCATCTCAGACTTTTTTAAGGGAGAGAAGGAGAGAGCTCAGCTTGGGGAGAATACACAGCCGAAGGAAAGAAAAGAGAGGGAAACTAGCTGCACAAAATCCTTATACCTCATATGACTGAAGAAAGTCAGAACAAATCTCCCCTTCATGAAATGTATTCAATAAAAGCTCTTAATACAAATGAAAAAAATGCTGTCAGATATGACATGATATCGTATGCATGACCGAGCAAGGGGCACATCTTCATCTCATGTCCCACTGTACAGGGTCTCACAGGTAGAAAGGTCTGCAGCCCTCCATCTCCTGTTCTGCTTCTTCAGCTGAATTGCATCCAACCTCATAGGAGCATTTACTCCAGACACCTGCTGCATCTGTAAACCATGCAATTGGGATGCTGGAGAAGGACCGCTGATAGCTACTGCTCCAAATCTATCAGATGAGGGTAATGTCAAACAATGGAAAACATCCTAAAGCAGCACATGGCACAGTGCTGTTACATTAGGAACCTGTACACTGTCCTTCAGGGCACATTAGGCACAGCCCTGAATAACTGCATTACCTTCAATCCAGCCCTTCACCTAGCCAACAATTACATAATTTATTTTTCCTGAACAATGCAATTCACCCTTGTTCTCTGCTATCACATTTCCATAGAGCTTCTGCTCGGTCCTACAAAGATCCAGGATCACTGGTGGCATTTTTTTAGAACCCTGAGGCAGATGCATCTTTGCAATGGCAACTTCTAGCTGCAGCCAGCCTATGAAAAATAATACCGTTATCAGAGTTAAACTGGAGAGGAACAGAAGGAGTTCAGGCTGAGATCTTTATTCCTTTGCTTTACTCCAGTCTCCAGATTTTCAGCTGATTTATTCTTCAGAGACACACAGAGTGATAATTTTCCCAGAAAAGTACTGTTTTCCAGAAAGGCTACCCCAGGACATAGACCACCTTTCTCACCTCCCAAGAAATACTGACTGTGTTGGGACAGAGCTTTCTGGATGTCCTCTCCTGTTCTCAGCGTTCCAGGAAAGAAAATACGTAACTTTTCCATAAATCAGAGTGCCTCTAAAGTGTATGTCCAGACATATACACTCTTATTACAGGCCTTAATGTATACAAGCAATCTCACACCACTCTATGACTGAGCCCTTCAGCTCTGTGAATAGGAAATATAACACCACCGTAACTTTACAGCTTGAAAAATAACAAATAGCTTGAAACCAAGTAATCTCCTCCCAGTCTGAACTGTTCTTTAGTTTTCATACCCATTCTATTACCATGTCCAGATATTTCCCTTCCCTTAGGTGTCCTTCATGAGCATCAGGCTTTTCAACCTACACTCTACAATTCGTACACTTTTTTCCTCCCATCTCTTCTCACTGACCATCTCCATCCATCTCCATTATACCATAACCCCATACACACATAAACATTGACAAATTTCACCTTTACTGTCAAGGCTGATCACTAAATCCTGAACTGTTCATCGCATTCTTGTCAGTGGGGCATTGTCATGTGTCACTCTCCCGGAAAGGATGCAACCAGTCAAATCCCCGCCTCAGCTCCTGCATTTAACATGCTTATTATGTTCTTGACTCCTTCCAGTTACTGTACCAGGTAAGGAATATACTGCCTCTGGCAGACAGCAACATGTACACAGTTCTGAGTCCCACCAGGCCAATTTATAAAGAGCATTAGCCAGTGGAACCAAGCAAGAGCAGTACTTCAAACGGTGTGAAGTTACAATGATATTGGAGACACAGGCCATCTACAAGATCCAGAAAAACTGTTCCAATGCCTGGGACAGCCAAGCCCAACTAGTGATGTTCACTTAATCCATGACTAAGCCCCTCTTAATAAGGAAAGAGGTGAGGACTCACTTGGTAGGTGCCAGTACAGGATCATCTGCCCAGCCTCCTTGCCGTCGTGGGGGTTTAGGTGGCGGACCCTTTAATAAAGAGAAGAGACATGTTACAGCCAGTTCCAGTCAAGGCAAAGTCAAGCCATTTGAGATACCAGGTCCACACATACTAATCTAACACTTTACTGAATAATAGATGGAGAAAGAGTGTTTAAAATGCTGTTTATTCATAAAATAAAAGGAAGACAAATGTTGCAGGACGGGTTTTTCAGTGTCTCTGTAAGCAAAAAGTGTATCACTCTAACTGGTGATACATACAATCTTGACACATTTCAAGTCTGTGTGCCGTTGACCTGTCCAGGACACACAGTACAGTAGCAGACTGATCCACAGAGGATGCGCTCTCCTGGCAAAATATGGTTCACTGGGAACTCGTTTGTTACTGCTGCCCGTATTTCAGTGGGAGGTATCACATGTTACGTGTTTCCAAGGGTACAAGTCAGCTCGTTTTAGACATCTTGTTTTAGATGAGGAATTGTTCCTAAAAGGTGTCTTGCTTTTGTCCACTGCCTCGAATAGGAGGTTAGATGCCAAGTTCAGATACAGGCAGCCATACCAAACACCTCTAAAGCTAGCTGAGATGAATCCCACTGTGCCACCACTGAAATACTAAAGGGGAAGTTCATTGGGAGCTTAAAGACACTCCCTGCTATTTTCTTGCATTGTCTTGTGTTTTCTCTGCCATGCAGCAAGAGAAAACAGGAATTCAGCTTGGGGCTTACGATGGGAATTTTCAAAGAGCAGGGCCACATTTCCCACCGTGTGGGAGCCGCCTACTGCCTTTTGCAGTTTTGGGCTGGGTTCCCCCTGCCTGAAGCACCTCGTACAGCGTGGCTTCAGGGTTTTGCATGACAGGCAGTGGTGAAAGCAGAGGGGCAAAGCGAACCCAGTGCATGAATGTCAGTTTACGTAGCTCCCAATTGATGGTGCCCAGTGAGGGAAGATGGGTTATGGGGACCTGTGAAGGGACCATCATGAGAAAGGATGATTGGGTAAAAGATGTCCCAAAACGGGGAAAAATGGTAACTGCAAAGGAGTCTAAGCTGGAGCAATGGTGGAGGGAACAGGTGGCTCCCACCGCTTTTATTGAGAAAGGGAATGGGCTGGGTGACTCCTAAGGATTTTTGACTTGACAGAGGGGACCTTGCATGTGTGGTGGGGTCAACCCTGAGCCAAAGCCAAATTACCTCTTGCCACAGACAGGCAAGGGGCTGAGCTAACCCCTGATGGTAGGGGTCTCCCATGTTTATTTCTTGAAGCAGAAGCATTGTTTGCGAGTGTGGGAAATGAAGAGAGCCTGCCAGGGGCAGCCGCTGCCTGCTGCAGGGAGGGGGCATGACCCTGCATAGCTCCCTGATAGGAGCAAAAATAGTCATCCTCCAAAAATAAACAGGGAGCAGGAATGAGGCAGGAGCTGCAGTCCCAAAATACCAGCTTTCTTCGGCAAAGGGAGCACAGGAGGGCAGAGGGACAGGCAGGGAGCGTGAAACGCAGGAAACAGCCTCCTTATATGGGCTCATCCGCAGGGGACAGAGCTCAGCCGACTGGAATGACCATGTCACAGAATGTGAAGCCTTCAGGGGCCCAAGTGAATGGAGTTTTCTGATCTTTAAATGATTCCCCCAGATTCTTAAGATGCCAAACCAGAGAAGAGGCTACAGTGCCAAAAAAGGAGCATTTTGAATTCAGTTGATCTGGACACACCCAGAGCCCAGGAAAAAGGGGAAAAACACACCACATATGGGCGTGCGTGCCCACATAAACATCCCTATTCCCATTACACACACCCCTACCTCAGAAACACACTCCCTCCCACACGGATCCTTCCCATGCAAACAACCCTCCTCCCTCCTCCCCTCGCACCATCTCCCAGATAGCCATGTTCGCAACCCACAGCCTCACAACTCCTTGCAAAGGTGCATGGAGTTACACAAATGTCACCAAAGAACCTGGTCATAAGGCTGAGGGAAAATGCAGCATCCCCAGGGCATTGCAATGCACCTGCAATTTAATTCTCTCATCATCAAAACTGGCCTTCAGATCCAAGATATCTCAAGTTGGGCACTCCAGACCAAAGGGTGATGAGAATGACTGCCCCAGTCTTTGCACAGGGCATGACTTCATAGCATCTAGGGGTTTCATTTCAATGTCTTGCCAATGTTATAACGCCTTCCCATTGATCACACACACCAGGCAACCCTGAACGTCTGTCAGACCCTGACAAACACCTCACATATACCTACAGGTCTTTTATTCCTCTTGCAATAAATCAGGTAATTCTTTTTGAACTGCCCACAGGAGCACTAGCAACAGGAAAGGTAATGTTAACTGT
Source organism: Theristicus caerulescens (assembly GCA_020745775.1). NCBI lineage: Eukaryota > Metazoa > Chordata > Aves > Pelecaniformes > Threskiornithidae > Theristicus > Theristicus caerulescens. Next base: position 46,111,449 of record CM036564.1, on the reverse strand, counting down.
CAGCTGAGGATAAATAGCTTTTCTTTGTTAGTTGCCTGGAAAGTGCCGTAATAAGGTCACATGCCACATGCACTTTTGTCAAGTAAATAAACTTACCTTCATATACTTTCACATTTCCAAAACCTCAGCATAATTTACAATTGAGAATGCAATGTTGTGCATTGCCATAATATGGTGACAAGTAGGGACACTGCAGCTGCAAGCAAGAGCTTGAGGTAGAAAGTGGGAAGAACGTCAGCCCCAAAGAGAGCAGAGCAGAAACAGAGGACATTGTTCTTCTGTAATGGAGCAAACGTGCTCCTGAACACACCTTTTTGGTGAAAAAGACGGGGGGCTTTAAATGATCAGAACTTATTGGTACCTATGTATTATACTTGGGCAAGATTTTTACGTATGTTCCCAAATGCAAAGCTAAGCTATACACCCAAACGGTTTGGTGTCCAAAACACTGAGATTCCACCAGCTCCTGACAACAGTGTTCTCTGCCAGCTCTTGCTGCTCAGTCTCTTTCACAGCATTAACTAACCACTTGCTTGCTGTGGTTTGCTTTTCCACTAAGTTTTGTCAGTTATTTATCTCCAGAAGATTTCCTCTACCTTAGTTTCTGCAGATTGTCCACTTTTTCAAGGCACATTGCCATGGTCTGGGCTCTTTATTTTATTTTTTTCTCAGAAATTCAGTTCACCATTTTTGTGATGGCACTTTTCCAGTATTTCTCAGGCTGCCTTCCTTACCAACACTTTCATACTACCACCATAATCAGTATTTTATCTCTCCCTTTGAAAAATGACTGGCCTGAATTCCATCTCTCCTGCATTAAAGTAGAAACTCTACCTTCTTCTTTATCTGTAGTCAGGCCCTTTCTTATCAGGCAGATGTAGAATTCTAATTTGGCTTCCCCATTAAGGCAGAAATTTCCAGGCCACTTGTCAGATCATGTCTGCAGTTTTGAAGGTGCTAGTTGGAGGTTGCTTCCCTCATTGAAGCAACCACCCTGTGTGTCTCTGGATCCTGAGGGTCCAGCAAAGTTTCTTTTAGGACCTGCCACGACACAGGCAGATTACAGGCATGTTGGGTCCCTCAGATTCTCAGGCGGGTCCGGAAATAGGATTAATTTACCTCCATCAACATGACAACTCCTTTGAAACAGCGACCACTCTGTGCAGGGAAGTAGGGACTCAAATGACATTGACAGCGTGCAACAGAGGACACACAATTTTCCTGTCATGTAATACATCTCCTAAAATGTGTGAGATCTATGTTCTGCCCCATATACAACCACTGTGAGATTTTATACAGTATGTAGGTGCCTTGTTTTTATCCAATATTGACCATGGAGCAGAAAGAAAGAAGTATGGCCAGTCTTGAGTTTCCTCTTCTCCAGCAAGTTGCCTGAGGCTCCCCTGACTGAGGAAAAGCAAATCTCCACAAACAGGCCTGATGAATTAGTTTTGACTGCTGCCAATTAAGGAGCTGTAAGTCAAATAGCCCCACTGCTTCCAAGCAGCCACATAACACTTACAATCTATACCAATCTCAGAGCATATGTGATATCAAAAAGGGCTCAATTCCCAGATCTATGCAAGCCTCAGCTTTTTTGCAAAGAACAGCCCATCCCTGCTAGCCTTTTTTATCATGTCCACAGGTGGTTCAAGTAGTGCATCTGATTTTAATGAATCCTCTCCAAGGACTTCTGCATGTCTTAAATGCCTAGTAGAAAATACTGGATTTCCATTTCATCCACAAACTGTCCTTCTTCATGGTCACTGACCTTCTTTTACTAGGGAAAGTGCTATTGAGACAGAAGTTCTTGGGGGGCTTTAAACATTCTCTGTCACCTATTACAGCAGGTAAAGGACCAGCTCATATTGTTAAACAGCTATCAAGAATTTCTTCCCTAAAACAACAGTCAACCACCTAGTCAGCTTACACGTGCACCTGCTAGGAAAGCTGTCATATTGCAGCATTTGGCACCTTAACCTGTCTCAAGAGTCACGGCTCCCACCTGCATGAAAACAGTGAAGTAGCACACAACGATCTGATTCTCTGAGCAAGGGGCTACCAGGTAGAACCCTCTCACAACCCACATTACAGGGCAGTGCCCCTCCAGCCCTCCTAGGCATGAACATCCCTCAAACAGTTTGCTACTACCTTGTGCTACATACTGTCAGACATGTTCCCACCCATCTCCACCACTCCTACAGTTCTTTTGCTGCCTTCAGGTGGGTCCAGGAGCACTCAAAACATGAAATAAATGTGCGGAAAAGGAAAAGCTTTTAAAAAAATTATTTTTAATGGGATTGTCCCTAATCCACATCAAGGTAGCCAAGCAGGGAGGATACTACTAGAAAGGCTGGGAAACATGGCTGACTAGAACTGCTATTTCAGCAGATGTCATCAAAAAGCTAGTAGATAACCTCAGAAAGCTGAAAATAACTGCCCTGCTGGCCAGCCACTCGGGGTGCACGGGAGAGAGGCAGCACAAGGCCTTGGGGAGCTCCAGGCCATGCAGTGCTGGGGCTCACACTGGGGAAGTTGGCCTAATTAGGGAACAAAAGTTCAGCTGCATTTTTTAGATTCCTCCTGGAGAATCTGGCCAACTTCCAGCTGAGCGGTCCCCACGAACAGGCTGGGAGTCCAGAATTTTACAAGCAACCAGAAGACCATTGCAAAAAAAAGAAGCAATCCCTGTAAAATGGAGGCAGGTAAAAAAGCCAGTGCTTCCTTGGATGCTGGTTCCCTTGGGTGGAGGGTGTTTAGGAGCACAATGCAAGAATCCAAACAGATGACAGAAACTCTGGGACATGGAGGGACAAATTCAGCTCAGCCCAGGACAAACACGCAAATGGGAGGGCACTCACGATGTGCAACAGCTACAGGAAATTCCGCCTCAGAAAACTCTCCCAGGTTCTCAGAAATGCCAGTTGCTTCAAGAACTATCTACTGCCAGTCCACCCCACTCCCATTTGCATGCCTAAGAAGGCAAAACCCTGGCAACATGCCGTATACAAAATGCAGCTAGCCCCTGGTGAGGGCTCTTCTACAAGCTGAAGATGGCGGGGAAGAACAGGATGCTAGAGAAAAACAACGCAGTCAGACCGTAAGGTCTTTGGGAATAGGAAATTTTTGTCCTAGCCACACACTAACACTCTCTAGATCTTACTGAAATGCAAGTTGTAGATACAAAAAGGGCTATAAGGGACTGCATTACAATTATACATGACTTCTTAGGTCATGAACTCTCTGAGCTAGAGTGGCTGACCAGTGCCTAAACCACTGTGATTATTTTTCCACAAATAAGGTCCCCCAGTAAGCACCCAGCTGAGCGCAGCCAGTGCTTGGCTCCTCAGTAGCACGTTTCTAAGTGCCAGGGGATGTGGGGAAGAGCACTTGGGGGTTGGCTGCTGCGCAGATCCAGACGAGACCAGACAATGGAATGAGAGTTTGGAGCTGGGTGCCAACCACTGTGCGAGGGTAAGAACTGGGTCAGGAAAATACCGCTCTGATTAAAGGCCCTGATCACATCAAGCCCCAGGCCATGTCTACACCACAGGTGCAGACACACCTGCAAGCAGGATCCATGTGAGTCAGCTCAAGTCTGGAAACGGCCTAGCTTTAGGTACTTCTGGTAACCAAGCTGGTACCTCCCCAGGTAGAGCGCAGGCTGCTTCTCACCAGGGGATCTCTGCACCATTCTGCACTATATTTTAGGATGCAATTACACTCCCTCAAACAACCCGACCGAACTGGGCAACCTAGCAACATAAGGCCACAATTGGCTTCACATTTCAGGTACTTAAATTTTTTTGATAGTTGTTCTTCCAACAAACATTCACTGAAAACAATTGTTCCTGACATGTTGTCTTAACCTCAAAAGCAACAGCCCATTTTTCCACCCAAATTGTTTTAAAAGCACCGGGAACTAGAACTACAGAAGGACTCGGTTGCCCCCTCTGGAAAGGTCAGATCCTCAAATCACCTTTCCAATTGTTGCCTTAAAGCATGTCATCACTCAAACTTTGAGTGATATAGAGCCACAGAGGTCAGCATCCACCTAGCCAAGAGTCAGAAATCAGGTGCTCTCCCCGCTTTAGTCCATGAAGGACCCTGAGACTACCTATGGCACGTCTACCAAAGCACAACTAAAGAACAAGGTCCCAGCTGGACTCATTAGGACTGGAACAGATGTCTTCCCGCTCAAATGTTGTTGCCTTCAGTTAGAAAGTCCTTCCTCGTGGCCCAAAAATTCTTTCAGTTCCATTTGCAAAGCAGAGTGGCTTCAGGAGAAAGGACTGAGAGCCTTCTCAGACCCAGAACAGCTCATAGCTTTGTCATTTTATAGAATATTCTCTAGGGAGGTGGGAAACATTACTTGATACATCTTTCAGGAGGAAGAAGAGGACAACAAAATCAGTATCATCCAGCTTGGAAAGGAGATGGTGGGTTTAATCTTTATGTATAAAGCATGCAGCTTCAACATCAAAATGAACACTTCCATCCCTGGAGCTCCTCGAAGGCAAGGAACAGCCCTGCACCACTGCTGAAGGCTACAAAACACAGGATTGGGATCAGGGTCACCCACTGCTAGTGCAGGGGGGACACGTGCTCACAGAGCTCTCAGAATGGGTCCAGAACTCTATGGAAGGACAGGGTTTTCAGACACACCGCAGTCCCCTGCCACTCTTTACCACCTTACTAGATCCACAGGCCCATCCTGAGATTGTCTACATACTACGCAGGCACCTAATACAGGCTGTGGATTTTGCTGTGAGGATAAGGCATCTAAATCCCCCTGTGGAACTGCGTTTGGGGAATCCTCACAGTTCTACTGTATAAAGCTCTAGCCCTCCTTTCAGCCAGGGACTAAAGCAAACTAGAGGAGGGACTTCTCCAAGGCCCCAGAGCAAATCCATGGCAAAGCCAGGAAGAGAACCCAGCAAAATCTTGGCTCACAGCCACATTCGTACTCCTCCTGCCTATTCTGCCTCTGCAAATTAACTGAGATATTAGGATACACCCTTTATTATACCATTGATCAGCCTTACAGCCTTTGGCTAAATGTCCCAGGCAGCCTTGGAAGGTGCAGCCAAACGAGTGATTCAACTGGCAAAAATTCAGATCCAAGATGAGTGGTTTGCCAGGGGATGCAAAACAAGTCTCAGAGCAGGGAGATGGCTGGAGGGCAGGACTTCAGCAGGTACGTTCACATTGACAGCCCAGATGGGGCTGTTTGCTAGTATTCAGGCAGCCACAAAGTATCTCCAGCGCAGCAAGAGGAAAGGGACCAAATCCAGGAAGAGTTCAGATTGTAACACTCAGCACAGCCCGGAGGGAGTTCAGAGAAGGGTTACATGAGCCATCAGGGGGACGAAGGGGCCAACTTCGGACAAATGATTCAAGAAGCCAAGTATTTCAGCTTGGCCAGGCAATGACTAAGGGAGGGATATACTGCAACAAGTTTTGGATCACACTTCGTAATATAAAGTTCCACTAGTAATTGGTTTGGAAGAGACTTATGATACAATTAACAGAAGTTTGTAAGCATATAGTATTATAAGTTACAAGCAGCTTACTGATCAGCTGGATTTCTCAACACTCAGTTAACCATTTTGTTACCCTTCACAGGCATTTACAAATGGAAAAACACTATAAAGTGCGACCGTGATGCTTAAGAGCATAAGCCTGAATACAGGGTGCAGGAATTATCCAAACAAGAGGGGTTTCAAAGCAGGGATCACTTCATACTAAGGAAAATCTCCTTGCCAGGCACCATTGCATAACACCCCTGAGGCAACAACAATTGCTCATGTGGAAGAGTCACATCAGTTTAGTTATTTTAATGAAATTTAGCAGCCAGGAGCAAGAAGGCGCCCGTGGCATATGACCAGCCACCGCTCAGTACAGCAGACCTTGGGAATCAATGTAGGGCACTGTATGGAGGTGGAATTAGTTCCAGTGAAATGACTGTAAGGACTGGTTCTGGGGGGGGAGCAGGGGAAGTTTAGATCAATTATCAGGAAAAATTTCTATTCGGTAATCAGTCCCCAAAACTATACCCATCAGTGGGAGGTCTCTTTGCCTGATAAATGGAAAAGTGCTCTGGGCATAGTCCTGAACCATCCATCACTGACGAATAAACCCAGTGGATCTTGCCTACAATATCATCTCTAGCACTACCAAGAGAAAACTGAGCTAATCTGAATAGTCTTGACTCCTTGTGATGCGCATACCCTTCTGAGGCCAGAATTAATGAGATGGGTGATACGGGTTTCTTTTCTGGGCTTTAAATTTCACAAATGAATCTACTGTGCTACCAGTACTGGGCTGGTGCTTCAGGGGAAGGAATTAAGAGTACAGAAGAGGATGCTTTAATTGTCTAACATATACAGAGAGCAACTCTAGCCAGGAAAAATTGGGCAACACCAATTCCATGGTTAGGAAGGGTGCAAGACAATTAGCCCAAGGACTTTAACAGAAACAGGTACTAGTTCTCAGGTTGTTCTGAACAGCACCACTCTGGCTTCTAATGCCGAATTAATGCTGAGATGTATTTTAGCTTTGCTGCAGGATGAGAAAGGATATGTGTATTCCTTTTCTCTGTGTAACAGGAGCCTGGTAAGAAGCACTACGGCATCCTATTAACCACAGATATAAGCATTCCAGTGCTGGTGCAATAAAAAGAAAAGACTCAGAAAACAGAAAGGCACACATCCTTGTTACTACTGGCTGGCCTTTTCCTCTGGGGCACTAGCAAGACTTCATAACCCCTGAAGACAAGTTTTCATGTTATGGGAGCAAGCTAACCATACTGGAGAGCAAATCTAGGCTCAGTCAGGTTTTGTACTCTATTAGCTAATTGCTGCCCTGACTTTTAAATGAAAATAGAGTATCTTTCCAAAGGCCACATATACATCTGTGACCTCAGAACAAGATGCAGCAGCTGATAAGAGCAGCTGTTACAAAGATAATAAAAAAACCTGTCAGCAAGAGGAACAGAGGATGCAGGAAAGGCACTGCATCTGAGGCAGACTTTGTCTTATTCTCCAATACGAGAGTCCCTTCTTAAGGTAGTCTCCAGACACATGAATGGGTTAGTCCTACTAGTCCCCTTCAGAGGAGCCAGCATCTACCTAGAAAGCCTCTAGTCTTACATGGTCAACCTTTTCCTCATGGTCTTCATCCTAGAAGGATCAGGAGGAAAAAAGAGAGAAAGAAGTTAAAAGGAAGAACTATAGAAGCCTGCACAAAATAGCTTGAAGACTGACACGAATGGCTGTCCTGCAGCACATGCTTTGCAACCTTATTCACTTGAATGAAGTACAAAGTTGATCCCACCACTGTAAGATTTTATATCCACAGTCATTTATGCATATATCAACTGTGACACTATAAAGCAGGTCTGTTTGACTGCAACGCCAGGAAAGTCTGCCAGCAATCAGACCTTGAAAAGCATACTAAAGAAAAAAAAAAACGACTACAAATGAGAGCGAGAAGAGAACAGACTTAGTTCCTTCTCCTTATAGCATGAGAAAACCCAAATTATTCGGGTGTGTAGGATGCTAGAAAGATTTGCATGGATAGGGTCTGCAACCATGCCAGAGACCAGAAATGATGCTGTACTGGTCATACTACGGGTTATATACCGTAGCAGGCTGCAGCCCTTTTTTCAGGAGCTACTGTTTCTCAGGGCAACTTCAGATCCTCCACTGGGAACAGGAGCTGTAGCAGTTAGCATAAGATAGGCATAGCTGACAACAGCGTTAGCTTTAGTAGATGAACTTTAGCTAACCCTATAGTATAAGGGAGTAGCTTGGTTATGGGGTAGATGAGTAACTTAAGGAAAGCAGCTTGTTAATCACTGTGAAAGTTGCAAACTGGTTGAGAACCTTTCTGATGAGCAGACTGCCAGCACCAGCAGTGGTGACAACCAGTTGTTAGGTACCACATGCAAGAAGGAGGCAATTAAGGACCCGGTAATTTCTACGCTATCCTAGAAATGACAGTGTTCAGAATCACTCACAGAGAGAATTCAGGGTATCCGATGACCCTGCACCAGGAGTACGCACAGCATGGCTGGAAACACTTCGATAACCCCCCTGACTTTTATTCTGGACTGCATCATCTCTCCCGTGGAACAGGGAAGCCATGTGATTCATAAATTGCATATATCTCTGATTAAAGTAGTTTGGTATCTGAGTCCATTTAGTGTCTATGCTGTCACCTGGTCTTATGGTCTTACCATGACAGGAGCAGAGGGAGGCTACATGCAGGTTAGGGCAGCTGGGGTACAGAAGTGTCCATAAATGAAATCAGATTTGCCCAACTGGTAAAATCTGTTGGAAATGTGTGTCTGTCAGCCAGGGACCCACTTGTTCCCACACCCGAGAGCAGAAAGGCTTCTGTGGGGCCCAACATGACCTAAGCTTCTCTGGATGTACAGAGCCCAAGTGGTGTGGGCCTCGCAGTAGCAAGGAAGGAAATCCAGCTGGACAACACATGTTGGAAAAGCATTTCAATAACCACTTCTTTGAGCAATCTTCCACGTGGATTTCACCCTCAGCAACTGATTTGCAGTTGTTTATTCACTTGGGTTAGATAACCGAGTCCTATTTAAACGATGCCTGGATGTCAGCCTAAAGAATCGCTGCCAGGAGTGTTTGTAAGCTGGGTGGTGGAAGTCCAAATAGCTGCTTTGCAAAATTCACCTGTGGGAACATCCTTCCAATATGCAGTGGAGGTGGCCCAAGCTTTTGTCTGTCTACATTAATCTATCCTGAATAAGGTATTTTTTACAGCACAGAAATGCTCACTTTTTATCTATCACCCAAAGACCACAACTACATAGGCAAGCTTACAAGTATCAGGTAGGACAAGAGAAGAACATACTTTCAGAGGTGAAAGCACAGAGCCTTTCCCCAGGCTTTGCTGAAACCTGGGGAAGAGAACCAGCAGAGTACTTAAATGATTTTGGGGCAAACCCCGATATAGAGTGGAAGTGATCCTGTCCTACCTGTGTGGAGATATTCTCAACACAGCCTGGAAAACCCTCATCCTTTAGGCTGACATATTGCCTATTAAACCAGTCTCCACTCAAAGGACCTACAAAGTGCTGCCAGAGAGACACCGACAACCTCACATTGAGATTGTAAGAGGTAGAAACCAGGGAAGTCTTGAATAAGGTCCCAAGGGAATCCCGTCACTGTAGGATGAAGAGAAAAAAGACTGTGGAAGCAGGATGACATTACAATATTTTTGCATACTGATTTCTTGCGGAACAGTAAATAGTTCACTCTTGCTGAGAGGCGACACAGAAAAGGAAAAATTTGCTGATATATTTAAAAAAAAGGCTTTTCCACTCAGCTTTCCAAATCAATCTCCTCAAGAGCTCCAAACCTGGCCAAACAGCTTCTTTTGGTGGATGTCATCAAGCCAGCATTCAGGCTGTTGGATGCCGTGATGTTAGAGCCAGGAAAAAGGTTTGACTTTTATCCTATAAAAGTGTCCAGAAGTCCTGGTAGGATGGGACAGCAAAGATCTTCAGCAGATCTTATTATGTGATCTGCCCCTCCCATTATAAAAATAACATGACCAGCTTGAGTTTGTCCCATTTTGTCAGAAACTTGATAGCATCAAGATGAGTAAAAAGTAACACATCAAGCCAGGGGATGGGAAAGGCCTCCCAATGGAAAAATGGATACATTACCCCTCTGAAAATGAATGTTTGAAATGCGGAGTTCTGGCATGCAGCAAGCAGATTTATCTCTAGGAATTCCCATTTACGGCATATTCCCCTGGGTGCCCAAGAAGTGCCTGCCGATTTGCCAAGGAGCTCTAAAGGCCAGGAACACGCACAGCCATTGCTGCAGGAGGATGCTGACTGCACCAACTACAGCAAATAATCATGTTCCTTCTTGCCTCATGAAATAACACATAGCTACAGTGTTGTTTGTTAGTACTTGTACTTCTGAAAAGGCAGGTATGCTCTGCATGCCAGATGGCAGACTGTGAGCTTTGTGACCCTTAGCGAGCCCCTCGAGGAGACAGAGGTCTACATTTGAAGGTAACGCAGATACTTCCACACAGGAATGGGAATTATCAAATAGAGATTTGGGCAGAGGAATTACAGATACACCACTGCAGTTAAGGAACTTGCTGTGGGAGATCTATATGCACAACAGGCTCTGAAAAGATGCTAAGATATCATACTGTTTTCATAGAGCTTGGGGGAAGTATATTGGGCTACAAGGCACAAGAGATTGCAGTTGTGCCCTAGGGAAGGAGGTTTTAGCAATACGTTTGTGAGAGAAGACACACAGTTGAGGAGATGTACCATTGTTTGGAGTCTCTTTCGGAGGACAGAGTCCAGGTCAAGGAGAGATCAGCAGGAATCTGATAAGATCTATGCTCCAAGTCAGATGATTTGCCTATTGACTTCAAAACAAAGATGTTTTTAATTATGTTAAATGAGTTGTTCACCCTTCGAAGTGAATTTCCTTGTAATAAGCCCAAATGTTGAAACATGGACAGACAGGTACTTTTTGCTTCCTTCAAGCAAGCTGCTCTGACTGGAAAACACTTCCTGGATGGTTCTCAGCATCATGAAAAGACCAGGACGACGGCACAAACAGTATGTTCATACCAGAAATTTGAGCTGGGTGGAAACTGGGTGGAATGACATGGAATTAAAAAAAAAAAAGTCAAGGTGAATCTTAAAAGTTTTAAAACTCTGAGGAACTACTGAGGGCAGAATCACCACCCTGAATGTGAAACTGCACATGAAGGTGGGAATATGGCAAAGGTTTAAGACAAACCCCTTTGTCTTCAAAATCAATAATAAGAATAAAACTTCCTATGCTGAAATTAATTACATGGGGCCTCCTCCTCCACTACTGACAGTTCCAGAAAAAAGTACATTTTTTTTTTATTTTGCATTTCTTTTGGGAAGGTTCCTTGAAAAGGTTTCAAGATGACCAGATGGCCAAATGAGACATCCATTGTAACAGCTCACCCCACCACTTGGAGGCAAGCCAAGGCCAAGCTTCCAGAAAAGTAAAATGGGATTGCCAATCTAGGGTGAAGGAAAAAAACAATGTTAGTTCTATCAAATGCTCACTTTGGTATCAAATACGATCGTGTATGAGAAGCCTCCAATTCTGGAGCAAAGGAAAAGGCTGAGGATTATTTATAGTAGATTTTGTCTCTTCTCCAGTAGCTCCAAGGTTTTCAGTTAACAGCAACATTTAGCAACAAAGAACTGTCTGAAGGGAGACTATTGACACAAACAGTTCTTCCTGGTGGTTAAGATCCAGTAATAACATATTTGAACCTTGTAAGGCGTGGAAGGCCTCACCCTTCTGCTGCTGAAAAACTCACTGCTTTCAAACAGAAGACTGTAACTATTCCTTAGTCCTCTCCAGGGGTGCCAAGGACTGGAGCCTTTATGATCTCTTCCCAGCTATTACAATGGCTATGATGCAAGACACACCAAGTACAACTGCGGTAAGTTACAGTCACTCAGCTCTACCCCTACATCACGCCCTGGTCTCTTTCTAACCAGGGAATCAGTCCATGAACTAGGACGGCCAGTTCCAGTAAGAGAACAATCTGACAGCAAGCCACCCTAATCTGGAGGCTAACCAATGATTACACCCACTTAAACCACCAGCTGGTTTCTTTAAGACTTTCTTTACCTACAAGGCCCATGGTTATTTCAATTTCTTAAATTACTCCCCCTGCAAACTCCCTCATGGAATCCCTCCTGAACTCCTATAGCATACCCGGGGAGGGCAGAATGCATAGGTGGGAGATGATTCTCTGTTATGCCTATCAAGAGCAAAGAGCATACTTTCTCCAGGAAAAAAGCCTGTTCTAGGAGGTGTTACTGTAAGCTAAGCCATAACAGTGTATTTTCAACAGCACCGCAGGGACTCCAAGGAAATATCCCCCCACAAAACCGTTTCGGCACAGATGGCTGGGACACAACTACTCACACAGTGTAACAGGAGAGTTTTGCCACAGCACAGAGGATCCGGGAGTAGCCACTCCCAAGACAGAAGGTCCCAGGGCTCTGAGCACAGTAGCCTGAAGCACAGTTGGTGCCAGGGTGGCCAGCAGGGCAAAGTGGGTTTGCAATTGCAGGAAGCCAAGAGTATGTTACACTGCAGACCACGACTGGCACTGCAAAAAGCTAAGTATCATCTCATTTAAACAAATATCGCTATCAATAAGGTGGAAGTCTGATGACCCTTTTGTCCATCTGAAGGTGTCAGGGAGCAAAATCTGTATGTCCTTTCTTGACAGGTGCTCCTTCCAGCAGGAGATGCCTGTGGGGAAGCCATGCTAATGTCAGAGAGCAAACTTCCAGGTAGAATTTGAGCATTCTGTGGCACTAAGCAAGAAAGTGAATCGGAAGCGTTCAGATCTCATATTTCTGGGTATTAGAGGATGCTGCCACACTCCCCTGTGGAAGAGGGGTTCCAGACCATCTAATACTTTTTGAAGATGTACTGACAAAACAGACTCTGAATAAAAGTTTTTCTCCAAAGCCAAGTGGGAACTGAGTTTGCATATTATTAGCCACAAGACAAAGTCTCAGAAGCTGCAAAGCTGGCTCCTAGCATGACCTCTGTAGCCTCTGCATGGAGGAAAGGAAACAGTGTCACTGTACAGACCTGATACTGACCATTTCAGATGCCGTACTCTGGCTCATGCAAAAGCAAGGCATCTGCTTACCTGTATTCTGTCTTGCTACCATAGATGGTGGCAAAACTGGTCACAAAATGATGTGCCTGCCCATGTTTTAATTCCCACGGAAGATATGCATGTACAGGTGGGAGAGGCCCCAAGTCCTGTTTGCTGCTACTCTCCATACCTCACACGTGAGAAACCATAGCCCCAGATAGGACCCTGTGTGAAAACTACACAACATGCAGAGGGCAGCACCAGGAAAGGGACACGGCAGCCACACGGGCTCCAGCTCTAAGGACAAACTTCAAAGGACAGAGCACACCATGCGGGAAGGAATCTCAGAGGAAACGAAGGATCCTCCACTGGAGGCACCAGCAGGATTACAGACAGGTTCTCCTGACTGGGCACCCACCTCTCCAAGCGAAGCAGACGGAGAATTCTTCCTGCTGAGATTTTCATCTGGGAACAAGTCCTGGCGGGCTCGACGGCCCATCTTTAGTACCTGTAGTGCAGGGGGAGACGCGAAAGGGGAAACACGGTTACCGGCAAAAGCTGCGTCAGAGCAGGGGGACGAATGCAAGCAACAGCTCTGCAGTTACACTGTGCCCTGCAACGAGACACGTCCCCCGAAACGGCGCGAAAGCGCTGCCAGCTGCCGCCGCGAACCCTGCAGCCGCCGCCCGCCCCGCGGGTCGCGCTCCCCCATCGCACTCGCGGGCTGCTCGGCCCTTCCCGCCCCACGGCGTCGTCCCACGGCAGCCTGACCCCGCGGCGGCCCCACGGGAGGCCCGGGCAGGCCTGCCGGGGGACGGCCAGCACCATTTCCCCGCCTCCGCCGCCGTGCGCTGGGGGCTGCCGGCCCCGAGCCCGGACCCAAGGCTCCCTCGGCCGCGCTGGGGTGCGAACGGGCGGCGGTTCGGGACCCCGCAGCCCCCGCTCAGAGCGACTGGGGCCCGCCCCGGGCCCGGCCCCGCGGCGGCCGCTCGCCCCCCGCCACCGTTAACGGCCAGCTGGCGCCGCGGGCGGCAGAGCGGCCTCGCCGCCGCCCGGGCCCGCTCACCCCGGCGGCGCCCCCCCGCCGCGGCGCCTCCGCTCGCTCCGGCTCAGCCTCCATCCGCCGCCGCCGCCGGTGCTTCCGGCGGACAGCCCGCCCCCGCCGCCCGGCAACCGGCAGCCGCCGACCCCCGGCCCCTTCCCCCGCCAGCCCCGCTCACCCCCAGCCCCTGCGGGGCGGCCCTGCGGCCGGGGGCCGGGCCCTGCGGCCGGGGGCCGCCGGCGCGGCGCGCAGCTGGTGAAGCCCGGCTCAGCGCAGGCTGGGCATCCCTGCCAGCGAGCCGGCAGCGCCTTACAGCGCTGGGTCCTCCTGGCAGCCATGTAAATACCCAGCCCCCTTAGCAATCTGAAAAGCTTGGCCTGGCTAACGGTGACAGCGGTGCTGCCATTTCTCAGCACAACACGTCGTGTAAGTACTCGTTTATCAGTTTTTAATTTCACATTCAGCAGTGGCAGGTTAAAAACAGCCTGCCACTCTGTCTTCTCCAGCTCTTTACGGTATACGCTTTTTAAGTTCCCACTAAGGCGGATCATCCCAGCCTTGTAGATCTGTCTCCTCACAGAGGGTTTTGCCAAGCCTCCTGACGCTCTTCCCAGTTCCTCCAGCTCTCCAACACGACTTTCCAGATGGGGCAGCCGGTCCCCAGAGCGCTCGGTGGAGGCAGTCCCAAGGACCAAATATAAGCACGATGATCATTACACGCATGCCTCTTGAGCGTAAGTTGCACAGAGATTTCCACTGAGCTGCATAAAACGAGCCCTGGTCCCTTTCTTGGCTGGACAGATGAATAAATTAATTGTAAATAGATCTGGTTTTAGCTCCACATGTTAAATAAACATTCGGTTCTCCAGTGCTTTGTCCATTTGCCTGTATTTTTCTGGTATCTCTGACATTCCTCACAATCTTCACCCATCCTCATTAGCCTAAATAATTGTCATCCATTTCTGCTGCTGCTACAATCAAGAACTGTACCACACCACAAACTGCACTGTTAACACTTTGCCATGATGAAAATTGACTGTGTAACCCTAAAGTTTTAAGCCTTCCAGGAACACCTTTTACTAAAGGCACCAGACCTCACTCCATACCTGCTTAGCTTTAATAGAAGCTCGTGGTCTGGCTGAAGAACTTTAAGAAGTCTAAATAAATTGTGTCAAATAATTCTCCTTTTTTCCATCCCTTACTGACATTTTCAAGTAGTTGTGCTGTGACTGTGATGATCTAAGGATTAAGTGAAATAAGATTTGTGGGCAGAGGTAATAACTTTTTATTAGACCAACTGATATAGCTGGAAAAAAACATACAAGAAGTGTTTCTGTGCCTGAAAGCTTGTCTGTTTTTTCCAGCTATATCAATTGGTCTAATAAAAGATATTATCTCCCTTTACAAACCTTGACATGTTCAAGGAATTCAATAAGTGAGACGTGATTTTCCTTTTTTGAAGCCAGCCTGGTTAGGCTCTATGAAATTATGATCTTCCAGATACTTTGTTCTTCTCTTTTAATTACAGGTCCAAGTATTCACGAGGTAGAGAGGGCAGTTTTCACCCAGCCCCATGCTTCATCACCAGGGCCGTGGGAATATGGCCCTGGATTTCCCACTTCCCATCCACTCCTCCGAAGAGCTGCCACAACTGTGCAGCTACGCAGATACCAGGAGACGGAGGGGACTGTAGCCCTCAGGTTGCAGGATGCCCAACTACAAGCGTACACTTACAGCTTGACCTTCTTGATCAGAAAAAGAGCATCCTAAGAGGAACGTGATCGCATCCAGAGCAACGTCTGCTAAAGCAGGAGGGCATCCCTGGGGCGGGAATCCTTGGGTAGGAGTGCGTTACCAGCTGTGGCCCCAAACAGGCACCTGGCGGGGTGTTCCTACCGGAGGCAGGGTAGGAACAGTACGGGGTGCCACTCTGGATGGACAGATCACGAAGCAGCAGGACCCATGGGTTCACCCCCCCAAGCCCCTCCTCACGATTCCCCCAGGTCCCCGTCCCAGACACCACCCCACTAGCACATCCCGACTCCCCCCAAGATGCGCTGTGCTGCTTGCTGCCCGCCCCAGTGACGGGAGTCTCAGGCCAACTGAAGGGAGGTGGGGTCCACGTGCGGGAGAGGATATATTTAAGCACTTGAGGAATCAAGCCTTGCCTGAGAACTTTGACTTCTGACTTCAGAGATTCTCAGTGAGGGAGAAGAGCAGACGCACAGAAAGAACAAAACCTAAAATCTGTCCTTGAGTCCCTCTGGACTCCTCCACTCATCAGAAGGGGGTTTGTCACCCACCCTAACACATTTTTGCTTGCTGCGGGAAGGCAACAGAGGAGAAAGAGTCTTCACCCATCATTTCATGTTGTGGCTAAAATGGATCTTGCTTCCTTTAAACATTGGGGTCACCTTTTCTGAACAGCTTAATTCTCCTCTGCCCTACTGGTGACACCACAGGCAGCATTTGATCCTGGCCTCGAGCAGCCCCACTCCACCGAGAAGGAGACAGTGAACAGGACGAATGTCTGGTGCTGCTGTGGCTGCCTAAAGCCATTTTCTGTGCTTGCTTCCTGTCCGGTTCAGGTCCGTGGTGCCAGGGTTTCCCTTTCCCAGTGTACCCTTTCAGGTGTATTCTCAGCTCTCTCTGCCTCACTTGTTCAGTTTTGTCCTCACTATAAATCACCCTGCTGCCACCCCCTCTCATCTGAACAGCAAGTAAGAACCACGCAAGCATTCCTTTCACGGACAGGTTCTCACACCTAAGCATGGACGCTCTCCATCTGGTTTCACCCCAAACCCGATCACGCGGAATAGCACTCACAGAGTCCCCCACTAGTGCTGTTTGCTGTTGATTACTCCTTGACTGAGCCTATGAATAGAGCTTGTGTCTGGTCCTCCTTCCACCCAAGAGAAAGCCAGGAGAATCTGGGAAAGCAATCACACTCGAGCACTCCCACATGCTTCTGGTCGTAGACCACCTTTAGAGCAAGGGCACACACGCGTAGTTAAAGCTGCAGCTATGGTGGAAAGCCCACATGGTAGCACTGCTGTGGGAGAGAACAATGACCACCTTATTCAGGGCGGCCAAAGGTTTTGTTAAGCAGCTCTCTGGCAGCAACAGGATTTATGGGATGCAGGGCAATTCCAGTAGCAACCAGTGACACAGCACTGCGCCTTTCTTCCTCACCCAGTCCTCACGTCAGGCGGCCAGCCAGACTCCCGATTTCAACATGGGCCAATTCATTGAAAACATTAAGCTTCCACTGGGAAGCAAAGCCCTCAGTGAAGACTGCTGCCGTAGCCTGCTCCGCGCGAGCAGCACACTGGCAGCTCCAAGCACCTCAGTTTGATTTTTCTGCAATTTTTTTCTCCACGCACCTCAAAGTATTTACCCCATCTCTAAGGGTTTTTGGAGGAGGGAAACAACTGCAAATATTCTTTTATTTGTGCGGGTTCCAGGACAAAAATCTCCTAACCATTGCAAAGCTTCAAACAAGAGGTTCCTCCCTCTGGAAGGGGCTTTGATAGGCAGAAAGGCCCAGGCATTTGCCTGTCTTGATCTCCATGAGAACAGATGCTGTTCGGGTTACATCAGCCCCAGCTCAGACTGTCAAACCCCAGTCAGGGTTGCCAAGTGTGAAATATTTCCTACGATACTCACACATTCGGTAGCCCTGTCGGGCTCTCCCTCAGCCCAGCTGGATTCCAGCGTGTCCAAGACGTGCAACCTGCTAGCGACCGCTGCTCGCAGCCACCAGCGGCGGTTCCAGCGCACGTCAGGCCACGGAGCTTCCCCACCTCTTCTCAGCCCAGAGAGAGCAATGGCCAGAGCAGAAAGTGAGTGGCCCAGTACTGGAACTGGCACCAGACCTACATCCTTCTTCTCCACTATTATTTCCAAGTGGTAAGTCCCCACTGTCAACTTGTAACAGAAAAGTCTGCTCTCAGCCATTAACGACATAACCTTACATTTTGTACTATTGCATTTCATCCCATTTCTACTGTCTCAGCCATCAAAATTGCCTACCCGCTCCTATAGGATACCCTAGTCCTTCCCTGTATTGACAATGCCTCCCAACTTTGGATAAGCAGCCAATTTCATTAGCACATCCATTTCAGCGTGCCAAGATCATTAATGAAAACTGGGCCCGGGACCAGCCGCTGGGGAACTCCGCTAGTAATCTCTTATAATTCCTGTACTTATCTCCATCTTAACTAATAACTCACCATGCGGCACTGTAGCAAATGGATTACTGAAGTCCAAAGCAATCAGTTCTACCGCATTTAGTGTGACCTCCAACCTAACGTGGGGTAGAGGAGGTCCCAGAGCGGAAAAGCATCCAGCATTCATTTCAGAAGTGCCTGGGGAGCTCTAGAAACATCCATTCCAATCTACATTAAAATATTCCATGGACAGTTAACGGCAGCACTCAGACTTTGCACCTTACTCCAAGTCGTGATTTGCCTGACGTCACCGCAGAGCCACTAGATCTTGTTACATCTTTGTCTGCTCCATCAAGGAACTCAAATTCCTCCTCCCCAAGCAAAGCACAGGCAAACTGTGAGCAGCCCACCCTTCGGTCTCCTCAGAGCTGCAGGGAACGGGCTCACGGGGCATCCAGCTCCCCCAGCCACCCCATGGCTTTCCTCTGAACCTCTTCCACACCCCACGTCTTCAGTGAGCCGCTGGCCCCTGAGCTGGCTCTCCCAGCCCCAGACCCCCGAACATGCAGGCGCGGGAAGGCTCCCTGCAGCCGTGCCCGGGGCTGCCAGCCACGGACCAGCTGTGCTGCTGCCAGACGCCACCCCTCCAGGCGCCGGGGCCACACGCCCCTGGGGCCCACCTCTCCCAGAGCACGATGCCCCCCAGAACTTGCTTCTGCGGAGAGCTCTGCCCAGCTCCCGCCTCGCCCCCAGCCCCCAGCCCCGTGGCAGCCGTCCCTGCCGCGTCTTCCTCAACGGCACAGCCAGGCCGCTGCCTTCTTCGGCAGAGCCCACAGTGCTGTGGGCGGCTGCGCTGGGTCGGGAAGGCATGAAGCCACCATCCTGCCCTGGACCTCCAGGCACCTCGCCAGCCGTGGTGTGTTCCGCAGGCCCCCAGGAGAAGGGCTGGGCGGTGGGGTGGGGAGTCCCTGCGTAGCTGGGGCAGGGGCCAGGCGAGGGCAAGGGAAGGGGGCTCGCTGCAAGGGCCGGGAGCCCCCCGGGCTTCAGGGAAGCGGGCACAGGCCCAGCCCGGGGCAGGGAGGCTGGTGTGGCGGGTGGCCGCGGTCAGGGCATGCCCCAGGAGAGGAGCCTGCGGGTCATGGACCCCAGCCTCAACCGGGGCCGGTGTTTGGTCTCCCGCCTGCAGCCCGAGCGCCCTTCGAGGGCAGCAGGCGCCCGAAGCAGCTCCTTCCCCTCAGAGAGCGCTGCCGTGCCGGGGGACGCCTCTGCGCTCCAGCGGCCACCTGTCGCAGGGCCGCAGGGCTTCACCCCGCCTGCCCGCGGCCTTCCCTCGGCCCCGGGGCCGCGCAGGGGCCGCTCGCCCGGCCGCCAGCCCGGGCCGCCGCAGCCCCTCGCCCGCGGCGCGGCGCCCGGCCCGGCCCCGCCGGCCGCGCGGCCCCTCCCTCCCTCCCTCCCTCGGAAAGAGACCGCATCGGGAAAGCATTCGGGGTATTTTTAGCCGCTTTCAATGCGATTTCGCAGCTGGAGACGGGAGGGGCCTCCCCGCGCCGCCCGCCAGCGCGCGCCGGACCACCGCGAAGCGGCCGGCGCCCGCCGCCGCCCCGCGCCCCGCCGCTGCCCGGGCGGCGCCAGCAGGGGGCGCCCGCGCCCCCGCCGCCGCGCGGCGGCCACGTCGGAGGGCGCGCGGGGCCCGGCCCGGGGCGCGAGGTGTCCGGCGCCGCCGGCCGCGCGGGGGGCGGCGGCGGGGCCCGGCGCGGGGGGGGGGGGCGGTGGCGGAGGAGGAGGAGGAGGAGGGCGGCGGCGGCGCGGCTGCTGAAGCCATTAGCGCGGTGCGGCGGGCGAAGGCCGGGCTTGGAGCTCCCTCCCCCGCCCGAGCCCCGTCCCGGGGACGTCATGGGAGGGAGGTATAAAATTTCAGCGGCGAGGCCGAGGGAGAGGCAGAGTGCGCGGGAGGGGCGGCGGTGCGGGGTGCGGTGCGCGGCCGGGGCTCGGTGGCCAGCGGGGACAGCGGGCGGCCCGGCCCGGCGGCGCGGCTCCCGGCTGGGCGGGGAGCGCCGCGGTGCCGCGCTCCCGGCCGCCGGGGCTCGGGCAGCGGGCGATGTAGGGCGCGGGGCCCGGCGGGGGCATGAATGGTGCAGCGAGAGGGGCGGGCGCCGCGCTCCCCCCGCGGCGGCGGGGCGGCGCGGGCCGCTGACACGTGCGGCGGCGCGGCGCGGCGGGGCGCCCCCGGCTCCGCGGGACGCGGGGCGGCGCATGGGGAAGGAGCCCGGCGCGGCGAGGCACGGCGCCTGCCGCTTCTCCTTGCGGAGCGCTGCCAGCTCTTCCTGGAAGTCCTGAGTCGCGCACGGCGCAGTGAGTTCATGCACCTCCTCGCCAAGCCTCAGCCTGCGGGATCTGGGGAGGCTGCCGCCAGCACAGCGCCCGGTCCCCCGCGCCCGCTCGCCGCCGCCCGGGGGTCTCTGGCGGGCGCCCCCGCCGCCGCCCCCTCGCACATGAAGATGTACGTGCAAAGGGCTCTGGTGCTGCTCTCCCTGCTCAGCTTCGCCACCGTGAGCCTCTCGCTGTCCTCCTGCACCACCTTGGACCTGGACCACATCAAGAAGAAGAGGGTGGAAGCCATCCGCGGGCAGATCCTGAGCAAGCTGCGGCTCACCAGCCCCCCGGAGACCGTGGGGCCGGCCCATGTGCCCTACCAGATCCTGGCCCTCTATAACAGCACCCGGGAGCTGCTGGAGGAGATGGAGGAGGAGAAGGAGGAGAGCTGCTCGCAGGACAACACCGAGTCCGAATACTATGCCAAAGAGATCCATAAATTTGACATGATCCAGGGCCTCCCCGAGCACAGTAAGTGCTGGGCTCCCCTCCGCGCCGGCCGGGGTGCCGCGCCCGCGGGGCGGGATGCCCGGGACCCCGGCCGCGGAGGAGGGGCGGCCGGCCGGGGCCGAGGGGCGCCGGGCCCCCCGCGGGAGGGGCCGCTTTCCCGGCGGGAGGGGGCCGCCGCGGCGGGGGGCGCGTCTCCGCCTGCCTGCGCGGCCGGGTGCGGGGACGAGCGGGGCCGGGGCGGGGGGAGCCGGCGGGCGGCGAGCGCTCGCAGCACCGGCAGGACGGCGCGGGGCTCGGCGGCGAGCGGCCCCGCCGCAGGTGGAGGAGGTGAGCGCTGGCGGCGGCGGGTTGCGGGGTCCGGGAGCAGCGGCGGCCCAGGCCCCAGCCGGGAGCAGCGAGCCAAGCCCGGGGCTGGAGCCCTGGCATCTGGGGGGAGGCGGGGAGGCAGCGGGAGAGGAGGCAGCTTGGGTCTCGGGGCGAGCGCTGCGCACCGGGCTAGGGGAAGGCGCGGGTCTGGCGGTGGGGTGACGAGCAGGTAGACGGACTCCTCCCTGCTGAAGCCCCAGCGGCTGCCGCAGAGACAGAGGCAACCTGTTTGGTCTGTGCAGCACCCGCGCTGGCTGTGGAGGAGGTGGAGAGGCACTTGCTGAAGAGACTGCTGCCTGGAGGATGCTGTCGAGGGTGTTACTCGGATAGTGTGAGGTTCAGAGAGCGAGTAGAAGATAACAGGGATGCTAAGCAGGTGCAAAGCAGACAGTGATGCAAAGGGGACCCCCGAGGGAACGCAGGCATTGAGGAAACATGACAGATGTTGAGCAGGTGCGGAGCAGGATAATGAGCAGGCCCAGATGCGGACACTAAACAGATTCAGGTGCAGAAGCTGAGCAGATGCAGATGCAAAGACAGAGACTGAGCAGGCATGAACCCCAAGCAGATTGCAGATGCTGAGCACATGTAGGCACAAGCAATCCTTTTGGTCTGTGCTTAGGACTGGAAGATGTTGGTGGGCATGCAGTCATACCGCCATCCAGGGTGTGCTCCTGTGATGTAGTGCAGTCCTGGGGACACGATTTGAACACCAGCAGTTCTGGGGAGGAGCTGTGACTTGCTGCAGGCAGCCTCAGAATGCAGTTACTCTGCCAGGTTTATGCTAATCTTGACATATGATGAGCTGGAATAAGAGCTACAATGTGGTAATGCAACAAATTTCACTTAATCTCTAGCAGACTGCACTCCATATGGTTATATGATTAGCTCTTAGCTCAGGAGACACCGAGACTCGAGGAACAGAAAGTGCACAGGGTATAGCAGCTTACCCGTATTTCAATATTTTTGACCTACTGAAGTGTCGTTTGTGAAATTCTAAAAATATATGGGGAAACCAAGTGTCTGTGCAAAGTAGTCCAGCCACACTATGAACCGGTGTGTTTTGGGGAAGGAAACTGGGAAAGCACGACAGCGGGAAATGAAGTCAGAGGAGTGGATTTGGATAAAGTAGAGGGGAAAGAGGAATGAAGACATGTGGTGCACGAGAAGGAGCAGTGAGGAGGGACTGTGGGTTGGGGAAAATTCCTATGGAAATGAATGAACCTGTCCCACGTCCCCATAGGACACTGGGGCAAGGTGCTGAGCAGCGGGTGCAAAAGACCAAGTAGTGCTGAGACTGAATTCCTGGGAGTGGGCAGTGTAGATGCCACCACCCAGAGAAAGAGGGAACTTTGGAGTTGGGTCATGCCGGGAGAGACCAGCTCCAAGACAGGCCGTGGTGTCAAGAGACGTGCTCCTTTTGAAACCTGGGGAGTTTCATCGCTTACACCATGGTTGAATTTGGCCCCGTGTCTTCAGCAGTGGCTGATGTTCAACTTTCCCATGACTCTGTCACTGTGCCAGGTGGTGATCTCAGAGCATGCTGTGAGCCAAAGCCAGTCTCCTCTGGGGGGGAAGGGGAGGACTGCTCCATTGAGGGAACTGTGAGGATGATACAGACAAGTCTGAAATGCATGTGCACGCACGCTCACATGCACACAAACTGTTCTAGCTCTAAACTATTAGTCAAGTGGCTTGTTGGCTCAGGGGACTCATCCTTCTCAAAGAATTAAGGCCCAAAAGTGAGGAGAGGTGAGGAGCAAAAATAGCAGCAGGGAGAGCCACATCCTTCTAGGAAGGGAGGGTATTCAGGACCAGGTTCCCCATCCCTACTCTGAGCTATCTGGTGACTCACGGAATAGTCTCTCTGCTGTGCCTCTCAGGCACATTGCCTGAATTATAAGGGACTTTCTTTCAGAGAATAACTTGCTCTTGACCAGCCATTCACTTCAGGGATCTCCTAAAACTCATGGCGGTTCAGACTCCCTTAAGCACTGACTTGGTTAGATTCCAGCGCAGAGAGCATCTGCAGCGGTCCTGCAAATGGCTTTGCCTACCTTCCTGAGGAAAAACAGATGCCATTGTCCAAGCCAGCTTGAGAGACAAGGCAAAAAGTCACGGGTCGCTGGGGCCAAGCATCTCTTCCCTCCAAACCTGCCGCCTGCAGAGTTCCAGAAGGATAATTTTGTTTTTCCAAAGTTATGCAGCTTTGGCATGAAACACCTTGAAGTACCAGTGGTATAATATGGAGTGAGGCAATACCTGCTTACACACAGCCTGCCCTTCCTTGACATCGAACTCCAACCGCACAGCCATCAGCCTTCTTGGGGCGTGCCAGAAACAGCAGCTGTGTAGGATCGGCAGCACGTGGAGAACCTGCACCTCACTGAGAGCAGTGGTAGGAAGAGGGAAGCTCCCAAAAGAACCTGCTCCCTGTATCACATTGTCTGTGCTGAGGCTACTGGTCTCATGGGTTGCGCAGCCAACAGCTCTGGGCTCCACAGCAGTAGCAGGGTCCGATCATGAGGATACATCCTGTCGTGTCAGACACAGACTGGCACGGCTGCACAGGGTGTCACAGATTCCCTGTCTCCAAGCTTGGTTACAGCCTCTGAGTGTTGTGGACTGGAAGAGCTTGCAGGAATATTGCCTCCAGGCTTTGTTCCGTGCTGGTAGGTTGGCATGACCAGATTCCAGTGTGATTAACACACCTGAGCTGGGACTGGACCAAGTTCCTTGAAAAATCCCCTTGCCTCCTTCGCCTGTGACCTCTTGCAAAAAGTACTTTGCCCCAAAGCGGTCAGCTGCCTGGGAGCGAGACCTGTATCCTGGACACCCTGCTATGAGAAGCAGGCTCCAGCCTCGCAGCGTTCAGAGTGAAACACAGAACGCAGCTCCATCTCCCCATCACTGAGGGCTTGTTCCCGGGGTACGAGGGGAACATGAAACTTCTTCTTAGGGAAGGGAAGATAGCTATTACTATTTCCACTAGGAACGTCTCCCAAGACACCAGCACCTTCCTGGTGAAGTAAATAGGTAGAAGACAATGTGAGGACAGCAGGCAAAATACAGTAGATACAGTAATCTCTTACCAGTGTGGCTGCCTAACTTAGCCAAAAATCTTAAGAAGATGATAAACAATAAATTATTTTGTCTCTCACCTGCACTGTGCTGTAGGACCAGATCTGCAGTCTCTAAATAGATTGCCAGATAAAGCACTACTGTTGGAAACAGATACTGGGCTAGACTGACCACTGGTCTGATCTAGAAAGGCATTTCTGATGATTACTGGGATACCCCTCATGGACAGGCAGTCAGGTCTGAAATGGAAGGGCAGGCTGTTGACAGCACTACTAACAGGGCTAGGGGTGCAAAACAGCTTAAGGGGTTATTGAAACACAGTATCTGCCTAGGTGTAGGACACAGGACAGTTACCGGTGTTAGACTTTGGACAGGAAGACGCCTTTGGGCATTTAATGAGATCAGAGCTTGGGTTTTCTGCTGTGCTTTTCTGTGGCATAAAACCTAGAACTGGTCACAGTGTTGGAGTCCCCACCGTGGGTGTCCTCGTGTGGCTCAGTGTACTCTCTACACTGCAGGCTTGTTGGGCTGCGCATGCCTGCTCATGGCTGCAGTGGGGTCTAGTCTCCTGGGATTACCAAACATCCAGCTCTTCAATAGCAGCCAGAGACTTTCCTGTCTGGGAAAGCAGTTCCATTCAGTAGTACAAATGACAAAAAAAAAACCCCTCCAATTGAAGCCCAATGTGAGCATCTGGTCATTAGCTTATTGAATAAAACTTCAGCACCCTAAGAACACATCCTTGTAAACCGGCAGGCTCCTTCTTGCTGAATCTGGCTGTAGCACAAGAGGAAGACCTTCATCTTCATGGAGATGACTCGAAGTGCATCAGGGTTGCTCAAAGCAGAATTTGGCATGGGAGGTGAACCTCTGTGCTCAGGCGCTGTTTCACACTAGCCCATCTTCAGAAGCTGTTTCTCTGGGGAGATAGTAGTGGTGGTGTGGAGAGGGGCCAACTCCAGGAATCTAACTTGAAGGTTTCTTCAGCTAGGGCTTCTACCCTATTTGTTACAGGCTGGAACTGTGGCTGGGAACAGGCAATAGTTTTTCTTTCTGTTTCTTTTTTTATTTAAAACCAACTTAAATATCAGCTGACACGAGAGCCCCATGTTGCACTGGACAACAGTCAGAAGTCATATGAGAGGCTCTGTAGGGCTGCAAACAAACCTGCGTGTGGGCGTAGAGCAGGAGCTGCTGTGGCTTGTCTGCAGGAAGCCTTAATGCAGCTAGAGCCTTGAAGGCTAATGGAGGTCAATAGGAGAGGAACAACAGCAACTACAAAGACTTTTCCATGGGACCAAAATGGTCCCAGGGAAGAGAGGCTTGTTTTCTCTTGGGGACACTGTTTTGGACCTCACAGCTTTTACCTACTCTCTTTTGGGGCATCTGTGAAATGGATTTTTCTGCTCTGCAGGTACACATGGAGGCAGAGAATTGCTCTGTTATTTCCTGCCCATGTGTCTGGTCTCCGCAGGCCTCTCAGCACTATTACTTTGTCCCTGGAGAACTCTGTATCTAGTACTATTAATGAGTTCCTTCTCTGGGTCACGAGTGAGAACTGATCTTAAAACCCAGTTCTTTCAGCACACACTGAGTAGTCACTGCCCCAAAAAGTCTTCCACACCTCATGCTTTGTGGATACTTGGCTGGCTTTCATTCTAGGAGACAATGTAAAGGTTTGTAAAACTAAGATGCAACAGCAATGGGATCACCTCCTCTGTGGCTTCATGTCACCAGTATGAGCAGATTCACACCATCATCACTATTGGGAATGGGCCCCACTAGCTGCAAATGAGGCTGCCCTGCTGCCTTGGCTGGGGTTGTCATTTTGGATGCAGCAGACTGATGAACATTAGCAACGCATTTGATGAGCAAGATTAGAAGAGATAATATTAAAAATACCGTGGCTGATCTCTGTGGTTGGTTCTCTGGCTTGTAGCATTGAATAATGGTGGCAGTAGTGGGAAGATTTTGCAAAATGTTGCAATGTAGACCAAATTTGAGTGAATTCATCCTGTATTATCTTTAGCTAGACAGCCATGCTTCACAGGTTGTGTGAATGACAGGCTTCTGCTGGAAAGCTCTTTCTCAAACAATACTTATTTGTGATCCCGCCCCTCTGACCTGTGGTTGTGTCTTTCCATCTTTCTTTCTCCTAGATGAGTTGGGCATTTGTCCAAAAGGTGTCACCTCCAACGTGTTCCGCTTTAATGTGTCCTCGGCAGAGAAGAACAGCACCAACTTGTTCCGGGCCGAGTTTCGGGTGCTGCGTGTGCCCAACCTGAGCTCCAAACGCAGCGAGCAGCGCATTGAGCTCTTCCAGGTGAGTATCCTTCTCACCTTCCCCTGTGCCTGAGCCCAGAATAGCTTGGCTTCTTAATGGTTGCCTCAATTGATATGTGCAGGGCCACACAAGAGAGAGAGAAGAAATCCCATACTGTACCCCAGGCTTCTTCCAGCATATGCAGCGATAGTCACCTTTCTTTCCTTTTACAGCGTGGTGCTGTCCCTTCCCCACTCACATTGGCTGGCTGCTCTGGGCACCCTGGGCTGGTGCCCACTGCAGCTCTTTGCTGCACTGAGAAGGGGGTTGGAAGGGGAACCCCTCACCAGCGGAGCAGCCCTGACCCTTCTGTCACATCTGCATGCCTAGGTCCCTTGGCAGTTCTGCTCCTTTAACTGTCACAGTACAGTTGGTGCTAATCCAATGGGTGGAGCTCTCTGTCTTGTCACTGATTTACCGGAAAAATAATGCTTGCTTTCAATGTTCCCTTCAGCAGCAGCTCCTGAGGGGCACAGTTCATGGCACCATTAATTCAGGTACTTATCTGGAGTTCGGTTTGACTCCCCTGGCAGAATAAGGTCTGGTTCAGGCTTGGAAGTGGTCTTAGGCTGGGCTGGACCACCCAGCTAATGGCAGAGTTTAGCATCCAGGTGGGACATTGCCACAGGCTGGTGTCTGTCCACTTTGCAGTAAGAGTGCTGCTAAAATTGCCCTGTGGCTGGTAGCTCTTGA
The DNA here is from genome assembly GCA_020745775.1 of Theristicus caerulescens. Classification (NCBI taxonomy): domain Eukaryota; kingdom Metazoa; phylum Chordata; class Aves; order Pelecaniformes; family Threskiornithidae; genus Theristicus; species Theristicus caerulescens. The sequence goes on along the minus strand of CM036564.1, from coordinate 46,084,271 downwards.
GGACTTCCTGGAATTCAGCTTCAAAGGTCAGAGCAATTCTCCACCAGGTGACACAACTGACAAGGAGGCAATCCCAGAGCTTCTCCATAGGTTCAGTGCTCTGTGGAGTGAAGCTGGGGTCCTGCAGGAAGGAACACCTTGCACAGGCTGTGGCTGTTTGTCTGGAAGCAGGAAGAGATGTGTCAGAGCAGGGGGAGAGGTCTCCAAACCTGATCAGCCCTGGTGTGTTTTGATAGAAGTTGAAGAGTGTAGGACACATGAAAATGCCACAGTGTATGACTCAATAGTCTTGCTGGGCAAGGGACCTGTGGCAAGATGCTCTATTGCCCACTGCTGGTTCTACTCTGAAATCCAGACCCACATCCCACAGGTGCATGCAGAAACAAAACCACCCATTAGATCAATTGCTGTGTGCTTCTGCCTCTGGATATGTGCCCTGAAACAAGGATGAATTGAGAGAGGTGGGCTGCTTAGGACACAGAAATAAGCATTGTGTAGATCTCTGGAGTTGAAGCTGGTTGAGAAGCATGTCCTTCTCACCTGTGCCAGGGTGTTCCTGGTGCCTCACTTGCCAGGACCAACCTCATGAATTAGTTTTTGGCGAGCTGTGGAAGAAAAAAGACCCAAGGCTATCTCTTCCTTATGTGCGGCACTGGCTGATTCTCTCTACCACTCCTTCTGACGCAGATCCTTCAGCCGGATGAGCACATAGCAAAGCAGCGCTACCTCAGTGGCAGGAATGTGCAGACACGGGGCTCCCCTGAGTGGCTGTCCTTCGATGTCACCGAGACTGTGCGTGAGTGGCTTCTGCACAGAGGTAGGGGTCTTAGCTGGACCGGGTGTCAAGGCATCCATAGAAATATGGATCAATGTTGACAGGAGTATCTCTCTGCTCCCCTTTTAGCAGGAACTTGGCTCACACAGAGGACAGCTTCTTTCAGTCTGAGAACAAGCCTTCCCCCAGAGAGCTACCTCAGTGCGTGACGTTTGCTGGATTCTTATCTCTGTCCTGGAGTCCCCACTGCATAGCTCTGTGGGCTGAGTCAGAATGAGGATTCATCCTCTGGAGAAGGAAATTGTTTTCACTGAGAGATGCTGGAACTTCTTTTGGTTCTTCGATTCTAAGCAGGGGTCCCCTCTGCTTGTCTAAACTATAATCTGTAATACATAGAAAATGAGGATTGCTCTGGTTTAATTTTCACGTGGACTAACTAGAGCAAATCTATTAGGGAAAAAACAGCAAGGATCCTGGGTTCTTCAGCTGTTTACAGCTTGGCAGGTATAAAGGTGAGGAAATACCACAGGCTGACACACCTAGACAGATGGAGGCTTTAGCACTGCAGAGAACATACCTCTGCCACCACTGGGCAGCCCAACAGATAGTTATAGGGCAGCTCCCAGCAAGAACACTGACCCCATTCACAGCTGGAGCATAGGCGCCGTGACTCACAGCTGCGTTGGCCTCACAGATAGAAGCTAGGTGCCACTGAAAACTGGAATGCAGGTACTGGCAAGCAGCCGCTCCCTGGAAGGGTAAGCTGTGAGCTTGTAGGCTCCTCCTTTTTCAAGCAATCTAAGTTGTGTCCTGATGGCTGGAGTTGAGGGCTGGAACTGCAGTGAGCTCTGGGCAGGCACACTAGCTGACAAGACATCACAGAGTATACAGCGCTTAGGAAAAAAGGTGCTAGGCACCTTGTCAATGCCCCAGGGAGCCAGATGTTTTAATTCATGATACAACATAAAAAAGGAGCTTTCATAAGAGCCTTATGTTCTCTTAGTCAGGCCCACACAGCACGACTGGTCCAGGAAGTTATTATGAAAATAGACTTGCCTCTGGAAAGTCTGTGTGACTTAGACCGCTAGCAGTTCAACAAAACAGGAGGTTGCAGCTGCTGAGAAAAATGCTTCCAGTGAAATGACTTGTCCATATCCAACTCGCTTATTTTCAGATCTCTCCTTCAGAGACTAACCAGAAGCCAGATAGTAGACAGGTACTGAGGATGGCAAAACTGATTTAACACAGACACTGCAAACCAGCTCTTCAAAATCCTTGTTTTCCAGTGGAGCTCCTTGAAGCTCACAAATGCTTTTGGATGCTGAATAGCCTAAAACCCATAACCAGGAGCACCCTTCTCACCTGCCCAGGAAGCTCCCTTTAGCTAGAGCAAGGCTTTTGGCTGAAGCTGCAAGATCCTGCTTCCCATTCTCCTTTCCAAGGCAGCTTCTGTTCCCCAAGTCTGATAGCATCCCTGACTTTGAGACCGACCCACAGTCTCGGAGTTACCAAAGTACATGTCCTCAGTGAAACTGCCCTGTGCCAGGAGCTGTCCCAGCTGAGGAAGACTGTTTCTCACAGAGTCATCTCCTTCTTTGCAGAGTCCAACCTTGGCCTGGAAATTAGTATACACTGTCCTTGCCATACTTTTCAGCCCAACGGGGACATCTTGGAGAATTTGCACGAGGTCTTGGAGATCAAGTTCAAAGGTGATAAAGAGCTGTGTTAGGGGAGGCTGTTGGGGAAGGGAAAGCCTGGAGTATCTAAAGAAAAAGCGAGGTCTTGCTTTGCGTATTTGAGCATTTTATGTTGCATAGCATCTGTCTTAAAGCATGCACATCTGGGTTTGCACGATGATTATATGGGTATATCCACTTTGCACATAGGTTAGAAATGGGAGAAAGGAAGTGCAGGCTGGGTGGGTTTGCACGAGTGTCTTCAGAAAGGAATAATTTGTATTTCAGTGTCTCTCTGGGAAGTTCAGCTTGATGCCTTCTCAGATTTCCACAGAGGCTCTGCTTTCCAGTTAGGGTGACTGAAACACAAGGAAGTCAGGCATCCTGTGTGAGGTGGCCCAGAGAGTCAGTGGCTTGGCTGGCCTAAGAACTAGGAACCTCCTGGCTTGCAGCCCTGGGCTGCAGCCACTGGCCCCCACAGGCTCCATTTCTGAGGCTGTTCTGCAGAGTGCCAATGATCTGACATCTTTAAACCATTCATCTTCCTGCCTGTCCTGGGACCGAAGCCAGGAGTGAGTGGGATGGATTAATGGCCCCACCAGCAGTTTGCAAATGGTAAAACAGGTGGCCCATAAGCCTCTGTTTCAGGCCTCCAGCAGTCAGATTCACCAGGAGTAAAGGGGTCCCTGTCAGGGAAGAAGTCCTGGAGTAAGTGGATGTGGTGCCTGAATCCCTTTCACCCTGGTTCAAGGGCAAGCGTGAGAGTGTTAAATGCACTGAAAAGTCTTGTTGCATCCTACACTTCCACACTGACGACTTCTTTGTGGATCCTGTTTTTCTCTGAAGGCATTGACAGTGAGGATGACTATGGCCGTGGAGACTTGGGGCGCCTGAAAAAGCAGAAAGACTTGCATAATCCCCACCTCATCTTGATGATGTTACCCCCACATCGGCTGGAGAGCCCAGCGTTGGGAGGCCAAAGAAAGAAACGGGCCCTGGATACCAACTACTGTTTCCGGTGAGTGAGAATCCTGCCTGGAGTGACCAGGTGCCATGCCTGAGGTGGGCAAACCTGGTGAGACTCCATGCCACCAGGAAAGGCAGAGCCCTCCAAGGGGGTTGTGGGTCACCGTGGTGCCACAGAGGCCACATGAAGAGCACAGCTCAGCCAGCTGCCCCTTGTGGTGTCCAAGAAGGGGATGCTGGCCAGGTCAGCAGAGTCACTCTGTGCTTTTTGCTGAGTCGCTGGCTAGAGGGAGACTTGCAAGCGGCTGCCTGGAGCACAGCCTGGGCAGGGACCCATGGCAGACCCCTGCTAGCTCCAGGTGCTGGAGAGCAGCCGGGTGCTGCTGTGGGTGAGCGGGGTGCCGCATCCCTGGGCCAGCAGCGAAGCTGCCTGCCGGCAGTCATGAGCAGTGCCAGGCTGCTGAGCTGCCCACCACTGCTTGCCTCTGCTGCTCCTCTGCACTTGGCACAGGCAAAGACCATGTCCCGCTGGGAACTGCTGGTACTAGTCCTTCTGCTCAGGAAGCTGCATCACACACTCGCATACAAGGCCCCTCTTTAGATTCACTGTGTTTCGATATTGTGTTTCAGGAACCTGGAGGAGAACTGCTGCGTGCGTCCTCTGTACATCGACTTCCGACAGGACCTTGGCTGGAAATGGGTCCATGAGCCTAAGGGCTACTTTGCTAACTTTTGTTCGGGCCCTTGTCCGTACCTCCGCAGCGCAGACACCACTCACAGCACGGTACATCCAGCGTATTATCCTTTCAGGGCTTGTGGCTGTGACTCCCCCTTCCTCCCTAAGTCTGATCATACCCGGTCTCTTCAAATCAGCAAAAGCAGTTCAGATCAATACTTGTAAAAACTGTCCAAGGAAACTGAAGAAAAGAGTCTAGGTGGTTCAGCAGGGAAAATGTGCTTCCTTTGGAGTCAATACTGAGTCCATGCTTCCACCCAAATGTTGAAGAGGAGGAGAAGGATGCTGTCTTTTGGATAAGATGTGAAACAGCAGGACTGATGGCTTTAGGATACTTACTTGGTAATGGCCAGAGTATTAACTGAATTGTTGACATCAAATGTCAACTCTGGTAATTATCTTCTGCCTAAATTTCTCTTGCAGGTTGCACTGGACAGAGGGTTTTTTTATGCTCAGTGCCAGGTTGTCACGCAAAACTGTTGTGCCATGGCACGCAGCTGCCGTCTGCTATCACAGGGGCAGCTGTAGCCCAGAAGTAAAGGGAAATCTGTGTCCATGTCCAGAAGTGAACACAGCCACAGCTCTCCTTTCTGCACAGGCATCCTTTCCAGCTGTATAAATCCCACCTGACCGATGGCAGGGAGGAACCTACTAGGCAGTGAGATTCATGAGTAAAAACTGGCAGAAAGCAAATGTCTTTAGGTAACTTATGCATAATGTCTGCTTAACATGAGTACACTAGACAGGCTTTGGGAAGAATACCACCTGAGCCTGGTTACTGTCTGGAGTGGAAAAAAATAAAAGCAATAGAAAAGCACAGGCACAGAAGTACCAAGGGGAGAAGACAGACTAAGGAGCAGGCAGTCCATTGCTGAAGCAAGAAAAGCCAGAGGAAAATCCTGTGCTTCCATCCACAGAAAAGGCGGCAATCCAGACAATGCAACAGCTCACTAACAACTTAGCTTCAGGTTTCACTAAAAAAGTTACTGGAAAAAGCAGATTTGGCTGAAGAATAGATAACTAGGTAAAGAAGATATTGCAGAAAAGATGCTAACATTTTCTTGACAGCTTGAGAGTCTGCACAGCAGCAAGGCTCGCTGAAGCTCAAGGACTAATATCAGTGGGAACAGTCAATCTATGGGAATGAAGGAGTGAACAGATGCTGGGCATGAAGCGCAAGACAAGGCAAGGGAATGAACAGCTTTGAAAGGGTCATGGACATGTAGCTTCACCATCTGGTTGTCCTGAGAAGCTCTCTAGTAGATAACTGGACTGAATCAATGTGAGAGAAAGGAGATTTTAGAATGGTTCCTAACATTCTTTTCTTGAGCAAGAAAGGAAATGATCAAGCGTTAAGGTCAGCTGAGTGATCCAAGAAAACTTTAGAACAATATAGCTGCTGACAGCTTGCCAGCACCACCTAGGAAAAACATGGTGAAAAGAAGATTTTTCACCAGTCTGTTTAACCTACTGTCTCTGTTGAGTAGAGCAGCCCCAGAGCACGTGGTACCCCTGTGGTACAGCCAGGGGTACTTTGCTCAGTATCCCAGAGAGCTTCTACCAGAATGACTGCAATTACGTGGATCTGGATGACAGAACAGGATGTTTCCTTAGCACCTCTCATCCCCAAAGACTGTAAAGTAGTTAAAAGACAATGTGCCAGATCCTGTCATTTATACCAGACAAGCGCTAATGAGACCACAGTAGTGCAGGTGAGATCATGTTTTGGCCCCACAACTCAAGAAGTTGCTTACCACTGAGAAACGGCCACCTCTGGCAAGAAACATGGCAACTGTTCTGTAGCGGTTACATGGCTGAAGCGTACAGTCATCTGTGGGCTGGGGCCAGCTGGGAGGAGGAATCCAGTGGGGTCCCACAGGACACTCTCCTGGCTCCAGCATTATAGTGTAATGACTTGGAGGATGGAGGGGAGGGAGGAAGCATCAGACAGTTCAAAGCTGGGAGGGAACTGTGGATGCTCAAGAGGACTGGCATCCATCCAGTGCTATCGAGAGATGTTAGTTGAAATAAGCAGCACAGATATTCTTTCTTCTGGTTTCTTTAATGGAACCCAAGACAACTCAGCCCCAGGCTGGTTACACCCAGCCTTGTTAAAAGCAAAAATTGTGACACTATCCAGCATACCAAATCAGAGATGAAAGGAGACAACTGCTTGCACCCCTTCAACTCTTAGGCATCAGCCACAGAGCAAGGCTACTGCAATGAAAAAAAAAAAAGTCTTAAGAGTCAGGCTGGGGCAGGTGAGACCCTTTAGAAGCAGGCCATGATCAGGAAGTGATGGGAGTATTGCGCACCTCAAGGAAATACCCTCTGATGAGCATAGTCCAATCACCTAGAGACCTGTTGGCTTTGCAGTCCCTTCCTGTCCTCAACCAACTTGAATGTATTCCTGACATTGTCACCACATTAACTTTGTTTCTGCAGGTGCTGGGCTTATACAACACGCTGAACCCTGAGGCATCCGCTTCGCCCTGCTGTGTCCCCCAGGACCTGGAGCCGCTCACTATCTTGTACTATGTCGGGAGGACCCCCAAAGTGGAGCAGCTCTCCAACATGGTGGTGAAATCCTGCAAGTGCAGCTGAAAGGCACCCTGGCCCGCCCAAAGCCAAGAGAGAAACTGTCAGCACCCACTCTCCTGCTCCCAGGCTAACACAAAAGGAACTGGGGGTCAGAGACTACGTATGCTGAGGGCCGAGTGCCAAACCCTGTGGCTTAGGGTCTGGCAGCCCTTGCGGATCTCTCCTGGAACATTTCTTGGTCTTGTTGGCAGTGTCATCTTCCTTCTGGGAGTTACTTTGGTGATACAAAGGCCACACTCTCCAAAATGGCTGGACAGTTGGTGCGGAAGAGAAGGACAGGGTGGAGGAACTGCTGTGTATTTGAATGCTGGGTGATTGAGCTGGGAAAGCGAGGGAATGAGAAAGAGCAGGTGAAAGGGGGAATGGAAATGGGGTGATGTTTTCTATTCTAGCTTTAGCTATCCTAGGACCTCAGCCCTCCCCACTGGCCTGAAGAGTTAAAGGTTTCTCCCGTAGGAGGAAACCCTGAAATTTTCTTTAGAGAAAGCAAATGCACCAAGAAGGGAAGCTGCTGAGAGAAGAAATGCTCAGAGATATACTTAGACTTTTGTTCCTTGGAGCTGTGATCCAGGAGTCCTGCAACTGAAACTCTGTGTCTGCCAAACCTTTAAGTTCAGTTGGCAGATCCTGGCTATTGGTTTCTAAATGCAAACTGCAAGGCTCCCAGCCAGCCTGCTGAGGGTGGGCAAATACAAGGAAAGAGCGTGCTGAGTCCATTTTCAGAGGGACTGATGTCTCCATTCAGCTCTTTTCCCTTCCTGGAGTTTCTGAGAGGTGGTTTGTGGGTCAGGACAGGAGCAGTATCTGTGGCTACCTGAATATTGGACCCATTCATTCGTGAGCTGATACACCCCGAGGACTTCTTGTCTGTTGTGGTTTGTGAGGTGCTTTGGGGTGTTCTGCATCTGTTCTGCACGATGACCTGAACGTGGCCCAGGCCTCACCTGCCAAGACTTAAACAATAGTAATCTCAAAAGCATTGTAAAAAATAAATACTTCGAGGGGAGATGCTCTTTTTTTCACAAGCAAGTTGTTTGTTGGAGGGTTAGATGGTTTGCTGTTTTTAAACTGCTTCTGCTGTGGCATACTCAGTCACTCTCAAATCTTTCCCCTTTCCAAAATGTCTCTTCAAAGGAACAGACAGAATTTAGGTCAGCCAGGGAGCCTCAGATTGGAAATTCCTTGGTACCCTCAAACTGTGCCTGGTGTATATGTGCCCTGCCCTAGTCCTTCAGACATGTGTATCACCTCTGGCATCTGCTTTTGATAGATTCATATAAAGCTCCCTTCAAATGTAAAACACTTCCAACAATGCTGTTTAAATAACCAGGGCAGTGCAGTTCCCACAGCTGACAAATGTCCTATGTCCATTTGACTATATATGACCTGCCAGTACAGACTTATACACACAGGTAGATAACACACCCCTCCTCCCAGTTTACCATGAACATTGCAGATGCTCATAAAAAGCTCACAGATGTTGCCCAGGCAAGAAATCAATGTACTCTTTTTTGAAAAGTATGAGCTTTTTCAGCCATACATACTCCCAAAGGTAAAAATCTCCAGTGCTTGAATGCCACATGAGACTCAGAGGCTGCCTCGCTGACTCTCCAAACCACAACCACTTAAAGTCATGTTCTAGAGACCACAGAGGTTCCTCCCTGTCCCCTCCCAATTCCTGGACCCCAGCAACCGAGTGTAAAAGGACACCTAGCTGGTTAATCGCTAGGGCTCTCCATGGTCAGCTCAGAATTCAGCTCTTCCATCAAGCCCTTTAAAATAGTGGCTGCTTCCATATACCTCACATGAGGCTGCCGTAACATGTAATCTCAAACATCTTAATAAACTGTAAACAACCCTCCCTGCACCATCACCAGCTGGCTAGAGGTTAGCAAGGGTGGGTCGGTGGAGGGAGCCTGCCAACCTGTGTGACATTTTAGCTGGGGCACACATGCTCCGATAGAGGCACTCCTCAATGCTGAGCTTTATCCCTTTCATCTCTCTGGGGCTCATTGACCTCTCATCGGTGTGATGATGAAAGGTGCAGCTCTGATTGGCCCTGCAGCACTACTGTATTACTATGCCCTGTACAGCTCTCCGTGCCCATGCTTCCCCACTGCCTGCCCAAGAAGGGAGCAAATAAATGACTACGCTACCATGCTGATAGGCCAGAAATTTACTGGCTGCAATGGGGAGTGGGGGGGAAATCCAGATGGCAATTGGTGTAGGAATTCTCTCTAATCTCCTTGTAGCAGCAGCCCCTGGGGAGGTTTTGGTTTACAAGCTGCAGTCTGTTCTCTGGTCATTGTTCCTCCTGAGCCCTGGGCTGGCTCTGCTGCCCATCCAATTGAAGGGCTTCCTTGCTAGTAAAGGGGGGGGTGGGGGGGGGAAACAAGGAGGGGGAGCTGCAAAGAGCTGAGCTAGAACACTTGCACAGCTCACAGTCCTACGTGGCACTTGGAGCACATCAGAACCACCCACAGATTAACCCTGGCAAGCCCCTTGAGGTGGGTCTGTCTTCCTAGCCCTTGTTCACTGCTGCTCCTCAGTGGCAGGGAGGGGTGGCAGAAGGACCAAGCCATTTGTCTCCTTGGAAAGGAGGCAAAATGGCAATGGAAGATCAGGGGAGAAGAGTCTTGGGGTGTCCAACCAGTAAGGACACAGGTAATCTCACGGGTACGGTAATCCTTGAAGTCAAACAGACACATTTCAGTTACTGCTGCTCTGTCCAGCCTTCTGTTTCCCTAGCAACATTTGAGAACTAGATTTGTGAGACAGGATCTGAATTCATTTTCTTACAATTTAAATTAGCTTTTCTAGGACTGTTTTAGCTATAATTCAGCAACAAAATATACTATCTACATGGGGTTAATAACAGATTGAATATGCTCCTGGGTGCAGGCTTACCGAAATGTTTCAGGACACTTGTGTGAGAAGGCAGAGGGCAGTTCTCTATATGCTCTGGCAAATTGAGGAAGACAATGGGAAAGAAAAAGTGGGATCTTCACTGCCAACACTGAATACAGCTCCCAACAGTTCCCTTTTGTTGTTCCCAGGAACAAACAAAAGCTGATGAAAACAATCCCAGCACACTTTCTGTCTCTCTAACAAAGATCAATGGTTAGAAGGAGTGAAAAACCCTATTCTGCACTGCCATAAGGCAGATCCTACACAGATGATCAAACAATCATCTGTGTAGTCCTTGCTTCTCTGTGGCATACTCTATTATAGCACGCAAGAGGCCTAGACCTGAACTTGAACACCTTGTTTTTCAGGCTGTAGTGCATTGTAGAGCTCTGCAGGGAACACTGCTTCAGTAAGTACAGGAATGTACAGATATTTCCGCAAAGAATAATCTTCACAGGCTAAACAAGTCTTTATTCCCTGGTCTTCGGGTTGGACAGTCTCTAGCTATCCCACTGCACTTACAAAAAGCAGTAGCACATCCCCATTACCACTGTGTGAACTGGGATATGCTGCTTTGTGTTTCACCTTTCCATAACCAACAGACATCAATACACACAGTAAACAAGATGGACCTTGTCCAAAAGTACTAAAAGATACAGAAGACAAACATACCTGTCCACTCCTCTGGCAACATCATACTTCTGTTCTGCTCTGTCCTGTGATGTCTCATGTCTCTGTTGTAGCTACCAAATTTCCATTCTCTCGGTTCACAGATCCTTTTCTTATCTTTCTATGCTGCTCTGATGCTTTCCTTACCTATGACTGGAGTGTTCTCATCAGAGCAGAAATACAGGAGGTCTCCAGGCTCAGACTACTTTGTAAATGAAATCACTACAGCCATCCCATGACAGAAAAGGATCCATTGCAATGTCTTATGAGGCAGACGTCTTCAACATGGTCTGGGGTCCAATGCAGGGCAGGTTCAGTACCAGAGCATGAGCAGGATGCAGCTCTAAGGCCAGCTCCATTGTGCAGAAAAGGTTTCTTACCCACTACAAGTTTTTCTAGTGGTATGCAAAACATTAACTCTATAGTACTAGGTTGTCTTCTCTTAATAGGTGATTGAAAGGCAACAAAATCAATCAAGAAAATACAGTTTTCAATACATATGGAGCCAACAGTGTGATATCTACACACTTGCAAAACTATACTGATTTGTGGTAGTGCAAAATAATAGATGGTTGTATGGGCTGCCTATAACCTACATTAATTGTGGTTTAGAGTAACAGCAGCAATTTGGATACAGTGCAAGAAGGAAAACATGCCTTATAATTCTTTAAAGATAACATCTATTAATTTTTTTTTTTACATTCAAAATCACTAGAATATATTGGTCAAAAGCTGTATAAAATTAATAACTAACACACATACTATGATGTTTAGTAAAAGAACAATTGGACTTTCAGGTCTCTGCTTTACAAATATTTTCTTTTGTATACAGGGAAGTCATTTAAGCCCTGGTTCATTTTTGATGCAGCTCCAGAAGTCAGATGGAAGCAACTAAGCTCAGTGTCTTTTGTCGTCTCTTGGAGAGAGGCTTCAGATGCCCTGTACAAATGCAAGATCCTTTATCATGCAACAAGTCAACATAGAAGAGATAAGACAGTTTTACTCACTGGGAAACAGATCGTCTTAGAAATGAATTCAGATACATCAACAAGAAATACAGCAAATGAAAATTGCTGATTGATGGCTGCCATTCTCTTACTTCTCTAAATGACAGTAATGCATTTAAGATGCCACTTACGCCCATAATTTCAGAAAGAATATGGTACAGTACTTTGGATGTCACAGTGTGTTTCCAGGAAAGACTGACTTCAAAGATTACAGACCTCAGTTACCCGGCTGCTTTTAGAACATCCTTATCTAGCGTCAGGTTGCATTGGGAAGATGGCAGAGATGGTCTGAAGGCATTCAGCCAAGCAGCTGGGCCTCTTCCAGTACTGGGCTATGATTTCATGGAAAAAACACTTAGAGATAAGGACCTTTATACCTAGTACAGCATAGAGGTTTCTTTACAGCTTTGGTTTGTGGCAAAAAAACCCCCAGACATTATTGGTTTCCCACATCCTGCAGACTTAGTGAACAGCTTTCAGGCAGAAACTCTGTCCCCTGTGGTATATGCTGGCACTGTTGAATGATACCAAGGAATACCAAAAGTTTCAAGTGGTATCTTCTGAAGACAAAGATTTATTTCTCCCCCTTTCAGGGGGGTAGTGGTCTTTGTGCAGGATGATATTCTTTGTCTCTCATTCCACTTAGTTGGCTAGACAAGATGATACCTCATTGCTGTCCACGGAGACCAACGCAAGAAATAATTACATGTAGGGGTTATGCATATTGCAGAAAGCAAAGGTGACTTCCTTTTCTGGTCTGCCAACAGTCAGACATTTCTCACTAGCTGTTTACAGATATTCGTTCATCACATACAGAAATCAGCATGAGGCATTATTATAATATATCATGGCCAGTGCATGTACATCACTTGATTAAAGAAGCCAGCTGGGTCATATCAAACCAGAGATTTCCTGACATTCTTCAAGAAGGGTTTCTTTTTTCTCATGAAGTTATTATCCTCTTCAGGAAGCAGACAAAGCAAAGATTTACTGTGCAGCCAGGGGCAAATCTTACAGGATTTGTGCAATGCATGTAGTGTAATGACGGGGGAATGTCTTGGTAACCATGTTCTGATCCTTTCTTGAAACAAACATTTATGGTCTTTTGAAGTGCTGAAACCCTCTTGCAGGTAGACTAGCTGCTTGGGAGATCACTGTTTTCAAGGATTTCTAAGAAACTCCACTTGGGGGGGAAAGCAGTAGCAGACAGTCTGACTCGCAACAAGAGTTTCTGGAAGACATCCAGCTTGCAACAAGCTGCCTTGCGTGACACAATTTGACATCTGCCCCTCAAAGGACACTTGCTACAGAAATCTCTAACTATACTTTAGGATCTGAAGATCTCATTTGGATACTAGCATGCTAAGTGCTCTATTGTGCTAATCTGAAGAACAGGAAACAAACAGAACAAACAACAAAGAGAAACAAAATAAAGGAGATTGCAAAATCTCAGGGAAGTATGGCATGGCAGCAGTTACAATGTGCTGACTACACATTTTAAATTGTCTTTCATTTTTATCAGTTTCACCTGCCTGGAGCCAAGCTATCATTCAAAAGACCTAAGAAACATGCAGAGCCACAATTTGGCAGGAAGAGCCACCAATCTTTATTCTTAGATATTTTTAATGAGAAATTTTCAGTAGACATACGGAGACATGAGTTTTGTAGGTCTGTGGATAAGAAAAAAAAATACTAGCTGATATCATAGACAAAATGTATTCCACATTGAATTTCTGCAATTCGAAATGGTGGAGAAAACACTTTCAGGAGGGAAGATGACCCCGATTTCAATGGGGGAAGCATCATGCAACTGGAAGTATAAGTACTGTAACTATTGGCACTAATGGGATGCCTACAACTTCATTTGCCCTCCCAGGAGATTCACAGCTGTTCATCTGCACACCTTGAAGAATGGCAGACATCCTAGATGCATTTAAATATATCTGACACAGCATGACCTTTTCAGAAGGTCATATAAATAAGGAAAAACCACTTGAAAAACATGAGGTGAATCCTATACAGTAATTACTGGAAACAGAGGGGAAAAATCCCTTGTAATTTTTCTTTACCCATCTCAGAAAAAAACAAATTTTATAGTAGTATGAGGGAGTGATGACAGTCAAACATTTGGACTTGGCAGTAGAGGAACTTTTCAAAGAACCCTTCCTGACTTTTGACATGGTAGTACTCAAGACACAGGGATTAGATCACTAACCCCAAAACGGTTTTTTGAGGGGATTTTATGACTTTTGTACATAACTACACTGAGTACAGTAACTTGTCTCCTCTTAGTCTGGGGGAAGGAGACTACACTTCACCATTGCTATAACCATGGTGAAATGAGATTTTCTAGAATACTCTTGCAGGGACACCAAATTAAAATAATGTTCTGGGGCTGTCTTCTGTTGCACATCCCAGAGCACCAGCAGGCAAAAGGCCAAATACAATGCTGAAATTGCTTTTAGAGATAATAGCACCTCTTCCACCTGCCCCAAACAAATGATAAAAATTCTGGTAATAAAAGATACATTTTTAACAGCTCCCAAATTCTTAACAATTGCATCAAATTTTTTTAAGGCCAATTCAATTTTTTTGTCTGATGGGTCAGATAAAGAAGCCACTCCTTTTCAAAGAATATAAGATTTCTCAAGCTCATTGTGTGCACTGTAGGCATGGGCTTGTAGAGAAGAGGCCCTGTTAAATATACTCTCTTCCCTACGGAACCACTACGATTCACTGAATACCACTGGCAAAAGCTTCACACCAGGGTCTCCACAGTGATCAGTGATTCCTTCCTTTAAATTGGAACAGCAGCGAAAACTCTTTTTCAATGAGGGCCAGTAAAATCCTTTTTTGGTAAGGTAAGAAAGCAGACTCCTCAGGGCAGACTTGGAGTCTTGTTTGTCACCTTTAGTTCAGTGGAGTTTGTCCTCTGTGTTAAAACTGCACAGAGAGGCTGTTTCAAAAACTCAGAATCCAGCAATTTTGGAGAAGATCAGCTTGCGTTTCCTAACTACTCATCTCTAAGGCAGCAGGGAAACTTAATCTCATTCTTTGGAAAAGGACAGTAGGGTTCTAAAGTGGCAAGAAAGCAGTTACCAGGTACTGTAGTTCTTTAAGATGTGCTGTGGTTGTGCACGTTCACCCTGAAGGTGCTCTGCACTCAAGCACTTTGGAAGACAAAGATGGGGAGAAGTGAAATGTGTATGAATAAAATAACTTAAGAGCTTCAGTTAGTGGTAAGTATTTTCTTGTCCATATTTAAGTGATTAACCATTTACAAACATCATATTATGGATGACTTCCATACAGCAACCTACTTTCCCCCAAAATCACAACTGTCTAGAGGTGGATCTTGGTGTCCTTTATGCTCTTGTAAGAGCTTCATCATTCTGAAAGCCTCTGCAGTATATAGTGCCCATCCAGGTGAAGGCGTAGACAAGCTGCATGTGACAACTTGGCAGATGTCAGCAATGGAGACTTTTCTTAGAGAACCCAACACCACAGAGTGAATTCTGGTGGAACATGCCGCTGTCATAGAAGGCAGCTTTGCTTTGGCTGTTCTAGTAGGCTGTACTGCAACTGTCAAAATAAAATGTCCATACAGAGTCAGACTATAAGACCATCTAGCCCACCTCTCGTCTCTGACAGTGGTCAACAGCACATGCCTGACAGACAAGCTAAAAATTGGAAAAGTCTATTGTGATACTTCTCCAGAATAGTAACTCGAAAAGTCTTAGAAACTTCCTGTTTGATTTTTAGTTTTAATATTTAATATCCCCTAATAGATTACTTTTTCATGGATTTGTCCACTCATCGTTTCAAACCACATACACTTTTTTGTATCCACAACATCTTGTGACAAGAAGTTCCATAGGTCAATTACATACTGTGAAAAAAAAAAAATCACACACACGCCCCCTTTTTTTTTTCCTTTGACCTTGATATCTGTTAGTTTCATTTGATGCTCCTACTTCTTCTAGTGGGCAAGACTGTGAACAATTACTCCCTTTTCACCTTCTCCCTTACACACCTCCTTGCCCATCTCTTTTCAAATTAACCACTTTCTGCATGAAAAGAACTATGAATGTTAAGTTTCATGGTCTTGGTGTAACCAGTCTCAAGGACTGTTTGACTGACCTGATTCTG
Source organism: Theristicus caerulescens (assembly GCA_020745775.1). Classification (NCBI taxonomy): domain Eukaryota; kingdom Metazoa; phylum Chordata; class Aves; order Pelecaniformes; family Threskiornithidae; genus Theristicus; species Theristicus caerulescens. Next base: position 46,068,785 of record CM036564.1, on the reverse strand, counting down.
TAAAGATAAAATAAGGTCCTCCTGATGTTTGGCATAAACAAGGATGTCTTAGCTCTAGAAACAGGAGGTTCTAGAAAGAAGAAAAGAAGGTCAAATGCCAGGTTTAAGTAAAGCTCAGAAACTTCTTTTGGAAGAAACTCATGACAGATCCACAGGAATAATGTGTCCAGAAAGGAACTAGTGTAAAGAGGATCAATCAGCTAGTTAGTTACTGCAACCAAAAAAATCCAACTATTTAAACACCAGCAAATAACCCATCCAGATTCAAACAGTGAGCCCAGGATTATCAGCAGCAGCAAATGTAGGACTGACTGAGGAAAAAAGTCCTTGGCAGTTTGATCAAGTAAACCTTAACAAAAATAAGTCAGGAGCCAGACTACTTTTGTTTCCAGCAAATAATCCAAAATGACTGGAACTGTTGTATTAGTACAAGGTACAGGCCTGAAAGAATGCAAGCTGAGAATCCAGTCTGTTCTGTAAACTCATCTATAAGTCAATGATCTTCTTCACATGTAAAGAAGAGGAATGGTCCAGCACTGCCCGCCATTCAACTCCATGCACACAGAGACTATCCATATTCTGGTATGAGGAAGAGGCACAGCACTGAGATTCCTATTAGTAAACAAAGGTCTTGATACCAAAACATCCTGCCACAGTGTGGAACCAGCATCAGATATAGGTATGTCGACCTTCCAGGCATCATAAGTGAGGAGCATTTCCAACAAACCACGATTGTCCAAAAGTGTATCTAGTCTTGAGAATGGAAATTTCAGTATGTCTCGTTGGCATCCAAGACTAAGTGGTCCATCTAGTGTCACAACATGATCTCCCACTGACAGCATTCACACAACTTGTGAGGCTGTTTTAAAGGCCAACATGAACCATGTAAAAGTGAACTTAATACTTCATGTACTGAGTACAAGTCAGCTGGTTCTGGAGAGGAGAGAATCTAATATCCCTCCCTTAATTTTTATGTTGTGGCATGCTCATCACCTAAACACAGCACAAAATGCTTGTATGAACTCTGCATTACCTCAGCCTCCAGGACTCTGATGTGCACCTTACTCCTTTCAAGACTAACAAGCCTGATTCTCTGTCATTGGAACAGGCTCCTTAACTTAGAAGTGATGCAAACATCACAGAGTAGGAGAGAAGAGGACCCCTTGGCTACGTTATCCCGTCTCACCACTGAAGTAGATGCTGAATGATCGTTGCGGCTTTCTTTTGGTAATTTTCTTTTCGCACAGTAAACAAAGGCACTTTCAACGAAACTCATTGATGAATACAGGGAAGTAAATGTCATAAAAGGAGAGACAAACTAATCCCCACTTGAGGAGCACGTATATAATTGTACTCCCCTCATGTGCAACTATTATAAATCCAAAATGGTTAGCTGTTCTCCTTTCCTCCCTTGCACTAGAAAACACTTCCTGTAAAATGCCTTCTCTCCAAGAGGTGTGGGATACAGTTTTATGCCTCCCCACTGAATCTCTTAACTGAAGCACTCTCTGAGAGGTTTTTGAAAAGGGACAGACATGGAGGTAGCAGAGCTGCAAAGAGACAAAATACATATGTTATCCTTCAGTACACAGTATCCACCATGCACAAAAACATACATGGACTCCAGGCTGAGGGGTACAGGGAGACAGAAAAAGTAAGAGGCTGGAATCGCAGGATTTGTTCCTGATTCTCTATTGCACATGCTCCTAAGGTAACAGCATTTGTGCTCAGAGCTGGGATCAGCAGATGCCCAAGGCAAAGGAATACTGCTATTTCCCTTGATGCTCTGGCTGCCCTAACATATCCTGAGGCTGAACAGAAGTTCAAGGTCTAGGTGTTTGGCTTGAGGTAAAGGACCAGTCTTGATATCCCCAGGGTATTTTTAATTTTTTGGAAGCAGAAGAAAGATTTTCCAGGGACAAAGGATGCAAGACTTCACTGCTCGTGAAGCTGACAAAATTCATCCCTTTGAAATGAGGGTCTTAGACTGCAATGTGCATTTCTCTGAATATTTCAAAAATCTTAGAGAGAAGATGTCTGATATACTGCTACTAAGTCTTCACAGTTATAGATGTGGTGTTGTGTACATCTAACACGTATTGCAAAGAAGTTCAGAAAACATGCTGACTATAACTGAGTACAAATCATTATCCCAAAATGAGTGTGTGGGAGACTGGCAAAGCTGACAAAACAATTAACCGATGTTCATAATAAGGCAGCACTAATTGGTAATTTGCCAGACAAAGATATAAGAATGCTGTTTCTGCCAATGATCCTCTGAAGACAATCACCTTTCCTGGGCTAACTGTGCATTTAAATCTCTGTCCTCCAAACCTCTCTATAGTTTTCAGCGGTGGCTGTGACAACCTGAATGAAGAAACTAGAGAACAAAAACAGAGTTGAGAGTTCCACAAGGATGTATACCCTATAGCTACTCAATCCTGCACATGAAACCCAGTGGAATAAGGATAACTCAGATCCCCTGGGAGGAAGAAAGGAATGGAATCCATTATTTACTGAAGCTAAATCTTATAGGGAAATAGGCCTTCTGACAGTTCTGGAACAGAGCTGGAGGCTATAGCCAATACCACCTGTAGCAGAGTAGGCTATGAGAAGACAGACCCAAGGTCTTGAAGCCCACAGCTGCTGAGGATGTGCAGAAGTTTGAAGTAACAACTTCTGCAACTAAATTTTCACTAATCATGAGCCAACAACTTGATGCACCAATAGAAACATCTATCTTGGAGATCCATGGGTGGAATTCAATGATTACAGACAGAAGGGACATGATCTGAAAGTAACTTCACAAGGTTTCACAAATCTCTTGGTCACTGATGATATGTGATGGTGGCACAGGCAGCAGACAAATGCTGTGGAGTTTCTTGAAGAACACAGCTGAAAAACGCAGAGAAAGTGAACAGGATCATGACTGTCTAGGAAATGAAAGATAAGCCAATGAAGTAAGAAAGGGAACACCTACATCAGAGAACTGCATTTTGGACAAATGAAGCATTCAATGTGTGTCATATGCGTGAGTGGAACAGAAATAGAAATGTCCTATGAATTCATGCCTGGACCAAGCAATAGTGAAACTAATGGGGTATGAACAGAATTATTTCATCTTCTCACAATTTATCTGGTCTTGAATGACAGAAAATATGCACAATCCAAGAGTGAACATAAACACAATCATTTCAAGAGAAAACACTTTCCCCCTCTGACACTGTTTCTTCTGTCAGCCATTTGGGTTGATCATTATCTACTTGCCAACACATGTGAATGATCTCTTAACACTGACTATACAGGCTAGAAATGACAGGGGAGCTGTGGAATAAGAAAACAGATCAAACAGGCTGTTAGAATCCAATCTTTGAGGGCTCTGATACACACAACAGGAGATTTTGTACCCTTTGAGAATTACAACCACTTGCTGTTTGACAAGGCAGAAGTTGCAAAATACTGAGTTTTCCTTTAACCTGGCACCAACAAAGAGCCAGAGCTGAAGCTGCTTCCTGTTCATTTTAAGGATGGGTGGATCTTCTCTCCAATACATTTTCCAGCTGCTGATGTTGTTTTCTAACACAAGCAAATTAATTTTCATAGCATTAGGCAAATTTTAACTGGAGTGCTTCACCAAGCCACTATCGCAACTGATAGGAACCACCTGGGCCTTAGGGTTCAAGCTTGGGTCTGAAAACATCAGCCAATTTAAAAAGTTTATAAAGCCTAAACAAACAGAAATCAAAATACAAAAATAAGCCACACAGAATGTAAGCATCCAACAATGAAACATAAAGACAGATTTAAAATCCTGTCCAATATAATGACAGCAAATATTTTTGGGGTGTGAATTAGTAACTGAAATTATAACCAAAACAAAAAAATGAAATTACTTTATTCAAACTAATAATTTCTATGGCTCTGTGCCAAAATTCAGGATGGCAACCAACACGGATGTCTCCAGTCGGATGTTCTAATATTTTTCTCTGCTGATGGTTGCCATGTGATGACAGCAGAGAATCTTGGCTGTTACCAGACTAGGACAGACTGAAATGGCTGAGCAAATGAGACTTTATGTTCAAACTTGGACCTTAGGAAGAAAAATAGAGACAGCTGGAGGACCTCTGTCTTATAGAAAAATCTCACAGTTAGTGATCAGGAAAAGGTGGGAGGAAGGGACCCCAAGACTCAGCAGCAGAAGCTCTCAGAGGCAATCATTCACCTCAGCTTGCAGGTGTATCATCAGCTTCCACAGATGTTCAGGTACTCTTCTTGGTGGGGTGTCCTCTCACCAGGGCCTCCTCTTCACTCTTTCCTGGGTGCTATGGGAGTGTGGTGGTATGAAGTCACTGCTGCTTTTCCCTTTGCCCCATACTTGAACAACACCCTGGATTTCTCACCTGGTCTTCAGTGTTAGTCCTTCTCTGCGAGCAGAGGCTGGAAAAAAGACACAGCAAAGATTTTGAGTAATCACGGGGGAATGTTTTGTAGGAAAAACTGCTGCACTGCTCTGTAAATCTCAGCCATCACCAGAAATCTGGATCTCCCTATCACACAACCTCTCTCTACAGTAACACATCACAGATGAGTATGACAACTTAATAAGCTACTGTGTGAAAAAGTGCTCTTGGTATTCCTCTCAAGCTCCAGAATACCTTCTTCACTCTTTGACTCATCTGAGTCATCTCTTCACATGCTCCTCCAGTAGCTCTGAATCCTTCTCACATATCAGTATGCTTTGTCTCTTTCTTTGTGTCTTTTACTCATTCACTTGCATGGGAGTCTACTTCCCCACTTCAAAAGGTGCTGAGGACCTTGGTGCAAGAGAGATGGGGGTGTGAAAAGGTTGATCTTTAAAGAAACAAAACGGGGGTAAGGAAAAAAATGTTTCTTCCCATTATTAGAGAGATAGATATTAATTCTACATACTGTGACATTTTCCTGCTTAGGCATGTTATGGGAAAAAGTCAATGTCATCTTCACTTCTTTTACTTAAAAATCCTTAGACAGTCCTTTAAAAAGAAAAAATCCAAAACACTTAGAAATGTACCAAGTTTATTTTGGACAGTTTGCATTTTACAGCTAATCTAGTAGGTAAAGCTTGTCCTGTGTATTTAGCACATCAGCTTGCTCCTAAATGTGAGTGACATTTGTTGAGAAGTGTTTATTAAAAATATTGCTATATTTTGAAAAACACACTCTCCTTGAAAGCCCAGCATAGAGCCAAACATCACACAGTACAGAGGATCTGGAAAGATGTTTAGAAAGCAGGATTGCCAGCTATGTCACTGCACAGAAAGTTTGGAACCTAAATTAGAAACCAAACTGTCAACCATGTGTATTAAGATAGGATACCAGTCCAGAAACCCATCCCTTGGCAATATGCTGAAATTAAAGAAACAAAGGCACATGAGAAAGGCAGCCAACTCCAACATCATCTTCCTGTTTTGAAGAGACTTTTGAGCCTTCCTTTCCCTACAGAAATGCACAGTACAGTTTGTCTTTTCTCACCAACTGAATTGAAATCACTGTGTGAGTTCCTCTTGTATGGCTGCCTTGAGGACTCAACACAGAGAGGGGCATTCCTGTGTCTGCAAGTAAATGTAAATGTAGGTTCCTAACCTAAGTGCAGCTCATGGCCAATTAAATAATTTCATAAATATTAATGTATATAATTCTATGAAGTTTTATCATTTCAAAGCTACTGGTTAGCATTCCACCTCCTTCTGGTTGAGTAGGCTGAGGTTCTGGTTGAGTAGGGGGGGACAGAAAAAAAACTCATTTCTGACAGCAGCCAACATTAAGGGTTGATTCTCCCTAGTGATAAGAGTCATTGCAGTGAATCACCACATACAACAGAATGAATCTCCTTTATTCTTTGCATGCCAGGAGGTGTTAAAGTATCTGCCTGTATGTCTGTCCACATGTTTACATACTATTATGTCATCCATGACTGCACCTCAAAAACTTTGACGCTTTTGAACTTAGAACAGCTACATAGGAGGAAGAAAAGGATTAGCTCCATTTTATGGATATGATTCTGAGTCACAAGAAAATCACAGGAGTTGTGTAAAGTCATTTATGGGATTAAAGTTCAGTGCCATATAGACTTTCCCAGCAGAAATGTACACAGCCTTAGTCAGACACGAGCACCTAATCTACTCTGCTTCCAAGCTGTGTGAATGAGACAGAGCAGAGCACTAGGCTAGATGACAGTACTGGGTCAGGGACCCATGCTAACATTTTTTAGAGCTAGTTTGGGCTGTTTCATCATACCCACAGCAAGTCTGTGGCAGAACTGAGAAGCACATCGAAGCCTCCTGAATCTGGTGTTGAAAACAGGAACTTCCTTTCTCCCTGAAAAGCTCTGATAATCCTAGAAATTAAGATTTTTTATCCCAGAGCAGAGGAAATTTCTAATCCTAGAGTGATGCCCAGCGTTCTCTTGATAATATATAGTGCAACTAAGAAAGGCAATAAATAGATGGGGTTTATTTATATCCATGGGTGACTGACATTAGCAAGCCAGGACAGCTGACGACAGAAGGCCAACCTTCCCTCCCCCATTTTTTGGGCACAATTTCAAGTTGGCTTGCTGGACCGGGCAGGCAAGGGAAAGCAGCAGTTCCAAGTCATGAAAACTTACTTGGGGGGGGGGGGGGGGGGCGGGTAGGGTGTGACACAAACAATACACACAACTGTATTTGAGTGAAGTCTCCCTGCATGAAAAGAGCAGCAAGCAGCCTCATTAACAAGTGGAAAAATAGCAGTGGAAGCCAGCATGAGCCTTCCTGCTCCCCATGTTACAGAGAAGACACTGGGTGGGCTCCTCACCCTGACTAATGCCCTTCTGTACTTGACAGCCTTCATTCTGATTTCTCTTATTCAGCTCCCTACTCCCTGGTTTGTTGTGGCGCTCTCTTCTCTGGCTCTTCTTCCCCTCATTTCATTTCATAACTTCAGACACTCCTTTTACCCTATTCACACACATTTTGGCTTCTATTTTTAGTCTCAATAAAACAATACCAGATTAAAACAAAATCCAATTTGGATGGACAAAGTCATCCTCTCTATAGGTAGCTTAATGCCAAAGGGCCAGATGTGAGACAGAAGTAGCCAAGATATTATATAACCTCTCCCCAGTCTTTGCACACCTTATCTTGAATGACATTTCCAACACAGCAAGGAAATACAGGCAGTGTGCCATCACCTAACTACTGAGAACAAGCAATGCTCAGCCTCCAGTCAGGCAAAAATGCCAACTGCCTGAAGTCATTACTTATCCTGCTTTGGAGTTTTCTTTGAGTCTGTCAGAAGTGAAGGCTCCTAAAATTCAGGCTGGGTTCTAGTTCTTAAACAGGGAAGCCAATTTCTAGAGACTGTCCTTTCCTTTTTCTCCTGCTTTCCCAGTGGTCCTGAGACTTGGAATGTCCTTTCAGTGGCATGAGACCAGTAGCAACAGGGAAAAGCTCCTTCCTTTCATAAAAGAAAGGCAAAAGGTTGACTAAAGGTGTCAGGAGGCAGGCTGCTCTCACAAGTTAAGGAATAAATGTTATTTCTGATGATTAGAAGTGAATGCTGGCCCTCAGCTCTAGCTGAGAGGTGATGGCTGAGTTGGACATTATCTTCTTAACATCATCTGAGAAGGGCCTGGAATGCTGCTTTTGGCAGAGCTTTACACTCTGCTGGGATTTAATGAGACTTACAGAGTTTTCTGATAACTGGATAAACTCGAACATAGTCATGCCCTGTTGATAATTTGTATCTATTTTAAAGGTATTGGTTAGACATATCAATATTTGCTTATTGCTAATCATAAGGTAATGGTTCCCTGCTCCTTCAAAGAGTCCCAAGAAATGGGGTAAGGAGAACGTCTTTCTTTACCCTTCTCCTCTCCCTTCTGGTCCATCTGGTACTACAGGCTTGTCTGTCATTATCTGACCTGGGACAGATGCAACAACTCTAGCAGGGAGAGAAATTATCTTTTATCCCTTCCTGTTTGCCCTCTTTGTGAAGCTGTGGAAGTCAGCGGGGCGGGGAGAGAGAGAGAGAAGATCCAGGATGTTTGTGTGATGCGTGAAAGAACAATAGCTTTAGGAAGATAATTCTAATTACACATTCTAATTCACAAATGTGAAACCAAATATCCTCCATTGTAACTGATTTTTTTGCCCTCCCAAAAAGGGAGGCACAATAGTAGAATGCACCTCAAGCTCCACTGCTTTCCAAAATATGATAAAACAGACTAATTCCATTTCTCAATAACCCTTTCTCTGCACGGAGAAGGCACTACAGAGAGAGATGCTACCAGAATGTTATTACTGTTGTTGACAAAGGCTGCATATGCAGGGTGAGAGGCTGCACTGGAAAAGTTTGATGCAACGTGCTGGATATCACGCTGCTGTTCCCTTTCAGTGACCTACCCAGAGCTTCTCAGCCAGACAGGTGGTTCTGGAAGGATTTATGTGGAAGAGCTCATCATTACTCCATTCCTGGACTAGGAAGTAATGAGGTGACATCAAAAGTTGCTCTTTTGTGTCATAAGATATCTTGAGCCTGAGTAGCCAAAGTAGTCTGAGGTAGAGGTTACTCGAGGTGCCCATTTGAAGGTCACCTTTCAAAGTCAAGACCACTTGTGCAGTCAGTCACAGCAACAAGAGAGAACCAGGAGGGTGGCAAATGAAGACTGGAATTAACGGGATTAGTGGGAGGGAGGAGGCGTACCAGCAATGTGCTGTGTAGAAACCTGAGTGATTTCTTTTCCCAGCTGCTCTTGATGAAGGATTTGGACAGTGTGGTGAGACCAGCTGAAATCATAGCCAAGGTTCCTCTTGGGAATGTGGTAACAACATAAAAATAAATACATTGGTGTTCAACAGTCTACTGCCTTCCAAGGCTGCAGGGGAGCCTGGCAGAGGCTGAGGAAGCATGGACAAGGCTGGGCAGCTGGGAATTCCACCCTACTGTAGCAAATGGCTGGGAGTCTGACACAGGCCATGCACAGTGGCAACAGTGCATATCCCACTCCATCCCATCCCCACCCTTTACACGCCAAGAGAGCTGAGACACAAAGGCTGATAAAAGAATCTCCAAATCCCAGGCATTTTCTTTGTTTAGATCTGGCAAACAATACAAAGTGTTTGTATGTGTCTTGTTTAAGTGCCTGTTGTGTTTACTTCCCTTTTTTTTTTCTTTTGCTGGTGCAGGACCATTTTGAAGCTAAAAGAATCTCTTCTTTTCTTTCCTTAAGCTTATATAAAAGAGGCTGCATTTCAGGAATAATGTTAATTCAAGCAGTGGGTAGACAACAGCTAGTCACAGCTTAGCACCTCCAACATTGACTCTAATTTCAGGTCTCCAATAACAAGACATACATGACCTTCTTATGAAGGACCATACAATAATCTTGGATATAAAAAACTTTAGAAATACACAGCCTGCCTGTAGATTTCCTGTAAAGTGAAAAAAATCTGGAGCATGCTAGATGCAGAGAAGAATAAGTGCAAAAGTGCTCCTTACTATCACTAGTTGCAGGCAGGCTCCATTCATTGCTCTATACCAGATCACACTGCTTGCGCATTCATCTTATTTGGATGGCGTTCAGACACTGCTCTCCACCTTAGCCTAAAGAAGGAAATCACTAGAAAACTAAGAACAGCAGCCTGTCTTCTACATGGATTAGATCCAAACCAGCTTATAAATCCCCATATTCTTCAACTAGTCTCTTGGCAGTTCAGGATCTAGTTTTAAGCCCTTACAGATGATGATACACTTTATTTCAAAGAGTTGCATACCTTCAGGACTTGGCATTCATGCAGATATGGGTGCCAGGTGAATGTCCAAAGTAAACAGACAACTGTGCATCATCCTGCAACTAAGCTCAGATAGAGACCTGGGAATCACAGGGAATAAAATCAAGGCTATACCACCTAGCTCAAGAAGTTTCCTCCCTAGCTTCAGATTGAGTTTTGACATTCACCTTCTGTATGAAGTATTCTCAAGAGATGCTTTAAACCAGACTAGGTAGAGATCTGAGACTTCACATGAATTAGCGGTCTTCACTGCTGTCAAACTCAGATAGCATATTATTAACTTTTACCTCCCCTAATCAGTAACTGTAATGTTTTTTTCTTCTCCCAGCACACGTAGTGGAAAAGCCATGTGGACACTAGTAATAAAAACATTAGCACGATAAAACTACATCACTGTTAATCAGTCTGAGTATGAAAAGGTGAAAGTCCTGTCAAGTCTGGAGCCAGACATCAGTCTTGCCCAGTTTTAATCACGATTCATATTCGTCTGTAATTATATATGTTATTAGCACATTATATTTTTGCCATAGCAAAACAGAACCCCAGAGGCATTCTGTCTTCTGAAGCTTTTAAAATAAAAATTTCACAAATTCTCAAGAAGCTGGCAGCAAACGAAAGAGAGAAGCACAAAGACAACAGACAGATTTCACTCATAGTTGCTGTTACCTTTACAAATCAAACCAAACTAAATAAAATCAGCTGGGGCCGGTCATCACCTCGTGCATCCAATGCACAACTGCACTGAGGGGTTAACTATACTTTCAGATTGTTCCTGTCTCCAGGCTCTTGCAGACAAGAGTTCAGTTCAGGAACAGAGAAGTTGCCTGGCATTATGCCGTTATATTTTCATGAAGTGCCCTTCATCCTCTATTCTCTCTAAAACCTGCTTTGTGTTAGCGTTTTCAAAAAGGAAAAATAATAAATATAATAAATTTCTAACTATGAGGTCTTCCACGTAGCTACAGAACTTCCTCGATGTTTCTTGCCAGTTGTTCAAAAGCTAAATTCTGGTAGAAAAATGACACCTTTTTTACCTAGAACTTCACTTTCCTGAGAAGAGGAATTCATCATGCACTATTCACCTAATGCCACTAGAGAGGAACAGAATATAAAACAGCAAAATATGGCAAAATGTCTCCGTACACCTTACATTGTTAATATATACAGTAAAAAAAATGACCAGCCTGTAGGTTCCTTCCTTCATCATCTGAACTCACCATATCAAACACAGCCTCATAAAGACAACCTGGAACTGAACAACCCACCATGCTACTAAGCTTAGTTGCTACTCAGCAAGTATATTCTGAAGAAGACTTGGAAAAGATAATTGATTTCTTAGTTCACAATCACCCTGTTTCACTAATACTAATTGAATTGCTAAATTCCATGAAGCAGGAAACAGTCAGTGTAATGCTGTGGGACCCTCAAAGTAACACAAAATAAAAAAAGCAATGTGATAATGGCTGTATTTTCAGAATGACTGACAACCCACTAGCAGCTGGGTGTCCAATTTTAGTGAAAAATCAGGTCAGAAGCATTTTGAACACTCCCTAGAGGTAGTAATTCTTAGTATTTCTTTAATAGAATAAATCCTGTTAAGCTTTCAGGAACTTTGACAGGAAACTGTCTGTTCAGACACTACAAATAACCCCAAAATGATAGCTTGCAGATTTAGCTTCCTATGTGTAGATACTCATGAGAATCTCTGCCTTCTTTCTCATTATACCAGTGGCACACAGCTCACACACAACTTCTGCCTCTCCATGAAATGAGTATGAGGCCATAGGGATGAGAAGCTGCCACACTTTCATTGTAGTGGTGGCTTGTTTCAGAATCCTGAGCTGCTTTGCAAAAATGCTGACTTTTATTCTCCCTTATATTTCATCTCAAGGGATCTGTCCTCAAGAGCTTGAGCCCACTGCATAACAGTATCTACAACTGGTATTTTCCTACAGTTGCAGTACTAACCACCAGTGAACTGTCTTCTGGACAATCTAGTTAAAAGTTTCCATACTGCCTGACTCTTTCTTCCTTTGAGCATCATCCTTACTCTTGGTTAGATCATTTGTGACACCTTTATGCTTCTTCTCTGCAGAACCCCATAGCTATCCTCAGATAGGCTGTTAGAGGAGAAGGCCTATTCAAGCTTCTCAGACATTGTTGAACATTGGTGTGTGTGTTTATACAGAAGTTCTGCCTGGTTCCTCTTTTATCTCTGCAACTTTTCACAGCCTTCTATCTTTAAATGCTTGCAGTTTATTCTGTAATCTGCTTTATGACTTGTGCCTCCAGCTCCTCTAGTTGGTATCTAGGATACTAAATATGTGTGAAACAGTAACCCAAATAAGATGCTGATGAGGGAAATCAGGGCCCTAGTGCAAGCGATCAATAGAGAGAGAGTGAAGAAGAAAAACAGCTGTTCCTGCAGGAAGGACCAGAGTAGTTTCTGAGACACACAGACTGGGCACAGCAGCCTCTGACGCATACCAGTGGCTTGGTGCAAAGCTGAAGAAAATATCATTCCCCAGTTTCCAAGAACAAACATTTTGCTCTAGTTAGTTCAATCACTGCAATATTTAGCACTGTTCTTGGAGCTATATACCTCTTCTAGTGACAAGGAAGCTTTGAGTGACCCACCCACCATGGTTCTGCTAGCCTACCCCTAGCCAAACTAGGGTTCTATCTAAGCCCTCCCACTCTCAGCTAAATGGCAGGCTAAACCCTTTGTTTCAGCTTCAGAGAGGATAAGTTTAGTACAGTGCAGCTAGCCGAGTCCTACGGAAGGAAACATGAGCTGAAGTTCTCAGTTCTCACTGGATTATAAGTATTCCTGGAGAGGGTGACTACCCTGAACTTTGTAGTTATCTAGCCTATATTCTTCCTGCAGCTCTGTCTGTTACCTTCCATTATTAATATTATCAACAATCCTCATACATACTCTGCATAAATATTCACAGAAACAAGGATAGAAAAATGCTACCTACAGTTATCACAGACACACGTAACAACAACAGTACCCAGAGAAGAGGGAGAGAATCTCTCGCAGACGTTAAAATTACAGGGTGGCAACTGTGAGAGTGCTCTTAAAACTGAAAAAGAAGGCAGAATTCAGTACACAAACACCTTCATGTAAGTCCATTCAGCAAACCAGTTTGGTCAATACACTGAGAACTTCATTTTTACATTTACTTGTAAATTTATGTGTAACCTTGCTTTATATACTGTACTAAAAACTCAACTTGAACTGTAGCAGTAGACCAGAACTTTTGCCTCAACTATACATATACTACAGTGTTGACATAATTTTATTTATTTTTATAATCCCATTATATTCCATTCCTACACTGTCACGTTCCAGTGTGCCATAGAGTCTTTTTTTATTGACTATGGCTAGTCACCCTATAAAATTTCTGGTAGGATAACTAGAGTTTTTGGCAGGTGGTAAAGCATGGGAGACAGTTTGGAACTGTATGATAAGTGCATTAGCTGAATGTTTGTGCTAGAGGATCAGCAATAAAATCACTGACATTAATAATGGAAATGTCAACTTTAAGCTTCGGAGCTAAATATCCAAGAGATGAATTGGGTAGTTCACCCCTATGCAAACTTTTCTTTCAGCCTGTGAAAACAGAGATCACCGCATTAGTGATACTCAAGTCAGGTTTTCAGGGTTTTCACAGCAAAACAAAAGGCCAGAAACATAATTTTTTAAAGCACTCTAGACCATAATTTGTCCGTATATTCCATTACAGCACCATCACAAATTACTGTGGGCCATGGGTAATATGGGTTCATCAAGGCTACACTCTACCTGCTAATAGGTCTGCATCAATGAAAAATGGATTAGGTCCTCATTTACCGAGACCTTAACAGCAGATAAGCCTGTTTGAATTAATTAGCCACTAGGGAATGATAAAGATTTGATTCTATACGTCTCAGTGATTTTCCTTTGGGAACTTTCAGTTCTACTGATTGACTTCACTATGCAGCTGATTCACAAGTCTCAACTATATCTTTCTGAACTAAGGGGCTTTTCTGCAAGACCGAAGAAAAATATAAAAAATGTCCTGGCCCTTTATTACAGGCCAAGCTTAAACAACAGAGCATCTTTGAGCCAAAGCCTAAAGCAAAGAGCAACCATTTTAGCCAAGTTTTTTCTTTTCCTCAGCTACATTTTTAGGGATCTTCCTCTTCCAACTCTATGAAACTCAGCCTTTGCTCCCTTCTGTTTAGTCTTTTTAATCCCAGGAGGAATAAATTCCCTGCACAGCTGAACCCAGACTGTTACCTAGGAACCACGACATGCAGGGTAGGCAGCTGTGTTTCTTCTTCTTGCTGAGAAAGTTTCTTCTCTGCCAGTTCTTGAGAAAGATGAAAGCATCCCAGCATGCCCACCCCCACTTTCCTGGTCTTCAGCACTGGCACTCACCTGTGGAATTTGTCCCTGGCTCACAGGATGCAGCACTGTGAAGGCTGTTCTGGAATCCATTCAGTTGCCTTTCAGTGGAGGTCACCCTAACAGGTAAAAGCATCAAATTAGATAGAGATAAGAAGGAATATACCAAGGAAGAATACCAGTTTCAAACAAAAAATTGAGAATTCTCCTAGTTTACATAATCTCACTGGGATTGTAGCTATGAAGTTGTGCCTGAACATGGTATGAAAAAGGCAGTGACAGCAACCAACTCCAAAAAGGCAGAGCAAGACAGATGAACACTCAAGCCACCAGCAAGACTTTGATGTGCCTAGAACGCTTAATTGTCCCACGTGCCTTGGAAGCTGATTCTGGAGGATAAAGGAGATGGTAAACGGTATTGGACCTCCAAAGCACAACTCAACTAGTAATGCTGTGGTCACCTTATTCCAGTGATTGGAAGTAAAATGATTAAGCAACCTTGGAAGAGAAACACACGCGCTGGCAAAAACATGCTACATTCAAAAGTTAAGTCCTTGCATCTTGTCTCAGCAGAGACAGCTCATTTAGGCAGGATTTCTCACTTGTCTTGGAAACTGAGACCTACAGGATGCATTGAATCTCCAGTAGTCCAGTGCCAGTCCTCTAGCAGATACTTTATGCAAATCCTCCTGCATTTACCTCAGCATTTGAGTTACAGCAAAACTATATTCTGTGGAGTACAACTGCACTTCCTTTAACTGTTATAAAGATTCATTACCAAACTGAGACCATGCCCTCCTACATAAAAAATGGGTCTACTCACAAGGCGAGGTCAAGCTATACAGCTGCAACGATTTATTCTGTCCTTAAAATCTATACAATTGATCCATCTGTTCCTGGTTTGTCCTCTTCTCTCTCATCCCTCCTTGCCTTTCTTCCTTCCGGCCCAACTCTATTCCGATCATTCCAGACTTCTGCATGTACACTCCTGTCTCTCTGCCAGAGTCCTTCTCCTTCACTCATTCAGCTTTGCAGTCTTACACAGTTACTGTGAGCTCTTCCCCAGAAGAGCACTGTAATCTCCAATCCCCATGTGATGTCCTGATGACTAACAGACCCAGGCACACGTGTGCAGTTTCTATAGTTTTCTCTGAAACCTTTTGCTTTCAGATTTCAAAGTCAGCAAGTTGCCAGTAATCCAGGTGCTCCTGGCAGCTAAAAGGCCAGTGAGGGACTCCTCTATTTTATCTCAGTCAGATTTTAGTGAAATAAATTGGAGTCCATACAGGAAAGGAGAGGGATGCAGATATGACATTTGCAAAACACAACCCCATACTTCAGTCAGCCATAATTTGAAATGCTATTGTCAAATGAGGTGCCTGTTTCTATGTTTATAGTCTCTTGGAGAGAATTTTGGATCTGTACTTATGGTTTCTTTTGCTGCTGATACTGCATGGTTCTTCTGGGAGCTGAGAATCCAGATGGATCTTTATGCTTCTTTACATAGAGACTCCATGCTCATAATTAGCTTGTCCACTTTGTTAACGCAGCACAACTGACAGCCAAATTCAGCTCACCCTTCTGTAGGTAGAATGCAAGACTAGTGGTTGAAAATGTCATCAAGAATGCCAGCAAGTACAACAACAACAAACCAAACCAGGAAACAGTCACACTTCCACCTTAGAGCATGTTTTATGTTTAGAGAATCTCTTTCTCTCTACAGACTTGCCTTTCTTTTCTGCCTACCCACAGCATACCTTGATTACTACAGTTTCAACTGTCACCTCCACACAGCTCATTCTCAGATGTGCTTCTGGGTCATTGATCTCCCTCCACACTAAGCTCACCCCTCAAGTTCTCTCTGCTGTCCTGATGGAAGCTCCAGTGCCAGAACATAGTCACTGCTTAAACTGAGTTAATCCTTTCCCACTTTCTTCCTCCTTGGGCTGGCTGAAGCCCTACTGCCTTTCTCAGTTTCCTGCTTTTAATGTCTGTGTTGTTTTTGCTTCCACTTCTCCAATGCAATCCACTGTTATGTTCTTACTTTCTTTGTCTTCAATACTAACAAAAACACTGTCCCCACTGTCTCCTCCACTTAAATATCTGTCATTGCCCTTTTCTGTCTCTTATACAGCTAACCCCTCCTTGAAACCGATACTGACTTCCTTCATTTAGGCAATAAACCAGCCCTAAGCTGCCCAGCCTTGGACTGCAAATTTGGAGGATGCTCTTGTTCCACAGGTGACAAATACTTTCTTGACTAAATTTTGAACACCTTTGTTTTAACAACCTATTCCTGGGATGCTATGAATGCATCTAATGGTCCAGGGGGGACAGAGCTGACACTAACAAATTCACATCACAAAAAGCCCAGATTTGACAAGAGGAGAGCAACAGATGTGAAGACCCAGAGCCAGGGAGGCTTGTTCCTCTTTGTTGCTCTTGGACAAGGTATCTCCACATATGTATCTGTGTGTATGATCCGAGGCTAGCCAAGGGCTAAGAGCTACAGGCCTAGTGAGCCCAGCTGTGTCAGGGTGTTAAATCAAGGCATGTCTCTCAGATGCACTGCTTTTGCTGCCAAAAATGTCTAAGGGTCAGGCAGCCTGATTAACCCAGATGCTCAGGAGCTAAAAAAACAAGCGTGCCGCAGTACAGCAGTAGCAAAAAAGTGAAAGAGGTTCCAGTAACAGTTACATGCTTGCTTTCCTGCCGCCTGTCCTCTTTTCAGTGGGCACTCAGTTTGTACGTGTGATGTACCCGGTTCACTTAAGACACTTCACACATTCCTACGAATAAGCACACGTGGGCAAGGCAGGATACAAACCAGAACCATAGCGTTTTACAGGGCTCATTCTGTGGCCATCATTCTACTTTTGGCACATTTGCCAGGCTTGGCCAGCCTGTCCTAGAACAGCTGGCTACTGCTGTATCCAATTGCAGTCAGGTCTCCACCCTGCTGTGGGATGGATTTCCTGAACCCTGGAGAAATGCATCACCTCTACCCTATTTCTGTACTAGTTACAATAGAGCAGGACTTTGGTTCTTCTGCTGCTGGCACCATGCAAAGCAAATATACAAAAGAAGAACAAGGTAAAAAGATTTTGTACTATGGTGTTGGGACTTCAAGGGAATATTTGTTTCGAAAGGCTTCCTGAAGAGAGTTGTTGGGAATGACATTTACAGAGAAGTTCAATACAAGAAATTAGGCCATTTTGATCAGCATCCCCAATAGTTCGTGATGTTGCAGTCTATTGCTGGTAAACTTAGTGATCTTCTTGGGCTCTCTCTCTCCCTGATAACATCTTGAACTATATGCCCCTCTCCTCTACCTGGCATTTCCTCTCTTTATATACAGTGGTCTAACATTGACAGCTGAATTTTTCTGAGATCTTTTCTTTGACTGATAGTTCTGTTCACAGGCTGTTCAAGGCCTTGCTCTACTTGATGCTGTCATAGTTAGAGAGCAGGTTTCTGAAAAGTTACTACAGGAATGATAGCGCAGAAATTTGTATTTATTGTGACTTATTCCTAAAAGATTTTCTGTCTACCACCTGTACCAGTTCAGTCTGAGTTCTGACAGTTGAGCTAATATATTTTTCTACTTTGCATGCTGTCATCTGTAACGTGAAGATTCGATACACCAAATGCTGCTTCCAGGGACATCTGCTTCATTCCACGGCTTACAAATACTGTATCTGTGATCTCTGTCTCAAAACGTTGCTCTCGGCTATCAATCAGCAGGTCACTTCATGGTTCACAGACCTGCCAATAGTAGTGGCAACATGAGCAGTGGAAAGGACCCAGTCTGACTCTTGGCAAGAAAGAAGAGCTTGTTGTGTTAGCTGTTCAAAAACTATCTTTCTACTTGTGATAGGAATACATTTAATCAAAACTATGGAGCCCCATGAGACCATTTTATGGGGCTACATTTCAGCATAGAGCTACATATTAAACCATTTCTCCCAGTTCGTCTTTTTCCACACCTTAATATGGGCCCCAGTTTTCCACTCTGTTAGCTTAAGCAAGGAGTCTGCTTTGGACACAATCCATTATAAAGTCAACCTACCACCTTTTACAAGTTGAGAAACTGAGAAAACAAGAGAGGCCAGGAATTGAAAAGACAAGACTGAATTGTCTGGCTGTTCCATTACTTTTTTCCTTTATGTTTTAACCAGGGAAGCGTCCAAGTTACTAGATAGTTTTTGAATTAGTCAGTAGTGTTCATCTTTAGCATCCCATTCTGTTCGTAGTTGAGTTTTATAATTCTTATTCTTTTCTTCCTCTTCTGGAAGCCACGTGTGCTGGCTGGGAGAGAATTGATAACGCATGCAAGGAAGAGATAGGTCAAATAGACAAAGCTGATTTTAGTTTGTCTTCACAGTCCAGTCTCTGGAGAAATTCTACAAACAACTTTAAAAAGATGATCTTTATTAAGATGTTAAACAAAAGCCAGGCGTGCAAGAGCAGACAGAGAAATAAGGTCTGGCTTACTGAAATATATGAAAAAAAGAGAGACACGAGAGCTTTAACAACAGAATGGGATTAGTTTCAGTGAGTCTTGTGGAAATTATATATAGCACTGAGATGTTCTTTAAGGAAAGAGATCAGGAAAACAGCCAACAAGTATTAGGGGGTGAGAGTGGGCAGCAAATCAAAAATGACCTGACAGAGCAATGAAGCAGCCAAAAAGCCAAAATTAGATTAGATGTTATGGAGAGGGATATTTACCACATCATAACCTAAGGATATGGTAGTCCCACACTGGAAGACTACAATTCTGGGTGCCACAATGCAAGCACTCTGACAAACTGAAGAAAATACAGTAAATTCAAGACCGTTAAGGACTTGGCAGGTGGAACTACTATCTGAGGTTAACAAAACCTCAACAAGTCTAAGCAACATTAGGAAACTCCAAGAAGTAGAAGGATATTCAAAAGATGGAAAGTATTTGCAAGGAAAAGTGTTTAGGGTGGTTCAGGAAGGAGAAACAAGGTACAACAGGATAAAACAAAGGAAAAATTCAGATTGCACGTCAGAAGAAACTTTCTGATAATAAGGTTGTCTAGATTCTTAAACAGTCTTCTATAGCACATGGTGGAGTTTCTGCCACGGGAGTTTTTTGAAAGCAGACTACACACAGTGTCCTAGAATAATCCGTACAGAATAACCAGGGACTGTAAAGAGCAGGCTGGAGCATGCAAGACATCTTTTTCTTCTCTAATCTATATTCCTTTGACACAGAGCTTCTCTCCATTCACTCTCCTCTGTCGATGCATCTCTGGTCTATTCCTGACAACAATGAATGGATTAAATTAGACTGAGACATAGCAGTTTTTAAACGATCAGCTCTCAGTATGCTGGAAATATAGCTGGGCACTGCTGTTTTCCATGTAAGTGAAAAAATGTTACTGCAAGACCCCATGAATGGCAAGAATGGGTTTGGAGCCTTGTGCTGGAGACTGAAAGGCAACTTGGAAAGTATTTCCGGAGTGGCTCCTTGCAGCCTTCAATACTTGGATTAGTTTTCTGAAATTCTGAAGGAATCTTTTGCTTTTTTTCCCCCTTCTGTGCATTTTTGGTGCTGAACTTTTTCCGGTTTTCCCACACTCCTGCCTGTCACAGAGCAGAAACCACAAAAATGCAGCAAAGTAAAGTCTGTCCAAGGAGCTGCAATTCCATCTCACAAGGATAAACATTTCCTCTGCCAAGAAGTGAGCACAGCACACCGGCATCTTCAAATACACATCCCTGCTGCCCGGCAGAGAAACCCACTGACATAGCCTGTCACCTGTACTAACATGAGCTACCCAACATAAAAGAAATCAGATAGCAAACCCACCAGCATGTACCTGCCAGACCTGATGCTCACATATGCATTTGCTGAGTTGACAAAGTCTACTAACATCTTGTTTTCTTTTTAAATAGTTTTGGGGGATTAATTCAGCATGCTATCTCTTAAGATAGCAAGAGTACAGGCAGGAAATACACAAGCTTCCCCAAAGCAGTTCTGTCCAAGCTCCTTAAATAAGCCTTGCAGTTCCAGATTTGATCCACATTTGACAGTACCATAGCATCTTCATAAGGTGTCTTTCATGAGTCATCTTTTACTAAAACTTCTCTCTTTAAACAGGAAGGGAACATAGAATCAGGAAACCTCACAGGAACCTGCTCTGAAAGCTTTACGACTCTTCTGGCTGTAGAGTAAGTTTAAGGGAGGAAGTTATGAATGCAATTTTTGCCCTTCAGTATTCAGGGATGAAACAAGTCTGCGGACATATGAGGAAAAACCTGATGAAGGATTTAGTCTAAAGCAGTTCTGTCATTTAAGAGGGGATAAACGGATAGCTGAGGAAGCTACCAAGAAAGGTAAAGGACAAGAAGAAAACCCAAAAGTCTGCTCACATTCTCTCATAATGCACAAGAGACACACCAAGAAATGGAAAGGAAGTAAACTTACAATCGGTAAGCAACATTTCATGGTGATTTTTTTTTTTGTTTTTAAAGATAACACATGCCAAATCCATCTACTTTAGAATGGCAAGCACTATATAACTAAAAGCTTAGTAAAAGTTAAAAGAAGGATTTCTACAGATAATGAGGAAAGCTATCGTTACATTAGGCACAATATAAACACTTTAAATGAAATAAACACTTGGGCTTGAAGGCATAAGTCAATCATTGTGTGTTAAATTTATGGGGAAACTTGGCTCAAGGGCAGATTAGCTTGTTAAGGATATTGGGTGGTTTTTTTTTTTTGGCAGCCTCTTCTGACCCACCAGATTGTAGCCCCCATGAAAGATTAAACACAGAGGGAGTGACTCAAGTGCCTAAACATAGATGTCTAAGTACCATACTTGGTACTTTCAAGTTATTTGAGACACCTGCATGGGCGTGGCAGTACAACACAAGATCTACAGAAGACTTGGGCTCATCTGGAGCAGCAGCTGGAGGTCAGGTGGAATAGCCCTGGGCATCTAAAATGTCACTAGCAACCTGTATTCAGGTAACTGAATCCCACCCTGGATCAGATACTTCTCCGATTCAATCTGGCCGTTCTAATGTCCTTTTGTTTGTATGATGTTACAGTCTTACCTGCCTTACCGTTATGAAACATGAAACTGCAACATAGTGCACATGCATTTCAGTACACACAGCTCAGGTTATTCTGAGATTTATCTTGGACAGCATAGCCAAAAAGATCTATATCAGAGTTGCAGGTAGACATGTTATTCTCTGATATTCCTTCTTGGGGGAACCAGTGCCAACTCCCTGTTGTGGATGGGAAGAGATAAAACTTACTTGGAAGTCCTCTGGGCTGCAGCCTTTCTGACCACTGCCTGCCTGTGGTTTGCTGGAGGCTTTGGAACCAGCTGAGAAGGCGTACTCTGGGATGGCATCACTTTGTGCAAACTGGCTGCCTTCTGGATACTAGAAGTGGCACTTGATGTCTTGCAGGCATCAGAGCCAGCTGGCATAGATACATGGCTGGTGCTGGATTGTGAGTAGTTGGCAAAGAGAGCCTGGTAAAAAAAAAAAGAAAACAAAAATACCACAGTAATTGGTGATTACCTCTCTGAATATTGCTGAGAGCGCTGATGGAGGTGGGTGACATTTTTGTGAAGGATAATATCTGCCTGGTGAAGGCAACCCCAGGGCTCCAGGGACAGTCCCACACATGAGAAGAAGAGTTAAGTGGTCAAGTCAGTGAAGTGTTTTTTGGAGCTGAATTTTACACCCTTGGAAGCTGGGACTAATTTCTAGGAAGACAGACAAGCTCATTACTGCCACAGAATTATACTATTCTGGATTAAAAAACAAGAGGTCCTATCCTCAATCTAATCTTGCAGTGGGCTCCCATCCACAAAGAAGTAAAGCTTTTATTGCTTTGACTGACTTTCTGCATTTATCTTGCTCAATTATTCTTTGTGTGGGAGGTAGGATTGAGACACAGTTCTAGGAAAGAAAAAGGTTATGGGGAAGGTGTTACAATGCCAGTTCTTCAGTGTAACACTGTAGGTGCTTGGAATAACAGAAAGGCTCTAAGGTACCTTCTCTGAAAAAGGGACTTTAGGTCAGCAGCTGACAAAAAGGAAATCCCCAGTAATACCAGGGAACAGAAAATAGTTCTATTCCTATAGCAGGTGGGAGAGTAAGTATGTTGGAGATTTGTCACAGGGAACAAAAGAATCCGCATGTTATGAGACACTGGAGAACTGAGCAGTGGACTGGCAAAGCAGGGAATGGGGAACGGCTCCCTACAGGAGCTCTGCAAACTGCTCAACAATTTTCAGAAGGAAGCAACCTGCTGGGAGTTCTGCCTTGTCTTTCCTCGAAGTCAGTCAGATTCCCAGGGCAAAGAGGCAATACCGTAACCGTGTAGTTTGGCAGCTAGAGGTCAGTGATAGGAGATGAGGGGAATAGCTGAGCACTCGCCAGTCACCTCAGCGTGACCCTGGGAGCAATGCCCTTCACTGCATCTGTCCTCTGGTGAAAAACACACAAAGCCACAGCGAGTGGGCTCCAGGCTCCAGAGAAAACCACAGTCTGAGGGCTGGCTGAGTCTCAGCACACAGACAGGAAAAGCCCCTCTCCCCCGCAATTCTCTGGCAAATGGCAGGGCAGTGGTGTGTGGGAAGGCGTTTCTGACAGGCAGAGCTCTAGGGAGAAAAGGAAGTGCAGGAGCCAAAACAGGCCTGTTTCTTAACTAGAGCTCACTGACAAGATGCCCTTGAGCTCCCAATTCTTCTTAACCTCTCCCTTCCCTGAAGCTCTACCTTGATCGCAGCTTTCAGATTTTGAATAAGTAGCTGGTACAAGTGCAGAAGTCTGGAAAATAGCAGTCACACCCCACCTCCCCCCAGCAAAACAAACTAAAATGGAACTTGGTTTAGTCTCTTGCATCTTTGAGTCTGACACATCATGGGGTTGGAATGGAGACCCTCAAGTCACTGCACCCCCTTCTTATTCAGGGGTGACATTTCATTGTGCTCTGTTTGATATTATGCATATTTCCTGTAAGTTGTTCTTCTTGTTATTAAAATCACTAAGATCCTGGAGTCCACAAAGCATACAGTCTTAACCCCTTCCCTGTGTTAACATGCATTGGCAAGGAGGTCCATGACTCTGAAGAAACAGCAAGCATGGATGTTTTAACAAAGTCTGATCAGCAAAAGCTGGGCTGAGACCTGCCTAAAGAAACGTCATGGATGTTTTTCTTGGGGGTAATGGACTTCCAAAAAGGCCTTTGTCTCCACGCTGTGCTGAGATTCTGGCTGCCTTCCAGGCAAGGATGGGGAGACTGGAAGCTGACACGGACCATGGCTTCTGGATTCAGCTACAAAGCATGCTGCCCTGCTGTGAACTCCATGGGGACAGGACAGGAAACCAGGAGAAGCTACTGTGCAAATAAAAGAGGGCAGCTGGGGAGAGCAGAGCCTGACCACACAAAGGAAGGGTTGGGAAGAGATTTCAGCATGTCCAAAAAGTAGGAGACAGACCTCATCACTCAGGATTCTGAAGGCTCAGGGTCTAGGGAGAGCAGAAGCCTAGACAAACCCTGACAGAGGCAGTCCTGAAGCAGGTAGCACCCTGCAACTATTGCTGCTGCAAGTAAAAAAAAAGTTTGATCCACACTTGCCAGGCTCTCAGATTTAACTTGATGTTGAGGAGACATTTGCTTCCCTGACAAGTTCTTAGGCCTACAAATCTGAAAAATACTGAGAACACTATAAGACTTTTTAGCTGAAAATCACGTAAAGCATTAGTGAGTTAATTCTCTTGCATAATTCTCTGGGGAGGTAGGACAGCATTAACCCTGTCTTGCACATGAGGAATGTTAGCATTGACAGAGAAAGTGATTTTCCCTAAGCCACAGACTGAAGCAATATGAAAAGCTAGGTTGAGAGCTCAGAGAAGATCCTGACTCCCAATCCCATATTTGCCTCATTAGATCACACCTCTCCTTGCTTCCATATCTACACATGAACACCATACACAAAGTGTTATCTGTACAAAAATAGTTTTTAATTAGAAAATCTCAACACGTACAGCTTGTCAGTAAGGACAATGCACATCTAAGAGTATTAGCCAGTAGCAGCTGAGCTTGGGCTGCTCATGATTAAAAGCAGGGAGGTACTGTAGTGCTTTGAAGAAAAGCAGATATATTAATGATCTTCAAAAACAGAAAGAATGTTCCTGGCACTTACCATCCCTATATCTAACACCCATCCCTAGCACAGTAACGGAACAAATGTTGCAAGCAAAAACATGTTCATTCTGTGACCTGAGGAGGTAATGAAGCTCATTTCCTGTGAATCTGTCATGGGGCTGAATCTTACAGTATCTAATAGAAAGCATGCCCCAAATTATGCCTCTCTTCATGGGTTTGGGGCATTCTTGTGTTGATTTTCTGCTGTCTAATTAGGAGTGGCCTCATGCTGCAGCCTTTGCCTTAATGGGAACAGTAGTTGAATCCCTTTTCCAGATATATAGTTCTTTTTTTTCATGAAATTTACATGAAACATAGCTTTAAGATTTTGGTCCTATAGTCATTCAGTTTAAATTGGATCAGCAAATCTGAAAATGATGAGAGACCTAGCAGTGTATGAGAACTGACAGACAGACGCACACGTGTATTGCATAAATATCTGTGCAGCTAGTTCCAAATCACTAACGCTGGAAACTGAGATGTTTATAAGCAATAAACAATGATGAGGATTTAAGTTAAAAAAAAAAAAAAGAGCAAACCCAACAAAATAAACCCCACCACTTTAAAAAAAACAATTAAAAGGCTTTGAAGACCTTTGGAGTCATATAAATTGTTTAGTGGAGATTCTATTGAACACGTATTAATGCATTCAGTTAAATCAGTTTGGATGCAACAATCAGTTGAGTTGAAAAATCACAAAGTGGCAATAAAGAACAGGGTCAAAATGTACTATTAACTGCCATAGTGTTAAACTGCAGTAAGAGGAGTATCTTGAGGTCATCAAGAAATCTAAAGAAGAAGAGCAAATTCATGGTGTGCACAGACTGTCCTGAAGCACATCTTCCTTGGTAAATTCTTCAGAACAAGACTAAAATATACTAAAATAAGTTGACTTGGTACCTTCTCCTTTGTCTCCCTTTTGGTACTGGGAGCTCTCTGGGGCAAGGATTGGGCCATATCATTGTATTGGAAAGATACTTAATACATCTGGGCATTACCATAATTCTAATAATAGTGACAGGATCAGAAGCATGGGGACAAAATTTCAGCTGGTATAAATCAGCACAGACTACTGCTTTCAGAACAGTTGTTCTGCTTTACTGAGACTGAGACTTTGACTCATCAGTATCACAAGACTCGAACAGGAAAAATGGCAGTTAGCACATTTAGTGAGAAAACAATCTGAGGGAGAAAGCTGCAAAACAAGAATGAACAAGAGACTGAAGGGGAAGAGAGACTGCAAAACTGACAGCAGTCCAATATATAATAGTTTAGAAAACAGTTTGATGATGTTTAAGGCTGCATTCAAAGAGGCCCTGTGTCCTCAGGCAGGAATAATATAGTTCTAGGAATACTAGGAATATTATTCCAAATACTCAACATTCTCAGATCTAAATAAACTGTAGGGAATTCAGAGGAGAGCCACATTAAAAGGAAAAAATTTTGCTGAACTTCATAAAATGAGGAATATTTCAGAGAACATACTATTTTTAAATGATTGAGAGGAGAATTATCTAAGATTAACTTAGCCCGATGCTTTATAGCATAAAATCTACTTAAACTTCTGATTGAAAATGTGATCATAACTGACCACACAACTCATTAATGTGATTTATGTCTTGTTTAACATGAGCTTTTTTGATATAAGCAGGACTGATGGGGATCATTCCACTATATGACTGTACTACTCTTGTTTTAATTTAGCTTTTTTCCCATGTGAAATGTTTGGCACAAAATTCTAAACCCAAAAGATGCTAGGCTAAGCAGACAGAACATAGCCACACAGAGAAGGAGGAACCTCCCTAACAGCTAATGGCATCTTTCCAGTACAGGAAACAATTAGAGAATAAACAATGATGGTATATTAACTGCCTTGCCAACTGCAGCAGTGATACTAACATCTAGGTCATAATGTGTCACATGAAGTCTTTAAACATTAAAAATACTGCTATAAGCCTGGTTTTTTTGTCTTTTGGTTTGATTTTGTAATTCTTGTTCCTTGATTTTGTTAATATCAGATTTAAGCTTCTTGTCTCCACTTTCAAACTCTGGCCCTTTATTTTTTTTCTCTTTTCTCAGGCTCTGTATTGTCTCTGTTCCTGCGCCCTATCACTGCATCCATTTGTTTGTTAGATTTTCATCCAGTCAGATTGGTGTTTTTCTTTTTATTCAGGGAATGAAATACCTATTCTGGCATCAAAGATCTATTTCCACCATACTACACTGTGTGAACTAACCTCCACATACAACGAGTGAAAATTGTTGGTTATTATTCCTCTTCCTCCACCTACACAGTATTTGCTACTCTGCAAATTGTTAAATGCCTGGAGGAGAAATCATCATTCTTAAGTGTCTGGAAAGTGCTCGACCAAGAGCGGGTGCTGCCATAAAGAAGTACGCAATAAGCCTTCATGATGAGATACAGCCACTGCATGGCAGATGGGGGTATTCCTATTACACAGACACTTGCCTAGGAACTTCAATGCTTTCCAATGCATCCATCTCATCTCCAACATATCGAACTGGTTAATGTACAGGCAGAAAGATTTGCCTGTGTTATTAATCATGGTGCTTCTGTTACTTGTTCACATGCTATCCATATACATATGACTAGTCCATTTGTCACAGAGAATGAAAGACTGGCATCTAGTCATGTTGTATGGTCATGCCGTACTCAGGGTGTGCCTTGAGATGTATTAATAAATGCACTTCAGCTACTGACAAATGGCTAGCCTGCCTTCTAATCCTATCATGAACTTGAACAATCAGATGAAACAGGCTTGGAGATATCCTGCATGCATTCCCCAAAGTAGAGAGATCATGACACTCTTTCAAGTGATAGGCCCTCCATTTTGGGGGATATATTTCTTCTGTTGTGAGGAGGCTGAGGAACTTGAATGTAGCAGGCAAGACAACAAAGGATGGAGTAGATCTCAATATGTGGGAAGGAACAGAAGGGAAAGAGCAGGCAACAGGAGATAGGTGGCTTACGTGACGCTGACTAGGAAATGCTGTAAAGCCATGCAGGCTATGATAAGCTACATCAACTGTGGGGGAAAAAGAGACGACAAATGAATGCCAGCAGGACTTCCATCAGGAAGAGGTGGGATGGAAGTCAAAGCAGTGTGAGCAGGAAGGAGATGTAAGGCAGGGAGTGTGTAAGCAGCAGCAAAGAGGAGGCAGCTCTTGGAAAAGCCAAGTCAAAGGACTGAAGTCTGAGAAGCTAACTAGCATAAGGAAGAGGTCAGTGACAGGAAACTAGAGAGGGAGCAGGGGATAGACAGTAAAGACGAGGGTAGTGCAGCGACTGGGAGGGGCATTAGAAGATCGGTGCAACTGTGACTGGAAGAGGAGGTCTGGCTGGCTCCATACAATGTCTAGTGGGAGAAGAAGTGTCCAAGAGACAATCATTTTATTAAGATGTGGTTTTCACTACAGAAAGTCTGAAAGCCCCCATGTTCAGCAAATACCTTTCTTCATTAATGGCAGCTTCAGTGCAGCCTGAGCCCTGCGGCATGGCAATGGCCTCAATACTGCAACTCCAAACTGCTTGGCTCAGAAGGAGAAGGGAGGGAGAGAAAGGAGGGGGACGTTGTGGGGGTGAGAGGAGGCTTAACAAAGAATCACTTTAACAGAAACTCCTGAGTAATGGCTCTGCCCCAGGCCAAGAATAACATCAGCTCAATGTCAGCAATTAGAAGAGGGCTCAGCCAGGCCCCATGGCCAGCTCCATCCTCCTCACAGGCACAGCCAGCTTACAGCCCTTTCCTGAGCTCATGAGCAGCCACAGCTGCCCACCCAGAGGCCCCTGAATGGAGATGAAAGGAAGACCTCCTGCTCAGAGGGGGAGCAAGACGACTGTAGGTGAGGGAATTTGGGGATGGCAACTGCATGGCTAAGTGAGGGCCTTGAAAGAAGGAGTGCAAGGAGCAAAAGCAGAAGGGCCTCTCCTTCGAGATGCTCTAGGATGAGGGCAATTTGCCTATAACCTATTCTCAAGGACTCTGACTAGTGACTCATCTGCTTCACAGGAGGGAGAGTGGGTGTTCAGACCTCCACATGTTAGCTCTGTTGATGGTTTTGTAAGAGTACAGTCCTGCCAGACTGCCCAGCAAATAGCTCCTTCCTAATGGAGACCAATCTCTTTTGAGTGAAGGTTCGTTCACCCAAAGACTTCCTTCCCTTTAGCAGGGAAGCCTTTTGGACATCACTCAGAATAAAGAGCACACCTCTCTCCATAATAACAAAGAAAAGTAATGAGTGCATCAACGAACTCATTGTAACCTTGGAAGATTCCCCAGGCAGGATGGAAATGCGGTTCCAGACACAGTGGTCCACCCTTGGCATCTAGGTGTCATCCAGAACATCAGTACAAACCCTTTTTCATATTTCCTCTAGCTCCTGGACACTTAGCCAATCTTTTCTCCTTGCAATTGTAACAAAGGAATCATGTATCTGTCAGACGGTTCTGTGCAAAGCAATTAAAGGAGATCTTAAATGCAGGAATAACAAAATGTGTAGGAGGCCTGGAGAAGATTTTCAGGGTTGCAGAGAAAACTTGCATCTGGCATCAGGGTCAGTGGCCACGCCTCCTGTACACTGAAGGCTCTTAAAAGAAATTAATACATTTTTTCAAAAGAATGAAGATTGTCCTAAATCATTTTTGAGTCCCCTTAACATACTGCTCTTTTGATAACTGCATTGTATGAGAAGACATCCAGGAGGAGGAGAATTTAGTCAAGATGAAGCCTTGATGGGGTCTGTTTGCTACAGAGGACACAGTTGCCAACACAATTTCAAGACCCTATGTTTAGAAACACTGAAATACAACAGTGACCCAGCTTGAAGCACTACCCAAGAAGAACTCAAGTCAAAGCAGGAACATATCATCAGTGACGAGATTAAGTGACAAAGAACTGTGGAGACTGTAGACAGTTCTAAGGCTGTCTGAGGCACTATAAGTGGATACCCTGAACTGGTGCAGAAAAGCAAGCAGCAGCCTGCCAGTAGCCAAATGGAGGAGGATGCCAATGCAGTGGAAAAAGCCACTGGGAACTAAAGCATCAAAATGCTATCAAAATCACTGCAGGTAATATTAGTTTTGTTTTTGCAACCCACTTGAAGAGCTACTTCCTTCACAAAAGCTGTGCCATATGTAGTGGCTCTGGACTGGTTCTGCACATCGAAGACTCAGCACTGCTACATCCCAGGAAGGATTTTTTTCTTAGTTACCTGGTGCCGGGCTTGGCTTTGCTCCAACAGCTGTCGTGACTGAAGTTTCTGCTGCTGAAGTTGCTGCACAGCAAAATGGAGCTGATAGTTGGGATGTGCCAGCGGACTCTGTGTCACCTTGTTGTAGACACTGTTCTCCATCTCTCCTTCCCAGGCAAAACAATGATTCTCTGGAGCCCTGAGAAAAGAAGAGCCATCACGCTTTCACCACTCTGCATATAAGGACTCCTGCTTACAAGGCACTGCTGCTTCCTAAAAATCTCTTAATACTTAGCCAGTTATGAATTTGTATTAAGTGGCTCCAGCAAGCACAACACCTGCTAGAGGTACCATGTGCCAACTGCCATCTCGCTAAGGAGTTTCTTGAATTCCAGGCTGGGACTATATTACTAGCCATAACACCATATTTGAGGAGAACAAAGGAAAAGAGAAGAAAAACTCTAAACTGGAGCATGTCTGTGGCTGATTAACACTGAAGAGAGGCAGAGTTGCAGCAGGAAAAGAGCTAAGGATTCCCATCACTAATGAGAATTATTTATTTGGATTTGTAGAGATTTTGAGAATTATTTATTTGGATTTGTAGAGATTTTGTTAATACACTAACACAAGGCTTACACCAAGCACACACATGCTGCAGTGAGAGTGGAATAGAAGACAGACATGCAATACAATATCCACAGAGAGGATAAAGGACTGGTAGGATGAGGTTGCAACTAGGGTACATATTGACTCCACACAGTTCCAATCCAAAAGACCTGAGGGGACTGAAGATAGGCTCGTTTCTTTCATCATCAGAGTAATACAAGCCTTTCCCAGAGGAGAAAAGGCCTCCTGCAAAGAGGCAGGAGCTCTTACAACCCAGGCTTATACGGTGGAAGTTCAGCTGTGGCCTGCAACATGATAAGTACCAACAGCAGGTCACTGGCTTGCTTTGAAGTTTGTAAGCCTCAGCGAGAAGGCAGCACCAATGCACTTCTACACAAGGCTGAGGGGCTTTGCAGAGAGCAGGTGGCAGACTGACAGGACCACAAGGTGTCCTGAAGAGGCTACAATGGCCCAGCAACTCACGCATCCTGTGCTCACAAGGCAGGATGCCATATGACCCACTGAATCCTGACACTCTGGCTAATAAAACCTTCAAGCCTCAATGCCTGAGCTTCCCAAGTTTCTGCTGATCTCTGTCATGTTTCTCTCAGTCAGTCTTTCCAAATGTTTCTTTTGGATTCCCACAGCAGACTTCCCTTGTATTTCCTATGCATGTCGTAAGTAACTGGGATGTAAAAGATACTTGGTGTCTTTTACATTTCATGCCATGATTCGGAGTGTAGGTCATGGTTTTGGCAAGGGAGTTAATTGCAATCTCCTTGCTTCAGGATCCTATCAAAACTTACAACCTAGATTCTTTGAACATGTCACAGCTTCCCTTGAATGTGTTGCACGTACCCCCACAAGCTTCATCATCACAGCAAACCCTTAAAATATTCAGAAGGATGTTTCAAACAAGACCAGAAGCAACTGCCAGCCCTATGTACTCTCCCTCAAAAATAACCTAATGCATCCTTTCAAAGCAAATTGAGGACAAGGACTCTAAACACTAAAGGGTCAGCAATAGAGGAGTAAGACAATTCAGTGGAAAAGGAGTTGAGCTGCCAGCATCTCCACCCTGCATCCTCTGGGGCTCCTCCTTGGAGCACCACTACCACTTTTGCTCTTATGGGCCCTTGGCTGTAGGTAACCTTCTCTAGGCTTCTCTGTTCAAGGGATCCCACCCATGCTTCCTCAGTCCTTTGCTTCCATTGTACCCAAGTGCAAAAATGGATAAGTGACTCTCACTTCCTGCTCCCTTTTGCTACAAGACTCAGTCTTTCAGTTCTTTTCCTTTCACCAGTGCTTGGGAAAGTGACAACTGTAATGTTGCTGACAGTATTTAGGCCTTGAAATCCAAGTTGTATAGGTCTGAATCTGGCTTTGTGGTTGACCTTGGGAGAGCTGCTTCCCTCTTCCAAACCTGCCTTCCCCTTTCTGCCCCAGTAATGGGGTCACGATCCTCTCCTACTGTGGTTTCACCTGTAGTTGCTCAGCTCTGGATCCATGGATGCATGTGTGCTGCTTGGCCTCCCAGCACTGTCCCCTGCTGGGCACAGGATGCCACAGAATGCATAACTTAAAAGGAGGACATGACAAGGCACAAGGAATCTTTGAAACAATCCCCAGCTGTCCCCTCTCCAATCCCACCAGCTCACCACATGGGTTATCAGCAGGTTACCATCACCTGGATACAACTCCCATCCCAAGGGTAGTATCTGCATCTTCCACTGCATAGATACAGACTCCACCATCCATTCTGATGTTAAAGCTCATTGGATTTTTCCTTTGTGTGAAGCAGCTGGAGTCTCTGTTACCCCCCCCAGTGAAGTCAGGTCACACTGACAGCTGAAAAGCACAAAGGACTGTGCTGGGACTGGGATGCACCCTTTGGGAGATAGCTGGGGGTTACTGCAGACCAGCCCTTGAAACAAACATCAACTGCACCAGATACAAAGCTGCGGAGCTCCATCAAAGTCATGTTAGTGCTCAGTAAACAGCCTGATTAATTCCTCATCACTACTACTGAAAGATTATGATCTTCAATACCTCTGTTTTGAACTAAACAACAATTGTATTTGCCCATTTACCTAGAGTAACTTTTTCAAACCAGCAATTTCTCAGTTGAGAAAATTTGTTGAGTTCATTCAAAATGCTCCTAAATAAAGTAAGCCAACATCGAATAAAGGGGTTACTTCTCATGGATTTCATAACTAGTTAAAACACATGAAACCAGAGCTAGAATAAATGCACAGTTTCCACAATGGAAGAAGATTACCATTGGGGTCCCACAAGAATCTGTGCTATGGTCTCTGCTGTTCAAAACATTTATAAGTGATCTGGGAAAAAAAGAATGAAATAAAAAAAATTTTGCTGCTGAAAAACTGAAAGTCACTGAGAAGTGTGAAAAAACCATCACATTACTGAATGATCAGACATTAAATTGGTAGATGACATTCAATTTAATAACTACAAAGTCATGTACCCAGGGAAACACAATCCTAGTTTTACACAGTGATGGACTTTGAACTAGTTATTTCTATTCAGGAAGGAGACCTTATAACTATAGCTATAATAGATTTTTCTATGAAAACATCACTAAAATACTCTTACAAAAAGCAAACTCAGTGTTAGGAATTATTAGGAAAGGCATAGGGAGCAAAACCAGGAACACTACTATGCTACGATATAAACCAAAATTGCATCCATCTCTTGCATACTGAGGGTAGTTCTAACCCTTGTCCCTCCTCCCTTCTCAAAAAGCATACAGTAAAACTGGAAAAAGTACAAAGAAATGCTGTGGAGATGATCAAAGGTATGGAACAGCTTACATATTGAGGAATGACTAAATAAATACGGACTCTTCAGCTTGGAAAAAGGACAACTGAAAGGAAATATGAAAAATACCTATAAAATCATGAGCTTCAGGGAGAAGGAGAATAGGGAACAATTACTCACCTCTCATGATACAAGACATAGGAAAAACCAAATGAAGTCATCAGGTGGGCACATTAAAACAAACAAAAGGAGGTAGATTTTCTCATAACATAATTAAACTGTGGATGCCTTCTTACTACAGCAAGCTAAGGATGCCAAAAATTTACAAGGGTTCAAAAATAATTAGACAAACTCACAGAAGCAAGAGCCACTAAGACATATATGTACCTATATAAACAAAAATATAATCTCCTGGCCAGAAAATCACTGATTACTGATTCCCAGAGAATCTTGGGGAAGTATCACCATTCCATAACATCACCTAATGGTTTTCCCACAGAATCTTCCATGGGCTACTGTCTGAGCAGGACATTCACAGAATCATAGAACAGAATCATAGAATCATTTAGGTTGGAAAAGACCTTTAAGGTCATCAAGTCCAACCATTAACCTAGCACTGCCAAGTCCACCACTAAACCATGTCCCTAAGCACTACATCTCCCTGGCTTTCATATACCTCCAGGGATGGAGACTCAACCACTTCCCTGGGCAGCCTGTGCCAGTGCCTGACTACCCTTTTGGTGAAGAAGTTTTTCCTAATATCCAACCTAAACCTCCCCTGGTGCAACTTGAGGCCATTTCCTCTCATCCTATCACTTGTTACTTGGGAAAAGAGACCGACACCCACCTCACTACAACCTCCTTTCAGGTAGTTGTAGAGAGCAATAAGGTCTCCCCTCAGCCTCCTCTTCTCCAAACTGAACAACCCCAGTTCCCTCAGCCGCTCCTCATAAGACTTGTGCTCTAGACCCTTTGCCAGCTTTGTTGCCCTTCTTTGGGCACACTCCAGCACCTCAATGTCTTTCTTGTAGTGAGGGGCCCAAAACTGAACACAGTGTTTGAGGTGTGGCCTCACCAGTGCCAAGTACAAGGGAACGATCACTTCCCTCGTCCTGCTGGCCACACTATTCCTGATAGAAGCCAGGATGCCATTGGCCCTCTTGGCCACCTGGGCACATAGCTGGCTCATACTCAGCCGCCTGTCGACCAACATCCCCAGGTCCTTTTCTGCCAGGCAGCTCTCCAGCCACTCCTCCCCAAGTCTGTAACGTTGCATGTGGTTGTTGTGACCTGAGTGCAGGACCCGGCACTGAGCCTTGTTGAACCTCATACAGTTGGCCTTGGGCCATTGATCCAGCCTGTCCAGGTCCCTCTGCAGGGCCTTCCTACCCTCCAGCAGATCAACACTCCCACCCAACTTGGTGTCATCTGCAAACTTACTGAGGGTGCACTCGATCCCCTTGTCCAGATCATTGATAAAGATATTGAACAGACCTGGCCCCAATACTGAGCCCTGGCCAACACCACTTGTAACCAGTTGCCAACTGGATTTAACTCCATTCACCACAGCTGTTTGGGCCTGGCCATCCAGCCAGTTTTTTACCCAGCAAAGAGTATGTCCATCCAAGCCACGAGCAGCCAGTTTCTCCAGGAGAATGCTGTGGGAAATCATGTCAAAGGCCTTACTAAAGTCCAGGTAGACAACATCCACAGCCTTCCGCTCATCCACTAAGCAGGTCACCTTGTCATAGATCAGGTTAGTCAAGCAGGACCTGCCTTTCATAAACCCATGCTGACTGGGCCCAATCACTTGGTTGTCCCATACATGCTGCGTGATGGCACTCAGGATGATCTGCTCCATAACCTTCCCCAGCACCAAGGTCAGGCTGACAGGCCTGTAGTTCCCTTGATCCTCTTCTTGTAGATGGGCGTCACATTTATTAACCTCCAGTCAACTGGGAGCTGGACTATCAGCCAGGACTGCTGATAGATGATGGAAAGTGGCTTAGTGAGCACTTCTGCCAGCTCCCTCAGGACCCTTGGGTGGATCCCATCTGGCCCCATAGACCTGTGTGTGTCTACATGGTGCAGCAGGTCGCTAACCATTTCCCCTTGGATTATGGGGACATCGTTCTGCTCCTCATGCCTGTCTTCCAGCTCAGTGGGCTGGGTACCCAGAGAACAACTGGTCTGACTATTAAAGACTGAGGCAAAGAAGGTATGAAGTACCTCAGCTTTTTCCTTGTCCCCTGTCACTATGTTTTCCCCCGCATCCAATAAAGGATGGAGATTCTCCTTAGCTCTCCTTTTGTTGCTAGACTTTGAACCAGATAGTCCTTCTGGTCTGCGAAAATGCAACCAGTATTGTTTATGCATCAGGGGTCTGAAACAAAACCTGTTTCAGGTCTCAGTCAGAAGTTAGAGAATTCAGTCAAGCACTCTCTAAGGTATTCATTCAAGTTATATGATTAATTCTAGAAACTAATGTCTGTTCTAACTTCTCTCATACCTACCTCCAGCTCAGAGCCTGCAATGCATAAAATTTATCCTTTGATCCAAAAGAGTGCTTGGGAAGCTAAACATTGAGTGATTTATTCTAAAACATAAAAGTCAAGATGAAATAGGGGAGATAAAACTGATGTAAATGAAAACTCCACTAAAGTTGGACCTGCTCATAGCCAAACTGGCTTTGTGCCACAGAGACAATGTACAGTGACTGCAGTCTGTAGTACTGTGAGGGCCACTAACTGAATGGCAAACCTTTAGTATCATTTCCTTGATCCTCATTTCTTTTGTTTTGAGATATCTAGCAAAATATTAACTATTATGGAAATACAAATACTGAGGACTGATGGTCCAATTTTTTAAAATGCACTGGGATTGCTGCCTTGCTCCAACCTTTGTCCACTTTAATGAACTCTCAAATGCTTTCATTTGTTTTTTTGACCTGTTTTAATCCACTTTTTCTGTTTTAACCAATATATGATCCATAGCCCAAAATAAATTCTTTAGGATATAATATTGCCCAGATAAACTTGGTTTAAACTACCCAGGAAAACACTGTTGAAACTATGTTATTAAATCTTTAGGAAGAACTAAATTAAAAAAACCAAACAAAACCACAAAAACTTTGGCTAACATTTTCTTGCAGCATAGACAGTTTTGTACACAACTCCCTGTGGTTCCAATACCTTCACTCCACACAATGCATCACAACAGCACTTACTTTTTTCCAGATAATATATTGAAAACACTGTTGCTTGCCTGATTAGATTTTACTCTCATGGCCTGCAGAATCCCTTCTGGATTGAACAGGCTTCTGTTAGCTTCCATGGGTTTTGCTTGTTCATAGATGTAAATCAATATAAATTCGTTATACATAACTTCAACCTTTTATAATATAAGCATTAAATATTTGACAACAGAAAGCCTGCGTATTTGCAAGTCTTCAGATCACTTTCGTAGAGAGATGTTTCATCTGCAGTTTTGGAAAGTCCCCATATAACGTGTTATCAAGTTGCTGACATTACACCTAAGGCAAAGTTTGCGCTGGTACAGGAGAACAGGGGTTAGGATCTGAGACTCAATATGCTGCTGCTGCCAGAGACATGCTCCAGCTCTGAGTCTATTTGCCACGCTCACAGGAATTCATCATGGTGCAGCTCCTATTCTCAGTCTCTGCCTGTCAGATGATTTATCAAAGCACGACAGCACCTTTGCACCCTTCCTGAAGTTAGCTCTTCTGCTCAAGGAATTCTACAACAGGCTCAGCACAGTAATGAAGGCTGGAAAAAAGCTGTAGAGGACCTCGCGCCTTAATAGATACTATACAGTTTACATGGTAGAGAGACTATATAAATACCCCAAACTGAAGGAAAAGCTTTTTCACAACTCACACCGGTTTAGGCAAAGCCAAAAACAACCAGAAAAGCCCCCACACCCCCAATGGAAATGAGGATCATGGAGTCAGTACTCACAGACCTGCTTGTTTTCAATTCAGGATTAGTGCTTGAACACTAACGATTGACTGAATATTCATTTGCTCACATGTACAGATGACAGATATAGGCATAGATGCACACACACACCAATGGGAAACAGAAATTCCTGCCTGTGCCACCAGAAGAGATTGGGTTTCATTCTGTCAGCCAGGCTAGTTGTAAGCAATCTTCTCACAGCTTGCTCAGGATTATTTATGAGTTGCTTAGTTTAGAGACCTGGCCAGGATTCAGGCCTTCACTATGTACAGGAAATCTCAGCCTTGGCATTATGGTCCATCCTTTGCAAGCAAGATTCTGTCCTTCCAGCAGCCCTTAGGGCTACTCAGTATTTTTGGCAAGAAACCCACTGTGTTCCTTTCTTTCAACCGTAGTTTTCATAAAGCCTGGGCCAGAATTCCCTCTTCCTCTTCACTGACAGCATAAGACCTCTCTGCTGCAGCTTTTTGCATCACAAAAGATACAGGTTTGCTTCTAAGACCAGTTTCAACAGATCTCCATGCCATTATGATCACAACCCAGCCTGAAAGTGCTAGAACACCATGCACTCATCTCCAGGTTTTCTGGTTCCACATTCCCTTTCTGCTCTAGTTCTCTTTTCCAATTCATTAGCTCTTTTCTGATGTAAGCAACCCTTATGCAATCAACTACCTACACCTGTACTAGGAACTAATGCTAGTGTATTAGAATACTAAATACTAATACATTCATTCACTGACTACAGAAAAAAAAGGCTCAATGAAATCCAGCCTCCGTACAGAAGGGATGTGGTTATCAGCTCTTACAAGAAAGGAGAGAGCTGGCTTCTATTCCCACTTCAAACAGATTTGTCTTGTAGACAAGATCAAACCACAGAACACCACTCACTGCGAATCTCGTAGTGATGGAGAACTATCTGACATACAGCAAATCCATACTAAAAGAATGACACTGGTAACTACTAACGATAGCCCACACTTCTCCTAGTATCCATCATTCCTAAGTAACTCATTCAACAAACATCTGACAAAGCAGGGTCTACTACACCACCACCACTGCTGGGATGAGTAATACCGGACAATAAAAGGCAACAGCAGAGGACAGGGCAAAGAAAAATCTTTACTAAAGTGAAACTACAAGGAAATAACCAGGGGAGGGGAGGACAATGCAGGAGTAGAAGGGATTCAGAATATAATTTCTTTATGTATAATTTGGATATAAATTTTGTTTAAAGCTTCCAATGTTCCCAAAAAACATTTAAGGATTTTCAAGTATCATAAATATTACACATAGGGCTTTCATTTACATTTCAACTGAAGCCTTCTTCCAATGGCACAGCTAGGCACTTGTTTGATACCAACTCGTGTGTGGCAGGCAACAATACCAATTCATGAAGTATACGGGTGTTCCCCATATATCACTTATTAAGCAGGCACTTTTGAAACATTTGAAAAGTGCCTACATCCCATTGAAAGGCAATGCAAACTAGGCTCAAATTACTTGTGAAAATGAAGCTTCAGCATTCTTGAAGAATATTCCTCTATGTTTAACCCTGCTTAGTTTGTGAGAACCAATAGGATCACAGCAGGAGTCAGTATAGCTGGAGGTCTAGCAAACTGAGAAAAGAGTTATCCTCCTTT
Organism: Theristicus caerulescens; assembly: GCA_020745775.1. Classification (NCBI taxonomy): domain Eukaryota; kingdom Metazoa; phylum Chordata; class Aves; order Pelecaniformes; family Threskiornithidae; genus Theristicus; species Theristicus caerulescens. The sequence continues at coordinate 46,030,155 of CM036564.1, read as the reverse complement.
TAAACGAAGAAACAAGCTGACAATGAAAGTATTTCGCATCCTTTCCTGTAAAGGCTGGAGCTAAGGATGAACAAGGGCCGTTGCTGGCAATAAGGGAACCCAGTGCATTTATAAATCAGTGCTCCCACCTTGCCATGGAATGCAAGGCAATCTTGGGCAGCAGTTTCTTTCCCACAGGGCATTCAGGTGGTATGACAAGTCCAGGAAGCTTTTAGTACAAAGCCTTGGTGGGCACCAGCTGCTAGAAAGTAGTTGGCATAGTAACTAATGATTCTGTCTAGTGTGGCAGCTCCCAGCATCCTGCTGACTTATGTTCAGGCACTCAGAAAAACACAGAACATTTTCTTTGGCACATTACATGCTTCTTCCATCCCTAACAATAGGCCCTAGATTGGGGCTGGCTATGGAGTAATGATAAACATAGTGGGACAAAGCCCAGGACGCTGGGGGCCTGGCTGGGACGCAGGACTGTCGGGCCTCTCACAGCGCTGCCTGCCTCAAGGCCTTTCTTTGTCTTTTCTCCCTCTTTCTCTCCCCTCAGCTTCAAAAGCAATAAATTAAAAATTGAAAAACAGAGCAACGAGTCTTTGAGAATGGTTTGCTCCTGGCCTCTGCTGTTATCAGGAGTGTCTATGAAAGAGTGACTTTGGTCCAGTTTAGTCAGCAAGAGTCTGCATTTTAGCATGTTCTGTAGCTCTGATTGCTGGAACATGCAAGCCCCTAAAACATGCAGCAGCAGCAGCTATGTTACAAACATAAAGAAAGGTAGCTTTCAAAAAAAACAGGGGCAAACAAAGCATTTTTAATATTCCTAAAACAGCTCTGCCTGGGACTTTGGAGATCTTCTGAGGCACAGGGAGCTGTCCAGAACTCGCCCCGGTGCATGTACTTGGAGACAGGGAAGGGGCAGGAAGCAGCTAGCCTGTATAAAACGAGGATGCCATCACCTGGCCTGCACTCTGCTTTTGAGCTGTGCAAGAGAAGCCAAGGAAAAGCTTTTAAAGTTAATGAACAGTGTGTCAAGGCTGCATTGGCACAATAAACGTGTGGAACTGCATTTTGGGTTCAAATCCAGTTCAAAGCGACAAATGCAATCTCCCATGGTGAAGGTGTTGCAGAGATGTAGGAGAAGTTTCTGTCCCAGACTATCAATCAAACTTTCACTTCTTAGTGATGAGGCACAGATGCAGGCATCTTGTAATAGTTTCAGCCTTAGTTCTTCAGCTCCCCACTTTCCCAGCAGCTCAAGCTGCTTTTACCTACACAAGAGGTTCTTACCATCAGTATCTTTGGGCCATGAGACAACAGAAGATGTACAAGGTCCATGTGAAAAGCCTTGGGACTGAGTAGGCTTAGGCAAAGAACATGAAAAGTTCTGTGGATTTAACTCCAATTTCCAGATCCACTCACAGGTTAACTGTAATAGCTACCAGAGGCACAATTCAAGCATCCCAGGACATTTTAATATGCATAATTACTAGCAAATGTCAGGAGTCCCCCTCTGCTATTCTCACAATTCCCCCTTTCAACTGAGAGAGTTGATGTTGTTACAAGAATTTTATTCAAAAACAAAGATGTGAGCAAAAGCATCCAACTCATCTCCTTGTGGTGCAGGATTAGCGCATGTTTCAGTGGCTGGAGGAGTCCCTGTGTCGCACTCTCAGCTGCACAACTCCACACACATTCAGTGTCAAGAATTTTCCCTGAGATTCCCAATTAAACTTATATTTTCCCTGTTTTATTGCATGACCTTCCTCTTATTTCAGGTCTAAACCTTCACTACTAGAGCTATGCCTCCTTTGACCTTAGCCAGCCTTGGCACATTTAACTCCCTTCATCTTTTTTCCTCAACTCAGTCCCTTCTGGCCTTTGATTGTATATTGCTTTTCTCTGAACTTTTTCCACTTTATCAGTATTTGGGTCTAGGCAAGTGCTCAAAACCGAGCACATTATTCCAGATGTGCATGTACAATAGCTATACAGGGAAAGCCCCACTGCCTTCTTGCTCCTTCACTTTATTCTGCAAGTATTATCAAAGTTCATGGGCTTCCTTCTTTTCTGGTATATGCTGCTATATAATTTATTTCCTGCTCCCTGGCTTCTGAAAATTATTCCTGCTATTTCCCTGCCATTAAGAAACCTGGAGTTTGGAGCAAAAAGGTTTTCTTATAACAAAGGCAAGGCAGTACCTACTCAGTTCTGCTGCAGATCAGGAATTAAGTGCATTTTAGGTCCTGGGTCTCCATAAACAGGCAAGGTCATGAGTGTAGCAGGTTAGAAATGAGGTGCATCAAAACAGCCTTGTGAGAGTCTAGCAGGGGAAGGGCATGATGAGGTTATGGAGCACTGGAAAACCTCTGCAGGCAAGGCCTGATCTACCTCAACTATTCCCGGATTTAGCTGGCTTTATCAGCTTCTTACTTTCAGGAGCACTGAACTTGCCAGTCTTAGCAAATGAAATGAAATATTTACCCTTCAGTGAAGCCAATTTTTGTTGGGCCCCTAGTAGCATCCTTGGCTCCATGCCAATTACAAAATACTGTCAGTCTCTCTGATCTGGGGAATACTTGGCAGGTAAATAACACTGTATTTTTTTCTTCTCTTTACAAATGGCAGCTTTGAAATTCACTAGTAGAAAGGCTAAATCAAGAAGAAAACTAACAGCCAGCTGGCTGCAAAGTTCAATGCCTTCATCCTATTCTGCCTCATCAGAGGTCACTGGGGAAGCAGTGAAGGCAACTGAGCATATCTCCTCAGTGTGATCTAAATTAACAAAATCACAGAGCCTTTCTACCCTCAATTAGTGCAAACATAGGGGTGAGCTTTACTGAGTGAAAGGTGGTTCTGGCTTCATGTTTCCTGCACATACACCTGCAAACATAGTCAGAGCCTGCAAAAATATTTTAACAGCAAGTCATACATACAATAAGACTAACACAGAAACCTGGTATCATTTTGCTCTCATGAGGAAGTCTTGGGGAAGATTACCTGCTTAAATCTGGCATGCAATTGCCTGAACTGTGTCTTGTCATCCACCCCTGCCCCAATTTTAAAGTATTAATTAATTAATGAAGTTCAGATAGAATAGGTGGGCTTTGAGTGAAGTTACCTCACTATACTGTCTAGCTCCACTTTGATTAAGATAAGTCATTCAGACTTAGACATGTTAAGTGCCACCTTAAATTTGATCACTTATCCTAGCCCAGGCAGAGTTTCTGGGGGTGAATATATACACTCCACAGAATTCAAAGTACCAGAAACTTAGATGCAATACTGCACCACTTACAGAGATGGGAAAGGTATTCCTCACTGCAGAGGTTCCACTGTAAAATCCTAGCATGGATCAAGTGGATCAACACAAAACATGACTTGTACTGACATTCTTCTACTTTTCCTCTATCAATGTAGGCAAGTCTATTGAAAAACAAACTGGAAAAGACTGATGGGCTCTCTTTATTCCTAGCCATATATTTTTTAGTGTCTTATCCAAGCAGATTTTGCATTTTATGGGTGGATAGCAGTACAGTAGCACATGAGGATGAACACAGTAAATGGCCACCGCTATCTGTCTAGAATATGCTTATGACTGGGTCTGTAATTAAAGTCACTAATCTCTCCTGGAAACCCATATTCCCTACCTCTCTCCAGAGAGGCAAGGGTTAAGTCAGGACCAGTAAGTTAGCTCTGCACCCTGTAATGCCTCCTTTGAAAAGCCGCTTACACAGTTTACAGGGAAAGAGTGAGAGTGCAGCTGCTGTCCCAGCCAACATTTGGTTCCTATTACAGTGAATAAATCTCCCCCTCCCCCTTTTCTTTTCTTTTTTTTCCCCCTTTTTATATTAAAAGTCCATCAAACACATTTTTTTTTCTCCTTAATATTTTCCATTAAGTTTCCTCCTGCGTAGGCTTTCCCAGAGTGTGGTGCTCTTTGCTATATGTGCTCAAGCAGCAGCTGCAAGATCCCACTGAATAAGAGAATGGAGAATGAAGAAAGCAGCTCAGGCCCCTTGTTCAAGTCTCAAGAGGCAAGTGAAAAGTTACAGTTGGGCTAAACTGGTGAAATCTAGAGCACTTGAGAACAATAAACAAACAAACAAAAAACAGGCTGTTGAGTTTTGTAGGGTTAGGATTCATGAGGTGGGGGAGAGTACTCAAAGCACTCTGCCCCTGCCCAGAGCTAAATGTCCCTGCCACCATCAGCCTCCCAAAAGACAGCACAGGATGGCGTTACACTACTGGGCCTTAAGCATTCCTCCAGGGTTGTGCTGTCCAGGTCTCATACCACATGAGGCCAAATGACTTTTTCAGTTATGCCATATGGCCATGGAGTAGAGATGTCATATGCTCCTAATGTCAGGTGTTTTGCTGTCTAAATATTAAATATCGAGTACACAAAGAAGCCTCTAAAGAACATGACAAGCCTCTAAATTCCACAAAATTTGCACTGAAGTTCATGAAAGCAATCAACTTTGCTTGACATCCAGTACACCTATCATCTTGTTATGTGGTAGATGAAGACCTTCTGATGAGTGCCTCTTAGAGAAGGCTTGATAAATCTGACAGCTTAAATGGTCTGTCTATGGGGACGAAGCATGCTGAAGCATACAGTTCCCTGACATCACACCTATAAATTTCAAGGCCAAGAATTATAGCCAGATAACAGAACTTCACAAAAAAAGCAACACTTCTACATTTATAATCTATATATCTAGAGGGAAGGCCAGAATCTGTTCCGCACTTCCAGAGCCAAGATGTACAAATTCACCTAATCAGGGATTGTGGAAAGTGTCACCTGAAAGCTAGCTGGGCTGCAGTCCTAGTAGGAGAAATGCTCCAGGTAAAAGAGGTAGAGTAGCAGCATGGCAACAGCAATATGCATCTGCTGCTACCATTCAGTAACATAACTAAAGCTGTATAACATCTAGCTGCTGAAATACAGTAGAATAAGAAAAAAATACAAAACAAGAACTAAAGGTCACTTCTCTGGGTCCTTGCTGTGAGGCTGTATGCTTGTGGTTAAGTCTCTTGTTTTTGGACAATTCCCCAAGCATTGATACATGGGCAGAGTAAAGGTCCTCAAGAGAACTTTTCCCTTAAACAACTGAAATTTATCAACCTAGCTCCAATGTAATGAAGCTAAAGGAGTTTCCCAATAAAAAGAAGACAAGCTTACACAGTCCCCTAAGCCCGATGGCACTTATATGCTGGACAAAGAGGTATCTCTAGCATTCTTATCTTCCCCATGTTATGAACTTGATTCCACATGTAGTTTCTGTTCTCCTTGTCCCTCAAGTGGATTTAGATAAGGTGACTAGGTATGACAAGAAATAGACTGGATTTGAGAGTGATCTCCCACCTGTTAAACAGAACATTTTTCCTCCTCAGGTTCCTTTTGCAGTTCTGTTATGCTGCAGTTAAGGGAGAAAATTTTTTACCTCCGCCTCCTGTACAAAGATCTACTCACCTGTTGCAGCTCCCTGAACATTTAAGAATAGGAAGAGGTGACTGTGTCTGTGTCAGCACACACTTTCTAAAGTCTATAACAAAGCAATTATATAAAATATAATCGGGGGGTGGCGGTGGAATACAGTCAGATCCACAAAGAGAGAATACTAGCATGAGTTACTACGCATCGCAGAAGCTGACCCAGTAATCGCAGAAGCTGACCCAGTAACTATATGCTGCATAGATGAGACCATCCTATCATACACATTGTAGGAAAAAAAAAAAAACAACACCAAAAACAAGGCCACTGATACAGAGACCACAGATAGGTACTACACACAAACTATGACATACAGACTTCCAGCCATGCTAAGAGCAGCATGGCACATTGGCACCAAAGCAATTCCAGGGTTGTGGTGCTGGCTGTTTTACAGCTAGCTTTTTTGGAATCCATGCAAGCCTCATGATGGTCACGCAACACTGTATTTGTAGTGTAAAGGGTGCTATTTTTCCCTCACTCCAGTGGTCACCCAGCTTCCTTAGAGGTAATGGAAGACACTTTCTGGAAGTGCTTATGTCAGCCAAGGCAGCACAAATTCCTAGCAATGCTCTTCTCGAGATAAAACTGACAGAAGTTTTCCAGGCCTGTAGTGTTCCTTCTAAGAATCCTCCAGAGATACCCTACTTGCAGAAAACTACTTTTCAGAAAAGAATTCTGTCCTAAAAATTCACAAGGTATTTTTCAAACAAATTTGCTGTATTGTTTTGATAGCTAAAATGCAGCCTAAAAAATAACTTCAGAACAGAATGGCAGGTTCAATTTTGAATTACATGTTATCAATTTTTAATACAGAAAGAGAAAATATTTTAGAAAAATCTACAGCCAGCACCGGAACAAAAAAAACAGTGCACCTCCTTCCCAAAACTTCCTATGCATCTGTCCCCCTCTATTGCCTCCACAAACGGGTGATGACATACCAGGACTGGATTATAAAGAACTGCAAGAAAAGAGTGGAAAGACTCATTTTTATGAAGCCTCACCTGGAAAAGCAAGCTCTTCAAGTACTGCAGAGTAAGAACCTCCCCATTTTTTGGCACTTTGTCCTCCAAGGATTAATACCACAGAAGCGTGTTGCCTTGCCAGAAGAGACTATTCCAGTTTACGACAATTTTGGCCTCCTTGCTGTCTTTTGTTTTAAGCTATACAGAACAGTCCCCATTCCACTCCTAATGTTGTTCCATAAATTCCCACCTCCTATTGGGATCTATCTACCTCTCTGCCTGAAAACAGAGCTCAGCCTGCAGTATTTCCAGTAACCCAATGTTTCAACAAGAAAAATCACGCAGGAGGTCACGTTATCATAAAGAAGTTCAATATTCAGTGGAATAAACCGAGTTACAGCATCTTGTTCCTGGCAGAGAAAAGCTAAGTGAGTAAAGGAGAAGCTCCCAGCTAACTGCCTGCAGCAGATACAGCAGTGAGGGGTGTCTGTTCCTGCTTTAACAGAGGCTTTATATGAAGCCTTGGTTTAGCCACCACATTTCTCTCTCTCTCCTTACTGGAAAGATGATCTGGTCCCTCTAGTCTCAGTAAGGAGTTCTGGGGCATCATGGATGTAAATCTCTGCCTATTTTATGTGGCCATTACAGAACAAGAGATTAAAATTACTATGATTATTTTGGGAGGGGACATAAAGCTGAAGAGAGGTGAGGAAGCAGTAATTAGAAAGGCAAAGAAAACTGAAGTGAAATAAATTTATTACTCTAATAGGCCCAAGCAAGTGCAAGGTGCTTCACTGACACGTGGCACAAGGCACTATAACTCAAAGGGTAAAATACAGTAAAGCAACACTATTGCTAATGCCCACACTCTTGGTTTAATTAATTTTCTTTTATTTTCCTCTCTCCATCCTGGCACTGTAAAGAATAATGCAATGCATGAAGGCTGGGGGCAGAAGTGCTGCAGAGGGCTGAGGCAGCATACCTGGCAGCTGCTAAAACAGAACTTCAAAGTCTCAGCTCCCTTTGAAAACCCATCAGGCAAGAACCACTCCTCCCCTTCAGCTTCTTTAGGAGCTGGTACGCTTAACCACTTCAGCATGTTTGGCAGTTCTACAGCCACTTCCAAAGCAGGTGGTGGAGTGGAAAATTGCGGGAGAGCCCCAAATCAGTCGTCTCCCTCTTTCCCCAGCAGGCAGCGACGCACGTGCTGACCAAGCAGGCCAGCTGATAGACCACAATTAAGCACAGAGAACAGGGAATTTGTGATTACACCTCTGAAACTACAGAAAAGGCCCAGGCTTACCTCACTAAACTGGGTTGATGATATCTTTCTCCAGGAAACTGCTAAATCTGATGACAGGCAGAGTCTGTCATTAGAGGAAGATGAGTAAAAGGATGTTCAGATAATTATATTGTACAGTACAAAGATCTGGCACACTCTAAAAGGCAGTTCCCAGACTTGTCTAGGATTTGTTGAAAGATCCCCCTTTGTCAGACCCTGTCTGCAAAAGATGCTCAGGTTGCACAAAACTTACTTGGATCACCTAGAGCTTGAAGTCTTTTACTTGAGATTTCTGCCTCTGCCTACAACTGCAGGCTAGGAGGTAGAAATTGTAAGCACTGGTTTTATTTGCAGCACTTAGAAAAAAGCTTTTAGATTCTGTCTATTTGAACAAGCACCCATATTTGTGATGTTTACTCCTCCAGTGTGGACAGACGAGTCTATGATGCAGTTGTGCCAGCTCTGCTAGTCATCCCAACTGCACACTATATCCATCTTTTCCCCTCGGGGTTTGAGAAGAATAGGAATCTAGGGATGGTGCTGTTTCCTTAGGGACACAACTTTGCTTGATTCCTTAATGACTGATTTTGGGTAGGCCTTTCCATTGCTAGGTCTTCTGGACTGTATATGGTTGTTGAATATTTCTAATGACTCTGGAAACCAAAAGCCAAGAGCAGGTATCTTCAGAGAGGAAGTGCAATAGCTTTCATAGGAATTTGTGGTTAAAGATGAAAAAAAAGTTATGCAATCCTATATTCCAGTCCAACCCAATCCCTTTTTCTAGAGCCAAAATGGAATTGTTTCCTACAGCGTACAGAGAAAATTGTATAATTAGTCAGAAGCTCGCAGACTCAGGAACACAGATGGGAACCATGGAATGACTACCTCAGGAATTTCACCAACTGATTGCATGTAACGCTAAGCATGAGCACATCAAAGATGCAGCTGCAGATGCTAAACCCTTATAAGGACAGACTAAAATATCCCAGCCACTTAGTGGAATAATGTCCTTTCAAGAGTCCCCTCCTAGCATAGATAAGGCACATCAAGAGAGGACAATAACATCCAGTGTCCGATCAAGAAATCTCCATTATATGCCACTTCTTTATACTTGATGCCTTTTGTGATGTTTCAGCAAATGTTCTAAACAGAGTAGACTTTTCTCACAAATGCCACAATTGGCACATTTCACAGAAAACGAGTCTTTACTAAAGACAAATGAGCCCAAACATGGCCTCCAGGTGGCTTGAGCTGAACATAGTAACATTTGCAAAGAGGTTAACCTTCATGTTGTGTACTGTGTTTATGGCTCTCTAGAGACTAGTTGCAGTATAAGACCGTAAGCAAGCTCTCACATAAAGGTGAATAACAGACATTAGAAAAAACCTGAAAGTAAATGACAAGAGTAGCTGTTACCTAGTTTTGCTACCTAACAATATACACCATAAACACCAGAGTGAGATTTTGATAAACAAGATGCAATCATGCATTTTGTAACAACAAGCAGAACAATTCACAATCTATGAAGTTATATATCACATCACAAATTTAGATAATTTCAGAGTGAGACATGCAAACAACAAAATACCCAGCACCACAGTTCTCTTTCCTTTCACAGAAATGCTCCTCAGTAACACAAGCCTAATGTCTACTCTCACATATTCAGGTTCTGCAATGCTTTAGAGGTCATAATATGTTAACAAAGAATTTGTTCTGTTTAAAAAATACCAATAAAGTAAACCACTGCACTACATGAATCATATTCTGTCCCCTATGCCTCAGAACAACCTAGAAATTCACACATAACTTTCATTCTCTTTACACAGATAGTAGAGGATACTTTCATATTTAAATCATTTGGGTTAGCATCAGCAGAAAGAAAGTGGAATTTCAGAAACAAATGAAAACATGACTCTGACCTTCGAAAAAAACAAAATCAGTTATGCAAACAATGTCCTGAACAGAAGGACAACATATTTAAATGACTAAAAATAGATTGGATCCAAGTTTCTTGATATATACCCGAATAATCCAATTACTAAAATTGGTCTTTCAAAATTATTTTACATGTATCTATGACATTATTTTATTTAATAAATCATTTTAAATGTATTATACGCATTTATTTATATAAATTAAAATAAAAAAATTAAAATATTTGTGAACTTTAATAGATAACAGAGAAAGTTATTGTCCTGTGGATTTTTAATGAAATTAATTCCACGTTAAAACACAGCCCCTTCTTGAGGGTTTTCAAATTTGAAGAAAGATTAGCAAGTTGTCAATATTCAAAACCAAACTCTGTGAAAGCAGCTGTTCCAAAAAAATCTTATCAGGTAGCTTTTGTTGGAACTGTTCATAAGGGACAAGCTCTAAACTTCCTTGATTTTTTTTTTGTAAGGAATTTTGAAAACAGAAGGCTAGGGGGATTGCTGTCAGTCGGAACCAAAATCTCACTCTCCTGGAGAATATTCTGGAGATATTTTATGCAGTTCTTTATTAGAAAGAGATGTGTTTATCAATGCACCTCATCTTAAGAACAGCAAAGTCTCTGAAGAATCACTTTTGGGGCTCTCTCTGAGAGTTTCAAGAGCCTGTGCTTAGGTCTTCCACATACACTGTTTTTCTTGTTGATTTCTTCACAACAGATGAGATTGTGTTCTTTGCCATGTTGGCTTCCTGAGTCAGAAAGCCTTTAACTGCTGTTCAAATTATCATCCACCAGAAGATATTTACAGAGCAGCCAAAATCTTTAGCATCATGAGACTGTCAAAGAATCTTACACCCAAGTGTCTTCTAGTGGAGCTGAGATCAGAAATATATTGAACAGAACACTCTTTCTAACAAGTTATTTCAAGTTTTTTCTAACACCACAGTTTAAGATCTTTTAGGACACAGCCATGGGAAATAGAAGTCACTACACTGTAAGCAGTATGTTGTCTTCAATTAATATTGGAAAGTTCTCATTTGAAATTCAGAATTATTGTTTATAAGTGATAGAAGCCATAAATCCTAGATACTTATTCATCAGTACCATAAAATACCAACATAGGTGTCAAACCTGAGCTTCTGACTAATATAAAGAATATTATTCCATTTATGCTATTCTGTGGCTAAAATCTCAGAAAAGAAAAATCCCTGAAAATGGTATATTAGTTGTAAAAATAGATGTGGATCTGAAAGTTCAAACAGTTTCTAGGAATACCAAGCCTTCATTGGTATGACTGTTACCTCCTTGCAGATCTACACTCAGTCATCAGCAGCAAGAAAGAAAACTCTTAAGCTTACTCAATTTCAAGTCTCAGCATCTGCAGCTTTTCAAAATGCTAAGTGAAGAGAAGCTGACACCTCTACTCATCAGCATCTTTATCCCAGTATCAAAAAAGAAACAGATGGCCCAGACTTGAGGTTTCCTCCTCCTCTTCACACAGTCTACCAAACGAAGTTTTCTGAGCTGAATTTTGAAGAAAACTCAATTTTCAACACTGAAGACATTCACAGCCCAACTTGGCTACCTTCTTCACAGAGATCACAATTATTTTTTTTCAGCAACATCTTTATGCATACAAAAGGTTAAGAGCACATAAGCCACAGCCCTTTTGCTCCAAAGGGTGACTCCTGCGCAGGCTAAGCATCCCTGACAGACAGCTGCCAAGTAGCATGTGCAGCACTGCTAGATAACAATCTTCTCAGACTAACTTTTTAGTCAAGTCTCACGTGCCAGATAGCAGAAAGATAGAAAGAGCAGTGGAAGATATTTACTGAGCCAGACGCAATCTGAAATTCAAGCAAAGAAGCCATGCAACATCATGGATACCATCAGCTGGAACATTAACAGTGTCTTTGATAAGGCGCTCTCACTTTGAAATTCCTTTTACTAAAGGTTGTTGTCTCAGAGCCAGTTTTCAGTAGACTTGGATCAGCCAGGCTGCCTTGGCCTCTCCCCACCTGGTTTGCTGTGGACAGTAATTGGATGAGAAATGTTAATAAAAGTTCAGTGAGTGCAACAGGATAGTATCTGGAAACTGTGGTATCTTTAAGCACTACCTAGCTTTTTTGCCTTTTTTTTTAAGAAGATATCCATCTTTCAACAATTGTTACAGAATGAAACCCTAGAAATAACTGCTCAGGATAAAGGACTCTGGATACATCGGTATTTCCATCCTGACATTGCAGAGACTACCTTTGACAGTGCACTTAAAAAATCTTTGTAATTGGTACTGGTTCTGGGCAATCCAATAACCAGCTTTCTTGAGCCACCAAAATGCTTTCTTGCTCATCACCAACCAAGCCCTCTTACCCAGAGTATTTTGGTCAAACTACTCACTGGCTGATAGTATACAGTGTTGGGTAAAGACTAAGAAAGTACTATTAACCACGGATGTTACTCATTATTATAATTCACGCTATTCCCTAAACAAAAAGCTAGTGTTCCACAGTGGAGTTCTGGTTGCCCCAACTTCTTCAGATTACACAATATATGTACACTTCAAAAACCTATGAGCTAGTGAACAGGATCACCAAGCAAAGCTGTCACCACATGCATAGGGAAGCTGAAATACTTTCTGACTTTTTTTACACTTTTTTTTTCCCCCTCCCCCTTTTTCAAAAGAGGTTTTTGTTAAACGCTGAAGCCCTGCATGGCTCACAAACAGCTGCTGCTTGATACCTGCAGCCCAGAGAAGCCCTGGAGAATAACAGGCTGTCATGGAGCCAACAGCATACAACTCACAAACTCTTGTGTCAGCAACAAAACTCCCCCGGTGTGAAAGGAGGGGAAAATCAAGTGACAAAGCAGGATCTTCATAGGAAAGGCTGACTAACACTTTCAGTGATAAGAAAGGGGTTTCTTTGTGCTTTTTGCAGGGAATTCCCATTTATATCACAAGATAAAACACCAAAAAGAGCACCATGCTCACCCTGAGCAAGCCAAGGTAAAGCATGACCTCGGGCTGGATAGAAAATGTGAACATGCATTGGTGGTGAAAACTTCACTGTACAATGGAAGGTAGTCCCAGAACAAAGCCTAGCAGGAAGGAAAACGCTTTGGCCCCTTTTGCTACCTCCTGCTCTGGCATTCGTACTTGGTCACTGAAACCCTTAACTCATTTGAGCTTGACTCCAGGCCCTTTGGCTGCTGACTTCAGAGAGTTGTCCAGGGACTGCCCCACGTGGGGGCTGCCTTCTGGAAAGGCTTTCCACATCGATCTCAGACCACACCCTGCTCCCAACATCTGACAGGCTTACTGAGATAGCAAGATAATCCTAATTCAATTTCTCTTTCTCAGCTGTACAACACCAATGCCTTCAACACAACTGCTCAAGACCTTTGCTCTCACCAGTAACCAAACTTCCTTTCTAACACTACCTTCTAGGCACCTCCATTTTCTTGAAGTGAAAAGGTATAGGGCAGACCTGGAAACCTCAAAATATTCACAATGAGTTCAACTTCATGCCCTGGAAAGCACGAGGCAAATGAAGGAAAGGTTGCTAACCTGTCTTGTCCTTCACAAGCCTGGGTTACAAAGGGGATTTCCACTTTTACAAAGCAGCATTCTGCTGTGTGTCTGGTAGGGAGGATACAGAACATGTAGCTCTGAGATTTCAAAGTGCCTCACTGTGACCCACAGGAATAGCACAGTTCAAAGATGGGCCCATTCAATCCCTCTGTTCTTAGGCCAGATGGACCTGCCCTAAGATCAATGCCAGAAAGGACGCTCTTCTGGGAAACTTCCCAATGCCCTTCTCAGCTGCACAACTGTGAACTAATTCCAACAGCTATGGCATGGTAGCACGGCTTTCATTTCTACCTCACTACCTGCAAGACCAATCAATGGACAAAACTTGAGGTCCCTTGTGTGAGGAAGAGCCAGGGATGGATAAAAATATTGCTAAAAAAAATTTGGAAAGGGGAGAAACCAGACATTCGTGGGATTCCCTGACAGCTCTGTGCAGAAGGAAGGGCTGGGCTGGAAAAAACAGGGCCCCAGGTTCCTGCCAAGCTGTCTGAGGCCCGTCCTTTCCAAACAGCTCAAAGAAACAGCCAAGGCTCCCTTGTAACCCTTTCAGAACTCCTCTAGAGAGAATGGCTGCTGTGGCCAGATCTGCTGCCACAGAGCACAAGACTACAGGGGTCCCCTCATTCCTAGAAGGCTGTAAGCAGCACAGTCGATCTCCCCCATGAGACCTACTGAAGTGAGAGCTACGGTCACATTAACCCTCTGAATACCACTCTGGAAAGCAACCATTTTAATGGTGATCGGGAGGTTTAAATAAATGCAGAGGAAAGGGAGACCTGTTGGTCACTTTGCAACATAAAATACCTAGAACCTACACAGGATATTTCAAAAAGACCTAAGACCAGGGATGGCTGGGGGGGAGGCTATGAGGCAAGTAGTGCAAGACACTAAAAGATTTCAACTTGTTCTATATTGAATCAGATGCTTATTAGAATAGAAAACAGCGTGTGACTTCCATCACAGCCAACAAAATCCACTGGTGGCAGCTGAAAGCAGGAAGAGGAGAGTTCACTGGTGAGGAAGGGGGGAGGGAAAAAAAAGAAAGAAAAAAAAAGAATTGTATCAGCATGAACTGCCTATACCTGTTGCTCAGTTTTACATTTACCGCAATAGTCAAAGAAAAACAACTGCATACTAATAAAAAATTCAGTGTTTAGCATGGTCAGAAGCCAGCAAGATATTAGTATATGTAAGTTATGAGTTCGCAAATAAAGATACAATAGTGTTACTTACATAAAACCAATGTTTTACTCCTACTTGATGTACTGTTTTCATTTCTTGTCATCTCTATAAAGACAGCCAGACAATTATTAGAGGGCTGGGAAGATTTCCATTTAGAACTTGAAAAGAATGGGACTGTTTAATTTAGGAGAGACAAATAAGAAGGGAGATGATAGAAACATAGAGAATAAATAGTGCAGAAAATAAATCAAGCATTTCTGTTTGCCTTCATGTAATAAGGATGCAGAGACTTTTGGCAAATTTGGGGAAAAAATTTAAAAAGGAAACTTTTGCATAATATGTAATTCACCTGTGGAACTCACTGCTACAGCTCAATGAGACTACAGTTTTTCCAGAAAGTAAAGACACATGATTAACGACAATATCCACACTAGGATGTAGGACATCTGTCCCATGTAGGACAGAAAGTATTGCGAGAACTACAAAGCAGCTGTTAAGAGGCAGAGAGTAAAAGCAAGCTTCCCCCTTAGACAGGGAATTTTACTGCTGCTCATCAGAACATTCTCTGTGCTTCTACTGAAGATGGTGGTGGTAGTTGCCCTGAAGCCCAGGACAGGAGAACTAGACAGATTAGCAGCCCAGTCCAGGATGGCAAATCCTATATTTACATTAGGGTAAGGTCAGTTTGTGGAGGCAGCTGAAATGAGAAAACCCAAAACCATTACGCAGTATTGGCTTGGGGGAAGGTACGAAACCCCTGTCACTCCCCTCCACCTACCAACATGGCCTGCTTGCTGGGAATAACGGGAAAGATCCTCATACCTTCTCTGAAAGGAAGTCATGCAAAGAGAAACCTGCTCCCCTCAAATTCTGAGAGCTATTTGCAAAAAATGTAATTGCCCAAGGCCAGCAGACACAGGTAATGCAGCCGTTGTGCCTGCTGTGCTCAGCTAAAGCCAGTCCAAGGGAGGCCTCGGGCTGCAGCAAAGCCTCCCAGAAGTAGCTGAGCGGAGAGGCCGCACTCGCACAAGCCCGCCGGTGCCCCGCTCTGCCCTGCTGCAAGGCCCCAGCTCTCGCCTCCGGCTCGCAGCCCCAGCACTGGCTCCTACGCTCTCCCTGCACGCGGCCCAAACCCCCTTCGCCTCTGGAAAGGGTCCTGCGATTAATCTCACTTATTACCTCGGAAAAGTAACAGCGCGGCGGCTGCCAGCCAAGTCCGACTCAACAGTGTCTGGGGAGCCGAGGCTGCAGGCCCAGGCCTCAGGCTGTCTGGGCAAGTCACGAGCTTTCCGCCTTTCCTCTCCCGGAGGCTCCAGACAGACAGAGCCAAGGCCTAGCTGTGGGAAGCAGGGATCCTTCAGGACTCTGCCAACCCATGGTGCTGAGGCTCAGGGCGATTTCCGAGCAGGATGGAGAGTAATTGGACCTGCCATCACAAGTTTCTTTAGTGTGACCAAAATATATATATAAAAAAAAAATACAAGGCAAGCCATGTATTTCTGAAGTTTTAGTCAGCCAATTCACTTCCACAGTTAACAAGTTGTCACCAGTGACCCTGGGAGATGTGTAAAAAAAAAAAGGTAAGAGGTTGTAGGTGTGGGGGAAGGCTATTACAGGCACAAATATGCACGGGCAGAGGAAGAACACGCACAAACTAGAGACAGGATGAGTTGCAAGAATGTACAGCTACCCAGGCAGTGCTTCTATTTTTTGCCCGCCCTCCTCAAACCTCCTCTGAGCAGAAGGTAATAACAGACCAAACCCTAAATTCGGGGCTCTCAGAAATGCTGCTTCTCAAGGACCGCAGGCAGAATCAGCATGACAGAGCTGCTGAGGAAACGCAGACAGGGGATCAGTCATGGAAAAATCACTGTACCCACCCTTAATTACTCCTCCACCTCAAATAAAGAAATTGAATTAATTTAGGCATTACAGTAAAGAGGTAAAGAGAAAATAGGGCAAACAGTATGAGGAACAAGGAACAGACACGTGGCTCTGCTAGCACAGGGCTGGACTCTGTGCTGTTGGTCTGCTGCTGCTCTGGCACTTCTGTGCTGCTTAGCTAGGGAGGTGTTAAGGTCAACGCAGTTTGCTCAAACCAAACTGAAGGCCTATTGTGTAGCCCTCAGTGCCTGCTGCTTTCTCCCTTCATTTCCTCCAGAGGCATCAGTGCAGCACAGTCTCCAAGTTAGCTTGCACCCAGATGCTGTGCAAACAAATAGGCTCTGACCACTTGGCAAGTGCGGCACAGGACAGCAGCTGGGCAGCCTCTACCTTGCAAGAGACTGCAGGGAGCTTGAAACAAATGATTTGGAAGAGAATAAAGTCACTATCAACACTTAAGATGCAGAACTACAAGGCAACATATATGTAACAGAGAAATAGATTTATTCTTATAAAAACCTGGCATTAGCTGCCAAGATCCCTGGGAATTCTCTCAGCCTTACTTCTAGCTGCAAGCCTATGTGTAGTTAGCTCCTTCCCACAGCCCCTACTGCAACGTCCATGCTGCTTCTGCCGTGCTAAGCCCACTCTGGCCTAGCTCACGAGTCTTGCAAAAAAGCAAGACTGTCCCATCAACCACTCACTCTTCTGTCATTGTGAGAATCACCTTGCACATTAGCACGTCTCTTGGCTATTCTAGTATTGCTCTTCTCGTAGCTCTTCAGAGCCTGTCCAGTCAGGCTCCAAGCCTGATTTCTTATTTTACATTCCACACCTCCAAAATTTAAAATAAAAATTGAGGAAACAATGAAGCCACTTTCACCTTCCCTTTATGTCAAATGCAGCAAGCTGCCCCTTTGACACCAAGGATCAAGACTGGTGAACTACAGTTAGCCTGTGATAGTTGTCTGGGGTCTTTCTGACAAACTCAAAGTTTCAGTGGAAATAGAGAAGCCAGTTACACCAGCACAGAATAAACTCTCAAAGAGATCAGAGACTCTTCCACATCCTCACAAGTCCAAAGGATATATACTTAGTATGATAAGAGCAGAACATCTGAAACCTAGAACATGTATACATGTACCCCTAGCAGTAAATGAAACCGGCATGAAGTAGTAGTAGGCACTAGGTGGGGAAGGAGGTTATAAAGTATCCGCTACCCAGCGGAGGCTGAGAACGGCCAGTGATTAAAAAGAAGGTCCTGGTTTGGGAGACTGTGAAAGCAGTGTAAGATTGGCAGGGGATGTGGCACAGGGGTCTTAGTCACTGAGAGCTGCAGTGTGCAAGAGAGTGGAGTGTACAATCACTTTTCTGTGTAGAATTTTTGGGATACAAATAAATACATATTTGCTATTAGAACAGGCACAAGAAGCTAACATTTTAAGTGATACTGGATTTCCTGTACCCATATTGTTCAGTTGATTTGCACATGAGCAGTAAATATACGCAATGTGACCCAGCAGCACCTACTATGGTAATGCTCTAACTATGCTGTGAACGGGCATGAAGTCTGATTCCTTCAAAAAGCTGCAGGCTTACTGCACATCAGATATTTCCAGAATTTCCAGACACAAGGCATACTGTTTGGGATTCCTGAAAGCCTGAGATGCCAAATGCCTGGGTGGCATCTTCTAGTTTCCTACCCCATTTGATACTTCCAGGCAGGGAAAAATGAAAATGAAAATACACAAAGCAGAGCCTGTTTGGGAACCTGGACATATGGCAGGTACGTGCACACAGCCCATGAAGCCCTGAGCAGCTGCCGCTGTTACTACCACTGAGAATGACACCAAAGCAAATTAGACTTAGAAACCCTTAGATCAGAAAATTGAAAAAGTCTGGTTTTATACAATTTAACCCAGATTAGACAGCCTGCCAACAAAACATCATTTCTTGATGAACCTGAGCACCTTGGCTGAAATTATGAGCCAAGAAGTATTTCGGGCATGTCAAGCAATGAGAAGAGGAGAACCCCTTGTTTCTGACTGCAGTAGCCCTCCCAGGCTGTCTGGTATAATTTGGACTGCCATTCTACCCTCTGATTGATGACAGGGAAGCTTGCTTGCCTGCCTCCCCAACCAAGTTAGATAAATCTGTCAGAAGATCCAAGGAGAAAATACGCTGAGTACTTTAGAACAGCTAGGTTGGTCTTGTCTTTAGGTTTGAGAAAGATGTTATGAAAGAACAAGAAGCTAATGAAACACAGGTCTGAGCAAACACTGACCATTTCACTGCTGAAATGTTGCCAAGAGACTGCCCATATGAGTTCTAAAAGATGAACTTGAGCAAGGATGGCTGCTGTTGAATCCGAGGTGCCCATTGAAAACACAGAATTTTTCTCACTAGCTTTGGTCCAGGTCTTGAAGATTAAGTGACCTGCAGAGCCCAAGTTATTCTTTGAGGAGAAATCCACTGTCTTTTTAAAAAAAAAAAGTGACACAGCAGCTGCAGATTCCAGTGCCAGAAGCTTCTAGGAACATCTACCATCCTCACGACTAGGGATTATGCAACTATTTGCCAACAGGTACTCAAAAGTTAGTTTACGTTCTGAATCAACAAGCTTCATTCTCTTAAACACCTGATTTTTTACCTTTATTATGCAACTGAGAATGCTTTTCCAAGAGCAGTTCTAGTAAGGTCTTGGCTTCAGCTACTGGAAATTAGTTTCACTGGATAATGAGGCATCACTTTCATATTTGTTGTCCTTAGATTACATTACTAAAATTGTGATGAAAATCATATGTGGGAATCTTAATTACTTCTACTACAAAATATGTAACCACGTTTAGTGCCTTTACAGCAGACTGTGAAAGGGTGACAATCCTGCCCGATGAATAGAGTGAGAAGCTGAGATGGAACTGAAATAGGGCACTGAGACAGGACTAGGGTTAAAGAAGGAGAGAGTAGATTTGGCATAACCTCAATGAGCTACAGAGGGCAACAGAGGCAGGGCTGCAGCAAACGTGGCAGAGACTGACAGCCATGTTATGGTAGTCAGAAGTAAGCCCATGTACAACTTGGAACATACCACCTCATGTGTAGCCCTGCAGGCTTCTTTGTCTGGGGCACAGTGAAAGCCTAAACCATCATTTGAGTGGGAATAGTGCCAATGCTTATAGAAAGTGACAAAAAAAAAAAAAAATCTCAAAAGACACAGCAGTGCAGATTTATAAAATAACATTTTAACATATCCAGAACTGTTCTCTGTCTCTAAATTACAAACTCAAGATCTCCTTTGCCTTTTGGCAAAGATTTGGCACCTCACCTCACACAGCCAAAAGAATTCAACAAAAGAAGGGAGAACTTCTTTTTATAAATATTTAGATAAGTCAGTACCGGGAGAGTGGGAATTAGAGAGGAGGAAGATTTGTCAGTAAGAATAGCCTGAATCCTTTAAATTGCAAGCATCAAAACAAAATTTTCAAACAAACCTCAGGAGCACTAAAATGGCTTAGATTTACCACAGAGCTATACAAAAACTGTAAGGACTGAGTTTCAGAGGCAGATGTTTGAACTGGAGCCAAGTGCAAGCCAGATAAGAGACCCATTTACAAAACATTTCCATCCTTGCTGAATTCTACAACTGATAGACCAGAACCTTAATGGAACAAAACAGGAAGCCTTTCTTCAGTCATCTTGCACTAAGCACAGGCTGACACCCATCAGATGACCCTCTATGAACTGCTTGCTCCAATGTAACAGATCAAGTAGCAAAAAAGGCATTTACAACACAAGACAGCCATCTCCACATATCATGACCTTGATATTCCTTTTGGAATTCTCTCATTAAATAAAAGTTCACAGCCCAAGTAATCCAGCACTGCCTCAAGAATCCCTTTTTTCATTTCCAGATTCACACAAAACTTTTAACTCCCAGTATTCTGGCCATTCGATACAAGCAGCCATGAAAATAAAGTAATTCAATAAAGGGTCTTAAGACACCTTTCTGTCTCTTGCTCTGAGGGTAAAAACAGAACAACTGAAGTACTGAAAGACCAAATGGTTCATAATAGGTTTGAAGATGGAATCTTATACCATCTGTGGCCAGAGGATTCTGTTTTGGATTGCTGTACAAAATAAAACAGAATTTCTAAAGGCATTAAACTATGCATACAATGCTAGATGAGGCACAGCCCTGGAAGTCATTCAGAGTGGAGTTCTGGGCATTAAATGGTGGGTTCTCAGATCTACAGGTAACATATAACTGAAATGGTTTCAGAGCAACCATTAATTGCTGTAATTACAGTGACTTCTGCAGAGTTCTGCAACAGAAGATTTTGACCATGAGTAATCCTTTTCCAGCTATGTCTGTGAGTCCATGCAGAGCTGCAAGCAGAGTTGAGAAAGGAACAGAAGCTCTAGGACAGCCTGCACTCTGCTGCTCTCTCAAGCTATGTAGGAGGGGAAGGCAGTTTACACCTGTTGGATAGGTTCTTTATTTGGATTAGGTAATAGCTCACCTGGCTGGACTCCAAGAGCAGAATCACCACCACCTCCCTCAATAACTCTAAACCCCAGAGGCAAACATTGTGCTGGAACAGAAACAGGCCAGGAATTCATTTCTCACATTCCTCTTCTTTAGGCAGGATGAAAAGCAGTGACTGATGAAATAAGAACAATTTTACTTGAGCTTTCCAAATCCCATTCCAATCCTCCTATTGAAGGACCCATTTGGGAAAGGATGACCACTCAGGTCACATGCCTTCTGCACTGTGTCTCTGCCTCTCTCACCTCCCTCCATTTTCCAGTAGCATTCAGGCACCAATGACAAGAATCAGTATTTTCATGTATACAGTGCTTTCCAGTCCTAAACTCATGTGTTGGAGAAGCTCTGCCTCATTATTCTATTTTAAAAGACAAAAATGAAGGCTTAGGCAAAGGAATAAATAGTATTTACTGAAGTGGCAAAGGAAGAACTCAAATCTCCAGAAGTTCTGGGCCTGTATTCAGCCGAGTCTACTGCAGCAAGCTCGCCTTGCTCCTAGCTTCCAAGATCCAGAATCCTTGGGGTAAATCTTGCTGCTCTTTCAATCCCAGGAAGAATGGTTTTACCGCCAAATCACAGTCCTCTGCCCTGAGTCCCACGAGTATATCAGCCATAAATATAAATTCCAATGTCCAAAATTAATAAAAAGCATAAAGAAGCCATCTGAAAAATAAACTTTTATAAACACTGCAAGATGCTGCTCTATCTTTGAACAATCTAAACTTGATATTCAAAGAAAAAACATGAAGATGAGGCCTTAGTGGAGATTTCTGCAGTATCAGGTATAAGTCTGCATCGTGCATATATGTCTCAACACCAGCAAACCTAAATTTACAGATGCAGGGATGAGAAATGATCAAAGAGAAACAGGCATTTTCCTTTCATTCTACATGTTCACCCATGCCCTTATTTCACCATGAACCTGCCAGATCTGGGAACGTATCTCTATTTTCATAGGCCTGGTTTCTAGGAGAGTCTTGAGAACCAGTACGAGGCCCTTAGATGTTATCTTCTGAGCAAGAAGCCAAACACAAGTTATGAATGAGCTCCTGAGTGCATTGCATTCTTCTTCAAAAAGCTGGAACAGCAATTTTAACTTACCTGACTGCTGAAGAGACAGATCTTTTGTCAGCTATATAAGCATCTGACTGAACAGCCCACAATGACCCTCTTTTGTTGAGTGGTGACCGGTAGCTCTGTGGGGCAGCTGCATTCCCCTTGTTTATAGCTCCACTTGCCAAGTTCAGGTTTGTTAACTAGAGAAAGGAAAAAAAAAAAAAGGGCATCAGAAACAATTAAAAGCCAAGAAAAGAGCAAAAGGTGTCACTAAGCAAACTGGATAGAGTATGTACTAAGAGAAGTAAGACTGCTAGAGAAGGGAAATCTTTAGATGCAGAAAAACTGCGCTAGCTGCATAAAGCAGTGGGTGAGATAACAGCAACAGCCACCATGCTTGAGATGAATTCAGGTACCAGCATTAAAACTACAACCCTTCCATTCACAGAAGAACAAAGGAGGAAAAGGACAAAGATAGGGCAAAAATCACAAAGTAAGAAAGCAACATCACTTTCCTGCTGTGCGAAAAATTAACTCTACATGCACTAATCAAAAGCTAGAAGCTCATATTACACTGAGCAGAGACCAGAGCGTCTGCCCAGTCATCATGAGCTGTGTCACTAAGCCAGCCATATGCATCTGTCCTCTCTCTACCCCTCTCTACGCACATGTACAGGCACAATCCAACAGCTTATGTACCTTGGATATAAAATTCAAAACCAAACTCTACCACACGTGAAAGAAACTTCTCACCCAACCCCTTCCAAACTGTTCACACAAGTAAATACACTAGCTAATGACAGCCTAAAATCCTGTTAAGTGTATGGTTGTTATATCAAGCTCTAAAGAAATTATGTGTTTTTAAGCATATAAAATGTATTCCATTGTTTCTTGCTCTGAGCATTCTTCTTGTGTTGCTTATCTTCTTGAAAGATTAAACTCTGCAAGCAGACACTATCTGTTGGTTTATTTAAGAGAACCTAAATACATAACATAATGGTATCTACTACAGCAGTGTAAGTATTAGTTTACATTTGAAAAAAACAACATTTTATGAAAGTTACAAAGCACTACAAAGGCTGCAAAAATAAGATTCCCAGTCAGGCATTGTCAGAATTAAGTTTATGACTGCCTTTAATTACATGATCACATGCTGCTTTTTAGGAGCACAGAACAGACCTGGTTCTGCACCAAGATTAAGGTCATATCGCAAGAAAGACTTATCTGTATTGCCCTTGCTCGCTTCTGTGGCAACTGGAAGGCATATAGCCAATGAGACACAGGACACAGCCAGAAAGAAGAGTGTAACAACTAGCCCTGCATCGGCTCCAGATCTCAAAGGTGATGCTTATTAAGTCACTTAAGTGTGACTTAAGCATAGCTTCTTAACTCCCAGCTTTGAGATCTTAACAATGCTCTTTTACCAGAATTTGTGCACAATTACTCAAACAAGTACATACCAGCTTCATTTCAATACACTACATTCATATCTACAACAGAATTGTGCAGAACTGCAGACTTCGTATCCTCTGACGGCATTTTGGAACATGAACTAACACTGCAACTGGCAACACAGTAGGTTGCCACTCCTTCTGTGGCTTAGTAGTACAAGGCATCTAAGCATCTTGTAAGTTCAGAAATCTTAACTCCTACTTCAAGTTCTGGACAGGATTAAATTATAGTGGTTACGCACTAGGCTTCTGCCCACTTCTCCAAAAGCAACCGCTTTCATCTCATCCCTTCACAGCTCTATCCTTTCCCATTTTTGCTCCTTGTCTGGGTGTCATTATTCACACCTAGTCAGTCCCAGCTTCCATGTTTCAGGTGTCATTCTCCTTATTCTGCTCAGTCTGGTTTCATTCTTATAGACATCCAGCACTGACCTCACCACTACTTCTGGCCCCTGAGCCACACCATTTCAGGCCTGGAACTTTCCACAGGAGTAGTTATTTGATCTGTCTTCCCGCACTTGTGTTCTCAGTTCCTCTTCCAGTTGCTCACATGCCCTATATCCAAGTGGCTCCAGTTTTATTCCCCTCCCCAGCCCGCTCCTTTTGCCAGCCTCTTTGTTCACCCAGTCCCAGAATGTGGGCTCCTCACATGGACCACATTTACCATGCTGCTATTCCTTCCAGTTCTGTCCTTTCGTCCAAATGGTTTTCAGTGCCCTCTCCGAAATTACATCCAGGTCCAAATTTCACAACCTCCTTGTCCTAGCTGTTCTCCACACCTTGGCAGAATTCCCACTCATTCTGCATTCAAGTCAGACAGGTTCCCAACACAGACCAGGTCACTGAAAGCACAGTAGAATGGGGACTCAAGCCTCAGTACTCTAGAGATGCAATACAGAGAAATTCAGTTTAGCATCCTCAGTGTGGAGTGAACCTCCAGGAAGCTGAGAAGCTCTAGCAGGTGCTGCTGAGTATATTTCACCTGAAGCTTTTCAGATAGTTACTGGGCAATCAAGCTTGGACAAAATTTTAAATTCCAAATTGCTATTCCAAAGCATGGGAGATCCAGAGATTTGAAAGAAAAGTTCTGTAGATATTAAAATGCACAGCATATTTTTTCTTTATCCAGCCTTGGTTTTGGCTGGAACACTTCACCTTGCCTGAAGTGTTCTGAAAACTGAACATTAAGCACAGAAAACATGAGTCCAAATGCATAGTTTCAGAACATTACAAGCAAGAATAAGTCTTACAAGGAGCGGCTGAGGGAGCTGGGGTTGTTCAGTTTGGAGAAGAGGAGGCTGAGGGGAGACCTTATTGCTCTCTACAACTACCTGAAAGGAGGTTGTAGCGAGGTGGGGGTCGGTCTCTTCACCCCAGTAACAAGTGATAGGACGAGAGGAAATGGCCTCAAGCTGCGCCAGGCTAAGTTTAGGGTAGATATTAGGAAAAACTTCTTCACTGAAAGAGTAGTCAGGCACTGGCACAGGCTGCCCAGGGAAGTGGTTGAGTCCCCATCCCTGGAGGTATTTAAAAGACGGGTAGATGCGGTGCTTGAGGACATGGTTTAGTGGCAGACTTGGCGGTGGTAGGTTAAGGGTTGGACCTGATGATCTTAAGGGTCTTTTCCAACCTTAACAATTCTATGATTCTATGATTCTAATTTAAAACAAGGTCTTACAGTGGAACATATCGGGCAAGCTCAGTAATGAGCAGTACTACCCATCTTATATGGAAAACAGCATTAGGTATCATTTTGGTGCCTCTACCTCACCCTTAAATGTTGTTGTCTTTTGTGGAATTTAATTAAAAATTAAAGCATCTTCATTGCGATAACAGAAAACTTCAAATTAGGTTTAGTTCTGATTGTGCCAGGCACCATACAAATACCTAACAATAACAGTTTCTGGCCACAAAGAGTTTATTGTCTGAAAAGAAGCAAGAATGGCAAATGAGGCAAACAGAGGCCAGTGTGGTAAATGAAACAGGATATACACAATTCTCAGCTTGTCAGCAACAGTGATCACAACTTTGCTAACACATCCAATGTGTGAAATGAAGATGACTTTATCCAATTCTCTCTCCTCATCATCTTGATACCAAGAACCATTTAGTCTGATGAATAACCACCTCACCCCTGCTCTATTAATGCGATATGCTTTCCTCTCTGTATCATCTCTGTATAAGACTGTATCATTGTTTATTTGAAAGCCGTCTTTCTAAGCAAAGCAGGTGAGCAAATAGCTTAGCATGGGTAGTAGGGACATTTCACACATTCCAGATAGACAGGTGTTTAAACTACGGCAGGATTAAATACAGGCAAGGGATTCAGAATGAGGGAAAGAACACCAGCAAGAGCATAAGGTTTAGCTGCAGCCAGCCCACCCAGATGGGTGTTACTGCTTGTTACTGTGCCATGCACTGAGACATTTCAGCTGCTATAATTAGCTTGCCAGGATGTTGCCTGGGTGGATTGCTGGGGCACCCCCAACACATCTGTGCTCAGCAGAGCAGCTTCATTTTCTAGTCACTAGTCCTCCTGTGCACCTGATGAAACTATATTCTTCCTTTTATAGAGGCAAATACTTAGCAGCAAATAAACTGTTACTTTGGCTTAAAGGAAGATAATGTATAGCACCTGGACCAAAGCAGATACCAAAATCTTCATAAAGAATAGCTTGCAGCTTCAGAAATTGTGGTAGTGGAAAAAAAAAAAACCCTAACAAACAAAACCAACCAAACAAAAACCACAACAAAAAAAAACAAAACAAAAAACAAACAAACAAAAAAACCCAAACACACACACACACCCCCCCCAAAACCAAGAAAAGCAGGCTAGTGGGGCTCACCAGGGAAGGTGGTTATAGGTGTGGATCTACAAGAATAAAGTTAGTTTTCACACTGAGTTGTTTCAAGATGGGTTCAAACTCTCCTGCTTGGTAAGATTCCTGTTTTTCACTAGCAGTGGGGGACTTCAGAATATTTTTTCTGACACTGACAGTATGACAGGAGACCTGTGTATGCTGCACTGCATGCTTCAAGCATCCCTATTTTCAAACATCTCTCCTCACATCAATACGTTCTCTGTGGAGTCTGAAAAAGGCAAGATAATGCATAGCTAATATCTCTCATGACAGAATGATTCATAAAGTTTTGCCACAATTTTTAAACTGTTGGGGACAGCAAAAAGGTCACAAGCTGAAAAGAACATGCTGAGTGAAGAACACAATGGGATAGTAAATCCCAAAAAACTCTCATGGAAGGAGGAGAGCCCACTTGATGTACTTCTATTTATTATCTAACACCAAGAAATATGGGAGGGAAGAATATGCAGGTTGTCACAGTCATATCAATAAATAGAGCCTTGTGTTAGAAAACCTAACAGCACATATACATACTGTTATACTTAGTTCAATACAATGCTAAGAAGCCAAAAAACAAATTAGTGCACAATGCCAAAATACTTTTTTTTTTCTTTTTTTTTTTTTAATTCTTAAGCATTATGATTGCAATACACTTGCCTTCTTGACAGCAGAGATACATAAGCTCAAAAGAATTGGTCTCTATGGTCTTGCTTTATTCAGAAAAATGTATTTCTGAATAAATTCAAGATTGAAAGCAAGGCCACAACACAGAATGATACCTGAAAGTGCTGGATATGAGAGTTGAAGGTTTCATTTTTGTTAACCTGCTTTATAATTTAAATACGAAATATGAAATCTCCAAATACAGATAGAAAGAAAGATAATTCCAGGATAGAATTTGTTTCTAATGAATAGCATCCTACAGACAAAGACTCATTGCATAGTACCTTTAAGAATTCACAAGCAAGAGTCAGAAGAGGAGCTTAGTATCTTTCATATTTCTGATCTACATTATACTATTCTTTCAATAGTTTCCCATTATCATATTAAAGAACCTTTTTTCTATAATAAAGCAAGTATTTTCACTTCATTTTGATCTTATCTAATGTTTCAAATAAGCTAAAGCAGCAAATGTTAACAATGGCCAAAAAAAAAAAAAAAAAAAAAAATCAGTGCTGCAGATCAGCCTCCACAGATTCAGGAAAAGCCTCCTAAAAAGCCTGAGTGTTTCTCTTGCTAGTTTGCAGGAGTCAACCAGGGTGAACAGGGACACATCATCACTAGAAATTGTTACTCTGCCCCTCTTGGCAGAGAGTGGAAAAATGACTTAAATTTTCATTACCAACATCCTGAACAGCAGATCCAGAGTTTCACTGGTCAATGTGCTACAACACTGAGCAAGCAATGCACTACAAAAAATGCCTACTTCACACTCCCCAGTTGGCAGTTTTAGTATTTTTCTGCCAGAGGCCAGTCATATCCTGTTGCCTATAAAGTGCTGGGGACTGGAGGTCTACAACGTCTCCTCTCCAGTTCACACATCTCACATTTCCATTTGGATCTTTCTGATTGGTGAGGAGGAAAAGGGATGCAGAGTTCGAGACATATTTCAAAGATCAAGACTAAGAGATATGCCAAAAGAAAGCAGTCATCATAGGCCTGCTTTATTGCCTCTTCCAAAAAAACCTTCAATATGATAAAAAGTTCACAGTCTGAAACAGGAGGAGACCTAATGCCACAAAGTTTTTAGCACAATGTACCCTATCAAAAAGTTTCAAAGGTATATATGAAAATCAACAGTTCACTGAGAAATCTTTTCCTTTAAAGAAAGATTGGACAGGAATCATGGTAAGACACATGTAGGATCACTGCTCCTCTACCTTCGGACCAGACCAGAATCTTTAGGTTTTGATGCCTCAGACAGGACAAGATGACACTATATCATAAGCTCAAAGAAAGAAGCATTCCAGTAGAAAACTGAAAATGTGCAAAATGTCTCATCATTTGTAATATCTTCTCCTTTGCCTTTTGATCTATTTTTTCCTGTGTGCTCAGTTTGACTCTTTCAAGACCCTTCAGTCAATCCCTAATTTTCCATTTTATTACTTACCATTAATCCAGCAATGCTATCTTTATCCAATAGCTTGTAAAAGAGATGTTTTTCTTCCATTACCTGGCTTCCATAGTCACGGCATTTTCACCTTCCTCAGACACAGATACCCCTGAGGCTTTTGAGACCAGTGAAATATTTATATTCCCAGGAACAGAGGGGAAGAGCTAACAACTTCCCATTAAAAAAAAAAAAATTGCTGCATTTTCAGTTATATCTTTCTTCTTTCAGCCTTCAGAGATGACTATGACTAGATGCTACAACAATATAAATATTCACTGTTAATCCATCCTCTCCCCAGTCTGTGTGTTGCATTTTCTTGGCTTCGCCACAGAGCTCCTATGTACATCTGTGATCTAGCGCAGGCTAGCATGACTTGGTCTAACAGAGCACCAAGGTCTTCCAGTACTATTGGAAACAGTCCGCCTGCCTTGCCTTCCTTAATGCATTGAGGTACTGGAATCCAACAGGCCACCCCAGTATGGGAAACATCACAGGATCTTAACCTGCCTCTTTCCTTAAGAGGCAAAGGAAACCCCAAACCACAAATCTCTAACACACTGTCTGAATAGTGGCACAAAATATACCTCCTACAAATTCCTTGAAGAAAACGTGTAATATGAACAGATTTTTCTAGGGCCACCTTTTTGTTACCCAGGCCAGCTTGCTGACCACACCCCATACTAAAACACCTTCATTTTATGTACAGATTTGAATTTGCAGGAGCAGCCAGCCAGAAGAAGGGAAGAACTGGGGCTAACAGGCTGGGAAGTGTGAAATCTGTGTGTGTACCAAGGCCGATCTGGCCAAAGGCCTGTGACATTCCTTCTCTGCTCATGGAGCTTACCAGCTTACAGGATATACATATGCATACAGAGCATAAGTGTTCCAGTCTCCAGAAAATGTTCCAGACAAAGACCTGCCAGAGACATTCCTGGGAAACCTGACAAACTTGCAAATTCCTTTGTAGTGTCTCCAGCGTATGCATCCATTTAACAATGAAAAAAAAAAAAAACAAGTTAGTGCTGCTGCTGCGGATGGCTGAATTCCCCTCTTCCTTCTCCTGAAAAAGTCAGGCTTTCATTTAGACACTCTCTGCTTCAAAACTTCCCAGTGGGAGTGATTTTGATAAGGCACAGTCCTGCCAAACGTTTGATGATCAGGGTGTAATCTTTCCCATAACATGAGTTCTAGCTGCTCAGTCTGGCCCATTTGGTGACTCTCTGCAGATCTGCAGATGTTGCTGCATCATAACAAAAGCCTCTGCTCCTATTCCCTTTGGAGCCTCAGAGCAGAAGGGGTTCAATTCAAGCACCGCAGAAACTACATTGACACTTTCACTTCCTACAACCTCTGCTGAGACCAGTTATATTACTGCTGATGCTACAAATCAGTAGTATTAAAAGTAATCCCAGCTCCTCTGTGACTAGCCTGGGGGTGAAGAGGAGATGGGGCCCTGCAGCAGTGCAGAGCTGTGTGAAAGAGGAAAGAAAAATATCCCTCAGACTTCATCTCCTGGCTTCTTGCTCCTCTTCCTAGTCAAAGTGAGACGCCTTTTTCCTTTACACTTCCCTTCCTCTCCATCAGTGGAAGGGTAAAAGCCAACCAAATGGTTACATAAGGAAAATAAATCTGATTAAGACTCAGATAAAGTGGGTTGAGTCAAAGCAAGGGACTAACACTGAAAAAAACCTCAAACCTTTGGTGGGGAAAATATCCCCACAAAATTTCTGCAAATACTTGCTGCATCCTGAGTTTAATGGTCTTTTTGCAGTCACTGTGTTGCACTACTCTGCTCTAGAACTGAAAGAGCTGATGCCTGCTGGGACCTGTACAGTGTGTTTTGGCACACTGGCAGTTTGCTTTGTGGCACTTTTCCTCTGCTGAGGACAAGGCAGGGCAAAGTACGACACTGTGTAATTGTGACAGGTACCCGAGGGGTGGTGTGGGTTCAAATATTGTTGTAGCTGATGTTAAGCTGAAGCTCACTATTTTGGGATTCCTGTGGCATATTATTCCCCCAAGGTCACACTGGGGCACTGTGAAGTGCCCATTCCAGTTCTTCCTCGCTCCCTCTCCCCTGGCCTAAGGTTTAGTAAACTCATCTGCTTCTTGCTTATTTCCACCTTCTATCCAAATGAAAAATGTAGAATGAGAAAAGCGCTGCATCCTCCTACGGATCTGTCAGCCTGTCTGCAGGAATCCTGGCTGCTGGACGGGCTGCAGAGCAGAGATGGAGGCAGCTCGGTATAGCCCTTGCCTGGGTGGTCTGATGTTATCCCTGTGATTAAACTCTCTGGCTAGAAGAATTGGAGCTATTCCTAATGATAGCCGGGTCCTGAAATCTCACACTCTCCCTCACAGAGAGAGGCAGAGCTCCCACCAGGCTTCCCCTCCCCCCTTCTCTTCCTCCTCCTCCTGGTGAAGCTGGCCAATTCAACACATTCTTCAGTTCACTAGCATTAATAACTACAAAGTACTACAGCCTGGTAGATATCAACTGCAGGCCCCCACACCAGCCTGTGATAGGGACCTCACACAGATCCAGCATTACAGAAGAAAACCTTCTTTTTACCTTACAGCATATTTCAGAGAGAAGTAGCATGCTATTCACAAAGAAAAAAACCACATACATATCCAGGATCCAGGCACCTGGCTCTGGATCTATACACATGCTGTGCAGTCTAATGTCCACCCTGTAGAAAGTCCTGCAATACAAGCACACGGAAATATTTTATTCTAAACACACATGAAATAAAGACTTTAGGATTGACACCTGGTAAGGAACACAGCAGAGGGTAAAGAAGTCTGGGTTATTTTGGTCACATCCGCCATCCATCCATCAGGAAAGGCCAATGGCTAAGAGTAGGTACAGATGAAAAAACCCCCTTAGTTCAGCTGTCCAGAAGTAACATAGTAGCCAGTAAGGTCCCTATGCCACAAATCAAGGCAAGAAAGGCAATTAAGTCCCTACACAATGAAAGGGGTGTACTGAACTGTATTTTCAGGCTTCATTCCCCAACTCACCACCAATTATCTGCCTTGATTCTCCAATAGTACTGTTAGTATCTTAGGCTCATGCTAGGCAATGGGCAAACTGAACAAGAACATTTCACGATAACTGAAAAATTTAGTTGAGTATCGTTAACACACTGACAAGACTGCAGGTGAACCACTACACTACACGTACTGACAAAGACATCATCACTCTGTAAAAATAATTAGCAATCATTTGCATGCCATAACTAGGGAAATTGCTAATTTCAGATACTGATTTCCTCACAAGTGTCACAGTAACCCACTTATCATGAAGGAAATATTTAGCTTGACTACAGTAAAGCAATGTAGCAAAGAAAAAGTCATAAACATGGAAGCAGCAGCATAGCACACGTTCCACAGTATTAAAGACAAAAGGTCAGTTCAGAGTAATGGCCCAGCAAACTTGCTATCCTGCCTGACATATTTCAGAAGATGGAAGAAATTTTAGTTTCCATGCATCTAACTGAAACATCTTATTGATAAGGAAAATTAATTTATTATTTCTATATGTTAAAACCTAGGGATCTATCATTTGCAAAATGCTCGTTATTCTGGCTGAGGTAACTATGGCCTGTTAAGCTTTCTGCCTTAATGGTATCTTGTTGCAAGAAGTTTCAGAAGGTAAGTATATTCTGTGACAATAACTATTCACTTTTATTATCAGTTTTTACTGTGATGTCTTCCTACTAAACTGAATATCCCATTCTTATTATGAGAAACATGAATAAAATGAACTTTATTTACCTTGTCATCCACTGCTCTGTATAATTCCTTCATACCTGTCTGCTCCTGAAACAAACTTAATATTTTCACTTCCTCATTAAAAATGCATTTTGCAGTTAATTGTTGTAGTCACTCATCTGTGAGGCCCAGTTCTTTTTCCTGAATTGACTTCAGGAATGGCAACAGAACTGAAAACAGTTTTTCAAAGGAGGGCATGCAACTGATGCTTACATAATTACATACTATTTCCTACCCTGTTCCTTAAACATGCTAATAATTTTTGTTTGTTGCCTTTACTGCTTGACTTAGAACAGGTATCTCCACTGAGCTTTCCAGAACAAAACTCATTCTTTCTTCCCTAAATGATTAATTTAAAGCTTATTACTTCAAGTGGTTAAAACTATTGCTTGTCATGTCATCAGTTATTTGTCAACACTGAAATTCATCTGCCATTATCTTGCCCAGTTAATGCAGTTGTTAAATTTCTCTTACCTTTTCTCATAATAATCAACAGAAGAATATAAACATACTGACCAATTACCAGGAGGGTAGGCTCAAGTTTAAGTTTACAGTACACACGCAACTTCACAGTAATTGAACATCTGGACACTTGTAGCCCACATTATACTGAAGGCAACAAGAAGTTACCTCATGTAGTAAACACGAGCTACACAAGCATGTGTTCACATGGATGAATACTACAGAGTAGTTAATCTACTGTAAATTCACACCCCATATTACCTTGCAATAACTTGCTTTTATATTAATTCTGTAGGTAATAATATGCCAGTCATTATGAACCTCCTCCTTTCAAATCTTTCATTTTACACTCCATTATGTGCATTCTGTATTCTGCGTCTTCAGTTATCCACTTGCTGTATAACAAATTGGCTAGTTATTCTTTTGTTTGCTTTCTCTCTGTTTTTGATCTATAACTTTACCTCTCATCCTGCAGATACCTGGCTTGATTAACAGTCCTTGCTGAAAGCTTGTCAAAAACTTTTTTTAAAGTTTGAACAGCAAGAACCAGTTCCACTAGATGCTATTTTTCTCAGCTCAAAGAATTCTAATAGATCAAGGCATGGGTTGGGTGTTTTGGGGGTTTTTTTGGTCTGAATTATGTTTACTTAGGTGAATTAAAATTCCATTTTTATTTCAATTTAATATATGTCTGCTAGAGGAGCAAAACTCACTGCTTTAATTTACAGGAAACTTTAGGGGCCTTATTACAGAAAAGCACATTTGTTGCTTTTCTGTCCTCTACATCAGCTTTACCAGTGACCGCACCTTTCAGTAGAAACTTTGTCACTACACTATTGCGTTTCTGAACTCATAAATGTATACCAGCAAACCACAGAAGTCTCACGAAACATGTTTTGCCTGCCTACCTTTTTCCCCTACGAGCTTAATACTTCATTACCTGGAAAGAAAATGTATCTCCACTGTATCTACTATAGTGAAAAATAATGCAAAATAAATTATTTAATATCTCTAATGCCCATATCCTCCAATATTTGTTTCTGCAGACCTAGACTATATCCTCACTGAATTAATAAATTAATCTATCAATAGCATATTTAAGGAAATCTGATTTCCTGTGGCATCCTTGCATGTCTCCCTGGTCAATAACCACATCATTCACAAGTCTGCTATCTATGATACCATCAAGATCTTTCCTCCCTATGTCCCCCTAACTCACAACCAAGAAGCAGCACATGTTGCAGCTAGCTCCAAATTAGAAGCCTGTTCACTGCTAATTAATACGTGCATTCTGACTGGCTAGGCAGCAGTCCAAACAGAACAGATATGTTGAACTCCACTTGATTTTAGCCCTCAACTGAAACACTCTCATGGGCCTTGCACTTCTATGCACTTAACATTTTTCACAAAACAGGTAAGAACATACTATCTTCAAGACTAATTTAGTTGAAACTTGGGGAATTTGGACAGGGGCGTTCTCTTTCTTACTTGTTTTCTTAGGACCTTTTGAGCTTAGATAGCTCCTCATTATGCTACTCAGACATGACCTTATCAGGTTAATGCTGGATACTCAAAGGCACACATTTTCCATAGAGATCTATGTGTTGCTTGCACCCAAATGTACTGGGTAGTTAATTAGAGGAACACCTCATTATTTTTGGATACTGTGGAGTACTATAGTTAGATGGCGAGTACTGCAAAAATCAGGCAGTGTTTGAAAGATCTCTTATGGATAGAGGTAGGTAATTGTCACTGTTTGTCATAACCTTAAAATCAGCTTTATTATTAGACTTTATGTAATAATTTTATGTAATCACAAAAACATTGTAAATCTGTGGGTTTAAATAAATAAAATTCCCCAGAAGTAAATGCTAACATTCATTGCTAACAGCTATATTTAACAATAAAGATTCTCCCTAGCAGCTAACGCCATCTACCTGGACTTGTGCAAAGCATTTGACACTGTCCCGCAGAACATCCTTGTCTCTAAATTGGAGAGACAGGGATTTGATGGATGGACCACGCGGTGGATAAGGAATTGGCTGGATGGTCCCACTCAAAGACATGCAGTCAATGGCTTGATGTCCAAGTGGAGACCAGTGATGAGTTGCGCTCCTCAGGGGTTGGTATTGGGACCAGCGTTGTTTAACATCTTTGTCAGCAACATGGACAGTGGGATTGAGACTGACGATACCAAGCTGTGTGGTGCGGTCCACATGCTGGAGGGAAGGATGCCATCCAGAGAGACCTCGACAGGCTGGAGAATTGGGCCCTTGCGAACCTCATGAAGTTCAACAAGGCCAAGTGCAATGTCCTGCACATGGGTCGGGGCAATCCCAAGCACAATACAGGCTGGGCAGAGAATGGATTGAGAGCAGCCCTGAGGAGGAGGACCTGGGGGTATTGGTTGATGAGAAGCTCAGCATGACCCAGCAATGTGCGCTTGCAGCCCAGAAAGCCAACCGTATCCTGGGCTGCATCAAAAGAAACGTGACCAGCAGGTCGAAGGAGGTGATTCTGCCCCTGTACTCCACTCTGGTGAGACCCCACCTGGAGTACTGCATTCAGCTCTGGGGCCCCCAACATAAGAAGCACATGGACCTGTTGGAGCAAGTCCAGAGGAGGGCCATGAAGATGATCAGAGGGCTGGAGCACCTCTCCTATGAAGACGGGCTGAGAGAGTTGGGGTTGTTCAGCCTGGAGAAGAGCAGGCTCTGTGGAGACCTTATAGTAGCCTTCCAGTACCTGAAGGAGGCCTACAGGAAAGCTGGAGAGGGGCTTTTTACAAGGGCATGTAGTGACAGGACAAGGGGTAATGGCTTTAAACTGAAAGAGGGTAGATTTAGATCAGCTATAAGGAAGAAATTCTTCACTGTTAAGGTGGTGAGGCCCTGGAACAGGTTGCCCAGAGAAGCTGTGGATGCCCCATCCATGGCAGTGTTCAGGGCCAGGTTGGATGGGGCTTTGAGCAATCTGGTCTACTGGAAGGTGTCCCTGCCCATGGCAGGGGGGTTGGAACCAGATGATCTTTAAGGACTCTTCCAACCCAAACCATTCTATGATTCACTGTATTTATTAATTTGTAATGCTGAATATTTATCTTCCATAACCTGAGATTCTCATACTCCAGTGTGTCCTTAAGGCAACATCTTTCCTGCACTTACCATTAAAGACAATTACAGAAGTTGCCCAAACAGCTGCTCCTTTTCTAGTCTAAGATAGAATAATACTGCTCCTCTTTTCTCTATTCATCTCTCTCTCGTTCCTGCAACTGAGCAGTAAGGCATCATACAGTGATGCAGGGGATTAAGTAATGATTCTTACGGGGTCTAGATCAATATTTCTATTGTATAACACTGTGAAGGCACCCTTGTTTTCTCCATGTTGCAAACATGAAGATGCACTGATGAAATTTTATATGATACAATAAAAAATGTTTTTCAAAAATACAAATTAATGAAAGGCAAAACATTCTCACACACTTTGTGAGGCAGTCTGTGAGGACTGAAAACTAACTGCGTACAAGGCAATGAAACTGCACATCAGTAAGGCTTTACCTTCCTACCATCTCCACCTCCCATATTATAAGAACAATTCACTTTATGTGAAGTTCCCATCTGGTATTTCAGAAGTGAATGGAGAGGACTGACAAGACAGAAAGATGATGTAATCACAAAAATCTTGTTTTCTTAAGAAAACAGATTTTAAATATCTTGTTCAAAGATCGTCAGATACTTACACTTAAAATTTTCACTTTGAACATTGTCATTCAACAGCCAATTCGCCTAATAAACTGATTTAGTACAGCAGGTAGAATACAAGAGTGTAAGAGAGAAAATGTGAAACAGGTGCTTTGGGTATGGGTAGGAAAAAGTGAAGAACAGCAGGGATTGGAGAGGGACTCGCAACCAGAATGGCAACATCATTCCAAGCACAGCTGTTAAGGCTACATTCCTGGGAACCCCAGAGACCCACGCTAGTACACGGATATCAGAAGCAATTCTCACAAGAATGGGAATGGAAAACAAGCTTCCCAGCTGCTCTTGGAAGGAGGCAATGTATTCAGAGTACCCCTGCCCCCAAGACACAGCTGGGCACAACACAGGGGACCAAGGCACAGACAAATGCATTCAACTCTTACATAGAAGTTCTTGCCCTTGGAAAAGAAACACAGCCCACAGCAACAGTAGCATTTTCAAA
The DNA here is from genome assembly GCA_020745775.1 of Theristicus caerulescens. Classification (NCBI taxonomy): domain Eukaryota; kingdom Metazoa; phylum Chordata; class Aves; order Pelecaniformes; family Threskiornithidae; genus Theristicus; species Theristicus caerulescens. The sequence continues at coordinate 45,993,375 of CM036564.1, read as the reverse complement.
AGTCTCTCTTTCACATAGCGCCTCCAAATCAATAGTCCTGATCTTGCCATTAAACATAATTAAATCCAAATATCAAGTCCTTTTCATACCAGCCAGGTACTTTCCAACAAGGTAGACTAACTCCAAGTTTCTGGAGTGGCTTTAAACAATGGTACTATTTTTATTATTTAGGAAAGTGATGTTCTCTTCCAGGGGTCATCTTTATGCCAATTTATTTTACAATGCTTTTACTTTAAAAGGACTATTATATTTCAAGTGGCTTAAACAGAGGAGTCAAAAGGGGGAAAATAACAATTCAGAGTCTCCTGTCTAGAAATGCGTAGGAAAGCAGTGCTCTGTTTAACTAAATCACCCTCATACAAGCGATGTCTAGGGATCTCTAACCTTCTCTCAGCTTTCAATCCGTTACTTCTCCTGTCCCAAAGCCACCAGGGTTTCTTAACCCAGAGTCCCCAAACACTCCCATCCCAAGTCTTTCCCCCTTTCAACCCATACCAATGGTCTTTAACTTCTCAATTCTCTCCAGCTGTTTAATAAATCCTCTCCCACATGTTTCTCTATCTCTTCTGCCCCTATCTTCCACCCCCTGCTGGGAGGTTCAGACCAAATCCTTGTCTGCCCAAAGCTATAACCACACAGTGCTCGCAAATAACTTCACCGATATCTACCCTTCTGCAAATCACTTTGCAAACTGTCAGCCTACTCTGTAATGCCTGCACTTCTCCTATTCATTCAATCCCCCTGCTTCAAATCCACATCCATACCTAGTGGCTCAACACCAGGTGTCCTGGTTCCAGGTCCCTCAACAATGAGCCCAACCCTTTCTTGGCTCCTCCAGTTTTGCCTGTACAGGCACTTGCTGCCATACTATTATGCTTTTATTGTATGCTGGTACCTCTTGTCACCCTTCATTGTCACAGCAGCCTTGTCTTCCCACAGAACTAAAACCCTTGGTCCTTGTTGCAAGACAGGCTTCAAAAGTCAGGCTGGATCAAAAAAATAATCAGAATGACTCTTAGATGACAGAAGAGCAGAATTTGTCCAGCGGGGGGGGGGGGGAAAGCACAAGGAATAGCTGTATGCTTTAGCTATGTTCCTTTGGGCCTTGCAGTTATACCTGAACCTTCCAAAACATCACTGTTTCACATATGATTAAAATAATAGTCTCAGCTTAGAAATTACTATATGTCATAAATTCAGTACTGAAGAATCAGTTTGCCTTAAAAGCAAAAAACTGTCCTCAACTAAGCCATCCAAATTTTCATACTAAGCAAGCTTCAGATTTCATCTCTCCAAAGGGATTAGTGCAGAAATATGGCCTGGAGAATCACAGTAGAGAGCAGATGTCTAGAACTGAATGGATATAGGCTTAGGAAGGAAATTCATTGTCAGATAGAGCTCCAGCTCTAAACTTTTCATTGACTTGTGAATCCCTTTCTACATGGATCTTTTTCATGCTGACAGAAGACCACTAAGACACAACCCAACCCATGTTTCTATATTTCACTACAGAAGCAAAGCCTGTACAAACACTGTGTAGCTGAATACAAAATATATCAAGGTCACTCAGAAAATCTACATTGTCTGCTAGGAGCTCAGGTCTTTATTGTTTGCTTGTCACAAAGAAGGGAATTAGCACCTTCATTCTCCTATACATTTCCCACCTCTTCTGTGCGGAAGTATCTTGGGAGAACCCAGAAGCAAGAAGCAATGCATTTACCACGACCAACGCATTTTCAGAGCTACCACTGCACTTCATAGCCACTTGCAGACTTGAGTATACCTACACTGACTGACTGGTGGCTAAACAGGTTTCAGCCTCCACCATCTCCAATTACCAGAGTATGCTCCTTTGTCACTCAACACAGCTGTGCTCAGGAAGCTACCCAGCCCTTCCCATGTAGATCTTTGTGAATTCCTCTCTGGATTCCCCCTTCTATACTTCCTAATTTAACTAGCAGTAACCAGCTATGGTAGGAATATAGAAGTTTAAAAATCATCTAATAGCTACATAAATGGCAGCAAGAGGACAACTTGGGTTCTCTAGACAGACCTAAGAAACCACAGCAGTTGGAGCCAAGTGCGAAATGAGTGGTTTTACGGAGAAAGTCTATGAATTTATTTTTAAAAGTTCTTTTCTGAAAAGGCTGAAATGAAATAGATGCATTTCAATTTTCTTTCCAAATATTTGGTTAGAAACTAATTTTTATCCAAGGAGGCAGCTTCCATCATATATTTAGCTTTAAACAAATCAGCATTTCCTGAATGAAAATGTTTCACTATCAAATTTTTTGAAGGGTTTTACTTACTAAGTTTAGCTTAAAAAAGCTGAATTCTGATTTCATTAAGAGAACCAGACTGACAGCTCTGAATATTACTGGACAAGCAAACAAGCTTCTCCTGATGTTCCTCATACCACTTCAGGCTTTGAAAGATCAAATTCTCTAAGGAGGCCTGATGCAAGATCAAGCCTCAGCATCACTGGCATATTCAGCGCTCACATTCTCTGCTGAGTCCATCAACAAGAAGGTGCTTTGTTTTGCTTATCCTTTAAAGTTCAAGACCTATCTGCAAAGACCAGAGTGCCTGTGTTAGTTTTGGAACTGCCCAGATTGAATCAAAATCTTGAACTAGATGTAGAAGGGTCCAAAAATCTATTCAGCTTCCTAGAGTTATAAATGCACTCCACCTTTTGAAAAAGACATATTGCCAATCATCTAACCAGATATTCAAAATCCAAGCATATAACAACAAAACTGAAAGAAACAAAAAGAAGCAAATAGCAGCAGCTATTGCAACTATTAAACATGCCTCAGAAAACTTAGCAAAACATCACTGTTAAAACAATACTTCCAAAATCAAAGTATCAGAGCAAAGATATTTAAACTGTTTGTCCCTAGCAAGTAAAGAGGGAGAAAATTAATTTCCAAGGAGAACCTCCAGTTGGCAGCTTAATTAACTGAGAAGTGTTGAACTTGAACACCTTTGACGAACACAACTATAGCATATCATAAAGAAAAAAAATGACTATGCATGTAGCCATTTAGGACGTAACAACTCAAAAAGAAATATGAAACTAAGTGTAGTTCTACTAGAAGCCAATGTAAATTTGATCTATACCACAATGTTTAGCAAAAGGATTATCATATCCCATGCTAGTAAGTACTTCATTATGTCTTTATAATGTTACTGGAATATAGAATTTACATCAGAACCCATTCTGCAGACTTCCATTCCCAGCACTGTGATGACACACCAGAGGAATGAGGAAGCAAATCGCATGAAGCACAAATCTGAGAAGACTTGGTTTTATTGTTTAATAAGACCAAGCATGGATTTGTTTTTTTATAACATATTTTCTAATCCTCTGCCCAGTCTCACTTTCTTCTATAAAAGGTCTTTAGCAACATTCTTGTCATCTCACAGAATATCAAAATTCTGGTCACTGTAAACACTTCAAAACAATGATATGACAGAAATCAATTTTCATGAGATTTACTCCTTCCAGTATGTCTCAGCCCAGCCCAGTGCTGACACAGAAGCCTGTGACAGACTTTTCTGTTGTCACAGGGACTCTAGCTTTACTGCTTACATACCTGCTGTGTAAGGATACTCATGTGGCTTGGTGGGGAATACTGACAGGCTGCTTGCTTTTCTGCCAGCTGCTGCAGTTCTGCTGCTACCATGCTGGGGCTATAACGTTTGCCCTGGGAAGAAGTATCTTCTGCATCTTTGTGCATCCTGGCTGAGCCCACACGCTGCCCACTTGGACTGCGATGGCACAAACCTACCAAACAAACATTTGGATATGTTTAGTGAGTGGTATGTCAGACTCGATCAACCTGCTGATCACAGAGATCCAAAAGCAGGTATGATACTTTCTGCAGATTCTAGGGAGAATACAGCCTTTTATTCTGCATGGGTATTGCCTATATGAGCTTTTGTCAATTCCAGACCTGTATCCTCTTTATCATAATGTATCTAATGGCACTCAATTCCAGAGAATATTGGCTGCTGTTACCTAAGTTAAATCTATGATGTTTTTCCTTAAAAACAAATGGATCTTCTTAAATAAGCTACTCAGTTGGGAAGTCAGATTTATTTTAATGCTAGAAAGGTGGTCAATATATATATACAGAAACCCTAGTCAACATCTGCTGACCCTGATGTACAAACTAAAGCAAATGTATACCATCATTAAAAAAAAAAATATATATATTATTATTAGCTTGTATGTGGTTCCCAAAACTTTCCTAATAGATTACAGTCTGCATCCATAAATTCCTTTGGTTTCTTCTACACTTCAGATTCCTTACACTCTAAAGCTGCATTGCTCAACTATGTTCTACCCCAGAATGGTAAACGAGAGGTCTCTAGATCTTGTTTTTAAGACACTCTTGGATATGGCAGACCTGAAACGTCCTAGAGAATGAGATACAGTAACGATTCATTCACATCTTTCTTTTTTGGAGGTCTTGACACACCTTTAAGTATTCAACAATTACGAGGTTTCATCAAAGGATTTCTCTGCATGATAAACACAGAACCAAGAACAGCACATAGACTGAGACAAGACTTCTGCTAACCAAAACTACATTAAAATCACTAAAGATAAACAAGAGATCAGTAATACAACCAAGCGAAAATACATAACATTTAATTTCCCAGCTCTTTTCGAACACGTTCAAAGGCTGAGTTCAAAGTTCAAGGCTGAGGGGAGACCTTATTGCTCTCTACAGCTACCTGAAAGGAGGTTGTAGAGAGGTGGGGGTCGGTCTCTTCTCCTAAGTAACAAGCGATAGGACGAGAGGAAATGGCCTCAAGCTGCGCCAGGGGAGGTTTAGATTGGATATTAGGAAAAATTTCTTCACTGAAAGGGTTGTCAAGCACTGGAACAGGCTGCCCAGGGAAGTGGTTGAGTCCCCATCCCTGAAGATATTTAAAACATGTGTAGACGTGGTGCTTAGGGACATGGTTTAGTGGTGGACTTGGCAGTGCTACGTTAACAGTTGGACTCAATAATCTTAAAGGTCTTTTCCAACCTAAATGATTCTATGATTCCCTGTCCATCTGCTCAATAAAAGGGCATCTTTGGCAAACAAGGGCTGATTCCTGCACTCCTCCTTTCCATGAGAAATTTAGCACCATTCAACAAGACTCATAATTCCGGAAATGTAAATTTTCTACCTACTCCAGAACAGAGATTACACAATCTCTATGCTGAACTAGTAGGTTATTATGCATCCCAGAACACTCACCTACTTTTGCAGAGGATGGTCGGGACAATCTTTGGCTGTAGATCTGAGCAGCTCTCTGAAAAGATGAGAATGGGCCAATGGTGTAGCTACTAGAATGACAACGATGTAACCCTGCAAGGCTAGAAGCTTCACTGGACACTGGGTTTGTGAAGACAGAAGAGCTGTCAGGAGCCGTGCTCTGCAAGGAGGGTAGAGGGGATGGGGACTGAATCAGCCTGGGACCAACTGGACAAGCCGGCAATGAATGATGACCAGGCACCTGTGAATTTTCAGAGGCTGCAGGTTGAGATGGTATCCAGGAACTGGTACTTCTGTGGAATGGGGCACCAGAAACAGAGGAAGAACCACTAGGAGGGCTGCACCGAGGTAATTTCACTTCAGCATTTAAGAAGAAGGTGGGTCCTTCTGGAACTACACAAAGATAATGAGCACACTACATGAGACAAAGCTGTTTTTCAGGTCCTTCAGATAATATCAACACACTAAAGATGCCTCTACTCAGACACACTGAAGCCAAAATGACCTCATCTACCAGCAAAAACAAGAAGAGGCTCTACATGATTAATATCCTCTTTCAAAGCTTGCCATATCTAGATCTTCCCCCACAGAAGAGCGGCTAACTCTTTCATATTGCTCACTCTACAGTATCTTCTTTTGGGTTTAAAAGAAAAACCTGCAGAATCTTCCCCAAAATTGGGCATTTGAATCTCTCAGTTTGAACTGAGAGGTTTCAACCTTTGTTTAAAACAGTATTAAAAACAGTATATGCATTCATTATTTTTTTCTTGATGATGATTTAAGCCAGTTCACTTACAGGTTGATTTAACTTCTTTGGGTTTATAGACTTTTAATGCTCCTTCTGCAGGCAGATCTGCAACTGAACTTTTGGGCTGATCACCTTTTATTTTTTTCACCACCTCAGGATGCTCTATAACAAAATCAAGGAGTTAAGAAGTAGAACAATGCAAACTGTGATATCATTAGAACAGGTCTGCAGAATTTAAACCTTGTTACAATGCACTTTCTTGCTAATGTTTACTGTGAACCACGCAACTCTATTGATCGCAATTGTGCTGTCATGTACAGTAGCATGGACTACTGGCTATGTATGGCTGGCACTGCACTTCCTCCATGGAATGCCTAATTAGGCTCAAATAGACAGACTCTGCCCTCCAATGGGTATGCTCACTGTAGGCAGCACAGGGCCTTAATTTCTCTCATCCCTTACTTTGATTTTGGTATTCTCCGTTCATTTAAAATCTCAGTGCCTTCAGTTTGCACATTCTCATTTCAGTCATGAGCCACCATACCTAGTTCCTTCTAAATGCTAGTCCAGATTCATCCATCCCATTTCACTTCAGGCAAAGAAGGCAGGAGTGCAGTTACTCTAGTCTTTGCATACAGAGTCAGTTAAAAAAAAAAAAAAAAAAAAAAAAGGATACGCAACCTCAAGAAACCCGAATAACATTCTGGAGGGGTTGTTCTCTTTCCATAGACTGAAGTTAAACTAAATTTGTCTGGGCAACATCATCTCAGAACTGCCTGCAACACTTACCCCCTGGAGGCTGTTTCTCTGACTGGTTACTGGTGTTGCTGGGTTTTGTGCTTGTGGAGTTTGTTCCTAGGAAGACACTTGCTGACTTGTTTTTGTGTGTGTAAAATGTCAGCACTTCCTCCAGGTCACTTTCACTACAATAAGGAGAGAAGAATGGATCTAAGTGAGGATTCTAAGCTTTTCTGCCTTCATGTAACAATCAAAGACAAGAAACAATAAGGAGACTGAAGAGGGGAGTGGGAAAAAAGGTGAGGCCAGACAAGCTAATGATTTGCTCAGTTCTGCAGTGTAAGAGCAGAAGGAAAGGAACATGCCTTGGTTAAACCTGAGATTCCCACTGAAATGCCATCAGGATAAATAAAGAGCAAGTGAAAACTCCAAACACATTTTTGGGGAGATCGGCTCAACAGGAAAGATTCAGTTCACAGCTAAATTTGTGAATCTTCCCCAGGTGCTCTCTAGAACAAGCAGATATCATGTTCGTGACACAACTCAACTCAGCTTCTGTTTTATAGTCATCGTTAGTAGTTTCAACAGTGTGGGGAGAAGAGGAAAGAGGAGGGAAGAGCTTGTTAATTAAGCCAAAACTGCAGGACAAACAAACAGAACAGTCAACATTGTTATGAATCTCACAAAACTTGCATACATTTCTTGTTTTCTTTACAAGAAGAGAGTTTAGCTGCCCCAATATCCTAAGCGTCTATTGGTCCCAAACCAGTATCAGTTACTTGGCCATTCATATTAGAGCTTGTGCAAGCTGTAATTCTAGTTGTTTTGATATCTAGCATGCTTTCCTTTTGCTTTATAGTGTTGCCTCAGCATTAGTGAGTGGGTATGTGGCATATCACACTTGTACTAGTCTTAGCTAGCCTGAGCTTTGGTAAAAGCGAAGTCTAAAGCTGATCCCACTGGTTTGGACCTTCAGGGCATGCTGCAAAGTTCACCTTTTCTCAATGAGAATAGAGCTGAAGAGAAAATGTAAGAATGAAAAGTTGTTGGTGGAAAGGTGCTTTAAGCTTTTAAGTGAATTTACCAGGATAAATATGCACTTTTACATTGCACTGAGGATGTTTAGAAGCAATGGTTGTAGCATGTGTATAACTAAACACAATTCCATCCATGCGATATCAAAGTTAAAGAGTCAATGAGACAATCCCAGTTATCAAGTGGCAAAACTTATTACCCATATTTTCTCAAGTGTTGCATTCATTGTACTGCAGAACAAACACTTACAGTGGAAATCTATCCCCTTTGCTTGGACCAAATAACTAGCTCACTGATTTAAGCTTCAAGCACAGCACAAAGTAACGTCAGATATCAGAGTTTTCAAACATACCTGATACTTCATAAGAAGCAGAAAGATCATCACTAGAAATTGTCTGATCGTTGTCAAACTGGCTTTTGCTGTTCTTTATTGCTCAGGCAGATGATCCAGCAAAAATCTCCAGCCCCAGCCTAGACTGTGCATCAGGCCATGATGGCATGGTAGCCAATAACATGGAAACAGAAGAACATGCAGTTCTGCCCCAACCAACCATCTCTTAGCATTTCTGGCAAAAAGCAAAATGACCTGCCCTAGGAGGCAACAGTCATTTTAGTGGCCAGAGATGTCAGAGAACAAAGACCATGCTGTGGGCCCATGTAATCTGCCCTTCTAGTGACAGGAGTAGATGCTATGGCATATGGTAGTCAGACATCTTGAGTATCATCCTTTTATAGAACTCTATCTGAAAAGCAGCGAGATTTTTTCTTGGAGCCTGTCAATCTGCCGCGGTAACGACTCCATCAATTTTATTAGAAAAATGTAAAATTCATTGTTTTCATGAGAATGTAACTTGAAAAGAGACTGTGAAGCCTCCTGAACTTAGTTAAGAAGCCTCAGCTATCACCCACTTCTAATCAATCACTGAGTACTATCCAAACAGAGAAAAAGAACGAACAGTTTTGTAACTGATCATGAAAAAGAAGCAGTGACTGCCAACCTTCCCAGAGAAGACAGAAGGGCATTAAAAAGGCAGGTGAACTCTACCAGGTATTGACAGGGGTCCTTGTCCATATAGGCATGTCATATATGGGTCAAATAAAGGAGTCAAAAGGAACCGTTTTTTGTGCTCAAGAGTCAGAGACTTTGAGGACATAATTCTGGTTCACTGAACAATTTCAGACCTCTCCATAGTCAGACACCTATAATACCATTGTTTTTCATACAATGCTACAGGCCATAAAGAGTATTTACCTATTTTCAAAATACATTTCCTAACAGATTCTTTTAAGTTTAAGGCAGATAAAGTTCAGAGCATGCACAGTTAGAAAATGCCGCTTTGTCATTGTGATAGTAACTGCTTGCACTGAACTGCCTTACCAAGCCAAATAAGAGGCTAGGATGAAGACAAGGAGTCTAACTCCCTTCCTTCCTCATCTCAGAAAGCCCAGACCTGGAGAGTTCCTGAAGAGAGGCAGCAAGCATGAGATTTGTTTCTGAGAGCAGAAACTTGAGAGCCAAAGTCACAACTGTTCAACCACAGCAGCTCAAGGCCATCTGAGCAGCAGCTCAAGTTTCATTCTCCTTCCAAAGTACTGCCACGTTTGCTCCAGCATCACAGGAAAGGAGACCATTAGCCCACCGGCATCAGCTTGAAATTTATGCAGACTAGGGCAACCACTGCTGTCCTTTGGAAATTGACTTAGTAGTCAAAACATCTATTGTACGTCCTTCTCTATGCACCACATGCTGATGCTACAAGTGTTTGGTTGCTGGAAGGGAGAAAAGAGAAAAGGCAAGTTCTCTGTCCCCCAGCAAGAGCAGGAGCAGGTGCTACGGTCAATAAAGGTATCTAGAGGCCTTTAGATCAATCAGATCATCTTTAAAACAATCCAATCACCTTCAGGGCTGGGAGATCCTTTATCAAAGGGAATAAAATCCATTCCTACCTTGCTCTGGTAATAAAGTGCTGAAAACCTTCAGGATTCACTCCCTCCTCCTCTTCCTGTTTCTTTTTTGATTGCTTCTGAACCATCTGCTCTGTTTCCTGTTAATAAGCAGCATCAGTAAGTGTCTCTATGTAGTTACTTCATGTTCCATGGCATAGCTACAGCTCAGAGAAGATAAAAAACAATTATATGAGATCTAAGAAAAAAGAATATCAACTCCAAAGAGCCAAATAATAAGTATTTCACTATGTGCAACAGAATGGATAAATATAGAGCGCCCCAGAGACAGCGTGCTAAGCATACACTAAACTCCTCGTTCCTCCACCTGACATAACTTATTACAATTGATTTGCTGAGAAAAGGTCAAGTCTTCACAAATACGTGCTGCTCCTTCAAATATACTCTTTGCTGGGACATAAGGAAGTATGGAGGGGAAGAAAAAATAAAATCATTCTTTACAGATATTAGGTCCCCTTTCTACTTCTGCTGTTTCTGTCACAAATACAGAGTTCCTCAAAATAGCTTTTATTTGAGCATCTGTCCCAAAAGGAGATATTCAGGAAGAAAGGAGAACAAAAATATGAAATTATATTAAAAAACTCAATCAAGGAGGTCTGCTGAGGGCATCCACATTTCCTTCTGTAAACTAGGAGTTCTCCTCTTAGTTAATTTCTCTTGTCATGCAGCAAATTGCCAAGGGCTTATCTACATACCAAAAATATCCTACTTTAGCAAAAGCAAAGAAACTAAAACAGTACAGCCTGTGGCAAATATACATTTATACACTAAAATATACAGGAATAAAAGATGGTAAGCCTTTGTGTGTGAGAATGGGAGCAAGCTCTCAGATATAAATGATCTATTTTTACACCAGTAGAATTTGTTGACACTAGAGGTTGTATTGACACAAACATTTTTGTTAATTAAAAAAAAACCTGCAGGCCTGTCTGAAATACTAATACCAGCATACAAGCTTTATCTGACCAGACTTGACCTCCACTTCATTGCTTCCTACTGGTACTCTGAGCATTCCCAGGATGAAAGGGTCAGATACATCTTTTGAAAGATAATTCAGGAGGGGGAAGAAAAAGCTGCTCTGGGACATGTCTCTACCCTTCACTACCTAAGTAAAAGTCTGGACAATAAGTGATCTGTTTTACTTAGCTTGCTGGAGGTAGTATTTTTTCTTCTATGTCATTACAGAAGATACATAGTGGCTAGTAGGAGTCCCCTACTAAATCTGAAGTTACAAGTCAGTGAAAGAAGTCTATAAGTTGGAATCAGACATTAAAAAACCTCATAGCCTAAGAGTCTCTCAATGGCTTAAATGTGTACATCCTAAAATCTTAAGTGATCTGTTCTTACTTGTTTTAACTGAGAAAATATGTTTATGCACCAATTTATTACCAGTTACACAGCTTTATTTTGTGAATTTAACTCAAGAGTTAGCAGAAAATCCTGATGTTTGAATACAATTTGAGTGGAAATTCTATCCAAAGCAGCTGCATTCTTCACTCACCACAGAGACACACGAGTGTTTTGTGGTTACTCCTAACACAGTAATTCAGTGAGCGTTAGGCATACAAGGCACTCCCTGGAACAGATTTGGTCCAATACCAACCTTGCTTTGGCAGATGAAGTTACCAGATGTCAGTTCTGACAAGGTAATGTAAGTGAACCTCCTCTGCTAACGAGTAGGAGCTTGGAGGCCTGTATGTACAGCAGCCTCTGAAAGCAAAATTTAAACTACGCTTGTTCTAACACTAAAGAAATGCTAGGAGGCAAAGGAAAGGGGAAGCTGTTCTTGCAAAACAAACATTAGCATAAAACCATTATACTAAGGACAGTATCTTCTACATCTAAAGAGGTGAAAATTATTTAAATTAGGACCTACTTCTCCTTATCACTGAGCACACAGAGTCCCATACTACAGATAGGTAGCAGTCCCTCAGTATACCAAAGAAATGGTAAAATACATATTTCACACTGTTCTGTATAAAAAAAAAAATCCCTAAAGAAGCATCATAAAAATAGGAAGAAATGGGAAGAGGCATTACAAAGCACTAGAATCGAAGACAAGCCAAAGAAAAAGTGAACTGCCAGTTCAATTCCACTTCATTTCTACACTTTTTACTTTTATGCACATGATTACCAGATTGCATATATAATGTAGTAATACTGTTGTCTATCTGACAATTTGAACAGACAAACTACCAGTACTGGATGCACAACTGCAAACAGACCATGTAAATTACAGAACAGAGCCTTTAAAACAGCCTGCTGTCTTGACAATGACAGCAGCCAGCAGGAGACAGTTCAGAAGAAGAGAACAGAAACCAAAAGAGCTACCAAAAGAAGAATCAAGAAAGAATTAGTCACCTTGTTATAACAGGTTATGAACTCGCCCAGCTGGTGAGCCAGGATACGACGACGATCATTTAGTCCTAAACGACGGCTGGGGAGCAGCATCCTCAAGGACTGCTGAAGATTGCTGGCAGCTCGCTTCAGAAAGCGTACCACAAGCTCCTGCAAGAAAGAGAGATGGAGTTAACAGTGGACCAGCTGCAAGATGTGGGGAGAAGAGAACAGAGGTACTACAGCAACTAATGACTGGCAAGAACTAAACTCACTGCCCTGAGAAAATGAGCTGACAACTGGCAGGCAAAAGCATTCTGCAATGTGCATTTTTAATATAGCCCTAACAAATCCAAGGTGGGGGGAGAAGAATGATGGTGTGCCTTGCCTGAGGTGGGTCAGAATTGGGAACGCTTGAGGAGTGTTTGTCTGAAAAGCATGGCAGATGAAGAAAACAAAAAAACAAGCAGCAAAAAGCAGCAACAACACAGAATAGCCTGTAAAGTCCAATACCTTAGAAGAATATTTCCAAAAAACAACCTGCAAGGTGTTAAAGAAGGCCTGTGATGAAGTGTATTGACATAAAACCCTCTCAGTGCTATCACAGGGAAGGGGATCTTGGCCAGATATCTCCACTACAGTGATGTAGCCTCATTTAATCACTTTTCATGTATGTATACTATTGCCACAGCCTCTCCACAGCAACAGATGACTACATCTACAGCCATGTAATTCCAATCCTCCACCACGTCTGCTTGACCTCTGGTGGAAGAAACGTATGGCAAGGCAGATCCTAAGGCGAGATGCATCCTGTGGGTGTTTTGAACCCTTTCTGTCTCCCCTCTAGATTTGCTTTTGGTTAGGAGCTCTGCTAATGCATAAATGAGAGCCTCACAGCCAAACTATTGGATTTCACAGCTCGCCTCTCACTGCCATTACTCCAGGCTGGTTTGATCTGTTATTTTAAACATTATTTTTCACAGTACAGCAGACAAAGTGACTCTCAAAAAGCCAGTTTTAATTTCCACTTGGAAAGAGCAGGGGTAACATTTTCCACTGAGTTGACTGATTATTCTTGACACACAATTTTATCTCTGAACTGCACTGGCTGTTTCCCTGCAACATGCGTTCCACAAGAATACATTTGGATTTGCAGAAAGCTCAAGAGCCAACTGTACAAAGCTCTTTTAGGAAGGTTTGTGAGGGGATCTGGGCTTGCTACACTCTTTAAAATGTATATACATCAAATATAGGGCCTTAAAATACAGCCTAGAAAAATTCATCCCATGTTTTTTTTAAAAAAAAAACAAACAAAAAAAACCAAACAAACCAGACCACATATGCTAGAAAGTAACCTTCTCTCCCCAGTGGCTTTTACTTTCCCCCCCCACTTTATCTAGAATGCAAGGAAGATTCCTAAGCGCAGATGCCTGCAAAGAGTAAAACAGTACACAGGAGAAAAAGCTTAACTGGGTACCTGTTCTATTTGAGTAGATGTATGCTGTGTTTAATGCAGCAGAAACTGGATACTGCCAAGTAATCTTAAAGAATCTTAGAGAGAAGAATTCAAAAGCAGGTAAGCTCAGAGACCAGTGAAGGAGAACCAGTGAAAGATCTGAGTAGCTTGAATGTCAGCCCCACTCTAGTCATTAAAAGCTGTCTAGTCTATCACTGCTCAGATGTCAGTCAGCAGTCCTACCTCACCTGTATATTAAAAATACAGCACTGGCAGCTGGACAAAGATAGACAACTATAATCTCAGCTGGACTTCAGCTCTTCCAAGGATGGGAACTGACCTCAAAACTCTCAAGACAGATTTCAGTTTGGCTTCTCGGTCTGGACAACACAAAGCTTCTTACCATTTGCTCATCCTCTTTGGCAGCCCAGGCAGGATTCTGGATCTGGTCACCAGCCTCCTTCATCAGTCGCAACTGAACATGCTGTAGATAGGCAGAGAAAGCCCTGCGAGCTTGCACTTTGCTGTGGACCAAGAGAATCAGTCAGCTATCTTCAGAGTAGTAATGGGAATAGTTACAGCAGTCAGGCACAGCTTATGGACCAAAGTATGGTCAGCAAGGACCTCCTAGGTGCACAAATGTTGAAGCTCAAGGGAAGGAGGATCCCTTCACCCCACCAGTATTTTCAAGGAGACCTTCAGTTCACCAAGATGGGGGAGGTATTGCAGGAGATACAAAGGACAGCAGACACTCTCTAAGTTCTAAGATCATCTCTAAAAATGGAATGCTCTCCTTGCCTTTTCACAGCCTTAGCTACTCTCCTCCAAAAGCCAATAACGAGAACATCATCAAAACTGTGTATTTTTAAACCAAATTCAAGGCTCTCATGGGCCTCTGTCTTCACAAGCATTTTGAACACCACAACAACAGACCATAAAATAAATAAAGGGCTTGGTACTGGTGCCAGAGTTATAACAAAGGCCCTGCAATTCCCACTGAAAATGAAAGAAATAAATCTGTGAAAGTAAGCTCTTCCCCTGCTGGCCCAAGGACACAAGCCAAATTTCATTGAGCAAGGCACCACTGAAGAATGAAATAACATCAGCAAAATCTGCTGTGCAGCTGGCTGAACATGTTGGGAAGCTGTGAGCATGAACTGAGGAGAGGACTGGGGTAGGACTGGGAGGGACACATTGCTTCTCATTCCCTCACAATGGTAGTCACTTTAGCTTATGCATCTGTTGAGAGGGAAATGCTGAAAGCTTTGCCTAATTCTGTTCATTGCCATCTTGGCCTACACCCTCTTCTCCAACATTCTGCTCTCCCAGTCTCCACTCTTCCTCATAGTTTTCCCCATAGCTGCTACAAGCTGTCCCTTGAATTGCCAGGCATGATTTCTCCTTTCCTTTTCATAATGATGTAGAAGCAGATGGGCTTTAGTGCCAGTGACAGATTCCTCTTCTATTACAGGCAATGGCCTAATCTTTTTATAAAATTATCAAGTTTTGTCTTAAAACAAACTAGAGTTTTCAACCCATTACTTTCCTGGAATATTATTCCAGAACTTACTGTTCTAATAATTAGGAACCTTCTTTTACTACCCAGCCTAGCTTCATTCATGAGTTTATATTTACTTTTTATTTCTCCAGCATTGTCCTGTATCTTAAATAATTTCATCCCTGACGGGTCTCCTACCTTGAATGTATTTATTAACAGCAGCTACAGCCTTTCATAGTTTTCATTTTATTAGTGTGAACTATCAACATCTTTCAGTGTCTTCTAACAAAGTACCCACACAGGTGACATGATGAGACTAGCAGCTCATATCCACCTGTTCCACTCACAATTTACCTTCCATGAACATGGGTGATAGCAACTGATACAATATTCCACATGAAGTTTCAGAAGTGTCTCAAGTGATAAACCCTAGACCACATCTGGTGTTTTCATGCATGCGTGAGCTAGAGCTTTGCAAACCTCCTGTGATCAACAAGCATGCAAGATATTTTTCCTTATAATTAATTTCCAGTTGATGAACACCCAGCTGACAGAATTTCTGCTGTAAATTATTAGTTCTTAAAAGCATGCCCTTGCACTTTGTGCTACTGAATTTCATCCTAGTTATGTTGTTCCTACCCTCAAGGTCATCCAGTTCTTCCCAGATTTATTCCACTACTTTCCTCTCATGGTAATAACTCCCAGATCTTTTCCATCAGCACATTTCTACATTTTGTGTCATTCCTGCATTGATTTTTAAAATCAGCCTCCTGAGGAACCTCAGGAGGAAATTCCTGAGGAACCTCACCATTTTTTCCTCTATTTACTCTCTGCTTTTTAGGAATATTCTCAGATACTTATATGGTCCTCATGACTCCATGTAGATGAGTCCCTGAAATTTCATTTAAAACTCAGTTCAGAAATCTAGTCTTCCTCTTTTGTATGTCTGTACATTTCATGAACACTTTGTTACAGTGTTACACAGAAATCATACAACATAGTAGCACTTACAGAGATCAATGTGTCAATCTAGATAACAACTGAAGTTAAAAGAAAATACATTAAAAGTATCCATGCATCTGCTTAATCATTAGCTTTTGATGCTTCTGGAAAACCATGCCAGGCCCAAAGAGGGGCTAATGATGAGTTCACAATAGTCTCAAACTCACATCCTCTGTGGATAGCTGTACCAGTACTGCAGTAACTAAAAAATGATAAAAATATCTGGTTACAATTCCTGTCTTCAGTGAACTCCAGAATGCACAGCAGGCATTGTAACACCTCCAAGCTCACCACACCTGCCTTCTCTTCCCACATGTGTGGAACATCAGGAGAACACTCTGAACCCTGACTAAGAACTAATACTTTATACATCAGGCCACCATCTATCAGAAAAGGCTCTCCCCTGAGGGCTCTCTAGGGCTGCCAGGTTTGTTTTAGGTGTAACTCAAACATTTCGTGACCAGGAGCTCAAGATTTGTGCTGGTAGGAATTAAGGACCCCCCATTATCAACATCAGCACAGTACTACAATTCTTTGCCTGCACCTCATACTTCTGCGATCACAAAATGGGAAACTGAAGAAGGTCCTTGTATAACAGTGCCTCTCCTTTGGTGTGTGGAATATTGAAACCTGAGGCCTTAAATGCAGGAACAAGTAACTCCCTTTTCTTTTTACTTCCCTGGGAATGGCACAGTTCGGGGAACAGGTTTTGTTCGACTGTCAACTCTTCACCAGTAACACCCAATGTGTGGAAGGCAGAGAAATTGCCTCATCAGGCCAACTAAAGGAGACAAAGAAGTTCTACCACTTACAAAAACTGACTGGAACAGGCCTAGTTTCTTTTGGATGAAAAAAAATTTCATTACTTCAGCTCTTCTGCCTGTTGACCCCACAAGCAAAGCTTTCATCAATGACAGATCAGACAGGGCCAAGCCCAGCACAATCCTGGAACATGAGGTCACCACAAGCCTTACACACTCTTCTGTGGGGAATCCCAACAGTACTGGGTGCTGAGCAAGATTCTGTCAGGAACACCAGACAGAGCTTACATTCTTGGCAGGAGTCAGTTCTATATATAGGTAGATGACAGCATTGCTATGTTTGTCCTCAAAACAGGTTTCAGAATCTTCCCTGTCACAACAGCAAATGTCCTTGCCACAAGAAGACATCAGAACAATCCCCAAATCCATCTGATAATTCATAAATCCTCTCAGAAACTGAACTAAGAAAGCAACAACAAGCAACAATTATTTTCTCTACCTTTGGACATTCTTCACAAAAACATAATGCTGCTTCTTATCTAGAAGATGTAAAATCCTCCTGCACAGATATACATGATCACCCTTTCTTTTTGCCTTTCTTGTCCATCTGCAAATAGACAGTTTTACTACCCACATTTAAGGGGAGGATCATGCTTCTAAACATCTAGTAGGACCCTGGTTGGTGTTATTCTATACAATTTCCTCCAGCACCTCTCTTTTTTACAAGCAACAGAGCCATGCATCAGAACACACTCTGCTCCACGCTGTCATACTCAACAGCAGGCAATGAGATGTTTCAGTAAGACGTCACTCTCATATGACCTCCTATCTTGCTCTCAGGGGGTGATGACCTTGAGCAGAGATTATTATTAGAGGTAAAAATTTTATCACCAAAAATAAAGGCACAAAAATGAGAAAATTAATTCTATGGAGAGGCAGCGCTGAGGTACTCCTACCCAATCTTTATTAGATAGTTTAACATGTTTGGAAATGCAAAGAATGAGAAGGTGAATTTTAGAATTCAATAGCAGGCATCCTGAGAGGCATTTTAGAAGCCTGAGTTGACCAAAGAACAGTTTACATCACTAGATTAGAGAACAGCAATGGAAACTATGGCTTATGCTTTCTACTGATCCAACGGGTCAAGCATTTAGGTAAACTATCAGTGTTTGCAACTATCTCCCTTCTGTGCCAACTAGTCGTTAAGGCAGCCCACGGTCAGACAAAAATCCAGGCCCCTTTCTCTAGGGTCCTCTTATCAGCTCACACTCATGCATTATGTGGAAGTAAGTGTACATCCTCCATATTTTAATCAATAGTAGCTGCTAGTCAAAACTCAAGGCAATATGCAGAAATCTCTCACCTCAGGTTTCCATGCTTTTGAAGAATCTGCAGCAAGTTAAACTGAGATTCTGAGTCTGTTTTTCGAAGAAAGGGCTCTCCTCCATCTCCAGTTTTCTTGTCAAGTTTTTTTGGCAAGCTGTCCTTACAAGTAGTTTTCACCAAGTCAGAGAGCTTTGGCTTGCTTTTCACCTGGGTGTCCAAAAGAGAGCCAACAGTTCTATCTAGCTCTTCATCTTCATCTGCATCCACCTCCTCTTCCTCCTCACCCTCTGTGTCTGACTTGAGGGTTGGTTCTGATTTCCCTGTAGTAGAGGAGAAATCACCTATGGTGGTTAAGAAAAAAGAAGTGGGGAAGACTGTCCTGCTATTCATACCTTTTGGTTTACTTCTAAACTCTTCTATGCTAGAAGGACAGAACACCACCATTTTAGAATAGCATCTTAAGTATTGCTCCCCTTTATTATTCTTTCTGTCTTTCTGCTTGTGTATCAAACAGTTGAGAAGCCCATTTTCCCAATATCAGAGAAGATAGACCAAGATTCTTGTCTTAACTTTACAAATGAAAAAAAAAAAAGGCATTTTCCTATATTTTATCCTGATTCTTACATATATACTGACATATATATACACACTCATACTTGATGTATATACTCATTTTTTATATTTTTGTGTGTCAGAAAAGCCAAAGCTACAAAATCTAAACTTCCACGTGTGCCAATAAAGATCATGTACCTTAACATAGCAACAAAAATAATTTTATAACATACAATCTCTCCCATTGCATCCACTATCACATAGCTACTAGAAAGAGTTTAGAAAATGGCTTCAGAAACAGCCACTTGTGAGGATCATTCACCTCCGTATCCTTTTAAGTTTTTCCCACATCAACTTGAATAAGAAGGATTTCTCACTTTCCAACAGCTTAGAGTCACTGCTGTGTAGGAGAACCAGCCTGGAAGGTCCCAAGTTTTCACCTTTCTCTGAAAAGCTGGAGGACTATAGAGGCACACATACTGTTGAATTCTTGTACCCAAAATGCAACCCCAAGATCACCTTCAAGAAAATATTGATTACCTTTAGTCATATACTTGGGGATGTGGAATGGTGGGAATTAAATTCTAGGCACTAAGAAGGCAGGAAGCTCAGAAGAGGAATGAAGTGAAAACTACTAACACTTGAAATGAAAACTATTAACTTCAACCTGTGAATCCCTTTAGGGACTACAAAGGCCAGAACAACCCCATTCACACACATTTCAAATGAAAAAGTCCTAGCTTGCTTGTTTTTGACTAGCTGCTCATCTAAGACTCTAGTCATGCATACCTGATGATCTTATCCGTGCTGCTCTAGCCTTGCCATGACATCGCCGGCGCTTCCGTAACTCCAGTGAAACAAGTTTTCTCTCATAAAAGAGAGCATGAGAGTCTACAGCTTCCAGCTTCATATCCAGCTTTCCATTAAGACCTGCTCTGCGAAGCATAATACAGAGACATCCTCAATCTCCCTTTATACTTGTCTCCCTGATGAGACAAGAGACTTAGTAGATTAAATTTCTTCAAGAAACAGTTTTCCTGACACAGGGAAGAATTATTTATGATCAATCTAACTTTGCTCTATTTAAAGCCTGCAAATGTTTGAAGGGAGTCTTGCAAATACTTTACAGAACGTCATCTCTCAAAGCCCCAAAACGCACTTATCTGGTGTCATGCTTTCATGACTGAGCAGCATCTGTCCATCATGCAGCAGCTCAAGGCACAATTAATAAGGAAAAATTAAATTGCAAGAGTACAAAACAATGGAGGGGAGGGGGAAGAGAGCACATGGACCTGAGTCCAGTCTTCTGAACCATTTATGCAGACATCTTGTTCTTCACTGTTTGGTCAGAGAGAATTTTAACATAACCTAAGTGAAAAATGACAACCTTTCTACAAGTTCTGCCTAAACCAAGGGAGAAGGAGCCCTGCCAGATAAGGGAGACAAACATAACTTTCTGCCAGTGCACAAAGATCCAGCAAAGTGTGCTTTATGATATAAGTGGAAACACCCACAGAAAATTCCTGTTGCTTCATTTATCTTCTAGATCTAGCAAAGTGGATATATGGGTATATGAAGTCCAAAACCCTCATGCATTATGGGATCTGTTGAGAGAGCTCAATGATGGGGCTCATCAATATGGTAGGAATGTTAAAGTAGGAAGCCTAAAAGCAGCAATTTTAAGGTCCAATGCAACAAAACTTGAGCTCTCCACATGCTAGGATACTCTTTGCTCACTGCATTTATGTTTCTAAAATTAGTTTGATGGATTTCAGGTAAACAAGGTGTTGACCCAGGACTTGGAAGATGAAGCTGTTGAAATCTAAATTTAGAATAAATCCTACAAAGTACAAACTATTTAATTAAGAAGCCATTTACCGGGATCTCCCAGTGATGAAGTCTCTTTTCATCTTGCCCCTACAAAAGGAAAAACGGCAAAAATTACTTTCCATTCTGGATCATCAACTGGATTAAAAAGCCTCTTAAGTCTTTCATATGTACAATGAAAAGGCCAAATTTACAGAATTCCTTGTGAGTTCTGCCTTAAAGGAGGAAAAAAAAAGGCTCTAAAAGAGAAAATCTGAGCAGCTGTTCTACAATTGATGCTTTCATCTGTCTGGCTTAAATTGTAGAAGGGGTCATTTGGAGCTATCCTCTAGACACATCCCTGAAAGTACACAGAAAAAAAATAAAAAACCTGTACAGTGCTGATGCTGGAAGAGCTTCTGTAAATATTGTCTCCTCAGTCAGCAACCTTATACTTACTCTGTAGTTACTTTATTGTGGATCTCAAATTTGGATAAGACAAATGGTTGAGAAGGAAGAGTGTTAAACATACAGTGAAAGATATTGCATACAACTCTCAATGGAAGTTCAGCTAGCAGCATGAACTGTCATTTCCACCCAAGCACAACCCAGAGAAAGAGGAAGCAAATCATGCTTGCACAGGTCAAGAGACAGGGATACTAAACCTTTGGAATAAATTTCAGTGCTTACTTTACATAAGGACAAGCTCTAATGTGACTTTAAATTTGAAACAAAAGGTAAGCAAGGACCACCTATAATCCCTTCATAGAGAAACCTAGGTGCTTAAAGGTTTTTCATGTCTATAGTCATCTTTTGACTCCAGTGAGTCCCATGCCTTTTGTGTATTGTCCTTTTTGCCCTTGGATTAAGAAGTGCAACACACAAAAATGTGAGAAACCTCCAGTCACTGCACACTAGAGAAGAGATGTGCAACTATTACCACCCCTGTAAATCACAGACTGATGTTTATAACATTGGAAAAGTGAGGAATCAATCCTTTTCATGCTGTTTGTGCCCTTTGCCTCCCTCCCAAATAGAAAAGCTTTCTACCTGTCCTGAAACAGACGTGTAGCCAGCATGTAGTTCATTGATGTCTTGTGCTCTAAAAAGGATCTAGGAAAACAAAATACAGGATGTATCAAGATAGAGCTCAACACAATGAAAAGCAGCGTAATACAGAAATAAATGATCTATAAAAAACATCCAGAAGTGGATGGAGACAATATGCTGTACCATAAAAGAAAAGAGAAAAGGAGAGGAGCTATCACTTCTCAGCTGAAGTTCCTGGTGAGACAAGAGACGCAGAGAAAAATTACAGACTGGAAAAAAAAATAGAAAAGCGTAATATAGTATCACTCACAGGATGAGTCCTATTTTGTGTTTATGGCCTAATGACAGAGTACACAGTATGTACAGCTCTGGGAGGTAAAAGTAGGTAGCAGGAATGGATTATCTGAAGTGAAGACATTTTTAGTCTGACAGAAAAAACATCAGAAACAACGCTTGATAGCCTTCCATGAGGTGCAGTTAGGCAAAGCAGCAGCAGTTAAAAACAAGGAATCAGATAAAGCATCCTTAACACTACAATAAACTCTACCAAAACCGTCAATACGTGTTTTTCTGATTGATTGCTAAGCTAGTTGATATACATATACGTAACACAGAATATCCCCAACGCAGAGCATCAGTGCAACACCGAGCCCTCCTATTGGATTCTTACTCTTACCCATAAAGGTCCCATGTTAATGGGGTAGGGAATATCCGGATGAAGCCTCCTCTCCGTTCATTCTCCTCTCTCACTCGACGAAGAACTTTTATCTTGGAATAAAGAGAGAAAAAAAAATAACCAGCAAAATAGATACAATGAAAAATGAACCCTAGAAAAATTTCTGAGTTTCAGAGGACAAGACTATTACTGCAGTCCTGGGGGTGAGCTGGGTACATATGACATCCTTAAGCAATTTTATCTTGCATTTAAATTCTGAAGGAGTTTATCACTGCTTGGAGCACATATGTATGGCTGGCATGACTGAGGGCAAGGGCAGTACCAGCAGTACCAGTTCTGTTTCAAAAATTATACTACTTCTGTCATGTTTTTCAAATATGTGCAGTTGCTCTTCACTGGGCAAATAACCCCACATATTGCATGAAAGCCAAGGTAAATAAAAGATATTTAATAGCCTACTTACCTCTTCTATGGAGAGACCTAGCACAGAGCTGCCTTGCCTTCCTGTTGCTTTTTCCCTGCCTGAGGGCATTGGGTTTTTAATTTCAGCATCACTGGCAGACAGAGGTCGGGTACGCTGTAGAGACAGTGTGAATTCAGATTTTTCCCTTTTCCTCTCTCAACTTACTTTTAAAAAAAATGGTTACATTCAAATTCCAGGACCGCATTCCCAGCAGAATCTACACTCCAGAGTACTACAGCCAGAATTCACAATTCCACACTCCAGCTGTTGAAGAGTCCACACCCCAGCAGGCACTAAGTGTGAGTATTCACATTGCTAGTTTTTAGCACAGCAGGACTCACAATTCAGGCATCAGTGCCAGTATTTACACCCCTGGCCCCTTCCAGAAAAACATGAGACATACCCAAAAGCACCAAAGCCAGGATTTCATACAGAAAAATCCTCACCCAAGTGGCACTAGAGCCAGCATTCACACTCACAGGCCCCAAATACACTTGGATTCACACCTCAATGGTACCAGAACCATGATTCTCTGTTCCAGTTGTGTCGCTACACTAGAAGAACAGAACTGTAATTCACTGAGATAAAGCAGCAGGAAAAAAAGTGAAAAATTCCATTTACCACCTGTTATTTTTTTGTTACTATACTGCTGGATCTCAACTCGCACTCTCAACTTTCTCGCACTTAATGGACAGATCTTGTATATGTACGTAGATACATCATGCAAATTTCCATACACATGCAAATTTAAAAAATAAGAAATAACTTGCAGACAGTCTCTCCAAGCTCATTCTTAACCTGATGGGCAGTTCTGATTAATTCTAGCAAAGGACAGGCATTCAAAGTGTCTTCAAATTAGCAGGATTATAAAATCTTAAAATCCCAGCAAGACTGAAATCTTTGAACATGTTCTCAAGTACATTTTAGCTGGTCTTAGGCCCAGTTCAAATAAACTACCTCTGTAGAAAGAGCATTAAAAGAGTCTAGCTGAGAAGGTCTCATGCCTCTATACAAAATTCAAATTTTCTTTTAGCACTATACTGAGCAAAGAATGCACAGAGAGCCTTCTTAATCTAGAAAGAAGATAAAAACATGACAGAAACCTTAAGCTGGATAAGCCCAGGGGAATAGCCCATACTGGTCAGATACAAATAAAACTCACGGCAAGATCAGGTTGTATCTTTATTTGTAAGGACTATTGGAATTGAATTCCATTGTCTGTTTCATCAGAAATTGCAAGCAGCTATGCAGAATCTGCAGATGAAGCAATTGCAAAAGCAACAGGCATTGCACTAGAATGGGTTACACTGCAGTGATTGGCACAGAAAGATCCAAAGCGAAAACAGACATAGCAGGTGCCAGCTGAAACATTTTGTTAAGCCTAACGAAAACTGATTAAATAAAACAAGAGAAAACGAGACAATCTGGATGAGAAAGTAGGAGACACAAGCATTTGCAGAAGAAATAAAAATGTCAGTAGGCAAACAGGTTTGCTTGATGCTGTAGATGGCATTAAGTTGAAAGGCTTTTAGTGTTTCTTCCTAAGCTTCCCTCCATTTCAAAAGCACAGCTCAACAACTTCGCTTAATAACTTCCTCTAAAATCTCCTGCTAGATAACCTCCTCTTAAAAATCATTTCCTGACACTACCATAACACTCATCATGTGAGAACTGCTGCTCAAAGAGAATATTTACAGGAAATTTTTCATCCTATCAGATGATCTCCTTTACTAAGGAAATACTTCAATGAAATCATCTCCATTGTCTCGATACAATGGAGATGATTTCATTGATTACACACAGAAAATGTATGCCTATGTATTGGCAGCTCTGCCTCCTACAACTAGTGAAGCTGGCTCCCACCCAAGAAGAAACTACACTACTGTCAAAATGCTAGAGGAAAAACTCTAACTTTACTGCACTTCCTGCATAAACACTTTTTTCAGTGCTTCACTGCAGAATTCTCTCTGGCTGTAGGACAGAAATATCTCCAACTTCACAAAGATCTCGTTTCCTCTTTGACCCAGCTTATCTTTAAAAGTATAGATAAATCCAACCACTTTGTTTTATCTCCAAATTCTGCAAGCATCTCTGGTTCCCACATCGTGATTCTAATTATACTACGCACTGACAGCAGTTGGCACAAAGATCCTTCCTATTCTCTACGAAACCTCATTATTCAATAAGACTCTTTTCTCTTAGCCTCAGCTAAACGTACACAGAATGACATAAACGGCAGCACATAGAATGAATTAGGTTCTCAAGATGATTCCATCTGTCCTACCTTCCTTCCTGCTGGGAAACCTCAAAAAAAAAATGAGAGTCATCACTACTATGTTCATGCATGAAGCCCAGCAGCAAAATAATGCCTACCATGTCCCACACAGCCAGGTGCTTAGAATTGTAAACTAACATTGATTTGTCCATATGGCTTGCAAGGAGGGTGCCAAATATGACATTCAGAAAGGTGGATCAGTCTGACTTATGCTAACAATAGTTCTACATCTTTCCATTATCTTTAAGAAATCCTTCTTATCTCTATACCTATTTTCACCCAGTTCACTCTCAAATTTTTGCAGTTTCCTTCAGATGACTGTCTCATGGAAAATAATTACTTGTTTTATGGGGCCACCTGAATTATGCCAATACAGATTCACCTGTGCTATCCTTTTCATTCAGACTTATTCTATCCCCTGTAGTACACAAGACAAAAATTCCTCCTCCTCCCTTTTAGTGTGACACTCCTATTTGTTGCTGCTTTCACCAGCTCTTCCTTTGTTTTTGCACTTTCCTTTTCAATGACATATCAAATCCAGAACACTGTGCTGCCACTGTCTTCATCATTTGATGACCAGAGTCACAACTTTATCTTTAAACATCTATATCCAATTTCTTTAAAATGCAGATCAGAAATAGTTGTAGGGTTAAAAACTTTGAGGGATTTGACCTGGCTGACCTTGACTCTCAGCACACCTCACCTACTCATTTTTTAAGCTGCTAGAACTAATGTAAATGTTTTTCCAACCTTTGCTTTTGCCACATGGAAACGTATGCCAGTACCTATCCATCTCCTCTTTTCTTATTGTCTTCCCTCCCCCACCAGGCTACTAAGGTACAAAATATATCTTAGGACCAATTACACTAAAAGTACTGTACAAGGTAACGTTTCAAATTTCGTCCCTTATATTAGTGAAGGGAGCTGAATGGTACTTACCAATCTGGCATTTGCTGTTTGTGACTGCGCAGACACAGGACGCTGCAAGAGACACACAAAGAGAATAAAAACCTTGTGTTCTCCAAGACACTATCATCCCTGCCCGAGCTGCAGAGGAGTGGTGAGTACCCTAAAGCAAAAGGGTATAACTGAAGTCCAGAGATATAGCTAACAGCTTCTATCATCTTCGTTCAGATCTTCCTCATATCCTCCACAAATGTATCCTGTCCCCATTCCAAACACAGCACTAATCCTAACCTCAGATGTGCACAACTGTGCAGAATGCATCTGGACATACACATAATTTTCAAAAGCACACAGAAAAGAGCTCTGCAAAATGGATGAATGAACTCAACTCTCATGACCAAAATTCATATTTTTGTAAGATAAGAGTTATCCAGAGGAAAATATTTAATAGCTATGTATTTAAGGAAAAACAGATGCTGTCAAGTAGAACTGTTCACAGAACAGAGAGGATAAAAAAAAAAAAATCATAAAAATCCTGAAATTCCAGAAGCCATTTCATTTAAATATCTCAACGATATTCCAGTTCTTGTGGAGAAACAAGATGCTATTTAACATTCCAAAACAGGTATAGAAACATCAGCAGAATGTCAAAAAGTACCCTGCATTACTTATCTGGCTTCAGGCCTTACAAGCAAGACCAGTTTAATGACAGGGGTAGGTTCAAAAGAAAACTATTATCATAGGAGCTTAGATTTTTCTTGCCTTCCGTGGTACTCAGTCTGGTTTCCTCCTCTCCAATGTCCAAGAGGAGTAAATGGTGTAAGAAAGGATTCTCAAGAGACCTATCTATCATTTCTAGCTGTACTACTGCCAAGTTCTTCTCTACAGTTGGTCTATACAAAACAGGTCGAAGTCCCTTTGTTGTTTACAATTAATTGAAAGAGCTCCAAACCAAATCAACAATAAGTTACAAAGGAAGCAGCTAAATTGTTCATTTCTCTAGAAAGAGAAATGCTCAGAGAGCCAAACCAAAGAAACTGCACAAGGAACTTGCAGTCCAGTCTGGTGAAACTTGGAAAACAGAAGTTCCCATAACTATCTCATGACCAAGAATGCTGGTATCAGCATTTCTTTCCCAAGAAGCAACTTATACAATGATTAAAGATGGCCTACATGAACAATCAAAACTTAAGACATCATGAAAGAGTTAAGAAAAACAAAAGAGGTTCAAAGTACCCTTTGCAACTGAGAATGGGAACAGAAGTATCAAAGATCCAACAATCTGCAATAAAATGCATTCAGCAAAGAGCAGACCAAAACATTGTTGAACCATGTAAGGATCTATACACCTATTTAGTCATGGGATTTCCATTCAGGTACTTCAGAAAAACATGCTATAAAACTTTATGACTAGATTAGAAGCTTGTTCCTAGTAAACACAGGTAAGGGGGACGCCTGTCCCAAAAGACAAGTTAATCCCATCACATAACCACTGCTCTGTCATATGAATCTTTGCACATTTCAACTGGACAGGCCTTACGCCTATTTGTGTTTTTTTAAGCAAAGCAAATCTGTAAGTTTACAACACAGAATCACAGAATCATAGAATTGCTTAGGTTGGAAAAGACCTTTAAGATCATCAAGTCCAACCCTTAACCTAGCACTGCCAAGTCCACCACTAAACCATGTCCCTAAGCACCACATCTACCCGTCTTTTAAATACCTCCAGGGATGGGGACTCAACCACTTCCCTGGGCAGCCTGTGCCAGTGCCTGACTACCCTTGCAGTGAAGAAGTTTTTTCTTAATATCCAACCTAAACCTCCCCTGGTGCAACCTGAGGTCATTTCCTCTCATCCTATCACTTGTTACTTGGGAAAAGAGACCGACACCCACCTCACTACAACCTCCTTTCACTTAGTTGTAGAGAGCGATAAGGTTTCCCCTGAGCCTCCTTTTCTCCAGACTAAACAACCCCAGTTCCCTCAGCTGCTCCTCATAAGACTTGTGCTCTAGACCCTTCACCAGCTTGATTGCCCTTCTTTGGACATGCTCCAGCAGCTCCATGCCCTTCTTGTAGCAAGGGGCCCAAAACTGAACACAGTATTTGAGCTGCAACCTCACCAGTGCCAAGTACAGGGGGACGATCAGTTCCCTCGTCCTGCTGGCCACACTGTTTTCAGATAAAAGACGTCAAATCATCTGGATCTGTTCACATTACTCTAAGAGAGAAGGTTACTTTTTCTGGAATGGTTCCTAATTTATCTGACGTACTGTTTGTCTGCCACAAAGAGCACCTTTATGATCAGAGGGATCGGTATGAAACCTTATCTATTAAATTGGCCTTACAAGCTTTGGACTCATCAACGCATCCTATAGATACTCAAATCTCACCTTACCAGCTATTCACCTCTCTCCCAGTGACTCAAGGCCCCGAGTTTTACAAGCAGCAAAATGTTGCCATTTCTGTGAGTTTTTCCTATACCAAAATGGACAGTGTATTGGTACTCTGTCACTGAACAAAAATGACTTTTCATTTCCTAATTGAACTTGAGCTACACGGCCACGTTGCTCCTCACAGGAGCATATGCATCAGCTGCAGAGAGTGTCAGGATACATCGTTTGCCTGAGGAGAAATGCATTTGAAAGTCCAAATGACATAAGGGATCTCCCTGCCTTTTGTGAGTGCTCAACTTCCACAGATATTTATGGAATCCATCTCACAGCCAAAAAGAGAGAACAACTGCCCTTCAGCATTACAGTGCTAAGAAAGCACTATCTCGGCAGAAAAGGTAATGGACAGTCACAGCAAGCCACATGAGGCCTCAGTCCAAGGATCCACAGAAAAGGAAGTGAGAGATTCCAGGAGTGAATGGGAAAGCAGCCTTAAATTTCAAATGAAAAAAAGCTTTTTCTGCCTAGAAGGAGGTCTTGGAGACATTCATAAAGCTCTAGGGTCCTGGAAGCTTGTTGCCCACAACAAAACGAAAGTGGCTGAACAGCCCATAGCTCAGGTGCATCCCCTGAGTCTCTTCTGTAGTGATGCTAGAAATCCAGATAACCGCACTCACTGGCTCTCTCACCTGTGAGCCAAATTCAATGAGAATGACTTTCTAGCTACCCTCCTCAGCTCTGGCTTGTTGAAGTCACTTACCTGCAGCTTCTGGTATGGATTTCTTCTGACAGATTCAGATGAATGATAAATGGCCCTGCTTGACCGCTGGCCTGGATCCTGGCACACGAAGCCTATGGGCATCAGGAGCCACATGAGAACTTTTAAGACAGGCAAACCCTGAAATATAAACCTAGCATTCCTGTTAATAATCTCAGTTTATTCATGACCTTCCTGTCCCTGCTCAAGGACCAAAAAGGATGCTTTTCTTTTTTATATCTTGTTTTGTTTAATCCCAAACTGTACATTGCATTACATTTTTTGAATAAAACTGGAACTTGCTTCAAAACCAAGTACTTAAATCAATAACACAGGTTACTGAATAGCAGCATAGAGATAAGCTCCATTTCTTAAATAGTTGAGCAGGCTTCCTGATGACAATTCTGCCTCTTTCAGTATTAGCGGTAAGTTGTGTCAAGTAACTGAACCAAGATGTACTAGGGATGCCTAAAAGGTGCTGTGCATCAGAAAGTCATGCAGCTTTCACAAGCATGACTCCACTTCTAACATAGCCTGACCAGAACCCACACATTCAACCTAAAAAAATGCATGAATACTGATTCTGAGGGCTAAACAGAAGTCACCTGCTAAAGAGAAAGAATAGTGTCTTCAAATACTAAACTAGGGACTCTTAATAACACCTAAGCATCACAAACAGCCAGATAATTCTGAAGCTGAAATGTCCACATACAACTTCCCAGTGCTTAATACAGTTGCTCTCCTTAACTAGAGTTCTCCTCTGCTATATTCATCTAATAACATGCAGCTCATAAACCTACCTTTTATTGGTTTTAAATGACGGAAAGACTGAAGGAGCTTTTTGTTACACTCACCTACAAGAGTGAACATATCTGAAAGCATGCTAGCTTTGATCTTCAGGTCCAAGGGAGCATCACTATCCCCACATGCAACAGAGGACAAGAGGAATTATTTGTCTGGCATTAAATGAGAGGAATGCATCAATATCCAAGATATCTTCCAATATAGTTTCTTTGTATTGGTCCTTAACATAGACATAATCAACATGGGAGGAAAACTAGGTGATTTTCACACACAGAGGTAAACATGAAACAGCAACAGATTAATCTGTTCCTGTTCATCCTTTTTCACAGCTTTAGTCTTCTAATGCAGCAATGTACAGCCTTGTTTTAGCTCTGCTTGGCTAGAAACATTTTCTTTGAATGTATCCATGCTACATTTCATGGAGTAGACAGAGGTTGCTGTTGTAGAATTCTTAAAAATTACAATTACCTATGCCTCTTCCACATAAAATCATAAAATCAGATGGATTAGTTCTAATGGATGGGAACAAATGCTTAGGGAAGGTGATAGATATGAAGAAATCAGACAGTGGGGACAGATGGGAAGCATCCAGTGGAAGAAAAATCAATGAATACAGTTCAGATCAGACAGGCAAAGTTTTATTCCTTGGGAGCAGAGAAATCAGCCATGTTCTACAGCACAGTGATAGATGCCAACAGCTTGGACAAAGAAACTGGCAATCATAACAAAGCAGAGCAAAGGATGCAGATATGAGTTAAGAGTTTTAAGCAGCAAAGGATGCAAATAATTCAGTGTGTCTGTATATAAGCACAAACCACCAAACTGGGAAATTAAATGTTGTGGAAACATTCTAGTTGCACCTGAAAACAAAATGGGTACTGCGGAAGCTAGGGTTATGAACAGTGTCTGAGAAAAATTCTATGCAGGATAAAGAAGGGGGGGGGGGGGGCGGAAATCAAGAGGAAGGTCAGATATGGCTATTCCAGGAACATATAACTTAAAGCTTATTTATATCATCATAACTGAAATATTACCCACAGTACTACGAAAGTGTATGTGCATCTGTGCTCCTGTAAAGTTAAACAGTAGTCCAGAAAACACACATAGTTGGAGATCTACAAAAATAAATCCTCAAGTTTCATTAGAGTATGAGGATCAGCATAAGGGCCAAGACAACACTCACTCTCTTTAGATTTTACCTAAAGAGAGTACTAGACTAAAAATTTGAGCCCAAGCATACAACTACATACTTAAGTCAAGCATAATGCCTGAACTCTGCTTGGACTCCAAAATCTTAAAGTTTCTACTCAGCCAAGCAGATTGAAACCCCACACAATAGTCTGGAGAGTTTCAAAATTCATCTATGATGGGAGATTCTGAAGTGTTAACAATGATGATGGACTGTGGAAGAGAAAGAATTAAAAAGAAAATGGAATCCCAACCGGGTTCTTTCAAAACCTATTGCTGCAATAAGTTTGTTTATGCAAAGGGAAAAGCAAAGGACTATCCTCTCTGTCAGCTCCTAGCAGTGGAACAAATACTCTGCAGGCATCATGAAATCATGCCCTCCTAGGACCACAAGTTTCAAGGACAACCATCTCTAGCAAGAGTCCCAGCCTCATATTAAACCGGGAATCACTTACCAGGCCAATGATGGGGATAGGTTCACTTCCAACAGCCAGGGCTTGAGAGTGTCATCAATAAGGACATCAAAACCATACAGCTCTGAAAACACAGCAGACATTGTAAGTTTACCTTACTGCACCTTTAAACATTCAGGTAAGGTCCAACACTGGTCTCTATCAGGTCATTTCTATCTATATTGTTTATGTTAAATCCAGTGAACTCTCTAGGGCTGAACAAATAATAACATTCCAAAAGTGGGAAATTTTACTTCCTCAGAATCAAGATTAAATATATTCTGTTTGTGGTGGAAAGAGGGAAGCAGAAAATGAGTCTTAGGAAAGTATTATATAGAAAAATAAACTCTTTGCTGTCCACAAACTGCAGTTCATGTAGAACTCTACTACTTGTTTTCACATAGAATTGCCACAAGCACAGCAGGCCCAATATACTTCTTCCATTGGATCCTGGAAACAACAGAATTTCACTCTTCTTTTCATCTTTTAATTTCTATATTCATTGTTCCAGTCAGCTATAGAAAATCTTGCTTCTTTCAGGCATCAGCTTCTTTTCAATTATTCCTGTATGGTTTTCTGCAATATCCCCACAGGAGTACACGAGTCTTCTCCTCAGCAGCTCCATCTATATGGACAACCTCCCATAACTCTTTATCTTATTGACAGCTTGCCACTTTGCAGCAAACCACTATAGAAATATTTTTTCCTTAGTTTCTAAAACATTCATAACATATTACATCTGCTAGATGTGTTCTGCTCTACACAGGTCAGATTGAAGCCAGCTTCCCATTCCAAGACTGATTTTACTATTTCATACTATACGCACGTTCTCTCTAGTTTGGAAAGAGTTGCAAGAAGGATGCTACACAAAGACAACTATAAATCAGAAGTTGGCGTTAATGCAATTCCCTCTTCCAGCATTAAGAAATACAGTTAATGATCATCAGGGCAACTTAGGCACATTTTTTCAAAACACTGCAGAACAGGGTATTGGCAGAGAAGAAGGATTTCCATGGCATTAACCAGTTCCCTAGTGCCTGGAGTGAAAGCAGGAGAATTTCTCTGCCATGCTGCTTTCCTTGAATTCTGGCCTTGGCCTTTTGTCGCCTGCCTGACGTTGATGCTGGCTCTGGGAAGCTGGACTGCTTGACAAGATCTTCCTATGCAGACAGCTGTGCGCGAGCTCATGTAGCTTATAATGCAAAGTTAATGAGCTGTGGGGGGGACTTGGAAGGGGAGGAAATGGCAGCAGAGTGAGTATTGCCTGCTCACTTTTCTAGACTATGTAGCCAGACATTGAGTGGGAAGCAAAACAGCAGAGAGGTAAGGAGTTGGTTCACTCCAAATAAATGAGGCTGAATCTATGTTTGGCTCTCTTACTCCCCAGACGGGAAAGGCTGCAGTAGAGGGAAAAGGAGGAGGTGAGGATTATAAGTGTAAACATTAGCAAAGCATTTTGACCAGGAGAGATTTCTGATGATTTTAATACATTACTTCAAAATACAATCTCAGGTTTGGTGAAGACCTGTGACTCTTAATGGCATAACAAACTCCAGTGGACAGGCAGCTCATGCTTCACGCAGTGAAGCAATGGGTGGGCCTCCGGCAGTTGCTGGTCTGCCACCTCCCAACCCCAGTCAGGAAGCAGAGCATTTTGTTTTGACTAGCTGCTGCTTCTTTTGCTGCTGGCCATTCCCTCCCTCTGCCCTTCAAAGGACCTTTGCTAGCATTTTGGCTCCTCTGACTTTGTCCTCCTCTCCCACACTTTTCTCCCTTCCAAACCACTTGCTCTTTAAACCTCCCTCTTTCCCACCCAGTTACTCACTTACTCTGTCCACTTTTACAAATGTATGTGGGAAACCTCTTGACCTTAGCTAGCCCTGACCACGCTTGCTGGTGCTTTACACTCCTTTCCCTTGTGTCTGCCTTGTTTATTAGGACAGAAGGCTCTTCGGGGTATCCCTGTTGACTCAATTCCATTGTAAAACACAAACATCTAATGCCATCTGCAATGCCTTAGGGTCTCCTAGGAAGACTCCACTGCTGCTCCATAATGCCCCAAGTCTCATGTATTCTAGGTCGTATCTACAACCCCTAGACAGATGTCTCTGCCACCTCAGGGCATCAGGAGTTATGCAATATCCATGTCCTGGCAACAGAATCAAGCCTCACAGGTTCCCACATAGGGCTTAGCACAAAGGGGTTCTCAAGCCTGCCTGGGATACTAGGGCACAAACAGAAGATAAATTACCTGTGGTTTCAACTGTCCTAGAAATATCTCCTTGGCCCTCTTCCACATTTGGAAAACACACTATCTAGATTAAACACAGAAGAAGTATCCTTTCTACTGTGAAACTCCACTATCATTTGTAAAATTAAATACATAGGCAGCACAAAGAGTCACATGAGCATACCAAGATCAGAAATATATCCTCTGCAATTACCAACTTCAGCAAGACTGCCATTTCCCTCTTTAGAGAGAGTAAAGAAAATAGAATGACCGAAAGAGAAACATGCCTCAGGCTGTGGCAATGGTAGGTTTATGACAACCCACCTTGCACCATTATTGTTATTAAGGGAAGAACAGAAGAAACTCAGATATCAAGTTTCCACAGTGCCTTCCCTTGCTCCCCTCTTCTTGCTACTACAATCCACAAAAACATGCTTCACCCTTGCAGTTTGCTAAAGAGATTGGAATTATATCAGGAGGTATCAGCTGTTGCCAACACTCAGCAGGAACAGCCTGCCTCTCCTCTCCGACCCCCACAGAGAAGTCACTGCTGACGGAGCTTCACAATCCTCCCAAGAGAAGCGCTAGCTTCAGACTAAACTCTAACAGCAACAGTTCAGCAAGAGATTTTTTTTTGCTAATGTCATTATTTAAGACATTAGGCTAGATGGAGGAAGGCTAGAGACATGGTCTCCAGCTTTTTGGTTCTGGTAAACTACCATGTATTCCAAGTTTGGCTTATAATGCTGTCAAAGATTGCACTGGCACTCCCTTGTAGAAAATATCGCCAAAGAATTTGCTATTCTCTGTAAGTCTAGAAACTAAGTCACAAGTGATAGCCTGGTAGCGCAAACAATGTTTTCATGATTTTGCGTAGAATGAATAAGCTCAATTCCTAGAGGGTCGCTGTAATTCTGGTCTTTGTTTTCAGCTTGTTCACTGGGGAAAAAGCAGCAGCTTTTCTGCAAAGTACATATTCTGCAACTGAATGGAGGCAACCTGAGGCTATGAAGGGACACATATACACTGAAAAAAAGCTGCATAGTATGCAACTCTTCTGCTTTTGCAATAAAAAGAGATCATCTCATTTTAAGCAGGAGCATATTTACAGACATTCCTAATGCAAGGAACTACACCTGTGCCACTGAAATTCAGGTCTTCCCTTTTTCCTTCCTACTCCTTCCGTGCTTTATATAAAGGTATCCTGCAGACCATCTTATAGACAACACGTATCAAGGAGCTTAGAAAAGTTAACTGTGCTACAATTTCATCTAAAGCAGCAACCAGTCAGTGCAAGGGAGAAAAAATTCTAACAGTATAGTGATGGACGTACTGCTTTGTTGAACATATTGCCAAACTTGAGGCTTCAGAGACTACACAGTGTTTTGTAAAATGAACTCCATCACTTTATCTAGCGATGGTACAGTACCTGCTTCAACTCTGGTAGAGTAGATCTTAACAGCTATGGGGACATGAACAAATCTACATCTTGGGGGCTCTCACAGTCAGGTCCCAAATCATTCCCGTTACTCTACAAAAGGCCAGCATAACAGTTTAGGCTTTGATAAGCAAAAGGCCACACTGTGTCATATCAAGTAATGGAATAGAAGCCTCTACTCTGGACACCAAAGGCTTTGGGGAAAGTACTGGTGCTGTAGTCTTGTGCGGCAATTTGCCTTGCACTCTAAATAATACAGCTTAACTCCCTTTTTTAGAGAACTTTATTTTAACAGAGAAAGGCTTTATCTCTCAGTGTTATTACAGGAAAGGACCCAACAAGAGGATACAGAATTATTCCACCTGTTGGTGTTCTTGTCTACTTCACGAGATGCAGCCTGCACCTACCAGAGTTTGTCATACTAGGTTGGCCAAATGTGTAATTACCTCACTTAGAGGCACTTTCTCCACAACAGGTAACCAGAGAAAATCCATCACTTCTAAGATGACTTCTCAACCTTTTTTCCTTCTACTGAAGCCTGAAAGACACTTAGTCACATTCCCAATGGAAGCCTTCAGAAGTGGATTAATTTTAGGGTGCCTACATAGAATCATAGAATATCTTGAGTTGGAAGGGACCCATAAGGATCAGAGTCCAATTCCCTGTTCCTCGCAGGACTACCTAAAACTAAACCATATGACTAAGAGCATCATCCAGATGCTCCTTGAACTCTGACAGGGTTGGTGCCATGATCACTTCCTTGAGGAGCCTGTTCCAGTGACCGACCACCCTCTCAGTGAAGAACCTTTTCCTAATGTCCAATCTGAACTTCCCCTGAAGCAGCTTCATTCCATTTCCTCGTGTCCTATTGCTGGTCACCAGAGAGAGGAGATCAGCACCTCCCCCTCCACTGCCTCCCTTGAGGAAGTTGTAGACTGCGATAAGGTCACCCCTCAGCCTTCTCTTCTCCAAGCTGAACATGCCAAATGACCTCAGCTGCTCCTTGTAAGTCTTGCCCTCCAGACCTTTCACCATCTTGGTTGCCCTCCTTCTACATACACCACTACTTTCTTTGGTGAAGATTACAGTTGGGCTCATTACCTATACCAAAATCAGACTCAGAATCATCCTTCTACTCTGAAGTCAGAAAAGCTAAAAAGGCTATCTTCAAGGCTAACATCAAAGAACAGGAGTCTTGGTGCAAACTGGGCTGCCTTTATAATCCTAATCTTACAGGGTAAATAAATTATCACCCATGAAGGAGAAAGTTCTTCAACCCAGCATGTAAGATCATAGTGAGTGAAGAAGTTAACATCCCAGTAACCACCTTTGGACATCACTTAACTTCCCTTATGTCCCTGAGGAACAAAAGAGTAGACATGCTGCTACTTGTTCTTCAACAAACTTAGGTGGCCAAATTAAGAAAATGTAGTAGCAGGCAGATCAAAATAAAAGCCAGCTGACTCCATAGATATATGGCTACATGAGGTGAAGGAGAAAGAGCATGTTTCCTGAGTTCATTAGCCCAAGTTCTTCTGATTTCAAGCTCCTAACTCCAACAACCTCAGCCCCAAGCAAACTAGAAGACAAGAATAACCTTGTGTTCCTCACTTCCATGTTCTCCTCCATCTGCTAAAGACCTTAATATCACTACAAGAACCAATGGCAGTAGAAGATAGAATGAGAAGCCAGGGTTGATTCAGACTTTGGTAACACAAGTCCACTGATGATAAATTGACAATGCTGGTCATTTCTTTATGGCTGTTTTTGGAAGAGTTAGTTCTTCCTAGGTCTGCCCCAGCACCCTGAGAAAGAAACCTGGTGCTACCAAGCTGAGAACAGCTTCCTAAAGAAACCAGAAAGCTTCTGCAGCAACAGGGATCTTGACTCTTTCAGCTGAGCTCTGGGTGCTAAATCATCATCAGTTAGGTACCATTTAGAGCTATGAAGTGCGAAGTAAGGAAAACAGTGCAGGGATAGACCCCTACTCCTACAGGAGCTATCACTAGAAGACCTATCCCTTGAACTCCTTTTACCCTTCAGGCTCAGCTGACAGTTTTGTTAAATTCTGAAGATATATTTATATTACAAAACCTACCTTGGCACACTGGATCATCAAAAGACCTGTCCTGAAAGGTACAGGGCTCCTGAATCTGGTGGTAGCCAGAGGACTCTAAGGACAACCTTCTTCAGATTCAAAATGGCATCTTTACATACTGGCTTTAAAGCAAAGACTGACAGTAAGGGTGTAAAAATAGAATGGTTTACGCTTTGCAAAAAAAGATAAGTATAGGGAATACCTGTTCCGCTTTTCTTTGACATGTCATCTATGAAAACAGAAAAAGATATAGGATATGTATATGGTATATGTATGGCTGACCTAAGTCTCTAAGCAGGGACTCGCCTATACCCACGTCAAGCAAGTCTGCACAGAAATTCCTTAAGAATCTCAAATTTTTAGTGTCCTGCAAAATTCATGATGGAGCAGGCCAGCACTATTCAATACTACAAAAGGCTACCATTCCCCCAAACAGGTCAACTGCTACTACTAAGAAAATTAAATGCTCATGAAGAACAGTAACATAAATGGTCGAGAACTGGTGATTAGATACAAACGAAGATTGGGTTTTTTTAAGCATTTAGCTCCAGGTCAGCACCACTCAAGTAGTACAATAGTTTATTGTTTGCTCTATACCATCTTAATGTAGATGTGATTAGAAGCATAAGCCTGACCACAATTCAGCCTTAGGACACAGGAGCAGCTAAGTAAGAAACTCATTGCTTTGGTGGGATCAACAAACATGCCTATTATCCTATCCTGCCCCTCCTTCTTGATTGCAGAAGAGCTTTACAGTGTCACCACTGGGTTGACTAGAGCTGGGAATGAAACAGGGGGCTTAAATCTTTTGCTTTTTCAGGCTCATATTTCAGTGAGTACAGAAAATAGTGCCATGCTGGCAAAAATATGTCCTGCACCCAGTTGCCTTCATTTCATCCCCTACTAAACCATCCTACAGAGAGATTTTTCAGACTGTCTGAAAGCAGGCCTCACTGCCTTTCCTAGCCTACCCAGAAGTGCTTACTCCAGGAGGGAGACACTGCAGTCTTTAATTGGCTTGGGCATATGTATCCCTATCGTACCTCCTGCTCCCACTGAGATGTCACATCCCTCAAAGTCAGTGCAAAATCCAGTTTCTCTTAAAGAAGGCTCCAGAAGCAACCAACAACTCAGCTGGTGACCAGCTTTAGGACAATGCAGCAGTTCAGAGTCCTGCAGCATGCCCTCCTCTGAAGCCACTGGTTAAGACAGTTTTTACTTGCAGCTTAATTTTACATGAGGAATTATTAGCTAATTATAAAGAACAAAACAGAGGCTTAAGATCACATTGTTAATAACAATGCATGAACAAGGCTGCAACAAAATCATGTAGTACTTACACTACTTTCTGTGATGCACTTCAGAGGAACAAAATTACTGAGCATCCCAAGTCCTCTGAGAACTGATTATTACTAGAATGCAGTAAACAGCTCACATGACATAGCCAAAAGGGGACTCACTACAATCTTCCCACAAACTGTCAGCAGCATTCTGCTCTGACATTAGAAAAAGAATCATCCTGACCTACCATACTCACTTTCTAGGCAAGCATGGGTAGCTGGAACCATACAGACTGTCTCACCAGTCTTATTTTAGAACATGAAGAAGCCATGAATGGAGTCTTTTCCCTTAAATCTACAAAACAAGTACATTACATAAAAAAACATTTACTTGGGAAAG
This sequence comes from Theristicus caerulescens, assembly GCA_020745775.1. NCBI lineage: Eukaryota > Metazoa > Chordata > Aves > Pelecaniformes > Threskiornithidae > Theristicus > Theristicus caerulescens. The sequence goes on along the minus strand of CM036564.1, from coordinate 45,954,465 downwards.
GAATGAAGGACCACAGCAGTGCTAAACTGTTAGAGAAATAAAGTGGGCAACCTAATCTAGACAAATAAGTACTTGTGATTTAATTTTTAGCAAGAAGGTGGCAATTGTGCTGGAGTCCTATTCCCTAGAACAGCATTACAAAGCCTAGAGCAGAATACACATTGCTATTCATATTTTTCTAGAAGCTTTCCAAACAAGGCCTACCTCCATCTGAATCTCAGATACAGGTTTCTGAAGTCTGAGATACTTTTCAAATGATCAGTCTTTCTCAGGACACACATGCAGTTCCATTGTTCACAGCCCAGAATGAAGGAAAAAGAAAAAGAAAAAAAAAAAAAAGGCGGCTCTTGGGAGCCTCTGCATGCTGCCTTGAAATCTGCATTCCCAGTTTTCTCCCTCATGTTAACAGCTATGAACTCAGCCATTCTGAACAACTCCAGCTAGAAAAACTGACTTTTTTACAACAGGGTTAAAAGTGGCATAACCAAAGAGTGTCAGTACTAGACACACGGATGAAGAACAAGCCATACAGCATGACAAGGGCAGTTCAAATCCTTGGGACAAGGACCACCACTTAATTGTGGGGGAAGGTGGCAGAAACTACTGAGCTCTGGAAATGCCTCAGGCTCCCTAGGGAAGCAGTATGGCTCCTACTTAAGCTCTCTTTCCTGGGAAGCTCTTAATTTATGTTTACACTGAAATAAATGGAACAAAACAGTTTATTTGTGGGGGAGCATCTGAGAGGGTGGTTAGTACAGCCCTGGGGAGGCAGCAGGAAGTGGGATAACCTCAGAGCCAGGCCCAGCAGAAAGTACATGAGGAACATTAGTTTCCACATACACAGCTCAGAGGAATCTAGAAACACAACTGAGGGGGGAAAAGGGAGAGGCAGAAAAGGGGCAGTTAAAGTCTTTTGGTGTGCCTTTTTTTTAATCTAGTTGTTGATATTTCTGGAGTAGCTGATAAACTGCTACTTCACTAAAACTATTATCTAACTCATAAATCCCCACATATGCCAAGGTTCTCCAACTTTGAACAAAGGCATCAGAGTCACTCAGGAGGAGCTAAGGCCAGAGAGGTAGCTAGTTTGGCAGGTAACTAGACAACATATCAGCCATGGCTCCTCCTTGATTCTTGACTGTCTCATCACCCCCGAATATCCAAAGATGACAGCATCTGTGTTAAGAGTGTTGAACGCTGCAGAATTGTCAATACCCAAGTGCAATGCAAGAACCACACAAATGGATTTACCTGTCACAGCCAGTTTAAATACAAGTCCCAATACCTAAACACAGGATAGCTTAAGCCAAGCTTGGTCTTTGGTTTAAGTAGTGACTGAGACTAATTCTAGACTCAGTTCCCCTGTCCTGAGACTCCATCTTCGTGCGTGTATCCACATGAGCAAAGGGCGGCTAAGAGCAGGAGGAGGCCTCTTTAGGGAAGGTTGGGAAGCAGCCACTGGAAAGCGGGAGAAGGCACACTGTGGTACCAGCCGCTGCCTTCTGGACCTCGTCCCAGCATCTGCTGCCAGCGAGTTCTCAAATCCCTTTGCCAGCACATAGTTCTGTATCCAGCTTCTGCCAGAAATGGGCTTTGACGCCACCATGCGGTACTGTCACATAAGCACAAGCCCAGACGCATTACCACCACCGTCATTCCAGGCACTGCATCACACATTCGTCCCTAGTCCTCAGATGCATGTAAGACAATAATTCAGAATTACATTGGGCTAGATGGCTCAATAGAAAATATTAAATGGTCTAAAGGGATGTTTAATCATCCACAGTCATCATTTGCAAGGGCACTAGTGGGTCAGTAACTTCACCTTTCCAGCACTTCCCCAGTTCCCTTTCAAGTCCCTTTTCATCATCCCGTTTCTAGCATGAGATTCTGATGAACGACACTGGCACAAGGGCAACTGTGATTCAACATCCCCTGCCCTCACAGAGGCCTATACTGAGGAAAAAAAGCAGTATCCAGCTTCCTTGCAATACAGAATGCACGTTTCTCTGCAGTGTCAGAGCGCTGGAAGTTTCAAACAGCATTCAAGAGCCAATCAACAAAGATGCCCCCAGTGTCTTACCAAAGCAGCTGCCACGATGTGAAAGAAAAGTTTTACAAGCTGTGGCAATGGCCAGCTCAGCAGAAACTACGGTCTTGATAATCAGGTCCTCCACGTTGGCCATCAATGCTGAAAGGAGGGAAGGAGAGAAAAAAAAAAAAAAAAAAGGAAAAAGTAGGTTGTGAAGTAACACACAATATCTAGAAAAGCGTGAGAATATGCATATGGACAGATACCTTTGTGAATTAAAGCAGGCGAAAGCCTATGGATGACAAAGCAATGATGTTGGAAATCCATGCAAGCATAAGTATATAGATACATGCGTAAGTATCCTAGTGCAAAAATACTCACAAATGAGAATGATAAAAGTGAGTATATGTACAGTGCAAATAAGCAGAAACATGTGGCAAGCACACCAACACAAGTCAGCTGGAGTCTGATCACCGCCCACTCAGAGTATTAGGAAGGATTAAACAAGAGTGGGTTAGTGAGATAAGCCCTTAAACTACAGAGAATAAGCCATAGCCATTGAGATACAAAAATTTTTCTTGTGGACTTTTACGAGATAACTGTTCTGTGATGTTGCACCTTCCTCTAAAGCAGCTGTTCCCATACCATGATTCACAAATCATTTCAAAACATATGCCTGGTGACAGCTCCCAGTCCTGCTGACCTAGAGATAACCTGCAGTTTCAGTAAGGAAGCTCTCTCCAGCTTCTGTATGAGCCTGTAAACAGAGCTCAGGCACAGGAATCTGAGCTGACAGAGGGAGCAAAAGGCAAGAAAAGATGCATGTTAGATGTAGACCTGGATTCTACACTGGGCTTGGGATGAGTCATACAATAGAAAGAACACCACACTTAGTTTCTGTTTTCAAGGACAAGCAATAGAGAAGTGAGAGGAGGAAGGACTGAAAAAACACTGGAGTCCTAGTCTGAAAAGTTAGTAGGGATGATAGGACAGCCTTCCCCACCCCTCAAAGGGAGCACAAGCAAACACACAAGACCTCCAGCAAACCCACACAGACATTTGGTAATCCCTGTCCCAAAGAACATCTAGTACAAAACCACTTGATTAGAGAGTTCAATTTAGGCCTGCAATTACTATTTCTCATGTTCAGATGATGACATGCAGGGACCTGAATAACTACAGAGGAGCATGCAAGCAAATTCAGATGTGAACTTCTGTGTCAGAAGACGACTAAGTGGAAGTAACACAGCATGGGAATGTCTAAGTGCACATAAACATCCCAGAGCACAAAACTCTTGCCAGCCCAGACAAGGACAGCACTTTCCAGCCAGCATTCTGCCTCCCTATGACCAGAACCAGATGCATCAGAGAAAGGTGCAAGAAGTCTTGTAACAGATAGTTAGAGAAACCTGCTTGCATTGCTCAGCAGTTTACTTAATTAAGAGTGCATGTTTTACACTTTAGGTTGGGGTGGGGTGTGGAAATATATCAATATAAATAACTATGCATACACATCTTACTGAAAACATATGGTGCAAGTGATTGGAGAGCCATGCATGCATATGATGGGGAAAAAGTCTACTTCCATCTGAAAGCCAGATTCAAACCCCTTCCTCCAACATCTGAGTGTTCCCTGGCAACATTTGCAATATGGGCATAGCTGTTATCAGTAGTGTTACCAACGCCTCAGTATCACAGGTAATTTATCCCTTAAAGGATATACCTGGATTCTGCTCTGCAGATGCATTTACTCCCAGCAGACCTGGCAAAGGTGTGGAAGGGGGAGCTATTTTACATGAAACACAGACTGAAATGAAAACACCCAGCAAAAACCTGAGCCATGGAAAGATGACACCACATCCAAGAGTCATTCAAACTGGCACAGTTCTCCAGAGGTTGGTCACTCATCAGACTGAACAGGCCATGGGAGCAGTAGAGGGAGGGAAGCTTTTAGAAGGAATGGAATGACCTTAAGAAACGGGAAATGTAGGTAAAATATTAAGAAACACACCCTGAGAAAGTCTCAGAATATTATTTGCAAAAGGGAAGGGGTAGGCCTCATCTCTGGGGATAGGACTCATCTCTGGGGATAGAGAATAAATGCACAGCTCTAGTGGGCAAGCTCTAAGGAACAGTGCTTCCCTCCACCCTGCTCTGGTGCTAAATGGGACTCACTGGGGCTCTTCCCTGACTTCTTAGGATTCGCACTTGTGAGATGATTAAGATCCAACAAAGGAATGAAAGAACAAGATCTGTACTGACCTGCAGTGTCTCTCCCCTCTTGTTTTAAGTACCTCAGCATTGCACTCATACTCCACTTGTTTCCATAATCCTCTACTTCAGGATCATCACAGCTAAAAATAAATGAAAGAAGCAAGCTGACACCACTGGCCTACCTCTATGGACTTGCACCAGCTTTAGACCAACCTAGGTACATTGACCCAACCTCTAGAGATCGAGTTCCATTTTCCAGCCAAGTACCTGACATAATCTCCACTCTTCTTGTTGACACTGTAGTTGGTCAGATGCATGAACTGGTTTTTAATGTTCTTGGATGCCTGGTCATACCTCACTGTTGCAAACCTGTAAAGAGGGACAAAGATTCACAGTATTTCTTGAACAAGTGACATGCTTGTGAAATATGACCTACTACACAGACCACTCAACAACAGCAGCTAGGGAGAGAATGCCTGTAATGAGACTTCATCAAATGCAACCTCTCCTCACAAAAAATACAGTTTATTCTCAAGGGCTATATCCAGGTGCATTTTGTCTCTTTTTCAGTGTCTTAGAGCAGGGAGCTCCATTTGTTCTCCTGGAAGTTTTCACAGCCCAACAGTGTACACATCATGCTAGACACATTTTTCCTCGACTGCTTAGATTTGTGGTCCTTGGGCATTCTCGCCAAACAGGCCACTTCGCTTTAGACAGTCAATGTCACAGTCCCTTCTATTTCACAATAGGACCTACCATAAATATGTAAGATCCACTGGTCCTGAGAAATGCACACATTCAGAGCAATCATACTACATATCACATACCACAGTCAGTATTTCCTGAAGTCTCATACAAGCACAGGTCAGTTCTTGTGTACTCCAAAGATGCCTTAGGAAAGGCTGAGGGTGGGAACAGATTTCTACCACCAACAACTACACAGCCTACAACTGCCAATCCTTTCTCAAGAGGCATGCAGGAAACCAGGTACAACCTGCAGGCCAGACCAATTTGTCCAACAAGGAAACATCTGCTCCAGGGTGCTGTCATTCTCAGAGACTACGCAGCCCTTCCATATCTCAGAGATGTCACCTAGCTGTGTACAAGGAAAGGGACTGCGGGGAAGATCGCTATCAGGAGAAAGACACTGCTACAAGCTTATCCAGTCTCCGTATGAACCCTGTTACGGACAACAATACCACAGTTAAACCAGCTTGTTTATTATGGAAACAGTGATAACCCCCTGATTAAAAGACATCACCTGTACTGTAACCGAGTACCCCATTTACCACTCCCTTAGCCATACACTACCATCACAGATGTTTGTGTTGAAATGAATCAAAGAATTGATCCAACTGAAAAACAGCCCAGGATTTTGGTTTGTAAGGTGTTTGAGGGATTTTGTTGTTGTTTTGTGTTGAAGGGGAGGCAGAGGGAACAGGATGCGAGAGGAAGAAGGGTGTGAAAGGACAAAGGTAGATCAGCTCCCTGATTCAGCTACAAAGTTGTAACTTGATGATCTTTTTCCACCCCACCCCACTGGCCACACAGACTTAAGCTATCCATACTCTTTCCTCAGCTATCCGCCTTCATTTTATCTGCACAATACTGGCACAAGGGTGTCTGTCCTGCACAGCAAGCCATCTAAAAAGGAGTCTTTTTTGCCAAGCTGTTTATCAAATCAGATCAGTTCACTGCAGGGCTACAGAAATGCTTGTGGTGACACAATACAATGGACACCACAAGCCCCTGAATGAGCACAGGACTATAGCACAAAAGTGCACTGGAGCAATCCGAACGGTAATCTTATCAATAACACACCTCTTTAAGAAGAGGTTGGACGAATGCTGAAACAATATAAGTTTCTGGCGGAGGGGGAAGGAGCTTCCTGCAACCAACTGCTAGTACAGTTGCCCATGCTACCTCCCCAATGCAGTTTGCACTGTGCAGCCAGAGGGGAACTGATCATATACCTGTGCCAGGAAAGGAAAGGGTCAACATGAGAATGGGAACAGCAGCCAGAAAGAGCGCAGGACTGTTTCACTTGATAGCCATGTCAACGTAAAATGTTTAAATTACATCTTGTGCAAAAGTTGCTTTCTAAAGGTGTAGTTGCATGATTGGCCTTTGTCAATCTTAAGGATGCACTGCAGCTGAAAGCCCATCAACTGCTCCGTTGCACACTCCAGCCACTCTACTTGATCTGCTCCACAAATTACATAGCCACAGGCAAGCCAGATCACTTCACAGATCTGACTGAACAGTCACTTGAGCAAATATAGAAACATACCAATAAACTTTCAATCAGATGCAGGTATACCCTCTTTCAGATATAACCAAGGAGAGTGTTAGGATGCAGTCAGGACAGAAAGAGGGCAGTACCTCCATTTTAGAGGCAGGCCACAAAACACCTTAAAAAAAAAAAAATCAAACATTAAGCAGAGGATAATACTATTTGTGGTGACATTTGCAAAATCCTACATCCAGACAAGGACATGCCATCAAGTTAAATATAATGTAACAGAATAATTCCAGTTGGAAAGGACCTACAATGATCATCTAGTCCAACTGCAATCATTTGCTTATTCTGCCTGTAATCAATTCCTGTTTCAATGTATATTCTAGGCCTCAGACTTTGAAGAAAAATAAATAAGACAAAAGATCGAGGGCAGAAACCAGGGCATTTGGTTGGCAGAATGATCAGTATGAGCCACTGCTAACCACCACAGCTCATAACAGCAAGCATGTTCTAGTTTTAAAAAAAAAAAAAATCAACAAGAGAAAAAATACCTTCTTCACTCTGACCATCCTCCTATACCACAATAGCTTAAGATGCCAATGTCTTAAAAGAGATAAAGGGGAGTAAGACAGGGTAAAGGGGAAGTCAGACGTACGTTATCCTAAGAAGCCCTGGCAAGAGGGAAAGAAAGTACCAAGTTGAGCAGGGTTTGTTCCAAGAAAAGGAGAGTAGATTTGGGTGAAGCCTCAAAGCAAGAAAAGGGAGGCAGTGCTCCAAAAAATGGAAGAGGGAGAGAGGGGGAGGCGTTTGGAGCATCTGGCTGTGCAATGAAGTTAGTGTCCAGAAAAGAATGCATCCCCAAATTGCTTTATTAATAGCCATCTCTCTTTATCCTTCCCCTATTTTCCGTAGTTCAGAAGAAGCTGAACTATACAAGGACATCTAACAAGTTACACAAAAAAAAAACAAACACTTCCTTTAGAAAGAACTGCCAAAAAAAAAAAAAACCCAACTCATTTCTCAGTGAAAATGAAGCCACTACTGCCCTCACTTGGTAGCCATTTTGAGAAATATGTCTCTCTCCGCAAGAACTATACCAGCAAATCCATGAAGATGCTCATCAGATTAAATCTATCCTTAAATACACAGGTGGGAGCAGGAAGGAAAGAAAACCCAAACCCTCCATGATGGAAATGACTCTAAGCAGCAAGGTTAAAAAAAGTGAAAAAGATTTTGCACCATATTTTTCTGAGCTTCAACTACATATGAAGTCAGAGCAGCTGGCAACAGAAAAGAGTTTGGAAGTTTGGATCCCCTTTCCACATATTTCCACAGCTTAAAGTATTTTAATTTCTTTTCAGTTTAACTGTAAGTTTCCTGGATTTAGCACTTCTGTTTTGAAAATAGTGATAACAGCCCTATCATATATTTTGTTCTTAATTATGATTTCATCATCTCCACCTTAATAATCATTTATTGGCAGCATACTGAAAGCATTTGTTAATAATATGCTTTCAGTCAGATCCTGGAAGATACAGAGTACAAGCAGCAAGCTATTTCACAAAGTCATGGCTCCCTCAATACTTTGAAGCAGAGGGCAATTAGGTTCACCATGCTTATCAGCTTCTTATTTTTTTTATTATGCACACAATCAAAAATATGAGGATATGAACCCCTGGCAGACATAGATAATGCTTCTAAACAACAGTATTTCTTTACCTTGCAAATGCTTGCATTAGCTTCCTTCTACAGAGACTGTCCTTAATTATTAGGTGGTCTGAGCTCCATGCCAATAGAATTTACATTTCCATGGGAACTGATTATTCAGAAGGGATTTCAATGTGTTCTAGAGCTCTCAGTGCATAAACTTTCTCTGCTACTAGGATGCTGTCATCTTAAGGGATATCATGGGCCAGTTCAGCAATGCATCACAAAAGAACTACAAAACATTACATGACTCAAATCTACTATCAAAAAAACTCAATCTTTAAACAACAGAATCAAATGCCAGCTTAATACATTCTCCAAGAGCTGGTTTGACAGCCTTACTAGCTTCATGCTAAGTGCAAGTCTGCAAATGGAAAAGCCAAGTTATTTCCAGAGCCTCTATCAATAGCCTCTGGATTTTAGAATGGTGACAGATCACAAGTACAACGCTGGCAACAGCCCACACCCCTTACACTGTGTTTTGCACTTGCTTTGGATGGAAGAGTGTTACTACCACTGAAATACCAGTTACGATCTCTATAGTTCTACAGCTTTTCATACTATACTTCACTGTATCTTTCTTCCACGGTAGTAACAAGGCTACTCATCCACCACACTTGTTCTCTCCAAGACAAGAGATTTGCATGCTACAGAATGTCTTGCTTCAACAGAAATTTACAGGTTATTTTTAGAGACAGTACGGTCACAAGAACAGGCCTTACAGTAAGTGTGGAAAGTAGGAAAATGTCAATGCTTGTAAAATCTTCTAGGTGTTAACTTGAGATTAGAATAAACTCTTGAGAAATCTTACAGTCTTTTAGAGGATGATTTCATTTCAGAGCCCTACTCTTTTCCAATTTTGTTTTGGGGCCCCCTTCTTTTCCAATTTCAGGCCCCCCTCTTTTCTGATTTCAGGCCCCTTCTAAGAATAGAATGTCACCTAAAAAGTAACGGCCAAGATCCTAAAAACAATTTAGAAATTATATGGTAAGGTGGCACAGAGCATAAAGGGTGAGCCTGATGTTTTCCCAGTAACACAATTTACCACAAGCACATGCTGCAACACTGCACAAGCTATTTTCCTAAGCACTAGAGGCTTCATGCCCAGGTATCTCATATTGCTATAACCCAGCCAAAGAGTGATGAAGGCACAAATAACTGAGGCCAGGTCATCATCTGCCAGGATAGGACTGTTTCCTAGCCAAAGCATTACTCGTGGATGCTGCTATGTGGGAGCCTGCAATCAGCCAGGAATCAAAGAGTACTCCTAAACTGGAGGCTGGACTGTCCACATGCGGAGGTGCATCTTCAGCCAAAGGAGACTATTTTATCAAGCGAAACTCTTCAAAATGTTATCTTCTGCTCACTAACATCACCTCTTTCTTGCTCTGCTTCAAGCAACTCTTATTTTCCCCCACTGTGATCCGATCCTGTTCAAGTTCTGGACTACTCCATAGGCTTTGCAACGCAGAGACCCAACACACTTAACACTGCTGTGTATTGCCGGTAGTCAAGTTTGTGCGGTCTGAATGGTTCAACAACTGGATCCACATTGCTTTGAATTCTTACAAAGAATTTTCCTGTAGGACTTGTCAAGTGAAAAAAAAAAATTAAAATCTAGGAACAGGTGAAATTTTCCACTATTCTTCAGACAGGAAGGTTTCCTGCCACTTCAGTGCATTCTTCTGACTCCACCTCATCTAAACCAGCAGTTCTTCTTGTTAACAACGTGAAACATTATAGAGGTAACCAAGAAAGGAATGGATGTCTGTTCTGTATCCACCATCAGGAGGACATGAACTCTGTTTTGGCTTGAATTCGGATTTGCTTTCTCCACAACACAGGTTCTAACCACAAGTTTTCAAAGCTGGATTTCTTCTGTGTTGACTGAACTTTCTTTCACCTGCCAATGGACTTGGGGGGACACAGGCAGACGATGCAGGAGGAATGGTCCCCTATTGCAGCATTAACTTGGGTCACCTCTGTGATACGTATCACAGATACATAGCTCACAGCAGCAAGGACATAGGCAGCACCTTCCCTTGTCGTGATGTTAGGTACTACTTGTATTAACTGTCTAAATTGAACAATGAGTGATATCAAAGATAGTAACTTTCATTAACTTGTTTCCCTGGCCTTACTGCACTCCCATTCTCTCAAAGATCCTCCCCTTCTAGTGAATCTTGTACTTTTAAAAATCTGAGGAAAGGGGTAAGTTAAGAAAAATAAAAACACCTACTAACATGATATACATGAGATTAGATTCCAAAAGGTTCTAAACAGAAATATTGTGGCAGAGCTTCTACCCCAAAACTACAGCTGGAAATAGGAGAGGTTAAACTGAGGTTGACTGTGCACTGTTCAGTTTCCACACGAACTGCTGCCAGCAATACAGCCTCCCAGGCAGAAGTAGCAGCAATCATATTGTGAACAGCCCTGGCAGCCTCCCTCCCTTTCACTGCAGCTTCTCTTTTCTCAGTGGGACAGAGGAGATGCTTTTCATTTCTGAATTTGAAATTTAGAATAGAGAAATGACACTCGTACATTCAATCGTTCTGACACACCTGCCCATGTCTCAGCTGGTCACAGCCAAGTCACACAGGCGCACGGCAGCTCGGATGAAGGCAACAACCAGTTACCTTCACCAGCAACTACAAACTGCTACAGAGCTCACCTTCAACAACAGCACATTTGCCTTCCCTCTAGCTGCACTTTCTCTTGGATCAGAGAGAGATAAAGAGCAATCAAAAGCAAGCAGTAGGGTGGCAGTAGTGGCAGCAGATGGCCTGGGCAGCAGGAACAGAAAATCAAGGGAGAAATCCTTACTAATTTTTTCAAACTCCAGAAGTACTCTCAACCTCCAGACTAACCTAGAGGCAACCCAGCTCTCTGTCTCCCCATCATGCTTCAGACTTCCCCTGTGAAAAATCACCTTTGGCATTCAGATACTGACAGATTACTGCCCTCCCTCTCCATCTTGTAAGAGTTCACTATAAGCCTAATAAGCAACCTTAAGCTCCATCTTCAATAGGGCATCTACTCCACAAGTGACATGCAGCACTTTTCCCTGTTGACCTGGCAATCTACAAAACACGTCTCAGAGCCCACACTTACCTCTAGAAATCCCCAAATCCACCACACCACACCAAACTTTGATTGGCTCCTAACCCACCCCCCCCACACTGCCTTAACCCAAACAACCTACCCTTTTACTGCCACACATTCAGGCAGGACACTACCCGAGGGGTTGTACACCGCTCTTTGCCTTATCCCCAGCATTACTTCAGGACATGAATTGACCACAAGGTAAAGTTTGTCATATGCAAGTCATTTTGGAAATACGTAAACTGGATCATTAAATATTTACATAAGATGTTACATGGCTTTGCATGAAACTTGGCAGCTCTGGCATGCTTATTTGAGACATCTAGCCAGGGCCTGGGAAAGGAGAAAGAGAAGAGAAAAGACCCTGGAGTGGGAAGAAGGAAAGAATAGTTAATCCTTTTTCTCTCAAACAAGTGCTACAGAAAAAGCACACGTTATGATAGTCTTTTCCATGACTGCACACAGGGTTCCTGCCTAAATGTCCTGGAAACAACCAGTGTAGTGTTTCTATAAGCACGCTCCTCACATCTTATGCTTGGAGTCACTGTCTCAGTCCCTCTTCCCTCCCCTCACCATGCATTAGACTTCAGCTTCCCTGTTAGTCTATTCGCTGCCACTTTGTGTAGGCAACTAAGGCCACATAGAAAGTTGTTTGCACCATTCAATTCTCTTTATAGTTCCCATGAACCGCTGTTAAAATCAGGATGAAAAGAAACAAGACACCCTAAGGGAACTGTTCAATGGACAAGAACTGGTAGAGGAGAACTACAAGTATTTCCATTTTTAACACTACCAAGGTCTGGACTCCAAAATGCCACCTGGGACCCAGTTACCTTGCAGTACAGGACAGAAAACAGAAAGAAGTCTAGAGACCATCACAATCCCCCTATCTCCAACATGAATATTTTCCACAGCTTCCAGCTGATATGTCAGTTAGCAACTGAGTATCAATAGGAGCCAAAGCCTGTAAGGGAATTACTAAACGTAAAAAGGAGTTTTGGTGACATCTCTATGATGGCAGAGTTTCTCTAACCAAAGCTGGATAAAAATATTCAAATAGCTCTACGTTAAAGAACACAATCCAGGAGCAGTTTTACCAGATGTCTGCAGGGACAGGAAAAAAAAGCCTTATTTTCCTTTTTTATCTTTTCATAACAAATTTGCAAGTTTTCAACTTATGCACAGCCATTAACAGTATTTTGAACCCATGGAGCATAAGGAAACACCATGAGGCTGACCAAGCACTGGCACCAGTTGTCCAGAGAAGTTGTAAAGTCTCCCTCCTTAGAGATATTCAAAAGCCATCTGGACATTGTCCTGGGCAAGTGGCTCTAGGTGGCCCTGCCTGAGCAGGGGGATTGGACGAGATGACCTCCAGAGGTCCCTTCCAACCTCAGCCACTCCATGATTTGGTGAACCTCTTCTATTCTGTTTCTCACATTCTCTAGTTTCTCATTGTGCAGACTGTCACCAAGAGTTGCCTAGCCTCTCCAATTCTTTAGTACACTGACCCTGCCTGTTAAGTGCAACAGTAGGGTCATGTAGTTATACCCAGAGACCCACTATGCCTGGGTAGACCACCCTCTGCTACCCAAAGACAGACTCAAAGGACTGGGGCAGGGGGGAGGTAATTTGAGGAACATGAAAGATGAGGAGGGGTCTATAGAAGAGATCAAAAATGAATTTCTTAGTTAGTATTTAGCTACCTTTCCTTCAGATTTTGCTAAAATATGCCATCAAGAAGACAGGTTGCTGAAGCTAGCAAGATACACTTCTTTTTACTGGAGAATGGTGGTATGTTATGTCAATATTATAACTACATCGCTGCTAGATATACAAATATTGCTCAAGGAGCCATCTTTCCACTCCTTTTTTTAAACAACTCTTTCAACAAAAAGAGCAGTTTTGATGAAGCTCAACAAGAGCAGGTTGTTCAAAATGAAACCCTTGTCCAAGGACCCTAACTAAGGGCCACATCCTATGCCACAGACAAGTGTTTAGCTACCTGCCATGGGAACCAGATTTAACAAAGGGCATCACTAGGCCATGACTTAAATATATATAGTAAAAAACATTTAAAAAATTATTTTACATATATATATAAATATATATATATAGTAGGCTTCCTTGTAACTCTCAAACAGTAGCAGCCTGAGGCCCAACTACCCCATTTTACAGAAGAAAATTCAAGGTAAAAAACACATAGTCTAAAATCAGGTAACAAGTGTCTGTATAGGCAGTAAATTTCTATTAAAAGACATATATAAATAGACAGACAAATAGATCTTTTCCCTCAGTGATTCAAACCCTGCTTATCTTAATTAAAAAGCAAGGAAGCAGCAGAAAGTCTCCTGGCTTGATGCACTGTCCACTGGTCCAAAGTCCAGTGGGGACATGTAGTGAAGAACACTGCTCCACAGCTTCTGTGCAAGGCAATGCCTACCGAAGTGGTTGTAGTCTGATCCCAGGTGTCCATGCAGAAATGAGTTACGCTCCTTAAGAAGCGGAGGCCTGCCAGGCAGGGGGTACTGCAAGGGGGACGGGGCTGCTGCTGCCGGCCGGGCCAGCTCTGGCCTAAGCACAGCCTGTGAGGTAATGCGAATTCCTTGGCTCCAAGCGAGCACCTGAATTCTTTGGAAACCACAGGAATCCAGCACAGAAAAGGTAAATATCCCAGTGGAGCCAGTGCTAATTAGGAAGCCAGGCTACCGAAGGAGGAGGCGCTGTGAGGCTGAGGGAGGTGAGCTCAGGCGGCAGGATGGCAGCCGCTGTGAAGCCCGGCCGTCTACCCTGCCATTACAGGAACTCTCGTGTCCCTCTCGAAAGTCTCCCCCAGCTGCTGCTCCTTGGGCCCTTTGCAAGAACATTTAGTTTTCAGTTCAGTTTTGCTTTTTTTTTTTTTTTTTTAAAATCTATTTTTCAAATTCAGTATAAATCTAAGAAGTTCCTGCTGGGCTAGGACCCTTCCAGCCATTCAGGCTCAGAAATAAGGCTGCCTAAACCTGGTATTTTAGGCAAAAAAGTAGGCTGTAGAGAAGTCTCCCCAAAACAAAGAGCCATTTCACTATGAATTCCCCACACCATATGTCAAGTCCCCATTATGTCTGCAGGCACCATGCAAGACAGGTCCACCAGGCTCCTTTTGTCCCACAAGGAGGTACACAGAAGGAGGGAAAGTCAGACGGGGGAGAGAGAGAGGTGTCCCTAGCTGGCAAAACGGGGAAGGCTCACGAACAGCACAAGCCTTTCCTGGCCCCATGTCCTCTTCAGCCGTACTTCAGACACAAGTCAGGCTTGTTATTCTCTCCTTGCATGGATGCCGCTCCAAAAACCAGCATAATCCATTAATTCAACAGTTGGCTGTAAGAGCAGCCTTGGGACTTCCACTTAGCTGGGCTTGGTGAGTCACCTTCAAAAGCATGTCAAAGTTTGTAATCAAGACTGTAGTTTACTAACAATGCACCTCTTATTCATACTAGGATATAAGAGGTATGTCAATAAACATATTCCATCACCTATTTTGGAAGTCTCAGATAAATAAAACTACCTAGATTTTTAACATATGATCAGATGACTGAGTTACACCCTCAGGCAAACCTGGACCAAGCTTGCCAAGACCATCTCATTCTCCAAACCTATACCTTCAATGCAAAGGTCCCAGCTACAGTTCTCCAGGCTGTGAATCACAGATGGACAACTAGATGATAATTGTCCTTTCCAGCACAAAGTTACTAAATATCTGCCAATTTAACAGATGTATGGCAGCACACTTTGTCTATTTTTTTTTTAAATATGTGCTAGAAAAGCGTTCGACACCACATTTTTCAATCCAACAGACAAGTATCTTAAGTCACCCAGTGCTGCTTTATGCCTTAAGCACAGCTTCAGTCTTGTGTCAAGCCTCAGGAAAGAGAAAAAAACCCCCATCCCACTCCCTCCAAACAGATCACTGAATATCCCCACATGAATCTATTAGCAGCGTTCCTTCTAGAGGTGGACCAGGCCCAAAATATGCAAGAGGAGGTTTGACAGACTTTGAGGGAGGCAAGACCAGAAAAGTAGTATTGTAACAAAAGATGAAAACATAGAGCACATTCACTGATACCATTCGTAGTAACTCTCCAGAAGTCTGAGACCTGACTCTGCTGACCTAAGGCTCTGTCTCTACTAAATAAAGCTTATTTATTCACAGGAAGTGGGGTGGAAATAGCTACAAAAGGAACCTACTCAACATCAGCACTTCCTAAGTTCTAGTCAATATTCTTTTAGGGAATAAAAAAAAAAAAACAACCACCACCCTTTGAGGTCAATATCTTCCTGAAAAATTGCATTTTAAAAAAAAAAAAAAAAAAAAAAAAAAAAAGAGAACTTTGGCCAGGGCAAACCAAACAGTTATTCAGTACTTCCAGCACAAATCAAGCAACAATAGCTGAAGGCTTTGTTACACACCTCTGGGTACATACCCTTCACATCTCCTTCAAAGGAAACTTTTTCTTCACTCTTCCACATGGAAAGTGAAACGTAAGTTACACATGCTGGATCCATAATCCCTTTCTTCTCCTCAGCACTGAAGCCTCGCATTCCACTCTAGATCATGTCATGACAAGTCTATCTTTGCAAAGAGAAACAAGGCCTAAGGAAGGGTCTAGTCAAACATCACATATATGTATTATATCAAGTCTGTTCCTTTTAAAGATCATTACATCTTATGGTTTCCTGATAGCACTCCTTTTCTGGTAGAGGTCACCAACTTTACTGAAACAGTCAGGTTCCTCTTCTACTTGGAATATGCAAAGCATAACACTGGAGGGGAACATTAGCTTTCAGACAGACTAAGAAAAAGGGAAAAAGAAAATTAAGAGAACAACCCAGAAGAGGTCACCCTGACTACACTTCAGAGACTACTTACCTTCAGAAAGCAAACTCAAAACATGGAAGTCACCATAGTGCACCACAAGCACTAGTGGAGGTCGCAAAAACAGATTCCTTTGTTCTGCTGGTGGGTTTTCCCTTAGATTGCTTCAATACCACCTTTGATTCCAGGCCCTGATCTTACCTCCCAGTTCTCTGCTACAAATTGCTTCCATTCTTAAGCAGTGTGGGCTTTTTTTCTTAAGAATAAAAAAAAACAGCTTCCACTCCAAAAGGTTAAAGCATCCCCCCTTTCTCCACACAGCTAAAGCTTTGTCTCAGCTTTAAACCAAAGCATTACACTGTGTGATAAAAGGGTAATAAAAGGGTCTCTCCCAGCACTTAACTCACACTGTTAAATGGAAGGCAAAAAAGCTAAATAGGAAGCCAGAATCCAGTAGCTCCAGGTTCCTTACCTCTTACCAACAAATCCCGGGTATGGGAAACATCCAAATCGCTAAAGACCACTAGTGCCATCTGGAGGCTATACAGAACAGCCCACCTAAAGTTTTCTGTCAACCTCTGCTCACACTTGAGTGTTGTCCTCCAAAGAGAGCTTGCCAGCACTTGGTGCACAAACATACCAACTCTACAGCCATAGAAGAAGGTAAAAGTTTAAGAATAATTAAAGAGATTGGTTGCAATAAATTTATACCTATCATGTGAAAGCATTCAACTACAAGTCTTGCTACAAGCCTTTAGCCGTAGCTGACACTACAGCTGAAATTGCTCAGTGGGCAGCTGAACTTCAGTAACAGAACTAGAGTCACCCTCCAGAGTCAGGACTGTCCTTGGACCAGAGATAACACCTCATTATTCCTTCTGCACCAGTCCCACAGTCGTACTGGTACAGCTGACCGTAACACAGAGCAGCATTAAGATACCTAGTGCCACAGATAGTCTCCATATACTAGCTACCTTTCACAGAGAGTTGTAAGATAGGATGCGATTTGAAGGAAAGGATAACTACCATTAGTAATACTGTGGTGTCCTGTACATATACGTTCCACTTGTCATGTATGTGGACACCATGTGCTCTAGATTTGATTACAGTTTAAACAAACGGAATCTAAACATGTATAAGACTGTTAAGGATTTTAGAACACTAAAAAGTGATTTGCAAGTATTCCTGCCACGTGGGATCTTAGCAAGATGGAGAGTCCAGAATTGTTGAGACTGATGTTTCTGGATGAATACCAAGACAGAAAGCTTAAGTTATTTGCTCAGGGTTGACTACAACACTGTTTCAAGCTCTAGAGGTGAATATTCTGAATGTCAAAAGAACAAAGAAATTCAGCCAGCCAGCATCCAGGTCATCAAGTAGGGACACTGGCTCACATACTCAAAGAAATCAGATCATTGTTTCAAGAGACTTTTTACCTAGGATAGCTCAGGTGATCTACAGTCTTGCTACCAGCAGGAGCTCCTGGACTATTATCTTCCAGGAAGGTATTTCCATAGACACGAAGAATAAAACGATTATTGGGAACAGCAAGCACAAATTTTCCAAGAGCAAATCACATCTGATGCCTCCTGATTGCCTTCTAGGATGACATGAAGGGTTCTGGGGACAAAGGGAGAGCAGTGGATGACATGGCTCGAAACCTGAGCACTCAAATGGCCCCTGTAAAGCCAGAGGAATGGCCTAACAGAACCCTCATGAACTTTAGCAAAAGCAAATGCAGAAGTCTTGCACCTGGAAGGAATAACCCTGTTCAACAGTACAGGTTGGGTGGATAGAAAGCAGCTCTGCAGAATAGACAAGCAGTCCTGGTAGACAGCAAGGAGAAGAGGTAACAGTTAAACTGCAACAAGGGAAATTCTGATTAGATATAAAACACACACACATTCACAGTGAGAATGGTCAAATGTTGGAACAGGTTGTCAGGAAAGACTATGGAATCTCCATTATTGGAAGATATTCAAAACTTTATAGTATAAGGCTGTAGAGCACCTGCCCAACCTTTGAAGAAGGTCTTGTCTTGAGAAGGAGGTTGGACTAAAAACCTCCAGAATTCCCTTCCCACCTAAATAATTTGATGATTCTGACTTAAGGGATTCACTAGGTATTTCAGTCAAAAGAATATAGTTGTTTCCTTCCTCATTTCCTTCCCTATACCTCTACTATGACTGGAATTGTTAAAAGGAAAAAAAAAAAAAAAGCATACACATCCCCACATACACTTCCCCCCCAAGCAAAACATGTTACTCTACTGTCAGAGACAAAAATGCTATCTATCATGGAATTGGCACACTTGCCCCCAGAGTAGAACACTTGTCTCTTAGACAGATGAATTTTTCCAGAAGTAAACTTCTTTTTTATAACAAGATCAGCAGAACTATGTTTAAGACATTAATAATGGTGCAAATCCTACTTTGGAGGCCTGCTATGCACTGCCCATTTTCAGAACATCCTAGCAATCTACTTGTATATTCACCATCTCTTCACTTCCCAATAACATGCAATATTAGCAACTAACAATTTAATTGCTGATCCAAGAGAAAAGTCCCACATGCCAGGCATGTTTAAGGCTCCTTTTCTAAAGTGAATATAGTTGTCAAGTTTTCCACTGACCAAGATGAGCTACCCCTTCCTGCCCCCCTTTAGGGAAACAATCTGTTCACATTATCTTTGCAGGCAGTGGCACATCACAGCACACCTGAAGGGGATCTATTCATCAATTTAAAGGAGGATAATTCCTGTGGGATCATTATTAATATATACTTTTGGATTCATTATCTGCTTTGGATAAAGATAAGTTGGATTCAGTATCTGCCTAAGTCAGAGCCATGCAGGCCTGGACCCTAGAGATATTCTTTCTGGGTACATCAGACATGCTCATAAGACAGATTCAGCATTGCTTAAAACTGTTGCAGAAGACAGTCCTATGAAGCTGTCTTCTCAAACACCACTACAGTTAAGTTTCTGGTATGTTGGAAATTCAGAGGAGTGATTATTTCAAATTTATTAGTTACTATAAATAGGTATGTAGCTAAACTTCTGTGATGAAAAGAAACAGGTATTTTTTCCTCCTGAGAATCTTAAGTATCTTTCATGAATCACATGCAAAAGAAAATTGACATCTTGCAGGGTAAGAACAGTGAACTAGTCTAAACCCACTTACTCAATACTGTAGAAAATACAAATACTGACCTAAAATTTAAAAGAGCCATTGAAAGTGTTAAAACAAAGGCCAATACAGCCAACAACAGGTCTCCAACTGCTTTTGTCTTTAGGATTAAACAGAAATTGACAAAGTTTAGATTCCTTTCACCTTGGAGGATGGAGAAGGAGCAACAAATGCACCAAGGGTCCAAAGAGGTTTCAAGAAGAACCCAACCTTGAGAATGAACATGCCAATGATAGTGTGTGTGGCCATTCAACTGTTAAAGAGTTGAAAACTTGCTTTATTTATTACATATGTAACAAAGTCCCTCACTAAAGATATAATAATCTATATAAAGATATAATAATAAATAATATAAAGATATAATAATAAAGATATATAATAATCTATATAAAGAAAACTGACGGGACACAGCATGATGAAGGATCATAGATTTAAACTCTGCAGAACTCCCTAACTGGCACTTCCCTCATTTGCTATTGTGTCAGGAATACAGAGGCAAGCCAAGACATCTCTGGATCACCGAGTGCAGGTACACTGAGAAAGAAGAAACCTTCCCTACCTGGTCAATCCTTCCTCGTAGAGATAGATGACAAGTGGATCATAGGATGTAACCAGAACATAGAGGCGCACATCAAATTTGAAATCTGAAATACAGTTGTCAAGAATCAGTGACTGCAAATATCTTTCAGAAATCATACCCAGCTGAGGAATTTCAACAGACCCTGAGAGCAATTAACCATTATCTGCTGCTGACATAGGTGCCTGAAGCTTTCCCAGTTGAAAAGCTTCCAGATTTTAAGGAATTCTCTAGTTAAATTTTTCCAGTACTGGAGGAAGATAGACTACTCAATTATTCAACTAAATTCCTGCAAAGGTTGCAGAGATCCTCAGGTGTGGGGTTAGGGGAAGAGAGAAAAGCAGTTCCTTAGCACACTCACCATCTATGAGCAGGGGGTTGCTGATGTAACGAGAAACCAGGATGTTGTCTTCCAGGACAATCTGGTTTGGCTACAGAAGAACAGAGAATCCAAGAGTGAAAAACAGGAGGCTTAAGGAATAAGAAGATGACTAGATCAAACCCACCATTTTTTCCAGCCTTTCCCTCCTAAAGCCACTCTGTACCAACAACTATGTCTGTGGAGGGAAGAAACAAAAACAAAATGAAAAAACACCACTGTCAGTCACAACATACTTCAGGTAATTAGATCCTAACCAGAAGCCTGGGAATAACTACATTATCAAAAAAACCTGCCCATTGAATCTTCCAGTTAAGTGCTCCTTACAGATTTAACAGCCACATGGCAATGATGTAAAACAGGCAGGAAGAAAACACATCTAAAAAGTGACTGTCACTCTGTTTGCTTCTCAAGTGTTTAACCAAACACATGGAGGTGGGGTTTAGAAGACGCTGGAAGAAGTATGTAACTACAGTTGGTGAGTAAGTCACAAGTGAAGAAAATGACTCCTCAACTTGTGATCTTTGTAGCTAGATTCTGAGCTGGTATCCAACCTTTTTGCCTACATGAGTAAATACCTTCTACTGAGGTTTAGTTCCCAGCAGGGGCTACTGCACCAGGGAGACGCTACCCTCGTAGCTCAGAACAGAAAGCTCTATCTATGACAAATATACATTGCAAAGTCATGGGATCTGTTGAAAAAGCTTTTACTTTTTGCTGTATGTAAGCCTCTCTCTTGTAACCAGTTTTAACTACTCGTACAAACAGCTTTTTGCAAAACATTTTCTTGCCTTCAGTTTGTAAAAGAGCCAAGAGAACCCTGTCATCCTGCCTTTATTCAATTTTGCATGTATTCAGCCACATCACCAGCATCGTGAACAGGAAGCCTAGTGTATAGAGGATATATATACAACATGAGGGAATAAGCTCAACTTTCCTCAGCACATCACACAAAAGTGACAGCCTGTTTTATTACAGATCAGAGAAATTCAAAGGTTTGTTGTTCTGTTGGGGGTTTTTGTTGTTGTTTTTAAACACTTTTGTGATGAGATTCTAGAAGACACTCCCTTAATGGCATCACACTGAAGGAAACTGAAGTCTTTGGGCCAAACTAGCTGAAGTGTCTCTGGAACAGATAGACACAAAGGGAGATTGATCCCAGAGGGGTCTTTTCCCCAGTTCATGGCCAACTGCCATATAAGCCTGAGCTCGTTCCTCTCTTTCAAGCAAAGAAAAAGCTGAGTGCAGCTCTGGAAATACTTACCTCATACACTTGGCGAGTTGCTCCCTTATTTTATGGGAAATGATCCAAGTAGAGAACAGATGAGGCAGCATGACCCCTTCAGTGCAGGGGAGACTAAAGGGGTTTGAGTGAGTGAAAACAAAATGACTCACCAGTCAGTTTTGCTGCTAAGAGTATTTATTGGAATCCCCTCATGTTTGGCTCCTGCCCAGATGTATTTGTTACCTGTGACAACCTAACTCCCTACAAAGCCCAAAAAGGGCAAAAGACACTATTACCAGCACATTAAATTCAAAGAACCATCCCCATTACACCTCAGTAAGCACACTGGCATTTAGACAACACAGCTCTAAGACTGATACACATCCTACTGTATCACATAAGGTTTCATTTCAACTGGTCTTTTCCAGAGGGAAGAGGGAGACAAGGGGACTGTGTAAGGACTGTTTAGGTCACACAGGGAAACAACTAAGGAGAATTCTGGGAATCTTCCCAAGGCCAGTCTACTGTCAGCCACATGGAG
This sequence comes from Theristicus caerulescens, assembly GCA_020745775.1. Classification (NCBI taxonomy): domain Eukaryota; kingdom Metazoa; phylum Chordata; class Aves; order Pelecaniformes; family Threskiornithidae; genus Theristicus; species Theristicus caerulescens. Next base: position 45,932,404 of record CM036564.1, on the reverse strand, counting down.
AGCATGAAGCAGCACAGCTTCCCAAACTGTCTCAGGGAGCATGAACTTCCTCCTAATAAACTAAGACTTGAAAATAGGTTGCAAGATAAGCACAGCATACAAAGAAATAGATGGCATTTGGTTATGCAGCATAGGCCTGGGCAGGCTTTGCCAGCTGCTCAGGACCGTTGAACCGCTCATCAATGTATGGTTGAAACCCAGAGCAAGGCCAATGTCTGGTTAGATGTTTCCATGCCCCTTGCCTGGAAGCTGGCATAGTTTTGCAGACAGTGTTACTGAAGAGCAGTCCTTTTGCTGAACACTTACATTGTTTATCAGGTAGACACCTCGACCTCTGGAAGAGGCCACAGGCTTCACTATCCATGGGCCTCTGTCCTTAGAATAGGTATCTGGTTAAAAGAAAACAGCACAAGTCTGAAACATCTTCCATTTTGCTTATTTACAGCAAGAATCAAGAACGTTGCCTACAGTAAAAGCTTTAGAGAACTCCATGAGGAGATCAAAGTCTACTTTTTTGACGTCCTGTTTTACCCCTTGGGACTCACTGCAATTATTACGGCCCCTCCCTGAAGCCTCTCCTGCTGCTCCGATAGATTCATTTCTCTGCCCTATGCCTCCTTTTGGCACTTCTCTCTTCAGTACTCCCAGATATTAGTCAGGGATATTGTGAAGTTGATCATCATCAACACTGTGCACAAAAAAAAAGCTGAATTCTGGAGCCTTAAGCCCACATCAGCTTCTTGAGGACTTACGCAGGCATGGAGTAAACAGCAGAGTAGAAATTAGGTAAAGAAATCATGTGGGGCTTTTCCACTGTCTTTCCAGCTTCCTCTAATTTTGTTGCCTTAAGCACTGGCATGATCAATGGCTGGGATATTAAAAGTAATTCCCTTCCCCCTATCCAGTTATTTTGCTTTAGGTCTGGGCATCATCAGCCATTCACTTACTGCAGAAATCCTGGTACTCTGTCGGGAGGATAAAGGTCTGAGGTAAGATATGGAATGTCTTGAATCCATGAGCCAGCTGCATACGACTGACGTTCTTGTATAGTCTGTCCTTTCGTGTCAGTTCATATGACCTGAAGTCCGAAAATAAGAGACTATTTTTTCCCCACAAAAAAAAAAAAAAAACAACACATTACAGCAAGTCTTCATCCTAGTTACTAAAGCATCTATAGCCCTGTCAGATGTCTAAACCCTAATCTGCAACTATTCTTCAGATTTACTGTCTCTGTCCTATGGCTGTATTAATAGCCATCCTCATTTGTAGCACCTCTTGCAATTCCCAGGACAGACTGAAGCACAGCAAACTGTTATAATGGTGTTTGTAAACTTTAGCAGGTGACATATAACTGTCTCTGTAACTAAGAACCCAAAGCCCCAAATACTTTACTTATACCACCAAATAAAGAAAAAAAAATTTTTTAATCCAGTATTTGGGCTACAGACAAGCACTTCAACTCCCATACTATGTCCCCAAAACCCCAAAGACTGTGTAGAATGAAGACAGCAAGCTGCAGAGGCCCAGTGCATTGGGACTTTACAGTATCATGTATACTCTGGGTTTTTTTAGATATCCATGTTCAGATTTTTGCAAGCCATCACAAAGGTGTTCAGCAAAACACAATATCAAGGCCTTACCTAGGGAAATGATTGACTTTCTGAATATCTGTAAGGGAACGCAGCAAGTAGGGCTTCAAGTGTGATCCTGTCCACATGAGATTATAATCGCTGCTATTAGGGTGCACCTAAAAAGCAACATAAACACACCACACACATAAAAACATAGAACTAATGAAAAGCACCACCACTTGTCCTACAGACTGTGACCTTATGTCTATGAGACCAAAGCAATTCTAGTTTAAGACAATCTCCTCTACCCATCTCTAATATTACGGTAACTCTAGCCAGACTCCTGTCTTAAGCTACTGTACAGTGGTGCTGGGAAATAAACATGTCATATTTTTCTAAACAAACTTGTGGTTTTGTCCTTTTAAACCCAATTTGTAAAACGTTTTAGATTTCTTCAGGAAACTTGTGAGACCAATTCATTAACTTGGTGTTATTCAGAAGAAAATCCACCATACACACACTAGAAGAGAAACGTGAAACACTACAGCAATGCTTATATGAGCTTGCAAAGGCTGAGAGATTAAATCCTTCAGATCTTCCCAAGGGTGTGAGATGATGCTTTAAAAGCAAGAAGAGAAAAACCCAACTTCAGCATCCCTTTTTCCCTAATTTTGCAGGCTTAAGGCTAAAGGGTAGTCCTTTGAGAGAGCAAAATCACAACATATTTCCTGTCTGACTGGCAGAGTATGTAAAAAAAAAAAAAAAACTCAAGGGGATCCACAGCCACTTCCTGGTTCTAACCCTGCAGAGTTAAAAAAAAAAAGGCACAAAACAAACAAACCACAAAACAAAACACAAAAATACCCAAAAACATAATCTGCATCATCATCACCACTTCCCAGCCCAGCACATAATCAGATCTGAAGTTCATGGCACTCACCTCATGGAATCCATGGGCAGTCAGAATGCTTCGAACCAGACGGCTGTCTGTTCGCACAATCTTATAGGACAAGTGGTAGCGCTCTGTTAAGAGGGCAAGAGACACGATATTAGATTCTGCACCTAGAAGAATAAACCAAAGTTACCTATGCTACAAAAGAAGAGAGAAGAGCACCATAGGACTCAGCACAGTACAGATGCACTTAATCCACAGTGGAGCATCCACACAGTAGCAGCACATAACAGGCAAAGAGTGATAGGAAATGCCTGTCCATCTCTTGGGGCATTAACTCCAATGATGGCATTGAACTGACTTACATCAATCCTTACATATAAAATTGCTGCATCACTGAACCCTATCGTATCAAAATAAAACACAGGACATCCTAACAAATGTCCAGATTTTTTTTTTTAAAACAGCTCTTTATATAGACTGCTTTATAACACTTCAAACATGATTTCAGCTCTTTCTTCTCTATTCAAGATTGGTATTCCTAGCTAAAAGTAGTCATGCCATATGCCCCCCATTGACATGGCTAGCTTATATGATGACTTTTTAGATCCTGAAAACCCAAAATAAAACACTGAATTTTTTGTTCACATCTCATTCACCTGTACTGATCTTCCAATAAATAACAGCAAAAAATAGTAGGAAATAAAATAAATAGGATAAGTAAAGAAAAGGAGAAAAATCACTATCCAAGTAGAAAGTCATAAAAACAAAAGCAGGAAGCAGCACTGGAGGTATAAGATAAACAGAAAGCAAGCAGCAAGACTAGAGGCCAGTTGTCATACAAAAGGATGTGGCAATCCATAAAACAGTTCAAAGAAAGTAGAGGCAGAAATTGCAACACTAGAATACAGAATCACTTGGAAAAGGCACTTTGCAAAATGGTTCAAACTCGGATTAGAAAGATGAAGATTAGATTAAACCTCAGGAAACATGTTCTACCAATAAATAAGTCTAAAGAAAAAGTAAGAAGTATCATAATCTGGGACTGGACAAAGCTCAAGGAAATTTAACAAGTTGTACTATTCAACAGTAGACTTGTTAAACCAGGAAAAGCCTCTACCTCCTGAGAAAAAGCAGAAGAGACACCACACTCCAGTTAGGATACAAGTTACAATTACCATCAGCTTCTGCCACCATTCAAGTACGTTTTTAACTCACATGAAAAGGATCAGGAGTTTCCAACACAAATCACCTTCTCCACCCCTTACCCCAATGAGCCAGAAGCATTTCTGCTTGGATAGGATATTAGAAATGAGGGCACCAATTACCTAAGAAAGGAAGAAGCAAGAGAAGAAAGAAGTGTCAGCATCTTAACAAAAAGAAGCTGAGTAGATTTTAGCTTTTCTCCAACTCAGCACATCCAGAATGAGCTCCCAGGTGTACACACCTGCAAGTACTAACTCTTGCAATCCAGAGTGACTGTTTGTAACAACTCTGCCTCTTATTTAGAGGCTCTCCCTTATTTGACACTAGACAGGTTTGGTCTCCCGACTCAAGTGCTGCCAGAGCAGCAATCATTTTGCTTACGGCCTTACAGTTGTGAGGCAGTAGATGCAGGGATTTGTTACTACAGCTTACTACTGTTCTTACCACTGTGGGGCTGGCTGCTTTATTTCCCAGTGAAACCCTCTCAAAACTCCCTGCAATGATTGATTTTAAGTTCTTAGCTACAGAGCAGTGAATTTATATTCTGGTCATAAGTTCTAGCCAGGCCTCCAAGTTCGATTTGCAAGCAGACATCAGGACACAATGGAGGGACAAATATAGACATTTGTCACCATCCAAAGACATGATAAACATTCACCAACTGATCAAGCGTTTCTGAACATCTCAGTGCTCACAGACAAGAGAGGACTGTAATTTCCGTCCTACCATGTCTTCTTCCCCACCACAAAGAGAAGGGAACATCCAGGTAAGAGACTTCCACCTCGTGCCTTCAGGGCAAAAGCTGGCACATAGTTGCACCCACCTCCAATTAGGCGGAGGTAGCTGTCGTTGGTCAGAATGGCTTCAGCATGAAACACCAAGATGGGGATCCGCCTGCAGCCGCCACCAGTCCACTTGATACACGGATGATCCCTGAAACGGCAAGAGAGTCAGTATAAGCAACTGCTGAGCCTCATACACACAGCAGTTACTTACAATGAGGACACAGCAATTCTCCGTACTTGCCCATGCTTGCCTAGCCTGCGGGCAGGACGCAGGCAAACACACTGTGGGAAAATATCGGAAGATTGGCAAGGAGGATTAGAAACACACTCAAGTGACTTGCAGCTGGAGTGTATAAAAATACATATATCATTCTAATTGTTGTCTATCCTTGTGTGTTTGACAAGTAGAACGTCTGTGTTCAGATAACATAGGCTTGTGATAGACTTAGAGGCACCCTATCGAACATGCTTGGGATTCCCTGTTTCTGTTCAAAAACCAGATGGCACTTAGAGAATGACTGTAGATTACAGAGAATTGAATAAAGTCACCTCCCCACTTGCAGTTATGGTACCAGACATGGTTACTCTTATAGAAAAAAAACAGCAAAAATTTACAGCCCTAGAAGGTGGTGATAGATCTTGCTAATGTTATCTTTTCAATAGCCATTACATATTTATAAAGCATGTGCATGTAATTGTACTATTTGTACGCAGCCACATTTAAGGGCATTATATAGGCCATGGGGAAAGATAAAACAGGGTCAGCAGGCCTTGAATACCTGGCAGGTTGATTACTTGGGCCCCCTGCCCCTGTCAAGGGGGTGGCGATATGTATTCACTGCTGTGGATACCGTGTCTGGGCTGTTTTTTGCTAAACCTACCAAATATGCTAATCAACACAGCACAACTGAAGCATTAGAACAACTCATTCTCTCCCAAAATATTAACTACAGGGCAAATGAAATTGTTTACACCGACAGATTGCATGGTGGGACCAGGACCTATTAGTCTAGATGTGAAGATTCATATAATAAGCCCCGAGAATGCCGTATGGTTCTGTACCCCTTCTCCTCTTATTTTACATCCTTTGTTGATATCAGATTCTCGAGATCTTGTACTTCAGGTATCTTCAACAAATACCTGTGCCTTATCTAGAAGGGACAGCATTGGAATGGTGTTATTGGTGGCACAAACCCAACATCGAATTGACCTTCAACCTGAAAAAGCGCAAGCCATAGCTCTTCAATCTGTGTGGGCAATTACCCCACATGAGGTTATCAAAGCCAGAGTAATATTAGCTGAAGGAACTGGAGGAACAGCATATGTATTACTAGAAGGAGATGACAGTCCTGTTTTCCTCCCTTATCACAGGTTGGCTCATTGTGCTTTGTAATCTTGTACTACAAGCACATGCCCTGGATACACTTTTGCGAGATCGACATGTGAACGCTTGGATTTGGTTGGCCCCTACTGTAACTAACTCATCTGCCTTTTGTATTGAGGGAAGATTAACAGCTGCAGATCTCCTGACAGCGTGTTTCATTGGCATGCCAACCCCAGTAGCTATATTACAGAATTATACTATACTAAGTGTTTTGATATTAATGTTCCTCGTTGCTATTTTTTCTGAGTAGGTAACGGCTGTACGCCAAGAAGCATTACAAAATCGATTGGTGGTGGGCTGTCTCCTTCTTCAACACCATAAACACTTCTCTGATTTTGAAGGCATGTGTTGCTCCAGCATAACTAATGAATCAGCCAGCATAGACGATGACATTCAACATCTCCAGAACGTAATGCATCAAATGAAACAAACTGGTGGTACCTGGCCGGCTGAGTGGTTTAATGCCCTGACAGGATGAGCGGGACACCTGATTCAAAGCATTATTGTAGGGATATGTTTATTCCTTTTTCTATATGTGTTTATTACATGCCTCTGTAAATTACCCTGCCCTACACCCCGCAGGCCCAGATGAACACTTCCAGCTTTGCTAGCCCCAGCAGAAGCGGTCCATTGAGCGAGGGGGTGGAATGTGGGAAAATATCAGAAGATTGGCAAGGAAGATTGTAAACATGCTCAAGTGACTTGCAGCTGGAGTGTAGAAAAATACATATATCATTCTAATTGTTGTCTATCCTTGTGTGCTTGACAAGCAGAACATCTGTGTTCAGACAACATAGGCCTGTGATAGACATGCACGGTGGGACCTGTGTAGATAGTCACCCTGTCAAACATGCTTGAGATACCTGTCCTGCTGTGGGCAAGATCAAAGCACAGTGGTAAACTACACCTGCACGAATCCCTGAAAAACAGCGCAAACAGCAGGTTCAGCAATCCTCTAGCATGGACCGAGCTCCACAGTGCCTCCATCCCTGCTTTTGTGCCTCTGCCCAGGTGCTGCTTCAGGGATCTCCTGGTTGGCGAGGTAATGAAAATAAATTTACTCTTTGCATTTCAGCCGTGGTTTTGTGGTTGTTCCTGTGCCCTGCCTGTGCTGACTCACACACACATGCTAGGCACCCTTAGTAATCAGCTATATAGGGAATCTTATAGATGATCCTCTTTTTGGGTTGGTCTTGCCAGTCTAAGTCAGAGTTCTGTTTAATTTGTATTTATTTTACTGAGTATAATTTGGGAGAAACTCCATGAGTTTTCACAGCTATGGTTCTCTGGATTTATAGCCTGAAAACAGGATCTATAATTCAGGATAAACCATAATTGCTGGTATCCACACAAACAGACCTTACAATGCAGGTTCCAGTCTCCAATTTAAGAACTGCAAGTCAGTGCATGCTGCCTGGTTGTAATCCTGGGCTCTGAAGTGCACAAAAAGGCACTCATGCAGAGTTTGAGAGACTAGAATAGGCTTGGCTCAACACAACAGATAAACTTGTGTGTTCTTCCTTTTTAAATTCTGCCAGATGCAGTGGAATGCAGGCCCAGAATTCAACAACAATGCCCCCAGCCAGCCATTCAAGCTACAGGTTCCGAGATACAGTGGTCAGTTCTGTCCAAAACAACAAGGCTGCATCAGGAACTATCATCTCCTCAGAGGAATTAAGCACATGCAAAAAAAAAAAATTAGATCTGTTACATAAAATCTTAAGACCACAGAAAGAAAACCTGTCAACCTCCCTAAGCAAATAAAACTCAGACTGCTTATTACTCACTGCGCAAGGAAATGAAACCATGAAAAAGTTAACAGAAAACAGAGACTGAGTGGTTGGAGAGACACATCTCTATCTACACAAACAAGAAGAAATATAAAGACTGGCAGAGATACACAGAAGCATTTGTCTATAGAATGTGCATGATCACTGTCTGCCAAAGGTCTGGATAAACCACAGAAGACAAAACACTTCCTACACTTAGAACACAGGAACAGAGATAAAAGGACAACTTTCTGATGCTAGGACAAGTACGTACTCTTAAGTGTAATCTTGGTCCTCTTAACCATGTTATTACAATATTATCACCCAGATAAATTAACTTTACAGCACTCCCATCTGCTTCCACCACCTCTAAAAAAAAACTGTAAAAAAAAAAATCAGTTACTGGGGTGTAATTAGCTGTTCAGACTGGAAGGGACCCAAGAAGCTTCCAGAATTTACACTACAGGCCAGAGCCTTATATAAGTGGGAAATGAGCTGAGGCAACAGGAGGGGAGTTTATGTTAAGCCTGTCCTGAGGATTTGCAGTAAGGCTCAATCCTCCAGGTGACAGTCATTCATTCCTAGCATGACCCTTGGTCACTCGATGCAGACATGCTGTTACAATTACATTCTAGGTGAAGGCAGTTCTGGACCTTTCCATCCACAAGGGTCTGGCAAGTCTGAGCCAACTACTTGGTATGAAGCAACATTCCTCTAAATGCCTTAAGTCACTGCCATTTGCAACTGGGCGCTCAGCCACAATATGCACCCAAAGGAAAACAAACAGTACATATTAAAGTAGGTCCAGCTGAAACAGAAAAGGGATTCCGTTCTGGGAAAGAATAAGGGAGTGACTCCTTCACAAGCAATGATAAAAGAAGTTACTAAACAAAGATGGAACAAACATACACTAGTAAGTAATAACTCTAGGAGCTGAGTTCTCACAAGACAGTTTTTTAAAAAGGACATAAAACATTGCATATCAGTCTACTGTACAGCACATTTCCATTCTCTGCGGCAAAGTAAAAACTAAAACAAAACAAAAAATGAAACAAACAAAAAGAAAGGACATTCATTTCTTTCATTTTCTTAAACATCATCAAGAAAGTTCCCAGCTTAGGAACATGACAGGAAGAGACCAATGAAGCTACGGACTTTAGAGTAGCCAAGGAAGAACTGCACCTCCAACCCTGATGAATATGGTGGTCTTTTAGGCTACAAATCTAGGTAGCCTGCCCACAGGCTTGAGGCCCAAACCAACCATCTTCCACTTTACAGGGAGGAGGAGGAAGAGGGTAAGGAATGCAACTGTCTTTTCAGATTAGTACAAATCCTGCAGGAAGCACAGGAAGATAGAAACAGTTAAGAGGTTTTTTTCCTACTTACTCCAGCCCATCTACAACGTCTTCCTCCTCCTCCTCTGAGGATGAGCCAGTTTCCTCCAGATCTCGAGCCATCCCAACTGGCATTTCCTCTGGAAGTTCTCATAAAGCCCAGCCTCAGCAGCCTCTGAGACTCCTTCCTGCAGATTCAAGGGAACTTGCAAGAGCAGTTACCTACAATAAGGATTAAAAGCACAAACGCATAGCTGAGCAGGACAGCAAGAGAAATGAGGTAACTTAACTCCCACCTCCTGTCAATGCATATTTCTCACAGGACTATCAACAAGCTTGTTACAGGCTGTAAACCACCTCCTAGCCAGGGGAGTGTAGAAAGAAGCATCACCTTCTAGCAGATTATTCCCCACCTGCCCGTGAGAGCCACTCAGGCGCTTACCGCTGAAGCGCGTCCCTGCCCTGCTCCCGGCCGCAGAACCGCACCAGGCTGGCCAGGCCCTGCCCAGCGGGGAACGCCTGCTTCTCCCCGCCGCCGAGGCTCCCCGCCGCCCGGGGCCAGCCGGACACTGCAGCGCCTCTACGGGCGCAGGAACAGCCCTCCGGCCCGGCCGCGCCCGGAGGAGCGGCTGGGACCCGGCCCACCCCGCGGCTGCCGGGCCCGGCGGCCTGCGGCGGCCCCCCAAGAAGGAAGGGCGGCGGGGAGCGCCCGAGGGGCGGCCGGCCAATCGCCCCGAGACAGCAGCTCCCTCAGCCCTCCGCTCCCCGTACCTGCCCCGCATCGCCCCGGCCGGCGGGGCGGGCGGACAGGGCAGGGCAGCCCGCCAGCCGCGGCCCCTCCCGCCGCTTCCCCGTTACTACAACAACCGAGGGGCGACCGCCCCGCTCCCAGCGCGCAGGCGCCCCCCCGCCCGCCCCAGCGCGCAGGCGCAATAGTCCGGCCGCGCGCCCCGCCTTGGCCCCGCCCGCCGCCGCCACCACCTCCTCCCGCACAGTGGGCGGGGCCAAGGGGGGCGGGACCGCCGCCCGGGCGGCGAGGGGGTCGATTGGCGGCGGAGGCGCTTACGTCACCGTGGTGCGTGATGGAGCGGCGCGCCCGCGGCCAATGGCGGTGCTAGGCGGTGGCGTGCTCTGCGGGAGCGGGCGGGGCCCCGGTGAGACAGCGCGGCCGGTAGCGGGCGGCGGCGGCGGCCCGGTCCTTGTGGGCAGGTTCCGCGGCGGCCGGGAGCATGAGCCGGTTCCTGAACGTGCTGCGCAGCTGGCTGGTGATGGTGTCGGTGATCGCCGCCGGGAACACCCTGCAGAGCTTCCGCGACCACAGCTTCCTCTCGGAGAAGCTATACACCGCCAGCCCCGGCCTCGGTAAGGGCCGCGCCGGCCGCCCCGGGGGCTGGAGGTCGCCTTCCAGCCGTGGGCCCTCCTCGGGGCCCGGCCTCAGCGGCTGCTCTCGGCCCCGGGAGCCGCCCGCTGCCCCGGCGGGGGTGGGGGGTGGCCAGCGGGGCTGCGCGCGGTCTCCATGTGCTCCCCCCTTCTTTGCGCAGTGAACGGGCTCCAGGCTCGAACCTTTGGCGTCTGGACCCTGCTGTCGTCAGTGATCCGCTGTCTCTGCGCCATTGACATCCGCAATAGCACGTATGTAATGGAGCACCGGAGAAATCCTTCGGTTTGCTTGCTAGTCACAACTCGAGCGGCTAGCTTAGAGGGCAGCACGCAGGAGGTGGGGAATCAAAAGCTGTTCCCGTTCTATAGGGTTGAAAGTGTTCCCCTGCAAAAGCTTAAATAGGAGTGTGGGATTTGTCTGTTAACTGCTGCTCCCTTCTGCCTCTGTGGGGAGAGCCTGTGCATCCGAGTTCTGTTTCTTAGCTCAGGCAGAAATTGGTAGATCTGAGAACTTCTTACGTCACAAATTTCTGAGCTCCAGCTTGGAAAGCATATTCTGATGGCATTGCTGCTCTGTTGACATTAAGCAATTGCTAAAGCTGTGGTCTGACTGATGCTTGTTACTTCTTTTCCTATGACAGCTCTGACTGTGGCAGGTTGAGAGGCCCCTTGCAGTGGTCTTAACCCGCTGCCTTCTTCCATACACTCTTACCCGGGGCTGAGGACAGGGCCTGAGGTGCAGCCCGGTGCTGTGGTGGGAGGCAGGCCGGCCATTTCTCCCTGTGGTAACAGAGGTATTTCTGAGACAGATTTTCAAGCAGGCTGACTCTGGGTCTGTGCTAGACAAAGCCTGTGTTGGAGGTTGCTAGAACTCACTGTCTTGTCACCGCCTCCGCCAGCCCCGCAGCAGAAGTCACTGTTCACCTGGCAGCGTGTCCTTGGATTACCTAGGCTTGTCTGTGGTAGGGAAGTGCAGGGACTCAATTATCTGTTTTTAGGGGGTGGTGGTAATGCCAGCTACCATGAAGCCAGTTGTTTCTTAGAAAGATTTTTTTATCTTGCATCTCTTGGACCTGCTCCTTTTCCACAGCTGTGGCCCCTAGAGGGTAGCAGAGCACAGGTGAGAAGATGTGTTGGGTGATGCAGCCTGGAGTCAGCCAAGTCCTGTCGCCCTAGTTCTCAGCTCATCCAGTTCTCGCCCTCTTTTTGTGTATGCACATGCTTCTCACTTCAACTGGTGCCCTACCCTTGCTCTCCCCTCTTCGCCTGCCTTCAGGCCAGATAATGCCTGTGAGTTTCAATGCACCATTGAACACGCTGCCCTGTTGTTCTCTCAGCTGTTGCCCAGGGAGCTTTTGCACCTCACTAGGCAAGGGACCAAGTGCCCTCTGTGCTGCCACAGTAAGGACAGACGGGGCAGCATGCAGGTTTGCCGCTTTTTCACTCATCCAAGCTCGTGCCCATACTATGAGCTATATGACAACCTGCTTCTTTCTGCTCTCCAACAGCCTCTATTACATCACGCTCTTCACCTTCTTTTTGGCCCTTGTTCACTTCCTCTCTGAGGTCTTCATCTACCACACTGCAGCCTTGACAATTGGAGTTATGGCACCCCTCATGGTAGCAAGTAAGTAGAGCTCTGCGTCCTCCCCCCACAAATGCTCTTTGGAGCTATGACCCCCCCAGAAAAACTTTCCATGGGGCTATGAGCTAAGGGCAGGGAGGGGATGGTGGGAGGGAATGTCTCATCTCCTGTCCAGCATTTTCTAAGCAACTCATCCTGCATCTCCATCACAGGTTTCTCTATCTTGGGGATGTTGATTGGGCTGCAGTACCTGGAGGTAGAAGCACTGTCACAGAAGAAGAAGAAAAACTGAAGCTGAGGGCCCTGTGTAGGTCAGCGTTGTCTCCTGTCTTCACTGCCAAACTTCCACTAAAGCTCAGCTGAACTTCTCCAGGACACCAGTCCCACCAGTGGATCAATGTTGGACTCTGTCAATCATTCTTCATTACCAAGTGTTTTTTCTTGTCCAGGCAACATTTCAACTGACTGATGTCAAAGACCAAGTCCCAGAGGAGTTTGTGTCAAAGCTTGCGGGGGGCAGTTGGTGACTGCCTCCCCGGAGGATAGCAGGGAATGTCTCAGGCGTGCCCAGTGCACGAAGGACTTCTCTCCCAGTGAACCTGTGGGGAGGAGGTGTAGAGCTACCCAGGATCCACTGAGCACTTCGGACCAGAAAGAGAGAACGTGTGCTGCCCCTGGCACCGCTGTGTAACTTGCATGTCTGTGTTCCTCAGGGGCCATTTCTAATAAACAACAGAAAACTGCAGGGTGCTATGTCTGTCTCTCTGCTACACAGCAGCAGGTAGAGGATGTACAACCTCAGAGCAAACAGCGGTTTCTACTGTATGTTGCAGGATAAATCATCTCTTTACAGCAAACCCACCTTTCCCTGACTCCTTCCCACAAAGTTTGAGGTCTGACCGCTCACGTCACACACACATGAAGAGAGTTGTTGCAGCTCTCGCTTCTGCAGCACGCTGGTGACAGCAAACTGCATGCGTCTGTGAGCAAGGACTGAGTTACCTTTGCAGTGAGCTGTAACTACAGAAGATGGAGAAAACAGGAACAGGTTGCTTAGACCTAGATGAAATAATGCCCAAAGCAGATGGGCAGTGCACAGAAGGTAGGAAGGAACCAGCAGGATCTCCTAGCTGGGAAGACGGTGTGTGTGCAGAAGAGAGGAAAAACACAGAAGGGAGGAAAAGAGCACAACAGTAGCACTGGGCAGAAAGATGATTTTTCCATTCTGCAAAACATTTCAGGCTATTAAAAGAGCCAGATATAAACTGTTTCAACCATGTAATATGAATGTGTCGGGTTTCATTGTACACTTCAAATGTCTTTATTTTATATAAAAACGTCTACTGAAAAGCCATTATAGACCCCCATCCTCAATCCCAAACTATCCAAGATAGGACTTGAAATTTTTAATGTGTCAAAAGACTGTATAATTTCACCCAAAAAATGTTTTGTCAAAAATGGTATCTCAGAGAGGACTATTTTTATCCATTCCACCTGGTTGTGGGTTTTGCCCACCCCCCTCCCCAATGATATATGCATAACTGCATGATTTAAGGAGTATAAGGACACTTGATGTCTCCACCAGTGGAGGGATGCTGGAAAGGAAGGAGAAGGGATATAAGGATCCACATTTGTGTTTAGAAGATAAGCAGCAGCATACAGAGGGGCAGTGTCTATGAGACACAGATGCTGTGAAGAGGGCTGCTGCTTCTGTGGGAGGCTTCTACACTGGAGCAAATCTGGATTCCCATCATACTCAAACCCTTCTCTGTGGCTGTGAAGAGCAACACAGCCTTGGCTGGTTATCAAAATATATAACACTTCACAAAAGTTTTCATGTAGTGTTGGAACATGCAAAAGGCACTTTAAGGAGGAAGGTACAGTCCTCAGCCCAGGGAGCCTGTGGTTTGACTCACTCCTGTTGCTAGTGTAGTGATGAGCTGGGCTTAGGCTGTAGCTTCAACATAAGCTGCAGACCTAGTCCTTGCCTCCAGGTAGGAGGCATATTCGTATCTCTCAATTACTCCTAATATATAGGAACATAAGGGCAACCTCAGTGAATTCTGAGCGGAGGTTTATCCACAGACTAAGAGTGCTTCATCTGGGACAACCACGTAATAAAACCAGAGCCGGCAGCAGATGCACTGCTTTGCACTTGCTGGTGATGTGCTGAGGCCCCTACCATCACCTGTGCAACCCAGAGCATCATGGGCACCGAGGCAGAGCAATCACTCTTCCTGAGAGCCAGCTGAAAGCTCTTCCAGGGCTGCTCACAGAGTAAGCGTGGTCCAGCTTCTGCATTTCATGTCACAGCTTGCCTGTGAGAGAAGACACAGACGTGCAGGGTGCCACCTGCATGTGCTCAGGGCTAGCCTGGAACTATGGCTGTTCTCAGCATGTGTGCTTTTTCTTTTCCAAGCATACATGGTGGGATGGGGGGAAGCATTGGGTTTTCCCAACTCTTCCTCCCAAGCAGCAAAGTCTCCAAAGCAGCAAGATGCAGAGGTATAACTGAAGAGAGCAACTCCCTTCTTGTTTTGCTCTTTCACACCCTCCACAAGCAGTTCACTGGGCTCCTGTCCTGTGTGTGCATGTAACAGGAGGACAGTGTAGGTAGGAAAGATGGGAATGAGGGAGGCTGCATCTCCTAGCTCTGCCACCCCTTCATTTCACAGCTTTGATTCCTCAATGACTATGGGATCAGTGCAGGCTTCTGGCATCACCTTCTGCAAGTCAGACAGAGAAAAACAATATGGTTAGGATCCTGGGTGGCCAGACCCAGGCTTCAGAGAGACCAGCTGGCCAGAGGCTGGCTAATTCGTAGCTCCCTGCTAGTGTGCAGAAATCCCCAAAGAAGAATCACTATCCTCAGAGGGTGCACCTGGTTCGCTCCCTCCTTCTCCAGACCCATCTACTGCCCAGACAAGAGGCACTGGGGCAGCAGGGCAGAGCAAGGGTCCCACTTCCCTTAAGCTACCTGCTGTAGTCCTCAGACCACAGTTAATTCACAGAAGCTGTATGGGCCCAGATATCAGCCCCACAGCCAGCTCACTGAAGACATTTCACTGTGACACAAGATCAGCCTTGAAGCGGTGAAGCTGCAGGGCCGGTTCCCTGGGCAAGGGAAGGAACTGCCCCTTCATGCCACGGGGCAGCACAGTGTCTGCGCAAGCACCAGAGAGAACCTGCATCCTGTGCACCCTCAGGAGGCTCAGCACAGCAACTAGCTCCTCTCTGTCCTTACTCTGGCATGTCTGAGGGCCTCTTCAACTCCCAGACAGATTGCTGGTTCTGCTCATCTTCAAGTCTTTTCATCCCCACCCCCCATTCAGGGCTGGCACCCTCTGCCCTGCTTCTTCCCTGTCCCCAGCTTGGACTTACGGCTGGGATAATTCCACAGAGTGGTACAGATAAGATCTTCTTCAAAGTTCATTAGTTATATCTTAAAAAGAGCCATAAGAAATAAGAGGCAACCATTCACAAGTTTTTTTCTGCATAAATCCTATAGAAGAATTAGCCTGATTACTTGAACCCTCCTACAATTTCTTCCCTTAAAATGGAGGGAGCTGTAGAGTCATCTCCCAGAGGAAAAGCAAGGACAATGGAGGCTGCTGCCCAATTACCGCACTATCCTGGGCTGCATGAAACAGCCAAACTTTTGCAATTCCAGTTCAGCCTTCCTGGGTGGAGTTTGATGAGCTCTCTGCTGACCCTTTCTGGGGTGTGTTAGGATTGGACCTGAGACTTCTCCTTCCCCCAGGGGATTTCAGATACCTCTCTTCAAGGTCTGACTCCGCTTACAGTGAGACACCTCAGTTGTCACCGATTCAGAAGACAGCATGCAGACTTGGAAGGGTAAATGTAGAGCCTCCCACAGCCTGGGCTCTGAGTTAACTCACTGTGGGGCAAGACTGACATCCGAGGCAGGAGTCAGAGGTGCACGGGAAAGAGGTTCACATCCCCAGTGCAGTTCAAGAGAAGTCCAGGCAGCATGGAAGCAAGAGATACAAAACAGTTTCATTTTGAGTAGCCTCTTACACAAACTGCAGGTGAAAAGGTTTTCTAGAGGTCAGCAGCAATATCCCAAAGCAGAGGAGTGAGATCAGGAAAACTTCAAAGAGCTGCCTGGCAGTGAAAGCCAGGAGTGCAAAGAGAGAACTCCTACCAGCAGGAGGGGTAGGGGGGTGCATGAAGTAGTGCCAGAGGCAGAAGTAAGGGGAAAGCTGCATTTAGCCTTGGGAAACTCCACCAGAATGCATCATGGAAGCACTCCGGCAACTCCAAACAGGCTCCCCAAGCACCTCTGGGGTCTGAACACCACTCACCTGCTGTGGAGCTATAGGAACAGAGGTTTAGGGGATCAGCCAGCCTGCAGGGCTCCGATGCCTTGGGAAAGGAAGGCTGCTCTCACAGCTGGGAGTCACAGTACTGGAAAAGGGCATGCAGATGGCCTGCCCATGGCTTTGGGATAGGAGGAGAAGGCTGCTTGCCACGCCGTAAGCACAGAAAGGGAGCAGGGAAGTTTGGGAAGCAGGGGATGGGGTATGCACCATTTGTGCCTACTACACAAAATTCCAGCAGGTTTTTTTTTTATTATTGGCAGTATTTCACTAGAGAGTAAGCATGCTACAGCTTCCAAGGGACTCCAGTAAGCTACTGAGGGTGGATGCTTGCCCTAATTCCCTAAGCCAGCCACTAAATCATACTGGCCTTGGGAGGAAAAAGCAACATGCTTTTGGGTAGTCCACTGAGATCCATCAGATGCATCTTTACATCCAGGCAAACATACAACCAGCGAAAAAAGGTACTTGGCCCTGATCGAGTCCTGACTTATCCAGGACATGGTTTGAGGACACAGCAGAACTTCAGTCCTCATTTAAACAAATCCCTTGCTGTGGCTGTACACCTAGAGCAGGTCACTGGTCACCCAAAATCATTCACTCATCAGTGCTCAGCCCTGCTGGTAGCATAACAGCCCAGATGAAAGTTTTTAATTTTCTTACAATTCAAAAAACAGGACAAAGTCTGAAACCACTTTACTCTGTACTCTCTGCTATCAAGAACAGGTTCTTCACACACACACAAACAAATTCAATTTATCTACCACTATATAAGACCAGCACAAAGGAGTCTCAAGTGCCCTGAACACACATTAATCAAATTTACAAGTTTCAAAGAGGCCTAGCAAAGCCCAGTTTGAATGAAAAGACAGTTCTGCCATTTTGGAATCCTGCACTCTATATGATAGCTGCTCTCTTAAAAACCCACACAAGCTTAAAAGTATTTCCAAAGAAACGTTGCCTAAGACTTTTCTTGAACAATTCACTCCTGAGTCAAAACAAACCATGGAAAATCAGCAAAGATGCTTATTTCATAATGCAAAGAAACAATGCAGGAAGGTTTGCATGGATGCTGGAAATCAGGAGCAGATGAGCACAGGCTGTACACAGCATATGCGTGAGTGTAATGTGTATGCTGAATCAACTGACACGAATATGAAACTTTAAGGCACAATGCTGGAATGGCTTCAGATGCACTTACAACAAAGGCAGCCCACAAAGAGACTCATTATCATGTAAAACAGGCATTTGATCCAAGTGTCCTGAGATACAGAAAGCTAAACCTGCTGGCCTCTGGGAACTGAGGCAGACAGAAGTGGGAGGATTGTTGGAACCACACTACAGCTTTATTAACAGAGAACAAGGTGTCCACAATGCCATTAGGCTAATTTAGTTCCCACTACAAGTTCTACTAATTGCAACATCTGTTTAATTACAGCCATAAGCAGATAAGGGCACCGACAGAAGACAAACTGCTTCTGAACGCAAGGCAGGTCCTTCAGGAAGAAGGGAAAACATCCTGTTGTGTGGACACAGTGGCCAAAGGCTCTGACAGGTGGATGCTGAGAGGCTGTGATTCCCAGGCAGAGTCAAGGCTGATAAACACTGACTCTTGTCACTGAAGCTATGGCTTTATTCGTTGCTCTTCTCCCTGCAAAGTCAACAGCTCAGCCAGATTCTAGGCTTTCCATTTCATCACCAGAAGCCACTAGCAGGTGAAAATGGAAGATCTTACCCTGTGAGAATCAGCATGTAGGTTTTTCCCTTGTGTGTTCCTTAATACACTGGGAAATCAGGCTGTTCCACAGTCCTACTCGGTACCAAAGCCACTCAACAGCTGAACATCCAGCTAAAGGTTTTGACAGTTTTCCATCAGATCATTTCTATTTCTTCACCAGGAAGAATCACACCTTGTTAGGCCAATACTCTGGATGATGGGCCCCCAGAGAAAACAATAAGCCAGCTGCCTACCTCCACCATGGGACAGCACCTCTATTGGGTCAAGACAGGGGAATACCCACTGCCATCAAAAGGGCTACACAGCCAATGGTACAGTATTTCAGTGGGAAGTGTGAGGCCTGCACAACTCCACAGCTCTGCATCCTCTGGAAGCCCACATCTGACTCCAAGTGTCAGTCTTCTCCTCGCAACAGCCATAGAATCATAGAATCGTTTAGGTTGGAAAAGACCTTTAAGATCATCAAGTCCAACCCTTAACCTAGCACTGCCAAGTCCACCACTAAACCATGTCCCTAAGCACCACATCTCCGTGTCTTTTAAATACCTCCAGGGATGGGGACTCAACCACTCCCCTGGGCAGCCTTTCAGTGAAGAAATTTTTCCTAATATCCAATCTAAACCTCCCCTGGCACAACTTGAAGCCATTTCCTCTCATCCTATCGCTTGTTACTTGGGAAAAGAGACTGACAGTCACCTCACTACAACCTCCTTTCAAGTAGTTGTAGAGAGTGATAAGGTTTCCCCTCAGCCTCCTCTTCTCCAGGCTAAACAACCCCAGTTCCCTCAGCCGCTCCTCATAAGATTTGTGTTCTAGACCCTTCACCAGCTTCGTTGCCCTTCTCTGGACATGCTCCAGCACCTCAATGCCCTTCTTGTAATAAGGGGTCCAAAACTGAACACAGTATTCAAGGTGCGGCCTCACCAGTGCCAAGTACAAGGGAACGATCACTTCCCTCGTCCTGCTGGCCACACTGTTTCTGATGCAAGCCAGGATGCTATTGGCCTTCTTGGCCACCTGGGCACATAGCTGGCTTATATTCAGCTGGCTGTCGACCAACACCCCCAGGTCCTTTTCTGCCAGGCAGCTTTCCAGCCACTCTTCCCCAAGCCTGTAGCGTTGCATGGGGTTGCTGTAACCCAAGTGCAGGACCCAGCACCTAGCCTTGTTGAACCTCCATTCACCACAGCTGTTTGGGCCTGGCCATCCAGCTAGTTTTTTACCCAGCAAAGAGTATGTCCATCCAAGCCACGAGCAGCCAGTTTCTCCAGGAGAATGCTGTGGGAAACGGTGTCAAAGGCCTTACTAAAGTCCAGGTAGACAACATCCACAGCCTTTCCCTCATCCACTAAGCAGGTCACCTTGTCATAGATCAGGTTACTCAAGCAGGACCTGCCTTTCATAAACCCATGCTGACTGGGCCCAATCACCTGGTTGTCCTGTATGTGCCACGTTATGGCACTCAGGATGATTTGCTCCATAACCTTCCCCGGCACCAAGGTCAGGCTGACAGGCCTGTAGTTCCCCAGATCCTCCTTCCAGCCCTTCTTGTAGATGGGCATCACATTTGTTAACCTCCAGTCAACTGGGACCTCCCCAGTTAGCCAGGACTGCTGATAGATGATGGAAAGTGGCTTAGTGAGCACTTCTGCCAGCTCCTTCAGTACCCTTGGGTGGATCCCATCCGCCCCCATAGACCTGTGTGTGTCTACGTGGTGTAGCAGGTCACTAACCACTTCCCCTTGGATTATGGGGGCTTCATTCCGCTCCTTATCCCTGTCTTCCAGCTCAGGGGGCTGGGTACCCTGAGAACAACTGGTCTTACTGTTAAAGACTGAGGCAAAGAAGGCATCAGGTACCTCAGCCTTTTCTTCATCCTTTGTCACTATGTTTCCCCCCGCATCCAATAAAGATGGCGATTCTCCTTAGCTCTCCTTTTGTTGCTAATGTATTTATAGAAACATTTTTTATTGTCTTTTATGGCAGTAGCCAGATTAAGTTCTAGTTGGGCATTGGCCCTTCTAAATTTCTCTCTGCATAATCTCACAACATCCTTGCAGTCCTCCTGAGTTGCCTGCCCCTTCTTCCAAAGGTTATAAACTCTCCTTTTTTTCCTGAGTTCCAGCCAAAGCTCTCTGTTCAGCCAGGCCGGTCATCTCCCCCACCAGCTCATCTTTCAGCACATGGGGATGGCCTGCTCCTGCACCTGCAAGATTTCCTTCTTGAAGAATGTCCAGCCTCCCTGGACTCCTTTGCCCTTCAGGACTGCCTCCCAAGGGACTCTGTCAACCAGGCTCCTAAACAGGCCAAAGTCTGCCCTCCGGAAGTCCAAGGTAGCAGTTCTGCTGACCCCCCTTCTCCTTACTTCTCCAAGAATTGAAAGCTCTGTCGTTTTGTGATCACTAGGCCCAAGACAGCCTCCAACCATCACATCACCCACCAGTCCTTCTCTGTTCACAAACAAGAGGTCCAGCGCCTTCCCTAGTTGGCTCCCTCACCAGCTGTGTCAGGAAGTTATCTTCCACACACTCTAGGAACCTCCTAGACTGTTTCTTCTCTGTTATATTGTATTTCCAGCAGACATCTGGTAAGTTGAAGTCCCCCAGGAGAACAAGGGCTAGCAATTGTGAGACTTCTCCCAGCTGCTTATAGAATATTTTGTCTGCCTCTTCATCCTGGTTGGGTGGTCTATAACAGACTCCCACCATGATATCTGCATTGTTGGCCTTACCCCTGATTCTTACCCATAAACATTCAACCCTATCGTCACCATCATTAAGCTCTAGATGGTCAAAACACTCCCTGACTGTCCTGGTTTCAGCTGGGATAGAGTTAATTTTCTTCTTAGTAGCTAGTAGAGTGCTGTGTTTTGGATTTAGGATGAGAATAATGTCGATAACACAGTGATGTTTTGGTTCTTGCTGAGTAGAGTTTACACTGGTCAAGGACTTTTCAGCTTCCCATG
This sequence comes from Theristicus caerulescens, assembly GCA_020745775.1. Taxonomy (NCBI): domain Eukaryota; kingdom Metazoa; phylum Chordata; class Aves; order Pelecaniformes; family Threskiornithidae; genus Theristicus; species Theristicus caerulescens. The sequence continues at coordinate 45,911,455 of CM036564.1, read as the reverse complement.
CTCTGCCAGGGGCACAAGAAGCTGGGAGGGAGCAGACCCAGGACAGCTGACCCAGGCTGGCCAAAGGGCTATTCCATACCATATGACATCATGCTCAGTATATAAGCCAGGGGAAGAAGAAGGAAGTGGGGGACATTCGGCATGATGGCGTTTGGCTTCCCAAGTAACCGTTACGCGTGATGGAGCCCTGCTTTCCTGGAGATGGCTGAACACCCGCCTGCCGATGGGAAGTAGTGAATGAATTCCTTGCTTTGCTTTGCTTGTGCACGCGGCTTTTGCTTTCCCTGTTAAACTGTCTTTATCTCAACCCATGAGTTTTCTCACTTTTAGTCCTCCAATTCTCTCCCCCATCCCACCGGGGGGGAGTGAGCGAGCGGCTGCGTGGTGCTTAGTTGCCGACTGGGGTTAAACCACGACAGTCCTTTTTGGCGCCCAACGTGGGGCTCGAAGGGTTCGAGATAATGACAGATTTAATTGGAATGTGCTAGATTGAATTTATAGCTGTTATTGCTGTTTAGCTCTTAATCGGCAGGCTTCTGTGCTTGCCACGGGGCTTGCTTGCCTTACTGTGTATTAGAGTTTAGTGCTCGTTAGTGGCTGCTTTTTGCTTTTGCTGCTCGCTGTACTGCTTATCATCTTACTCTGCCGGGCCTGGGAACATTTTGATAACAGCAATGGCCATGCGCCTGGGCTGGCAGATGGCCAGGGCATCGCTGCTGTTTCTGTGCTGCTGTACTGGACAAGCTGGAACTCCAGTGTGAACTTGAGTCGAAGGGACTGTGACCTGTGGATGAGTCCATGCGGGAGCAGGACACCCCGAAGCGTCTGTGGATGTGGATAAGCCCATGCCAGAGCAGGTATGTCTCGAAGCGTCTGTGGCCATGGTTATGTCTGTGCCGCAGCAGGTGTACCTCTTGAAGGCATTGTGGCCCAAGGATAAGTCCGCGCTGGGGAAGGTACACCACGACACTGACATACAGGGCTACCCCACCGTGTCTCCTTCCTCGCCTATCCCTTCTGAAGAGTTTATAGCCATCCATTGCAGCACTCCAGTTATGCAAGTCATCCCACCACATTTCCGTGATGGCAACTATGTCATAGTTTTCCTGCTGCACAATGGCTTCCAGCTCCTCCTGTTTGTTGCCCATGCTGCGTGCATTGTTGTAGATGCACTTCAGTTGGGCTACTGATCCCGCCACCTTTTGCAGGGAGAAGCCCTAATTCCTATGTGACCATTCTCAGGCGCTTCCATGGTTTCTAACACATCAATAAGCCCTGAGTCTTTGCTGCTGCATGGATCTCCATCCCCTACCTCCACTGAGATGGCAGACCGAAGGACCTTGCTAGCACACCATCCCTCAAACATTGGCGTGCTGCCCCCAGGCTTATCTCTAGCAAGCCTAGTTTTATCCCTTTCCCCCTTCAAATCTAGTTTAAAGCTCTTTCAATGAGCCTTGCTAACTCCTGTGCAAAGATCCTTTTCCCCCTTTGAGACAGGTGTACCCGTCTGTCACCAGCAGGCCTGGTGTCGTGTAAACCGACCCATGATCAAAAAACCCAAAATTCTGCTGGTGACACCAGGCTTGAAGCCAGGTATTGACCTGCTGGCTCTTCCTGTTTCTTCCGTCATCATTCCCTGCAACTGGAAGGACAGAGGAGAACCCTACTTGTGCTCCTGATCCCTTAACCAGTTGTCCCAAGGCACTGAAGTCTCTCTTGATTGCCCTCGGACTTCTTGTTGCAACTTTATCGCTGCCTACCTGAAAAATCAATAATGGATAGTAATCTGAGGGTTTAACCTTAATCTGCCTACCCATAGCAGGGTAGGAAGCTTTCTCTTCACATCTTTAACCTGAGCCCCAGGGAGGCAGCAGACTTCCCTAAGAAGTGGGTCGGGTCTGCATATTGGGCCTTCTGTTCCCTTCAGAAGGGAGTCTCCTATGACAATGACCCATCTTTTTTTCTTTATGGAAGCAGTTTTGAGGCAGGGCGTATCTAGAAACATGCCTGAGCCTCACAGTGTCTGTTTTGCAACTGGGATGTCAGTGGTAACACTGGCAATTGTACCAAGCTAGGTCTGCTAACAAAGGCGATGACATGAACTTCAACCATCAAAAAAGTACCAGTATATGCCAAGCAGACTTGCCCAGCTCATGCAGCTACAGCTTCTCAACTACTTGGTCCCAAATCAACACCACACGTGTACCCTGCTTAAAACTGCCACAGACTAGAGCCTGGAGACAGCTTCAGAAGCACTCAGCCTGGAGTCAAATCTTTCCCTGCCCATGGGACTCTTCCTCACGCTTGCATCAAAGCATGGCAGCTTCACACTCTCTGTAGCACACGCTCTAGTCTTAGCAGATTAAGGCTGTTTTTCCCAACAGACTCTCTCTGCTTTTGCCTGTTAGTCCTGTTGGCTGTGGCACTAAGTGATACACACACTCGATGAACACCTTAAAAAGCAAAGGGTAGCGTGGTTAACTTGGCAAATCAGCCAGTCAGTGCAAAGCAGAGGACAGGGAGTAATAAAGCATTACACTCTGAGCAGCAGCTGAGAAAATGCCAAGTGCCACTGAGATTCACAGATCAGCAAGCACAAAGCTTTACAATTTTCAGGCATTCTTATACCAAAAGGCACCAACCCAATGACTCTGTTATTGCTAGATGTTTTTAAACTTCCTTCCTGAAGTCGGCCATGTGCCCTGGCTGTGATCAAAGCCAACTCTTCTACAGGGTTCTTGATATCACTTCCAGCCAAGAATCTGGACTATAAAAGTAATGTTTGAGAAGAGTCTCCAAATGCTTGCGGCTCCTCTCCCCAATAACTTACTGACAATTCGGTTCTCCATCTGCTCCAGCACCAGGCTTTGCCTTGCTGCACCTAGTTGAATCCCTATGCCCCTATCTGACGTGAGTCTGGTGGGATCTCCACTCTGTTCTTGAAAGCTGTCTTGTCTTTCCTCTCAGGTGGGTACCCAAGAAGACCAGAAAGATTCTCAGTACTCTACAGCCATTGCTGTCACCCTAGAAGTGCCATTGGCTTGGTGCCCGTGCCACCCGTGAGCATTCAGAGAAGCAGATTAGTGCAATTCTCCTACCTTTGTGTATGAGCTAGTGAGCAGAAATGGGAATTGATGGGGTTAGGGTTACAAGCTACAGTCCCGTAATCCGTGATCTGATTGATGCCTTGGAGTCTCTGTAACAACAGCCACAAGTCACCATCCCAGAAAAGACAGAGGCAAGTAGGGAGGGAAATGGAAGGGGAAGGAATAAAAAAGAGGAACAGGCAAAGGAAGAAACCAGTAAAATCACCCAAGCATGTGTAAGGCAGCTGTGCCATGTAGAAGAGCTTCAGTACCTGACTCCGTCAGAGCTCTGCACAAAGGCAGCACACAATGCCCAAGCCATCTGGCTGCTCCCCTGACTGAGGCATCCATGTTAGCACAGAACACCAGGTTCAGCCCACCTTCAGGTGGTCAAGCACCTAGGGTTGTTTGTTAAGCTTGAGAAGTTCTTAGGTGTGCTCAGCCACGTGGAGGCCACATTTGGGGGTGTGGAGGGATGTTCGTCATGACTTCCTCAGGGAAAAGGAGCTGCCAGTAAAGTTTTTGACTGACTGAGACCTGTTACCTCACACACATCCCTCTGGTTCTTACTGCTGTCACTTCTGGAGGCTTTTAGGATTATAGAAAGGACACCTGTACCACCTTTGCTCTGGTCTCAACACCCTCCCCCCTCCAGCAGCAAGCTCGTACAATTGTATTTATACTAAAAAGCTGTATACTAAAAATGGCTTAAGCAAAAGTGTAAAATTCATCTGGTGAGAGAAGTGTCTGACAAAGGGAAAGGACCGTACTACTACTAGGCATCATGTTCACTGCCAAAGGACCTTGATATTTCCTGGGCCTTCCACATACATGTTATGAATTAACTCACAGTGCCACCAGCACCTCTCATTTCAACCCTGCTGCCTCAGGGCTTGAGGAGGATGGTTTGGCCTTACAATTCATCTTCTGCCTTTGACTTCAGCACTGTTAAGTGAGGGATGCAAGCAGTTTATATCAAAACAGACTGGCCTTTACCCCAGCTCAGATTAGCTGTGTTCCAGTTAGCCCCATTCATGCCAGGATTCTGGGAGACCAGTTGTCTTCTAGCTTGGTCCCGTAGACCATGATGCTCACCACTGCTAAAAATCAGCCAAAGTTGTAAGCCTCAGAGCAGAAAAAAAGCAGGAATTCTTTTTAAGTTATGACAATGGGAGGGGATCTCCTTTACCCACACTAGACAAATTTTACAGCCTTTTCCCCCATCTAGTCTAGAATTATATGTGCAAGAATACTCAAGGCAGCATCAATTCCCTTTACTTATCCTACCCCCTGCATTTGTACTCAGATAGTTCAGTAAAAATAAATAAAAAATAAAAATAAAATAAAAATATAGAAGCATATATTTTGTAATTGAAAATCCACCTTCCTGAGCAGCCGGTTAGAGCAGAGCTGCTTCTTGGACCTTCTGGTCTCTCTCCAGATCAGACTGGTTAGATTATCTGGAGGAAGGTAGCACTGTCTTCTGAAAAGAGCTGACTCAAGCCAGCAGAGAACTGAGCTTATGCACTTTGCTAGTCATGGTTGCTGATGGCTTCCTGAACGTTGAGTGGACGTCTCTGCTAACGTCCTAGAAGAGGAGCCCAGAGCAATAAGGAAAAGAGCCTCAAACAACCACCAGTCCCCTCCTTTTCCCTGCAGGGAGAGCTTCTAAGAGTATCCATTGCAATTATTTCACCGGAGGCCCTTTCCCACATGCAAACAGCTGCATTTATTGCACAGCATGCCACAGGGACATCATACCCCGAGCTCTGGTGCTCACATACGAACTAGCAGCCCTGTCTGCAGCACTGCACAAAGGGTGGGGAGCCAGCCTGCTCCAGCCCTCATTTGGCCTTTGCCACCTAGCTTCCTCCAGTCCCATACACTGAACCCCACTTGGCAGCTGAGGACAGGCAATAAGAGGAATAACCTGCCTCCCTAGGGGCCTGGAATAATAGTTACCCAGCTCTAAACAAGAGCAAAGCACTGGAGGGCTCAGTGCATTGTCACGGGAGAGAAGCAAGCACAGCGTTGCCCTACATCTGTCCCTAGACAATACGAATATGAGTGAAGCCCTGCAGACTCCCAGGGGGCCAGAGTCTACAGATTCTGCGCGACATTAACAGGAAGCAAACAGAGGCCCCAGCTACTGGCAGAGCTGGGATTACAGCCACCTGTCTGAAAATGCCAACAATGAGTTTCCCCACAGGCTGGGCAAGAATTGGTGGGATAAGAGAAGACAATTGCAGCTGCAATCGTAACTCAGAAAGGGCCAGCCCCATTCCTAGAAAGGAGAGAGGTTGGGTGTTGTCCTGAGCTAACAGCAGGGGCACAGCAGGGATTGAAGGGGGGTTTACTCACTGTCTGTTCATTATCCAAATTGGCCTGCTGTCTTCGGAGATCAGCCTTAATGAATGCTGGGACAGAGGGAAGAAGAGAGATGTGAAGGCAGTTAAGTCACCATGCAAAGTCCAAATCAATTTCCCCAGGACTTAAAGGAGCAGCAGAGGCCCCAGAGGAGACAGGAACACATTACGGTGAGCAAGGGAAACCGCTCTCCTGGATAAGGCAGAGAGTACTTCTGAAACAGGCAGGATAGAGGCTCCTTATTGCAGCATGTAGAAGGTGCATCTTTGAGACCCCAGCCAGCAGCCAGGGCAAGAAGCCTTGGATCTTCTTTGTAACACAGACCAGATGCTTAAAGAAGCACAGCGGCATTGCCATGGGACTGCTGTGTGGGTCCTGCCCTTTCCTGCAGGCACCACTACACACAAAAGCCCTTCAATTCATATGCCAAGCCCCAGGGGAAGAGTCACAGCAGAGGAACACTGAAAAATTTAATTACCTGTCATAACAGTCCCCAGGAACAGGAAGGAACAAAGAAAGATGTTTCCTGCCTTCGTCCCAAAGTGATCAATGATTTGTCCTTGGCCAATGGTGAAGGCGATACCAAAAATCTACAAACAAAGGCATTGTCAAGCTATACTGTTATCATAAAGCAGCCCAAACAGCTTCACAGCTTTACCAAAGTATCAGAGCATACAGGCCAGGCAAGCTCTTGGCCTAGCAAGGCTAAAGTTTGGTTATAAACACATCCAGAGGCACCTCCTTGCAGCTGATGGGAAAACAGGTGACCCTTAAGGCTGGAATCCCATTTCTCACTGAAGAAGAGCCAGGTCCTAGTCTGTTGGGAGCAATGTTGGAAAAGACAAGGATGACTGGCATCCTGATGGATTTTCCTAAGCAGAAACAGAATGGGTGCCACTAGAGAAATGCCATGAGGAACATCATTCAATAAGCCAGGTCCCAGGGTGCTTAGATCTGCAGTACATTACAATAACCATGGACAAGAAATAGGAGTCAAGACTGGGAACTACAATTTAATCTCTCTGCCTGTAAAGAGGCAAGCAAAGGGAAAACAGCACACCTACCTGTGCCGAGACATTAAGGAGCCCTGATGATGTTCCTTCTGATTCTGGGTATGTCAACTCTGCAGCAAACTCAAAGCCCAGGGGAAGGTATCCTGTCATGAAAAACCTGTAAAGAAACACACAGAAAGGAAGACTCAGCAACTGCCAGAAGGAAGACACAGTGTAGCCCATATCCCTTTTGGGATGCTTCACTGACTGCATGGGATGTTTCCCCTAGCATTGTCACAGCCCAGGCAGCTGTCTGACTCCCTCACCATGGCACAGGTCTCCCTCCTACCCAGAAATACCTTTGCCCACAGCCTCAAGGCACAGAGCCAGGCCAGCAGGGAGCTGCTGGTTGCTACAAGAACAAGGCGTTAAAAGCAGCATCTCCCACAAGTAACAATAAGGGGCATCATCCCCAGCACAGTCAAACAGCCACGCAGGCCCACATGCTTTTCATTCCTGCCCATTGGTCATCTATGGGTCTGTGGTACCACTTGCTGCCCAAATGCTTTCACTTGATTACCTGGAACATTTAAGGCAGCTGCAGCTGAGCAGGGCCATGCTAATGTCCCTGACTCTAATAAAACAGATATGAGAGGCAGATGGGAAGAGCAGATCATTTTGTCCTTAAACCACGCAGGAGCCACACACAGGCTACGGCTCTCCCCAGTCCCTCCTGCGCCATGAGCTCTGCCTCCTTGCTCATCCCCTAGCAGCTCACATGTAGAGGAAAGCAGCCTGCACATGAACTTACCCCAGCATGCCTGCAGTCACAAATACCACCCAGAGGTGGCCTAGGCTCAGAGTGAAGGTGTAGGTTATCATTCCCACCAGAGACATGACATAGACAACTAGTGTTGTCTGTCTGCAAGGAAAAGCAGAATCAGGGTTTCATTTAATCCAGTCCTCCTATTCTTTTTGCTCACTTGGTATAGTTTGCAGCACACGGTTAAAAAAAAAAAAATTAAAAAGTTGCACAGCTCTCTGACACCCTTACCCCAGACAGAGGAACTGGACTGACAGAGAGCACGGAAGGGCCTGCACACACAGCAGGGCAGCAGGAGAAGCAAGAACAGGACCTAGGAATTTTCACATCCCTACCTCATGACCAGGGGCTTTGCTCCCTGTGGGGCCAGGGCATCACATCTGTAAGGAGGCACCTATGAGGCAGCCAAGAAGCTCAGATCCTACCATGGGCTGACAGGTCCCTGGTCATGTACCGTGCATTCCTCTTGAGGGAGAGACCAAGAGCCAAATAAAAAGATCATTAATCTTTCCTGGGCACCCTCTATACTACAACCAGTTGGACACGCTTACTTATAAGCAGGAGCTGCGGTGATTAAGCACTCCCAAGCAGGAAAACAAAGGGAAGAGGTGACACAGCACTGCTAACAGTGTTATGGGCCTGTATTTTTCAATGCTATCCAAAACACCTTTCGTTGCTGCTCCTTTCTCTGTTTAAACTTCCTACTGTACTTGGAGAGGTGACGTGCAAGCCAGGTTGCCCATACAGCTTCACCCTCAAGCCACGGCAGCATTTAACAGGACTAGTGCCAGTTCCACGGCCAACAGCGGCTGAACCACAAGCTCTCATCTCTGGGCAGAGGGGACAAAGAGACCCCGTGCCCAGGAACCATGCTAGGCAGATCCTGGGAACAGCCATATCTGCAGCCTGGCCACACTGAGGAACATCAGTGGGCTCAGTACTGTGAGACACATGCAGCAGCCCAGGCCAGCTTTACCAGAACTGAAACATTAGCAATTGTCATCCCTGACTAGACACCAAGGAAACTCTTCCCATATCCAAAAAAAAAAAAGCAGCTCTTTCCAGTACAGGAGGTAGCAAGTAGCCCTTTGCAGTACCTAATTTTGGGAAGGAAGGAGGGAAAGGTAAATCCTTTACCTGACTGAAATTCCACCAGGCTCTTGAAAGGAGAACACTTACCAGAGTTGACAAAAGATTAACTTTTGCGGCATTGTCTTTTAGGAAAAAGTTAAACATTTAACTGTGAGCTACTGCACTTTCTACAAATTTTAGTCTTAATCCATTAAAGAATGTGTTTGGTATCAGTTCCTAGAATTCTACTCAAGAAACTAAACCTCAAACTGTTTTCACTTTTTTTTTTTCTTTTTAATGCAAATGACCACCATCAAAAATCCAGCCCCAAACAGGCAGCCAGTGTTATATTGCGTGACAAAATGTTTCCAGTACACTGGCTTACTACAGATAAAACCAGAATGCTCCAGCTAAGGTTCTGTCCTCCCTCACTGCTGGCAGTGACTGAAGTCAGTGGGTTTCACGCTCCTACATCACTTCTTATCCAAATACAGGCTTGAGAAGCTAATTTCAGACTTCAGCTATCAAGCCATGCTTACAGAGGTTCACCAGACACATTTAATGCACTGAAAGTCTAAACAACATTTTGCTGTGACAAGTAGTTTTGTTTAATGTCAAAGGGTTAGGCAAATCCCTTAACTTCCGATGCTATATAATTTCTAGAATGTTCTTTCCAATGCTTTCATGGGGGAAAAAAGTCACCTGTGAAGGCAGCATAAAGGGGCTGCTTACTTCTGCTATAACCCGTTATAGAGAGGTGCTACGTGGCCGACACACAGCCTGGAGGCTGCAGAAGGAAAAGAGATGAAGGACTGACAGAGGAGTTAGAGAGCAGCCCTAGGAAAGTGAAAGAGAATCATAGAATGGTTTGGGTTGGAAGGGACCTTAAAGATCAACTGGTTTAAGAAGCAGGTAAAAGCCTTTCTCTGCTGAATACAGGGTTCCTCAGATATCTCCTGCGAGTTCTTATGCCTCCCATCTCTTGAAAAGCAGCCGTGGACTGCGCTGACTAGGAAAGGGGTTGAAGGCTAGAATTACAGCTCCTTGGGCTGCATGGACCAAGTTTGAACTGGGTCCTCCTTCCATAAACAGGAGACTCCAAACTACACAGCAGTCAGTGCTAAAATACGGCGCAGGCCTCCAAGAGGTGGCTGTGACACTAAGAAGCTTAGTCTCAGCCAGCAGGGACACTTGGCGCATGGGGTTTTTTTTTTGGTTTTTTCTTCCCACAGGCAGTTTTGGTCTCAGTGCAGAGCTCTCAGGATAGTCCCACAAAATCTCACCCAGTTTCCTAGGCTTCAGGTTCAAGTGTTCTAAGTAGTTTGTATCTGATTCACTCTGTCGTGACAGTTGCCTTCAGTTGCACTTTGCTCCTCATCTCCAGCCAAAGATGATGAACGAGTTAGAGACCAGATGCGGTCAGGACTTTGTTTCACATTGATGCTATGTCATTAGTCAAGCTGCAAGAAAGAAGTTCCCAGAACATACTGAGAACTAGAGCAGGCAGGCTCAGAGAAGCAGGCAGCTCTTGCAGGTTAAAGCCAGTGGTGTTCTCCATTGGAACTGCAGAAGTAAGTGGGGGACAAAATGGAGAAAACTGTTCCATCTTGCCATGGGTACCACACCTACTGCACATTAGCTGGCTCAAGGACGATGAGCTTTCCTCACTGACCTGCCTCCCTGAATCATCAGGCTCCAGCAGGACAAAATGAATTGACAGACCCTTGTGAAAGAACAAGGCTGCAGGCTTGGCGCGCTGTGGAAATCACACACCAGGGAGCACCCTGAAGCCATGCATTGAGCGGCTGCCTGCCCAACACAGTCCCTAACCGGGACTTGAACAGGCAGCCCTGAATGCAACTCCTGCTGCAGGAAACAGCCTCAAGCACACAGGCAGACTTCTACTAAACCAGACTTTAGCAAGACCCTGCTCCCCTGAGCATACCACTGAGGACAAAAAAAGAAGATTTCGTTAGTGCCCAGCAGTGCAATCAAGACCGAAAAATTTGCAAACAGAGGGTTTAGTCGAGACACAGGTAGATACTGGTGCACAGGGAAACCCCTGGGGAAAAGACCCCAAGGCAGGGCATTTCTCAGGACGTGGCCTTTGTCACCACGTTCACTAGAGGACAAGAAGAATGCTCTGTGGCCCTAGGGGCACCAGGGCATGGAATAATGCCAGTTTTTGCTTTATAAGCCTCTTATCATAGCCATAAATATCTTATGGGAGAGATAAAAACCCAAAGGAGGAACAGATTCACAGACGACATTCGCACAGCATCCTGGTGTTTTTAGCAACCTGTTCCCATGATGGCCCTACATGGACTGATAATTATTGTCCGGAACAGGTACAGCCAGTCTCCTTGAAAGGCTGTCCAGTACAGTGAGTGCAGGCTGGAAGTTACGCATCCTGCTACATCACCTCAGGACAAGTAGGGTTAACCTACCTCCGTGCTCTGGGGTGTGGGAAGGAGGCCCAGCGCGCCAATGTGGAAGCAGTGCTACGAAGGCACCAGCTGCCAAGTCTCTGTGGCAGAGCCAGAGGGAGATCTGTGAAGGAGCTGACACGCTTGTCACTTAGGTGAACCTAAGCTGCCCTGACATTCATCTGCCCTCCCAGCCACATTCCCTACTGTTTTGAAGAGGCAGATTAAAGAGCTCACACAAGAGGCTGTGAGAAAAGAAAGACTTCAGGAGAAAAAAGCTGGCCAGGGCCAGCACCAGCAGGGAACAGGACTGAAATGGAGACCACAACTCCTGCTGTTCAGCCAACTCCAGAGAAAGCTCTAGAGCAAGAAACGGGCATGGCCCAGCCCAGCAGTGTCTCACAAGGTCACCAGACTCACAGGGATCAGAGCTGCAAAAACACTAGAGTCAAGCAGCATCTGAAGCAACAAATGAACGAGCTGTGGGGTGAGACCACAGCCACGTGCCACAGCTTTAGCTGCTCACTGGGACGCTGTGTGCAGCTCCAGAGCACTCTGCTGTATGGACTGGGATGACGGATGGCCTCCACAGGCTTTGCCATGAGGACAGCATGTTCCAGGCTGCACAAGACCCTGAACAAAGGCCTTGTCCCTATACTCCCAGAAGGATCTCACTGCTGAAGACACTGAGGTATCAGATGCTGGAGAAGGGAAGAACTGGAGAGGGCTGGTTTGGTTTTCACCACCCCATCATCCTTCAGCACTGTTTTATGCCACTTTGTTCCTGTATGAAGGTCACAAAAAAGGACAGCCTTGGTAAATTATTTATATAAGAGATATGGCAGGACAGGGTGAAGGCATATCCACTACACAAGGACTAACCTGGAAAAGGGCTACAACAAGAAGACCCAAACTGTAGGCCAGGCTAGGCTGAGAGAGCATTCACCTTTCAGTGGAAGAAACCCAAGCGCCCCATTCTCCAATATCTGAGTCTTTCCTCCCTCCCCCAAATTTTAACGCACTTTAGGCCTGAACAGACCTAAGTTTAAAACACCACTTGGGGTCCTCTGCCTAGTCAATGGAGAGAGATGGATATTTCTGTCATCTTGCCTTACAGAAACGCAGCGATGGCAGCAGAGAGCGCTGTCTGGAACCAGCTGGACCCGAGGCCATGTGAACACTGCCCTTAAAAGCAAAGCATGGCCAAAGAGAAATGCTGATTAATCCAGTCCCCAAACCCCCGATTCTGAGCCAGACTCCCCTACAAATACCAATACACCCAGCAGCCTCCAGGTGTCACAACCCCATCTCTCCTCTGAGCCAGGAACCTAAAGGATGTACATGGAGCCCTGGTTAACTTGATGTCAAAACATGTTCTTTCGAAGAGGTGAGCTGTTCTCAACAAGCCATCCTGCCAGAGGCAGCCCCAGTTCTGGGACCGCTCGCTCATCACAGCGTAACTTGCGTATTTGTATGGGCCAAATCTGCGCCTGCTAATTCCAAAAATAAGAACAGCGCAGGGGCTGCTGCAGGGACTTGCCTGCCAAATAAAAGCAAGAATGCAAGGCCATTTGGTGCCTGAGCACGGCAGATGGGGAAAGCCTGACTTAGCACAGCCTCACCCTTTCAAGGAACTGCTGATGGGACAGTAAAGATCAAATACGCATATAGAGCTCTGCAATTCCTTCTGTTATTAACCTCCCCCTGCTCCCCTCAATCACAGCTGGATCCCATTCATTTGCTTTCCCCTCTCCAAGCTGACTAAAAAAAGGACTTGACATCTTTCCTTCCTGATTTTCATGTGCTTACCATTTCGTTCCTGACACTATCTGAGCAGCGGAGGGAAGGGGGAGGGTGCTTACCTAGAACATCTGGCATCTTGACAGTTTTTTTAAATAGACTTTTAAATGGGGCTAAATAAAGACTCTGTAGCACTCAGAAAAATTTTGCTAGTTCCACAGAAATCTACTTTGTGGGCTGCAACGGAGAACAAATTCTTAGCAGTGTTTTTCCTCACCTAAGGCTAAATCTATCCCCAGATAGTCCCTGGAGTCTGTAGGATAAATTCCATGGGTTGCATGGATAGTCCCTATTTTTCTGCACTTTCAGCCAGCTCTGCCCACCTACGTGGTCCCTCCAAGCAAGCAGGGGCCATGGAACAAATCCAGGATTTTTTTTTTTTCCTCTTTCCCATTCTGCCAAATTTCAAGTCCCAGCTCTGTCTGGTGAGCCACAAAACTCTTCAGCCTTCGTGCTGCAACCTAGCTGCACTTAGGGAGAACCAGGAAGACCATCCACCCTAGCAGTGCCAGTTGAGGCTACCTTACCACTAGCCCGGGGCCAGAAAGAGACACAAGTTAATTGCACAGTTAGCTAGTGCAGTTCATAACAGCTGTGTTTCTATTTCTCAGGACTGCCAAATGAGAACTACTCAGTGGCACACAGTGGTCTAGAAACAGCAACAAGTGACCTGCCAGTCTCTGTATTAGTTATCTGCTCCTCTTTCCCAGCACCCCCAGGAATCCTCAGCTACCATTCTTCCTTGCTAGAGAAGCCCAGTTCCTCTCCATTTTTGATCCCTGTACTTGACAGCTAGGGCCAGAGGCCACTTCAGAAGCTGCAAGCCCACAGCTAGCCAGATTCATCTAAGCTGCCCATGATAAGAACGTGCTTTTCTGGCCCAAGATACCAGGTAGGATAATGGCAGTGGGACTCCCCCAGGTGAAAATCTGCTGCAAGGAAAAGAACTCCAAAGTTGCCTTCAGCTCATCACCAGCACATCACCAGTAAAGCCCCTTCTCACTCAACCTGCTCAGACAACAGGCTATAGCACAGTTCTCACAGCCAGCAGGGAAGCTGAAAAGCTGACTACACAGACCCCAACGTAAGACAGGAGAGGCACTCTGCATCCCCCAGGACACCCTACTAAGGTAGGGTACTGGGAGCTGCAGGACACCCAAAGACTCTTAGCTGTCCCTTTGCAGATGGCAGGGTATGCTGGCCAGATCTGCCTTCCCAGCCCACCAGGCAGCAAACCCAGAATCATCCACCTGCAACCCCAGTACCCCTTATGCCTGCCCTATATACAGCAACGCGTCCTCACACAATGCCCTTAGGAACTGGATTCAATGCGCCTTTCATTAAGCCAGACAAAGATTCACAGAAGCTGGTTTGTAAGGGCTGAGAAATGGTCTGGTACAGTCTTGATTCTGCTTGTGCCAAGAGCTCTCTCATCCCTGACAAAGCAGCTGCTGGGCCATTTCATCCTCTCCCTATGCCTCCCTAGGGACCACTAGAACCATACCTTGTATGGGCCCAGTGCAGACTAACACACAGCTCCAAACTTCACTTTAGACTAACTGGATGTTGAAGAACCATATTTTTTTCCTACAAATCCTCCCAATGATTTACTGCCTGGACTGCTGAGTTGCAACTGCACAGGGTTGCTCCTTGCACAGTATGGGGGAAGAGCACAGTCACTAGGGGCACAGAGGCAAACAAGGGACTTACTTGTAGGTTTTGGTTCTGTCCAACCAGATGCCGGAGATCAGAGCCCCAACCATCCCCGACAGTATAATGGTGAGTCCGATCCTGCCAGCATTCACCTCCTCCCCCTGTGGTGAGACACACACACACTCTCACACAAATGCAGGAGCCAACTCATAGCCAACAAGAAGCAAAGTGCAGAGAACCCAGAGAGGAAGAGACACCAAAGTTCATGTCCCGTACATGTCTTCTGCTGGTAACACACTAACCAGAACTAGCCTTTGCAAGAACACTTCTGGGCCCAGTATGAGCCAATGCAGTGCCCTATTCTGGCCCACGAAGAACAGTGGTTTGGCACTTCTCTCTGAGCCAGCCCAGAGAAAAAGGTGAGCACTGGCCAGTGTTAACAGAGACTCTCAGAGGAATCAGCATGAAGCCCTATGAAGCTTGCTGTCTGGTGTTAGGATTTGGGCCAGATTGACCAGGAAATATCGGGACCCACTAAGGCAGCACGGAAAGGAGCTCTCTGGCATGCAGCCCCAGCAGTAGGCTCTGCAGTAGCTCAGCTACTGAGGCAACCCACCCTTCTGCCACCAGACCACAAGTATATGGGCAGCCTCCTGGTACAGATGTCCCGGTAGAAATCACTGCCAAGAACAGGGTGGAGGCAATTGCTGGAAGAATTTCTCAGAAGAAAATGCTGTCATTTAGGGTGTAAAGGAACTGTCTTTGCTAGAGCTTGCCAGCTTTTGCATGGGGTGGTGTAAAGAACTAAAGGAACCAATGCTCTCCTGCCAGCCAGCCAACTTGTGCCAGAGACAGCCAGAAGTGCTGGGGCATTGCATTTCTCACAGACTCTCCTTTGGCAGCCAGCGCTGGACAACAGCAAGCATCAGAGGGCCATGAGGGTTGGATGCACTTACTGGGTAGTGATGGATCACCACACGGTTCAGCAGAGTTGACAGGGCGTAGAAGCAACCTGTATTCAGACCTGAGAGGGGGATAAAAATGCAGCACATTCAGAGCCTGCTACTCTCCTGCTGGGTAGCGAAAGGGTAGGAATCCAAAGAGAGAGATTTTTGGGAGCAGCAATCCATAACAAGGCTGCCAAGTCTCGGGAGAGCCAGCCGGACTGGCTAGACACAGGTTACTGAAAGAAATGCAGACCAAGGACAGCCAGATCTCAGCATGCACCCTGCAGTTTCAGCATGGTTCTTACCTTAGCAGCTAGAGGAAGGGCTGTGTACATTTCTGGTACTGAAAGGTCTTACAAGCCCTTCACAGGGTCTCAACCCTCCCTCACAGCCAGATCCATCTTTAGCATTGGAGCTTCCTCCTCCCTCCAGCCAAGGTAAAATACCAGAAAAGCACCTGTCTCAGCATCACACCTTTAACAAGGACCTGGGATTCAATTAACACCAGTGCCATTGACCCATGTGGTTTCCTCCCAGAGAAGAGCCTCATAGCACTCTCTCTGCTGAGAGCCAGTAAAAAACATCCTCTCCAAGCCAAGAAACACCAGAAGGCAAGTAGAAGCGGAGCCGATGGTGAAGCACAGACAGCACTTCCCCCAGGCACCTGGTGTGTGTGTCTGCATGGGAAAAGTCTTGCATTTTAAAAGATATCACTGAAGCCTGAAAAAAAAAAAAACCAACTGTGAAAGTAATTGTCTTTCTGAAAGGGAAGTTAGATTAACTGTTACAGGCATTAGCCACCTGGTGAAGGTTTCTCAGTATCACCCAAGGTGAGAATGGAAACCGTTGGGGTGATACTGGTCAAGCCCCATTCAGACACTCTGTTCTAGCTTGCATGCAACTCTGGTTGAGTTAAACACCTTCCCAAAGGGCATAAAAACCAAGAGCTTTGCTGATAATAGACAAGAACATCCACATGGGCGCTGGACCAGCAGTACTGCAACGGCTACACTCTCACCTTGGGCGATACTGAGAAACGTTCCCCAGGTGGATGAGGTCTGTAACAGTCGGCGCAACTTTCTTCTCAGAAAGTCATTTACATTTGCAGTTAGTTTCTCTTCAAGGCTTCAGTGATCCTGATGGGGGGAGGGATGGGGACACAGATTTCACCACTGCAGCTCACACATCTATAGGCTCCATAAGGAGGCATGGGTTTAAAAACTCTGGCACAGATGCCTGAAATCCTGACAGAACAGATACGTGTCAAGTTCCCACTTCCTACTTTTCCTCTTTCAGCCTCAGCTAAAAGCAGAAACATTGCAATACACGATACAGAAGTGCAGTCTAGCAGGCAGAGCTTTGACAAAGGGAACAAAACCCTCAGCTCCCCTAACGCTGAAGTCCTCCAGCTCCCCTGACCCTGAAGTACTCAGCAATCCTGTGCCTAGCCCACTCCTCCACTGGGACACTGGATACCCGTTGCCCTACACAGCTCATGAAGCACTCTGAGGAGCCACAAGATTGGCAGCTGGAGGGGACATCACACTTCCTTCACACGCCATCTCTGACAACATTAAGCAGAGCTCGCTCCACAGCTTCGTGGCACAGAGAACAGATGAAGAATCTTATGCAAGTGATGCCAAATAAGCCAATTGCCTGTGACAATGCTCCCTGCTCCAAAAGCACGTGTCAGGAGGTTACAGGAGAGGCTAGTAAGCTGAGCGTCATGCTCTTTAGGCAGGAAGAATCCACCCAATCCTTTCCAAGAGTTACTCAGAAAAGCTGGAAACTCCAGCAGGGCCAGCAGCCAGAGAGGGAGGAGAACAACTGGAGATCCCACAGCAAGGAGGCACCCTCCAGCCTTGAAAGCTGGCTCTTTGCAACACCTGGCTATGGCAAAACAGCCCACAAGAGCCTAATTCAGCTTCATCCTATCTCCACCACTAGAGCACCCTGCTCACTAGGAGACACCACAAACTGCAGTGCCAGGACATGGGAGTGTGGCAGATCAGCACCGTCCCTCTACCCGCTACTGCTTCACTTCAAAGCTGGGCATAAACACAGACCAGTCATTTGTGTACTCTATTTCTCACCTAGACAAGAGGACAGCAGCCTTGTGGGGACGGCCAGACGCTGCTCTGGTAGCTGATGCTGTCAGTACGCCAGCTTCACAGCAGCTCTGTGATGCATGCAATTTCCAAGAGAGAGAAGAGCCCCTGCTCCCAAGGGCAGAAAGCGATGCAGAGTTGGCAGCAACACTTGGCACCAGAGTCAGGCAAAATATTCTAAGAATCAAGACAATGTGCCGAATTTGCATTTGTGAGGGCTGGCAAAAGTTGTAGGCATTTCATATGTCACAGTTGCTCAATGAAGTTTCTCTGTGAGTTACAGCTGTTTGAATGTCCATAAAACAGGAATGGGTTGTTTCCAATGGGGCAGCGCCCATTTGCCCACACAGATGAGGAAAGCCAGAACTAGTAGCTGGGAGCAGGACATCTGAAGGTCCAGCCCCACCTGATTCATTAGCTAGTTACCATGGTTTGCTTGTAATGTGCTGTACAAAGAACATTTTTGAGACCTCACAGTGTCTCCTCTATTTTACAGAGGCCAGAAAGGGGAAGTTTGTTGCTTATGGCTCCAGAATGAGCTCTTATTAAGCCTCAGACTAGAACCAAAGTCTTCTATAGCTAAGCAGCCTATTCCCTACATGCCAGACTATTGGTCTCCCTCTTCTTCACCCTTGTCATCTTCCAGAACAATGGTTCCTTATGCAGATCTCACTGGCCTGCCTCCTCCTCACTGCCTCATCACCTTTCCAATGCTGATTCTTTGGGGCTGTCTCATCACTCCCACTTTACCAGCCTTTCCCAGACTTTTCCAGCTTTTTCCTGCCTACTGCCTCCCAGTAGCAACATGCAGTTGCTCTCCAGTGCAGAGCCCAACTCAGTAAACTCAGAGTTTCTTAATGCCCACTCTATGTTACGCCTCAGCTTTACAGAAGCAACATCAGCAGCCTTTGGGAAAAGGCTGTCTGAGGGTTTTCCTGAAAAACAGTTCACTAGCACTAACGTAGTCACAGTGCCACCAATGTTTCCAGCACTGCAAGTCTTACCACAGGAAAGACCTTAGAGGTCTGCAGACCTGTTCTGACCTGGCATCATGTAAGGGCTCCCATTCTCTCTACAGCTGAGGGAGATGAATAAGCAGCAGGTTTCCCCCTGACACACACTATGCCAATACGAAAGCTAAGAGAGGCTGCAGATATCTGTGTGTTAGCTAGGGAGGATGACTCAGTTGCACTCATGTGACTGCAGATGTCTTAAATCTTGGCCAACATAACTTTTGACTTGAGTAGGAAAAACTGTCCCCATTTTAAAGCCAGACTACTTAAAAAAAAAAAAAGTTTCACTGCATAGTTCCCTCTCTGAGTAACAGTCATCATCTCAAGTCAAGCTGGAGATTGACATGAAGCTGACACAGAGAGGAACACAATAAATGCACAGACCAGCAGGAAGAGAGACTGAATTACGAGCCACTGAACAGCCTTTCCACATTGTTTGTGACTGCCAGAAGGGAATTATCCCAGGAAGGTCAGATTCTAAACATGCTCTTCGTACTCAGAGCCCTCCTCTCTCCTCTAGGACTTGTTTATGCCTATTAGAACAAATGCTTTCCGCTTTCTTTTCCCTGAAGAGTAAGTGCAAACAGAGCAGATGACACAATCCAACTTTTAGACACAGTCTGCCTGACAGTTTTTTCTATCTCCACTTTCTGAGAGGACATCATGTACTGTGAAAAAAACAAACAAACAAAAAAAAAAAACCAAACCAGCAGCTGCAATGCAAACCAGCAGAGCTTAAGGGTGATCTAAGAGGGGCATTTCTAGAAGACTACTGCACTGAGAATGGAGAAGAGATTTCAACAACTTCAAAGACCATTAGCACCCTCAGCAGGTACAAAGCCACCATCTCACTCTCTCCAACCTGGCTACTCATCCACCAGGTCCTTTAGGCACAACTGCTGGCAGAGCAGCAGAACTTCCAGCACTATATAACTTTCCCCCTGAGGAGCTTCCACAGCAAGCTGGTAGGAAGCAAGGACAGAACTCCCTGCAGACTAGCTGGCTACAGTACATCCTATTATGCAGCCAGGCATAGACCGCAATGGCCTTTCTGCTAAAGAGAAAAATACTTTTCTGTATGACAATTCAGCATCAGGAACAGATTCAACACATCACGCTGCCCTCAGAGAAACAGACCAAGACTGCTGAAGAGAAGCAAGCAGCAAACCCAGTGTGTAAGGACAGATGGCAAAAGAAGATGTTCTCCAATCCGTCCTTCCATTTGCTTCATAGGGACTTGCCAAGGAAGCTGACGCAGTCTGCACATCTGCATGCTCCAAATGACCTCCGCTGGGATGCCAGGCAGCCATACCTTTGCCTTGGGAAATGACTTTCACTCAGTGCTGTGACTTGCACTCAGACACAACTCCATATACTTCTTAGGTAAGCACTTAGATTAGTTCATTGTAAGTAACTAACTGACTAGAAGACAACAGGATAAGGAAATCCACTGAATAGAAAACAGTCAAAGACTCGGAGAACAGTAGCGGGGGCATATTGTCCTCTGTGTGCTTGCCTTGCTTTTCTTCTTCCCTAGGTATTTGCTTGTAACCACTGCTGGAGATTACTGGGCTAGAAGGACTCCTGGTCTGTGGCAGCACAGCTATCCTTATGCTCCCCTGAAACAACTCAGGCCAGTTACTGCCCCAGCAGAGCATGGAGAGGGAGGGAGAAGCTAAGCATGTCTAGCAGTGATAACCGCACAGAAGAAAGGCCAGACCTTACCGTAAGTGACCATAAGCAGCAAAAAGTTGGCATTGCGGAGGAGACAGAGGATTGATTGCACGTAGGAATACTCCTCTGTCAGTCTTGACTGGATCAAGGCCTGAGCTCGGCTCGGAGGGTGCGGGGGCTTCTCCTTGAAGACTGAAACCAGACACAGAGTACTCCTGTTTGTAAGGGAGCAATCAGGGAGCCTGAGCACACGCTGTGAGTAGAGCCATTTGAGGGATGGCACAGGGGCTAGTAAAACCAAGTGTACAAAACACACCATTGTCCTTAAGCTTTGATCTCCATGCATGAACTTATCCAGGAACAGAAGAGAACAAGGTCTCTCCAACAATAATTCCTGCCACTGGGGAAACACCTTGCCTTCAATTAGCTTTTTGTGTATGCAGTGTCTGGCAGCAACAAAAGAGTTCTCAGGACTAATAATGATGCCTTTGTCTCCAGGAGCACGGCCAGCCAGCTGCAGAAGTGTTGTGTGGACTTACAAATGCAAAAGTGGAATGGGAAAAGCCAGCTGGCAAAGGTGGCCTGGTGCCCTGCAGTGCCCAGTGCCTCAGGAGCAATGACCTATGCCAGGTTTTATTTCAGGCCCAGCAGTTCTTTGGCTGGCCAAGCCATCTCTGTCCCTAACTAGCATTAAAGTAGCATCCAGAAATCCCGGTCGCAGGTAACACTGCTGTACCAGGTGCTAGATAGCCATTTTTGTACCTTGTCTATTCCCTGCCCCACATTCTTTAACATCTACATCTGATTCAGCCACCAGGCAACATGAACAAGCTGGCAAGAAGGGCCTATAAAAAAAATTACATGGAGTTCAGCAGACAAGTTCTGCTCTCCAGTGAGCATGCCAATCTTTCATGCTAAAGATCTGGCTTCCGCTTCACATGTTAAGGAGGGGAATTGCACCTCTGGTGTCCTGCTACTGCCCTTAATGCTTCCTTCTCTCCACTCATATTTGGTTACCTTTTTGTCTCCTGGGAACAGCTTGTTCCTGTGATGCCATATAACCTGCCTCTTTCTCCCTACCCTTAAGAGGTAGTCAGGTCGAGACATAACCCAAGGCCCAGCACCCTGTTTGTAGGTAAGATGACTGGGAACCTTGGAAGATATCTGTTGACTTTTAAAGGACTTACTCAGGGGGTAAGCCAGGGTTTTATTATGCAGGCAATCAAAGGATGAAATGAACAATTTGGCAGGCTCACTCACAACCTCTTGTGCTCCCTTCTACATGTGCTGTTCATCAGGGGCTTGAAGCAGCAAGATATGGTATTACATGACCTGTCAGCTGCGTGCTAGGACACATCCCTGCATGACCTCCCCAGCCCATTTCCTAGCACACAGGCCCCTCACACACACAGGCTGACCTTTTCAGACCCACCTGGTTTCATGTGCACACTCCCACCTCCTTACCTATGACAACCAGGATGAATAGGGCTGTTGCCACGCCTGCAGTCATGAAGAACATGATGCTGATATGGTAGGCCAGCTTCTCCACATCCTCCACATTGGGAACCAGAACTGGAGGGACCAGAAAGCCCACAGCGATGCCGAGCTGAGCAGGAGAGAGAGAGGGGACACATAGAGGTGTGACATGGAACCACAATGCTGCCACCACCCCACAGCTCAGCCCCCTGATGCCCGGTAAGGGCTCAACTGAGCCTAATCCAATTTCACAACTGAGGTGAAAATCTTCTTTACCACCCAAGAATTAAGAGATAAAAGCCAGCTACCCATTGCAACTAGGCCATAAAAGAGGTCCCCCCACTGCACTCACAACTGTCAGGATATTCAAGGCAAAGTTTTACGATAGAATTGAGCAGACTGAATACCTGCCTCCATCGAAGTGGATGTCTTGCTTCCCCTGTCCTCCCCCATGCATGTATGTTCCTGTCCTCAAACACATCCCACTCCTTATCTTGCACCTGCTCTGGTACTGGCCTGATCACCTGATAATCCAATTTTGATCATTAAAAATGGCAGAAAACAAGACTGTCAAAACCCACCACAATTCTTTGCTGGGTTAATGAGTTGAACCACTTTATTTTCCAGCCAGACAAGCACAAGGGCTGAGACAGAAACCTGCCCACTCCTAACAAGTGAGATATTAATCTGGCTCAGCCACTTTATGACACTGTTTCCTAACGAGTCCCCTCCCAAGACAAGACTCACCCTATGACCACTAGGAGAACCTAGAAAAACGTCAAGGTTGAGAGCGAAGGAAGTGCTGACGGCACGTATTCTAAACATCAAGGTTGTGTGATGGGGCTTGGCAACTACCCCTGGATAAAATGCTTGGCTCTGACGGGCTGCAAGAAGAAACCCCTGCAGCTCTGGCCTCTACTGTGCCAAGAGCCCCCACGTGTTCAGCTGAGAAACTCCTGCAGTGGCAGCACATGCTTTAAGTGAAGACATTAGGGCTTTTTACTCCACAGCTATTTCTCCAGGACAGTGACAAGGAGCTGTAGCAGCACAGGCTTTGCCACACTGATAAGTGGGGCTGACAGTGGCACAGACCTCCAATGTCACCCTCAAATGGAAGAGAGAAGAAATAGCTGCTTTGGTGCTTAGGAGCACACTCTCCACTTCATAAAGTGGGAGCCAAAGTGCACTCAGCATATTCGTGAGTACTCTAAACACAAGAGGAGCCTGCAAGAGCCACTTTTTTCCCCCACTTTGTGTTTCACTGGTTGTGGCTGCATTTCAATCACTGTTTGGTTCCCAAGCACTGTGTATTTACCTGTTCCCCTGGCCCTTCCCAGCACTTGCAGCCCTCTCAGACATCAGAAAAAGAGCCATGCTCAAGCTCAGCTCTCATTCTCATCCTTCCTTGAAACAGAGATTTCCAGTCTCTTTTGCAGGCTGTACCATTTGCCTGGAGACAGGAAAGCACTAACAGTACCAAAACAGTGCTAAGTGAACCAATACAGACTATCAGAATAACCACCCACAGTGGTTATTCATGCTACACCAATACAGCCTCCATAGAGCCACTGTCCTCATCACACTAAGAGAGGCAGTAGGAGTATGCAAATCATGGAAATGAGGATATAGTAAAACTAAGCCTATTGCATTTACTGTTTCCTTATAGGAAACATTAGATCAATAGGAATCAACTAGCACCACCATGACCTGTTGTCCCAGGATAATGGACTGGAGAGGATACTGTTCATGCCTCACTGATGACTGAACAGAGCAAAACAGCACCACCACCCAGCTGCTGCCCTACAGAAGGATTTTGCAGTGCTCGATGTCTTCATAGTTCCCAGAAAGGGTCTATTACTCTACAGGTATGGAAAGCAAGGACTAAGAAAGGTGAGGACTATGCTGCCCATAAAGCACATCCAAGCATGTCAGTATACAGAGCAGAATGACCCAGGAGCCCTGTAACCCAGGCACAAGCTCAGATGTGTTGCCTGGACTGCCTTTAGCAAAAACTCCTTGTGCTTTCTGCATGCTTTGTCTGTCATATCTCCATGTTTCAGGGATGCCGATGGACTCATTTTGGAAGATCCACTCACTGGCCAGGATCAAGATCACAGAACAAATACATTTCAGGTGCCATATCTGGTAGTTGGGATAAAAATCAGCTTGTGCCATCCAGCCCCAGAAAACTCTCCACAAACTCCCTCCTCCTCCATCCAGCTGGTGGATTTTTGAGACAGGAAGAACGCTTATGTTTCAAACAGAGCTATCTGCTAAGACTCAGACACCCTATTTAGCTTACAGACAAGTAACTTTCAACCATGTCTGGCCAAACTTCTCCTGTGTCAAACAGTGCCCTCCACTGGGACCTGGAATAGCCTGGGTCAGGATCAGCAATAGGCATTTGTGCCGATTTCATTCTTGGTGCTGGGACATCACAGGGAGCCAGTGGGAAGAGTCACCAAGAGATTACAGATGTGCCCCACCAGTTTAGGGCACTGTCAGGAATGAGAACATTCAGGGGCTGGTTAAATGGCCTGAAGACAGCCACAAGTTGTGCTGTCCCAGATAGCAAGTCAAGGACTGAAAGAGCTTAGGAGGGAACTTAAAGAGACCATTAGGAAGGCTAAACCTTCCTAACACCCACATGGCACAGTCAGCCTCTGACACAGGACTAAACTTGCCAAAGCTCAACTTTGTTCAGACATGGCCTATACCCAGCCTCTCGTCACAGTGAGTCACATCTGCTCTCCTCCTCTGCACGGCCCGCTGACCCCTGAGCCTCACTGACTACCAGCAAGCACAACTATCAGCTGGCCTAGAGGCTTCAAGCTCTGATCTTCATTAAATTGCATGCCTTCCCCTTCTCTGCACAAGGCAAACAAGCCTGCAGCTGCACAGAAAAGGCAACTGCACCAAACACAGATGCTCACAGAGATCACTCCCAAAGGGCAGAAGCCTGTTTGTCTCTGCAGCATGTTTATTTTGCCCGGCTTGTGGCCAAAGTGCAGGCCTGTGGCTCTGGCATGCCTGCTCAGCCCAGGATACAGCCACACTGGGCTTCACTCCTATCTCCTTAGCACTCCCAAAGGTTCAAGCTTCGAGGAAAAGACTCTCAACATTGCTCATATCTCACGTGTGCCCCTCCACCCTTTACCAAATAAGGTCTATAAGCACCTTCCTGGAAATTGCTCCTTTGTCTTATCACCGTTTCATTCTTGGAAGAACTGGGCTGGATTCCTGCGCTAGGTGCTTCTTGGCTTCCTGCTTTCTGCAATCACATGCTAGTCCCACAAGATGCTGAACAGCAGCAAAACAAGAACAGCAAAGGAAGAGAGATCCATGCTTTGTTCGGACCTCTGACAGAAGTTTCTCCAGGACCACGGTCAAGATTCATTCTTTTCAGATCTCCCTCTAGCTTCTCCTTCCTGAAAAGGCATCTCTCTGATGTACCTTAGCAGAGAGGGTATTGAGAATCCGTTTTGCAAATTGTTCAGAAATCCTTTACTGGGAAGTCCTATATTCATCGCTTACCCAATGGGACGCAGACTTACTCATCTTTCTCGGACACTGCTGTTGTCTTTTCAGAAGACCTGAACAATTTTTCTAACCATAAATAGATGATTTGTCCTCTCTCTTCCCCTCCCAAAAAAGGAACCACTTTTATCCATCAGGAGTTTGTTAAACCTTTGAGAAGGACCAGGTGGTAGAAGAGGAAAAAAAAAAAAAAAACAAAACAGCAATCATAGCAATAGGAGCTACCTTTTATATTTCAGAGCAACTGATGTTATTAATCCTATGAAGATGAGGCCCCTTGGCTTGACTAAAACTGAAGATTTCCCGGAGAATACTCACAGACCCTGGATTATTCATACCATTTTTAGCAACGAAGACAAGCTCTCAACAACACGATGAGTATTATATAGCACATACTTTACCTTTCACAAGGAGATTTTTAGCCTGGTTCTCAGCAGGCCAGTGCCCACATCACCATCAGCCCAACAGACAACACTGTAACCGGTTAACCAGAAAATTTAAAGATGCCTTAGCAAGGGAAAAATAACTTTTCTCCCTTCTCCACACCTCTCATGTCAGGGCTGGGAAAATAAAGCAATGTAAAAACAAGGTTGGTTCTGCAACAGTCTGTGCTGCCCTCCTTACAGAGGCCATCAGTCATTAGGGTTCATAGTGCAGTCCCTCTCACCAGCATACAAATTAGCATCCAACCTTTGTACAGGCAGAAAGGTCTCCAAGACCTATACAGATAGGCTCTAGTTCCCAAAAGGCAGCACATCATTCAGCATCCCCACATCCAAAACGCACAACATATTGTCCTGATCTCTGAGAATTTTTCCTCAGGAACCAGGCTGCTGGCACTTTATATTAAGAAGGCTTTGGGGTAATTTTTAAACAGAATACTAGGGAAGTCAACAACTACAGCAGAGTGCACTGTTCAGGTGACTTTTTCTTTAAAGGCTGATAAAGGATAGAAGGAACGTATTTCCTACCTGAATTTTGTCAAGGACCAGTCCCAACAACAACATCATATTCAAGATTCAAGCGTATACAAGAACAGGCAACAAAACGAAGAGCAAGTGGCTAATAAGATGGTATAAATGTACCCGAAGTCTTGAAATGAAAAATGGGATGTCTAATTTAAGTTTAGCTGTTTGTATACTAAGAGTCTGCTGAAGGAAGATAATCAGTGCAGTATCAGCATAAAAAATTGTAAATGAATGATCAATGGGGGAGTGGGTCTCCACCTTAAAGAAAACTAAGAGTCAGCAACAGGAATACAGAAGCCTTAAAAAATTCCATAAGTAAGCACAAATATGGACAGAGGAGACCACCAAACCCAGAGGTCAATTAAAGTGTTACAAGATAGAAAGAGAGAGATGCTGCAAAGGCAGAAAAAGAAAAAATACAACAGTGAGAAATTTCGACAATGCCCTTGCAGGCTAAATAAGCGTCATGGCAGGGATGATGCAGAGACTGCATTTTTTGGTTCCATAAATACTCTTTTCTGAGGACAACCTATAAGAGGTAGCACAGTTTGTGATTTAGACCTAGAGCAGCACAGTGTGACCACGATCAATATCACAGAACGGTTCTGCACTGCACTCAAATTCAGCTTCCTTGCAGGAGTGACAAAAAAAAAAAAAAACACCACCCTCCAAAGCACTACGGCAATATTTAACTCACGAGAGGGAGCTGCCTAAAAGGAAAGAAGCTTGTTAAAATGAAATTAAAAAGAAAAGCCAAAGAAATTAAATGCTTGCAAGTGGCATTAAGACTATGTAAAGACACTGCATCAGAGGCTCAGCGTAAGCCTAGAGAATATTAGCAAAAGATTTTAGAACAGAATAAAGGAACCACAGTTACGTAAAAAAAAAAAAAAAACCACCACCACCCAACTCAAAGACTGGACATTATTCCTTCAAGCAAAGAAAAAAAGACAGCAAGCTGGACCAAGCTAAAGTAAAACCATAATTAGGCCTAAAAAGGCTGCGGAACAACTTCACAAACTAAGTCAAAACTCTTCAAACACAGCAAAATCAGGAAGCCTGCCAGAAAGTCTGTAGGGCCAGAAGATGATCACTGTGGAAGGAGAACATTTGAGAAAGAGGGAGAACTAAATGAAGTCTTGCACCAACGTTCACAACATGGTATTTATGGGAGGTTTCCACATCAACAGAATCTCTTCATATGGCAAAAATCTGAAGCGTTATCAGTGGAAGATCTTAATCAATTTATTTCAACTACTTTCTTCTACGAGGTGTCAGGACCAGATGGTATTCATCCAGGAGTTCAAAAGAACAAGTCAACAGAAAACCCACACTACTCACACACAAACACACCAAACTGCTAACTCCGCTCTGTTACCAAATCAGGAACAGAGGAAGGGAAAAGTGATGTGAATTTTTAAGAGGCCCGGCACATGCAACCAGGAAACCCCAGGGCTGGCAGCCCACCAGTTTGGCCAATAGGGCAGAAACTGTAGCAATCAAAAAGCTGAAGTCTACACGTTGATAAACACCAATACAACAGGCTTTTCAGACACTATGATTTCAGCACAATCTCAGCAAGTTCCCAAGCCAAGACTTCAGAGAGTTAGGAGGATACACTCCTTTTTTACTGTATTTCCCTTAGCACTTATCACTGACTGGCCTGGGGCTGCCTGACAAATTTGGCCTGACCTAAGCCAGATGCTCCTCTGTTCTGATGCATTGTACCTTTCCAAAGAAAAGGCTTTGGGGGAAAAAAAGAAAAAAGAGAAAAAAAAAAAATCAAGGGCTTCACCTGCTCTCAGCAAAGAGAGCTCATTGCATTTGTCAACATACCACTGGAGCTACTCTACCTTTCCACTCCCAGAAGAGTGACTTTTAACAGGGCCCACACTCATTTTGATCTAGGAATCAATCTTTCACACACACACACACCCCACCCACACCCCAGATCAGCCTGGAGAACAGAAACAGGAGAATCTAACTACCCACTGCAGACCTCTCTGACATTTGTGACACTCTATCAAATTCAGTGTTTTAAAGCATGAATAAAACCAACACTTCAACTGTGCCAAAGACTTCCCTCCTGGCAGCCCTACACTGAGCCACTGTCAGAAGCCTTCTGAGGGTCTCACCAACCCAGTTCCCTCCAGGCTCACCCCTCCATTTCTAATGGAGCCTCCTCCACTGCCTCCAAAAGCAGGGGAGGAGGAAAGATTCATGTAACTGCTGGGGAGATGCAGTACCAGTCTTGAACCATTTACTTACAATGCAGAGCCCTACCCCTAATCCTCAACATCCACATCAACCACGGAACATGGAAACACGGAATTCTCTAGAAAACCAGAGGGACTATCATGCTTTGGAAGGAAATAACTGATATTTCAATTGTTTTAACAAGTCAGTCCTGCTGTACACACTGATTTACCTGTTTTCTGACAGATATGGTTAAGCCTGTAGGACTTCACATTTTCAAGATGTTCTTCTCCAGACACAATAGTAGAAATGGGTTTGGGTTTTGGGGTTTTGTTTGGGGTTTTTTTTTTAAATTATACTTGATTCTAATACAAGTGGTTTCAGATACCAAGAGCTTAAAAACAAATCCTGTGAGATTCCCAAATGAACGATGAGAACTGACCTGAAAATATTATCACCAGGGAAGCCAAGGTTCTCGGTGAAAAGTCAACAAAGCAAGCCTGCACACTGCAACTGTTGTTTTTCTAGAAGCCTCCATCTCATATAACCACCACAATAGGTTGTCTTTCCAAAAATCTTACAGACAAAACACACAAGCCAAGTACAGGAACATCCGTGCTGTTCAGTAACAGATGAGAGGAGATCAGGATGTCACACAGCCCACACTAGCTACCCTGTAGTGCAAACCAGTGCGAAGATGCAGAATGTAACTGGTAGTGGCAAAAGGACACATCTGACAGGTGGAAGGAGGGAGAAGTTGCACAGTTTGCTGGATCTGAACAACGTGACTCTTGTTGCAATAGGAAAGCCCTTATGAAGGGGAACAGAAGGGCTCTCCTTCTCACTACATTGCTTTTACACGTATGAGAGAGGGGAACTTTGAACCAAGCTCAGTACATACAGGACCCATGCCAGATGCCTCTCCAACAGTTCTGCCAACATAATTAAATGCATCAGACCTCGATCTCCATTCACCCAGGGAAGCCCTTTGAGGAGGTACCTATTCCAAAGCCCTGGGCAACACAGCCTCTTCCTCTACTCTGGTCTGTGTGTCAAAGCTCTGCCCTGTGGTGCTCCCTCCTTTTCTAACTACCAGTGCCTCCCACACTATAACCATGACATTGCACAGGAGCAGCTAAACTTTCTGACCCTACAATTCACGTATCGGAATCTGCAGAGAGCGGACAGCCACCCCCTTCTCACACCCTGTGACTCCTACTGCACATCGGCTTCCCAATCATTTGCTATCAGCACAGGTCCCAGCATCTTTTCTATACAAAACGCTACAGCAGAATTGAAAAGCCCAGCTGAAGAGCTATGTAAAGCAGAAGATGTCAGTTCCTACCCAGTATACTTTTGTATGGATTGCTGTCCAGAATATGCTTCTTCCACAACACTGACAGCAAAACTAAAAGAGCCTGTTGAAATCCAGATAGTCAGGAAGTCAACGTATGTAAATGTTTGCAAACCACAGCTTAGTCACCTTTCTTGCAGTGTTTTAAGAAGCAGAAAAGACCCAAGTTGTGAAAGGAAAAATTGTAATCCAGGCCTTGTGATGAGATAAGATAGGGCTTAGGCTCTTTTTTACTCTCCCACTGATGTGGGAGATAATGTATTTTTTCAAACTGCACTTGCACAACCAAAGCTCTTCTGGAAGCAAAGCAAACTCCCTTCCTCATCACACTTCTGCTTCTGTGGCATCACCTCATACTGCTTAATATGATGCAATGCCGTGTGATGAAGACTGCTTCTCTATGCAAGTCATTCAGGGCCTCTCTGCCTTGAATGCACTTTCCCCCAGTTTACTGGCAAAGAAACGCAACACAGCAAAACAACAGCAGTAGATAAGGAGTAAAGCAGAAGAGTGGTTTCAGCCCTGGCAGCTACCTCAGCTGCTGCTGGAATCCTCAGTTGGGATATAATACTTTGGTCAAGGACCTACTACAGTCACCTGACATAGCCAGCCCCGGAGGATCCTGCAGGGCAAGTGCTGAGGGTGCCACAGGGCAGCCTCTCCCAGCAAAAACAATGCAGTCATTCATTTAACTTGCATGCAACTTCCACAGAATATAACCCAAAAGCCAACTGCATTTGTGAGGGAGAAGGGGGAGCTGCCTTTGGTGTATGGCTGGGAAGGGAGCACAAGATGAAAAGGGTAGAAAAAGTTCATTTCAGGCTCCAGTGTCCATTTATAGAAACTTAGGCATTACTGGGAAAGCCACGTTGCTATTTGGTCAGCACACCCTCCCACACTGAGCCACGTCCAGGCTCTCGGAGAGCTGGCCACACAGCACTCCTTGTGATCCAAGTGCTCTGATCCACCCTGCCCTTCTTTACAGGGGGAGAAAGGAGCCAGGGCTGGAGAATGTCAACCATTAACTACTGCCACTACCAGCTGCTCTTGGTTCCTTGCTAAAATCTTCTCTATTCTAATAGGTAAAACCCTGGGAGATAAGAGCGCCAAGCTACAGAGGGATGTGAGGCAGACCACCACCTGCCTCTACTTCTAACAGGGATCAAATCTCATCTGAAGAGATGGGAAGCCTCCAGCAGGGACAGAACAACCAAAGAGATCTAGAAGTCCACTTGAAGACAGGAATTCTACACAATGTGCTCCATTTCCACAACACTTCTTAGACTTTCAGATGCCGCCTTCCCTGAAGAGTGAAAGGTACAGAACAGAGTTAGCAGTGAGGCATCAAACAGCAGCACATGCTCAGCACAAACAGCACTGCAGGCTCACCAGTGCAAAAGCAATGGCCATTCAGATGTTGCAGACCGATTATTCGGCAACACCCACCCCACCCACTACCCCATGCAGACTCTTTCCCCCAGTTCAGAACAAGAGGAAACAACCCACTAGGAGAGAGAGAGCATTTCCCTGAATTTCATGGTTTATCATCCAGTTTGTTCACTTCAAAAGCCATCATCTAATCACTGCTAGACTGGCACTCCCAGCAGTCTGCAGATAGCACCTAAAAGCTCTGCCTCAGGCCGTTTCTATTACGGAAGCCCTAAATCTCTGAAGTCACTCGCCAGCTGCATCAGAACAAGGACAGACCCCACCTGAAGGGGTGCTGCATCATTTTTCCCCAGAGGCAGAGACGAATACGAAGCTGAAATTTTCTTTCCTCCCAAACGACATCAACACCTTTTATCAACCCCTGCTAAAAAATGAAGATGCAAAACTACAGCAGAAAGATCATCTGACACATCCACATCCTTACTCCCAAGCCCATCAGCTTCTTGTTTCTCTTTGTCAGAATGGCAAGAGCCAGAACAAGATCTATTTCAATCAAAAAAAGTAACAACACTGGTGGCAAAGCAATACAAAGTCACACACACAGATGTTCTTTCATTGCCCCTGTGCAACACAGTTATACACTTCTCTGCATGCTGCCCATGTCCCTTGCCCATCAGGTGACCACAGGGAGATAGAGCAGTAAGAGATACGCCTAAAACCAACATGCCTGAAGAAGCGTGGCCCAAGCACAGCAGTCCAGCACGCACCATGGCAGGTGACACAGAGAGCTGGTACCTGGCCACCAGGCTCCAGCTTATAAATCTCAAAAAGCCACGAGAATTTAACTCGTTACCTAAACATCCCCACCGCTGTGTTAGTTCTGTCATGCCACAGCACTGTGTATCCTCATCCCCAAAAGACAGCAGAGCAAGCATGTTAAAGGAAGGGGCAAGGCCTGCTGCTCCAGCAAGCACATACTCCTGCAAATGCTACAATCTCAGGAGAGCATTTCTTCCCGCTGCGGTCCTGTCACGAGAGAGAATGAGGGGACAGTCTCCCTCCAACGTAGAAATCAGAAGCCCATTTGCTGCAGCCTGTCAGGTCTGAACCACGGCCCCAAACAGGGAACTGGCTGATGAATCAATACACCGAAATGGAAGCAGCACAGCCTTGCACAAACCGCTCTCTCCCACCCACCTCTTGTGCCTGGGACTTCACATAGATATCCAGCATCAAGCTCCTCCACAAGTGACACAGCTGACGATGCAGCAGACACGCTACTAGTGACAGCTGTATTTCAGAAGCATGTCAGACAAATTCCTCCCAATATTCAAACACATCTGAAGGACATTAGTGAACTCTCCAAAACACTTCTGCTTCCTTGTGCCAGAACTTCTGCTTGAGGAAAACTCCCCGCATGGATTTTTCCTAGTCTTTTAAGCAATGAGATGCTAGTAATATTTTAATAACACTAATATTTTTAATGCCAAAGTATCCAACATGCAAGTAAACCCCATTCTACACCTCCCCATACATGCACTTGCAGGGATAAGGAAAAAGAACGGAAAAACCTATGCATCTCCCTGTTAAAATGAGGAAAAGTAAAACATCATGAAAGCCAGCAGTGGCTAAACAAGAGAATGTGATTGCCTCCTCCACAGGTGTCCACACTCTTCTCTTCTAGAAGCTCTCCAGCATTGATCCAAAAGTGCTCAGTCTAACTCTTCTTTGGACTTCAGATACCACAGACAACACATGACCAGAAACAAGTAAGGACAATCTGATACTCTGCTAGGGTTTGCTTGGTTTTCAAAAGATATTTAATACCCAGTCTGACTGATTCAATGATTTACTGTTCAGGGCTAACTTTGAACCTGAAGGTTACCATCACTCAGCAAGCAGCAGCGGCATCCTGAGCAGACATCAACCCGGCAGACCTGGATGAACCAGCAGGCAGGGCTCTCCTCAGGACAGCACTGCTTAAGTGCTGCCTAAGGCCGAGAGGGCAGGAGTATCCAACAAAGAAGCAGCGACACTGCCCCACTCCTCCATGTAGTTGGTTGCAATTCTTGATGGAGAGGGACATCAAGATAATATATTCGATAATAATAACAACTCATGGCAGTTTTCCACTTTGAGGATGTGTAATAAGTGACATGGCAAGGAAAGGAAAACCATACAGTTGTAGAGGAATGAGCATAGGGAATAATTTGCCATATTGGCATACTGCAATTACAAACCCACTATATTGTACCCTTTGCTAACACTCCCTAAAACAGTCTTTAACTGCAGAATCAGGAAAAAAGGATGCCTCTATTTCTTCCTCCTGCCCAACATCACCAGTAAACAAAATAGCTACTTTTCATTCACTGTAATTATGCACCTCAGAACCCTTGACTAAGGGAATGAATAGGTCCTTCCTATGGAGTACGCCCTGCCTTTAGTCATTGCCATTTCTGACTTCTCCAGTTCTCTAAAAGGAAAGTCTGGGTTTACAAAGCAAAGGCTATGTACTGAACTGAGGTCTCATCGCCCTGTCAGCTCAACCCCCAGAGCAGTGTGGAGCACCAAAGGTGTAGCCAAAGTTTGTTTTTCACAACCATTATACTAACCCGTTCCTTTTAGGACGATGAGGATACCACACACGCATATAACACAGGCTGAAAACCTGATTGTTTGGATTTCTTATGCACACTATTGAGTAACTCCACCTGAATAATTAAAAAAAAGTCTGACAGCAAAACGCTCAGTTAGTTATTTACTGCTAAATCAGCAGAGTGCTCATGCCAAGTTAAATGCCTTCCACTCTAAAGATTCATTTAAAACACATAAAAAACAGCCCACTAGCCTGGGTGATAAGAGCGAAGAGGAAAACTTAGATTCACTCAGAGAAAGATAAGTATGTTTTCTCTTTCCAAAAGATGTAAACCAGAGTCTCCTTAACTCCGTAGCGCTGTTCCACAAACTTCAGTTCCCCAAATACCATCTCCGAGCATTCACCTCTTTTTGCCTCAGCAGTATGAATAAATACAGAAACCCAGGAATGTGGGGAAAGGAGACTTCAAACCCACTGCACAAAAAGTTATCTGTGAGGAAAAACCATGCATTGGAAACTACCTGAATTGCAAACCATTCAAATCTGAATAGCAGCCACCCACAGGCTGAATCAAAGATGGTCTGGGGTGGTGCACAGAGTCACATGTAGGGAAGTACATTGGGTCTCAAAGCAAGGGGAACAGGTCCAGCCTAGCAGCTAATGCCAGGTTCTGCTTCCCTCTTCTTCGTGTCAGCATTGCAGAGCCAGACTCGCTTCGCTTACACCACATTGCATCAGTATTGGCCTATCTGCTTTGTGCAACAGGGATGAGCGGGTGTTCTGGTGCAAAGGTCAAGAAGCTATTTCCCTGATCCTTTCAAAGGTGTGGAAAAATTTATCTCCTCTGAGCACTAGCTCACTGCAAGAAAAGACCATCACAGCTTGAGCAAGTGCAGGTCAATGGCCTCCCTGACCCGCCTTGATACAAGAGCGCTTGGGGAGCTTACCTCATCCTAGCCTGATGGAAGGTTTGTTTCTTTTCAAAGCAACTGCTTGTGGAAACTCTATGCCTACTTTTAAGAGGTATGAAAGTGCTAAAGTCCTTTTCCTCCAGGGCTCAGTGACAAGGACTCTCTTCAGTAGACAGCTAATCTCCTTTGTCCCATCCAGTTGTCAGCAGGAGGAGGATATTGCGGTGTCAAGTCCAGATGCAACTGCAGATCTGAGGCTTGCAGGACACTCTCCCTAAAGCATGTTTCTCATCCATGGTTCTACTGACTCATACCCCTGGACTGGAGATTTGCAGACACAGGAGTAGGAGGGCACTGGAGAAGACCCTGAGTCCAAACACCTCTCAAAGTCAGAATCACACCCAACCTCCATGCTGCCCCCAACTTTGTAGGCTTACGTCTGACTTGCCTCTGCCACCACCATCAGCCCACAGCCCAAGCCCAGCTGCACCCCTCCAGGTACCAGCTGCATTTCCCAGGTGGAATTGTGTTTAAGTGCCTCTTACCCCTGCTGCTGCCCTCCAGGCCCTGTGCATCTCTTCCCCCTCCCTGGTTTGCCCCCTTAGCACTCCCAGTCTCCTGCCAGGCAGGTGACAGCCCACCCCAGAAGGCTGGCTAGCCGGGGGGCAGCCGCCCATTACCTGGTTCCCAAAGACAGCGATGGAGCAGGCGGTGGAGACCTCGCGGGAGCTGAACCAGACAGAGGCGATGCGGGAGGGCATGCCCAGGATGAAGACCTGGGCCAGGGAGCAGATGACCTGCCCCAGGATGGTGATGGGGAAGAGGTGCGGCTTCAGGCTGCCCAGCTTCACCCAGGCGCCCAGGGCGTTGAGGGCCGAGCCAGCCAGGGCGATGAAGCGCAGGCCCCTCTTGTCCAGCAGCCAGGCGACGGGGAAGAGCAGGGGGATGTAGGTGAGCATGTAGCTCATGGAGAGCCAGTCGATGGCGAAGGCGCTCACGCCGTAGAAGTGCATGAAGATGTTGTTGATGCTGCCGTACTGGATCCACTGGAAGGCATTGCAGAGGGAGTAGCTGCTGAAGAGCAGCACCACGGCCCAGCGACGCCGGGACAGCTGCACCTCGGGGGTGGCAGCAGCGGCGGCCTCCCCCACCGCCGCCAGCCCCGGCGCCCCGGCAGGCTCCTGCTGCACCATGCCGGCAGCACAGGCCGCCCTCCCGCCCGGCCCGGCCCGGCCCGGCTCGGCTCCCTGCCGGCACCCACCTGCCCGGGAAACCCCGCCCGGCCGCCCCGCCGAGCTCACTGGCTGCCGCCGCCCGGGGAGGCGCCGCCGCCCCCGGCCCGGCCCGGCCCGGCCCGGCCCTCCGCCCCGCCCCGGGGGCGGGAAGGGCGCCTCGCTGCCCGGGAGGGGGGCGGCCGGCCGCCGGCACGGCCGGGCACCGGTGGGGCGGCAGCCGTGGCGTGGGCCCTGCAGAAGCGCTGCCCGCACCGCAGCAGCGGGGCCGCCCCCCCCGCCGTGCCCAGGCCCCGCCGAGCCGCCGCCCCGGCGTGAGAAAGCCCCGGTGCAGGGGAGACTTGGGTGCATAAAGCGAAGCGATGAACCAGGACGCGGACCGGCCCAGAGCTGTGTCCCGGGGGAGGCTGTATGCGTGTGGGCAGTGCCTGACCCAGCCGGAGATGCCAGGGTGGACGCCAGGAGGGTGAACCAGTTTTGGGTTTTGCTTGGGTTGGCTTCTGATGGTTTTTTGTCATGATACGGCACACCACGAAGTGAAAACATCCAGTGAAGTCAAAGTGAAAACATCTCAATGTGAGCCAAAACATCTCAAAGAGCCAAAAGTGATGTTTGTTTTCATCCTCATAGGGAACACAGCTCGTAAGTCAGCTCTTGTTTTCCCATTACATTAGCAACACGGCACTCTGACAGATTCCTGCCTGGAGATCACTTATGATCTACAGTTCATTTAATTAACATCGCGTTATCTGCACTGTACAAACATTACTCAGCACAAGCTTTAAAACGTGGACTTGATTGCATGCTAGTGTTCAGCTCTCTTCCAGCTCTAAGCACGCAGCTCAAAGTTCACTTGGAAAAATGGGAGCGATGACATGTCTGTAGGATGTTGCATTCCTGAAACAAAGACTTGTGTCAGAGAATGAAAAAGTGAAGTTTCTCTGGCTTGTATTTACTTTGTGGAACACTGTCAGAGGTTACTGACGCTGTCCTCTGAATTATCCACCTGACTACTGCCAGGAGCAAAGGCAGACTCTCAGCTTTGGTGCCTTTATGTCCATATTGCCCATGCAAGCAAAAAAAAGCTTTGGACAAATTATTCCAAGGAGAGCAAACATCACCTTAAGTGGTTCTTGCTGTGTATCCTCGCAGAGCTTGCTTCTTGTCACCCGCCTGGGTTTCCTACTCCCAGCAGAGTGGCCAGGAGCACAGCTGGAGGCAAGCGAAGCCAGCGCAGCCTTCCCCACGTGCTCTGCTGAAAGCACCGCAGGGCAGAGCTGCAAACCTTCCTGCTCTCCCCTCCTCAGCCCACAGCTTTGCTCACCTCAGATGCTCGTTACGATGGTACAACATAACCACGATGTAGCCCTTTTACATAATAAACAAGAAAGGCAAATTCAGAAGCAAGAGGCAGAAAAGAGGTTTCCAGTCCCATTTTTTATTAGGTTAGGCACCCAGAGTTATTCCAAGCTTTGTACTGAGACAACAGAAAGAACAGAGGAATTCGTTCTTATCAATTTGTCATTTAAATGGATCAGGAATGCAATGAGTGACAGCGGTGCAGAGAGCGCAGAGGTGAAATGGAGCAGGAAAAGGACTGTCATGGTCCAACAGCTGCTTAGTCTGAGAACTCTGAAGATAGAGCTAAAATAGTATAGAAAATTAACTTTTAGGTTCATCAGATTTGAAAAGGTTTTTACAGAATTCTCCACAATATTATAAAGAAATCAAAGTTACCCAGAGGTAATCACTACCATTGGTTAAAGAGCAGTCGAAAAGGAAAGATCAAGAAAAGAAATAAACAGGCAATTTTTAGCAAGGCAAACTGGGTTTGCTCAGAGGAGCATCATTTATTAATAATCCCGAGAGCAGAGCAAGGAGCAAGATTTGCAGATGGTAAGACATTATTTAAGTTACTCAAGGCTAACTTAAATATGTTACCTACATGTTGTGTTTGGGTCTGTATGACCTTAGGACTGTAGCTTTAGCTATCTGTAACTGAAAGTGTTATCACAGTCCATGGCATCTTTAATTTGTAAACTCAGATAAATGCAGGATAATGGAGTTAGGTTATGGATGGTACAACATAGCTACGAGAAGTTATGGCAATCTGCTGTAGTCAAAGGTCTCTGGGCAGCAGAGAGGAAGATACCAGTGACTATCGGGGATTGAATGTGGTTTTCAGGCTTAGGTCACAGAAAAAGAAAAAGCAGAAAGAGTATAAAGAAAGGAGTTGAGGAGACACTGTCATACATTAGAAAAACACTGAGAACAGTTAAATTTCTTTACATGTGACTAAAAAAAGAGCACAAGAGCACACACACATAGGAAAAAAACTTTAGATATATGGGAAAGGAATAAGAACCACACGTTGGGTCCTTTGCCTCCCACCAGCCCTACTCCAAACCGGATTCAGAAACAGTCTGTCATCTTGAGTTGTGTTTTAGTCCCACCTTCAGCTCTTAAATTGCTCTGGAAAATCCTCAGATTTACTCATCACCAACAAAAAGTCCATAGCAAACCAGAGCTTGCCAAGCAAGGAGCTGTTTGCTTGCACTAAACCAATGTCTTAGTCCAATCAGAAAAGTCAAACAGTAAATCAAGAGTGACTAAAACACAGACCCTCCTGAAAATAACACCTGAAAGCAGATGGATTAAAGTAGTGCCCAGCCTCTGGTGACTGCAGCCTGTCAAGTGAACATGAGCCAGGCAGGGAAGCAACCCTGGCTCCCTCAAAGCCGATTTAGTCAAGTATTTTTCATACCTATAGGCCCACACTTCCCAGAACTCCTCGCCTCTGATTTCAGGGCTGTTTTGTTTTGTTTCTGGCTCTGTGAACTCTTCAATCACCCCTTTATATAATTTGCCAATTTCTGGACCAAAATAAAACCCCTGTGCTTTGCATTTCTTCCTCTCTCCATTGCCGCATCTGTTCCTACTCAGATGAGCCTCTTTCCCTTCTTGAAGCAACACAGCAGCTGCTTTTGGATTTCCCTCATCAGAGAATCTTTATATAAAAATTTCTTAGCCATGAAAAATTATTTATGTTTCAGGACAACCCCTTGAAGTGGATTTTAAAGCTAGAGGGAAATCTCCTTTACATAGAGATTGACACAAGTGCTGAAAAGGTTACAGGATTCTGTATCCAAAAGTATCTGTGAAGGTTGGAAGGCACTAAACCAGAGGCAGAAGCAGGGCCCAAATTAAATCTAACAGTACAGGCCATCAGATAGAGCCTAACATCTCTGGTTTCCCTACTGATCTCAAGAAATCCAACTGCTGACACTCTTGACTTTATGACCAATGAGTACATGCAATTCCTTTATGTTCTGTAAGGACTGAAGAACATGCCTTGGAACAAGCTTGATTTTCTCAAAGCTCACCCAGTAAACAGAAATGCTAGGGATGATGCTGGCAATGATAATCCAGCTTTCTGATTTCTAGTGGTTGGCAATAGGCCTCAATGACAGTCAAGGCCATAATGAATGGATGATGGAAATTGGCTTGGAAGGTGTGCAGAAGGCACATTAGAACATTATTGTGGAAAGAATTATTCCTTTATGCCTTTTCTCTCCCACACTGGATCAGAGGTCCAAGAAGTAGGTGAACAAAAGGTGAAGGTTGCCAGGGAAAAGTGGGTACTTAGGGATCTACTGGATCTTCCAGCCATGCAGTTCCTGCAGAGACTTCAGAGCATGCTTAGGCTCCCTTTAAATGGGAAGTATCTAAGCTCACAGGATCATGTCCCTTGCTCTCAAACTCACAGCATTGTGATTTCTGCCTCTAAATCTCATAATTGCACTTAGAAGGCTTAGCTAGTGCAGCTCTTGGGTGGCTCTATCACATTTTGATTGATAGGACTAAGGTCTAGAAGAGATGTCAGATCTCCCAGTCTATCCCACACAACCTCTCACAACAGACATTGCAGGGAAGATGACAAGATCTTTGTTGGCAGAGGGAGAATATTTTATATTGGGCTCAACACCCAAACTGCTTTAGTGGAGGTCTTCAGAAGTCAGATAGCTGTATTATTAGACCAAACGGCAAGACTCTCGAGTAGCTGACAGAACCACTCACTTCTTCTGGGTCACAGCTGGCCGCAAGGCACAGCTGGGGACACCGTGCAGAGCCGGCGGGCGAGGGCTGCCGCCTCGGACAAAGGTAGCGCTGTTCCCCTACAGAGCAGGGAAGGCTGCGAGCCCCCTGCTGGCACCTCTAGCTTTCTACATCCCAGGAGCCACCAGAAAGCAGGACCCAGCATATGCCTTATAAATGTAGTGGATTAGTTTATTACTGTAGGTTAGATAGATACACAATTATTTTGATACCCTAAACCCTTACGAATCTTTCCTATTACATTAAAGATCTGGGGACACGTACAGTGATGGACAACTACATTTATAACAGTGCAGCATGCAGGCTCTGCAGCATTCAAAATTTTGCAAAAATTACCTTCCTCTACACAAAACGTGATGGCTTAGTTGCACAACCTAAAATCTCATCTAGAGAAGACTGCAGACCTCAGAGCCACCAAAACTGTGCAGGGAATAACTTTGAGCACCAAACTTATCCTCTTCGAAGTTTAAGGCCTTTCAAAAGCATAACTCAAGGAAAGGAAATAATATTTTGCTCCCCTTCAGCACATCTCATCCGTAGGTCTTGGAGAACTTCACTGGGGATGCATCACCTACATTTATTTTAGAGGGGAAATGGGGGCACAAAGAGTTAAGGTGATTTGCCAATGTCCCTGCCAGGGGCAGGGCTGTTGTTCCTGACTGCCAGTCTGACACCTTCCAACCTTGCCTGCAAGGGCTTGCCCAATGGCAGCTTGAACTACCACCTCTGTACAGATCTAATCTCCCTGTTCAAAGCCCAGCTTTAACATAGCAATGGCTTTAGTTTAACCCTGTCCAGTTCAGGTGTGATGTTTGTATGGATGAATCCTACAGGTCTGAACTGCAAAGAGTACATGGGAGGGCATGGCTGAAGTGCTAATATTCACAGCTGCCTTCTTGCAGCAAGCAAAGGGTGTAAAAAGGAGCACACAGCATGGAAGAGCACTTGCACCCATGGTACCTCAGATGTACCGGTTGCTGGTTAGTGCACACTCCTCGAGACCAGGGCGGTTACGCTACTTCTACATGGCCTTCTGCAAACATATATCAACTCGCTCTGCCCCATGCTCTCATCTGGCCGGATGAGAACCAGCTCTAATCCAAAAGCTGTGTAACTGTGGTTAGCCTGCTGCGCTGCTCGAGCATCTAAGCCTAGCTCTCAACCTTTGCTTGCGAAAAGCTGTGGAGGTATAGATAGTTGTGAGGAAAGCCATGCATAGGCTCTGTTTGCTCTCTCATTGGAGCAAACCCACCTCACTCCTCTGCTGTGCGCCAGGCACACACATGGGACATGAAGATCTCTTTGCTCAGCTCAGAATAAAAGAAGTGAAAAAGGAGCCAGCTAGACTCAAAACTCAGCTACAATCTAGATTTACATCCCCAGTCCAGATCAGGGTCACAGATTAACCCCGAATACCAAAAACTCAAAGTATATAAGCCCTTCTTACTCAGCATCCTTCAGCCTCCATCTCAGTGAGTCATACCAGTTCATGCCAATGACACAAAAAAGGTTTTCATCTCCTAATGCTTGCAGCTGGCATTAATTAATAATTAAAGAGTGCTGGAAATGTGCACAGCTCACTGCTGAACTCAGGCACGTTCCTCTTCTTCCTGCCATTCGCACTGCAGCAAAAAAGACAAACCCAGGACAAGTCCTGGGGATCAGGGAACTATACCATTGCTGGGGGGGGCGGGGAAGAAAAGAAGAAAAGTTGATTGCATCTTAGGGAAGAGTACAGAACTGGTGCAGGACTTGGGAGGAACGTGTGCTCTCTCTGCGTGGATGTCTCTGAAGCAGCAGGACTCAGCAGCTGGCATCTGCAACCTCAGCTGCAAGAAAAATTATGGTCTTACGTAGTAACGGTAGCACACTGTTTGTAACCCTGCCCTGGCAAGAAATGAATATACATTCCCTACTGTTTAGTTGGGTAGATTTTTGATTAACCTAAAAAACTTTATGTATACACATGTTGCTGCCTCACTGCTCAAATCCCCTCCAGATCATGAATCAATAAGGTGGCAACAACACGGCAGAAGAAGAACCCAGACAAAGCGAGCACAATGCTGTTTGCTAGGAGGAAGTCTCGCCATTTCATGCCATGCGTTGCTTTTTCCTCTTCTCACCAGCTTTTGGTTCATAAAAATACTTTGTCTCTTAGCAGTAATTCCTGGTCTTCTTTGATCTCCGTGTGCTGAAATATTAGCACCCAGACAGCATTCTTGTATGACAAGCGCTGGTTTGGACACTATGATCATTGTAAGCGGCAGAGAGAGGGTCTCTTTTGTGGGCTGCTGCTTTGGTTCAGTATGCAGGAGATTATCCTCTTGCTGATGCAGGCTGGCAGCACTAACAGAAGTGAATTCTGAGATGGGATTTGAAAAACAAGTGCATAAATACTTTGGAGCCACAGCAAAGCGGGAAACAGAGCTGCTTAGTCTGTCCTTTGCCAAACTGAAGATGTGCCTCTAGTTCTCTTCTGACTCCATGCATACTGTGCTTGGGTATTACCCCTTCTTCTGTCCCTCACAAGAGAAAATTCACATGTGAATCAATTTAGAGGGAGGGCATCATACCAATGACAGCTGGGATCATAGTAGCCCCATACAGTAGGATGAATGCACCTTCCCCTGGACTGGCTGACTCTGTGTCTCCCCACCTTGGCACCTGGCACACTGTGAGCCTGCAGCTGAGCTGAGGAGGATGAAGCAGGAAGGGAATAGCAGGCAGAAAAGATTGCCCTGGGCTTCCCATCTGGGGAGATACTTTAAGCTTAAGTCAGCACCGAATGTCGTATCTTTATTTATCTTACCAAAGAAGCAGCCCTGAAATGCTGATACTGAGTGCTTGTAAAGTGCTGAGCCTGTGCTTTTAGGGGGATGGAAAGGGAGAAAATTACTGCACCCTCCATGTTTTGTGACTTGCTGTCCTTCTGCACAGAGTTTCCAGGATGCCTTGATCCATAGGAGGTATTGAGATTCAGTGAAGGCCATAAAGGAAAATGTAACTCTCACGTCCCCCAGTTCCCATCTCCACCCTCTGATTTTATGAACAGATGTTTGCCACACACCTCTGTTTTGTCTGCAGAGAAGACACCAGCCAGCAAGTAAATTTGGAGGCAATGGTCACTAAGGATTGAAACATACCCACAGCAGCTGCCTCCCTGTGCCATCTTCCACCTGCCCTCACTGCTCTCCCGGCCCCAAACCATTGGGCTTTCGGCTGGCTTTGCCCACTATGCGCCCACAGCAGAGCCCCCAGGGCAAGGCTGCTGGACAGAAATCCAGCCCTAGTGCTTCTACAAAAGCTTCCCTGGGTATCAAAACACTGAAATTCACCGTTCTCATCTCAGGGCTCAGTGAAGGTGATTGTAGGTTACCAGGGCTGCAGCCAGGTCTATGTTCACTTAAGCAAGCAGCTGTTACCCCTCCACCCCTGATGCTTCCCAGTGCTCAGTCCCCACATCCAGCCCAGCACTGCCTGCACATAGCTCTGCAAGCCCCACAGGAGCTGTGGAAGGTGGTGGACACCAAGCCAAGCTCCCCACACCCTTGCACAGCAATGGAAACATGCTGGGACCGCAAAGCGGAACCAGCCCCTGGCCCAAGCTACGAGATCCTTGGCCAAGGGAGACCACAGCCCCTCATTTTCACTTGGACCTGGACATGCCCTTTCAGGCAGCCTTACCCAACCCTTGCCTTCACACACACATTAACCTTGAGACTTCCAGTTCTTTCCCTAGTCTCTGGCAATAGCCAGGCTAACCTCCAAGCCAGCTCTGCCATAGGGGAGCACAAAGAGGAGGTTGCTGAGAAGCGTGGTTGTAGACTAGGAGAGCTCAGCCTTTGCCCAGCAGAGGCCAGCACAAACGCAGTATTTCAGCAGGCTGTGCTTGCAGGGAAGAGTTGTCTCTCTATCTGGCCTACCCCGGCTTGAAAAGTCTCTCAGCCCCCTGTAAGCCCTCATCTCTTTACTGCTTTGAGAGAGCTTTTCAGTGAAGGACTACATAGTGCAACAGACAGACACTGACATGCTACCTGGGTAGGGACATGCTGCTGCAGGCACGGCCATCACCCAATTTCTCCACTTTTGTGCCCAAAAGCATCCCCTTCTCTTGGAGCAGCAAGCAGCACAGTGTTCCTGGAGGCTGGGCATGGCCAGATAATACTCAACAACACTTTAGAAATGCCAGGTGCCATGGAAATGAAGTTCAAAAGGAATTGCATTGTGGGTAGGAGCAAGCAATCAAAACCAATCAGGGATGATTGCCCTGGGCACCACCCTGCCCTTTGCTCCTCATTTGAGCTCATTAACAGTTCATTTGCTGACAACAGTGAGGGCCACAA
Organism: Theristicus caerulescens; assembly: GCA_020745775.1. Lineage (NCBI taxonomy): Eukaryota > Metazoa > Chordata > Aves > Pelecaniformes > Threskiornithidae > Theristicus > Theristicus caerulescens. The sequence continues at coordinate 45,867,377 of CM036564.1, read as the reverse complement.
CAGAGGACAGGCACTTGTCTACTTAGAAATCAAAACTAGTTGCCTAGGAGGAGCCTCGAGTAGAAGCCAGGAGCCTGGGAAAGAGAAGCAAGAGACAGCACTGGTACAGAAGTGAAGGAATCTCCTCAGGTAGCCTGAACAAGCAGCTTGTGCAGCTCTGCAAATAGCCTCAGGAAATGATATTTTTCTCAGCAACTGGTTGAAAGGGCTGGTGGCCCTGGAAGGATGTGTTGTCCCCTGTTGTTTGGGTGCTAAGGATGGTCTCCTGGGGAACCATTCTTCATAACAAAGACAGCCCAGACCGCATCCGAGACACCTAACAAATCACCAGAAGCAACAGAGAGGTCAAAAACCACTTGAACCATGCAGATCATCTTCTGTGATCAGGTTTTTGAGGGCAAGACTGGGGCAAAGACAAGTCAGATTGGAAGATGCATCCCTTAGCACCAACATCCACCCAGTGTTTGTCCAAAATGGCTGAGCACAACGCTGCTTGAAGGCCTTCCAGCTCACAGCCAGCTGTGCAGAGGAAGGCCACCTTAAATGATGATGCCAAGACTATTGTTTGGGTTTTGGAGAGGATGTTGTTGCAAACCCGTCTCCCAGTCTCACCACTTACCACTTATTTTCATTCTGAGTTGCAGTAGTAAGTCTGAGACGTTACCAGTGAGTAGTCTAGCAATTTTGTGGGCATCATGCAGAACCCCACCCAGCCTGCAGGATCTCAGACTTCAACAGCTCTGCAACAAAAATATTGGCTTCGTGTCTGTGTGGGCATAGGTGATACATATACATCCAGGTAGGACCTTCTCCATCTGCAGCTACAACCAAGCTTAGCATTTTATAGCCATGAGGAAACACGAAGGCTCGCAGCAAGGATGAGATTTCTCGTTATTGTAGGTAATGCTGCGTTTTAAGTCAGTGCAAGCTTTGCCAGGGCTCTGTTGCATCTTCCAGTGAGGAGCATGAGCCTGCGGTGCCCAGCACAGCAAACCCCAAGTGAAGGAGCAGTAGCTTTTTTCTCTGATTCTGTGTAACCCAGGAAGCATGGAGGCATCAGAGCCCTAAGGAACAGCACTTCAAAAATCTGGGAGCAAACCCACCAGAAGCTGAAGGAGCAGAAGCGGAGCCTGTAAAAACAAGCTCCTCTAGAGCTGCAGCCAGTTGTTTCTCCTAGGATTAAAGAGCCAAATCCCAGAGAAATGCAGTTTGGGAAGTGCCTTTGTAGCCAGGGTGGCTCAAGGCACGGCCTGTGCGGGGGATCAGCAGCTCTGGTTGTTGTAGCAATGGTTGGAGTGAAGCCTATTGGTGTGAGATCTAACAGAGGAGGGTGGTGTAAGACACACTGAAATTGCTCCTGCTGCTTTTTTGTGAAGGTTGTTAGAATCTTTTTTGCTGCCTGTAGATGTATTCTGCATGTCCTATATGCAGAAACCCAGCTTCCCAGCTGGAATAACCACCATCCTCCCCTATGTGTGAGCATCCCCGCCGGGGCAGAGCTGCACAGACAAGGGCCAGTGCAATCGCCCATTGCCTTAGCACTGCTTTTGTGGGGTGGTGTAGGGTGGGGACACCCAGGCCAACGTGCTGACATCAGGCATCCCTGGCCATGGTGCTTCCTGTACTGGCACAGAAGCTGGAGGCAGGAGGTTCACAAGCCTCTTAACAGGCCATGGCAGGAGAAATCACAGTGCTACCTGTGCCTCTCCTGAGGACAGCTTGATGAGGAATGGCAGTGTTTGGTTATCATCTTGCTAGCGCAAACCAGAGGGAGAAAATGGGCACAGCACAGCACATTACAGACTTTTCCCAGCCACCCTTGAGGACTATGATGATGGGCCAAAACCCATCTGGAAATATGCTGCTTCTCTGCACCTGAAAGAAGGGTATCTACAAATTGGGTCCATTTAGCTCAGTTAAAAGCCTATGTCAGCAGCACTGCTTGTGGTAGCCTTTGCTGAAAAAATTGCAGCTGATGCTCCTTGGAGATGGCAGCAGTCCTGAGCCAGCATTAGCAACAGGACCTTCACTGGCAGGTGAGCTTCAGCCTTGCGTATAGAGTGGGGCTGATAGGCGGACTGTTGGCTGGTGGGGTGTTAGGTGCAGAGACCATCTGTATGGACCAGCTTGTGTGTCCACTAGATCAGACCCAGCAGAACTAACCTACTCTTCACTCGCCTTTCAGGTTTCATCCTCTTCAGTGCATGAGGTAGTGCAGCAGCCTTTTGTAGAGCTGTGACTGGTGGGGAAGGGGAAACAGGGTAGGCTGCAGCTACGTGCCTTACAGCCTTGGAGCAAGGGTCCTGCTAGGTCTTGCTTCCCCTGTGCTCTCCAGCACAGCATCAGCACCCCTCTCGGTGCTATGATGCTCCTTCCCAGCTGCGCTGCTGGTCAAGCTGAAGGCTCCACCAGTGCACCAAGATTCACACATGAGGTGATACGATATGGCAGTGCACCTCCACACATGCAAGGGGAGCATGTGGAGGTCTAGCCATTGGCAGCAGGGAGCTGAGGGGGTCAGCAGGGAAGAGACCTGTGACTCTACATGGCACGTCAGACTCGTTAGTCAGTCCAACCCTGCAGCAAGGAGGGACCCATCTCCCCCAGGGACCCCATCACCCCACAAACCATTGCTCTCCAGCCTGCGCAACCCATGCACATGGGCCCCCTTTCTAAATGTGGGGCGCCAGCTGCTGGCCCTGGATTAGACACCAGCACACACAGGGCTGTTCCCTGGACTCCAAGCTCTCCCCTGCTGCTGCCTGCATCCTCACTGTGTCATGCCGGGCCTTAGGAGTGCCTCGGGTCCTATTTTGGAAACAAAGAGTTAAGCATTTTCAATCTTTATTTTACAAAAATAAACCAGTTTTGCCCTGGTACTCTGTGGCCCCCAACCTTCCCCTCTGCCCCTGCTCCCGTTCCTCTCCCTGGAGCTCCAGCTGTTGCGTGCCGCAGCCAGTCGCTCACACGGAGGCTGCCTCTGCCCCAGGCTCCTGGCAAGCACCGGTGAAGGGGGTTGGTGCCCATTTGCAAATGCCTCCTCTTCCCAGGATCCAAGCTGGAAACTGCCCAAAGATGCCTCCTGGTGGCTCTACCATTTCTGCACAGGGAGCAAGTCTTAGGCAAGTCACTCAGAGTACACACTTTGAGAAGGGGTGTCCGTCCGTCCGTCCCTCTCCCTTGGATGGAAAAGCAAGCCCCACAAAGTTGCTTCTTGCTGTTGGTGGAGCCGGTAGGCTGCCATCCCGCTGGCTGGCTCAGTGCTGGAAGCGTGGGGAGCTGATGTGGGGCTGGTGGAAGGAGTGTGTGGCGTAAAGCACTTCTGGAGGCGGCGGAGGGGACGTCAGGATGGAGCAGAGCGGTTCATGGGAGCTCAGCATCGAGGCGAAGTGCTTCATCTCCTCCGTCAGCTGCTTGATCTCCCGGCGCAGGGCAGCGTTCTGCCTCTCCAAGTCTTCACTCTCCTGAGGAGACAAAACCACAGGGGCTTCCTGAGTGCGGGAGCCGCAGGGATGATCTGGGAACACGGGGGTCGCGGTCCCGCGCCTCTCTGCCCCGCAGAGTTTCCAGAATGACAAGTTTCCGGTAAATTCGGCACAGAGCCGCGCCTGGGCAAACCCCGCTCCCCCAGCCGGCCGGGCCGGGCGCGGGTGCGGACGCGATGCTGGTGGCCCCAGCCGCGCTCCCCAGCCCCGGCTTACGAGAAGTGACTGTGGCGTGCTCCCGCCCAGGCTTTCTCGCTCCCTCTCACGCACACGCACGCCACCGGCCGCTTCCCGGGCCGCCCGGCCGGGGGGAGGGTGCACTGAATAACCGCCGTCTTTAACCAGAAAACCACCTGCCACAGGAAACCTGTCATTGCCCTGGAAAGAAAAGACTCACTGCTTCCTGCTAGCAGCCGGGGAAACCAGCGGCACGGTGGGGAGGAGGGGGAGACGCTTGAGTCAGAAGAAAAGAGAAACCAAGGCCTCAGAAGAACTGAATTAATACTGTTATTAATGAGAATAACAACAAAGGGGTTAATAATGATGCTTAGCCTTGTCTCAACGATCCCAAGAGCATCACAGCCTTTGCTACCTCTACTGCTGCCAAAGTGCGGTCTGCTCCAGGCTGGAGCATCCCAGGCACCGATCAACCATGGAGCCAGCAGCCTGGGCAAGACCAGAGGAGGGAGGGAAGACACGGCGGCAGGCTCTGCAAACTCAGCCGAGACAGCTAAAGCGGGACCTAGCGCTCTGAGGCCCTGGAAAGCTGCACCACTACCTCGACAAAGTGAACCTGTCACCCCTCCACTCACCCCTCCACTGCCATGCTGACTTCTGACGGTGCATGTTCTCTGTGCACAGGTTGAAACGCACCCAGCAGCTACAGCAGCTGTCACAGCAGGAGCTCGCACAGCAAACGAGCATCTCTCAGACGTGACTAAATGCTTTGGAAATCATGACTGACGTCGAACTCAGGAGCTGATGGGAATCACCTAGGGGCCGGGAGCCCCAGCCTCCCTGTGACTCATTCCCCTCAAAACACAAGCTACAAAGCCCTGGGGCAGATAGAGCTGCTCGCTCCTTTCATACCACCATAGCTCAAGCCGAGCCATGCTCTTCTGGGCAGAACCACATCAGAGAAGCAAAGTCCGTGATGCAGAGCCAACCAAAGGCAAAGAGCACTCAGGGAATGAACCCAGGAGCAGCAGGTGGTCACTGTCCACCGGGAACTGGAAAAACATTAGCAAAAATTCACCATCCATCCTCTACTTGCCTCCCTGCATTTCTCCAGCTGCCTGCCAGGATCCTCTCTGTCTGAACAAAACTGGGCTTAGCCTCCCTGCTCCCATCCCCATGGGAAGGCAAGGAGCATGTGCTATCAATGCTAGCTGAGCAGTAGTAATCTCGTAAGCAAGTGGTTTGTCATCTGCTCTAAGAAGAGCAGCCCAATTCTTGGTGCACAGCTAGGCAGGATTTTCCTTGGGGAGGATCAGAGCCCATATCCACCTCTAGGATTACCTTGGAGAGAGCACCGACCCCAAGGAAAAGGTGTCTCTTCACCCCTCTTAGGCACAGTTGCCCGGAGCCATCACTGCTGACAGACATAATGTAATCAGCCTAGAGCCATGTCAGCTCTAGAAGGATCATCAGGTACTGAGAAAAGAGTGAAACCTCTGTCTTAAACCCAGCTCCAACCATGGACTGAGGGCATTATGTAAGGAGGAAGGTTCAGGACCAGCTTCTCAAGAATTCTTCCTAAAAAATGGAGCTCTGGGGGAATATGAAGACCACTAAGTCAAAGGAAGGTTTTTTGAACATGAGCCTGACTACCACTTTTCAAAGGGCAGCCAAGCCCAGTGCAGGGATAAAGATGGTCTCTGCCCACTGCAGGCTGTGTGTTCTGCATCCTGCCCACGGGTGGCCCAAAACACATGGGACTGCACTTACCAACGTGCAAAATGCAAAGGAGTGCAGCCCCTGTGCTCCAACACTGACCACACACTCCTGCCCGAACACACACAGCCAGAAGTGACCAGCCCTCCTGAAAAGCAGATGCCTAATTCCTCACACTGGGAAGAGCTGCAGGGGTGCCCACGGTGCCACAGGAGGAGAGTGGGACAGCAGGGTGAAACCAAAGAGGGGAAAATCCATGCTAACCAACAGGAAAAGCCTCCAGGTACTGCACAGTGTTCAGATGTAGAAAGGGGTACAAACACTACCATGGAAACATTTAAAAATACTAGAAAATTATTAATATTTATTCATCTACACTGTGTAGCATTTCAGGGAGCAGACCAGAGGAGATGGCCCATTCGGCTCCACATTGCACCATCATCCATACCGATGAGTACAAAGTGCTACCATCTCAGAAAAGCATGCTTGTACGTTGTTGCACTGCTGTGTAAGTGATGGCATGAAGCACAAACCCGGGGTGAGCCAGCCCGCGTGAGCCAGTGCTTTCAAAGAGCTTCTGACTGAGCCGGTCAGAAGAGGTTAGGAAAGGAAATTGGTAATGTCAGATTGAGAGATAAAGATGGATTAAAAAACTAGCTGCAAAACTAAATGCTTCGGTGGCAGTCGTCCTGGGCTGTATGCTCTCGCTGCGAGCGCTGACTCCTACATCCTGCCCTGGCCTCACTTTTCCTGTCCTGCCTCAACTGAGCATCTCTGCTCCGAGTCCCCAGGGGAAAGGCACGTTGTCCCCTATGTCAGCCCTCTGCCCCAGGGATGGGGAAGGGTGGGAGTGCTCACCAAGTGCAGCGTGTCTGCTTTCTGGGTCTGCCGCAGGCGGCTCTTCTGGGCAGCAATGCGATTCTTCTCCCTCCTTTGGACTTTCCTCATGTCATCAGAAGAGTCCTAGGGAAACAAGGCATGGAAATGACTGGGGCATCCCCTTCCTCACCCTGATCCTTCAGGGCAGTAGGAGGGAAGGCAGATAACATCACTGAAGCACAGGACATGGGATACACACCCCCAGCACCAGGATAAAGCCATACCCCAGGGATGTGTGATGCTTTTGGCATCCCCGTTGCCAGGAGGGAGAAGTTTGATACCCTTGGGCATCTCAGCACAGCTGGGAAATGACCACTCTACCTTCACCAAGACACAGGCCTGGGATGTGGCTTGAGGGACCAGAGTAAGGACCTCTCTCCAGAACAGAGACAATTTGAATTCTTTGTACAGAAAACCTTTCCCTTCCCCATCTCTCTGCAGGGATACGGCACTGCAGACATTCCAGCTCCTGGGCTAAACCATCTTTCCAGAGATTTAGCCTGTGTTTTCCTCCTTTCATCCTTGTAGGTCCCACCCTCTCTCCATCACCCTTCTCCCTCAGGCTTTATTTGTTGCAGACCCTTACAGTGCAATGTGGCCCCTGCTTTGTTTACCTAGGCAAACTCAGAGCTTTTGAGTTTTTCCCAGATCTCATTTGCTCCAGCTTTCTGATCTCTGTGCTTGCTCTTTTCTGGAGTCCCTTGGTAGCAATGCCTGCAATGCTGACTGCAACACTCCCAAGCTCCTTGGGCAGGGGAGAGCACAGGTCTCCAGGCTCCAGGTCACGAGCCTCATGCAGCAGCCGTTCTCTGCTGAGATCTGGTCCTGGTGCTGCCTTCTGACAGTTGAAACCGTCACACAGTCTGTTTCATCTTCTATTTTCATATTGCACTGCTTCTTTTGTGGACTCTCTAACATTCACACCACTGCTTCTCCACAGGACTACAAAACTCAGCCACAAAAGTTATCTTCCCAGCCCATCAGTCTGTCCACATCCTCTCCCCCCTCCACCCCGCCCAAGATCTTTTCTTTTCTTTGAACTTAACCGTTTTATCCTTGCCTTCAATACCCTACAAACGTCTCAGATACGGCAGCTCCCACATCCTGCACCAAGTCCAGTCCCTATCCTTTGGCAACCCCTGTGCTTTGTCCCCTTTTCTACCAGGATGCCTCCCATCCCTGGTTGCAAGCCCAAAATCATCTGCCCTAATCATCCCCAAGATTTCTGAGCAAAGTCTCAGGGACTTGCCATTGTTGCCAGCCCTAGAGAAATGGCAAATGACAGATATAATAAAGCTCAGCCAGAAAAGGCAGTGGAAATACCTCAGACTTGTGTCAGTATCTGCCAGCAAAAGACCTACCATTAAGGTAGACCATGCAACAAAACAAAATCCCTCTGTCAAGCACAACTGAGATGAAAAACCTCTGAGGCTGAACAGAAAAGAAAGCAGACCCAAGGTGGCAGGGCTTTTCTCGGGCAGGTCCTGAGTGCTGTCTGCGGCAGTGGGAAGCAGGCAGGCTGCCCCTGAGCCATCCCAGTCCGTGGTGAGGAGCTGCATGCTCAGGCTCCTCACCAGAGCACCGACTCTCACGCCGAAGCCTCCTGCCCAGCGTGTATCGCAGGGCCCACCATGCCCAGGGGTCCAGGCTTCCCCACTTGCCCCTGGCATAGCGCCAGGTAACCGGGCCTCCTCTCACCACCCACAGCCAGCTTGGTGGCCGAGGCTCCTAACGGGGCTCTCGGCTCAGCCCCGCATCCCTCTCCCCACAGCCGTTCCTAGAAAGCCCCGCCATACTGTGCTGTGAAAACACCAGCGGTGGGTGCCACCCTTCCTCCTGCCCACCCATGGCCCACCCCAAAGGACTCTCCAGCCAGGGAGAGCTGGGGAAGGGTACCCGCTTTACCTGCTTGCTGGGAGGGGGAGACTGGCTGAAGCTGCTGGAGTCGCTGCTGTCGGAGCTGTGGGGCATGGCTCCCGTCTCTGGCTCCCAGGGCCTCTTCAGCTTCCTTTGTGCTCTTGGTGTGCCTGCCTTCTGTCTCGCTTCCCTTCCCTCTCACCTGCCCTCTTCTGTCCCCCCTGAGGTGGCCCTTGGCTTCCCAGCTCTCGCCTGTCCCGGAGGCACGCTGTCCTCCTGCCCCACGCTCTGCCACTTTCTCTGCCTCTCCTCTTGGAGCTTCTGCACCTTCCCTTTAGGTCTCAGCCTCCTGTGGTTTCTCAGAACCTCGGGGATGTAAGCTGAAAGTCACGTGGCCGGAAACTTTAAGGCGAAGAAGAAAAGTTACAGAAGAAGAAAAAAGAAAAAAAAAAAAGAAGAAGAAAAAAAAAAAGCACATCTGGGAAAAATGAGCTTCAAAATAGCCTAAAAAACCCCCGAAAAACACCTTCAGGCAGTTGAAAAACAGCGAGATGGGTTTTCTTTGAGACAAACAGCAGAGATGGAAAGGAAGAAAAGCCCCGGCTCTGGCTGCGAAACCTGGACCCTCAAAGGAGGGCACTGCGGAGGAGGTGCTGCCGGGAGCCCCAGAAATTCCTGGGGCACCGCGTGCTGTGCCAGCCCTGCGCAGGCAGGAGGTCAGTCCAGCCCCGGGCAGCCTCCACCACCCCAGCCCAGCCGGGGAAATTCCCAGGCAGCCACCCACCTCCCCACAACCCACCCGCCCCCTCCTGCCACCCCCGACACCGTTGACGTGGGTCCCGGGGAGGGGACGGGTACCCTCAGCGGGTGCCACGCAAATGCTGTTTGTGCAGATGGCTCACGTGTGTACGATGAAGTACCAGTCCCACCTAAGAAGAAAGGCTTGGGATCATAGAACATTTGGACTGGGTTTGGTAGGACTGGTATTTTCTATAAGGCAAAGCTTTTCAGCACTTTAAAACATTCATTAGTACCTCACCACTGGCCCGTAAGGGGAATATCAACCCTGGCACACAAATTAAAGTGCTGTAAACTTAATTGTCTATGGACCCAGAAGCTAAACCTGAAACCTAATTCTCACTCCATGCCATGATAGAAGCTTGGCTACACACCAGGGGATGGGAGACTGTCAGGCAGGGGTCCTGACTCCCTGCCTGCTCCCCTCTAGCCCCCTCTCACCACAGCTGGCAGTAGAAGATGTGGGTCAGGACTATCGGGAGACAGGATCATTATGGCACGTTGGAGGTTGTTACCTGGCTATTCTCCCTCTGCCAGAACCCAACTTGGGCATAGCCCATGCAGATGGCAGCAAAGAGAAGCTGCTTTGCATCCCCTTGTTTCTCCCCTGGTCTGTGCTGTGCAGGACTGCTTCCATCCTTAGTATGAGCCTCAGTAGATTGAAGATGTGCAAGCAGCCCCTGGGACAGCAGTGCTTCAGGAGTGCCCTCAGGGTACCCCATGCTAGTGGCTCTGGAGGTGACGGTGCAGGAGCAGAGAGTGCCAAAGCAGGAGCCATTTTGCTTTCTGATCTGCTCATGTCACCAGAGCCAGCGGGATGAACCAGTGCCACATGCCAACAGGGTCTCCATCCACAGACAGGAGCACACATCTTCAGAGCAGCTCAGTTCTCGCATGTGCCATGAGGAGCAGATACAGAAACAGGCATGAACCCATCCACAGTAACCCACTCCTGTGGAAAGCAGCAATTCCCAGTTCCCACTTACTGGTTTTCATTGCATACTGGTGTTTTGGTTGAGTTTCTCCAGCCTCAAGCAGAAGCAGCGAGCAAGTCTCAGCAGCAGGACATCAGCAAGGGCACTTGAGATGCAGTTGTCATTGGGCAAAAGTATTGGCAGCTTTGGGTTCGCAGCCTTATTGCAGCACAGAAAGCACATGCGCAAAGGAGCACCGGCCTGGAGCACAGTGCAGACTTGCATGGGCATTGCTGGTGTTTCTTCCCAGCCCTGCCGCTCATGGAGCCAACGCAGGGGCAAACATGGCCAAAAGCAAGAACCACATGGGGCTGGCTATGGGCTGGGTGGCTCAGGGAAATCGCCTGGCCTAGCTCTAGTAGCAAAACTGCTCCGTTCTGGCCCATTTCCCCCTTTAGAAACAACCTGTGGCACTGGTGCACTACCCTTGGCCCTATCATCTGAACATTTCACAGCCTTGAATGTATTTTTTCTTCCAGTGTGCTGTAGGGAAATGCTAGGATCCTCCACACTTTCAAACGTGGCTGCAAGGGTTTGCTTGCTTGGCATGAACCGCCCTGAGGGACCCCGCCTCCCGGCAGTGCAGCCCCCCTGTAGCAGGCAGGGCTCCTCTGGCACGGCCAGCTCCGGGAATGGAGCAGCCAAAGGCACCGGTGAGACAAGGGGCTTGCGGGGAGTTTTGTTCAGGCCTCCCAAGGCACCGGCTAGCGGCACAACCATTGAAGCATCCATTCGCTCACTGCATCGCTACACTTCCTCTGAACTCTGCAACCCCGTGCGGCACTTCCTTTCCAGGAAGCATGCCACTGGATTGCCGCTCTCCCGAGGAAACCCACGCTCCTCTGCTGGTGAGCGGCTCTCAGGCACCGCCTGGCTCGCCCTGCTCTGCAGGCTGCTGTTGCTCAAGGCAGGATGGAGGGGGCTCCTTCCTCAGGGAAAAATATCCTTCTTCCATTATTGGGCAAATAAGCTGAATTCCCTCCTTTTGTATCTAGCGAGGCCGGCAGCTGAAGAGAGGTGATCTGGAAGGCGGTGGGTGTGTTGGCAGGAGGCGGTGCAGGGAAGCTGGGTGTCGCGGCAGGAGCTGGATGGTCAGTGCAAAACTGTCCAGAACGTGGCTATGGCAAAGGCTATTCTCTGATCCACAGGAGGGAAGTTTTGAGCTGCACCCTGGTTTGCTCAGCGCTGGGCTTTTATTAACAGCTGATAGAGGAATCTCAGGAGAGAGCAACATCATGGGAGAGGGTTTGGACACTTGGTCTTACTGAGTGGGAATAAGACAGCATCCCTCTTCCCTCCTTGCCCAAACAGACTCCTCGCCCTCAAGCTGGCTACGATGCTAATGAATTCCTGTCACTTATGAGCCATGAATAAGTGTGCTGTAAATGAGACAGTGTCTCCTGGTGGGAAGGTGGGCAGAGCCTTCACAGCGCTCCCCTGGGCTGGGCAGGACCCATGTTGCGTCCTCGCAGGCAGCGCCCCATGCTGTTCCTCGGGCTGTGATCCCCCGGCCCAGAGTAGCAGAGATCACCAGTGTGGCTCCACCAGCATCTGCTCACGGCTCTCTGGGCGCTGCTCTGGGCACCTGCTGCAGGCACAACATGGGGAGCTGCTGTCCCTCCCCAGGCTCTCCCTCTCCCCTGCTATCAGGGGAGCCAACCTCCTAATCTCTGTGCTTGATTTAGGTGACTAAATTTACACCATGAATAATGTCCCCTGACTTTCCCTCTGGGATTGTTTACGTTTCTTGATCTTAATCAGAGTAGCTGTGAAATCGCTGTCAGTGGCACTGGATGAACTCGCAAGTGTTAGGTTACTGCCACCAGCAGCTTGACGGAGCAGGGATGTTTCCAGAGGTTTTTAGGGGAAGGATGGGGCCATCCAGTTCTGCATTTGTCCGTTCTGAATAACGGCAGGCACTGCTGAAGGGAGTCCTGTTCTCTCCAGGACAGAGTGGCTGCAGAGACTGGAGGCTGGGCTTAGTGTGATCTTGACTGCCAGAGAAATGGTTTGAAAGCAGCAAGATGCAGTTCAGCAAGAACAAATGCAAATGTAAAGCAAAGTGAGATGTAGGTAGAAGAAGTGGGGAATAACCGACTGGGCAGCAGAATGGCAAGGAAAAATCTGGGGGTTGCAGAGCATCGTAAACTGAAGCTTTGCCAGCAGCGTGGAGGTGTTGCAAGGGTGCCGGGTATTGGCCTGGGGTGCTGGGTGCAAGGCACAGGAGATGACTGCCGCACGCTGCCTGTGCAGAGCCAGGACCCACTCAGAGTCCCAGGTCCAGAAGTGGAAAAGTCCAGAAGAAAACAATACAAAGGATAAATACATAGAAATCATGCGCTGAGAGAAAGGAGTGAAGAAGTTGGGTCCATTTAGCCTAGAAAAGAGAAGTCTTGGGGGCGGAAAGTGGGTGGGGAGGAAGGAGCAGTCTTTGCTACGTTGTAATGGAAAGGGTGGTCAGCTGTTTTCTGTGCAGCCAGCGCAGGATAAGAAGCACAGGACTCCAACTGCAGTAGGAAAGGTTCAGGTCTGAGGTTTGAAGCAAGACGAGGTTAGGAAGACCTTGGGATGGGCAGTTCAGGAAAGCTATTCAAGCCCCTTCATATGAAAAGGCTGGGAACAAACCTCTGTCGGAAAGGGTCCAGGTTGAATCCTGCCTCTGTAGGATGGGTTAGAGTTATGTTCCCAGGGTCTAAATAAGGAATTTTTTTTTTTAAAAAAGGCTAATAAGATGGGCTCCTCAGAGCCCAGAGAGCACATGGGGCATTTCTCAGCCTTATCTGCAGCCAGTCCCTTTGCCTCCAAAGCCCAGAAAGGTCCCTATGTCCCACCTGTGCAAACAGCTTCCTCAGCACTGGCGGTTGCTAGTTTCCTTGTAAACCTGCTGCTCCAGCCCTCTCACCTGCTGCAGGCTTATGGCAGCAATGTTCAAAACTGCATCTCACCCCATCCATCTCCCCCGTCTTGTTTGCATGGCCATTCAGTGCATAGTGCTATTTAAAAATCCAACCTAGAGCAGCTACCAACTTCAGCCTCCTGTAAACCACCAAGGTTGTTTCTGCTTCGCATGTAGCATTTTATGCAAATAATTTCTTACAATATTTGGACAATTGCAATAATTTGCTTATCATTGCCTACATGAGTTTGAAGACTTTTGTGTGGGATTCAGCGCTGACAAGAGATGTTAAGTGAATGGTGGTGTTGAACAAAGTCCTTGCTCTCTACCAGACAAGCTTCTGTCATGTCCCGCTCTGTCAGCACATGTTGGTCCTGTCTGCACCGTGGGCAGCTTCCCTAGCTAGCAGGATGGCTTGTCTCCATCGCCAGGGAGAGCTGAGTGAGCTCCATCTCGGCTGAGCTGAGTGAGTATGAGAGCAAGGTTGTGGCAGGAGAGCTCAAGCGTAGTCCCACCAAATTCATCCCACCTAGCAGACAGCAAACACCCATCACACAAACACTTTCAGCCATTACTGGGCACAACCTGCCAATGTACAGGAAACAGGTACTTTACACCCAAAACGTCTGATAAATGACAAGGGCTGTAAGTCAAACACGCAAAAGTACGGAAATCCCAGAATTAGCTCCCTTAAGCACACTGCATTTACACCCTCATGCCATGTAACATGCTGTGCTTTATAACTGCATGATCCACAAAGGTTTCTTCCCTGGGATGACTGCATTACCTTTATCGCTGTCCTGTGGCCAGAGCCTGCTCCAACATCCTGCTTTTCCATTTCTTCACGGACTCTTTCTAGTGCTCATCACTTCAGAAGTGAGTGAGTGCTTCAGGGCTATTAACGAAGCTGTTTTCTCAGCCACCTTTTCAGGTGTGGGGGTGGAGTTATCCGTATTTAACAGTTGCAAAACAAGAGACAAAGAGAGATTTAGGTCATAAGTAATCATTCATTTTGGACACATAGTTTGAACCAACTAGGATCTATTTTTTCAGTGGTTTTGGCTCTATATAGCACTTTATTTAACCAAACCCCAGCTCCTGATGTCTGTGACTGCAGCTGCAAACTTTTAGCACTTCTGTAAATCAGCCCCAGCAAATGAGGAACACGCGGCTGCTCCTGTGAAAGCTCTTGCTTATGCGGCTCACCGACTCACAGAGTAACTTCGAGGCAGGGGCAGACACAGACCCAGCTCTCCAGGGAGGCATCGAGTATCTACCCAAGAGACCCTCCTTTCTTTCTGCAGTCCCTTGCTTCACCAACTGGATAGGAGTTTCCCAGCCCTGTTCAGAAAAGAGGCAGCCTAGCTGACCAGCTCATTGTTCCCTCTGGCCGAGGTCCAGCCTGGGTCCTGGAGAGATGGCAATGCAGGGCAAGATGCAAGAGGTGATCATATGCACCAGACTGCTGAAGTTAGGTTGCCTAGGCAGACCCATTTCTGGGTACTTGGCTTTGCCACTTTTACGGTTGTTTTTTTTTTTAATTTAATTAGTAATGCTTTTTATGTCTGTATTTTAAAAGAAGGAAACTATAGAAAGGAAAGGCCAAATATGTTAGCTTTCCAGATATGGACATAGAGCTCCAGGTAGCTGGGGTCCCTCTGACCCTGCTGGAGGGGGAGAGCAAGCCTGGGCAGAGCCTCCCAGCTGAAGCGTTGGCAGGAGGTTGTCAAGGTCTGACCTCCAACACATACGGGAGTTTCAGTCTCAGGACACAGATAATTAGAGTTCAACCCAGACTACTGAAGGCATGAACCACAGTCTCCTCCTGTATGTCCTGTACATATCGACTGGTTGGGTAATTAGTTGAGCATCCTCTGATCTTTCCCTGGCAAGGACTTAGCAGCTCATGAGCAAGTACTCAGATGTGCATTTACATGACTGTCCAGGTCAGCAGATCCCAAATCCTGGTAGAGTACATCCATTGAAGGCCAAACTTTCTCTCACTGCTGTCTTCACAGGCCCTGTCTAGCTTCTGGGATCTGGCCAGAAACGCTGGATACGTACGCACTTGGGGCACCAAAAAGGCTCAGCCACCAGATGCCCCCCCAGTCAACCAGGGCTTCGTTGCTTCCGCCGCCTGGGGCTGAGCCCACCAGTTGAACTATCCAAGCGCATGGACGGGGCGTGCAGAGGGTGCAGATGTTGTCTGACGGTTTGACTCATCTCAGTGGCAGTCTCGTTCAGTGATGATGGGGAAGGCCCAAAGAGGAAGGGCAGTGACCCGTTTAACCAGAAGGGCTGATCCACCCAGGGGTAGACTTACTGGTGCTGGTAAGGGGCCATAGCCCCAGCTTCTTTTGTGCTGCCCAGCGTGCACATTTCCAGGCTACGCAAGGGCAGGAGAGACACATGGCTGTCCAGCCCTGCCACTGTGGCAGCAGGACCCGACCTTGGGCCTCTGCTAGTGCTGCAGCAAATCCAACCACAGCAACCAAGCAGCAAAAATTGTGCTCCCAGGGGATGACCACAGCCTGACAGGGCATTTGATGTTCACTGGGCATTGGTTGCAGCCATGCTCCATGGCATGGGGGTGGAGGGTGAATGCATTACTTGTCTCTTAAATTAATGCATGACTTTTGAGTGTATTACATGGCTGCTCCATGACCCCATTCAGAGGAAAATGTTCTTTAACACCACCCATCATCATAAGACATGTTCAAGCCTCCCAAGGATTGAGTATAGCT
Source organism: Theristicus caerulescens (assembly GCA_020745775.1). Taxonomy (NCBI): domain Eukaryota; kingdom Metazoa; phylum Chordata; class Aves; order Pelecaniformes; family Threskiornithidae; genus Theristicus; species Theristicus caerulescens. The sequence goes on along the minus strand of CM036564.1, from coordinate 45,851,851 downwards.
TATTTAGGGCATGTTCTTGCAGCTAGACTCCGAGACACCCATCTCAGCAGGAGATGACTGTGAACAGCACTCATGCTAGTACTGTACTCCCACCCCAATGGGATCTGCTTTGCTTTTGGCTTAAGGGGGGTGTATACACTGGTTCTCCCTTCCCCCCACCTCATTTGGTGGAAATGAGTGCTTCCCAAACTCTTCGGCTCATGTAGCATGGTTGGAGGAGGTGTTCAGCACAAGTAGCAGCACTGACAGGCGCACGTGCAGTGAGCTGGCGCCCAGGGCGTGCATGGTGCTCATACAAGCGGTGCTGGAGCACAGAGCATCAGAGGCAGCGTGGGAGAGGACAGGCAGCATGGAGCAGAGTGGCCGTGAAGGAGAGGGCAGAGGAGCTGTGAAGAAGGTACACTTGGCGCCGGGGCAAGTAGCGCTGATCGGCAGTACCGCACTGGCAGAGTTATCAAAACACACACAAATGCATATAAGTCCCATCTCCCTGGGCACTGTGTTGGCACATGCTGGTGCACCCGCAGGCTGGCCTGCACAGCTCCCGCCTGCTGGCAGCTCGTCGGGAGAGAGCCCATGGCAAAGCGGGCTGCCGCGGGAGGCAGCGGCAGAGCCGAGCCCCTGCCTTGCGCCTGGTCTGTCCCCCGGCGCCCCGCACCAGCTCAGGGCTCCTCAATGCCTTTTTGAGAGAAACACGAAGAGAGAGGCTCATGGTTTCCCGCCCGGACACGAGGGAGGACCTGCTTAGTGCTGGCTATTTCAGAGGGCTTGTGAACCCCCCCAAGTTTCCCAGGGGGCTCAGAGCAGCAGACAGAGGGAGGGAGAGGGGGCAGTTTCAGATGACCACCGATCCTGTGCTTTCCACCCCTTGCATTTCAGTGCCCCAGCATGACAGAGGTGCTCCTTAACCAGCCTCCCAGGACATGGCTGCTTTTCCTACGGCTTTGGCAGTGGCTGCCAGTGCCAGTGCCCAGATACAGCTGACCTGCGGGCTCTCAGCAGCACCTCATCCCCAACGGTGCTTTGGAGATGGGATGAGGGAGAAGTGCTGCACCCTAAGCCGTGCCAGCAGTGCTGCTGCAAGGCCCTGGCTTGAAGAGCCAGTCCTCCTGCTGCCACTAACAACTGCTAACACTGGCTTCAAAGAGGGGACAGAAAAACGACAGAAACTCCTTCCTGCCCTTCTTTACCTGAACCCCAGAGTAGGTGCCTGAGAACCATGCCGTCTTCTATCTTTTTTAAGCCAAACTTTTTGACCTGAGTTTTGGGTATCCTTGTTTCTCGTATCAATACTTGATCCCTTGTGAGCCCTCTGAAACTGCTGGCCGACAGGGCATCTTGTCCACCTGCACAAACCAGTTTGCTGGCTCTGTGAGAAGTGTGTCAATTTACCAGTTTGAAATGAGTTGTCTTTCCATTTCTTTGAACATCTTGTGAGGGGGTGAGCAGAGGAACAGACTTATCTTTAAGCTAGGCATTGCTCTGTACATCTCTCTCAGGCGGCATTTCACTAGTTTCCGCTCTAAACTAGTGGGACTTTTAGTCTCCACATAGGGAAATTTTCCTGCAGCCCTAATTTAGGTCAGCGCCCATCTTTGGATGTCTCCTCTTTTCACAGCAGGGCAACCAGAAGCAAACACAGCACTCCAGGAAACCTGCCCCACAGCCATCTACAATGATATTATGGTTATAAAGGATGGATGTAGTCTTCATCCCATTCCTCAAGCAGCCTTCCTCCTTTCCCCACTGCTGCACAGTGAGCAGGACCCACTGGGTAGCTCCACCCTGAATTCGGAGCACAGCCTTGAACTCACTGGCACTCTCATCTAAACCACCTAGGTGCAGCTGGCGCTTAGGTGTGCTCCAGAGCATGGCTGGGAGAAATGCTGGGTGCTGCTACCCCAGCGTACGAATCCAGCCACCGAGCAGCCCCGGCCCTTGCAGCCCCGGCGGATGGTTGCTATCAATCAGGTGAAGAAATGTTCCCCAAAGCCCTGCCTGAACGAGGCTCCATGTCACACACAGGGTGGCCCGGCAGGGTACGCTGGCAGCTTGCATTGCTCCTAAAACTTGTGCACATGAGCCAGCGACTTGCAGGTGTCCTACGGGCAGCAGAGAGGGTGCCTGCAGCCACATTTAAGTCAGCTCTGCACCTCTCCCTTGCAGACACAGCAAACACCTTGTGCCTGCACCCAGCAGAGTTTGTTTGAGCCAGTGAGTTTGGTTTTGCCAGCCTGTAATGCTGGCAGCATGGGGTGCCATGGTCCTGCCTGGTTACACAGCAGTGCCAGCACGCACCACCACCTTGACTAGCTTAGCCACTCACCCATCATCTGCTGGCTGGAGTGGGTGAATGAATCAGGTCACTTTGCTTACAGGGAAGGACTGCACAGAAGAAAAGGGATGCCTCACTTGGCAAACATCTACGTAATGCAGCAGTGACTCTGCCTGGAACCCACGGAGTTTACCTCTGTTGCAGAAACCAGTAGCCCACATACTGAGAAGCAGTTGCCGATACCTACACGTTAGGTGTAGCGCAAACCCCCTCTTGCTAACTGCCTGGTCACTGGGCATTCAGCATCACCTTGCAATGAGCTGTCAGTAGCCATTTTATCCTCAACCAGAAACTACGTGTTAGCCTGCCTAAAGGCTCCACTGGATTTGGGAGCCTGCGGGCCTGCGGCAAAGCCTTGCTGCCCACTTCCTCCTGATGACCCCTGGCTGTTTCAGCACAAGCAGGTGTCCAGCAAATCCAACCAGCCCGGACAATGCTGCTGGAATTGGGGCCATGGCAAAGCAGCAGCAGGAACTGCAGTGTCAGGAGTCAGGACTTCCCCTGATGGCGCCACAGATGACAACTCAGCAAGTTCATTCTGCAGAAACTAGATAACATCAGCACCGGGTGGTGGTTACTGGCAAAGGATCATGTTCCTGAAGCTTCATCTGAGACGTGACAGGCTGCAGTGAAACTTCGCTGTCACACAGACTCAAACTCTGCTTTTGCTGAGACCCACACAGGCTTCTGGAAGTAGCTTCTTGCTGGTATTTCCTAGGAGCTCCAGCTTGCAGTGCTGGGAGCCAGGGCTGGAAAAGCCCATCAGCTTGCTAACACAGGGTCTTTTTGTCTAGCTGGAGTCCCTTGAGCTGGACAGGGATGTGGAGCTGTCAGTCCTACCCACCTCCTGCCTCAAGTGACAGATTTGCATCCTCCCCAGGGGCCAACCTTTCCCTAAACCCCATGGTACCCTGCTCACACTCTGTGCATGGACAGCTGGACACAGGGCTGGAGAAAGGAAAGCCATTCCTTTACCTGATGGGGAACTGAGAGCCTGTCTGCGCAGAAACATTCAGAGTGGCTAAGCTATGTTAAATCTGGAAGCGACTGAAGTGCAATAAACCCCTTGGCAGATGCTCTTATTCAGAATTAAAGTGGTCTTGGTACAACTGGGCTCATGCCCTCGCCCCTGGGCAGGCTTTGCTCACAAAGAGCTTATCACCATGGGCAGTCATATCCACTGCCCGCTCTGCCAAATGCATCCCCCATCTGGAGACCACTTGAGTTGGTCACTCCACTTAAAAAAGCCAAACCAAAGTAAACCCACTTTAATTCAGCAGCAGGGCATCTGGCGGAGGGTTTTTATGCCACCAGACCCACCTAATTTGGATTAACTTCTTGCGCACCCTGACAGACCAACTCAAAGGCTCGGTGATGTTAAGCTCCCTCATCCTGAAACCACACACTGCATCTGCAGCCAAGCTCCGACCCAAACTTGGGCCCAGGCGATGCCTGGGCTGCAGAGCACGGTTTTGGCCTGTGTGAGCTGCTCTGTGCCTCCATACCAGCCCCAGCCCCAGCTCCAGCTCCAGCCTCAGCTCCTCCTCTGCCCCCTCCCCACCTGTGCGGTGAGGAGCTGAAATGGGCCTGCACTGAGCAGGAGACCCAGTTGTGTGCAGGCAGAGCCACCGAGGCTGCCACAGGCATCGAGGCTTGGGGAAGCATCGCAGGCACCGGCTGCACCTGGAATTAAATCTGATCACAGTGGGGGAACTGTAGCACTGGCTACACCTCTGACAGCACCCTCCTTGCCTGCCCCCATGTCTCACTTGGGAGAGGCCCCCGGCCACCCCACCAGCCACACGGTGCAGCGAGGCTCGTGCCCTTCACCAGGGACAGGTGACCCACCTGGCTCTGCCCTCCAGGGCAGTTTCCCAAGCCCAGAAGGAGCACGGTGCCTCCATGGGAGTCAGGGATGCTCATGGTCCCATTCCCATGGCTGGTGCCTGCCTCCCACCAGCTCACCCCCACGCTCCAATTGCCAGCAACCAGTGATCACAAATAAGCAAAAAATGTAAAGGCACAGGGAGCCAGGTGATATTTCCAGGCTCACGGAAACTGCGGTTGGATTTTCTCATTTGTCTGCGATCATCCTGGCAGCGCAGGATTTTTCTCTGGCTCCAGTCCTGCCGCCCAGCCATGGGCCACTCTGGTGCCAGTGCTGCTCAGCACAGTCTGGCACCCATGGTAATAAATGCAGTTTCCGTGTCTCTTGGTAAATATCAAGGCTGGGGATTTTTGGGGCTTGTTTTCCAGCAAGTTGAGTAGAAGAACCAATAAGGACAAAGATAAATGAATACCTGCTGCCCCTGGCTCAAAATGAAACAAGAGAGGCAGGTCACTGGCAAAGGTTAGTTAATACCATTTACCGCAATGTCACGGAGTCGCCCTTGGCCCCTGCCGAGAAGGGCAGAGAAGGCAGTTTTTCAAACACAAAGTGAGACTGGTACTATGAAAAACTGCAAAGTAACGGCCTCCAAGCATCCTTTGCCTGTGACCGGCCGCGGGCCAGTGGGCTGGATGCCCTTGCCCCCAGGCCGGAACACAGGGGCTGGCACCTGCGAGGGGATGGGGGCAGCAGGTGGGGAGAGGGTGAGAAGAATAGGAAAGGAAGGGAGCCACGACCAAGCTTTGGGGAGCACGAAGGGCTGCTGAACCGCTCCAGGATGAGCTGGTTTCAGGAGAGAGGGGTGAGGAGCTGGCAAGACTGGGGACCCTTGTGGGGAAAGCAGGTTCCTGCTGCCCATGGGCCTTGGCACTTGCCAGGGATCTGGCAAGAAGAAGGGAGTCAGGCATGGAGTATGGAGAGCTCACACCAATCTACAGTAGCTGGACCCTCAGCCCATCACCCCAGCACTGCCTCAGGCCTGGTGCTTTGGGGCAAAGTGCCACCTCCCTTTCCCTGGGGGAGAAGATGTGAGAGTGGCTTTGCAGAGGGAACTGGGGGTAGTATGTGAAGGAGACCAGGGAGCTGGGACAGCCATCTAAGCAATGGAAATGTGATGGGGCTCATCTGCCTGGGCTTCAGGAAAAATGTGGTATCATGCCCTGGGGAAAGCTCCTGCCTGAATTGGTAAGTGTGGGAAGGAACACAAGGGTTATGACTGGAACATGGATCTCACGGAACAGGAGGCAGCCGTGTGCTGGAGGGGGCTGCTGGCACCCCGGGAGTTACTGCTGGTGGTCCCAGTTGTCGAGCCATCTCAGGTATCCTGCAAGCAGAGGGGCCTGCAGGTGAAATGGCTGGGAAGCACCAGCAACGCTGAGCAGGCTCACATCTCTGACGAGAACCATCTGACGCTGCAGGACAACACCACGAACCATAGAACCACAGAAAGGTTTGGGTTGGACGGGACCTTTCAAGATCATCTAGTCCAACCCCCCTGCCGTTGGCAGTCATCTTCTACTGGATGACGTTCAGAGCCCCATCCAACCTGACTTTGAACACCTCCAGGGATAGGGCATCCACAACTTCTCTGGGCCACCTGTTCCAGTGTTTCACCACCATCAAAAAGTTCCTTCCTTATATCCAATCTAAACCTACCCTCTTTCAGCTTAAAACTGTCACCCCTTGTCCTGTCAGTACAGGCCCTGGGAAAAGTTCACTCTCCATCTTTCTTACAAGCCCCCTTTAAATATTGCAAGGCTGCAATAAGGTCTCCTCAGAGCCTTCTCTTCCCCAGGCTGCACAACTCCAGCTCTCCCAGCCTGTCTTCACGGGAGAGGTGCCCCAGCCCGCTGCCCATTCCCGCCGGCCTCCTCTGGACCCACTCTAACAGGTCGGGGCCCTGCGCCGGGGCCCGGAGCCGGAGGCAGGGCTCCGGGCGGGCTCCCACGGAGCAGCGGCGGACACAGAGCCGGCGCTCCGGGACGGGCACCCGCGCTCCCTGGCAATGGCCGAGCCGAGAAGGGCCGGGGTGGGGGCGGCCACCCAGGAGCACTCACCGGCTCCCGCCGCGGCAGCCCGCCCGCCCGGCCCCGCTCCCGGCGGCAGGCGGCGCCCCGGCCCGGCCCCGCCGCTCCCGCGGCCGCGCAGCTCCTCCTGCCGGCGGGCTGGGCTCCCGCCGCCCGCTCCGGCCTGGGGGCCCGCGTCCCCGCCGCCTCCGCCGGCCCCGGGCAGCGCCCGGGCCGCCCGGCCCCGGCCGGGGCGGGGAGCGGGGAGCGGGGCCGGGGGCAGCAGCGGCCGTGGGGTGGTTTAAGGGGATGCGCGCAGGCGGGAAACGGCGAGGCCACGGCGGCTCCGAGAGGGACCGGCACCGGAGAGCGGAGGGGAGAGGGAGGGCAGAGGCCGGCCGCAGGCGGCTGGCTGCCCCCAGCGCTTCGCTGGTCCCCAGTCCGTCAGCCCTGCAGCAGCCCGCCAACTGTCGCATGAAAACCTGTTTCCAGCCACCTCGTGTGCGGGGTTATGTCAGCACGAGTGGCCTTCAGGCTGGGCGAGCTGGCGAGTTAAGACAAGAGGGCTGTGTGCCAGCAGTGGTCCTCCAGGGCTCCTCCGCCCCGTGCCAGCGGAGACCAGCTAAAACCAGCTGTGGGAGGGATCCACAGGTCTGTGTGTGTGTGTGTGCGCCCATCGGGACGCAGGGTTCAGCTGGACTGGGGGACGTGGGGCTGGCAGCAGCCCTGTCCCAGAAGTAGGTGACACCATCAGCTCTGCTCTGGGGGTGGCCCACAGTGCACCCGGCACAGATGTGTGGGTGTGGGATGGCCAGGAGGTGGCTGCCTGACCTTTGAGAAGTGTCTCGTGTTTTCCCAGCAAATCTGCATTACCAGCCCTTGCACGAAGGGGACCCAGGTGGGAGGACACTGACACAGGTACAGCCATCGGTCTTTGGGTTTGGGAGCACCGTCCTGGCATGGAGCAACATGGGCTGTGCCTGGCATGTGCCCGCTGCTCCTGCCTATGCCCAGGAGATGCCACTGTAATGCACCAGCCTGAAAGGTGTCCAGCGGGACCACCTGTCCCATGGCAATATTTGTACCTCTGCTAAGCGGGGTTGGAGAGGGCACATGCTACCAGAGTCAGGAACATCAAATAGCCCATCTCCTAGAGGGACCAGGAGGGGTTTCCAGCCCAGAGCTGCGCAGAGTTGGAGCCTTTTCCATTCCACAATTGCAGGCTGAGGCTTACGGGGCAGAAGCCCAAATCCTCTGCTTTAACTTCATTGGGTCATAGCCTAACCAAGTCCCCTCAAAAGAAATGCCCTAAACTGAGTGGCAAAACCCTTGGTACTGACTGGAATGCAGCAAAAGGCTGTTTGGAGGATACACAGGAGACCAGGCAAAAACCTATCTGGGCACTGCCAGGGCTCAGATAGCTCCTGCCTGAGCCTTGGCTGGAGGAGCTGAGCATTAAACTCATGTAGATCCATCACTCTTCTGCTGCTGCCTTTCCTGGCTGCTTCTAGTGTGCTTGGTTTCAAAGGGCACCTTATATTTCTCTTTCAAGCCAGCTGTTTCCATAGCAGGAAGTTTTACTGCAGTGTGGCCATTTGCCAGGGAAGGGCCATCGCCTGCACCCGCGGCACTGCCAATGCTGCTGGAAGGTGCGTGGCAGGCAGGTGAGCGTCCCCTCACGTGGAGATGAGTGCACAGACTCTCCAGGTGAGAAAAAGCACAAGATGCCTGTGGCTGGACCATCTGATGTCCCGCGGGGAGATCCCACTGACCACCAAAGAGGAAACTGATACTTGCAGGAGCCTGGAAATTCATTACCGTGCACACTCTGCAGAGGGAAATAAAGTCCTGAAGAGAGAAGCAGGCCCAGCAAGTGCTCTGCATTCTTTCAGCAGAGCTCAATAAGAGGCATCGTGTTCCTCAAAGGATGAAGACTGGCTCCTGACAGCAGCTGAGAAATGGGTCAGGTCTGAGCCACCGCTGCAGGGTCTGGGCAGAAGGCAGCACAGAGGGACAGCTGCCCAGCCTCAAGGACTGCATGGCAGGCAGTGGGAGCCAGGCCAGACACTGCTTTTCTCCGCCAGCTTTGTTTCAGATCCTGTCCTTGCACATCCCTCTAGAGCACCTCAGCCCACAAGTCCTCCCAGGGCAAAAACTTTCCCTGTAACAGATCCAACATGCTTCACAGTAAATAAGGCAGCTGGCAGCGTTTTGGGAGGTCCCAAAGACAGAAGTTACAGAAAGGGAGGGGAAATCCAGGAAGAAAGTATGAAACAGGGAAAGGACTGATGTCAGATATCTCTGGAGGTTAAGCGTTGGAAAAGGAGGCTACAGAGAGAGAAACATGCACCAGAGAAGCAGTCATGCTCAGGGAAGACCTCCTCCCATGCTGTTGTCATGCTTAGGTCGAGCTCATCTTCTCCCCAACACCGCTTCAGTGCTCCTGGCTGGAGTGTGCATCTATACCAGATCCTGAAAGCTTCTTTCACCTGCACTTTGCATCAAAGTAGCCTCACCCACACTGGCAATGGTTAGGACACTGACTGGGAGAAGACTGGGTGCACAACTGCTCCTCTGAGAAAACCCTCAGTGATGCCCACATGTGAGATGGGGTCTGCCCCAGTCCAGACCTTCTGCCTTCATATCTAAGAGTCAGGAACACAGCAACAGTGTCAGGGCTTGATTATTCATATGGGGATGCTAACTCTTTCAGTCCTAGCATCTGAAGCACAGCTGGCCGATTATCTTCTCAACCTCCGCACCCCTGTGCTCAGCACCAGCAGAAGCCCAGGGCAATCTTTAGGAGCTTTTTAGGGGCCAGGCTAGGACCCTGCAGAGACCCAAAGAAACTGTTCTCCACCTCCTTCCATGAAGGGGTCACCACCACAGGGACATTGTGACAGCTCCTCCATCTCTTTCTCATCCTTGAAATGAGTTCAAGGTGCTGTATTCAGGCCTGAAACAAGAAAGACCCGGTAAGGATGAGATGGTTTCCCTGTCTCATACCTCTGCCTTTCCAGCCAGCAGCCATGCCCTGCCCGCCCTCTTCGGTGCAGCACTGAGCTACTTCTTGCTTGACAATGGTCAGAGCTGCCTCTGAGGCTCCCAGCTTCCCCAGGGTGAATTCCCCAGCCCATAGCTACTAACACAGAGAACCACCAGAAACAGCTCTGGGATCAGCTGCACCATCCCACTCAGCCAGGAATGCACCCGGCATGGTCAGACCTGGCACATGCTGCCACAGTGCCGAGTTCTGGCCAGAGCCCACTGTGGCCTGACCCGGACAGAGCACAGGAGGACAGCATACGTAAAGGTAACATTTACTGAGAGATACAGAACTGAGTATTATGAAGGACATACATGGATGGAGAAGGTAGCGACACCACTGCAAAGGGCAGTTTGGACCCTCTTCCCAGCACGCCAGGGAAGGAGCCGGACGCTACCGGACAAGTAACACAATGGAGATAACTGTGCATATGCATTTGTAACAAACAGACCATCATAACATACATTTCTATGGGATCACATCTAGTGATTATATAAATCCATATAGATTGCTGTATAAAAACTTTGTAAAAAATACTTTAAAAAAAGTGTAAAAATGTGCATTCAAAAGCACGGCCAACACAGACAGCTGGGCTGTAAACATTATACTGAGAGTGTGCTTATGGGGGGCGCCTGCGCCACCGAGCCCCGACAGGCCTGCCCACCAGACGGGGCTGCATCAAGTGTTTGCGGTTCTTGGGTTCGGGTTTCCTTCTGGAGCGTGCGCCAGGAGCGGCAGCAGCCTCTGGGCAGGGCGCTGGTGGGCACCGCGCGGCCGCTGCTCCTCCCCTGCTCCCCACAGAGCATGTGGTCCTCGTGGGACGTGCTGCGGCATCATGGGTCCCCGGGGCCACGAGCAGGCTGAAGGGCCGTGATGAGGTATCACAGGGAGGTTGCCCTCACCGGCGCCGCTAGCCCTGCTCCCGGGTTCAGCCTCAGAGTACGTGGTTGACAGGTTCCTGATCTTCTCTGTCCCCATATTTGTTTGGTCCATAGTTCCCAAGGAAGCCCACTGGGTCCTGGCTGCACCAGGCCTGGGTGCACAGTTCTTCATACAGTACATACATTAGAGACCCTGGAAGACCCTGCACCACTGTCTCCTCCTCCTGGCCCAGTGCCACCTTCACTTCTTCTCTAGCTGCTCCAGCAGCGGGTTGGCTTCACTCTCGGGCGTCTTGATGCTGTCTGTCCGCACGATGCAGGTGGGACGGTGCCGATTCAGCATCAGGATCAGCTGCTGCCTCTCCTGTTTCAGCTCTTCTATCTGGGCCTTCAGCTCAGCATTCATGAGCTCTAGACGCTCAGACTCCTAGTAGGACAGAAACACAACCACATGTGACTTTACTCCAACAGGATAAGACACAAGGACAAACAATTTGGCCAACAGGCCACCTCTGCTCAGTGCTGCCCCTCAGCCCCTGCAGCACAGGAGCAGCCTGAAGACCTGCCAAGGCACCAGGTCCCTCCAGGCAGTTCATCCCCAGCCCCGCTGCCTTGCGTTATCTAGTGCCACTGCAAGGAAATACACAGCCACCTCCTAGGACAGGTCTCTGCTGCACCCCAGCAAAACCCCTGCCTGGCTGCTTTCTATGGTCTGGAAGGGTGTTTGGAAACAAACCCGCATTTAAGTTGTCACCCCTCATCTGCAAGGATCTGCCCTTGTGAAATGGCTCCTTGTCCCCCGCTGTGTCAGTTGCCTGTGTCCCACCACCCCTTGCAGAAAAGCAGCAAGGTGCTGTGAGTTTTTCTGCCTTGGGGTCACGAGTGAGAGGGCGTCTGGCCTCTGAATGAGGAAACCTTCAGGAATTTGGGCAAGGGGCCAGCACACTGTTGGCCCCTGTCCTGTGCCACACTCCCACGGGTGCTCCTGCTCCAGGACACAGGGACACTATCAGCCCTCTCTCCCCTAAGCCCAGAGCTCACCTCCAGCCCCTCTCTATCCCCGGTACCACAGGCACAGAGATGGCCATGAGCTCTGCCTGGGCACGTACAGAGCCACCACCTTCACAGCCTTGTGGAAAGGGTGGCAACAGGCCTATATTTTCCCAGAGAAGGGCACAGGACCAAGGGGAGGCAGAGGGACAGTTCAGGAGGGAGCATTGCCCGCAGCTGGGGCACACCAAGGTCCCTGCTGCACCCTGGGACAGATCAGGGCACCCACCCGCTGCAAGAACTCTGTCCTCTCCTTCTTCTTGTTACGACATCGCGCTGCTGCTACTTTGTTTTTCTCCCGGCGCCTTTTCCTCCTCTCCTCTTCCTCGTCCAGCTGCAATGAGACAGAGAAGCCCAGGTCAGAGCCAGCAGGGGTAGGGCAGGAGGTAGAGGTGAGCACCCAGCAGCCCCACCAGTGGCAGGGCAAGGAGAGGGGTGGCAGCCACCCATGCCAGTGGCGACCAGTGACGTGGTCTAATCCTCACCAGGAACCAGGCATGCTGCTGCCACGGTCTCTAACTCCACTCTGTGGGGACACAGGGAGGGAGACCATTATGGTGTCCATAGCTGGGGACCCAGCTGGCAGGGGACAGACAACTCTTCGCAGGGCTGCTCCCTCCCTGAGAGAGGGCAGAGACATGGGGAATAGAGCCCCATCCCACAAAGACAGGCACAGTTTGTCACACAGACATCTACAGGCACAGCTCCGTGAGCACAGTCATTCAAAGCATCACACAAGCAGCCAAGGGCAAGAGGCAGAGAAACCTGAAAGATCCCCCAGCTGGGCCTGGCTGTTCCCCCCCTTCCAATACATGGGACTGTCTGCTGCAGCTTCAGCACTGCCTGAGTCACAGGGCCACCGTGGAAGGTGGGGACAGGTCCCACATCCCCTGTAAAGAAGCAGGAGATGGCAGTGCCTGCACTGCTCACCATGACTCAGTTGCTCTGTGCTGTCTGACTCAAACCACACAGGCCAGGCCAATAAGCCCTATGGGTTAGAAACCCATAATCAAAGTATTTAGGGATATTTACTACAAAGCCTGTGTAAATGGCCTATGGCATGCTTACATCTGAGAACCAAAACCAGCTGCTTCAAGAAAAATCCGAGTGCTGCAAAGCCCTGCAAAGTCAGCATCTGGGTTGCACTTTGTAGCATGGCTAGAGAAGAAAAGGTCCCCCATGCCTTCACCCACGTTTGGCCTGGGACTCCAAAATTCGAGATGTCAGACTGAACTGCCTCATTCCTATCAACTGATACCTGACAGCACACATCTTTTCAAATGCAGTGGCAGCAACATTTGCTTTATGAGCACTTCCACTGCCTGTTTGCACCTTCTCTAAGGGCAGCTCCAGTCTGAGAAGGCAGCCACATCCTTCCCTTCATACCTCCCCAGGTCAGGACACATCTCCCAGCCAAGCACAGCACACACCATCTGAACAGCCTCATTGCTCTGGCGCCTGGGCTTACTCACCTCAAAAGGAAAGTCAGAGATTCCCAATGCCAAGGCCACAAAGTGGTGGTGAGAGTGGGGGGCCACCAGATTACCCCACACATAGGTACACCAGTGGTGACTGTAGGAAATGAAAGCTGCAGGTGCCATTGTCCACAGCAAACTGTGCATGCTGCTAACATTCACCCAGTCCAAAGCCCACTAATCAAAGCATCTCAATGTGATGTGCAAGGACAGGATGAAACATTGACTCGGCAGAGTTAAGGTGAAGGGGTACTTTAAGTAAGCTGCATGTCCCATATGCAGCATGTAGCATGCTTTAGAAGACAATGTCCAAGTTTTATAGCACTAATAGCTTTTGCATCTTCTCTACCTTACTTCCCAAGGGTTATACCGAAGTTGCTATTTTAGCTGGGGCTAAAATATTAAGCAAAGTCAGCGCAAGCTACGTGCAGACTTCCATAGTGCCAGGCCACCAGTATTCCTTTGCCAAGGCAGTGCCATGGAGCATCATGCACCACACTTGGCAGAACCAGGACGGGAACTGCACCGATGCCCCCAGGTCCAGTTAGAAATGGCCAGCTCTCACTACATCCATGTAACTCAGACATGGCAGGCGCTAGCAGAAGTGACCAGGAAGGCTCTAACTCCACACTCTGCTGCCTTTTCCTCCTGCCAGGACCAGGATACCCCACAGCAAAGGCACAAGCAGCTCTTACAAAATTTCCACACAGAGTTTAAGATGAGGTGGACATCAGGGTAGCCACCACTCCCCTCCGCACATTTGCCAACCACTCATCTACCCCTTAGATAGCTTCTCAGCCTTTTAGTTCAAGGATTATTAGGAGAGTGCAGAGAGGGGACATGCTCTTACAGCTCCAAAGCTCAAGAAACACAGCCCAAACTTTCCTGCAAAGTACATCTTGGGTTGTAACAGGAACTGGAAGAGCAAACAGTGACCGCACAAGCCTCGCGGTATCCCTGGGAACTGCCTGACACATTTCCATGCCCTGTTGCTCCATTCAGTGAGAATCAAAGAATAAGTGACCTGTCCCTGTCCCCTTCAGTTACCCCTCCACCCCACAGAGGGCCCAGCAAAGGGCTGTGTCCTTTAGACGGGGTACAGATGCTCAAGGAGGGGGGCTCAGCACAGACAGCAGCAGCTTGAACTCTTGACTCTGCTTTTTCACCACAGCTTCTGTAACTTCAAGAAAGCAGGTTTCCCCTTCTCCGCTTCTGTTTAATTTCAGTTCAAAAAGGTGACATGGCCCTGATGCTGGGGGTTAGGACTCTACTCAGAGGCACCAGGGACAGTGATGGTGTATCACCCCATAGCATGTTTCAGTAGCCGATCACCAGGGGAGCCCTGTGAGTAGAAAGTCTGGGGTTGCCTCCTGAATCACCTCAGTCAGGAGCATCAGGGACCGAGGTGATCAGCCCAAGGGGCAGGGCTCTGTCCCAGAGGGAGCACCCCAGGCGGGTTTTGATGGCAGAGGAGCCAGGCAGCACCTGTCTCCAGCTGCCCCAAGAAGAGGGCAGCCTGCCCAGTGGGGCTGTCCACCACCCTGCAGGCAAGCCAGTGCCCAGCACCCACTGGGTGGGTTTTGTGTGCACTCCCGGGGATGAACACCCCAGTGCCGGGAGATGCTGGTCCTCCCAGCACAGCAGAGAAAGCTGCCTGTGCCCCAGCTCGTGGGGAGCAGCCTGCCCTCCCAGGCGCCACACAGAGTATGGCATGCCAGTACCCTGCCTCCCTGGGCTCCAGCTCCCTCCAAGAGGAAAGCAGCTGCAGGCTGCATTGCAAAATTATGCGTGGGCAGCTTCTTGGCTACTCATGGGATAAGCAGCTACTGCTTCAGCTCCCCCAGCTGCAAAGCCTGTGCCAGGGGCAGCTCCATTTGCTGTCCTCAACTCCTCAGCTTCACAGGCCACGCAGGGGAGGAACTGGCTGCAGGGAAGGCGGCCACGCAGGGGCTGCCAGTGGATTTCCCCTTATCTTTCCTTCACATGGTGTCTCAACAACTGGCTTAGAGGACACTTGACATTTCCAGTACCTGCTGTAGGGCAGAGCTACCCTGTCCCTGTTATGCAGAGGCCAGTGAGACCACATCCCCTTGCCCACTGAGTAAAAGCGGCTGTTGCAGGGCCAGCTCAGAGGTGCCCGAAATGTCCCAGGAAAAGAGCTGTGCCCAGGAAGACAGCACAGCTACAGACTCCCTTTTTCTTCCCCAACCCATGAAGCAAGGTGGGCCTTGCACCCTCTTTGCTGCATGATGCCCAGGCCAAGAGCCTGGGACAGCATTTGACTTCAGCTGCCAACCCACAACTGCTTTGCCCATGGAGGGACCAAAGCCATTAGCATCCCCCAGGCCCTTCTGATGGCCTCCCACAGCATCCCAGCCTCAGTTCCTGCCATTGCAGAGCTGCCCAGTCCTTCCCCAGGTGAGCTCCATGGGATGCTGCATGAGCTGATTGGACACCCCCGTGGGATCCTGTGCAAGGTGATCAGACAGACGCCATCGTACCAGTTCTCACCACAGGAGTCCACCACAAGGGGCTGGGGGGGAAGGAAAAGGCACCCTCCCCACAGGTGGGGCTGGGTGCTGCCGAGCTTTTGCCATAAGAGTTGGGCCAAACCAAGTGTCAGCACCATTTGGAGAGTGGGCTGCTCCCTGGAACTGATGTTTTACCCCCTTCAGCTCATAGGTCATCACGGGCAGCTTTGCACATCATCTAACACCTCCTTGCTGATGTCTCCAGAGAATGTACATCACCCCATCCTCACACGGCATCATCTGAGGTATCCTCACACAGGAGCAAATGCACTGTTCAGAAGGGTTGTTTATCAGACCTTCTGACAGCAGCCACCACCCTCACCAACATGGGGCCTCTGAACTGATGGGTTCCTAGCTTCGTCTGCAGGCAGCGGGAGGTGCAAACACTCACCACCAGTACACCAAGGGTCAAGGAGTCAAAGACTGGACAACCAACACACGAGACAACCATACAAGGAAAACACTGTGCAAGTGTCTCCCAAGTCTCTGCAGCCTGGTTCTGACATGCCAGACTGCGGTACCAAGCAGAAGCCACCCACCTTCTGTGTCCCAGGAGCCCCCAGGTAAAGCCAGGCCCCCCCCGAGCAGCCGGGCAGGAGCAGCCCCAGCCAGCAGTGCCTGCAGCACAAGCTGAGTCACCGCTGCCGCTCAGCACTGCTCGCCCACGCGCCTCGTCCCTGTGGGAAAGGCAACGCCAACGCCAGCAGCACCAAGGGCTCGTTGGCACCGGAGATGGGATGCAAGCATCGCACAAGCCCTCTGACGGGCTGCGCAGCTTCTCCTTTGGGTGCGTGCCCCAACCTAGGGACACGTTGGCTGTGCCAGACCCCACTCCACAGGCAGGGTTTGAGTTCAGCCAGCTGCCGAGGGCTGTGTGGGACCGCTCAGGTCTGGGACACCGAGGCCACCACTCCCAGCCCATGCCTCAGGGACAGAAATTCAGGCACAGGGAAAAGGCAGCCGTGGAGCAGCTGCCAACACACGTGCACATTACCAACAAGGCAGGGTGACACACTTACAAAACATGTTGCTGGCCACCCTGGCAGGAAACACAGGCACAGGCAGGAGAGAAACCCAGGCAGGTGCAGGCGATGGCCCTGCAGGGCCATCTGCAGGCAGCAGCCCCCCAAGACTCACCTCACTTTTCACAGGCTGGGGTCTCTTCCCAAGCTTCACCTCCAGGAACTGGAGCGGTGAGATCATGGCCCCAATGTTGCGGATGTCGGCGTACTTCAGCTCCTCAGCGGTCAGGGCTGTGCCAGGCAGTCCCGTCAAGGGGCCGAGCCCAGGCAGCGCACCAGCCGTCAGGGACGGGTCGGGGATCTGCCCTGGCATCATAGCAGGGGAAACAGCTTCGCAGGCTGGAGGGAAAGCGAGACACAGCCCATTACAACCCAGCTACAAGGCCTCACAGCACAGCACAAGCCAAATTTATTCTACAGTCCCATCACCTAATGGGGTACAAAGGAGGGAAAGCAGCCACTCTTCCCCAGGGATGGCAAAGGCATGGACTAAGCAAAACCTGGGTGATAGAAACCAAAATATACGAATCCTGCTGGGAAGGATGCACTACTGGTGTGTAGATCAGGAAGGGAAGAGACCTGAGAAGCAAAGCACCAGAAGAACAGGAGCTGGCTGCAACGACAGCGATGTGGTCCCATGGACTACTGGTTTTGGCACACCTTTCTCTGGAGTGCAGAAGATCAAGGTTTGCTCTTAACTGAGTTTTGATTAATGTGTAGGTTATTAGGACAAGAAGAAAACGGCACAAAGAGGACCACAATATACCTTAGGCTGGATTTCTTCTGGGCAGGCTCAGCCCACTGGTCAGGGCTGGGACACGGCACACAGGGATGGGGACTAGGGATAAAACCACGAGAGAAAAACCCGCCACTGAACAAACATCTCCCAGCACAGACATGAGGAAGCGAAGGCCAGAGGGGAGGAGAAATGGAGCAAGGTGTGAAAGGCTTCTTCTATCAGGAAAGAAAAAAAATTGCAGCACAAGTGAGAATAGGATCAGGACAAGCTTTGGCAAGTCACTTATAGGCAGAAGAAAGGGAGTTACCAGGAAACGTGAAGAACAAGCAGCTAAAAGATAAAGAAATAAAATTATACCTAAAATAGGAAGCCCACAGAGCTGGAGCTGTTATATCAGCCAAAAAGCAAAAAGAGCAGGTGGTTGTTGGCTACAGCACAAGTACATCCCTGCTTGTGTAACTGGCCTGGGACACTCACAAGTGACCCAATTACAACATGCAGAGTCAACTTCTGTCCACATAGCAACCATTTTTGCCCCCCTCTCAACTCAACCACATGTCCCAGTACTCGTGCACTGCTCTCCTTGCTCTGCCCAGCCGGACCAGTCCCAGCACACTCCAGGAGCCTCCAGGCATCCACCCCATCCTGCCCCCATGCCAGGAGGCACCCACACAGCAGGGAGAGGGACCAGTGATGTCAGGAGAGAGAAACAGGCTGATGGAGTGGACCCAAAACCTCACTGAGCAGCTTCCCGCAACCACTAGAGCCAGTCACAAGGCAGGGTTCAACAAGCAGTTAAGCAAACTCATGGAAGAGGGGACCATCAGTCACATCAGTCTGCACAAACGCCTGGAAGCTCTGACAGCACCAACTGCCAAAGCAAGGAGGTGCATTAAGCAAGAGATAACATGCACTTGCCCTGCTCTTTCCAAAGCATTCACTCTCGGCTGCTGAGAGACCAGGTAACAGGCGATGCAGACTTTTGGTCCAGGCAGTATGGCTGTGCTAAGCAGAGGCGCACACACACATTGTCAAGGCAGCTGCCACAGTTGCTCAGCACTTGCCATCCTGGGGTGACAAATCTATGTCAGTACCAGGCTGAAAACTTGAGTAAAGCTGCATGTGAGATAGGACTGTTGGATCACGGAGTCACAGAACAGTTGAGGTGGGGAGGGAGCTCTGGAGATCGCCTGGTCCAACCCCCCTGCTCAAGCAGGGTCAGTGGGAGCAGGCTGAACAGGATTAATCATGACAAGCAGAGAAGTTAAGGACTTCTTCGTGCTGGCACATCTCTTTACCCAGGAGATTATTTGGTATATTTGTTAACATGAAGGAGCAGGAGATGAGCAGCAGAAGGGAAGGAAAGCCAATCATACAGGTTAGTCAAGGGTAGAGAGGCTAATGCAAGCTCCCCAGCTCCCAGCACAGGTACTGTGCAAGCCATACTGGCATGACGGACAAGGGGCTTTGCATCAGAGAGTGCCTACAAGCTGCAATATGCTGTGAGCTGTCATATGCTCTAATCTGCCACCGAAGAGGTCCAGGTGTCAGCATGAGATGTCCCCTGGCAGAGTTTGCTCAGCAGACAGCAGCGGCGACCAACAGGACTCGAGAAAGAGCATGGAAAGCAAATGCAGCAAGACCGTGACTGTAAAGAGGTGGCGAGCAGGAATCAAGCTCTCTGCTCCAGTCATCCTTCAGAAGGAGGGACCAGAAAGGGGCAAGCAGGCCAGTGTTCAGCAGTGCTGGTATGCAGGGGGAGGAAGCTGGGCCTGGGGGAGGTGATCTGCACAAGGACATTAAAGCCTGAAAAGGAGAAGATGGGAAAGATAGGAGAGATGAGCAACTTCTGAAGCAAAGTGATACTACCTGATGAAATGGACTTCTGCCCATTTGGTGAGAGAATAGAAAGAGATAATACTTGGTAATGATACTCGACCTCAGAAAAGACTACACGTCAACTCATTGAGACTGCAAGGACCTAAACTGATCCAAAGTATTCATTCTTCCATAGCTTCTCTAAATTAGACAGCTGTAATTACACATCTGCAGGGGTTGTCTTGTACGGTGTCAGGAGATGCTGGCTCACAGCAGGGCTCTGAAGCTGCATGCTATGTCCCTCCCTTTCAGGCCTACACATGGCTAAGATGCTTCCCTCCTCCAGAAACGGGACACCATCCTACCCTAGGCTGCACTCCAGACAGAAAAATGCAAAAAGATACTTGGGGACTGTGCCTAAATCCCTCCCATCTTCCTCAGAGACTGCCCCTCTCCAGCAGGAAAGCACCAGGTCAGTAAGGTGGCATGGCAAAGAGGAGGTGACTCCAGAGGCTCTTCCCAGGACATACTGCCACAGGACTCAGCCGCACAGAGTTAAATTCAGTCTACCATTTTGGGATAGTGGCATGCACTGCAAAACTAGCCATTTCCCAGCCACTGCCACTAAGACAACATGCTGTGGCACTGGGGAAGAAGCCTGCCAACAGCAGCACACCCCAGGCCAGCTGCTGCACACCCCCTCACCAGCAATCCCATAGATGTCCATCCCCAGCCTGAACAGTTTGGGCTTAAGTAAAAATAAATAGAAAAAAAGAACATCTCAGTAGCTAAAATATATGAACACCCTCTTGAAGTCTGCCTCCTGCAAATATCGCATGTGAGCTGCTATGGCACACACTGATTTGGGGTCCTGACCCACTCTTTCACAGGCTTCAGGCTGGGAACTGACTTGAGCCCAGCACTGGATGCCTAAATCCATTCCAGACTTGGGGGACCTGGTTTTAATTTGTTGTCTTCCATCACGATATGCAGCTGACAGCACCCAGGCACTGGGCTGGACAGTCCAGGTCCTCAGCTAGACTGAATTCAGGGTCACTGCAATTTATGAAATAAGGAGGGAGGAGAAATCTGTTCTCCAGACTGTGGGACTACCTGGCTCCTGAGCACGCCCCTGCACTCCTGAGCCTGGGGTAGGTCCCCAGGGACAACTGGCTAAAGATTTGAGAAAACATTGTGTTTTCTCTGACTCACCTTTTTCCCCTCTACCTCTTTGATCTGGTAGCTTAATGTGCCATGAAATAGCCTCCATACCAGTGTGACATCAGGCACAGATTGGAGTGAAGGAGCTGGCCCAATACCTAACATGCTCTAAAAACTTATCCTGGATCCAGGGACTGCACTGCCACCTGCATCAGCGTAAACTAAATCTAAAGCTGTTCAAAGCAAAGCACCAGGAGCCACCTGGAAGAACATGAACCCGCACATTAAGATGAGCCGAGAACTAGGTGGGAAGGGGGAAAGCAACTTCTACAAGCGAGATCTTGCTCAGGAAGATTGAGAACTGCCAAGAGTCAAACTGAGTCAGACCTTGGAGAGGAACATAAAACCATTCCCAACAGGGCTATAACCATGGAAATAAGAAGGGAACGGGGAGAGATGCTGTCCCTCTCTGCAGAGCAGGGCTGCAGTGACAGATCATCCTGCCCAGCCCTCCATGCCCCTCAGCCCCAGGCACTGTTGCTCCCTGCTGATCAGAGGGACTCTTGTTCCATTCCTTTTGCCTCTTCCTCCTGTAAGACAGGCTTTCCTTTCATCCCAAGTCCCAGATACTTTCACCTTCTTTTCTGGTTAATGCTAGAGGTAAGAAGTTGTACTTCAATTATGTCAAAAAAGCCAAGACATGTAATTCTATTTAATACTTTGATCTTCTTCCCGAGGCCGTTACCCTGGAAGACATTGACATGCCTGCCTATAGCTCCCGCATATTTACCATGTTTGCATGGTAGGGCAGAAAACTTTGAAGTTCAAGATCTGAGTTTGACCTTTAAGTTGCAGTTTTTCAAAAGCCATGTCTTGCTGGATGGGGTGAATACAGCTGGTGCCTTGCCAATTCCTAATTCCTTTCTGGATATTCCCTCGCAGTGTTTGTTATTTCTAAGGCACATGAACCAACTCACCTCTGTATTCCTTCACTTTCTAACACAGTGCTTTAGCTGAGATTCTTATTAGATTTTTTCTTTTCATAACTGATTATTAACAGAGTCTCTTTTCCTCAATGCCAGGCAGTCTTTCAATATCTCCTTACGCAAGCTGAGAAACGCGTCTTCAGTAAAACCTAGCTTTCTGGTGTCCTACGGCTGAACCACACAATTCCTGCATTGTATCAACTATGCTTTTTCACATAATGAAGCCAACAGCAAAGCAAAGCAACGAGGGGAAAGAGAACGTGCAGTCTTACATCTGACACTGGGATCTGCGTGACGCCAGCTGCTCGAGTTTACATTCACCATAGCTGTGCCTTCTGCACTGATGCTATTCATCATTTCGTGCCATGACATCAAGATGCTCCAGAGTGAATTAGGAGACAGAGAAGGCTTTCTTAAAACTTCAGTTCAGTGATGAGCAGCCTGTGTCATTCAACGCTCTCTTCAGTAACTATCCTTACAGCAAAAATCTGGTCAACATGTGATTTCATGGGTCAAAATTCAGTTTGTATTTCCTTAGCTTTGCCTCTACACTCCCCTTGTTCTGGTTAAAATGCTGTAACACAAGACTTGACCTCTTGCCAAAATGTCTGTAAACCCTCCTAATTATTGCAGTCACTTTTGCATCCTTGCTTTGGCACTATTCTTATTGTGGTCTCGGTCAACCTCAGGTCAAGCACAGTTATTTTATCAACAGTCTCATCCCCAAAAAGCTGACAATGCTACAGTTTCCTTTGTTCACCACGGTGTTGCTGCATCTTTCCCATCAGTGACAAGGGTTTCTGTGCTTTGTCCCCCAATTATGTCCTTATGGTCAACAGTGTGACACTGGTTGATTTAATATTTCTTAAATGCAGTGCCCATTACTCAGTTTTTCTCCTATTGCCAGGGTCTGTTATCCTCTGGAGCCCACAACCTAGCAGGAAGAAGCTTTACCAAGCTGTCACTGTCCCATACAGTTGCTCAGTTTCCTCAGTGCCACTGTCCCTACATACCCTCCTATTCTTTCTCTGGCAGTTCTAATATTCATCTGCTTGGGGTATGGTTTGTTTTTTTTTTCCTTCCCATACTGATTTTGCTGCTGCTTTTTCTGGGGACTCTTTCTGTTTGTTTTTTTTTGAAGGAGATGATGTTTGCACAGCAGTTACATCATAAATCTAACGTGCGTAGGCATAATCCACATAACCCAGCGTCCCCGGGGGCTTGTACTCCAGTTGCTCGCCTGTATTGACACCCCTCCTGCCACCTCTTCAGTGCTATTCTTACCCACAGACTAAAACTGGCACAGGAATGCCTACCTGTGTTGAAATCATACATTCATTTCCCTGTGCAGAAACTGCCTTAGTTTGTATCCACTGTTCCCCCAGGACCATCCCATGCATCCTCGCTTATCCAGGGGTGCTGTTTGCTTCTTTATAAACCCAATGCAGTTGCTGCTGCTGTGTGCATCATCGTGCAGAGGACCACAACATCCCAAAGCAGGCTTTGACAGTCACACTTCAATTTAAATTGCCATTACTGCCTTATCTCTGCTGTCAGCTTCCTTGGCAAGAGTGAGGGCTGTTTGCAACCTTATTTTCAATTTTGTTGTCTATAAATCACAGTTACTTCCAACATAAGCTATTTTACAAGCTCTGACATCTGCAATGGTTGATCCAAGTACCCTTCTGATGCTCAGAGTGCCAGTCTAGCACCTGATATTGCCAGCCAGCAGATTCTGACACTCTGTAAATACCAGCGTGTTTCTCTTTTGCCCATGTTAAGGCAAAGTCTGTCCTACCAGCCCTTCTCCATGCTGCCTGCAGAACCAAGGCTGTGCTTGCCTGTTGTTCTCTCACTCCAGCCTCGACCTGGGTGCCTGCCATTACTTGTCAACTGCCATGCATCGGAGCACTGCCAAAGTCTGCAAGCCACCATACAAGCGATCTTTGATCTCTTCATCAGAATGTTAGCACTTAACATACTATTGCCATTTGTATGTACTGTCTTGGAGCACCTAAGTCACAGCAATCGGCCTTTCATCTGCTCCTGGACAACAGGCAATAGTTCTGCTTTGGAGATCAGAAGTAGCATTACCATCCTTGAGAAGCAACTTCTGGTTCCTTAGATTTTACTATGGCTTTATTGTCATTTTTTTTCCCCCTCTTTTTTTAGCTCCTGGCTATCAAGTTTGCTCAGTCTGTATGTCCTACATTGCATCTTTCTGGTTCCTTCTGTTGGCAGAAGGATGACTTATAGGAAAGCCCTTTCCTGACATGCCCAACTTGTCATGCCCCCGGAATGTAACTTCCTAAACAAAGACAGGGCGGTTGGCTATCATTCATTCTCTGAAGCACACACCCACTTGCTGTTTTATATCTGGACTCTCCTGGCTGGGGAGACCACAGGGTGCTGAGGGTCACAGGAGCCTACAGACCTTCTTCCACTTCAATGTTCAGCCCCAAGTGAGTGCCAAGTTAAGCATGATGAAGCTGAAGGCAGAAAGCCACTACCCCATATTCCCAGTGCCACAAGTACCTAGCCATGCAATTACAGTTTTTCTTCTGTTGACCAAAATGTGCTACTTTCCCATTCCCAAGCAACTGTTATCTGCTCCAGATGCATCTGATGCATCTAGTTTCAAGCAGTACCTTACAGCAGGTCACCCTATCTCCTGTCTATCTTATTCTGGTCTGTACTGTTAACAGCAGTAACTTGCAGTGCCAATGCCAAAGGCCACACTGATCAGTATCAAAGTTACTTGCCAACCATCAGAACACAGCAGCAGTCAAGCCCTTTGGTTGTAACTGGTCTTTTCTGATACCCATGCAGTAGTGCTGACAAACAGACTTTAACAACAGCCACTGTGCATTCATTCATCTGCTGAACCTGTTGATGTAGAGGACCCACCACCTGTAGTGTACTGAAGAGCTGCAGTGACACCCACTGGGATAAAACTGTGCATGCCCCCTCTTTACCAAGGACCCAACATTACTTAGTGTTACACAGCATTCAGGGAGATTCCCCTTTATTTAAAGGCCAGTTTAAGGCACAATCACAGCATGGCTTACCAGGTTCACTGAGCTGCAGCATGCCACCTCTGTATGCTAGACATCTAGTACCTCACTACCTCCACACTCCACTTCCATCCCAAGAGGGAGAGACAGCTCCTACAACCAGGTCCTGGGTTTGCAGGGCCAAAGCATCATCTGTGCCCTTCCCACAGAGGCCTCCAGCTGCTGCCCTTGCTGGTCCCTTCCTCCCACAGGCAACCCCACATGGTGGAAGAGCAGCTGCAGGGTTTGTGAACACCCTTACAAATAATGTCCCATCACAAACTCTCGTGCTCCAGCAAGTCGACTGCAGGCCTATGATGCTAAAGAGAGGAAGGAGCTGTGAAGGACAGTTCCTCAGGAGATGGAAGTCTAAACCCATTTCTTGAGTGGGTCTGGCTCAGCCCTGTACGTTTAGTTTCACACAGATGGCAGGAGGAATGTCAGAGTCATTCACAGACAGAAGGTGGTGAAAAGTTTTCCGAAAACAGGAATTCACTTGCTGCCTCCCTCCTCTTCTCCATCAGGGAGGCATGCAGCTCCTACGCTGCCCTCACAGGCAGCCCGGAGCAGACAGCCTCTCCTTGGCAGAAGTGCAGTTTTGCAGCCCCCACCCAGCTGAGTCCCCCCATCAGGCCCCCACACCAGCCTGTCCGATGCTTTGACTCCTTATCCCCATTATGAGGAGGGGAGTAACGGTCCTCCAGTGCTCAGCTTTAGAAATAAATCTTTCTTTTCCATTAGCAAAGCAGTCAGCTCACAGTCCTTCTTGTTCCCTGAGCATTTTCCTTCATAGGGTAGTAAAAAGCTCTAGTTTAGCATTACACTGCCCCCACCACTGCAATGCAGTGATTGACTTGTAAGCAACCTGTGACAGCAGGGTTTTGTACAGCACCTAGCCTAGCAAGGCTCCTCTATTGCCATAATTAATTGCAACAATTGCAAAAAATTGTAATTCATTACCACAGTAGTATTGTTATTAGAAACTGCAATTAATTATTTGTGGCAGACGTTTAATAATGCTGTACCACCCACTGGACGGCAGGTAAGGTAAAGAGGAAGGTAAAAGCTATCCTATTTCTGCCTAAAGCAGTTCAAAGGGATTTGGGGAGGAAGGAATATCCTGGTCAGAGCCAGGCTGCAGCTCAGACACTGAGGTTAACGACTGACTTGTTGAAATCCCCCAGGACCTTCCATGACCACATGTGGTCAGGGCTGGAATCTTCTTCAAGAAGACAACCCTCCTCCAGCACAGAGCTCTGCCCTCAGGAGCCAAGGATGGCCTCAGAGTTGAGAGCCTCCCCTACAAACTCCCCAAAATTATGCCCTGAATGCCAGGGTCATCCACAAAGACCTCTAATCCATATAAAGACCAGCTCTGGCTAGTTTGCAACAGCCCTGCTCAGCTGAGAGGTCCGTATGGACCTTCAGCTCCCTGGCTGCATGTTAAAATAGCCTGCAATGTTTGGATTGATACTCTGGACAGTCCAAGCAACTGAGAAATCCATGCAAGCAGCTAAAGGCAGATGGCATCAGGTTTGCCATGCCCCCTCCTTGCTGCACTGGCACTGCAGGACACATGCAGGCTGGCAAGGGGTCCGTGGCACACACCATGGCTCTGCCTCCCTTGCTCTTGGGGCCAGGCCCACCAGGAACAGCCTACTGCAGTGAAAAGAGCCTCTCAACAGCTTCACACTCAAGACACTGAGCGGTGCCAAGAACCTGGCCCAGGCAATGCAGCTGAAGTAGCACACACTAGCACAGGGAAGGAGACCACAGAGCAGATGCTCAGCGCTGCCTGCGCTTGAGCAGCCTAGCTGGACACACTGCTCAGATGGAGAGGGCAGGAGGAGGTAAGAGGCGTGAGGGGAATATCTACTCTTCCTTGGCAAGGACCACAGCACAGAGACCTTCGCATCCTGTAAAGAGGGAAACGCTCAATGCTCAGCTGCAAAGAGGAAGGAGAAGCATCCATAGGCGTCTCAGCAAGGAGACAGAGGCAGCAACCTGCACTTTAACTCTCAGCAGATCTTGTTGATCCCCCAGACCCCAGGAACCTGGGACAACCAATCACTGCTTGACACAGGGACGGTTTGGACGGCGGCTCCTGCACCCACCCACTCATCCCCCAGATGGACAGGTTTTTGCTTTTTTAAATCACTAGGAGTCATACTAAGAATCTGAACTCCAATGACTGGCATTCCCACATGTCCCCACGCAAGCACTCACCAGCAAATTCCCAGTGCAGATTCTGGCAACAGCCTCCAGATAGAGTTTTTCATGCAAGTTTTCTTGAAACTCGCTAAAAAATCCTGGTCTGAGCTGCAGAAGCATTTGTTTCTGCTGAGCTCTCTGAGTCCAAACACACACGCACACACACACAGTTTGGCAGTGGTTGTGTTCCAGGGCTGGTAATACAAGCCATGGAGCAGGCTGCCAAGACAAGCAAGAGAACGAGCCAGGCCCCGTTTCATTGGCCACCATACGCTGCATATGGCCCTGGAACCAGCCAGCACAGTGTTCTCACCCTCCTTGAAGGCATAGGAGACCCTGTGTTTTCAAATACACCTCCACAGGGCCTTCATTAAAGGAAAATGGAAACATAATGTGGCTCTTGCTCTCTTGGTATTTCTCCCTTTCCCCCAATTTGCTCTCAAACCTATTTCCCTCCCATGGAAAAAGAAAAGTGCCTCCTGGAGCAGACCGTGCAAAAGAATGCAACTTCCATTCAACTCCATGCCTGACTGCTAAAGCGGACTTGGGACCGAGCGGTGGGGGAACCTCCAGGGCCCCCTTCCTTCCCAGGGCCCCGCGGGCCGGAGGCTCAGCTCCCCGCACCGCCAGCCCTCCCCGCGGCGCAAACGCGGCGGCCGGAGGGAGTCCGGACCCCTCACCTGCGCGCCCGGCCGGCAGGTGAAGCGGCGGGCACCGAAAGCGGGGAGAGGCCGCTCCCCGCCGCCCCTGCGGCGGATCAGCGCGGGGGCAGCAGCCCGGTGCGGGCACCCCCGAAGGCTGCGGGGGTAGCAGCCCTGCTCCGAGCCGCCCGTGCGGCTCTGCCCGCCTCCGCCCGGGGGTCTCCCCACCCCGCTGCGGTGCGCCCCACCGCTGGCACCCGGGCCCCCTCCCCGCCCGCAGGGCAGCACCCCGCCCGCCGCCGCGGGGTGCCGGGATGCTCCTCCGGCCGCCCCCCCGCCCCAGCCCCCCCGCCGCCGCCGCTCCCCGCCGCGGAGCCCCGCGCCCCCGCCGCAATCCCGGCCCGCCCGGCGCTCCCCGCCCCCCCCGCGCCCGCACCCACCGTGCAGGGGGACCGGGCTGCCGGGGTGCCCGGCCGCAGGGGCCGGGCGCGGGCTGCAGGCTCGGCTCAGCCCCGCCGCCTCCGCCGCCCGGCGCTGCCCCGACCCCCGGGCCCCGCCGGGTGCCGATACCCGTGCCGGCCGCCGCCGGGGCGCCTTGGCTCGCCGCCGCCCCCCGCCGCCGCCCCGGTGCGCGCCTCCCGCAGGCTGTGGCGGGCGGCGGGGTGGGTTGCATCAGCCCCGGTTATATAGCGGCCCCTGGGCTGCGGGGAGGGGTCGGGAATGCGGAACCGGCCGGGCTGCCAGCGCCACACGTCAGGGAGGGCGGGGGAGCGGGGCCGCGGGGCGGGGAGCGCCGCGCAGGGGTGGGACCAGCCGGGGCACCGGCACCCCGCACCCCGGCACCCCGCACCCCAGCACCCCGCACCCCACAGCCCGGCACCCCGCACCCCACAGCCCGGCGTACCCGCATCCCGCACCCTGGGACTCCGCACCCACCGCCCCTTGGCACCCCTGTGCCCCCGCAGCCGGCAGCCCCGGCCCCTCCGCGCCCCGGCACCTCGCACCCCCCGGACCGGCTGCGGGCCCCCCGCGCTCCTGTTTGCGCTCCCCGCCTCCCTCCGCTCCGCGCCCCCCCGCACGCCAGGACCCCGGCCCGGGCAGCCCCGGCGACCCGGCCCGGTGCCGCCGCAGCCCTGCCCGGGGCAGCCCGCAGGGGCAGGCTCTGTGCGGAGCCCCCGCTCCTCAGTCCTGCGCCTGAGAACAAGGAGGCAAGGGGCCAGAGAGTGTGGCCAGGGCTCCCCAGTGCCAGCCCCACCTCCCCCAGGGCAGCAGAGACGTAGGGGCAGGGAGGGCTGCCGGGCAATCCTGCTGCCCTGTGGGAAGCGAGCTCCTTCTCATCTCATCCCACCCCAGCCCAGCCGGCTCACACCCCACACGATGCCGTCTCCCCCGTACACGGGTCAAGGGCTGTCTGCCCCAGCTCCGCCAGCACTTTGGGATGGAGAGGAGCCAGGAGGAAGCAGAGGGGTTCAAGGCTCCCCTGCCCAGCTGCTTTGGTCTTCTTCCCTTGTCATCACTGGGACGTCCCAGGAGGGACGTTGCCTGAGGCACAGGCACACTCATGGTGCCCCGTGCTCTAGCACCATGATGTCAGGTGGAGATGGGGGAGCAGCTGGAGGAGTGGGGCCTTCCTGATAACTTGTTTGCATAGATTTGAATTGTCTCTTTCCTTCTTCTCTCTAACATTGGCCTCTTCCCACCTGTATCTGCCAAACCGTTCTGGGAAGCAAAGCTCTGCACAGCCGCGGGGCCATGCTGGACCTGCCACAGATACTGGATGCTCCAGGGCTGTTGCTCCTAAAGCATTTCAGGACAGAAATGCTCCTTTTTCTTTGGAAACAAAAATACTAGAGTGGTTAGCAAAACCTCCGGGCTGAGCGGCACTACCCAGCTCCCTCTGCCTGAGCCTATGCCCAAAGTAAATGGGGAAAGAGATGAGACGTGTCTCCCAAACAGGATGAACCACAGCGAGGACTCACGACCAGCAAATTCCTCTGATACCTCTTGTGTGTCCCCGGGCCCTGTGGGCAGGTCATTACAGACAAGAGGAGTCTGTCATGGAGCTGAGCGATGCTGCCACCTCTTTGCCCTATCCTCCCCACTCACCCAGCTGCACAGAGAGGCACCATCCACCCTACCTTGTTTTCCTTCTCCTGGCTTGTCAGTCATTGTTACTTTTCAGCATTCACCAATTTCATTTCTTTTCACCACTGACAATTCATGCTATTCATCATCCACAAGGTCTCACCGCCAGCACTTCCAGCCTTGTCCTCTTCATCTGTGTCTCAGCAAGAGAAAGAGAATTCAGCTGGGGTGCTGGGACTGTGCAGGAACAGAGGACGAGAAACGCTGCGTTCAGTATAGGATATACTTTGCTCGAGTTGTCCTACAGAAATGGGTAACAGCCTGGCTCAGCAGGACACTGCACACATCCTCATTCCTACTCTCCTCGTGCTGTTCTTCTTTTATTTTTTTGTTTTCAGAGAGGCAGAATACTTTCTATACACCTTTGCATACAACCCCAATATTTCTTTAATCTTGGCACCTCATCTCAGGGGGAAGGGAGAAGTGTGAGCTGAGATGTCTTTTTCCCATATGCATTCCTTCACCTTCCTATATCAGACAGGACAGACTTTTCTAGTGCCTTAAGCTGGAGGGATCCCAATGTGGTTGACAAACAGTATCTCTCTCTAGCGATTCACTCAAGTTGCCCTCAGGGCATGGCAGCTCCCTCCCAACTGCTTCGTCCTGAGGGAAGGGAGGGGAAAAAGCAGGGGGATTTCAGAGGAGGCTGATGACCTGGCTGAGCAAGGTCCAGTCCAGCACGTGGTTCCTCCTGCAGCCCTTCTCTGCCCTGGGGAAGGTGGGAAAGTGCCATTTCCCCTTCTCCGCTGGGGGCTGGAAGAAAGAGAGCTCTCCCTGCTCTGTCTTCCACTACTTTTCCCTTTTTTATTTCCCTTTCTCTAGTGGGCAGAGCTGGGAGATCTCATTGCACCATAGACACCTACAGCCCCAGCCTCGAGTACCGACCTCTTCACGGGTGCTCTTCCCCCCAGCCAGCCCCCATGGGATGGGAGCAGGGACCCCACACCTACCAGTCTGTATATGACCAGCACTCGCAGCATGTTTGCAGTGCACTGATTTCAAAGCTGTGTACCCAAGAGTGTGCTGAAGAAGGCTGTGAAGCAGGGAGGAGAGGGCATAGCTGAATCCCACCCTTCAGCCTGCAATGTCTATCCTTCCCTGTTTCCCCTCTGCAGGTCCTGGGGGCAGCTGAGCCTCCGTTATTATGATAATCCAAGTTAGTCCTACCGGGGACTTGTATAACTTAAGTGTTGAAGAGCTAGTTCCAGGGAAGCATCCTTGTTTGGGACAGTGCTTACGCACATGTTTAAAGGGACAAACTTGCATCATTCTTTCTCAAGTTGGGAACTCTTGTCTCACAGGGGAATTTTCCTCGTTCTTGCAGCCGCCTGTGCTTGAACTGTTCTTTTCCCAAGCTGGGGTTTGCCTCATGAAAACACCAAATATGTTTACTTTTCAGATAGTTTCATTTGGGCTAGAAAAGGCATAAGAATTCATTGAGAATTTGTGGCTTCAGTGGGTAAAAGGGAACAGAAAAGTCACCAACAACAGGCTGCTCGACGAAGGATGCAGAGTGGTCGGGTAAATACGGCTGGCCCTACCCCGGCCAGTCAGTCTTGCCACTGCTGCGGAAACATGTGCTGACAAAGACAAATTAACCAAGTGGAAATGGCAGCATCTGCAATGGGAACAAGAGCGGCTGAGAAAAAAACAAAAGTTCTGCTGCACAGAATATAAAAAGCTGTCGGTACCTCGCTGCTTGGAAGACGGCTTTCTCCTCAGACGAAAGGGATGATTTGCATATTTTTGTCCAAAATAAAGTGTGTGGAAGGTGAAGGCTCACGGGTGTGGAAACACAGCCCCTGCAACACAACATGGGGCCAGAACGTTATCAGGAACAGAGTGAACTCTGGAGCAGAACAGAGCTGCACCAGCACAAGAGTTTGATTGCAAAGGAGTTGCTCTCAGTCCTTGGGAAAAGTCTTTGCTTTTCGCCTGCCAGCAGGCGTTTCTCTCCCTTCCCCACGTGGATGAATTGTGCGGCTCATCGGCCGATTCAGGCCTCAGCCAGGATACCACATGACGGCACTGCAGCCATCCTTGTCCTTCTCACCCCTCCCTTCTGGATTGTCTGGTGGCCCTCTCACAGCAGGAGCAGATGCTGCCTTGGGCAGGCCCGTGTCCCCTGAAGGTGGGCAGGGGAGGCAGAGTCAGTACTGGTCCATCTTGCCAGGTTTCTCAGCATCACTCTTGATGTTACAGCCCCATCTGTGGCACCGCAATGAGAGCCAGAGCACTGACAAGGCTCCTGAGGGTCCCCAACATTTAATGTGCCATGTCCTCCAAGCGCACTGAAAGCATGTTTAAGACCCCAGAAATGCTGGTCCTTGGCTTGCCCTCCGCACCCTCCTGATGCCACCATCAGTGCAGATGAGCTCACAGTAACCTCCCTGGGACATTCTTGGCCAAGAAAGCCAACGATACACTAGACCTAAATCTCTCTGCTGTATGTCCAAGCACAGCTTTATGTGCTTGATATTAATTAATATTCTAGGTTTAATCAGGATGTTAGCCACTCCAGTTCATCTCCTTTCTGTAACCTCTTCAGAGCTGACTAGCACAACAACATGCATGTGGGACATGCGTGGCAGACGTAAAGCCATATTGATCTCCTACATGTAAAACTCCCTCCCGCATTGCCTCTCCGTGCAGGCTGACAGGGTTAATGATTCCTCTCCCACCCACTGAGGCTCAGAGAGCTGTGCTGTGGCTCTGCTTAACTGGGATTCCTCAGACCGGCTCCTTGCGCCCACACTTGCCATCTAACACTTGCTACATGAAACAGTGCTTTTCATCTGTCACCCATCCACCTAAATCACCCAAATCCTCATGAATCTACTTCCCTTTTTCCTGATCTTTGCCTTCAGTATTAGGATTATCTGCAATCCTGAGGGTCAATTCTGAAAACCGTCCACTGAAGGACGCAAGCTAGGACTTACACATTCAAACTCCTGTAAGTCAGAGTACAGCACCTATCTGCAGCAAGAAAGAGCTTCAACCTGCAGGGGAGGGTGGCGGTGATGCAAGTCAAGGCATAGCTGCCCTTCAGCCACCTCTGGCTGCACATCACACCATCCCCACCGGCCACGACTCAGTTCTGATTTAGCTGTTCCCTTCATGCAACACTACCTCATTTCTAGTCTGATATTTCTTTAAAAAAAGTTACTTCCAGTCATTTTGCAGAATTGGGCTGGAGAGCGAAGAGACAAATCACACAAGCAGTAGGAGTGAGAGGATGGTAAATTGCCCCCAAGTCACTGGGGGAAAGCAGCTGGGTCTGGGCTGGTGGCAGTGCTGAGGCCAGAGCAGTCACCGCCGCAGTGGTCAGACAGCGCCCTAATGGACACAGGCTGAGGGCCTGACTGATCCCCAGGCTGCTTGTTTATAAAAACGGGACTGATTAGATACCGGGGCTGGCAAATGCTGTGCAAGAGCTTGTCTCTGACAGCGCTGGATCCTGAAGTTAAATGATCTTTATGTTGGACAGTTGTGGAATAACCTCTCCAGAGAGGAATTTCCTTCTTATCTTTGTCAGTTAGGCATTGGCTTAGACTTTGAAGTACATAGTCTTTCCTAAAAAGTTATAGTCCTATCTAATTCATATCCCTTCCCCATTTATCTTCTTTGTAAACTGACATGTTGCGTTCCTTTCAATCCCTGCTCATATGGCAGAGGCTTCATCTTTTTAGTAACTTACTTTATCTGCCTGTATTTCCCCTCTTTTCCCCAGCAAGTGTGATGAGAAGCACTGGGAGTATTCCAGCTGAAGGTCTATCCCAGACTCACTCAGTGGCATTACAATATTCTCTGGATTAGTTTCCATCCTACTATAAAGCCACCCCTGCATGGCTCCCAGAGATGAACTGCTCTGAGCCTTCAGGGCCTTTGGTTTCTAATTCTTTGCAGTATTTCAGCAGTGCCAGCACAAATCACCTCGTGGCCGCTTAGCCTCGTCGAGAAGTTCCTGTGAAAGACACTGCTCCCAGCTTTTTGAAAATCTACGTCCTGCTGTTATTTCCTACAGCAGGAAACACTCCATAACTTCTAGCAGCTCCAGGAGCATGATTTTCCTTTGCAGAGGAAAGCGAGCTGCAGACTTCTTGCTGCAACGTAGCAGATCAGGTGGGTGTGCAGAGGGATCCTTAATGAGCATCCCAGCAATTTACCTGGAATTAAAATAAGACCCGTGTCGGCAATTCCTTGGCTCTCTCTGCCCTCCCCTGTTTCTGCACAGAGCTGCTGGTCTCTAGCACTCTGCTCCTCAGGTGCTGTGCCCAGTCCTGGGGACTGTTGTTTTCTACCACACCAGCCTTTGCTTTTAGAACTTCTCACTGCCTGCGAGTGCCTTGTCTGTAGCAGCTGAGCTGCACTATTAGGGGGAGTTATCTTTTTTTCTTTTTGGTACAGGAATTACTTAGCTTCTCTACAGTGGCCTAAGCTTCCTTAGCTGCTCTACTTTCTCCCCTGTTCCCCAAAAACCTGTCAGCCCTCTCCCAGGCTTCCTACTTCCAACCGACTGAAAGAAGGTCCTATAATTTTTTCTGGGTCTTTGTGCTTCCATTCTCTCTCCTTACCCAGCAAATTCCCATCTAACATTTTCCCTGCTGCAGCCTGTGCTCCTACTGGCTGCTCTAGGCTTGGATGTTCATTTTCTGAAGGATCTCTTTGCCTTGAATAGCCTCTCATGCCTTGTGTCCTAGGCAGATGGCGGGGGTTCCTTGCCTTCCTCTGGATATTGGTGTCTGCTGCAACAGTGTTATTAATAACAGAACCAATGAAAAAGCTCTCCTTGATATTTATCCAAAACTCTTTCTCTCCACAATGCCCTCTATCCTCCTTCCCCATTTCATTCCTCCACCGTCTCTTCCTTACCCCGCTCCCCTGCACACTTTGCTTTCTCACTTTACTGACTTTCTTCATCCCTCCCCTTGTACTCCCTCCTTCTTTCACTGCCTCCCTTCTTCCCTCCCTCTCCTTGGCTCAGTGTTCGAAATCCCTGCCCATAGCGACGAAAGGAAAAACAACAACACAACACTCCAGCCTGAGGAGGCCAGAGCACGGGATTCCTTCCGAGAAAACTCAGAAACCAGGGAAAAGAGGGAAAGCAAACAGTGAGACCAGGAAGAAGTCTGAAGAGAGCAAGGCTATTTCAAGGGGGAGGGATGAGCTGGTATCTCAGGGAAACTTGGTGGGGTCTGAGACAAACACAGAGACTCGATCACAGGTCCAACCCAAACACAGCAGAGCAAGCGCTGCTTTCTGGGGGAAGGAGCTGGGTCAGGAAGCCCAGCTGCCACAGAAAGAGCCCCAGTGCACAGCTGTGCAAAGGACGGAGATAACTGTACAGATGGAGAGGAAAGAGAAAGGGGTGACTTGCTCTAGAGAGTGGGTGGGCCAATGCCCTGGGCCACAAACAGGAGATAACCCTGCAGCAGAGGGAGAAGGGCTGATTTCCCCAGTGACGGTAGGGAATTCTCCATGCCAAAGGGAGACTGTGGGCCCGGGGCTGAAGGGTTAATACCCCACAGGAGGGCCCTGGGGAATCCACTGTAAATAGGTGTGGTTTTCTCTGCAATTCCAAGAGGCATTTTCTCTCTGTACCAGTCTGGACAGGTGAGAAATCGGAAGAAGTTGGAGCCTGTGCTTCCCACTAACACAAAGCAGGGCTGTTAGTACAGGTCTCACTGTTTGTTTGCACACTCCAGCCTGGCTGCTTAACTCCGTAGTACCCGGTGCCAGGAATCTCTGGCAGTCAGCATGGTGGTCCCCCGGGTACAAGCACCTGCCTGTTAATGGAAAGCCACAGATTAATGGTGCAGCACAAGGAGCCTTAGTCAGTTACTCATTGCAGAAAGGACAAATTCAGTGATAAGCAAAAGAGCCAGATACAGTATGTACAGGAAAGGCCACTCTCTTCCTTTCTCCTCCCCCCGGATCTCATGGGCCTGCACCCCCTACCCCAGTACTGCAGTTGGCCCTCCTTCCTTGCCCCATCTCTCATGATCGCCCTCCCCAGGGCTCTGCCTTGCCCTCCCCACGCCACGTCTCCACGCCAAACTACAGATCTTTTGTTTCTTTCCACCAGCCAACCTTCTCCTTGCCCTGGCTCTGCAGCCTGTCTGATGGATAACCAAGAACCAAAGTTTTCAATCGCCTCTGCTCCATTTTCCATTTTTAATTCAGAACATTTGAACCTTGAGGATAATTTTCTCTTCTTCAAACGAATTTTAAACATAGCTGGCTCTCAGAAAGGTAGAACTGGAAGAGACACTGGATCACTAAATGCAGCCACAAGCTCTTAACACCGTCACTTATATAATCCCCTTCATAAACAAACCAGGCTGAATCTTGAAACCAGTTGGGGTTTTGCTCTCCCTGTTCCCACTAGAAAGCTGTTCAAGGATCCTACTACTATGAAAGGAAGAAATATTCTGTTAATCTCCAGCCTAAATTTACTCATTCCCATTTGCTCTGGCAATGAAAGACAGCACCCAAGCAGCAAAGTGCTGGGTAGGACATAAGCCTCAGAACAGAATTCAAACAAATCAGATTGAATCACAAAGAATAATGCTGAGGGATGAAAGCAGAACTGTTTGCAAAGCAATTAATCTCGGGCTTGGAAGTGCTGATTCCCCCAGCCATTTCAGATACTGAAGGCTCCTCAGCCCTATAGAGTCCCCATGTCTCTTTGATTCCCCAAGTGCATATTAGAGCCATGACCCCACTGTGCCCCTGTACCAACAGCTCTTCTGAAAACTGCTTCCAGGAAAATACATTTGCATGAAGACCAAGCCCCCACCCAGTTCCCTGAGTCCTACCTAGCACAGCTGCTGCCAAACTGCAGCTGAGCTTCAGCCCAGGAGAGCCGCAGGAAAGAATACCAGTGTCTGCAGAGAGTACAAGGCATATATTGTCCAAAGTTCAACATAGAAAACAGTAAAATGAGCTTGCAGAGGGATGAAAGCTTAAGGAGAGATACTACAAAGCCCTGGGAAACAGAAACTGCAATTGTTGAACCTTTCTTCTGCCCACCACTCATAGACACCACTGAAGTCAGCAAGAAGCTGTTTATTTTAGGGTTTTTGTCAAGTTCCATTTGCAAGAAGCCAAAATGGTGATGCTAGACACAAAGGCATGTCATATCCCAGCAGAAACATGGCTCCCCAGCTTACATGGGTAGATACAGCTGGGCCACAGATACCTGCACTGCATCATAGATTCCTGTCATCTAACTGTGGGTGAGGATAACGGGATGGGGGAAACCATCTGCTCCTCTCGCTTGATTGCACTGTGAAACTGTAGGCTCTGTTTGGGATAAAACAGCACTTATTTCCAAGGCAACAAATTGCAGTATCATAAACAACAGAGGACCAGGAGATGCCTGCAGGTTGGAAGCTGAGAGAAAGCGCGTCCTTCACGGAGACTGAGCAAAGATGAGGCAGGACTCTCAGCTCTTGTCCAGGGCACTGGTTTTGCCAGTGTCACCATTTGAGACCTCTTCCTGCTCCTCCCAAGTACAAGGCACCCCTGTGGGAGGGCCCCCACCAGTGACCCCGTAGTCAAGCTGGGTGTTGTCACAGCCGCAGAGGGGCTAAGCTGCTTTCCAGCCTTGTGGGTGTATTTATCTACAACCTGACTGAAGGAACAGTCATAAAAACCATAGAGGCAAAGGGTCGTTTTGGTGCCCAGTGCCTAGAGCTACAAGCGGTTGTGGCCAAGTCACAGCAGAGAAGCTGCTGGGACAAAACCCATGTATTCCACTGCACCTCCATGTGACAAGTGCTCAAACCCAAGCAGGGGATCATAAAGCTGGCTCTGATGGCCTGACATGAAGAAGACAGAGCTGGACAACTATAGGCTAAGGCCCAGAGAGGCATAAGGTAAGCATAAGCAGAACATGTTATATTGGCATGACTTGCTGTAGGATTGTCCCCCCTCCAGTGTGGTGACGCTCCCGGGCTGGCGTAGAAGACAAAGTGCAGCTGGACCTGGGGGAGACCAAGGCAGATAAAAGCTGGAGGAATAAAACTGCAGCAGAAAGAGAAGCCTTCCTTAGGGGAGGAATGAGGCTGAGCAGGAGGAACAGGAGTGATAGGAATAAGCGACACTGATTTGGGTAAGCCACTGAGTGCTAAAGAGATAATGCCCTGCAGAGGAGCACAACCAGTTCAGGAGAAAAAGATAAAAAGGAAGAGAGCTGGGCTATTTACTGGAGCTGGAGTATGTTCTCTGTGGGGCAGATGGACCAGCTAAGCACACAAAAGTTCAATTCATGGGGCTACAATGTGGGGTGCAATGAAGAGAGGGGAAGGTAGTGGGTGAAGAGAGGGAAGCCAAACCAAGAAGAGGAAACAGGAGTGGGACTCCAACAATAGACGGCAGAAGCTGTAATCACAGGAGATGATAAGAGCTGCAGGGATTTTGACAGCTTAGGTGTCTGTTTAAAATGCAGACTTAGGATCCAAAAGACCTGAGTAAATCGGTCTCTGTACCTCCAGCTGCAGAATGGGGATGCCTTAAATGCCAGGGAGCTTGAGAACCTGTGTGCCTCTCTCCCACAGCACCACTGCTGCAGTTCCTGAGATGCTCACCCCGTGTCCTCCCAGCACTCCTGGGACTCTCACCCCTAAGGTACAGCACAGGCACTCTCACGGCGGGGCTAGGTGAGTTCTGCTCCTACATGGCAGAGAGCAGACTGCAGAGCTGAGGAAAGCCACCCCTTGCAGAGGGCAGGAAGAGAAGTAACAACAGGGTGGGGAAGCCGCCCTGGAAAGGTGCTGAAGACCTGAAAGGTGAGAAGAGGGTCACGCGTACGAATGGACATGGGAGGAATCCCGGGAAGCGTCAGAGTGAAATGGAGAAGGGTGAGGGACAGAGGTGCCGGAGCTGACCTGCTGAGGCTGCAAAAGCAAACAGAAGAAACCTGAGAAACTGGAGGACGAGAGAGGAAAGTGCAGGGCTTGCGACTGCCCATGGAGAAGGGAAGACAGCTGGTCAGGGAGAAGGTGCAGTTGCTCACAGGCAACTTTACTGAAGGCTCCTCTGAAAAAGTCATTAGTAGCAGAGTCTCAGAGTGAGAACACTTAATGAGTTACAGGAGAGATCCCGAGGCAGAATGAGGATGGGGCAAGCAAAGATCCCATTGTGCGAGTTTTCAGTGGGGCAAACTACAACTCCTTGATGAGTTTGACAGTGGAACAAGGGGCAGAGGAGAGAAGCAGAACGCCATCCCTCAAGACACTTCAGTAATCTGCATGCTCTGGAGTTAACAGGCTGCCAGTAGGGCCTGCATGAGCCAGCACTGTTGTACAAGCTGGACCGGACTTTCCAGGAACTGAGGAAAACCACAAACCACCTTCGTGATGTGGACAAAGCATGTGTGGAGCAGACAAATATCTTGGCTCATTCCAATTGATTGCCATCAATCAGTTCCCCCAAAGGCCAGGGCAGATACATCCCATGTGAGACTGGATTCTCCACTGCCACCAATATATAGGAGTCGTTAAACCAATTTTAGCCCATGGAAGCAACAAAGACTCGCTGGTCTCTTATGGGTTTTTCCCCTGAGAAATGCAGTACCTCCATTTTGGAGTGAGAAAGGTTTCTGTCCTTCCTTTCCCTGCTCAATTCTTCCATGCAAACATCTTCCTCTGTGCACTCCATGACTCCATCAGGGCTTCCTATTAACAGACACTGTGAAAAAGGAAGTCTTCCTTCTGTGCACAGTCAGCCCTGTGTCACTGCTGGCTGGCGTCGTGTTCCAGCAGTCCTGAGGAAATCCAGCCTGGGATGTGGCTAGATGCTGCACGGCCAGATAACACGGCACACAGAGCCAATACACAGCTTGCCCTCAGGTGTGTGAGGAGTTAAGTCCACCAAGAAAATGCTTCTGCTGCTTAAACCAAAATTACTCTTTTTCTTTTTTTTTTTTCCCTTTTTTTTTTTTGTTGAGGAGTTCATGAAAAGGGGAAAAAAAAGCTGCTATTTGTTTTGCCCCTGCTGGAGCCATGAAGGGAGCTCTGCAGAGTGGACAGTACAGTCACTGTGGCATCACAGCAGTGAGGGAGCTGAACCAGGAGCTGCGAGGTGAAGGTCCCTGTTTAACAGCTTTCCGTTTGTTTACCGAAAAAATATTGTTCCATCATAAAAATTCCCAAAATAGTTCGCGTCTTGACAGACTGACTGGCAGCTGCCCAGCTCTGCAGGATCCTGCTAAATGAAAGGAAATAAAAAGAGCTAATCTGGTACCCATGGCCCAGTGCTTGCAGCTTGGGAATCTGCAGGGGCTCAGGACTCGGCTGCCCCAGTAGGTGCAGGGTAGGGTAGAGAGTCCTCCGCTCAAGGGGCTGGGTTTGCTGATGGCAATGGCTTTTCCATGGGTGCTGGGCAGGCTGATGAGGAAGGCAGCACTCACCTTGCAATGAATGATTAGCTTCTGCTTTATTTTTATACCAAGTTTTTTTCCCCTCCACCCAGTTCTGTAAAGCTTTACCTTGACAAGACAGGCTGCCCCACACTAATGGCTG
Source organism: Theristicus caerulescens (assembly GCA_020745775.1). Taxonomy (NCBI): domain Eukaryota; kingdom Metazoa; phylum Chordata; class Aves; order Pelecaniformes; family Threskiornithidae; genus Theristicus; species Theristicus caerulescens. Next base: position 45,812,337 of record CM036564.1, on the reverse strand, counting down.
TATCTCTCCGAGGTCTTCAATTCCTAAGAGCTGTCAATGGCTCCTTTGGGGAAATTTTTCATACAGGCATCATTCTGGACCAGCGTGACTCCCGGCCAGATAATGTATTGCTTGTCGCTGAGAAGATCTTAGGATGACAACCTACCATTGCTGCAGATCGTGGTGATCGTTACACATAAATGGAAAGTGTCAAACAGCACATGGCAGCCAAGTCAAAGAGAGTCATCCTCTCTAGGAAGAGCAAAAGGCCACTGTGAAGTCCTGCAGCCTGCCGCAGTGACCAAAGGACCGTGCGCACTGTGACTCACAGCACGGAGAAGCAGCAAACCCAGATTAGGTCATGCAGAATTAGCAGCCTCTGTGGAAAGAACCTATCCTCGCCAAATCGCAGATGTCTCCCCAGCTGCAGAGTTAGCTTCTCCATGGCCCTCACAGCGCCCAGGGCAGGTCTGCTTTAGGGAGGGACAGGGTGAAATATGCACTCCAGATCATTCCCAGCATTGGCCTCATGGGACTCTCCATTCATTCCTTAGACATTTTAGTACCAGGCCTCCAAACCAGGCCAGGTTCTAGCAACGGAGCTGTGGGAGGGTGGAGGGATGACCATTCCTCCAGTCCTTGCCCCCATTAGTGGTCTGCAAAGCCAGGCTGGCTAGTGCTGTAGGAAGGGTCAGGGTGTGCAGGGCCATGCTGGCCATGGTGGTTCCTCTTCCTGTGGCAAGATCACTTCGGCCTCCTGCTGCAGGACATTTCTGAGCAGTGTCACACCAGCTCAGCAGCCAGATGTGGGAGCCGTTTCAGTACAGGTGAGCTCAGGGCTACCTATGCTTGCTTGGGTTAGGTACCCCTGTCACAAAAGAGAGGTGGGGCTGGTGGGAAGGGCACAGCTGGTCATCTCTCAGCCAGCCCATCCACAAGCCAGACAAAAGTGACAGGTGACATTGCTAATGGGTTTCACGTGACTCTGAGGTTCCTTTCACACTGCACGTGGCATGCATACTGCCGGTTGGGGCTCCCTTCACCTATCTGTAGCACCTGGGAGGAAAGCTGACCACCAGTTTTCCACTGGAGGCACATTGCCATCGCAGGCTGGCTCTGTCCCATGTTGGGTCACTCGATCCATTTCCATGTACTGACTTGGCTCTGGGTTCTTATGATGGAAAACAGACCCAAGGGCACTGGGTATTACTGCTGTCCTTTCAGCCTCAAGGACACAGGGAGATGAACTCTTCAGAGCACAAAGAAGAGGAAGAGAGCCTTAGGCTGAGGAAGGCCCGTGGAGGAAGAGGAGGTATGGTTTGCACATCAGGGCAAGTTGGAAGCATCCTTGGAAGCCCCTATAAGTAACACACAGTTTGCAGCCATCCCATACAAGCCTGGGGGAGCAGGGAGCCTCCATGAGCTTCCAGCTGGATCTCCAAGCAAGCATGCTGTGCTCCTCCTGCCCAGGCTGGCCACCCCATCCCAGCCAGCAGCCACTCTTCACCCTTTCCCCTCTGCACTCAGCTCCTCAAAGCTCTGCACGGTAGTTTAAAAAGTGCCTGGCAGGAGCACGCTGGGGGTCTGGTCGCTGGGTGAAGGCAGCAGGACTGGAAGTGTCTCTGAAACGATGCAGCCTATTTTGGGATAACAGTGGACAATGGTCTCACTGATCTGGCTGTCGAAGTGCCCAGTTCTTATAGTTTATTTTCCCTTTGTGCTTGCTTTCCTGTAGACTGTGAGAGGACTCCTTGTGCAGCTGTGGATGTACTCCAACAAACCTGCTCCAGGATAAAAAGTGACTTCAACCACCAGTCCCTCTTCTTGTCTTTCTTCCCCACATTTGCCTGTGTCTCACACTCACACGGTCAAGTGCCTCTGGTCTGACATTGTTGTGAGGTGGGGCTGCTGTAAGGCAGGGCTGGAAACTCCTCTCCTTCAGCCTTCACAAAGCTTGTTGGGGGACAGAGGCTGACCCCCATGGATAGCATTCAGCCACTCTCAGCCAGGACCCTGTAAGGCAGCTGCCACCTCCCCCCCTGCCCCTGCTGTGCTCCCAGGCCCTGAGTCACCCATATCCTCCTCCACTGGTGGGGCAGGTGGTGCACGGGACTGGCGCAGTTCTCCCAGCACCTTCTCAGTCATATTTTCCCTCTTATCTTATGACTACCATTTAGGAGATAATCATCGGCAGACCAAGTGGGCAAGGGCAGAAGTGAAGGGTATTCCCCTTTCACATTTTAACCCTCCAGGACTGGCACTACAGCCCATGCTAAACAAAACCAAGGCTTCAAGTTTGTAAAGAAGACAAAATGCTGCCATCTTGCTCCAGGGTTACCAAAGCAAATCAAGGACTCATCATTCACCAAAACGAAAAGCCCCAAAACACTAAAGATCTCTGGCCTTAACACCATCTTTTTGAGTGATGTATAAATAGGAGATTGTTACTAGTCTCTTTCCAAGAAACTAGCTGCAGAGGAGCCCAGGGGCTCGGCCCTGTAATTTGGGTGTCTGGGGCTCTCTTGGGCCCATAGACCCAGTTGCTCCTCTCATCTACAGCTCTGCCTGCTCTGTAGGCAGGGCTCCCTTTGGCCAGGGTACCTAGGGTCTTGGCCACATCTCAGAGGAGAGCTTCTCACATACTCCTGGATGTGATTGTCCATTTAAGACCCTACTCCAGCCCTTGGCTCATATCACAGAACAACCCCCAACCAAAACATACATTTGCCTTTCCGCATTCTTTGCTGGGAGATCCTTCCACTCCAAACAGCATGGGAATGAAATAAAGTTGTATGGGGGTCTCTGGGATCCCGTTGCCAGCAAATAAAGCACAAACTGATCATTGCTGTACCAGATTCCTTCTCCTTCAAATGAAAAACCTCAGAGAAGGGGCCCAGGAATTGAACTTAACCTCTGCTCCAAAGTATTGAGTGAACAAAGGTCTAAATACAGGCTTTATGGCTCAAGGAAGTCAGCAGAACTCCCGGGCATCCCCTGCCAGCATCAGAAACCCCCCAAGTCCCACCCTGCTCATCCCCTGGCTTGTGCATTTGATTGTTATCAGAGAACTCTAGCTCTTTATCAAGACTCATTTTACATTATTTGTTATCATTACATGACAAGTAATCAGACTTGTTGTTACTTATTGCTGTTCCCATCTTGCCAGATATGGGACTCCCCACCCCCTCCCTGGGGAGGCACAGTTCACTTCTAGGAAGTACTTTCCTGATGCTCGGTGTAAATTTTCTCCTTCATTAACGTAATCCCCATCTCTTCACAGATGTTTGGAGACAACAACGCTTCCCCCACCTTAGTCATCTTTTGGCTAAACTGGTTAGCACTATGCTCATTCCATCTCCCCAGTCTGTCAACAGTTCCAATATCCCCAATTCAGATCACAATATTTGGTGAACTGTTCAGAGAAAGACTCTCACTCCCCTCCTTGGAGAGGAAAATCACACTGACCTTTCCTGCAGCCATAATGCAACACAGACCCCCTGCCTGACTTGCTCCCCACTGCTGTCCTTTGGGATGCACTCCAAAATCAGTGAAAGTTACTGGAAAGTCAATTACATCTCTTATCTTTCTGTTTCCGTAAGGGTAGGACCGTGCTTGCTACCAAGCTGATGCTCACATGCATAAACAAATTAGCACAGTCCTTTTTCAGCCAATCTGCAGACAAGTGTCCATGCAGGAATAGGTGACTCCAGGACATAAGATTTTATGAAAGCCATAGGGAAGGGTTGTTATCCGCCTTGCCCCTTCCTCAAATTGCCCACGACATTGGCTCTTTTGTGAGCAGAAGGGCGGGAGATCCATGCTGATCTCATCCATCACAGACGGTGGAAAGGTGACCAGCCCATGCTCCTGGGCGCTGGGGAAGGGGGAAAGCAAGACTCTGTGCATTGGCAATGAGCAACTGGCTAAAAGAGAAAGCTCCCCCTTTCAAAGCAGCTTAACAGGCTGTGCTTTCACCTGTTCTCAGTACGACACACCAGCCCTGTCAGTCCGCAGGTCTTGCCGCATGAAGCTCTAGCGGAAAATATTTCACACACGTTCTCCACATTTTGGTTTGAGAAAAATCACAAAGATAATTGCCTAGTTCAAGCAGTCACAGGTTGACATCATTCTTCACACTCTTTGTGCCGTGTAGGGTATTGCTCACTTAATTCACATTAACTGGCTCCAGCTTCAGGCTTCTTCCCACCCTCCCAAGGATCCTGTGACAGTGGGTGGATCACGTTAAAAAAGCAGAGCTGAGAGCAACTAAGCAATCTCTGCGTGGTCTTGCTCCCCACCTCCAGAAAAGAGATGCTTTCTCAGGCACAGGGGCTGCGCTGTGCTGGCCACAGCCACAATGAACAGGAAAGATCTTGCAGTCAAGCAGGCCTCCAGTGCAGGACTCGGAAGGGGCTCAGGTGGGGGCTGGCAGTCTTGCAGGGCAGCTGGGGGGTACAGAGAGCTGCAGAGAGCAAGCAGCCACAAAGAAGAAGTAGCATGGGAGAGCTCCTGCAGAACTTAATCTCTTTTTGCATGCTCTGTGGCAGCACTGAAAGCACCGTTGCTTGTTTATCTCTTCTGGAAGTGGATTAAGCAAAACTGCAGGATGGTATGCAGAGTTCAGTGTCCTCGCAGGGAGCTTGTGCAGAAGAGCCACTGGCCTCACACTCTCTGCCCTCAGCGCTCTCCACTACATGCGGTAGAGAGATGGCAGCAGCAAGAAGAAGAAAGAGAAAGAACCGTCTGTTTTGATGCCTGGTGGTGAATGAAAGCCATTTCCAAGCAGAGCAGCAGGGATGTGAAGAGGGAGCATTAATTCCTCTCCTTTACAGATTTGGAAAGGACTTGTGAACATTTCCTTTCCTGCACTCTGCCGTTAACAGTTCTGCAGGGTGATATCATCGGGGCCTTTTCCAAATTCAGACCGTCTCAGACATTACAACACCAGGTTTTGGCTGCCTATACATATCACCAGCTACACCCACTCCAGCCCCCTCCCTGCAACACCCCCAGAGGGATCAGTGAACCTCCCACTGCCGGACTCACCAGAGCTCTGCTCAGCATTTCAGCAGTCATAAGCCCCCAAGAACTCATCCCTGGACGCTATACCTACACCTACTTGACTGCTCTTGAAAGCTGCTCAGCTAAAAATAGACCCTAATTGCTCCAAAGAGTCTAACACTCTGAGCCCCATTGTCATAAGAGCAAGCAGCTCATGATACCGGGCACCAAGATGCTGATGGGTGGGTTTGGAAGCGGAGAGGAAAAGGAGGAGAGCGGGTGCCTCTGAAGAACATCTCCAAAACATGTCATGGTCAATGCAAAGGTCTGTTTCCCTTGTGCTGTAGAGCATGTACTGGGGAAATCAACAGCCCCCAGTTGAAAACCTGCTCTTGACGAAGCCACTTGCAAACCGGAGGCAGGAGAGCTGCTGTCCCTAGTCCCCAGTAGTCATGCGCTCACATTCTGCATTCCAGCAAGTTCACCTCTGTTGCACAGATCTTGCTAGCTGCAGCAGGGGAGAGTTGCGGCTCTCCTCTATGTATGGTGGGGGCTCACATCCAAACTAGCTCTGCACCCGCGTAAAGAGGAAATGTCTCCGCTGACATTAATGAAATTACTCCAGAGTGTCAGGTTAGGCCAAGTGAAAGCAGAATCAGAATACGCTGATATGTTGAAGATTTCTAACTACAGAGCAGCCTACCAGCACAACAGACAAAAACAGTGTGTCAGGGAAGAGGTTTTAGTTTCAATTTGTCCAAGAATCACAAAAAAGCAGCAGTTATTTTAAAAATGCCTGAGCTAGGTTCCTCAAAATAGTGGCAGTTTCATTTAGCGCTTACCCCGAGCAGTGTGTTAGCAACGCACTCAGGCCTTCTTCTGTAAAGAGCAAAAGCGCCAAAGGCGGAAGAAAAATAAACAAAGCAAATGCCTGGACTGTTCCACTGGCCAGCCCAGATGTCAGATTTGCTGTTCATAATGCCGAGGATTTGACCTGCTTCCCTGCTTGCAGTCATGTCCAGGAAGGTGTGAGGAGCCCCTGGAGATGCAGACAGCATGTGCTCGAAGTGTGAGCTGGTCCCCCAGTGGGTTTGCATGACAGCCTGGCAGCTCTCCTCTACAGATGTGCTCTGTCAGTATAAAACCTCCCAGGGCTGTCAGCCTGCTCCCGGCAGCCTCATCCACTCCCCCTTATGCTTAAGGATCACAGAACTGCAAGGCTTTCTTCTGTTTACTGTAAGGAGATGTTGCCTGGATCCTTTTTGGATGGAAACTCTCTGCTACTTTGCTCTCTAGCAACCTTGGTCAAGGTTCCCCAGAGCTTTTTCCAGCCCACCGGACAGTTTAGTTGCTCCAAAACAGGACTGGTTTGGTTCAAATCCAGTATTTGATCCAATGGCTCAGCTACATTCCTGCTAGGATATTGCCCTCAGTATCACCACTTGGCCTGTTTAGCAAGCAGTCCACAGCTGAGAAAGACAAGTACATGCCAGTGGTTACTGGGTTCACCAAAGCAAACTAATCACAAAGGTCCAGAGCTGGCAGCCTTTAGTCAGGAAGAGATCTGCTCCTAAGGCTCTGCTCTGCCATCGCTCTGGCAGCTTTCTGCTGCTATTGTTTCCCTTCTCTCTCTTCAGAGATTTATTTTGGTACTGACAGGGACACTGCAAGGACCTTTCTTTCCTTTCTCTCTTCTAAAGCACTTTCTTTTCTCTCTCTCCCACCCTCTGTGTAGACAAGAGAGCCCATTTCCCTGAAGTGATTAATTATTTTTGGCCCTTTAAAGCACTTACAACTCAGAAAAGATTTTCTGTTACTGCTGATTTTGTCCCTCTCTGATTCAACATGCACCTTGCATCATATAAAGTGGTTCCAAGCACTTCCCTTTGGGAACACAGGTTAAAATCCAGCCTGTGTCCTTACAGTGGACACTCAGAGAAGGACATGGTGGGTAGGGGTAAAGGAAGATACGTGATGCCAGAGTACAGCACTGACAAAAACATTACTTCCCTGCTGTAAAAGGGATGTTGACCACTGGGCGATGGAGGGGGAAGAGAGACTCCAGTGGCTGAGAGGTGCACTATTTGCCCCATAGTAAGCTCAGCCTGTTTAGCCTCTCGAACAGAAGAAAGTGCCTTTATCCCACTGTAATCCTGGGGAGTAAACACGGGGCACTCAAAAATTCTTTAATCTCCTGAAGAAAGGAAGAATGGGAACCACAGCCGGATGCCATAACCAGGCAATTTCTGATTAGAAAGAAAACACTGTTTCATGGAGTGTGGCTGATCAACCCGTGGACATGGTAGATTCCCTGTCTCCATTCGATTCTGCACTGAGGCTGGTTAACTTCCCAAAAGCACTGCTGGCAAGCACATATTATTGGGTGTGGGACAGGGGTAACTACATGAAATGAAGGGGCCAGTCTTATACAAGAGGTGAGGCTGGATGATTGCCTGTCAAACCTGGGGAGCCTGTGAATTACCAGAGCTCTCATTTTGCCTGTGGCATTTCTGTAAACCTGCCGCAGTTTCTTGGTGCTGGTTCAGTGCTGGCACATGTCCTGGAAGCACACCTTCTCCAAGCTGTTCGTTGTTCCAGGTCTGCTGGAGACTGAATTTGCTCCCCCGCCTGTGGCAAGAAAGTTTCAGCTTTCCTTGTATAACCTTGCAGAAGCAGGGGGCATGGCGACCGGAGGGGGCTGGCTGCACGCTCAAGCCACAGACAAGAGGCCACGCGCTCCCGATTCAAACGGAGAGGAGGGTGGCTGGTCAAGGTGACCCCAGAGTCACAGAACACACGGACGACCCAGCAAATCAGCCCAGAGGAGAAGTGCTGAAGCATGGCACAGATGAAGGAGGAACCCCCAGGGTGTGCAGTTAATCGCGAGGATCCACTGGCATCAGTTGTACAGCAGGAGATCACCTTCCAAAACAGAGCTACAGCCCTTCCAGAGTAATGTGGTAAGATACTCCATAAGGCAAAAACCATGATTCCTGCTTGGGTTTGAGGTTGTTTATGTCAAAAAAAAACCCTGTAAGGCTGTGGGCCCATGAACTTTCTGCATAAGCAGCACCCAAGGAAAACTTCACCTGCCATGTAGCATCCCCCTAGTCTTTGTGGTCCCATACGCCTCAGGCAAGGGGACAGCATATACGGACCAGACAGTGAGGACTTCCCAAGAAAAGAAGCCATGCCACCTTGGAAACTTGCCAAGAGCTGGTGGGCTGCACCTAAATCCCCCCAAAGTCCCTCAGGATGGAGCACCATTTTCAAGCTTCAAACCTGGTTAAAGAGGAGCTTAGGATGCAGCCGATCAAGTGAGTCTCACACTCAGTGCATGAAGCTACAGAGGTGTATCTAAATCTTCATTCATGAGCACAGACTGTCTAGATTTCTTTCCAGAATTAAGATACACAAGCTGGTCTGGATAAGGATCTTGAAACAGAAGAAAACAGCTGGTGAGCCAGTTTCCACATTGGTGTCCTTTGCCTTTGTACACCTCTCCCACACCGCATTAAGCCTGGCTTTCTCTTCACACTTCTTCCCATCCCCTGCTCAGGCTAGTCCTGATGTATGTGTGTGCTGGTTGTCGTACAAACACACAAACCCTGCACATACAGGTCACAGCTGCCAGGCCAGGGTCCATACCAGCTGCACTCTCCATGCCTCTTCCGTGGCACAGCGCTGAAATGGGCCTGATTCTTCTGTCCACCTGTAGAGCGTCACAAAACCTGTAGAAATGTAACAATCTTGGAAATTTCTATTCTTCTCTCAAATTTGGTTGAAACTGTCCAGCATGTTCAAAAGTTGCCAGAAGGGCCCCATGGTAAACAGCATGATTACATAGACTTTGTCACCTTAGGAATCTGGCCAGAAACAGCTGAGAGGCCCATACACTACATCCACAGCCCTACAGGTATCTTGCTGCAACAGGACATGGCAAGGAGGTGCCCTATGTTCACGGAGCACAGGCAGCTGCTTGCCAGCAGTGCTTTGCTGCCTTTCCCGCTCGCCTGCACATTGTAACTTCGATGAGAAATAAACTGCTTATTAAGCAGCGACCCCAGGTTTGTCTGGTTTTGTTGATGGTGGCTGTCGATCCTCGCCGAGATGATTCATGACTTGACACTATTTTCTGTGCTCCACTTCTGTCTCCAGCCAGAGCGCCCGATATCCTTGGCTCCCAGCCAGGGTGCAGGGTGAGTGTCTCTCACTTGTTTATAGCAGGGCTGGGGGATGTTTAAACTAGGGTGGTGATGGGAATCTTGGGAATTTCACAGCAGACATAACTGCAGCTACAATCCTCCCTGCAGCCAGCAAGCTCCACTCAGGGCAGAGTATAGAAAATTCTTTATCTAAAGACAAATCCATTGACCAGCTACTTCTGGAAATGAAGGCACTCTCAGGGATCATACTAGTTGCAAAGCAAATTTAAAAACCATAAACACTCACAGCCTGATCTCTAAAAGGCAGGATTCCAAAGCAACAGGAAAAACTGTGCGTGCAGCTGCATGCTTAGTTGACACATGCAGCTACCATGATTGCCTGCACAAAGAAACACTTTGATAGGAGAGAGAGAAAGAGTCTGCCCCAGCCTCTGTGGCAAAAGCCCTTTGGAAAAGCAGGTCCATGCCGAACCGTGCAGACTTGGTGATGGTGGTGTCAGAGTACAACCCCAGCTTTAAAATAAAAAATTCTCCAGTCATTCATTTAGTAAGGAAGCACTACAGATTATTACTAAGGCTGAAAGAATTTGTTTAGATCCATGCTGTGTTTCACTGCGAATGTTTATTTTCTTTCAGCACTTCATTCAGCTTAGACAATGACACCAGCTAATTAGTTTCACATTTGTCCATACTTTTAAGCCCTTCTCCTTTGCAGGATTTCATGGCTGCAACACCAAGGTTGTAAGCATGACGAGCAAAGGCACATTCGTTTTTTTGGAGAAAGTATTCACTTGGTCTTTATTTTTGATCATCAAGTGATTGCAATAAGTTTGCTACCAGCTAAAGCCTACACTGGAGGGCCAAAGCTGACCTGATCATGTTTCCTTCAAAAAAAAAAATTACAACTGATGCCTAGCTTAGGAGACTGAAAAGCTTGCAAGCAGAAAAGCTCTTGCAATCAGAGGAAAAGCAATCAACTTTGACATGTTACGAAATTATTTTTTAATGCCTTACTACTTGAAGGTCAGTGGTATACTTGATGCTTGGAAGGGCATCAAATGCCAAGACCCAGCAATACCACTCCTATCTACATTTCCAGTTCAAGATAACAAACACATTCAGGGTCTCCGAAGGACTGTCTGTTAATGATCCTTTCCAAAACAGCATTTGGACTCCTTACAGGACACTCTCAAACACAGGAGTTTGGGGAAAACTTGGACAAACAATGCACTGGAGCGCCTGAAGCTCCTTTTTGCATGGGCAGTTCTGTCTGAAAGTGCAGCTAAGCACTGTTTCAGTGCTGGACTGCTTATTTGCTGGGGATGCAGCACCAAGCACAGGAAGCCCAGATCCATCACTGGCCACGAGTGCCTCGCACGGTACCATTTAAGAAAAGGCAGAACCTGAAAGGCAGAAGGCGCTGGGCAGCAGCGCACTCTAACTCTGCTGGGTGTGTTGCCTGCACTGGCATCACCACCACCACCAGCAGGAGCAGTGGCACATTGGGTGCTGAACCCTGCGTCACCTTTCAGGGTCTCGGGTTCACCTTGCCAGGGACCTATCATTGCTGAGGAACTCCTGGAGCAGAGCTGGGCTCCAGCTACCACATGGCACCCTCAAAGTGCCAACGTGGATCAGGCTTAGCCCAAGCAATTCCACAGGACAATAATGTTCTCAGCTGCCTGCTCCTCCCTGGACCCACACCAAGGGGGTGTACTCCCCATAAAAGCCAATGTGACCCCTCCCTGCTCTCCTGCAATTAGCCAGTATCAATTTTATTTTCTCTTCTCTCTGCTTCCTTTCCACATTCTGCCCCAGCTTCCATGTCTCATCTTCCATCATTTCTACTGATGGACAGTCCTGTTACCCATCAGCACCAATATTTTGAAGAGTAAAAGCCCCATACAGCTGTATCACAAACAACCAGAGATCCTACATTGTATACATGCAAAATCGAGGGACCCAGCAATTGCTGCTCTCATTGCACACATCACAAGAGCTGATCCATGCACTGGCAACAGAGCCACCTGCCTGCATATCAGCATGCTGGGGGCTACCACTGCTATTGCTTCACTGCATTGCCTGGTGCCACAGTTCTGGCCAAATCACCCGGCTCAACACATTACTCACAACAGCAGCAGGGCTGGCAGGTCTTACCAACTGGTGGTGGAGAATCAGGGTGATGAGCTGCATGGGGAGATGAGTCTGGGTAAATTTGTAACAGCTGAGACTGGGGATAAGTTGGAGACAAAGTCTAACCTGAATGTCACAGTGGTGAAAATCTGATGAAGCTCTAGAAAAAAAGGGTCCTGCTGACTTGCCTGAAACCCCCTAAATCTTCCTCCTCTGCTGAAAGCTAAAATAAGAACAAGAAAGTGGGTTCCCTATAGCAGAGAGCAAGAGACAAAATTCCCCCCAGAAAAAGTGCAGTATTTTCCACACTGGTGGCTGTCTCATCATGGAAAGACATCTGAGACACTTCATTAGTCACTGCCTGCAGTTTGCATCCTCAAACATGTCCCCAAAGCAGCAGAGACCAAAAATACAGTGAGAAAAGAGGAATCTCTGTATCTCCTTGAAAATGTGGAAATAACTAGAGTGGCACTTTAGATGCCAGGCAGAGAATTTTCTTTGTATATTTCATGGTCCCAACTCTGACCTCTTCTCTGGTGCTATTTTCATTTGTAAATAACTCCTCCAGAACAGGGGCCAGGTCCAGAACTGCACTACTAAAAAAGGCCAGAAGTAATTTTTTCAAACAGGTGTCTTTACTAGTAAGTCGAAACCCTGCAAATAATTTAAAGCTGCCAGTTCTCACTGGGGCATCTCTCACAAGTTTGGAGATGCTCTGGTAAAGAAGCCCACATGCTGAAAGCTAGGCTGGATGTGAATACTGAAAGCCTGCCAACTGTCCCCCTAAAGGGGGCTGCAAGTCTTCACTGGCAGGGTCAACAGAGACCACTGGGAGGAGCCAGAAGAATGAAGAAAGCAGGAGGGATGGAAAAAGGTACTGCAGTGCCTAAAATATTTCTTTGCAACTCTGACTTGTATTTTATTAAAATGTTAAGAACCAGTAAGGTACAGGACAGATACCCCCCTTTCAAATCTGCCCTAGACCCTAGTCTGCACGTACAGCATCAATCCATATATGAGAGAAAAAGAAATGTCAAGTGAAGTATGGAAAATGGCTCAGTATCTTTCCTGAACTCTGAAAAAGGGCAAAATCACGATGCCAGCGTCTCCCAAGCTCCCTGGCATTCTGTGGTTCTTATCTGTCATGCACTCATCACTTCAAAATCAAGCAATAAAATTGGACTTGTTCTTCCAGCTCTGGCAAAGACTGCATGTGAGAGTGCTGCCCTGGGAATCACAGAATCATAGAATTGTTAAGGTTGGAAAAGACCTTTAAGATCATCAAGTCCAACCCTTAACCTAGCACTGCCAAGTCCACCACTAAACCATGTCCCTAAGCACCACATCCACACGTCTTTTAAATACCTCTGGGGATGGGGACTCAACCACTTCCCTGGGCAGCCTGTGCCAATGCTTGACCACCCTTTCAGCAAAGAAATTTTTCCTAATATCCAATCTAAACCTCCCCTGGCGCAGCTTGAGGCCGTTTCCTCTTGTCCTATCACTTGTTACTTGGGAGAACAGACCGACCCCCACCTTGCTACAACCTCCTTTCAGGTAGTTGTAGAGAGCGATAAGGTCTCCCCTCAGCCTTCTCTTCTCCAGGCTAAACAACCCCAGCTCCCTCAGCCGCTCCTCCTATGACTTGTGCTCTAGACCCTTTGCCAGCTTCGTTGCCCTTCTTTGGCCACGTCTTTCTTGTAGTGAGGGGCCCAAAACTGAACACAGTGTTTGAGGTGCGGCCTCACCAGTGCTGAGTACAGGGGGACGATCACTTCCCTTTGTCCTGCTGGCCACACTGTTTCTGATACAAGCCAGGATGCTATTGGCCTCCTTGGCCACCTGGGCACACTGCTGGCTCATATGCAGCCGCCTGTCAGCCAACACCCCCAGGTCCTTTTCTGCCAGGCAGCTCTCCAGCCACTCCTCCCCAAGTCTGTAGCGTTGCATGTGGTTGTTGTGACCCAAGTGCAGGACCCGGCACTGAGCCTTGTTGAACCTCATACAGTTGGCCTTGGGCCATTGATCCAGCCTGTCCAGGTCCCTCTGTAGAGCCTTCCTACCCTCCAGCAGATCAACGCTCCCGCCCAACTTGGTGTTGTCTGCAGACTTACTGAGGGAAAGGGTCTCCAGAGCCAGCCAGGCCTGCAGAGCAGCCAGATGACTTGGCAATGGAGAAGCAAGACCCTGGTTTCTACAGCATGTTAATTCATCTATCCTGGCAGTCAACGCATGCTCAGCTCTTGCTTGGACATCCCTCCCTGTGACTGATATAAGGAGAATTTCTGTAGAGCCAAGCCAGGCTGCAGAGCACACGGGCAGAGCTGACCGGAGGCAGCTGCCAGCCCCCGCGTCCTCCCCCAGGTCAGGTGCGTGCCGTGGAGGGGGGCGGCTGGCGTTGCCCACCCCGGCAGCCGCAGGCCCGTGTCCCGGCCATGTTCGCCAAGGCCGAGTTAGGCTAGATCGGGGCCAGAAGCGAGCTGCGGCGGGGCGCCCGGGCGGGAGAGGGGCCGGGACGCCGCCCGCCGCCCGCCGCCCCCGCCGGGACCGGACCGGCCGGCTGCGCCCTCTGCCGGCCGCGGCTCGCAGGCGCCAGCGGGGAGCGCGGCGTCGGCGGCTCCCGCCGCCCTCCCCGCCGCTTCTGACACTGAAATGGGCTAAAACAGGACGGGGGGAGTCTCATTTCGGACGCCACGAGTGTAACCGCGCCCCGGACACGGCACGCTGGCCAGCTGCTGACACTACCACCGCCAGTCGAGCCTCCCCGCCTCATCTCGGCTCCCACCCGAGCCAGGAGCGCTCCTGCAGGCAGCAGGTTTTCCTTCTGCCTGGTGTCCCCTTCCAGAAGAGCAACTCTCTGCCGCCCCAGCTGGATCAGACCAAAGGCACTGCTTTTGTCCTCACGACCGCTGCAGGCTCTTAGCTTTTGTCACCAAATCTTCATTGCAGGATACTCATCGAGCTCAAAGGCAGCGTGACTTGCTAAACCACAAGGCCTGGAGCTCACTTAAAGAGCAAACATCCTGCCATCGGACCAAGCGTGTTCATTTTGGTACGACAGCCTTCACCAGCACAAAGACTAAACCTCTCCTTAGGTACCTATGATGCCCTCAGTGCTCTGCAGCCTCAAAACAGGATCCAGGGAGCTTCCAGAAAGGAAACAGGGCAACAAATACTTCAGAGAGGGCAAGGGAAACAGCGATGAATCTTTTTCCTGGTGAGCTAACACCCATTACTTTATCAGCTCCAACTTTCTGGGGTGGTGGGGCCCCACGCAGGTGCATGGCACTGCCTGCAGCTGGCAAGCCACCATCACTGCAGGACAACACGCTGTGATACACACATTATCAGCCTCAACAGAAAAAGACGATTTGCCTTTTTCCTCACCCCCCTTCTCCCACGGAGCAGCTTGTAATTCCCAGATGCAGCTAACAGCAGGGAGTCAGTTATCTGGAAATGACTGGTTGTGGTTTCAGGCTATGATAGATGGCACTCACTGGTAATCCTTCCCTCCCTCTCTCTCTCCATTAATACTCCTCCTCCCTCCAGTTACCAGAAAATACAGCATCGCTCCCTTCTGCCCGCCCCTCTCTCCTCCCTCCAGGCTACTCCTTTGGAGAATTGGCACCACAGCTGGATTGTAAAATAATCCAGCTGTTCCTATGACAACGTGCTGGCAGTGGGCAGAGATGACGCCAGCACACAGTGTTGGCCCATTCACTACCAACACCCAACTCTGTTTGTTTTGGTTTGGGATGCATTTGTTTTTCTATGCGGGCAGCTCTGCCGAGTACATTTCTGAAGGCCGGAGGGGCAGGAGGAGCCACAATCCCAGAGACGCCAAGAAAGTTGCTGGCTCTGTGATTTACCCTTTTTTTTTTTTTTTTGCCCCGGCTCCATCTGATGTGAGGATAAAAACCCCTCCAGCAGTCTTGCAGCTGCACCCAATCTTTGCAAGACTTGATCCAGAGCCTGAGTTGAAAGGCACACAGTGCAAGGCTTTGCGTGTAAGGCTTCCATGGGGAAAAAAAAAAAGCCTTGGGCAGAATCAATAGGGGCCACACAGCCTTTATTTTAACATCTTGCCTGTCAGCAGGATTGCAGTGTAGAGGGAAGCAAAGGAAAACCTTGCTCCTTGTGAAGCATTAGCCAAGCACCTGGCTGGACTCATCCAGCCTCTCCAGCTTTGACACGAGCTAGCTCATGTACCAAGAGATTTGGGCAGAGGCCATTAGCAGGAGCAGAAGGACCTTACTGTCAGGCTCAGCAAAAGGACGAGGCTCCTTGGGTACTGCAGCTATTAGATCTCCTCAGCAAAGCCCGCTCCTTCTGCGTCGTTGAGATCATTCTGCAGACACCATCTACAGCTCTGCGACTCCAATGACAGGGCTCCCAAAGGGAAGGGCAGGAATGTGCTTGACAGTCCTCAGGAGAGGAAGACAATTTCCCTGGGACTAACACCCTTCACTCACAAGGAAACTCAGCACAGCAAAATGCCCCTATTTCCAGCATCAACAAAACGGGAGACAGCGTTTGTTACTGCCTGTACATTTCACTGCGTCTCCATTTTTATTCTGAAGGCCTTGAGAACAGAGCAGAGTACGTAAGACAGGCAGGACTCTCTAGCTGCATAACTGCTAACAAACTGTTTCTTTTCAAACCCAGGTAATTAACCATCATTACAAGCACAACAGTGGCCATTTCTATTGCACGGCTGATTGCAATGACCAGGGCTCCCAGCGCTCTGCTTTCAACATGCTGAATGTCAGCAGATAGGGGTGAAGAAAGACAGTCCTCAGCAAGAAAAAAAAACCATGGAACTAGTTATGTTGGTTTTGAAGAGAGACTTCCATGGGCCACTCTGGAGACAGGACACGAATGGCCAATTAACCCAAGCAAGTGCAAAGAAGAGAATGTATCTCAGACTACAGAGGGTTGGTTCTCTGATCTGGCACGGTGAGCAGCTGGACATAACAGACTGTCAGGCACAAGGGAAGTGAAGAGATCAGATTAGAGCAAGGAAAGAAAAACAACTAGAAGCATGACTGTTTCTGGAAATGCCTTAGAAACTGCAGACTGAACAAAGCACTGTAGCACCTATCACACAGTGGTCAGCTGGGTTTGGACAGACCTTGACAGGCTCCGGAAGCCACCCTTCTAATGCTGCACCTGGCGTGTCTGCAACACTGCTGCTTCGGGGTGCCTCACCTCCTCAGCTCTCCACAGCCATCTCCAAGTTGCCCTCAGCATCTGTCCCACCCACTCTTCAACCATGGAAACATCCCAGACATCAGAGAGAGCAGCAGCAGCAGCAACAGGTCAGTGCTGGGTTCAGAGGTCTTCTAACTTGCCTTCCCTCCTCCACTGTGCAAGGAGTGAAGACAAGCTAACGTTTGAGAACCAGCTGCAGTGCTGCTGCTCACACAGCAGGAAGCCCTCCTGTACACTTTACCCAAACTCTTATCCCAGTCTTACTCCTGACTTCCCTTCTCGTCACACAGGGATTTCTGTTCTGGGTTCAAAAGATCAGAAATAAATGTCACAAGCCACACGTGGACAAGGCTTTTTTCTTGCTATCCATTTTGCAGCAAGGACATAAGTAATTTAATAGCAGCACAGAAAGTTTTGAGGTAGCTTCCACCAGGGCTGTATTTTCCTCCTTTTTTTACTTTAGAAATCACCCCCAACTTATACACACAGCACAATGTTTGAAGCCAACAAGCTCTACAGCCTCCTCTATATCCAAAGAGCCTTTCAGCCTCAGTACCACCTGAACATCCTCTGCCAGCACAGGAATTACAGCACGAGAGCCCTTCAAGGATCTGGCCTCTGTCAACCGTTCAGTATTGGGCTCTCTCACTGGCCCAAGACAGGCTCAGCCCAAGATCTCCCCAAGTCCTTCCTGCAGAACACAGTTCAAAGAGTCAAAAAACAGACTTCCCAAAATAAACAAAAGCAAAGCTCTTCCCCTGACTATCACAGCCTGTGGGAGTCCAAGCTCCTTGTGTGCTGTGCTTTAGTCTTCAGCACTTTTCACAAGTGCCAGATCCCAGCCCCACAGTCTCTGCCAGATCCCAACCCCACAATCTCTCTCACACTTTTTACTATTTCCTAGGGCAAAATCTGATAAGAGGTTGCCGGGGCCCCTGGTCTGCATGGTGTTTACAGGAACAGACCACTCTATCCAAAGCTTCATTAGGTAAACTAGACTCAGTATCAGCACGTGTACATATTTGAGAGGATTAAGAACAAGATTTCATCAAAAGGTATTTCAATTACCAGACTGCACAGCAGATACGCAGCAAGGCAAAGGACTCTGAGAGCAAGTCTGGCCATGTATCAACAACCTGCCCATTCCATGAAAAGTCTACCTGCCTACCCGGTCCTGCCCCAGGAAGCCCCCTTGTGAGGCTCGGCAATCATTGGAGAGCAGATGGGCAAGAGCCAGGAGGGCAGCCTGAGAGCAGCGTCAGTGCAGATGGGAGAGGGGATCAGGTGAGTGACTGGGGTGGAGGTGTTGTGGAGAGGACTGGAGGGTCTGTCTGGGGCAGCTGGCAAAGCAGGCTGCTGCACTGGGGGTGGAGCATCAGCCCTTTGGTTCTGATTGAGCCAGTAATTTAGACTGACTTTAGTGAGGCTCTCAATGCCATCTCCCCTAGTATTCTTATAACCAAATCAGTGAGATAGTCACTGGGTACATGAATAATGAGGCTGGTTGAAAACTGGCTGGACCACCAAGCTCAAAGCTGATCAGCAGTTACAAAGTTCAGGTGACAACCAGTGGAGTTGAGCAGCATCTCTCAAGGCTCAGTACCGGGCTGATACTCTGTGATGCCTTTATTAACACCCTGAACGATGTGAGAAAGCACATGGCCAGCAAATTCACGCGCCATACCAAATCAGGGGCAGCAGTTGATATACTTAGAGAGCAGGGCTACTACTTAGAGGAATCCCAACAGGCTGGATAAATGGCTGATAGGAACCTCATGAAGTTCAAAAAAAATCAAATGCAAAGTCCCCCACCTGGGAGGGAATAACTCCATGGAACAGTACAGGGTGCTGCCTGGCTGAGGAGCCACTTTGCTGAAAAAGTGTTTGGAATTTGTAAAAAGTTTGGGAACACGGTGGGGAACTCTTCAAAGCATGTCCCCAAGATCCTGATTTTTTACTATGAAGGTGGTTAAACACTGGACCAGGTTGCCCAGAAAGGCTCTGGAACCTCCATCCTCAGCAATGTTCAAAACCCAACTGAACAACACGATGAGCAACACACCCTTGTTCAACCTGCTTTGGGCCGGGGGCTGAGGTAATGACCTCCGGGGCCAGAGCATCCTGATTCAATACTCCTCAGCTAGAACCCGTCGGTTCTGCTTTTCTCCCCCAGTGCTCAGCTTCCTGGAGACCAGCAGGGAGCAGTGAAAGGCGAGGAATGAAGACTCACCCACCGGACCAGCAGCATTCCTGCAAGGCTGCAAAAAACATGCCGGGACTGCCCAGGGCTGCAGTTCGGAGTGCCCGGCCCAGGGGAGCGGGCAGGGCCCGGCCAGGCACCGGCCAACAGAGGGCACTGCCGGATGCTCTCGGCGGGCGGGGAAGGGGCAGAGCCCGGGCGGCAGCTGCCAGCCCGCCGCGGCGAGCAGCCGCCGGGGAGCCCGGGGGTCGGGAGGGGACCTGGCCGAGGCACGGAGAGGTTGGGGGGGTCTTCTTCAGCCGGCGAGGCGGGGGGGGGGGGTGGGCTGCCCAGGCGGCTGCACCCACGGGTGCCAGCCCACGAGCCAGATCCCCAGTAACTGCCGAGATCGGCTCGGTACTGCTGCTGTAAGCCTTGGACGTCACTTGTTGCTTCAAGCGTCTGGGGCTACAGGGTTCATATTGCCCAACTCTCCTCCTTGATCTCGAGATCTAAACACATGCTTAACAAAAAACGAAATTTAAATTCTTACATAACCACATGACTCCAGGCGCTGGGATGATGAAATCCTAAGTAGCACCAAGACTCTTCCACTGGCACAGGACCTGGAGGGAACCGCCAAAACCCAGGGGACACGGGCAGCCCTGTGCCATTTTACCAGACAGCTCTGCTGTCCTGTGAGCTCAGGATTGTGCTCACATCCATCATGCAACTGAACACCAAGGCCACAAAGACGTTTGCACGCTTCTGTCAGTTCCAGTAAAAACTACAGCGTGTTGGTTTAAGCTATGGCACTTTATCCACAGATGACACGTATGGAAAATCAGACATGGGAGAAAGAATCCCCAGTGAGTGGAAGTCTCGGGACCCCAAAGACCTGGGTTTAGAGGCGGCTGAGCCTGAAAGCGCTGCCTCGGGGGTCTGACTCATTGTCCTGGTTCCAGCTAGGATAGAGTTAATTTTCTTCTTGGTAGCCAGTATGGGGCTGTGTTTTGGGTTTAGGTTGAGAACAATGTCGATGATACACTGATGTTTTGGTTCTTGCTAAGTAGTGCTAAGTACTTGCTAAGTGGCACTCACACTGGTCAAGGACTTTTCAGCTTCCCATGCTCTGCCAAGTACACAAGAAGCTGGGAGGGGGCACAGCCGGGGCAGCTGACCCAGACTGGCCAAAGGGCTATTCCGTACCATATAACGTCATGCTCAGTACATAAGGGGGGGAGTTGGCTGGGGGGGCAATGATCGCTGCTTGGGGGACGTGCTGGGCATCAGTCGGCGGGTGGTGAGCAATTGTACAGTGTACCGCTTGCCTTGTGTTACTATCGTACTATTATTATTTGTTATTATTAGTATTGTTATTATTACTATTACTACTGTTCTATTTTTATTTTACTTTAGTTATTAAGCTGTTCTTATCTCAACCCACGAGTTTTCCCCTTTTGCCCTTCGATCCTCTCCCCCATCCCACCGGTGGGGGAGCAAGCGAGCGGCTGCGTGGTGCTCAGTTGCTGGCTGGGGTTAAACCACGACACTCATGCATTGATGCAACCGGCCAGGGTGGTTTCAGGCATTCCCATGCCAGTCTCCCCACCCTGCCGGCCTGGCCCGGGTTAACACACACACTCCAGGGGAGGCAGAAAGGAATGGGAACTTCAGCCTTTGTCACGGGGCACGGGGGAGCTCTGCACAAGCCCCTTTCCTCAGCCGCTTGGTCAGCTAACAGCACTGGGGACGGGGGAGGGTATGCACAGGCTCCTTTTTGTCACCCAGGTGACCTAGCAACCCACTACAGACAGCAAAGATGGTATTTTAAACTCCTAGTTACATCTGTCAGAGCATGTCATCCGGATCTTAGAGATGCTCATACATATACATAGAGACATTTCATACATCTGGAGTAGTTCCTTGCCACGAACCCTGTGTGTTACCCCTCAGCTGCTTTCACAGACACTGCCAGTGCATTACTCCTCTACTCCCCCTGACCCAACCGATCCCACCGATCAGAGACTCAATGCATCCCACAGGTTGGAAGGGGTCTCTGGAGGCCACCTAGCCCAACCCTGCCCAAAGCAGGGCCAGTTAGAGCAGGCTGCTCAGCGCCTCGGCCACTCAAGTTCTCACAACCTCCAAGGCTGGAGGTTCCACAACCTCTCTGGGCAACGTGCTCCAGTGTTTGACCACCTTCATGGTAAAACATTAGGATTTTAGCACACGTTCTGAAGAGTCAGCACTCCATATTGAATTTAGGCAAATCACTTATGCCCTCGATATGCTGTTCCACAGCAGTTTATACAGCTCTGTCAGCTACAAGATCTGCCTCTTCCATTGCTCTCGTATTAGCGCATTTAGCTGATCCTGCAGTAACTTTGGTCAGGGACTCAGACTAGCTGGAACTCAACCCTCCCACGTAAATGTGTTTGTTGTGCCAGTTCCTGAACCATTTCACTGGGAGGTCAGACAAGTAACTGTGTAGAAGCCAGGAAGGAAATAGAATCACATAGATGGGAGCAGAGGAGATAGCAGGACCACACGTGTAGATCAATTTAAGCTATCCTGAAACTGTAGTTTCAGCACCTCGATTCACCTGGCTATTAAGATGGGATCACACTCTTCACCTGCTTCATATGGTTCTGGGGGACAGCTAATTGAGTCAGTGAAAAGTCAAGGTTGTCTCCTTCAAGGCACTCAGTGGTCTGACACCAGCACATCAAACAAAAAGGTCTCCTGAAATACCAAGCTACACTGTAGGCAACAACTCTGACCCTCTGGCGCAAGAAGACTCTGCAAGAACGTAATGCTTGCCTGTGCAAGAGACCCTGTTTTCCAAGGACCTGTCCTTTTGGAGAATGGGCTCCCTAGGGACTAAGGACCCTTCAGCACCTGCCCCTCCAGACTGCAAGCTGTGCTGCTTTCACCTGTAATGCAAACACACTGCAACACAGAATCCGCTGTGGAGAGGAGGGGGGAACAAACCACACATTTGCGTATTAGTCACATTTGAGGTTAATGGGAAAGTATTCAGATGCTGCCCTGAACGGCTCATGGTAAGCTGCAGAACAGAACCGAACACTTCAATCGTTAGTGCCCATAAGGAGCTCCAGGATCCTCAGGTGGAAATCATTATATAACAAATACTTTGTCCTCCTAAACACATTATTTCAGTGCAGGATGTATCTTAAAAGGAAATACAAACCTTTGGTTAAGAGTCAGGACTGGTCTTTACCACATTCTGTGCCTGATTACCTGCAGGGCACAATCTGTCATGCAATATCCAGTAATTAAGCTATATTTATGACAAGATTGGAAGCTGTGAGATCATTCCTGTGCACCTACACGTGCCTTAAATTAGCTGTGATAATCATTCTCATGCAACAGTTCAGGCCTTTAGCGGCAGCCAATGTCTGATGTTACCACAGCAAGTGACAATGTGACACGGAGAGGAAAAACAATGCAGACTTTGGTCATAAAGTAGTCTGGAAAAAGGAGATTTTGTTGGGGTTTGACTGCATGGCATTATACTCAATTTCACATACCTAGCAAATGGAATTGGTTGGCACTTTGATCACAAACACACAGATACTGCCAACTCCAGAACTGTCGTCTTAATATCTGCTCTCTATACGGAATCAGCAAATAAACTGCATTTACTTTTGGCATGAAAATACTTGCACAGTAAAATGTTTTTCAAATTATAGGTTCTAAAAATTACGAAAAAATTGAAACATTTCAAATCTGGAGTGCTGAACCCCTCTTGGCAAAGATGACTTGTGTTTACATGATATGACACGTTTATCAAGAAGCCACATTAATCTGCTCTGGCGTAACGAGTGGGAGTCTTGCACTCCTGTAGTGCCTTTCTGCAACAAGGACTAAAGCTACAACAAAATGAGTTTCATTAGAAAGGTGATTACAAGTTCAGGTCTTGACTAAATGTGCTGGGACCAAGAGCCAGAAGCCATACTCAGTGAAGTGTTTGCCCTCAGTAGGGCCCCTAGGAACGCGGAGGTATATAGAGTATACATAAAACTTTTCTCAAATAAGTGTTCCTAATTGGGGACATCCCTTCTGGGGGAGGTAGCTTGTATGAGTATTGTTCTGCAGTTCCAAGAGCTGTGGGAACCATCCCATCAGTTTGCCATGCCCCTCAGCTCGCAGACTGAAACAAAGATCTTGAAGATGCACAACCAGGTAGAGTAACGTGTTTCCTTGTGTGTTATTCCACTGTATTTGTCTCCAGTTACAGCTACGTATCTACCTTTCAGTGAAAAACATTAGTTAGTTCATGTTTCCCTTAAATCCCACCCTGTATTTAGGATGATTTGGGGGTAGTTTACCAAACACTGCAGTCATCAGGATTCTTTTGGAGCACTGAACACCTTACAGAACCCTTACAGTGCAGTAAATCTTCTAAGCTGCCAGAGCTCGTTCATAGAGTGGTGACACAGGCAACATCGACAATACCAAACGAAGCAGGGCCAGGAACTGTTCTGTGGTGGAAGGGCCACGCAGTACGCTCACCACATCCACACTAGGCAGCACTTGGCCTGTGGTCACCTCCGAACTACACGTGGTGTCCCTGTAGCCCTTAAGGCATAGGTATTATTTGAGGGGTATTATTTCAAACACCCAGAACTGAAGAAACGAGGGCTGTGCTGTAGCCCAGAGGGGTGATTTACAGCATGAAGTTAAAGGACTTGTCCTATGCCGAAAGCACAGAGGTGTGTTTGACAGGATGAAACCTGCTAGGATACCGCTGGATGACCCCACAGAGTGGAGGGAGCCCGGTTTCACGCAGTCTTGCCCACTGCTCATCAGACACACGCTACCCTCTGAACCACGCCCAAGCACCACCTTGGAGACTGCCAGCTGACACAGGCCAAGACTGTTTCAGGGACCAGAGTTATTCCTGTGTAATAAGGCAGCATGGAAAATCAGCAGTCCAATGCCCAAGCTTGCTACCTACCCTCTTTGATTTAGCAGCACAGGCATGGCTGAGGAATCCAGGCTTGTGGCACCTGGAACTTGCTGGCAAACAGTAGAAAAAAAAAAATAAAGGTGGGGGAGGGGGATCTGAGACTCCCATGAATAGTTAAAGCTGTGAAAAGGTGAATTCTTTAAAAGTATTGGAGCAAAATCCTTATCTGTGCCGAAACTCCATTCTTGGCTTTGCACTCAACTCTTATGTAATGACAGCAACTTACTTTGGTTTATCTTCCTCGGTGTCCTCGAGGTTAGTGACACATCATCATTAGGTTACGTTACTATTTTAATTCAATTGCCATACCACATGCTTAAATGCTGTAACAGAGCTTGTCCTTCTTTCTACCATGTGCTACCGGCAACTGTCATTTCTCCTACAATTAGAGTTCAAATGCTTCATAGCAGCAATTGCATCATTCTCATGCTGAAGCACCCACTATACTTCAGAGCAGTGTCAAAATAACGTTTTACTTAAAAACCCAAGTAACCTGGTAATATCTGAATCCTGTGCATTTCAGATTAGAAGCTTTAGGACTGATGCTGCTACTGTATTTTATGGCCTTTGCAACACTGTTACCTATTCAAAACAAATACTTAGTTTCCAAACATAAACAGATAAATACTGTATCAGGAGTTGGTTTCACTTCCCTTATTCCCTAGCATAAGAAGATTCAAGACGGGCTATTTAAAATCCTTACCAAATGGAAGATGCGATGCAATCAGAATTAAAATGACTCCTTTAATGTTGCAGCTGTCTGTCTTTAACCAACAGGATCAAGTTACAAAACATTTGTGTAAAAACAAAGCTCAAATACAATCAGTGTAGAGGAGCTGAAAATCTGTTGTTCTGCAGACCAAAGATGCGGCTGGGGGGGAAACAGCATGAGAGCTCTATAACTGGAAATAATACTTTGTCCACATGCTAGCTACGACCTTCTTTTGTTTTCCCATGATATCCTGTTGATATAATATCCAGGTCCCTGGTGGACATCCGCTGTTTCCAAATGAGAAGAATGAGTGTTGTTAGTTTCACTTCAGCACCTCACCGGGTCACCAGCCTACCTACTATGTCGGGAAAGCCTGCCGGATGCAGCGTCAGAGAACAGCCTTATCAGCAAAAGATCTGAACGGATGAGGAGCATAGACATATGAGATCACATCTTGTGGTAATTTAAACAGATTTCAAATACCATTACAATAAGGAAGCATGGAATAAGAGCAGAAGTTCAGCTAAATCATAGAATCATAGAATCATAGAATTGTTAAGGTTGGAAAAGACCCTTAGGATCATCAGGTCCAACCGTTAACCTAGCACTGCCAAGTCCACCACTAAACCATGTCCTCAAGTACTGCATCTACCCGTCTTTTAAGTACCTCCAGGGATGGGGACTCAACCACTTCCCTGGGCAACCTGTGCCAGTGCCTGACTACTCTTTCAGTAAAGAAGTTTTTCCTAATATCCAACCTAAACTTACCCTGGCGCAGCTTGAGGCCGTTTCCTCTCGTCCTATCACTTGTTACTGGGGTGAAGAGACCGACCCCCACCTTGCTACAACCTCCTTTCAGATAATTGTAGAGGGCAATAAGGTCTCCCCTCAGCCTCCTCTTCTCCAAACTAAACAACCCCAGCTCCCTCAGCCGCTCCTCATAAGACTTGTGCTCTAGACCCTTCACCAACCTGGTTGCCCTTCTTTGGACATGCTCCAGCACCTCGATGTCCTTGAAGTGAAGGGCCCAAAACTGAACACAGTACTCGAGGTGCGGCCTCACCAGTGCCGAATACAGGGGCACTATCACCTCCCTGGTCCTGCTGGCCACACTATTCCTGATACAAGCCAGGATGCCATTGGCCCTCTTGGCCACCTGGGCACACTGCTGGCTCATGTTTAGATGGCTGTCAACCAACACCCCCAGGTCCTTTTCAGCCAGGCAGCTTTCCAGCCACTCCTCCCCATGCCGGTAGCGTTGCCTGGGGTTGTTATGACCGAAGTGCAGGATCCGGCACTTGGCCTTGTTGAACCTCATACAGTTGGACCCGGCCCAACAATCCAGCCTGTCCAGGTCCCTCTGCAGGGCCTTCCTACCCTCCAGCAGATCAACACTCCCACCCAACTTGGTGTCATCTGCAAGCTCACTGAGGGTGCACTCAATCCCCTCATCCAGATCATCGATAAAGATATTGAACAGGACCGGTCCCAACACTGAGCCCTAGGGAACACCACTTGTGACCGGTCGCCAACTGGATTTGGCTCCATTCACCACCACTCTCTGGGCTCGGCCGTCCAGCCAGTTTTTAACCCAGCGCAGAGTGCACTTGTCCAAGCCGTGAGCAGCCAGCTTCTGCAGGAGAATGCTGTGGGAGACAGTGTCAAAGGCCTTACTGAAGTCCAAGTAGACAACATCCACAGCCTTCCCCTCATCCACTAAGCGGGTCACCTTGTCATAGAAGGAGACCAGGTTAGTGAAGCAGGACCTCCCTTTCATAAACCCATGCTAGCTGAGCCTGATCCCCCGGTTGTCCCGCACATGCCGCATAATGGCACTCAGGACGATCTGTTCCATGACCTTCCCCGGCACCGAGGTCAGGCTGACAGCCTGTAGTTCCCCGGATCCTCCTTCCGACCCTTCTTGTAGATGGGTGTCACATTAGCTAACTTCCAGTCATCTGGGACCTCCCCGGTTGACCAGGACTGCTGATAAATGATGGAGAGTGGCTTGGCAAGCTCCTCCGCCAGCTCCCTCAGTATCCTCAGGTGGATCCTGCCTGGCCCCATTGACTTGTGGGCATCCAGGTGGAGGAGCAGGTCAGCGACTGCCACCTCTTCGACAGCTGGGACTACATTCTGTGTCCTATCTCCATCTCCCAGCTCAGGGGCATGAAAACCTTGAGGATGACCAGTCCGACTATTAAAGACTGAGGCAAAGAAGGCATTAAGTACCTCAGCCTTCTCCTCATCCTTCGTGGCCAAGTTTCCCTCTGCATCCAACAAAGGAGGGAGATTCTCCTTAGCCCTCCTTTTGTCGCTGATATACTTGTAGAAACATTTTTTGTTATCCTTGACAGCAGTGGCCAGTTTAAGTTCTAGCTGGGCCTTCACCTTTCTAATCTTTTCCCTGCATATCCTCACCACATCCTTATAGTCCCCCTGAGTCACCTGCCCCTTCTTCCAAAGGTGATAGGTTCTCCTTTTCTTCCTGAGCTCCAGACAGAGCTCTCTGTTCAGCCAGGCCGGTCTTCTCCCCCGCCTGCTCGACTTGCGGCACATGGGGACAGCCTTACAAACACACACAGGAACAGTCATAGTTGAGATCAAGCACACCTTTTCCCGCTCTCTGCTATCAGCCACAGTTTTCTGACACTACCTGGCAGCAACCACCCGAAGAAGGTTGTACGGACAAAGTCGGGGTGTAGTGCTGCCTCCCCACAGTGTTCCCCAAGGCCCCAGAAATTTACAAAAATCAGGACTTCCACAGACAAAGGGGTTGATTGTTTATTTAATAGTCCTCATTAACTTTTTCTTCTGTTTGTTTTCTGGACTTGTTTTCAGCTCAAAAAAAAAAACCTGGTAGTATCCACTAAATCATGCAACAAGGTTTTCCACAAGTAACCACAATATGGAATGAGCAACCTCCTCAAGTTTGGTTTTATCCCACATTTTCCCCAAGTTTCATTTGATGCACATCATTCTTATGTTGGAAGAAACCTGCCCTCACTCATGTCTCTGTAAGGCTGAAAAGTCCTAGCTAATTTATCTGCTTCTCACCCAGAAGCTGTTCCACCTCTTTATTTCGCTGCACCTCTTACAGTGCTCTACGTCCTTCTGAAGATAAGATCAGAACTGTACACAGCAATCGAAGCACGGGCACACCGCAGATTTACCCCGTGCCATAATGATGCTCTCTGCCTTGTTCTCTAGGTCTTCTTTCTTACCTCCTAACGTTTGATTTGCTCATTTAGCAAGCCTTGGGCTGAGATCTTTTACAGAACTATTATTATGCCAAGACCTTGTTCCGAAGTGATAAATCAGCCTCCAGGCTGTTCCTGGATATTTTAAGTTGGGATTGTTTATCTCCCATTTAAAATACTTTACATTTATGTACACCACATTGCATCACCCACTCACTTTGTATTGTGACGTTTCACTAAAGTTCCTCTCAGACCACAGGCTCCAATTCAGATCCTTGTGGAACTTCACGTATCGACTCCTTCCACTGAGAAAACATTTTTGCTCTGTCTTACAGCGACCTGTCTTTAACCCAGTGTCACCTACCCACATGAAAACTTCTCTTCTTGTTCCATAGTTTCTTCAGAAGCTGTTGCTGATAGATTTTGTTGAATGCTTTTTAGAAACCCAAGTAGATGACATCAGCTGAATCTCTCCTGTCCACATGCTTTGCTGACTCCTCACAGGACTCCAAACGATGTGTGAGGCCAGGACTTCTCTTTAGAAAAGCTCTGCCAGCCCTCTGAGTACGCCGTTTTCTCCCCCCACCCACTAGTTCACCTTTTTAAACAGTTCTCATTAACTTGCCTGGTACAGATAACAGGCTTGTTGCTCAGCAGCTCTCCAGAACTTTTTTAGCCACTTTTTTTTAATTGGCATATTAACTATCTTTCCATTCTCTCTTATCAAAGCGCTTCTAAATGCAATGTTACACAAACCCATTAGTAAGCAGCTCAGCTATTTAAATCTTGACTTCTCTCAGAACTCTTGGATGAATATCACACAGTCCAACTGTTCAGCGCTTTTTATTTCAGCTATTTGTTTCATAACCTTTTCTACAGACACTGCAGCTTGAGACATACCCTCTGATAAATCCTTCACAAAACCGAGTATAAGCACAGAAATCTTAAGTTCCTCTACAGTGAGCACAGAACAAAATACTAATTTAATTTTTTTCTAGAACCTTACCTCCTCTGAACAATCCATTTATTTTTGACTGTCCACTGGCTCTGACAACTTTTTTGGCAGGCTTCCTGTTCTATTTTGACTGGAAGCAAGAGAGTCAGATTTATTGGCACAGTAACAACAAAACAAATGACAAGAGAACCGGCAGAACAAGTGTTCAAGGATACAGGTGCCCGGTCACCTGCTACACTGAAGTCAGGTTTCACAGGGTAGCTCTTGTACTGCAAGTGCAGTAAAAAAAGTGGTATTTTCTTTCACCTAATTCCATACGGAAATAAAAGTTAATTGTTATTATGCTATTTTTTTTATGTTAAGTCGAATTATATCACCTTTGGTTTTCCACTGTCACGGGTCAATTCGTCCAGCTAAGAGCTGATGGTGGCGATTTGCAGGTGGAGAGGTGACACCAGGGAAGCCCCATGAAGGACGGCGAGAGCTACAAGCTGTTGGGTGTGAACGCGGCTGGGACGCAGCGCCCAGGGAAGCTCCTGTTCCTCCTCCCGACACCTCACCCCCGAGGGGGACAAGCACGCTGGATGAGGGGCAGCGGAGCCCACGCGGCCCTGTCAGCCCACACCCCCGGCGCCTGCCTGCGAGGAGCCCCGGGCAGCGCTCAGCCACGGGCTTCGCGCCTCCTCCGGGCCGGGGCAAGGCACCGAACGCCGGCCCCGGCTGTGGGGATGCCGCCGGGGCCGGGCCAGGCTGCGCCCGGGCAAGGCCGAGGAACATGGCCGCCCGCCCCGCGTGCGCCGGCCGTTGGGCGCACGGCACGGCACGGCACGGCACGGCACGGCACGGCACGGCACGGCACGGCACGGCACGGCACGGCCCTCGCACGCGCCCCCCGCCCCCCCTTCTAGAAGCTTCCCACCGCAGCGCCGCACGCGCTAGCCGACGCCCAGCGCCCGCCACGGGAAGAAGGGCGCCGCCGCTTGGCCATATATGGGCACGACCGGAAGGACTTGCGTCATGGCGTTGGCTCGTAGCGTCTCCGCGGGGAGCGGGACGTCACGTCCCTGACGCGCCCGCCGCGCGGCGCCCTGGCAACCAAACAGTAAACACGGCGGCGGGGAGGGGCGGCGGGCGCGCAGGCGCGGCGGGGCCCGGGGCGGCGGAGGCGGCGGCGGAGGCGGCCCCCGCAGCGGCCCCCGCAGTGGCGGCCCGGCTGGGAGGGCGGCGGGGCCCGAGCGACTCGCCGGCCGCCCGCGGGCAGGGCGGCTGTGCCTGCGGCGGGGCGGGCCCGGCAGCCGCGCCCCGGGAGCGACCCCACGGCGCCTGGCCAGCGCCGAGGGTCCCGGGGAAGGCCCGCCTCGGCCCCGCTCCGGGCCTCCCCGCCGTTCAGCCGGCTCGGTGAGAGGAGAGCCCCGCGGGGTCGCGCCGGGGCTGGCCCGACGCTGGGAACCTCCGCGGGGATGTCAGGTATCGGCAGCGGTGCCGGCCCGCAGGCTGCGGGGGAGCGGGGCCGCCCGCCGCGGCCGGGGCAGCAGCGCTGGAGGGGGGGGTGCGCGGGGGCGTCGGGCTGCGGCTCCCGTCAGCACCGCAGCAGTCCCGGAGCCGTAGCACCCTCCCGTACCCGGGGCTGCTTTGCTCTGCAGCCCTTCTTTATGCTGCTAGGAACGCCTTTAAGGCTCTTCGTGTTGTTTTACAGCTCTACTTTTTGTAATTCGTAATAACAACTCCACTATTCCGTGCGTGGTGTGGCAGTGTCATTTCTAAGAATTAATTGCAGTACTGCCCTCAATGGGATCAGGAGCACAGGAGGCGTCAGAAATAATGCGAGCGTTACCGGCTTGTCTTATCTCGTTCCATTGTTTTGTTTCACAAAGCTTTGTACCGATATCTGTGTGATGTATCAGATACAGCTTATAATTGAGGCACATGCACGTAATCCGTTCCAAGCAGAGATTGCTGCCTTACTCCCTCTCATGGCTCTGTTGAAGTTAGTGGCAAGATTCCCACTGATTTAAGCAAGATTTCACTCCAGAGTTCTCAAATGCTAGGAAGCAGATAAATCATATCCATGACACACCATAAATTTTATTTAGCACATCCTGAATCCTGGATCGTCTTGGGCTGAAGGCAGAGTAGGGCTGGAGCCTGGGGTTAAACGCAAGGTGTCTCGTGTAGTGCCCCCCTCCCCCACTTTGACATCGTTGTGTAACAAATGCAAAAGCTGACACTTAACTCTTGGCACTTGCTGTCACTGCTGTTAGAAAGAAAAGCCTCAGTTAGGCTGCAGGACTGCTGTCTCTCAGAATTCAGCACTAGATTTTGCTTTAACCTGTCCAGTGATCGTGAGAGATGATGGGGCCAGGATCACTCCACCTACTTTGAGGGGACTGTATGGTATTTTGGGACTCCTGCTCCTTTCTGCCTCTCTGCTGAACATCTGGTGATTTCAGCAGCATGCATGGGCTCTCTAAGACTTCTGAATTCTCCAGCTCTGAACCTGATGGATTTTCAGCAGAAGGCACGCTGTGATTCCAGATTTACTGACTTCACGGGGTTACTTGTCACGTAAGTCTCACTCTCTTGCAGCTACACCTACATGACTGCTTCAGGGGTCAGCGCTACTGTGCTTTGCTGCGCCTGGGTGTTGCCCTTGTAAACGTGAAAGTAGCTGCTTCTCAGTGGGTGGCATCTCAGTAGCAACTAGGGTCATTCGTCGTCAGTTGTCAGCACTGCTTCCAGCTTAATGTTGAAAGACGGGAAGCCGCGCGCGCAATATTTGCTTTTGCACAGGGCAGGCCTTGTTGAGCAAGCCGTAAAGCTGCAATACACACTATTGAGATGAGATACATCCTGTGCGTGTTCTGATTAGGGAAGGGGTGAAGAAAGCAGAGCCTGCTGCAGTGAGCAGGAAACATGGAGTTACACAAACCCAGCCCTGGGCACCAGAGAAACCTCCAGCCTGCAGAGATTGCCTGAGAGCACGGTGTCAAGGCAGCCTCCAGCTGGACACAGGTGCCAGCGCAGGCAGTGTCTTTGCCTCCACCTTGAGAAAGGAAATCTCAAGAGCTGGAGGTCTCGCTGCTCTCCGGGGACTCTCCATGCGTGAGCATTAGGGAGGGAGCAGAGCAGCGCTCTGCACGCAGGGGCAACCCACCCCAGCTGCCATCCTGCCAGGGGGGCACATGTTTTACTGCACAAGCAGCAGGAATGACAGAGGGTAGCAGCCCCTCTAAGCTAACTTGGGAAGGGGAGGCTGTGTTGCACAGACAACATGTTCCCAGAGCACGTGGGCTGTTTGCCATAACTCATACTCGTCCAAGGACTGGGCTAGCTTTAGTAGAAAATGAGGGGCAAGGGAAGGGTCCATATTCTCTCCTCCCCAGGCAGGCGCATGCAAGTGGCTGGGCAGACCCCAGCCTGGAGGTGGCTGCCCTGATTCAGAGGCATGAACTCGCTCACCTGCCCTTTTTACCTCCTATCCAGTGAGGCCTCCAGCTCATCCCTGAAAAGTCCCAGCAGGCAACATGCAGAGGCACAGGGGAACGGGAGGGGACCAGACCCAGACAGATGGGATGGGGAAGGCCATGAGGAGTGACCCTGCTGCCCACCAGGGCGGGCGGGCAGGGCATAGCCGCAGCCAGCCCTGACTAACACCAGGGCAAGGACAGGCCCGCCTAATGGTATTCCAACCCCCATGCACCCCATGCCTCAGGCAGCTAGCATCAGTCTGCAGTTCATAAAGCCCAGCCTAAATTAGAGGATGGGGAACCCCTTTAGGGTCACAGGGAAGCGATGCAAAAGGTAACGCAAGGACAGCTCCAGCAGTCAACTTAAATGCTTTTATTGACAATGTCTCTGAACAATAATAAGCAAACAATGCTTAAGTTTCATCCAAATTCACTTTCCACATGTCAAAAAAGACCTCAAGGTAGAAAAAAATAAAATAAAAATATAAATATCTGAGAATCCATCTTAATAAATAAATTAAAAACACAATAAAAACGTTTTCATGGAAAACTTATGTCAGAACATTCAGACCACCTCAACAATGCATGATCAGTAAAGTTACAATGAACATCAATGTAGAACTACAGTACATGGATATAGCTATTCATCTACCTACTAGAAAATAAAATAGAGTCTCTTTCCCCCCCCACGTAAGATGGGTCATTGCTAAGTCATCAGAACACGATATTGCCAGGAACACAGTAGTTATTGTTAATCAGCTGCACTAGATACGAGTTGGAGATACCCAGCACCAGGTTAAATTCCAATCATTTAAAACCAAGAGATTAATTAGTTAATGCTAGTGATACTAAGGAGGGGAGGGAGTCACCTACCCAGCCATGTGGGACATGCTACAGACTACCAGCTCTCATGGATGGGCCATTGGGGACGAGACAAACTCCATGCGATTTGCTACATCTCTGGAAGAGGTACGAGGCCTCGGTGCGGGGCACTCTGCCAGGCCCCAGGGCACCAGGCCAGACGGGGGGTGGCGGTGGCAGGGCCCTCCCCAGGCCCGGGGAGCCCCATGGGGCGCAGCGGCGAGTCCGTGGGGGTGCGCGGGCAGGGGAGGGGGCCCGGCAGGTCAGTCAGTGCTGGAGCCCCTCACAAGGCCAGGAGGGTGGGGGAGCTGAGGGAGTCGGACGAGGGCTCATTGCTGCTGCTGCCCTTCCGGTGCGCAGCAGCGCAGCTGGGGAAGGCGTCCGCCTCGGGGTAGGTGAAGACGAAGGTGGAGGTGTAGGTGCTGGGGCAGGGGGTGCAGGTCACCACAGGGGTGCAGAGGGGCTCCAGCTCACCGCCGGTCCCGGCGCCCAGCGACTCCCAGTCCGAGGCGTAGAAGGAGGAGGCCCCAGGCAGGTCCATGTCGGGCACGGAGCGGGAGGCCTCCCGCGGCCCCGTGGAGAAAAGCAGCTCGTCGAAGGGCTCAGGCTTCAGCTCCAGCCCGCCGCCGCCGGTCTCCTTGGGCGGCACGGCCGGCGGCGCCTCGGCCATCAGCGGCAGGGCGAAGGCGGCCTCCTCGGCCACGGGGGGGCTGGGGGTGCCCAGGTCCAGCGCGGTGGCGGCCGCCAGCTCCTCGGAGAAGCGCAGCTCCTCGGGCATCTTGCAGGCGGGCCGGTGGGCCGCCAGGATGAACTCCAGCTTCTCCTTCTCCTTCAGCAGGTTAGCGATCTCCGCCTGCAGCGCGGACTTCTCCTCCTCCAGCTGGTCCGTCTCCTGCAGAGAGAGAGCAGGGCCGTCAGCCAGGGCCGGCATCACCCCCGGCGGGAGTCCTCCCTCCTCTCGCCACCCCCGCCCCCGGGTACCCTCCCCCCGGGCGACACTTACCGCCTGCAGCGTGTCGGTGAGCTCCCGCCGCCGGTTGCGGCACTTGGCCGCTGCCATCTTGTTCCTTTCCCGGCGGATCCTTCTCTTCTCCTCCTCCTCCGGGGACAGCTGCGGGCAGAGAGAAGCCGCTCAGTCCCGCCGCCAGCCCGGTGCCCCCCGGCCGGGGCGGGCCGCGCCCCCCCGTTCCCCCCACATATCCCCCCCCACCAACCCCGGTCCCCGCTCACCTGCTCGACTTTGCCCCGGCGGCCAATGCTCTGCCCGCGGCCGCCCGGCGCCTTCAGCACTGCGGGGCGAGAGTAGGCGGCGGCGGGCGCCGACACGCCGTAGGGGTGCCCGCGGCTCTGGGAGGGGGCGACCGAGGAGATGAGGGTGGGCTGCACCAGCCACTGCAGGTCGGGGCTGGTGGAGATGGCCGTCACCGTGGGCACGAAGCTGGCGCTGGAGACGGCCAGGTCGGTGCAGAAGTCCTGCGGGACAGAGGAGGGGGGGGGCTGCCGTCAGCGGGGCGCCCGGGCCGCTCCCCGCCGCCCCCGGGGCCGCGCCGGCCGCGGCGCCGCGCTGCCAGCGCCGGCTCCACACGAGAGCGGCCTGTTATAAATATCTCTGACGTCCGCGCTGACGCAGACGCTGCTCCGGAGTCTCCTCAATGAACTCGCGTTTTATCAATGAAGCCGCTTTACACACCCGCCGCAGAGCGCGGCCCGGGCCACGGCTCCCCCCGCCCGCTCCGCCGCGGCACCGGGGCCGCTCCCCCCGCCCAGCCCCCGGCCCGGGGGCAGCCCGCCGCGGCCTGCCCTCCTCCGCGGGCACCGCCGGGCCCCGCGCCGCCCGCTCCCGCTCCCGCCCCGCGGTCCCGTCCCGTCCCCTCCCGGGCGCTCCCGCCCCGCGGCGAGGGCGCAGCCGGCGTGCCCGGCGCCTCACCTGCGGGTTGACGGGCGAGCTCATGCTGGAGAAGGAGTCCGCCGGGGAGGGGTAGTAGGTGAGGCTGTCCCCGGCCGGGGAAGCGCTGCTGCAGCGGGAGGAGGGCGCCTCGTACTCTCCGGCGAAGCCCTGGTACATCATGTCGGCTCGGTGCGCGCAAGCCGGCGGGGCGGTGCGGGGCGATGCGGTGGTAGCGGAGCGCCCTTGGGGAGGAGGCGAGGAGGGGGCCGGCTGCGTGCGTCCCTTTCTCCGGTCCGCGCCGCGCGTCTCTCCGCTCCGCCGCCGGGGCCGCCTCTGCTGCTGGAGTACCGCGCGGCGCCTCCCTTTTATACCCTCCCGCCGACGTCACCGGGGACGCGCCACCCGCGCCCGCGGGGGGGCCGCCCGCCCCGCGCCCGCCCCGCGCCGCCCCCGGGGCCGCCCCGCGCGCGGCCCGCCGCCGCCTCCCGCGGAAGAAAGCCGGGACGAGGGGCGGGGGGCGGCGGCCGGGGCGGGGGGAGCCCCGCGGGCGGCGCGGGGAGGGGGCGGCGGCGGGGTTCCCCCCCCCGCGCGGAGTGGTACGGCCGGGCTCGGGAACCCACTGACGCAGATATCCTTATATGGGATACATCCTGTGCGAGGGGGCGTGACTGACGGGAAGCGCTCCAGGCTGCAGCCAAGTGCGGCGGGCGGCGCGCGGGACGGGGCGGGGCGGAACGGGACGGGACAGGACGGGACGCGGCCCCCCCCCCCCCCCCCGCGTGTCGGGACCCCGCCGCGGGCCCCGGCGCACCGAGGCTGCCCCCGCGGGCGCCGTCCCGCCGCAGGCGACCCCTCCCAGGGCGGCGGCGAAGCAGGGCCGGGGTCCGGGCGCTGCAGCGGGCCGGCCGGGCAGGCGTGCGCCCGGCGCTGCCGGCAAAGTCCCGGGGCGGCAGGGAGCGGGGTCTGCCCGCGGCCGGGCGCGGGGACGCGGCGGGCCCTGCGTGCGGGAAGCCTGACCGGCCGCCGGCCCGCAGCGAGGAACGCGGTGCGCTCGTGTGGCACTGTTTACTTGTGCTTTATGCGGGCAGGGCGATAGCGGGGAGCGAGGGCAACGGCACAGGCCGCCGGGCAGCCCCGCCAGGGCAGCCCGGGGCCGCAGCCCCCCCGGGAAGGCTGGGAGAGCTTGGGAGCGGCGCTCGGGGGTGCTGGGACACCCGCCAAGGGCACCGGCGCGGGGCCACCGGGAAACCACCGGCGAGGGGCGAGGGGTGAGGCTCGTCCTTTCCTCCAGTTTGGGCTTTGTTTTGATCCTTGTTGCAGCGAAGCCCGGAGACACCCACCCACGACGGGGATGTCAGGCAGCCCTGGCTCAGGTCAGGCTAAGCTGGGAGCCAGACCGCAGACTCGCCTTGCACGGGAGCCAAGAGATCGCGGCTATAGATAGTAACAGGGAAGCTGCAGCAGCGAGCGTGTTTACAGCAACAAACAGAGCCTGCAGCGCAGTCTCCAAGCAGGAGCGTCACCCAGCCAGGCTGGGATCCTGCTGGCAGCCTCTCCCGCTGTTTGAGCTCATGGGCTAAATGCAGCGCCTGATGCTGCTGCTGTTGCTGCGCGAGCAACCTCCGTTCTTAGAGATCTGGGCCACGGGGGCGGGAGAACTGGGCCAGCTGCTATTTCTGAGCTGCCCGTCAGAGCAGAGGGGATAGCCAAGGACTGCCGCAGCTCACGGCCCGCACCGCTCCCTGGGAAAGGACCCTCGGGGGCCAGCGCTGCCTCTCGCCAGCCCAGCGCCGGCCCGTAGGCTAGCCCCTCTCGGGGCAGGCGTCGGCCACCCCAGGTCCCTGTGCTGCCGGGGGCTCCTCGCCCTGGCCAGCGTTCCTTCCATACCGGCTGCCGAAGCAGTGGGGCGAACGTGGTCTCTCCAGCAGCCCCAGGCTGCAGGCGAGGAGGTCCCCCCTCAGCATTGCCTGGAGGAGGGACATGCCAGCAAATTAGCAAAGCCACCACCCTGTCGTCCCTGCCAGTGGCCGAGCGGTGGGCCAAACCTCTGCGGCCACATCCCCAGCAGGGCCTGGGTTGACATGCTGGTGCCCAGCATGGGCAAGAGCCTCCAACACAGTTTTAAGTCCTAGACATTTGCCAGGCACATTTCAGAAAATCCCTGCTTAGCCCTGCTGCTGTCTACAAACTGCCCCAGGGTTCTTCTCACCAAACTGCCCCCCCACGAAAGAAGCATCTGGAAATCAGGGAGGGGGACCCGCTTCACCAAAGCCCAAAATATTTTTGTGGTGCCCATGCAAACCACCTGTTGCCATCTCCGCTGGCGACCGAGTGTACTCTGTTTGTACCAAATGGAAAGTGCACGGACGCTGCAGATTTCTAACATGTGGAGGCAAGGAAACAGAGAAAGCGAAAACACATGACGTGGGTTTGTTGTTTGCTCCAAACGCGGGGCGCACACGTTTTACCACAGCGTGTGTGAGAAAAAAAAAAAGGAAGCAAGCGGTACCGCAGGGACAAAACACAGTCAGAGCGCGAACCCTCCTGCCCGGGTGACGGGGTTGCCCTCGCCAGCGTGCCGCCAGAGCCTGACAAAGGCTCCTCGCACCCCTCGCCAGCCGGGAATGGGCAGAGGCATTCAGCCCTTCCAAAATAGCATGATTTGAGGAACAGACCACGAGTCCACTGAACACTACAACATTATTAAACCTGTACAACTAGGGCCAGCAGGGTTTTGCTGGGCTCCAGCAGCGCTCGGCTGAGCCTCAGCGGTAGGGATGCACCACCGCAGGGACTGGGATTCCCTCAGCCCAGGGGTAGGGGACCCCATCCCAGCATGACCCTTTCCCCCTGCTCCAGACAAGCCCAAGGCATGGCTGGGCCCTGTGCTGGTGAGGAGGAGGTGGCTGCTGACTACCACCAGCAGGGAGATGGCTCTTCCCAGATGCCTGGCCAGACAGAAAAGGCCATGGCCACTGCACTGCTTGGGCATCACAACAGTGCTGGCAGGGCAGAAGGAGAGCACCCATCCAACGAGGATCTTGCCCTGGATACCAACGGGACCCCTCCACCTGCCTGGCCCCCGCTTGTCCTCCTGCCAAGCAGGGAGGTGGGAAAGCTTGCAGCTCCCAGGCTTACAAGGGAGCAGCAAGCTCCCCAGCCACAGAGTCCAGCACGGCAACTTGGCCCTGCTTTCACACCCCTACTTGAGCTGAGCTTGCGACTGAGCCTGGGCTTGGAAAACCACAGCAGCGAAGCGCCTGAGGTGTGTGGGCCGGTGCAACCCACACAGCCAAAACCCACTTCGGGGACAGGAGATGGCTGTGCCTAAATTTGGCCGCTCACCAGGGGAAAGTTCATGCCAGCAGTGTGGCCCTTTGGCAGCCGCATGACAGCCCCAACCCACCCTCTGTCAGCAGCACTGACCGCAGCGTGGTTTGCTGTTCCCTCTCCAGGCACACACTGTGACAGACATCTGCCTTCAGCTAACCAGGGGCTGCTGGGGTGGGTGGGAAGGAGACCTGGGGGCTAGCAGCAGGGCTGGCATGCGGGGGACACTGCTGTGGGCACCAAGAAATAGCTCCTCGCTGTAAAATACCCCTCTGCACTGAGAAGCCGTCACTGCCTGGCCAAGCACCCTGCCCATACCATCAGAGGATCCATGCAATAGCCCGAATGCCCGTTGCAGTACAGACTTCATGGGCAGGCTCCAGGGGCATTAGTGCAATTCTCCCTGCACACCCGCTTTCCCTGGTGTCACCCGCTGCATGCACTCCTAGCATGGCACGAAGGACCCCTTCCATCCACCTGACGCAGGCAGGCTTGCGGAGCCGGGCACAGGCTGCAGGGCTCAGGAGCAAATGGGATGGAAAAGCAGGAAAGGGGGCTGATAAACCAGTGGTGGGGGCCTGCCCCCTCTCTTGATGTGGCTGGGGAGCAGGGGGTAGAGCACGCTACCCAGGTGGCCTGAGCTCCCCCAAAGAGACACTGCAGCTCTCACCCTCCCACCTAGCCTGGGAGCCTCCAGGAGGGCAGGGTTCCCACATCTGCTGGTCTTTAAAACGCAGCGCATACCCAACGCAAAGTATAAATAGTAATTAATAATCACAGCAGCTGGGTGTGTGACAGGGACAACCTAAAGAACAAACACTGCGAGTGGAGACATCCCGGCATCTCGTGGTCGTGCAGCCGCATGCCACGGGCCGCCAATTACAGTGGGTGACTCCGTCGGGCCCTCCCACCCGTTCTCACCACTCTGCCTGCTGCTTTCGCCTGCGCTGTGGTGGATGCTAGCTCGCCAGGCACGGCTGGACCCTGCTCCACGTGCTGATGAAACTGCGCGCCGCTCACAGCCAGCAGGTCCGAAGGGCGGCTTCACCCATCACAGCGCTTGCTCTGCACCCCATTGCCCTGGGGCCGGGCCAGCAGCTCTCGCCCCACAAGTGGGGGTTCATAACCCAGAGCAATTCAAGCGCAAAGTTCTCCAGCCGCGGCTCCTGCTGCTGCCGGCGCCGTCCCTTCGTGCGCCGCGGCGGTGCAACAGAGCCGGAGCACGGCGGCCAAGCTGGCCTCTTATCTCCCCGCCGGCTCCAGCACCGTAGGCCTGTCCCAGGGCGTTGTGCGTGCTCACAGTTATAACCCCAGGGCACCGACCAGCCGGGAGGAGAAAGAGGAGAGGAAGATACCTGAACAAAATGACTCGCACATTTGTGGAACTGCTCAATATTTAGAAATTAAATCCCAGAAATGAAAGGCAATCACGCTCACACTCGGTGAGAGGCAGCACGTTCAAACCCTGTGACAGACAGGCTGATGCAGGTCTTTTCTGCTAATCAAACAAGATCCAAACGAGGCAAGCACAGCTGCGCTTTCCTTGCTGGAACCCCGCAAGGAGCCTGCAATAAAACCCCACACAACTGAGAGAAAGCCTGGGCTTCTCGTTGCATCCAAGAGCTTTCTGGAGGTGGCGGCTGGATGGTCCCGTCGCACAAGCTGCCTCTTCCCCCGTGGGGCTGGGCAGCCGCAGCGATGGTTATGCCGTGGGCTGGGGTCTGGGTAAAGGGGCTGGGTAAAGGAGTCCTGCTCCTCCGTTGGTGTGGTGGCTCTTGAAGAAAATGGGCCAAGGGTAGCCCAGGAGGAAGTGCTGAGATGAAGGAGGAAAAGGCCGCTGTGCTTAGCTAAGGAGATTTTGCTGTGGGCAGAGAACAAAGCAGCCGAAGTGAAGGGAAGGGACAGGATGTTAGAAGATTGTTTGGCTCAGGACAGAAAGAAACCCTCTAATTGTTGTGACTGGGGAGTGCTCTGGGGAAAGGCTCAAGGGGAGTGCTCTGGGGAAAGGCTCAAGGGGACTCAGGACAAAGAAAGGACCTCAAAGCTGAGGATAGCCTGGGAGGGAGGGGGGCAGCCTGAGGCTTTGCCGCTGCCTGGAGAAACAGCCCTGCTTCACTGGTGGTAGTCCCCAGATCACTTTCCTCCTGTGCCATTTGGCATCAGAGACCAGCAGCCACGTGGGCTGCCCTGGAGGACAGCTATTAACACAGGCAAGGTCTCTTTTTTTTGAGTCCCCAGCTGTCATAGCGATGGGGCTGTTGCAGGGACTCAGAGAGACTCAGCCCGCCCTGGCCCCGGGGGGTCACATTCAGTTGCTGCTGCTGAAAAGAAATGGTGGGATTTGAAAGCAAGGTGTTTGCTCCCTGCTCTGGCTGAACTGTACCTCGGGTTGGACAGTCAGGCTGCACACAAGGCAGAGCCGAAGGAAGCCGTCGGCTCTGTGGAAAGACGCTGCCACTGCAGGACGAGAGACCCCAGTAACGCAGCAAGCGAACAAATGATGATGAGGCACGGCTACGTGGAGAGTTGGCCTTCTCAGCCCTAGGAACAAACATTGGGAATACCCCAGGAAACTGAGGTTCCTTAGATGGTATTTAAGAAATGTAATAAATACAAAATTCAATATTATTAAATGGTCTGGGGTTAACAGTGCCATGAATATACATACATGTAAACAGCGTGGAGCGCTGCCAGCCCAGCCCCAAGGCTTTGATCCTCCCCAAGGATCCAGATCTGCCAAGCAATTTGGTTTGGCTGGGGGGAACGGCTGGGAGGGGGAAACATCTTTTGTGTTAACTCATCCCTAAGTATCTGCGCAACTGCAACAAGAGCTAAGCATATGCTTGCGCAGAGAGAGCTGGGAGGAGTACGAGATGTGCAGATCATCTGGGGTGCTCTGCTCCATCTCTGCACGGTGAACAGGGTCTGGAGGAGAGTCTCTGTTGCTCACTGCTACCAGCCTGCAGCTCGTTCCAAGTCGAGGAAAGCACTCGCCATCATCCAGGCCCATACCAGCACCCAAAGAGCTTGGCCATTTCCTTCCCCATCGAGGTCAGACGGAAAACATGTCGACAATAAACAGGCCAGAGGGTACAGGCCTGGAAACTCAACTACCTGCCACTACAGAAGAAGCACAGCAACCCAGTTTGGGACTGAGTTTGACTGGTGATTGCACATGGGGGGGCCCGTCCTTCTCTGCACTCCCGTCCCGGGGGCCTGGCTGCCAGGGGCACAACTGCCGAGCCAGCAGGGACAGCTTGTTTTCTCCCTGCTTGCTTTAGGATCTCAGTGGAGCTCAGGGGGCTGCGAAACCGGCACCCCTCTCTCGGGTCAGATACCCCTCGACCTCCCTGGCCTCCCCTGGGCACCGAGAGCGCGGGCGCAGGCAGGCACCGGGGCGGAGGGGAGGCTGCCTGTGCTCTCTCGGCACAAAGCCCCGGCAGCCGGCCTGGAGAGCCGCCTGCCGCCGCCCGCCCCCGGCTCCTGCGAACGGGGATTCCCTCCTGCCTTCCCCAGGCAAACCCGGCCTCTCCGGGGGGCTGGAGCCAGCCTGGGGAGAGCGGCCCGGCCCTGGTGAGGAAGGGGAGGACGAAGAGGAAGCACCGGGCACGGAGGGGGGCGATGCTCGGCCCCCCACAGCACGGGCCACCATCGCGGGGCCTACCGCCGCCCTCCTGCCCCGCGGCGGGGCTGCCCGGGACCCCTCCGGCCCACTCGCCCTGGCCGCGGGCCCTTCGGGGGGCTCGCTGAGGCGCAGACCCTGGCCAGGCCTCTGACGCCCCTCGCCCCGCACCGGGCTCCCGCCAGGCCCCGCTCGCTCCCTCCGGCCCGGGGTGGGGGGGCGGCAGGGGGCCGTGGGGCCTGGCGACTACCCGGAGACGTAGCCCCCCCGGCCGGGCGCTCGGCAGGGCCGCGGCCCCGCCTTGCCGCGACCCGAGCGCCCCCCGCCCGGGCCGCCCCGGGCCCACGCCCGCCGCCCCGACCCTGCCGCGGGGAGGGGGAGGCGCCGGCGCCGCGCGGGCCCCGCCCCCCGCCCCTGCCGGCCAATCCCGGCGCTGTTGCTGGGGCCGGGCCGAGCTCCTGACGTTGCCCGGGAGACGGCGGAACGTTGAAAACACACAAACCTGTTGACGTCGGTGCGTGGTTTCCGTGGAAACGGGCCGGCAACGTCATCGCCCTCCCCTTCCCTCCTCTCCCCGCCGGAGCTCGCGGGCGACGCAGGCGGCGGCGTCAGCCGCGGCGGGAGGGGCGGGGCCCCGTCGCCATGGCAGCGGCGGAGGGTGGGGCTCGGTCGCCAGGGCAGCGGGAGCGGCTGTTGTTTGTTTGGGAGGCGGCGGCGGCCGGCGGCGGCCGGGAGCCTGCGGCGGCTCCGGCCCCGGCCCCGGCCCCCTCGGGCGCCCTGCCCAGGCGGCTGCGGGCAGGGGTGGGCAGCCAGGGCCGCGGGCTGGCAGAGGCCCCGTCGCCGGCAGCCCCGGCTGAAGCGGGCGCCCCTCGGGCCGCCGGGGGCTGCTGGGCGGGGGTTGCTACCTGGGGAGGGAAACGGGCCCAGGGTTAAAAACCATCCCGCTGGAAGGGAGCGTTTAGTTTTCACCCCGATCGGCCGTGCAGCCCGCTGCGCTGGGGAGCCTGAGCAGCCGTGGCAGCAGCCTGGCTGGAGATAGAGCCTGGGGCTGGGATGGGCTGGGAGGGACAGACGGATGGACCGATGGATGGACAGTTGGACGGCTGCAGAAGGCCGTGCTGCAGGCACCGCTCTGAGAGGAGCGGGTGGGAGCTCTTGCCCCACTGCAGGCGCGGGCTGAGCACCCACCACACATTGCTGGGGTCTGCTGTGCTCGTCACCCAGGGTGCCGTGGGGGTGCGTGTGTGAAGTGGACATCCAGGCGAACCTCGGAAAGGAGGCCTCGAAACAAAAAGAAAGGAGCCGAAAAGTGAACCACAGATGTTGCAGCGTTTTCTGGTCCATCTCTGGAAGAGAGGCCGGGTCCGTCCCCTCCCCTCCCGACAGCATCCTCTGCAAAGCCTGCTCTGCCAAAACCGCCCGGCGGACTTTACCCGGTGCCAGAGCGTGGCATTGCTCCTGTGACCGGCAGCGGCGGTGCCCAGCGGAGGCCAGACAGACCAAACACACCAAACACTCCTCCCGGCGCCGGGGTGGCATGGGCTGCTCCCAAGAGCCCTGCTCCTGGTGCCCTGCCTCCTCCCCGGCTGCCAGCCTTTGGGTGTGCTTTGGGTGTCTTTCCCTCTGACATCAGCTTCTTCCCCTACAATGCGCGGCAGCCAAAGCCCTCCTAGGCGAAAGGCCCAGCGAGGAGAGCCGGCCGGCGGGGGGACCCACCCACCAGCGTTTCCCCCCGTGCCAGGGCCAAGTGGGTGGGTCACACCGGCCGGGGGCTCCCCTGAAACCCCAAACACCGTCTTCGCACCAGGGGTTGCACAATCGCCACCGGCAGATGGGAGAGGAAGGAACCTCGGGGCCGCCCCAGCCTTGGCCGCCAGGTCGGGTGCCTGCAGGGTGGGAACTCCCAGCGCCTCTTCCCGCCGCCGCCATCTGCTGAGGCCAGCAAGCTGGAAACCAGCTGCTTGCCCAACCCTCGCCAGCAGCCAGGCTGTTGTCATTGCCGTTTGCTTTACATCAGCTCTGTTTGGTTTGGCAGGCTGAGGGCAGCAGGTTCAATCCGGGTAATTTTACGAGGGCTGGTTCCTGTCCCACACCCCTGGTCGGTGAACACGGCGTACGTTGAGGATACCCTCGCCCCGCAGCCCCGGGGCAGGAAAGGGTGCGGCTGAAATTAGTGTTTGCTTCTCAAGGGCAGGCCTGAAGTGCCGGTGTTTGGGAAGGTAATCACCGGGCGTGAGAAAAGGCCTTCTGCATGGTCATGGCAGCTCCCTGCGTGCCGCGGGTGCCCGGTCACCTGCACCCAGGGACCGCTGGCCGCGTGCGAAAGTATGGTTAGGTGGCCAAAGGCAGGGATCACGTCCAAGGTCTGGCCAGCTGCAATGCAGAGTGTGTCCAGAGTCACCTGCCAGGGGGACTGAGGCCAGCGGGAGGGATGTCCCACCGGGACGGGTGCCCTCCCACAGCCCTTGCCCCAGGCAGCACCTGCTACTGATGCCGGGTACGTGGCGGGTGCTCCATTTCCCTCTGAGCTGCATCTTGTCCAGGCAGCTGGTACCCGTGGTAAGGGGGGGGTGGTTTCTCCTCCATGTTTCACACTGAAGTGAGAAAGGAAAAATGACACTAGTT
Organism: Theristicus caerulescens; assembly: GCA_020745775.1. Classification (NCBI taxonomy): domain Eukaryota; kingdom Metazoa; phylum Chordata; class Aves; order Pelecaniformes; family Threskiornithidae; genus Theristicus; species Theristicus caerulescens. The sequence continues at coordinate 45,768,012 of CM036564.1, read as the reverse complement.
ATTCTTGCTGCTCCTCTTTTCCCAGGACAGGCTGTCTGCCCTCAGGCCCTGACCCATCCCGGGTGCAGGCAACGAGGCTGCTGGCATGGGTGCTCACAGCTCCTGGGCCGCAGGGAGCCACAGAGGCCAATTAGCCCAGTGTCCTCCTCCTCATCAGCTCCTGCCTCATCTCAGTCAACCAGGCAGCCTCAGTGCTCCATCCTGCCCGTCAGTGACCCCGCTGGGGCTGGGGTGCCGCCCATTTGCCACAGGACCTCACCCGTGGGGAAGGAGCAGCGGGGCAGAGGACAGAGTTCAATGCGTGGCAGCAGTTCAAGTCACCTCCACCCAGCCCTGCCCTGGCTGCTCCTTCCCAAACCCGCCCTGCCCCATGGCGTGCCAGCCCGGCTGAGCAGTGACTGGGGCGAGAGCAAGCAGCCAGAGATTTGGGGGAGGGAGGCAGCCATGCAGTCCTTGTGTCACTCCTGGTCCCCTCCTGCCTGAGCCATGTATTTCTTTCCCTTGCTCTGGCCATAGGGGCACATAGCCGTGTGGCAAGCCAGTTCAGAGAGCTGACCTGGCTGGAAATAGAGCACTTTATTTTGGCAGATTGGAGGTCAGCTCGGGCCGCTTGCTGCTCAGGCTTGCCATGGGCTGACCTACTGCCAGGGTCCCCTTCCCACGGCGAGACCCCATTCCTGCTCCTTGCCGGAGCCAGCTCTCGGCTGCAGGGTGAGGAGCCACTCTTTTGTACTACCCTAGCAGAAAACCCTTTGCTGCCTTTTGTCAATCAGTCCTCCACCAGTTTAGCAAGGTGAAATGGCTGGGAGCAAAGTCGGGAGTCAGCAACTGGTGCAGGGAGAAGGCTGGGTCCTGTGCCAGGAGGAGTGGGAAAAGCCAGCCTACAGCAGCTCGGCTCGGACTGCTGCGGAGCTGCAACCTGGGCAGCCGGGTACTCGGCTGTGCAGGCATGACGCAGGGTGCCGTGCCAGCAGCTGCCCAGCTCCCTCTAAATCAGCTGATCCAAATCGGGGAGGAACAGCCAGCACCTCCCGAGCTGAGCCGGCGTGCACGGCGCTGCTCTGGAGCCTTGCAGTGAGCTGCGCTGGCAGACAACTAACCCTTGGAAAACAGAAGATGATGGCTTTTCTGCCAGATCAGCTACTGGATCTGGTTTGCCAAGCAGCTGCGTACAGCATTGCACTGGCACAACAGAGAGGATGTGAGCGACTGCTTAGGAGTTGGGATTGCTTAGACCACTTTGACCAGCTCCGGCACCAAAAAAGTGTAACCATGGCCACAGAGATGACCCCGAGCTGATATGACTCCAGTTATCTGCAGAGCCTTTGTGAGTCCAAGCCTGGGACAAGTCTTTAATTGGCTCACTAGGACAGGCCTTAATGAGTGCTGGATCTGAGCGCTAGCAGGAGGGCTTGGGGGGGGAGGGTCACCTCTCCTTCTGCATAACATTTGAACGCATTCGCATGCCTCTGCAGAACTGAGGGGTGGGTGGTTGGCTGTTCTCCTGTTCCAGTTTATTGTGAGTCCATAACATTTTCACTCCCTGAAGCATTTTAGTTTCTTTGTGCATTTCTTTGTTGCTCTGGTGCCAGTTCTGTCCGTTTTGGTGGCCTCTGCCCCCCCGGCAGCATTCACAGCAAGGTGCATCCGCAGCACCGTTGCAGGGGGCTGCATAACAGCACCACTCCTTTCCTCTCGCTTCACCCCGAGCGTGCACTGCCTGGCCAGCACTACAGGGGCTTACAGAGCTGCTGCCTTCTCCGTGCAAATCCTCTCCCTCCACACACGCTGAATGTGTCCACGTAACCTTTGGGATGCTCCTGTGTGTCCCAGGCTGGGCTGCACTCATTCTCTCGGTGCTGATTGTCGTCTCCCTCCCCAGGAAGCAGGATCGCTCTGGAGCGAGCTGCGAGCTGCGATCGTGACTGTTGTGAAACAGTTTAACTTCCTACGGGAGCGGCAGCCCTTGCCTGCCAGCCTGTGCCTGGCGCTCACAACGCCTCCAGCCCTCACAGCCCTGCTTCCTTCTCCCTGACGTGTGCACATGCACGCTCCTGCACGCACACCCGTCCCTCTGCTGGCATGCCTTTGGCACCCAATGGTTTCCCAGGGGCCAGGACCTGCCCCAGGGAGCGTGCCAGCAAAGGGGATGTGTTGGCATGCCAGGGAGGCTGCGGCTCCCAGCGCTGATGGGGGATGCGTGAGGAAGATGGATACGGGTCCTGCTAGGAGGTCCCCGAGGAGGCAGCACTACCTCCCCAGCCAGCAGCTCCTCGGGTGGGTGGGTGGTGGTTATATGTGGACCACAGCCCCCTTGCCCCATGGGTTCTCCCACACCCAGCAGTGCCTGCTCTGGAGCGGCCGGGTGGCAGGCATGGGCTTTCAGGCAGGCACACGCCCAGGGAGAGACATCAGATGCCGTGGCTGCCACGGAGGCTCGGCGGTGTTCCCAGGAGGTGACTCTTTAGGAAGTGGGTGCGTCCCGCCAGTGCCGCCGCGGGAGGCCCAGCGGGAACTGTGTGGGAGTGAGGAGAGCCACGGAGCAGGCTGGGCCCTGGCCTGACCCCCTGGTCATTAGGGAGAAGGTGGCTTCGACGTGAGTCAGCAGCAGAGCTGGGCGCAGGGGAAGCAGGGCCTGGAGAGCGGAGGAGCAGGGAGGTGCCAATTGGCATTGTGACATGTCCTAATTACTTTAGCTTCCAAATCCACGTTGCACTATTAAATTTGCTTGCTTGCACGAGAAACAAAAGCAAGAGGCATTCCCCAAAACTCCCTCCAGGCACTGGGCTCCAGTGCCTAACTCAGATGTTGGCAGACCTTGCCTGTGCAAGACAAAGGAGGAGGGAGTCCTGGTCACACCGCGTCCTGCCAAAAATTCCCAAACCAGCAAGCCCAAGCCTTGCTGCCCTGCCTCGCCAGCCTGGGACCAGGCACCAGATCATCGCTGACGAAGCCACTGCCCAGGAGGGCCAGGCGTGGAGGAGCTGCAGCCCCCGCAGGCGAGCAGTCCTGCGTAATGCCTCTGCTCCCCGCAGTTGGGAAATAGCTATTGCGTGGAGGCCAGGCGCTGCGGTCAGCTAACACAGGACAGGATCGCCACCGGCCGCTTACCACGTCGTGCCTTACGTGCAGGAGGTCAGCCCAGGGAGCAGCCCCTGGGATCCCACAGGGGCTCGGCCACAGTGTCAGACCGCGGTACCCCAGAGCGCCAGGAAGCACAGGCAGCAAGGGCAGGAACCCCCCACATCCCCTCCGCCCCATGCAGTCCCGCAGCACGTTGCCTGGCTCCCAGCGCCGGGTGCTGGGCTGGCCCTGCCAGGCTCCTCCGTGGTCCCACTGGCCTCCCTGCTGCTCATGCTGCTCCTGCTCCTGCTGTGGCTGCTGTGGCTGCTGCTGCTGCCACCTAACGGAGCTGCTCCTCCGGCCTGGGTGAGATGAAAGCAGCAGTGCTCTGCACTGGGAGGCCAAAGCTTGCACACCCCGGGCAGCCTGCTGCTGGCCTGTGCCCGTGCCCACGTTGGCAGGGAGCATGGGTGACACGCAGGTGCTGGAATGGGTGAAACCCTTCAGCGCGTGGCGCACCGCATGACAGGGAGGAGACCCGGTCCGCCCCTATAGATGGTTGCCCTTGAATCTTGCTGACACGCTCTCTCTCCGTACGCACGCACGTACGGCACACCTGGCCCACGCAGCCGCCGCGCGCGTGGAGGTCTCGGCTGCCGGGAGCAAGCATCCGAGCCACCGCTTCGTGGCGGCTGAGATGGAGAAAGCGAAGAAGCTCCCGAGCGATGCAGGTCATGGCAGGATGCTTTATATAACCCACAGCCACAGAGAAAACCAAAATAGCTGCCTCCCTGCTGCTCAGTTCGTCTCTTCCATCAAACACGGATAAAATTAGAGCAAATGGTGACGTGCACCTACGTCTGCGCAGGGACTCCAGGGAGACGGAGGGAGCCGGCTCAGGGCTCTGCCATTAGCGGCACAGCCTGCCAGAGCTTTCAAGTAAAATCCGTCAGCGAGGCTGGTGTGTGGCTGCAGGGGATAGATGTGTGGAAGAGGAGGCGGCGGCGGGGGGGGACGCGGCTACCGAAGGCGCTCCGGGACTGCTCCACGCCTCGTTGCTGCCTTTTGGGAACGTGGGCTGAGCGCTTACACACAAGCTGGGCTTTGCTGCCTCACTGACCCTTGCCTTCCCAGTGCGGACACCGCAGGGATCAGAGCAGGGCTGCTGGGAAGGCTGAGCTCTGGACTGACGTGTCTCAGAGGGCTGAGTCCCTGAGCAGGGGAGTGCCGGAGCGTGAATGCTTCTGACAGAGCTTTTGAGCAAACATGCCTCCTTGGGCTGGGGCCCAGAGCTGCTGGTGTCCCCTGGGAGGTGGGGACAGAGCTGGCCAGCCCCGCTTCGTCTCTGCTGACTTTGCAACCTGGTGGAGTCCCAGGCTATGTAGTACTGGAGGGTGGTGAAAATCTGATTCAGAAAACACTGCGTGGAGACTCAGACCCCTTTAAGAAAAAAATGAACAGGAAAAAAGAGCCAGGACAAAAGCCTAGGCTAGAAGCTGGAAAACAGTCACCTACATCCCTGTACAGACACGCAGATAAGGTCTGAGCCTTTCACTGATGACATGAGAAACTGCAATTGCTGAAAGCAATTGAATACCAGGTAAAAAGAATAGTGTCATTGTCCAAAGCACACACAGATGGAGGTGTCTAACTTCAGCTCTCTCTTTTGGATGCATGGGCTTTGATTTTCACAGTCTGTTTTACTGCGTCTGAACAGAGGAGAGGGAGCCAGGAATGTGGTTGTCCGCTATGCTGTGACATTGCCCCAGTCTGCGACCTTGGGCACATCTTTCCCTGACGTCCACGTGTCTGCGTGGGTGCTTTGGTGTTCCGTCCTCTTCTCTGGGGCTAACATTCTCCATCCTCATTCAGCTGACAGGGTAGGGATTCGGGAAAGTGAGCGAGTTAATATTTGTCAAACACTAAAGATGACAAGAGCCCTGGAGAAAATCTCTACATTAATCTTTATTTATGGAAAAGCAACCAAAAAGAGAAAAAAAAAAGGACAAAAGGTTTAAAATTGCTTTCCTGGTCTGAGAGACGTGCCCACTTGTGAAAGTAATTTATGCCCCATCCCCTGGAGCTCTGCCACCTTCCCCCTCCACCTCTGTCACACGACGGTGCTGGATATCTCTGCTCTTGGAGAGGTGGCTCAGATCCCACCCAGCTCCTGGAGGCAGGAATCGCAAATATGTATAGCAGCACGGCAAAAAACGAACTAGGCAGCCACAGCAGCAGCTCCTCACACTGGGCTCAAAAAAAACCCCAAAACCACACAGAGCAAATGAAATCGGTTCATCTCCCCCATGAGTTCCTGGACTTGAATAGCTCGACAGGGGAGAAGTGGCCAGGTGAGAGGAGGGATACCTGTGTCACGCCTCGGGGTCCCTCCTCACTCAGTCCTGCCCTCAGTCTGCCGAGGCCACCTGGAAGTTGCTCACATTTCCTCGGGGACGTTGTTTGCTGAGTATCCATCACTGCCTGTTATCTTATCTCACCGATTTCTGAGGAATTGCCCTGCAATCCAAATGTCAACAATATGGCGCAGAACAACCGGCGTGTCCCTGCGTCCTCTGTTATCTTCTTCTCCTTTGGCCCACGACAAGGCCGAGGGACTTGGCACGCACAGCACACCGGAGCATCTGAAGTGGCACAGGTTGCTTTTGCGTATTCAGTGAGGCAGTTCAGAAGGGGTGTTTGGGAATCAAAGGGCTTCATGTGACTGTACAGCAACATCCAGCTTCTCTGGGTTAGTACCAAAGTCCGCGTGGCTTCTCCTGGCCACAAACAGCTGCATCTGCATCCCCACAACCCAGCGTGGCTTCGCATCCCTGCGATGCTGCTTCGAGCAGGCTCCTGCCCAGTGCTGCCCACGCCGCCAACGCCGCGTGCAGGCAGAGCTCCTGGTGCTGCCTGCTGGCTGGGCAGGGGACATTCATCCCGTGGTTGCCCAGGTTACCAGGTTCCTTCATTTCACTGAAATCGCTGGTTTCTTAGTAGCGGAAAACCTCTGAGAGAGCAGAGAAGACGGAGGTGGAAGGGACCAGCAGGGATGGGACAGGCCAGAAGGGCCCACAAAACATGTCCTTTCCCCACAAGCCACAAATCACCCCTGCTCAGACCACGCTGGCTGTTGCTGAAGAGCTGCGAGACACCAAAGGCAGGTGAGACAGCCATGGCCCAGCTGCAGGGAAAGCAGAGAGAGGGTCGCGTGGCTCAACAGCACAGAATATGTGAAGCCTTCGGTGCTTCCACTGCACTCACACCTCACCCATTGCCCTCTCCTGCACACCAGCTCTTAAGTTACTGAAGAAATAACACATGAACATCGAGTATCAGATGTATTTGTTGCAGGCAAGGGCAGGAGAGCACTATGATACAGTGTGGGATTCCCCTGGGGCTGTTGGAGGACTGGTTTTTACTAGTGGGATCTCTGCATGGATGAGATGAATGGGGAGCAGGATTAATTTGCGATCCCTCTTACGTCACTTGACGGAAGATTTAATGACTGGGATTTCCCTCCGATTATCCTGGGGGAATTGGAGCTCATTTTACAAGCTCTCGCCCGGCTTCAGGCAAGGAGCCATTCTCAGGCTGTTTCAGTCTCTTTAGAAGACATCAGGAATAAAAATTGTTTCCCATGAGCAGTAGCAAGGAGCAGTCTGGCACAACTGTGGTCTGACAAGGATACTTACAACAGGAGAATCTTTTTCCTCAAACGCTCAGCACATTGCTCTTTCATAACTGTTCTGTAGCCCAGAATAACCTGTCCTGGCAGCTGGTGCTACTTGTATAAAGAGGAAGCTGAGGCCCTCAATGAGGTCAAAGGGAAGAGCACCCTGTCTAGACTAACATCCCTGGGGATTTCAGCCCCAGCCTCCTGGAAACCCCCCTGGTCCAGAATTGCCCTGGTGAGTCAGAGCCACTTCCACAAAGCCAGCACCGAGACAAACTCCAGAGCTATCCCACCACCTCTCCTGTGACCTGCTCCTCTTGGGAAGGCTTCTGCAAGGCAAAGGAAATTTCCACGTTGCTCTTACAGCTTGATCCTTATCAGCTCTTCCTAGCCATGCTGCAGGACGGATGAGAACCTGCGATTGCACTTCCTATCCATCTTCGTTGCCTGGTTTTCCCTTCCCTCCAGCTAGAAGGCCTTTCTTGTGCTGCTTACTAAAAGGCCTCTCTATTAACACTCTCCATGTCAGATGTTGCATGCAATGGTCACCCATATCTTTGGTACTCACTAATCCCGGTGCACTGACAGGGCTTGCAAGGCCCACCGGTCTTTGGTATGATGCTTAGGAGTGACTTCTTGCCTGTGGCCAGCAGTGAGAAACCCAGTATCCCTGAGGTACCTCTTCCCTGGGTTTTGGGGTGCCTCCAGCACCCCCACTCAGCCCGGCAGCTCAGCTTGCCCTTGCAGAAGGAACTCCGCAATGCAGAAGTTGCCCATCTGCACCGAGTGGCTAAGGAGGCTGTGGTTTGTGTGAGCCATCCTGCCCCGCAGAAGTCTTGCCGTAGAGGAGTTATTAATATTCCTGTTGCCCATGTGCCATGCTGACTAGCTTCCAGGGATAAGTGCTCTCCTCATGTGCCTGTGAAGAGAGGGGACTTCCCAGGCCTAATTCAATGCTTCCCATTCCTGCTTTCTTACACACCAGTCTCTGCCGAGGCTATGAATATGTCCTGCTGAATCAGTGTTCATCCAGCCAACTTCCCCTTTTCACAAGGGGAAATATTTATAATCTAACACTCAAGCCACCACACAGTGCAGCTGGTGGAAGACATCCAATAAACATCCCATCTAACTGCTGCCTTCGCTGCCAAGCTTCCTCCCAAGAGTTGGCGACTTGAGTAGCATTCAGCTGCGCTGTTGTTGATATATAGGAGGTAATACTCATTAAGCCGTTCGTTAGATGCTGACCACTCTGACGAGTTGCATGAAGGAATGTTCTTCATGTAAATCTTCAAATAATCAGCAAGGGTGTTCTGAGCTGAAAAAAATCACGTCAGTCTGGAAGAATTCATTAAGGGTTGTCTTCAGTGGACAGCCTGGCTTGGTATTCTCCACTGCATCTGGCATGAAGATATCTTTGAAATATATAGTGGCCATGTGCATAAATGTCCTCTGTTTATTATTGCCAGGCAACACGAGGATAGTATCATTCAGAAATATTGGCTCCATAGCTACAGCTGAGATTAATTTTGTGTTTAAAATAGGGACTCGAGCTCTCTCCTCTCTTGGTGTTCCCTCCCCAGTGTTCTTGCACATACTTGCTACGTATAAGAAGGAAAGATCTGAGAACAGACAGATACAAATGTTAAATAGCTGAGAAGTTAAAAATAATTATACTTAATCCTCGAAGAAATACAGCTTCTAGTAACAAACCTTTTTGACATTTAATCATCACCATAGTAGAATAATTAAAACACTTCAGGCTTCCTACACAGTAAAAGCTTACTGCTATCATGTGCAAAGCCTACACAAGAATATTTATTTTTTAATTCCTGGGTATTTTTCACATTACTTTTGACAGTGAAAGTTTCTCTGGATGGTTACATTAAGAATTCAGTTCAGAATTTTTCTTTTAAAAATGCAACTGAAGTTACAACTCATCTTAACTGGGGATCATTTGGGAGAGTTGCTTTGAAACACAATCATACACAAGCTTTTCCTTGTACCTATTCACATATTTCTCCCCGTCACTGTCTCTCCTCCACCTTCCTTGAGAGCCAACTTGGCTACGTTCCCATCAGGTACAACTGGAGGACAAGTTTTGTCACAGAGAAGCTTTCAGTTATGAAAAACTGAAATTGATTTAAGGAAATACCTTCACAGATACTGGACAATGAGACTGGAAGGCATTTAAGTCAAGAATTCAGCAATTTTAAAAAGCACTGAAATGTATATGGCTGGGAAGAACATCCAGATTTTTAAAAGTCAATGTATGTTTTAAAAAGGATAGTGAGTCTTCTTCTGAGGTCCTCTGGCTAGCCCTAACTAGTCAAGATTTGATGCTGGAGTAAATGTGTCGTGTCTATCACAAGCCATTATCAGAGAGAGGACAGTGGAGGAGCTGGTCTGGGGATCCCCAGTAGTTGACAGGGCTGAGGTGAGTGAGGACTCCACCTGATCTGCAGGGAGGTGGACCTAGCACCACCAACCACCTCTTATTTAAGGTGCTGTTCATTATAAATTGGCTTTATCTCTTTGTTTCACTCATTTGTTTCATGGGTGAGGAGACTGCTCAGTCAGACTTGTGCAGAGCAGCGATACACAATGTAAATGCTGATTAGACCTTGTTTTCAGCATAAATTCAGTTTGAAGAAACCTGGGCTGGGGTTTACCTCACCAGATTTAGATGTCTGGTTCAGGATGAGATGACCTGCTCTCTAGAATAACCTCTTTCTCTCCACAGCTTGGAAAGAGGATGCAGCCCCTGCGCCCCATCAGATGCAGAGACGGGTGTTTGATCAAATGGATCTCAGCTCTAGTATTTTAAGAAAAGGTAACCGTAAGGCTATACCCCAAACCTTGAAACGTACTCTCTTTTGTGTTGTCCTGAGCCTGCACTGAGTTTCACAACTGAAAAAAAATAATGGTATGACTTAACATTGGAGAGTTTGCCTGTTAAGACATGACAGTATCCCAAGCCTCTATTTTTTTTAGCATTGTGGCTTAGGTAAGAAAATTGCATGCAGCATTTAGTAGAGCTTCTTGAAAGTCTATGTAAACAGCAATTTCTTACACTCCCTGAGCAGAGGCATGTTTATCACAGAGGTCAGAGGAGGACAGGACAGGGGCTGGGGGTTGAGAGGAGGTACCGAGCCAGCTGCTTCTTGCAGAGGGTGGAGGTTTGCTGGGAAAGTTCATCCCGACGCAGCTGCTGGTGAGCAGGAGAGGCCAGCGGGCCTCTGTCGGCTGGGGAGCTCGCCTGGTGCACGCTGCTGGGGCCGTGGGAGAAGCAGGGCTTCGGCTGGAGCCGCCTGTTGGGAATGGAAAGGGGAACGGGCTCCCCTTGAGCTCCAGAAGGGCAGTAGGTGAAAGCTGCTGGGAAGTGAAGTGGGAGATTTCCTCAAAAAGCTAGGAGGGAGCCTTGCGAGCCTGCCAGGCTATTGCTGGAAAGTCAAAAACCTGCCTGGCAGCAGGCAAAGTGCTGGGGAGAGATGAGAGAAATATCATGAACGCTCGCTTCCTCAAAGTGGTTTGTGTGTGACTGAATGTGGGCTTTGACGAAGGATGTTTTGCTTCCATAAATGAACTCATGTTTTAGATCAAGCCCCATACACCTGATTTCAAGCAAAACCAATTCACCTTTATGCAGGATTTTTAATTACTATAGGTAGAAATAACTTCAGTCACTGGGTGAAATGGAAACAGATATGTATAAATATATTGTAACAATAGTTTGTCTCCTCAAAGGAATTACCTTATATGCTTCTTGATGTCTGAAGGTTATTTTGCTCCATGCCTCTTATCCGAGTACTGTATATTTTAGCTATATGGCCAGCACACAGTACCTGGGGTCTCTGGGACAGATGACAGGGGAGGCAGAGCAGCACGATGCTGTTTTATGGCTGTTTAGCCACGGATTTATTTTTAGTTGATTGAATAACATGCCTATCTGGATTGCGATCATGATGGTGAATGTGATGGTTACATCCCAGCAATGAGTTCAAATATAGCCCCGTAAAAGAAGAGGACTTTCACTTCCCAGAAGAAGTGGATGAATAATTTTGCATCGTTAGTAAAAACAGCGATTAGCATTGTAAAGCATATGTAGTTTTTATAGAAGTTTCTCAGTAGCTTGTAGTGGATTGCCAGGTGCAAGGAAGAATGCGAAAGGATTAGAGCATAAAAGTAAGTCTAGACTCGTTTTTAAGAAGAGAATTGTTTCAACTTTTTATTGTCTAAAAGAAGAAAATGCAGAAATGGCACAGCAGCTGATGCAGAAACAGTAAAAAAAAAAGTATCATTCACACACGTTCATACACATTGTTTCATGGAGACAGCAAATTAGTGTTGTTTTCTGCCATTTGTCATAGATAAAAAATACATTTTGGTATGGCAAAAATCAACTACTGCCAACACACTGTGAACTTTTTTGTCAGCTGGGAAAAAGTTAGAAATTTGGTGGGAAAGGGCATATTTTCCTTGGTGACCATTGCTGCCTCAAACTACAGAGATTCCCAAAGGTGTCCAGTGCTTCTTTGTTAACACAAGGCTGAAAGCTGAATAATTCATTGCTTGCTTCATTGTTTTCAAGACAGCAATGAAACTGCATTAGGGATATTTGGAACTATAAAAAGTATAGATGACCAAAATGGTTTAAATTTTGGCAATGTATCGTGATTAGCAGATGCCAAGGTAATATTTACTTTGGGGATACACCCATCTGCCCACGGATCAGCGGCAGTGAGAATGAATACCTGCTTTCGGCTAATTGCCGAGCTCCCACAATGTGTAAGACCAACACAGCAGATTAGGCTGAAATAGGTCATCGCTTCATCTTGACAGTTGTGTAACGAGTTATCAATCTCTTCTTCTCCTCTGCTAAGTGTTTCAGAATTACAGGAAGCATTTCATTTTGCCAGCCTCTACTATGTGGAAACGTTAAGGCATGTCCCTGCAAGACTGTTATTTCTAAACCTGCAGCTGAAAGGATCTTAAAATGCTTTCCCTCTGCTCGAGGTTACTTTGCACACTCAAGGAAGGTTGCCCCATTGCATGTTTAAGTGCTTTAAAGAGTGAAAAGCTGGGGACTGTGAAGGGACTGGCAGCAGCTCCATACTACTTTCTTTCACAACACGCTAAAGCACTAAAGCATCTCTGATGAGGTTTTATAATTAGATCTGAACTTGCCTGCGTGGCAGTTTCTAGCATAACGCATCCACACGAGAGAAGGCTACGACAGAAACTGGGGAGTAAATTTGTCGGTCCTGAATGTAACTCGTCTAAAAATGTACTGTGACAAAACGGCCGCAATAGGAAGGGATTGTAGTCAGTTATATATTTGCTCTTCAATGGTTGACCTCACACTTTGATTTTAGAAAATGAGGCTACCTTAATATGAATGAGCCACTTTCTCTGATATTTGCCCCAGAAAATAAGGCATTATTGAATGTTTTAAATGTGCTAGAAGGCTGGGTACGTGTCACTGGTATGAGGAATGTTCTGCATGGAGAGATTTGTCGTGCTGTGCATGTTTCATCAGGAATTCGGTGGTACAACATTACAACATTTCGTATCTTCAGATTCTAGGAATCTAGGTTTCTTAAAGCTTGTGAAATAATATCTATTTCTGCCTTAAGTGCTGCAATGGAAAGAATGTTTTCATTGTGCAAATATACTTTGACATATTGCAGAAAGAGCTAAATATTTATTTTGTTAAGGTTAAGCTTCCAGATAATTTAATTGTCCAAGTAAGGAAAGGTTTGTGAACCAATTAGAAAAAAAAGATGTATTGAAATGTGCAAAAAATGACCATAAATCCAATTTCAAACAATAAACTGGAGCTTAAAGTAAAGGAATGGACTGGATATTTAAGCACAGTCAACCTTCACTTAAAAGATACGTGCTCTGCTAAGCAAAACTGTGGTTCCCCAAAATGCCATTTAAATGAAGGGCAAAGGTCTAGTGTTGGGAGGGTTTTTTTGTGAGGGTTCTCTTTATTTCCCTCTAAGCACTCCATCACTGTACAGTTAGGCTTAGTTTCTGTTCCTGCATACGTCGGGCTTCATCTCTGTAAATGGGAGCACAAGGATGTGAAGGCACAAAGCTGTTCTTTGAAATGCTCTGGCCATGGCGTGGCCTGTCTTGATCTCCACGTCAACATCCAGGCATTAAGTTTTCTGCTTTAAGCCTCTTAAGATTGAAGTTTGTACCGATTCCTGATTACTGCTTGTCCTTAAAGACATGTTTTGCCCAACGAGAGAGGACCAGTGATGTTTAAGAAATAAAAGTGAAACAACGGTGTATTTTTTTTTTTAACTGAAGCTAATAGAAATAAAAGAGCTTTTTTACTTTCTAGCAATGTTACTTTGCATTTCTTTCTCCCCACCTTTCCTTACGTCTCGACACAGCCAGGCGAGTTGCTTCTCCCAGCCGTGCACGTTGTCCGCGGCAGTGCCGCTCCCTGCGGCCCCTGCGGCAGGCCCGGGCAGGCTGAGGAGGGCGGGAGGCCGCGGTGCGGTGCCAGGGGAAGCAGCAGTCCAGAGCTGGTCGGTAGCTTATTTAATGCCGTTTTCCTGAAGAGTAAAATAAAGCAAGAGGAAAAAAAGAAAAAGTAGATCTGAGCATATGCTGGAAAGGGAGAGAAAAAAAAAAATCCTCCGAGTTACCTTTAAAAATCATCATAATTTTATTTGCTGTCAAAACCACTTGCATACCGCTGTCGTATTTGCAGGATGCTGATCCAAAGAAGCCAGACATCTGATCAAACTGAATTTTCTTGTCTGAAGACGACAAGAGGGAAATTACTCAGAAATTTTAAAAAAATGATAGTTAAGCAGCAAGGGAATCTCCCGGAGAAGGGCCCGGGTAGGAAATTCAGGCCGCTTCTCCATCCGCAGCACGCTCCCCTGCGCTGGCGTACCGTTTGATTTTTTTAAATTTTTAATTTCTTTAACGGAGGAAATTATTATTAATCATCATCATCCCTTCTTAATGGATGAATGCCGTTAATCACTCATTTAACCAAGGGACAAGCTCCGGTGGGGGAGGAGGCGGCCCGGCGGGCACCGAACCCCCGACTTGCGCGGGACCCGGGGACGAGGCCCCGGCCCGGCCCCGCCCCGCCCCCGCCGTGACGCAGGCGGCGGCGCTGGTCACGTGTGGGGGAGGCGGAGGCCCGGCCTGCCGCACCCGGAGCCGCCGCCATGCCGCTGCCGCCGTCGCCGCCCGGCCGCCCCCGCCTCGGGCAGGCCCCGCTCCTGGCGCTGCTGCTGCTGCTGCTGCTGCTGCTGGTGGGCCCGGCGCGGCCCATCTCCTTCCAGCTGCCGGGCAAGGCGCGGAAGTGCCTGCGGGAGGAGATCCACCGCGACACGCTGGTCACGGGCGAGTACGAGATCGGCGCCCCGCCGGGCTCCTCCACCGGACCCTCCGCCAACCTCAAGGTGCGGCGGTGGCGGCGCCCCGGCAGGCAGGCGGGTGGGGGGGGCAGGGGAGCGGGGGTAGGCCGGGGCGGGCGGCGTGGCCCCGCCCGGGCGGGGGCGGGGCGTGGGGATGGGTGACGTTTTCCACGCGTGACACCCACCCCACGCGTGGGCTTACAGCCGGCCTGGCCTCCTGCCTGTGGCGAGCTGGGGGAGGGATGGGGTCGCCTCGGGGCCACCAGCTTGCCCGGGGGCTTTGCCATCTGGGTATTGGGGAGCAAAGGGAGCGGGGTAGGATTTTGACTTGAGCCAAATACGAGCTTTTTCCCCCCCAAAGATCTCATCGCAGCGGCCCGTCCCGCCGGCCGCCAGATAATCCGCACGCACATTCGGCGTGCGGATTATCCGGCGGCCGGCGGGACGGGCCGCTGCGATAAGGCTGTCCTAGGGCTGCTGACACCGTGTAAGGAAGAAAGAATTACGGTGACGTGGCTTTCCAAGGGCTCCCTCCCGGCGTACGGCCGGGCACGGCGGGATGGAGCTGCAGGCCGCGGGGAAAGGGCGAGGTGAGGGCTTAGAAACAAGGTTTTGGTATGCACCACGGCTATTCCCATCTTGCTGTGTCATGGCTCACGTGGATTTTTAAGGAGGCAGGTGTTTGCTACGGGGAAGAAAAGGATCCTAAAGGATCTTTAGGGAGCATAGGCAAGGGTCAGCAGAATATGACGTGACTAATACACCGATGTGACAAGCAGCTGTTAAAACTTCAACAGCTTCACTTTAATTCTGTCCACAGTCTGCCTTCCCCAGGCTTTCTTCAGATTTCCCAGCTAACTGGGTAAGGTCTATTGCTACATAGTCAGTTCATAACAGCTTTCTGTCTGTCTTTTATTTCTGTCTAAGATCCCAAAGGCTTTGAAAGCAAGCACACAAACAAACAGAGACAAGATGGTCTGCTCAGGAGTCTCTGAACTCAGTGTTGTTGAGTGAGTATTTGAGATCTCCTGAAATCAAGTTGCCCTTCCAGCATCTGCCTACAGACGCCCGAAGGCCTTGGGTTATTGGCAGTTGTGCTTGGTTATGGCTAGAGAAGGCTGTTTCTGGAGTGTTGCTTTTTTAAAAATCTTGTTCTGCTGTTCTTACATCATTTGTAAGAGGAAACTTGTCTGTGTGTAGGCAGAGCCAAGCAGCTTTAATGCTGTAAAATGTTGCTGTAGTATTTGCCTGGTAAGGTGCATGTATTTTAGATCAAGTGCCACGTTCCCATCTGTCTCTTACCATTTGGTGATCAAGCCTCCTGTTTCTCTGGTTGCCCACTCTTAGATAAACTGACCCAACAGTCTCTTCCAAAACTCACTTTTATGACAGAGGATTTGTCTAGGGAGGTGGTGAAGCAATAAATCCCACGCTTGGGTCTTAGTCTGGCTTTGTTGCTGAAGCTGGTATCCAGGTAGGACTGCTTGTGAAAGTTCTATTTTATTCTAACTGCAAAATGAAAATTAAAGAGGGAAAAAAAAAAGTCCTGTACTAGTTGAAAAGCTACAAAGGAGAAATAATAATTTATGCAATTCTTGCTTTCCTTCTTATTGTTCAGGTAATGCTGTGGCCTCGCAACATGCTGGGCCTATTGTAAGTGCTGTAACCCCTCTGCTAGGTGCATACTTTCTCTTTGTGTCTGTGGGGGTAAGGTTAGTTCAGGACATCGTGTCTGCAGGTGGTCTCTCTCCTTCTGCACTGGACGGTCTGCTTCGGTCCCCTGGGTCGGGCCACCGAACACAGGAGGTTGGTAGTTAATCCTGGCCGGGCTCAGTTCAGTTGCAGCCGGTGAGCTGAGTTTTGTGTGTGTGATACCCCAGCGCTAACAGTGGTACCCTCTGTTTTGGAGGAATCCGCAGGCTCTGCCAGCTGGCCGCCAAGGGGTGGCGGCGGGGCAGCTGAGGTCTCGCTTGGGCCCGGCCACGTGCCTCTGCCCCATTGTCGAGGCTGGTGGTTTGGGGAACTGTCAGGCTGTTTGTCAAGGGTGAACAATGCCCTGTCTGTAGGGGATTGCGTTACCGTAAATAACGTTAGAATAGCATGAAAAATCCCTTTCAGGTCAACTCCCCCACAAGTGTTCTGGCTGGGCTATTAGCAGCTTCTTCTGCCCCCGCACACCCAGCTGAATGGGCAGTGTATTTGGCCGATTTGGGTAATGCTATTCAGTTTTGATGAAAGCAGACAGCAGAGCTTTTACTGTCCAGAATCCAGTTCATGAGCAGGCTATTGCTAGAGCTGCAAAGGGCAAAAATGGATCAAGCTGCATAATATCCTCTAGCTAAAGATTAGCTCTGGTGTCTACAAAGCCCTAAAGGAACAGTGCTCAAAATAATAGGGACATTTGAGAGCTTTCTTTACTGTGTTCTTGTCACCGCTTCTTGGGATGGAGAACCCGGTGTGCAGATTATATGATATCACCCTGGTGAGGCTAGCATCTTGGTTAATCAGGACCGCTCCATTGAACAGCATGCACTGTATGGTGGCCAAAACGCATGCTTTTGACGAGAGGAAACGGCCTCAAGCTGTGCCAGGGGAGGTTTAGATTGGATATTAGGAAAAATTTCTTCACTGAAAAGGTTGTCAAGTGTTGGAACAGGCTGCCCAGGGGAAGTGGTTGAGTCCCCATCCCTGCAGGTATTTAAAAGACGGGTAGATGTGGTGCTTAGGGACATGGTTTAGTGGTGGACTTGGCAGTGCTAGGTTAAGGGTTGGACTTGATGATCTTAAAGGTCTTTTCCAACCTAAACGAATCTATGATTCTATGATTTTACACCATGTCTGCGTGGTCAGACGCAGACAGTCTGGCGCCCCAACAGGGCCTGCTGACTTGAGCTGGGTCCTTCCGATAGTCTGGTGGCTTCCAGACAGGAGGTGGCTGGTGTTGGTGGCTTGTGGCAGGAGGATGGCAACGCAGCTGCCTGTGCCTGACTGCGCAGGCGTGCTTTCATCTGCTCGCTGCTTGAATACAGGTAGAGCTCTGAGCAGAAACGGCAGCGCGGGAGGAGAGCGGTGCTCCTCATTCTCAGACGCTGACAAATACCATATGGTACAGGGGGAGCTACAACAAATCCCATAACAGACAATTACGGGATAATCTATATGTAGAGGAAGCTTGTTCCTAAAGTCTTGCTTGCTATGGTTTATATCCTGAGGCATGAGGATCTATAAACTTTATTATTTTTCCTGCCTAATGCAGCAACTCTCATCATCCATGTGAAGGTCTGCACCTGTTCCAAGTCCAGCAGGCTGCCGGCATCAGTGGTATCCTGTGGCAGGGAGTTAATTAGCTGTTCTAATAAGAAGAAAGAAGAGTGTTTCCTTAGAATAATTTTGGGTACATAGCCCTTTTGTGTGGCCTTTGTACAGGGAAACGAGGCTGGTTTTCTGTTATAAGATGGAGTAAAGGAGAATGTCTGACTTACCTTCTCCATACCACAAATTATTTTGTGTACTT
Source organism: Theristicus caerulescens (assembly GCA_020745775.1). Lineage (NCBI taxonomy): Eukaryota > Metazoa > Chordata > Aves > Pelecaniformes > Threskiornithidae > Theristicus > Theristicus caerulescens. The sequence continues at coordinate 45,750,365 of CM036564.1, read as the reverse complement.
CTGTCTTATATATCTTTAAAATTATTCCCAAGCTTTTTAGTGTCTTCACCTCTAAGACTTTCAAATACCCCTAGTAACTTTAGCACTCATGCTTTTTCAGACATACCTGTTGAAGGGTAGAGTTGAGGGAAACTGGGAAGCATTCCAGTGGAACGCACGCTGTTGATTTTCACGTAGTATTGTAATGCCTTCAGGTTTTTTTCACCCCTGTTCCACCCATGGTCAGAGTATTTCAACTGGATGGAGCCTTTAATTGAGCATGATGATTCTCAAGTCTGCGTCATGAAATGTGTGTCCTTTTTTTTTTTTTTACTCTTTGTTGAAGCATTTTTGTAGACCTTCTACAGTTTTTGCCTATTCTTAGTAATTTCATAGACTTAGAGCAAAGCAGTCATTTTTCTGTCTGTGTAGTCTGAATTGTCCTCTGAAGTGGGCACTTTTACGGATCTTGGCACCCAAACCTTGTATAACTCAGGGCCACACTGATGGTTCATTTCTAGAGGAATAGATGTGCCATTCTCCATTCCATCTTCTGGGGAATGAGTCTTTTTTTGTCCCGTAAGGCTTCTCCGTATCTCTGTTGCTACGGGAATTTATGAATTTTGCTTGCAAAAAGGCAGCAACGAGTAACAGTTCAGCTAGAGTTCCTAAATGTAGTCTCTGTTCAGAGCTTATAGGAGGAAGAGGAATTGGTGTGGTTTGGGGGTTGGTTGGTTGATTCGTTGTTTTTTGGTGGAGTTCTTTTTTGTTTAATCTGAGAGTCAGTAATTACCTTCGAGGCACTCTGACGTTGTCAGCTCCTGGAGTGGGGATGAGCAAGAGAGGAATTGATATAGTTGTGAGGAAGGAGGGAAGCTGTTGAAAGGAGAATGCAGCAGCTCCAAAGGGGATGCTATGAGAACTCTTCCCGTGTAGCACAGGCCGTGTGAGCCCATGGCAGCGAAGCACTGTGTTCCTCACCCTCATTGTCTCTTTTACAGATAACTGACTCAGCTGGGCATATCCTGTATGCCAAGGAGGATGCCACTAAGGGCAAGTTTGCCTTCACCACAGAAGACTATGATATGTTTGAGGCCTGTTTTGAGAGCAAGCTTCCTGTGGGTAAGTGAAGTGAAAGGTCTGTTGGCTGCTTCTAGCTTCCAAACAAGTTTATGTAGATGTGTGGGTGAGGGGTATAGGTAAAGTGATCCTGAGTGTGGTCCACAGAGCACTGTTTGACTTTTAAAGCTGATCTTCAGGAGCTTGTGGGCAGTCTCACTGGAGAATATCTGCTGTCGGTGTTGCATCTGAAGTTAAGTAATCCTCTGTGGCTGTCGTGTAGAGTGTTTGGGTTTCCTCTGAAAGGGAACACAGAGGGTGACCTCTGTGTTCCTCCCGCAGAGGTTACCACAGCTGCAATGAGTGGCAGTACCGGGGAGCAAACTACACCTCTTTTGCCCTTTTCATGCTTCTCCCCATCTTGCAGTTGAGCCAGGACAGAGCAGGATGCCGTCATCTCCAGGACCCTGTCTTTCTCCCCAGCTGACCATCTCTCCCCATTTGGTGCAACGTGGTCTCTCCACAATGTGTACTTGGCAGCAATCCTGCGTTAGGTTAGCAACTGTTTTCTGGGGGTGGTGTGTGTGTGTATATAGAGAACGTGGCCTTGGTCTGCACCCGCAACTGCTCTCTAAGTGGTCGATAAAGGGAAGGGGAAATGAGCAGGACGTCAGCCTTGCATTTGTGCTGCAGGGATGGTTGCCTAACGAGCGCCGAGGCTCGTTTCCTGTGAGTGTGACGCATGTGCTGCTTTGAGTGGCTGGGCTCAACTTCAGGACAGACGTGCTGAAAACAGCCAATACATGGGCTCCAGTCTCATTTGCGGTGGTGTGAGTGCGTGCAAGTTCGTAGGTGCTTGCATCTTTTCACGGCCACTGTCAGAGTTCTGCTTCCTGGACCTGGTTCTTCTTAGGTCTTGTCCTAAAAGATCCCAGAGCATTTCACAGGGCAGTTATTAGCAGCATTCCTCATAGCTGTTGAAAGGCAGCCTCTGTTTTGCTGTTCTGCTCCAAGTATAAGATGCAAATAGTTTGCAAGTTGAAGAGAACTTTACAGAAAGAGAAGGCTATCTTGGCTGGAATGGGAGGGATCTGGCTTGTAACATCTCTTCTGTAGTATTTTACAGATAAGACAGTGACCCCAAATGCCCAGGATTTTGCTTTTATTTCACTCCAAAGGTAGGGCTTCCAAATGCTCCTTAACGCATCGAGACATGTAGGCACTAGTGACTCATCTGGGAGTCACTCATGGTATTTACTGTCCGACACCTGGGTATTTGGGAAGTCTCCAGACAGTCCCACAAATCCTTTCATAGCTTCCATGTGATCACACACTGAAGTGGGAAAGGTTTCTTTCTTTAGTTGTGTCTAGACTCTTACTAGACAGTGCTTGTGACCAGAGGTTTCTTGCTTAGACTGAGCCCCTTATAGATCTTTTGATTGTAGCAAATGTTTGTTCCCTGGCTCCCTTGTATTGTTGCAAATTTGTTTTAAAGCTTTCAGTACTGATGAGGATAAAATATTTCTAAATGCAGCTTCTACCTGATGACCAGTGGGGCGTTGAGGTGCCAAAATCTAGAGCTGTTCAACTGAGCAGCTGGATCCTCTCTTCTAGAGGATTTCTCTTTAGGGGCTTCCAAGCTGTCGGTTTCTTTTTGGACCCAGGTGCCCCAAATTCATTGCTAAAGAGAGATGCTGCATGGTGAACTTCTCCAGATTTCCCATGCCTGGGCTGGAAATCAAGGAAGTATTAAAGTAAGGTAGATGGCACTGTGAGGTTTGATCACCTGCAGGACTTGGTTCAGGTACTGTGGAAGAAGTAGCCACGTCACAAGGAAGTGCCTTGTTTCCTCCGTAAGGTCAGCATGGAAATGGGGGAACTGACCAAGTGCTGTTTTATCCCCATGTTTCTCTTTAAAGGTTTGGGTTTGGGTTCTTTTTTTCCCCAGTCTCATCAAGTAAGTAGTCAGAACTTGTAGCGCAGCAGCCAAGGAGGATGTTGGTGGAGTACTGGAAGAGAAAAACTGTTGGTAGAGGAAGCCCAGAGCCGTTGGGACCTGAGGGGTCTAAGCAACTGGGATTTCTCAACCCTTAACCACAGAAATGCGGAAGTGAGAAGGAGATCCTATTTAGAAGGTCCACCTTATCAGAGTGGAGGCGTTCTTAGGGTGCTTCTTGGAGCTGTGGGTGTTCGCATGACAGGCTTTTTTCCCTCTTCCAGGGTAGAAGGGTCCTGTCTTCCTGACCAGTGCTCTGTTCCCAGGCGCACTTACTCTCACACCCTGTGCTAATCTCTGAGGTGAACAGCCTGGCCTGCACTACATGCTCCCCTGCAGGGATCTTCCTGTGTGCTAATCTTTACGTCTTTGCTCCTTCTGTAATCCATCTCTTCCCAGACGTTAAGGGCGTTATGGCTCATTTTTTCTGGAATTCCTGCAGGAAAATTTTTTGACATCCAGTTCAACCATTCTGTTTTTCCACTGACTGCAAATTGGGAGCTCCCCTAATCTCCCAGGAAACAGTTCTGTGCTCATGTGAGATGACCTCTTGCAGACCTCCTGGGGGATGTAGGTATCAGTTTAGTTCAAGATCTCTGGGACTTAACTGTTTTTCTCTTTGCTGCTGATCCAGTCTGCTCTGGTGAGCCCTGGCTGCTGGAGGAGCAGGGAGTTACTGAGGATCTGATGAGCGTGAAGGGAGCTGCGTAGTGCCTTGGGCTCAGTAACCTTGTAGAAGAGCAGCTTGAGTTTTTCCAGGCCAGTCCCTGACAATGTTAACCTCTTGCAGAATGTCTGCTTTCCATCCCTTTGCACCCAGCGGCTCTAAGGTTTCTGCTTTCTTTTCGCCTCTTGGCAGCTCTCCCTTCCAGCCTGACAAATTAATCCTTCCAGTTCTGTTCTCCTGTTCACTGGCCTTTTTATCTTTCTCATCTCTTCCTGGAAGCTCCAGTTCTCCACCCAAGTTGCTGTAATTTAAAGAACTTTAAAAAAAACTCTCACTGAACCATGTGCTTTGAATTTTCTTCTGCAGCTACTGTTGGCTGTCCTACCTGCCAGTCTCCAGGCAAGCTGGTATATGTATGGCATAAGCAGTCAAAACTTGTGGTTAGAGAAAGGAGCACTGGGTGGTTGTATACAGCCTGTCTGTTAAACAGTGCTGGGACTTTACTTTGTGTTTACAGTAACCGGTCTTTTATAAGAAAACCAAAAAATTCCATCCTAATGCTAATTTATCCATTGGGCTCTTACATAGCTGGGTTTGAATTCTGAGCTCCTGTATCCCTCAGGAAATTTAAGAAACAGTTTGTAGTTGATATGGACCATCTTGTCAGTAGGTTATTCCATGTTCTGCTAATAGTAGAAGGTGGAGGTGATTCTACTCTGGTGTTGAAGAGCTATTCAATGGGTAGAGAGAAAATTTGGGGACGTTGTACTGAAGATCTGGAATATCTTCCTAGCTACAACTGGAGTGACCCAGTGTAACCTGTACATTGAATTTGTTTGTGGACTGAGGGAATGGCCACCTGGCAGCCTCCTAAGGCAAAGTGTGAGTATTGGACATGCTCCTGGATAAAGACACTGAAATTCATAGTGTAAGTGAATTCAGACCTTGTGTTTTGCTGGCAGCCAGATGAGGACAACTGTATGCCCTCACATGCTGGGATTTGGGAATGTGTTATCTACAGACATTTCCTTGGTGGGTGGTATAGCCTGGAGAAGAGGAGGCTGAGGGGAGACCTCATTGCTCTCTACAACTACCTGAAAGGAGGTTGTAGCGAGGTGGGGGTCAGTCTCTTCTCCCAAGTAACAAGCGATAGGACAAGAGGAAACGGCCTCAAGCTGCGCCAGGGGAAGTTTAGGTTGGATATTAGGAAAAACTTCTTCACCAAAAGGGTAGTCAGGCACTGGAACAGGCTGCCCAGGGAAGTGGTTGAGTCCCCATCCCTGGAGGTATTTAAAAGACGGGTAGATGTGGTGCTTAGGGACACGGTTTAGTGGTGGACTTGGCAGTGATAGGTTAACGGTTGGACCTGATGATCTTAGAGGTCTTTTCCAACCTAAACAATTCTATGATTCTTCTATGATTCTATAGTGGAATATGATACTCGGGTCAGCTGGCATGCTGCATTCTTTAGGGTATCTTATATGCCTATCCTATATATTTTGTTTCCTCTTGTGAATGTTCTCAGATGTGACAGTTTGTAGCAGTTAAAAGAAGCTATTAGCCATAGGTGTCACTAGCTTGGGCGCTACAGCCTTAAAAGATACCTACTGTGCTGTTGACTGCAGCCTTATGCTACTCACTGTTTGTGTGGCTCCAGCTGGCAGTTCTCTGAAGTGGTATTTTCCCGGCTTCAGAAACCTCTTGCCATCTTGGGGTTTGCATTAGCAGTGTGGGTCTCAGACGTCTGAGATATTCTTTCCATGAAAAGATATGTTGGTAAAGGGATTACCTTCATTTCTGCAGATACTGCAGCATGCAAGGGTCAGTAGTCCCCATATGCCATGTTCCTCAATTAGAGCAGTTTGCCTTCTGCTCCTTTGAATGTAAAATCATTTACAACCCCAGTAACCTTGATGAATTGCCGGTGAACTTCCTGCTAGGAGGAACGTGGGCTTCCCAGTTGAATATTTGTCCCTCTGGGTGACTTGTCTTTCGCCAGGCTGTCTCATAGCAGCTGGTATTCATCTTCTAATCCTCTGCAGTTTTTACAGTGATTTGCATCCTACACACACTTAGCGCTTTTAGTTACAGCTTGTTCTCATTATCTTTGGGAGGCTTTCCTTCAGCCAGGATTTATTGTGAAGTCTCTGTATTTTTAGGCTGGACTGTGCTGCCTCCGCAGTTAGCTGCAGACATGGAGGGAGGGGAGGGATGTTGTGAGTTCTTCCTCAGTGGTGGAGAGAGCTGGTGATTTCCTGGCAGGCTGAATGTTTCGCACAATGAATCCTTTCATTATGCTTCCAGGAACAGGGAGGATGCCGGACCAGCTCGTGATTCTGGATATGAAGCATGGAGTTGAAGCAAAGAACTACGAGGAGGTATGTCCCCTGGCTGCCTGCGCTGCAGGCTCCCCTTTCCCAGCACTCACGTGATGCCATTTGTAGATCTGGGGCTCATGATGGGAAGCTGTTTTCCCAGCGGTGATGAAAGCTGTCTGCAACCTACAATTCCAGTGAAGCTTTGTGTGTTAGGGGAGAAAAAAAAAGACAAACGTCAACTAAAATTAATTCTGTACTCTGGGAACTGGAGCCTAATGTGTGAATTTCTTTGTTAGGACAGCGTGACCCAGCTTCTGGACATAGGTATTAGAGGCAACAAGAGACTGAGATGTGAAGTTTCCCCAGCCCCAGCAGCAGAGGGCATTTTAGGTTAATATCAGATCCTCCTAAAGGTCAAGTTGCATTGTTATTGTTCTTACCTTCCTGACTGTAAGATGTACTGGCTCAACAGCCCTGAAGCGGCTCTTGTGCATTTCTAAGAACTAGCAGTGTATCAATGTAAAGGTGTTTGGCAGAGTAGCAGCTGGTGTGAAATGGGTATTTGATTTGAAGGCATGACATTGTGAACAGGCATAAAGCCTAAATGTTTTCATCTTAGGAGGACATAGCTTTCTTAGACCCAAGAGCCAGCTGTGTGGAATAGCAGTTGCTTTGTGGCTGGGACAGTCCTGGCTGGTTTGGATGCTGAACTTTGATGGCTGCTACTGTGCTTTTGGCTCACTAGAATTTGAGATCAATCAGCCCCCAGCACAGAGCTTGTGCCTGAGAAAATGAAAGTTGTTGGTGGAGAAAGGTTCCTGCAAATGAGTGCTGTGTCCACTGCGCACAACAGCATGGGAGATGCCTTAGGGAGGAGAGTGGGTAGCAGAGGAGGCTGTGTATGGTGCCAATTAGAAAACGAATGAATTTCTGAGATGAGCATGCTGGAGTTTTTATATCCTTTTGAGCTTTGGGCTAGCTGGTCCTGTGTGGCTTAAGTCAGTCTAGAGCACATCCTACGTGGAGAATAAAAAAGTGCTTGGCGTCAGAGAAGACCAGAGCAATCATTGGGCCAGCTGTCTGGCAACCAGCTACTGAAGGATTACAAGATGTTGAAATCTTATGGGATGGCCCCTGAGAGCGTAACTGGGAGAATTATGGTGACTACACTTAAAAAATGTCTTTAAATACAATCCCACAGCATACACTGAGTTATGTTACTGTAGTGCTACTTAGAAGCATTGTCCCTGTGCAGAAAGGTTCTCTTATGCCCGTATATCTACATACTCACTGGTTGTACTGATAAAACTGTCTTGGAATAGAAGTAAGTATCCATTATGCTCGTCAGTGCAGTTAGATTGATGGAAAAGGTCCATGGACAAACACAGGATAAGAAGAATTTAGACTTGCAGTCCTACCTGATAGCAAATGCAGATCTTGGCAGTGCTGACAAGCATCCTTGACTTGTGAGGACCTCTCAGAGTGGCAGACTGTGCTGAGCCTTGTTGAGCAGTGCGTCGGAAAAGGACTCAAACTGGTTTACTGTTTGTACAGCTGCTACGGATGTTTAGCCACACTGCTTTGCTGTGTGTTTTGGTTTTTTCATCCTCTCTCTCCCCAGGTTGCTGTAGTATTTGTACGTTTTAACTTGTCAGGTTGCTGTAAGGCCTCAGGGGGGAGGACTGTTGCTCAGGTTTCTCTCCTGGAATTGCTGCCTTTTTGAGTCTTTTGCTTGTGATGTTCATCTGCTGTAAGGTACCAGTGACCTGGCTTCCTGGCTTCCTCCCCCACCCCCCGCCCCAGTTCTTGTTGAACTGCTGCAAGGGGACTTGATGCAGGGAGTTGAATGAGGGTCACTGATACTGTCCTGCTTCTGCATGGATACGTGCATGGAGAGGAGGGGTGGTGTCCAAGTCTGGCTTCGTGAGCTTTCGTAGATGCAGACATTCTTGGAGCAAAGCAACTGGGAGAGTGAGCTGGGTTAGGAAACCTAACTACATGGCAGTGTCATACCTTAGTTCTCTGGGGTAGGGAGGAATAACTTTCTTCATTCAGTAACTAGAAATGAAGGTAGGGAAAAGGAAAAAAACTTTTCAGAGGGCACCAAGAAGGCTTGGCGATCCAGGTTCCTTTCCAGATCAGTTACTCCTTGCCAATTCTTGACTATAGTGTGTCTCTTTCTATGCTAGGAAGAGTTAGGCTTTGATGAATCTTTGAGTGGCCCCTGAGAAGTTCAGTGGAGTTGTTGTCTCAGTTGTTCTGGTGGTCCAGATGTTCCTTCTAGGATGATGGTGTTCCACCATCGCAGATGCTTGGTGGGCTTTTTACAAAACTGCTTGGAGCAGCTGTGCATATTGGCTTCACTAAGGATGAAAGAGGTTCCAGAATGTGCGTCTCGAAGTACATGCAGGACTGAAAGTAGCCATCAGATGTTTCTAGCTGTACCTATTAAGAGCAGCTGAAGGGATGCAGGGTGGAGCAGACAAGCCTTGGTTTTTCCCAGTGGAACCTTTGTAGCCCTCTGTGAATGAGGAAAAGTGCCCTTCAGGAAGATAATGGAGCCAGTCAATGCAGGGTTAGCTTCTGAGTAGAGCTGCCTGAGACCTTGTGTGTGTTATAGACCTGCTGCTCTAGCTGTGTCAGCAGAGTCTGGGCCATAGGCACACTTACACTGGTGCCAGTTTTTCAGCAAAGCTCTGCTGGTAGATATGTGTCCAGGGTTTTGTCAGTACAACCTATTGGCTAGAAAGCGGGAGGGGTTTAGCCTCCCGTTTTCTACCCCTCCTCACAAACGCACTCTGAATTGACACTGCTGTGCTGGCAGAGCTGTAATATACAGCTTGCCTCAGCAATAAAAATCCTCAGATGACTGCTCGAGGGCCTGCTGCTTGCCCAGATACACATGTCATGGGACACCCTTCAGTGAAATGGCTGATTAGCTAGCACTGGCCTGGCCACGAGCATCTCTTTAGATGGGCTCTGACGCCCAGAGCTGCCTCTGGAAGCAGCGTTTTGGGGATGCCTGCACCCTGCGTGCCCTGTTGCCTGCCTGTCGGCACCTGGACCGCTGAGGGATGCCATCCTGCAGCTTATGTCTGAGTAATCCTGTGTGGCAGTGAGACTGGTGGTGAGCTGCAGGTGCTCCATGTGTTTTCTATAGTTTTCTGTAGCACGTCTTTCTTCTGCTGCATTACTCCGGGACACGGCATCTGGCCTTCATGGTGGGGGCCTGTCACTTGTTGGTAATAGCAACAAATTCTATGCAAGAACCAGAGTTACCCAAACCCTACGCTGTAGCCGCGGCAGGAATTGCAGTTAGCTTCCTTTGAGTAATGTCCTTGTGTCACAGCTTTTACATAATGTATAGTCAGGTTACAGCCAGGATTGAGGCAGGGACACGGGTTTACACATTCAACTTTAAATAGTTGCTGTTGTGGACTGTGCTTTCTGATTGAATTTCCTGTGGATTTTTCTTTTTTGGATACAAGTCTGTGACTTGTAGGTCTGTGGGTTGCGTGTTCTGCACAAAAATGACGTCCTATAAAACCAGCTTTTACGAGGGAAGTGTATGTTTCTTTTTCTTTCAAACTGGCTCAAAGTCAGCGGGTCCTGTAAGTATTCCAGCAGCGTCATCTGGTGGCGTGAGGCAGATGGAGCACTTTGTAGCTGCGTGGTCCCTACCAAGAGCATATAACCCTTGGGGTTATCAGTCTAAGTGATAAAAGCCCTGAGCTCTTGTGGGTGTAATCAAACCACTACTACTGGGAATCAGGCTGCCCGGGCTTTCTGGGGCGTGTGGCAGCAGCTAGCAAAGTGAGTCTCAGTGCTAATATCCTGTGTGCCTATAGAACAATATCGTATGCGTATGTAAGTTAGTCACCTATATCTCAGTCTATGACTTCTGTTCGCTGGAGGTTTAGTCATGTGGCAAGCTCTTCTACCCACTCTTCAGAAACCAACTGTGAATAAGCTAACATTAGGCCGAATAAGGAAGAAATGTGCCTGTATGCGTACTGTGCTCCTCCGTTGTGTAGGAGGAGTAGTAGGAAAGTGTGTTTCAGAGAACAGGTGGGAGAAGCGATAGTGTTTTATGCAACTGTAGTTTCTGGCTTGTAGAGGTGTTTCCCTAGGGGAAGGATGCCCCAGGTCTGTAGTATGTGAGGAGGAGTGGTTCAAACTGGCAGTAAAAGCCCACGTGGGAGCTTTTGGTTTTGGCTCAGTGATTGCCTGACTCTTCTGTTTTCCAGATTGCTAAAGTGGAGAAGTTGAAGCCTCTGGAAGTAGAATTGAGGCGCCTGGAAGATCTTTCAGAGTCCATCGTTAACGACTTTGCCTATATGAAGAAACGAGAAGAGGAGATGAGGGACACGAATGGTAAGAGACTGTGTGCTCCTTCAGAGGGATGGAGCTCTAAGACCCCTTACTTCCGCTGAATGGGTTATTAGGACAGCATTTGGAGATCAAGCAATTATAGTGGTCTCTGCCTGTTCTGTCCCTAGTAAGGGAAACCTGCTGATATTTCTCTCCTTCTGAAGCAGTCGCTGAGTCTTGTGTGTCCCATCTCTAGAAATAATTTGTTTCTGTCTCCATTCCTAATGTGAATTACTCTGTACCATTTAATGTTGCTCATTAACGACAGTTTCGCCTTGTTCCCTCTCATTCTTCTCGTTGTTCCCTCTGCTTTTATTCTCAAGTACTGCTGGTGCTTGGGTGCCCTTGCCTTCATGCTGTATGATATCTTGCCCTCAAAGTTTTGTGTGGGTAGGGAGAGAAAATCCTGGGAACTTTGCCCTCTCGAGGTGCATCCTGTGATGTCAAACTCCTGTGCAATGGTTTGTTGTCTGTTTCAGAGTCGACAAACACCCGGGTTCTGTACTTCAGCATTTTCTCCATGTGCTGTCTCATCGGACTGGCCACTTGGCAGGTTTTCTACCTGCGTCGCTTCTTCAAGGCTAAGAAACTGATTGAGTAAAGGAGCAAGTCCTCCTCCCCCTCCTCTCAGACCCAGCTGGACACCGCTGGGACCCAGCCATGGCCCCCTGGAGCCATCTCACAGATGATACCCACTGACTGGAGCTTTTCTGCAGATACTTGGACCCTAAAGGAGGAGGGGAGCCTAAACATTGGAGGCAGCGGGGGACTTGTGAAATCCTGTTGGATGTTGTGGGTGGGGGAGGTTGTGATGGGTTTGGGGATTCCTGGGGCAGTGATTAAATAAAAAAAAAAGATGTTTCCATGACAGCTGCAGTAAGTTTTTGCGCTGTCTGTTCTCCGTTTATAATCTTGGCTTGATGATGTCTCCCATCTGTCTGTGACTGTAGTGTTACTTTGAGCCACTTGACCCTGCTGAGCATTTTGGGTGCCACGCGGCTAGCACCAGGGCAGAACAGGAGATTCCCTGTTCTGATCAGCTGGGATCTAAGCCTCGTGCAAACGGAGGTGAGTGCAAAGCAATAGGTTTCATCATTCCAGCAGGGCCTGAGGATAGAGGGAGGTCCAAAGTTTGGTCCCTGTCGTGGACCTCTGTGTTTCTCCCTGTGGGAGCTGGTGTCTTTGTGCTGACAGATCAGGGCACTTGAGCATACGGTGGTTCAGCCTGGAGGAAGGGGAGCCTTGGAAGGAGGGCTTGGGAACATGTTTGAGCTTGGAAAGGAGAAGCCTGCTTTGCTCAAATAAGCTGTCCAGCCTTGGTCCTGCCCTTGCTCCACGTGTTTGTCTTGGATTAGCCTCTCTTGTTCTGAAATGATGCAGCAGCTTTCCTGAAAGCCTTGGTCAGGGACAGCCTCTTGTGCAGACAGGAGGCCTCAGTCAGATACAGTCACAGAGCAAATAGGAGCAGGTTATGCTAGGGAACTTGGTCTTACATTGAGCAGGAGACTTTTCTCATCTAACAGTGTAGCGTTTACCCAGCAGGCAGGTGGCTGAATCTCATTTTCTGAGACCTCAAAGCAAGGTGGGCTGCTGCTCATGTGAAGCATGGGGGCCTGTACCCTGCACTGAGGTCTGAGGGTGCAAGGATGCTTTGCCGGTTGGCAGAGGAGTTGGAAGAATGTGGATGAACTCAAAAACAGCAGTGCAGGGTAGGAATAGGCTAATTCCAAGTCTGGGGGAGCCTGAACTGTGTCCTCAACAGAATTGTTATTCTCCTATGCGGTACTATAGAGAGAGCAAGCAGCCTCTCGTCGTTTCTCAGCCGTTCAGATGGCATGATGTTAAATAAGCCAGGCTGGGAAAAAACAGGCAGGTTAACTTTCTGGATTTAACTGCTGCAGTTTTTAGGCAGTGATTAAAATTCTTTCACCTTCTCTGCATTCCTTCAGAGCAAATGGTTCAGCAGCACAGCATTCTGGTGTCATGTGCCTAGACACTTCTGGCTAGGGAAGGGGTTGTTGTGCCCCATGGTTTTATAATTTCTGACCTGAATCTGATCTATTGCTGGGAAGGAAACAGTTGTTCAGGGTGAGACAATGGGAAAGAGGATGAAAAGATGACCTCCTGTCATCTGAATACCTTAGTATTTTGCCTCCTCTTTGCCATTGCCAAGGTCCTGCAGTTGCTAGTTCCACTGGCAAGTGCTTAGATTGCTTTTAATTTGTTTCTTTTTTGACAAAGCCATATTAAGAACCCAAGTCCAGTTCTCTACCCTTGCATCCATTTTATCCTTGTACGTTTTTGAAAGCTGTTACAGTGCAGAACAGCAGTGATGCCACAGGACTGAATTACAGAAGTCATTTGAAGGTAGTTTTAGGTCCTACAGTTTGAAGCCTGTAGATCTGTTAAGGTTTTTGCTTTTGTTTTTATATAACTTGAAAAGACAGTACAAGAAAGGGGCTTTTCCAGTCTTGTCTCTTTTGATATCCTCTCCCTGTCCTTATCTGAGTACAAAGATATCTTTATCTTAAAAAATGGTGGTGAGGCCTTAAGTTCCTGAGGTGACTGTTACACTATCATCATTCTGGTGTTGCATTTTGATCTTCACTGTACTGATAGGGTTACTGGGGAGCAGGTGTGAGGGACTGGTGTGGATTTACTTGTAATGACTGGTTGGGGGATTTTTGTCAACTTTCTCAAATAAAATTTCTTTGGGGAAAAACAACCCACCTCAGTTGTCCGTGTGAGTCTTGTCCTCTTTGTGCACATTCCTGCCGACTGCTGTTTCCTGCAAGCTGACCTGTCGCGGGAAGCAGCAAGTACACAGATGCTCGCAAGCCTTTGGGTTTCTCTAGCAACAGTTAATTTCTAAAGAATTTGAGAATTCCAGGCTTGGGAAAGGTACCAGCTGCACAGGCTTCTCTGCAGAGTGCGACCAGCACAGCAAGCGAGGTGTCTCTAATACAGCTTACCATTTGTTGCCCTTCTCCCCCGCCCTTTCCTAATTATACCCCTCTATGTGGAGCAATTTTGAGGCTGATAGCGAGACAGGACTGGTGCTCTGGAGTGCAAGATCCAGTTTTTCACTGTCACCTCCCTTGTAGGACACTAAGACAAATGGAATTACTTTCAGTTTTGTACTTAGAGGAAATTTAAATTGTTGCAAAGATGAGTTGGTCCTATGTGAGTGGCAGATGCTTACTGCAGAGAGTGGTCAGGTATTTACCGAACTGCTGTCAGATCTCTGCTGAGCCTGTGAGCCTTTTGTCACGCAGTAGCCAGGTGAGGTATGCCACAACTGGGGATACATAAGTGCTGCATAACTAGTTAGTATTATCAGGGAGAATTTCACGAAGGGAAATTCCCAGATCTTTGGATAAGGATTAGCCTCTGCAAGTTCTTGCCCGGATGAATATTTGAGCATGTGAAATCGTACAGCTGTTCTCATGCGGTAGGTTGGCAGTGGGTCTGGGCTGTTTTACAGCACTGCGGATGCAGAGCTGGTGTCTTCATTCTATTTTACTTCTGGGAAATAGGCTAAAGTTGAGCTGTTGCAGATACTTGGGTCTGAGCCCATCTTTGTGTGTGACAGATACATCGCTGGTAAATCTATAATTGCCTGTAGCAAACTGCATCAGACGTTTCCAGCCTCTTCCACCCACTTGTCAATGTGACTAACGATTTAATTATCACACTACTTAACACAGCGCGTGAACATTCCTAAGTAAGGTATATCTTCACGTATTCCTTCTCCTGCTATGCCAACGTAGGCTGCACCCTGTACAAAGTGCCTGCTGCAGCTGCTGCGTGCCTGCACGCGGGAGGGGATGAGCATTTTACACACTCTGTTGCTCATTTCTTACAAGCTGCTCAGGTATGTGAGAAATAACCCAAGTGTACAACACCTGTGTTGTCTCCTAACTGGCAGATCAGGAAATTTCAACTCAAACTAGTTTGGCAACTGGTCGGCGAGATCATTAAGGGAATCCTGCCTGTGCATTTCATGGGGTCCTACAGCAGAGGTTTGGGAAAGTAGCGTGGCCTCTGTTCACCCCTGCCAGTTCATATGATGTATTTCTGTCTCTCTCATATCTGTAGTTGTGTCCCTCCGCTGTACTTGTCTTTCAGATGCTCAAGATGGCCTTGCCCTTAGTGAACAAAGTCATTGGGAAACGAACTTCCCGTACACTGAAGGTGGCTTGTTGTGAAGGAGAGGGCACAAACCTGAAATGGATACATCTTTCACAGGGAAAAAAAGTTGGGTCTGCAGGAGTTCAGGGTTGGTAGCTTTGTCTGCTGCCCCTTCTCCACCTGAAAAAATTGTCAGGCTTCTGCTTGTTCTGTTGTTTCTCCCCCAGGCCAGTGCTGGTGGTGGTGCGACGGCTCTGGCAGGCCTGCCTTTCTCTGAGGAAGGTGGAAGGAGCAGAGAATTTAGAAAAACTGCCTGTTGGTATTTCTTGGACTTTCCTGTAAACCTAAAATAGGTGAGCCCAAGCTTTTGCTGCAGCACTAAAATATTTGTATTTGCTCAGCAGTGTTTGTAGGAAGCCTGTTTTGCTTTGCACTGGAAATCTGTTGCACTGGCAGGAGTTGGGAGTTGCTCTGTTTCAGCTGCAGCTGAACTGGCTTAAACTTTCTGTAAAGTGGCAGTAATTGATGCCGGATTACTCCCTCTGCTGCCAGAGGTCCATGTGGTTTACCACCTTAAAGTCAATGCATTAGCCTCTGCACTTCCAGCTTGCTGACACAGCCTGCCAGAGGACCTGTGGTCTCCAGGTGTCCATCCCAGGGATCGTAGCTACGAGGATCATTTGTTTAGCTCACGTTTGGAGAAAGCCGCTGTGTCCTGAAGGGCCCATCTGACTTCTTCTATTTCAGTTTTTGCAATAAAATATACATGTTGAATAACTTCCTTTGGGGGCACGTTACTCAAAAAAGGCAACGACAGAACTATGCTCACATTGCTTAGTCTCACTTCTGTGGTTTCCTCTGTCACTTAGTTTCCTTTCATAGCTGACATTCCTGAGGTACCTTTTCCCTGAGCTTTTAAATTGGTTGCATTATGTGATCTTAGCATAAGCTGCACCAGGAGGTTCTGTTGGAACTGTAATGAGATGAACTTGGTTTTTCTTGGTTATACGGGGGATGCTGTTCCTACAGCCGCCACGCAGCCGAGGCAGGCAGAGGGGAGGGCGTGCTTGGGTTTTCCAGCTAAATCCCATTGCAGCTCTCGTCTGAACTGCTGCAGAGCTTTACACTCTAGGGTTTTCTCACCCATACCAGCTGCTTGGTCTTTTATTTCCCCCTGAATGTACTTTGTTTGGGTAATCTTCCCCCAGGTGTAAGATATTTGCTATACATATGTAATGGAATCTCATGGTGTTGTCTTCTTAATTATAATTAACCATGTAGGTGCCTTCTCATTTCTTCCTTCTCAGTGAGGGCTGCTCTTTCCTTGTGTTAATAACATAATCAGTGTACTGTCTTTACTCTGAAAACCATGAAAGAGATCATTGAACTGAGGCTGATACTTGCTATGATTTGGTTTAAATGACAGTGTTATCCAAATTCATCCTTCAATAATGGTTTTGCAAGAGGCAGAATGGCACATTGCCTCTAGGTGGTGTGATTTCTTTAAATGCTTGAGCAAAAAATTCAGCGTAAAGTCAGGTGTGTATTCTTCAGTCATATTCCAACAAACCTGAGTGGGCAGCGGCTGTTACTTCCCTGAGGGGCATCTTGCTGTGAGAATTACTGCCCTGCTTTTTAAAGTGTAGTAAAGGCAATGCTGTGGGATGGCTAAACCTGATTGTAGCTACTACTGTGATCATTTTATGGAAGAATTTCTATGATACTGTAGATAATAATGAGTAAGAGAACTCTGGAAAAACTAAGATTGACTTTTTCAATTAGTCTTCTGGTTTTCTACAACTGTTCCAGATTCCTTAATCCCATTTCTGTGAGATTTTGCCATCTAGATTTTTTTAAATTATTATGATTTGCCAGGTAACATTTTGCCAGGTACTCCCCTTGCAGTGGAGGGAGTGAATGATCCTTAGCAGAACATGTCTGAGCTTTTTCATGTGTTCCTGCAAGCTCCTTTATTCCAAAACTGATGTGCTGTCTTTGCTGCTTGGAAGGACAATGTCTTTGTATGGAAATAGTTACGACGCACAGCAAATAAACTTTGATGGATAAGTTTCTTGTAAAATAGGTGCGCATAATGCTGAACGGCTCTTTAATCCTCACCGCATTGCAAGGAACCCTGCTCATTGTTTTGTGCTCTGAGCAATAAAGCATCTTCCCAAGGTAGTGGGATAAGAGCTAACAGGCTTTGTCGTCCCTGGTTTTAGGGCTTTGTGCTTCAGCTCCTGATGTCTTCTCTAAGTGTAGGATCACCTGTCCTGAAGTGAATGTTCCCCACCGTTCAACTCCACTTTCTCACATGTGGTTGTGACTGCTGAACTTCGAAAACAAAATACTGATATGACGATGGCGTGCATTATCTATGAAGGAAATAAGTCACCTAAGACTAAGGTTGCTAATACTTCCTTATGACAGAGAAGTTATTGCAGCTTCAGATCTAAAATGTTATTTATGAAGCTTTCAGTTTATTTCAGAGAAATGTCACGAGTGGCACGGTATGGGACACTGCTACCTTTTATTAATGGTGCGAAATGTGTGTCCACCACAGATGCCCTCATCTTCCCAGCAGATCTTTGAGCCTGCGATACAGTTGTGGCGTTTATCGGTGTGTTTGCCCTTGTAGCAATTATTTTTCAATAATGTATATTATGGGGAAGAAAAAGAAAAGTTAACATCTGTGCGCTAAGAAGCAGTAATGACTTTTTTTGATCTATATCAGTTACTTCAGACAGTTTTTTATTACTCAAACGTAACTTGGAAGCCTTTTAGGAACATAACCTTGAGCTCGTGACTTCTTGGGAAGCAAAGCGGCTTCCCTGTCAAGCGCCGAGGGAAATTCTGCTTTGCGCGGGTTTTATCAGGCAGCGGGCGGGAGGAGGAGGCGGAAGATGGCTCCGGCAGCCGGCGCTCAATTCCACGCGTCGCACGCCTTAAAGCACTGGTTTTAACCCATTTTGAGACGCTGGGTTTGGGACGGGGGCCGGGCCCAGGCGGCGGCGGCGGCGCGGGGCCCGGCGGGAGGCGGGAGCGCGGAGGTCGCGGCGGCAGGAAGCGGTTCCGGGTCGTCGTTGGGAGCCAACATGGAGCCCGTCGGGCCCGCGGGGCCTCGCTGAGGGAGAGCCGGGCCGCAGCGGGGCCGCGCCGCCGCCATGTCACTGGGCGAGTACGAGCGGCACTGCGACTCCATCAGCTCCGACTTCGGCAGCGACTCCTCGGGCAGGGGCGGCTCCCGCGGCGGCGGCAGCCTGCCCGGCGAGCAGGAGGAGCTGCACTACATCCCCATCCGCACCCTGGGCCGCGGCGCCTTCGGCGAGGCCACCCTCTACCGCCGCACCGAGGTAGGCTGCCCCGGCGGCGGGCCGGGCCGGGCCCCGGGGGCTGCGCCGAGGAGGGCCGAGGGGCCGGCGGGGCGGTTTCCGCGGGCTGTGGGTGCTCGGAGGCCCCGGCGCCCCAGGAGCCGCAGCGGGGCTTACAGCGCCCTGGGTGACTGACGGACAGCCCCCTGGGTGACAACAGCCCCCTGGGTGACAACAGCCCCCTGGGTGACAACAGCCCCCTGGGTGACAGCCCCCGGCGGGAACAGCCCAGGTGCGAAGCGGTGTCAAGGGGCCTGGGGTTTCGGCACGTTTGAGTGCTGCCAGCCTCTCGGTCCCCTAAGGTTTGGTGGGGAGATGTGGCGACTCTTCAGATGCTGGTAGGTTTCTCATTTTTCTATGGCTTGTTCCAGTCACAGAGGACCTGGGGGCATCTTGCGTCAGGGCAGGTTTAGGTTTGCTACTAGGAGAAATTTCTTCACCAAAAGGGTGGTCAGGCACTGGCACAGGCTGCCCAGGGGAGTGGTTGAGTCCCCATCCCTGGAGGTATTTAAAAGACGGGTAGATGTGGTGCTTGAGGACATGGTTTAGTGGTGGATTTGGCAGTGCTAGGTTAATGGTTGGACTTGATGATCTTAAAGGTCTTTTCCAACCTAAACGATTCTGTGTCATACAGGTAGCTCTCTTGCATGACCAGCGTTTCAGCATAATCAGGGGAAACTGGCTGAAAAGCCAGTCCAAGTTGTTTAATCCCATCCAGTTCGATCATAGTTGTGCTTTTTAGTGGTTGTCAAAGAAAAACGCTTGACTTGGTTCCCAAGGGAAGTTCTTCATTTTTTTTCTGGAGGAAGGCCATCCTGAGGCGTCACGGCTCGAATGGTTGTAACTGAACGCTGTTCACTTAACAGATCGCGCATAGCTTGCCTGACAACGTGGGTGGGCCTCACAAGGGCAAACTAAATTTGTTCTTGTTTCCTTGATATTTTTTTTTTTTTTTTAAGGAATACCTGCATATTTGTAATGGTGTATGGTCTTATACAATATCCTACAGTTATGGGACTGGAAATACACTGTTCTCCCTTCATTGAACTGGAGTATGTTTAGTCTTTATTGAAACAAAACAAACTCTGTGTGTTTCCCTGGAAACCTTGTAGTATGTTTTTGGGGGGTTTTTTTTTGATTTTTTTTTTTTTTTCCCAAAGCGAGTGCTGGCCAGCTAGAAAGATGGCTTCAGGCCATCGCTCTTCCTACCGACAAACAAAAAACCTCAAAACTCATTGTTGTGAAGAATCTTTGTCTGAAATCTGTAAGAGGCAGGGAAGTCCTTTTACCTTTCCTGAAATTTTAATTTCCTGCTATAAAGGCACATACTGTTCCCTTCAGAGTAGTGTGTTTTTAATTAGAAGATGTTTTTGTGTTTCAGGATGACTCACTTGTAGTGTGGAAGGAGGTGGACCTGACCCGGCTGTCAGAAAAGGAGCGTCGTGATGCTTTGAACGAAATCGTTATCCTTGCCCTATTGCAGCATGAGAACATCATCGCGTACTACAATCACTTTATGGATAACACCACGCTGCTGATTGAGCTGGAGTACTGTAATGGTGAGATCCCTACTCCCACTTACAAACAGGCAGCTGCCATGTTGCTGAGTCACCCTCCTGCAGAACCTGCAGGGAGTATTCCTGGGGTGTCCTCTGGGGAGCGGAGGCGTGGAGGTGAATTCTGCTGTGTGGCTCCTGAAGAAGAGAGAGAGAACCTTTCCGATTGATTTGTGTCTCGGGTGCCGAAGAAAGAAGCCCAGTAGTTAGTGCAGGCAGCTCAGGAAGTAGTAGATGATTTCTCAAGTCTTCTGAGTAGCTGGTGCAGTGGAAGAAGTGGGTTATTGGTAATGTAGACTTCTAATCTGCCTTACTGTGCTCTTTTAGGAGGACAGTGGGAAAAGACCATGAGGATATTTGGGCCTCTCTGCCAGTACAGAGTGGGGCTGTTTTTCAGTAGCGTCACTTAAGTAGACCCCCTCCAGTTGGCAATTATAAATCAAAGTTTAAAAATCTACTGGCACACTGCAGTCAGGACTTTTTCCTGCCTCGTGCTATCAGCTTCTAAGTTTACTATTTAAAAAAAAAAATCTGGTCCTTCTGGTCATGGAGAGAACTTTAAAATTCCATCCAAGAGTAGGTCAGATGGTATTATTTGGGATTTGCAGGGGGAACAGTCCCAGCTGGGATGGAGAGGTAGAAGGATTTGATGTGAGCGTTCCAACTGCTCTTAGACAGCTGCCCCAAAAAGACTGCATGGTTGGGGCCATTATAAATTCATTGGAGGGCACAGAGAGAAGCTGCATAGTACTGATGTCTGTACGTTTGTTAATGTCTCTAAACTGTTTGTTTTACTTTGGGACAATAACCAAGAGATGAGTCTATAGCCTGCGTTGCCTGAATATGTCTGAATGGCACAGAACTAGGGACATGAGAAAGAGTGAATCTCATTTAGACTTATGGATATTGGTTTTGCTAATGTGTTAATAGTTGTTTCTGTGGCTTTTTTTTACAGTGTACAAGTCCAAGATAATTTCTGAGTAACTTTTAAAGTAAGACTGGGCTAGTCGCTATCAGACACTCCTCAGAATCCAAAGTTTTTACTGTTTAATTGCCATGTCTCTTCTGGAGATCTAGGAAAGACTTTCAAATTTGAGTCAATATTGTCCCCATTTTACAGGGGAGGAAGCCAAGTTATTGATGTATTTGCCTGTAGTTCTGGATGTATATCATGGTACCATAAGACTTGGATTTATCATGGGATAACATCAGTGAACACATCTGAAATAGGTTTGGGAAGAAATATCCTATAAAATACATTTGTTGAAGAGAGAATAGAGTGTCAGAAGGTTAGACGTGTGATTAGATGAAACAAAGAAGAAAGTAATTTGTTTTTCTTTTTGGTATGTGTGCATAGAGGTATTGTTTGTCTGAGTCAAGAGCTAATTTCTCTCCTTGTGAAGGATTTTGGTGATGTAGTACTTGTCATGCTGCTCTTTGGTTCAGAAAAGCTGCAAAAAAGATGGCAAAAAATCAGAGATGAGGAACAGAATTCACTAGAAGCCTGCATAGTCTGATTCGCTAGGAAAGAGGTTCATAAGAAGAGGCAGAAGAGAATACTTCAGTTAAATTGTGAATGTGAAGAGTGATTTGTAGATAATTTGCAAATGTGAACATAAGGCAGAAAAAAGAAATGTTGAGGGGTTATAGCAAGGCTGAATGAGAAGAAATTAAGCAAAGGGAATCTTAATTAGAATATCAGAAAAATCTTCCTAACATGGAAGTCTGAAGTAAGTCCCTCAAGGAGGCAGAGGAGCCCTTGCGACCTGCTTTGGACATCTACAACTTGACAGGCCCATGGAAATCATGCAGCAGAAAGCTGTCTTGCACCATACCTGTGGGAACTGGAAAGGGCCTGGTGTTCCCTTACTATTAGGAGATGATATATGATAATTGGGAAATGGAATAGCAACAGGATGTGATCAGAGATTTGGGATTTATTGGTAGGATGCTAATCTGACAGGGAGTCTCACTGCCTGCAGCCCTCAGCATCATTTCTTTTAGCTCTCCTTGATTTTCAGTCTGCCGTCTTGAAATTGTGAGGTGTCCTGAGGAGTCTGCTGATTTCAGGCTTCTGTTGGTGGTGCTGCTGTTGTCAACGCTTTGTGAGTTCTGCATTGATGTATTTGGCAGGGCGGATGAAGGAGAGAGGCAGCTCAGAGCTGGGCAGCAAGTGGGGAAAGGCAGTAACTTGTGCTTTCAGGGACTACTCGGAATTTATAATTGCTTTTTTTCCTCTTTTTTTTTTTAATGTATTATTTATTTATATGTAATGCTGAGCAGGACAATCTCATGTGATTTGGTGTACAGGTTATAAATGTTTACATATTCCAAGAAACGCTTACAGGTAAAAAAGTAGGGACTGCTAGCCTATCTTACTGATTTATTTTTCAGAGAGTATTAAATGGTGGTGTTAAAAAAGAATCGTCTCTGCTTAAGCTTAGATATGCCAGTGAAGTTCTTAGGTGTAAGAACTACTTAATTTTGTGAGTGCTTGACCAGTTTGAGTGAAGAGTGCTGAGGGAAAGCTGTAGTGATTAATGAGATCTCTTGAGGGATTTGAGTGTTCCCAGCAGTACCTGAGCAGAATAAGTGCTGCCATTAACTAAGATGAACCTCTCTGTCTTTCTCATTCACTTATAATTACAGGAGGAAACCTTTATGATAAGATTCTGCGGCAGAAGGACAAGTTATTTGAAGAAGAGGTAATTTGGACTGGTTTGAGGGAGCAATGGGGCTGGCCTAGTGTTCTGGGGATCTGTCTGGTTATCTGAGTATTTATACAACATCTTTTCCCTAGTGCTGGTGGGGAATTTCTGTGTGTATCTGGGGTCTGACATCCTTCCTCTCCTGTTGAATACTGCAAGCATTTATGGACTATCAGAAACTTTTTGTTTTCCTTTTTGGCTGTCTATAAGCAGTATAAACTTCCAAGGGAGAAATAATGAAAGAGAGCGCTCAACTGACTTTGGTCACCTTATCATCTTGGCTAACACTTAAGTTTAAAAGCTTTTTCTGTGTTTCTTCCTGGTTGGTACTCAATTTCTCTCTCTCTTCTTAACCAGTTTGTAGGTTCTTTCCTGAGTAATTACCTTGAACCTCTCTCACCACATATTTTTTTCTTGTTCCTTTTTCTTTTATTTTCCTTTATTTTTTAAAAAACTTATTTTCTGCTCTCTGCTACCACCTCAGGCTGAGGTGGTTAATGATTACACTTATTTATCTTATAGAATGACTTTTCAGGCCTTCTGGCTCATGGTGAATGTTAAATGGTCACAGTTTGTATTCCAGAGAGCCCAACTGTAGATCTTTCCCAGGTGGCCATTAGCTGTCATTCCTAAGTCTTTTCACTCATTGAATTCTGTGACGCTTGTCAGGACAGACACTATGAACAGCACTAGAACAATCTACCTTTTTGGAATATCTTTTCAGAGATTTCCAAAACAGGAAATTCTAAATTTTCGTACTCCTGAAAGAGCATCTACATGGTATGGTCAGGCCCTCTTGATGTGCCTCTGTGTGACAGGGACATAAGGGGTTTTGGGGGGCGGATTTTGAGCCTCACATAAGGCTTTTATTCCTACCTTTGCAGGTGGTGGTTTGGTATCTCTTTCAAATTGCATCAGCTGTGAGCTGCATTCATCGAGCAGGAATTCTTCACAGGTAAGCGTGGCATATGGTAAAGCTAAGGTAGCCAGTGCGGTTCATGGATGTGAGTGCAGAACTCCTTTGAGTAGCTTCTGTGTTTAAAGCAAGCACTGAGCTTCTCTCCAAAGCGTAACTGGACTGCCTAGATGTTAAGTATCACCTCTGTAAAGAATTTTTATTGGGCTAGAAACCGTCTTGTGATAAACGTGCAAGAAATTTTGTATATGAAAATGGAATTGCTGTCTTTGATGCTGCAGCTTTGTGAACAAAGAGTTAATCCATGTAGGAAGGAAGTAAATTGGCCTTTTATTGCCATAGCACATAAATGATGTTTGCTAAAGTGGGTAGGAAGAGCAGTTACCACAGGCCAAAGGTACTTCCTACCCACTCCACAATTAATAGCTTTAAACCAAGGTGTACATCCTTCTGTAATGCCTGGAGGCTAACAGTGGTGAAGACTTTGCATTGGTGCATTGCTGTAATATAACCCGTGCGAAGATTTGTCCTGTGTTTGGCTGAATCTCATTTCTCTGGCCTGTTATCTAAGGAAGTAATACAGCTTGTTAGCCAGTAGTGGTAATTTTGACATTGACTCTGAGATTTTAACGAGTAGCTAATTACCTTTTTCCGTTGCCCTTTTCTGTTTGGGAGGGGTAAATTTCATGGCTTACGTGTGCTTCAGGGGGGCCGTGATGTTCTGGGGAGTACCGCACACGTAGGCAGCTGTTCCAGCATGGCTGGATCGTGTGCTGCACAACATCCTTCTCTAACTAATGAGCATAGCTGTGTGAGGATGTTTTCTGTGGGATAGCATCCTGGTTGCTGCCATTCTAAATCTTTGGTAATTGGCAAGCCTTGCTAATGAAGGGTTGGTACCCTACACTCAACAAAGTAGTGCCTAAGTTTTTGACCTAAAGCAGATGTCATGTCTGTCCTGCTTTGCGGTGATTTCCTGCTTACCACCTCTGTTGCCCATCTTCACAGCAGGGTTCACAGTCTAGGAACATGTGTGGCCCCAGATCCTTCCATAATAATGAATTGAACAGTTATTTAAATGTTTGCAGTGATTTCCTTCTGCTGCAGACATTGTCAGAGTGACCCAGGACTTTGCGATGCCCCAAGTGGATGAATGCAAAGTGCTGCTTTACTTGATGTTGTCCTGATCTACACTGGGAAGTTGTTGATGGTACGTTAGGAAAAGGGGGTGTTGTGTTGGCCATGGGAAGCGTATCACACCGTGGGGGCTTCCTCTCTGTATTTACAGCCTCTTGTATTGATCTGTGAAACTACATATAAATTATTCTTTCTGGGAGAAAGTGTTTTCAATGAGTTTTGGAATTCAGCATTTTTGTGGCCATCAGCCTTTTGAT
Organism: Theristicus caerulescens; assembly: GCA_020745775.1. Lineage (NCBI taxonomy): Eukaryota > Metazoa > Chordata > Aves > Pelecaniformes > Threskiornithidae > Theristicus > Theristicus caerulescens. Next base: position 45,725,899 of record CM036564.1, on the reverse strand, counting down.
CTTTCGGGCATAGTACATCACGTTATAATGAGTTGTTCTTGAGACGTAAGGCAGAGGGTTGTTATGCTTAAGTTCTAGAGTGGCATCTGTTTCACACCCTGTGTGTGTGTTTATATTTGCATACATACATATTCATGCATACATTTATGTTTCTAGTGAGCTCAGCGACTCCTGGCTTGGGTCTATTTATAAAACCAGGAAAAATAAGACCTGCTCAATGACCTTCATACGAGAAGAGACTGAGAGGGGGAAAAGAACTATCTTTGATCTGTGGCCTTTACATAGGTGTCTGGAGCCTGAGCTTTTTAGACTGTGTTGTGTTTGTGCAGGGATGTGATAAAACACAAATAACTGCAGTTACCGCCCCTGTACTTGGGGTCAGATTGCCTTTGGAGAGCTCTCTGTGTGTGTGTGTGAGAGAGAGTGCTGGCAGAGTAGCAAGGACCTCATTTTGGGAGGGAGGTATAGTGGTGTGTGGAAAACTGTGAAATCCGGAAATATATTTGAGTGTCTGCATTTCTTTTTCTCTTTTCAGAGATATAAAGACATTAAATATCTTTCTAACCAAGGCAAACCTGATTAAATTGGGAGACTATGGGTTGGCAAAGAAGCTGAACTCTGAGTACTCTATGGCTGAGACTGTGAGTATCTGCCGCCTTTGTGTGCAGACTGAGGTGTGTTTTTCTTCCATCTCTGCATGCCTTGCAGAAGACCAGGGATGCTGTACATTCTTGCTGCTTGTTTTCTGTGGTTTTCCTTTCCCTCTCACCTCAGCTTCCCTCAATGTTATCTCACTAACATTGGCATATTTGCTGGTGTGTTGCAGCCTGTGGTTATCCTTGCTCCCAGGTTACCTTTTGGAGGTCTGTCTCTCTGCAAAGCAGCAGTAGACTAAAGTTGAGTGCCACTGTGGGCATGGAGTTGTGCCAGAGCCAGTATAGCTGTGCTAGAGAGCACTGCTCTTCTTTCCCTTGTACCTAGGCATGGTACTTCCACAGGTGAATCTACGTAACACAAAGGCAGTGCTGTCCGAAGGTACGGAGACAGCAGTGTAGTCACATCTGTACAGCGCTCTCCCTCTGGGCTAGTTAAGCCCAGCTTAGCAAGTTGAATTAATTTGGTCATGCTGCTTTGCTAACAAGGGCATTTTGCCTCAGCTGGATCTGAGATAGCTTGGATGAGCTTTCCTGACATTGCACCGTGCCATAGGTGTGTCTCCTATCTCTTTAATACTCGGGCTTTGAACTGAATTACAAAGAAGCAAGAAAGGCATTTGTGCTTCTTATGGTAACCAGGTGTATGGTTTATTGGTAATGCTCTTGGAGGGGGACAAAGCTTTGTGGGAGAGATTAATTCTACCAGAAGGCTGACAAGCTTGGCTTTGTTCCAAACCCTTCCAGAAAGCAGTTTCGCAGCCAGAGTTAATGACACAGAGTAAGCTGTATTGCAGGCACCTGAAAGGCTCAGCTTGAATTTCCCAGCTCCATTAATTTCTGTGGCGAGCACTAGGCTTGGAAAGGGAGACATTGTCTGGAGCTCCTATCTGCTAAAGGCCTTTATTATGTTTTGGGATGCAAGCCAGCTTGCACTTCCCCTTAGCAGGCCGTATTATTAGATTTAATGCAAGCTATTGGTGTTCTGTTAGGATGTGTAGTTAAATACTTGCCAACCTCCTTCCAGAACATGAGCGCTATTGTGCAGTTGCAGAGCAAGTGGGAACTCAAGGCTACTGCATAAAACCCTCGCTAAGCTGGGCTGCAGCAGAACCACTTCCGCTTTGTCACATTTTTCATGGCCTTCTGGCTTTCGGAGAAAGTGCAGCCTGTGCTATGAATTTCCAGGTTTGGTTTTGCCTGTGTTGTGTGTGTTCATCTACACCTGCAAGCTTTTTTTTTTCCTTTTTCACTTCTGAAAAATGTTGAACTACATACCTTCAAGCATATTTCATTCTGTATATGCTGACTGTGCTCTGGGCTAGTTGCTCAATTTGTGATTTAATGACCAGTGGCGGTCTGGAAGTAATTTTTTGTGAAATGAGTGCAAAACATGTTATTGTCAGTATTTGTAACTGTAACAGTCAAATTACGATTTTGTAAAATGTTTACATCTTGCTTACTAAATGCTGATTTCTTAATTTATCATTCTTTCTCCCATTTACCAAGGAAGGTAGAGAAAATGTGTCTGTGTCTTTCTTACAGAAAACTTACATTATCCTTTGCTTAAAAAAGGTTTAGGTGCAGTGTCCTAGTTCTCCATGTGATACTCCAACTAGGTGGGCTTCTAAACCTTCCCGTGGCTAGGACTCGCGTCGCTCTGTAGCTGTCGCGCTCTGTTACGGGAAATGGAAGGGAGATGGCAGATTCTGAATGTGCCCATTAGGTTTCTAGTGTACTAGCAGAGCCTAATGAAAGGCAAGCTTTGTAGTCCTTGGAGCTTTGCTGAGAGAGTTGAAAAGAGGGCAACTATAAATATTTCCCCTTCTAAATTCTGTCTCTTTCATTTTATTTCACTGCCTAGTTCCTTGCTAGGGAATGAGCTCCATTCATCTGGAAGCTTCATTCTTACACCTTTTACCATGTTTGTTCTATGTCTCCTTGTTGTGACTTTGAGTTATGCCACTATTTCCGTTGGAGCTGGGAGGGCTTCTGTATTTAAATGCTGGAGTTTGGGATTTTGTGGGGGGTGTTTGTTTTAAACCAGTTGTTCAGGAAAGCCCACTTCTGAAGTGAAAGCCTTTCACGTGGGACTCATGCCAGCTTTCTACTTACTGACCCCAAAGTAACCCCTCTTTCGCTGGAGACAGCGTGGCTTTTGTCCTGGCAGTACCTTGTGATGAGACAGAGTGGCTCCATAGCCATGGGCTGACATCTGTGTTTGGAAGCTTTGCTAGATCCCTTTTACCTCAACCTCTTATTAGGGTTTCCATATGCTTGGTCAGTACATAAGCCCCTGATTACCTCTAAATGTAGGATATTTAAGAGAGGGACAAGTCCTTGCTGCGTTCTCATTACTGCTGCTCTATTGAGAAGTATGTACCACATCAGGATCTGAGCAGAGAGGTGTCTAGGATCTTCTAAGAAACGCAGGTACAGGCTTCTGGACAAGAAGGGAAAAAATGTGCTGCTTGTTCCCATCCCTCCAGCATGTTGTGGGCGTGTGTCACCTCTGTCACTTCAGTGCTGTGTCTGGCTCTGATGCTCATGGGCCTGTGTGACCATGATGGATGCAGAGCTCCTGAATTGAAGACTGCTGGATCATTTCTGATTTTTAAATGTTATTTTTCCTAGCTGGTGGGAACTCCATATTACATGTCCCCAGAACTCTGCCAGGGTGTGAAATACAACTTCAAATCAGATATTTGGGCTGTGGGCTGTGTCATCTTTGAGCTGCTTACTCTGAAGAGGACCTTTGATGCTACTGTAAGTCTGCAAACCAGGATGGACCGAGTAACCTTATTTTATATCACCCTGAGATTCACACTTGGGTCATAGCTTTCTTAACTCACGGGGTTTTTTTTTTTTTCATTGTTGTTTAAATCTGCTGATTAACAAAACAGTGGCCTGGGAGTGCCAGCTATAGCCAGAGAAAATGTCTGCACCCCTGCCCTGCACTGCAGGTGCCTCTCTGGCTTCTGCCAAACCCACCCTTGTCTGCAGCCCTCTGTTTACCAGATGCAGAATACAAGCTGTGCTAATTTGTATCATGGTTGTGAATGAAACATCCTTTTCTCTACAAGAAGGAAGTTTGTGATTGTGTAGTCGTCTTGGTTTTTTTTCAGCATTACTAGCTGTGAGTTTTCTGTGCAGCATTCTGTAGCGATAACTTCCAGCCTTTGGATTTCATAGGGTTTAATCCTGTTACCCTTTCTCAAAGTTTGGGCACAAGAGAAGTGTGGTCGGGCTGGCATGGAGAGGGTGAAAGGGAGCATTGCTGGCTGGCATATGTGATTTGCCAGTTTGTGCCATGAGACGGCAAAAGCTGCTACCTGCCTTGGTGCAAGATTTTGTAACCCTTAAAGAGCCGATGTGAAAATAAAATCCTTTCCTGACTTCCTCTCACCATGGCTACCAAGTCCCCAGTAACTTTGCTGCTGTGCAGTGTTTCAATGGCAATATGCTGCGTAGGAGATACATGCAGAGAGAAACCTCCTCCCTCCACTGTTAGGGAATATGGTGAAAAGCTGGATGTTGCTACCAAGTCCTAGCTATCAGAGGTACCGTTTCTGCAGGAATTATTATTAGGTTTCTGGACAACCTACTAGGCAGGGAAGAAGAAGGCTGTGTCCTGATCAGAGAAGGAGGAAGAAAATAATGGTGGCCTGTAGCATCTCTCCCCATTGGACACATTGTCCAGTTTAGTTCCCTTACAGCTGGCTTCTGGTTTCTGCCTAGAATCCCCTGAACCTTTGTGTGAAGATTGTACAGGGAAATCGCGCCATGGAGGTTGATTCCACTGTCTACTCCCGGGAGCTGATCCAGATGGTGAATTTCTGCCTTGATCAGGTTGGTGAAATACTTTTTTAATTTTGAGACACCCCTTCCCAGCTGCCTAAGCCATGGAATTCAGCGGTGAAGGGGAATGACATGCCTGTTTTAGCATGAGGGCTGTTGATGCAGGGTAATTTCTGTGAGGCCTGAGGCATCACAAAGGCTGGGCTTCCTCCAGTCCTCTGAAAGCATTGTCTCAAGATGCCATTCAGTCCTGCAGGCTCTGGAGGAGCACTGGGTTTACTCTGATGACAATTATTTAATTGGCTGGCAGAAGCAATTATTTTGTAATGCAGTGCTGCAGAGGTGGAAGCATTGTCCCAGTACAGTCTCTTAAGGTTCTGGCTTTCTGACCGTGACTCTGGCTTTCTGTAGGGAATTAATTTCTTGAAAGCAAACGTAGCATTGATACCTTCAGAGCGTGGAATTCCCTCCTGCACATCCTTGGCATTTATTCCTATTCACTCCAAATATTTGAATTAATTCTTTTCCCTTCTGAAGGGAGTCTGGGAAGGAGGTCCATGCAGGCTTGAATGAGGTCTTCTGGCCCAAGATTTCATTGTAGATGATGAGCATTTCCTGGAGAATGACTTGTTGCTTGCTTCTTTCAGGATCCAGAGAAGAGACCCACTGCAGATGAATTGCTTGAACATCCCCTTCTCAGCAAACGCAGGAGGTAATCAGATAGTTTTGCCTGAAACCTGGACAGGTGTTGGGGACAACAGGAGGGTTTGTGCAGACTAGTGGCATTTATGCCTTTGTAGCAAGGTCCTTAAGTTAACTTGGCATGACATGAGGCAGTTGTTGAGGTACACTTCATCCTCTTTAGGAGAGAAGTGCATTCTTGCTGTCTTGTCTTCTTATCAATCCCTATGTTCTGTTGGTGCATGAGTATGGTGAGAAAGGTCCCTGCATCCTTTGTCTTAGAAGCTATTGTATTGAGAGCCTTGAGGCATCCCTTTCTGAGGCTCCTTTGAGGAATGCTGGTTCCCGCTCTTCAGATCTCTGTGAACGAAGAGTCACAGAGATCCTCCTATGGTCATTGGAAAAGGCCTTTCAAAATATACACATCATGCAATATAGAGACCCTTGCTTTCTCCCTTTGTTGCCTCCCTCTTCTGGAGAGAGTTGCACTGAAAGTGGCCCATTTTAGCTTAGTTTGGCCATCAGCCTGCATATGCTGTCTTTTTATGAAAGGTGGACCATAATTCTGGACTGTTTGGATCCTGCATTTGTTGCTTTGGGGACAGCAGACTTAGTCCTTTATGCCAAGATTCTTTTACTTGGTGATCAGCAAAGCATGAGTTTTGTCTTGCTGTATGTACTGGTAAAAGCCTGATAATTCCTGATAATATTTAGCCATTTAAGGTCATTCTTGTGCAATATGGGTATTGGTTGGCCATATTCTGGTATATATGTAGTTTGTTGTCCCAGCTGTCCTCGAAGTTCATTAGCTATATGGTACATTACTTCTGCCCTACTTACTGTGTATTGCTGTGAGCTGGTAAACAGCTGCCGCATTTCCTCCAAGAGGGAGCAGCATTTTATTGGAAAGGAAAGCAGTCTGTGTGTGCTGCTTGTCAGTAAATTGCTTTGGGCGATGTTACTCTTTCCTAAAATGCTTTTTCTCCTTTGGCAGGGAGATGGAAGAGAAAGTCACACTGCTTAATGGGCCAAATAAGCGACCAAGGTAATTGTTTGGGCATGTGTTTGAAAGGAGGTCTGGAGAAAACAGCTCCCCAGAGAGGAACTTTGCTGAGAGTGTTAGTCTGTGACAACCTTAATGGAATAGTGTAGTTTAGAAGATCCCTAAATGCTGGGAGTTTGACATAGTTGTTACATGGTTATTGTCCCATGTTTTACTCTGCCTTTATATCCTGCTTATATGTACGGCTGGAGCCTTACCTCAGCAGGTCCCATACAGCTCTAATCTGTCCTACAGATCTTTACAGTCTTTACAGCCTGCATATCTGAGGATGTAAAGTAGATCCCTGCTTTCACACAGATTCCCTTGAGCAGGAAGAATATGACTGTCTGAATGTTGAATATTAAATGAATATAAATATCTTTCATAAAACCGGATATATGCAGAGGTTCTCCACAGTCCCCAGCGAGCCTGTAAGCAGGGTTACTCCATGAAGCAGATAGCTTCCGTGACATGTATAGCTGGTTTTCTGTTGATTTGTCAGATAGAATTTGACCTTTTTTTCCTCATAAACTTGGAAGTACTATCTGAGCACTTTATGTGAAGTTGTTCCAGTTCATGGGTTGCTCGCAAACAGTTTGCGTTGATTACAACTTCCATTTTGCCATCTGCTTGTGAATTGATTCTTACCTGCATCGAAGAGTTCTATTTTTGCCCTCAGATGGAAGCCTGTAATTTAAATAAAGAGGAGAGAGTGAAGTTAGAAGCTTTTGGATGTTTCCGTATTTTGAGCAAGATTTCATGACCATTTGTAAGGCTTTCAGTTTCCACAAACGAGAACGGCTCCATGGCCATTCAGTGAAAGCCTGGTCTTTTTAAATGACATAAAATTGGACTGTAGGCTTTTTAAAATGCTTCCTGGAGGCTGCTTTCTCTGCTGCTCTGAGACAGGTTTGATCCTAAGTCTCTCTATAGCAGTTGAGGCCTCACAACCACTCAACAAAGAGAACATTTTGTGAAAATAAAAACCATGAATGGTTGTGAAGGGGAAACTGACAGACAACAGTAGGAAAATGAGTGATGACAGTGAATGCAAACTCATCATTAAAATCATATGTGTTTTGTGGGGGGGTCTTGCGCAGGTCAAGTACCATGAATGAGGCTCCCATTGCAGTGGTGACTTCGCGCACTAGCGAGGTGTATGTTTGGGGGGGGCGGGAAGTCCACCCCCCAGAAGCTGGATGCCATCAAAAGTGGCTGCAGTGCACGCCAAGTGTGTGCTGGTAACACTCACTTTGCTGTGGTGACGGTGGAGAAGGAGCTCTACACCTGGGTGGTAAGTGAGAGAAACTGCAGGAAGGGGGTAAGGGTGGGAGAGGAGAGTCCAGATCCACTGCTGACTGTTCACGAGCCTGGTAGAATCAGATGGGGCAAGCAGCTTGGAGAAGGAGAAATCTGATTGCAGTGGGCCGTCTGCTTTGGGGCTGACCCAGGTCTCCCAAGGCAAGTGTGGTTTTTGGGAGAAGTTCTCCATCATGACAGGAAGTGTATTGGAGACTTGCTGTGCACTTGAGGATTGTAGGTGGTGGACTTGTAGGCCCAGACACTGAGTCAAACATCTCTTCCTCCCCTTCCTGACTATGAGAAATGCACTGGAGGCTTTATGATGCTCTGTTGGCTTGTATATTTTTGAGGAAGGTTTTCAGAGATCAGAATGGGTGGGATGAGTGGCCTCATTGTAATACAGATGTCGTCTGTGAGGCAACTTGTGGATGAAACCAGAGGTGTCTTATACTAAACAACTCTGCCTTTTATGATGAGTGGAAATTCTGTAATAGTTTAAAGTGAAAAAAAAAAAGTTGGCATATAATGCATTTAAAACAATTGAATCCAGTCTTCTTGGGCTTAGATGGTCAGTGACATGGAGGTATTCTGCATCTCCAGGCTTCCACAGGCTTTTGTATTGATGGTACAGAATCTGTTAAGACAGATGAGAAAATAGGGGAAGGTGGGTGAGAGAAGAAAGAGATCCAAACGGGAGGAGAGCAACTTGAAGTCATTTGCTGAATGTTCCTGCAAGAATGGCCACTGAAAACTTTCAGCTGGCTATTAATATTTTAGTTTTAGCTTCAACACTACTCAGAGTTGTTTTGTTTTTCCTGTAGTATTGGTAGGTGTGGCCACTTCAGTGACATTTGTTCTATGTTATGGGTTTCTTTGCAGCCATTAGGATTTAGAAAAGTAGGTCAGAAAGCTGAAGGATGAATTTCAGTCCTGCAGCAGGGAGGGAGCGGGTTCTGTAGCCTGGCAGATGAGAAAGGAGCAGGGATTCCTCAGCAGCTAGTGGCCTGAGATCGGATCGCTCCTTGTTAGTGCGTAACTGCCTGAAAGCTCGTGCTGCCATTTAGAATGTTGCCTGCTGTTAAGCCACACAGCAGATGGCAGTCTCTTCCCTAAGGCAGCTAACACGTTTTCTCTTCGCTATTTTCTGTTGTTCATTCGAGGTGCTGTAATTATTGGCATTATCTCTGGAGTTGTGGATACATAACTTTACCAGATGTTTCTGCCTTGCAGAATATGCAGGGGGGCACCAAGTTGCACGGGCAGCTGGGACATGGAGACAGAGCCTCCTACCGGCAGCCAAAGCACGTTGAGAAGCTTCAGGGAAAAGCCATTCGCCAGGTGTCCTGTGGAGATGATTTCACAGTGTGCATCACAGGTGAGAGTTGGAAGGGGACCACTGTCCCTTCGCTTTGCTATGCTGTGGAGATGTTTGCCTTCACGATAAGATTAGCAGAGCAGCTTTGTGCACAAAGGAGGAAGTCCCGTATGTTACTCACTTCTCAGTTCTGAGGACAGTAGGTGTGGTAGTGGAGATAGATCAACATTATTATACAGAGGAAGATATTGACTCCCAAGAAGGCTGGGTGTTTTGCTAAGGGTGTGCTCCTTTTTGGTGATGAAGCTGGGTGTTGAGCACAGCTCCTTGTGGCTGTGCAGAGTCCCTGCTCTTAGCAGTGCATGTGTTGCCTCCATACATGCCTGTATTAAAGACAGAGGAGCCTGAAGTCAAGAATGTAAATGTGTTTGAAACTCTTTTTGGACTGTGTGGGGAAAGAGTCACCCAATGATAAAAGAAGATGTGTATCTGAGATTTGCTATTTAATTCAGAAAGCTTGAGACCCGGTTGCTGTCTCTAGTTCTAACCCTGCTCATACTTTTAAAGATGTACTAACTGTGGTGGTGTCTGTTATGGAACAATTTGAATCTCGCTTTACCTGTGAAAACATAATTCCCAACAAGGTAGTTTCCAGTTTATTTTGCCAGTGCGAGAAAAGCAGAGATTTGACAGAGAGAAGCTCAGATGCTCAGTGTGCTGGAGGAGTGACTTAGGGAGCTGCAGGATCAATTTGTGGGTTTCTGTTAAACAAAGTGACAGGTTCAACCCAAGATTTTTTGACGCTGGTGGCTTGAAATAGCTGCAGGTTGTGCTGTAAGGTCATCCATCTCAATGTGAACAAGAAAGGACTCCATATTCTCCTGATGACGTTCTTCTGCACTAAAAGGAGGATGATTACAGAAAAGAGGTTGCTCTGGCCATGTCCTAAGAGGTTAATATGCAGCCTAATACAGGCTCTGTGTGCTGACCGAGCTTCCCTTGTGTCCTTCAGATGAGGGCCAGGTGTATGCCTTCGGCTCGGACTATTATGGATGCATTGGCGTTGACAAAGCTTATGGCTCTGAAGTGCTTGAGCCCCTGCAGCTGGATTTCTTTCTTACCAACCCTGTGGAGCAGGTCTCATGTGGAGATAACCACGTGGCAGTGCTGACCAGGAACAGAGAAGTTTACACGTGGGGCTGTGGAGAGTATGGTAGGTAGAGTCTCCCTGGAACCTAAACGCACTGGGGCATGCCTGCTCCAGAAAGGGGCTTGGTGCAGGTGTGTAATGCAGGGCCTGGGGGAGGGCTGCCTGGTATGTCCTGGGGGCAAAGAACATTGTTTCTTTGGGGCTTTCTTTCCTTGTAAGAATGGGGAACTGGGGACTGAGCCCTCGGGACTTTACTCTGGGATGCTGCTTGGCTTCCTTGTGGGTAGGGCAGTTGTTCTGTGAGTGGGGTTGGATTACCTTGAGGACTGGCAGGCAATGACGCATGTAGGGGAGCAGGTTTCTAGGTCTATAGGGAGATTTCTTTGGAACTATGGAGAGACAATACCATTTCTTAGGGGCGGGCACCTTGTGAGGCCATTTCTAACTGCAGCGTTTTCACTGATGCAGGGCGCTTGGGCTTGGATTCAGAAGAAGATCACTACACCCCTCAGAAGGTAGGGCTGTGACTACTTCTTCTCAAAATCTGCATGGGCATAAATCCAAATGAGTTGCCTTTTGGAAATACTAACTGTCTGAGGTTCAGGTGTTTTTTCTGAGGTATCATAGAGTTTGCAAGGGTTTTAACTTTACTTCCTCACTTTATTTTTCTTCATTTGTCCGTAGAGATCGTGGCAGAGGGACATGCCACTCCCAAACCAGGCAGCATCATGACTTAGAGCTTCATTGCTCTGATCTCCAAGCTGGAACTGAGTGTGCCAAACTTAATGTTGTAGAAATCATAGTAGGAAATACCAGATTGCTTCCTGGGGTCTGTAGAGGAAACCCACAGCAGTGCAAACAGCTGGGAATCTTTGAAATTGACATAATGAGTTAAAGATGAGTTGAAAGTAAAACCTTCTTGAAATACAGCTGTCTTATAAATACAGCTAGGGGTAACTGAGGTAATCTAACCCATTGGGGGTTAGAAACCACCAAGGATGTGCCTGGAAGCCAAATATCTGTGATAACACAGTATCGCACCCACGCAGCACAGACCCAGCCCTGCTCGGCTAACTGGGTCTGGTGCTTGTAGGCCCCAGCTGCCCAGGGTGCCTGTGCACCACATTTTTGGTTCCTGTGCTGGCTCACCAGTGTCTGCGTACAAGGTCTAGAATGCCTTGAATTTCTGCATTGTGTCTGGAGTTTCAGTATGCTACAGACTTCATGATATTCTTGCACCTTCATTCAAAATAACTGCATTGGGTATTGTCAGTGCCCAGATGAGCTGAACCACTGCTCTAACCCCATGTTTTCCATGTGCCAGCTGCTGTGTAGCAGGTGTTGGGATTTTGATTTTCTTTGGATATATTTCTTCCACATAGGTGGATGTTCCGAAGACCTTAAACATTGTGTCCGTTCACTGTGGCTGTGATGGGACATTCCTGCTCACCCAGACGGGCAAAGTGTTGGCATGTGGACTCAACGAGTTCAACAAGCTGGGCCTGAATCAGTGCACATCAGGGATAATCAACCATGATGTAAGTGCATTTGGGTCCCTGGCTCCAGCTCCCAGCAGTCAGTAGTATATGGGGAAATGGAGGTCCAGTGACAGTGACAAAGCGTTTATTAGTTTAGTGCTAATTTGTTAGTTCCAATCCAAGACAATGGATACTGGGATCATGGGAAGAGGCAATTTGTTCCTTGGTTTCCTGTGGGCTTATGTGAGATCTGAGGTAGTGAAACAGCAAGCTGCTCCAGGGTGACTTAGCTAGTGACATGGATTCTGGCAGTTCTTTACCATACCTGTGTTAGGACTGTCTAGGTTAATGTTGTGGTCTGCCAAGACCTGCTTGAGTAGGTCTTAGCTGATGAATGTGTGGTTTTTCACTCTGTGCTTACCCACATGTCTTTTTCTCAGACGTACTGTGAGGTGCCATACGCCACTTCCCTTACTTTGGCCAAGCAGCTGTCCTTCTACAAGATCCGTACCATTTCTCCAGGGAAGACACACACAGCTTCCATTGATGGTGAGCCCTACGTACTAAGAAGTGAATACTGGTTGCTGGATTACTTTACATCAGCTTTGCCCTTTCAGCCCTGGCCCCAGGGCTCATGGCTGCTCCAGGAATCCAGGATTCCTGTTCCTCAAGCAGTGTTGCCTCCTGGCCAGCTGAAGCAGCAACATCAGCTTCTGGGTCAGCCTTCCTTTTTTTTTTTTTTTTTTTTTTTTTAAAGGAAAACAAAAAGTTTAGGGAAGAATCATGTTCTGGGATAGCGGGACACCAGTCAGAGGGCTGTGAGGAGTCCCAGCCCCCAGCATCAGAAAAGGGGAGCAAGGGGAGAAGGAACGGGGGGGAGGTGTTTCCAGGCTGAAGCCATTCCTCTTGGCTGGCGCTGTCCCCTCCCAGCCTGGCTGGCTTCTCAGCAGAGTCCTTCCTGGCCATGGGCTGTTGCTGCTAGTTCTCTGCATGCATGGCTGCTTCCAGAGTTGAGCCCTCGCTGTGACTGTCTCCTCGTTCCTCCTCTCAGAGCGAGGCCGCCTGCTGACCTTCGGCTCCAACAAGTGCGGACAGCTTGGTGTTGGGGACTATAAGAAGCACCTGGGAATTAACCTGCTGGGAGGCCCCTTGGGGGGTAAGCAGGTGATCAGGGTTTCATGTGGAGATGAATTCACCATAGCTGCTACTGACGGTGAGTGGGTCTTTGCGAAGTTGTGGTGGGTTCCTTTGAACTAGATCTGCAGGGTGGTTAACTGGCTCCCACTGATCGTTTCCTAGACCACCCCCGCAGCACTGCACTGAAATAAATAAATCCTCCTAGACTGCGGCTTTCTGGCCCTGTTAGTTGTCCCAGTGCAGCGCCAAGCATTTGCTGTCCTTGGGGCTGCAGAGTGCCGGCTTGGTGGCTGCCTGTTAGATTCATTATCGGTTTGTTCTCCCACTGGCAAGATGGAGCTGGTGGATTAGGTACTTTGGGACAGGAGTTACAGCAGGGAGGCTGCCATCCTTTTAGCAATTACAGGCCGAGAGGAAGGGAGTGAATTGAGGCTCCTGAATCTCTCTTTCCTCAGACAACCATATCTTTGCCTGGGGTAACGGCGGGAATGGGCGTCTGGCAATGACATCAACCGAGAGAGCTCATGGCTCAGACATTTGTACCTCATGGCCTCGGCCAATATTTGGATCGTTGCATCATGTTCCAGACCTGTCGTGCCGTGGCTGGCACACCATCATCATTGTTGGTAAGTGTAAGTTTAGGATGAAATTTTGGGATCTTGGTTATGATGATGTGTTGCTTGCCAGGACCTAGAATATAAATCCTGCCTGGGAACAGGCCAGGATGCTGTCAGGGAATGTGGCAAGCTGCTCTGAGCTCTAGGCCTGCAACATTGGCCTTGTTGCATGCCTTTGTAGGGGTTGTTTTGCGTTCCATGTGGCACTCTAACTGAAAGCATGGTTCTCTCCTTGCAGAAAAGGTGTTGAACTCTAAAACAATCCGATCCAACAGCAGTGGCCTGTCCATTGGTACTGGTGAGTAGCCTGCCCTAGGGAGCTGTGGTTAAGTCCATTTAGTGGTTAGTTTGAGTGGGTGCAGTTTGGTCCTGTGGCATGGTTTCTCTATTTGAAAGGCCTCACAGAAGAGCTCAAAGGGAGGAAATCTAGTTGGTGCTGTGCATGGGAAGGGATGGCCCGAAGCTGGGGAAGGGATGGCCCGAAGCTGGGGAAGGGATGGCCCGAAGCTGGGGAAGGGATGGCCCGAAGCTGGGGAAGGGATGGCCCGAAGCTGGGGAAGGGATGGCCCGAAGCTGGGGAAGGGATGGCCCGAAGCTGGGGAAGGGATGGCCCGAAGCTGGGGAAGGGATGGCCCAAAGCTGGGGAAGGGATGGCCCAAAGCTGGGGAAGGGATGGCCCAAAGCTGGGGAAGAGAGAACTGAAACAGAGGAGGAAGAACATGGATGCAGTGAGGCCTTTGTAGTTGAGGAACTTCAATTTGACAAGGAAAAGCTGAGAGGAATTCACTGAAGGGAGCCGATAAGGGAAGGGAGGCTATGGGGCAGCTGCTGGAGAGATGGAGTCCAGTTTCTTGGACCCATGGGAGGGCCGGGGCCAAGAAGCTGCACGACTGCTGCACACGAGCCCTTTTGGGGAGGCTTGCAGGGAGCGTTAGGAGATAAGCTGTTGAGGGAGATGCTGCTAGCATGTGCTCTCACCATGGCCATACAGCCGAAATTCCTGCAGCTTCTCTGCTCCAGCTGGGGTTTGGCAACAGGAATAGCAGAGGTGGGGAAAGTATAAAGTTTTCATTCTTGTTTGTTAGTGGCTCAGAGCTGCACAACTGGAGGAGGAGAGGAAGAGGATAATGAACAGGAAGCGGAGACCCCCAATCCCAGTGGAGGCTTTCGCGGAACCATGGAAGCAGATCGTGAGTTGGGGGGCTGGATCAGCACCACAGAAGCTAAGGGAGGCAACAGTGCTGACAGCAGCTCCTGCCCTGGCTGGCTGCGGAAGGTAATGTGGTGTCTCAGAAATGCCTTAAAATGGGGATCTAGGCTGGGGAAAAGCAAGTGGCCCCTTCCACCTTTAAAGGATGCTCTGAACGGTTCTGAGCTGTGCTGCTGGGGAGCCCTTCAGGCCTTGCTGCCTTTTTTACCACAAGAGGGTGTTGGTGCATTGGTTGAGGAGTTGAAGTCAGCTGCAGGAAGGCAGGCAGGCCTGACGGTGCTGCTTTTGTGTATCCAGGAGCTGGAGAATGCTGAATTCATCCCCATGCCTGACAGCCCCTTTCCTCTGAGCATGGCATCTTCAGAGCCTGAGAAGGAGACTCTCCCTTACCAGAAACTTCAAGGACTCAAAGTGGCCTCTGAGGAACCCATTGGATTAAACAAGCCCAAAACGGAGCCTTGGGTAATGTTATCCAAGAGAATGCTTTGCCAAAAGCTCCTGGGGACCATAAATGGCAATGTTTGAATTATGGGGAGAGCTGAGAAGAGGGTGTTGGGGTGGCCTAATTCATCTGGATGAGGAAAAGAGGGCTGTTGATAATCAGAGATGATGCTGCAAAGAGAACAATTCACAGGAATCTAGAACACAAAGCTGGGGCTTGGTCAGATTGAAAATAATGAGATTGGTTCTGTAGAAAAATGCAGGTAATGCAATTGGAAAGAAAAAAAAAAAAGAGAAGCCTAGGGCCCAGAAGCCTAGCAGAAGATAGAAATTTAGAAAGCAGAAATGGCTGTGAGATAGGAAGAAGAACTGAGGAAATCACTGAGAAATTACAACCTGTGAGACTACCTTATTCCAGGAGTTTTCTGTCCCAAGAGGAGGCACAGATCCCAGGCTTAGGGAATGGGGGTAAACCAGATGGATTTTGGTGATAGGAGGACAGGAGCAGCTTTCCCAGAAAAAGGAGGAAGTTAGTGGCTTTGTACTGAAGACGTAATGACTAGTAGCTTGCTGACCTTGGCTGCTAGAAGTCTGGGGAGTCGGGAAACGAGCTGGGTTGACACTTTCTGTGCATGGTTTCTTCTTGTGGCATACACAACTCCTGGCCTTGCACTCAAACCTGGCCTGACTTCCCTCCGTGTCTCTGCAGCCTACTTGCCTGAGTCCAACCTTGCCGTGCGGTGAAGGGAAGGCTGCGTCTCCTGTCGCGGGCTGCATGTGCAGTGCTCTGCAAATGGAGGTGACGCACCTCCGAGGCCTGGTTTTACAGTGTCTGGATGATCAGAAGAAGCTGCAGCAGGAAACCGTTCGTCTGAGTGCCCAACTCCAGCGGTTCTGCAGGGGGACGGAGGGAGTGCAGCAGGTGAGGACCCATCACCTGGGTGCACATCCATACTCAGGGCTCACTACGCTGATCCTGGCTCCTGCGTAGAGGCTGCACAGAAGGAAGCAGCTCTTAACAGACGTCTCTCTTAGAGCAGGATGGAGGGACTGAGCATGCTGCCTGTCTCTTGTTTGAGCTGCTGATGCAGGCTCTGGTAGTAGCAATAGGAATGAAGCCAAGAAGACAGTTTCTTGTGAGGACAGCCCAGTCCTTGAGGGACCTGGGATTCCTCTTAATTTCTCCTGGTGAGAAGGGATGGGCAGTCAGATGTCGTGGAGAGTCCCAAATGGCTGTGGAGAATAGGAACTGTGCCTTGTGTGGCTCCTAGTTTCTTTGCAGCTAGTCCTAGAGTTGTTTGGATAACTGTTGCGTGTTTTGGCAGGTGGAGGTTCATTCCAAAGGAACACAGACAGCCAAAGAGGAGATGGAAGTGGATCCGAAACCTGACTTGGATTCAGATTCCTGGTGTCTCCTGGGAACGGACTCGTGCCGCTCCAGTCTCTAGTCTCCTGAGCCCACTGGGATCCATCTAACTTCACAGCACACTAACCGAATGCAGAGAGCGGCTTTCCTGGCTTCAGGTCACTCGCGGACAAGGAGCGAGGCCGGAGGCTCCAGAGCAGCACCCATGTACGTTTGATATGAACTAGGAGTGAGTTTGAGAGGGGAAGGGCCCCTGAGCTCTAGGCCAGCTCAGTGATTGAAGCAGCAGCAGCTCCTCTTTGTACCTTATCTGTCAATTCTGCACGTGAGGCAGAACGGCCCCATTACGGCGATGGCTCCAGTAGCGGCTTGTGGCCCTTTCATTGTTTCACTGCTTCTTGGGAGCTGCCTTTGGGACCCCAGTACTCATCACTGCATCTCTAGATGAGAGAGGAGACATGTTTTGTACTGAAGCTGGCTGAACCCTAAGACTCGCCACCTTCACTTCAGAGGGGTGAAGGACTAGGATCCTCTCCCTACCACATGGTAAGGCCCAGCCAGTGAGGCTGCTCCCCTCTGCTCAGGGGCAGAGGGAGCAGAGAACGTCTCATTCTGGAGGCAGCGGAGATCTTCCTGTTAGGGAGGTAACGGTAGACAGCATGTCCCTGGCCTCGAGGCACAGCTTCTGGCCGTATAGCTGTGTCCAGTGGCCTGTATTGACAGAGTTAAAGGCTTTATTCTGGGTGCCTGGAGCTTTCCAACTTCCAGGCGATGAATCAGGTGTTGTTTCCAATAGCAGTAGTGGGGACTGTCTGAGATGGGATCTCTGGTTCTCGGTTTCAGACCACCTGCTTCCCAACCAGATGACAAGCGTCCGGGCCTCAGACTAAGTCGCCCATTTCTTGCTCCAGCTGTTCAACTTAGTTTGAGTGCCAGAGCTTCTGGTTTCTTGGCATAAGCCCGTAGCTGCTCCCTGCTTGGCTTCTGTTCTGCTCAGCCCCTGGTGCCCACGCTCTGTGTGGGTGTGGGAAGAATCAGTGTTTTTCCACTCAGTGTTTTGATGAAGCTGGAATGCAGTTTCCTACCCAGAATAGGTCATTAATGCCGTGGTCACAGGATGCAGCCTTCCCCAATGACCATGAATGATCAAGTCTCTGTCCGGAATTCACCTTCTTTCTAGAAGCAAGAGGCTTTCCCAAGAAAATTGGAGATGGGAAGAAGCATGGTCTGATGTTCAAGACTTCCTCATTTCCTCTTAGAGAATGAGGTTAATTTTATTCCCCTTAAATTTATTAGCAAACTGACTTTGAAGTAAACTTTTGGGATTGGTAGGATCCCTGGGAGCAGCTAGCCTCCCCTGCCTTACGTGAAGCCTCTAAGGAGTCCTGAGTCCCTCTCACCTTTGCTGTGAGAGTGGGGTTGTGATTTCATTAGGCTTAAACCATCCCCATTGATGGCATGTCACTAGGATTGCCTTAGGTCTATTGGAGTTGGATGTCCTGTCGCCTCTCCTAGACTTCTTTTGAGAGACTGTTCCGGGGGAGCCAGCATTCCCCATTTGTCTCTAGAGGTGGATGCCAAACCATTCTGCTTGTAACTTATGCTCCTTAAATACTTCTTTGGTGCCTATTGCTAGTATCTTGGAGCTGAATCAAGTGCAGTCTCTCCAGTGCAGTGTCCAGGGCAAGGATCGTACCGGTGTGCCTGAAGGAAGGCTGGGAGAACAGCCCTCCTGGGAGGTGGTGAGCGTCAGGCGCCCTGGCATGGCTGTGTCGCTCGGTTGCCCTTGTGACTCTGCTGTCCTTTCCCCCACGTGCGTTGGAGCCAGTTCTCAGGTTAGGGTCCCGGCTTGAGGGTTGTTGTTGCGGTTGGAAACGATTGAGTTGGTCGCGTTGCGGCAGTGCCTTTGAGGAGTGAAGAGTTGAGCCTGAGCCATGTCCAATAAGCAAGCACCAAGGTGATGGGAGTCGCTCTCCTGCAGTGCACTGCTATCCTCATTTCTCAATGCTCTGCAGTTGGGAAGCTGGGTGCACAGACTGGATTCCCCTTGGATCTAGTGGAGGATTAGGGTCCCTGACAGAGGATGCCCTGTGCTCCGCAACCTCATATGTGCCTTAGAGGATTCACGCTATCCAGGTTGTGCCTGTTACAGACCACAGATTTCACACCAGCCAGCTATGCAACCAAAAAAGCAGTTTAAAGCCAGCACCTTCGTCTTGGGCTGAAAACGGAAGGGCAAGTGGGCAGAAGTGCCTTTGAGCAGTTTTAAACCCTTTTTACTTCTCCCCTTCTTGCAGTGCTAGCTCCGTATGTGTTGGTCTCCTGCTAGTATTGCTACTGAGTTGTTATAGTGGAACACAACTTATGCCTGCTCTGACACTCTGGCTGAAAACTAGTTTGTCGTTGTCTTTTTTTGAAAGGTTAAAGGGTGTAGTGGTTTGGAGTTTCTGTTTAAATAAATGTTTAAACTTATTCTCCTATGTGTGGAGGTTTTTTTTTTTCTGCAAGAGCAGAAGGGGAAATATGCATATAGTCAGCTGGCTTCATGGCATTCTGTTGTGTGATTATTTCTTTTGCTTACAGAAAGAGGGCCAAGGGGCTTGGAGTTCTTTGCTATGGGGAAAAAAAAATGTCAGGTTCTGTGTCCCTTCATTAAAAAAAACAAACAACAAAACAACTCTTTTCTCTTGCTGCTGCATCTCCTCCTAGTGACGTCAGGGGGCTTTTGTGTGCGTGTTTATTTCAACAGTTTGAGTGCCAAGTGGGAAATGAGTAACAGGAAGAGAGAGGCTCAAAGGGAAGAAGTACCTGTTTCTCTCAGAACAGCTTCTACTGAGCATTAAGGCCTACAGCAGCGAGAACCTGCCTGACACCTGCTCAGCCAACTGTTCCTGCACGTTGTACTTAATGCCTGTCACATCTAACTTCTTATCAGGGTTTTTTGCAAACTGTGAAATGTCTTGAGAGGCAGAGCTGGCTGAAAGACTTGAAATTCACCAGACATTTGGGAACTGAAAATGCAGCATGTCTCTTGAGAGGGGGATTGTACTGAGGCTGAGCTGGGGTGAATAACAGCCTGAGTAGTGCCAGGGCAGCACTAACCACGATAGCAAAGCAGCAGGGTAAATATCTGTGCTGAGCCTGATGCTTTGGCTAAACTGTTGCCAGATTTTAAACCAGTTATCAGAGACTTTCTGGATACTGCTATCTGTCTTGACCTGAAACGATAGCTCAGCAGAGAGGGGTGAACTGCCCATGGTTAGCTCTGAAACAAAGATAACAAATAAAGCCTGGTGATTTAATTTCAATAACTTTTGTTTAATCTACAGTTTTAATCTCGGCGTTAGCTGTTTGCCTGCCACTTAAGAGAAGTCCCCAACAGATGGATTTATTTTACAGTATCAAAAGCTTTTCTGTGTGTATATACCCCAGTCACCATTTGCACTCTGCTAACTTTTAGGGTCTACTAAACACAGTCAATAAAACATAGTGCAAGGGAAACTGAGTTAGCATTACAAGACAGACAATGGTACTGAATTTCTGAACTACTCTCTAATTCAGTTACACCTTTCATTAATTCAAGGAGGCTGGCATAAAGCTTCTAGTTTACCTCTTTCCTACCTCTTGTTATCCTGTATTTTGAAGCTCTCTTGCTTCTCTGATACATTTGGATATAGCAAATTATTTTCCCTTGTTTCGAGTCTGTTTTTTCTCTCCTCTCTAGGTCTGTACACTCTTAAACCTGGCTGGCACAGTGCAGCACTGACCCTTTCTGGGACCTTCCCGCTTCTCTAGGGCATGCCATGGGATTGAGATTTCTGCCCATGTATCTATAGGGCAGAAGCTCTCCAGCTTCTTTCGGGAATCTGGTCCGCCCATTGAAGGCTGGAGTGTTTCTTCATATTCAGCAAAAGCAGGGGTGTATTTTTGTGATAATTCCTTACCATTGCAGCAACTAAGATGAAAATAAGCAGATGACTCAAGGAAGGGTGCAAGCCCTGTGTTTGAGAGGTCCATAGCAACTTGGCCTGAAGGAAAACTCCAGTTTTTTATATTAAATCTAATTGTTGATTTAATCCTGACCATATGAGTGAAACAGCTAACAGGTTTTACGATGTGAAGTTCCTTAGTGTACTGTCTGGGGGTGGGGGTGTGTGTGGCTTTTTTTAGCTGTAGCAGTTCTTAAACATTCTGGATAGAAATTTAAAAATAAAAATAAATCAGAAGCCAAGTTAGAAATTGAGGGAAGGTTGCCGTGGGAAGGAAATTCCTTCTCAGTTCCTGAAAGTGATACACTGAGGCACAGAACTGCCACTGATCTGTCCTTCACACTTTATACGAGAAGCCTGGAGATAAGAAGCGTGATACAGAGCATTTGTTCCTAATTTCTAGCTCCTGCCGTATGCTCCCTTCCATGATCTTCTCCAACTCCATCTTGAAACAATGTAGGTTCCTTGCCCGTGCTAATCTATTTGGAAGGTTTTTCCATGACCTCACTCCTCTCCTGGTTAGAAACCTAATTTCCAGTCTGAGCTTATTCATGACCTATTTTTGATCTTGTGTGGCATTATTCTTTAAGTATTTCTTCTTCCGTCCTTTCCCGACTCCAGTAGTCAGGAAATAGTCCCAGCTATTGTACATGGTAAGTAACACATTGGGATGGTGGTTCTGTTGCCTGAAGGGCCTGGCCAGTTCAGAGTATCTCTGCTGTTCTATGGGCATGAATTGACTTATGGGCGCAACCAGTTAAGTGCCTGCTACTGCTAGCTTTCCTAACCCCCTGAATTTCTGATCCTGAGCTTCTTGTGGTGAGGAAGCACTAAATAATAGTCCTCCCAGTTCTTTTCTAGTTCAAACAATGTCACACCAGATTTCTAAACGGTAACCTTACAGATCTTCAGCTGTTACAACGTAGCCCCAGGATTGTCACCAGCGTTCTAGAAAAGCATCTAAATAAACTCTTGGGCTGCTGCAGAACAAGCGTGGAACAAACCTACCTACACAGCTTTCATTATTCAACTGAACAGTGCTACAACAACTAGGACAGAGCACGAGCAATGAACAAGCAGCAGCTCTGGATCCTCTCATCTAGCGCAGATACCAAGGACAGAAGAACACAGCAGTCTGCGTGCTGCAAAAGTTAACTGCTTACACAGCTTCCTGCCCTCCCTCTGACTTTTCCAAATGCCTTGTCTAAATGCTAAATAGTTTTGAAGAATGTAGAGTCCTTTCTATGGCAAAAACCAGAGGAACCCCTCGCACCCCAATGTTTCGTAGGTAGCTACAATAAGAATACTATGCCAGCTGGAACCACTGTCACTGTTAGCGCGTTCAGGGGCGAACATCTGCACCTACAGAGCAGCAGAGTGAACAAAAGGCAGATGCTCTGTTTGGCCCAGCTCTTCTTGTCATGAACAGCACTACTCTGTGCTTTTGGAGAAGGAAAAAAACCTGAGTCTGCACCACTGATGAGCTAAAGGAGAGCAACTCTTTCACATCAGACACCACTAGTTAAAAAAAAAAAAGAAAAAAAGAAAAAAGCCCAAGCCTCCCTAACCTACAGGCAAAATAGGATTCTGAAGAACAGCCCCTGTCTGATGGCTGGTTTGCTCCTCACTGCTGTCCCGCTGACAGCCTGTAGCGACAGCCTTTCTTCCCTGCTCAGCTGACTGAACAGCGACAGCCTTACACCTACACCGAGACTCCATGTTGAGCTCACTGGATGGGAGACGCGGCCCCCAGAGGGGCATCCCACATGGGGGAACCCAGGGCACAGGTCAGAGTACGCACGTTCTAGTATTCTGCTTAGATGCCCTGAGCTGTTCGCTTGCTGTACCCAGAAGCTCAACGCTTGCAGCCAGTGTTGAGACTAGGGAAAGTGCCAGTGTCTGTGGCTGGAAACCAGGCAGGGACTCACAGCAGCAGGTACAGTTGGACACCTCCTCAGCAGCGCCTCTGCTGTGGTGGGGGTGGGGGCCTGTTCTTGATGGTTTTGCATTTGGGAATATGTCTCTCAGCTGCTTGGGGAGCAAATTGGCGCCTGCAGTAGGGGCAGGCAACATAGTCTGGGTTTTCGATGGGAGGCAACGGGGGCAGGTCAGACACCTTCCCTCCCTTGGAGAGGACCTGCTGCACCTGGCGGGCCTGGCGCAGGGTCTGGATGAAAACCTCATGCTTCTGTCTCCAGTTGTTCCTTCTGGCTGGCTTATTCTGCAGAAGAGAAAGGCAGTCAGAGCAACTGGCGCCACCGTCGGCCTCCATTCTCAGCCTTATGCTCCAGGTCCTACTAAGGTCACCCATCCCTGGGCATTCCCTGTTGATGTAAAACCCTCCCTGAGAAGCTAAGTCCCACAAAGGGGATCAAAAAGACCAGCCCCAAGGAGGATTTGAAGGAAATACTGATGGAGACATCAATACTTAGAGAGAGCTTGAGAATAACCAGAAAAACAAGCAGTAAGGGCAAGGAAATGGAGAGCGTTGCTATAGCTGCTTTGCAGGAACAAAGCTGCATGTTGGTACTGCCTCTGTTTTAATACCCCATGTTATTACCTGGATTTTCAGTCAGTTGCCTGCAGCCCCTAATGCCACAGAGCCTTACTGCAGCAGACCCAGCCTGCATCCTGAGCATCCTGACTACAGCAAGGACGGAGCTTTCTCCAAGTGTACACCCTCGACACATTACAAAGACAAGTCAGTTAGGACCCCCGCCCCCCATCTATTAGATTTTAAATGGATCTATTTATCCATTTGGCAAGAACCTTTCAGAGGCAACAGCTGGATTGTATCCCTTAGCCCCCGTGTACATGTGAAGGCACTTGCATCTCGGTCAGAGAATTAGATGTCAAGGTGGAAGGAACGTGAGTAGTAGATGTGGATCGAGGGAGGCAAAAGGACTGCACGTTACCTGAGGCCTCTCTGAGCTCTTCCACTGCTGATACTGTTCCAGTTCTGTGCCCCTAGCTCTGGCCCTGCTGGAGTCAAACACTTTCCTCTTGGAGCCTTGGCTCTTGCCGCAGATACTCGCATGCTTCTCAAGCCTGGTGCAGAGAAACCTGCGTCCACAGAAGCTGCACTGTCCAAGCCCGCCCTGCTCCACAGCGCTGGCAGCCTGCACGTACAGCACCTCTGCGGACGGGGGCTCACCAGAATCTTGGTCTGAGGGAGAAGGGCTACATTTCAGGGCCAGCTCTGAACAAGAGGCTAAATGTTCCACGGGTCCGTGGTCTCGAATTTTGCTGTTGCTGGCCACCAGCCGCTCCTTCTTGAGTTTCCCCATAGCCAGCTCTTGGGGGTGGAGGGTGGTGCCGGGCTCGGGGATAGCGGCCTCTGCAGACAGCGCCCCACCGAAGACATCCCCACCATCACCTGGCCTGACCGCAGCTCTGAAAGTTTTCTCTTCATTGCGCCTTGCAGCATTTCGTTCATGGGTCCTCTCCACTTCTCTGCCTCTTCTCTCCTCTGCCTCAACAAGCTCCTTCTCTCTTTGAATCCTCCTAAGCTCCTCCTTTGTTCTCCCCAGCTTCTCTCTGAGGAGGGCCTCTTTCTTTCGAATTTCCTCTTCCAGGTTCCGTCCATCTGCCTCCAACTTTAGGATGTAGACCAGCTCTCTCCTGTTCAGATGGGAGGCTGACTGCTTAGGCGCTGCTGTCCAAGGAGAGCGCACTGCAGCTAGCTGAGACCTCCCTGCTGGAGGCTTCCCTTTGCTCATTGAGCTAGGCCTGCTATTTGGAGCTTCCTCCATGTATGGGGAGCTTCCAAGCTGTGCTGTGTTGACCACAGGAACACTCACACCCTTGTGGTGAAAAATTGGTTTCAGGGGATATGCACGGTCCACTCCTTCTTTCCGTCTGACTACTGATTTAGTTGGCAGAGTCTTGGTCTGGCCAGTGACATACTTGCTCTGCAGTCCAGCTGAACAGAGGCCTCCATGCCTGGAGCTGTGTTGACTGCTTTCTGCAGAAAGAGAATATGAATTGCTTCGGCTCTTTCGGGCATAGAGATCCTTTAAACTTTCCTCTTTGTCAGGTATGAGTTCATGCTGAAAGTTCTTCTGGTGTTCCAGCTGGGAACTGGGAACAAGCTTAGTAGCTGCCGCCACAGAATCCACCGGTGGAAACAAAGCCATTCAGTGCCTGAGAAAGAGCCTGAGGTTAGAAGCAAAGTCGTTACAGACTATCTTATCCAAAACTGGGCAAATTTTCTCCTAACGGTCTACACCTGGAGGCTACAATGAGAGGCTATAATAAGTATTAGCAAAGTTTTGTAACTTTTCTGGGTTCTGTAAATCTTTACATTGCTTCCATCTAGGGAGCTCCCGTGCTGCCTCTTCCAGTCCCAATCGTTTATGCAGCCAGAAACAAGATATACTGTTATTTTGCATTCTGTCTGAGTCCTGTCTTATCACAGTAGCAGCAGAAATATGCTGTACTGCCAGAGAAACTGTTGTACTCCCCCGGGGTGTTTCCCATAACATGTCCCTTCAGTTTTGGCGCTGTAGACCCACCAGTGCGGCACACGGGTCTGACACGCAGGCGTCCGGTAAAGCTCAGTACAACCCGCCCGTGGCTCGTTCCGCCCCATCCCCCGTCAGGTGCCCCGGCCCCAGGCCGGCCCCACGGGGTTACCTGCGGGGCTGTGGCCGGCGCTCCGCCCGGCCTCCTCGGCGAGCCGCGTCGCCTCCCGTTTCGCTCATCGGTCTCCCATCGCCCGAGAGCCCCGACACCTCCTCCTGCCCCGCCCGCGCCCGGCTCTGCCCGCCGCCGGCCCGGGCGCCCTGTTGACGGCTGTTGCCTGGAGACAGGCACGCGAATACCAGTTCCTGCGCCGCTCTCGCTGGCGAGCGGCCTCTCGATGGTTTACTCCGCAGCGCTCCCCTCTCTGGCGGACCCCACCTCTATGGCCAGGTAGGGGCGGTGGACGGGCGGGCGAGCCGATATGCATTATTCATGAGGTGGTTAATGAGGGACCGGCTCCTCATTGGCCCCAGGGGCGGGGAGGCCACGCCCCCCCGCGCCGGGCGAGGCCACGCCCCCGCGCCGGCGGCGCCGCGCAGGCGCAGCGGGGTGCGCGGCGGCGGCAGGAGGCGGCGGGCGGCGGCGCCATGGCGGAGGGCGAGGGCCTGGTCTCCGTGGACTACGAGGTGTCCGGCAAGGTGCAGGGCGTTTTCTTCCGCAAGTACACCCAGGTGCGCGGCCCGGCGGGGCGGGGCGGGGCGGGGCGGGGTCGGGTCCCGGGGCGCGGCCCTTCCCGGGGGGTGGCCTGCCCTCCGGTGGGTGCCTCGGTGGGGTTGAGCCACGGCCCGGGCTCCGGCCGGCCGGGGTCTGTCGCCTGTGGGTGCTGCTGGCGGCCCGCGCTGCGTTGTGTACGCGCGTTCCAGTCCCGGTTTTTCACGCGAAAGAACATAACGAGCAGTCGGGTGAACCCCTGGCTGCTTTCCTGCTGCCGGAGCCGTAGCAACTGCCGCGGAGGTCCGTGTCTTGCCTACAAAACTGACTCCTGTCTGTGAACGTCATTCTGTAGCTCTCCTACAGTTTGGATTAATCTCATTTTGCTCTGCGTTGTCTTCTCAGGGGGAGGCGAAGAGGCTCGGACTCGTTGGTTGGGTCCAAAATACTAGCCATGGCACCGTGCAAGGCCAAATTCAGGGTCCGACGGCCAGGGTACGGGAGCTGCAGGAATGGCTCAGGAAGGTGGGAAGTCCTCAGTCCCGCATCAGCCGGGCTGAGTTCAGCAATGAGAAGAAGATCGCGGCGCTGGAGCACAAGGACTTCCAGATTTTGAAATAACTTTGTCCAGGGAGAAGCAAAAGCTGGCGTGTGAGCTGCCCTCCCAGAATGTTTCCTTTCTCCCCTGTTTGTTCAGTCAGCCAACGTTCAGCTCTAGAGAACTTTATTTTATTACATTTCTAATTTATTGGTTTGTTGTACTGTTAGTGTAACTCTCAGCCTCTCACAAAATCGTGGCAGGTAGTGGAAGAGCTGTGCTATCTTTATTGAAGGGGCTCTTTAGGGACACAGCCTCTTTATTTCTGAACCGATGTGCAGAACAGGGTCTGAGTAGCTGTCCAGGAGTAAAATTCGTTGTTTGCCTAGTGTTGCGCTCACGTCGAGGGAATCACAGAATCTATGCCGATACTAAATAGTGCTAACAACATTATTTCTGTGCTGTAAATGCCTCAGAAACAATTTATTTTTTTCCAGAACTTTATTTTTTCTTTAGAATAAAATTGCTTGGAGCTTCTTGTGTGGAACGGATGTGTCATATGGGGGTCAATTGGGCCCTGCGAGCGTGGTCCTGTTGCCGATGGTTGTCCCTGCGGGCGGGTGTGGCGTTAGGAGCCGCCGCTGGTGCCGCTGGGAGGGACAGGCTGCGGGGAAGGTGTGCCGCCCCCCGCCGCTCCCTGCCCCGGTCAGCGCTGGCCGCCGCAGGCCCGGCTGCGGCCCGCCCTGGGGCGGGAACTACAGCTCCCAGCATGCACCGCCCGCGGGCGCCGGGCCCGCTGGGAGCCGCAGTCGTCGTCGTCGTCGTCGTCCGTCGTCCGTCCGTGTGTCCCGTCCCGTCCCCCCCCCCCCGCCGCATCCTGCGCAGGCGCCCTGCGCTCGCTGCTGGGGCCGCCGCTCGCCGTCGCCCACCTGCAGGAGCCGCGTGCCGGCCCGGCAGCCCGCGACGGTTGGTCTCGCGCCGCGGCCGATGTGGGGCCGCCCCGCCGCCAGGCCAGCGGGTACCGAGGGGTGAGGCGGCGCGGGGGGAGCGACGGGGACACGCCGCCCCGCCCTGCCGGTGGAGCGGGGCCGCCGCTCCCCTCAGCGCCCCGTCCCGCCGGGCGCCTGCCTGCGGAGGCTGCTTCTGCCGGGAGGCCTGGGCGGTGGGGGGGGGCGCGCCCGCCCGCTGCTCCTGCGGGCCGGGGTGCGGGTCTGGGCTGCCCCCCCATCCTCTGCCCCGGGGCCAGGGAGCCCCTGGGTACCGGTCACACAGTGGGGCGCCGGATCCCCAGAGGGGGCGATTAGTGCTTGCGAGGTTGCATGGGGAGCTCTGCCTGAGGGGTGCAGAGGTGTCCCCGCGAATACCAGTAAGAGACCAGTAGTCATCAAGGACAGGACTGGAAAACAGCGGGGTCTCTTTCACATAAACAGCTTACTCTGTATCCCACACCCATTCCCAAGTCCGCTTTATTCCTTTCTTGGATGAATTATAGCAGATGTGCTTTGGCCAGAATGAGGCATTGTGAATTTATGTGAGGAGACTGAGCTAAAAACGAGAGGAGAGCAGCTCTGTGCCTGCTTCTTGGTGATAACTTCTATGTATTTTTGATACAAAGGGAAGCAGAAGCCTTTTGCTTGCAGGTCATTTGAGTTTAGCCTTATTATGGTTGGAGTTTGGTTTAGGTATGTTAAGTTTGAGAATCACATATGTTGTTAGTAAGGAGCATAGACTCAGATTCTGGCCATTTAGCCTGAAGGCACCAACAATGTGTAGTCAAAGCCTGAGCAGGAAAGTAATCACAGAAAAAGCCTCCAAGTACCAGGAAAACTAACAATTTATTTATGAGTGTGAATGCAATAAATGAAAGTTTTTTCAGGCCTTTAATTTGTATTTCTTTTCTTTTTTTTTTTCCCCTTTCCACCCAGGGAGTTGTTTTAAGGAACATGGAGGAGTGAGCTCCCTGCAATTTCTTGAATTTCTCATCTATCTGATTTTGACATGATCAAATGTTTGGTGGAAGATGTGCGAGCCAGGCTGCGTTCTGGAGTGACTGTCAGCTCACTGGGGCAGTGTGTTGAGGAGCTCGTCCTCAATAGCATCGATGCCAGAGCAACATGTATAGCTGTTAGGGTGGATTTGGAAGCTTTTAAGATCCAGGTGGTGGACAACGGCTCTGGGATGGGGCGAGAGGACTTAAATGCAATGGGGAAGCGGTACTTCACCAGCAAGTGCAGCTCAGTGGGAGACTTGGAGAACCCGATGTTCTATGGCTTTAGAGGGGAGGCTGTGGCAAGCATAGCCAACATGGCCAGCATAGTGGAAGTTTCATCTAAGACCAGCAAGACAGCAAAGACATTTGTGAAACTGTTTCACAATGGGCAAGCACTGGAAGTCTGTGAAGCTGAATTGAGCAGACCGAGTGGCGGAACTACAGTGACTGTGTGTAATCTGTTCCATCAGTTACCGGTGAGGAGAAAGTGTATGGATCCTGTGTTGGAATTTGAGAGGGTGAGACAGAAAGTAGAGGCTATTTCGCTGATGCATCCCTCTGTTTCACTTTCTTTAAGGAACGATGCTTCTTGTTCTATGGTGCTTCAGCTCCCTAAGACAAGAGATGTATACTCTCGGTTTTGTCAAATTTATGGACTGGGCAGATCGCAGAAGTTACGAGAAATAAATCATAAGTCTAGGGGATTTGAGCTAAGTGGCTATATCAGTATTGAAGGACATTACAACAAGAATATGCAGTTCTTATATGTGAATAGAAGGCTTGTTTTAAAGACAAGACTACACAAACTAATTGATTTTTTATTAAGAAAAGAAAGTGTCATTTGCAAGGCAAAAAGTGGCCCTGTGAGCAGACAGGCTAGTTCAAGTCCTGGTCGCCATCGTTGCGGCCCAGAGTTGTACGGGATCTTTATTCTCAACGTGACCTGTGCATACAGTGACTATGATGTGTGTCTGGAACCTGCAAAAACTCTAATCGAGTTCCAGAACTGGGATGTACTTCTAACTTGCGTAGAGGAAGGAGTGAAAATATTTTTGAAACGAGAGCATTTATTTATTGAACCGTGTAGTGAGGACATCAGAGAATTTAATGAAGATAATGACTTTTGTTTGTACAACGCTCCAGTTCTGAAGCCCTCACTCTCTGACGAGAAGAGCATCCAAGACAGTTTTAAGAAAGCATGTGATAAAATTGTGGATTCCTATGAAATGTGTAACTTGCAATCAAAAGATGTCAAAAGGAAATCCGTGACTGGAAAAAAATCTTCAAATCTTACCGAGACAAATAAAAATCTACAGGAAACTGAAATCGCCCCAAATCAGAAGATTGCTGAACCATCTGATCCATGTAGAAGCAACAGAGTGGAGGTTCCACTGCCCAGCAACGATGACACAGCTTCTGATTTCATTATATCAAATATCTCAGAGCAGGAGCCAAAAGACACCAACCGTTCCCAAAAAGCATCTGATGCTCATCTGAAACCTTCAGAAAATCTTCGTTCCTCTTTTAGTGGAGGGGCCAGATCAGAAAGAAGAAAAACAGACAGTTGTGGTGACCTGCAGCATTGTGCAGAGAATTTCATAAAAGATGTGGGAAGCCAGCAAGGCAAAGTGGTGCAGAAAAGCAATGCAGTCCATATCTTAAATAATGATGTTACTCAGTCGCCGCCTGAGAGAGAAGACCCTGCCAAAACAGCAACAGGACTGGAAACTGTCTCTGGAAGTTCATTGATGAGACTGTGTAATGCAAGAAGAGGAGACAGGGAAACAGCTGAAGTGACAGATGATGCTGGAAGAGGGGCTGTTAGTTCAATACCATTAAAATTGCGCTCTGCAGGCCTCATAACACGTGTTGTGCAAAATGAGCCCCCACATGAATGTGAACAAACAGAAACAAATCTTGCATTAAACATGCAGTGCAGACCTGGCCCTGTCAGTGCCAAGGATATTTTCGGCCACAAAGTGAATTTTCCAATTCAGTCTTTAAATGCTAAGGATATTTCCAGTAATACAAATAAAGAATATGCACCTCCCTATACCAGAGAAGTATGCGTGGCTGATGGTAATGAGTGCTTAGAGAACAAAACTTTGTCACACCAGGTGAGTGAGGGGATAGCTATGCCTCTTGCCACCAGTAAAAGACATTATGAGATGTCAAATATTACAGAATTGCCACTGGCAACTTCTTCAGGTATTCCTCACAATAAAGCTATAAAAAGCACTAGAAGACAAATAGCTGTGCCAAGATCTCAGCCCTCCAAGAAGCTGAGCTTGTCCACACAGCTGGGTTCGTTAGAAAAGTTCAGGAGATACTATGGGAGAATCAAGTGTACGCTACCAACACCGTTGTCAGAGCAGAGTGAATTTGGTCTCCCGGTTTTTAATTCACAAGCTAATTGTGACTTTTCAAAGAATGAGGATGACAACCATGGTAGCTTGAGCACTTGTGAAACTCCAGCTTTGGAAGATACAGATGCTAATAATAGTAGCCAAGTTTTTGGTTCTTTGGAAGAGACTTTATTCTGCAGTGGAGAAACTTCACAGGACAAACGAGCCCTTTGTCAGAGTCCTTTGACATTGTCTGATTACTCTCAGGTTAGTAAAAAAAATACAGGTTGTAAAAGATCTCCAGGATCATTGTCATCCAAACTGTCCAGAATGAAAAGTGACCACAAAGAAGTAGAACAACTTAGTGAACAATTCCAAGCAGATTCAAGTAGAAGAGAGGACTACTGTTTTGATCTTGAATCTTCAGATAATGATTTTTTGTACAATGCTTGTCAAACATATAAATCCTCAGTGGAAAAAATGAGGGAATGTAATTACAGCATTTCTAAGGGAGATGCGTGCTTGCAATCGGACGGTACAAGAGCAGAGTCCATGAAAAGTACTGTCAGCCCATCACCACTCAGCAGCATAGACAGGGAGTACACAGTCTCTTCAAGCAGTGTTTTATCATTACCTGCTGAAAAGGATTGTACTAATGTCATCTGTAAAGATAAAAGTACATCAGATGAATCCTCAGGACAAAATTTGAAAGATGCTGAGGTTCCCCATATGACTTTCCCAAGTAACTTGGAATTCTCTGCAGACAACACAAGCACAGGTGATCCCAGGACTGATTTGTGTCGTTCTGACTGGCTGCAAGATTTTGATGTTTCGTCGGGTAAGACCATATACATCAATAAAGCAACTGGACTGAGCACCTACAGCGCTCCGCCTGCTGAAGGATTTCAAGCTGCCTGCATTCAAGATATAACGACAATGGCTGTGAATGTTGTCTCAGAGAATGGTAAGAGGGACAGTGGTGGTGGTTGTTGTACAAATGGGATGAGGAAAACTGGTTGTGTTCTGCTAGGTGCATAAAATATCTTGCTGACAGCACCTGGCAGTTTATATCGAAATATCCACTGCCTTACTTGTAATAGCTGTATGAAAAACAGGAAAGTGTTGGAGACTATGGAGACAGTAACACATTAACATACAAGATATTACAAGATAGTTTTTAATAAGACAATAAAAAGAAATGTCAACACCTTGTCAATTAACAGGCAGCTACCTGTGCATCATGACGTTTACTGTGATCACAGTTATATATAATTGTTGTCATATATAAAGTGAGGGACACACTTTAAAATGTACTAGAAAAATGTGGTTTTTAAAATTTTGCCCTAACTGCATACAAAATTTAAAACAACCCTTGAAAAATGAACAAAAATCTAACTTTTTAATTGAGAATGTGTTGTTTCCTTTCCACAGATTTTGGAAGGCTGTTCCTTCATACTTAGCTTTGTAGGAGATGTTGTACAGCATTGGTGGTGGTTTGATGATGGAGCTTTTCCAGGGGTGACAGGACACTACATTGTATTGTTTTTTCAGTGGTGCGGTGTTCATGAATCTTCATTGATCTGTAGTTGGGGTTGGCTTTGTGTGTCCTCCTGATCTGGCTTGGCAGAATAGTGTCTTTGATGATTTTCCCTTCCATGGATATATCTTCGTTCTAAGTTGTTCCTCAGTCTGTCTGTAGGCAGAATTTATGAGCAAAGATGCAGCCATTCATCATGTAGATCATATTTTCTACTGTATAATTTGTGATTAAAAAGTAGTTTGGACTTCTTTCTAGATAGTTCTTCTGTGAAATATTTGTCTAATCAATCACGATAGCCTCTGGTTTGTTCCATTTTTGTTTGTTACTTCTTTATCACCAGTCATAGAAACACTGGTGTGGTAGGTGTTTTGGTTGTTAAGCTACTCCCTTTTAAGTATAATAATTGATGCCAATAATTCTTAAGATCTATTGTGTTCCACTGAAGTAAATTTGTTACAAGGAGAAGAACATCTCTGTTTTTATTAGTTAAAATTACTTGCAAGCACAAATGTACACTCCTTGACTAACACTTTTAATTTCTGTGGTTTACCAATTTCAGTTGCCCACAGTGCTCTTTAGTAGCCAGCCAAAGCACTGACATGTGGAGCTTGACCCTCTATCCAAAAGGTTTGGATAGTTTGGATAGAGCATTCATGTTTATGAAGAGAATACCTCACATACCCTTATGCTTTCAGATTATGTATAGTCTATAGTCTTTGAAGACGTATATTGTGTTGCACCTTTTTACCTCCAATGGCATTGTTCTTTCTTAGCCTTATCACTGGTGTTACTCTCCATCGTATCAATGATGCCACTCTTTCCTAACTCTGTCAATGGTGTTATTCTTTGGTGAGATGTCTACTGCAGCTTTTTTGCTTTTCTTAGGTTGAAGGCCGGACCTCCCAAACCTTTACAAGGTGTTTGGACTCTGGCTAGGCCCTATAGATCTTAGATTTTCAAAGTTGAACAAACATGTTCTTTCACACATTTTTCAAGCAAAGGACATTCATTCTTTTTAGTCATAGGAATAAACATAACTGTGTCCTAACACAGCATTCATGTCTCTTGATGTTGAGCACTGTTTTGGACTGCTGTTAAGACCCAGGAGTGGAATAATTTCTTCACGTGCTGTGTATGCTTTTATTTTGCTTTTTAGAGTAGTGTCAGTAACCCCATGGTGTTGACTTAGAATTTCATAACCCCATGATGTATTAAGAACAGCATCTCATACGCAAATTTAGGGAAATTACACTGCTTGGTGGCAGGTGCAAGGAAGTAAGAATAATCCATATCCTCTTTTCCATGACAGCAGTGGCCATCTGCTGTTTTTTCCAGTCATATGCCATGTGCACAACAGAAATGCTAGATTTTGTAGGTTGGACTCAGGCATCTTTGTAGTGATTAAACTGATTGGTGCAGGAAAAATTATCAAGCGTCATTCCACCATCAGATGCCTTTTTGAATAATCTAATGCTATGCGTTTGTAGTAGGTTAACATCCCAGTTCAACTTGGTCTTCGTTGATATGCCAGCTATGTTTGCATTTTTTGTTACTTTCATTACATTATTGACTGATATGTCATTATACCAGTGTATTTTAATGACCTAATTGAGGCAAGTGAAAATGAATACTCAAGTATGGTAATTGTATGTGGTTTGCATGTATAAGGTAGATAAATTATTACCCTCAGCACCTTTTCTGATGTTACTTGTCAGAAAAATCATATTAATAATATCTCTGCCAGCTCTGAATCTTCACTGGCCTTTTGGCAAGAAAATCCTAGCTTTATGAAAAAGGTATGTCCTGAACAAGGATTTTCCCTGCAGCAAGAAGCAGGGAAATGGATCTTTGTTTATGATTCTATGTATAAAATACTGGACTTCTGTTCACATAGATGATAGATGCTTCTGTGAACTTGAGAGATAATGTCTTTCATTGATAACAGCTATAAAAGTTCTGTCAAGGTCTGAATTAGGTAGCATTCTTCAACTTGCCACAGCTTACCAGGAACCACGTCAGGCCATCTTGTCCTCTGTTCTGGGTTTTGTAACAATGAGATGCTGAGTTACTCTCCCGTGCTGGGCTGCCAGTTTGGATTCTTGAAAGGATTCTTGGTCCCCAGGGCAGGTCCATCATTGGTCCTTGCTGGAATGGAGCCAACAGTCAGGAGTCTACCGACTGGCCTAGGATCTCATAGAGCCTTTTCATATGGAGCTTATCAGCATGCAGCTGGTTTTCTTTGGCATTATCACTCTGCCACTTTTCCTGAATGCACACCCTTAATTTCTTAGTAGAAAGGAACTTTATTAATTCATTATTATTTCACAAAGAATAGAAGTCTGAATTGTACCAAAGGAAGGGTGAAATGTTTACCACTGTGCTGGAAATCTGAGCCACTTTTCTTAATAATCTTGATAACAGTGCTGGTTTGTAATATCATTAAATCATTTCTGGGTGGGTAGGAACATGTTGTTAGGCTTACTCTGATATCTCATGTGGTCTCACTGACTTGTGGTTTTCAGTTTTACAAGTTCCTGATAACTGTGTTAAGTATTGATAGGAGTGGTGATAGACTGACAGTTTTGCCACACCTTAACAGACGGAAGTCAAAAGTGTTTTTGATATCTGACAGACTTTACTATATGCCTCCTCTTTCCTTTGGGGATAACACTTCTGATTGCACTAATTCTGGAAATAATTCTTAGGTGATTAAAGCAGTAGCCAGTTTTTGAGAAGGACAGTCTTGCAGAAGCCACGGTAATATTTTATAATAATACATTTCCTGATGCAAGCATGTCTGATAATTCTCAGCTTTTTACATATGTGCTGTTATTTCTCAATGTTAGGTTGCAAAATCTGTGGGATACTCTAATTCGTACATGGCTAAGCACACACTTATTTATGAGAATATAATAATTGTATAGCTTTTTGTAATTTTGCATGCTGTTGAATCTGCAGCAGTAAATTTATATTGTGTTTAGGGATTCAGTTCAGGTGCCATCCCTTTAGAAGTGAGATTGTGCTACCCTTCCTTCCTAGACCTCGAAAAGAGAAGACTCTAGCAAGCCAGGATCTGAGAGGTAGGGCCAGCTTTCCAGGACACAGTGTTCTGTGGTAAAAAAAGAAAAATCAAAGAATTCTCCCAGATGTCCCAACAGGAACCCAGAATTACTCAAGGTCTGTTAACAATGGGACCGTGTGAGTCACCTCAAATCTAGAACTGGAAAAAAAAATCTCTTAGGGTTGAAGGCAGGTTAGGGGATACTTATTTACAGGATGAAATACCCAGTTCTTTGTTGAATTATGTCAGTAGTTTAAAGAATAATTACCTACTCCCTTCTTTGTACTCGTTCCAATCTTGGAATGTGAAAAATAGCTTCAATCCTCACTTTTTTTTTTGCGGTGGAAAGAATGAAATCATCTTTTTGGTATGTGGCTTTGTCCAGAGGGAGCGGGTAGCTAAACAGGTCTTTCTTTGCCTCCCCACTGCCCCCCGCCTCATTTCCAGGACCTGTTGAATTGTGCTGCAGCATGTTTAGGAGTCAGAAAGCTGCACAGTGTCCTTCCTAGTTAAAGCAGACAATAGAGAAGCCCAGTTTCATGTTCCATTATTTATTTCTACATTCCCCCCTTTTTACGATAGAAAAAAATAAAATAATACTTATGCAAGGTAGAGGTACCCAATGCACCTTCTATTGACGGCTGGTGGTAGTCCCTGTATTATCTATGTGTTCTTTCCTAGATGCTGAAGGGGAATCTCTCCAGTCGTTGCTTTCAGAATGGGATAATCCTGTTTTTGTTCCCTGCCCAGAGGTAAGTATTATCTCGCATCTCATGCTAAAATAGGAGTCAGTTTAGCCTTCTGTTATTTTCTGACGGGGGGACCAAAATTATGAATATTGTAATGGTTGCATATAAGTTATTCAGTGATATATTAGACTATAGACCTGGCAGTTACGTGTTTTTATAGACTGTTTATATGTAAGTCATTGTTGTGGATTTATTCAAAGTCAGAGAAGCAAGTATCAGGCTAATCTTTTCCCTTATGTCATTTCAAAAGCAAGACATTATTGTAAGCTGTCTTTCCATCTACAGAGGTAGTCATCTTAAAGGATGGCAAAATTGTAACATGGTGTCTGTCCTCTTTGTGGACAGAGATAAAATAACCCAGCTTTCTTCTCTGGGATGCAATGGGCCTTAAAAGTGTATTTTACTATACTTGTTTTTATAGCCTGGCAGGATTATAGCATGTGAGAGGGAAACAATGTTGGAGCTTTTAGAAAAACTTCCTTTGTTGTCATGAGGTAGCATTATCTTTAATCATCATGTTGTGTGTGTGTAAACATATGTATGTAACCATTTCCACCTGCAAACAATAGAGATGGAGCAGCAAACCACCTGCTGGTGAGCTTCTGAAAAGGAACAGTTCTGTTCAGTTGTTGCTGTAATGTGTACTCTGACTCATTTCAGGGTAATACATCTTTCGTAATGCAATCCATTGAGAGCTCAGGTAGGCTGATAATTAACTTCAGGTTTTCTGATAGGTACTTGAAATCAGCTAAATGCATTGAAGTTAGCAGGTAATATCCAGATGGGAAAGTATATGAGGATGGAAGCAAAGGGAGTGCCGGATGGTGTCTTTAGCTAGTGCTATTCTTGTGTAGAAAGCTTGGTTTGTCAAAATACAGAGTTATTTCCAGTTTTTCTTAAAGCTGGTTTGTTGGGGTTATTTTGTGTGTGTTTGGGTTTTTTGCCATATCCTTTATAGCCTGCTTGATCTGTAATTCTGTTTTTACAGATTGCTGTTGATGTGACCAGCAGTCAGGCTGACAATCTGGCTGTGAAAATTCACAATATCTTGTATCCTTATCGTTTCACCAAAGACATGGTTCATTCAATGCAGGTACAATATGATCTATTACTAGTGTCAACCCCAAATTCCCACTCAGCTGATGGGATTTGCTGATGTTTCTGCCTGGTGGGAAAGAGGTATCCAGGGAAATAGTTCATATCCCTAATTTTCACAAGCACAAACAGAATTCTTGGTTGCTGTGTGATACCGGCAGACACATATGTCATGCCAGATCTCAGTATCATCTCATGGTTGATCAGCTATCTGCAAGTGACCCTGAAATTCCTTGACCGCATGGTTAAATGAAATCAAGAGGCAGCCCTGCTACTGCTGCTTAGAAACACTGTTAACTAAATGATTCTTCGAATGGGCAGTTTTTTATATTTATTGTAGGCATTTGCTTAGTTCATATTCCTCTGAAATCTGTGTCCTGTATCTTCTGTTTTTATTGACCTCAGAAATGTAATTCTTCAGCAGAGTGGTTTCAAAAGCAAATCCCAGATTTCATGGAAAGACTTGAAATTTCACTTTAAGATTTTTGTCTGCTCTGAAAAGTGATTCTTAAAAATGGCATCATAGCATCAATTTTAACTGTTTTAGTGCTTCTTTATTAAATTTTTTGAATGTTACCTTGAAAGCTAATGTAAATGTATGGCTTCAACTTACATTCTTTGATGGTTTGCCTGGATAGAAATGCCAAAGTGGATTCTCTCCCTCTCTTGCATCCCAATGACAAAAGGCTTACAGGCCCAGTTAGCATTATTCTCATGCAGTCATGTTGCTGACTTTGAGACTGCAGGTTCTGACTGTGTGGGGCATGGTAATGTTCATCTCCAGGGTGGACAAGGATCCAAATTATTCCTTTACTTATGTTGTGTGTGCAAGAATAACAGGAGTAAATGAAGTTGTTACAGTAAACAGATTATGTTTCAAAAAGCGAGGAGGAAGGCTGGAAAATGGAAGGTACCATTCTTCTGTTCACGCCTCATAATAAGAACTGTTCTTTAAAACTTACTGAGTGGTTCTGTGATCAACTTTACCTGCGTAATGTTTTCCTTTGTATGTTTTTAAGAAGGTAAAGCTAGAAGAAATTACCACTTCCCATCTCTGAAGAAGCTAAATGCTGCCTGCAGTACCCTATAGCAATTTGGAGAATCTCTGTAGAAAAGACCAAAAGCACAAAATGTTGCATCATGCCACAGGAAAAGAATAAAAAAAAATCATTAATGTCTTGCATTCCTGCAAAGAAATAGGATCATCTATTCATTTTTACCTAGGAGGTGAACAGTGCACATGTTGTGAGACAGAGAATTCAGAGTGAGCTCTATCTATGTGACTTGGGGAGAAATTCCTCCCTAACACCACATCTGTTAATTTAAATCTAACAATAAGATACTGAAAGCATTGTGCATCCCTGCTCAGTATTCCCTGGAGCTCTGGTCGATTCCTGATGCTTGAGCGGAAGGTGGAATCAGAGGCAAATTCTACATCAGAAAATGAGGGGGAAAAAAATGCTTCCTGGCTCCTACAGATGATCAGCACAAGTTGTTAAACACAGGGCAGGTTAAAAAAGGTTGTTTACATTCTCTTTTGGTGATATCAGCAAATCAAATACTCAGAGTTGCTGTGCACAGCTTTAATTCCCAGCTGAAGGAGGCTTCTACAGGAGCATTTAATCCATTCTGTAAATTTCCAGCTCCCCCTTAGAACAATTGGAGCTCTTGCCCTTATTACTCTCTCTGAAAGAATTGATCCAGAATTATTTTATTGGATATTTTGAAACTTTCTCTTAGTTCCAGACTAAACTGTTCCATGACCGATTTATGGTCATTTGACCTTCTGTCAGTATTGTCTTTTAGTAGAATAATTGCTGCCTTTCCCATATTTAGCCCCCCACTGTATATCTGAAGAATAATTATATACATTCTCAGTCTCAGTTTTGCTAGGCCAAAAGAAAAGATGTGGTTTCCACTCCCCTAATCATCCTACTAGCTGTTTGTTGCGCTTGATCCATTTTGATTGCTGTCTTCTTTTGTTTACCTTCATTGTAAAAATAATTTTACCACTGGGTAATGATTTTGCTGAGTATCTTACAGGTTCTTCAGCAAGTGGACAATAAATTTATCGCTTGTTTAATCAACACTAGGAATGAAATGGATAAAAAGTCAGGTGAGAGTGATTATTAACATGAAGTTGAGGTGGCTGTCAAGTACAGTTAAGACTGCAGGGGGAACCCTGTCCTGTTTGTATTCTCTTCTTGCCTTGGGATGATATTGTGAGTAGAGGAAAATGTTAGTCTTCACTTGAAATTTCCTGCATCTTCTTTATCTTTATTTTGGATGTTATTGAATGTTCCTACTGCCTTCAGGTTAGTGTTATAAAAATAGATTGTTCTCAAATTGCTAACATCTCTCAGACTCTGTTCACAGTGTCTGGACATATTCATTGTTGAAGATTGCTGAAGCTGTACAAAAAAGGCATTCAAAACCAGTAGTTTTCGTAACATTTTTAAAGACCGCATTAAACAGAACAGTTTGTGGGTGACCTCAGCTCTCATTCTGAAGTTAGATGAAGATGTCAATAGACAAGAGTTTCTGACTCAGTCTAATTACCTTAATTTAAATGCCACTTTGGATCACTAAGTTTCTGTTCTGTAGTGACTTTTTGTTCTGCCAACACAGCCGCCTCCTCATTTTATTTCTGTAAAACTGGCTGATAGTTATCTTCTAAATGTGGCCTCTAGAGAGTGGTCATTCTTCTGAACCTGTGCAGTTGTCTGGTACAAAGTTGCCTATTTCTCATCTCTTGTGGTACATTTTTAGATGGAAACCTCTTGATTTTGGTGGACCAGCATGCAGCTCATGAACGGATCCGCTTGGAGCAGCTTATTGCAGGTGAGGATTCAGATGGTCTTAGGAAGAAGGATCATCAGTGCACAGAAAAGTACAAACGAGCTGTCTGAAAAGGAAAGCTTGCTGCCTAACTTATCATAAGGATAAATTGGGGATGTATGGAATGAATGGGATATTAATTTGTCATCTTTATCCTGATCCCTAGGAGAGTGCAGACATTCAGTATCTGTAGCAGTCATAGTATTGGCAGCTGAAAATTGTTACAGTGTTTCCAAAAATAGAAGATATACTCCCTGCCCACAGAATATCAAACTAAAATAGTCCTGACATAATGACAGAGCAGGAAGACTGATAGGAAAAACAATGAAGAGGAAATAGAACAACATCAATAAGGTTATGTGGTTATGCTGTGAAGAATAAGACATGGGATGCAGAGTAAAGAGCATAGTTCATTTGGTTCCTTTTTAGCTGAATAGTGTGCTTAAAGCCTAAAATTTCCACAATCTGAAACTGTTTGCAAAGGGATAATGGTCTTCTCTGTAAGCTCATTAGCCATTGGTTTCAGTGTTAAAAAGCACAATAGCTGTCCATCAAGTACTTAAAAATCATTGACCTTCTCTTTCATCAGTAAACACTG
Organism: Theristicus caerulescens; assembly: GCA_020745775.1. Taxonomy (NCBI): domain Eukaryota; kingdom Metazoa; phylum Chordata; class Aves; order Pelecaniformes; family Threskiornithidae; genus Theristicus; species Theristicus caerulescens. The sequence goes on along the minus strand of CM036564.1, from coordinate 45,685,791 downwards.
TGCAGTTCCTGCAGAGAGGGTTCCAGGAACTCTGCTCCTTTTTGTCAGGTACTGAAAAAAGTTAAAGACTGGAGGGAGAAATGCTTAATGAATAGTATTTTAATGCCATTTATATCAGGCTTTTCTGTGGAAAAATTGCTCTCTGTGAGTTGGACTAAATATATCAGTATTTTTTTTTGCTATTTAGGGTGACTCTTTTTTGGAACTGGTGGGAAAAAAAACAAAGTGGCATTAACCAACCCTTCCCCAGAGACTAGATGTCTGGTTTGTGACATTCCTAGTCCTCCACAAGTTTCAGGAGAAGGCATTCTGTGGTCACTTTTTAATCCAAACAGAGGATTATGTGCCAAACCATAGGGTCATTAAGGGTAATGCCTGCGTAAATATTCTAAGAGAGGATACTTCTAAACGATTCATTCACAGATTCCTATGAGAAGGAAGCTGCAGCATGTGGCAAGAAGAAATTACTGTCCTCCTCCATCTCTCCCCCTTTGGAGATTGAAGTTACAGAAGAACAAAGAAGATTTCTACGGTTAGTAACGGCCAATAGCTCTCAACTTTTGGGGACGGCTCTGTTGAGCATGAAGATCTCTATATATTGCTAGGTTACCAAGAAGCTCAGGAAAGAAGCTGTTGATTCTTTCCTGAGCCGAGACCAATCGGCTATATCTATGCTGAGGAAAATAGGTGTGCTTCTCAGGCATGTCGTTACAACATCTCAAGACAAAACTCTGTGGTGTGCCATCTCTGTGCCTGTGCTCTGTTTTCCCTGGGAAAGTAAACCTTCATGTGTGGGCCAGAAGTGTGCCAAAGCAGTCTCCAACAGATCCTGCTGTCTGGGGCTCAGGACTTGGGAGTGGACACCATAGCGCAGTGCCCATAGTGTCAGTCTAGTCGCTGGTTTAACAGGTACTGTTTGAGAAGAGCAGGATGGGGTATGGAAAGTTTGTATTGTGAATCCTTCAAAAATGCATTCCTTAATCCTAGGTGCCTGCCAAGAGTAACTAATGAACAGTTTCCCAAATGTTTCAGAATGGTGGTCTAACTACTATTAGGATATCTAACTTTTTTACTGCAAGAGTTTAGATACAGATTTGTTGTTGGATGATTGCAGACCTACTGGACACTCATAAAACTTTTTTCCCCCAAATCCCTGTCTGTCACCTGCCACATGCATTTGTGTTTTTTTTTCCCTTCATTGTTCTTCATTTTCAGGTGAAATTCTATCTTAACATTTACAGGACTACCTCATTATTCTCAAACTGCTGGTTTTTTGTGATGCCTGTGGCAAACTTGACAGCTTTTAAATCACTTCTTGTTAAATTTGTTGCCTATTATAGTGATACACTTGTTTGGTGCAAAGCCCTTTTTGGGTGTATTCCAATCATAACAGTATCACTGCTGTATCCGCTTGGTAACTCTTGTGTGTGACAATGGCCAATACCAGAAATTCCAAAGGAAAGTGTAAAGTACTATTATGTTCCACCTGCCTTAGGGAAAAATGTGAGAACATAACCATTGCTGTTCCTAGTTCAGTAATATTTGGATGCCTTTGTTGTTCCAACCTCTTAATGATGTTCTTGCTAACATCACAATATTTGTAATGCCTCTTGTTCAACTTTGAATTATTTTTGCACTCGTCTTTTAATGTCTTCCATTTCATATCTACTTTTGAGACTGGATGGCCAAAATTGAATACAATATACCAAGTGAGGGTATCCCATTGATTTGTACAGTAGCTTTGCAGTTGTGCCCCTATTTTCTGTCTGTTATATCCACATCTGGTATTTTGTCTGCTTTTTTGGCTACTGCTGCTTGCATGAACTTCTTGTGTATTGAATGGTCAGGACAATGAAACACAGAGTTGTGGGGTTTTTTTTATTTTTGCTATTTATGTAGAAGCCAACAAAATGTACAAATAGATCAAATTGTTCCTGATAATTTGCATTTATTTGTTTTTAGGAGCAGTGAATTCAGTTTTTCTGTCCATTTTTCATTATACTTTTTTCATTCATCCTACTGATTTCATTCATCATTTTTCTACTTGTTTTAAGTTCTGGTTGAGTTCAACATCATCTTCAGTCTCAGCTAACCTAAATAATTTTGTTTTCTACAAATTTGCCTGCTTGACTATGCCCCTTCTTTTCCACATCACGAATAAACAATTACAAAGATACAGATCAGGACTCATGTCATATTGGACACTGACCAGCTGTTGCCAGCGTACCTTTTTTCCGTAGTCTCTAAATCATGACAAATGTTACTTCTCTATCCATGACAACTTTTTGCATTTGCATTTCTAGCCACTTTTAAGAGACAGCATCAAAGTCTTTTCGAAAGACTAAATAAATTCTGGGAGCTACTTGTCTTCATCAGCTATATCACAACCATACTACAAAAATCAGTAAGACAAAGTAAATCAGAGAGGCATGGTTTTATTTTGAGGACACTGGTTAAATTATTCAGCACAGTGGCATGCCAGTTGTGATTTTCAGTTATCACTTAAGATAATTGATTCAAGAAGTTTACTGGTGCTGGCATATACTGGTGCTGGCTTACTGGTGCTTTTATTGTGTTGCTCTTTAATTCATCAGTATTTATTGGCAGTTTGTCGCTTTACAATCACTCTGTGAGACTATCCTTACTAAAAAGTTACAAATTAAAAGTACTATGTAAAAATCTAAATTCTGTTGCTATTGTTGCTGGCAGAGTATGACTGTATTCTGTGGTAAAGTTTGATGTAATGAAATAAATTAACTTCCCTAAAAGACCTTACTCTTCAGCTATGCTTGCTATTTAGTAGTTCAGCTGGACCTCTGGTTCACCTGCAGCTTTGATTCTGTTATTTGTCTACTACATATTGTAGTAATGCATTGTTCTGTTGACTCTCTTGAACTTCCTTTTTTTTTTTCCCCTTAAAAAAAAAAAAAGCCTGATTGATTGACATCAGTAGCTGCTTGGATTCTGTCATTTCACCACAATGGGCTTTTTCTGTCTGCTCTTGCTGAAGGCTATACATGTCTTCTTTTTTTGGGTAGAATTATACAAGTCATCTCCATATGGAGGCTAATAATTGTATTATTCTCATGACTGATTTTAGTAAGTTTAGATTAGCTTCTTTTTTGTTCAAAGGATCTCTTTTCTAAAACTGACCTTCACCACCTCTGTTTTAAGTGAATATTCCCTGAGTTGATAAAATAAATAATATATTGTTACAGTTGTTTTCATTTTGCAGACAAGTTCTCATCTGACTGCAAAGTCCCGTTTTTCTGTGTATTTTTCCATCCACGGGGTGACATATGTCAGATTAACTAGAGGTTGTTCTTTCCTGGGTTCTCTTTGCTTAATGGGATATAAAGTTCATTAAACCAGCATAAATTTCTTACAATATTTCTTTCCATTGTAAGTATTTGCTATTATGTGTCAATCGAAATCACATTTTTTTAGGTTAGACTTAAAGGAGTCTTTGTGCTGTGTAACTTCAATATTTGGAGTGTTTGTGTGTTGAACCAGACACCTTGTGAATCTTTAGAACAGGTAGATTTATAAATCTAGACATAAAGCTTCTCTCCATATAATACAGGAACTCTTAGATCTTGTGGTTGTAGAACATGAAATATGCACAGTTGATTGGAATGAAAAAATGTGGCTGCATGTAGGCTGAAAGGGCAAAATTACTTGGAATTCCATGATGCATAGATTTTGAGATTGGAAACTGTTGCAGGAAGAAACATATATGGGCACTACAGAAATAGTTATGTATGCTGTGGAGACACAGCTACTGTGATTGATGTCTTGTTTCTGGTATTTTTTTTCCTCAGATGCTGCTACAAAAATTTGGAGGACTTGGGTCTTGAATTATCATTTCCTGAGACCAACAGCTCCTTGATTCTAGTGAGGAAAGTGCCACTGTGTTTTATAGAAAGAGAAGCCAATGAATTACGACGGAAAAGACAACCTGTCACTAAAAGCATTGTGGAGGTCAGCTGTGGATATGGGTGAAATTGTGATACTGGGTCTTGTTCTGTGTTAATAGCCCAGAGTATTAGAGTATATCTCTGTTAGGAGGGAGACAGCAAAGTCCCTTAGAAAGGTGGGTGCCATCCCTTTTAGTAGCTAAATAGTCCCACAACTGAAATCCCTGAATTATAACAGAAACAATAGGAGATTGTTTCAGACTTGGACTAGTGGAGAAGCTAAGAAAAATAGTATATACTGCAGATGTTTCAACAGTTTACTTCTCATGAGTGCTTGAACAAACAGTAAATGCTTGAATGAACAGTAAAATGATTAATATTGCTGATACAGAAATATTATTTGTAAGGATTTAAAGTTGTTTTCATGAAATCTCTACATGGGAAGTGCAGCTTTCTAAAAGCTGCTGTTCCAGATGTTCTGCAGTTTGAGGAAGAAATTGCTGAACTGATTACTTGCAGTTTCCATTGTAAACAATTCTCCACAATCATAACTGCTTCAAGGACTCCTTAAAAATTGTTTCTGGAGTACCATATTCAGCCACTAGGCTGAGCCATTGGGAATCAGTCCAGTCTTGCCATACATCTCTTTTGATATGAAAAGAAGAAATAGAGAAGATGATTCATCCGATTAATTTTTTTTTCCAACCTTGCTATAATCAGGAAGAACTCAAACTGCACTCTCCTGGTGTCATTTGGGAGCCAAGAGCACTAAAAGTGGCAGAGGAGAGGATCAGGTCTGTGCCTCACGAGCACTCATTCTTAGCTGACGCCTCAAGATCTCATGACTGTTTTGGCAGATCTATTCTGCAGTCCTTTTTATTTTAACTAGGACTGGTAGCACCTATTCATGATTGATTATGAATTCATTGCATTTTAGACATCAGAAATAAAATCCACATGGGCTATTATCCAAAGAAGAAAGGGCAGCTATTCAAAGATAACACGCATTCATTGCACTCTGAGGTATAAGAGTTCCATTATACCCATTCTACAGATAGCGAACTGATGCAGAGAGAAACTAAGTGATGAGTCTAAAGTCTGATAAGATACTTGTGAGACGTCAGGACTTGCACCTAGATCTTTCTTGTGGCCAGTGAACTAGCAACAGCATAATTTTTCCTGGTTCTGCCAGTTATACAATAAATTATACATAGATGTGGACAAAGCAGGGTATGGGCAATGAAAGGCAGAAATAGCAATTGATGATATTACCTTTTTCTTTCCAGGAGCTTATGCAAGAACAAGTTGAGGTGAGTTGCTCTCTGCTTCTAACGTTGACTATAATAATGCAAAGCTTACTGCGTGAACCAAAGGGAGTAAGTGTGTTAAGCCTCAGATGAGAGAGGTGGACTAGACAATCCACTAGCTTTTCCTCATTTTTAGTTTCCTTTGTGTTACAGTTCTTCTTTGTTCTCATATCAAATGGAAAGTAAGATGATGTTCCCTTACTACTTTTAGCTAGTGCAGACCACAGGAGGAGGAGCACGAGGGACACTGCCTCTGACGTTTCTGAAGGTGTTAGCTTCCCAGGCCTGTCATGGTAGGGGAACTGTACTTTTCTTTCATTCTTTCTTTTTATTTTTTTTTAAACCTTTCTGTCTCTACACAACATCCTCCCTGGGGCAGTGGTTTCAGAATGTGTTTGCAGGAATTCCAGGATTACAGACTGTGTGTTTCATAGGGATGAGGAGATAATGGTCTTTTCATGGACAGCACTATGAGAGACAAGCAGTACTGCTCTGATGTATTCGTCTATGGGCCTAACATACTTTCCAGCCCTCACATGAAGCACAGATAGAATATAGTTCTGAGATGCACTCATCCGTGTGAGCTCTAAACCATTCCAATAACGGCTCTGTGAAGGGGCAAGGGGAGGTGCTGGAATCTGCTTGAAAGCAAGCAGGAAAGACGACTTAGACACTCTTCCCAAAAAGCATTTTTTATTTCATATAAGTATCAAAAGTTCTAGTTTAAGTGTGCCTGTGACCTTTCAAGTATTTTTGGAAGAAGTGCAGTAAGAATTTACATCTTCTAAGGGACTATGGCTTTCCAGCACCTGGAAACGAGCAGACCTTACAGGTGTAGACTGCAGCATCTCTAGCCTCTTGTGGCAGCTCCTGTGCCATATACGTTATTAACAAGGTTACGCTGAAGGGGTAAACGTGAACCAAAAGCATCTATTTTCACGGAGTGTCACTGCATTCTACAAATGGCAGACAATATGTAATTTTTTTATATCTGAAAAAGTCCCATGGCTGAAAGGCAGATTGCAGATGGTCTTGTGCATCTGTGAATGCTAAAGATTGCAAACACCTCTGAAATGACTCCCTAATGTTCTGCTTGGATTTCCTCTGGATGCCATTAAGTGCTCACTTGTGAGAAAGGACTTAGTGGCAGGGCTAGTATTTGGTCTTGGAACTGATGCCTGTCAGTGGCAGGGACATAGAACTGATAAAGCCTATGGAACTGGTATTAGCTGTCGTCTTGGTTTAATACTTTTTGATTTGTGAACTGGTTGCATCTTTAGCTGTAACACACACAACAACAAAAAAAAAACAAAAAAAAAAAGCCCATCTGCCTCTTGCAATGTCATCTGAAAAGCCAAAGCCTAATAATCTTAACCATCCCTCAGACTTGGGTTAGGTGAAAGTTTAGGCCATGGAAAGCTGATCCTTATGCAGCAGGTTGGTTAATTGAGCTAAGCCCCAAGTCTGCCATGCTGCAGCTAATCTTTGGGAGCTGCCTTGTTTTCTGTGAAAACCACAGCTGTGGAGGGAAGTCTGCTGGGTGGTTCGAGTTCTCTTTGGCAGCGTGTGCGAGAATTTGTATCTTTTTTTCAGGAGCTATTAAGTTTAACGAAAGTTTGACTTTGGAGGAGAGCTGCAGGCTTATTGAAGCTTTGTCATCTTGCCAGCTGCCCTTCCAGTGTGCTCACGGAAGACCTTCCATGATGCCTCTTGCAGACATAGACCATCTACAGCAGGAAAAGCAGGTACTGTGTGGGACACAGATATGCCTTTGATAATCCACACTCTGGATTATGCGTGTGCTAGAACTAGAATGGGCCAGTTTGAAACCATCACCGCCGGCTGTATCTTACTTGAATTTTTACATAGCTGTTACCAATAAAATAAAACTTTAGGGCATTAAACCTGTGTCCTGCAAACACTTCAGCAAGGATCTTACCATATTTCATTTGAATGGTCACGCTGACTTGAATGGGGTCCACTAGTCCTTAAAGTTAAGCATGTATTTAAAGTGTTTGCAGTTTTTAAGTGTAAAACTTGGAAAACATGTAAATTCTGATATTCTGCTAGTGGCAAAGATGCTAATTAAACAAACGCCTACTTCCCCAAAGTTTAAGATGCTATAAAATGGGGGAAAAAAGCAAAGAAATAGCAACATTTAAATTAAAAAAAAAAAATCAGTACTCCTTCCCTTTACTGTGCTATATTAAGTTATGAAATTGGATTCTGTTGAAAATCAGGTGGGACTTTGAATTAGATATTAAAAAAACTTGGGAATGACTGTATTAGGGCAAAGAGTATGGAGGCATTGAAGCTCATTTACTTCATTATGATTTAGTGCTTCTTAATTCTTCTCCCTCCAGCCTAAACCTAATTTGGCTAGACTGCGGAAGATGGCGCGAGCATGGCACCTATTTGGAAAAAAAAGACCCTAATTAAAAAAATTTAAGACCGTAAGCTGCAACCACTAGACGTGTTGGTATGATCCAGGTCTCCCTGTTGTTAGACAACAATCTCCTGTGTGGAGCCAAGTTTCTGAGCCGGCACGGTCACCGAAGTTCTGCTCCGAGTACTGACCCAAGGAGCAGAGACCAGCCAGGAGAACATGGCAGGAGGAGCCCACCCTTGTCACCTGGAGAAGCATCTTCAACATTAAGGAATTACATTGTAAGCCTGGGCCTTATGTCAGTGCTTGACTATCGGAGGCAAGAAGTTGCAGCCACTCGCAGTTACTAAAGTGCTTTTTCTCTGCAAGCACAACATAATTCTGCATAATAGAGAGGAGACTTTTAATTAATGTATTTTATAGTGCTTTGAAAATGGGGAGGTATTTATTAATAAAATTAACACTAAACTCTTTCCTTGGGCTCGTGGCAATGGTTGGAATGAGCACCGACCAGCTTCATAGTATACATAGGCCAACTTAGGATCAAAAAACATTCTCCTTATTTAACTAGGCAGTGAATGACACACCCAGCTGTCTTCTCCAGGTCCCTGCAGTTTGCATTCTTGAGTAAGAGATTTCTAAATCCTAGCATAGCCCTGTGTTCTCAGGGTACAGAAACTTACCCCCACAGAAATAACTAAATAGCCCACAGCATTTTTTTACAATAGGCAGACTTTTTTTACAGGTTCCAGTTCTATTTTGTGTCTCAGTCTAAGGTAGAGGAGTAGAGTTTATTTCAGGATGGCAAAAGAAGATGACATCTTTGTTTAATCACAGACATCCAACTTAAAACCAAATCAAAGAGAGATTGACATCTGCTGAATCAAAAGCAAACCAAGGAATGGAAACTACTTTCATCTGATGCCTTAACTGTGGTGTAGTGTATTGCCATACATTGATAAAAGCGACTAAGGAAAAGTGATCTGACTCAGGCAAGAGTCTGAGACTTCTACGACATTCCATGCTGCGCCTCACAAAAATCAAGAACTTTCTGAAAGAGACAGGAAGTCCATCCAAGAAGAATAATCGCAGTCACTCAATTAGCACAGCAGAAGAAAGACCCTCAGACTACAATAAGCAAAGCAAGAGCTTGAGCTCTGCCTTCTGACATGGAGGCGAACAAGCTAGCTGCCAGGACTTCTCAAGGTCTGCCTTTCATCAAGAATGGAATTTCTGTTCCAGCATTGTACAAAAAGCTGGTTGTATTTCAGCAACTCACCAAAAACTGTCAGAAAATTCTAAAAAAAAAATCCATTTTGAAGACAATTGCCAATGGCTTCCTATCACATTCCTATGTGAAAGCACACCTGAAACCCTGCTACTGCATCATAGGTACAGGCAACTCACTACACTGGTAAAATTCCTGCTAGTTAAAGAAAAAGAGAACTGTATATGGAAAATGTGCTTAACAATGAGATCACTGTAAACAGCCTTTATTGCAGCATACTTTGATGTAACAGCTTAGCTGCCCCAGAGAGTTACACATATGCCTTGCTGTTTCAAAATCAAAGTGGGTTAGCAACTCCATGTGGCTTCTAACACAGCACAGAGATCAATACCTGTACAAGAGCTCTGCCTTCTGTTGCTTTTGGGTAGGAAAGACATCGCTGAGCAAATTCCCCACTGATGCCCCACAGCAACCTGTCTTTGCACCATACACTTTAATTAGCTGTTTTATCTTTCTAAAGAGAAAGACAGGAAGAGTCTGGAGAGCGACGTGCTTCACAGCATTAGAGTTCATAGTCATCTGGATGGTAGAGCTCACTCATGAGGCGGTAGATGTAGGAAGGCGCGTTACCCCCAATATTAGAAATGAAGAGAGTAATGAGCTCTGGAGGGACATAGTCAAACACTGGGCAGTGAACGTTGATCTTTGCCAGGATCTCCCCTGTAAAGTGAATCGCAGCAATATTAGACAAAGCAACTCAAAGTACATTTAGCTGCCTGCACGTCTTCCTGAGCCCCTGAAGAAACTGGCTATGCATGTCCCACCCTGAAGTCAGTACCGGAACATCCTGAATTATTTCCAACTTCCCCACTGATGTCATTGAATTACAGGTATACAGCAATCTTGGATGAATGGCAGCACTCTCTTCTGGTAGTTTTTACTGATAAAAACCCCAGATCCCCTCTGATGTAGATCTACTAATTGCCAAAATACCTGCCAGTATGTAATTAAAATACAAGAATCCTGATGCTGCCAAAGTTATTATTTAAAGAAAAGCTCAGAAGGCCAAAACCAAAAATCTGTGCCAAACCTGCTATCTTCATTTCAAAAGCCTTTGTCACATAGAAACAAGGCTTTGAAAGAGACTTTGCTATCTGAAAATGGGCTTGGGAGCTGATGCCTTTCTAAAGATGGTGCTTGTGTGGGAAGCCCACTGCAGAGATACTGGGTTTCAACAAGTGGATCACATAACGAAGTTTCAAGAAGTTAACATGAGTTGTAGGAAGGAAAGGAAGCTGCCCTCGGTGTTGGGCATCTGCTGTGTCCCACAGGAAACTGCCACCTGCCTGGCACCATTATCACAATCCTATAATAAACACTGACTATTCAGAGCAGAAGCAAAAGTGCAAAGATAGTTTTCAAAGGAAGTCCTTTTTCTGTACTTTCTGTAATAGAAAGTTACGTATAAAACAGGATGGTTCCTAGCACTTTTTTCTGCTTAGGACAATAGGAGAGGATTTTCTGTCTTGGGTTACAGGACAGTCTTAAGTTTAAATTTTATGTGAGCTATTAAAAAAAAAACTTTAAAATTATAGCCTGAACCAGCTTGACCAGCCTGTATAAAGAAGAACCAGTACCTTCTGTGAATGGCAGCACTTCCTGTGGTGACACAAACTTGTGGAATGAATCTTCTTCATTAGGGAACTGAATGAGAAAGAAAGAGTACAAGAAGGTCAGGAAAAAAGACACTGCCTCATTCTCCTAGTGAAAACAGATCCTGGATGCTGGAAGGAACTAAAGCAGAGGAAGACAACTTGCCAGGTGATACTACATCTGTTTACAATAATTACATAGTGCCTGTGCCTAGAACCTCTAATATCTACAGGTGAAAGGTTTTTCCTCAGAGCTTTTAGAGCCTTCTGTGACCTGGCTGCCCTTCTGCACAGCCTAGGGAACTGGAGCAGAGAAGTGACTTCTGCAGTCTGCAACTTCATCTGACAATACTGAAAAAGTACTGAGACAGTTTAGAGCATCTCCCATCTACCTCCTCCATCAGTACAGAGGGTCCTTCAACACTGAAGACATAAACTGAAATCCACTGTGGTTGAAGAAAACTAAGTACGGTGATGTCAGTCTCTAGTAGGCAGGTCTACATCCTTATACCCAACGCATTGCTTACTCAGCGCATGTGGCAGAGGAGGGTGCTTCATGGAGATCCTGAGGCGTGCCAGATTTGGGTGAGGATCTCCTATCTGAAGTAACAGCGCTAGATGCGGGAGATGGCTCATTTACCAGCCTCGCCTTGGGACAGGTGGTGCTCTCCACCCTAAGCTTCCACAAGCATAAAAATCACCCCCACCGCTATGCAGAGCAGGTGCGGTCCTGAAGAGCTGCTGAACTTACCTGCGGTGAAAGCTTGAACATGGGGGCGCACACGATGAGCGGAGTGGAGTGGTGTTTAGCTGCCAGCGCCAGAGTGTGAGTCCCACTCACAGCAATCAGGGCACCGTTGGCCAGGATCGTCTTTGTACCAATGATGACCTTAAAAGGCAAATCAGCATTAGATAGCATGTTCCACGGCAAACTGCGGAAGGAACGCTTCCTGGCCCAGACCCTGCTGGATGAGCTGGAGGAGGTGTTTGTCAGACCAGCCAGCCAGCCAGCCAAAGGTGGGAGTTACAGGGCAGCGGGATGCCTGATCTGTTTCATCTGGCACTGGCTCTGCACTGAGACATTCCACTCTAACAAGAGCATGACTCCAGCATGGTGAGGCCAGCACAGAGAACTTCAGAGGATAAATGTATGTTCTACTGCAGGGAACGCCGAGCAGAAACTGGGCTGTGTTCCCTGTTGTTCTACAAGCCTGCAAAGTAAGCTTTGTACGAGTAACTTGACTGCTGGCTGCAACAATTCCCTTGCTGTAAAATGGGAATAATGTAAAGCAGCTTAAAATATCTAAATAAGCAGCGGTATGGCTGGATTTATTATGTTACAGGTACATCCATCACTGCTGGGACCTGTAGCTGGGTTGGGAGGCCTGAGCACCCAACCTGCCATGAACTCCCTCCTCCAGCAGAGCCCTCCTTACCTTGTTGACTCGAGACATGACGGCAAAAATAGCTGCATCACTCATGACAGTAGTTTCAATGTTCTCTTTGGATAGTCGGACAGCCATTTCATGACCCTAAAAAGAGGGAGAATCCAATTGGTCCCCTGAGACACAGATCCTGCAGTGCAGTTGTAGAGATACTAGCACTCAATTCTTGGCTGAACTGCAAAAATACCAAGCGACGGAGTGCAAATACAGCCCTCCGACTGAAGGACACAGGGTAGGATAACAAGCTGTCTTCAGTATCTCAACTGCAGAGGAACTTCCGTGACATTCAGCTTGCCTCCAGAGACAAGAGTTCAGTAAGAACGCACGGGACGCCGTGGCGCCTGGAGAAGACAGCCAGCCCGTGCCTCACCTGGCAGAACGGCGCGCACTCCGCCACGATCACCTGGAACTTCCGCTTGCGGGCAGCTTCCTTCAGGAAGGCCTCAACGGTGCGCGAGTAGCCAATGGTCATGATCACCTCGTTGGAGTGGATGTGCTCCAGCGCCTGCATAGCGATGTTATCAGTGGTGCCCTCTGTAACAGAAGGAAGCCATGGGTGGAAAAGCAGCCAGGAAAAGCAATGCTTGTGCTGCTATGGCTGTCCTCCAACAAGATCATTTTTTACTAAAGCGATGCTATGAGCACTGGTACAGCAGGAGCAGCTTTTCTCCCTGTTTTTTTTTTCACCAGTGGAGAGGGACCAAGAAGCCGGCCCTTGAACGCCCCGTGCTCCCTAGCTACTCATAGAAATAGCTGTATTGAAAACTCCATCATGAGGGGAGTGGATTGTGTCAGCACTACTCCAGATAACCACCGTGCCCACACAACAACTAGTGACAGAAATTCAATGGTTTTACAGTTCAGTAGCACTAGAACCACATGGAAAGGAAAGGCAGGGCAGCCTGGGCCTCAGAAGGAGTCGGGTGCCTGATCTGTCACAAGATCGCAGAAAAAGAAAAATGTATCACAGTGCTTTGTGCACAAGGGTCAGGTTATATGTGCATAGGGATTAAATCCAACCTTGGCATATTTTTGATGCTCTTCTTCAGAGGACTCAACTCAAGACTTCCCAGAAGACCAAGAGCACAGGCCAATAGCCCCCCACACTCTTCCCTCCACAATGTTCCACCCAGCTCCCTGTAAGCCAAAGAGGACTTAAACTAAGACCTGGGAGCAGCAGGACTTCAGTTCCTTAGTTTCTTCAGACTAAGCCTCCCAGATCCTTGCTGTTTTCTTTCCACCTAAGAGGAGGGGGAAGCATCAGTCCCATCCCATAAGAAGCTCCATTCATGGGGCAGTTCAGACCCTTCCGTACCTAGCTCTATTAGCAGCTCGTTAATAGCTTCGATAACGTTAGCTCTGAGGAGAGGATAAGGGGTGCTGAAATCTTCGCTCAGTCCTCCAGAAGTCAGGAGTTTGTGCAGGGATTCTTGCTGGTCGCTTTCCTCACTGCGCCCGTGAAGCCTGCAGAGAGAAGCAGCCCTTCAGCCTCGGGAGAGCACGCAGGGGCATGGCCAGGCTGAGTGCTGTCCCCACAGCGCAGCACGCCTGGACGTGAACAGAGAGGAAGGAAAACCACACGCAGGAGGCACACCATGCCACGCCAAGGAGTTTCCCTAGCTGTCCCTGGCAGAAAGACACCTGAAGCTCTGCCAGGAAGCGCCTTCCCAAGCCGCGTGCAATCACTGCGGCCCACAGATGAGGAGCAGGCTCAAGGCTACTGCTCCAGTGGGATGGACCCTCCTGGGAACGCAAGGAGAGGGCAGCCCAAGGCCAGGGCACAGACTGTTCTCACGCGGCCACAACACACCTGCCAAGCGGAGTTTCACTAGAGGAAATATTGAATAGAATCTATGATCCTATGAAATGTCATCAGCTATGCTGGAAAGGACAGGTGTCCTCTTCCTAGGTTGGACATTAGGAAAAGGTTCTTCACCCAGAGGGTGGTGGAGCACTGGAACAGGCTCCCCCGGGAGGCAGTCATGGCACCAAGCCTGACAACATTTAAGAAGCATTTGGACAACGCCCTCAGACATATGGTGTGAATTTTGGGGTTGTCCTATGCAGGGACAGGAGTTGGACTCGATGATCCTTTCCAACTCAGGACATTCTATCATTCTATGAAATGTCATCAGCTACGCTGAAAAGGACAGGTTTCCTTTGATGTTAAACTCGCTGAATCCCTCTGTAGGAGAGGTGGGAAAGGGGGGTGATGGAAACGAAAGGGGTCTCACAGACGCAGCAGAACACGCTGCGCGGGAGGGCTGTTCTGGGCTCCTGGGAGGGGCGCAGGCAGCAAGGGAGGGCGCTTCACCTGCCGTACTCTTCCCGAATGACCTTCAGCACTCGCCGCACCATGTTGCCCACGGTCGTCTCAGACGGCTGGGCTGCCGTCATCCTCCGGCCCTCTGTCCGGATCAGATCCATGAGCTCCCCTGAAAGAGGGGAGGACCTTGGTTACCGCTGCCCACATTGAACCCGCGCCAGCGTCGAACCAACGCGCCCACCCCACGCCGCGCAACGCTGAGAAAAGCACAGGGAGGCGAGTGGAAAGCCACTCGCGGAGCAGCTGGTTCCCCAGGGGTTTCCGCAGCATGAATCGCTCGGGGAAGCCCGCAAGCGGCGGGCTCAGCGCAAGAGGCCGGGCTGCGCTGCTGGAGCGGCCAGCGCTCGGACCGGCGCCGCCGAGGCAAGAGCGCGGCTGAGGCGGGGGGGCTCCTGCAGCTCCTCACGCCACGACACCGGCAAGCGCAGCCGGCTGTAAAGGGCTGCGATGCGGCAAGACACGTACGGGGAACCCAGGCCCACCGGCAGCCGCTACCGAGGCTCCCGGCTCCCCCGGGCCGCAGCGCTGACGGCACCGCCCGGGCCTGCCCTGGCCTTGCTGCTCCCTCGGCACCCCGTGGCCGCGACCGGCGCGCCGGACCCAGCGGCAGCAGCGCGGCCCGACGGCCTCGAGGCTCCCCGGCCGCCGCCCTCCCACGGCTCCCCCCCGCGCCAGACGGGGCCCTGCCCGCCGCCGCCCCCGGCCCTCACCGGCCCGGCTCCATCGCCCGTGCCCAATAATCTTCCGCAGCAGCGACAGCGTCTGCCGCGCCGTGTCCTCGGAGCGCGGCCGCTCCCCGCCGCCCCGCAGCCGCGCCACGAAGGCCTCGATCTGCTCCGACAGCTCCGAGCCGCGCTCGGCGGCACCCGGCATGGCGGCGGCGCTCCGGTACGGCCGCGCTCCGCCGTTGCACGCACCGCTTCCGCCGTCCCGCCTTCCCATTGGCGGAGGCTGCCAACGTGCTCCCACCCCCCCGGCGGCGCCGCAGCCAATGAGAAAGGTGGGCTGCGGCCCGCAGGGGCTGGCGGGGGCTCTCGTAACCTGGGAGACGGGCGCTGACCTCTGACCCCGCCCGCCGCGCGGGGGCTTGTGGGGCGGCGGGCCGGGCCCGGAGGGGCGGGGCACGGGGGGGCGGGGGCGGCCGGGCCTCGGTGCGGGCCTCGGTGCCGGGGGCGAGGGCTGGCGGGGTGCGACGGCGTTGAGGCCGGGCGAGCGGTGAGGCGCCCCCCGAGGCGGGCCCCGGCGCAGCTCGGGAGCGGTGTGCCGGCTGGCCGCGGCCCCGGGGCCGGCGCCGGGAAGGGCCCGTGCCAGGGGACGCGGCGCCCGTGCCGCAGGGCGGGCGGGAGGGAGGGAGCCGGGCCTTGCCGAGCAGCGGGGAGAGCCCCCGTGCAGGGGTTTGCTTTGGACGCGCGGCGCTGTAGGCGCAAAGAGCCAAAGCAAACGGAGCGGGGAAGGCGCAGTTCCTGGCAGCCCGGTTGTGCGTGCTGGCAGAGGCAGAGCCGGCCCTGGATAAGGCAGGAATGCGGCTCCTTTGTGTCCAGTTCCTGGAGCTCTCTGTCCAGGGAGCAGGCAGGAGCCGCGGCAGTTCTCATTGCGGCGCTGCTTTACTCTGTGGCTCTGCTCTGTGTCCTGTTGTAGATTAGGAAACCAAAGCTTTCAGCGAGTTCTTCCTCCAGGGGCCTGCAGGGCTGTGGTGCTCATCGTACCTTTTTTTGTGCTTGTCTGATTCTCTTAGGGCTTGCCCTACAGCCAGCTGCCACCCAGGGACTGTTGGGTCCCCAGCGAGATGCCAACAGTTTGTGCGCTGGGTCTTGAGGATGCATTGCAGGTGATTTCTCACCCAAAGCCTGGGCTGGGCTGAGAGTCCTTCCACCCCGCTCTCTTCCTGCCCTTCCCCAGGTGCCCCTGTGTGCCTGGAAGCCAGAGCACCTGCCAGCTTGGGGAAGGAAGCTCACTGCATCCCTTGAACACCTGGTGAAAGGCCGTGCGTCTGGGTTTGCCTGGACGCGCTTGGGGGGTGATGCTGCCCTGGCTGGAAGTCAGAGTTGCCCTCCTCGATGAGCCTGTCTCATCCTGTGCCCCTGGAGAGAGTCAGCAGAGGGTAACAGGGTTTGCCCTGCTGTTGGCTTGGCTGTGCTGGGCCCCGCTGTGCTTACCAAGCCCGTCCTTGTTCCCCACTGCCTCCTCTCCCCATTCTCCCCAGCTTTACGTGTCTGTTTTCTTCCATCTCGCATAAATTGGAGGCTCCCTGGGGCAGGGCCTCCCCAGCTCCGCATTTGTGCAGGGTAACGCAGTTCCCCCTTTTGCCCCTCCGTGCAGCCGCGTTGCAGGCAGGGGAGGGGAGGGCTGCCCGCACCCATCGGCTGCCTGCCTCTGCTGCTGGCCGTCTCCATGTGTTGCTGTGTGCCGGCCACCATGGCATGCGGAGACCGCTCCCACACGTGCACCCTGGGACTGGGGCACTCAGTGAATTGGCCAAATAAAAAATAAAATCATTGCTTCGGAGCTTTCCTTTGTTTGTTTACTTATCTCGCTAGTAAACAGAGCAGCTCTTGGAGATTAGGCAGGAGGGAGAAGAGGAAGGGAAATGGGACTCTAAGGTTATGACCTCCTTGTGGATGCTGGGCTGTTTACATTCCCTGCTCTGGTCGCAGTAACTATTGCAGGGCAGTTTCTTCTCAGTGCCTTGCCAGGCTGCAGAGGTTTTCCCTGCTCGCGCCGTTCCTGCCCTGTTCCCTACAGCGCTTTCCGTCGGGCACTGCTGCCACAGCCGGCCAAAGATGGCTGGCAGTCCGGTGTCCCTTGAGGGGCAGAGTCCTGCGCTTGGTCTGCTGCCTTGTATTTCATGAATGAAAGCTTCTGAATGGGGATTTCGGGAGCTGTTAGCCCCGTGTAGGAGAGCTGAGCCAGAACCTGCGGCTCTCTGGAGAGCTGAAAGGCAAACCCCGGGCTCTGGCTGCTCAGAGGGACCTTGGCTACGAGACATCTGGTTGTCATTAGCCATCAGCTGCTGCCAGGACCCAGTGAGTTAGGCAAGGAGTGCCCAGGAGGACTGAAAAGGAGGGAGTGGGGAAGAGGAGTGGCAGCGAGGGCGGTGCAGGGAGCGTGGGGCCTGTGGGGAAGGTAGCTGGAAAGACACCTCTTGCTGTCTTGGTGTACTTGGCTGAAATCTCGCTGCCTCGCAGGCTGTGCTGGCCGAGGCAATGTGGCGGGGGCCGCCTGTGTGCATCCCTGGGCAGCTGGAAGGAGACTCACCTGGTGGTCCACAGCTGCTGGGCATTGCGGAGCGGGACGCCCTCTCCTGCCACGGCCACAAACAACTGCCTCCTGCACAGCACGCCCTCCTTCCCTCCCCAGGTGTATTCAGGTCCCCTGGGGCAGAGTTGGCCTCTGCGGCTTCTCATCTGGTGCGTGAGCAAGTGCGGAGGCTGACACAACTGCAGACGGTGCTGGTGCTGTGGGCAAAAGAGCTGAGCAGGGGATGAGCTGGCCGACCGAGCAAGGCAGCACGTTTTCTGGGCCTGCAGAGGAGCTGAAATCCGGCTCATCTTGGAGAGCCGCCAGCCTGCCCCGGATGGCATCCCGCTCTGTACCGTCAGGGGTGGCTGCTGGAGACACTGCTTCCCCTCCACCCAGTGAATTCTGCATCCCCGGGGGCTGAATGTCATCCCCCAAGTGCTTGTGTGAGGGAGGAGAAGGCAGGACAGAGGCTGGGTAGAGCCTGGGAGCGCTGGAACATCGTGTGCTGGGAGGCTGTTTGGATTAGAAACTCTCAGTGGATAAGTGGGCTGGATGAAATGCCAGGGAGGGGAATCAGAGTTTGCTGAACTTGAGTAATTGGACTCGTCTGCAATACCCGGGTAAGCAAAGTGCTTAAAGCTCACGCTCAGCGCAGGCGAAAGGAAGGCGACAGCAGGCGAGAGCCAACGGAGCCACAGCCCAGCAGGAACAACAGGGCAGGCTGTCAGCACAGCACGGACTGTGAAGACTGGATAGGTGACAGGGGAGGAAGCAGCATAGGGTCATCACCATTGCCTAAGCCACCCGCTGAGCACGAGTGACTGAGGAGCAGTTAAGGATGGTTTGGCACGTGGGAGCGGGGGGAACACGAAGCACGGTCTAAGGAGAAGGATGTGCCAAAGGTATCTTTGGTGTGACATGATTGCTCATTGAAAGGTCCATGCACAAAGGCCTGAGATAAAAACAGAGGGGACAACTCAAGCCCAAAGCTCTTTCAGCCACAGATGTGGAGGCAGGGCTGTAAGGAGCCAGGAGTGAATCTGCTGAAGGGCTGAGGGAGCCCAAACCGGTGTTTTCTTTGTGCTACAGGGGAGAAAGTATGTCACTTAATAAGTGAAGGGGATGGAAATGACAGGCTGAACCGAGTGCTGAATGCATGTTTAAAGCTCAAGCTTCCAGGGAAAGAAGGCAAAAAACCCCAAACAAACAGCCGGTGATCAAAAGCAGGTATGTGAATAGCTGGAAATCTCAGCTCTGTGGGTCTGGAGGCGCACGCACACATTGCCTGAGTCATCGGCAGTTTTAACATGCTTGAAATTCACAGCTGACTGCAGGTACCAGGGCACACGTTCTGCTGGTCTTCACTGATGACCCTGGTAGCAACTGTCCCCTAAACTGGTCATCCACAGGAAAGCGTGGCTGCCGTAACCGCCTGGGCGGCCAAGGAGAAATAGGCAGGGCTTGCTATGGGGAGTAACAGGACGGATTCAGCACCTCAGGTTAGCAAAGGATTTGATGCAGCTCCTTGCCTGGCAGCCTGCGTGTACGTGCTCCTGTCTCTGCCTAGAAAACGGCTGCTGGCTCATCCTCACGTCAACGCAGCACCCATGGGCAGGCCGAGCCCATGGCCAGGCCCTTGCAGAACCGATGCAGTCTGCGATCCCTGCGGGAAATGAGTAGGTGGTTCTGAATCTGGCCCAGCGACCGTCTCTCCTGCCAGCAAGTTCACCATTCGCGCCCCCTTCCTTTTTGGAGCCTTAAAAATAGAGACCGAGGCCAGGAAACGGGAGGGTTTTTCTAGGGCTGGTTGTGGAAGCAGCCCAGGCTGGGCTGCCGCTCGCCCTTCCCGGCTCCCAGGAGAGGCATGGGAAGCTGGCGTCCAAATGCCTCTCCTGGATGTGGAGCCTCACTCGTCGGCTCGTTCACTTGCAGCGGTTCCCCAGGTCTCCTCTCAGGATGCAGGCAGCTGGAGGCAGCCGGTTCAAAGGCCAGGCTGGTCAGGAAGAGGCGAGGGAAGTGTGGGAAGTTGCTGCATGTCATGTAGGAAAAAAAGCCCCAGCCAGGGACGAGGGAGCACGGTGTGGGGCTGGGCGGGAGGTGCCGGCCCCGGCATTGCTCGTGGTGTGCCGGGCCTTCATATCCGGAAAAGGCGTTGGCTTTGCTCGGTGCCACCAAAGGCGCGGGCGGCTCAGAAGGCTCGGTGGCTCTGTCCCCGCTCAGAGGGCGCGTGGCAGGCTGGCTGGGCCGGGGAGGAGGTGATGCCGGGGGCCTGTCCCTCCAGGCTGGCTTCGGAGAAGCCCCCAAGCAAACCTGGTGCGGCTGCAGGAAGCCAGGCCCTTGGGGCGAGACAAAGCACGGCCCGGCCGCTTTGTGGTCACCGAGGGGTCCGTGACACCAGCAGTCTGGGCTGCTTCCTGGTCACCGGCCAGCTCCCCGCAGTTCCTCCGCTCACGCGCTCCTGGCGCTGCAGCTGGCCCCGGGCTCGCTTTGCTCATTGTCTGCTACGGGTGATGGCGGCTATTCAGCAGCTGCCAGGTTTCAGGGAAAGGGAGAGATGAGCCACTCCTCCGCCCACGTTCTGGGAAAGCCTCCGGGACGAAGCCCTGCCGATGCACACGTTCGCTTCTCGACGGGGAGAGTGTGCTGTGGAGCCCGCATCCCCCCTCCGCCTGCATCCCCTGTCCCCCCCTTTATCAGCAGGCATGATGGCGGGGAGCAGAGCTTGGAAGCAGCCCAGGCTGCTGCCCCGTCCCACACAATAGCGGAGCCTGCTGCTCCCTGTCTCCTCGCCTGTTTGCCTTCCAGAGCCAGGCAGAGTCTCGCCATCACTATTATTTTGCTTTGTGTCAATATTATGACAGCTAAAAGCAGGAGAACTGCATCCACATGATAAGCGGCCAGAAGCTCTGGGCTGGGCGTGGATCGGGTTCGAGTTTGGCAGGGGAGAAAAGCGCCTGGCAGCCCCTGCCCACCGGCTGGCTGGGCCGGGAGAGCTGGGAGGTGGGGGACAGTGGCAGAGCAGCAGGCGATTCGTGCCCGTGTGCCTTTCTTCTCTGTTCAATGCTCGCTGCCCTTTTCCCAGGGGAGATGAAACACGATAGATGTGCAGGATATGCTTGGTTCTCTGGTGGAAAAGTAACCTCCGTCTGGTTCTTGGGGAGAGGGGCTGCTCCGCTCCTGCTGGGAGAGTCCCGTCCCTCCCGGGGCTGCCATACCCCATTGCTCCTGCCCCGTGCGGGCCTGGGGTGTTTCATCTCCGCTGGTGGTGGAGGGTCATGCACATGCTGCTGCACCAGCCTGTCCTGGTCGCAGCCTGTTTGGGCTTTTCCAAGCGCAGCGCTCTGCAGCTGCCCAAGGGAAATCCCTGCAGGGTTTCTGGGGCTTGGGGGCTCTGCTCCCACACAGGGCTTCAGGAGAGGAGCTCGGGCAGAGCGGGGTGAGCTGTGCCATGGGTGCTGTGTCTCCACTTCCCGCTTCGGACTCTCGGCACCTCGTGTGCAAGGGGCTGTTTTGGTGCAGTAACTGCACGCCCTGTGGAGGCTGCTGACGCACCGCTTACCTGTAGGCACCCACGTATGCTTGGGGCCGCGGTTTGGCTCTCCTGTGCCCCGCCCTGCTCCAGGGCTGTGCTCTCCTGCGAACACCCGTGGCCCGGCCAGTCCCTGCCACATGGGGCTGCCCAGCCGGCCGGGCACCGAGCGCTGCGCCGGGCGCTGTGTGCTCTCCGTCACCTCCCCACCGGGCACAGCTGACTGACAGCTGGGCTGGGAGACGGCTGGTCATCATTAACCCTCCCGTCTGCTGCCGGCATCGTTTTGCCACCTGCCCACAGCTTTGCCCTGGTGGGAAGACGACTCTGTCCCCTGCCCCGGGCTCAGCCTCACACTACACCAGGCCCGTGCTGAAAGACAAAGCGCCAAGCTGAGCGGCACCGGGTCTGCCTGGAGCACGGGCTGGCTGAGGGCCAGGGCTTCCCAGGGCTTGGGTCCGATGGTCTCAGGGACCTCCTCCTCAGTGGCATCGTCCCTGTGCCCGTGCGGGGTTTAAGCCATGCCTGGGAGCAGCAGCCAGGCTTGCTGCGGGTTCCCCTCGCCCAGGTCTTCTGCCTCGAGTGTTCTCAGGCAGCCCTGGTGCCCGTCCCGTGCCCCTCTGAAACTCCTGTCTGACCTGGGCCGGCTGCCTGTGACCCAGCGGGGCCAGACCCTGCTCTGCCCGGGCACGAGGCTGGGCCGTCAGGTGCCTGCGGTTTTGGTCGCGGTTCCCTGGGGAGGCCGAACTCCCCTCCCGAGGAACCAAAACAAACAGCAGAGTTCCTGCCACGTGCGGCCGGGGCTGACTAAGGCCGGACGCTTCCGCCTGCCGCGGGCAGCAGCGGCCGGGGCCGCGAGCCACCACCATCGGGGTGCGCGGCACGGCCCATTTCCCCCTATTGTCAGCCTCCCCCTCGGCAAACACATCCCCCTGCGCACCTGGGCTGGGAGGAGGCACTGACGCCGCAGCCACCAGGAGCGAGGGATGTGCTGCTGCCGGCGTCTCTCAGAGCCGGAGCTGCCGCAACATGGCTCTGGGGAGCCCTTCAGGGCCCGGGTGCCCAGGCAAGTTGTTTGCAGGTTGTTTCCTTGAGGAGCAATGCTGACCAGGGGTCACTGGTGCAGCCCTGCTTGCCCGCAAGGACACTGGAGAGCCCCGTGTTTCCCGGAAGAAATCAGCAGCAATCTCCTGGCCAAGAGGCCCGGGTTTCCCTGTGCGGAGAGGCTGGTGCCAGGGAAACACCTGCTGGACTATGCCCATCCCTGTTCCCGCTCTCACACCCAGCTACATGCAGCTCCAACCAGCCAGTCTCCAGCCCTCCACCTTTTCCCTTCCATCCCCACTGCGGAGCCACAACCTGCAGAAGGTTGAGCTGGTTTATCTCAGCATTAGCCATGAACCAAGTCCTCCACGCTCACTGATAGGGGAGCTTAGGAGAATCAAGAGCTGGATCACAGGGCCAGGGAAAGCAATCGGATGAATCAGCAAGGTGAAACATGGGCACTCTGGGATGAAGGGCAGGCACGAGGAGCTCAGTGCCTTGCATCTTCGTGCTGCTTTGACCTTGGGAGTCCCATCACAGCGCAGGACGTAGGTAGCTGCTGGGGGGACTCTTGCCCGCTGGGCAGGAGCGGCGGCAGCAGCCCAAGGGGGTGGCTGTGCCAGGCGCTGGAGCACCGGGGGCTTGGCACTTCCCCCAGCAGAAGCCTCGCCTCCAGCCCTGATCAGACTGACTCCCATGTCCTAAATAGCAGCAGCAGCACTAAAATAATGTCCTGAGGATTTCAGGGGTGTTCTCCAAGGGCTTCAGGCGTGACGCAGGAGGTCCTGGTTACAGTCAGCTTAAGAGTGACACAGGGATGAGTTTTTGTTGGGTTCTTTTCATCTGAGATGCTGAAGGTGGGATTTTGCAGGGGAGAAGATGCCAGTGAGGGGATTTTGATGCTCAAATGGGGCTGGTTTATGGAAAAGAGGACTTAGAGGGACCTCGCCTGCGGTGAGCAGGGTGAGATTTCATGGGGGAGAAACCGGGCTCCTTCGGTGCTCACAGGCGGCCCGGGCCCCTGCTCTTGCCACTCACCCAGAAGGTGTAAGAGGCACAGAGGTGAGCCCGTTCCCCGGCAGGGCTGTGCCGCAGCGTGCTTGCAGCCCAGTGCCAGGGCTGCCCGTCCCTGCCAGACTGGCAGGGCTCACCCGCAACAGGGATGTACCGCCATTCCCCACCCGCCTCCCTCCCCAGCGCTGCAGGGGAGGTGGCACAGGCAGGCGGTGGCATATTCAAGGCGATGCTCCCAGCCCGTGGCCGCTGCATGGGGCTCACCGTGGGGGAGGCATCTCCCCTTTAAGGAAATGTCTCTATTTGCCTTATGCCCCTGGCTGGTCCCTTGAGCTTCCTCTGTCCCTCATTCCCAAAGTGCGTAGCTCTGCTCCCCAGGGTCCGGTGAGAGGTGGTGCGAGGGACACGCCTGTGCATTTATAGCATCGACCTCCAGCCCTGTCCTGCAGCTGGGGAAGGGTAGGCTCGGCCCCCAGGGAAGGAGCGCAGCAGAGGGGAAAGCGAGCGGCCGCGGCCCCAGCCAGCTGCATGTTTCTCCCATTTGCAGGAGGATGTTGCTGGTCACAGGTTACCAGTGTCCAAATATTATTTCTCTGCTCCTGTCTCTGCTCCGTGCTGCCTAGAAAGGGGATGCTCATCCCAGGAATGTAAACTCTGCCCAAGGCCTCTGAGGAAATAGCTTCAGACCAGGAACAGGATTGCACTCGGCAATTAAGGGCTGGTCTCCCCAGCCACACGGCTCCGGGGGGAGAGCCCTTTGCTCCAGCGCCAGAGGCTGGCCTTGTGTCTGAGAGGTGGCCCCGAGGGACCTTCCTGCAAGGACAGGCGTGAGGCCCCATGTGGTCACGGTCTCTGCAATAACAGGATTCTGTCTGTCCAGCGAGTTGGCGGCAGCTGCTGCTCAGGGCGGCCTCTGGTCTGGGCTCTCGGGTGGGAGGAAATGCTCCCTTTGCCCCCCATCTCAAAACCAGCCCTGGGGTGGTGGTGGGGGGTCCCCTTGGCCCAGAAGGGTCTGTGGGGTGGCAGAGGGAGAGCACGGGCGTGCTCCAGCCATCGCAGCGGGGACGTTACCTGCTCCTTGCTGCCCAGCCAGGGGCGAGAGCGTGAACAGGCGCCAAACGCCGCCGTGGCAGCCCCCGGCAGCTGCTGTGCTGTGCCGCTGAGTGATGAACTGCAGTGCACCCGGCCCCCTGGCAGGGCCGGGATTTCTGTGCGCTTATCTCTGCAGCATCTCCCTGCTAATTTGCCAGGCCCTGCTCCAGCAGCTTTCTCACACACTCAGTGGTACCAATGCCTGGAAGCTCCAGCCAGAGCCCAGCTCCCACTGACGCCTGAGCCGCTGCCACCTGCATGGCCTGGCGGGGCTGGGGACAGGCAGCTGGCATGTCCCACATCCCCTGGGGACAGACCCCACGGGGCTGGGGACAAGCCACTGGTGTCCTCACGCCACAGGGACGGACCTCACACAGAGGTGGGCAGGAAAGCCCTGGAGCAGCCTCCCTGCTCTCCCAAGAGGACAGAAACGTGAATCCTGGCAGGGACACAGAGCCCGTTATTTCCCTGGGACCTGCGGCCCGCAGGGGATCGTGTTGCCTGCTGGCATCTCTTCCCTTCCCACCTCCCATGGCTCCAGCTTCCCTGGCCGCTGGGGCTTAAAAATAGAACAGAAAAGGCCACAGAACTCCTTTGGGTTTACCCTTGGCAGCAGGATTTGGCCCCAGACCTGCTCCAGGGAACCGCTGTGCCCCCTTCCCTCCCAAGCTGGAGGGACCCCCCATGGCGGACAGGACCGGGACGCTGTCCCTGGGGCTGAGCGGGCTGGAAACCCCCGGCCAGGGCTGCGACGGCAGGGGCTGGCTGGGCAGCCAGGGGCAGCCAGGGGGAATGGGGTGGGTGCACGGGCAAGGGGTGCCTGGGTGGGGACGGGGCAACAGCAGGGGAACACGGTGGGTGGATGGGAAAGGGGCTGCTGGGTGGGCACAGGGCAGCCGGCTGGGCACGGGGTGGCCGGACGGGCACGGAGCAGTGCACGCCAACCCTGGGAGAGGCGGACAGGACCCGGGGGAGCCCAGCGAGCCGAGGAGCCACGACACAGCCCCGGTGCTTCCCGCCCGCCGGGGATGCACCGGGCACGGGCCGGTCCCTAGAAGCCCCGGGGCAGCCCGGTGGGAAAGGGGCCGGGGCCGGTGCGGGGGGCTGGAGGCGGAGGGGCTGCGCCGCGCCCGGGGGCACCGGCCGCCGCCGCGGCCGCCGGGGCCGGGCACCTGCTCCCGCCCCGCGGCGGGGCCGGGGCGGGCGGAGGCGGGGCGGGGCGGCGGCGGTGAAATACGGCGGCGGAGCGGGGCGCGCTCCCATGGCCCGGCGGCGGCGGCGGAGGCGGCACGGCGGGGCCGGTGGCCCGGCGGCGGCGGGGCGGCTATGCCGGGGGCGGCGGCGCGGGAGCGGCGGCGCTGAGTCGGTGCCGGGGCGGCGGGAGCGGCGATGCGGCTGCTCGGCGCCTTCCTGCGGCTGCTGGTGGCCGGGGCGCTGGGGGCGCCGCGCGCCCCGGTGAGAGCCGGGGGACGGGAGCGGGGCGGGAGCGGGGGCAGCCCGGCCCCGCCGGTGCCGCTGCCCGGGGTGGCGGCGGCCGCCGGGGCAGCTCCTCCCGGCGCTGGGTGGGGGGACGGCGGCGGAGCCCCCCGTGCCGCCCCCGCCAGCGCCCGCCTTTCCCTCCCTGCAGGCCCCGGAGGCGCGGGGGACCGCCAGCGCGGAGCCGCCCGGTGAGTTGGCAGCGGGCGGCCGCCGGTGCCCCGGCTGGGAGGGGGCGGCAGCCCGGGGCGAGCTGCGCGCAGGGCCGGGGGTCTCGGTGCCCCCGGGGCCGTTATCCCCCCGGAGCCCCGCGGCGATGCCCGGGGGGCAGCGGGGAGCTGTGCCGGGGCTCGGAGCAGCCTGTTCCCCCCCAGCCCGCCCCGGGCGCTTGCGGCACCGGGCGCCGCCGCGGGCCGGAGCGGAGCGCAGCCCTGCCCCGGGCTCGCCGCTCCTCCGGTGCCGGATGCGGGGTCCCGGGCAGGAACGCTCCGCTTCGGCTCCACTCTGCTCTCCCCGCTGGGAAACCCGAGGGGACGGCTGTCTGCTGCGCTGCGGGGCTGGGCTCCGTGCCCGCCGGCGGAGGGCAGGGGAGACGGGGGGAAGCAGGGTGCCTGAGGCGGAGGGCAGGTGTTGAAGGAGCCCATCGGGGTGCATGTGGTGGCTGTGTGAGCCCCCGCACCAGTGCGGTGATGGACTTACTGGGGGCACAAGGGGGTCCTCTGCATCCCCGTGCCCCCGTGATGGATGCAGGACCCCAGCCGCGGCTGCTGCACCTGCCCCGGCAGTGGCTCGGCTGGGCTCAGCCTCTCCGGGGCGCCTCCTCACAGCCCCCCACCCCGGTGTCTTGCAGTCCTGACCTTTCGGGAGATCTGGAATCGTAGTTTCTGCCGGCCTCTGGAGCAGCTGGTGGACGTCATTACTGAGTTCCCCAACGAGGTGGAGTACATTTTCAGACCCTCCTGCGTCTCCCTGCAGCGCTGCGGAGGCTGCTGTGGGGACGAGGGTCTCCGCTGCGTCCCCGTGGAGACAAGCACGGTCACCATGCAGGTAAGCACTGCCGCTGCAGGGCCATGGCTGTGCCGGGGAGGTGGTGGGCTCCTCGCCAAGCACTGGGAGGGTGAACTTGCAGCTTCGCATCCTCCAGCCATCGTAGCAGCATGGATAAGAGGGGAGGGGGCTTACTCACAACTGCTCAAATGCGTGCCAAACCAGGAGGGTACCTCTGCCTGCTCTTCAGGCTTGTCCCTGAGGCCAGGTGACACCCCGAGTGGTACTGGCCTCGCTCCCTGCTTCCCTGCCCTCTCCTCTCTGCGCGGTCTGTCTTCCTGACTGCCATCCCCCTTCCAGGCCTTCCCTGTCCTGCAGTGGGGCTGGGGGTGTCCCAGTTGCCTGTGACTCTGCTTGCTGTGACAAAGCAGGCGCTGCCCCTGAATCGCAGGGAGAAGCGAGGCTCTCATGTGTCAGGAGATGCCCATGGTGGTGCTGGCAGTGAACCTGTGCTGGGGGGATGGTGAACGTGGAGGGCTGCGCCAGCCGCGTTTCCAGTCCCCACTGTGGGAGCTGCGCAAAGTGGGGTGGGAGATCCCGGGCTGCGAACAAGCTGCTGGTCAGCTCTTGCCCGTGCGCCAGGCAGCCGTTGTCCTCACACCGCAGCCTTTGTGCTGTGCTGCTGGAGATCAACCCACTGCTGCTGCAGGGAGCAGGGAAAAGCTCTGCTTTGCCATGGGTGACAGACTAGAGAGTGCCTGCAATAAATCACCAGTGATTTTGGCCCCTCTGGGGTTGAAAGCGTGTTGGAAGGCAGGGTGGGAGTCTCCAAAAAATCTTGACTGAGGTGGAGCAAGTGCCTGACATGAACGGGAGGCAACTTCCCAAGCACAGGTCTCCCTCCACGAGAGGGATCTCACTGCTGTGTGTGGGGTGGCAACGCCAGGCACTTCTGCGGGGGTTAGTGTGGATCACACCAATGATGAACATACCCCGTGGAGCCCCTGGATGTCCAACCCGAACTCCGGGCTGAGCTGTGGACTGGCATGTGACAGGGCAAATCCTGCACCCTGGGCTTGGGAGGCACTGTGGTATTGACTCCAGGCTTGGTGCGGCAGGAAGGGGGGCCGGGAGGAGGCAGCAGAAACGGGAATGGTCTGGGAAACATGACTAGGGGGATATTTCCATCAGAGAAGGGAGATGTGCAAAGCGGTCCAATATGTGAAAACTCTCCACAAAGGCAGAGACAGAAAAATCTCCTCTAAGGCTGGGAAATCCCAAGACCACGGGACTTAAATTAGAGCCCTGAAGACACAGGGCAGCACTAGCAGAGCCTCCCAAGCTGCCGGGGTGGCCGGGCCTGGCCGGTGCTGCGGAGGTGGAGTCTCTGCTGCTGGAGGTCCCGAGGAACACGTTCGACACGCGTCTGCCTGAGAGGCTGGGGTGTCGAGGCAGTGCTGTGGGAGCCCTTCCAGCCCCCTCCTGCTGCCGGCCGGGAAGTAACCTTTGCTCTTCTTTCAGCTCCTGAAGATAAAACCAAATGGGGAGGCACCCTATGTGGAGATGGCATTCACCGAGCACAAGCAGTGCGAGTGCAGGTAGGGACCCCTGGGCTCATTTTGCACCCCTGTGCCCCTCCAGCAAGAGTGACCCTGCCAGCTCACCCTGCGTGTGGGACAAGGATGCCCTGGGGGCACCCTGGCCGTGCTGGGACTCCCCCACTGTCTCCATGCTGGGATTTGCCCGTGCTTATGGCCCCTGCTGAGCTGCAGGCTGCACCGTGCCTCTGCAGCCCGCTCCCCGCAGCCAAGGGGGCGCGTAGCATCGTACGGCCAGGTCGGGCACCATGCACTGTCTGCAGGGCTGGAGCTGCTGCGGCACCCTGGCTCTGAGTAGGGATGTCTGTGCCCCCATCCCTGCAGCTGCCTTGGCATGCCTGGCGTATGCTCCTCTGGCCAGAGGAACTGCCTGTGGGTAGCGGAGCAAGGCTGGTGGCTCTGAGGCAGGCGTTTGGTGCAGGGCACTGTGCCCAAGGTGCTCAGCAGGGAGCTCCATTGCTTGGCATATGTGAGCGTGACTGTGGCCCAAAGAGAAAGCTGAAGGGCTGGTCCTTGGGTCTCCATTTAAGGGAGGCTGCCCCATCCAGGGCTGGGAAGCAGGGGTTTACATCCAAGCCGACAAATGAAAGCTTAAAATGTGCAGCGCCAACCTGGCATGGATATGCAGCGCTGGCCCGGGATGGCTGCGCAGCACCAACCTGCCACAGACTCCTGGCATGTAGTTAACCCCTCAGGGTGCTCATTGTGTCCCAGGAGTGGTGAGAGCTTGGGCAGGACGGGGTCTCTGCCCAGGGGCTGCAGTGCTGTGGGAGCTGGGATTGGCTTCCGTGCTGCCCGCAGCTGGTCCCCACCACAGAGCCTCTCCAGCACCGCCTGCATGGGGGTCCTGGTGTTTGCTCTCCGTCATGACCCCAGGGTGATTTAGTATTGCGAAAACGGGACTGAGTGTCCTGCTGGGCAGCTGTTAGATGTGATCCTTGCCTGGAAGAAGAGCCTGAGGATCCCTGGGTTGGTATTCCCCTGCAGTTTTAAGAGCGGCTGTGCTGGAGCAGACCCAAGGCCCATCTAGCTCCATGCCGTCTCTGGAGCATCTTTCAGTGTATTCAGAAGAGGGAGTGGGAAAAAGCACGTGTTACTTCCCCTCCCTCCGCTTCCAGCTATTTTCCGTGCAGGGAATTTCCTGAGCCTGTTGTGGTTTTCCTACCTTGGGTAACTCCCAGGGGATCTCCTACGAGTACTTGTGCAGGCTGCCTTTGAATCTGTGTAAAATTCTTGCTTCTGCAGCATCTTTCGGCTTCTCCCTAAGCCACCTTCCACACCTTTACATCGCTGCCCTTTGAAGTTTAGTGTAGGCGTGGTGGATGTCCTGGCCTTGGCCCCTGTAGGGGATGCTTAAGCCAAGTATGTCGTGGCTGTTGTCTGAGAGCCACTACTGAGACTTTGCAGCAGATCCCACATGTTACTCAGGATGTTGCATCTTGTTTAACCAGCTGAGCCATGAAAGCTGTCACTGAGAGCAGCTGAAACTGAACCTGTGCTTCTCAGCCTCATGGGCAAAATGTCACATCCCCAGGGGAGTCACCAAAGCTGACCATCCCCTGCCCCTTTGCTGTCTCTGCCTTCTCTCTGCCTACTGCAATTAGCTCCAGGCTGAGGAGTTGATAACGTGGAGACAAGTCATATTGGGGCTGTTTTAAGCATGAATGATAACAGGTAGATTGTGCTGTGCACTGGGGCATCTCAATAAACCACCTCCAGCAGCTCAACAGACAGCATTGCCCAAGTAACCACATCACTGTCGTTTTCCCGCCCCGCAGGCCCCGGCAGGACCTGATGAGGTTGGGAAGGTAAGTGACATCAGGGGTGGTGCTACCGGCTGGGGTTGTGGGTCTCATCTCCCACACATCAGCCTCTCTTGTGGTACTTTCCTTTTGAAGGAGGAGGCCCAAGGGGCGAGGTAAGAGAAGACAAGACAAGAAGAGACGTAAAGACTGTGAACTGTAAGTGAGCAGGGGCAGGTATGGGTGCTGTCTTCTGGGTTCATTTCTTTGGGATGAGCAGCTTCACTAAGCCTTTAGGTCTTTACTGATGCTGTGAGCAGTGAGGGGTTTGTGCAGAGCAGACACAGGAGAAAGCATGATGGAGGGGACAGTGGGCAGCTGTGGGGAAATGGGCCTTTTACTGAAGGCTCAATAGGTGCTGGGTAGTCTCCAGGCTCAGCTGCTCAAAGCTGGCCAGTCCCACCCGGGGTGGGGATGGATGGGCTGGGTGACTTGATGGTGTGTAGCTCTATCACCATCACAGACCACGCTGGGTTTCCTGGATCCATGAATTTCCAGTTTCAGCCTATCTTGCTGCCAGCTGTGTCCTTCCTTCAGTCCTTGGCTACTTGTTGTTTGGGTTACTCTGCCCTTTCCCTCCTTACATTTAGCTGACTGTCTCGAACCGCTTGCTGTAGCAGCACAGGCTGGACTCTTACTGCAGACACTTTTGGGGTATGGTGCCTGTGGCTGGCACCTTCCCATTATATTTCCCTGTTTTGTCTGAAGCTTGCTGCTTGGGGCTCAGCCAGCACCTACAGCCCCGTTGCCCTCACTCCTCCCTGTGAAGAGGCTGCCTGTGGTCCCTACCTCACAGTTCGGTGCTGGGCACAGGGAGGGGGGATCTGGGGCAGAGTGGGTGAGCCTGGAGGTCCTGGTGTCCCCCGCCATGCTGGCAGCACTCACCCCATGCCATGCTCTCTTTGCAGATGTGGCACACCACGCAGGTAGCCTCCGCTCTGCCCCCGGCCTCGCTCCTGCTGCCTGGGTTTGAGCCAGCTGCATTTCCCCCGGGCGGTGGGCACTTGTGGAGCTGTGCCCCCCCAAGCAGTGGTGGGGAGCAGGACTCTGGCAGGGAAGAGCTGACTGGACTCTTGCTTGGCCTTGGCGGGAACACAGCCTGGAACCGAGGACTCCCTTGCCCTGTCTGCACTGTTGGCAGCAGGACAAAAGGACCCATGACCAGGCCTGAGGCTGAAGATGAGGAGCTCAAGCAGCATGTTGGTGTTTGAGGGCATCATGGAGGCAACAAGGAGCAGAGCTGGTGGATGTGCTGCTGGAGCTGGCTGGGGGCGAGCGGAGAAGGCTCAGAGGGCTGCAGCTGCAAAACTGCTCTGTCCTGCCAGCGGCCTGCAGCTGGGGAGGAAGGAAGCCTGGGGCAGGCAAGGCGGCAGGGCTGTGTCTGTCCCAGCCTTGGCATAGGGCAACCCAGGAGGGTGCCAGGGAGCTTGCCTGGGAAGCCCTCCTGGAGGGGAAGGGGAGGGAATTGGGGTTGCCAGGGCTCCTCACGTAGTCATGGACATGTCCCAGCCTTGCCCTGCTCAATAAAACCTGATGGTCAGACGCAGGAGCTGGCAGTGCGAGCACTCCTGTCTGCTTTCCAGAAGCTGCAGGCAGGGCTCTTCCCTATGGCCACCCACCCAGGCTGGAGAAGGACAGTCCTGTGGTGGCCCAGGGCTTGTCCCCAGCACCGACCCCTGCAGCACCCAAGGGGCTGCCCTTGGTGTGATGCTGGAGATGGGCAACTGGCAGGTCAGGACCAAGCTGCTCCCCAGGCTGGGGGCTACCCATATGCTGGAGCTCAGGTGGGTACTGGGAGACCCCTGGGGGAACTGCCCTTCTCCTCCACACCGTGGCGTGGGGCTGGTACCTCTCCCTATTCACCATCCCCATCCTGTTTTCACCCCGGTCCAAATGTCTGGCTCTGTCCTGTGACTTCCCTTCTCCCTGGCTGGGCTGATGCAAGGTTAGGGCAGCGGGGGGCAGGCTGCCCGTGGGCTCTCCCACCCAAGAAACACCCCACCAAGGCTCATTCACCTGGCATGGGGGCAGGCTGGCCTGGGGGCCCTGTCTCTTACTGGGAACACCCTGGGGTGTGTAGGGGCTGGTGGCCCTCATCGAGGTGGCTGTGGGTGCTGCTGTTTCCTGCCTTCCCCACTCGGCCAGGTCTGTGCCCAGGTCCCGGGGGCAGCCCCAGCGCTTGTTTCTGCGTGCCTTAAGCAGTGCCCCTGGGGCTCTTCCTCTCCCCTTTCCTGCCCCCACTGCAGGGGGGCTGGGGCCGGCTGCCAAATGCATCCCATACTGCTCTGTGCAAGCCGTACCCCGGAGCAGTGCACATAGCTGGAAACCCTAAGGGTGAGCTGGGCACCAGCATGCTTGTGGGGCACCCCTGGCATGGGATTAAAACACAATCAAGGGTTATTCTTGAAAGCTTCAAGCAAAAGGCTGGAGGGCAAGATGTGCAAAGGCTTCAATGTTGCCATCAAATGAGGTGACCTGCAGTTTATCCTGCACTGAGGAACAAGAGTGGAGCCTAACGTAGCAGGTGGTGGGGTCCAAGGCAGCTTCTCCCCACATCCCACGTGGCAGCCTCAAGCCAGGGCAGGGCCCCTCAGAGCCATCATGCTGGTGCTGACTGAGGCTGGCACAAGGACATGGGGACAGGGCAGGTCCTGTGGCAGCGATACCCTGGCAGGGAAAGCCAGTGGTGGGTGTTGAGGTGATGTGAACCTCCACGCTGCCACCATGCAGCATGGCATGGACTAGGTGAGTTGCGCCTGTGCAGCTGGGCATATCCTCCAGGAGCTTGCTGGATCCCTTTTGGACCCCATTTACACTTCTGGCATCCACAGTGTCCTGGGGCACAGCCTACGTGGGCTCTGCCTCAACAATGGTCCATGAAGCTCCTCCTTGGTTGCCTCATGGATGAGGGGACCTTGCTGCTCCCCTTCCCATGCTGCGCAGGGTCTGCATGGGCCACGTAGCACCCCAGCTCCAGTGGCCTGTCCTGGTCCGTGCAGGCTCTCCCCATCCCTGCATGCCATTTCAGCCTGGCTGGTTGCGCTTTGAGGCTAAGGAGAACTGTGGGCAGCACTGGAGGCATGTACGTGATAGTTTCTGTATTAACAGTAAAGTTTCACCACGGTAGTATTAAACCTTTAAAAAGGACATTACATAAACCCAAGGATGTTAATTAATAAAAACAAGTTTGTCAAGAGTGGTGATTATGGTTAAAAAAAATTCAAACCAACTCCAGCCCAGCAGCTTTTCCTAACAGTTCCTGGTGTCTGGCATCACCTCTTTGGCTGCTGAGAGTTTTTCAGGCAGCTCTGCCCAGAGCCGGTGGGGCTGGGTGCCTGCCTGGCATCGCCACCCTGTGTCGCTTCTCCCCCTGCATCGCCTGAGCCCCCTGGGTGCTGTGTGCGGCCTCATCCCCTGCTTCTCCTGTGGCATGGGGTGTTGGGGTGGACAGCAAGGACACGGGTGCCTGGGAGGGATGTGGCTGTCCCACTGTGGCAGCGACAAGAGGATCAGCTGGGGCAGGGCAGGAGCAGAGGGAAAGGCACCACCAGCACGGGAGGTTTGGGAGGTGCATCTCCAGGTGTCGGGGCTCCCTCCAGCTCTGGGGGGTGTTTCACTGAGGCTTCACTGGTGAGGGCAACCGATGAGCCCTAGCAGCTCCCTGATGCTGCAGGCATCACGCACCCAGGGGAGGACTGGCTCCCTTCCCTGCCCCTGCATGTCCCTGCCAGAAGGGAGAGTCCTGGGACCCCCGGGACCCTCTTCATCCCAGGGTGGCAGGGACTTCCAGCAGGACATTGCACCCAGCAGTGACATAAGGGTCAGGGTGGTGGCCTGCAGCCCCGAGGGGGAGAGCAGGGCTCCTGGACTCAGGGCTTGTGGCTACCACCCATGCTCCCTCCCAAGGGGACCAGCCAGTGTCTGCCTGTCCCCCCTCTGCGTTGCTCCCAGTTGTGCCTTTTTTGAAGGCTTACACCAGTAGCTCCTGTCAGCCCTCCCTGGTCACAGTAGTTGTGTCCCCTGAGCACCCTGACAAGGTCAGCTACATCTACAGACCCCCGCGTCCCCCAAGCGCTGCAGAGCAGGGCTGTAGGAGGGGACTGGTTCTCTTGTAAAGGGACCGGGACAGACCCCAGTCCAAAACCCAGCGGGGAGCAGAACAACCCCATGCTGGTCCTCCACGGACAGGCAGCAAATGTGCCCCAGCCCCAGTGCTCCCAAATCCCCATTCCCCTTGCAGATGGGCAGCTGTCTCACGGGAGCAGCACGCCACTGGGTTATCAGCGTCCCTGGGCTCCCTGTGTCTCCCAGCCTTACAGAGCAAAGGTTTGTTTAATAAGGCTTTAGGAGCCAGAGATGCAGCAAGATGGTTTAGAAGGAGAGTTATAGGGGAGACAAAACAGAAGTTGGGCTCCAGGCTGCACTAGGAACAAAACATTACGTATTTTTGGGGAAGTACCTGAAAAAGCGATGTGGAGATCAGCCCAGAGATGTAGTATCATAGCTGATGAAGCCTTGATGTCAAAGCTTCGCTGGTAACCTCCGGCGTCCGCAGTCCTGGGATGCCAGCAGAGCGCTGCCTCCCAGCAGCTTCTCCCTGCACATGCCGGTGCAGGTCTCCCGTGTGCCTTCGGGCAAATACACATGCGCTGATGTCCTAACCTCTCGCTTGTGACTTACAAGATTTTGCATCCTCACAAAGTTGGGCATGATCTTTCTGCTTGTCGCAGCCAGCAATGCTTGCAGCCTCAGTGTGTTTTAAGCTTTTGCCAGCTCTCATGCATCTATCTTAGGCTGTGAGACAAAGGGCAGCTCTCACTCCCCTCCTTGTTATTTGTCAGTGCTGGTCTTGCTTTGGAAATTCCCACTTCCCAGCAAGGGCCGCAAGCTCTTCAGCAGGTTAACCTGAAAATAATGCCCCAAATTTAACATCCTCCAGACAGCACTGACATGGGAAACTGGAAGCCCACAGGTAAGGGCCGCTGTGCCTCAGAGCTGGTACACATCTTCTCCCCTTGCAAGGCTCTTCCTCGCAGGCCAGTCCTTGGGGCACTTCCCCTTGCCGATGCCTTTGGCTCACTCTCTTCTGCACTGCCCCTTGTCCTCTCCGCCTTGCTGGCCCCATAGTGCGACTGCTCAGGGCTGAGCAATCCCAGCATCGTGCAAACTCGGCCCCGCTCAGCTCTGCAAAGCTCCCCTGTGGGCTCCCGCTCCCTCTGCCTGCCTCGGGGCACAGGTCTGTCAAACCACCACCTTCCAGCTCCTCCCTTCCCATCCAGAGGGGACACTGCTTTAACTGTGTGAAGCAACAAAATGCTTTAAATACAGTCCTGATGTGACTCGGGGTAAGAGCCGGTTTATCTCTGTGGGGGCTAAAGGAGGTGTTTGGCAATGAACTCACTGGAGTTTTGTTCCCCTCCTGGCGACGCCTCTTCACACATCTCTCTATCACCATCACCCCGATATCCAAACCCCTGTACAGACCCCTTACACTGGGTTTTGTAGTTTACCTGTCCTCTCTGTCCTCTCCAGGCCCACATAGATCTGCTGAAGTCAGGCAGGTGAGTTGTGCTGGCAGAGTCCCTGCTCTCCTCCCGGGGCTGCTTCACTTCTTGCCTGCTCAGACTTTTTTCTTGAAGGAGGAGCTCCCGGGTGCTGGTGGGAATTAAAAGGCCCTAGAGACTGGGGGGGATAAACAGGCTGGGCAGAAAAAAATGGTCTCTCAGATAGAGATTGGTAGGAAAAAGGAACCTGGAAGTGTTTTGAGAAGAAATCAAAGAACCAAGCACATGGATCGTGTTTGGGCAGTGGCCTGTCTTACACAGCAGATGCCTTTGCATCCTACCAGACCTGCCCTCTGAGGCACCACATGAGCCTTTCGCACTCCCAAGCAAATGGTCTTCGTAAGAAACAGAGTGTTTGGTTGTTGAATGCTGGGCTGAGCCACGGGCACGGGCTTTACTTTTCCTGTTCTGTTGTTAACAGACTGGGCTGTGCAAAAGAGCTGCCTGAGGAAGCTGAGCCAGGGAGATCCCCCACCGTCAGTGTGCGCAGGGTACGAAGTGCGGGGTCAGCCACAAGCGGGTGCCCCCTTGGGCATCCTGGCCTGGCTCTGGGGCCTTCCCCCTGCTCCGGGCTCAGACGCCATCTGGTCGCTCCCTGGGAAAGGCTGGGGCCAGCCCCACAGCAAGCATCGGCTCCAGCAGGGGCTGAACGCGGTGACCGTCCAGGCTGGTGTGGCTGCGATGGCACGGTGTGGGGCCACCTCCTGTTGCAGCGAAACCGCCTTTTTAGAAACCTTTCCTGTTGCAATGGGACATGCCCATGGGTTAGCAAGGGATGGACAAAGATGCGGAGGCCTCCCTCTTCCCAACTGATCTCAGCACAGTCTTTCTTTGGGTATCACTGGGATTTCATTCCAGCTCTCCTCCCCTTGCAGGTCCCCCACCACCCCTCCAGAAAGGCGGTTATTTGGACCTGGACCGACCATCCCACGGACGCAGCAAACCAATTGGCCTGAGCATTCCTGATTCAGCAAATCTCCTTCGCTAATAACCACGGTGATCTAGCAGGCCCTGCAGACCTGGCCTTCCAAGAAAAAGCCGGGCCAGGAGGCCAGGAATGAGTGTTCTGGGTTAAGCCAAGGACCAGTATTTTCCATGTACAAAGCCTTTGTTAGCCACCAGCTGGGATCTCGACTACGCTGCTGTTTTGCTGCACCTTAATGCATTTGTGCTGCCATATATTTGCTGTATATATTTGAAATAAGTTTGTAAAGCCAAATGAGTCTGCAAGAGTCGGTAGAAGGGCCAGCCCAGGGTTGGGGGCCAATGACACCTGAGTGCAAGATGCAAACCAGACAGAATCACCGGTGGCCAGGGCCATGCAGAAGAGGCAGGGCACCCACCTTAAACATGTCAGCGGGGAGCTGCTGGAGCGGGTGCAGCCTTCGAGAGGGAGGCAGAGGCAAAGGCTGTTTAAAACACGGCTCATTATGCGTCACGGGAGGAAGGAAATACGGTAGCGAAGGCAGTACTTAATACACGGGAGCGTTATTAATTAAGGACAATTAATGGTGACTAAGGATGACAATAAAGCAAGCGGAGCAATGGCGCCCACCCCGCGTTAACAGAGCGATGAAGAACGTGCCGCGAGGCGGGGGGGGCGGTGGGACCCGGGCCGGGACCCCCCCCCCGCTCCCTGGACCCCCCCGCTCCCGGGAGCCCCCCCGGCGCAGCCCCCGGGGGGCGGGGCGATGATCTCACCCGCAGCCAATCAGCGCCGCCCGCGCCCCGCCCCGCCGCGTCTGGCGGCGCCCGCCCAGGTGCGCGCCCGCGGCCCGCGGCGGGAGGGCCCGGGGCCCGGGGCGATGCCGGGTGCCGGCGCCGGTGCCGGTCACCGGCCGGCGAAAGGGCCGGGGCGTGCGGCGCGCCTCACCCGCGCGTCCCCGCTCCCTCTCCCCCGGCGGCGCAGGGCGGCGGCGCGGGGCCATGAGCCGGCCGGAGGCCGAGCCCTGCTCCCGGGCGCTCGTGCAGGCCCGCGTCTACCTGGGGCAGCTGCGGGGCCGCGTCTCCCCGGCGGGCCCCGAGGGCGGCGGGCGGCGCGACTACCTGGTGGAGGCGGCGCGGCAGCTGCGCCTGGCGCTGGAGCGGGACGTCAGCGAGGACTACGAGGAGGCCTTCAACCACTACCAGAACGGCGTGGACGTGCTGCTCCGCGGCGTGCAGGGTGCGCGGGGCCGCCTCGCCGGGCGGGGGGCCGGGGCGTCCCGCCGGGAGCGCGGCCGGGGGCCGGGGCACCCCTCCAGGGAATGTGGCCAGGGGACCAGGGCATCCATCCAGGGAAACGAGCGAGGGGGCCGGGGCATCCCTCCAGGGAGCATGGCCAGGAGACCGGGGCATCCCTCTGGGGAGCACAGCAGGCCCCTCACGCCCATCCCCTGTGCCACCCGCAGTTGATCCCAACAAGGAGCGTCGGGAGGCCGTGAAGCGGAAGATCACGCAGTACCTGAGGCGTGCAGAGGAGATCTTCAACTGCCACCTCCAGCGGGCCGCGGGGGATGGCAACCCCACCGCCACGGTGAGGGGCTGACGTGGGGCGGCACGGGTGGGATGGCAGTGGATCCGCGGCACTGGGCAGCCTGGGGAGACACACGTAAAGCAGCCCTGCTGAGTCGCCTCAACCACCTCTGCCAGATGTCACGGTAAGGTGGTGGAGAGAAAATGTCAGACACATCAGCTGCAGAGTGTCCTGGCATGCTGGTGGCTGCGAGGGAGCTGGCAGCCCCTCACCCTGCCTGGAGCAAAGAGCTGAGGTGGACCCAGCTTGCCTGGGGCACTCCCAGGACCCTCCCTGCCCCCCCAAGATGTGTATGTTTTAGATTGCGGCCATTGTAGTAAAAATGGCCATTTTCAGTGGGACTGAAGCCACCAGGGGGAACCACCTTGTCAGATGTTAAAAATGATGTCTTCCCTGTCATTGTTCCCATCTGGATGGAAACCAAGGATGATGGCTGCTTGCTGCATTGTGGGAAGGAGGTGGTTAATGAACAGAGAGGGGAGTGAGGCAGGGCAGGGTCGGGGCCTGGTGAGAAGGAGGAGAGGAGAACAGCAACTACCTTCCGTACAGATCCCCTTAGTGTTGAGGCAGTCCAGGTCCAGGTGTAAATTTTGGAGTGATTTTACCTCTGCTGCAGGTGCAAGCATTCCCTGAAAACTTCAGAAATCCAGGAGCTGGCCAAAAAAATGGTTCAGATGATGTTAGGAATCAACCACAGCGGCTGGAGAGTTGTCTCTGGATGTTGACCAGCATGGCAGTATTGCTGCCTGCTCTGGAAAATGGCGGGGACTTCTCCCACCTGCTCTCGTGGACAGTAGCATCTCTAGGTCCCTCATCCTCTTCTTCGCTGCCTTGCAGGGTTACAGCAGCCTGCGCTTCCGGCCGATCAGGACGCTGAGCTCAGCAGTGGAGAACCTGAGACGGTGTAAGGTTGTGGGAGTGATTGATAAGGTAATGACTCGACCTGGAGCTGTGGGGGTGAGGCTGGGGCTGGACCAAGGGCAGCATAACCTGGAGGGTCCTGGCAGCTGGGATGGGGTGCTGGCCCCCAGCACACCCACCAAGGAACGTGAGGGATACCATCCACACCATTCCCACCAAGGAAAATTCGCAGGCGAGGATGCAAGACCCTTTAGGGGTTAGTTGGGAAATCTGTTAAAGCCCCCATTCCTTTTGCTTACAAGATCTCCCAAGATATTTACAAGGAGGTTGATGCATTTGTTTCTTTCCCATGCATGGAATCGTGCTTGATGCCTAGGTAGTGGACTCCTATGGATAATCTAGGCTTCAGCAGAAGACAAGCTATATGGATGAATCAACTAAGTAGTTAATGATCTTGGAGTGAAGATGGCTTACTGTCTCCATAAACACACTGGCACGTTGCTCTCCTCTGCCGTTCACACATCTCAGTTTGTCAGGACTGGTCCTCCTGTCCTGCCGAGGCCCAGGTGGGCAGCCCAGCGCACCCCACAGACCCCAGAAGGAGCAGTGTGAAATCCTTCGTTGTGAAGGAAGCAAAAATGGTGTGGGAGTCACCTCGTTCTTTAATTAACTCTCTGCTCTCTGGCTCCGTGGCTATCTCATTGCTAGTAACCTGTGTCTTGTCTTTCAAGAGTAGGGTTTTGAGCACCACCAAACTCCTCTAGTGGGGTGGGAGCTTGTTGTTCCAGAGTTGAGTCTCTGGGTCATTCGTGTAGGCTGTGTGTTGGGGTGGGAGCAGTCCCCATGTCTGACCGGTACTGTATATACTGCTCCCAGGTGCAGATTGTCCAGGATCCAGCCACTGGTGGGACCTTTATACTTAAGGTGGGTGTTTTCAGTTTCATCTGCCGCCTTCTCCCTGTCATGCCAGAGCAGATGGCTGGGGCAGGTGAGAGGACCAAAAAATAGCAGATCACAGAAGTGTTAGAGGAAGTTCATTGTTCATAAAGCTTCTGTTGACTGCCTCAGCCATCTGTGATTGGAAGGGAGCTGGTTCTCCTCGGTCATCTGTTCCTCTGCCTTGTAATGCTGTAAGCCAAGCCTTATGCCTGTGTTAATCTGGGTTAACCCCTGAAACAGGAGGTGGGTGAGGTGTTGTCAGTACAAGTCCTAGGGCATTTTCCAGTACCCTTGGAACTAAAAATAAAGGACTTTAATAATTGGATGAGGAGGCTCTGGCATGACAGGAGGAAGCATCAGTTTCAGAGGGGAGAGGAGAGAGGGCTGGAATGACAGGTTCCCATCTGAAGGAAGCAGGGGCAATTGTGGGGGAAGGCCACTGCTCTCGGCCAGCAAGTGTCCTCTGGGTCCTGCAGTGTGGGTGGGGAGTGCTCTGCCTTGGCAGAGCTGGCTGCTGGGGGCTGACAGGGAGCTCCATTGCAGGGCACAGCCATGGGGCTTAGCAGCTGGCACGCTACCTTTCTGGCTGGCCTCCTGCCCTGTCGGGTGCTGGGTTGCAGGGAGTCCAAGCCTCCACTGTGCTGTAATGTCCATCGACCTATACCTCCTCAGAGCCTCCCCAAATCCCATGTTGAGACCCGTGAGCGACAGACCATCATCCCTCATGGGGTCCCCTTCATGGTCAAGCTACTGTGCTACTATGCGAGTGAGGACTCCATCTTCCTCCACCTGGAGCACGTGCAGGGTGAGTAGGGACAGCATTGCCTCCCATTTGTGGAGCATCCTGCTCTTATCCCCAGCCTCCCTTTCTTTAAAGTCTCAAATATGTTTCTTCTGCTGTTTTGGGACTGTTTTTTATAGTGACAGCACAAGCTGCCTTCTTCATAGAAGGGTGATGGGTACCAGGGCTTGGAGACTTTGTGGAAGGAGCTGCTGAGCTGTATTGGGGATTCTGGAGGTTTGGTCAGAGCTGACTGGGGAAGTAACCTAGAAATGGGCCCGTGGAGACCTACAAGGAGAAGGAGGTTGTGTGTGTAGGGGTGTTATGTGGAAACTAGCCTTAGGGGACACTGAGTCCCACGGGAGGGAATGGTCATGCCTTGAGGTAAAGAGGTTGATGTGGTCCAGTGTCTTGAAAAGAAAAACCTCTTCATTTTACTGTCATTGTTTGTCCATGACAGGAAGGTGTTGGAGAGGGAGAACCAAGTGAGGTAGTTCACCTGGATGTTGTAGAACAAAACAATTGTTTGATAAGACCTTTATAAAACATTTTTTGATTACAAAAGGAGAGGCCACACTGGATTTTGACATCAGACCGAAGAGAGGAGATGGAGAATCAGGCCATAAAGGGCAGGGAGCACATTGGGGATTGGGTACAACAAGGAGGCAAGCTTGGGGCTTGTCCCAGATCCTGGTGAAGTGTGACAAGGTGGAGGCTTGTCCCAAGGAGCTTCTTTGCTTTCTGCTGGTTGCATGGATGTGTAGGGAGCCACTGCTGGAGTCCAGCAATGACAAATGAAATGACAAATGTGTTGGAGAACACCCTCAGTTACTCATGCATTGCTGTAGGATGAATTTGCAGAAAGCAGCCAGCAGCTGAATGTGGTGGGGCTGGGAAGCCCCGGCAGCATGCTGTGGGCTCCAGGGCTCACTGCTCTGGCTCATTGCTGACCCACGGGCTCTGTGCCATGCTCTGGGAGCACTCTAGCATCGCCGTCACGTGGGGAGGAAAGGCTTTCAGGGGAAAGTGGGGATGGCGGTGGGATCAGGGGCATGTGTGAAGATGTGGCTGGCCTGTGACATGGAAGTGGTAGAGCTGGGATCAAGGAGACCATGCAGAAGGGGGAGCAGGGCTGCTAAAGGAGGGGGGAATGAGCCTTTGGTGTGCCAGGTCCCGGGGGAGGCAAGGTGTTGAGCATGGTGCGTGTGTAGGGCTGGGGAGTATTCTGCATGGACTTGAGCTTTGCTGGGGAAATTAACGATGCTCAGTCAGGTCCCCAGCATGCAGGCCTTGGCCTGTGCCTGAATGGGCTGTGTGCGCAGCAGGGGAACCAGGGCTGCTTTCTACCCCATCACTTGTTCCTCTCTCCGCTTTCCAGGGGAGATGCTGTGGTCTCACCTCCGCTCCAAGTACTGTGCCCAGCAGGGCTCTGCCGATTCAAACACCATTCAAGCCCTGAGGGACCGTGGCAGAGAGGACGGCGTGGGAAGCTCCCAGGGCAGCAGCCAAGTCTGCATCTTCTCTGCTCGGACAGGCAGTGGCCTCCCAGGCTCTGCGACCCACCGAGTGTTAGGAAACACCGATGCCTTGTGCCCTCGGGAGCAATTCCCCGACCCCACAGACCCTGGCTCGGGGAACCGCTGCCGGCTTCGCCTGGCTCCCACCGGTGGCACGAGGGCTGCACCTGGAGGGCAGGATCAAAGCACGACCCAGGCTATGTCTGGCGTTGTGGACCGCATTCCACCACCATCAGCCAAAGGCCCTGACCACCTTACCAACCAGGGCCTGGTCATCTACCCCTGGGACGCCCTAACCAGCAGCACAGACTGCGTGTTGGAGAGAGCAGCCTCCCAACAAGACCCCGGGCCATGTGCCGGTGAAAGGCTTCCCCAGACACCCAGCCCTGTTTCGAAGACTGTGAGAGGGGGCCAGCCAGGGGCAGGGGAGCTGCCGTCTCAGCAAGTGTCTGAGGTCCCCTGGGCTCGGCCTCTTCTGAGCTCCTTGGGTCAGAGGCAGCTTCGTGCAGGAGTTGCCCCATCCAGCTCCGGGCCTGACCCAGCAGTGCGGGAGCCCTTGTGGGAAGCAAGCCTGACCTGTGGCCGGCTTGGAGAGCAGCCGCTCTCAGGACAGTGCCCGTCTCTGACTTCCCGTGGGCACGGCCGGAGAGCGTGGGCTGTGAAGGAGGAGCAGGTGCAGCTGTGGGCAGCAGAAATCCTCCTGGCCTTAGAGGGACTTCACCAACAGGGTGTATTGTGCCGGGACCTCAACCCCAGGAACCTGCTGCTTGATGCAGCCGGTAGGTAGTGCCCCAGGCTGCTGCCCCGAGGAGAAGGAGGTTGGCCTCTTGGCTGGGAGACTGCCGTTTGCCCCATTTCCAGGGACATGGACTTTCCTGAGTTTGCTTTGGGGGAGGGTGGGAGTCTGGGGAGGTTTGGATGTTTCTGAACCTGGATATGCAGTCTCAGTTGGGATTTCCAAGCAGTTATTACAAGAGATGGCTCTGCAGTGGGAGAGTCAGGGGCCACAGCCACAGGAATGCATTGCCCCTGCTCCCACGGTGGGGCGGGCTGCCTGGGAAATCCCAGCACAGGGAAGCTGAGACCAGCTGAACTGTGCCTGAGGTTAGTGGGATTGCAGCTTTGCCCTGCTTGTAGTTACTGCTCACTGGGGTGTTCTGGAGCCTACCCATCCCTTCAAGCCATGGGTACCACTGTTAGTGCAAGCCAAGCACATGTCCCTGCTCAGCTGGCAACCACTGGGGCAAACTGGAGAGCTACAAATTGCTTAGGAAAAGAAAAATGCAGAGAGCTTTGTAAGGGGAAAGCTAACCTTCCTCCCTTTGGCACTGCTGCTTTCCTCACTACAGCCTGCCCTGAGGTCCATGAGCTTGGAGCCCACCTAACCAGTCTCACCAGCTGCACAGGCCTGCTGGGCATCTGGAGCAAGCACTGGGAGGCCGGGGGATGCGCAGTGCCAGGGAATGCACAGTGGCAGGGGCCCAGTGCCCTGGCTGTTCCCAGTTGCAGGGATATGGCTTGGCTTTGTGCTCTGACCAAACTCCCTAGCTTTGTCCTAACCTCCCTGCTTTTGGCTCTGGTGCTGCTCTGCAGGTCACATCCGTCTCACCTTCTTTGGCCAGTGGACAGAGGTGGAGCCACAGTGCTGCAGCCAGGCACGGGAAGAGCTGTACAGTGCCCCAGGTAAGGGACGCGTCTCCTGCCAGCCCGGGGAGAGGGGGCTTCTGCTGGCAGCGAGATGTGCCTGGCACGGCGCAGCCACCGGTGCTCCCTGCCTCCAGCTCTAACGCCTCTCTGGCTCTTTCTGCAGAAGTGGGGGGGATCACGGAGCCCACCGAAGCAGCTGACTGCTGGAGCTTTGGCTCTCTGTTGTACGAGTTGCTGACAGGAGTGGTAAGAGGCAGAGGAGCTGTGCAAGGAGGGGGGAGGAGGAGGTGACACCGTAGCACAAGAGCTCCCTGCCATGCAGGGCTGGGAGGGTGCCTTGCCCTGCTGGCACCTTGGCACCATGCCAGTTTACTTCAGGCTTGTGACTCCTAGTGCCTGTGCGTGGTCTCTGGGTATTTGGGGCCCTGGGTTTTAAATTCTGCTGTGCAGAGCTGGGGTTATGTGGTGATGAGGCTCAGCAGGGTGCTCCTACCCTCCTCGGTGCCTCTGCTCACCATCACTCTCTGCCTCCTGCAGCCGCTGTCCCAAAACCACCCTTCAGGGATTCAGCCTTACACCCAGGTCCATCTGCCAGAGGGGCTCAGCCTGGCTGCTACATCGCTGCTCACTGAGGTGAGGGGCTTGGGTGGATGGGAGGGAGGAAGGGGCTAGAGGGTCCTGGGTAGCTTTTCCAGTGTCCCTGTTGTCCCGTCCCCTTTCTCTGCAGCTCCTACAGTACAACCCAAAGCAGCGTTTGGGTTTTGGAGGAGGTGGCATGGCGAAGCTGAAGTCCCACTCCTTTTTCAGCACCATCCCGTGGAACAAGCTGGTGGGCTAGGCAGGCTGTCCTTCCCGCGGAGAGCTGGGCACGGAGCCACTGTCCCTGGCACCTGTGACCACAGGTGGCACTGGCTGCTCTGCCTGCTGGGGGAGGTTTGCCTCCAAGGGCTGCCCCGGGGTGGGGTACGCATGAGGTTTTGCAGCCTTACATGTTGTTCTGTCTCTGCTTGTGTGTGTTGGTGTCTCTGAGAGAGGAGGCTGCGGTCTGGGGGAGGCTGTCTTCTCCTCCAGGTCCTCCCTGGTGGGAAAGGGAGCCCAGGTACCCGC
This sequence comes from Theristicus caerulescens, assembly GCA_020745775.1. Lineage (NCBI taxonomy): Eukaryota > Metazoa > Chordata > Aves > Pelecaniformes > Threskiornithidae > Theristicus > Theristicus caerulescens. The sequence continues at coordinate 45,640,817 of CM036564.1, read as the reverse complement.
CCCTGGGGAGAGGACATGCTCCCCTTCTGGGGCATCCCTTGCTCAGCTTAGCACCGGGCCCTAGGACTCCCTCCCTATGGTTTTTATCTCTGCTGCTACCACAGTGACTCCCCTGTTATTTTTTGTGGCTTCCAAGTGCATCTCCTCTGAGCCCTGGCTGCATGTGTGTGTGTGGGTGATGCCTGCTGCGGGGGCGAGACGGGAGGGAGCCCTCTGCTCTTCTCCCCCCAGCACTCTGAAAAGAATAAACCACTCATTATCGCTTGCGGAAGTGTCCTTTTGTTTCTGAGCTGCACCAGGGAGGCCTGGGCCCCAAATCTGTCTCAAACCTGCCTGGGAGCCCTGGGTTGGTGTTGCCCGCTGCCTGCCAGCACCCTGCAGCCAAAATGGAGAAGGTGGCACCGAGTGCCTGGCCATCTCCCCGTGTGCCCCTGCCTGCTTCACAGTCTCTTGGATCCGCACAGCCACACAGCTGCAGCTCAGAGTTGGGAAAATGCACAGAGTGCCCATGTTTTCTTCCAGCCTGGACTGTTGTCGTTGTTACCCATTCTGGCTCCAGCCTCCCGTGCCTGGGTGCTCCTTTCTCCTGGCAGGACAGCAGCCCCGCTGCCCTCGTGGTTTGAGCGTGGTCATTCCTGGTAGAACAAACAGCGAGGGTTTAAAGGGATGAACGCTGAGAACCAGTGCTGATGGAAGGAGGGTAAGAGTAAATACAAACCAGGATGGAAGAAAAAGCGTGAACTGCTAACAAACAGCCCAAGGCAGAAGCTGCTGTGCTCATTTGTGCAAGTCAAAGCCTTAGGCTGAAGGATGAGCTAGCAGTGGCAGCGGTGTAATTTTGGCCCTCCTCTCCCAGCACTCCCTCCCATTGCTCACTCGTCCCCAACAGTAAGGAATTACTGGCACCAGTGAACCTTTTCTGTGACTAGCTGGTTCCAGCTCCTGCTTGCCACCAGCAGTAACACCCTGCTCCTCGCTGCCTCAGCCTGGCTCTCGGGCAGCAGCAGGAGCGCTTCTCCACCAGAGGGAAGCAGAGCCCGGGAGAAACTCACCTCCCACCCCAGCAAAGGCAGGGGACACCCGGAGGCCCTGCAGAAGCAAGAGGACTAACCAAGGAGCTGACCACTGATGCCAGAGCAGGCCAGATGCCCGGAGCAGCTAGGCCTGGGGCTTTGCCTCTCTAGGGCAGCCTGCACTGGCTGAACCCCCCCGGCAGCAGGCTCCTCCATGGCCACCAGCTTCCTAGCCCTGTGATGCAGGAGAGGGTCAGCAGGACTGACTCAGGCCTGCACCGAAGCCACAGCATGGCTTCTTGCAACAGAGTGCCCCGGGCATCACCCAGGAGGGTCAAAAAAAAGGCAGCTTCAACCATAGCAGCTGCACGACCCTCCTACAGAAAGCCCCAATGGGGCAGATTAAATAGTTTGCTAGGCTGCATCATTTTAAGAGCTTGACTGTACATTGACTCCCTGGGTAGTTCAAAGGCCTTATTTATTGCAGCTCCAGACAGAATACAGGCATTGCCCTTCCCCAGGCTCACGTACAAAGTCAAGGTGGGCCCCTGTATCCTAAACCAGCACAGGGCAGCGGGTGCTAGCAGCATTTTTTAATCATAACCTTCTCTTTCATTCAGGTCATTTGTGCAAGAGCAGCTAGACTCTTTGCCCTTCCTTTAGGGCACAGGGAAGGGTTTTTTCCTCTCTCTCCTCCTAACCTTCTGCCTCAACCAGGGACGGTCAGAAGAAAACTGACTCCATGCGCAGGTTTGTCCATAGCTGCCAGGAAGCTGCAGAAGCAGTACTAGTAACCGCGCTCCCTTTTGTCAGCATGCCAGCTGTGAGCGCAATCGTTTTCCGTTAAAAGGGGCTGCCTTCTTCACTCGTACTTGGGAAGGGCAAACCATTCTCTGAAGTTGATGTCAGAGCTGGAAAAACCCTGCCGTGATCCAGGAACAATTACACATTGTTCCAACAGGGACAGCTCCTTGGGGAAACGCTCTCAGCACCACAGACAGCTTTTGCTTTACAGTTCTTTGATCTTGCCTCCTTTCTCCCTCTGCAACCCTTAACAGCCTTTTTCCCACTTTCATGATTTACACCACTTCCATTGCATCAGGGAAAAATGAAACTGGCTCTACACCTGTACTTCAAGAGCCTGTCCCAGTTCTCCCTCTTGGCCATCGTGCCATTTAGCAAATACTGGGATTTCCTTGCTGTCTGTAACAGTTCTGTTGCTAGACCGCAAAAAGGATGATTTCCAGCCCTGAAAACCTCATCTTTGCTGGGAAAAGCCAATTCTGTGCCAAAGAGGGTTTGAGGACAGTAGAATTCACAGCCAGAGAAGCCTCAATTTAGTACCACCAGGGATGGGCCCAGCTCCCATCCCCTCTTTTCTCTTACCCGCAAATAACAGGCTGCTTATGCTACGCTAGGGATGATGCTGATGCCCGAGTCCTCGCCCAGGAGCTGCTGCTCACCCCCTCAAACACACCCCACCTTGCAGTCGTTGCCCAGTTTTATTTCATTTAAAATCCGCTGTGTTAAATACTGTAGTTACAAGTTCTGTGTAGAGGGTAAGAGCAATAGACTCTGCAGGCACTAGCAACCCCCTCACTCCCCAATACATGTGTGCGCTATCGAATTAAGGACTGCCCCCCTCCCCCCAAAACCAGCAGCCTTGGGCTGGGATATACATTACACTTAAAGACCTGGCCCTCCCCAGCTGTCTCTTTGCTGGTAGCAGGCCAAGCCCTCGCACGCAGGAAGCCAGCAGTCGGATCCACCATCGGTGAGCTGTGATTCAAGGACAGCTGCCGGGGGCTGGTTCTTACCCCCGTGTCGGGCATGTAATGGTGAAAGGGTTGTCCTCCCAGGAACAGTGCTACCTCCACAGAGGTCACGGGCTCTGCCCACCCGGACGTGAACATTCGTGCCACAGTGACCAGGCTGTAGAGAGACAATCAATCTCCAAGGGAAAGCAGGGGAGCTGCCACTGCTGCGTTCCTGTCTGTGAAGGGAGTGTAACTAGGGCACTGCCAGAAGCGTGACACCTACCTCAAGCCCTGCTCTGATTAAAACCTCTGCTGTGAGCAGCTTGGGGGCCCCCAGACTGCTCTTGCAAGGCAGATGAATGTGAAATATTTCCAAGCAAAACAGGGACAGAACAGTAGCCTTTCTTCTCCTCTCCCTCCCAGGAACTTCAGTGCTAGGAAATAAAGCTGAACCTGCCTTGGAGTGGCAGGGAAGGGTACCCTAGCACAGCAGCAGCAAGCAGTTTCCACTGGTATAGGACAAGCTAGAGGTGAGAGTTTGGTGCTGTGAGGGAAAGGATGCCATACAGATGGCTCTGGAAAGGCAGTGCCATTCAGCGGTTGGCCCACTGCACAGCAATCCTCATGAGAAACCGACTTTCGTTAAACAGAACAGGAAAGGAGGTAGGAGCTATCCCCACAATTCCCTCCGGGACAGCTCCGATCACAGTGGAGGGAGGGGGACTGGAATGACCGCTGCCAGTTCCTGAATGCCCCGCATGGCCCCTGCTGGTGCTGCGGCCCTGCCCTGGGTGGGTTGTGTGGGGGTGCGGCTGCTCTACAGGTCGAGCAGCAGCACGCGGGGATCCTCCACTGCTGCCTTGATCTTGCGCAGGAAAGTCACCGCCTCTCTGCCGTCAATCAGCCGGTGATCGTATGTCAGCGCCACGTACATCATGGGCCGCACCTCGATCTGAAGGGGAGGAATAAGACAGGCATTAGTGAGCTCAGCCCTACTGCCTGCATGATGCCCTCTTGTGAATTCAGGGAAGACCTGGCTTTTTCCTGTCCTGAATCCAGGGCTCAGGACCCCCTGGGTGTGTCCTGCCTGGCAGGATTATCCACCCACACTCACTCACCCAGGCACTCACCACCACCCAGGCTGGGTCCACACCACACAAGACCAGATACCTTTCTGGAGCTGTTCTCTATCACAAAGGCTACAGCCTCCTCCTCCTCCTCCCCACACTTAAGCAGATTATCCAGTTTTCCCCCTGACGGATAGGACAAGGCCCCCCACACACCTCAGGCAAGTACCAATGCCAGCAAAGCTGCCCTACACCCTGCTCCTCCCTCACAGTAAAGCCTTTTAGAAGTTGACACCAACCCCCTAGAAAAAGCATATGGGCTATGGTCCTCATCCCACTGAGCCCTCCCCTCTGTTCATGGAAACCTCCTGTGCAGCTCCACCTACCTTGCCTCCAACAGCCACAGGCCTGTCGAAGATGGCATGCATGCCTAAGATGGCAGACTGGGGTGGGTTAATGATAGGTGTCCCAAAGAGCGACCCAAAAACCCCTCCATTGCTGATTGTGAAAGTGCCGCCATCCATGTCTTCAATGGCCAGTTCATTTTTCCGTGCCTAGAAGAAAAAGTAAGGTCTTAGAAAGCCACACCGATCACAGAAGGCAAAGGACAAGGGCTTGGGCATTCACCCTCTCCAGGAGTAAATGCTGATGGCAAGAGCTTCACTTATTGATCTGTTCAGCTGAAAACCAGCATGAATTCCTTGAAAATGCATCCTGTCTTTAGATCTGGACATTTACTGGCTTTGGGGAAGGATTCTCCTGCCTTTGCTTCCAACTCTGGATTTTGCAGGAGACAGACGCAGGGACTTCTACCCCAGGGCAGTTCAGCCTTGGCCTCTAAAGACAAAGGTGAAGACACACCACGTCACTAACGCATAGTTTGTGGTCTTTTAGAAGGGCAACAAGTAGATAGGCCTGTGCTGTAAGGCATGGGCACAGCTACAGCTGTAACTGGATCATTCTCCACAGCACAGCTCGGTGTGTTAGAGGTCAGGGATGATGACACAGAGCGACTGAATCAGTTCATGCCTATCCGGCACCCCCAATTCTTCCCATTCCTCCCAACCCTTTCAGAAAAACCTCCAGCTTTCCTTACCTTCTCCCCCAACTCGTAGATAGCACGCTCTATGTCAGCAAAGTTCATGTTTTCTACATTCCTAACAACAGGGACCACAAGACCCTAGGGAGAAGCAAAGTGCATGATCAGCAAGTTCACCACAGTGACACACAGGTAACTTATTGGGCAGGAGCCTGGCCTCAGCCCAGCAGAGTTCCTGCCTCCTCCTCAGCCCACAGCAGGTGGTTGGCAGAGCTGCCTCACTCCCTGGCAGCCTGCCGGGAAACCTGGCACGACACGCACCACAGGCCGACACCGTAAATGAGACATTTTCTTTGCCTCTGTAAGCCCATCTCATAAAATCAACCAAGCCTGTCTGGATCCAGCTCCATATCCATAAAACCAGGTGAGGCACTGGGCAGAGTTCAGCTGCCGCCTCTTTCAAGGTGAAAAGAGCAGAGTCCCTTTGTGCTGGACCTCCCCTGGACTTTGGGAGCAGCGACAGAACTTCAGTCCTGGCCAAACCTCTGCCTCACAACAGAACCAACTAATTCAACATCTGTATCTCCATCCCATACTCTCCCTGGACAGGAACACCTCTTTTAAGCAGCAACGTGATCTACAGAAATGGTGGGACAGGACAGCAGGATTAGCCAAAGGACAGGACATGCAAAGCTGTTACTCTCTATGCCATATCCTCATAGGTTCATGAAAAAAAAAAAGGGTTTCCCTAACTTGGCCCTACTCATTAACCACTGAGATCTTATATTGACCTTGTTACTACATCTCCAAGTACATTGGCAGAATATTCTTGTCCTCTGTCTTCACCCAAAACCCATCTCAGCAGCCCACAATGTATCAGATGTCTCATTCAGAACATCAGTCTCATCAGTAAGTCTCCACTGCAGAGGAGCTCAAAGCTGAGTTGGCTCAAAGTATATGATCATCCCAGACCCGAGGCTGCTGGGACCATGGCCAAAGCATCCAAGGTACCTACCCGGGGAGTGGCTACAGCAACACTGATGTCCACGTAGTCCCTGTACACAATCTCTTTGGTCGTGTCATCAATCACTAGAAGGAGAAAAAAGCTGTGTTACACATGCAGTACCCAAGATCAAGGGCTAAAAAGGCCAGAAGTAGCCACAAAATCATAACAACTTGCTCATCTCTAGCTTAAACATAACTCCAGAGAAGAATGAGCCCTCACTGCATCTGGGGGAGAAGTATCAGGATAGACAGAAAGGAAACACAGTTCAGATAGGTCAGTCCCCCTCAGACATCCCCTTGGTTATTCTCCTCTTCTGGGTTTGAGCAAACACCTCTGACACCTCCCCCAGGAACTGCATCGCACCTACAGCAGCTACCTCTACACCAACCAGCAGGCTCTTCCCTCTGTGGGCTGCATACGCATGGCCCCAGCCCCACTCCTGGCAACCTCTTCCTAATAGAGCCCCTCTTGGCAAGCTGTCCTCTACCAACACAAGTGGCATTAGCAAAATCAGCTGCAGCACGTAGGACTGTCCCCCCTTTTTCTGCATATTTTACTTGCTTGCCCGAATTATTAGCCCTGCCATGGACTTGGCCACCTGCTTTCCCCCACTCTGCCACGTTCACTGGTGAGATGTGCAACACACCAGCAAGTGTCAGTACTTACCTGCATTCACAACGGGCTGGTCCTGCAGAGCAAAAGCTGCAGCTTTCACAAAAGCTGACATGAAACCTAGCTTCAGGTTGTGCTTTTTCAGGAAGGGATCCTTGTGTACGGCTCTCATCTCCTGGATGTTGCTGCAAAACACATGATAACACTGGTCAGCACGGAGTCCAAGAAAACACTGTTTCCTCACTCCGTAACAGATTTCAGTGCCAGCCCCAAGGACTGCAAACCTGCAGCACCAACTGGGAAACCCCCAGTCTGCTGAAAAGTCCTTCAAATGTCACAGGTGAAATGGGCTGAGGGTGGCTCTAAGGACCCTGCCAAAGGATCTAACAGGAACTGGTACTGGACCACAAACTCAGCAGAATGGGGTTAATCTGCTTGGCCCACACCACCAAGCACAAAAGCGAGATGGGGCATGGCCTATTTCCTGCTGAGGCCTGATGTTGCCACCGATTCTCTGGAGACACCACTGCCAATACCAGCGCAGCACTGCAGACAGCAACTCCAGGTGTGGCTGGGCCAACCTTGGAAGGGTGAAAAAAACAGGAAATGCCAAGAGCAGAGAAGATGCACATGGTGATCGAGGCAAAAGACTTCAGTCATTGTGGCAAGCCCAGTGCCAGCCAGCATGACGATGCCTCTGTACCCAACTCTTTGGCTTTGGGAGTTGAGTGAAATGAAAGAAATCTTCCCAGGTGCTATGGTAGGGGGTGCCAGCACACCCACAGCCCTCAACCAGGCTAATCATGCTTCTATTTATCAAAACTGAGGCCATTTACAAAAATTCAACCAAGCTGTGCCTACAAGCTCTGCCTATCCCAGGCTAATACCAGATGCTGTGGAATTGCACAGTCCATCCCTCCCCCCCCTCCACAGACCTTGAGTCTTTGAAGAGACAGTTTCAGCAAGGGGCAGGGGTCTCCATGGTTTAGAGTGTTTGTTTTCCTGCACCTAACCTTGTTTAGGGGTAGGATTACTGCCCAAAGACATTAGTGCCTCCCAAGACACAAGGACTACTGCAATGAGGACGAGGTTTGCTCTGAAACTGCCTCATTATGGCTTCCTCCTTTCAGACACTGACCCCCCACGGGAAGCAGGAGGCCCCAGCACAGGCCCTCACCAGTCAACCTCACAGCAATCAATCCAAACCAGATTACCAGATGCAATGAGAGCCCGAGGCCAGCGTAAAGCGACACCTCAATGAGCCTCTGAGAGGAGATAAAGCTGCAGCACTTCCCCTCCAATCAAGACTATTTTGCCAACCTTACTGTTCCGAGACCCAAATATTTACATGTTTTGTCTTAAGGAGCAGAATAGGATTTCACAAGGCAATTTGATTTGGGTACAATTTCCCCTTAATGCACTGTAACATAAGCTGCCCACCCTCCAAAGCCATTAGTGCGCTCAGTCTGTGCAAGCACTTGAGTCAGGAGACCCCCACCTGCCCAGAGGGGATGGGGAAGGATGCTAGTCCACCTCTGGAAAGCTGCACCATCCGACAGCAAGGGCCTCAGACCTATGTACTGCTCACCTGAAAGGCTGATGAGCCCTGGGGAACCACCTCACGGGAAGCTAAATATGTCCACCTCCAACAGCAGTAACCTGGTGGAGTGGTAGAAAGCAGATGCTCCATCTTGGTGTCTCCTAACAGCCACTATACAAGTGACACTCATCACTCCTGCTCTTCTGCTCAACATCTACCAGTCCTCAATCAAGAACCACACAGATGAGGAATCAGGTTTCCCCTTTTACAAGCAGCAGATGACTCACAAGGAATGACAGGCCATTAGGAAGCTATGTACCCCTCACACCACAACACCATGGCCCTGAAGAAGCTGGGCAGACGTGGCACACACCTAAGAAAGAGGTCCCAAAAGACAGTGGTACACACCTAAGAAAGTGGACCCAAAAGACGTGTTGCCAATCTCTCCAAAGAGAATCAGCAAGGTCTTGGCTGCTATTTAAAGATGACTGCCTGCATCTGTTTCTACTTGTACATGGAAAAAGAGGTCTGCTCCTCACCTCATATCGATCTCATTGAAAGTGGTCAGCATGGCACAAGTATTCTGAGCCTCTTTCAGCCGCTGAGCAATACGCTGACGCATCCTATTCATTTTCACCTGAAAATTAAAAAGACGTAAGCAGAAGCTGCCTCAAGTTCATCCAAGGGGCAAAACACACAAGAAACTCAAAGGCCCTTCTTCTTGCCATCTGGTTGACTAGTAATGGATGCCTAGGGCCAAGGTTTTCACTCCAGGTCTCCCTGAGGAGCATGACAGGCTGAGGAGCTGATTTCACTATGGAGCTGCCCAGCTCAACCCACAGTTTCCAGCATGAAGCTAACGTGAGAAGAGCAAGACTGCTAAGAAAGCAGGCTGCTCAACTACATTCTCTTAAGAATGAACAAGGCAGGTGCAGCAGCTTCAGTCCTTTGCTGAGGGCTTGTGGACAGACCAAGCAGGTCACACTGAGTCTTCTGTTCTCAGTCAGTACTTTTGGCTAGAAAAGACCTGTGTCAGATTGGACCTGGCTCTTTCTCCACCTCACCCCTAAGCGGTGCCCTCACATAGAGCATTTCCCCATCTGTCACAGCCCTATCGAGCTGGGTGTGAACAGGTAGATATGGACACATCCAGAAAGCTCAAGGCTTACGCCAGAACAAGTTGTCACCCAGCAACAGAAGTGCTGGCAAGGACCCTATTCCCACAGCTTACCCTGTGCTCTGATCTGGCACCTTTGCTGGGCACTGCCTCCCCAGGAGGGGCTGCTGCTGGGGCTGCAGCCGGCTTCACCGCAGACACTGAGGGTAAAGAACACATCAGTCAAAAAGGGAAGCCAGGGCTTGATCGTAACGCCCTGAGGTAGAAAGCCCGTTTCAGCTCCTTGCTCAAGCAACACGATGCAGAAGCAGCCTTGAATTGGGCTGCACAGGTACCAGGCATAGCCAAGATCTCCAGTCTGGAGCATGCAGGGCAATAATGCGGGGAGGCCTTCACCATAAACGCCAGACTGTTTGCCATCTTTAACCTTACACACTCTTCCCAAGGAAGAGAGGTTTGAAAATAGGAGAAAACAGCTGTTGCCTCACCTGGTTTGCTGTCGATGGGCTGAGTTGACACAGGCGGCACTGGTGGCATTGTAGTGGGAATTGGTGCTGCAGCAGGGGGAGGAGCAGCCGCAGCTACAGGTTCAGGGGCTGCAGGAGGAGGAGGAGGGGCTGCTGCTGGTTTGGCCTTGGCAGGAGCAGCTGAAAGACAAGGAAGAACCATGGTAAGGGCATAGACAGCTTCCACTGTCAGGGATCTCTGAATCCAACCAACCTGATAAAAGTTAACCCTCCAGCAGAGTGCCTTTATGTTCTCAGCACTACTGAACTGATAGGAGCCACCACAAGAGGATCCCATGGTGCAAGTGTTTTACTCATTGACACCCTAGATCTCCTCACTGTGCAGGAGACTGGATGCTAAAGAGAAGAGGGAGGAGAAGGGAGTTATATCCGGGGAATTCTCAACTAATTTTAGCTTAGAACTGCAGTCTCCTCCAGAGGGAGCAAAAGGAAAGTTCCCCCCTCAGAAGGACTAAAATTATGCTTTTCTAAAGGACAACAGGAATATTTTCTTCCAGCTACAGAGGCAGATGGAGGAAACATTTAACCTCTCTCAAGATCCCTCTAAATGCCTTGTTTCCACCTTCAGAAGGAAGGCCTGTGCGAGTTATACATGCCTGACTTACCTCCAGTTTTCCTGAGTTTGAACAGAGGTGTCCCCCCCTTCCACTTTGCCACCATCAGGTACTAGAAGGGCTTCAATCACACCAGCTGCTGGGGCTGGAACTTGCACTGATGTCTGCAAAGAGGAAAATCAGTGAAATTCCCCCAAATACTGGATGGAGAACAAGTGCCCAAGAGAAGATGCCAATATGCGCAGATACACATTGTAATTTGGCACAGATGGCGGCTCTGTCTCGCACCGTTTGCACCAGTTTTCACACCCTCCACCGGGATTTTGTGCCAATACTTAGAAGTTTTAGGAGATGCTGGCAGTGTAATATAGCCTGATCTTCCTGCTCCAGGGTACAATCAAGAACTGACCCGCTGCCAGCATCTTTCTGACAGCAACACCGGAAGCAGAACTTGGCAGGGAGTTTTAAGAAGAACTTCAAAGCTTAATAATCCATTAAGGAGTGAGTAAACTTCAAGGCTAAATTTAAAACAATCTGAAGACATACTGTGGCTCTGCAGATTTCTCCTCTGTTTAAACAGAAACACGTTTCAAAGCTTAGAGCACCAAAATTGGAAGGAGGAGTGGAACTGCAACTCCAATAAACATCAGCACCACTAATGCTTAACCAAATGTATGAGGAAGGAAGAGTTATCAAAGAATTCTCACTTAAGGCACAGCCAGCTTTCATATTAAATGAGAAAAGCTTTTCTCCATGAAGGCAGCAGGAGACACTGGCAGAGCCTGCAGGCTCTAGGAGCTCTCAGTGGGAGAGGAGCCATATAGGGTACCTGCTACAGAACTAGAAAAAGTTTTGGTCCAGAAAACTCCTACCTTGTCTGTTTCAATCTCACACACCACTTCATCTTCTGCCACTGTGTCTCCAACAGCTGAATGATAGATATGAAGACCACTGTGAGGAGGGAGGTGTGCCCCAGCCTCCCCTCTTAACCCACAGCAGTTTCCCCCACTAACCCCGAATTTTCTCACCCCAGTTCTCCACAACTTCTCAAGAAAAGTCTAGTTCAAACAATCAATCTACTGCACAGTCAGAGTCTGATTCCAGTTTAGACATCACCCTTCACCCAACATCACCCATGACAGAGAGGTGCCGAGGCAGTAACTGCACTCCTTACCCCTTAGGAGAACTGCAATTAACTGCCTCATTTGTCACAGACTGAAAGGCACAGAGTGGGCTGTCAGCCAGTGAACTACAATCCATCCCCGAGCTGTCCAGTGCAGCAGCAACGGTGCTGAGAATTTCAGGGAAGAGGCAACTGCTTACCTTTCTCCCACCTGACATCTCCTTCTGTGACTGACTCTGCAAAGGCCGGTGTGTTCACCGTAACCACGTCATCCCCTGTGAGAGAGACAGACAGACTTGAACGCATTCAGAGCTTAAAACTTATGGCATTGCTTCATTCTTGTCATCAGGACTCTGCTACAGGGGGTAGGTCAACAGACATCAAATGGCTGCCTTCAACACCGACTAACATTTAAACACAAGAGAAATTCCCATCTGACCAAAAGTCACATTGTGACAGGAATGCCAGACAAAATTTTTAGGGCCCTAGGACATAAACCCTCAGCCATCCATCGAGGAAGGACAGCAGTGGGCCTAACCCAAGGATGGAAGAGGTAGCTTCAGCTGTTGTCAGGGCAGCAACAGGTAGCACAAGAGCCTTCCCGCTGACTCCTGACTTTTTACTTACTATGTACTGCAGTGGTTCTGAAGTAACGGACAGTGAAGACACTGTAGCTATTTACTCTGCAGAAAGAGAGAAAGATATGAACACAGAAGCACATTGCTCTGCAGGCTGCCGGCACCAAGCTCAAGTACAGACTTTACATTTGCTTAACTGATCTGAAAAGCTGCTCAGATGTTCTAATGTATTTATTCCAAGGGACTCCTACTTACTGTTCAAGCTGCAACAGTCCCACTAAGAAAGGAAACGTTACAGCTTACCACCACTTGTGCTCTCAGAAACTCAGTGAGAACTGACACCTATGGAATTTTAATTTAGGGAGACAACCCAACAGAACCCCCATGGTTTAAACACTGACAAAAGGCTGACCTAGCCAGCCCCACCCTACACCCAAGACTAGTGCAGTAACCATGCTGTTACCTCCACATCAGGACTGTCATCTCTACAGAAGTTGCTAGATTGCTCCAAAAAAAGAGAAAGCACCATAAATTGCCCATGGCAACACATCCAAGAGACAGCTATTTCTCTCCACCGTGTCCCTTCACGGGGAGCTGGCAATCCCAAGCATTCCAAAGGATGTTTTTTATACCTACTGACACCACATTTGGAAACCTGAAGCAAACGTGCTTTAGCATTTCCTCTAACACAGGCTACTTGATGCAAACAGACCAGAATTTCAGGCTTTTATGGATGTGCTCTTAAGGTTATTTCCCCAAATACATTTTTACAAGACCACCTCAGCAATGCAAACCTTGCCATATGAACGCCAGCTCCCTGAACCACCCCACTTCTCCTGACAGAAAACCTACCAGGAGGCCACCATAGAGCAAACAAGACTTCTAGTGAGATAATCCAAGGGTAGAGATCCATTTATCACCAGTCTCCTCATTCCTGTCCCTTCCCTGCCTCGGTATGTGGTTCCAAAGCAAGCTTATTTTCTTTAGCATGCCACAGTTCCTGACCTGCAAAACCTAGATTTTGTTAGGGCTAGCTCCACGCTCCTACGATGTGCACAGGGATTTTATGACAGCTAACCCTATCCTGCCTCCCAGCCCCCAAATCTTACCAGGGCTAGAGCAGCCCCAGCCCCTCCACATCACAGCTTTCCTGGGGATACTTACACAAGCTTCCTGCTGTTGGTGTAAGCCAGTCCCTGGCTCCCAGCCACACCTGTAAATGAGAATGGTGTTACCCCACAGGAACATTATCCAGCCGTCCAGCCCTCAAGTGTCCCTGTCAGGTAAAAGAGCACAGAGGACACCACTGTCCACCCTGAAAGAAGCTTGGAACTAAGTGGGGAATACAGCCATATAGAGGCACCTCAGTGCCATCAAACCTGCCCAGAGCTTGCCAAGAAGCCCAGAGCTTATCTTGTCTTCATCTAGATTTATAGAGATGGGGCAAACAGTTGCATCTTGACCTCAAAGCTAATAAGAATAACTTTGAAAAGGGTAAACAAAGCAGCAGCTACCCCAGTCAGAACCAGGAAACAGCTATGAGGGACACCTCCGGGACCACTAAAACCTCAGTTTCTGCTAAGTTATCCTCATCAATACAAAGGGGTTCCTAATGGGAGCAAGGCATCAGTCCCCTAAGAGGCACCCCCAGGAAGCCTCACAGTCGCATGGACAGGCAAGGAGGAAAAAAAGAATGAAAACAGGCTGTAGAGCAGAGGAGTAAGCCACCATCATCCCTCTTCTCTGTCCACCCCCTGTCCCAAGAACGCTTCTTTTCCGAAACTCATAGCAGGGAGGTACTTGCGTAGCTTCTCAGTTTCACATACCCCACTATCCCCTTCCCACACTGCTCACATGCCCTGACGCTGCAATTTTTATTACAGACTGAACTCCTGTCCTTTGCCTCTTTCAGGGCACTGGGCAGTTTTCCAGACTGATCTTAAAGAGAGTCAGTGTAGCAACTGAGGAACATAATTATCTCAATCACACAATGCCAGAAGGAAGAACCATTTCCCCACTTGATTTTTAAAACAAGCAGCACAATTTTGACACCATTCCCTACTAAAGAGCTGATATTGGAACTCTAGAAACTGGAAAAGGTAAGCAGATTTAACTGGTTTCTCAAAGTGGAATCAGAAGTGAGTGATGTAATGCTACATAAACACAGTACAGCTAGAAAAAACAGAGCTCTGGGAAAATCCAGCTTAAGCACTGAAGAGGAGTTCACAGGCATACTAGATTTGACATGTCACTTAACATTCACCCATCATTTTCAAAGGAGTTTATTAGAGAGCCAGGCTCTGCAGCAGCATGTGTTTCAAGCACTGCAATGCTTGAAATACACTGTGCTGCTGCCGTGAAATCTTCACCAGAGCCGAATGGATCGGGCAGCACATACATTACGCAAGGGAGGCACTCACATGGAAACACAGCTCATTTCACCAACTGTTTCTTTATTACATGACTGACAGAAATAAACCCCAATCAAACCTATTACCAATTTCCATCATCAGCTCTGCTCTGTCTAGGTAGTTTGAAACGAAATAAAAGTGTAAGACTCACCAGACAGAGAGCATCTTGCCAGAGTACAGTTCCCCTGTCAGAGAGAAGAGGAACTATCAGTATCACAAAAAGACGGACCCACCCTAGAAGGACTTTGGTTTTCCCATGAGACCTGGATCAGAGACAGGACCCACCATTCCCATGCTCCAGACTGCAGGCATGCTACTTTCCCATAGTGTGCAAGCGCGGGAGATGATGAGAGCATCTACACCCTTCTCTTTGCTTTGTCTCCTTCTAGGATGCTTTCCTGTGGAGTGATGTTAAACCTGATGCACATGGTTTTCAGTTGTGGTTCCAGCTGTTTTGACCTTCTCATGCATGCTTTCCTCTTTAAGAAGGAACAGATTTCTAAAGACTCCTTTGCTAAAATTTGCTATGAATGAGAAGGTCAAGGATAGCTACTGGATACGATGAAAAAACATCCCATGATGTTTACTCCTACAGTCATGAATCTGGGGTTTGTTTTTTTGTTTGTTCATTTGTTTGTTTTAAGGCTATGGACCCTTTGAACTCCAGAAAGCCAGAATTTCCCTCAATGGCAAAATTTCTACTGCCTTCAATGATGTTTCACTTCATACCCATGTAATCATTGACTGCACTTCTAGCTCAGTGTAACATTCCTCAAAAGTAAAAGATATTTCAAGATATTCCAGTTACTTTCCCTATTGTTATTATACATTTCTCTAGCATTGAACCTGAAGATCTGGAGAACCTAAGAACTCTTTAAACCTACAAGAAAATATCACAGTAACCATGACTAAAATGCAGTTGACTGGTTTGGAACAACAGCTACTCAACAGCTCAAAGCAGCCTTATCCAGCAGCTAAGGTAACAGGTAAAAATTAGAATTCCTTAACATCTTCAGTGTCTGAAGGGAAGTTTGCATATAAGCCCTGATTTCAGCTTCAGCAGAGCAAGCAGGATGTGATATAACTGATCTTAAATATCAAAATAATTTGTGGAGCTGTGTGTGGTAAGACAACGTAGAGATCAAGGACCAAAGAGATACTTAAGCTTGTCACACCGTCTACAGGACTGAGTGCTGTAGCATGCAAAAAAATACATTCAGTGAACACTTCATATCATCAAAACTACTAACAAGCCTGGAATCAACCCCTTGGCAGTTTAATTATCCAAACTTACTGATGGATTTGGCTTTTCTGATATTAACGTACAGTCAACTCAATTATCAATGGACAGTTCAACGGGGTTACAATTAGCTGTGCCGAGGATGCAGGCAGCCAGGCTGACTTGCTGCTAAACCAGCCTGGGTCTGGCAGAGCTCGGGAGCTCCAGCGCAGTGCCATGCAGCTACCCTGCTTGCCAGTCCACTGCAGGGACCAATGATCCTGGACCGACAGTCCTGCAAAAGCGGCTTCTGGCAGGGCCCGCTGGAGCCCCTGCCCCAGGTCTGGCTGGGGAAGGAAAAGCAGGAAGCACTGTGCAGACTTTGCAGAGTCATCGTGAACGCTACAACGCTTAATCTTGGTGCAGCACTGGCCCCCTGCTAACTCAGATCTGGTTTGTGTAGAGCCAGCCCTAAGCTAGGATCAGTAAGACAAACTTCAGCTTAACTCCACTTGGTCAAGCGTCTAAAGCACCACAATCCTCAGCGCATATGTTAGTTCCTGTATTGATCAAATTCTTCCCACTTTCCGTAGTGTCCCAGATAATATGAAGTCAATCACAAATAAAATATCAAGTGACCCGAGCTCCCATTAATGTTTCCCTGGGTGCTTTATAAAAAAAGTTGTTAAAGGTATTCCTAGCATCCCAGACAATAACTTGTTAAGAAAGAGGAAGAGCCTCACACTGAAGCAGAAACAGCCAATTTTATTTGCTCAGGACCAGTTTACTGTAAGGTTAAAAAAAAAAAAAAGTTTAGAAGGCCTGTCCTAAAATAAATCGTTGTGAGAAAACACATCTGCAGCTCTCTTCCATGAGAGGTGCCAAGTCTGTGTTCCGCAACTGCTGCAAAATTAAGCGAAAAATTGGTATCACACTACCCTTCTGTCTTTTAGGTTAAGAAATGAGGGAAAGAGCTCTAACGTGAGGAGGAAGCCACTAATAAAAGATACCGACATTCCTCTGTCTTGTGTTCTGCAGAACCGCTGTGTGTCCATCTCTTAACTACAGTACCTCGGAGATGGACGTGCAGCTCCGGGAGATGCCTGACAGGGCTGTTCCCTTTTTCCCTGAAGGAGTCACTGTGATTGCACCTGTTCCTGATATCACCTGGCTAAATCTGCCTGCTGCCTGATCTTGGAGCTTCTTCAGTGAAAACGGAAACATTTAGGTTTTGCTAGCTGGCATTAGCACTTTGGGTCACTTTAAAAAGACAGCCTTCACTTGGAGAAATAAGTCTTGGTCTAATTAGCTAGTGACTCACCTACCAAGTGATTAATTTTTCCCCCAAGTTTCACATGACTTCTCAGAATTGTTTTTATAACTGTTATCTTGCCACAGTGACCCTGGCACACAGCGTCCCAGGCCGCACCTTTCAAGGAGCTGTCACCTTCCAGTAGGTCACTACACGCTGAAATAAATTATGGAAAACATCAGCTAAAGTGATAGCCTGTATACCTACAGATTTCTTCTCCAACAGTGGGAAGAAGGACCAGTTCAGGTAAGGACGCTAGCTGAACAGGAGGGTACAGTTAATTTCAACAGAGCCAAAACAGAAGCCCAGTGCTGGGCAGCTGTGATGACAGGCAAAGCAGCCATTGGTTCTCCAGCCCCGGCTTCTTCAAAGCAAAGAAGCTGCTGCTTTAACAACAAGGATGAGTGCAAACCACTGCTACACACAAAAACTCACTGCACATCTTTTGTGGGTTTTAACACAATTATATATAGCATGGCAGGGCAGACGCTAAGATGGGATGGAGATAACAATGCTGAGTGGTAAAGGATACTGTTACTAAGACAACAGGCTGAGAACTCCTCCAGCATGCGGGGAGGATCAAACAGGGAAGAAAAACTTCTTTACAAACTCTTCCCCAGATAAATAGAAAGACTCGATTCTCAAAGCACTGAACGTGGCTCCTGATCAAACCATCCCTTTTCAGACTAGCTCTTCTCTGGACTTTTTCAGGTCACCCTTCAACATCTGCCCCCCCACACCCCACTGAGTCTTACATGCTCGGATGCAGGCTATTGATGCACGTTCATGATTTCTATTTGATATATGAATCCAGTTTTTCTCTTTTACAAGATCATCAAAATCCAGCCAACCCTTCCCTGCCCTCGTCGTTTCTTGCTGACTCTCATTGTTCTCCCATTCGACCCTACACTTCTGAATTTTGTACATGTCTATTGTTTTCACTTCTCCCATCAGAGGCTTACCAAGTTCTGGCATTTCTTTCTGTCTCTCCAAAAAGCCTGCATTATCCCCTTTGTCAAAACTGACTTCCCATATCCTTACTGAAATGGAAATCAAACTACTACCACCATCTTCACTTCTCAACTTTTCTAGTACATCTAACAGGTTAACTAAAATTATCTCCCCTTCCTAGTACGCAGCTATAACCTCCTGTAACCTCCTGATTTGCAGACTAGTTTCGTAAAAGGTTTCAATACTCCATCTGGCTTTCCCCGCTGTTCTGTAGAATTACATGGCACCACTGAGAGCTGACAAAGCTTAAACATTGTTAAAATGCCACTTAAATAAGCTTAAACTGCACTATAATCAATTTGTATCTACATATATGTATAACAAAATATAACTATATAGTTAGTTATAAATTGTTTATAATGCAGTTGTGTATATATATATATATATATATACACACACCCCCACATTTACAAACACGAATCTGTTTGTAGTGCCCAGAGACAAGCATTTAACACACAATAGCCCTATGGGGAAGCATGACGTAGTTAAATGTTCAACATTACAATTAGCTGTCAACACTTGCTTGCCTACATTCATGCGACGGCTAAAAGCAAATCTCATGCTCTATGGCTTCAGCTGGTCATCTGGAAGAGAAGTGATCTTTTTCCTCCTGTAGGTATGCATATATACGTATGTATATATGCATATGTAAATATATACATATGCATGTACATAAAGCTACGCATGTTTGCTATTCAAACGGAAGATGTAGCCAGAAGGCAGCAAATGACAGAAACCAGCTGGCCCAGAGCGGGCTGGGAGTTGATTTAAGGAGCTGGCTCTTGCTGTTAGACTGCAAGCCCAAGCTGCCACCAGCACAGGCAACTGCCGCTTGCATCTGTTCAACGACTGCTTTGAAAATCGAGCACAGTCATTAAATAAGAACGTAGACACCGGTTTATTTGCCGTTCCTGCACGGGGCCGGCCCCGGCCGGGGGGGGTCTCGGTGGGTGCGAGGGGAGCCGCGGCTGCCAGCAGCGAGGCCCCCAAACGCTTCAGCCCAGCGACAGGCGGGGACGGCGGAGCCCAGAGCGGCGGTTTTCGGAAGCTTTTCCCGTCGGTCAGCCCCGCCCGGTGCCGCAGGGGAGCCGCCGCCGCCTTTCCCGAGAAGGGCGGCGGGCCCGGCCCGGGCGTAGCGGGGCAGCGGCACAGGCACCGGCGGCGCCGGGCCCGGGCAGGGGCAGCTCCGAGCTCACCCCGGCCCCTGCCGGGGCGGGCAGCCCCGCCGCCCGGGCCGCCCCTCCCTGCCCGCCCTCCCCTCCCCGGGGCGGCGGGCGGGGGGGGAGCGGGGGGGACGCGTCCCGGTGCCCTTGGCGCCGCCGTCCCCGCCGCCCAACCGCCGCCCTCCCTCCTTCCTCCCTCCCCCCCCCGCGGCCGGTGCCCGCGGCGGGCAGTACCTGCCGGAGGGCGCGGAGCGAGCGGCCCAGCGCCCGGCCCAGGCAGCGGGACCGCCACAGCAGCAGCATCGCGGCGGCGGCGGCGGGAGGAGCCGGAGGGCGGACACCGGAAGCAGGCCCGGCGCGAGCCGGAAGGGCGCAGGGCCGGACCAACCTCTCCGGAACGGGGGGGGAGCGGCGCTGGGGGGCGGCACCACGGCGGGCGGGGGGCGGGCCGCGGTACCTCGGGAGCCTCTGGTTGGGCCGTACCTAGGCTGTCGTGCCCAGCGGCTGCGGGGCCGGGTGGCAGGCGGGCGGTCCGGTTGTACCTCGTGTCGTGGTCGTCAGCGCCTTGGCGCGGCCCTGCCCGCCCCGGTGCTGTGCTGCCGCCGGCACACGGCGGGTTACCTTCCCCGTCGCTCCCGGTGGGCCTGCCTGTGAGCGGGGGTGCCGCTCGGTGCCGCTCCTCGTTGAACCGGCTGGGGATTGCTGCAGGCCGGCGGTGCCGGCGGCCTTCCCGCTCGCCCTGACGAGCCCGGCCGGGTGGTGTTGCCGCGGGCGGCAGCCGGTGGGGCGTTGCGTGGTTCCAAGTGGGCAAGGAGGTCATCTCGGCACGGCAAACGAGTCCACAAGTGAGCCCGCTGAAAACGTTTGAGAACCCCCCAGCTGCCTGCTTCCAGGCGGGGAGCCGCCGGTGGAAGAAAACCCCGAGGAACCCATGTGCAGAATCTGAGAATTAGCTTGGGATAGTCGTAAAAGGCTGCCTGGCAGCCAGACATCTCTCAAGGAGCCAAGCCCACGTTATGCACGCGTCCTTAATTTAGCCATTACTTAATAATATATGAATGGTAAACTGCAACCTTCACAATGGTCTCCTAATATAAATTCGTGACAAACATCCTCGGGATCATTTTCAAAGAAAATAGGTTGAATAAAAATCGACAGGGGATAGTCTCTGAGGCTTTGAGGATGTGCTGCCTGCTTTAATAAAAGGCCAGGAAGGCTCTCTGCCAGGGATTTCTCCACGATCTGTCTTTCTTTCGCTAATACCCTTGAACAAGACCACCTGATGCCAACTGTTTTTAATCACAGCCCCCTGCCTACCAAATGAATGCCCCAAACATCGCCACGTTCAGTAAGCATGTGGAGGCAAAGCAGACGAAGCCCCAGGAGTGGCACGCGTGGCTAGGCTTTGTCCGCCCACCCCACAGCTCCTGCACAAAGCGTCTCACAACCATGCGTGCCCCTGGGGCAGGCAGGTTTGTCCTGGGGCTGGGGCTGGGGCTGGGGCGTGCTCAGCTGAGAGCGGTGCCAGCTCTTCTGGCTGCAGCAGTGTCTCTACAGCACCCTGCGATAAGCAAGGGACTGAGTGTTGCTGCTTTTCCTGTGTTGTTCCATTTCCTGGCCACGTCCTACACTGCAGACCTCCAGGCCAGCTGAAAAGCCTCTGTGTCCCCATGGTGGGGGATGTTGGAAATGCCAGGGCGCTTTCCATGGGAGCTGGGCAGTGCCTGGAGCTCCGGGCCAGCTCCTTCCTTGCCTGCAGCACTGCTTGCCTCTAGCCCGGTGTATTTGCATCGTCTCACCAACGGTTCACCATCCTGGGTCCTGGATTGTAGGGGGGGAATTGCTCGTCTGGCCCTCTGCCCACCTGGGCAGCCAGCGGCTCCTTGCCCATCTGACCCCAGGGGCTATAAGCCTGGGATACTGCTGAGCGGCAGGGAAGGCGGCTGGACGCTGGCACTGGACCTGACCTCCTGGACATCCATCTGCATATTCAGAAGTCGTTCCCAGCCGGTTGGCTGCCTCCGGACTCCCCACTCCCTCTTTAAAGGACCTGAGCGCAGCAGGAGGACGAGGACATGCTGGCGCTGCCTCTGCGGCACCCCGCAGCCCGGATGCCTGCCCTCGGGGCACTGCGCTCCCTGCGCCCCTGGAGCCAAGGTGAGTGGGGCGCAGGGAGGTGTGAGCGGCTCGGGTCAGGGACCGCTTGCTGAGGACAGAGGGGTGCGGTGGCTGGGGAAGGCTCTGGGGGGATTTGCAGTGCTGGAGGGGCGGCAGGCTGCTCCGTGCATAGCTCTCCCACTGAGGAGCACCTGGGGAGCCCATATAGGGTGGCTCCCATTTTGGAGAGGACACGCTTGCCTTCTCTTCTGAGCATCTTCATTTCGTTCCTTGGTATTTTCTTCAGGTAAGAGGAGCCTCGGCTGCTTTTTAGTGTTTTGGAAGGTGGTACCGGTGAAGGCTGGTAGTAAGAGTAGGAACCGAAGCACGCATCCGCTAACTCAGCGGGGAAAGGGCTGCATCAGCGGGAGCAGTTTGCTTGGGGCAGCACCACCCGGTCCTGTGGCACTGGGGAGGCTGCGGGGGGGAGCCGAGGCCACCCACAGCAGGCTGCCATGGCCTGGGACCGCAGGCTCTGCTCCCACCCTCCAAATCTCCAGCAGAAAGATGGTGGTGCTGGAAGCCTTAGGCAACTGGAGGGCTTCTTGCCAGCTCTGAGTCAGTCTGCTTACGAGAGGTGTATTGCCCCAGGTTTCTGGGGCTGGGAAGCCTCAGCACAGGGGACGCGTAAGCTCCCTGACCTTGCTGTTGAGCACAGAGGAGGTGAGAAATTGTGACCAAGTGCCAAAAGAAGGTGTTTCTGTAACAGACTGAGTGAGGTAGCAGGACCGGCTGTCTCATTCCCATGCCACGTGGAAAGGCTTAAGGGTGGATGAAATCTATGACTGCATTGCATTTGCTGTGTGGCTTTGTTGGAAGCGGCTGGCAGGCTAAGAGGCGACTGCAGGCGATGGTGAAGCTTGTTATACAAGGGCGAGGGGTGGTGCTGAGAGCTGCTGGCACCCCCACCTCGTGCCGGCCACGGATAAACGGAGCAGTTTGAATGTCCCCACAACAAACTGTTAGGAAAATCAAACCCTAATGGTCAGGAGGGGTGGGGAGATAACATAGGAGAGCAACAAGTGGTGTTGGACAACCCAGGAAATACTTGGTTTGTCCAGACTAGAGCTCTGCAAAAAGTAGAGCTCTCCCAGATACCTGCCTGGAATACAGGGCTGTTCGAAGAAAGGCAACCTGCTAAAAACCAGTCAGAAGAAACCCATTTTCTACACTGCTCATTAGCCTGGAGGACTCGCCGTGGAGCAGACGGTCACAGGGACAGGAGACTGATGGTGTTGAAAATGATCAGACATTTCTGGGTACAGCAAAATAAGCTCAGATGCTTTGAAGGTGTCTGGAAAAGAGATAAACTGTCCTTTTTCAGGGATGCAAATCTACTGCTAATTAATGTGGATGAGGAAGAAGCATCCCACAGGGACAGTTACTCTTTAATTGCCCAGGATACAAGCTTTTGCACCTTCTTTTGCAAAGCTGTTCAAGTGAGCACACGAGCAGAGGGGGTGGATCCCTGCCTGGAGTCAGTGTGACAGTTTTAAGCCTGCGGCTGCTGGCTCAGTAGTTTTTCTCTTCCCTGGTAATCCCCATCCCTTTTATTCAGTGTTTTGCCAAGCGCTTAGGAGCCCTGTGCTGTGTTAGCCTGAACATCCTGCTCGCAGCAGGTCACATCACACTTTCACCCTCGCTGTGCCCCTTTCTGCCAGCCTGTTTGTGTTGCCCTGGTCCCCCAGCGCTGCCGCCCATCACCGTGCCCTTGGGGCTCTGGTGGCAGGTGCTGGGTGCCAGCAGAAGCAGGCAGCAGCCATGCCGTGGCCTAGCTGCTATGTGCCATGAATGTACCAGGGAGGTAGCTGCCGTCCCCATGCTCTGCCAGCACCCGGGAGCACCCAAAACCACCTTTGCCCAGGTGTGCGTGGCAGAGGGCTCCGTCTGGTGCTCACCACCCTTGTACCTGAGTCCACGAGCCCAGAAGGGAGTTTCCCCAAATGCCTCCAGCGCAGGCGCAGCTGGCGGTGTGGGAATTCAGCGCTGCCAGGCACATCCAGGGTCCAAACCATATGAAATGTATTCTGTGCACGATGAATGCCTGGCTGGTAGGTGGGAGCTGTGATAGTGTCCAGGGCGTTGCTGCTGCTCACGGGTTTTGCAGTGCCTGGAGGTTTCTGCCTGGGTCATTCCCTGGTGAAAGAGGTTTTGCAGGGGAGCAGGGATGCCCTGGAAATCTGGGAGATAAAATCTCTGGCCATGTGCATGGACAGCTGCTGTATGAGGTCCTCTCCACTGATGTTTCTTGCTCTTTCTCCAGCTCCACACTGGTAGCAGGCTGAAACGTCAAACACCTGGGAAGCCTGCCAGTCTGTCACGGGAAATGATCCCCAACCAGCTGAGGGTCAGCTCTTCGGTGTGCAGGCAGGAAGAAGAGGCGATGGATGGCAGGACTGGCTCTGAGCAGGACAGAGACTGTGCCACTTCAGGGCACAGCCAGGGGCTGAAGTCGGAGACCTGTTTCCAGACCCACTCTCTCTTGCCTTCCCCCGGTGCATCCTTGATATCACAGCTCCTCAGCCACCCGATGGTTGGCAGGAGCCTGGATCCCACCATCCTTTTCCCTTCCTCTCAGGCAGTGGCCCTGCCTCAGGACTACGAGCGTGGTGCATCTCCTGGAGAAGGAGTGCAAGGCCTGGCTTTCCCCAAGACCCGTGCCCCGGCTCCTGTGCCCTGTGCTGGTGACAGGGACCAGCTCTCCGGCCAGCACCTACGAGCCAAGCGGGCCAGGGTGGAGAGCATCATCCAAGGCATGAGCCTCCCACCAACTCCTCAGGCATTTGGCACCAGCCTGGAGGCCGCTTTTGGGCACGAGAGGGAGAGGGGTGGTAAGATGCCCCGGGAGAGCAAGAGGAAGCCGAGGGTGCCCCAGCAGGGTGCAGGGGTGGCTGGGCGAGTGGCCCCTGCGGGAGGCAGCTCCCATGCTGAGGGCTGCCAGCAGCTGAAGGAGCAGCTCTGCTTTTTAGAGCAGCAGCTGAGGCAGCTTCAGGAGAAGTTCTCCCAGGTCTGTGACTCTGGGGACACTGCCCAAACCCAGGAAGGTGCTGAGAAAGTGCATCCACTGCCTGGAAAGCCTGGAGCCAGACTGGACAAGGACAGTGCCACTGCCACCAGCGATCCGCACAAAGCACCTCTCTGGAGGAGCAACCTGGACCTGCATGGGCCGGAGGAGGACGAGGACAGAGGCAACACAGGTGGCCTGCCCTCGGCAGCAAGGGTCCTCTCACAGGCGCTGAAGCACGAGCTGGCTGCGGTGACGTCCCGGGTGGTGGATTCTGTCCTGAAGACCGTCTGGCCGAAGGCAGCCAGCCACCTCCTCCAGCAGCATCGCAGCCTCCTGGTGCCAGGGCCAGATGCCAGGAGAGAGTATTTGGCTGCTGGGAAATGCAGAAAGCCACTTGCTAAGCCATCTCCCATGAACGCACCGGGCTCGCTGGGCTCACCCCAGGCTGAGGCCCTGTCAGGAGCTTTGGCGAAGAGCCCGGGCTCTCATGCTGGCTCCTTCAGTTCAAAGGGGGTCAGAGAACCCTCTCAGGTACCCAGCATGGGTTATTCGCTGGGCTCAGCTGCCCCTGTCCAGGACAGCCAGCTGCTGAGCCAGCTGCTGGGCTATGGTGAGCATGGCCTCTGGGGCAGCAGCTCTCGCGGGAGCCCCTCTGCTCCGGAGAGGGGTCCTCCGGAGCCCCTCGATTTGCACTGGGGAACCATCAAACTGAGGTCGTCAGTCATGAGACATCAGCAGCAGCATCCCCTGCCCCTGAGCCCTGCTGCCATGGAGAGCCTGGCGCTGCTGCCAGCTGGCAGGGATGGCCGCAGGGAGGTGCAGGCTGCAATGGATGGGGCGCCCTTCGCCTCCACCCACGTATCCTTTGCGGGCAGCTGGAGAGGTTCCTGGGCTCCGCTGGAGCTAGAGAGGTCCCCTGGCTTGGATGTGCTCCCTTTGTCCTCCAGAGTCACAGCTCGGCAGAGCCCCTGCCAGTCCCTCCAGGGCCAGGGTCCCTGCTGCTCCACAGGGAGCTAAAAAGGGGTGGGCAGGAAAGGGGTCCTGAGCCGTGGAGGGGCACTGCTGCTCCTCAGGGTTGGGTAGATGCTGTAGCGTAGTTGGAGGTAGAAGTCAGGAGCTCCCAAGCTGGCTCTTAGGCCATCCTGGCGGTCCCGTCATCCTGTGCCAGGAACAGGTGTCTCATGGAAATCCCTGTTCCAGTTGGCCTGGGAAGCGCCATGGGGAGTGGCAGCCTCCCCGGGGATGCCGAAGGGAAAAGCCAGTGGCTGCCCAGCCAGGGATGAGCCCCCTCCACCCTGCTGCCAGGCTGTGGGGAGGGGTTATTGCGGGCACCAGGCATGTGTGTGCCAGGGCCAGTGCTCAAGGATGTGCCGAGCCAGTCGGGCTGCTGTGTGCAGGCTTTCCTTGACCCCGAGGCAGATGCAGGAGGCACTCACCCCTGGCCACCTGAAGAAGGCCAAGCTGATGTTTTTCTTCACCCGCTACCCCAGCTCCACTCTGCTGAAGACCTACTTCCTCGACGTGCAGGTAAAATGGCAGCACCCGGTGCTGGCACCAGGCAGGGCTCCTGTGCCGCATGGCACCCAACCCGCCTCGCTGGGGAACCGCAGGGAAAGGGATGCTCTCACGTCCCCCCGCCTCACTGGCAGGAGCTGGGGGACAGCACCCACTTCAGCACAGGCTGCCCTGGAGCGGGTGCTCAGGGCCATGGCAGGCCTGGGCTGCCAGGTCTTTGCTCTGTGCAATCAAGGCGTTGGGATTAAAGCACCTCACAAATGTGTCTCCCCATGGCAGGGCGGCTGGGATCTGAATCTCAGCGGGGAGAGGCACCGCAGACACCCCCATGTCACGGTCCTGGCCGGTGCTTTTGCACTCCTGGGGCAGGGCTGGGTTTGGGGCCAGGCCAGTGGTGCGTGGCTGGGCTTGCGGGGGCTCATGGGTCGTGAGGCTCTGAGCTGGCGTAACGCCTATCCTCCGGCTCTCCCCCTTGGCAGTTCAGCCGCTGCATCACCTCCCAACTCATCAAGTGGTTCAGCAACTTCCGCGAGTTTTACTACATCCAGGTGGAGAAGTTTGCCCGGCAGGCCCTGCTGGAGGGCGTCGTGGACGCTGACACCCTCCGGGTCTCCCGGGACTCGGAGCTTTTCCGTGCCCTCAACATGCACTATAACAAGGGGAACGACTTCGAGGTGAGGAGGGGGAGCTGGGGGGCAGGGATGGTGGGGCGATGTGGTTTGCCGAGGTGAGGGGAAGCTGGGGACCCGGTGGTGCCGTGGGCTGATGCCCGTCTCGCCGCAGGTGCCAGGGCGGTTCCTGGAGGTGGCCAGCCTGACGCTGCGGGAGTTCTTCAGTGCCGTCAGGGTGGGCAAGGATGCCGACCCCTCCTGGAAGAAACCCATTTACAAAATCATTTCCAAACTGGACAGTGACATCCCAGAAGGATTCAAAGCTGCCAGCTGCTCCCAGGAGCTGCTCCGCAGCTGAGTCTCTGTGAAAGCAGCCCCAGGTTCTGTGTGCAGCCACCATGTGCTAAGCACCTCATGGGCACTCTGTACAGCATCTGTTATTCTGAGTATCTTCTCTCTGGCCTGTAAGACAGCTCCTTGGGTGAGGTCTATCACTTGCCTCAGGTGCTGGGGTTTTATGCTGTGTGTTTTATTCCCCTGCTCAAAGCTGGTGGGGTCCTGCCAGAGACCCTTGGAGGGGAGGGATGGAGATGAAGCCATCAGGTTGGAGCCTGGGAAATCACCCTGCCCCAGCTCTCCCCGTGACCCTGGGTGAGCTGTCTTCCTTCTGTTCTCCAGAGGGCCACAGATCAGGGCAAACAGCCTTTCTGTTTATAAAGCAGGCAGAGGTCCTAGCAGCGGGCAAAGTTTTCTTGGCACAGCAGATTGGTGGATGAGCCCGGTCCAACAGCACGCCTCGGTTTCTGTCCAGATACAACACTCCAGTGTCCAAAGAAAACAGCTGATGAATTCCAGAATTTCAAGCACCCCGTGGGGCTAGTTGACCCTGTCTGGGAGATGTAAAAACAGTGTTTGTTGTAGCCAGCACGAACAACACCTTCCCCCCTGCCTCCCCTGTGCTGTTTGGCAAGAGCCCCCCATGCAGCTGCGCACTGCGGCCAAGCAGGTGAGCGTGTGCTGGTGGAAGCAGCCCAGGAGCGACCGCTCACCAGCAGTGTTACCCGTGATGCTGGAGGAGAGCAGGGTGCCCTGCAACCAGCCCCCATTAGCCCGTCGCCTGGGAGGAGGGTGCCATGTTAAACACCCACCCGCGTCCCCTTACACTGTGCTTCTGCTGGCAAAACTGCCCCAAACATCTTGGCTCCGCAACCTGCCCCTAGTGAAAGAGCAGCACATCATCTGAGACCTGTCAGTGCCTGTGGGTTTTAACACAAGCCAGTGAGGAGCTGGGCCCTGAGGTCTGCAGCCCCATTGCTGTAGGGTTGTAAACCCAAGGAGGTTTCTTTTCCCTGTGACCAGGACTCAGTGGCCACTTTTCCACCTGATGGAGCATGGCGAAGCATTTTGTGTTAAGGGCTCTCGTCCCAGCAGAGGCAGCTGGGGAGGGAAAGGCCGTGACGAGGAGGCAGGTCCTGGGAGAGGCACGGCAGGAGGGCTCTGGGAGGGCAGCAATGCGGAACTGTGGATGAGCAGCGACATCCCTGTGCAAAACGCTCGGGGAGAAGAGGACTGGGAGGAGGTCAAGATGTTGTTGGATGTGCTGCAAGGTGCCAGCTGGGTACTAGAGCATAGCAAGCGACACAGGAGAGGAAAATCACAGCTCCAGCATCAGATGAGCGCATGGGGTGATCCGCAGGCAGTGCGTCTGCAGGGGTAAGGAAGCGTGTGATAACATCAGGGCAGGACGGGGTCTCCAAAATAGGGGCTGTTTTACAGCAGTTCCTCCCATTGCGAGTGCAGCTAGCCAGATTTCCTGCTTCTGTTTGTATGTTCAGTTCTTGACGTTTGTATATTTTACAACCCCAACACCAAATTTACTCAATCCACTTTTAAATAAACATGTAGTTTAAGTTACCCCCTTACATCTCTAGAGACCTATTTGATAACTTCTGCTCTAAAGTGTTACCCTGGGAATTTCTTGCCTTTTGCTGGGAAAAGAATAACACTGCAGGAAAAGGGCTTACTCCTCCTGACAGCATCCCTGCGGGGCCGAGCACCCCCACTAGTCAACCTGCTCAATTAAACCCGCACCCTCACCCCAATGCCTCAGCGTCAGTCTGCTCCGAAGTGCGACTTGTCGGGAGGATCAGGAACGGGGGGGCTGGAGGCAGATGGAGGCACATCCCAAAGCTTACGGGTGCCAGACTCAAATGTACGGCACCTGAGAAGTGCTGCTGGTGGCACTGTTCCTGCAGGCAATAACTACCTCAGAGTGTAAGTAATGCATTGGGTAGGCAAAACTGACACTGCTGGAAAAAGAAATGATGGCCTGGCTCAGGGAAGGGGTTAGGAAATTCTTTTGGCTATAGCTAAACAGTTAGGGGATGTAAGATACAGGTTTACAGAAGGCATCCTGCCGGAACAAAGCCCTTTTAACAGAGAGGCCCCGGGGGAGCAGCTTCTTGCTTCCTCTGCTAACATGCAAGTTCACGGATGTCAGTAAAGCAGCAGATGGGGGGCTGAGGGCAAGGCAATGCCCCAAATCAGAGAGTCATGGAGTGGCTGAGGTTGGCAGGGACCTCTGGAGGTCATCTGGCCCAACCCCTTGCTCAAGCAGGGCCACCGAGAGCCAGTTGCCCAGGACCATGTCCAGACGGCTTTTGAATATCTCCAAGGAGGGAGAGTCCACAACCTGATCATTAATGAAGATGTTGAACAGGATTGGACCCAGTATTTGGAGCAGTAATTTTGCTCCAGTGTTTGCCATATAGCCGCAAGGAAGCGGGAACTACAGAGCTGTGTTTTACAGTGGCTTTTGTGAAACGCGGACCAGCATGACCACAACAAACAGCATCTCACATCAGTTATCCTCTGCCTGTGATGAGGCCTCGCCACTTGTATCCATGGGTTGAACTCTGCCCGGGCAGATTTTCCATCCAACAGAAACAGAAAAAAAAAGCAGGGCTAGAGACACTCTGCGAAGGACACAAGACTACAGGGCACTTGTCTGGCTGGCATTGTCCCCAGCAGCTTTTCAACCCCCTGTTCATCTTCAGCCAGGTGTGACAGAGAGCACAGAGGTGTCAGGGATGCAGAGGGAGCACCTACCCACCTTTCAGTCACTCCACGCTCCCTCTGCAAGCAGAGGTCCCATCTGGGGAGGCTGGGGTGCAGCTGCCTCCTCCGGGGGTGCTCGCCTGCCGGAGCCAAGGGGGCTGCACCCAGGCAGGCACAGCTCTGCCGTGCCATGCTGAAGTGGGGTGAGCTGAATCACAGCCCTGTGCTCCTGCGAGAGCCTTGGAAAGCAGCAGCCGGCTGGCAGAGAAGGAAGGGGGGACCCACGCCGCCTTCCCTCCATCTAGGTCGTAGGAGCGTTGGATACGGAGAAGGCAGCACAGCTGCTGGGGTTGCTGCAGGGGCGATGGAGCCTGAAGCATTAGGGAACTAGGGTGTGAATTCTCAAGAAATTACGGTTTCACTGGTTGTGCTGTGCAAGGTATGGTGTGTAGTTTCATTTACATTCTAGCGGTGCCCAAGATATAGCAGCTAGTTTTCAAACAAAGACTAATGGGTGCCTGTCACAGGGAGATTTCTACTGACAAAGTCTGTCTGCTTGGAGGGCTGGGGGGAGAAGGGAGAGCTGCTGCCCACACAGTGACTACGGTCGTGACCCCCAGGCTTGGGTGGGCTCTTGCTTCACCATTCCCACTAATTACCCGAGGAAGCAATGGGGGTAGTACACTCACCTACTGCTGACCGGGTTTCATCTTTAAAAAAATAAATCCTTTCCTTCCTTCTATCCAAATTCCTGTGGTATATGCAAAAAGCCCACAGCCACCCATAACTGTATCCTCTGGGAACAATTCCTCGGGGCTATCCTTTTACATTTCCAATTGCATTCATAACCCATCCGCAGCTATGCACCCAGTCCACACAGCTAAACAAGCAGCAAAGACCGCTAAGCACTAAAAATTGCTGTTTTCTGCCTCCAGGCTGCTGCTGTCCTGTAGCAGCCGAAAGAGGGAGATGTGACCACGCTGACTAAGCTGGCGAGGCCCTGAGAGCCCTTATGTACTCATCTATGTTATTACTTACCATAAGAGCCCTTATTACTCATGTGCAGCTAATTGAAGAAGTTCCTAGTGAATGTTCATGCCATGTGCCAAAATAGCTTGGGAGGAAACTCTGACAAGCAATAAAACATCTCTGTTTTTTCTTTACTCCTGCTAATGACTTGGACCTGTCTGCAGTGACTGAACCAGCCCTAGAGGTTCCTAGCTCAAGCAGATGTTCTTGAAAGGGACCTTCTCTCAGATACACATCTTGGATGCCTATTTGGCATCAGGGCAGCTCTCTCCAGGTAAGCATCCCCTGGTGAGCCAGTGGCCTGTGCTCATGAAATCTCAGCAACATTTGCTGTCCCATTATATGCATTGGAAGGATGGATTAATCCAGGTTACAGTACAAATACCATGTTTGAGAGAGCCAACATCACTTTTCAGCTGGAGAAGACACCCCTTCCTCTGACTTTGGTGCACAGAGCTGCCCTGTGCTGCAGACCCAGTGCTGCTCCCGGGGAAGGTGAAGTGATGCATGGAGAGACTGTGGAGATCAGCCTCAAGGATAAAACACCCTGTGGGGTCCCTCAAGACAGATCGGTATCTCTAGCTGGTAGCAAAAGCTGCTTCTTTTTGCACACCATGGAATATATTAGTGTGAGCCACGGACCAGGGGATGGGAGCTGGGGAGCGGGGCTGTGCCAGGTGCCAGCTTCCCAGCAGCAGCTAGTTGAGCTGTTCTCCCTTGACTTATGCAATGAAAAGACCCATTTTGATGAGACAGTGGCAATGGAGCCACACAAACAGGGCTGCACTCTACCTTCTGGGGTGCCCCAGCTCACCAGCCTGCCTGCAGCAGCTCGGGTGCAAGCACTAAAGCAAGCCTGAAGCTTGAGTGCAGAAGGGAGATGTCCCACAGGGAGCTCTGCCCAGACATGGCAGCGCGGGTGGGCACTGGGACATGTAGGCCACTGTGTAGCCCAGGGGCTTTTGAGGGAGATATTTACTCTGAGCGAGGGTGCACAAAAGAGTGAGAGGGTAGTCAGCCTTTGCTGACTCGCCTCCACCGCCCAAAACCAGGCTGGCTGGGGGTAATGCTGGTCTTGGAGGGGAGGTAGCTGAGGTAGGAGAAGATGGGAGGCAGGCTGCCAGAGAACAAGCACATGTGTCCATGCATAGATGAATACCAAACTAGTAAATCCTTTTTTAAAAGCAGGCCTGATCTAGAATGCTTGAGAACGGCTATTCAAGCAAAGCCAGTGAGAGCTGTGCCACGGATCTCAAGGAGAAGCAGATTTAGGTCAACACTCAACACGTGTGAGGATACAGTCCATACTGACATACTAATTCCTTCTCAGCTAACTGTACAGGCTGCCAAGTGGCAGGTGAAGTCCCATGTCATGATCAACTTCTTTTTGGGAACATACAAACATTACAAAGACCTAAAATTTGAGAAATTTCCTATTTACTCCTTTTGAGATAGCTTTCAGCATATTTACAGTAAGCAATCACACCCACTGTCAGCCTCTGCAGTATTTCTATAGGTTTCCCAAATTTAGCAATTTGTTTTCTAGCACTAGGCTTTTGATTAAAAGTTCATAGAGTAATTTTCATTTTGTGTACTAGGGTCAAACACCGTTCTTGGTTTTGCTGTTCCAATAAAATGGGCACTTTCTGTAGCTATTTCCCATTACCTACTAAGCAA
This sequence comes from Theristicus caerulescens, assembly GCA_020745775.1. NCBI lineage: Eukaryota > Metazoa > Chordata > Aves > Pelecaniformes > Threskiornithidae > Theristicus > Theristicus caerulescens. The sequence goes on along the minus strand of CM036564.1, from coordinate 45,608,715 downwards.
CTCTTAATGAAGTCCAACTGGCATGAGCCAAACGTGGCAGCTTCCCTGCTGGTGTTTATTGCTCAGGCTTTTATCATTTTCTCACTAATTGTTCTACTAGATTAATAAGGATTGTTCTTAAAAGTACCAGCCTGTACCCAACAGGATCAATCTTTTTGTCTTATCGCAATCATGGAAAATAAGCAGCTAAAAGCAAGTGGTGAAGTGAAAAGCTGGGAGTATGAAAAATACAAGATAGAGGAAAAAACCTGAAACTTCAAGGAAAATATTTTACTGAATTTCCCAAAGCACGTAGATATCATCCATAGCTTTACACAAAGAACAGAAATTATAAAAAAATACTTCGTATTATTTTAAAAAAACTAAGCAAAATACCTGACAACATATATATGTATATATACAGATCTATACATCTCTATATAAAACCTGTCCTCAGAATGCAAGCACAGAATATTCAACAGCTTAAGTAATTGTTTTCCATTTCTAATTTCCAGGTCTGCGAGTAAGAAACAGTAGAAATAAGGACAACTTTTGGAAACGCCATGAATTCATGCTCAAGGGAAAAGTGAGGCCAGCCCTACGCATCTCTGCGTCTACTGAGTCCCCCAAACTGGCAGCGCAACCTGTGTTCAAACAAAAACAATTACAAAGGCTGTTTTTAAATAAAACACTTCAGGAACAGTAGCTACAGTTACAAAAAGATAATGCTGTAGAAACGGTATTTTTAAAAGCCACAGTGCTCTCCTCTCTTGAGCAATCATTATAAAGCAGAATATCATCTATTCATGTTTAGAAATGTCCTGGGCTGCAGCTGCAAGCATTATGCCAAGCAGCAGCAAAGCCCTATCTTCTCAGCTCTGACAGCTGCTGGCCCAGGTATTTTTCAGTTTGTTGTTTCTTTTGTGGGAGGCTGTGCCCACAGCGTGGCATTTCCAAGCGAGCACAGAACACCAGAGGCTTTCTACTTAGCAGTGGACTCTTAAATAACCCCTAGGTATAGCGCAAGCCCCTGCACAGCACCCCGAGTCACCGCTGCCGTCAGAGCTCAGGTAGAGCCCTTCACTGTGTTTTTCTTCGTCACGCTGCAACTTCAAACGGACCGTTTATTCTGCAGGTATTTCTAACCCCTGAGCTTGAAAGGAATCTCACCTCCGTTTCTGACTAACCTTTGAATGAGCAATGTTATCTAAAAGACCAGAGCAATCTCTTTGCTGGAAGTTGGAAACACCATCTCAGTAATGGTCCAGTCAGTGAAGTTCTCTGTATTCATGGCATGGGATCTTGGCTTCCCAAGGTGGTAACAAGCCAAGCCAAGGCAGGAGTGTTTGATCTGGTGACAAATGTTCCGTTTCAATCAAAGCTCCATGAAGTTGCTATGTATTGAAATGTAAAGGAGTGACAACACTGTACTCACCCATATGTTAGCACTTAACTGGAGATGTGTCCATTAACACGATATAATTTGCTTGTGTAAGCATCTTTCGTACCTGCACTGTAACCAGGATGCTGGTGGCAATGCTTTCTGCTTTTGAACAGTCACACCAATCGGGAAACAAAACCCTTGCAGATCCCAGGTTTACTCATAAAGCTGATTGCATTTCATTTTTTAGAAGGGGCCACCTGATGCTGGAAGGAATTATCTCTGGACCAGTGTTTCTTGAGCAGTTACTGTGGGGAGGACTGCAATGGCACAGACCATCAGTTTGGTGCCAAAGACATTGTTGCCATGTGAACTCCCCAATAACTGAGACCAAACTGCAGAATCCTCTTTCTCCCGAGTTGTTGTAACCTTGTTTCCATACAACAGTGCTGTGCAATTCAAACAAAAAGATGGCAATTTCTTTCCTTTACACACTCAGTGGCTGTCCTATTCCCTGCTAACAGCCTATGGTCTGGCTGCATCAATACACTCATAGTAAAGCTGACCATCTCCTGATGGTATTGCTTTACTCAGATCACCACACCCTGTCTGTGACCATTTGACCCCAGATTTACTGGTTAAGCAAAAATGAGTTTAGCTTTTGACTGCATCATGAATCACAGGCCAACATTTATGTGGCAGGAGCCTTACTACAATTGTCAAGATCTGTTTCTTAACAAACAGTGAGTATGAAGGCCTCAGTCAGTCAGTAGACTGGCAGTTACCATCGGATGATCTTACCTCTCTTAGTACTACCATATGGCCTGTTCCATTAACCACAGCCCACCACCAGCCTCAGAGCCACCCAGCTGTTCTTTCAGCGTAAGTGGTGTTCCGGCAACTAGTGGCAGCAGCAATTTTTTGCAGAGTAGCTCCTCTCTTTGCAAACGATGCTGGAACCAGTGTGGAAGGTGTTCCTCGGGAGCACGGCACTGACATCATCTGAAAGCCATCTGTAATGTCCCACAAGTCTTTTCTGAAAATTTACTGGCCCGTACGCCGCCCCGACAACACGCTCCAGTGATCCAAGGATCTTGCCAGTTGAGCAGTTTGCAAAACTCGGTTCACCATCTCACAAAGCTTCTCCTATAAGCCTTCTGGTGTCAGTTCAATTGTCTTTATTCAGTATACTATTGAATGGTCATGTGTTTGCAAGCATTCAGTGGCTTTTTCCACTGGAAATAAACCATAGAGTTAACAGCCCCACGCCGCAACAATGCACACTGGAAGCTAAAGTTGAGAAAGGATTCTCAGACATACAAAATAACAATTAAGAGAGCTGGGGGAGAGGAAGGCAGAGAGGATAAATGCAAGTATTGTAACTGATATCATGCAGGTGTAAAACAGAAATCCATAAAAGTAATGGAGTAATGGCAAGGTAAATAAGGTGTTACAAAAAAAAAAAAATCAGGCTCTACGTGTGAAAGATCTACATACAATAGCCCGAAATCCTGGTACAAATAAAGGAGCACTGAGATTAACAGGGAGGAAGGTTTTATGCAGATGCCTCTCCAATGTCTGTTTTCCCCATAAGACATTTAAACAGAACTGCAGCATTGGGAAAATCCCCTGCCATGACAACTCAGTTCTGCACTGTTAAGATTTAGCACACAGGTATGTTATCAATACATACGACTGCAGCGTAGCTTCGGACATCCAGTGTGCCCCAGCACGTGAACCCACACCATAGACAGTTCAAAATTACATGTGACTCATCCATCACCCCACATCAAGATGTAGCATCCTCCCAGCCCATCTGCAAAATGGAAGAGGACTGACTCATGAGGGTAAACCCCTAGATAAAAATCAAGTTAATTAGTCTATGAGAAGTTACAAGGTGATTTCTGAGAAGCATCTCTGAAGACATGCATCTTTGTGCCATTCCCTCTCTGGTAACGGGGCTTATCTGCTCCACATTAACTGTTCAGAGCTTGGCTCAGACGCATCCCAGGCGCAGGACGGAATCCCTGTGTGCATAGGGTTCAAGGGCAACATGTCAGTGACGCCGCTGGAGGTAGGCTGCTGCTTCCAAAGGCAAAACTGCTCTTAAAATAAACCAAACTCTGTGACAATGACATCAGCAAAAAACCCAGCCAAATGAAAAAAATCCCAGTTGATAACAATGCAAGTAAAAAAAAAAAATGGTGCCTAATTGCTACTGAGCATTCTTCTCCCCGAGATCACCAAAAGCAGCATTTAACATATTATCCTGTTTTCAAAACCTGTCTTTTATAAGTTAGAAAGTCAGCAAAAAAAAAGGAATCTGACACTAAATGCTGAATTCCAATTCTTACTTTTTTGCAATGTATTTCTACCCTTTTATACTTTACAAAATTCCCAGTCTTGATTTTGCTGCTAATTTATATCCTCTTTGCCAGGGAAGATGCCGACCAGGTGTGTGTTTGTAAAATATTTTAATAACGTTAATGACTTCAAACTCAATGCAATTTTAGCGCCATTATTTTCAGAGGTCTTCCTTCTCCACAACTGGTGTATCAAAGGTAAGGAACAATGAAACCAGTAATATTAAAAAAAAAGAAAGCAACCTACATATTGCAGAAAGTTAACAATATTTCTACAATACACAGACTCCATCTGTACATTCAGCTATACTGAACTCTGTACTCACCAGGTCTATACAACTTGAAACAAACACAGAGGAAAAAAAATAATCACAGCAAAGACTGAAACTTGAAAAATAGCAGTGCAGAAGGCTCTGGAGGTCTTAAATCCCTGCTGGACTGGACTAATCCAGCTGGAGAAATGAATGTAAAGGAAAATGATTTCAGCATCATACATTTTTTTATATAATATACATGAGATGCATTACACATTTGTTTATGACCTGCGCTAGAAAATGCAGAAAAAGATGCCCAATTAGATTAATTATCACAAGGAGAGTACGTTATTTGTCTCTCCTGTACATCGAGGCTGACAAGTAGCTTTCACTGTTGAAAACAGATTTCCCTCATCCTGATGCATGTAGCCAAGGACAAATTAAGATAAAAGGAAATGCCACAATAGTCCAGAAAAGGAAAATCAACGTGTACTACAAGAGATGAGCTATACATCTTTATCTTAAAAAGGCAATTCTCCCAAACTGGAAGAACTAATATACCAAAGTCTCGACCTAAAGCATTCATCCAAATAAGAGACTGATACGGAACTGCTGCAGAAAGAGTATTTTCCAAGGCAGTGACATTTGAAATCAATCCCTCTGTCAATAAAAACACCCAGATGAAGAACATACATAAATTACACTCCTGCAAAACGTAGTCACCTCACCGCCAACCCTGGACCTCACATCAATTGTGCAGATTTGTAAGTCACCTGTATTTCTGAAGTTGTGTTTCACTAGGAATGGTAAACAACTGTCCATGAACAAGAACACAACACTCGTATTTTTATTTACAGAACTTAGCACCAAAGGTCAGACACGGAGAAGAAATGTCTGAATGAAGAGAGAAATTTTGCAATACTCCTTGAGAAAGACAATCTCTATGAGATTGCTCAGCTGTAACAGACACTGTTGAGGAACTCTTCTCCAAAACTCTGACTGTACTGGATGCTCCTGCATCAGAGTATGTAGTGGAGAACAGCCTTTGAGAGAGAAATTCTCTGGACAACTGTGGCTTTTCAAATGAAGTTCAAGACTATGATTTAGATGCAGAATCCAAGAAACTATCAAAGCAGAGTGCAAAGTGACAACATGATATGGTCAGCATTTTTGCACTTAGCAAAACATAAATCATACCAGTCTTCCAGATAGTCCTTTCCTTCAACGTGTCACATTGCAAGTCTAGCTTAGGAACAAGAGAAGAATGGAAATCCACAGGACTGAGACAATCTTCTACAAGCCAGTACTGGACACAACTGACAAAGGAGGTGATAGAGAAATATTTATCACTGAAGGTCACAGGTTTCATCAGTTCCCCAAACTGACCCAAAGCCAAACCACTCACTTCTGGTTTTACTGAGGTAAATCTAGCTTTTTAGTCAGATTTTTATTCTACTCCAAGTTCATCTTCAAGTAGAAGGTACAGACATGCACTGTTAGCATACTACTAGCAATGCAGCATGCTCACCATGCTAGTGTCTCTCCCCAACAGATTTGTAGATAAATTGCTTATATATATCTGTATCTTATATATCTTATATATGTATCTGAATATTCTTCTCAAGCTACATCTGAAACATATATACTGCAATGAGGCTATATCAGACAGACTTTTAAGCAAAAATGAGGAAATTTATACCCAAGTTTACTTTAGGGCCTTCCCTTCAGCCTTACAGCAGATTCTCTCTGCCTGCTGGGAGAAGGGAAGGGAGATACAAACCATTTTATTCCTAATAAAGGAATATGTAGATTGTAAACTCCTTAGAAAAGGGTATTCACGTTTCTCCTTAACTATAAAGTACCTACTGCAAAATGTGCAGTAATCATATCGTACATTGCGCAAACCTGTTTGAACTGTTCACATTAGAGCTTCAAGTACGTCTCTTTGAGAGAGATCTCGGTAGCATCTCCAATCAAGCTGAAGTTCTGAGATTTCTTAGCCAGACTGAAGTTAGCAGGTTCTTTTCTCAGTAGTGGTTTGGATACTTATCCTTATTTTTCTTCATTCCAAGAGGAAAACAAAAGATTCAATAAGAAAACTTGGAAGACTTCAGAAGAATTATTTCTTGCTACAATATATTTAAAAACTCTACAACCCAAAAGCAGCTACTAGCAAGTTAAATCCTGTTTTCCATTACATGTCAGCAGTTGTCAAGCTTTTTAGCAGGATATAAAAAAGCCATTTAATTTTGATGCCTCTCCTTAAGGCAGAAGAAAGATCTTGTTCTATATTTATGCAGCACGTAGGTTCAATGGCGCGCAAAATGTTGACTGTGCACTGCAAATGATACTCCACACAATAGCGCAATGTTAATCCACTGAAATTTTTTCCATAGAAAAGCGGTGACTTTTTCTTTCATGAAGTAAAAGTTAATGGTTTAAAACTGTATCGGGCAATATGAAACCACAAAAATTTAATTATAGTGGAAACAATGTCAAGCTTTTGTTTTTCTCCAATTTAATCCTAACATGAAATCGAAGCTTTAGTGCCATCTGGTTGTCATTACCTGAAAAATCTTGATTTCTGTGTGGCTCTAATTGAAGAGTACAACGAGGTTTGCTACCAGACAAGTTAATCTGTCCATGTCTTCTTCAAAGGAAAGAATTTGGCAACTTCAGTTCAAAGGAAATAGAAAAACAAACACCTCAAAGAATAGCAGTAAAGAATCATCACTTGCACAAGAGTTCTGAGCATCCACAGATGAATAAGTTGAAACAGTGTAGGTGTTTGTCGGTAAAGCTGTGTTTTCTGTGCTTCAAACAGTAATACAGTCTTCTCAAAAACCAGAAGCTACATGTAAAAAGGCTAGTACCTGGATCAACAACAGTGGTCAAACAGAACTTTTATTACTATCTGCATCAGACTTACCAAAACAGAATAAAAAGATACTTCTTAAACGCTTGTCACCCACATATGGTATAGTGCCAAATTAAAGTCATTGTCTGTATTACCTACCTGTCAAAACAAATACTTAGTTTTTTGTGTTTTAAGGCCATTTACACTCTGAAGCAGGGAAGAACTGCAGCTTTGTTTCCTTTCTGTGCTAATCCCCAGAGAAGAAAAGCAACATCCTACAAGATTTAAACAGAATGAATCTTAGTTTTTGAAAGATGCTTCTATTTTTTGGGGAGCAATGTTTCAGTTTACATGTTATCTGCTAATGGCTTGTGCTTTTAAAGAGAATTTAAAAGTACTTTCAAATCACCCTTAACAGTTTTTTTCAAGATGACCTGCTTTCTAAATCAGCTTGCTCAACTATACTTTTGACCTGCAGACAAAAAATGGTAGGGATTAATTTCAGATTCTCCTCCACAAATACATATGCAGCCAGTTGCTGAAGCAGACACCTCAGACAGTGGAGTTGCTAGCACATTCTAGCCACACAAGACAGATTCCAGCTCACATAATTAGAGTAAAACTAACTGAATTCCCATTTTTCTTTTTTTTTTTTTTTTTTTTTGTTTTTTCTTCATTTAGATGGAGAGTTTTTACTTCTCAGGTGTTTGGGTTTTGGTGTTTTTTTTTTTTTGTTTTGGTTTGGTTTTTTTTAGGAGCACTGCAGTTATAATTTCCCTCCAAAGACAGCAAAGCAACATCACAGGAATTGGTGAAGTGATAACAACCTTGCAGTCTTCATGTATTCCCCTGAGAGTACTAACTGTTCGAACACACCAACTTCATATATGAATATACCGGTCACGGCAGACAGTTCAGATGCAATCCTAATAAAAAGCATCAGAAATTTCTTCTGTAAAGCTGAACATCCATACATACATGTGTATCTTGACCAGTTAAGGAAACAAACTTTGTCCCTGTACACACATACAAGGGAAGCAGTACGGAGAAATATTTGAATGACTGACACTCCAGAGCACAAGCCCTAGGGAAAGGCCTACTCTCCCAAAGAGATTCTATCTGAGAGTTCAACAAGTCAGAAAAAATATTAGAAAAAAATGAAACTGTGCCATTTCCACCCAGGCAGCTTTAAGGTTATGCATATTCAAATCTTAAATCCTACAACTCAAAGAGACCAGAGCTTCCTGACTAGAAACCTAACACAGAATGGAAAACATAAGCGACTTCAAAACACTCTTGGCTCTCCATTTCCAGAAACCTGCTGTACTTGTTGTTTGGTAACAGTACTTGTGCTTACCTGGTTTAAGCAAAACCATGAATAAAAGATCACATTCTGCTTCCAAACAGTATTAATCAGCTAGAAAGTGACAATCCACCTGAATGAAACGTTGTCATTACCAATTTTCCAACCTACATGCATGAGGAAGATTTAAGGCTTTGGGCTGCAGGTCCAGTACCATGCAAATTTGGAAGTGGTAGAATGAGACATCGCAATTGCTGGAATACTCCACTGGTAAGAATGAAACAAAACAGTTTCCCCATGAAGAAGAAAGTGATTAATCTTGAGCAGAAATCAGAAGAGTTACCCGGTGTTCCTTTCCTTGGTTGAAGGATTCTGACTCTCACCTGTAGGAACAGATGAGCAGGAGAAGAGAAAACAACTTTGATTCAGGTTTTATGAGAGAATAAAGATGATTGCCCCAGAGACTCAAAACAGAAAGAGAATTGTGCCATTCATATTTCAAATTCTAGGAAACTTCTGTTCTTTCTCTTATTTCTACTATGATAAGAAAACTAAGCATAATCAGTCTTACACATCACATTGTAAGAACTTGAATTTCTTTTTACCCACTTATAGTTTGCACTGCAAACGTGCAGATCTCAACTGAGATGGCCACCTCTGCTCCTCAAACACGTTATCTCATAGTATGCAGGTTGTCCTGGCGCAGTCTGATCCCAAATTGTCAGTGGATCTCAAGTTCAGTATCGAGACCTCATTTCTCAGAAGTCATCTGGGAAACACTAAATAACGAAGAGAGGCACAATAAAAAGGAACCATGTACCCATCAGTATTTGGCTTCCTGAGGATGCAGACCATGCGAATGTTCCACAGGCAAAGAAACTCTCAGTACTGCTTCCCCTTTCCAGTCCACGTACGCCGAGTTACAACACTCCAAGAGAGTTCCTGGGTTTCAGTTCAGTCAACTCACAGTCAGCTAGCTGCACGCTGGCAGACACATTAGGAACTTCATAACAAAAAGCACAATTTGCCTCCAACCCAGATCAACCACGTTTTCTTCAACTCCTGAGGTCTGTCCAATATCGTGTGGGTTTCCAAAATTTCATGGCAGCAATATCAATAATAAAATGGCACAATCTGCTAAGGGAAATTGTATCCGAAGGGCACGAAACAATTCACCATGACAGCTGCATTAAATAAATGGACAAAGAATATTTTTTCTTCTGGTAACAATAAATTTGCTTAGATGGCAACAAGCTGTCCCACAGGCTGAATTACTTCATTCCTTTGAAAAGGATTCTCAGAATGTTCCAATGATGTTGAAATCTCAAATTGGGAAAAACTGATTTTGGCTGGCGAGGTTGTGTTCTTCTCTCTCATTTAAAAGCACACGACTGACAGACTATTCTTTTCAGGAAGCATACTTTCTAATGTGACTTGCAAATCACGATTCTTCAATTTTCCAATTCAGTCCTTTCATAAAAGCCACTACTGAAATCCTACTCAGGATCTCTATGGTATCTGAATGGTTGTTCAGAGATTAAAAGGCTTCAGAAAACAGTTGAAACAACACCTTACAAACAGACAATAACAGCGATGTATTTTGTTTACCAACAGACAGGCAAGGAACAATTAACGGACAGGGTTTGCAAAGATGACTGAAGCAAAGTCCGAAAAATACCTAGCCCAACCTGATGGGTGAAAAGTGAAACTTGTGTGTACCAATACCAATTCTTCCCTTCTAAAGACTGGGAACTACAACAACCTTGGTAAATTGTTTATGTTGATGTAAACGTTTAAGAAAAAGAAACCGTGACATTTCCAGAACTGATATAATATTCTATGCTATATTTTCACTCTTTCATACCATAGTCAGACCATCACGCTTAATGAGCAATCCTACAGTAAAACACAAGGTGACTGAAGATGACAACAAAGTTCTATTCACATAGCAGCAGTATGTCTTAGGTTGCACGTTTCCTTGCAAAAAGCTCATGTGCTTCTACCATGAGACAGGTAGTTTCAATACTCTTAAAAAAGCAGACGGTCTTGAGAAAAACTGAAGTGCCATAAGAAATTGTAATTCACAGAAAATACTGTTTTAACAGTCAACTTTGCTCAAGAGATAGCAGCTCCATTCTGCAGCCGCTGATGATTTTTTCAGAGTTGTATTTTTAAATGTGATGCATGGCATAGAAACAGTCCAACTTAGAGTTAGCACAGTGGCATGCACAGTCAAAGATGGATCATTATTCGAGAGCGCCGGATGCATATTTTCCTATTCGGCCATCAATGAGCACAGACATTCTTTCTGTTCAGTGCTGTGAAAGATTCTACTGCCAATATCAGTGAGCAGATGATGAGCAAGAACTAAATCAGTATCAAAACTTGCTGGATTCTGTAGTGAAGGATTTTCTAGACAAAAGCAAAATCACTAATCACCAACCTCTGACTACCAGCCAAGCATGGGACTACCTAGCTATTCTCAGATTCTCAGTTCTGTCAGCAGCAACAATGAATTTTTCCTTTTTACTCGATTTCTTCATTCACTGAAGGACTAGACAATTGGTTACAGGTTGTAGTTCTGGCATAAGTTATTTTCTTTGAGAGGCACTTCCCATCAAACAGATGAAGATTGACCTGCTAAACATTCAAACCAACTGAAACAAATGGCAAAGATTATGGAATGATATTTCTGTACTACAGAAATGGAAAAGTTCTGAAATTCAGGGAACCAGGAAAACACCACAAAAAAATCCCAAGCCCTTCAGCCTGTTCTGATCAAACAGTCTGACAAAGAGTCTGCAATAGTATGTTTTCATAACTGAAATTTTGCCCTGAACTTGAAGATTGATACATTTTCTCTCTGTTCTCATCAGAGTAAAGTATAACTTTATGTGTATTCTCTGCTCATCTCTCTTTAATTCTACATGCACCACAAGATAAACAGTGTGACCCCTCTGGGTGTTATCTGCTAAAATAATTTTCAAAATTCTTCAAAACAGTAAACAATATGATCACTTCTGTCACATGCTACCCATTTGCATGCTCCAGAAATATTATTTAGCCTGGAAAGAAAAATGTTAGAAGAGGGTCTCGTTCCGGTGTATTACCAAAAATACAGACAAAACCATTATCAGTTCTTAAAAGTGAAGAAACAGCATCAACTCATAACAATGGCGTGCCACAAGAACTCCAGTTTTGTTATGGACAACTGAAGATAGACTGAAACCCAATTTACACATACCTGAGAGAGTAACTTCTCCGAAGCAAAGCTTGCCTGATTTCCACAGCAATACACAATACTGATTTCTTAACTATTAGTTTCCCTTTGTCAACAATTCTCAGTCAGAATTCAAAGAGTATTTAGCAACACTTAAAAAAAAAAGTATATATGCCACATAATAGCATGTGTACACAGAAAATGCATATTTATTACCTTCCATTTTAAAAACGCTGCATTCAGGGAGCTTGATTTTCTTGTATTAAACACATTCAGGGCATAACACAAGTTCAGCTATTCCGCTCGTTTACCAAAGAGCTTTCAATCATGCACCACAGACAAGGCTGAGAAACATCCAATAAACCAAAACATTAGAATGGCAAACAAAACCATCTATTAGCACCACAGCTCTCCTTTAACAGCATGAACTAGCACCACACCAGAACTAGTTGATTTACCAACCTAGACGCAAACCACAATGTAATCACCCAGCACAGCAACAAAGAATAGCACAGAAGGAAATTCAGGACTTCATTTTCTTCCCTCAGAAAGGTCAGGAGAAAAAATTCAATTCACCAGTAAAACAGCAATTATTTTCAGATTTAAACACCTTGCCTGGTAACAATACTGTTAAACACAATGCCTTGTGTTAACACACAAAGCCTCAACACACGAAGCTTGAAGCCTTTGCTTCAAAACCTGAGAGAACAAAAGAAAGTTTTCATCAGCAAACCTGATGCTGTGCAAAAGCAACATACCAGCATCTATGAAGAATGTGTACCACTTTTAATAGTGTGGACTGCTATTCATTTCTCTTTTTTAGCAAGCTAAACACATTTATTAAAGGAATAGAAAGGTATAACTTCTGGTCTTTGTTGCTTCTTTTAATGATGTTTCTTTATGAGACAGTAGACTTATGAATGGAATGAAATACCCTGATAGGGATCAGTGTTGGCTAAAAGACATAGTAAGACCAAAATGAATTTTCTAGGCTGCCCTCCAGAGAACTCTGTAGTACCTGTTTTCAAGTTGCGCATTAAAGAAATGTTTTTCATACATTACTACCTTGAGTATTTCAGAGCCATCCAACAGAATTTATACTCATGTAGTAATGGAAATTTGACATAATTGAGAAACTAGGACCCAAAAAATAACGATCATTCCTGCTCTCCAGGAAGAATGGGAACAGTATGACTCCTAAAGGCCAGCAAAACCTGGGGCCTTAACAGAGCTGTCTATGACAAGAAGAGCAGGTGATAAACCTAGAAGACAGGACACATTCCGGAATGAGCACAGCGCCTCTTCCAGGTAAGGATGGTTCTGAGCGCTGTCAACATGTGAACACAGACCACATTTAAAATGTCAAACAAAAACCATGCTATATGGTCCACCAAGAACACCGAGTTTATAGTGAAATTTATTGTTCTGCTTCCTAATACAATAAGCTACAAGGTACATACAGTATAAAACGAGAACGGCCACAAAGCAAAGGTGATAAACATTCTGTGACGGTACAGTGGAGGTAACATCTGTCTAATCCTTCCACTTTATCCCACAAACAGCAGCTAAAACTACTGGCCCTCCCCCTCCCTCCCCTCCAAAAATATTAAAAAGTAAACTGTCTCTCTCACTTAGGAGCAGTGGGATTCGTTGGGTTTTTTGAGGGCACTGGATATCTGCCAACATCTCAAGAAAATTGCTGAAACTAAAGTAACAAAGAAAAACTGTGAAGGTGGGAGTGACATGACCCATGCAAGATGCTCATGACACCTTGGTTCACTTCTCCTCAGAGCAAATGGCCTGTAAAGAAAGGAAAAGTCTGTTACACCAAGTAAAACAGCAATTAACATGGTCAAAGTTAAGATATAGTAAGCAAAATCTGAGCTAGACAGGACTAGGCACACAGCTAAACTCCTCTTTTAATGAAAAGACAATCTTCCTGTTAATAAGGTTTGGAGGCTGATAGCTGACAATCCTTCTCCTTTTATTTTTAGATGCTGTACAGGAAGGTGCACATTGACACGGGCACAGCTGACACCTATTATACAAGGCTCCAAATCAAATAATCTTGTCTGGGAGAACTCTAACAATGATATGAACTGCAACCTCAACTCTTAAAAAGACTAAAAAACATCAAGGCTATAAACATGCAGGAAGACGGAATACTTACCTTAAAGGCACAAAATCCCATTTAACCACTTTTTCATATATACTTGGTGCGGTTGAGGGCTCTCTCAGCAAGATGACCACTTTCATCTGTTATCTTCTCCCAATCTGTTTGTCCAACAACAAAACCAATGGCCCTTTTCCTGTCTGCATCTTTTTTTTCTTCTAGATCTGCCCATCGCACCTACGGAGAACATGCTATCAGACGGACAATCTCTTAAGAAATCCTGAAACAAGTCTAGGCTTTCCACTGCAGATAAGAATACAAGAATTCTAATTTGTACTCATTTTCATTTGAACAGGTAAGTATTAATTTGTTTTCCAATGGGTAAAGATGGAAACTACACCAGTTACATCATTTTTTAATTGAATTTCCCAGGTGTTCCATGGAGTAGAAGAAAGGTACAGATGATTAGCCTTTTCCATTTCAATGCTATAATTCTGAGAGCTGAAGTGTAATTACTACAATTATTTCTCTGTTCAAAGCACTGCTTTCTGCAGGAAGAATTATCAAAGATTCACTTAGTGTCTTCATTTTCTGTACAACCTGTCTTTCAAGCACACAATGGAAACATCTAGAAGACAACTATGAAACCACAGAAAGACAGCGTTAAAAAGCAACTCAGCAATGAATGCATGAATGAGGGACAGTTTTCCTATCTTCTGTGATACATTTCTATTTAAATCTTTCCACTGTTTCTTTATACTAAATAACTTCTTCATGCACTTGTTATCTCCTATCTTTACAGTTGCAGCCATCTCCTATGTGGCTCTTCATGGTCATGTAGATCACTTGCATTCATCATGTTCAAACATATACAGTCACTCCCTCACCCACAAAACCCAGACACCAATGAGAGGGAGTGCCACAGGGAGGAGGGAGGGAGGAAGGTGGTGATGATGAAGGGCTACAGTCCAGAAACTCAGCTGGAACACACAGTTGCAGGACAAGAAAAAACAGTAAGTGAAGGAGCTCTTCCTTGACATCCTAACTGATTAGTCCCATTCAGGCTGATTTGTTACTTGGGGACATAGCCTTATCACCTTTCTGCCAGCACCTCCCTGTTCCACTTTCTACCTGAATTTCCCCAGACATTCCTGCTGATAAGCAATGTCTGCTTTCTTCCACCATCACTTCCTCTGCCAGTGCCTTAGCATCTCCATTTCCCTCATGCACGCTGTCCAGTACTACCCATGCTTTCTATTTGACATTACAAAACAAAACAAAGCCCAAACACCAACAGTTAACTCAAATTACTTTTAGTGGCAAAAGCTGGTCTTTCTATTTTGGAGACAAAAAAAAAAAAAAAAAAAAAAATTACCTCTTCCTATTACCTCTCTTTCATCTTCCTCTACGATTTTTTGCCCTTTTTTTCCCAATGGTATTTTGAAGATGTAGCATTTTGTGTTCAGAACAGAACTACATATAAAGTGGTTGAAGCCAACTTCTTACACACTATCTCCCAAGCTTTATACAAGGTACATGCAGGAGGTAATGTCTATAAGACTTAATTGATATAAAACCTACGTAACTGATACTTTCCTCAGCTGAATCTTTTTGAGCATAAGAACAGTGTACTGCTTCTCTGCCTACTTATTACAAAACCTAACAAAAAAATAGCTTAATAAAATCATCATCTTGTCTTGGAATCTGCACTGTATATCACACTATCTCATCACAAAACATACAGCATAAGAAAAGGACTCTATGGGTTGCTCTGAAACAAAGTGCACCATCTCCCCCAGCAAGAAATGGGACATGACTCCATTCTCAATCTCAAAAGCCATGCCACACGTAGTTAATCTTTATTATCTACAATTCCTCACTTCGTTATAATTAATCTGGTTACCTCTGGAAGATCCTACTCTCAAGAATATCCTCTTACAGAATCTAATGGAACAGCAAAATGATAAGTGAGTCAGTGAAATTGCCATATTCATAGACACTGAATGACTTGATACAAACTCTTTTTCACAGAGACTGTTAAATGGTCATATACAGACAGTAAAGTCATTTGAAAATTTATTACCCTTTTCTTTCCAGGTTCAGAAGCACGTGTATCATAGTCATCTGGAAGCTGTAGATAATCTTCCATTCTGCTGGCAATTGCTTCCCAGTCACGTTTCCTTTTAGTGCCAGTCCGCAAACCATCCAGCTTGTCTGAGAACAAACACAGAGCCTCAGAGTTAAAGGAGAATTTTTTTCTATTATTCACACAAACAAGACGAGAGTGGAAAAATTTTCAAAAGAATAAGCAGCAGAACTTGTACATCCAGCTTGTCTTGACAGGTGGAATGATGAGAGTTGAAATAAACTAGAGAAGACTCAACACCATTTTCAAGTTTTATTGATCTTTCACATTAACTGTTTGGCAATAACACTCAGTCTTGTTATTTGTATGAGGGAGAAAAGCTTCCTCTTCTGGATGTTCGTACTATATGGAGTCTGTCCTTACAGGTACAATATAGCCACCAATAGCTAGGAACCACAGATCCACCTTTCTGTATTTGAACACAATACTAAAGCGGTAGCATATTTCGCAAATTTGGGGTTTAATACTGTGTCAAACATGGCATACATGCAGTATCAGGGAACAAGTGACGATCATATAATTTAATGCATCAAAGACAAGTTTTTGAGATACTGTTTCTGCTAAACAAAAAGCTCCTTGGAAACCCTGATCCCCCCCTTTCTTTTTCTCTCCCCACAAGGAAAACACACTCGAAATCCTCCAGGACTGGAAAAAAAAAAAAAAAATCTCAGAATCTTTTGTTTCACGGTGTAAGAGGTCAGTCATGAATATTTGAGCAGTACATTTGTCCAACAGTCATAATTTTCTTCTTTATCTTATTGAACTGATAAGGCATGAGGAAAAACAATTCCATTTCTAGGTTCTAAAATTTTGATCCTCTTTGGACACTTATTTTCAGTGAAAAAAACACCACCTTCTTCAAATTATGTAGCAAACTGCTTTTGGAAAGGAGATGAAGTATTCATTGTAAGATTACAAACAACAAAGCATGAAAATGAAAAACGGCTTTACAAGTCAATGGAAATCCTAGTACTTCTGTCGATGTATGCTACCATTTTATAAGCCAACAATTCAAGTATATGCAGAAGGAATACTAAGCTTGGCAGTTATATTCTGTAAACCATTTCCAGTGAAGTCAGTAATATTGTTTCAGAAGTCAGTGATGTAATTAAATTCACCCACAAAAGACCTCAGAAATAAACCAAATACAAGGCAGCGTATTTTCTGGATAGCAGAAGAGGATGTTCAAAGGTATGTATTTAAAGAGCTCAGTTCAGAGATGAGGTTTTTTTACTTAATATGGGAGAGAAAAGAGCAACAACGGAGATAATGTGAGGCAATGGTGAGGTAGACATGCTAGTATAATTTAAATGCCATAAACTAATGAAGTAATTTCTCCCTCATATAACTCTAAAATTTTTAAAGACTCCACCTTTGCCCTGTTTCCCTGGACAGATATAGAATTTCTTCTAAGAAAACATTTTAATCCCCCTCCGCCTTTTAAAAAAGCCAACATTTAAGAAAACTGTGCGGGATATTTGTATCTGTAACATGGTATCTTGTTACACAATTCAGTTAAGGTTCTTCTTTTGCTCTAAGTTAAATCTGCCCAATTTGAAGTTCAATCGCCACAGAAAGACAGCACTCCCTCTAGAAGACAAAATTGATTTATACAATATTCCTCTGTTACTCCAGCACATAATGTACTTGCACTGTTCCTCAGTATAACTGTCACATCAATCGGCGTAGATCATTCGTAGCATAAGGGTTTCCAGAAAAAAATTACATTGAAAAGGAGAGCAACAAATGCATTGAGGAGCATTTAGGAACATGAAGAACTGAAAATTCAGGAGCTCTCTGTTGGCAAGTATCTGTATACAGACATGTTCCTGTTGGAACGCAACATGCTATGATGCAAGTTCAGTCTCCCACTCCCTGCTGCACACAGACCAATTGAAAACATCGCCAAGAAATGTGTAACTCAAACATCGCTAGAAGAGTTCAGGAGGCGTTCAGAGTGTGAGGTTCCCCTCTGTCCCTTTTTGTTACTGCCACACAGAATTTATTTTAAAATGTTATCTGCTTCCATGTTTGGAGTTGGATTGCCTTTCCAGAGGGATCTGCTTCCATCCATACTATCATGATTCAAGGTACGTGCCATGCAGTAGACACACTACAGAAATGTCAAAAGCCTACCACAAAGCATTATTTCAGAATATTCTTTTCTGAAAATGAGACAAGGTGTCATTTTTGTAACAATGGTGCTCGTAAATATTTATGGCAGATGATTATTTAGTGTTAAACTATCAAACATAATTTTACCATTTCAATTTTAAAAACAAAGAAGCAGCAGCATTTCTGAAAACCCACAGAACCTAAAAACTCACCTTTAGAATTTTAATAACAAAGCATCTGAAAGTACCTTGACTTAATTAGCTCCTTCAAAAACTAAATGAATCAATCAGCTAAATTTTTGCCCTCCTTATGCAAAAGTCACAAAGTTTTATGTAAAATGTTATTTGCATTCTAGAGCAAATTTTACAATGGTATCAAAACTTCAGCTATGCCAGAGGTCATTTCTCCTTCCCTGAAAGTCTGCAGAACTCACCACTAAGCCGCACCTTGAAACAGAGTATTGCACTAAACGAATACAGTCAGATTTTTAAAATGTGACTCCATTTCTGTAAATTTAAATAGAAGAACCCATGTGCACCATGCACTGAGACAGACCAGTGATTAGACTTTAGAATAAAAATGTGGCTGTGCACTCACAACACATAAGGAAATAATATACCACACATACTCAGAGGAATGCATCACCCCTGCCAAAGTAAATCTGAACTAATGCAAGAGCTCTGGGGCATATAGTATGGTGATTGTCACAAGTCAGCGTTGCAGCTAAAGAACTCAAAACTTTTCAGACCTTTTCTGAGGCTTATTACAATCAGTAAGATCTTACTGTGCTCTCCTGTAACAACATCTACTCAGAAAGAAAACAAAAAAGCAAAACAAGACTTACACTGTTGTTTTTAGATTCTGCACTTGTATCACTTCTGCAAATGTGTGCCCTCTGGAACTAACACCATAAACCTGATGGGCAGGCCAGCTCCCAGGAAATAACTCAACTTTGGAATAACAAGTGCATACCACAGTTTACATGCCTTTCAGGAAATAATTTTAATTGGTCATCTACAACAAAGTCTTATTGTGAATTAAATATAATAATTCTTGCTCACAGACTGCAAGTGCTTATAACGCATACCTTGAGCTAAAAGTTGTCTGCCCTTGCAGAGCAGTTTTTCAAAGAAACAGCATTCATTACATAGGAATGCCTGGCTTTTTTTAAAATGTATGTTCTGTCAGAATCTACTTTTCATCTATAGTTCTACGTATTTATAAAAATGGATCTAGAGGGTAGTTATAAAAGTAAAATCGTGAACACAGATTTAATGGAAAGACATTCTCAGCACCTGTATCTGTGTCTTGCAGCATGCTAACATCCAGTTTGTTAATGGAGTTTGATTGTTAAAGGATTATTGCAACAGCCTTGCAAGTAACTTACTTTAGCACACAATTGACTCTGCTGCTCGCTCCTCATTTTACATTTAAGTGGAGACCATATAGAAATTCTGCTGTTTATATTATGGAGTTTTCATATGGAAAGAAACACACCACAGTTCTTTGTTTCTATTTGTTAGCAGTATTTGATCATGAAAGAGGTAAATTTTGAAAGCTATCTGTAAATTTCTGCTGCAGTTGCAGTCTCCACATTGCTAGAAACTACACATAAAACTTAAAATATTTTTAGAACACACTTTGGACTCCTGTGATATTTGTAACACGCACGGGATGACTTAAGGTTCACCGTATGCAGTGCAATGCATCTGTTTTACTGCTCAGTTTTTGAAGAAGTCTATGTTATTTGGAATACAACACAATGTATCAGAACATTCTTCAACAATGCAGTTTTCCAGTACTATGATTTGGTATATAATTGGGAAAAAAAAAATATAAACTTAAGAAAGAATCTTAAGATATTAAAACAATCAACTCTTATAACAAAAATGCAGAGCAATCCCGAATTAATTCTGTCTAACTGCCTAGCTGTTTGATACGCCAGAACCATTGAGTACAAGGCTCCTCCAGTCGTACTGTAGGTGCCACAATGTCAGTATATTCCACAAATATTTAAGTGACTTAAAAGAGAGCACAGCAGCAGAAGAGATGGTGCAGCTAAGTAGTTAACAGCAAAAGATGAAAGGCTGCTTTATGTAAGCCAGAACTTCTAATGCTATGTCTATGGTGCAATTGTGATTTTGGTTATTAGAAAGTAATGATACACAGGGCTGTACCACACATGCAGAAGCAAACCTCAAAATGTTAAGACATGCTGCATCCCATTCAAATATGTTACTTCTCACAGACATGACATAAAATAGCAATTTTATGCAGATTGCATTGATAAAATCTTCACTTAGAACCATTACTGTTCAGTAAAAAAAAAAAACCAACAAAACTGATCATAATGACTAGAAACCCCTTTCCATGTGTACACTTTCCACCATAGCTGTGATGCATGCATTTCAACCTGAAAGTTGCTTTTGACTTTGACAGAATCCTAATATTAGCACTTAATGCCTAACGCAATCAGCAGCACTAATCAGAACAAAAAGTGCAGCAAAAATAGTGCCCTTGTGCTCCTGCAAAGTCCATTTTGCATCCTACTAAGGATAATTCTAGTACTCTACTGGAACTGAAAAGCATAACCAACTTTAACTTTTCAATACCTAAACTGTTGAAAAGATACACCAAGGTCTAATCATTCAGAACCAACTTCAAAGCATGACACTACTTTGTCCTCACACATGTCAATTTTGGAGAGTGAGAAACGTTTTCAACACAGTTAGCTACTAGGCATGTCTCCAAGAAAGTAAGAAGTTACTGATGACATTTAGGCTTGAAAAAAAGGTATGCAGTATGAACAAGAATGCAGTGCAATGTAAGTTGACTCTTTGCTTTTTATAATACAGAAGAGATGAATAAGAATAGAAATATTGCTTTTTTAAAATTTTAAGACAAAGTACTTTCCTTGAACAGATGGAAGAACAATTAATGAGTATATAAAACAGTGATGTTTAGAAAGTCATAACTCCCTTGTCTCTGGCAGAAGACAAATTCCTTTTTCGTATAGATGCTTTTGCAGTTTCAGACACGTGTATGAGATCAATAAATTTATTTGTCTTTGGTAAGGAGGCACAGTAAGAACAAAAATTCAGGTTTTGCAAACATCATCAGATACCAACTATAAGAAACAGGAAAAAATAAATACCCACCTAGCTTTGCCTCAGAAGTGTCCATCTCCCATTTGCTTTTCGGAATGTAACCCTAAATCATACACAGAGAGAAGCTCGGAGGATTAGAGAGAGACACACATGCAATCACTTTTGAACTGGAAACAGCATTATAACGGGAGCTTAGGGTATTTCTTTTTGTAAGGCACAATTCTTGTTAGCAGATGAAGGAAACAAATTACTCAGTAATTCAGAACTTCTGCATCCACTTCCCATTCAGTGATTTTAGCAGCCCTTGCAAATCATTACAAGAGTGCTGCCCTCTGCAAACACAGAACTCCGGAATGAGTCTAACAGACAGCAATGGCGCTGTGTGCACAGTTATTGTATTATATTATCCCAGGTGGCAAAGTTATTGCAACACAACTTATCAGGCATAAAGAATATTCAAAGCTTTACAAATACAAATGAAAAAGTTACCGTAGTCATAAGCTTTTAAGAATATATTCCCAGATTTATGACACCCAAGTTTCACTTAATAATCCTTTCAAAAGGACATACTAAATTCTTGTATGAGTGGTTAGTCCACAACTAAACAAAATTTTTTTTTTTTTAGTTTAAATGAGAGTATCTGCTGAATCACTAAGTATTATTTTTCATTTTAAAAATAATCCTCTTAATTCAACGATTCTTTTAAAACACTTTTTCCCCTACAAAATGTCATCATACGTTTTACATGTAATGATCTTTAGCCAGTTTAGTCCTTGTAAATGAGTGTAATGATATTAAATTTGGCAAAAAAGTATTTAGATATCTTCTTGTTATCTTTTCATTTTATACTCTTGGATGAGTAAATCCTTCCTAAGCAACCCCTTATAACTCATGTCAGCTGCTCAGGTTTGTTATAAAACTACTTATGTTTCTCTGCAATCACATAAAAAGCTCAATGTAGTAAAATGGAACCCCTGTGAGAATTTCATTATTTTAAAGAATGATTTTTAATAGAGAGGGAAAAGAACTACTCTAGAAGATTTCAACAAGAAAACAAACAATTCACAGACCAGTTTTATTACACTAACTTCCTTCCTACTCTATTTATAGGTTGCCTCCACTGTGGTAAACATATACTTGTATTTGTTAATGCTAAGGGTTACTAAATCAGTGTACTATTCCAGAGAGCTACACTGCTTTTGATTACGTTCAGCATTGCTCTTCCAAAACCCTTGAAAGACCTTTTTTCTATCACGCATATATCAGTGACTTGAGATTTTCAGATCTCTGTATTTTACTGTTTTTAATCAAGTCTGTAATTAATACAAACTAAGACAGTTTGTGCTGCAATATTTCCATGTAACAAATAAATAAACTTCATGTATATATGTATACTTATACTTTTAAACCAAGTTGCACATTAAAATTTGCTGAGAAAGTTTACACCACAGCTAGAAGCCTGTATTGAACAAAGTGATGTGTGATACGCTGGTGAGAACACTTAAGTTAAATGCATTAATAATTCATACCATCAAGCACAGCAAAGCAAGAATTGTCTGAATGCTACAAACAACCCTATGGGAGTTGATAATAGCAACAAAAGAGTGACTTTGATGGTGTGAAATGGCCTATTGTGCGCTGAATCTGTAAAATATCCCGGTCCTCAGATAGGATAAGAAAAGATTCAGACTTCATCCTTTGGTACAAGACAGTTGGATATTTCAAGGACATCTGCCAGATGGCAGGAGCTTCAGACCTCTCTTTTTCCACAGGATTAAATGCAGCAAAATGAATTGAAGAACCCTTACCAACTGCTCTCAAGAAGGCAACAGATACCAAATACAGTGCACTGTTCCACCTTTCTGTCTGACATACCTCTCTCTGAGATTAGCCATGTGACTGAATAGCAGAGATTACATACAGCACATAATTCTTTGCTAATTTTCTTCTCTTGTGAATCTGAATAGAAAACATTCTTATATGTAGATTACTTTTAGTTATTAATAATTTGCATAGTTTTTACCACCAAGTTTTCTCCTTGTCTCATAAAGAAAAGGCCTATTGTTATATGTGCTGTACATTAGGACACTCCCCAGAGCCCATAAACACATACATACACACACACACACTTACGCACAGGTGTCTCAAAAGCTAAAGACAACTTTCTCTTCTAGATATAGCTCATTTCCAAGAAATGAGACTAGCAGCCATATTCTTGTAAACATGGGTGCATCTTTGAAATGTTCTAACCACACTTTATGCAGTCTCATACTCTGTGCCAAAGAATAATTTAGTAAAGAGAATAAATGAGTCATGTTGCAAAAAAACCAGATGTTTATTAAAATCCACTCTTCCTAAGCTTTATTTTTTTAATTCTATATTTCAACTGCTTTCTAAACTGCCAATCCTGAGAAATAGTAAATTTCCATCAAGAAAAAGGACTTTGCTCGTCTCAGACATTTTTGGTTACTTCCTGTTTATTGGAGTTTAACTGCTTGGTTGTGGGAACCAGGGTTTGACACATTCAACTCATCAAGCACTGACCAGCTGCAGCTCCAACACATACCAAGAAGTTACATTAGGAAGCCTTCCGTGGACTTTTAAATACATACCTAAGAACGTCAGCCCTCAGGGCAATTCTCTAACCTTCATTTATCCAAGAGACCTAAACCCTCATCTTGGAAATACCTACTGACAAAGTCAGCGAGCCTTGGCAGAGAAAGCATTCTTCTTCATAACTGTTGTCATATACTGTGACAGTTGAGAAGAGTTCTTTAGACACATGAAAGGAAATAAGCTAAATTAATGTTTGCCCATTCTTCCCATCCCTCCACTTAGTGTAATTTTTACATAATCTGGAAGACAGCGCTAGAGTGTACTGCAATTTATAAATGTCTAAGAGGCACGTTGCCATGCTCCACTGATAATGCTGTTTGTGGCACAGACTCACAGATTCTTAAAAAAAATCAGTTAGGAATAATATGATTTAACATTAAAGTTCTCCTAGAAATGTTTACTGAACAAATGACTAGAAATGTGTGTATTAAGATTGCACTGCTAAGAATGGCAATGGGTTGGCATTTGTAAGACTGAGATTCTCCCTCAGACACATAACAAACATTTCGTTAGAGATGGCTGATGTGTCTCCTACCAGTTCACTTTCTTCCTCCTCTGCTGTATCCTTCTTCACTTCTTCTTTCTGGTCTTCAATATTTGCATCAAAATCCTCCATCTCCACCTGTTCCAAACCACAAGGCACAGATTTACAAGGCACTGCTTGACTTCTAAGTATTATCTTTTTAGCAGAGTAAGTAGAAGACTCCAAGTTCACACAGAAGAGGAAAGAAAGGATTCATCTTGGAAAGTATGATGATGCAATATATATGAATACTGACTCCATTTTAGCTTCCCTCAGAAGCAGGTGCCCTTCTAGCTACAGAGTGACAAACTGTGTGGGAAAGTAGCAATCGTTTATTCTCTTCCTTCAAGTGCATTCTTTATACTACCAGTATCTGTAACAGTAAGATACTTCTCTTGCTTCCCACACAACCACATTTCAAAACTTGAAATCTCAGAAAAAGATTCTAAACTTGCCATTTACACATCACTGCAATGGCGCTCTCTGCACAGAACATCTCTATCAAGCCTTTATCTTTTATGTATTTAAATATCACAGTGAAGAATAACCACCACAGAAATTAACATAATAAAGAAAATTGATGCTTTAAGACATACATCTAACCCTGCCCATCTAATGGAATACTTTCTGCGTGTCTACATCTCTAATGGGGTTTCATGTGCATACTGTTGCTAACCTAAAACTCCCCAAGTATGTACAGTTCTTCATTACCATCAGTAAAGCCTTGATGCACACAGAGTAAATCCCAAATCTGGCCTTCTCTGAGTCTACTTGAGAGCTGAGCCTTTTGCTGTCCTCTTAAAGATTACTATTTTCCGATACAAAGAATTTGGAGATTCAAAAATAACCTGTTGACCTCATGACAAACTGCAAAGAGTAAACTGTCTTCCTACTTCAGCAGTTCACTAGTTTCTATGGCCATGGCAAGAGCTGTTCTGACAGCAACATGCAGCTATGGTACATTCACGATGACCATATGATTAACACACTAATTTATTCCCAGAGCTCCTGAAACATCCTGCCAAAGAAGAATGCAACGATACAGAAAGCTGACACACCAAAGATGCATGTCATGGCAAACTGCAAATGGAATAAAAAGGTAGCATATACATCTACAGCAAGTGTAATCTTTTGCCATATGTTATTTATCTATTTCTTCATTTGCTGCTATGGGTATGTATTTCTCAAAGCAGGGACCAAGAGGAGCTCAAATTTGTTTATTTACTTATTTATTTTATCAAACTACTTCCTCAAATTATGATCCAATTAATCCAGTAACCTGAAACAGTGCTGAATTTCATCTGAGAGAACAAAGATCCTCTTTAATTGGTACTCAACAGTTGCTAAAGAGCAAAGTGGCTTCAACTCTTCCTCAAAGATGTGTAAGTCTGGGCTCCAAAAAGGTGATAAAAAGTAGCATGTACCTTCATGTTTGGGTAATTGATAAGAATAATGGAATACACTTGTCTGACAGCGATTCTGGCTTTCTATAACTGCCCTGTTGTGATTATACCCTTCTCTGCTTTGTATTTTCAGTATAGTCACATCTACATAATTTGTAATTTTAACAAGCACAGAGATTCTCACCTCTTCGATAGCAGCATCCTGCAATAGAGAACGAATGTCCAGGCGCATCATGTGACGTGGTGCTGCCTCCCAGTGATCAGACATCTAACAAAAAACAAACAAAAATGAAACACCTCAAAAAAATGTAACAGATTCAATGGAAAATTGGATTTCTGATCATGAACAAGATGTATCTGTACTTAAGAAAAGTAATTTCAATCAATCCCATGAAATAACTACCAGCTCTTCTTAGAGGAAACATGTAAGCATTATGTAGTCTAAGAGAGGTCAATAGTTTTCCAATAAGAGCAGGCCTGAAAGCACAATTAAACCTATCATTAATCCTATGACTCCAGATGTATACAGTTACCCTGCTGATTTCTTTTAGCTTGCGTCCGTGAATATTCCTCTTGGAACACGTCTGGTTATCTGCACTCATTTCAGCTAAGTACACCTAGAAAGACAATATTAAATATTGTAAATACATTTTTACAGCTCTTTTTCTACCTGGTGATACACTCTGCAGCTGTACATTCTAAGAAAGGTAAATTTGTAACTGTAGACCACAGCATTTTTGCTGAATGTGGGAGGGACTTTGCATCCAAAAGTTTAGAAATAGCAGCATACGGGTACTAGCAAGTTCAAATGCTTTTTAGGCTCCATTACCTCAAAACCCTTGGTTTTTGCAGCACTCCAAAACTGTTCAAAATGTCGCACTCTATCATTGATAGCATCAAGGATAATGAAGGGGAAGAAGCCATCATCCAAGGTCTTTTTGAAAGTTTTAAACATGCTGGTACGATAAGTCTCTTCCATATCAGCTTCATATTCATACTCCATCACCTTTATCAAGGACAAAAGCATTTAAGAAAGAGGACACCTATTAAATCGTTAACCTTCAACTGCTGAAGGTCATGACCACAAAGTACACTGGTATGATAAAAACATCTTCCAGGTCAACTTATAAGAATTTGCCCATTCTGCCCTGAAGTTATATTGACTTGTTCCGAAAAACAGACCTCTGCGCTCTTCCAAAGCCACAGACTGAAATTCTGATTGCCACTGTGTTGTTTCAGAATGTCTTGTTTCTTTGTCAAGATAAGCAACTGAATTAAAAGTACCTTCTTTTTCACTTTTTTCCCTGTATCTGGGTCTCTCTCTTCTTTTTCCACTTCAGTGATAAAATAGTCATCCAGGCTGAGCACTCTTGGTGCAGGTCCTCCACACTCTACTTCCTTATCCTGGGAGGAAAGCAAAAAGGAAACATATACTCTTGCTGTAAAAATTCCGTTCTGCTACAGAGGATCTTCAAAACACTTATGGCAAACAGCAGTTCCCTGCTCTACATTCAAAACAAGAAGAGAGCAGTATCCCTCATGCTTGCTAATAGTGGAGGGGATTCACATGCCATATGAAGACATGGAACATGAAATAACAACAGGCTGAAATTCCAGACAAGCAGAAAGAAAACAGCAGAGGAAGCGCACATAAAAGACAAGCAGCACTACACAGCGAGTGGTTGTTTACATACCCTGATGAGTTTTGCTACATGTGTCTTTCCACTGCCAGGCAACCCTCTCATTATGATTACAATCTGAAACAAAGATCATGTAAGAAGATAGGATACTATACTACATTTAACAGAATCTCTTCTGCAAAAATTTTCTTCTAGAAAATTATGTGCTCTGGACTTACACTTTTGCATATCATCAAGAAAAGCCAATACCATGCCTCACTGCCTATTTTACAAACCAGGTTGTGAAGAATGGTAGTAGTTCCACAGAATAAGAGTATATGGTGTTAATCATCTCAGCAGCTTATACTGCATAAGATGTTACAGATCTGGTTCAGGTAAAATTAACTGAATGAAACTTGTCTAAATGTTTTATAGCTGGAATCTTGTTCTTTCTTATTTTATATGGTGCATTGCCAAATCTCTGACTCTGTGTAAAGCCAAGTCTTTCCTCTGATACATCAAAAACCAAGTGAAGATCTCAGAAGAGTCTAAAATACATTAACATTACCCACTAATGGGAATTTCATCTTAGCATTCCCAGGAAGTTTACATCTCCTGTAGACTCCTAGGAGCTAAGCTACAACACTCAAGGCATTTGCAAAGGAACCAAGAGAATTTCCAGAGCTTCCTCAAATGTAGGCTTGTTCCCAACATATTACACTCATGAGCATTTTATCCGAATACAGACCTCATAGAAACCGATTGTTGCTTTCACAATGCGTACTCACTCTCTCTGGCCTGCTATCCCGTCCTGGTGGCTTCAAAATATCATCTACATTTTTAGATTCTGGTTTCCTTTCCACTCGTGGAGCAGGTGGTGGCTGACGGGGCATTGATGGAGCAGAAATTGGAATCCTTTCCTCAGGGTAATTTCTACGATCACCTTCAAATTCCAGTGTTTGGACAGAAGAATTTTCTTAGTTCAGTAAAATAAAAAAATTAAGATGTTCATATCCAGCTGAGCTGATTTAAACACATCTTCATTATTTTAGGATAAATTCACAGCTTTGTCCCCAAAATAATTCAAATTTCTAATCTTGAACCTATTGCAATCAAAGACGTTTTTTAGCAGAGTATGTAACTGCTGCATTCCTGATCTCACCACCACTGAGAAACAAAACTACATGACACTGCCCAAATAAATTTTCCTGAATTATATATTCTGAACAAAGAAATACTTCAAATCAACTAATCTTCACCTCTGCGAGTCCATATTTTTCATAATATTCTAGCATGGCTTCAAGATTGAGAAACTGTACCTCCAAACATGGAAGGCCCATGATCATATGCTGGACGATCTGTCTTTCGTTCATATGGTGGTCTTTCAAAACCACCCCGCCTGGAGGAAGGATGGTCTTTCTTGTCACGGTAAGACTGAGTCCTTGAAGGTGTAGTAGGAAGAACCCTGCCAAAAGAGTATTTTTCGTATTTCTAGAATTTCTACTATGCATTCCAGAGAGAAACGAACATGTACCTCACAGGCAAAATGGACAGCCTGATACCCAATATAGCCTGAATTGTACTGACTGATTTCAATAGCGTTCCAAAACCACGTACCTATCATCTCGGGGATGCCGCTCTTTGTCAAATCTCTCTCGTTCGTAGTCCACAGAACCACGGTCTCTGTGCAATTCCCGCTCTCTCTTGAAATCCCGATGATCTGTGTTGGAATTACCTTGACGCTCAAAATAAGGCTCACGATCTCTTTCTCTGTTGTAACGACCGGGGTGCTCTGAAAGGAGAAACCCATGGAAATCCAAACTACTAAAACATACTCTGAATTTTTTATTAGTTTTGAAGGAAAAGCAACAAACAGAAGCGTGAGAAAAGTATATAGAGACGCATGATGTGAGGGCTAGAATGGAATTAATCAGCCACTGAATCTCTTTTCCAAACTGTAACAGACAACCATACCATGAAATCCTACTTAAAGCTACAAAACTGAATTTTTAAAGTGGCTAAGTCATTGACTGCATTATTCCTCTTGACAATATAAACTGTTAGTCTTATGGGCCTCTGAAGAAAATAAAGTGGTCCTAGCTTGAACAAGAGTTACTTAGTTTAAAATATGCTTTTAGTGCCTTACAACTTTTCTTAAGAGCTAAGTGTCTGAGAGCTAGCCAAGTGCTCCCTACCTTTTTGAAATGTTTGCCTCTCTGGTAGGGGTTCTGGACGCAGGGTGACCCTCTCCCCATATGGAATCTGTTCCACTTTACTGGTGGTTATATCTGGTTAAAAAAAATAAAAAAAAAAATAATCAAGGTCTTAAAATACCCCTCTTCCATTTCCTTTCCTCTGTCATGAAAAGCAATCAGTCAATGGCATTAAAAGTGACTGGAATAACTTACCAAAATTTCTTTTAATGGATAATGCAAAAAGAGCTATACATAAATACACAACACCATGGTTTTGAAAGTCTGAAGCAGGTTTGTGTGTGCGTGTAAGTACGTGTACCACTTTATCTTAAGAATGGGACTTCTGCCTGTTCAGATGAGTTCAGGTAGCACACATGGTCAGAAGATTATAAACATTAAAATGCTCTGAAAGTTTCAATAACTCACAGAACTACTGTATTGTCAAGAACATTAACTGAAACACTCAGTTTAGATTCCTAACAGTGACAATTTTTCTAACAGCTTTTAGTAAAACATCTACTTAATGGAATCAATATGGCTTCGATTCATTTTATGGCACCTTAGAGAGAGAAAAAATGTGCAACTCACAATTTAAGAACTTCTTTACAACGTGATTTCACTCCTGTTAAAAACTAAGAATGAGGGAAATGAATTCTATTAAAAAACTAGTGTTGAATTTTAGCTTTGATAAGCTCAGTACTAAAAATCAGAGCCCTTTACTGTTTGTGTGTTAAATGCCTGTTTAAGGCGCATGCCCTTCAGAACTAGAACGTTATTTCCCTCCCTGCCTAGAGGGTACCTCACACCCGTTAAGCAGTATATTAATAATGCAAACGCCAGTCACATTCTGCTTTAAGTTACTAAGTCACACCTAAGAACTGTAACAATCCAAAGTGCTTTCTAGCACAGTTATTTCCATAGTCAGCTACAAAGGTATAAGGGAAAGTATCAATATCAATCTAACACATTGATGTGATCACATCAGTTGGTGTTTATTAGAAGCAGATGTGGCTATACACCATTTGGTTCATGTGAAATAGCCCATTATCACAACACTGAAGAAAACATTAAACTCAAGGCTGGTGGTTACAGACTCCTTAAAACTGCATTGCTTAGCATTAGATTGCAATGTACACACCTACAGGTCAACTGCAGGACATCTACAGCATGCTTTGAGTGGCACACTCCTCTAGAAAGAAGCTAGGAGGACTAATTAGCTCTCCGTTACAGATCAAATAAATACACTGTAATACCCACCTCGCCCGTGGCCATAATCCACAGTTTGCTGGATTACAGGTGCTTTAGGAACTGGTGGAATAACTGGAGGAAGGGACACTGGTACAGCTGACGGAACAGAGGTGTGAACGGCAGGTACTTTCACAGGCGAGGAGACAGGTGGAGGCATCATTGACTCTTGTTTACACAACTCGTACTCCATATTTGCTCCTTTATCCTCATTTGTGTCCCAGAGTCCGTGGAAAGAATCCTCATCCCAGCGTTCCTGTTCCACAGCAGAAGGTGATGGTTTTAAAGACTGACCATGACTTGGGGTTGTAGTTGGAGTAGAAACTGTAGCATGTGGCCTTGTCATAGGTGTAGCAGGCCTTGTCAGTGGGGCACTTGGTCTTGTCACAGGGGTGGGCTGTCTGAACAACACGGGAGGCTTTATAATAACAGCAGGAGAAGGTTTAATAGCTTGGGCTTCTACTGGTGCCTCTGAAGATAGCTGAGAAGAGACCTAGATGCAGAAAGCACTTTTAATGTAGATCTGTAAACTAACCTTCTCGTACCCTCTGTAAGTCAGTAAGCACAATGGCAACTGGTAATCAAATCATAAGCATTTTCTAGTACCTCCATCAAGGTGCTACAGGTAGGAGGACAGTATTTCAAGAACTGGTGGCCTGAATTAATTTGGTGTTTGTTCGCTATGTGAAGGCTTAAATACTATTTATTTTCTCCTTCAAAATAACCTTAGCAATTTAAGCTCCAGTAGGCCTATCTCAGTTCAAAAGTGTCTATGGTTTTATTCCCAAAGACTCCTGCTGTCTGCAAAGATTCCTGCTGTCTGTGAGGAGGCTGAAAGAGTCTGAAAGTAGGGCAGCTTGGTGATGCACAAAAGGATTGATAAGGCCAGCTTCTTTCTGGAATTCAGTGGAAAAATTCCCAGAGAGCAGAATCACCTGGAAACCCCTTAATGAAATCAACATCAGATCAACATAAGAAATGGGGAGGTCTTGCCCAGTGGAAAAAAAAAACAAAACAAAACTCCTTCATGAACCAAACATTCCCATGGAACCTCACGTGCTGTGTCACAAGAGTCTTTTCAGCATCACAGCAGATGCCAAGTTACAGGCAGCCTTATTAGCAACATGCAACAAAACTTGCAGAATGGTTGTAGATATAAAGCTGAACTTTGTAATAACAGTTCAAAGTCACAGCAGAAGTCTGAAGGCAGGAATCCCAAGAAAGAAAACAGTTGTTTGAATACCTTTAGGCAGATAGGTGAAGTAGTCTGAGATACCAAAGTTGAGTAAAGTCACTTCCTAAAGGCATCAACATATCTGCAGTTCTTGGTAGCAAATCTGTTCCATTATTTTACTTTATAGACACTGTAAACAAGGAAGGGGTCAACTAGGCAAAAAGAAAACTTGCAGTGCCTCATTCCCTGCGTAACGCTTCTCTGGAGGGAGGGACAAACAAAGCTTGGTCTGGCTAAATGTCAGACCCAGAGGTCAGTACAGCTAAATTTATTGGTACCAGTAACATTGGGGTTAAGATGTGATGAAGAATAAAGACTGTGCATTGACTCAGGTATCTCCTACAACATACATTTAACAAAATTGTTTATTCGTTCTAAGAAGGATTTATAAACCTGAGTTAACATGACTGCAGAGGCTCAGCTGGTTTCTGACCAGGTATGAATTATCAATAAAACAAATATAAGCAGCTGAGAAGAGTTCCCAGAACCAACCACGAGATTAAGCAGCAGAGGAATAACTTGCATCACAACGGGAGATGAAGTCATGGAAGTACACAAATGTGAGCTTCCATGCACTTTATGATATTCCAGAAGGTAATGAAAATTCCTAATAAAGACAGCAAACAGAAAGCTAATGCCCACTTTACGTTGAAATATCTCTGTTTTTGATGAACCAATCCTCAAATTTCTCTCTTTAATGTCTTCAAAGAGCAGAAAGCTCTTAAAGCAGATAAAGCAGAGCGAGAACAGAATTAAAGACAGTATCAGAACCTAGCAGGGAACAGGAGGGTATTCTCATGAGCCTTATGCCCCTGTTTTGGAAGAGCTCACCGTTTCTTGCATATCATCCCACAGCAGTCTAGGCTGTTGAGCCTCAGGCACTACTGTCCCCAATGGGTCATGCTCAAAGACACAGTGGACTGAACAAGTAACAAAGGCTTCAGAAAATCTAAAGAAACTATGAAGTTGCTTTGCCTCAACAGAAGATTGAGGAGGTTGTAAGGGCTGCTGGGGAGGGGTTCCACAGAGAAGTTTGACCATCAGAGTGCAGAACTGATCTGACATACACATTAACAGTAATTGCTACCAGCGTGTTATTAACACAAGATGAATTTACCTGAAAGGCACCCGGCCTTGTGGTTGTGTTCTGTGATCTAGGAGAGTCCTGTGTGGAAATGTCAGGTTTAAACTCTTTCAACTTCTGTAGCTGTTCTTTTTGCTCTCTGCACATGAATCACAAGAAAGCGTTATCAGTCTGTAGCGTAAATGAAAAATTAAAGAAATCAATGCTCACAGTGAAAACCACGTATTATGCTAGCACTAGGGGCCAAGTCCAAAGGAGAAAAGGACACAGCAGGCTTTACACAGTCAACGCTATGATTCAGAAATCCCTGTTTCAGATTCACCTAACCATGGAGGTATTTAATATATTAGCTGCCTCCTTTTTTGATCACAAATTTCCTCTGCAACATGCAGTTATGCTTTCGTGCTTGGCCAGAACCACTCCACTTTGACAGGAAAGATTTTAGCTTCTGACAACACCTTCTGCAAACCAGAAGCCCACTGGAGATGCATGCCTAAGTGCTCTCAGTGACTTGCTCTGGGTTGCACACTAACAGGATCGAGGCCAACACAAAGCACAGCAGAGACTCCAACATTTAAAAACAAAGCAGTGATGTCAGCTTTTGTTTCCTTGTTTTATGTATCAAAATGCTACCTAGTCTATGGAGCAGAGACCAGGACGAGTAGTGAATACTACAACCACTGGATTACAAAGATCTATCTATTCAATACAATTTCCTTTCAGTTTTTGTTTGCATCTTTTTATCTAGTTTTTTATTGCTAATAATCCTTTATTCATATTAATTGCGTGTATTAAAGTAGTGCCCAAAGAACAACTAAGAATGGGATCCTTCTGTACTAGGCACAACAGAGGCCATCCTGACTAGCAACCCATCTGTTCAGTGCAAGGGGAACTTGGCTTACAGAAAGGGATCCAAAGTGCTGCATTAGTAGAAAGAGTAAACTGAGCAATTGCTAGCACTTAAAAGGTCTTCTTTACATCTGGCTTAGGAAAAATACACCAGATGACAAATACAGAACAGTATGCAGCTCAGAGTATTCTGTTTTATACACAATAAAAGCAAAGCCATATGAAGGCTTTACCTTTGGAGATGAAAGCATTTATGCACCACACTACTGGTGTAACTCTTGGCTCAAAAAAAAACCTGAGCAGTCTCCTTACGGTTGTTCCTACTCTTCAGACTGGGGTCATCTGCTTATAAGAACCTGACGAGAAGTACCAGTGTAACTAATTTTTAAGATTATCCTCATATTAAATTAAAAATCAGTATCAGTAGTGTCATGTTTACATTTCTCCTTTTTACTGACTTAGAAAGAGGTATATGTACCTACTTCCTTACATAAAAATGTTTTAGTTTCTATGTTTAAATATTTCAGCCCTAATAAATCATTCACTTAGGCAGTGATTCCCAAACTATGGTCCTTAGATTAAGTCCACTGGATTGCAGCTAGTCACATTAAACAGCAAAACATATGCCTGGCAACCTAAGGCAATGGGAAAGTCAGGAAGCTGAAAATGATCTGTTGCTCCCAACTTTTGGCAAATATTGCTTTATAACACAGATTTCACAGTTACTAATACCTGTTGGATTAATCTAATTGCAGTGAAAGATTAAATTATTCAGAATAAAAGTTCTCCCTTTTTTAAAAATTATTTTTCTTCATTTTGGTGTGCAACTAAGGTCTTCCATATGGGACAGATGCTTAGCAATCTTTTGAGTCTGAAAACAAAACAGCTTCAAGAAAAGCACAAAACGTCTCTGTATCTTTCAACATCGTTTAATGTAAATGTAATAATGATAACCAAGCATTCATTTTAATTGCCCATTATTTTAGCATAATACCTTGTTTATGGTATATCCTGGCTTTACGAGGCACCAATCCTTTGCTATCTCTCAGTAATTCATGAATAGGGTGAACTACATGAACCTCTGTCTCCAAGATGCTTCCTCTTTTCTCTACAATCTGCTCTGAAAGATCTCATTCACTGAAATAGTCAAAGAAACTAATCTTTCAGTTTTTTTTTTTTTTTTTTTTTAATACATTTAATGCACCTAAACCCATACACCAAATCACAAAGATAGCATTTGGATAGACGGTATGTGCTCCATTCATTCTAATATTACTAAATTTACTGAGCCCTGGATGTTTCTGATGTTTAAGAGGATATTCTATTGGTTATTTAGAAATAAACACCCATTAAAGCCTTAGGGAGTCTAGTAGCTGCTTTCTAAAACGTGGTCTTGGTGAACTCTTGCATTCATATCCTCCTGATTGTTATCACTGCTGTTATGCTGTTCCTCAGAACTAAGATCAACCAAACTTGATGAAATGATTCACTGACTATGCTGGATTTCAAATGATTGAGCATTGTAAAAAGAAGAAAGAAAAAACCCACATATGCTTTAATTAAAAAGTAAGCAGTATCCAAAAATTAAATAGGTCCCATTGTGTGAATTAAGAACCACATTAATGTAGATCTTGACAGGCAAGTATTAAGAAGCAATTATCCACGAGCTCATCTGACACTAATAAAAAGACTGAAAAGCAATTATCAACAAGCTCATTTGAAGAGAACAAAAAGATTGGTCAGGTGACATGGACAGATCTCTTCCTGGAAAGTAACAAACAGGGAATGCCATATTTATGGGGAAAGGGACAACCATCTATTCAAGAAAAAAAAGTCCATCTGCAAAAGCTGTGATGGAGGTTCTCCAAATAACTTGTTCCACATGACCTCCTATTATCGTACTGTGGCAAAAAGAAATGAAACCATTACTGCATAAATCAAGGAATGAATCAGTAAAGGAGCACCACCTCCACAGAACGGGACTCCCACCCAAAGTGACAGAACCAGGCAACTCACCGAAGCATTTTGAGCTCCTGGGCAGCCTTCAGAATTATCTCATGCTGTCTTTGGCTAAGGACCATCACTCCTCCCAAGGACTGGTCAGAGTCCAGGTTTGAATCTGCTCCCAGCATATCAGATGAATGCGAAGGTGGAGGAAGGGATGAATCTGGATGATCATCCAAAGACCGCAATCTGTCTCCATCATCTGGATACCACCTATCCGACAACCGTTCCCTCTCCCAATCAGTCCTTTCAGGAAGGTAGTCTTGCTTCTCCCGCCATGTGTCATATCTCTCTGGATACTCTCGAATCCTCAGCTCCCCCCTGTCTCTGTCATAATGATCTCTGTTCCTATCCTCCCTCCACCTGTCTTCACGGTATCTGTCCAGAGGTGGTAATGGTGGTAGAGGAGGGATATCCAGGTCACGGTTCCCCATTTCTCTGTCATCCATAGGTCTCATGTCCCAGTCTCTATCCCATTCTCTGTCTAAATCTTGATCATAAATGTCTGAGGATCTTCCAGTCCTATCTAGATCTCTCTCTAGTTCCCTCTCTCTTGGCCTTTTCCAGTCATCCCACCATGAATCTCGTCTGTCATGGTCAGATGATAAAGGAGGTAGTGGTGGTAGGGGAGATAATGGAGGCAATGAATGGTGGGATTGCAACCTGTCATCTCTGTCATACGCATCTACAGAATCATCCTGATAATCGGAGTTGTGATCTCTCCAGTATTGTTCTCGTTCCCAGTCATCCAATCGCTCATGCTCCAAAGAAGGGTCATCTTGACTATCTAAAGGAAATTCATCTTGCATTCTATCATCTTCATGACCCCAAGAACCCCTGAGCGTCTCATCTCGATGGTAGGGAGGCAATTTGTCAGGGTCATCTCCTAGGTGAATGGGTTGATCTATATTGCCTGTTTCAGATCTTCCTGCTTCCCTCTCCCTGCTACCTGCCCTCCTGATGGGACCCCTCTCCCGGCTACCTGCCCGCCTGACTGGGCCCCTCTCGCGGCTACCTGCCCGCCTGACCGGGACCCTCTCGCGGCTACCTGCCCGCCTGACCGGGACCCTCTCGCGGCTACCCGCCCGTCGCATGGGCTCCCTCTCCCGGCTACCCGCCCGCCGCATGGGCTCCCTCTCCCGGCTGCCCGCCCGCCTGACCGGGCCTCTCTCCCGACTGCCCGCCCGACCCCTGTCCCGGCTGCCTGTCCGCCCAGCCAGCTCTCTGTCTCGGCTAGAGAATACTCTCTCGTGGCTATCTGACCGTCCACCCAGTCCCCTCTCTCGGCTGCCAGACCGTCCATCTGGCATCCTCTCCCTGCTGCCTGACCGTCCATCTGGCATCCTCTCCCTGCTGCCTGCTCTCCTGAACATTCCCCTGCCACGGATGGACGCCTGCCTAGCGGGCCCTCTGCCTCTGTATACATATCCTCTGCCACGGCCATCGTCCATCCTGCCCATTCCCCGGCCATGGCCATCATCCATCCTGCCCATTCCCCAGCCACCGTCCATCCTTCCCATTCCCCGGCCACCGTCCATCCTTCCCATCCCCCGGCCACCGTCCATCCTTCCCATCCCCCGGCCACGGCCCATTCCCCATCCACGGCCATCCCCCTGCCCTCTACCACGGCCATCATCCATTCTGCCCTGGCCCCTTCCTCTGTTTACTGGTCCCTTGCCTCTGTCTTCATGCATGAATGGCCCTTTCCCTCTATTTTCTGGTCCAGGTAGGCCCTGGGCACTATCTGAAGCAATCAACTGGCCTTCTGGTGAATCCAAATCCTGATTTCCTGTTACAGGGGTTACTGCACCGCCTGTTCTTGCAATACCTGACTGCAAAGCTACAGGGTTACTAGAAAGGGATGTTGATTTCTGGTTCTGAATAGGTGGAGTAGGTGCTTTGGACTCTTCTACTTGCTGGTTAGGATCATGAGAACTCCACGTCCACTTTTTAGGAGGGTCTGAAATAGTTTCTTTGACTTCAGGTTTGGATGGTTCCTGTTGAGTGTTTGTCAGGTCCTCATTTGGCTCAATGGGACCTGCACTCTGTGCATCAGGAGTAGACTGTGTTCTGCTTACAGTCTGCTGATTGCCAGCTACATCTGTAAAAGGTTCTTTGTTTTCTGACTGTGAGTCTGTCTGTGACTGCTGCTGCTGCTGTCCCAAATGAGGCCTGGGCCCCCTCCACCGTGGGCCACTAGGTCGGGAACCGTGTCCATGTGATGCATTTGTCGAAGTATAAAATTGCGCTGCTGGTCCTCGTGGGATACTCCCCCATCTACTTGAAGACTGTCCATCTGTATTCTGTCGGTCAAAACGTGACCTGTATCCTTCTGAGCGCTGGGAGTCAAAACGAGGCCCTCTCTGTCTTGAGCCTTCAAATTTGTCATACCCTCTTCCTCGAGGTCCATCAAATCTATAGATGACATAATGGCAATTTAATGCAAATGAACATGTCAAATTAAAAACCTCTAAAAGAGAATTTCATCCCCCCCAAAAGTCACTTCTAACTGATGAATCCTAGTGTGCCTTAGGATCAATCCCTACTGAACCAGTGCAGAAGCACAGAGACACGTTCTTCAATTCAATGTTGTCCACTGAAGACCAATTTAAGCCACTTGCAGATTATGTAACCCTAAAAGGAAATTTGGCTTAAATATCTCAGGACTGAAACCTGACAAAGAAAGCTGGCAAACTCATTTGAAAAAAAGCTTTCAACTTTTGTTTAACGGAAGTTTTGTTGCAATCAACAACTCTTGTTGAACTTTTGTTCTGACAGTATGCAACAAGCCTACTTAACTATGGTGATGAATGCCATCTAGAAAAATCTTTAAATACAGATCCTTTCAGAAAGTGCAACGAACTGTGGTATTGCCCAGTTCCATGCAAGATAATATGCCTAAACCAAATACATTTTTATTGCATCACTTTTTAAATTCCTTTTGAGAGCACCTACAACTGCTATTGCTTGAATATGAGGAAATAGGTCAGGCAAACTAATGAAGAATAATTTACGCAATCACATTTAACAAGGCTGATTTAGTAAAAAATCCAATCTTTAAGCATATGCTCAAATACTGATTTACATAATAGACTAGAACAAATTACATTCATTTCACACAAAACAGAGAACTCGTGTCTGAAGTCAAGTTGCTTGGATGTTTGGGATTCACAGCTGTGTCTCACAGGATGGGGTCAGGAAGGCCAAAGCATGGCTGGAGCTGAACTTAGCAAGGGACGCAAAGAGTAATAACAAGGGCTTCCATAGGTATGTCAGCCAGAAAAGGAAGGTCAGAGAAAGTATACCCCCCCTCCGACGAACACGACTGGCAAACTGGTAACAACAGACAAGAAGGCTGAGGTACTCCACAACTTTTTTGCCTCAGTCTTCACTGGCAACCTCTCTTCCCACACCTGTCGAGTGGATGGACCGCAAGACAGGGACTGGGGGAGCAAAGTCCCTCCACTGTAAGAGAAGATCAGGTCCGTGACCACCTGAGGAACGTGAACGTACATAAGTCTATGGGACCTGATGAGATGCATCCCAGAGTCCTAAGGGAATTGGCTGATAGAGCTGCCAAGCCACTCTCCATGATATTTGAAAAGTCATGGCAGTCAGGTGAAGTCCCCGGTGACTGGAAAAAGGGAAACATTGCACCCATTTTTAAAAAGGGTAGAAAGGAGGGCCCTGGGATCTACCGACCTGTCAGCTTCACCTCTGTGCCTGGGAAGATCATGGAACAGATCCTCCTAGAAGCTATGCTAAGGCACATGGAGGACAGGGAGGTGATTCGAGACAGCCAGCATGACTTCACCAAGGGCAAGTCCTGCCTGACCAATCTAGTGGCCTTCTATGATAGAGTGACTGCATCAGTAGACAAGGGAAGAGCTATGGATGTCATCTATCCGGACTTCTGTAAGGCCTTTGACATGATCCCCCACAACGTCCTTCTCTCTAAATTGGAGAGATATGGATTTGATGGGTGGACTGTTCGGTGGATGAGGAATTGGCTGGATGGTCACATTCAGAGGGTAGTGGTCAACACCTCCATGTCCAGATGGAGATCAGTGACAAGTGGTGTCCCTCAGGGGTCCATATTGGGACCAGTACTGTTTAATATCTTCATCAATGACATAGTGGGATCAAGCGCACGCTCAGCAAGTTTGCAGATGACACCAAGCTGACTGGTGAGGTTGACACGCCTGAGGGATGGGATGCCATCCAGAGGGATCTGGACAAGCTTGAGAAGCGGGCCCATGTGAACCTCATGAGGTTCAACGAAGCCAAGTGCAAGGTCCTGCACATGGGTCAGGGCAACCCCCAGTATCAATAGGGACTGGGGGATGAAGGAATTGAGAGCAGCCCTGAGGGGAAGGACTTGGGGGTACTGGTGGATGAAAATATGGACATGAGCCAACAATGTGCACTCGCAGCCCAGAAAGCCAACCATATCCTGGGCTGCATCAGAAGAAGCGTGGCCAGCAGGTCGAGGGAGTTAATTCTGCCCCTCTACTCTGGTGAGACCTCACCTGGAGTACTGCATCCAGCTCTGGGGTCCTCAGCACAGGAAGGACATGGACCTGTTGGAGCAGGTCCAGAGGATGGCCACAAAAATGATCAGAGGGATGGAACACCTTTCCTATGAGGAAAGGCTGAGAGAGCTGGGGTTGTTCAGCCTAGAGAAGAGAAGGCTCTGGGGAGACCTTACTGCGGCCTTTCAATAATTAAAGGGGGCTTATAAGAAAGATGGGGACAGACTTTTTAGTAGGGCCTGTTGCGATAGGACAAGGGGTAATGGTTTTAAACTAAGAGGGTAGATTTAGACTAGATGTAAGGAAGAAATTTTTTACAATGAGGGTGGTGAAACACTGGAACAGGTTGCCCAGAGAGGTGGTAGATGCCCCATCCCTGGAAACGTTCAAGGTCAGGTTAGACAGGGCTCTGAGCAACCTGATCTAGTTGAAGATGTCCCTGCTCATTGCAGGAGGGTTGGACTAGATGGCCTTTAAAGGTCCCTTCCAACCCAAATGATTCTATGATTCTGTGGATATTAATTCATTACCACCTAGCTACCAACAGCAGTTGAGTTGTGGCAGAATTTACTGTTTCAGTGAGCAATTTACCAAACAAGATCATTTATACAAACCTCAAAGAATTTTAATAATCCTGATAAGTTAACACAGTAAACTGCCTTTTTTGGGGGTAGGGGCAGGTCAAGATGAACAGGAAGAGAAAAAAGATGAAATTACATGGAAGGTATAGCTAGAAGGTTGGATACTGTAAGACACACTTCATCCCCAAAATTCTGAAAATTAGTTTAAGCCAGTTCTTTAGAGTTTCTTGAGAAAAGTTAATTGCTGAAAAGAGGTGAAGGGAGCGTGTGTTTTTTTAATATGTCTCGTCATTACCTGGGACTTTTTAGCTGGGATGGCAGCAGGTAACACACAATATTTTTAATTTATCCTAAGTTCAGTTAAAAATTTATTAGGACTCTCTTTTCTACTAACTATATTGAGAAGAAAGAGTAAACAGATTTTTGGAAAAGCTTTGATAAAACCCTAGAATGGTCATGCAATCACAATATAGGAATGCATAAGGGTTACAGTGTTAATTAAATACTGTAAGTATGCTCAAAACCAGAGCTCCTGTATGTGCATTCTAGAAATTTTTGATTATCCATAGCCTATCATCACACACCACTGAACTCTAAAACAATGCACATAAAAGACATGCACTAGCAAATCAAGAAAACAGTCTGTTCAGAACTGTACATCCAACAAATCCCCAGGACCGGAAACAACACTTTTTAAAAACCATCAGGAGGTAGAAAATTACTCAAAGTTATAAAAAAATTCATTTACTTTGCTAGCAATTCATGAATTATTATTCATGAATGATCACTTTGGAAGCAAAGACATAAACATGACTATATGATTGTAAAGTCTAGCAGAGTATGTAAGGATAGAAACAATTTAACAGACCAACACTGTTCTTTGATTGAGTAGGTATCACATCAACCCATCCTGAACTAATGACCAGACAGAACAGATGTTTTTGCAACCTGATATCGTGTCAAGTATGAAAGAAAAACTTTCCAAAAAAAAGATCTTGGATTAAACCATATAGCAGGTATAAAACCACATAAAAGACATAGAATGCTGGCTTTTACAGTAGCTTTACATTAAGGCAGCAGGCCATCCACCTGATAAAATGAAGATTTAAATTTGAACAGAACTGTATCATACCAAAAGACAGCAACCTTCAAAACCAAGACCATCATGATGTAATGCAAAAGTGGCACAGAATCCTAATGCTAGAATCCTAAGGCTCAAATCTTAATTTCTTTCCTTCTCTCTCTTGTCTACAATTTTTTGAATGCTAAGTAATGCTACATGTGTAGAAAACCATTGATTTGTACTTATGCGCTACCTCTCTTATCAAACAGCCATTTTGAAAAGTGCACCGAATACAACAATTATATAGCTGCAGAACTCTCTCACACTAGAAGTTAAAGTACTGGTGAACAGCTTTGAATTTTCATTTCTTTCTGCAATAAATCTTGGATTACAAACAAAGACTACTTTTTATTGTCTCTAAAAAATAAATAGCATCTAAATTGCCAGTAATTAGCTACATTAGTATATTCAACTGAATATATATATGAATGCTTTTCTGAATCCCTTTCAGAATGCCTACATTAAAGTGCTACCATATAGAGCAACAGCTTAAAAACAGTCCCTCAACATTTTTGCTTTAGGTTTTCCTAAACTTGTGTTCCAAGTACCACAGACAAAATATGCTGGGAATTTAGATCACTTTTCATATAGGATCACTCTTTCAAGTGTGAGTTATCATCTTCAAACTAAGGACAGCAAAGACATACCAAATATTTACAACAGCTTTCTTATTTTCACAAAAGGGTTATTATGTCTCTGGGAATGAAAAGGGTGCAGTGCGCCCAAGCATTTTACTAGAAAAAAAAGCATTCTACTCTAGATAATGCTCAAGTGAAAGGCACCTATCTGTCCTTGCTTTAATAAGATAAGTACAGAGCATGGTGTACATACCTTAAAAACAAAACCTCCACCAAACAAGCACACGTCGCACGACCTCAGGAAGATTTGAGAGTAAGATATTTGTTTCATTTCTTAATACATCACTGAAAGTCTTACAGCCTGGACCATGTATAAATCAACAAAAACATCCTTACCTAGGGCCTCTGGGGCCTTCAAAACGTGCTGATCTGGGAGGATCTGGAAGCAATCCACCCGACCTCACTGGTTTATCCTGCATGGTAGGTGCATGTGTTGAAGACACTGCAGAAGTAGCTTTCAGTTCCCCACATCCTTGCTCAGATGAAGTAGAGACAGTCTGTTTACTAAGATGAACTTGAGACTTTCCATGGTCTGAAGAGCCAAAAGATGAACTTACTTGAGAATGATAAGGTGAATAGACAGTTGAACTAGCTATTTTTGATGCATAGGTACCAGGGGTGGGAAGCAGAGCTGGCCTTGGTGTCTCAGTAGACTGACTGCTTTGAGAACTGGATCCTGAAGGGACAGAGGAATTAGATAACTGAGAAACAGAAGAGAGAGGCGGGGGGACCAGTGGAGGTGTAGTTGAAGGTAAAGTTGGAGGCATAATAGGAATGCCACCTTGAGTGGTTTGAGAATATGGAACAAATGGAGGTGGCAGCGAAACATTTGCAGGATACTGATTCTTCAGATTTTGGAGTGAGCTCACTTTCTCCTGCAGATGGGACTGAGTGACCTTCATCTGTTCATCCCATGCTTTCCACTGTTTCTCATATTCTTGAAGCTGGTCTTTGTGAGGGTAGGTTTGAAGCTGATGCTGCCACTGTTGGTTCATTGATCGTTCCCAATCTTTATGAAGCTGCTGGAACTGTTTTTGCTGTGCCTCATAATGTCGCAGCTGCATGTCCACTGACATTGTCTGCAATGAGAAGATAAGAATAGCTTCAAAATACCATCTTAGTTATTTTCAGAGCCACATATTTCAGTATCACTTGTAATATCACAACTTCTGACTTGGGTAGCAGCTTGAGGAAGAACTACACTGAAACAAAAGCAAATACCAACCGTGATGTCTAAAGTCATTGTGACAATTTACACATTTTTTGACTAGAGGACATTTATGTATAAAAGGCACTTTCTTTTTCCCCCTTTTTTTTTTTTAAAACAGGACAGCTGACGAAAGCTATAATCAAAGGGCTCCAAGCTGTATTATTACTAGATGCTAACAATGGCTAAAGCCCAAATCAGTCTTCATGCTTGCAATATATACAGTACACGGCTATTTCTGAAGGTTTCAGTTTCTGCTATTAACCAGCTCAGAGTTGCTTCAGCTGTCAGCAATTATTTTTCTCTAAGTCTTGGCCAGATCTTCTTATTTGCACAATGAAGCTGCTTTCAAGGAGGTACTGTCTTACATTATGTGTAAATACAGGTCCTAATATCCATGGCTTGATCTTGTCTGACATTTTTAGGGTTCACACTTAAGAGATTTTTTTTTTTAAACAAGCAGACAGCCCAAGCTACAAAGAAATGCTTAATGTATAAACTCCACCAACCCAGAAAAAGCTGACTCAACTCTCTAATACAGTAATCGACTTCTACTTAAAAGCTTAAAGGTTGCAACACTGATATAATTATCAAAACTTGTTATTAAGATTTTTTATTTTATTTCACTGATTATTTGAGTCAAAAATAATGTAAGACAGTGATTTTCTTAATTACTTTATCTGCGTATTTTTGGCATCTATGTTTACTTCATCATTGTACATATTTATTTTTGTACTACACAATGTTGTAAAAAAGAGCAGCTACCAAATTACTCCATGCAATCATCTGTTTACCTGACCTTTCTTCTGAACTGTTT
Source organism: Theristicus caerulescens (assembly GCA_020745775.1). Lineage (NCBI taxonomy): Eukaryota > Metazoa > Chordata > Aves > Pelecaniformes > Threskiornithidae > Theristicus > Theristicus caerulescens. Next base: position 45,564,207 of record CM036564.1, on the reverse strand, counting down.
CTCCAGCAGTAAAACATTCAAAGCTGAGTAAATTCAATATTGTGTTCAGCTTTGCTCCTGTATCACCCAGGTATGTCTGAAAAATCTTACGACAAGTGTAAAGTCTTGTATTTCTCATCCTACTGAAGCTTCATCACCATCTGTTAATTCTTTATTTCATTCTGAAGTTGAGTGACAGTAGGAAAAGGGGATATAGACTTCTACCCAAGCAGAAAAAGTAGCTAGACAAATGAGCCAAGCATGACAAATTATTCAACTACTTGTTTTTCAGCAGACTACAAGAGCTAGGTCACCCAGGAAGTATATCAAACACCATCTCCTTAGTGTTTCACCTGTAAGTGTGGAGGCTGTTGCATGATCTGTTGATACTGCTGTACTATCTGCTGCAGCTGGGCATGCTTCTGCATTATTCTCTGATATTGAAATCCAACACGGTGATGGGGATGCTGCTGCCATTGAGCTGCTGCTGCTTGCAATTGCTGCAATCTCAAATCTTCCTCAGGGTCGTCGGGAGGTTCAATATTGAGCTACAGAAAAAGGCAAATACTATAAATAAAGGAAAGCTCCTTCTGTCAGAAGGAAAATGCACTTGGTCACTATCCAGTTTACAGGAACTTTCTCAGTGTTTGTTATTTTGTAACTCTCTATTTCAGTGTTCCGGCCACCCACAGCTTCTTGAAGGCTGATTTTTATTTCATTTATTTTTAATGTGAATAGTCTGATCTAAAGGTTAGGCTGATGGCAATTAGGGTATTCATACATACAGAAACTACGTACAGGAAAGAGATTAATGCAGATCTGTTATCTGTTGCTCACAGCAAATATAACGAGACAACAGTGCTTTTTCATGATGAGGTAAAGTAGCTCCAAGTGCATTATTTTTGCCACTTGGTAGGAACCCACATATTGCAAGTTAAAGTGGAGCACATGCTGCAGGGTAATCTACTACCCTACAGTAATTTGTTCAAACATCAATCATGACCTCCATCCATTATGTAGTAACCGTTCTTAAGCATGCTGACAACGATATTCTGTGCAAAGTTCTTGGCTTTCAGACAAACTCTAACACACAGAGAGAAGGGGAACCAGAACTGACAAACTGCCAAAGAGAAATTAAGAAATAGTGTCTTAAAGGCAGCATTCCTCATCTATCGAGTACTTGATTTTGCACTTAGGTATCACAAAGCGTTTCTCATAGACAAAGATGACAATGTTGGGGAAGGTGCGAGTAAGTCAAGCTTGGATTCACTTGGCGCATGTGTGGGAGACTATATAAGTCTATATACACGGAGTGTATTTTTATTTTTCTAATTGGTGCAACCTTAGCAAACGTTCTTTTAAGATTGCTTTACCACATTTAATTATTGTTACACAGTATACACAAGAATTTGATGGCATTATTTTCCTGTTTCTTTGTCCCATCTAGCACAACAAATGGTGTGGCACTTTACAAAGCCTACCTGAGTTTCAGTGGAGGTAAGAGAAGACTCATCTTCTTTGGAAGCTGGAGGCAGGGATTCATTAAGCGGAGGAGGTTCAGACTGCTGAGTTGAAGCACTCATTTTCCCTTCTTCAGACTTTGCTCTCTGCTCAGATGCGTCCTTCACTACTGGACCTTTCATTTGCTGCTGTCCCTGAGCATGGGCTTTTGCCCTTTGCTGCAGGCTAAGCAGGTGCTGCTGGTACCAGTATTGCTGCTGTTCCTACAATAGACAGAAATTTTCTAAGACAGCTTTCACAGGAAAAAACATGAAAATTAATTCATGATAGTCACTAGAATCATACTCTAGAAAAGTTTCTAAATCTGTTTTGAGGGAAAACTCACTTTGTCATCAACAGTATTGCAATGGATGTCAGAAGATCAAATAAAAATTCAGAAACCATTATGTGAGGCATAGTACCCACAGCAGAATTTATTTCCTACCTCAAAGAGCTTACAACTTAAGAGAACAATAACGAAAAGCAGAAAGATGGCCAATAATAAGCCAAATTACTACAGATGTGTGATAAGTATCATACTTATTATTTTTAGTGCTTTTCATTCCTAACAACTACAGGTACTTATTATGAGACCAACTTAGGTAAAATGAAGGGAAAATGGAGGACAAGTATGAGTAAAGGAGCAGTAAAGAGAAAAAGAAGAAAATGTACAAAAAAGACAAAGAGGGCAAACAGAGGACACAGACATCAAGTAGAGTGAAAATGACACTGAGAAATTGTGATGGAGACATCTGAATAAAGGCTGTGGAAAGGAAAAAGAACAATCAGAACCAGCATATAGGGAGGATTATTTATCATCTGAATTCTCAGATTCTCAGATCTGAATCTGATTCATTCAACAGCTTAAGAGGAAAATAGATACAGTTGCACCCAAAAAAATATCCATTGAACAAGTGATCAAGCTTTCAGTTTTAAGTATTTCAGGCTAGAATTAGAGTACTCTGGGTAGATCACAGTAGCTTCAAAGCACTGTAAGCTACCACCAGCATAAAGAACAAAAGACTAAAGATAAGTATCTCAACACTTAAGTAGTGGTGCATCTTAAAGAGACCTGAATAGGAACCGACAGTTCTGTATCTCTTCCAATACAAGAAATATCAGGCATCAAATCAGACTAGCAGGACACAGATTTAAAACATGCGGGAGGCAGCTCTTCGCCTAACATGGCCTTGTGCTACCAAAGTCCCTACCAGATCCACTGCAAGGGCTAAAATTTTGTGGATTCAAGACACAGCTCCGTAAGCTCGCAGAAGAAAAATCTACAGATTTTAAAAATAAAGACACCAGTTGCAGCTAAGACAGCTCCTATATTTTAGGGAAGTATCACTATACACTTTAAGTTATTCTCTTAGCATCTGCTTTTAGTCACTGTCAAAGACAGAATGATAGAATTCTGTACTTTTGGTCTGAGCTAGTACAACCACTCTTGTGCTCTCACGTCAACTCCACCACCTCTGAGAATCTGTGACTGCTCTACACCTTTCATATCCTCTGTTCTTCCCTTCCATCCAAGCACGCACAGTTAAGAAAAGACACCTATATAAAGTCCACTCAGAAAAGAATCCAAAAGATGCAGGTATTTTAAAATATAAGTGTGACAACAACAAAGTAGTAGGCGCCATCTGATGAAATTTCTCAAAACTGAGCCATTCTGCCTATCTTAAAACAGGTTTAAAAGAAGTGCAAGCTTCCTCCAAAAGCCTACCTCATGCTCAAATTGGGAATGATGTTTTCTATTGGTAGCAATCTAGCAGACACAATTAAACATGGAGCTGTATTTTTAAAAACATACTTCTGTAAAACTGTAATGTAGAGATGAGGTCAATGAAAGGAGAGGCTATGCTTCTTGGACTTTATGTTGATCCTGCAGCAACTCCTGCCAAGAATCTTTTTAACAAGAATACGACTCAGAAGAGCTGTCATGGCTTTGGGTGGAAGATGTGCATTCACACTCCAGCATGGGCTCTCAGAAACCTTCAAAGACATGCTGTAATAAGTGCAACTTTCCACACTAGAGAAGAGCGTACATCCCCAGCTATACAAAAGCTGATTCAATCAACCCTCTCAAAAGGCATTATAAGGTGATTTACCATGATGGTGCTGGATGCTATGCTTGGTGAGCACCTGTTCTGCTGCCACAAAATTGTTGTCTCCACAGGTCCATTTTGTTTCCTCCTCATTCTACCAATTGGACAAAGGGCTAAAACTCATAATACGACCCGGGGTTCACAAAAAGAGCTATGATAATAGCCTGTCACCTATTTTTTGCAGCAGATGAAGTCTGCTTTGCAGACACGCATTGCAGGTTCTATCTGAAAAGTGCAAGAAAAGTGGAAAGGGAGATTTCTACAGCTTAGTCTGAGCAAAACAGAAGTGCTAGTGTAGAAAATTCCTGATGGTGAAAAGTTCAGTTATTTGAATGCTTATCTCCTCACAAGGACTGTCGTTCTTCAAGTCCAATTACAGTCCTTAAGCCCAAGGAACACACCAGCATCCACATATGCCTTTTTCCGTCTTTGGCTGACCAAGAGACTACACCTGTTGCATTGCACAGGGAACGCTGAAACCAGCACTGTCAGCTCCTGACCACAGGACATACCACCAAAAATGTTAACACGGAGCCCACACCAAAAGACTACTTCATAATGAATTTGGGTGACCCCAGGCCATAACATAATGCCTATTTTGGGGGACACTCAGTCCTTTTCTGGTAAAGATAGCAAAAGAATGGTTTAGCACCCTTTATAAAACAAAGGAGGGATTTTAAAGAGTGCAGCAGTTTGCTGAAAGGTGACATGGTAAAGGTAAGGTAGCTTTAGCAGATGTAGATAAATGCATATTTATGGGTACAGATGCACCCACACGTATTTGTTTACTACTGTAAATAAATAGCAGCATACAGTACCCAAATATCAGATGGGGCATAATGAAATACCCCAGGTATTTTAAAAGGACTCAACAAAAGATGCATCTGATCGTAGAGAAACATAAGAATCCAACAATTTAATCCAACTGTACACCCATGTAAGAAACTATGCTAAACTCACAATATTGTCAAGGCAAAGAGTGGTATCTTATTTTCAGACAGGAAAGGGAAATAATAAAACACTAACTCATAGCAAATTGCATAATATTTTCTATGTTAAGAGAAAAACACTGATCTATTTGGCTGCAGCCACTGTTACTGCGGGATGAGAACAGAAAGAATTGCTTTCAATTACCAGTTTAAACAAAGGCTTAATAGTATCTTATAAATGACAAATTACAGTATTTCTCTACTTGGCTTTTAAGATCATTAGCAAGAAAGCATCACTATGCTTTGCTTTTCCTATTCCTATTGTGTAAGGACTTGTTGCTCCAAATCCTGTCTCATTTTACAGCCTAAGACAGCCAAAATCGTATCAATCTATTGTAACAAATTTATGACCAGCAAAGTACCATATTCCTTTTGAATTAACACTGAATTGTGCATGAGAGTAAACAAACTACTCAAGATAGAAGTTGCTTGTATAAACACTCATCAAACAGACAATGTAAACTTCAGCAGCATTCTGCTTCTTCTATGTGTGCACCACAATAATGCATTACTTGCGACTCTTCTGGAAAGGAGAGAGTGGTTGAGGAACAATTAAATAACATTAATGAAATTTCAGGCTAAATACCATGGGAGGAATTACAGTGTACTGTTCGATCTTGAGTTCAATAATTTAAGAAGTCAGCAAGCAGCCTCAATACCAAATTAACATCACTTTCTACACCTGATTTTTCAAGGCTTTGGTTTTGTCATTAAAAAATTTAATGAGTCCCATTGCTATCACTGTAAAAGATCAACTAGTACTGTCCAAAACCTTTCTATAACTAAATTCATGAACTGAAAGCACTGTTTGGCTAGGCAGTGATTAGTTATATGGTGCAAACTTAAAAATGATACGTTCCCAAATGTATTCAGGTATTGGTATGAAATTTTAACGGATACAATTAAAAAGGTGTCCCAACGATTAACAAATTTAAAGTGTCAGTGACTTCAATATGACGCAACAGGATTTTTGCAAACTTCAAATCAGACTCCTAAGATCAATTTGCCAAAAATAGATGTCTTTTAAACTTCAATAAAGTCAATTTAAAGCATGCACTTCAGCTTTGTTCTTGCAGCTGGATCTCTACAAGCCAACCCTAAAACCATGCAAAAGCCTCCGTGAATCTGACTGACCTATACATAGCTGAGGACCTCAACACACGTGTGTCTCTGTGCACACTTAACCTTAAGCAACCGAAGTGTCTCTAACTTAATGCATATGAATGGTCACGTCAAGCTCACTGGAACTGCTCACATTTAGAAAGTGAAGCATGCAAACGTTTTGCAGTCATTTTGGCCCTAGTGTACACATAAAAAGCACACAGCATTAACAATGTTTTTCACCTCGAAAGCATTTCAGATCATTTCCCTCTAATGCCCCATACAATTTTATACCAGAAGATCAAGCACGCGTAGAACAAAATGTATAAGTAAGTTTAAGTAAAGGGCAACTATGTCCTATGACAGAAACACTTTTGCAGCTTTAACTATGTGTGGTAAGATTAAAATAGTCACAATTCTACACTGACCAGACAGACAACCCATGAGAAAACTAAATGAAGAAATCACTGAAGACAAGAGGCACTCATCTTGCAACGTGCAATAAGCAAACAGACCGCTGCATCTCACAACAGGCCAGATGAAGCCAACAGAGGTTCGGTGCAGGTACTTTGCTGTACTTTGGAAAACAATTCTACGGAGACCAGCAAACCCCCCAAGAAAATTAAATTCAGCTGGGAGTTAAGACTTTTCCCTAAACAACTCTTTTGCTCTTGAAAAATGACGATCTGTTACATCCTGACAACCACCACTGGATAAAGAAGGATTTACAGAGCCTTGCCTGAGCCATGCCATTCCCAGACTTCCAAGAGTCACGTCCAAACCCTGTAAGCATTATGCAAATACAGCGTGTTTATTAACTGCCCTTACTTGGAGACCTTTACAACACCTGGTACCCGCCAGCTGTTCATCGCCACCGCTCCCCTGGTGACTCCCTGCTGCCAGCCGGGGCCGCAGGGGCGAGCGCGGAGGTGGCAGTGCCTTACCTGGGGAGTCATGGTGGAGGGGTCCGGCTGCTCGGTGCCACTGGCCTCCTTGGCGGCACCCTGGGTGGCCTCCGGCTGGGCAGCAGCGGGCAGGGGCAACGACGGCTGGGGCGGGGGGAAATGGGCCTGCGACGGCTTGGCCGGGGGAGGGATGGAGGAGGCCAGGCTGGGCTGAGCCGGCTGGGAAGGGGAGGCCTGGGAGGAGAGCAGGTAGGGCTGGGGGTGCGCCATGTAGCCCTGGGCAGGAGGCGGCAGGTAGGGCTGGGAGGCGGTGGCCGGCGGGGGCTCCAGGTAGGAGGGCGGGGGCTCGGAGAAGGAGGGGGGCGGCTGGGAGGCCTGCGGCCGGGGCAGGTAGGGCTGGAGCGGCGGGGACTGGGCCGGGGGCGGCTGGGCCGGGGGCAGGTACGGCTCCGCCTGGGGGGGCGGCAGGTAGGCCTGGGCGGGGGGCAGGTAGGCCTGGGCGGCGGGCTGCGGGGACTGCGGCGGCGAGGAGAGCTCCATGTCCATGGGCACCGGCGAGGAGGGCACCGGCTCGCCCCAGTCGCCGTGCCCGCCCGGCGGCTCCTGGCCGTCGCGCTCCCGGGCGGCGGCGGGCGGCTTGCGGGCTGTCGGCGGCGGCTCGCGGTGGGCGAACTGCTTCTGGTAGCTGCGGACCGGCGGCGGCACGGGCGGCGGCGGCTGCTGCCAGTCGGTGAAGGAGCCGGGCAGCGGCGGCGGCGGCAGCCCCGGGGGGGGGTGGCCCCGGCGGCGGCGGCGGCCCCAGCAGCACGGACTGCAGCTGCTTCTGGTGCATCTGCTGCAGCTGCTGCAGTTGCGCCAGGTGCTGCTCCTGCAGGCTCAGGAACCCCGAGGTACCGGCGGGCGGCGGCGGCGGGGCGGCGGTGGCGGCGGGGGGCGCGGGGCCCGGCGGCGGGTAGCTGGGCAGCGGCATCGGCGGGACGGCGGGAGGCGGCACGCTGGGGGGAGGGATGGGCAGCGGCGGGGGCGGGATGGAGGTGGGCGGCGGCGGGTAGTGCCCCGCCGCCCCGTACAAGCCCCAGGCCGGGTACATGGCGGGGCCGCGGCGACGGGAGCGGAGCGGAGCGCGGCGCTTCCACAGGCCGCGGCGGCAGCGGCGCGTGCGGCCCACGGCGCCTGCGCGGGGAGGCGCGCCGCCCTCCCGGGCCGTAGAGCGCGAGCGCGGCGCCTAGAGCGTCGAGCGGCGCCGGCAGCGCGCCGCCTAGCGGGCAGCCTCCGTCACTGCCGGGGGGCGGGCGCCGAGCCGGCGGCGGGGCGGAGGCGAGCCCAGAGCGCCGCTTCCCCGCTTCCCGCCCGTCCCCGGCAGGCCCGGGCGAGGGAGCGGCGGACAACGGAAGGGAGCTGGGGCGGGGGGCTCCGCTTTGTGTAAGGGGGCGACGAGCAGGCGGGCGCCGCCGGATCCCGCCGCGCCCTCGTAGGGCTGGCCCGGGCCCCGGCGGCCTCCCGCAGGGCCCGGTGCTACCGGGCCGGGGGCGCCGGTGACCTCGGTTACCCCGGTGCGGAGGCGGCCATGTTTCCGCGCCTCCTCGCCGCTCTCGCCGGGGGCTGTGCCGCTGCGCCCCGCCGGCGACGGCTCCGGCCCGCGGCGGGCGTCGCCGCGCCACTTCAGCCCCACGAGGCTGCAGCAAACCCGGTGTGGGTGACCCGAGGTGCGATGGCAAGGCTCGTGAATTGCTGTTAGCCGCTGACGGGTGGTGCGAGCGCGGCCGTATGCCCCGCTGAGCCAGGCCTCGGGAAAGGTGCATCGAGGCCGAGGGGCTCCGTGGCCTCGTGCGTGACGTGCGGACCCCCGCGCAGGGGTGGGGCCGCACCAGGTGATCCAGAAATGACGGCAACGGTTTTGTTTCGTTTTCAGTGAATATGCTGGTGATAAACCCGAGAGGCAAAAACTGAGAATGGAGCAGTGGATGCGTGAAAGTGCCTCATCTGTTACAGAAGCAACTCCACCCAGGAGCAGGAAAGAATTTTTTCTTGCGTTTCTCTCTTCCCACACTGAAGTATGAGTTAAACACACAAATATGTTCTGTAGCCAGTTAGCAAAGATTTATGCAAAGTGCCGAACTCCCATTGTACAGAAAAGGCCCGAGGGCTTGTGCGTGTGAATTCTAGTAGCCAGGCAGCAAAGCCTAGTGGCTACTGTTAGGTCAGCAGTGCACCAGCGCTGGGGTGTCTCACTGCTTGCCCTCCTTCCCAAATACAGAAAACCCGAGCAATTTTTCTCATGTTCAATCTCTAGTTCATGGCTGCTGAATCAAGGATCCCGGGCCAGTAGACAAAGGCAGGTGTTGGAGGAAAAGTCTAAAGACTTTTCAGTCAGGAGAAAAATCAGGAAAAACAGATTGTTAGGTAGAAAAAAAACCTTTGTCCTCTCTGCTGGAAAAGCTGGACTTTGCTTTCAGTTGTTAAATTCCAGGGAATTCACAGAGGTGATAACACCATGAATCTACAAGAAAAGCTTCAAGTAGAGAGTGAACTCAAGTTATGAGATTCAAATATTTAAGAAAACTATCTTAATTTAATACACATAGAAGTGTCTTTTCTATTCTTTAATATCCCTTCTTTTCACCTAGAGGTGATTATTGAACCTTTTCCGTCTAAGGTGGTGCTCCTCTAAGATTTCTCTTGCAGTGAATATGACTTCCAGATAGCACTTGTACTTCCAGCCCTCATCTCCTCCACATCGTACACATAGTTAACATTTATATCCCCGAGCTCTTTGGGCCAGTTTACTCACTGACTAAGCTTTTGAAAGTCTGTCCTTTCAAAATAGGGAATTCCTGTTGCAAACATCCTTTGATTTATCCTCCTGATCGATTCACTCAGAGTGAGTTCGCTTGTGATCAGTTTACTCAAGATTATTTCCTGCAGGCAGGTCTCTCCCAATATTCTTGCTCTTTGTTGTGGTCACTCAATATTGTGAAGAAATCTGTTACTTCCCTTATGAAGAAATACATGTACTCAACCATTTTCAGCAGCAATTGTTTTCCAGCCTACATTGAGGAGGCCAGAGTGTTAACTTCCAAATAACTTGACAGATGCTTTTGTCAATACCCAAACCTGGTTTGGGCAGCGGTAGAGTTGACTCCCGCCAGCCAAGATACATTGGCTTTACCCAATGTTACCTTGTCCTAAAGCAACCCTGTTAAGTCCACATTATGCCCTCTTATTCTTTTACAGTCTGTAACATTAATGTATGCCATCATGCTGGTTTTAGTTAATTTTTTAAATAGCTCATGCTCTTCCTGCTTCTAAATGCTATTCTACCACTTTTCAGTTATCCCTCAATTAACCAGTGTCACATCTTGGATCAGCAGCTTAAGTTTCTTCGCTTCATCTGGTGGTAACGCTGCAGCAATCTTGGGCCTTCTGGTGGCCCCCAGAAAGGAACAGAAATTATTTTCTCCCATTCTTTGCATAACTTCAGACCTTCTTTTTGTGGCTTTTCTGATTGTTTTCTCTGTCTTCTGAAGCTATGGAAACTGGCTACAGCAAGAGACAGGATGTTAGGGGGGAGCCTGGATTCCCTAGAGTTACTGAGAAACATTGCAGGCATCTGTTTGATATCTAACTCGTGTGCAGGTTTAAACCAACTTCCAGAGTTGGGTCAGGAAGGAATGTCTCTTCTGGTTTGGACTGGCAGAGTTCTGCATTCGTAGGAACATCAAAGCATTCTCACTTACTAAACTCTTTCCTGTTATATAGATAATGATCTTTCCTCCTTTGACATACTGCAAGTTGGATCTGAGGTTGGGATGCCATGGTGTGCATGGAGTAAATACTTCCCTGTGAATTAAGTGTCTGGTACACAGGTTCCCTGGGACTGCAGGGGAAGCACTTGATAACTCGGGTGGTCCTTTCCTGTCCTGTGTTTCTGTTTTGACCAGGCTCGTTGAGTTAATACCCACGTTTTCCTGTCTTGCCAATTATACTCAATTTATGAAAAATTCCTGATGGGTTTGCTCACTGCCAATGCTTTCTCCCTGCTGCTCATCCTCCAACCCTCTTAACACTTCTTTAGGAATTGCCTTATGCCTATTCCAGGTTCCTGCTCCTGTTACTAAAACAAGCAAGGCAGACTACAAGTAACATTAATTTAAGGAGTAAAAGACTTTGGTAAATGGGCACATTGGCTTTGATTCCTACCCACAGTTCATGCTACATACATATATTTTTGTTAAGTCCCTCCAATAGGCATTCTGCTGGCAGGGAGACATTCCCCAAATTCATCATGTTGCTGTGCCTTTGACCTCTTCTCCAGCATGAGAAAGACTTCTATCAAATATTACCATAAGCATCCATTTCTTTCTCCTCCAGTCTCCTTCAATTTAGGTTAATTCAAGTGAAGTTATTTGCACAGGAACAATTTTAGTTAACTCTGTACTTGAAGAAGTCTTTCAAAATCTCAGGGTTGTTGGCTACCCTCTTCCTGGCTGGATGTGAAGAAGATAAACTTCAATTGTGATAGATTGGAAGGGGCCATGTTTTGAAAGTGTCAGTATGCTGTTATTTCAGGCATGAGTTTAGTAGGTGAGCCTGCAGCAAGCAAAGAGATAGTACGAGGGGTAAGACTGATGTGTTCCCAAAGTTTCCTGCAATATCTGTAGAGGCAGGGTGCTAGCAAGAAAGCTATTGGCACGTCAGGGCATTTCCCAAGGACAGGAAATGATTAGCAGAGGAGAGGTATTATCCTCACTGTACGCTGCCCAGCACACAGACATCTGAGTTCAGCTATTCTCTGCAGCCTGGACCAGTGTAAGGCACCACAGGATAAAAGCTCTATTAAAGTTTGGAAAGTTTCTTAATTATACCAAGAATATAAGTTTTCAGTCTCCCCTTTTACTATACCCCAACTCCAGCATTTTGGCCAGGAAGCATGCTTATGGCACGCTGGCCCCTGGTGACCGTCATATTGTCTCTCTTCTCTCAGTCTTAAGACAATTCTCCTCACCGTAGAGCAGAGATCAGAAGAGCAAATTATATTGCTAAATTTAGAGAGTAATGGAGAAGATATGAGAACACAAAGTTACGGCTTTGAAATACTTTTTCCACTGCACTTCTCCATGTGGCTTAATGATCTCTTTTCCCTCTCTCCTCTGACCACGTCCTTCCCTGCAGCAAACGCTGCAGGTCTCTGTGTGACTCTCTTGATCTGCAGCTATTGCTCCGATTCCCCCCACCTACTCTGCTCCCAGCCCACATTAATACCTTTCACAGTTTGACACCTTCCTGTCAAAGTCCGATAACTTCCTCCTGTTCTCTGACACCTAACAAAAGGGATAAGGCTTTGAGGTGCATAGGTGCCAAGCAAACAAGAGGGAGAGGTCTGTCCTGACCCAACCCTGCCCTCCCGCCATCACTCTGCATATAAGCAAAAGAACCAAGCTGCCAGCGAACCCAGTACAGACACGGGAATCTGAGCAGGACACTTAAACCAACTTCATTCATTGTACAGTTGAATAAAAGCCCATCAATTCTGAATTAAAATCTTCCAGACCACTGGTCCAGAGAAGGCACGCCAACTGGTGCAGATCTGACGGCTTTTGTCCAGAACGTAGATTCCAATTTGTTCGTGGGACAGGGGGATGTGAGGGAGTTTCCCAGAGGAATACTTGTCCTGCTGCACTGCAGCAATAAGGAACTCCTAAAATTTCTGTGGTTTCAACTCAGCCAGAGTTGCATCACCAATATTTAATTCAGAATGCTGAAATCACTTTTTCCAATTATGCCAATGAAGAGGGAGTTAGGCATGTTCTGGGCACTGCCATACTCTTTCCCATATGCTTCTCACAGCTATAGGTAATCAGGAAAAGTCAGAACAAGGACGAATAAAAACAGGCTCTTCCAAGTAGCTTTTTCTTCGAAGATCAAGGCTATGAAGTCAGTCCAATGTCACCCACAGTCCTATGAGCAGAGTCCCAGCAAAAAAGAAAGAAGGACGGTTGGAACCAGAAGAACCTTTATCCTGGCATCGATGGCTTGGCTGGACAGGTTAGAATCGAGGAGCTCCATAATCATCTGGCATCCTCTCAATATTGTATCTGAGAAAGAAAGAGGGGAAACCTATGAAGACAACCTACTCCATATTGCTCCCCTCCCCATGCAGCAACAGGCTTACAGGCAGACTGAGCAGCAAGAAGCTTTGTTGCATTTCTATCTGCAGCTCAGATCCCCAGGAAGAAAAATATTACTTCTGAAGTGAAAAGCCTTCATAAGCTTGCTGTTATCCTTCACATCAAACTCAGAAATCTGGCATCTCAAAAACTCACCATCTCCAGAGAAGGAAAAAAACAGTGGTTTTGTAGGAAGGTTTTTGTTTCTGACTTAGGATTTAAGAGCAGACCACCATGGAGAATAAAATTTTGGCCATTCAACTTACAATTCATGGCCACTGTGAATAAGGGGCAAAGATGTTTTGAGAGAAAAATTTTGTGAGCCACGTTCTAATTATAGATCAGTTAAGACTTTACATATTCATAGCAATCATGCTCCTCATTTCTGACATACTGGTCTGTCTGCATATTACTAGACTCACTGTCTCCACTGCTAGCACAACTGCCTCCTTTCCAGTATCTCTCCCATCCCATCTGAAGACTTTAGCGCTTTTCTCTCCACGTCCTGACTTCTCTCCTTAACCGTGCTACCAAACATATCTACCACATTGTGAAACAATTTGGCCTAAGTTCTATGCAAGGTAAATCTTCTGGGCTGTACATTATGTAGAAGAAATATTAAAACACTAGATATGACAGAGGTGAGTAAAGTCTTCTTAGTCTAGGCTCTACGAGTGCTTTGGAAGGAACAGGAAATGAATTTAAGCAAATGTTTTTACAGTAGATCACTGGCCCTATTGCATATAAAAAAAAAAAATAAAGTGAGCCACTACTTGCAGATACTGGAAAAATCTGTTGCACTGACATTGCTGCAGTAGCACCCTTCTGAGTTGATTTGGTTTTTATCTAAGAAGCAAAATCAGTCTCTTAGCTGAGGGTACACAAAGCTACCAAATAGAATACGGAATAAGAATGGTTCTTTTCCTCAAGAACCTGTAGAATGCATTTGCCTGGTGGTGGTGCTGCTGCTGCTAAGCAATACGGATCTATGGAAACGCTGGCCTCAAGGAAACTAGTTTTCCAGGTAAAAGCAAGTGAACCTGTAGACTAACAGAAGTGGGTCTGTGACCAGTCTCTTCCCACCAGTAGGTGTACTTCTACTTTTGTGCAAACACTAGGCCCTTTACTGCAACCTGCACTACAGACAATGCAGGAGAGAAGTACACAGTGGCAGAGTCCCTGCCGGACACGGATTCCGCCAGGCAGTGCTCCTCCCTGTCGGAGGTCCCTTACCTGTGCCTGGAAATATACATTATAGGCACTCCGGGGATTTTTCGTATTCTCCGCTTGAGCTCTTTATCCACTGTGGCCACAATGTAACATTTGTGCTGCAAAAGAAGAGGTGAGTCAGATTCAGCACGAGTGAACCCGCAGAAAAGAGACAAAGCTGAGCAAAAGTGTCTATTCAGTGAGCTCATTTAACACAAGAGGCCTACGAGTCCTTAGCAAGGCTTTACTAGGACTTGTACAGAACTCCACAGCAAAGTAGCAACATCCTTCCGCTCATCAAAATAGACTTGTAGAAACATTCAAAGTCTGTCCAGCCTTCCCAGCTGACAGCTGTCCCATCCTAAGTGCTCCTTGATGCTGTCCTACACAACAAGAACGCTCAGGGAAGACTATACCTTCCTTCAAATAAAGTTGTGCTAGGGACTGAAACTGCCCCTTAGTGAGATTTTGCAGTTACTCTGTGGGAAATTTAAGTCATCAGTAACTAGGAGGGCTCAGGAATTTTTAGTATGTTAGCATGGTATAGAAAATTTCAGAAACAGAAATACCTGAGTGACCCTCTGTACCAAACAGTCATCTGCGTAGGTCCCTTTGTGCATACATGGCAAGCGTTCAAACCGAGGGTCCTTGGCAATTCTGTGGGGAGATATAGGCAGCATCACAGCAATCAGACCGGAGCATACAGTAATACAGTATGGAGGAACAGGAACTCCCCCTTCTATGATATGCAGCATGTTATTCTCAAAACAAGGGCTGAAGGGATGGAGCAAATGGTACACAACAGTCAATTGAAATGAGGAGCAAAGAAAGAATGCAATTTGCCTGGCTAATTATTATAGGTTAAGTATTTCTTAGTACTTGTTAGTTGGGTTCAGGATCCCCACAATGTTAGGCTCTTGCCTAACAAAGCCATTTGAAACAAGTTATCTGTGGGCAGAACTAGAACTTGTACTATCTGATCTTTTGTACCATGCATATAGCAACACTTCTCCTCTCTGAAGGGGAACATCAAAGCTGTTTAGGGGATGTACTTTACAACACAACAGGACAAAATAAAAAGTAAAGAATAATACATCTGACTGGTACGCCTGGAGAGCACGAACTACATTGGACTAGTTTTGTACAGATCACACAATAACTTGGCTCTAGATTATCAGTACATGCTACCTACTCCTACAGCAATAACATGAGGTTCCGTAAGACTTGGGTCATTTCTTTATCTTTAGAAGTTTCTATAATTAAAAAAAAAATATCTATGTATATTTTGAGAAACAAGAGGAAGTGCTATTTTGAAAGTCTTAGGGGGAAACAAAGATTTACAGATCAATATTGTGCACTCATACCTAGCCTTTAGTTTTTAAAAATTAATCTAAAACTTGAGCCATTGTACTGATCTCATAGAGCCAGAGAAACAAAACCAAGTTTGGGACTCTGCAACCACCTAACAACCCTCTAGTGCAAGAGCACCGTCATGGAAAGTGCTTTTCATTTATTTATATTAAAACATTAAGTTCTAGAAACAGAGAACACTCTGCACCTACCTTAATGCCACACGGTACTTCTGTCCTAACTTCTCAATTTCACCCATTACACAATCTGTGATACATGGAATACCTACATGCAAAAAAGGCCTGTATTAAAACCAAGCAGTATTTCTTTACAGACCCCTTCAGTACTGCCCATGTGCCCAGGAACAGTTAACTATCACAGCATTCTATAACATATTACTTGCAGTTTTAAACTTATGAGAATGGATAAGGTTGCAAAGCGACGAGATGCAGAGCCACTGAGTTTGACCATGTCATGGTAATTTTAGATATTAGATAGTTATTAGTGCTTTACCTTTGTTGACATTAGCATTTAAGACTGCTGTTTAACTGAAACCAAAGACAGTTCCAGTGTTACCACAGCCAAGAACAATGAGCTCAATGATTCTAGCACATATCTTTTTTACAAGATTTATGTTATCCTCAGCTATTGATACGAGGCCGATAAAGCACATCACGAGCACACTGTGGCACTACGTGACCCAGAAGAAGCTGCGACACTCACACTTGGCATAGAGACAGTCCATCATTGACTGCACGAGGTCCAGCTTGGCCTTGATGGAGAAGTTGATGAAGTTAGTGTCAACCAGGATGTGATAAGGGGGGCCCAGCTGCGTATTATACTGGAAGAACAAACAAGAGGGATGCTGGGGGCTGCCGGGAAGACAAAGAATTCCAATCAGTTACTTGCAATTAACAACATATCCAATCCTACAACTTGCACAGAATGGAGGACGGGTAATGAGCAGAAACAACACAGCGTGGGAGGGCAACCCACCAGGCCTCCCGCCACCTCCCAGGCTCCCAGGTTTGGGGCACCATTTCTTGCTCTGACAGCATTGCCCAGCAACGCCCTTGATTGAGGCCTGCGGCGTGACCGGCCTGCCCTCCTCCCCAAAGCGTCGGCAGCACTTACACCTCCCGCTCCTTGATGGCACTCGGGTCCTCCTTCTTCTTCACGGGGGCTTTCGCCCGGTCCTTCTCGTTACTGCAAGGGAACACAGGCACTCGTGGGGGGGCGGCGACAGGGAAGGGCGGCCAGCGGCGGAGCGGCCTGGGCCGGGATCCCCTCCCGAGCGGGACTCGGGGACGGCCGGCCCCGCCCAGCCGGCTCCGGGGCCCCGCCCGGGCCCGGGCCCAGCCGCGGCCACACTCACATGCGCTGGTCCCGGAGGCTGATCATGCGCTTCATGACCGCGTACTTCCGCGCCTTCTTCTGCTTGCCCTGCAAGGAGACGGACACGCAGCCGCCATGAGCCGGGGAGAGACCCCGGCCCGGCGCGGCCGCCCGCCCCAGCCCGCGCCCGGCTCACCATGCTGCCGCTGCCTCTGCCGCCGCCGCCACTTCCGGTGCCGCCGCGACGCGTCACTGCGCCCCGCCTCACCGGGAGGGTCCGTGGGTGGCATCACTTCCGGCCGCCAGCACCGGGCAGCGGCAGCCCGCGCTGGTCGCGCGCAGGAGGGGGCCTGACGCCGCGGCCACCGCCGGAGCCCTCGGTAACGGCGCTCCCCGCCCCCTCCCGCGCCTGGGGGGAGCGGAGCGGGGCGGGGCGGGCTCGGGCGGGGCGAGGGAGCTGCGGCCCGGCCGCGCCGCCGTTGCTCGGGCGTCCCCCCGGGGTGGCGTGGCCCGGCCCGGTCCGGCCGCGGGTGGCAGCGGGAGGGACGCGGGCGGCCCCGCTGCCGGCCCCGCTGCCGGCCCGGGGCGCCCGTGCTGGGGGCCGCCCCGCCGCTGCCCCTGGCAGGCCCGGTGCTACCGCGGCGGGGGTCCCCGCTCTGCCGGCGGCGGGCGGGCGGCCGCCCCGGGAGAGCCGCGGCGGGGGCGGGCGGGGCCGGGGCTCCCGGTGAGCGGGAAGGGTTGGCTCGGCCGGCCCCGCGGCGGGAGGCGCGGCCGCCCCGGCTTTCCCCTTTGGTTTAGCCGTGCCGTTTGCACGGCGCTGTCGGTGTCACACCGGGGGCGCTGGGGGGGCTGGCGCCTGTGGGCGGGCCGCGGGGCTTGGCGGCCTCGCCGAGGCGCAGCCGGTGCGGGCCGGAGGGGGAACCGCAGCAGCCCGATCTCTTCTGTTTAGCGGAGCCGGGAGGTTACGGAGGTCTCCTGCCCCCTTTCTTCATCTTGCTGGGCTGGCGTGTTTTGAAGAAGTAATGTGATGCTGGCTTTACTGGGCTCCAGCTCGTGAGCTGCTCCGTGAAAAGCAGTGGGTTGTCGTTACCTGTCGCTCTTACCAACAGTTGTGACCTGAAGTCCTGGCAAATGAGCATGATTTCAGCTGGGCTTTCTGCGGCCGTAATGGTGTAGTCTGACCCAAAATATCTCTTCTGCACACGTAAGGAAACATTCTCCAAGCTCTTGGACTAGTCCCGGGCACTTGGTTTCTAGTGCCCTGCGCAGGGCAGGGTGATAGAGAGGCCTCCCTGTTGTTATCTTTCTTGTACAGGCTTCTGGGATTAGTGAGAACTTGTAGCTGTTGGTGTCTTCCACGTGCAGCCGGTTTTATCTGGTGTGGTGGTCAGAAAAAGCAGCTATGCAGCCAGTGAGGTGCTATTCAGGAGTTTCTTCCTGAAGTGCTGGCTTCAATAGAAGTGTGAGTGAGCCTCCAACAACGAGGAAGAGAATTAGATGGAAAGGAGAATTGGGTTCAGTAGGGAAACCAGGGCTGAACTTTCTGCCTGGGTGATCGTGCCAGGGTTAATTGTTGATTGAGGAAACGAAGTTGGTGGAGCTGCTTAGGTGACCCGAGTGGTTCGGGTGAAGGAAATAATTGAGGAGGAAGGGGGCAATCTGCTCTCCCTGCGGGTGTGTAGGGGGGCAAGTGGCTGTGTGTCATTCTGGCTTGGGAAGCAGATCTGGTGTCAAGATGAGACTTGCCTGAAAGTTGCCATCTGGCTGGCTTGCTGTGTTTGAGGAGGACGGGAGGAGCTCACAGCCCTGGTGGTGGTTCAGTTGTGATGAAAAGTCCTTAGACTTAGGCAGTTGGCAAAGGTCTCCCATGTTTTGTTTTTTTTTTTTTTTCCTGTTGTCACTATTTTATTTGGCTTGTGTGTAAATCCATATGACAGATTACAGCCCTGACAGGAGAATGACTGTTTTGTATGGACCCTGGCCATTGATGTGGCTTTTGTCCTTGACAGCTGATACTGGAGCCTGCTCAGTGCCTTTTGAGCTGACTCTTCAGTCTTCTGTGGGTGTATTTTAAAGCGAGGTTCCCATGGGCATTCATGTTTGTTGGTTTGTGTGTGCTTTATTTAGTGTGAGAAAATACCGTGCCTTTTCACTCAGAGGAGAATTGTCATCTTGTGTGTGGCGTGAGACGCACTGGCTGTTGGTGGTGGACACTTGTGCACTGGGATTGAGAGGACGTTCTGCTCGGAGATGAAGGGTGTTCTCGTCTTGGTTGGATGAGGTAGCATCAAGCTGCAGAAAGGTTTTAGACCCATCTTTTTTCTTAATATTGGAACTTGTCAAGGCAGAGAAGAAAGGAAGTTAAATTTATTAATGCCCCAAAAAACCAAGAGTCACAACAGATTTCCTAGGACCTCAGTAAATCAGTTCTGTATAGCCTGGCCCCAGCTGGCTTTGTAGCTGTAGCCACATGAATATGCCATCACTGTGTTATAGTTCCTTTTGTATTTGCAGCTATGCTTGTGCTTCCTTCTGGAGCTTTGCCTTGGCTTCACAGCAGCAGTAATATAAACAAAATGTGCTCCTATTACTGGCCTTTCTTTCCTTGCTGACTTGAGAGAAGCAATGGCACTGATATAGTTTATTTTATGATTCTCTGTTGTCTATCCTGATTATGCCAGTATTTCTCCTTGAGTCAAACCAAGGTGAAGCTTTCCAAATCCCCATTTTCCCTGCAGATGGCAGGAGACCATTGCTTGCTTTGTCCTTGGATCAAAATCATTAAGACCTGTCGGACAATTCAGCACTTTTTTTTCCAGCCTAGCTATGATGGCACCTTATATTGCTGATTTTCAGAATTAGTTTCCCAGATTGTTAGCTGGCAGTTCTTAGCACAGATACTATTTTAATTTAGATCTGCATTCTGGTAAGTGAGTGGCAACATATCCTGGATACCAGCTACTCGCAACCAGGTTCTTTACCCCCATGTATCCCAGCTGCAAGAGCATCCTTAAAGCTGCTGGCAGCGTGTATGATAGAGGGAAGTTGACTGTATGACAGCCACTTCATCTCTGGTGTCCATCTGACTTGGTGTCTTGCTTACCACTTCATGCAGAGATAATAAAACGAGAAGTTGCTGTGCTGATTGAGGGACATAACTAATTCCATGTGTCCAGCGAGCTCTGAAATTCTGCAACCCAGCTCAAGAGACTCGGGCTTCAATTGACTTAAAACCCCTTGTAGTTGAAATGATGTGTCTTTCTCTTTTTATGCTTTCGAGAGAGAGGCTGTGTGACTTGGGGTATGCTTTACAGAAGGGAGAGAGGTATGGACGGAGGCAGAAATACCTTGGGTAGATGAACCCATGGTGCCAGTTTTGTGTTGGTGTTTTTTCAGTGATGTGAAGAGGCTGGTTCTGTAAGATGCCAGAGGGAGATCTTGTAGATTCCCAAACATTGATAAGTTTCTGTGAAATTCCTCAGCTGCGTGGGGAGGAGCCACAC
The DNA here is from genome assembly GCA_020745775.1 of Theristicus caerulescens. Classification (NCBI taxonomy): domain Eukaryota; kingdom Metazoa; phylum Chordata; class Aves; order Pelecaniformes; family Threskiornithidae; genus Theristicus; species Theristicus caerulescens. The sequence goes on along the minus strand of CM036564.1, from coordinate 45,544,061 downwards.
ACCTTCCACAGCCAGGCCAAGCTGGAGCAGAGTTTCAACCAGGCATTTGTAGCAGAGACAAGTGGGCATTAAGGACCATACGTTTCAATGACATCTTGGATACCTACTGTGAAAGGACTAAAATATCAAGGAAATTGCCAGATCTGTATTTCTTAATGCACAGAGATATGAGTTCAGAAACCTGAAGCTTCATCTAGGAGGAGAATGAGAACTTGTGCCCTGGGGACTGCAGCATTGTTCGCTCAAGCAGAGGAAAGAAGAAAATAGCTGAGTGGGTGGGATGTTCCTTGAGATGTGGGGGAGGAAAAGAGAGCAAGAGTCTGCCTGCTTCTGCAGCGCAATCAAAGAGCTCTGTGCAGACTTACCTGACGGTTTTCATATGAGTTAGAAAGCTTAGTGGAAGTGTGCAAAGGCAGCTGGAGCTGTATGATTACTGGGACAGAGGGAAATAGGAGACATCTGAAGAGGAAGGTAGATGGGGGGGGAGTAAGGAGGAAGTGGCAGCTGAGGCGGTGGTATGGCAGGCGGGAGGAGCACATCACTTACATCCCCAGAAAGAGGTGACTCTCTTTACAGACAGCTGCTGTGGTGAGCCTGTTCATTTCATTCTCACTCCTTTATATAATCTGTGTTCTGAATGAGTCGATACCGATTGTATAGGCTCTGTGGCTTTTCTCCTGCCATATGTCCTGGTTTTTGTGGGCTGCATCAATCCTTGCTGTTAGATTTTTATTTTTTTTATCTAAATCCTCACAGTAAACTGTAATTTAGTGGATAGTGCTGCTGAAACTGAAATGCCTTATGAGGATAGCAGTTTCCCGAACACCTAAAAAAACAGCAGCAAAAAAAAATTATCTAGTTTGCTTTGGGGTCCAAGCACTTTCAAAGTTGTTTTTTGTTTGTTTTTTGTTTTTTTAGGCTCAACTATAAATAGCCCTCTAGATCTGGGCAAAATCAGTTTGAGAATAGTACGTGGCATTTTATGGGGTGTGAAGGCTTGAAGTGGTACCTGATCCTTAGCACTCCACATGAATAGCACGCAGGTTCTTGGCTGCTCCATGAAACCTGTGATACCAAAGAAACCTGTGGAGGCAGGATGTGTTTTGTTCCATCTTGAACCTGCTAGTTTCAGGGGGTCATATAATGAAATGAGATTGTGACAGGTGGAGGTTGAGGATCTGGTGAAGCCTTGCACCTTGTCAATAGCAATAGCTTTATAGCACCTCCCCTGTGGATTTGACATCTAGTGCTACTCTTGCCTCTTACACCTCTCGCGTGTTTCTACTTGTGAGATTTGTCCACACCAATGGAGAGATCTAACTTTTCTCTCTCCTTTTGCTACAGGGAGCAGCATTGCAGGACAATCCTTTTCAACGAAGAGGAAGAAATTGCTGTGCTTGGTTCCTCGCCTTTCAGCAGTGACTCTGTGATGCAAGTTCCAGGAGTTTCTGTGACAATCTTCTCTATGGCCTCTTCTTGCTGACATTTGCCCCAGTGTTGGGCACAAAGAGGAAGGATGCTGAAGAATGGGTACCCCCCTTTTGGCTTTTAGAACATGGGCACGTGTTTAAAGGTATGTGATTGTTCTTTGGTTGGAGGGATGGAATATCTGTAGAGGCCAGCAAAGGGGATTTGCTGGGCTGGAAAGTCATGGCTATTGTTGGGGGGAAATACCTCATTTAAGCTTTCTGCATGCTGATGTCCATTGCTGCTGCTGTTGAGATGACTGATGAATAACTCCCCTTTTGTGTTTTTTTAAAAAAAAAAAAAAAAAAAAAAAGAAAAAGCAGCTTGAATGCACAATGTAGCTTCTCACTAACTGAATGGTGACATGGCGAGCTATATTGTATGCATTAGTGTATGCCAAATTGTTTGTCTTAATTGTCACACACGTTCCTTGCTGCTGCTCTTTTTCCATCTGTCAGCTATGTCTTATCAACCAAACAGCATGTTGTTGTTCTGGATGTGGTCTTTTTACTACATGTTTGTTTAGCACTCCCCTCAGTGAGAACTTGATTCTTGATTGGTGTCTCTAAAAATTGCTGTAATCTTAATAGTGTACCAAGGTTTTAGCTTGTGTGTTGATCTGTGAGAGTTTCAGCGGAGAGGCTCCACTTTGCAGAAGTGAGTAGGAACATACAGATGGACTGGTTTCCAGTTACATTTGTACTTTCCATAGTAGAGTTACAGGGCAAAAAATGGATTCAGCTCTGCCCTAGAAAGATTTTGTTTGCTCTGAGCAAATGAGGATGGTCTTGTCTGCAACCCTTTTGTTCCATAGCTTTTTCTTCCAGGATTGCTGGTTGAGGGTCGGCTTCTGTCCACTTTGGTGGTGGCTCTGTGATGTGCTTTCATGGCAGACTAGAAGTTAACTTTGTGACTTGCAGAAGCAAGTAGGTGTGAGACTTTAGATGAGTGGATTTTGGCTGCTGCTGTCGAAGTTGGTGATCCTGCAAAAAGTAGCTGCTCCTTGCAGTACCCAGAGCCTGCTCTCACTGGTGCCTGAGGATAATATGTTGTCCTTTTAGATCCCTGAATCTGAATGGGAATCTGTAATGGAGGGAGAACTGTTCCTCGTAGCATGCTGTGCTGTTTGCATATTTCACAGTCTTATGGAATAATGCTTTAGGGATGTCCTTGGAGAGGAAGATAGATGATCGATAGGTATTTGTCTGAGGAATCATAGATTAAATTTAGGCCAATGTGTGTGAGGAAGAGTCATTGGACTGGACTTGGCCTATTTTGTGTTCTAGATGCAGCTGTGATCCTCGGCTGTGTGTCTCACCGAAGGGACCTGATGTTTTACATTATTGGTAAGTGAAGGAAAGGCTGCCACTGTATTTGTTGACCTCTCCATAGGCTTTAGAAGGGTTTCTTGAAAGCCTCTGCTTTCGTGTTAGTTCAGAGTCTACCTAACAAACATGAAGTTACTGTCACCCCGTATTGTGCCCTCCACCTGGCAGACTTGCCTCTGCACCATTCTTCTTGTTCCTAAAGTCCTTCCATTGACCTCATTCCTAAGCCGCCCCCCCCATACTTTTTCTTTTGAGAACTAGTGCAGGGTTGTTGCCTCCATGATGTTTCTTAATCCAGTCTTAATGTGATGTGCAGGGGTTGTGTGGTTATATGACTGTTTACCTTAAAGGGATCTCTGTAGTTTTAATTTGCAACTCAAAGGGAATTCTGTGCTTCTGTTGGGATGTCTGCTAACCATACCTGAGACCCTGTACCACCTTTACCTATTTCCTCTGTTTGCAGTCATTTGAAGAGTTTTAAGGGACTTGTTACTCTCTAACCTTACTTGTAGCATAACACAAACCATAAATGTCCTCACAGTAGCTTCTACCTTAAACACCTAATTTGCAGTTGAGTAGAATGTCATTAATAAAAGGCATCTTGGGCTGATGCACAGGGGATTTTCATGCCTGATGTAGCTATGCTGCTGCAACCACCCTCTGTTCTCTCCTTGCTGCAGGTGGGATCACAGTATTTGTGGTAGCTTTCTTCTTCACCATTAAGTTCCTCTTTGAGCTTGCCGCACGTATAGTCAGCTTCCTTCAACATGAGGACCGGGAACGCCGAGGGGAGCGAACTATTTATGACTACGTGCGAGGCAACTACCTGGATCCCCGGTCCTGCAAAATCTCCTGGGATTGGAAGGACCCCTATGAGGTGGGCCATAGCATGGCCTTCCGAGTGCATGTAAGGGAATATTTCTGTTTCCATGCAGTTTTGGGGGCAGGAACAGAGGTCTGAGTTAGGGATGGGCTCTTCTAATGTTTTTTTATTGGGGCCAAGCTGGATGTAACTTAGAGGAGTAGGAAAGCTATCTGTTTGTCTTCTGCCCCCTGTAACTGTGTTGCAGAGCTCTGTAAGTGCATATCTGAGATTTGCACTCCTTAAAATCTTATCTCCCTCTCTTTAGAATCCTCTGAAGAGCCGGAGGAGACCAGGCTTGTCCTATCTACTGCTTCCTTTACTGGGAAGTGAGTGGGTTGAGCCTTGCCTTCAACAGACTTGGTGCTATCTTTTGGTTGTGCAGCTGAAGTTGGGAGCGTGGGAGTGGGCATTTTACCAAGCCAAGAGCTGTAAAGCTTCATGGCCGCTCCCCTTTCCTCCAAAATTGAGTGTTATTCTGTCTGACCTGGAAAAGCCTGCCAAGGATTCTTGTTTCTCTCCAATCCCAGAAGGCCAATTCTAGGGGAATGGGACAAGTATACAAATAAGATGGGTGAGGGGCCTGAACACCGAGAGTTTGGAACTGTGTGGAAAAAGTTTGAACAGGTTTTGCTGGGCTCATGTGCCCACCTTTCTGCTCCGCCTTCTCCACCCAGAAGGGTATCAAAATAAGAAGAAAGGTTCAGCTAGGTTGCCATACCCATCCCTCTTGGGAAGGCACGGAAAACCCTTCTGCTTAAGGGTAGGTGAGGAGTTCTAACTCTGGGGCAGGCAGTGAAAAAGAGCTGAGGGAAAGGGACTTGTTCTATTCCTGCTATTTAAATTTATTCCCTTCACTTTACTGACTCTCACTCATGGCAGCTCCAGCAACGTGCCGTTCCACTTCATGCTTGTCTCCCATTTGCTTAGCCCTTTATTCATCAACAGTAGCTGTTGTACGCACTGGTTTCTCTCACTGACAGTCAAGATACATACTACTTCAGGCCCCATGTCCCCCTTATTTAGAAACAGGGAATAATAGTAACCTTTTGCTGACTGCAGGCTGATTGCAGATGGCAGGCAGGATCTGGCCCACAAGCTGCCGGCTCTTGAAGAGGCATGCACATAGGGTTTCATGGTGTAATTCTTTCATTTTAAAGAAGTACCAATCCAGGTATGTTACCTTCTGAAATTGTCGGGCAGATCACTTCTGTGATTGAGCTGCCTGTGATTTTATCTAACGTTGTTTTCATGCTGATGCTTCTTATCAGTACAGACTGGGTCAGCTCCTTAGGTCAGCATCTTCTCCACACTGTTTTCTATAACAAGTTGGGGAGAGCTTTTCCAGAGCTTAGCTGTACAAATGGACAAGATCTGCTTGTTTCTCTGAAAGGATGTGGCTTTGCTTTTTTCCTTTCAGTAGTGGGTTCTCTTGGTTTCTGTTCTGATATTGCACTAACAGTGCAGAGAAGAAATGCCTAGAGGCATGTTCTTTTCAGGGCACTTGTTTGAACCCCAGCACAAAAGAGAATGAGGTTGTTCAATGCCCACTTGTGCCCTGTTCACTTGGGAGAACACAGCCTGTGTGACAGAGCTGGCTGTTAATTTTTTTCCTTTGCTGAGCTGGGGTTCTTGCCCTTGTTTCCCCAAGGTGACTTGCTTTTTCTTCCTCTGTGCACTGCATATTTTTGCTGACCTGGACTTCTCCATTTCCCATGCAGTTATTCTATAAAAATGGGCAACCTTTCCCTGCTCACCGGCCTGTGGGGCTGCGAGTTCACATCTGCCATGTGGAGCTAGCAATTGACATTCCTGTAACCCAGGAAGTTCTTCAGGAGCCTAATTCCAATGTGGTGAAAGTGGCCTTCACTGTGCGCAGGGCTGGGAGATACGAGATCACTGTAAAACTTGGTGGCTTGAATGTGGCCTACAGCCCCTACTACAAGGTGTTCCAGCCAGGTAAGGTCTAAGTGGCCCTGTAATGATTCAAAGTAGATTTGGATGTATTGGAGGCAGTTAGGTAAATGTATTTCCAGCTAAAATAGGTAGGTGACAGGGAAAGGGTTACCCTTCACCATTTTCCTCTTGACACGTGTAGATCCCAGCAGTAGACCCATGACTAAAACATACTTGTGACTGCCCGTATGTGGCAAAATAGAAACTGCCTTACAGAATAAGTCATTAGTACTGTTTAAACTCCCTAACCACTTGTGTCATGTTCTCCATTTTGTAGCAACTTCTTCATGATCCATCTAGTAGGCAAATAATGCCTTTTGTAAAAGTATAGAGTTATTTGTATCTGAATTGGAAATGCTGTCATGATTTGACTCTCTTCCTCTTTTGAATACCCTGCTCTATTCCTTTAAGCTTCTGGACCAGTTGCTACCTTTGATTATACACTTCTTTAAAAACAATACCTTTTTAGCCTTTTAAAATGTTTCCTTTACTTTTGTTTTTTGACCCAATCTGCATATTTTCTATTTCATGTGCATGCTCATTGAAAGTACTTCCATTCCATTGCGTTGTGAATAGATATAAAGCTTGCTAAGATACCCTTTCAGAAAGAGGAAGCTCAGATTTAACTCAGATACCGTCCAGGCTAAAGTGTGTTTGGCAGGCTGAATTTGCAGGTTTCCTTGGATGTCAGCCAACTTGTACTTTGTACCTGCAGTGGGAGCAAGTTCTTGAAGGTTAGAATGGAGGAAAGAGCATTCTTTAGAGGGCCAGTAATTGGGTTTGCTTTATCAGTATTAAGTTTCTGACCCAAGGCAAACCCTTTGCACCACACCATGTATTTCAGAGGTCACTTTTTTTTTTAATGTAGAGGCATAGAATGTGTTTAGATTTGATCCATTTTCAAGGGTATTGTGCCTCTCGTTGCTTTTCCTTTGCTCTTTGTAGCTTCACCTTGGAATTTGTTTGACTCTAAACTGTTGTTGTCTGCTTCAGGGATGGTGGTTCCCTCCAAAACCAAAATTGTCTGCCATTTCTCCACTCTGGTGCTGACCTGTGGACAGCAGCACACTCTGCAGATAGTTCCCAGAGATGAGTATGACAATCCCACCAGCAATTCTGTGTCCCTGATAGATGAGCACAATTACAGCCTCTCCATCCATGAGGTGAGTGCAACCCCATCCCTTGCTGCTTGACTTCAGGTGAGCTCCCTTTATTAATTTGTTTTCTGTTTAGCTGGGTCCTCAAGAAGAAGAGAGCTCTGACGTTGTGTTTGAGAAGTCTGTGGTGTCCAATCGGCAGACTTGTGAAGTGTTCTTCCGACTCACCTTGCACTGTAGGGGGTGTTTCCATGCCTGCATCTCCTACCAGAACCAGCCCATAAGCAATGGTGATTTTGACATCATTGTTCTAAGTGGTGAGTCAAGAGCTACTCAGTATTCATTCTCCAGGTGTCCTCTTACAAGGTGCTTTGCACATTCGTGTAGCACAGCTAAATGTGGCTTCCCTGCAGGCTAGCTGTGGTTAATTGCTCAAGGAATGCCTATTCATTTAAAAATGCTAAGGTAAATTAATTTGCTGATGATAAGGGAGATCTCTGAAGGCTGATACTCTGTTCCATCAGCAGATAAAAGCATGTGCATTTTTTCACCTATCTCAGGAGGTTTACCTCTGAAATTAGGCAGTTTTTATTGCTTGCTAGTACTTGGCGTCTGAGCCATACCGTGAGCCAGTCATGTATTGTATGTTAAGCTATATGATGAAGAATGCTGCATGTAACTTGTGTGCTTTTTTACAATTTTATAATTCCTGGTTTCTTCAGGAGTGAGCCAGTCTGCAATGTGGCTGTCACGTGGCTATGCCTTCAGGCTGGTGCTCTAAGACAGAGGTTCTGTATGCCTTTTTCCTTTTTTCTTGAACCAGTCACTGTCTGAAGCCAGGACAGACAAACTGCTGTCTTGAAATCTTTTCATCCCACTCCTGGATTCCCTTTATCAGAGTTTCACTTGACCATGTTCTCCTTTGGATGTGTAGCCTTTTCTTTAAATAATAACTAATTTGGTGGTGGTCTGTGGATTCTTTATTTTTTGATCCTGGTCTCCATTAAGATTTACGCAACTCTTTTATATCTGTTTCCCTCAGAGAATGAAAAGAACATTGTAGAACGCAATGTGTCCACCTCAGGTGTCAGTATTTACTTTGAAGCCTACCTTTACGATGCTCCTAGTTATACCAACACTCAGTGGCAACTTCCACCAACGCACCTGAGCTCCTCCCAGCGCCGTCCTTCTACTGCAACTGAGGATGAAGATGAAGATTCTCCTTCTGACAGCCAAACCCCTGAGAAAGTGAAGAAACCTAAAAAAGTGTACTGCTATGTGTCACCTAAGGTAGATATCACAAAGTTACCACTCTTGAGTGCATGTTTAAAGTACACTGCAACTGAAGAGCTTCCTTGTGCCCTATACCTTAGCTCCAGATTTAGGTGCCTCAGATGTGGTTAAAAAAGGTTTGCCTAAGGCTAGACAGCAAATGTGGACCTCGTGACTGAGAATAAAGTTAAAATGCTCCTTGAAGTTTTAGGACTCCATGTGTTTTTCTAGGTCTGATCCAAAGCCTACTGGGAATTTTCTCACTGATTTTTCAATAGATACTCTGTTTGCCTTTCCTTTGCTCTGGTCAGGTCAGACCTGCAATTCCCTTTCTCAGTTTCCGATACCTGTAGATCGGAACTTAGAGGAAGACACTTCTCAAATTTTGTGTCTTTGTCCCATTTCTTGAATGTTTCAGGGAAAAGGAAAAAAAATGTATAGGTAGAAGAAGCAGGATTCAAACAAGTCAAGAGAAACTGAGGATTCTCTTATAGTAAGAATATGTTAACAGAAACTATTACCCCTTATTATTGCATTCAGTGAAAATAGAAAGAAAATTCCACTAAAGTTACTAATAAATTTAAATTCACTTTGACAATATCCACCCAAGGGTGTTAAGAGAGCTGGCTGATGTTGCTGTGAGGCCGCTCTCCATAATCTTTGAGAAGCTGTGGAGAACGGGGGACATCCCAGAAGACTAGAAGAAGGCTAATGTCACCCCCATCTAAGGGCTTAAAGGAGGATCCAGGAAATTATAGGCCCATCAGTCTTATTTCAGTCCCTGGGAAAGTTACAGAACAAATCCTCCTGGGAGCTATCACAAGTCAAATGAAGCATGTGATTGGAAAAAGCTAGGACGGATTCACCAAGGGCAAATCACGCTTGACAGACCTGATTGCCTTCTATGACAAAGTAACCTGCTCGGTTGATGTGGGCCAAGTGGTGGACATTGTCTACCTGGATTTCTTCAAGGCTTTCGATATGGTTTCCCACAGCCTCCTCCTAGAGAAACTGATGTGTTACAGTCTAGACAAGTGGTCTGTGTGGTGGGTGGGGAACTGGCTGACAGGCTACACCCAGAGGGTGGTGGTAAATAGCTCCTTTTCAAACTGGCAACCTGTCGCTAGTGGGGTCCCCAGGGATTGATGTTGGGCCCAACACTGGTTAATATCTTCATAAGTGATTTGGATGATGGGATCAAGTGTAGCCTGATGAAGTTTGCTGATGATACCAAACTGAGTGGGGAACTGGACACTTTGGAAGGGAGAGTCACCCTGCAGGAAGACCTGGATAGGCTGGAAGAGTGGGCTAACAACAACCTTATGAAGTTCCACAAGGACAAGTGTAAGGTCTTGCACCTGGGAAAACATAATCCAGGGGTGCAGCACAGGCTGGGATCTACCCAGCTGGGGAGCAGCTCTGTGGAAAGGGACCTGGAGGTCCTGATGGACAACAGGCTCAATATGAGTGAACAGTGTGCTGCTGGGGGAAAGCAAGCCAACAGGATGCTGGGTTGCATCAACAAGGGCATCACCAGCAGAGATAAAGAAGTCATTATCCCACTCGGCACTTGTCAGGCCACACCTGGAATACTGTGTTCAGTTTTGGTCCCCACTATACAAAAAAGATGTGGACAGGCTGGAGAGGGTCCAGAGAAGGGCCACAAAGATGATCAAAGGACTGGGAAGCCTGCTATATGAGGAAAGGCTGTGTGAACTGAGTTTGTTCAGCCTTGAGAAAAGGCTTAGAGGAGACCTTATCACCATGTTCCAGTGTTTAAAGGGTGGCTACAAAGAAGATGGAGACTCCCTTTTTACAAGGACTCACATGGAAAAGAGGAGGGGTAATGGGTACAAGTTATGCCTGGGGAGATTCCGCTTGGACACAAGAGGAAAATTTTTCACAATGAGAACAATCGGCCATTGGAATAATCTCCCCAGGGAAGCGGTGGAGTCCCCAACATTGGACACTTTTAAGATTCGACTGGACAGGGTGCTGGGCCATCTTGTCTAGACTCTGCTTTTACCAAGAAAGGTTGGACCCGATGATCCTTGAGGTCCCTTCCAACCTGGTATTTGATGATTCTATGATTAATCTATCGATCTGAATGCATTCTGAAAAACGCAGTGATAGATATCGAAGTGAAAGACTAGTCCAGGAATTGCTTTCCTGACAAAGAGAGAAAGAGGGCTGTGAAACAATTATAGGATGGAGGGTGTTGCTAGAGATTTCTAAATCTCTGCATGCGGCCCTAGGAGCTGACTTTGGGAATGAGTGCTGGGTCCTCATGAGCTCAGCATCCTTTCATCCTTGGGGTATCGTTCTGGACTTCTGTACTCTTTTTTCTATTGCATTACCTGGTAAAGGAGATCACCAGAAGTGGGTACTGTTGCAGGCTCCCTTCAGGTGCCAAAGTTATCAATGCGATTCTGATGCTTGCATAATTGTATCCCTGGATATCTCTATATATACCTAGAGCATCTGTCCTGTACAGTAGATAACTGTTGTTATGCTGTTATTTCTTTAAAGGGTTGCTGTTCATATTTGCTTTGTTTCTGGAGAAACGCTGCTCATCATTTTTTCCAGTCATTACAGCTAGAACAGGCTTGTGCAGGGAATGGTTTTGTGTTTTGTCTAAAGATACTAAAATTTCATCTTAGCATGCTCTCCAGAAGACAGCAGTTCCACAGTTAGTAGTTATTTGTTCTGGCAGAAATACACTGAGAAGAAATGTCTGCAAATCTCCTGGATTTAGCAATTGCAAGTGCTTTTTAAAAGTTGCTTGAAATGGTTGTGAAAATTAAGGAGTAGCAGCAATAGTTCTGTTAGGCAGTGTGACTTTTTCCAGAACCTTTTTGTCAATGTATTACAATGTCATCCTGAATTTATGCCTTTCAAGTGTACTTAACATTGCCTTCCAATTAGACTGGTGATGTTCTACTGAACACAGTGGCTTACCGCTGTAAAATCTGTGTCATGCTGGTATCCCACATGCGTCCTAAATGCACGCAGTAAAGTCTTACTGACAAGCTGCTTACAATTCTGTACAGCTTTAAAGGTTTTTATGTATTGTGCCAGAGGAAGATGTCACCAAATGTTGCAGAAATCTGTCCCTGGGGTTGGAGGGAGGTCTGGCCTTATGGATCTGTCTTGTGCCTCGTGTTTCAGGGACAACGCTTAACAGATGTGTGACCTTTAACGTTTTCTTTTCCTTGTGATTACTCAGCAATTCTCCGTGAAAGAATTCTACCTGAAGATCATTCCATGGCGCCTATTCACCTTTAGAGTATGTCCTGGCACAAAGGTGAGCCTCTCTGCATGTGGCTGTCTCACTGCACCTCCATGTTATTAGCTTGTGGTCCTTGTGAATGACAGTCTGATTTTTGCTTTTGGAGAGAAAGGCTGCCACCCACAGAGCAACATTTTGTTGTGTAAAATTCAGACCCTGGAATTCCCTCTCAAGTGCCTAAATTCTGCTAATATTTATGAATAGGAGCCAGTTGTATCACTCCTTCCTGCCTTTTGTCCCAATCCTAGGCAAAAATCTTGGTTTCTTTTGCATTTCTTTTGTTTATTTTCCTCATAACCTTGCTAAAATGCTATGACTGTGTCCACTGAAGCCCCTAGGCTAGGGTGTGAGGTTTGAAGCAGCCTCCTAACTGGAGTCCAGATGCTTGAAATAGTGTTCTGTTAACTGCATCTGCATGGGTGAGCAAAGAAAATCTTAGAGCGCAAGTGGCGTTGCTCTGTCTACTGAACGTGCTGTGCCTTCTGCGTGATGGGTTTACCCTTTCTTGCATCTTTTTGCTGCTAGTTTTCATACCTTGGTCCTGACCCTGTGCACAAATTACTGACACTGGTGGTGGATGATGGGATCCAACCTCCCGTGGAGCTCAGCTGCAAGGAGAGGAACATCTTGGCAGCCACTTTCATTCGCTCTCTGCATAAAAACATAGGTAAAGGGGCGGTGAGGTGGGTACAGCAGTCAGGAAGTTAGCACTTGAGTCTGCTAGTTTCCCTTGGGAATGAAGGTTGTCAGCACTGAATGACCTCTGATGAGAACTCTGATTCCTGGAGTCTCACGTTCTGTTCCTGTTGGTGCTTCCAATGAATGTATTTCATCGTGCCAGCTGTTCCTTTTCAGTTTGGCTTTTCTGTCAGGCTCTTTTGAAAGTGCACCTGTGAGTATCTGAATGTCAGCAAGACTAACTGCAAACTGCCTTTAGAGTTCTGTTTCCGAACTTTGCTGTAAGAAACTCATCCTTGGGCTGTAAAGCTGACCTGTGCAGTTAGTCTTAGGAGTGCCTTCTAGATGTTCGAGGTGTTGACAGCTCAGGCCTGACTGAAACCGTCACTATTCTCAGGAGGCTCGGAGACCTTCCAGGACAAAGTGAACTTCTTTCAGCGAGAACTACGTCAGGTGCATATGAAAAGACCTCATTCGAAGGTCACACTGAAGGTCAGCCGTCACTGTCTGCTGGAGTCGGTGAGTGTATACGTCACTTTGCTTAAGCCCAGTGCTTCCTCCATCCTTTTTCTTCTGCTCAGTACCTAAAGAAATCCAACCTGGCATGTGCTAGTGCAACCACACTAAAAATGATTAGTCCTTCTGTAAATAATCTCAAGGTAGCTCCTCTGTGTTCAAGTTTGGTATTGTGTGGGATGCTGTGTTCCTTCTCTACAGCCAGTAAGATCAGATCAATTTTTTAAGTAATTAGGAAACTTCAGCTCTGATAAATTTTTAAAGAGCTCGTCACAGAGTAAATCAAGCCACAAGAGATGTCTAGGGTAAATGCATGCATAGCCTGTAAAAGCAGGAGATCTGCTGGTGCTATTCCGTCCCTACTTTACATTAGAACCTGAGGCCCAGAGAGACCAGATTTGGGAGCAGAACCTAGAGCTCCTGAGTCTTTATCTACTATTTTTCTGGTACAGAGCCATTCAGTGAGATAAGCTGTCAAGTAAGATGTTACTGAGCTGCATGCATGAAACTCATGCATTGACAGGCTTCTAGTAGTGGTTCAGTGTGATGATAAAATATTCTGTAGAGTCCTTGAGTTAAGTCTTCACTGATGCTGACCTGAGCTGATGCGTTTCTGAAATCAAACTTAGAGAGTCATTCATATAATACAGTTCTTAACTGACATTCTAAATACTGTGTATGCAGGACAGACAGTTATCCTAGCTTATTGTTTCCACATGTGTGTCTCAACAGTAATGTTATAAAGATGGAAAAGAACATTCTGGGGAAAGCAGGAGTGGCTGGGTTTTCCCTTGATTTACACTCAGTAAATCTGTGTTTTGGAATATTTTCTGCATATACGAGCTTGCAGTGTTTATGAGATTATGTTTTGGTTAATAGCTTGCTACAAAATGACTTCACTTCTAAACAGTATTTCCATGACTATTTTATCCCACTATTTTGGAAATTCCTGCACTGTCATGACCACTGGTGTTAACAGCCTAGTAAGACAAAATAAATTAAGTGCCATAATAATAATATATGAAAGCTTTAGTGTCCAACGTTGACAGGCACAATGAATGTGACCACCGTGTTTAGCCCAGAGGTGTGACTAGCGTGATGGTCTAACCTTTTTGAAGATAAGCTAAGCCAAAGCTACCTGTATGACTGAGGACTGCTGCGTAGCTTTTTAAATTTTCTTTAATTGGAATCCAGAATCTGGACACAGGAAGTTCTAGACACTTGAAATATTTTGTTACTTTTTTGCATTGTGACTCGCTTTAAGTATGAACTCAGTGAACCCTTCAAGCTATTTTATAATGCTCTCTGAAATGTTCCTTTTTAAAATCTAACTCGTGGGCTGACAGTGCTTTACAGAAATTGCTCCTTCCCACAGGCATTTTAATACTTTAAACAATACTGTACTACAGCCTTGAGAGGGATACATCTGTGCTGTGCTAAGACTTCGTACTGGTTTTAAGATGAGCTGTATTTATGTGGATAATGTGTCTCATAATAGAAAATGAGGGATTGGCTTCTGTGGCTTTGGACAAATAAGAATTAGACCTTAGGAATTCCTAATTCTCAGTTTTATACTTTAGAGTACTAGACTATTTCTTGTTTTTTGTGTTGCTTAAATTGCCCATCCACAGGTGCAGGATTGCATATTGGTTACGGGGTGCTAAGCAGTAATGGCTGCTGCTATTTTCTTTTTTTTCTTTTTTGCAGTCTTTTAAAGCAACACGAAATTTTTCTGTTTCTGACTGGAGCAAAAACTTTGAAGTGATTTTTCAGGATGAAGAAGGTGAGTTATCCTGTGAATATGTTTGAGGAGGAAGTAAAAGGAATGACAGTGGAGTAGTTTTAGTCTGAAATTCTGGTTTCTTGTAGTATATCTAGCCTTTGTGGCTTTCCAGCCCTCTGACTTTCTCACAGATGTTAGTAAATTATCCTGCTGGTGCTATTCTATCCCTACTTTACATAGGGACCTGAGGCCCAAATAAAAAATATTGGGACTAGGTTTGGGAGCAGAACCTAGAGTTCTAGAGTCCCTGTCTACTGCTTTTTTGCTATGGAGCTGTTCATTGCAATGAGCTCTCATGTCAGGTAATTCTGAGCAGCATGCATGAAACTCTTGAATTGATGACCCATGGATGACCAAGCTTGTTTTATCTTGTAGCTCTGGACTGGGGAGGTCCACGCAGAGAGTGGTTTGAGCTCATCTCTAAGGCGTTATTTGATACCACCAGTCAACTCTTTACCCGCTTTAGTGATAACAACCAGGCCTTGGTGAGTCTGCAGTTCCTATGCTGAATGCACAGAACTGCATGCATTGACATGCTGCTGGTTAAATAGTGCTGCTGTTAAATTCATTAAGTGGTGTGCAACCTTACCCATTCTTTAGCTTGCCTGCACCGTCGCTTCCAGTGCCTTTCTCAAAGCTTTGCTTAATGATCTTAACCCATTGAACTGTCAAAGAACTGGCTGGATGAACAGCAGAGGGTGGCTAGTCAGCAGGGAAGGCTGGATTTCTGGACAAGAGGAGGTGGCATCAGAGTGTCTAGAGGTTTTGTTGGGTCCGAATGTTTCAGAATCCATTTCTGCTCTTATACAGCTTCTGGCCTGTGCATGTGAAACATTTTGTATTCTTCCTAGGCAGGCTCAGACATTTTATTTCTATTGCTTGGCTTTGAGGATATTACACTGAAGCTCCTGGAGCAGCCTGAGAGATGCAGTGACTTGAACTGGTCCCGTCCTTGCTGTTTGTGCTAGTCTTGTCCGGTACTTGTATGTTTCATTTTGCTTCCTCTTTGCAGGTGCATCCAAATCCAGGGCGTCCCACATATTTACGGCTCAAAGTGTATGAATTTGCAGGCCGCCTAGTAGGAAAGTGTCTTTATGAATCATCTCTGGGAGGTGCTTACAAACAACTCGTTCGAGCTCGCTTCACCCGATCCTTCCTGGCTCAGATCATAGGACTTCGTATGCATTACAAGGTAAAGCTTCCCAGCTTTGTCTGAAGCCTGTATTGGTCTGGGGAGAGGTTGAACGGTGGTGTAGTAGAAGCAGATCCAGAGTCCTGGTTAACCATGTGTGGTTTTTTTTTTCTTCCCTCCATGTCCCTGCCTTCTTTTTCTTTCACACAGTATTTTGAAACAGATGACCCAGAATTCTATAAATCCAAAGTTTGTTTCATACTGAACAATGATGTGAGTGAGATGGATCTGGTCTTTGCTGAAGAGAAATATAGCAAAACAGGACAACTGGAGAAGGTGAGCGAGGCAGTTCCTGAAGGTGGGACAGTTTAACCCCTTCTGCCTGTAGCAGGGGAGGCAGAGAACTCTGCTATGTGCCCCAGAAAATTGAGCTTACTCTGGGCAGTAGCTCCTTGCTTGGGCTTATTCCGGTTGGGAGTTCAGGTTTGGGGAATGCTGCTGGTCACACCCACGGTCAAGTGTTCTCCTGTTTTCAGGTGGTGGAACTGGTGACAGGAGGGGCTCAAGTACCAGTGACCAATGAAAACAAAATCTTGTATCTAAATCTGCTTGCGCAGTACAGGCTGGCCAATCAGGTTAGGGAGGAGGTGGATCACTTCCTGAAAGGTAAGATGCTGTCTGCTCCCTGCTCCTTTCTGCCTCTGTGTCCCAGGGATAGCATTTGATGCTCTTCTCTCCTCTTGTTTTCCAGGTCTTAACGAGTTAGTTCCCGAGAACCTCCTGGCTATTTTTGATGAGAATGAGCTTGAGGTAATTGCTGCCTCCCTAAGCATCTCTATCCTTACTTCCCCTCCTCTCTGACAAATGAAGCACTTTCTGCATCTGGAATAAAGCCAAAATGTTTCTCCTCTAAGCATTTTAAAACATTTGTAATTTGTACAGTAACTGTTGCCTTGTGTCCTGAGCTCCTGACTTTCTGACTGCAGTCTCTTGCCTTTCAGTTGCTTATGTGCGGTACTGGAGATATCAGTGTCTGTGACTTCAAGGCACATGCTGTAGTGGTAGGAGGATCTTGGCACTTCCGTGAGAAGGTAAGTGAAAGGGTTTCTCCCTCCTGCTTGCTGAAACTAATTATCCCAACTACAGTAGAGACAGCTTAAACTGGGAAGAGATTTCTTGGTTGGAAATTAGGCTTAGAAGGACAAACTGGAGGACTCGGGGGTCAGGAGTAGGACTGCACACATTATGAAATAATGTTTCTCCCCTAGAGATCTCCTGCAGCCTGGCTGACTAGAGATGATTCTTAATCAGTTACCAGCAGGAAAAAATCAGCAGCAGTGGTCTTTTTAAGAAAATCCAACAAAGCACTAATTAAGAACAGTTCAGCAGGGAATTGGGAGGAATTGGTGGGAATTATTGGTACTGAAGATGTTCATGGTGATACACTTATCTCTAAGGGATGCTTGAAGATCCTGATTGCAGCCCACGTGGAGTGTTTGGAATTCAGTGCTGTGGTAAAGACTACTGATGTAGTAGCCTAAATTTGTACCCTGTAATTGTTCCCATCCCTCCCTGCCTTTTCTGGTGGGAGGGGTAGCGGAATGGTAGCAGCCTCATTTAGAAAAATAATGGAAGCTGCCAAAACACCCAAGATGAAAAGAGATTGGGAGTACAGGCTTCTAGCTGTAAACACTGGGATATTCCACCTTCCTGCAAAAGTACCAGAGGATGTGAAAAAGCAAAAGGTGAGTGTAGTGCAAGAAGGAAATCAGCTTCTGCACCATAAGCCTACATCACTGCCTATGCAGATATTTCTAAAAATAAAATCTCTATGGGGAGAGCAGAAGCCTTTCTGCTTTAAGGGAAAGGACTGGTGGGAGGTAGTAGTGTGGGCCATCTCTTAACTGATAAGAAGAAACTATGTAATACTTGCCTCTATGTATCATCCTGGAAAAACAAAAAATTGTGACTATTAATAGAGCACTTGCTTGCAAGGGCAATTGACTGATCTTCTTTCAACTTGCTTATATGCTTATTTGATTTGCTTGACTGACCTGGCTTTACCTTTCCTGTTTCCTAACAGGTCATGAGGTGGTTTTGGACCGTGGTCTCCAGTTTCACGCAGGAAGAGCTGGCCAGGCTCTTGCAGTTTACAACTGGTTCCTCCCAGCTGCCCCCAGGAGGGTTTGCTGCACTCTGTCCATCTTTCCAGATCATTGCGGCTCCAACTCACAGTACTTTGCCGACAGCCCACACTTGGCAAGTATCCTGGGGCAGGACTTTCTGCATTGTGCTTTTGGGAATGACACCAGCTAATTGTGGTGGGGAAGCAGTGTATAACGTGTAATGTGTGTGATGCTCGTGTCACCCCATCTAAAAGCAGCTGATGGGGATGGTCGCCTCTCAGATCTAGTCTGAATGGAATTTTTATTTTGTTTTACAGTTTCAACCAGCTGTGCCTCCCTACTTATGACTCCTATGAAGAAGTGCACAAGATGCTGCAGCTAGCTATCAGTGAGGGTTGTGAGGGCTTTGGCATGCTGTGACTTCCCCTTTCCAGGAGACCACTTAGCCTCCTGGCTCTTCATGGCAAGACCCAGGTTCAGTCCTCTGCTTGTTCTCCTTTCCTTCACATGGGCAATGGAGGCAGAGCAAAGACTCCATGTAAAGGAATTTGTCATCCAGAAGATGTCACGTGGCCTTTCCGTATCCCAAATATGTCATCAAGAGCTCATCTTTTCCCTTTCCCTCATTCTCCCTTTGGTTCAATGTGAAACAGCAAAAGGACTGCGGTGCATTCATCAAGAAGATATTGCACTTGATTTCCCTGCACGCTGTACACCCATCCTTCTGTGAGAAGATGAAGTTCATAAGCAGAAGTTACAGTGAGGTGCAGGAGATCTGCTGAGCTGCCGTTATCGTAGCTCTCTGGGAGGAAGAGGGAAGACCAGCATGGAGCTCTGCTGGAAACCTGGCTCACGGGAAGCCTTAGTAACTTTCCGTGTCTTGGCTCAACTCCCCCTTTGCTCAACTCCCCCAGTGATGCTCCCTGATAGCTCATCTAACTCTGACTCATGAAGGGTATAGAGTTGTCCATCCTTTCAGCACCTGACCCAGACGGGTTTCTGATTCTCTTTCTCCATCTTGCTCTGGATGCTGCTGTTGCCTGTGCCACAGAGAAAAATGGGCAGTATCCACTGGAGGGAGTAATCCACTGGGGAGAACAGTCTCATCGGAGCACAAGTGCTGGCCCTGACAGTGATCCTGTACTACCTCCGCCAGGGTCCAGCAGCAGAAGCGTCCTTCTCCAGCAGTGGCTGGTAATGAGCCTCTGCAAATGAACTGGAAGAGGAGTTTCTCCTCCATTGAATGTTTCTGACAGTTGATGTTGCACAGGAAGCTGTCCCGTGCCCTTGCCTTCTTTTCCCTTCCTCAGGAAAGAGAGTATGGGCATGAGTGTGATCCTTTAATGCTGAGCACCAATGCCTATCCCACGTTCACCTTCAGGGTACGTATGTTGTGTAGTAACAGTGACTGGTCAGTAAGCAGCTACAGTGTGTGCTGGGCTTGTGTTTGTTGTTGGGGTGATGGTACTGGGCAGAACGTGGTACCTCCACCCCGGCATCCCACAGGGTCTTGGCTTCTACCTCTATCATGCAGCAGCCTGAGGCTTCTCCTTCTCCACTGCAGTTCAGGCAGTGTTTCCAGAGGGGTGCTGGTACCTGGAGAGCAGCTGGCTTTCTGTCCTCCCAATCTTCCTACCTTCTTTCTTCAGCACTCCTTTCCTCCTGTTCCATTCAGTGCTGCTGGCTTTCCAGCACAAAATGTTAACTAGAACTTCACTCAGATGCTCACTCAGCAACCTGCACTCACTGTTGTCTGGCTTGTGGGGAGAGGAGTGGGCAGACCAGCATGAGAAGTAAACTTATGATTGGGGTGTATTGTTGCTGGCGGTCCATTCAGCCCTTCCCAGGGAAATAAAGGGAAGGGGTATCTGGGAATCTTGATGAGTTCTTCAGTGAAGCAAAATTCAAGATCTTCAAGTTCTCAGCAGTCCCTTGGGCAGTTCAGGTCAGGAGTCAAAGGTATGTGGGAGTCAAAGTGTGAGAAACCTGCATTGCTACTGCTTGCAATGTAAGCTTTCACTGGATTATGGAAATGCTGGATTTCTTCCAGAATGGAGTCTTAGACTGGCATCCCTGAGCTAATTTTAGAACACAGTGTTAGATAAAAGGTCACGTCATCCTCTTCAGCCCCCTTCTGCTGTCCTCAAGCTGATCCAGGCAGACTTCTGCACAGTATGGATATTTTAAGATAACTGTGTGTGCTTTTCCAGTATAGCTTAGTTGAATTGACTGGGAATTTTGGAGAAACATTCTACATCTAGAAAATGTTTTTAAGGCAGCATCTTAGCCATTCTTGGGTTGAGTGTGTTAGTTCTGTACAGAAAAAAATAAGCCATTTTGGTGCCAAAAAGCAGCCAGCTGAGCATTGAGACTACTCAGGGGGATTTCTTTGCCTTGTGAATTCATTCCCTCACTGGCACCGAGGTGCTAGGAGGCTGCCAGCTTGAGAGTTGCCACTGTTGCGCTCTGACAGATCACTTTAGTAGCGGCTGTTCTCCCTTTTTTATTGCAGGCTCCATTCTGCAAGGTCCTGACCTCCTTTGGGTGGAGAGTATGGTACCATTTTATTTACACTGCAGGTGGCTTCCATGGTCAGTAGAGTTACAGCTCCTGTGTTATCCATGCCACCACTTCACTGCTTTCTCCAGGGACCGAGAGGAGGTGGCAGTGCTCAGCTTAACTCCTGTTCATTGGGAGGTATAGCTCGGTGCTGTTCCCGCGTTGCAGCCCTGTCTTGGAGTCTCACCTGGTGAGGATGTTTCCAGCCTTGTAGCTATGGGCCAACTCTGCCAGTGACATCTTCCTCAGGAATCTTCTCCCTTCTTCTCTTGAGCTGGACTTTTTTATTCTAAGGATGAAGTAGTTGGACATTGGGCAGTCTTCCTCTGCTGGAAAGAGCTCCTAAATGCTTCTTGTTGCATTGCAGCCTGCACCCCACGCTTCCCAGCAGCTGTGCGGATGCCAAGGACTTTCCTTTAACACAAGTGCAGTCAGAACTGTGATGGGTGCTCTCAGTCAACTAAACTCATCCCCATTGTTTCCACAGGCCCCTAGCTGGCCCCGTGTTTCTGAGATCCATCACAATGTTTCTAAACTTGTCTCTAGCTTTATACCCTTTCCCAGTGCAGTCACTTTTTATGCTGCCCTTAATACTGGCAATGGGGATGTGCTTTGGTCACCTATACTGTATGTTACTTCTGGCAGAGGCTCGTTACTTTTCTTTTTACCCTTTATTTATTCCCACTTAATAGAGGCCCTTCTGTAGAAATCTTTAGGATCCTGGTATCATCTCAGACAGGTTCCGTGTTTCCTGAAGCTGCTTTGAGGTGCAGAGGGCCTGGCTTCAGCCTGTACCTGCAGGCCATGTTGCACGTTTTTAGAAACCAGGAGCTGTGGATGATACAGGTCAAATCCTAGTTCCCTCTGGTGAATTTCTGGCAGGGTTCAGCCAAATTTTGGAAGCCTGTGGTTGTAGTAGCTGATTTTGTAAATAGTTTGTATAATAAATAAAATATTTTAAAAATGCTGCCTTCTCAGCTCAGCATTCTTTTGGGGCCGTACAGAGGGAATCAAACTGGTTAGCGCTCTCCATGGGCAAGGGGCCTCTCCCGGTCTTCAGGTGTCTCGCTGAGGTCTGCTGCAGGGGGGAGAGGACAGTTCTCCACCTGCAGCCTTTCAGGATGCCTGACCGAACCCAGGACCTGTGAGCTTCTGGGAAGAAGCAGGACTCTGGGCTGGGGCCCACAGGCTACTGTGGGGTCTCTGCAGTAGGCTGGAAAATGGGCTGAAGCAGCTGGTAGTGCCAGAAAGTATTTTAAGGACTCTCTTATGTAAATTAATAATGCAGTTGCTGCAATTACTTTTTAACCTCACTATATTACCTGACTCTGAGTTTCAAGTACTTGTACTGCTTGTGCTTCACTGTCAAGAGAGTTAGATGAAGCCAGAAGAGGGGGCGTTTGAGTCCTTTGCACCTTTTTAAGTTGTACAAAATGCTTTCAGATTGCAGGGTGGAAACAACGTACCTGCAAGTGTCTGCTAACAAACAACAGAGTAATTAGTAAGTTAACAGCTTGTTGCCTTCAGGGGCAATATCCAATTTCTGTGATTCTCTGAGCTTGAGGTGGTCCTCAGCTCTGATGAAAAGCATTCAATTTATCACTGGTTTTCCTTGGAATTTTTTTTCTTTGTAGCTTAAGGTTTAAAATCATAACTTTAAAACTTGAGAAGATTCTGCAACATGATTCTGTGTCCATTAGCACTGCTGCCTGTAAAATGATGAAAACACTGTTTCCTGGGCTGTACAAAGATTTAGCCCATCTTCAGCCAGCATAGCATTGGCTGCTTGTGTTCCACCATGTAACTAGGCAGATGTTCTCACATATTAGGAAACCAGCGTCTAGCCTTGATTCTGGCTTTCAAGCCATGAGCATGAGCTAAAGAAGAAAGTGAGCAGTGTCTGTGAGTCTCAGGGATTGCCTCTGTAGCATTGTGCTGGGTCATGGTATTTAGAAGCTCCTTGTGGGAACACAGTTGTCTTGTGCTGGACTTGGAGAAGACAGAAGTTCGATAAAGCGGTGGTGAGTGTTATGAAGAATGCAGAAAGTGCAGTTCTAGTGTCCTCTGGAAATTGCAGAGGTTGTGAGTCTAGAGCTGCTGGACTTGGGGTCAAGGCACTAAAAGGTGAGTGACTGTCTGCAAACCTGGCATGAGCAAAATGATACACAGCAATCCATGTGGGCATGTCTTTACATGCCGTGACCAGTATTACAGATGGGAAGGAGGCCAAGTTGAGGCTGGAGTTTTCAGAAACACTATCTTCTTTGGGCGTGAAGGGGAGAGCTCAGCTTGCTGGATTACTTGAGCATGAAGTAGATTCTAAAGTTTCTACCTCTCTTTGCAGGATGCATGATATCATCTGGCTGCCCACATTGTCCCTCCTGATCACCAGTTTCTTGTGATGTCTTGGAGAGGGAGTGGTGACAGTGACCTGTTGCTGACTCCACAGCCTCCATTTATCCTGGCACCTGGCATGGACTTGGGGCTGGGAGAGAAATGCCCACGCACTTCATGCTGGAATCCTACACGCCCCGGCTTGTGTCCCCAGCAATAGCAAGGAGTTGCCTGATGTCTTAGGATCCTTGATTCCATACATGGCCACTTGACCTGAGGTGTGTCAAGATGTGCTGCTTAGGAAACTGGATTTTTGTGCATTCAATTCCTCTGCTCAGCTTTCTGTTTGCCTCAATTGTAGAACTACAGAGAAGGAATTTCTTCAGATACCTGAATGAGAAAATGGGGAAATGATGCTTGATCTGGATAAGATTTCTTGCTTTCATACTGTTACGGCTGAGTTGGTCAGCTGGACCAGGCTGTAACTCCTGGTTCCCATAGTGAATTACTATGTTTTGTATGGTTTTGGCTGTTCTGCTACCATCTTGTGTCTGACTGACCTGGCACATGACGGCAGAAAGAGTATGAACATGTGATTATGGGAACTATAAAAGGAAAACACTTATGGGAAACAGCAAAGTCCACCAGAACCTCAGCCTGTCTTGGCTTCAGCCTTATGGTGCAGAATCTGAGATTTTAGAATCTTCCTCTTAAATTCTTTCCTTGTTTGTTTTTTTCATTGAATGCGTGAGAAACCCTAATCTCTGCTCTCCAGAGCATGAAACTTGATTGTAGGAGGGAGGTGTTACTGCATGATTGTGTTCATTTTTAGACATGATTTGCTATAACTTTTTTTGCAGTAAAACGAAACAGCTGTAGCTGAAGTTCACCCAAAATTCCCAGTCAGCCTTTTCCAGCTACCCTTCTGCAGGGATGGAGTGCTACAGAGTGTGTTGAGGCATGGGCAATTGCACACGGGGTTGGAAGTGCAGAGTGAGGCCGAGAGCCAAGCCTCTCAGCCTTGGTATAAAGCTGCAATGAATACAGATGAAGGAAGCGAAGCTCTTGCACCATATGAGGGATGGAGAAAGTGGAATTGGCCTAAAGCTGCTCCAGAGTTTCTCTGAGGCATGTGAAGGCCAGACTGAGTTTGGGTGGGTTCTGGGGGAGTGACTCTGCAGTGGCCAAAACCAAATTCTTCTCTCCCTCTTGAGGCAATTCTCTGATAAACTGTGAGAAGTGTGTTGGCCCATACCCACCCCTTAATTTAGGGATTTATGCTAGCATAATTCTGATGGCCTGTAAACTGATGCAATTTTCTGAGTAATTGTAGAAATCTCATCTCTTACCAGAAGGAACAGCTGCTTGGGGCTCTCCTGTGCTTCAGTAGCTGAAGCGTGAGGTTGCCTCGAGGTGAGATAGTGCTGCTTACGGCAGTGGGTGAAGAAATGCAGGGAAATACAAGTCTCTGCCGTCCTCTTGGAGGATGATGGAACCAACTCTGGGGGGGTTCAGATTTGTCTGGGGACCCGATTTGCCGTTTAGAGAGTAGCTCAGATTTGCGGAGACCTCTGTTGCTGGTGTGGAACAGACTCGGACTCCTACTTGGGGACAACAGGCAGCCCCTTCTCCCTTGTCTATGACTAGAGCAGCCAGCAGTGGTGCTCAGCCTTCCTTCTTCTAGGCCTTTTCATATTGGGAACAACATGCAATACACTGGTAGCAATTGTAGTCGCTGTCAAAACTAAAAATTATAGTACAAAAATGTCGCCTTGATGTCTTCTAGTAAGACATTGAACTGTTGTCTTTCTGCTGCGTGTCCTCACCCACTGAGAGGAGCTCACTGGGCAGCTATCGCTTATGCTGACCAGTGTTGTCTTGTTTCCTTCTGCTCGCTCCCTTCCTGTCCTTTCTTCCATCTCGTTGCCCATCCCAAAGAGCAGTCAGTCCCTCTGTGTCCGGGTGTTGTCTAGCTCCTTGCACAACGGCGCCCTGTTTCAAGATGGGGGCTCCTAGTGCTACACAGTATTGCTATTAAAAAGCGAGTGCCTGGCTGTAGATAGCCCTAAGGCTGTCCAGTCGGAGGGACTGGGCAGATGCTGACTGTTCTGGTAATTAATCTTTTCAGAAGACTTCCATGACATCTGCCCTGGCGCCCCGCTCTGCCTGGCCTCGGACGCCTGCTGCCCGGCAGCCCTGCGAGCAGAGCCGGGCCCGGGGTGCTGCGGGGGCAGGCGGCGAGGGGGCAGCCCGCTCCTGCCGACAGGAGCGGACTGTGGCTGGTTGGCCACCAGAGGGGGGCCGATAGTCAACTTGAGCTGGTCGGGTTTAAGAGTGGCCAACTTCTGCTCTCTTGAAACCCTGCAGGTTGGGTTACTGTTGTCTGGGTGGGTTTTTTATTTGTTGTTTTTTTTTTTTTTGTTCAGCAGACCTTAGTCTAGCGAACGAGTTGGCTGGCAGATTCTCATGCTGTGCTTCTAACCCCCAAGCTGGAGCGTACGAGAAGTGAGCATCTAGGAGTGAGCATCCCCTGGTTCAGCACAAGTCCCTGTTGCACCGCTCCCCCTTGCCCTTTTGTTTTTCATCAGGCAACACATTTAAAATGCCTGAAAGGCAGTTGGATTGACATATGTATGATTAACCTGCAGCATTCTCTCTCAGGAGACTCAGGACAAATAGCTTAGCAAGAATAATGTGCTTAATATGAACAAACAGCAGTAACACTAACCAGATTAGATGTATTCCATCAGGCTTTGAGACACAGATTAGTCATCGGTTTGCCAGGAGAGAGGCAGTTTTAACACATGGGCCAGGAAAGCACAATTGAGCTTATGCACAGAGAGAGCTATTATTCTCTTTTTAGGGCTCATTATAACTAAATGGACTGTTTTTATTAACTGCAGGCACCACCAGCCTTTCCAGAGAGCTTGGGGGAGTGGAAGTTGCCACGAGCTTGGATGAGTTGCAGTAGGTGACTGGAGCAGTGCAGCAGCTCCAGGGACAGGAGGGACAAAGGACCCTGTTACCACCTTCAGGGGGCACCTGTCCTGAAGTGGTCCCTGCACAGGCAGTGCCTGCCTTGGACACTCTCTGCATCGGGTGGTTGTTGAGCAGAGCTGGCTTGGCCTGGCTGACCTCGTGCTTTGCAGTTAGCGGTGTCAGTGGCCTGCTGGAAGTGGCTTTGGAAGGTGCTCTGGGAATGTCTTTCTAGGAGTTGGCTCTGCTGTGCCTCGGCCCCTCCGGTTCCTCCTCCTGAGCAGGGCTGAGCTGCAATTTAAGTGCAAAGTGGCAGGGTTTCAGAGGAGCCGCATACCAAACACATTAGTGAGGTGTAATGCCCTTGGTACTGCCGTGCTGGCTCAGGCCTGAGGCTCTGACCTTGACGGATCTGCTCCCAGGCAGTGTAAGGAGTGGAGGGAAAGGCACCGGGTCAAACAGCAACAGCAGAGGGAGGAAGGTAAAGAGTCATGGGACTGGTGGTGTTGGATCCAAGAGGCATCTTTAGATGCTAGTACAGAAATGCTTATGGATCAGAAGGCATCTCTCTGGCTGCATTTCTCAGCGGGATCCCTGCTCCTCAGCCCTCAGTTCAGCGCTGGAGGTTTAGGATTGTGTGAAGAGGTAGTCTGTGGAGACAGATAGAGGACCGGAGTCCAATACAAGGTTGTGGTGTTGAAGCAGAAGTTTATAAAAGGCTGAAGGGTGCAGAGGAAACACAGCTCCTCCTGATTCCTTTGCCTTGTCAAACAAGGTCAAAGCGACAGCCAGCAGGGCTTGAACGGCAACAAGCACGTGGCTAACCAAAGCTGTCTGCCCCACAGATGGGCTGAGGAAAGCAAGAACTTTCCTCCCTGTCCTCCTAAGCGTGGATAAAAGAGCATGACATGGATGTGGATAATGAAAACATCTATGGTTATATAAGATTTAAAGCCAACAAACCTTCCTGCTTCGGGGCCAAAGCCTGCCTCTGACAGACAGGAGTTAGAAAGGAGCTTGCTTTCTGCTTCTCTTGAAGCTAGTTGCTGTCCTGGGCAGGATGCTGACCTGGAGGAGTGTTTGGCAGCTGGTGGCCCTAGGCAGGAAGAGAAAGGCAGAATCTGCTTTAATCCTGTCACAGATTAGGGTTGAGCCAATTTAATACTTGAATTAAGGAACAGGCAGATCCTTCACAGAACTGATTGTTAACGGCTTTCCAGAAACCCTCTCTCATCTAGGGGAGGGCCACCCTCAGCACCCTGCTGTGCCTGTAAGAGGGACTGCACAGAGAAGGGGCTCTCCTCAGGCCCTGTGGTCCCAGTGCAGCACCTACCATGTTCCCAGTGGGTGTATCAATGTACAGCTGTGCCAAAGATGGTGAGAAGTCTTTGATAGGTTTCCAGAGCATCTAGGTGTCTGCTATTAGCCAAATTTCAGTAGTAGTGTTCTGTTCCCTGGATAGCTAACTTCCTTGTACTCCTCTCTGAGCTGTTGGATGGATGTGAGGTGATGACAAAGCCTGAGCCTGGGAGGGAGCTGTGTTGTGGTACTGGGCCAGGGAGCCCCACACCTGTGTTCTTACATGTCCTAAAGCTGGCAGACTCACGGCAGGGAGTGTGCACGCTGCTCTGCGAGACCAACATCTGCCCTGTACCCTTCTTGAGCCATGAACCCTGCTTGTAGATACAAGAGCACCTTTTTCCCTCCGTGGCCTCAGCCTAGCACAGGTTTGAGGAGGAGGAGGGTTGTCTCCTGAAGCCCATCCTTGGTGAGCCCCATGGAGAGGTGGATGCAGCTGTGGTTTCTTCTCTGCCTCCTCACCTTCATCCCTCTCCCTGCATCTCATCCCCTGCCCTGTTCTCTTCCACAATCGCTCCTTCTCCTCTCTGTTTGCCAGCGTGGTAGTGGAGAAGACAAGGTGCCCTGATGCACTCTGGCTTGGCTTTCTCCCTTCTCCAGAAACCTGCACAGGGAGAGCTCCCTCCCCAGTTTTCTCTGGCTGCCTTTTGCCTTTCTAATCAGTCATGGTAATTTACCCTGGCACTGTTTGGCAGGGGCTGTACCTTGGCATCATGAGCAGCCAGGGTCAGCTGTCAGCCTCTGAGCCATGAGCCTAATGCAACAGAACAGATGTAGGTATTTTTTCCAAGTTTTCCCTGGGCAGCAGGATTAAAGTCTCTGTGTTCTCAGCTGGGGTCCCCGGTGTAGTCACTTCCCTCTGTGTTACACAACACCCTATTAAGAAGAACCGCACAAACATGTTCATTGGGATCCCTTCCCCCAAGCCTAGAAGGCCAAGGAACAAAGGCAAGGGAGGTTTCCAAAGGCTGAGGGGCTGCCTGTTTGGCCCAGGAGCCCTGAGATAATCCTGCCTAGGCATCCCCCTGTGAAAGGGCCCTGCTGCTCTCCATCCTTGTGGTGCCAGGGGTAAGAGGGAACATGGGGGGGTGGTGGGTAAAAGAGCAGTGGGGTCATGGTCCTCTTAAATCCATCTGGCTGTGTGCAAACCTGAGTGGGTACCAACGGGGGGAGAAACTAGTGTGGCAGCGTCACCGCCAGGCCTGGTGACTGCGCCTGCCCCCTGAGCTGGAGGCTTCTGAGCGTGCGTGTGTGCCTGAGCAAACATGCAAAGAGAAGGGAGTGACGAGAAACCCCAAGGGGTGTCTTGGTGCTAGCAAGGAAGATGGGGTTAGGGTGCGGTCCACAGTCTGGGCAAACTTTCTTGCTTGAATTCAAAGGTGTCATGCCCTGAAAAGACTCTGGTGTTTTCTGATGGCTGCAAAGGTACTGAGGGAGCTTGCTGGAAACAGGGAGGCAGCGTGTTTTCCTTAGCCGATCCTGAAGCAGTTGGCCGCAGAGAGGGACTGCGGGCACCCTTGGCGAGCAGGAGAGGGCTTCCCCAGCAGACCAAAGGGAGCAGTCAAGTCCACATGAGCACACATAAGGATCTGCTGCCTCCGTTCACCAATTACTTTAGTGACAAAAGACCATAAATGAACAAGGGAGTTAATTAGGTCTGCAGCAGGCCAGGTTTGGAGGTCTGCAGTGCTGAGACATCTGGAGCAGGTTCAAAGGCGCAGGGGGAGGAGAAGGCCCTGGAGCTCTGTGTAGCAAACAAAGGTGCTGCTGGCTTCTCCCCCTTGGGGAGAGCTGTGAAAAAAACATCCCTGACCAGAAGAACGGTCCCCAGAAGCGGGAGAGACCAGGTCCTGGCAGCATCTGTTTGTTCAGGCCCCTGATGAAGGATTTAAACAGCTTGTTACTTCACTCCTTTGTCCAGCTGCAGACCCTTTGTCATTGCAAGCGAGCCTCCAGGGTGGTGTGTGCAGTTGTGAGCCATCTCCTATGGCCCTGGTACTCTCCATGCGCTGGATGATCCAGTGAGCCGTCGGCGGAGCTGGGGGGCATGTTGCAGCTGTCTGGCCCATCTCTAGTAAAATGCTCACAGCAGGTCCTTTCCATCTGCTTTGGCCCAAGAGTGACCCTTGCAAACCTCCTCTCCCCTGCAGTTGCCTCAGCAGATGGTGGGAAGGCAGATAGAAAGAGGGAAATCTCCGAAGCTGTAGCAATAGGAAGGTCTGACCCCACAGTACCTCTCACCCCAACACCCACAGGTGTTGGGTTCTTGCAGTGCCACCTAACCCCTGAGCCTTGGCCTCCGTGTTCCTTCTCCCACCCCCCTGAGCACCTCCTCCTCCCTACTCTGGACCTCAGTGGAGGCTCTGGATGGCATCCAGCTGGAAGAGAGCCTGCCCCAGCTCTGCAAGCAGAGTAGGAAGGGGCACCGCATTACGAGAAGAGCTCGCAGCACGGCAAAAGCTGAGGAACGCTTGTGCTCTAAATGATGTGTTGATGGGGTCCTGGAGCATATGAGTTTGGAGGTGGGGGGTATTCAGTTGTGGTGAATCACTGCAAACTGCTTTGGGCAGCTGCTCTCTTGACTCTGCCCCCCCCCTCCGCCTTTGCACCCTGGATGCATAAAGTCTGCTTTGGGAGCGGAGAAGAGGGTCCTTTCCTTACCTTAATTTTACCAGACTGCAGGAATTCAAGGAGGTGGAAGGGTGCGCTTGGTCCATGCTGGAGGAAGTTTCAGCTAAGCAAGTGTGTTTGGGACAGCTGAGTTGTTTATCACCCACCAGGCTGCACCAGCTGCTCTGGAGTCAGGACTCAAACCATGACCAGACTTGGTCCCCATTCCAGACTTTTCCTTCACCTCATTTGTTAGCAGCTTCAGATGCAAATTCTGTGGCCAGTATGTGGAGGTCTGGCTGGCTTGCAGGGCTCCTGTCCAGCTGCCCTTGTTTGATCTTCTTCCCCAGTGGGCCTGGCTGGATGCAAGCACTGCAAAGGTCTCGGAGGGAATGTGTGGGGTATTCAGGTTATGGTGTTCAGTGCTGTCCCCCTTCCTCTCCAGGTGACAGCAATTGTTGACTTGGGCAGAGGACAGGCCCTTCTGATAACACAAGCAAGACATGCATCCAAGTGCAACACAGAGGTGCAAGGTTTGCCTTGCAGAGGCAGTTCACCCCACCTTGCATTAGGTATGATGCAGACAGCTCATGAGAGACAACCCTTCCTCCTGCAAAATAGCTTGTGGAGGCAGTGTGGACAAGGAGAAAGAAACAGCCTGAAAAGGAATAGCAGGATGGTGGAGAAGCTTGGAAAGGTCGCCAGGCCTGCAAATGCAAAGATGTCTGGGGGCCACGTAGAGGGGCTCCACTGTAATGTTTGGTACCATGCCAGCCTGAAGCTCTAGCACCATTTAGTAGGCTGGACCAGCCTTGGCCTCAGTCTTGTTTGGCTTGATGTTGTCATCGTGTCCCAAGTACAGTATCGTTGTCACTCTTTAATTCCTCCAATGAGGTGTTGCAAACAGATATACATGTGTTGTAGCCGTACTTTGGATTTGGATTTGCCTCTGGGGACAGGCAGTGATAAGTGTTAAGAGCTGTTTAGATGTCAAACTGTTGTGTTTCTGAACTGGTTTCTAGCAAGAGCAGAAGACACGAGGCTGGGGAAGAGGCTGCTTCCCCCACCAGAAGCATCCCGCTGGGCTGGGGAGGGATCCCGAGCTGGTGATGCCCTCTGAGCAGCCAGGGTTAATGACCAGGCTAAGGTTATTGGTAGCGTTACCCGACAACTGCTAATTGGGTTTGCCTTTGTTCAGCGCCTGCACCTGGGATTTCGCCTGGCAGCTGCAGGGGCAGGTCTGGGTCTGTGGAGGCAGGTCCCCCATGGAAAGAGCCTGCTGTGATTGATGACCAGTGAAGAACGAGAGGGAAAGGGATAGGAGGAGAAAGCTGCCAAGGCTTTAACTCTGGTGGGCGCAGAGGTTCAGCTTGGTTCAGATCTGCTGGTGGGAGGGGAAGGGTCCTTGGCCAGCCAGGGTGTTAACAAGCCAGAGGTGAGCGTGGGCGATCAGGACAGCCATGGCTGCGTTGCATAAATCAAGCTTAAAGTGCCAGAAAAAGCCTCCAGGGAGATGAAATGTCTAAATGTCATCAGCTCTGCAGAGATAATGAGAACCAGAAAAGCACCAGGAGGTAAAATGGCACAGATCCGTGAAAACAGGCTTGTGGGCCCCGGATCCTCATGGATATACGCTGACTGCGGGGCTGGCGGGGAGGATGGCCGTGGGGGAGTCTGGTGTTTATGGAGGGACTGTAGGGTTAATCCTCCTCAATCTCGGAGGCAATTGACTCTGAAAGAAGAAAGTCTTCCTGCCAAATGATGTCCCTCCACTCCATCCCCCAGCCTTGAACAGAAACCAAGAAATAGAGGGAAATGGCAAGGACTGGATCTGCTATCTCTGTGTTTGCGTGGTCAGTGCGAGTGAGGGAGACACCCCCCTTTTGCTCTAGGCTTAGCCTCTTGAACACGGCCCTGTAACTTGGGGGTTGAGGGAGCCTCTTGGGGGCTGGAGCCAAGAGGTGTAGCCAAGAGTGTTGTGTGGGTCCATGGCGTCATGTCCCCAGGAGAGGCACTCCCAGCTCCTCTGGTGGTGATCAAACCCATTGCAGCTAAGGTGGCTGATGGCCACCTGCATTAGAGGTCAGATCAGAGTGAATGATGCTGGAGCAGGCTGCTCAGGGAGGCTGTGGAGCCTCGCAGGGATTCAAAAACCCAACCAGACGTGGCCCTGAGCATCCTGGCCTGAGCAGGGGGCTTGATGGGACCATCTCCAGAGGTCCCGTCCCACCTCAACCAGTCTGTGATTGTGTGGGAGAGCACCAGGGGATGCTCTCCACTGCCAGGACCACCTGCTGGCTTGGCCATGGCTGGGAGGCTCATGGCTGGCTGAGGTGAGGACAGTAGGAGCCTGTTTTCTCCTCACCTTCACTGTGAAACCAGAGTGATGGGGCCTTCACCGCTCCCTTGCCCATGCTGCTCCTTGCAAGGCTGTAAAGCAACGTGGAAGTTAAGCACAAACAGCCACGTGGCTGTCTTTGGCATTAGGCCTGAACTGGTGGGGGCAAGGGCAGGGTATTTCACAAAATAGTGATGAAGTATCTGGTGGGGGTGTGTTTTTCTAGCTGCCTCCTCGTTGGTGCCCCGAAGACTTGTGGTGAAGGGCAGATGGTCGGTCTCTCCCTTTGTACCTGTGCTCCACGTGTGCTCCTTCCTCTGCCCACAAAGGCTGCGTCCCCGGCCTCAGGAGAAGCTCTGTGCCGGCTGTGAGATCTCAGCCTGGATTAAGTGGCAAAGGCAAATCCTTGGCTTTGGGAAGAGCGCACTTGACCTTTGCCTCTGCGGAGTTACGCTCTCCCTCGGGAGGAAGTGTCGGCTTAGCCGCTGAACAAAGCGCTGGCTGTCATGAGCAAGACCTGCCTGGCTCGGGGAGGGAGGGCCTGGGGTGGGGTCAGATTTATGCTCTAGGGGGGAGGAAGAGACAGGAGACCCAGTGACCTGGAAGCTTAGAGGTGACCAGCT
Organism: Theristicus caerulescens; assembly: GCA_020745775.1. Classification (NCBI taxonomy): domain Eukaryota; kingdom Metazoa; phylum Chordata; class Aves; order Pelecaniformes; family Threskiornithidae; genus Theristicus; species Theristicus caerulescens. Next base: position 45,511,756 of record CM036564.1, on the reverse strand, counting down.
CAATTTACTGAGAAACATAAAGCTGCATTGCCTCCTCTGTCGGTAAAAAGACACTGTCTGGGATGGTCTGGGTAGATGGGCCCACTGGCACATCCAGATGCGAGGGGGGAATTCGCTTGGTAAGATCCAAATGACATTTTGAATTCCCTTTCTCTCCTTATTTTCCAGCCTGTTCTCCTCTGTCGTGTCTTGCTGTGCCTCTTGTCCTGAATCGCTGCTAGCACCTTTGCAGGTTCTCCAGGTCCCATGGCAGAAGTACTTGGTAACAAACTTGGCCCTAGCATGGACTTATTACAACGTTATACGTGCTCAGTGGTAGGTGCAGCTAAACCTGCTTGTTTTCCTTAAGCAGTGGTGTGCGTACAGCTCTCGCATGAATACAGACATTTTCTCCTACAGTATGCCCTTGGTTCCATGTAATGTGGCTCACCCTAGTGCCAGAGGGCCCAGCAAGGATATGGGCAAACACAGAGTGGGCATGTGGGGTGGTCTCTCTTCCACTTTGTACCTGAGGGCTGAAGCTGGGTGGCTCATCTGAGATCACAGAAGAAGCCTGTGTCAGCGCCAGGGCTGAACTCAGGCCCCGTTGTCATGGGTTCTGTTTAGAAGTTGTCAGGTCTCTCTATGCTGATGCTCTTCCATGCGTTTACCTAAGTCAGGTTGCTCTTATTTCCAGGATTTTTTGGCAGCTCTACAGCCCCAGCACCAGGCTTTTGAAGCAGATACATAAGGATGAAGAATCTGGCTGAGTACAAAGTGCTATAGAAATGCATTTGCATCTCCATTGCTGCAGGTACAGTGTTTGAAGGTTTGGTGTTACCCCTGACCTTCACACCCTTGTCCCTCCCCAGCCTCCTCCACTGAAGTGCTCTGAGGTTGGAGCCACTTTGAATTAGTGCCTCTAAAGAGGTAGCTCAATATTACTGAGAGCACATGGGTTAGAGAGGGAAGAGATTCACTCAGGTGGAGATGATGAAAGAATCCAGGTCTGACCAAACCTCCAAAGGGCTGTAAAATAGGTATAAACACATTTATAGTCTACTGCATTGCAGAGAGGTGAAGAGACTGATCCAGCTTGAAAGAAGTGTCTCCTTTTGTGCCACCTTTGCCAATTCCTGTAGATATTTGTACAGTGCTCAGCCACTGGGTTAGCAGAGTGGTCTCTCCTTCAGGGGTGATGAGGGCATAGCATGGCAGTCAGTACCACAGGACAGGAACGTTGCCTTCACCTGCAGGTGGACTGGCAAAATGGAAGGAGATGAGAGGAGGCCCTGCCAGCTAGGCTATTGCCAGGTGAGAATGAGGGCAGGAGCAGTTTTGGAGAGCACATGTGTATCTAGCATTGCTTTGCTTTACTATCAGGAGAAGGATTGTTAATCAGCTGCTGTGAACTTTGACCTAGGCCATCTGAAGATCTTGTGGGAAGCAACCACCACCATGTTACCAAAGCTCTCCTGCACTCTGGGTGCAGAGCTACCTCCTGCTCCATCAGCTTTACAGGTCTTCTGCATCTCTTGTCTCTGTGTCACTCATGCCCTTGAAGTATTATCAGCTGTGTTTCTGTTGGCGAGGGATGGCTGGGAAGAGACCAAAATCAGAGTATGTTACTGAATGCTTGCGTGGGAGGTCTGTTGTTAGCATGGGCGTGAGAGCTGCACATCTGAGAAACTAATACGATGAAAGGGGCTGTGCACGTGAAACAACTCAGGGCAGTGGGCCATGTTCCTCCTTTAGATCTGCTTGGTGCTGACAAACCCATTAGTGGCAGCTTGATGCTGCTGCTGATCAGGACTTCGCTGAGAGCACAAGCCCTGGAGGCTGATGGCAGCTGAACTTTGCACAGGATGGAGCTGATGGAGTCAGTTCTCCCCCACTCCAGCGCATATGGTGCAGATTCCCTAGCAATTTTCTGAGCAGGCGGTGTTTTCTAGGAGGTGTTTGGCTGAAGCCTAGGCTCGGTGCAGCTGCGTCAGCGGGTTCTGGGGTGGGAAGGGCACTGGGTTTCACTTCCCCATTTCCCTCCTAGAGCCTTGCTGACATGGCTTCCTGGACCACTGGTGTCAGGAAGAGGCAGTTCGGTTTCTAGGGTGTGTGTGTGGGGCTTGGCCCAGCCTGCACGGGGCGTGAGAAGGGCACCGAACCATCCTTTCAGCCCAGCTGCTTCCTCCAATAAAGCATTGAGACAGAGCCTCTGCCATACTCAGACTGCTTGGAAACATGTTGATAAACTTCCAAATGTCTATTTTACAATCCAGATGTGCTAGCCTTGGCTGTAAACCCTCATCTGAAGAACAGGTGTGCTATAATGTTTCTAGCAGTGGCCCCAAAGCCAGCTGGAGGCTTGAGCTGAGCAGGGGCCAAGGGGCTGGTGCCATATAGGATATGGATACCGGGGCAGGGACAGGTGAGGCAGAGAGCTGTAGGTCAGCCGTAGTTCATGGCAACCCAGAGTCAGACTGCAAGGGAAGAAAAGGGCATGCCAGAATATCCTTCAACCCCCAGCCTCTGCTTAGCAATACCAGAACCGTCTCAGGAGAGGTTGCCCTGGTTGTATGGGCAACCTGGATGAATCTGTGGGTGCATCAGCCTTGGTTGGATCTGTCCTGGTGAAGAAGCACGGGGCTAGAGCTGGCCACCAGCCTCTGTGGTATTTTCTGTGGTTTGCCTCAACCTCTCCAGCAGCTCTGTGGTCTGGGAGGCACTGCAGGTCACAGCAGCTCCCCACCGGCATTGCCAGGGGAACTGAAATGGGGCAGCTGCTTCCTTGGGCCAAACTTCATGTGTGCCTTTGGCCTGAAAAGCGGGCATCCCCCCTGGGCTGGGGAAGGTGTCCTGCTGCTGGGCCTGGATCTGACTCCAAAAAGCTGTGATGGGGAGAAGTGCAGTCCCAGTGGGAGGATGGGCAGCAGCAGTGGGTTGCCAGAGAGGGCACCAGCCCTCTGGTGTAGGGGGGAGAGCCAGCCCTGGGTGCAGGCTGGCAGGAAGCCTGTGGATGGCAGGGATGAGGCAGGGTGTGAGGTGCTGATACCACACCGCCTTAGCTGCTCATGGTGCCTGCAGGCTCAGAGGTGAGAGCCACACTGCTGGCCTATCCCCCGCCACCCCCAAACCTGCTCTCACATAGGATTTTAGCTCCACTGGTACCGCTGGATGATTTGTGTAGCCTAAAGGCTTTGTCAGTGATGTTCATACCCTCCAGAGCCCCTGCAGAGATGGCCAAGCTTGCAGGAAAGCAGAGCCTGACTGAGAGCAGCAAGGGTAGGCAGCACATGTCATAGGGGCAGCTGCCTTTGGTGAAAGTGGGCAGCAAGACAAGGGTAACTGAGGCCAGGGGCAGTGCTGAGGAAAGCCAAGGGCTGCATCAGTCCCATCCCCTCACACAACAAGAGACCAAAGTGGCATTGAGAGGGGCCCCCACAGACAGCACTTTCTCCTGCTCCTGGGGTGGCCCTGGCCGTGCTCTGTGCCCAGCTAGGAGCCTTCAGCATCCCCTTGTCCCTTCTGGTGGGTGTAAGGCAAGCTGGTGCTGTTCCTTCATTTTCATCTGCTCACAGATTGCACTGCTGGCTTGTGCAAGTACCTGTCCTGCTCCGCAGCCTGCCTGCCTTCCTCCTGCTCATCTGCAGCAGAAGTTGCCTGTAGATCAGCCTAGCTCGCACAGCCTCAAGCAGGCGGTTCTGATGCTGCTGTGGGGATGATCCACATGTTTCCCTTGGCTCAGGGATGCACAGGGCCAGGCTCTGGGAGGGAGGAAGGAGAAAGTCTCTCCTGTCTCTGCAGTGCCAGATGCCTTCTCGGCCATCACCCCTGCTGTCAGGGCTTGTCAGCCTCGAGGGAGTGCAGGCAGCCACCCGGGCTGTTGGCGCTGCTGCGTGCTTGAGCTGTGTGAGGCTGCCTTGCCTGCTCAGCCCAGATGAAACAGGGGAAGAGGAGAGGGAGGAAAGGCAGAGGCATGGCCTGACAGCGCGTGCCAGAGCTCGGCACAGAGGCAGAGGTAATCATTGGTAGAGAGGGCAGGCTTTTATCATCTCTGCTTCTGCCCTGAGCTCCAAAAACAGTTCTGGGAGAGGTGGGAAAATCCTGAGTGCCGTGTCTGTAACCCTGTCATGGATTTTTGTTCTGTGCCTGGTGTGGCCCCTGTCTGGGTGGGAAGTGGATGCTTCCCCATCCCAAGCCCCTTGCTCTTTTCAGAAGATGACGACCTGGTGTGGTGTGGCATGGAAAGCGGCTTTGCTCATCTTCTCTGCTGTTGCCCTGCATTTATTTCCTTGTTAAGCTCTCATTCCTTGTTATTCTTAGTTAAGGCTCTGGGTGTGCCACACCTATGTGTAGAGTGGGTGAGAGCAGAGTCAGCATGGCAACTGGTGAGGGAGACTTCTGGAGCTGTGATGTCACTGGAGAGCTGGATTCCCAGCCTATGAAGTCATAGCTGGGAAATTGGGTACTCAGCCTAATCCCAATAATTACCCAGTGGGACTGTAAAGTGTCAATGAACTAGTCTATTGCTTGATGACTGACTACTTTAGCTCTAACACATGCCACCTAATAATTGCCACTTGTTGCAGTTCCCTAAGATTCACTTATTAATAAGCTATTAAACATCCACTTGAAATCACTGCATTGTAATGAGCTGAGATCACTGCTCACGCAGCCATTCCAGTGCCCAAATTGGTAGGAAAGCACCTAAAATCCTGTGATGGGGAGTAGGCCTGCAATTTCAGGATGGCAGAGTAACGAAACTAAAATACAGATATAACATCAGCCCCATTGATCATTCCCACTTCAGGATCTGTGTGGCCATCATCAGTTTTCCTCTGATGTGCAAAGCTGGTGGGCTGAAGGACTTCCAGTCCAAGTTCCCCATGCCCCAGGCAGCCAGGGTGAGGGTCTCAAGGAAGGAACAGCAACTTGAAGGAAATGAGAGTCGTTCCTTTTTAGGAAGATATTGCTTTGGAATGAGAAGCAGGAAAGAAACTACTTTAATCCCAAACACTCTGTAGAATTTGAAGTTTGATTCAGGTTTGTTTTTTCTGGTCTTTTTGTTGTTTGAGATAACGCAAAGGAAATGTGTGGTGCTTCTGAGAGAAGTTCAGTGTGGGAGGAATTTCTCAGGAAGAGCTTCTTCAGCACAGTCTGGGGATTGCCTGGTTTCTTCTGTCCTCGCTCTTGGGTCATCTTGCTTGGATCTCTATCTTTTCTCTTCTCCACATTGTGGGCTCCTTGGGAAGTGCTGCCTGTGAAGTGGTACCAGACACCAGGAAGGAGACTTTCCGCTGAGGAGAGCACCCTGTGCTCCCTGAATATCCTCAAGCTGATGCTCCAGCTTCCCTTTTCCCTTCCAGTCTGTGACAAGCTGATGTTTGACGGCCACCTCAGGAAAAGCCTCCTGGTGTTAAGACCCCAGTGAAAAGGGGAGGAGAAGGTTATGGCAATTTACACTATCGGGGCCCTTTCCACACTCCTCTGAACAGTGCCTCGACCATGTGGGGAGCACTCCCTCTTTGTGGGTCACGGCCCTTAAAAATGGCACGAGGTTCTGCTTCCTCCTTGCCTTTCCTTTCCTCCCTTCGTGAGGACAGCTGACTAATGAGCGCTCCAGCTGAAGTCCCCCGTCAGGTTGATGTCCTGAGCAGGCTTGCTCCTGCAGGGAACGCATGATGGAATGGGTTTCCTGGTCAGGGCAGCCTCTGTGCTCCTCGGGGACGCTCAGCCCTTCCTGGTTTCCAGGCCCCTCTCCCTACCATGTTGCAGTTCCACCCGCAGGTATCGAAGAAGCAGAGAGGCCAGACCCGCCTCCTGGGGAGAGCGGAGATTGCAGTCGGATCATTGCAAACAGGACTTCATCAATTATAAATGGACAGGTTCCCCTGAGCTGCTGTAGCTCTGCATGAGTCACATTTTAGCTGAGGGTTTTTTTTTTCCTCCTGAAGAGTTGCTGAAGGGGCTTGAAATAGTGTGATGGATAAATAAGGAACCAGCTGTGCTCTGCACCCAGCCCCACCAGAGCCTTTCTGCAGCAGCAGCCCACAGCAACCTCCTCTCTGCCTCACTCTGCACTCCCATCCCTTGGGCTCTGCCATCTGGTCCTGCTCTCCAGGTTTCTTCTTCCTAGCGGCATGTTTTTGTTGCCTGTTGTAACCTCTTTTCCAGCATGTGGTCTCAGCCCTTGGTAATGCACGGACATATGTTTAGACAACAGCATGACCAAGGAGTCCAGTTGTGGGACACCCACTTGGCTGGTCTGTGCCTCCCTCCTCCATCTCAGAGATGGTCCTGGTTAAATGAAAGCAGAAGGAACAATAAAATCAGCAGACCTTGGCTTTTGACTAGGAGCTGCTGGACAGTTTCTCTTCTGTTTTCTGACAACAAACCGTCATTTACACAGCTCTTGGCTGCCTGCTGGCGGCCTCCTCACAGGGAGAGGCCGGGATGTACCCCAAGGCTCCGAGGGATGCACCAAGAGTGGGCGGAGGTGGCTGGAGGGCCAGGCTGTGTGTCTGGCTGGAGCAGCTTGTCTGTCTGGTGGGGACGTTTCCTTCCCTGGGTGCCGTAAGCATGAGTGTGCTGAGCTGTGCGTATCTCATGGCAAAGGCGAGGGGTGGGAATGGTGTCTATGGAGGATTTGCTGGCTGTGTTTGCAAATTCAGAAGCTGCTTTTTGTGCCTCTCTGATGCCCATGGTTATAGAGGTCCTCTCCAAAGGTCTCTCTGCACTGCTGCCTCGAAGTTGTTTCTCCATCCAGCCTCCTGGGCTGCTGTGTCCTCCCTCATAGTGTGAGATGGCTCTTTTCAGATAAACTGTGACTTGTGCTCTTCACCCTGATTTTTAAGCCTGTGGCGCTGGTCAGCCTTCCCCTGCCCTTCAGCCCTGAGTGGGGGAGTGCTCCTTCTTCCTCTGCGGGAGCTGCAGGCAGCTCCTGAATCCGTGGAATGTGTCCCATCTGCAGTGCGTTAGGGGTCTGCTCACAGCGGAGGAAGAAGCACATGTGGGTTGTGAACCCTTCTGAAGAGGAAGAAAAGGGGCTAATTCATCTAAAGAATACAGTGCCAGGAGCCACATCTGGGGGCCAACTGGCCTTGGAAGCATGGCCCCCAGGTGCTACCCCCCCGAGGGGTTAGTGCAGAGGTGGTGCGGACACAACGGGTAGGGGAATGAGGGCATGTCCTGGCACAAAGGGACCCCCATCAGCGCAGTCCTGAAGAGCCCCTTCTCCCTCTCCTTCAAGAGGGCTCAAGGAGACCTAACTCATGCTCGTCTCTCCAGGGCACAGCCCACCTTGACCCCTCTGCCTCTGACCCCCCAGCTTTGATTCTCAGCTGCCCAAGCACTCCTCCTCCTCTGCCGTAGCAGTGGCAGGCGAGAAGGGCCATGCTGTCAGCACAGTCCGCCCTTGCTCCTCGCCTCTGCAGGGTCTGATGAGCCCCTTGCTTTCTGTGCTGGCTCCCAGGTCTGCCTCATTCACCTCGGTGCCCTGACTTGGTGAGGTGCTGCAGCTGTGTCTGCCCTCGGCCTCTCCTCTGGTGCCATCTCTGCTGCCTAGAAGCTTGTGCGGTGTATTAACGGGAAGTGAAAGCACCGAAGAGCACTTTGAGCTGCCCACCTGCAGCTCGCTCGCTCCCCCAGAGGAGCCCTGTGCTCCCCGCTGCCAGGGCCTGGGCTATCAAACCCTGCTCACTGGCTTGCTGCCCCATCCTCTCTCCACTGCTGATCTCTCTCCCTGGGCGCGGGTTTGATCTCAGTGGCGAGCAGGCCGACTGTCTGAACTCCGCCTGAGGGAGTTCCTGAAGAAGGAGGTATTTCATGTTTGCCTGCTGAGCCCCCACTGAGCGGCACGCTGATGCCCAACCCACACTACAATTCCCCTGTGCTTCCCCATTTTCAATGGTTTTGTTTTCAGGGATGGCTGAGTATGAAATGAGCCATGGGGCTGGGAGGCAGCGAGCCCATGCCCGAGCACCTGCGCATCGCCCACCTGCACTGGGGATGCAGTCGCTCCCCTCCCCAGGCGCCTGAGCCTGTGCCTGCATCACCTGTGCCTGCGTCCCCTGTGCTGGGCAGCCCCAGGGTGGTGGGGCCAGGGCTCAAAGCCCTTGGCTGCCCCTGCTCTGCCGCAGCACTTACGTGGGATCTAACAGCACCGGCGTGTCCCTGCAAAAGCAAACGAGCACTTGCATGTGTGAGGCTGCAAGGAGCTCAGTGTCCAGCTCCAGGGGGGGTTAGCGTAAACACGGAGTGAAGCTGATTTGAGCAGGATTGCCAGCTCCACTGCAGCTAGGGGCAGCTGTGAGATTTACTGGAGGGCCGTTGATGGCTTCGTTGGGTTTGCACATCTCATTCCCCGGCCCTGTTGGGGAAGCACAGGCTCTGGCAGTCCTGCTGCCATCAGGGCCCCGAGTGTGGGCTCCTGCAGAGATGCGGTCCCCCTGGGGATGCCACAAGTCTCCTTCTTCCCAGGGGTGACGCAGTACCTCCAGAAAGGAGGAATCCACTTGCACCCTGACTAAGCCTGCTCTAGCTTCGAGCACTGCCCGGGCTCTCGGCTGCTTTGTTTATGGCTTTGTTTATGGCGTTGATAATTTTCTCGTGTCAGGTTTAGGCACAAGCATTCTTTCCACTGCTGCATAAGAAAGTAATTAGGTGAGGATGGAAAGGACATTCCTCTTCCTCAGAACAAAGAAACAAGCCACGTCTGTTATTGGGCACTGCTCACGGCATCCAGGGCCACGCAAGCTCCTGCCCAAGTGGTGGCTCTGCCCCAGCAGGGCAGGCAGGCGAGCTGATGGTGTCCCAGTGAGTGCCAAAGCACCCGCTGGTATTTCCTCCGACACCACTGCCCTGTAAGCCAGCTGCCAGCACCAAGGTCAAAGCCCAAACCCACTCAGCCCCATTGCTCCCCTCGCACTTGCTCACCTGCTAAGTTACCTCCCCTCTCCCTCACTTGCAGGGCCCTGGCTGGAGGGGATGCACCAGGGTCGTGTTCTGCTCCACACCCAATGCGCTTTTGGGGGGATTCATTCCCTGTTTTTCTGCTCCTTTCCTGGCTCCTCCATACCCCAGAGGGCAGGGAGCAGCGCTCCCATCCCAGGGAGGGGACTTCTGTGGTCCAAGAGGGCTTAAAAGGCAGGGAGCAGTGGGAAGAAGGGAGCTGGAGCCACTGGTTTCAAATGGGAGAGATGTTAGGAGCGCAACTGCTGGAGGCTGGAGAAGAGGCACTGGGGGAGCTGAACCCCTCTGCCACGAAGCATTTGGGAAGCAGACGGTTTGGTGAGGGCCAGGGGAGGTGGCACCTGCAGTGGGGGAGGCTGGTAGGAGAGGGGTGTCCATGGGATGGTGTCCTTAAGGAACGGGGAGAGCGGTGGGCATGGGAGGAGAGCCTGTGCTCTATGTGGCAGCCGCCCCACACATCAAAAGGGACAAAAGAGATTAGATAAATTCACAGGCTGATATGACAATTTGCCTTTTAAACCCAGTGGCCAAGCGGGAGCATCTGGCTGAAGGAGCCCCTACCCCGTGGTCTGCTGGAAGGCGTGTGGGTACACCCAAAGGATCGCTCTCTGCGCACGCGGAGTATCTCCTGTTCTCTCGCGGGCGTCCAGCCGCTGCGCTCGGGTCAGGATGCCGAGTGAGGTATGCCTTTCCTCCGCCTGAGCTGGGCATGATGAAACCGGGTTGACAAGTGTTACTGGCCACAGGACCCACTGCAAGGACACATGCTGGTGAGCATCTCCTTCCCGTGAGCACCTGCAGTGCCCTCCTCTGCCTCCTTGCGCACAGAGATGCAGTGAGAGGTCTTTAGCCACCCATCAAGTTCACAGCCGCTGCTGTGGGCCAGAATGAGCCCACCCCAAATATACCATATTGCTGGGCTGGGAGTGAGCCTGCCCTCCTCTGGGAGGATTCGCTCCCTGCCTGAGATGGCCAAGGGCAGCAGAGAGCAGCAGAGATGTGGCAGAGGACAAGGCCAAGCTGATGTGTGTGGCTGAAAGGGGATTTCTGTCCCCACTTCTCCCTCCTCAGTCTTTCTCAGTGCATATAAAGCAGGCATTTCAAGTCATCCCTCGACCTCCAGGTGCCCACGCAGAGGGAGATGGTGAGAGGGATGGACATCTACTCTAAGCTGGTGGATGTCTCCTGGAAGAGCCCTCTTAGGTGAAAGACTTGGAGCTTTTAGGTGGGTCCTTTTCTAGCCTGGACCTATACAAGCAAGAGTATAAAGCCCTGAGTTGGGTTTGAGGGGATCTGCGAGCTCTGTAGCCCGGGTGGGACGGCAGATAAGGCTCTTCCCATTGCCGTGCCTTTCTCCCGGGAGATGCGATCAAGAGCAGCAAGAGGGCCGATGCTGCCGAGGCAGCTCCACAAGTCCCCAGCTGCTGGGGGCGGCGGTGTATTCCTCCGGCATCCGTGCCTCCTGCTCCGTGCGCCCCACGCCCGGGCTGCGCCGCCTTCCCCGAGCGCTTCCAGCTGCGGCGGGAGCCGGCGGCGCGGGGCGGGCCGGGCGGCAGGCAGGGCTCCGGGGGCCGCACGCCGGCTCCCGGGCAGGCGGCGGACGGGTCTCCCCGGCCAGGCAGGGGTTAAGGCTTCTCTGTTGTAGTTTGTTTCCCTTTGCCAAAGTGGGTGTTGCTGGAATGTCTCCTCTCCTAAGAGGGGGGCCGAGCCGTGTCCTCTGGAGAGGGGGGATGTCAGCATCAAAAAGACACAAAAGGGGGAGGTTTCCAAAAATAAAACCCTCCATCCCCTCCAGGCGCTGCCAGTGCCAGAGGCAGGCGCGAAGGTGCTCGGAGCTGCCTGCGGAGCGCGGGAGCTCGCTGGCAGCCCGGCGAGCGGGACCGGCCGCCTTCCTCCTCCTCTCCCTCCTCCTGCGGGGGCCGCTCGGCTGCCCGCGCCCCTGCCTCGGCCCTGCTGCCTGCGCCCCCGGCCCCGGTGGGCGGCCGGTCCCGGCGGAGCCCCGGAGCGGGATGGGGCGGTGAGCGGAGGGCGGAGAGCCGGGGGTCCCCGCTGCCCCGCGCCGCCGGAGGATGCCAGCCGGCCGCTGAGCGCCCCGCGCCGCCCGTCTCCCCCCGCCGCCGGCTGACACCATGCGGGGCGCCGCCGCCCGCCTCCTCCCGCTCACCTTCGCTGTCCTCCTGGGCTTCGCCGGCTGCCGGCCGGACTCCGCGGCCAGGCTGGAGCCGGGGAGCGGGGGGGCGGCGCGGCCGCGGGGCCGGGGGGCTGCTCCGGGGGCGGCGGGCACGGCGCGCAGCCTGGCCCCGGCGCCCGGACCCCCCCCGCCGGCGCGGCCCCTCCCCGCCGCCCTCCACGTGGACCGGGGCTCCGCGGCCGCCGCCGGGAGCCCGAGCGGCGGCGACGGCCGGAGGCAGCGTCCCGACCGCGGGCTGCCCGCGCCCTGGGGCCAGGCGGGCGATGGCGGGCTCGGTGCCGGCCCGGGGCAGAGGGCGAGGCTGGAGCCCTCCCGCCAGCGGCAGGGCGGCGGGCTGAAAGCCCGGGTCGTGCCCCGGGCGAAGGAGCCAAGCGGCAGAGGGCGGATGGCGGGGTAAGTGCCGCGGCCGGGGGGAGCCTTGCTGGGGGCGCGTAGCGTGAGCCCCGCTGGTCCCGGCGCCGGGGAGCGCCAGGCGGAGCGGCCGCGTCCCGTCCTGAGCCCCGGGCCGCATCCCGGCGCGCCCCCCTTCCGTCCCCGTCGGGTCGCCCCGCAGCCTGTGCCCGGGGCAGGCCCGGCGCTGCTGCGCGGGGGCCCGGGCCCGCAGCAGAGCGGGAGCCCGCCCGGCGCCCGCTCTCGTGCCGCGCATCTGCCCCGCACGTGCAGCGGGCGCTCGCGCGGCTCTCGCCCACGCGATCCGCCGGCGTGCGCGTGTGTCCCCGTGCGCGGGCGCGAGGCGGGCGGGCCGCCGTGTGAGAGGGCTGCCTGTGCCGCGGGGACGCGCGGCCCTGCCACCGGCGCAGCGGGGCTCCGGCCGCCCCGACGGCGGCGCGGCGCGGCGGGTGTTGGCCTGCCGCTGCCGGGGCCGCCCGCCGCCGCCCGGGGAGCGTGCGGGGGGGGGCTGCCACGGGGGGAGGCGGCGTGGCCGCGGTAGGTGGGTGGCGGGAGAGGCCGGGGGGGGCTCGCTTGGCTCTGGAGGACGGGGTCTGGCTGCTGGCGCTCTTGCTACAGGTACCTGGCCTCTTGGCTCCTTCCTCCCATAATGGGCCCCTTGTAAGCGCCCTGCGCCGCAGCTTCCCATGGCTTCAGCTGGCTCAGCCGGGGGAGGCTTCCTATGACTTGCCTGGCAGGGCCGCTTCCAGCTCCAGCCTCTGGCTACAGCCCTGTGGAGGTGGAGGGGAGATCGTATGGCAAGGCCAGCTGCTCCGCTGCGAGGGGAGCCTGCGAGCGGGACGTCTGGTGCGGCGCTGACGTACCCTTTGGCCCCGGGCCCCCTCCTCTGCACTTCCCTCTCCGCTGCCCCGTGGCTGATGCCCCTCGTGATGAGCTCCGCTGCCAGCGGGGAAGGGCTACCCAAGCTGTCACGCAGGCAGTTTGACCGACCCATGCAGCAGCGCGTGCCCGCTCCCCGTGCCGGGGGGACACAGAGGGCAGGCTCTGGGCTTACTGCCCTCTGGCACAGGCAGAAACTTTTTCTGTTAATGTAAGGTGGGGAGCTTCACTAGAATACAGAAGGCAGCTTAATCCCTGAGGTTTCTGTCTCCCATACTTGCCTCCCTGCAAAATTTAGACAGAGATGTTCCCTCTGTCTAGTTTCCTACAACAAATCCGCAGAAGCAGTAAACCCAAACTTGTTCTTCTTCCCGTTACGTCTGTTACGCAAAGTATTTATCACTAGCGGCTAGTCAATGGCAGGTAGGTCTTGAGCAGATTTTGGCTTACCCAGTCCATTAGCCTTGGTTTGCCAGCCACCCAGAGGGGGAGTCTTGGGAAGATCCAGTCCTGCTCAGGCAGGTTTGGGCTTTTTTGGGCTCGGGAGGATTTTACCCTTTCTCCAGTCAGAGTGCTGTCAGCGTTGCTTTGGGATCACGTGGCAGTTCAATTGGATTTGAGGCATCTGAGGTGTAGCCCGTTTCTTTTCAATGACTGCCCTGAATATTCTCCACCAGGTTTTCAGGCTGCAGCTGCCTCCGGTGACAACAGCCGTCCTGCACCACTGTCAGGAGCGGGTGGGCAGCCCCAAGGTTCACCCTATGTTCAGAAGAGTGCTGAACCTCTTTGCAAGTAGCTTGCTTTCATCCCTTAATCAAGGATGTGAAAGGGGATGGTTGGTCCAGCACTTAGGCTCCATTGACCTGTTATCAGCTAGATTTGGCTTCCCAGGGTATCGGAGAGTGCCGTTGCCTGCACGCTTAGAGGAAGGAAGAGCCGTGCCTTGGTGCTGCGTTCCCCATGTGGGCTGTGCTGCGCTCTCTGCCTCCGCGCTGCCCTGGAAGATAAGGGCTGGGGATATGGGGCTTGCTCTGATCCCCAAGAACTTGAACTCTGGAACGCGCATATAATGGCTTGTCGTCAGTAGCTTTCCATTTCTTCTGGAGTCCAAATCAGCACTTTTTAAACTTCTCTATGATCTACTGTCGTCGGTGCTTATGAGAAAGCCTAGCTGAAATAATTGTCCGTGAGTAACCACATGGCGTTACTCCTCATGGAAAGCTAGCTGCTGCTGCCTCCAGCCATTTGGTGAGACTCCGTCCTTCCACCTCATCCATCTTCTTACGTCCCTTGCTGCACCGGACACATTTCCATCCAGGAAACTCAGGGCCCCTAAAAAACTTCATTTCATGATGTTTCTTTTTTTTGCCAGGTAGGATATTTTCTGTTCTTCTATTTACACTGAACTCCTACTACTCTCTAGTATGACAGCCTTCACTTTCCCTTACTCAGACAGCTTTGCAGGCTGCATTCAACCCCGGCGCTATTTATTTATACTGTTACTTTGGCTTAAAATCGCAACTCCTGCGTGGGTTGCCTTTCCTGATTCCCCAGTCAGAGTTCTCTGCTGGTACCTCCAGGGGCCTTGCACAGTCCTGTGCTTGAAAAACCCGTTTATTGGCACTATATCCTTTTCTGGATAATTATTTTCTCGCTTTGTTTGATAACAGCATACCCCAAATTGTTTTTTTTTCTTGGGGACCGTTTGGATGTGTCTGCCACCCTGCTCACATCTGACGTTGCAGGTGGGACCTGCTCCCACCCTTCATGCAGGCGTCCAACCACAAGTCTTGCAAGAGCTGGGTTTTAGTGTTTTCTCCTGGTGCCTCATTGTGAGGTTGCTTTTGACACCACAGCAAATATCACATAAAATGACTGTCTCCTAACGCTGAGTGAGGAAAACAGTCCAGCCCCCAAAGCATCTCTGCTTTGCTGTGCTCTGCTTAACCTGCCTGTTTCCCCAGCCCCCCCAGCTGGCTTGCAGACACACACCAGTCCCCGCTGCTGCAGATGAGCTGTTTCTACCCTCTGCCATGGAGCAGGTGACTTCCCAGTCCAGTGCGTTCAGTCTGATGTTTAAAGTGTTCATAGGTTCATTGATGCAGCTTCTGGCCCATGGAAAGATTTTCCTCCTGAGTGTCGTGGGGTAGGGAGCTCCCAAGCGCTGATGCATGACAGCTATGGCTGTAGTCGTGTGCTGGATGCATCCCTAATTCATGTCCCCCGTGATGTGACCCCCCTCGTTCCTCTGCCCCGTGCCTGGGAGAGTGGGTCCCAGTGATGATCCTCAGGTGATGTGCACAAAATCAGAGGAGGGTGGGTAATGGGGGAATAGTCTAGAGAAGCCTCCACTTCTGGTACCTGCCTGGACAATTTTCAGGGGCATGTGAGGCTCCCCAGGTAACAGGCTGGGAGTCCCACACTCTCTCGTTCTCCCTCCCACTTTCTTTTTGTGCGTTCTGCACCCCAGTTCTTGTTTAATTGCTGTTGTAGGCACTGTCTGTGGTTGTACAGTCCTGCTTTAACCAGGCTTTGTGGGATATAGGTTCTCGCTGCAGTGTGTGTATAGGACTGCTCAGGAGCGGAGGCAGTTAACGCTGATGTGGACTTGGCAGAGGATTTTCAGTGGCTCATCGATGCCAGCAGCCTTTTGCTAATGTTCTTCATTGGGTCTGACTGCAAATATTTCATATGTAGTTGGATGAAGTTCACTGTCCTGCAGTAGAAAGGCAGACCTGATGATCTAATGGTCCCCCTGGCCTTCTGCGAGGTTGCTGTAAATGACCTGAATGGAGTCAGCATATCTGGCAACACAGAGTGCTGCATGAAGTTGAAAGATGATGCATACATTGCTGTTAAATGGTGAAAAAAATGGTTCTACTGAATGCTTCAGAAAGAGTATGTGCTCATCGCTGAGGCTGTGCACATGCTGAAACTATGCAAAGCCATCATCTTACTACTGTTTTCTTCCTTTCCTTCCCGCTAGTGCTTGTTACAGTTGCTTGGCTCTGGTTTCATAGAACGCTGCGAGAACTTGCAGGCTTGTATCACCCTGGGTACCACTTTGCACAGCGGGGGCCTGATCCTGACGGTGGCCTCTGGCTGCTGCAGCAAAGCAGGTGATGAAGGGCTGGCTTGCTGCAGCTCCTTTGCCCAAGTTGCAGGTTGTGCTGGTGCCATGGCCCAGTCAGGGCCATGAACGGTACTTCTGGATGTAGGGAGGCTTCATGGCACCGGCTTCAGCTCTGTGAGGGGTGTCAGGGAGATGCCTGACCCAGAAAAGGAGCAGGCCAGTGAGTAGTACCTGGCACCTCCTGTGCACCAAGCTCTCACGACGTGCCGGCGACTATACCAGGGCACGGATGGTGCATGCTAGCTGTGGAGTGAGGAGCAGGCTTGGTTTGCAGTTGCTTACTGCTGCCTGTGCTGTTTGGAGACCTCAGGGTGTACCTGGCACTTGAGGCAGGGGCTGAGATGTGGATCCAGTGCCTCACCCTGCATTTTGCCAGAAAGGCAAACCCAAAGGCCCATGTCTGCACTAGTGAGCTATGCCTTAGGGCTTTCTTGGGCACTGTGGCTATTCAGCTGTCTGAGCTATTCAAACCCCTTTCTCTCCAAAAAGGGGAAACTGGCTATTGGAAATGGTCTCTGTCTGCTCCAGTTTGAGCTGGGCTGGGAACTATTTTGGAAGGTGCTAAGTGGCCCATGAGCCCTGTAGCAGTCCAGTGTTACAGGCAATCAAGTCCCAGTGCCTGGGAATGTCCCCAGCAATGTTTCATTTCTGGCCCTTGGGAAGGTAAATACGTTAATTAACCTGTTCCACTGGTAAGGAGTCAGAGATAGGGAAGACAGATGGTTTGCCCAAGGCTTGTTTTGGCATCAGTGGCAGGGCTGGGAATAGGGCATCCCTGTGCAGCATGACCTAGTGTGAGTGTTCAATGGGACTTCAGCTTGGGAGACCTGTGTGAGGACATGTCTTCTGTTCTGCTCTGATCTGGGGCTGTGTTGAGCTTCTTTCCACCTGGGAGACCTGCTGACCCCTGCATGTGCCCACCCATCCTCTGGTCCCTCTGCACCCCAGGATGAGGGCGAGAGTCCTGCACCCCTCTCCCCACTGCTGTGCTTCCAGTTTCAAGGGGTGGGTAAGCAGGAGGCAGCCTGGGCGCTCGGCCTTGTGTGGCAGCCAAGTGCTTCAAAGTTATGAGCGTGGCTTTGTCTCATGTCGTTGTTAAGTCTGACAGGGGCTTGGTGTGTCATGGCACCCAGCGGGTCCCCTTGCTGGGCAGCTCTGCCTGCTGCCTTGGAAGCCCCTGTCCCCTGTGCGATGGGGGGTGATTGGGGCTGCTCAGTGTGTACAGGTAGCGTCCCAGCAGCCACCCTCGGGACAGTGACACCAGACCTGGAGGGACCCTGCCACTTATTTTGTTCTCCAGAAGCAGCACTGGATGGAGGGGCCCAGGACTGGATGTGCCTCTCAGGTGGCTCATGCTTGAACTGCATCTTTGCCCAAAGTGATGGTGATGGCACGTGCAGCAGGACGAATGCAGCTGGGGGCCACCGCTCTCTCGAGCACAGTCCTTCCAGGCTGTAAACATGCCATGCTCCTTAAACCTCCCAGGAT
Source organism: Theristicus caerulescens (assembly GCA_020745775.1). Classification (NCBI taxonomy): domain Eukaryota; kingdom Metazoa; phylum Chordata; class Aves; order Pelecaniformes; family Threskiornithidae; genus Theristicus; species Theristicus caerulescens. The sequence continues at coordinate 45,494,729 of CM036564.1, read as the reverse complement.
TCGTTCTAAATTCTTTGTAAGGCAGTGAAAACCACATGGCGTTCAAGCCATGCAAATGTCAACTAAAGGCTTTAAGTAGAACCAGATGTGCTCAGGACTGGGTCCCATGTGGCAAAGCCCACATAGCTCTTTTGCCACTGCTGATGCCCTTGCTCACCTGACGCCCCATGCTATGTGAGGTCCTGCTCACTGGGCTTTCACTGTGAAATAGTTGTGGTCCTTCTCTGCCCTCCAATACTACCTACAAGTTGCTCCTCCTAAGTGCTCACTGCCAGTCCTGGAGGTCCTCCCTGCCTCCATCTCTGCCCATCCTCTCATCCAGGAGATTATGGAAGGAAGGGACTTTCCCGTCCAGGTACTCCCTCTGCCCCTGCCTCTGAGGGCATCCCTGCCAGGTTGCTCCCCTCTGCGCATGCTGGGCTGTCCTCCCTCGAGGAGCATCGCCCTGGTGCTAGCATCTCCCTTCACCTGGGGCTGGCAGCTCATGTCTGGAGTTGGCAGTGACACAGAGTGACTCTGTTAATGGCAGGTTTGTGCCAAACCCAACAGGGGTTTCATGGCTTCAGGAGTGATCTTGTCTGCTCAGGCTGAGACCCCTGTCTGTTTTAGTCTCATACCTTTCTTCCTACAACCTCTGGCTCGCTGTTGGCAGAGAGCAGCTAGCAGCATGCTTCCTCCAGCATGCATGTGAGAGATGTAGATAAAACTTGAACTTTAATCCCATGAAGAACTAATAGTGTGATTCAAGGCCAAAACAGCTTCTCTGGAGAAAGTAGTTACTTTGCCTACAAGAAACAGCCTCTGATTATGTCAGTAAGTTGAGGTGGGAAAGGGCAAGGGCTTTGCTCTTTGAACAGACTGGCTGAGTATGACTTGCAAGGTGTGTTTCAGCCGTGCTGAGGGAAGAATGGGAGCCATGACAGTCTAAGCAAAGATGCTTATGCTGCTGCTTGGAGGGGAGTCCCTCAGCAGACTGTAACTACCTAAAGACCTGCTCCAGCTTAGTGTTTTTCTCTCTTTACCGATCTGGACATCTTCAAAAAGTTTAAGGCCTTTTGTGGGCTCTTATTCAGTAAGTAAAGTTAAGTTTGCTTTCCTTGGGTACTTTCCGGGGATGTCTTAAAGAACCATAGATCTCTTTGGGTTGACAGACAAAAGCTGGAAATCGGTGGTCTAGCCCAGCCAGAGCAGATGTGAGTGGATGCAAGAATTACTTTGGCTTGTTCTGTTTGCAGGAAGTCACACCAAGGGAGTTTAAGTGCTTTCTCCCTGTAAAAATCTACCCAGGTTAATAAAAAGTTGATCCTGAAGGGCTGGATAACACTTTACAAATGATGTGGCTTCTCAAGCCACTTCCCCTTCCCATATGGAGCGCTTGTATCTCTACAGGCAGCTTTATTCATGAACACCAGAACAATCCTTGGCATGCCTGCTACCCACGTCTTTGGCTCTCCTAAAACGTGAACCCCACAGCTTGAGCTCTGGCACTTCTGGAGTCTCATCTCATGCCATGTGGATGCAGGAGTCACGGGGATGCCAGTTCAGAGCAGGATCATCTTCTGACCCTGCTGTGTTCATGTGAAAGTCAATCCAGAAGACAAATGTGCATGTTTCCATGGTTCCTGTAAATTCTGTCAGCAGCTCCGACTGCCTTGTCCCACGTTAGAAATAAACCATGCTCCCCACTTCATTTCCAGAGGCTTTCCAGAGCTTTCAGGCTGCCTATTTCTAACTTTTTATCTTTGGGTGACTGTACTCTCTCATCTACCTAGACGTGCAAAAGTTACATGTTCCCAAAACCTTCCCTCCATGATAAGTAAGCTTGGAGAGCAACCGGCAACTTGTTATTCCTTCTCATTATAGATGTGTAAATATGAGATATGACCAGAGGGAGTGGGATTAGCTGCCTGCTTGGGCATTGCGGAGCACCTCTTGGAGGCACACCACTGTCTCTGATAGCTATATGTTGGCAGTGATCACTACCTGAAAACACATCATAAGGGAGAGATGGGGAGGACATCGTTTATGCAAAGGCAGCCAAAAAGTTGTTGCAGCAAAGTGCTGGTATTGACCACCATGGGAATGATATGAGCATCCTGGAGTTAGTCTAGCACCATGCATGTCAAGCAGGCACAAATTTCGTAGCACTGGAGAGTCCCCAGCCCCCGGGGCTGCTGCACCAGAGGCAGATAACAAATGCGGGACTGGGGCGCTTGCGAAGGGAGAGCAAGCCGGGAAGCGGCCGATGCGGCTGCTGGCGTGCCGTCCCCCCCGGGGTGGGGTTGAGCAATGAACAGCAACAGGCGGCCGCAGTTAGGCGGAGAATGAAGCGTTGTCTTCGGCCAAAGCAGCTTGGGACACTTGCGGAGGCGAGATGCTATGACCGAAGTTGGAGTCAGGCCCGATTTACACCCCAATACCATGAAGTGCCGTGAGATCTTTAATGATCGCAGGCTGCTGGCCTCCAATTGCTCTCAGGAGGAAAATGGTTCCTCTGAGCGCTGTGCCAGGAACCCAGCATAATGCCAGTTCAAAAGGGAGATACTCCCCGAGGGATCGCTCACACTGCAGCATTCACATAGTCCTTAGGGGTTTCTTTTCCAAGCACTTAAACAACTCAGTCCTTGTCCCATTGGTTTTGATCTCAGCTGCTGGTCCATCTGGAAGGAAATATCAGATGCTGCAGGAAATAATTTTACGGGTGACTCAGAGGTGCTGGCTGCAGAGAGACCTCAGCTTCCCTTCTCCTAACCACGCTGCTTTGTCTCTCTGCTTAGGCCAAATGTCTGCGGCAGACAGTGTTGCCCAGGATGGACCACGGCTCCCGGCACAAACCGCTGCATCAAACGTGAGTATGACAGTCTCAGCTGGTGCAGGTCTCACGATGCACCCCTAAAAAGTGCTCAAGTACTGCTGTGACCCCACACACATCCGTGCGCTGTGCCAGGGCAGGAGATGGACCGTGGGGTCCTCAGAGGCAGCGCCGCAGCCTCCCCGTGGGGCTGCCAGGCTGTGGGTCAGCTCTCCCCGCCGGCTGGCAAAGTCTGAACATGCTGAATAATTATGGCTTTACTTTATTATTGTTATTAGTGTCCATCCTGAGCAAGGTCTTGTTGGGGCAGGGCATTGCAACGGCACATTTATGGGTGAATTTCAAGCCCTGGGCTCTCATTGTCCTGCTTAGAGCAAAAGGCAGGTCTGTGAAAGTCCCAGCAGGTGGGAACCAGCAGAGTGGGGCTGTGCTCACATGGGCAAGCGTTGCTGATGCTGAGGGGGAAATCAGGGCTGCAAATTATCTGAGTGCTATTAAGGAAAGCAATTAATGGGAGTTGGCACAGCGGCTGGGACGGGTGGGGCTGGAGCGTGGTGCAGCACATGGGGTGCGTAGAATGGCAGGGGGGCTACAGGGCGCTCCTGCAGTGCGGAAGCTGCCCGGCCAGGGCCCTCCTGCCTGCACCCAGAGGGGTTAATAAGGGCTCTGCTCCTCTGGATGGCCCTGCCACAGCCCTGGGGGCTAAGATCATTTTGGGCTCCCCTACACAGCACTGCAAGGGAAGGGGTTTGGGCAGGTACCACTGCGACGCATGCCAGAGGCAGCTGCACTGTCGTCTCCATCCCCAATAGCTCTGCACCCACAGCCCAGTCCCTGCCACAATCCCTGTCCCTAAACTACGGGGTTACACCACCCAGCCCACCCGTGGGCCCAGGGGACTGCCTGCCCCGTGCACCTGCCTGGTCCTGGGGAGGCAAGGGGCTGCCCGCAGTGCCCGGGCAGCTCAGAGGGCAGGGAGCACGCAGGCACCAGGCAGGCGTTCTGGACGGGAACGCCCTGCCCAGAATAGCTGAGAGCATCTGCCTTCACTAGAGTGGCAGCAGCTGCCCAGATGTTTAGCGGGGAAAGAGGCTCAGCTTTGTTTGCTGCGGGATCTCACGGTGCTTCGGCCGCGCTGGGATAATTGCATTAGCGATCGCTGTTCAGGAGCAAGGGGCCAAGGGCTGACTCACCTCCCTCCTCCCTCTCCCCCCGCCAACAGAAGCCAAACGGTAGAGACCGTGCTGTGCTGCCAGACAGTGTCTGTAAACAGAGTGCGGGGCCAGCGATGGCAGCATCTTTCTCTCATTAGGGATTTTCGTAGGAGCAGTAGATCTGGGCTCGCAGCCACGCAGGCTGTCTAGCGATTGCTCAGGTGCTGGGCCCTGGTTCCCAAGGATTCATTAAAAGGACACTGTCAACATGGTCAGGCCTGACAGCGTCCCCCCAGCCGGGGATGGTAAATCTCAGCCAGGTCTTAGGTGGAGACCAGTGATGTGTAATCATTTTGTTCCCAGCTACCTCCCTTGCCGGGCTTTTCTGCTGGAGTTCAAGCTGCTGGGGACATTCGGCTGTTTTTAAGGCTGCCAAGGCAAGCTGGACAGCCCGTCCCTGTTGATTTCTGCACTGTAATACTGTTTAATGTCTCATCCCATGGTCTTTGATATGGGGCGTATCAGGGAAGTTAGTGCGATAGAAATGCAGCCAGAGGGAACTTCTTAGCGCGAGGAAGCAGGGAAGAAGTTGGCATTCGGGTCTTGGGCAGGACCTTGGTTTTGATGTGTCTGAGCCTGGGTGCAGGACAGAGGATAGGCCAAATTGTTGCCTTCATCTACTCCCTATCATCTACCGAGCATGGTGATTTCTTCATTCTCCACCCATGCTTTTCCAGGGACTTTCCATTTGCAACATCTCTGCATGTGACTGAACTCAAGCCATGGGCAGGTTTCTTTAGCCTTTTGGTTTGTTCCAGCTTTGAGGACCAAAGCGCAGTGAGGACTCGGGGAGTTTTCAAAGAGTCAATGCCTGGGAAGGTGAAAAAGAGAAAGCTCTCTCTTTGGGACACCGAAGTTTCCTGGGAAAGCGGAAGTGAGCTAAGGGAGTTTAGGAGGAAGATCTCTCCTGCTTGCGATGGGTTTGGTTTCTACCCATTGGTAGTGTGGTTCCAGCACATTGAACTGCATACAGGGCATCCTGTGGGGCTCTGGAGGTCTTCCTGCAGGAGGAAACATTAGGGATAATGAGCTACATCTGAACTTGGGCCTGAGGAGTTCATCCAACCTCCTGCTTATTCGACTTCATCCTGGGGTGAGACTCAGGCCTTTATGTCCTGAGTTCAGTGGAGAAGAAACCCATACACACAAGCTGGCCAGAAGTCCCCTTGCACTACCCATATTTCAGGGGCTGCAGTGTGCACTTGTCAATAATTTAGTGGCTGCCTATTAGCTCATCATCTTTCTCCTCTGCTTCAGAGCAGGGGAATCCTCTTGCTCAGCCTCCCAATGTCAGTTCATCAGCCTCCACTTTCATCAGTATTATTTACTATGGTTCTCTGCTGCTTCGCAAGATAGCAGCCTGGGCTGGACTCATAATGCAGGGTGAGCTTTTTTTCTGAGATGGATATTTTAAAGCTTAAAAGAAACATTTTTAATCAGCGTGTTGGGAAGGACTAAATAAATTCATGCATTTCCTAATCTCGTACAGATGGTCTTGCGGTTAAGATACTGGATGAAGGCACAGGGGTTCCAGGACGAGTTGCTGGCTCTGCTGTGGTCTCACAGTGTGTCTTCAGACAGTCACATTAGCACCTGGGGCTTTTCCACATCTGCAAAATGGAGATGACATTCACATGCTCTCTCCTTTTGTCTCTCTTCTGTACAGTGACTGTAGGGTTTTTTGAGCCCAGATTGTTTTTCATTGAAGTTCTGTTTTCCCTCTCTGTTATTTCTGCATTGCTGTTGATCTCCCTGCCTGTCAGCCTGCACAGATCTCTCACTTGTGTTAAATTGTCCATCCGTTCTGGCTTTGCTAACACAGTCAGAGCCTTAAGTTAGAACTGAGATGACATATTGCTCTGCATCAATAAGCAAACTTTTCCATGAGAAAGTGGACTATATCACTCCAGTGGTACAAGTCCTTCAGCATCTTCCCAGTTTTCCTGTGGATGCCTAGCTGGATGGACAGGTTCCCCCACATTTAAATAGGACTGAGTAGGAGCTGCTTACAGTGAAGATCTACACCACTCTCCTAGACCTAGAGCTCGTGCAGAGCAGCAGGGACACAGTAATTGGATGTCACCTTGCAACATCATTGCTCAATCCTGGGCCAGGTGTGCCTGCAAAGCGATGGGAGGTTGGACTTGGTGACCTTTCCTTCTGATGGTCCTGCCTGCCTGGCCTAGGTGGGTGGTCAGAGTCACGCTGCAGTCATCCCTGCAGTGTGACCTTGCAGAGGGGACTTACCTCATGCACTGAAGACCAGACAGCACCAGACTTGATCTGTAAGGGCACTGCTAGATGCTCTTGAACAAACTAGCATTGCTACTAATGATACTTCAGCAGTGCTCCAAATCTTGTCCTTTTATTAAGAGGTTTGAGATGACTCTTTTTGTTTTCCCTGAAGCCCCAGCTCCTAGAGCAGGTGATTACATGAGACTACAGTGAGAAGAAATGAGTGTCTCTCATCTTAACAGAAACTGTTTATAGCCCCCACAGCTGGGGGAAAATCTCAGAGTAACCCCTGTGCTCAGAAACCAGAAAGCAAAGAGAAAGATTCCAAACCATCTTGTTTCTTCTGTCAATGTTATGGTTTTGGGGTCCTGACTCGTGATTTTACACACTTGGCATTGGCAGTACTTCTGCTGAAGGATCTGCTTTCCCTGTATCGCACAGCTGGACTGAGTGAAAACCAGTGACATTTTAAAGCTCTTTCAAGTTCTTCCTGAGTCTGCAAAAGGCAATCGGGAAGGGGACTAATCCTAGAGCTGGAATATTTCAGCTAGGGCAGCACCCCCCTGCCATCCTGCGTGAAGGGACCAGAAGACTAATCCCATTCCCTTCTTCCTCTTCTCTATGTCAGCTGCCTTAGGGGCTTTTTAGAGTGCCTGGTCGCTTATCACTGCTTTCCTGCTGAAGGGCACAGTCTAATGTGACTATGAACATTGTTAGTGGGAGAGGTTGTGAGAACCACTGTGATCCCAGGTCCCAGCATCATGGCTCTGCAGTATTTCAGCATGTGAAGCGGTTGTTTTCAATGGCAGGCTTCTTGGTCTGGTGGCGTTTGTTAAAACAGGCATTTATTGGGAGATAACGGTAGGGACTGGCAGCCTATTTAAATCACAGCTGAGTTTTATATTATAAATTACATCAACTTTTGGAGTGCCAGACTTCCCAGAGACGGTTAATTCCTGCCTGACTAGGACCCTGTCTCTGTTCCAGAGTCTGCAGTGGTGGCTGATTTATTTACTGGGGGATTTCATCAAGACCTCTGGCTTTAACCTATACAGCCCTGCGTGACTTGGGTTCTCCCTTTCCTTGAGATCTCGCTCTCTTCCTGAGTGTTAACATGGTAATAAAGGTCAGATGAAGCATTCCAGCCAACATATCCCTGATCTAGTTAGGAAAAGCTGATGGCAGTCCAGTTTTGGGGTGAGGGAAGGGTTGTGGGGCCTATACTGCTATGAAAGGACTCACTTGGCAACAGCAGGCTGACGTGTGGACGGCACATGAGGCTAGAGCTCTCTGTATGTTTGTTGCCCAGGAGCAGTGTTTCTCACAGGCCTGCTTGGATCTCATGGGGATGGAGAGCACAGCCAGAGAGGGAGGGATGTGCTTGTGAAACCCCAGCAGCTGCGTGTGAAGGTGGTGGGATGTCAGATGCTCCTGCAGCCTCCCTTGGGGCAGTCCTGGGGAAGGGGCCCTCATCAGAAGCGGTGGCTGCATGTTTCAACCCATCCACAGGGTTCCCACGTGGCTGGAGGTTAATGTCCACTTTGTGTTGTCCGACGAGGTTTCATTACCCTTCAGCCAGCCGGCCCTTTCCTTCTTTGAGGGAGGACACTGTTTTCCAGTGCCTTTTCAATTACTCTTGCTCAGAAGAACGAGCCTGATCCTACCTGAGCAAGCTGTGGTTTCCTGGCTCTCGCCGGCTGGGCTATAAACCCAATTTGGCATCACTTAACTTGGGAAGTGTTAGGGTCTGGCTATTAATTAATAGCACTTTCCTCCCAGGGTGCAAACTGAAGCTGATGTGCTGTAATTAGGAACACACACAGGCTCAGAGGGTGATTTGGGCATGAAGTTAATGAACTGTAAGTCCCCGTAGCTGCGGAGGAATTTGAGCGCAGTAACTCCAAAATCAGCTGTGGAGGGAGAGCTGGAAAGCTCTGGAGAGGAAACACAGGGGGACCATGCAAATCAGACCCCAAACCGGACTAAGGCAGGAAGGTAACACGCAAACTACTCCCAAGAGGCTGTGATAGTGCATGGTCGTCTGTCTTCTCATCTGGCAGTCGTTGCCTCCCCTTGCTCTGGGATTGAGGTCCTACTCCTGCTCGGATAGCTATGGGCAGTGCTGGAGGCTGTATGCTCTCTGCAGACCATGCTGCTCATTTTTGAGCTTTCTGAAGTGAGTATTGCTGGAGAAGAGCTCTGCAGAGAGCAGCAGGGAGAAGTGGGAACAGAAACAAGTCTCTGATGGCAGTGACATTGTGTTAGGGACCCACGGCAGCAGTAACACTGAAACTTTGAAGGCCACCTGCCTGCAGAGAAGAGATGGGGCTGCCCTGGTTGTGCTGCCCCAGCCGGGTGCCACCACAGTGGGGCTGAGCACGCTGCCAGGAGCCCCGTGTCCATTAACCACCTTTCTGTATCTCCCCAGCTGTCTGTGACCCACCGTGCCAGAACAAGGGCTCCTGCAGCCGTCCCCAGGTCTGTACCTGTCGCTCCGGCTTCCAGGGCTCCCGGTGCGAGGAAGTCGTTCCCGAGCAGGAGTACCATCCGCCTGGTGCCGCCGCCGCCTTCCAGCCCCCTGCAAGCTCCCTCCGGAGGAGGACCAGCACGGCAGGGCGGGACGCTTCCCTGCGAGGAGCTCAGGCGCCCGTCCCGCGACACATCCCAGCTGTGTAAGTCAAACCCAGTTCCCGGCAGGATGCTCCCCCAAACCCACAGGCAGCTAACACCACACTCAGTCAGACCACAGCCTCTGCTTCGTGAGAGCAGGCAGCTCGGCTTCCGATGGAGGCTTCTGCCTAGGCTGTGGGAGCTGACGGAAGCGGGTCGGGCCCTGATGTCCCTCCAAGGGACTTGGTTTCACCCCAGCACTGTCTCATGGTCCCCAGGCACATGAAGGAATGGGACAGGCTAGTGGCGGTCCCATGGGGAAGGAGGACCGTGAAGCTCAGCAGTTTGCCCTTGTCCAGTTGATGAGAAGTGTTAGTGGTAGTAGCAGGTGGATGGAGGAGTGGAGATTAAATCTCTTTCCCAAGAGGATGTCTTTAGAGCAATATGTCCAGGTGGTATCCACAGGAGGGTACATAGATACGAGGTGTGCTATGAAATGCCAGTATGAGCAAAGTGATGATACTTGGAGATGTCTGCTCGCAGACTCTAGCTGTTATTGAGCCATTTGTTCCATATTTCTGCGTCACCCTGCTGTGGTGTGGGTCATTTTGGTACCCAGGCAGGCACCTCTATATTGGGTATGGAAGCAAAGATGCAGCTGTTGGAGCTCACAGAGGTCCGTGCAGGAGAGACTCTGTGAGGAGCACATTAAACTCGGAATGACAACTGTGGCAGCATCCAGTCCTTTTGGGTGAGGAAGAGCTTATGGCTTCTGCCCACCTGCCTCAGGTCAGTGCTGAGGTGCTCCTGTACTCGAGCTGCAACTCCTCCACACTTGGTGTTTTGTGAAGTCCCTCTGGAGCTGTGGGTTTTCTGTTGAAGGAGACAGTAAAGGTGGGAAAGGTGCCTTTCCCTGACAAGCACTTTTGTGGTGCTGGCAGCTCAGTGGGGATGGAGAGGTGGGAATGGTGCCTGCTTGCTATACAACAACCCACACATTTGTTTTTTTAAAAAATCACCTCCGCTTTTCTGTAAGAGTCCATTGACATGGGAGCAAAGTGTTAGACTGCACCACCCCTAAAGGCCCATGTTCTTGCTGCTACTCACCCAGTTGCTGGGCCAGAAAGTCTGGTTTTGTTGGTAGCCACCGCAGCAGAGAATTTGCACGTGGCTTCCAGCAGAAGTCCCTCAGTCATAGTCAAGAAGACATTACAACGAATTACAGGTGCCTAACGAGCACGTAACTTCAGTTTCTCCTTTTCTTCTTTGAGCTGTTTTGACTTTCTCTGTCAGCATCACTTAGAGCTGTCTGAGGAGAGGGCAGATCGGCCTTTGTTTTTCTGTATTTCTGCAGGTTGTATTTAAAGTGTCTGTTGCACTTAAAGTAGCTGTTGCCTTTCTGTCTCTTCTGAAGCAGAGGCAATGCATGGGCTGGAGACATTTCTAGACACTTACTCCAGCCATCTATGGTTTTGGAGGGGCTCAAATGACTGACGAGGAATTGACTGACATGAAGTAGTTCACTGAAGCCAGCATGTCTTGGTGCCCAACTGAAAGAGTATCTGATGGGAACCAAATTCAGGCAAGACAGAGGTGATGCTGGCAGGGAGAGGTGGCCAAGCCCCTGTCATCGCTGTCCCGAGAGAGGCTTGGTGCCTGAGTGAGCACGCAGCCCTCGCACGTGCCTGCAATCCTGGTCATTGCTGACAAGTTTCCCCCCAGCGATGACCTCCTCCTACCCCTCCGTGCCACCGCTGTGTGTGCAAGGACTGGAGGGGAGGGAGAGCAGTGCCCTTGGAGATACAGCACCTGTTGAAGGCTTTCCCAGTAAGGAACATGACCTCAGGCTCTGCGCAGAGGACGGGGGGCTGTGGAGGCACTGGCAGAGCATTCCTGTCCAGACAGTTAGACAGAGTGTCTAGCGATTGCTGAGCTGGGATTGCTGAATGCCCAGCTGCCTGCCGTACCTTAAATCCTCTGGCGCTGTCCCAAGGAAATAGGACTCCATTAAGGACGGTGCTGTGCCTTTCCACCTTCCCTCCCCACGGAGGCCATAGGACGTCGCCTTATCCCACAAGATTTGGCAAGAGTATTTGACGTTTGTCCTTTGCGATGGCCGCAGGTAGGACCCCGGGACACGGCCACCACTGACTGCCTTCTGGAGCTGTCCTGTGCTGTGCCTTTCCCGCCTGGGCGATGCATAGCGGTGCTGTGCAGGCAGGTGTGGGGCTGCGTGCACCCTGGCATCGGTCTGCATTGAAATGCCACACTTCAGCCCCTGGGTGTTTTCCCATACAATTCAGTTCCTTGGGTTTTGTCTGTGGACCATATAACATATAGCAGAAAACCGGCATGACCTAAAAGCCTTACTGCTGTTAAATGGGTTGTTTCCCAAATATTTTTGAGTGTTGCCTTCAGCCTGCCAACTTCTGGGCTAGCTGTAGAGCCTGTAAGAATGAATGTCTGCAGCTGAAGGCTCGCTCCTGCTGCTGTTGCACCTGGCCGTGCCCTCCCACTGCTTCCCTTGCACTGGTGTTGGTGCTCCTCTGGCCCCTGGGCAAGTTGGCTCAACAAAAAAATAACACAGCAAAATTAAGGATGATTTTCTGCCACTTCAGTGAACTAAATTGAAAGATAACATGAGGACCAGAAGGATTGGACAGAATTGTAAGGCTAGCATTGCAGGGGGAGGAAAGGGGTGGACTCCCCTTTTGGTGGAAGCCATTTATTAGGTTGGTCATTTGTCTCATGAAAACTTGCTCTCAGACTTGTCTGAACTTGGAGCCTGCTTCTTGCAGTTACAACATCATCTATTTCTGTGCTACCACTAAAGTAATTTTTGTGCTTCTGCGTCAGGCTTTCTCCATACAGTTGGGCTGCAGCAGCAAAAGCAAGAAACATATTGGCGTTTGCAGAACTAGGTAGGTCTTGCTCATATTTGCAAGTACGACGATCAATTGTTAGGCACAGCAAACTTGGGGTCACCTTCACTGGAGTTCAGTTCACTGTCAAGTCTGAGAGGAACAGCTTGGGTTTTCCGTGGTCTCCTCCTGGATAAGGATGGGTTGTGCGGGTGGGACATTGACTTTTTCTAGTGAGCCCACCATGCTCCCACAGCAGCTGGCTTGCTTGTCTGATTTGTTGATAAGGAAGAGGTAGAAGCAGCTCTTGGGTTTCTCAGAGGACACTGGTGGTTCCAGGTCAGTGGTTGTGAGAAGACTGTGAGATCCAGGACAAATGACCAGTCCCCAGCCTCCCTGCACATTCGCAATGCTAACAAGGAGGAGTTGTGCAAGAGTGGGAGCTTATAGACCTCTAAGCCTCATCTTGCTGTGCCAAGACAGGACATCAATCCTCACATGAGTGAATTTGCTTTCTCCTTTAGTTTATTGGTGTGTATATTGGCTTTATTTGTGTTTGTTTGTACGGAGGTAGCCATCAGAAGCTCTGAAGTCATGCACTAGAACAATGCTGTATTAGATGCCATATAAGCACGCAACAAACCCCATGAATCCTCCCCCAGAGACCTGCTTGCTAAGCAGAGATGGGGTTGATTTTGATTTTAGTGTGTTCTGAAACGAATCTTCAGAGAGAGTTAGGAGAGCAGCCTCCTAGGTTATTCAGGAACTGATTTCTTATCCTCAGCTATTTGGACTTGCTGCTTTTGATGACTGCCACTTCAGTGTGGAGAGTAGCCTGCTCTGGAGGTAGAAACTCTTTGGGAGTCTGGAGGAGCCTATAAAGCCTTGGTGAAAAGCATGATGAGGCAGCTTTTTCCTGTTTTCATGGCCCTGTTCCTGACAAATGTGCTCAGGCTCTCCAGAGTTCATGCCTGGAAGCAGAAGCAGCGATGCCTTCTGTGGCTTCCCTGCCAGGAGAGCCCAGGAAGCACGACTGTGACAGCAGGAGATAAGTTACCGTCAGTCTTCTGCCCTCAGCCTTGGTGAGAAGTAGCAGCTCCTTGACCAACAGGGTTGTACCGGTCACACGCAACTGGTTGTACTGGTAGGTTTGTATTTGCACCTGGCAGGTGTGAAGGTTAGCAAATGGATCTGTGGGCATTCCCAGAGTAGCTGTCATAGATCCATTTCTGGGCATGCTGGCAGTCCTGGGAAGATGGGGACGTGGACGTCAGCCTGAGCATTGCGCTGAGCACCGGTGTCAGTGCTGCCATGTTACACATAGCCATCGGTGCGTCTGTTCGGAGGGGTACCAGGGAAGAACCACTGCATCCTTGGCGTGCCCATATGGTGCACCTTATCTCTTCCTCCTGGGACTAAAGAAGAAGACATACCCAGCCTTACCTGAGCTCAGCACTTGCCCAGGGGAAGACATGGCTAGGAGAAGGGCAGCTCTGGGTTTACTTTGCTGACACCAGAGCTGGTGATGCTCAAGCTTTCATCCCTTAAAATACAGGCTGAGCAATGAGTACCACTTCCCAAGTCCCTTCAGCAGGCCATGGCTCAGCGGAGGTTTAGAGCCGGGCCTGTGGGGGCTTGTTAGCTGCTGCAGAAGCTGGGAGGCCCCGATGCTGTGCTGCTTGGAACAGGGAGTGCTCTGGAGAGTAAAATCCTGGGGGTGTTAGAGGCCCTGCCGGCACGGACTAGCTGCAAATCCTCCCTCCTCTTGATCTCAGCCTGAATCTCTGCCCAGAGAAGCAAAGCCCCGATGGATGATTGTGCGGGTGGAGCTGCACCTCAGCCCAGAAGCCGAGCTAAATGGAAACAGCTTTGTTTTCCTAAGGCTGGAGTATCAGCAGAATTCCCATTGATTTAGCAGGGAGTGGAAAGGGCTTGCTCCCCTGCCCCTCACCATTGGGATGGACGGCCAGCTGCCTCTGACTCCGGGCAGTGTGCGAGGAGGGTCCTGCCGCTGCCACCGGAGAAGGTCCCTCCTGCAGGAGTGCCGGGCATAAATGTGTAACCAGCATCTACGCAAGGGAGCCGTGCTGCCCAGATGGGATGTGTGTGCTGGACAAGGGCTGCCTGGGAAGCAAGACATCCTTCCTCTTCACAGAAAAGAAGAGATGCCTGGGACCTGCAAAGCATTTTCCCAGCAACCCAGGCAAGGGAGAAGGACATAGCTGTGGTATAAGGTGCTGAGACACTGTGCAGACGGCTTAATGCGGCTAAGCTCTTGAGGGTAGGGAGCTTCCTCTGAGAGGACTCTGTTTAGGCAAGGCAGTTGCTGGGAGTTGCCTGGTGTTTTCAGGATGGAAAAGGAAGAAGGCTGAGCTGCGACATGCCCGCCCCACTGACTGCTGATCTCAGAGCCTCCTCTCCAGCACCCCGGAGGAGGCATCTCCTCCCTTCTTGACGAGAGGAAGGGCTATATGCAGCCCTTGAGGAGCTGTGGCAAGCACTTCTGGCCTGGGGACAGTGGGAACCTGATGCCAGCAGGGAGGCTCTGCCAAAATCTCTATTCTCTCTCCTGGAAGCAAAGGATGAGAAGAGCCGGGAGCAAGCAGAAGGCAGGATCTTGGGTGTGCGGCAGAGGTTGCTGGATGGAGAAAGTATATTTCCCCCTTTTTGAAAATTGGATGAAACCAGCTCCCATTCTGGTGGCAGTCAAATGTCTAGCATGGTCCTTTGCAGAGGAGAGGAGGACCCATGGGTGGATGTAAAGCCCTCCACTCTGGGGTGGCCGCTCAAAACATGACATCGAGAACTGTGGCTTGGCAAAATCAGCTTGATTAGCTTGTTGTCATTGAGGACTAGCAGATAAAACAAAAGTTCATTGCAAGATCACTTGTTTTTTAAAGATGCTGCTCCAAACAGAGACAGATTTGTCTTAATTGTTAAAGCAGGATCTGGAGCCTCCTGTCTTGCCAGCTTTAAACTTTCCACATTTATGAGGAAAAGGGGAGCTTTCTTACTGCCGTACTTGGGTTGCTGCTGAGTGTCCAGGACCGTTTGTCCACGATACGTGTAGTGCTAAGAGGAGGTCTGTACTAGCCACACACCTACTGATCACACCTCCTGCTCTTCTGCTCACTTATGACTGTCACTCACTTTACATTTACGAGGGTTACAATTTATCAATACCCAAGTAGCAGAGAAAATAAAAGCTGACCCTGGCTGAGAAGCCCCCCTGTGTAAGTGCATTCCCATGGCATGGGCTGTGGCAGGTTTCCTACTTTGCTTGGGACGGGACCAGCCCAGGAGATCCATAGCATGTGACTCCGAATTCCTGGGGTAAAACACTGGTGCCAACCTTGCCTTCTGCCACTGCAGCGTGTGTATGCATATTTTCCCAGTGCAGATAAGCCCTAATTGCATCTTTCTAAGGTGCTTCCCTTTGGCAATGTAGTTTTCTCAAAGTGGCCAAGCATTTAGGTTCCTTGATCCAGAGCCAACTTTAGTAGATATCTGAGACCTTGTTAAAAAGTTGAAACTAAAAAGCCAGTGCCAGTCCATGTGAGAATATGTGAAAAGAGATTCCACTCAGGGCAATGCGATCTCCATAAGCTCCAGATCTCAGCCCCTCTCCTGCTTTGACATAGTTGAAAGCCCTTGGCAAGCTGGCTGGGAAGCCTAAAGGAAAAACTCAAGCTACCCAAGAGGAGCGTAAATGTAATTTTTCTTATATAAAAATACTTCTATTTTTAAATTACATGATATACCTTCTCTAGCCTGGCACCAGATACAGTTGCTCTACTTTCTAGTGTTTTAAAGCTGTCAGCACCATTCTGGTTTATGTGTTTTATGTATTTACTTTCTAGGGGGTTGCATATGCTTTAGAGCAGCAGGAGGATAGCTGGCTTTTTAGGCTCCTTTTAAACTCCAAATATGGTCTTTACATTAGGCCTGGTTCTTCTACACCTCCTTGGGAGCCATTCCTATAGCTTAATTCAGCCTCTAGGCTTTGGGAGAAAACGTTCAAATGCACTTTTCCTTCTAACTGAAAGGAAAATGCTGCTACTGTCAGCTTAGTTTGAGACTACATGCAAGAGAGCAGGGTGCAGGGCAAATGCATTGTACATGTGGTAGGTGAGGTAGTACAGAAAATCCAGTTTATAGGCTATTTTATATACTAGGCATATATCATTTGGGACATTTATGACAATACAATTTATATAGCAGTTGTATAAAAAAGAAAAATGTTAGAAGAGCGCTAAGGCCACATGATCAAACGCTGGAGAGTTTTTCCCTAATGCCTGAATTAGGATTGTCATCCAGCTTGCTTTCAGCTCCCTTGTGCATATGGATTACACTGCAGTTTCTCATACCTGATCGTCTGCTGCCTTATTTGGTTTAAGCTGGTACTTAAGCAAAATCAAAGCTGTTCTCTTTGGTTTTGAGTGTTTTCCGTAAATCACCAAGTGCTGGCAGGACACAAGGGATGAATTGAAGCTGATTTGGTACAAGGAGCGGTTGAAATGGAGATGTAGAGGTCTCCATATAAAACATGCTCATTCTCTTTCTTCAGAAGCACCCTGAGAAGTGCTGCTGTGAGTGCCTGGTGCTGGATGGGATTGGTACCCAGCTCTCCGCACCAACCCATTTTTGTCTCACTTGTGTGGAGGCTCTCTTCAGGGACCTGCAGAAACTAAACATACAGGCAGGAACTAAGAAGAGATTCAGGCTGGAAAAATATTATCTGTTACAGCTGAAGGAAAAAAATCCTCCATGGGAGGAAGAAATCTGGAAGAAGGAGAGGCTGAGATTTTGCAGAGTAGGAGTGAACAGCAAATTAGGCAGCAGAGAGTAATGCAGTGTGGCTGCGTACGAGACTGGCAGTGCTTAGGACTTTGGAGGCAAAAGACCCGAGTCGCATGGACTTTTTTCCTGCGCACCCTGGGGTCCTGCACTGAGTCAAGGTATTCTTTATTGCCAGAAAAGATCTTGACAAATTGGAAGGAATTCTGAGGACTACAAAAGGAGGGAGAGAGGGAGCCAAGGGGAATGGTTAACAGACCCACATCTGCAAAACTGAGCCAAACGCTGGCCTTGGAGGATGGGGAGCATACTCGGAGGCTGAGGCTATCTGGAGGGGGCAGACAGGGTGTATTAGGTTGCCTGTAGCCTTGGCAGGGTGGCCGTGCTAATTTTTCAGCTATGAGGCTTTCTACAACAGCAAAGTGCCAAACTCTTCCAGGGATATAATGACAGGTTGATAACGACACTGGAGCTCTGCCTTCTCCATCACTTTGGAGCTGCTCTGCTGAGGAGCTGGAGCTCAGGCACTGCCAAAGCAGGCGCAGCCTTTCTGCCTGCTCCGGGGCCCTTCCCACCAGGGATGCCATGAGACCTGCTCCTCGCTGCTGGTCCTTGGTGTGGATATCGAAGGCCACATTGGAGAGGTGTGAGAGCAGATTTGTGGTCACGGTACCCCTGGAAGCACTAGCTTTGCCACCAGGCATCATGCATACGTGGGCAGGAGCGCTCCTGGTCCCCAGCCTGGCCCTAGTCTTCTGGCTACTGAGCAACTGGAGGGATGGAGCCAGCGCAGAACAGTACAGAATGAAATCACCGGGATGCTCGTTCCCAGATCCCTGTCAGGGCCGAGACTTCGAGAGTGGGCAGCAAAGTGTCACATCCCAACACAGCTCTCACGGCTGGAGTGCTGCAGGTGAGGGAATCCTATGTGTAGCAGCAGGTGGAGAGATGTGGGGAGACCTAACTACATCGAACTAATAGATCCAAAGGCCAGGTGTCCTGCCAGGTGTTCAACCATTATTTTAAAGTATGTCTTAGATCCATACTGTTCCCAGGATGAGTGGGAGACTTCCCAGCACCTCCTGCTGTAGATGAAGAGCCTCCTCTTCTCCAGATGAGAGGACTACACACATCTCCTCTCCACTCTGTTGCTCCCATGCCCTCTGTGTGTGTGTGTGCAGCCACAAGCTCTTCACCCCACTCACATGCCTAGGATGAGAGAGGCTTTGCCTGCCCTCTCCGTGTCCTGTGTAAAGCAGGGGGCAGGCAGCTGGCTCCCCCCACTCCCCAGGGTGCGTGTGGGCGCAAGGATGAATAGGCTAAAGTGGTTTTTCAGCGCTTTGAAGTTGGCAGCCTGGTGGAGGGGGTGAATGTTGCTAGTCAACAAGATGGAAATGAAACTCCAGAGTGCTTGTTTTCTCCCTGCTATATGGGGGAGACAAGTGACCTCCCTGCGGCTGGTGGTGAGCTTTTCTCTGGCGAACGCCTCTGCAGCAGATTTCATTAGACAGGGGCCGGGTCCTCAACTCGCAGCTGTTGTGTCTTGTGGAGACAGAGGGCCCTTTGGGCTGGAGATCTTGGTGTGCTTGTGGGCACAAGGGCAGGTTGATATGTTGTCCTCTCCTCTTGCATGCCTCTGCCCTAAATACAGGTCCTTCCCCTGCCAGGCAGGACCCTGCTACTCACTGTACTGAAGGGCACAGAGAAGAGGAGAGGGGCCGTGGAGGCATTGCCATGGCTGGTGGTGGTGGCTGAACCCTCTGTGGGGTGGTCATGTTGCATGGCAGACAACCCAGCTCTCCAACTGTGCCGGCATCTTATGCCCGGTTTTGTAACGGTGCAAAAGCTGTGGCCGTGGGGTGATGTCTGCAGTAAGATGGTGGCACTGATGGAGACCTTCATGTGATGGCAGCTGGTAGGACACTTCTGGATGGGTCTCTTCTCACCAAGGCATGAGAGCGGCTGCACGACTGTGTCTGGCAGCAGTGCCGTGCCCGTTGATCGTGCTGCTGAACACCAGCCCCTGCATGCAGGCAGGGGAGCCAACTGGAGCAGCTTTCTCACCACTTCAGCCCAAAGGAGAGTGCGGCTGAGCTGGTGAGAGGAGGGCTCCACAGCCGCCCATCTCGCCTGCCCCTCAGTGCACATGCCACAGGCCAGCCTGGGCAGCTCTGCCAGAGGGGTGGTAGCTCGCCTGGCTTCCCTCTCCCTCTAAATCCCTGGTTTAGTCTATGGAGTGTGCAAGGTTTGGCCCAGATGTGGCATTTGTAATCAAGTAGCCTGGCCTGGTTCCTCTGCTGGCTTCACTTGAAGCTCAGAGCAGTTGCAGGCTGCATTTTGATTTTTCTAGGAGGCATTGGCCCGCACTTCAGCTCTGGAGACAGGCAGATTGCAAACAGCTCTTCATCATGCTTGGCATTTGGAAATCATGGTTCTGGCCACTTTATGGGTCAGCACTAAGGTCTGATGAGACCAGGAGTATGATCTGCGACTCCTGGTGACAGCCTGGTGTCATGCCCTTGCACAGGGCATGTTTCTGTAGCCTCGCTGGGCCAGGCAGGTGCTGTTCCCATGCTTGGAGAGCTGGACTGCTTCCAGGGAGTCAGTTGCTCACTCCTTAATACACGAGAGCAAAGAAGAGCACTCGCAGAGTGGCAGGTGGCACGTGTGGCAAGGGAAGGGCATTTAATGTCAGCAGAGAGCTGTGTGGAGACATGTGGGCAGCCGCTTTGGCTAAGGAGCAAATTAGACCCCCAGAGACTGGTTAAAGAGAACCTGTTCGCTGTCTATGTGCTTATAGAGGTTCACTTATGTGGTGTCTGGCAACTCCTGAGCAGATAAAAATAGCGTTCACAGCCCATCTCCTTCCCCGTCTTTGTTCTCATGCACTGCACAGCAGGCTGGGAGCCAGCTCGGGTGGCCCTGCAGCACCAGCACTGCTTTGGGGGCCAGAGGAAGGAAGATGCCAGGGTGATGGTGGTGGAGGGACTGAGCTTGGTGGCATGGGGCAGACACCTGGTGCCTTTGCTGTCTCATGGACTTGCACATGTGTTGCTGCGGTTTGTAGTGAGAGATCCAGAGCAATCTTGGCCAGCCACTGGCACATATGTCAAGTGGAGCAAGGATCTGGAGTTACCACTGCAAGATGGCACAGGAGAGAGCCCAAAACGAGAGCCACGTGGGCTCTGTGAAGCCCCTTGCTAGCTGTGGTGAGGGATGGTGGTGGCATCTGGGTCCTGGACTGACGTGAGTCCTGGGCATGTGCCAGCAGCATTGAGCGCGTGTGTGGGGCAGGGAGCCTGACCCTCGTTCCTGCCTGTGCAGCCCCGCTTTGGCAGTGCTCTTTGAGCCCAAGGCAAGGGATGTTGTCAGTGGCACCTCTGCCACAGTTCTTGGCCACTGAGGTGGCAGGTGAACATGCAAGGGGAAACCCTGGCAGCTGAGGTAAGCACTAGGGTTGCCACTTGCCTTGATGTGCCTGTGATGGTCCAGGTGCCTGTGTCTGGTGTGCCATCTGGCATGAGATCTGGCTGCAGGTGACAGTGAATCAGGCACAAGGGCACCCAGATGGTCGTTTCTGTGGCCTTCATGGTACACAGGTCCTGCTTGGCTCAGCTGGGAAGGTCTCCTGCCTGGGGGAGGCTGGTGGCTGCTTCTCCTGGCCAGGAGAACTTCCCTTACCTTCCACCAAACCCTGGGGATCAGGGGGCTTTGGGCTTCAGTGTCTCCCTCACTTGCACGGGGGGTACCAGGGCTGAAGGCAGCCACAGGAGGGACAGTGGGAAGCCTGAAGCAGGCAGGTTTCAGAGCTATCTCTGCTGCTCATGGGGATAATAAACTGAGCCAGGATTTATGGACATAATGTGGGTGGGCTTGAAGTCAGGTGCCTTGTATGGTGTGGTTTCCCCCCCTCCTTCCCGAGTCCTAACAGAGCTGTCTTCCTTGTCAGCATGTTTGTGAGCTAATTGATAATAAACTTGAGTGCTCTCGAAGTGATGCCTCCCCTGTGCTGCAGGGCCCAGAGCCTGAGCCATGAATCCCTTCTGCCTGCTGAGGAACCTGTTCGGAGTCCAAGAAAGGGGAAGTTTCTGGTCTGCGGTCAATTTGCTGCTTTCCAAGGCTGGCTGCTTCTCTCTCCCCCTGTAGACACAGACGCTGGTGTTGAGGCTGCCCATTCTTCTGCGATGCTTTAGTGGAAAATCAGCAACTGCTGAGCATTACAAAGGGGGAAGTGAATCACTGATTTTGGTCCCTGTGGCCCCAAGCAGGGAGGGCACCTAGCCAAAGGGACAGGCGGACGGACAAGACAGACACCGAGTATATTGTTCGGCGTTTAAAAACCAGGGGAGAACCCGCCTGTTGTCCTGGCAGGTTATCAGGGGCTGAGCGTGACTCAGCCCCTGTCCTGGCTGAGCCTTCTCGCCTTGGAGCCGTGTGCGCAGGCTGCAGGCTGGAGGAGCTGGGGTGGACTTACCAACGCTGCAGTGGGTCCCCTCCGTGGGACCCTGCTCCCAGCCCCGTGGGCCTCTCCAGGTGGCTGGAGGCAGCAGGCTGGTTGTAGTTGGCAAGATGGAGCATGTTGAGCTAGGACCCTGGGATGGGGCTTCTTGGACTCTGGGAAGATGGTTGCTTCTCTGAGGGTCTCTTATCTTCAGTTTTGTTTTGGCCAGTGCTGTCCCACTCTGTTGTTGCCCTCCTGGGAATTGCTTCTTAGGTCTCTACGGTCTCTATCATCTCTCCCTGATGCTCAGCAGGATGCAGATTTGTTTCCAGCTGTAAGGGTGACTTTCCAATCCTCATCTGGCCAGCCCTTCCCTTGTCTGGGGTTAGCACCCCTCCCTGCTGACCACACTGTCCAGGATTTACTCTCTCCACAGTGCCTCGGGCCATCCACCCTGCTATGGTCAGTCAGGCTTTGGCTGGGGAGAGGGTGAGGCAGGCTGGATGAAAAACCAGTAATACTCCTGTGGCACTTGGCTCTGCATTTCCTTCACGCAAACACAAAAAACACCATTTCCCAGCTTGCTAGCCATCTGGCCAAAGTCAACAGTTGGATGAAGAGCGGCCGATAGAAGCTAAGTCCAGGAAAGACTGAGGTGTTGCTGCTGGGGAGAGGGAAGTGCTTTGAAGAGTTTGCCACCTTTGCCTCCAGCCCAAGGAGGATGCTTGGCCTTAGGTCACTATGAGAAGCCACAGCTGTATACCCACCTGGATTCCCTGTGGCTTTTGCTTACCCAGAGAGCCATGATCATCAAAAGTGATCAGAGATTTGAAAAATGCTTTCTGTATACAGTGGGTTAGAAAAACAGTATTGTTTTCTGGACCCCATGGTCTCGATGATTTAGATTTGGTGATTGTGATCCTGTGTACCTAGTCTTGAAATTGCAGGCCTTTAAAAAAAAACCTGTGGTTGATTCAGAAAACAGCAGTCCTCATGCTCATCTGTGTGGTTGCTGGGAGCCTGCCAGCTCAGTCTTCTGCTCGCTGTCCTCAACAGGGTGAGAGATACCATTCACCTCCTCTGGGCAGGGAACAGGCACCTTGCTGGTTCATCTGGGTCTAGGCAGGAGAGCCATCATATCTGGGGAATACAACATTTTTGTACCTTCTCTAGCCTGCTATCTCTAAAGTAAATATAGAGCAGAGTATAACTGGTAACAAAACCTGTTTAAAATAAAGCATTTATACACAGACAAAGGTGCAGTGGTAGGTGTGCAGTTCCCTTGCTGGATGTCATACAGCTGTCATTTGGATCCTGCAGGGATGTGTAGCACTAGAACGTAAGGGACCAGGTCTCCCTCGGTTCTCCTGACTTCTGGCATGTGTCCTCAGGGGCTTATGGGGAGTCCAGGCCCTTGACTCGCAGCTCAGAAGAGGGCAGCTACAAGTACTTGTTGGGCATTTTTGCGCTGTTGTAGATGCGGGTCACTCTGTCTGCACAGCTCCCTCCCATCCCGAATCTCTTTTACTTTTGATTAGCACCTAATACCTATAGGAGTGAAACTTTCCATGTGCTGGTGACTGCGGTCTCTCAGCCAGTGACCTTTCAGCTGTCATCCTGGTAGAGATCAGCAGGAGCACAAACATCCATGCCTCTGGAAGGAGAACACTGCTCCTTCTGCCTTCCCTCCTTGACCTGTGTTTCCCCTGGAAACCTGGCGGCTGCTGTTAGCTGGACACCGCAGAGGTGGGTGCCCCAGGACATCCCAGAAGGAGAGCTGTCCTAGGAGTCTGCCTGCTGTTTCTGCCCCACAGGCTGCGCCTGACACGGAGAAAGCTGTCAGCAGCTCTGAGGGATGAAGAGCAGGGAAACCAGCTGCTTGGCAGGCGGTTGCCTGTAAGGGAAGAGACCACTGCCTCTTTGCAGAGATCTGTGCTGGCCATGTGCCTGGCTGGAAGAGTGGAAGTGAGTAATACCGCAACAGAGGGAGGCTGTAAGACTGAATGAATGTGAAGCCCTGGGACTTTGTCCCAGAACGTAGTCCTTGAGGTCTCAACCTCCTCTGCCTCTTCAATGCCTCTTCCCTGAGCAGGTGGAGGCATGGAAAGTGGTAGCACAAACTGCCCACTCCGCTGATCTGGAGCTGCTCACCCATCCTCGCCCTTGCCCTTAGGACAGCCGCACCAGGGAGAAAACTTACGGCAATGCAGATCCCTGGGAAGTGGACAAACTCCAGCCATATATATTAAGATCCACCAGATGGTTAGGGCTTGCTAATGCCTTCTGGCCAGGTCTGTACTGATCTGGTGAGCTCAGGTCCATTCCCTGAGACCCTTCAAGCAAGCCAGTGCCCATCTGCCCAGCGTGAACTGGCTCTGAAGGTTTGGAGGGGAAAAGCTCTGTTTTGTATTCCCTGACCATGAGCCAGCCGCTTGGCGTGACTTGGGGATGGACTGGGACTGACAAACTGAGATGGAAAGACGCCCTTTGCCATTGATTTCTGTGGCCCGGGGTAGGATGGTGTTACTCAACTCGGTCTACAAATCCCAGAGCTCATCTGCCTAGAATAGAACCAAATAAACAAATTAATTCAAAGCAAATTTGCCTCCCCCACTGTGACACACACTGGAATGCTTTGCCAACAGGATCCCAGTAGGATGGCTTTTCCTCAAGTGTTGCAAGCCATGGCGTAATGTTCCTCCTCCGTTTTTCCTTTGTGAAGTTGGCACTGCCCCTCACAGTAAGCACATATAATCCACTTTTCTTTGTAACTGAAATGCTAATGATTATTTTATTTAAAGCCCTTCATATGTTGGTTTTTGGTTGTTTTTTTTACAAAAGCTGATGATCCTGGGAGTGACAGGAGTTGTCCATAAAGCCAAGGGGTGGAATTCCTTCAGGCAGGCAATGGGTAGCACCAAGCCAAGCCCTGCTGCTTGCACGTAGCATGCTTCCTTCCTCAATGAAAGGTATGATGTATTTTCATCAAGCACAAGAGCTGATATTTCCCCGTCTTATGCCACCAGTCACTTTCACCCAGTGACTCTTCAAAACTCAGGGCTGAAGTTACGCTCCAGTGACCAGCATTAGGACAGTAAGTGTTGCTGGGCTGGGGAACTCTCACCTCTTTTCCTTGGGGTGCTTCCATCTATGCAGTAAAAGAGCTTGGAACCCCAGCCACGTTCACCCATAGGACTATGCTTGGGGTCTCTCGCCAGAGATCGGAGAACAAATGTGCGTGAATTTCCAGGGCTTGATAGCTCTCACCTAGCCTCCCTAGAGCTCCATGCAGCTTCTTCTTTGTCACTAACAAAACCAGCAGGAGCACACCAGGTAACAAAGCAGTAGGTAACAGGCATCAGAAGTTCCTTTGTTGGCAGCAGGGCTGCTTAGTAGCTCAGAAATGTGTGGGCAGGTCATGCCTGGCCCTCGTGGCCATCAGAGGTAGGTGGTAGTCTGCAGAATCTCAGGAGAGCTTCTGAAAGAGGCTGGTAGGGACTGAGGTAGGATTGAAATAAAGTTCACTTCTCTGCAGTTATTCTGCTGGCCTTGCCGGTTATTGAAAAACAAGCACTGTTTGCTGTCCTCATCTCAGTTTAGATCTTGATTTTAACAAGACAACAAATATTTTTATCAACAGGTAATAATTTCATTATCCATCTGTGCTCTTTGACCAATCCCACTTGCTCTGTCTCCATCCCTGAATGACCTGTAGCCAGACTCTGCTCCAGACAGCGTATGCATGGGTAACCTGCGCTGCTTCTTCTCCGGACTCCTGTTCATGCCTCCTCCCAGCAGCTCAGCCACTCATTTTCAAGGCTTTCCTGCATTAGAAACAATTAGGTAATCAGTATCTGGACCGGGGATTTCTGTCTCTGGCATAAAACCGTTCATTCTTGGATTCCTATAGCTCAAGGCCAGAAACTATCAATAGATCAATAGGTAATCTAAAATCGCCTCCAGGACAGCACAGATTATACATCTTTATTTAGTTATGTTTCCACTGTTCCAGTGATATCTCATTTCCCAGCAGCACACTTTCCTCTCCTGAAGTGATGGTATCGGGAGTTGGGGAATCTACTACTGGGGTGTTTTTTGCAGAAGGAAAACAGCTATACTGCTGCGTGTGGGTGTGATTTCTAGTAGGGACTCATTTGGCTTTGGTTTGCAGATGTTGTTTCGTGGTTTGCTTTTCTTGGTTAGATTACAAGGCTCTTTACAACCTGGTGTTTTGTTCTTGTGGAGAAACCTGTGCTCTGTAATCAGAGCACCTCTTCATCTTCTTTTTGCTAAATTGAAGAGATTGAATACTTTAGGTTTCTTGCAGAAAGGCATTTTTACCAGCCCTCAAATTACTTTTGTCATGTTTCTTCTTGTATCTTCTCCAGTTTTTCAACATGCCTTAGAAGATGTGACATATTTCACATCAGAACTGGATGTGATATTTTAGCATACATACCCCCTGCTGTGACGAGGATGTGTAGGGAGGAAAAAATACCTCCCTGTTCCTGCACTGTTTCACTGCCCTGATGTCAGGGCATTGAACTGACAGTTCATATTTAATTGCTTGTCATTACCCCCGAAATCTTTTCAGAATTGCTGGTTTCCAGGATCATCTTCTATCTGCAGCTGCTGCCTGCATTCCTTCTTCCTAGAAGTGTGATTCTGCATTTGGCTCTATTAAAATCCCATATTGCTTGGATGGATTTGCCCTCCACAGTGATCCAAACTGCTCTCTGTGATTGCTCTGTTCTCATCACAATACACCACATTGCAAATTTTTGTGTCAGCAGCACACATTATCAATGTCGATCGTATGTTTATTTTGAAATAAAAATATTTATTTCCAGATGAAATCCTTGAATCGTGCCAGGCCTCGTACTGATCACCCTGGAACCCATCTAATTCCCTCCCCAGTGACAACTGCTTCTTGTGTTCTGTCACACAGCCAGTTTGTTATTGATTTCACGTGTGCCTGATTGACATCGTACTGCCCTGTTTATTTTTTTATCGGAATAGCCTGTCGGTGTGCATGTATGTAATTCTAGCGAATGATGAAAATGGACTCCTTTGACAAGAGCGGTTCTCCATAGACCCCGTTGACTTGACCTCACTTCTATATTCCTTTCCTTTAGTTCCCAATTAATTGACCTGTTTGTCATCTTTTCCATTCTGTTGTTCAGGGCTGATTTCGGGCTCACTGGCTGACAGTTACTTTGTGTATCGCGCTTGACCTGTTTGGATACCAGCACAGCATTAGCTCCCTTTCCATCTCCCCAAATCTTAGCATTATTCCAAGCTATCCAAGCCAGGGATGTCAGTGAGCCAGAGCTGCTGTCAGCCAACTCTCATTGGTTCATCCAGTCCTGTTGGGTTTAGAAACACCTCACCTGTGCCGACTGTGACAGGGAAAATGGTGACAACCATAAAGTGGGATGGACCTCTCTGGGCACTTTGGTGGGACAGCTAGTTTGCCCCAGCCATTCAGTCAGAGATGGAGGTATTGGACAGGGTATGCAGAAGACCTGTTGGTGCGTAAGTTCAGTTGCAGAGGAATCCAAGGCATGGACTTTCAAAGAAACTCAAGGGACATATGGACAGCTAACCTATTTTGGCCCCCTAAAGCCTTTTTCCTTGCAGGTGGTGCAGGTGAGATGGAGGGAGACATTTGCTGGTAAGCACAGAGCACCCTCTTGGAGGCTTGGTGCTGCCAGTCAGTAAAAAGGAATGGGAGCAAGTGCAGTAGAGCAAGATGTGCTGTTCTGTCGGTTTAATGCAAAGAGCTCTGCCTAGTGGTCTGCATGGCTTTATCACAGAGTGTGAGAAGTGTGACCTTGTGAGCGGGATGGCTGCTCCATGTTTAGTCCCCAGAAAACACCAAAAGCCATAAATGCAATTAATGCAGAAAGTTGTAACTGCACTTACAGGCGTGAGTTCTTGGTCATTTTCTCTTGTTTGTGACTCTCATGGGCCGAGTCTTGTTTATTTGCTTGGCCTGGCTTCTCTTCTGGCTGCCTTGCTGTTTTTTCAGTGCTCATTTGGGGCTGGGAAGGCAGGTCCTAAGAAAGCTCCCACCATAAAACCAAACTGATTTGGAGCTGCTTGTGTTTGCTAGGGGAGGGATGTGGTGGGGCAAGGAGCAGCCCTCGAGCGTGATGGGCAGACAGAGATGCTGCAAGGCAGCTGGGGTGTCCCTGTGGTGGGGAAGCCTGACGTGACGGTACAGGGAGGGTATCTTGGTGAGCACTATGCCCTGCCAGGCTCAGGGCATGAGGCACAGTCCCTTGAGTGAAATGGTGCCGTCGTGATGACTGAAAGCAGGTGAGGAGTGGGACCCTGCTCAGGTAGGCAGAGCTCTGTGTCCAGGTGGTGGCTCAGGCAGCTCGGCAGTGAAGGTTGCCACAGGGCATCCCGGTGGACAGGCACTGTGGGTCAGCACAGTTACTTGTGAGGGGTATTCGTTCATTTTTTCTCTTCCGCAGGACTCAGAGCAGAATTGGCTCTCCTGTCTCCCCCCAGCACACAGGGCCATCACGGACTGTCCGGCGCTACCCAGCCAGCCATGGCCAACTCACCTCTAATGCACTCCCCAACGGGAATGGACATGAGCAGAGCAGCTCTGGGCCATACGCAGTTTCCCAGGAGCACACCTTGTCTGCAAGGGGTAAGGCCTCCAGGGCTGTCACTCTTTTGGGGCTTCTTGTTGGGGTGTCCTGGTGAAGGGCAACGGTGTGACTGGGGATCCCCAAGAAACCCTGAACTCCCAGGATTGTGCCGCTGGGTGGGATGGAAAGAGAAGGTCAGCATGGGCATTGCTGGGCTTGCTGAAGAAAGAGACCCTACCGAAGGAGGACAGATCAGGGGAGCAAAATGCTGATGGCAGGGGAGAGGAGCCAGCGAGATGTGAGAGATGCCCCCCAGAGGTGTTGAACATCACCCCAGCACTGCTGCCCTGAAGGGGGATTGCCTCAGTCTGTAGGAATGGTGTCTCCCAACTTCCTCCTCAGTCTCAGCAGCCCTTGAGGTCAGATTGTGCAACCAGCGTCTAGTTGTTCCCTTTGGCTGCCCCCTTGGTGCCTTCTGACATGAGCAGGGATCAGGCCAGGCTGCTGGGACGTGCAGTTGCTGAGGCAGAGCCTCAGCAGCTCCCCAGCTAGGACAGATGCAAATTGTCTTCTGCAGCTTGGCTCCCTGTGAAGCTGTGCTTCCCCAGGGAGGCACCATGTGGCATCTCAGCCCTTATGAGTAGGGCTGTGAGCATGATTGAAGCTGTAATCTGAAAGTGGGGATTGAAATGGGGAGAGTCAGGGGTGAGCACACCAAGGGGGGCACCCGCAGAAACAGCTGTCTCGCTGGGCAGGGATGGAGGGCTATGGCGTCAAGCCAGCTGGTTCATGGTTACACAATAGTTCTGCCTGTTGTCCATTTTCTGCAAGCCCCCAAGAGCTTTGAGTGCCATTTCCCCCCGGTATCTAATGTGAGGATGGTGAGGGACCAGGAGGGGACCGCAGCTAACGGCAGGATGTCGGGGGATGCTTACAGGGAGACATTGGTTTTCTCAAGCCCTGATGCTCTCTTTGATGGATAGCAGTGTGGCTGTTCGTGTGGGAAGCCCTCCAGTGGTTTAAGGGCAGCCAGTCTCCTGGCTACTGACATGGTTTGAGAAAGAATACTGTCTAAAGCAGAAAACCACTCTTTATACTGGAGTTAGTGCATGTGTGTCCCTTCACAGAGAGTTATGCCACTACAACTGGGCAGGCAGAACATGCTGCTGGCCATTTTTCATGTGTTGACAAATCCTTACTGATGCTGGAGCAGAGGACAGGCTGGAGTGAGTGAGGGGCAAAGAGAGGCACTGCCCCAAGGAGAGACACAGACCCCTCCTTGCTCTGGGAATGCTTTGGAGCTTGAACTGCAGATTACCAGCTCCCTGGCCTGGAGATGCTGTTTCCACTTAGCACTGTCCTTTTCTTTCATAGGGGCCAACCTGACAGAGAAGATTAGGAAGATAAAAATCGTCTTCACACCCACCATCTGCAAACAGACATGCCGGAGCGGGCGCTGCTACAACAGCTGCGAGAAAGGAGACACCACCACTCTCTATAGCCAAGGGGGGCACGACCATGATCCCAAGTCCGGCTTCCGCATCTGTGAGCACCCTGAGGCCCCCAGCCCATCTTCTTGCCTGCTCCCCCACTCTCCTCCTTCTGCCTTTCTTGCTTCTACGGACTGAGGGCTTGGGCTGCTATAGGAATGGGAGGAGATGGCCTCTCCCAGTGCCTTGGAAGATGTCTCCTGGGGTCTTTGGGGCTTACTCTGTCTCTGGGGGAGGAAGACAGACTGTGCCTCATTGCTCTCTTTCCTGGGCAAGCAACTTCTGTTTCCATCCCACCCCAGGTAGGGGGGATGCGTGTGTTTGAGTCAGGCCTGCAGCCAACCTTCACCACCCCCTCCTTCTCAGAGCCAGCTCACTGCTTTCATTGGCATCCAGTCTTGGGGCTGACTTTCATCACCTAATTTCCTCCTGTTCTCTCCTTTCACTCACGTGGCAGCCAGGAGAGCTGGCTGCAGGTTGCAAGCTGTTCTTATAAACAGGGCTGCTGAAACCTCTGCTCACCTTTCAGAGCTGCTGGGATTGCTCATCAGGTCACTGGGATACCCAGCTGTGGGTTGGGCACATCCTCTTGGAGCCACTTGGTGGGAGCAACCTGCAGGACCTGGTGGCACTCGTCCTCTGAAAGCCTCTGTAACTCTCAAGTTCTTCTAACACTGAGAGAGTGCAAAGTCTGGCTGTCATGGACACCAACTGATACAGGGTTCATGGGAATTTCTGCCTAGATCCCAGTCCAAAGATGTGCCTCCTCCCCGCAAAACTGGTTGCTGGGGTTGAGCAAATGAACTGGAAGCAGGGTGGGAGCTCATCCCCTGGGATGAACCTAAGAAGCCATCCTGGGATGTGCAGCAGCAGCATCTCATCTCATGCTGAAATGAGTCAGGATGATCTGTCAGGAAATCCCGTGCCTTGCCTGAGTGTTGCTCACACTGAGAGACGCTCTGGGTTGCTCCAAGCATCTGATGAGGCCAGAAAAGACATGACTTAGGTTTCATCTGTGGATGCTTTTTCCGAGACTGTGCAGATGAATTGCTCCCGATTATTTTGTCCCACTCCAAGCTTCTCCCACTTGAGCAGCTGGCAGGGCCAGGGCTGGCTGGGAGACAGGCTCTGAGGACGTGGCTCTCTGCCTGTTCTCTCCTTCTGCCTCTCCCATCCCCACTGAGCTCCCTTCTGGGCTGGGAGTAAAAACCCTGCCAAGTGGGGAGGGGGCGATGCAGAAGAGAAGGAATTGTGCTGACTCGGCCGTATGTGGCTGCCGTAGCTCCTGCCCCACTCCGAGGGATCCTGCTGTGCCAGCAACACCACCTTGGCCTTGGGGGGGTTGCCCCACAGGGCGTGGGTGCCCCAGGCTGGCCATGGCCCCAGAGCCCAAGGGAGGGCTCATCATCTTCAACCCATGATTCCAACCCTGAGCAGAGCTCAGGGAGGACCCTGGCTTCTCCACCTGCTGCCTGTTGGATGGTGGTGCACAGCAGGGACCCTGGGGCTTCCTCCAGGCTGCAAGTGCTGACCCCAGCCCTGTGCTGGGTCTGCTCCTTGGGCATCACAGGGCTAGTGCTGGCCCAGATCCAGCTGCCTGGCCTTCCCCAGCCACCCCTTGGCTAGAGGCAGTGGCTCAGTTTCCCTGCTAAGCAGACCTCTCTTTGCCTTGCAGACTTTTGCCAGATCCCCTGCCTGAATGGAGGGCGCTGTGTGGGCCGGGATGAGTGCTGGTGCCCCTCCAACTCCACGGGGAAGTTTTGCCACCTGCCAGCTCCCTCTCTGGAAAAGAAGCAAGGAGGGAGAGCCCCAAAGACCCCGGCCAGTGGCTCCATGAAGCACTCCACCTACACCCTGCCCTTGTCCAACCAGCTGGGTGAGCATGGCCAGGGGCTCCAGACCCCACATTTCCTTCATACTTCTGAGTCCTCCTACTTGAGTGCTCCTCGGATCTTCACTAACAGGCCTGAGGAGGCCACTACCTCCTTATGCTTGCCTTTTCAGGCCATATTGTTAGAAAAGTGGTTCCCTTAGTTTCTGAAGGGCTCAGGTTGCTGGGGAAAGTGTTTGGTAGGTTTATCCTGTTTTTGGGCCAGAGAAGTAGTTTCTCTTAGATGCAGCCTTCCTCTAGATTTCCTGGTGGGGTCATTCTACCTCTTCTCCCTTGTGACTTTGTTGATGACAAGATGCTCTTCAGGTGCCAAATTGTTTCCAGATTGTCACAGCTGTGGTATAAACTTATCTTCCAGCTTCCCTAAACCCTTCCCTGGTGAATGTCCACATCAACCACCCTCCAGAAGCCACCGTGCAGATTCACCAGGTGGCCAGGGTGCGGGGTGACACAGAGGTGTCAGAGGAGAACAGTGTGGAGGCAGTCCTGGTGCCTCAGCTGGCTGCCGTGCCCTGGTACACCTACACCCATGGGAACGGCAACAGCATTGCCACAGAGAGTGGCCAGCAGCAGCAGCAGAGAGCCCCAGGGCTGCTGGGGAGGTGCTTTCAGGAGGCTCTCCATGGGCAGGTAAGAGGTCAGCCGTCAAGTGTTGGATCATGTGTGTGGATACACGTTTCTTGTTCTGGGGTACGGGTGTGTTGGCTTACGGGTCAGGGAGGGTGGCCTTTCATTGCGTGAAGCTCTTCAGCATCAGTGTGGGCATCACCCAGCTGCCATGGGCACGGGCAGCAATGTGTTAGTACTTGGGAAGAAAATCCCTTGTTTTGGCCCAACAGGGAGACCTTGCTGCCTTGCCCTGACCAGGCTGCGCCCTGGGGCAGCACAGCCCAGACTTGATGGCTTTCACACACAGTCTCGTTTAAAAAGGGTGCTCTATTTATAGCAACATTTAGAGCCACGCTCTGCGATTATTGTAGGAAACGTATAAAACA
This sequence comes from Theristicus caerulescens, assembly GCA_020745775.1. NCBI lineage: Eukaryota > Metazoa > Chordata > Aves > Pelecaniformes > Threskiornithidae > Theristicus > Theristicus caerulescens. The sequence goes on along the minus strand of CM036564.1, from coordinate 45,462,778 downwards.
TAGGAAAATTCCTTTCCCTCTCAGACGATAAATGAAAGTCTGATTTCCATGGAATGACGCCTTCCTGGGCAGCTTGGTCGGGGCTTGGGAAGCAAATGCACGTGAGGGGCTTTCTCACCCCTGTCCTGCAGTCATCGTAATTTCTTATTTTGTCTTTCCCCATATGTTTCTCTTGCGTCACTGGAAAAGCATTGGAGGTTTTTGGCACCCACAGGAACACCTGTGAGCTGCCCCGGAGCAGCTCACGCTCAGTGAGACCCCCTAGTTGGGCAGCCTGAGACTTGGCCCCCTCCCCACTGCTCCCCAGCCCTTTCTGGGGGGCTGCTCCTGGTTCCCATCTCGTCCTTTAGTCGCTCCCATCAGAGCAGGATGCATTCTCAGCCATTCCCTAGTGCAAAAATAAATGAGATCAGACCCTGGGGCTGGAAAAGCCCCACTCCTCCGTGGGGAGACAGCGGCTTTCTGTGCCTGGGAGCAAATAATGATGCACAGAGATGCTTGTGGATGCCCAGAGAGGCTGCAGGGGACGCTCTGGTGGGGGCGAGGGGGGTGGCAGCGGGTATCCTTGCTGTGCTCACACCTCACCCAACTGGGGTGATGCCGTGCCCGGGAGAGGGCGAGGAGCCTGGCGGGGAGCACTTGCCTCTCCCTGCTCAGCTGCAGCCGAGCCGATCGGTATGCAAGTGCTGGGCAGGCGGCCACGCACGCCTGGACAGGGGCCAGCTCCGGCCTGTGGGCCGTGGCGGCTCTGCTCTAATGGGTCTAATGGGGAAGCCTGTAATCCAGAGGGCCTTGCCGGGGGGGTGAGCGGGGCGGGAAAGAGAGACTCGTTAAGCAGAGGAAAGTGCCTGACCGCAAGCTCCCCGCTGGGCTGGAGTAGTGCACCCATGTCGCTGGCTAATCAGCCAGGCACGGGGCTGATCCGAGGGCTTTGCCCGGTGATATCATCTCTGGTTCATCTCCTCCTCCGTTTGATGTCCCCTTCCCCTCTGAGGGGTGCAGTCGAGGGAGCCTCGTGTATTTCTGTCTGCACAACTGTTTACTGTCTTAAACCACATCCCCGGTCCCGCAGTGTCCTGGTGAGGAGCTGTGCCAGGACGGCTGTGCCAGCCTCTGACCCCAAACCATCATCCCCTGTGCCGGCTCTGCTGCCGCCACGCCAGCCGGCCGCAGCGGATGGGCACGCGTCCTCTCCCTGTCCCGCAGAAGCCTGATCCTCTGGTCCTCTCTCTGCAGTGCACCAACCCCCTGCCCGGGCTGACCAAGCTGGAAGACTGCTGCGGCAGCGTGGGGCTCTTCTGGGGTGTGGACCAGTGCCTGGCCTGCCCCCCTCGGCCAGGTGAGTGCTGCCGCCGCTGGGGACGATGCAAGGTACCGCCCGCACCCTCGGCAAGCAAAAATGGTCGGGCTGCCTCACGTGGCCGAGGAGGCATGGAGCAGAGCCACAGGTCCCCTGCCGTGTGGCTCTCCTTTGCCCAAGGCCCTTGGGGATGGGCACCGTGTCCAGGGCGGCACATGGGGCCATGCCTGCTCTGCTGCTGCCCCGAGGAGTGCTCTGGTTTGAGTGCTGGCCCCAGGCTCAGCACTTTCTCCCCAGACTGCCCCTGTGGAACCCTGGTGCAGGTGGTGGTTGCTGCCATGCCAGCCCCGCTCGGAGGGAGAAACAGGAAAAGAGCGGCCGTGGTTTTAGGAGGTGCAGTCCTAGATCGGTGGAGGAGGCTGCAGACTCAGCCCTATAGAGTTACGGGCTTGCTCTGGGCCCGACACGGGCTTGGCAGGGGCTCTGGAAATAACACTACATCAAACAATTGGCAGGAGCGCACCCGGGGTCCGTTCCAGGGGCACGGGCGTCCAGCCCTGTTTCTGCTGTGCTCGGGAGCTGGACGGGCTGATCCAGCGGGAGACGGGGATTCCTCGGCCACTTCGCTCGGGGTGCTCCATGACAGGCATGGCCCCTTGCGCCGCAGCCCCCCTCCCGCGTTGCAGTGGAGAGGCTGTGCTGAAGGACTCCTGGCTGGAGGGAGGCAGCCCCCCAGGCAGCTGGTGCTGACCACGTCCACTGCAGGGCACGGTGCACTTGTCCAAGGGAACACGGGCAGGGAGCTGCTCACCTCTCCCCTGCCTGCCTGCCTGCCCCCTTTCATCACTGCCTGGCTTGCTTGTTCACATGCCTTCACTGGATCAGAGGGCTAAAATAAACAGACCCCATGGTCCAGGAGACGCTGACTCCTGAGGAGAGCGGAGGTGTTCAAAGCGACAGGTTTTGTGCAAGCAAGTGTGGTGTTGGTGTGTTGTTGGTGCCTTCTAGCTCTGCCCAGAGGCTGTCCCGCTCGCTCGCATGAACGCTCCCAAGAGCTGTTTGCATCTCGTTGTCCTCCCTCAATGTGGTTCCTCCACAGCCAGGGGTAGGGCTGTCTGGAGCCAAATTCCTCACAATCGCAGACGAGGTTGTCAGCATCCTGGAACCCAGCGCAGATCTGGGGAGCTCTGATTGCTGTCATCTTCCTGCTCTGCATGGCTCTCCTGTGGCCCTGGGCCACGCTGCTGCTTGCCTGTCCTCATCCATGTGCCAGCCCCAAGGGAGCCTTGGCCACATGCAGTATGTGGGTGACCACAGGGTCTCCAGGTTCAGCACAAACAAGGAAATGCCCCACATGGGCCTCAGCCCCCTCCTCTTTGTCTCCAACTTTTGCATCCCAGTCACAGCTTTCTCCTCCCCATCTCACAGCAGTCTCCCCATTTCTCGCCCTGTCTCTCTGTGATCTCCCCATTAGGAAGCAGGGGGGCCACTTAACACTTTGGTTAGGCTGCAGATGGCTGCAAAATCTCTGCACCTCCTTCCTGTTTCTCCATGCCAGGATGCTAGGTATCACTCAGCAGCCAGAGCTGTAGTAGTGATTGCTCTGCTGGACTCAGATCTTCAGGCTTCAAAATGTGTCTCTAATCACAGGCTTCCAAGATGTGAAAACAGGCATGAAATACCCCCATGTGCTCCTTGCAGTCAGCCAGCCAGTAGAGCAAATGCACTTAAATGCCTCCTAGCTGCCAGCAGGTCCCACTTCTACAGCTCAGCACATGCCTTGTGTCCCAGCAGCAGCTGAAACTCAAGGGAGGTTGTTGCCGCTGGTCTTCATTGAGTGGACAGATGCCTGTCTGGCTTTTTTTCAGATTAATTCCATGGGGATATGAAAAAATGTATCCCTGTGGGTCTTCCATCTTCCTGTGCCACGAGAAAATCCCTTTCTCAGTCCCCCTGGCTTTGGGTGATAAAGTTCCCCCTTGGAGACCAAATGGCTCTTGTTGATTTTGGCAGGAATTCAGGCTAGTTGAAGGGGTCGTTTTCATCCTCTTTAATCGTGTGCAAGTATCTTCCTCCTTCGGCTACCTCTGATTGACTGCCCGGTAACCAGCCCCACATGCAGGAGACCACACAGTGCAAGTGAAGGGAGCTGTAAGGCAGACCTTCGATGGAGGCAGCCTAAGAGAGCCCGGCTCTTGTGAAGTGAGAAGCCCAGGTGGCTGGGATGCTTTTCTCTGGTGTCCTGTCTTCGCAGACAAGAGATCTCACCCCAGAGTGGAGCCAGGGAAACTCCTTTCTCCATGACCTTACTGCTCTAACGGAGCTACCAAGCACTGTGACCTCTCATTGCCCCATGCCTCCTCTGCCAGGGCTCCCAGGTCCATGCTGTCCGGTATGCAGGCATCGCTCTGCATCGTTCCTGCCTGTAGACCACATCCCACACTCACATCCCTTCTGTCTCCTGGTCTTGCTGGCCTGTGTTGTGCTCACTCAAAGTGTAGTTCAGTGACCTGGTGTCTCGTGCACAGAGATAACGTGTCCAGTGGATGTTTCCAGCTTTCTTCTTGGCACTGTGGTCTTCGGAGAGAACTTCTCCTTGCACTCGTGTCCCAGGGAGGCGTGCACCAGAGCAGATTTGACAGCACTGGGAATTTAATTCCAGCAACCAGAGACAGAAATGGCAGAAGCTAGTTCAGTGTAAACACTTACAAATGTACAGAAGTGCAGCCAGGCAAGAGCTAGACAAATGGAGAACTTGTTTGGATTGACTGTCTGCCCGAGACACTGATTGTTAGTAGAGTCTGGATACGTCCGGATGTCTCTGTCGACTGCAGCTTTCATGTTTGGTACATGTTTGTGTGCGGAAAGACATCAGAGAAGAAGAAGAATCGGAGGCAGGCATCTGTCTGAGCGAACCTGCCGTGACCAATCCCCGCTATTTTTTGTGTTTTGCCCAGCATTAGAAAAGCCAAGGCACTTGAATGCTTTGTCTGCATCCTAAGGAGACTATGTTAAAAGCTGAGTTCAGAATTAAGGTAGAGGTGGGGTTGACCTGGCCAGGACTCTCTGTAGTGGGTGTTACGTTAGTCTCAGAGGTTTCCTTAGGCTCTGCTCAGGCTTTTGGCTGTCTGGTTTGCTGCTGGGAGGGTGTATATTGTTAGTCCCCTTCAGAGAAGTGGGCAGAGAGATGGGTATTCAAGCAGGCTATAGTAGAAGTCACTGGGAGTTTGCTGTTGCTCATGTAAGTTAAGAGTTGAAGATGGCATCCCCAGGGTATGTCAGAGACAGCCCTGGGAGAAAGGGGAGAGCTGAGACCTTGCTCCGTGAGCTGTTGGGGCAAAGACTCTCACCCAACCCATGAAAGAAAGAGATGAGCCAGAGGCAGGGACCTGGAGAGTGGCAGGACACCTGCACGCTGTCGTGCAGCTGCAGTCCTTCAGCTCTGGCTGGAGATGGCTGGATGAAATTTGCTGCACTGCAAGACAGGATAAATCAGACAGAGACATCCAATGACCCTCCTGGGTCTTTTAGTACTCGGAGGAGGTGCTGGAGCGCACACTGAAAAGCTAGAACGGAGAGGCAGGAGGATACGGGAGCTGGAAGGTAAAACTCAAAAGACTGATAGAGGGAAAAGGGAATCAGAGGTTGAGGAAGCAGCTGATGTGGAGACACTTGGATGTGGCTGGGAGGAAGCCCCAGGACCGGCAGGGTATTTGAGTGGTGCTGGTGAGGAAGCTGCACTGAAGCAATGTCCTGTCCCCTGGCAAGCTCAGGATGCAGGGATAATAGCAGGCACACTGCTGGGCAGAGCTACTCCTGCTTACCTGCCAGACCATACACTATTTTGGGGTGTACAGTGGTCTGTGGAGAAGAACATGCTGGAACAAGGTCAAGAGATGATCCATGGAAACTAAAACCAACAAGACCCAAGCTGCAGGTTGACACAGCCCAGGGAGGGTGTGGATTTGAACACTGGTTTCCCTGAAGCCTTGGCCCTCCTCAGGCACGTGGGGATAAAGGAAACTGGTAGTGAAGAGTTTTTTCTGAAGGCAAGGTGAGGTGATCTGCCCAGAGGGGGTCACAGCCCTCCTCTTCCACCTCCTCCCTGTCCCTGAGACCACACAGCTCTGCCACCAGCAGCGCTCCAGGAGAAGCCCATACCAGTGACGGACACCCTCTCCTCTACTGCGCAGGAGCTACAAGTCTCACCTTTCTGTGGGGGCTTGGGGGACTTTCTGGCTGCAGCAGTAAACCTGCATCTTCCAGGTCCTGGTTTTTCACTGCCTGCTGTCCCTTATTTCAGGCTGCAGTCAGCCTGAGCGTGGGCTGGGCTGCGCACCCACCGGTTGTGCTCACTGCAGATCTTCCTGGGCTGCTTTCTCTCCTCCTGCCCATGGGTTTTAACTGCATTAAGAAACAAGTCTTTGAAGGCTATTGTTTTGTTTTTATTCCCACTCCCCGTGTTTTTTCAAGTTTTTTGTCCTGGAGAAAAGTCTGAATTTCACTGGAAAGTTGGATCTTGTAATGTCTGGTTTGGCATCCGCAGCACTCCCCAAACAGACCTCCCACCGCGAGAGGGGTGGCAGCTCACCCATGGAGCCGTCGTCATCAGAAACGCCGAGCTGCTCCACAAGCCACAAGCTCCCCTGCGCTGTGCCGGCAGGCATTGAAACAGCCACAGGCAGCCCCTTGAAAATCAACCCCCTGGTCTGCTCTTGTGATCAGATCAGGGAGGATACAAGGAAAAAAAAACCTGGAAATATGGGAAGGAGGCTATGGAGGGGGCTGGTTCTGCCACTGCTACACCATGTGCCACAGGGAGCCTGTCTGAGACAGTAAAGAAGGGCTAGTTTCTCAGAGGGATAATGCCTTTTGTATGATAAATGGAAAGAGTTGAAAGAAACGGGCTAGCTTTCAGCAGCCAAGCATTTGCTCACTTCTCATCTGACCGCAGGCTTCCTCTTCCCCTTTTAACAGCGTGATATTGGCTGGCCTAGGGCAATGTATTATCTCACCGTACAAACCTTGCCTTGCTCAAGCCCTTGTGGCTACCACCACTAGAAGTGGTTTCTTTCCACTTCACCATCAGCCTGAGCTTCTTCATCCCATCTTCAGACAGCGTTCGGGGAGCCAGGGCCCTTGGGTAAAGCCTCTTCTCCTGGGAGGTGATGGACAACTTCTGAAGTGTGCCTGGCTGCTTAAAGATTGTCCTGCTAGGCTGCAAAACCCCTCTGCCTGATTCATTTCCCTTCTCATTCTGCTGTGCTCAAGTATTTTTCTAGCTGGGGACAAAGGTGCTGGTGAGAGTCCTGGGCTGTGGCTGCTTCGTGCTCACCTCCTCCTTTCTGGATCTGTGAGCTTATTGCATGCATGCTCCCCTGTGAGAGCCCAGCCCTGCCGGGGATGCCTCGTGCCTGCAGAGCTTGCAGAAAGCAGCACTGGGCGATGGGATGAAGCAGAGCTGGAGGGAGCGATGAGGAGAGCCGAGGGGGAGTCCTGGTGTGCACATCGCTTGGTCCAGCACCCACGGGGCTGAAGCGCCTGGGAGGTGCGGCTCCAAAATCACACCCGCAGCAAGCCTGAAATCCCTCTGCCTGACAGATGCAGCTCAGCTGCTCTGTCCCTAGCCTCAGGCTCCGAGAGCACCCCTTCCTGGAGAGAGTGTAGACAGACAGAGAGACACAGGAGGCCGGGACCCCTCTGGCTGTGGGTGCTGACAGATTTCTGCCCTCTCTGATCATCAGATCGGCTTTTTCCCAGGTGCTGCCCTTTTGCTGGGTTCCAGAGGAATCGTCTCCCACTCCTACCAGCTGCATGGGAGAGGGGTGGATGCTGATCCCCTTTGCAGGAAACTCAGGTGTCCTCGGCTGGTTTTTCAGGGGTTTTTGGCCGTCTCTGCTATAGTTCGGCAACATCAGAGCTCATGGAAGGAAACGGTCTTCTGCTCGAGTAACCAAGTACAAAGCTGAGAGTTAATAGCTTACATCCTCCTGCAGCCACACGCTGTCTTCCTTTGCAGCCAGGTCCTGGCAGAAAGAGAGCAGCCTCCATCCAGTACTTCAGAAACTGTCTTGGTTCCCCTTGGTACAGAGATCTGCTCACATTACATTACAGTTATTCTTCCCAGGGAAGGCGAGTTTCTTTGCAAAATTAAGACATTTGCCTGCAGCCTCACGAGTGATTTGCTGCAGTAACGAGCCACAGGTTTCTGCAGAGTGGAGTCATGCGAGTGCTGAGGTGGCACGAGGCCTGCATGCTCACCCCCCATCACTGGTATTTTCTTGCCCTCTCCCCAGCAGCATCTGGCGGAGGGATGCTGCAGGATCTGTTTCTCTGCAAAGGCTTTTCAGAGAGGGAGCGGGGCTCTGACACATGTCATCGCTGTTTGATCTCCAGCATGCTTGGCTCCCTGTCGGAGGGCTCACACATAACGATACTGCTTCATTTGAGCGTCTGTTATCACATCATGCTGAGGCTGACAGATGCTTCCAAGCACAGTTAATGCCTGTCGGCAGCCCCGAGCCCACAGACTGCGGTGTGGGAGGACCTGGAATCCCACCGGGATGCTGAGCCTGGAGCCCATAAGCCAGAGGTTGTTTTTCTCTTCCCAGAAGGCTGGAAATGTACCCAGTGATTCCCAGTATCACCAGCAACCCCCTAGCATCCAGATATTTGTAAGTACCTCCTGCTTACAGTTCATGACTGAACTGTTGAAGAGGGTGAATAGATTTTTCATCTTAGTCATTCGTCCAGCCACAGAGGATCTCTCTGCACCAAGAAGACCTTGTAGCTTCATTTAATATACCTGGGAAAACCAAGCTTTCTGTTCTCCTTTCTGGTACAGTCTGGTGAATGGCTTGTTGTTCTCCCATCTTTTATTTCCCAAGTGTCTTTATCCTAGGAGGCTGGTTCCTAACTTTTGCCTTTCAAGAAGTGTCCTAGAATGGCTTTAAACTGCATTATAGGGTCAAAGTGTCCAGGACGAAGAGTTATGGACACACCTGTTCTTCGCCCCCAGTGTATTGCTTGTGTTCTCAACCTTTGCAGGCTCTTTCCGACCATCTCCTGCCACAAGGATGGTCTCAATTTGTCCCTGGTTCTCGAAAGCTGCAATGCGTTAGGAATCTGCCAGATCCTTGATAACGGCCATTGCCATGGAGGGCTTTCCACGTATGACGCCAGGGTGTGAGCTACTGATGCCAGGCAGGAGGAATTTGAGTAGTGGGAATACGGCTGGACAGTCACTTAGCTGTTACATGCACTTCTTGTTTCCAAGAGTATGGTCCAGAAAATTAAAAAGAAACCCCACCCTGGGAAAATCCCATCCTTAGGCAAAGCACCCTTCTTCCTACCCCACCCCGTGCTTACTCACTCCCAACCCATCACCTCCCAGATTCTTTTTCCCTTCCTTCAAAATATGGTGCCTAAATTTGACCTTCTTGGAATTTATGGGCCACATTTTACTTGCCTTTATAAAATTTGGGGAGATTATAATTATGCAGGTTATAGGCTCTTTTGAAACCCACAAAACTATTTTAAGGAGCAATTTGAAATTTTCTTTGATGAGAGTGACCAGGGCAGGAAATCACATGCTGTAAAAAAGTGGGAAAATGTAATAAACAGGCCCTGGGCTGCTATTTCAGCATCTTGTCACGGACCTCTGTTATTCCTTTCACTCTGATCCCCCTTGTCATGTGCCACCTGGCTATCCAAGCTGGCCTGGGAGGAGCTGAGGTGACACAGTGATAGATATGAAGCACAGGCAGCACCTCTGGGTCACCATTTTGGCACCTGCCAAGCAGCAGAAAACACCGCTTGGGAAATGTGGCTGCTTCCACCTTCCCCTCTGCCCTGGGAGTCATTAGAGGCCCATCCAAGGCAGACCTAGGGACCCTTTCCCCTGCACAAGGAGGGCAGAGAGAAGGTAGGACGCTGGTGGCTGGCTCTACTGCCAGCATCCCACACTGTTTGCTTTCTTCCCAGCACACCTTGTGATCGAGAATGGGCAGGTGGAGTGTCCCCAAGGATACAAGAGGCTGAACCGGAGCCACTGCCAAGGTAAGGATGCTGCTTTCATATCTCTCTCTCCTTCCCACATCCACCGTCAGAGCTGTAATTATCTACATAAGTAAAATACAGTTATGTAACTCCCTGATACAGATCTACAAAGAACGTGACATAAAAATCCCTGTGCTTTCATCAAGCATGAAAAAAACCAGGTAACACTGGACTACATGACTCAGCTGATAAGCACAGTCAGTGCATAGTTGGGCCAGCACAAGAAAACTCACCTGCTAAGTCCTACTGACACAGTAAGGACCTATGTTGCTGCTCTGCTATGTGTGAGTGTAAAAACACTTCTCCTGTCATCTGAAGCAACAGAAATTCTGTTGCCTGAAAACATTTGGGAAGGTTGTTGGCTTGTTCCGTTGTTCATTTTTGAGTGGGAGAGTGCCATAAAAGTGAGTCCTTCTGTTCCAACCGTGCCGCTTGCCCATGCTGACAGGCTGCCCTGCCTGCCCCATGCTGCTGGGGTCTGGCCATGTCTCACTCCGGCAGTCCCTCAGCTCTGCATGAGGAAGGCACCATCTCTCCGCTTTTCTCTCCAGTTCATGTTTATTTGGCATGTCTTGGCCCATAGGGCTTGTGTTTTTCCGTGCTCTGACTGAAGTGGAATTTTGCGGTTCCCTTCTCATGATTCATGATAAGCTGAGAGGTGTCATCTCGAAGATGCAGCAGGGAGCCTGGGCCCCAGCCATGCAAACCCAGGGCTGGCAATCCAATGATTCATCTCTTTTAGCTGGGACTTTCCACCATGCTTACTTAATTAATGATTCAACCTCCCCCTGTTGTCCTGGGGGAGAACTTTCAACAAGGCAACAACTTCTATTCTCCTTGGTGCTCAGATCTCATCCCTTATGCAGCCACAGACAGCGCTGTGGGTATGAGGAGCTACCCCGAGACATCGAACAGGAGTCGGAGGAGCAGAGCAGCTGAGGGACTCATGTCAGTGAGCAGAGACCTGCGGTGCCTGCTCTGGATTTGTATCCCCTCTGGAGCAGGGAGAGGCTCAGCGTTCTGAGGAGCAGAGGGAGATGGCAACATGGAGTTGGCTAGGAAGATGTTTTTGCACATGAACTGTGGACCAGAGATTTGTGCCTCTGTGTGCTCCATAAGCCGGGCTGGAGAAGTACTGTTCTGCAAATGGTCTGCTGCCTTAAGGCGCTTTTCCCATCTCTGCTGTTGCAGCGGGATGTGTATCAGGAAGCCCGGCACCTCACTTAGGGTCCAGAGTGAGCAATTTGGCTGATAGACTGTGAGAGAGGCTACACGGGGCCTTCTCTTGCCAGCCCAGGTAGGAGGGGAGCCAAGAGGCTGGACAGCAGATGATGGTTCCTGAGGTCATTGGCTGTAGAAGAGGAGCTGAGCTGGGAAGAAACTGAGCTCTGGCTTTGCAGGTTGTCATCAAAGCACAGTAGAGTGACTGGAGGGGGGCCCTGGCAAGAGCCCACTTTCCTCTGTTCTGTATGGACAGAAAGGGTTGTCTCTGGTGCCTTCCAGCAGAGGAACAAATGGCTTATCTCTGCAAGATCTCCCTGCCTTTCCGCATCCTGTTGACGAGGAACAAGGCTGCAATGATTCTGAGTTGAGAGTGCCTGGCAGACCCAGTCAGGAAGCCTCCCAGTGCTGCTGGGACCAGCAAGAAGGATGGCACTGGAAGGGATAAGGTGGTTGCTAGACATGAGGCAAAGATTGTCTTGGAGGCTGCAGGCTGGGGTGCCTGGAGACAGCGGTAGGGAGGTGTGCATGCACAGAGGTCACTGCGCAGGACACACACTGGCGCCTTGGTGTCTGTATATCCTTGGTGTCTGCTGCTGACTCAGGTCCTTTCTGCTCACCAAGCACCAGGGTAAACCAACCTGCACCTTTCCGCCACAGGCTGCCTGATCCAGCGCGGCTGTTTCTGAGAAGCACCAGCAGGCTTGTGTGGGGTGGGAAGGAGCAGCTGAGACAGCGTACAGATCTTGGGTTTTGGTCCCTGAGGCCTCTTCTTGTGGGCTAGCCCCGTCACTGGTATGCTGCAGGGGTAGGAGTGCATGGCCCCCAAGCGCGCCTGCCTGCTTCTGTTCCCTGTGGGGATTTCCACTGCGGGTGGGTACTCTGCTGCCAGTGGACTAGAGGGGGTTGGACCAAAGCCGAGACGTGGCCCTGTTTTAAATTAAGCTCATAAAGTCCAGCCCTTGGTGCTTGTTTGTTTTGTGCTCTCATTACTCTAATCCCTTCAATCCCTTTGCTTATACAGAGGCCAAACGCTTCATCCAGTTGGTGTGCTGGAATGACATGGCGCTCTGACCGTGCCGGGGAGTGACAGGGATGAGCCCCAAGGCTCTTCTGGAGAGCCCAAGCCTCTTCTCTGAGTGGGGTTCGCAGCACATTTGGGGTCTGGCCACTGGTTGTTCTCATGAACTCTGTCCTGTGCTTGCTTCGGAGCAGGAAACCATTACATTATGCAGCCAAACCCTACTCCTCCCTGGCCTGCTGCACATCCCCATAGCATTGGCACTTCCAATTGACTGAACATCATGGCACGGTCTTGATGGCCCCTGTGTGTCTCAACCACATATGGGGCAGCCAGTGGGGTGAATGGGGGAATTTAAGAGCACAGGACTGGAGAAGACATCTCAGGTGATTAAGTCTGAACTCCAGCTTTAACACCTGGCTGTGTGACGCCCCCACTTCCACCAAGCAGTGATGCTTCAGCTCTGAGGAATACGGTACTGCTGGGAAAGCCATTCCTGAGCCTAGCTGCTCTCAGTCAGGCTCTTCCACTATCTCCATTCCTCCAAGCATCCCAGCAGCCCGCCTCTGCACCCCTTCCACCTTGAGACAGTCTCTAGAGCACTACTGGGGGCTCTCGGGCACCTGAGGTCTCACCAGGGCCTTGTACACTGGCACTGGAACTGCCCTGTGTCTTTGGAAAGTGTTTGGCATGATGCTGCCTAGCATTACATTGGCATTTCTTGGTCTTGACAGCTCGCAGCTGTCCTGTGAACGGTGAGTGTGCGCAGGTCCCACTCACTGCCTCCTCCCACCTCTTAGCTCGTAGTATATGTTCCTGTGATTTGTCCTGGGGTGGTGTTGAGGTTCATCCCACTACTGCCGCTCCATGCTCCCATCCAGCTCATCCTGCACTGCTTGTGCCTCCTGACACAGCACATTTCATCAGCACGCTGACTTTTCTGGGCCAAGCTCTTTAGTGAAGATATAAAGCTACATCAACCCGTGAGGAGGGCTTCCTCCTCACTCTTCACCACGAAAGCTGCCCTTAGCTCCCCCTTATGCACCTTTTTACCAATCCCTGTCTTCTCCCACTTAGCTCATACATTCCTACGTGGTGCTGTAGGAAAGGCTTTACTGCAGCCCAAATGGGTGAGCCTAATGGTGTTTCCCTGGGATAAGCCCAGCTCCCCTCCTGAAGACTGCATCTGATGCGTGCTGAGTCAGGGGCAGAGGCAGAGCTCAAGGCAGGGTTTGAGCTTGGCAACCTCCTGCTTGCTCAACCTGTTCCTAGAAGAAGACACTACAGCAGTGAGCCACAGCCTGGCCCACCATCCCTCCGCCTCCAGAGGGGATCAGTCACTGCCCTCTGTGTGTTTGGCACTGAGTTTCTCAGCAAGGATCCTCTGTGGATGACGGCTCCATACGAGCAAGACCAGGGATCGGGTGAAAGGACAGGACTCACCAGTCCAGGCTTGCGAACAACAGCCGCGATGCCCATAAGAGTGACCCTGCCAGGGTGGCTTACTGTAGGGGCCACATCTGTTTTCCACAATGACCGTGAAGCAGAGCCATCCCTGCAGCTGCAGTGAGTGAGCTCTGCGCTGCAGATGTGGGACTGCTGTCCCGTGGAGGTCCCCACCATGCTGCTCGGTGCAGAGGCTGCCTCGGGCACCAGCCCAGCTGAGTCCCCCCCAGTCTGCAGCACCTGAATGGGAGGCACTGGGTAGGGGGTTCAATTCACCCTCAGCTTCCTCATATCTCACCAGGCTCTCTCCTGTCCACAGATATCAATGAGTGCTTGATGCAGGGCCTGTGCAAAGATGCCGAGTGTATGAACACCCGTGGCAGCTTCCGCTGCACCTGCAAGCCTGGCACCATGCTGGACCCGTCCCGTAGCCGTTGCATCTGTAAGTGCCCCAAGGAACCCCTCAGTTTGGGAAGGGGCCTGAGCAGGACCCCGTGGCTGAGTGGAGGCTGCAGCGTGCTTTGCGTCTCTTGCAAGTGCGGTTTAGTTGCACTGTCCTGCGCTTGTGTGCAGGATGGGCCCCCTTAATGCATTGTTCTTCTCCATGGACACCTCATGGCCCCTGCAGAGCCTGGAGGGGATGTGCCTGTGGTGTGGCAGGAGAGGACACAGCCTCCTGGGCTGAGAGAGCTCCCACAGGAGCTGGATTTGCTTGGGACTGGCGCTGCTGGGGGGATGGCCCGATGGCTGAAGGCCAGGGAGTGTTCTGGGGAGAGCATGGGGCAGCCCTTGGGACAGGCTGGGAGGCACGGGCAGAGAAAGGCCTGAGGGGGAGAGACTGAGTGTCCCCCATTCTCTCTTTGGAGAACATAGAGCTTGACCTCTGGCACTGACCCTGCTGTTGTGTTTCAGCGGACAAAGCGGTGTCAATGGAGCAGGGGCTGTGTTACCGCTCGGCAGCCGGAGGCGTGTGCTCCTTCCCTCTCTCCCACCGCATCACCCAGCAGATCTGCTGCTGCAGCCGCGTCGGCAAGGGCTGGGGGAAGAACTGCGAGGAGTGCCCCGTGCCTGGCTCAGGTGAGACGTTCCCACTTCAGCTTTGCCTGCTCTGGTTAGACTGGGGTTTGGGCTTGCCTGAACTTGCTGCCACGCAGATGGCTGCAGTCCCCAGAGCTGAGCAGTGCAAATGCTGGCCTGTGAGATGGGTGCAGCAGCTCAGGAAGCAGACCTGGATAATACTGGGAAGACAGAGAAATCCCTGATGGGAAACCGCTCTGTACCAGAGGGAGAGCACAGCCATGTCTGTGCCTGGCTTTCCTCGACAGCCCTTTTGTCTCTCATACATCTTCTGCTGGATGAAAGCCAGGTGAGGATGAGTTTGGCATATCTCAGCATGGGGTAGGGTAGAGGGGAAAGCACTGAAATCCTCAGGGCTGGGAAAAATTTTCAGGTGGTTTGTGCAGAGCATCTTGAGTGACGTGCAAAGCACTCAGTGCCAAGATACCGGGGGTCTGCTTTTATCTGCTCCCTTGCTCAGTGTGGACCTTGCTGCGGCATGATCCCTTCTTAGCAGTACTGACCCAAGGGAGGGATTTAGTTTTTGCTGTCTGGGAGTACCAGCCAGTGCCTGTTAGAAACCCACCCTGCCCTGTGTGCAGAATCCTTCTGCTCAAAGCATCCACCCACTGCAGCCCAGATGTGTTTCTATAAAGATGTAACCCTTAGAAATCTTCAGAAAATGATAGGATGGGAGAAACTGGTACCTGCATTCACATGCTTGCCTGTCCATCTTCACTCCTTTCTTCCGCTTGTCCCACCATCGTGTCTGGGTGCGGTAAGCCAGGTGATCCCTGCACCACCCTCTTCCTTCCATCCTCTGCCCTCTAAAGCTTTGATTTGATTTTCCCTTGCAGAAGCCTTCAAGGAGATTTGCCCAGCAGGACATGGCTACACCTACTCCAGCTCTGATATCCGCCTGTCGATGAGAAAGGCGGAGGCAGAAGAGCTGCCCCTCAGCTTGGAAGAGCAAGGGGAGAGCAGCAACTGGACATTGGACTGGGTAGCAGGGAGACAGCAACTGCAGGACAGCCTGCGTGGGAGCATCTTGGAGGCATTCCCCCACCCTGGCACCTCGGCAGGAGAGGGTAGTGTGGGGTCTACTGCTTAAAGCTGCTCCATCCTAGCAAGGGTGGGCAAATTCCCAGGTCCTGCTCTGCCCTCATGGATGGACTTCTAGCTGATAAGGGCTTTCTACATCTGTATGAATATGCAAGATGTTCTTCAGCCCTACTAGTGTTCCTGGGGCATGAGACACCATGTCTTTAAGCCTTTGGAGAGGAGGTTGAGTGTTTCAGGTTCCTGTGACTGCATCTTCGCAGTTGGTGCTGGCTGGCCAGTCTGCCTCCACCAGGACCTCAGGTCTGTGTGGCAGCCCTGGCACTGCAGTCCTTGGGCTTTTGTCCAGCCCAGCTGGAGGGAAGTGTGACCCACGGCTTGTGCCAGCACCTGCTGGAACGGAGCTCCTGGGGTCTGTGCGGTGCCAGGAGAGGAGTCCGGGTGTGTTGGCTTTGTGAACAAGCTCTTGTGGAGGAGCGTGAGGGACTGAGCTTAGAGGTGGGGTGAAGTTAGGGCAGCCAGGGCTTGAGGAGGATGCCTGCCTGCCTTGTCTCTACTCACCATGCACTATTTCACTTTCCAGGTGAAGTTTCTCCTGCTGTGCAGGTGAGTAAGGTTTGTCTTGCTACATCTGGGTGCTTCCATGGTAGCTTGATGGGCAGGAAGGGGGATGCCATACAAATAGGTGACAGGGAGGTGTGAAGTGCGGTCAGAGAGAGCACTAAAGAGAGCAGGTAGCTGCTGCTGGAGGGAACAGCGTATGAACTGCAAACCCTATCACCCTGGCTGAGTTGCCGTGGCTGAAGGCACTGTGCGACATGCCCGCTCAGCCCTTGTTAAAAGGCCATTAGCTCAAACTAACGGGAGCTGAGGGCTCTGCTCCACTAGTTCGTGGTCAGCGTTGACTCCAGCTGGCGTTTGCTGGGGCTGGGGTAGCAGCCCAGTCTGAGGCCAGAGCTGGCTGAGGCGTGGGCACTCACTCCCTGCTTTCAGCCTGGCCTGGCTGTAGGGCTGATGGGCAGCAGGGGAAGGGGAACTGCTGCAGTCAGCTTGGGGAGTGCTCCTCTCACAGAGCCCAGTGTTGTGTTCAAGCCTAGCTCACAGACAGGTCTCCCCATGCATGTGTGGGTGCAGCAGAAACTCCACCAGAGCAGTCAGGGTGGGGGTCTCCCACACTGGCTGTGTGAATTCACCCTGTCTGACAGGAGCAGCCTGGGGACCGATTCTCTGCCAGGCTCTCCCAGGTCTGCGTTTCTTTATTACGAGTCTCACTTGAAAAATGTGTGTCTCTTGATCCCTCCTGTCAGTAGCAGTCGGGCCATATCTCTCCTGAGCATCTCTGTGTCCCCTTGCTATAGCAGTGCAGCTGCAGAACGTACTTGCAGCCCCTCTGAGACAGGGGACAGCACTGCCATTGTCCCTGCTTCATAGACATGAAGTGACTTGCCCAAGGACACGTGAGAAATCTCAAGATGGCAGAAATTTCAACCAAAGCTTCCAAATTTGAAGCAGAGCTAGTCTGGGACTTATGTGGCTCAGCCACCTATTTTCTTCACCCATTGCGGAAAGATCCTCAGAGCAGAGACCCAGGTTGTGCTCCAACATCTCCTTTAGCAGCCATGGGTTTGCCAGGAGGGGATGCTGTGAAAGAGCATCTAGCACCAAGCACCCTTCTAATAGGTAGCACTCTTGAGGCAGGTCGAAGCAGTGGCTGTCCTCAGCCCTCCAGAGCCGCCAGTGACAGTGGCAGTATTTACCGTGCCCGGATGCCCTTCCCAGCCGCCTTGCAGAGGTGCCTGCACGGTAGCAGTGGCCTGGATCTCACCTGCACAGCATGCTGGCATGGCCTCTCTGTGGGCAGCCCCCTGGGCACAGCCAGGAGCTGTGTTTTACTCAGGACAATGTGCTCAGGACAGAGTGCCCCTGCTAGCTGCACCCAGCCGTGGCAGCTTCTCCTCCCAGGACAGTGTCTTGGGGAGCAAGAGGAACCAGGAGGTGGGTGGCAAAATGTCTCAGGGATGCTGCATCCCAGCTACATGCACGTGGATAGAGGCAGTCCTCTGTTTCTGTCCCTCAGGGCGCTGCTGATGCCACCGCAGAGCCTGCCCCGCGCAGAGGTGAGCACCAGGGTGTTCGTGGGAAGAGGATGGGGCAGTGAGGAGGGAGGAGAGCGGGGAGGTTGGGAGCTGTCTCCTCTGCACAGAAGCCCCCTGGTGCTTGGCAGGACGGGCTCCTGGCTGGGCTGGCTGCAGGGCAGCACGGGGGACCCCTGCCATGCTGGGTTGGCTGATGTGGGGCTGTAGGGATGCGGGGAGGTGGTGGATCTCCAGCGAGGTGGAGGAGGCTGTGTTAAATAACAAAATTATGAAGTTGCTGCAGCCACCCTGCGGCCCCTTCCCATGTGCTCTCTTGGGGCTGTAGATGCGGGGACACCCAGCACAGGTAAACCTTGGGCAGGCACCTCTGCCTCGGATCAGGCGCTAGACCTCACCTCTCTTCTTCGTCCTCAACAGAGGAAGAGGAGTCCTGGCGTGGTCCTCCCCAGCCTGGCCCCACCACCACCTGGGATGCTGCTGCTCCAACACAGATGCCAGCGCAGGGCTCGGG
Organism: Theristicus caerulescens; assembly: GCA_020745775.1. Lineage (NCBI taxonomy): Eukaryota > Metazoa > Chordata > Aves > Pelecaniformes > Threskiornithidae > Theristicus > Theristicus caerulescens. Next base: position 45,445,010 of record CM036564.1, on the reverse strand, counting down.
TGTGTGTCCACCACTCTCGGGGACTTCTCTCCTCTATCTGCCTGGGACTATGAGGAAATTATGCCCTGAGCTCTGCCCAGGGGCTCTCCCTTCCCCAGCCTGCTTGTCTTTCCACATGTCCCCTTTGACTTCCCAAAGAAAAGTGCCTGCCCTACCACTATGGGGTGTTCTCCCAGCCTGGTCCCGGCTGCTGCCAGCCAGGGAAAGCCGGCTGCCTGTGGGGAGGCATGAGAGTGATGCCGTACGGGCATTGTGTTTGGCTTTCTGGGTCCTTCCCCACCTGCAGCTCACTTGCCTGGTGCAGCAGTGGCTGCTGGGCGAGGGGGATCACGCGCCCGCTCCGGTGGCTTTGGCCCCGTTCCCCCTGCAGCGTGAGCTGACTCATCGGGAAGGGGGAGCGCAAGGGGAGGCATGTGGCTCCCGGGGCAGCTTGTTTACTGCGCCGGAAACAAGGGCGCTCTTGTTCCAGGGTTGCTCAAGTGTCTGGGAGCGCAGCCCCTGCCCTCCGCCGGGGGCTGGAGCACCTTGGGGAGCAGGCCTGGCCGGGGCACCTTGCTGAGGAATGCGTCTTCCTCAATAGCCTTTTGTTTGGGGTTGGGCTGCCCCCCCCCCCGGCCGGCTCAGTGCTGAGGGGTGTGCGGTGCCCCACTGCCCCCCCACTGCCGCCTGCACCCCACTTAGCAGGGTGGCGGGCGGGGGGAGCCCTGCTGTCACCCCAAAAGGAGCCACCTCACAGGTGCCAGGCTCTGCTGCCAGCCCTGCTCCGAGGCATGGGGCTGGCAGGCTTCCTCACCATCCTTTTGTCGGGCTGGGGCGCAGGTGAACAGTGCAGGGGACTGGGGCATCCCAGCTGGGCTCAGGCTGGAGGAGGTGGCAGGGTCTGCCGTGTACTCCCTGCAGCCCTATGGGTGCAGGCTGCCTGAAAATGTAGAGGAGGAGGCTCGGCATTGCTCTCCAAGAAAGGAAAAAGCGGCCTCCCCAGCGTGGTGCTGGGGACACAAGGCAGACGCTGGAGTCTGTGCACCCTTTTGGTGCTGCCCCCAACCCCGTGCTCTCTCCTCCCAGGAGTCGGCAGCTGTGCCTCTTCACCCCTCTCCTGTGGAGCCGGCACTTGCGTGCTCACCCTGGAGGGATACCGCTGCTTGTGCCACCCTGGCTACACGTTGGACCCCAGCCACCGCCACTGCATTGGTAGGTTGGCACCTCCTCTGCCTGCCGGGCCTCAATGGACCGTTCGATCCTTCAGGCTCCTGGGGAAAGGTTTTCTGGCAGCTCTGCTGAGCCCTGCCCACCCGCTGCACTGCAGGGCTGGCAGGGGGCTGGCAGGGGGCTGCAGGTGGTGACTGCCTGTCTTCCTTCCTTGCCTGGGCACAGATGAAGATGAGTGCCTGAAAGATCCTTGTGCTGGAAAAGGTCGCTGCATCAATAGCGTGGGCTCCTATTTGTGCCTCTGCTACTCTGGATACACCCTGGCTGTCTCAGAGGGCAAGCAGAGCTGTGAGGGTAAGTGGTGTCTGCCTGCCACAGGGCTGCCACCTCCCGAGGGTCTCCCCAGTCTCCTGCCCTCGCGCTCTCTCATGCACCTGCACACACACATGCACACAGTGCACGCACACCTGCACACACACATGCACACCTGCATACCCTCCCTCCCCGCAGGCCTGCCCACGGACAGCCTGATCCATGGGGATTACCCTCTCCTGCTTGCTCAGAGACAGGACCTTGCCCAGGATGATCTGGGCAGGAGCCTGTGATGCCAGCCCTGATCACTGCTTCATGGCAAGGCGGGTGCTAGGACAGAAGGGGGATGGAGGAGAGCCCCGGCACAGGTCCCCTGGGCAGAGCCTGCTGCAGGTGGAGCAGCTCCTTTCCTGCACCCAGCCTTCCCCACGCTGGAGGGGGAGGACTTCAGGACTGTCTCCCTGTCTGTTGCCAGATCGAGATGAATGTGAGCAGCCCTCTACCTGCCGAGGACAGCGATGCATCAACACCCCTGGCTCCTACCGCTGCGAGTGCAAGGAGGGCTTTGCCATGGGCCTCAGAGGACAGTGTGAAGGTGAAGCTTGCTGCTCCCTGTTCCCCTGCCCCTCCAACCCACCCTGTGCAGGGCTGAACACCTTCGTTCCCTACACTCCGTGTCTCCTCCTGGAAGGGAGAAAGGACCCCCCCATGTCTGCCCTGTGCCCTCCCCGAGGGCTGCCTGGCCTCTTCTCTGCCTGAAGGAGGGACAGGCTTTCCTGGACTGGGAAAGGGGAGTTCTCCTGAGATCCCCTCCCACCTTCCCAGGGAAATCCCCTACAACCAGCCCATGCCGACCAGCCCATGCCGGCTTCCTATTCTGGGAGGAGATGCCCGTATGTTTTCTTGCCAGCTTGACTCTGTCACCAGACCCGCATGCTGGCAAGTAGCCTGCAGGGAGAGCAGGCTGCAGAGACTCGGGCCACCTGTCGCCACAGCATCCCGCTCACGTGGCACGACCTGGCCTCTTCAGAGCATTCGACCTTGTGAACATACGATGTGCCTGATCAAAGATCCCCCTTTCTCAGTAGCTCATCTCCAACAGAGAGTGGGAGACTATTTTAGGGAAACAGGGCATGCACAGAATGCTGCTCCCCCCGCATGGCCTCCAGAAAGCACTTTCCTTAAGGACTTCCTGAGCTGGAGGCTGCATCCTAATCATAGTTACGAAAGTCCCTGATGAAACAGCCCTGACAGATGTTCTCTGATCCCTTTCTCTGCCCATGCACATTCCTGGCCTTGGCAACATCCTGTAGCAGCGGGTTTTGCTGCTGGATTATGTCAGCCCTCAGGTATAAGAAGTGTTGCCCAAGCCCTGGCAAACTCGTCTCACCTCCTCTTGGGCATTGCTGTCCCCCAGAGGGGGACTCTGAGGACCCAGCTGGAGGGGACATCCTGGAGAAGGCTGCACTTTTCGCCTTTGGGAGCCTGAAAGGAATGTGTTTCTTGGCAGATATCAACGAGTGCGTGGATCCCAGCCCTTGCCCCCACGGGAAGTGTGTCAATACGCTAGGCTCCTACAAGTGTGTCAGCTGTGGGGATGGCTACCGGCCCAGGAACGGGAGATGCGTTGGTGAGGAACATGGTCTGTCTCTCGGTGGCACCCTCGCCCCCCACGGCAGTGCTCCCTGCGAGCTTCAAAAGGAGCAGGGGCACGGGCAGCACGCTCCTCCCGCGGGCAGCCAGCCTGCATGGCCAGGGCAATTTGGGTGGCAGGGATGGCCCTGAGCACCCTCCCATTCCATATTGCTCTCTGCTGTGTCATGCAGACGTGGACGAGTGTCTTGTGGAGGGGACCTGTGCTCACGGGCGATGTGTCAACCTGGACGGCTCCTTCCGCTGTTCCTGCTACCGGGGCTATGAGGTGGCACCTGACAGGAAGAGCTGCCAAGGTACCAGGGGGGCTGTGAGTCCAGACCCTCTGAAGTGTCACGCACCCAGTCCAGAGGTTTCCCTGGGCTCTTCCTGAGCACTTGGCTCTGTCTGAGTCCTGGCCACCATGTTGGCTGCTTCCCTCAACATGTCTTCCCCCGGTTGTGGCTCCTCCACATCCTTCCCACTCATCCCGCTCTCCCTTGTGTGCTTATGCAGACATCGACGAGTGCACTGCCCGGGCTGCCTGTCCCTCCGGACTCTGCCTCAACACTGAGGGCTCCTACTCCTGCATGGCTTGTGACGCCGGCTATGCTGTGTCCAGAGATAGCAGCACATGTGAAGGTATCCCTTTCGCAGGGACAGGGGAGTGGGTGCTGGAGGGAATGAGGGAAGAGACATTGCCATAGTCAGGATCCTTCTCCAGCTCTTTAGCTCTCCGATCAGCAGATAGATAGTGGAGGGAGGAGCTGCAAGCAGATGTCACCTAGAGCAGTGGGAAGGTGATCTTCCTCACCCAGGAAAGGGATGGGGGGGGCAAGGACTCACTGATGAGACTCCTGGACTAATGGTGACCTGGGGGATGCTGACAAAGGCCAGAGGAGTACAGGAGGCCTGGAAACGTGGGCAGAGAGGAGCTGTGTGTGGTTCAGGTCAGAACTGTGTGCTTGGAAGCATGTGCCCCAAATGTAGGTCCTCAACAGAGGGAGAAACCTTGGGTCCACAGCCAGTAGAAAGACTGTGGTCACCCAGGGTTCATCTTTTTTCCCCAGCCCCTAATGTAATTTGGACATGTTTAAAAAGGAAAGAGTAGTTCAAGGGCTCTGCTGTGCCAGGTATGTGTGGCAGAGAGCTAGCACCAGCATGGATCTGCGTTGGTTACTTTGCTCAGACATGAGAGTCCCCTGTCCTAGCCTTACAGCCTGACTGCCCCAGCACAGGCAGGCAAACTGCCTCCCTGGTGGCTGCCCCCGGGGGACATCCTGGGCTTGAGATGGCTTGATGCAAGTTCCCTGTTTGGGGCAAGGGAAGGGAGGGGGCAGAGCTGGCAAAGATATTTGTTTAAAGATTGGCCATATGCTGCGAATTTCTCTCTGGAGCACTGCAGAGCTCTGCAGCCTGCACATAGCTGGCAAACAGAAGATCTGGCCTTTGATGTGACTCTCAGAAGACCCCCCTGCATGGGGGCCTCCAATGGGGGAGGGAGGAGAGGGAGGCTTTCCTCCCTCTCTTCTCCTGTTTTGGTGTCTGAGAAAGCCGGAATGAAATGAGCTTATTTTGCATCTGATTTTGGGGTGCAATGGAAGAACCATGGTTTGATCCCTTCCATCTGCCCTCCACCTTTCCCAAGACCCCATGTGAGCCCCTTCTCAGCCACCTTGCCCCAGCCATTTTCACGAGGGCACCTTATCAGGGTTCGACACTGTTTGGGTCACACTGACCCAATGGCAGGATGGCACGTTCTTCCCTGCCTTGGCTGGTGGCCTTGTCTGTGGATCTGGGTTTCATATTTGAAAAATGATAAGGGGTTCGTGATAGTTTTGTGATAAATAAACTAGGTTATGGTTCATCTCCAGAAGGATTCAAGAATAATACTACCGGCGACCCTTTGAGGCCTAACAGCTGGGAATCCTGCCCTGAGGCGGTAGGGAGCGATGCTTGTTTATGCCTGTGGTGTGCTCAGTGCTCTGTGAAGGGGAAGAGAAGGTCCCTGCTCTGCCCTCAGGAGCTGCCAGTCTCAGGGCTTTAGCTCCTGGCAGAGGAGAAGAGTACAGCAGGACCTTCTCCACTGGCATGTCTTCTGCTGCCTGCACACCAGCCCATCCTTCTGATTAGCAGCATCCTCCAGTGCTTCTCCCTACCTCATGGGCCTGCAGGCAACGGCAGTCTGCTGGCATGTTGCAGCCCTCTGTTAAAGGGAAGGCACCCCTCTCTCCTCTGCTGTGAGCAAAGCCCTCAGAGTGCCAGCAGGCTCTGGCCAAGGCCTGGGGGAGATATGTGGGAGAGGGTTTGTGGGGAGCTCTGCAGCTGGGTAAGAGCTGATGTAGGCCCCCGGCCAGCTTTGCCAGGAGAAGGACATCATAGGCAGGTAGGAAAGCAGAACCGCAGAAGGTACAGCCGGTGCTGGGTTACTTTCCTGATGTTTGCTCTTGTGCAGTTGGCTGAAGAGAGGGTTTGTCAGCAGCTGTGGCTCTGCGCTGGCCTCTTGGTGGTCGTGGTATCCAGTGCAGAGCTCTGCTGGAGGTGGACACTGGGGTTAGCAGTATCCCTGTGCTCACAGAATCACAGAACGGATGAGGTTGGAAGGGACCTCTTGAGATCATCTTGTCCAACCCCCCTGCTCAAGCAGGGCCACCTACAACTGGTTGCCCAGGACCATGTCCAGACAGCTTTTGAATATGTCCAAGAAGGGAGACTCCACAACCTCTTTGGCAATCTTTGCCAGTGCTCAGTAACCCTCACAGTAAAAAAGTGTTTCCTGATGTTCAGATAGGACCTCCTGTCTTTCAGTTTGTGCCTGTTGCCTCTGGTCCTGTCACTGGGCACCACTGACTTGGTGCTGGGATCCAGTTTATCCTGATCCCTGTGATGGAGGGGAGTGAAGGGTCTGGTCTGACTCCTCATCAGTAACAGGGAGTCTCTGCCCTCATCTCACTGTGACAGAATGGTCTGGGAGGGCAGCTCAAACCCACCTTGCAGGCCAACAGCTGGGTGATGACTTCTCTGGGTGAGGTCTTCTCCAGTGGCAGCAAGAGCTGGGGCCTCACTCTGTGCTGTGCCCTTCTTGGCAGATGTGGATGAGTGCGAAGACCCTGCTGTTCAGTGCCTGGGGGGAGAGTGCAGGAACACCCCGGGATCCTACAAATGCCACTGCCAGGCTGGCTTCGAGCTCATCAACGGCACCATGTGCGAAGGTACGAAGCCCATCCCTGCAGCCCTGTGGGTCCAGGTCATACAGCCTCCCTAGAGATCCCCCTTCTTTCTTGGCAGGGAGTATGCCAGTGCCAAGACAGGTGATGCTGCCATGCATGGCACATCCATAAGGTTGTAGCCAAATGCAGGATCACCATGGACAGGGAAGATCTCTGTCTCCATGGCGAGAGAACCAGGGGCGAGGAGCCCTGCGAGGGCTGCCTGTAAGAGACTGCGGACAGGGAATCCACGTGGCTTAGGTGAAGGATGTCCCCCAGAGCTGGGTGTATGGCCCTGACTCTGTTCCCTCTGCAGATGTGAACGAGTGCCTAAACAGTGAGATCTGCAGCCCCAATGGCGAGTGTCTCAACAGTCATGGATCCTACTTCTGCATTTGTGCTCCTGGCTTCTCGAACGTGGCTGGCGGAATCAGCTGCCAAGGTGAGCTGGAGTATGGCAGGGACATACCTCGGGTCCTGCCCTCTGCTCCCTCCCCTGCTGTGAGATCCAGGTTGCTGATTTTGGCCGGATTTTGCAGATGTGGATGAATGCGCAGACAAGTCCCGGTGCTCACAAGGCCAGTGCCTGAACACAGAAGGCTCCTACAGGTGTCTGTGTGAAAATGGGTTCAAACACTCCCAGGAGACTGATGACTGCGTGGGTGAGAGCTCATCGCTGGGGAGATCAACCCTGTGGGATCTGGGGGGATGGATGCAGCCAGTGCAGGGGGGAGGGCAGTTCTGCTCCCAGCACCCAAAGTTGCTGGTGACTTATAAGGAGGACTAGCAATGGCTCAGGGCCTCTGGCCAACTGAACTTGAGCCAGGTGCTGCAGTGAGCAAGCAGGGTCCCCGTCTGACCATCCTCATCTCCTTGCCCTCCTCTCTGCAGACGTGGATGAGTGTAAAGAGTACGGGGATGCCATCTGTGGCACGTGGCGGTGCCAGAACAGCCTGGGCTCCTACCGTTGTATCATGGGCTGCCAGCCCGGCTTCCACTGGACCCCCTTGGGTGACTGCATCGGTGAGTACAGCCCTGGGTGTCCCTGTCCCTCCTCCTGGCAGGGACAGGGTGGCTGTGGGACATGTCTGCCAGTGGCGCGGGGGAGAAGGAGGAGGAGGAAGCGTGTGGCTGGTGGAGAGGCAGATAATGCTGAGAGTTTGTTTTCTTGGCTGAGCTGCCTGCTCATGTCTAGACTTCTCTCTTCCTGGCATCTGGAACAGACACCGCATTGTGCTGCTTTCCGCTCAGGGAGAGTCCTAGGCAGGTTACAGCCATTCCAGGCTTGGGGCTGGACCGCAGCTCCCTGTAAGCTGTGCTTGCTGGGGCTGCAGCCTGTGCCAGTCACCTGCCTGGCAGGGCTGGGTGAGGGGGAAGGCTGCTGGTACCACTGTGTGCTAGGCTGGGGAGTCTGGGTTTGGAATTCAGGCTCCAGCAAAGAGGAAAAAGCAAAGGGGTTCCCACAGTTTTTGAGACTCCCCCTGGCTCAGGGAAGGCTGCAGCAAGGAGGAGCTGCTGCCAACCACTGGGCTCAGGGCTGTGCCAGGACTCAGACTTAGCATGTGGAGCTGCTCCTGGCCTTGGGAGCAGTGGGCTGTGGGCAAGCAGCTGCTCTCCCTGCTCCAGGGAAATCTGCCCCATTCAGTGGTAGGAGGGGGAGCAGGATGCAGCCGGCAGGGCTGTAAACTTGCCCTCCATAGGCAGAGGACCCAGTTGTGACTGTCCAACCCCACCGGGCTGGGGCAAGGCAGAGATTACTCCCTGGCACTGTAGCAGTTGGAGAAGGACCAGGTCAAGAAGAACAGGGCAGGAGGGTATCATCCTAGATCTGTCTGCACTTCCCACACACACTTCAGTTGCACCCTTATATCTCCTGCTGATGTGAGCCTGTAGGCTCTGTGTCCCTTTACGCCTATGCAGGGACCTGCGCTACCCTCAGTTGCCCCTGCCAGCCACCTCACATGCTTCCCATCCATTTCCCATTCCCACCCTGCTCCTGTCGCTCTGTCCACATGGCCTCTCTGCAGCTCTGGATGTTGCAGGAAGCTTCTCTTAACATGCACGCTCATAGCAAGGGAGTGAGTGGGGCAGCCAGACCCAGTCCCTCACATCAAGGGGATGCCTGCTCCATCCCCAGGTCCTGGGGTCAGAGCAGAAGGGCCTGGGCAGGGGGCGCCTGTTGGGAGAGGTGGGGTCTGGGGCAATTCCTGCTCTCCGCTCTGCTGCAGACATAGATGAGTGCGCCAACGAGACACTGTGTGGGAGCCACGGCTTCTGCGAGAACTCGGACGGCTCCTTCCGCTGCCTCTGTGACCGTGGCTATGAGAGCTCGCCCTCCGGGCACTACTGCATTGGTGAGTCTCCCATGATCTCTCTGCCAGTCAGTGAGGGAGAACCACTGGCAGATGCCAGGCCGGTGTCCCCGCTGTGTGACAGCTCCTGGGGCATGGATGGAGACTGCATCCATGCATGGAGAATCCCAGATATGGACAGGGTAGCTCATGGAGGCAAAACCCCTCCCCTTAGCAAAGCAAATCCTTGGGACTGCAAAGGAGCAGGGCTCTATGAAAAAGCGAGCAGCTCCCAGTGAACATGGAGCCCTTCTCTGTGCAGGTGGAAAGGAGGTGCTTGGGGGCTGGAGGAACTGAAGGTGCTGGAGAGGTACTTTAATGGGTGCCTGGAGAGTACAGGCAGGGTGTAATATAAGGAAAAACGTTTTCACCATGAAGACAGGCAGGCAGTGGAACAGATGGCCAAGATGGCTGTGCAGTTGCCATCCTTGGAAGTTTTAAGGACCCAACAAGACAAAGCCCTGAGCAGCCTGGTGGCATCCCATAACTGACCCTACTTTGAGCAGGGGGTTGGACTAGAGACCTCCAGCAGTCCCTTCAAACCTGGATGATCCTGTGATCCAGTGACTCACTGCAAGCTGGAGTTCAGGCTCCTTGAATTCACTGAGAGCAGGGCAGGAAGCTGTTGCCAGACTCGTTTTGAGCCACGGCGTGAACAGAGCTCTCAGCTCGTCCCTAGCAGCTTCCACCTCCCTGCTGAAGGGTGACCCCATGCTGCAGACCGTGCACAGACTGCCCATGCAGAGGCAGGGCTCCAGCTTCCACCGCTGCCCCTTGCTTTGCAGATGTGAATGAGTGCGAGCTGATGGTTGCCGTGTGCGGGACTGCACTCTGTGAGAATGTGGAGGGATCCTTCCTCTGCCTCTGCCCCAGTGACCACGAGGAGTATGACACAGAGGCAGGGCAGTGCCAGCCCCAAGCAGCCATGGGTGAGTAGGCAGCTAGGACAAAAGCATGGGTGGCAGCTAAAGCAGGAGCGTGGTAGCCCTGGCTGGGGTGAGATAAAGCTGAGGGGCTGCCAGGGCTGTACAAGCCCACGCAGGCATGGGCAAGCTTTCGTCTGGGGATTGCTGAGGAGCCTGAAAGTGGGGACCTGAGAAGGCCACGCTGCTGGTGATGGGCGTGCTCTGAGACCTCCTAGGTGCGGGATGCTGCGTTGGGGTGCGAAGGACCCCATCCCGTCCCTGCTCTGCTGTCTTCTAGAGGGCCCTGAGACACACGCAGCCCACCTCTCTGACAGCGCAGAGCGCAAGCAGTGCTACTACCACATCAGCGACGTTCGCCTGTGTGACAGCGTCCTGGCCAAGAACATCACCAAGGAGGAGTGCTGCTGTACTGTGGGGGCAGCCTGGGGTGACAACTGTGAGACTTACCCCTGCCCCATCCCGGGCACAGGTAGGACAGGTGGTCCCACCACACCAGGCAAGGCCAGCGCTCTGCCCACCAGCTCTTCTTTGGTTGCACTAACGAGCTGTTTCTTCCCATCTCCCCTTGGCATCTGCCTCCTGGCCAGTGGAGTACCAAGAGATCTGCCCTCTCGGGAAGGGCTACGTTCCCCAGGAGGATCTGCTTTCAGGAAAAGTCTCTTTCACAGGTACTAGCACCATTTTCTCTCATTTCTTCCAGGGGACGAGAGAGAGAGCTGTGCAAAGCCCCGCATGGAGATGCATGCACAGAAATACCTCCCCGGCGGTGTGGTGGGGGATGCTGACATCCTGCTGCTGCTTTCCTCCATCTGGAGAAATCCCAGATTGCCAGTATCACCAAGCTGGAAGTGCCCCTTTCTCCAGTCCTGCCTTATTGCTGGCAGTGACTCTTTTCTCAGTGCAAATCTCCCATGCCCATTTTGAACCAGGGATGGGGTCCATTAAGACACAGCCCTTCCAGTTACTGATAGATCTCCCAGTGGCCGGCTGGCTCAGTCTTTGGCACTTCACCTCCAGGGGCTTGTGTTCTCGACCTTCCAGAAACACCCCTGAATTTCCTATTTGTGAAAGTATGCTGTTCCCCATCATCCCTCCTCTTTCTCTGCCTGAGGGTGCTTCCCCCTCTGCTCCCAGGCATGTGGCTGGTGGGATAGGCGGGGGGCTCACTCGGGGACCTGCCGGGGATCCAGGCCAAGGTGCAGTGTCGGCTTTCTGCAGGCACAGCACCCATCCCACTCTGCTTCCACGGCTCTTCTCCCTGAGACACTCTCTCCCTCCTTCCATCCCTCTCAGACATGGACGAGTGTGAGATATTTGGCTCTGAGTTCTGCCGCAACGGACAGTGTTTGAACACGGTGCCAGGCTACAAGTGCTTCTGCCGTACAGGCTACTTCTACGACTCCAGCAGGCTTGAGTGTGTTGGTAAGTTGGCCTCAAAGAGCAGCAGGGCCCCACACCGCGCACAGAGGGGCAGCTGTGCTGCTGCACCCAGAGTTGTCCCTGCTGCCCACGCTACAGGGCCAGCTCTGGGTGACAGGCTTCCTGGGACCCTCCCGGGGAACGAAAGAGGAGGTGGCAGGGAAAGGGTCGCATTGCCCATGTCTGCTAGCCTGAAACATTGCTCTGTCCTTGTGCGTGGGCAGACCAGGACGAGTGTCAGAACGAAGTGTACTGCATCAACGGTGAGTGTCTGAACACGGACGGCTCCTACCACTGCTTCTGCAGCCTCCCTCTCGTGCTGGATGCCACCGGCAACCGGTGTGTGAACCTCTCCGTCAGGGCAGGTGAGCCCGAGCCCCCGCTGCAGCACACCTTCACCTCCCACATCCCACCCCGCAGCTGGGTCTCCTGGGATGGAGCAGCGGGTGGGGGCTTGGTGCTGTGCTGAGGGGTGCCAGTGCCAGCACAGTGTGCAGCCAGGGCAGGGGGGCAGGAGCTGGGGCACACGGTCATCCCTCTCAGGACAAGGGGGGGGTGGCACTTTTCTGAATTATTCTTATGGCATCCTTTGCTCGTGGCACTCACAGATGCCTTGGAGGAGTATGAAATCCACCTGGACGTCTGCTGGCAGACTGTCGCTGACTACATCTGCCAAGACCTGCTGCACGGCGAGCAGACCACGTACACCGAGTGCTGCTGCCGGCTCGGCGAAGCCTGGGGCCAGAACTGCGCACTCTGTCCGCACAGGTCCTCTGGTGAGCAGGGCGGCGTGGGCAAGCATCCCTCAGCCGAGGTGGGGACGGGCTGGGCTGCTGCCAGTCGTGCCAGGCAGGGTTGGCTGCGTATGGCTGCCATGAGGGCTCCTCCTGTTGTCTGCATTGCCGAAGCCAGCCCAAGGAATGGGTGAAGTGCCCACTTCTCCAGGGCTGAGCTGCACCAGTGGGTAAGATGTACCTGAAACTGGTTTGCAATGAGTCTGAGGGGAGAGTTGCTCTGTGAATCCTGCTGCTCCTGGTTAGCTTAGGAGAGGTGAGGCAGTGGCAGCCCAGGATGGTAGCACACTGGGAACTGGGGTTCTCACTGCTCAAGGACTTGCTGGCCCCGGACAGGAGCTGGTCTTCTCAAAGATGAGGTGCCATCAGCAAACTACAGAGCTGCAGCTTTGGAGGCCATTGAACACAGGCCTGTCTCAGCTGGCCCGGTGTGGATGCACCCTCTCTGGCCATAGCAGACCTAGCTCTCTTGAGCCAGGCTGCGCTGACCCTTCCTTTTCTCTCACCACTTCCAGCTGATTTTGCTTTCCTGTGTAATGGAGCCAGTGAAGACAGTGAGAGAGGGGCTGAGCTCCGAGAAAGACCTAGGTACGAGTACGGACCGGGCTTGGAAGACCCCCACTATGGCCTTCCCAGCCCAGATATGGGCCCCTACTACAACTATCTGGAGTCTGAGTACGGAAACCCCGATGCTGGTTTCCCTCGGAGGGAACCCAACAGCGAGTTTCGTGGCAGCCCTCTCCACCACGGCCCAGGGCGGTCCCCTCCCCGCTACCTGCCCAGCCAAACTGGTGAGTACTGGGAGACACAGAGAGGTGCCTTCCCACCCAGCCTGTGTCCATGGGGACTGCCTGGCAGCTCCCACCCCAGCCAGAATGCTCCAGGCTTGGAGCAAGCTCTGCTCCTGGCTGCTCTGGGTCAGTCCTGGCCCCACCAGCACCATCTTGCCACATGCCCGATGTCCTCTCCACGGCTGGGCGGAGGGTCACCCTGCTCTGACACCGCCTTGCCACCTTCCAGGCCTCTACGAGGGCTTCGAGGGGCTGCAGGCTGAGGAGTGCGGGATCCTCAACGGCTGCGAGAACGGGCGCTGCGTGCGCGTCCGGGAGGGCTACACCTGCGACTGCTTTGATGGCTTCCAGCTGGACATGACCCGCATGGCCTGCGTGGGTGAGTGGTGGCCGGGGCCACCCCGGGGGGCTGCAGCTGGGGCTGTGCAGGCAGCCTGGCCCCAGCATCCCTTGGCGGCTGCCGCTCTCTGGCGGTGCTGGCCGGGACAGCTGCCGGAGGAGACCCCGCTCTCCCTGGTGCTTCTGTCCCACAGAGCTGGGAGGAACATCCTGGAGGCTCAGCTGGCAGCTAAATCAGGGCACCTCAGGGCATCGCGGGGAGCCGCTGATCGCACCCTTCTTTGCATAACACTCTTGTACATCACCAGTCGCTGTTACTCTGTCCCTGCTTACTTTCCTCTATGTTCACCACTGCCCTGGTGGTGAAATTCCTCACTTTTCACGCTGTCCTACGAGACACGGTCCCTAAAGCTTCTCTCTGCATCTCCTCTACATCCCTATGCCATGTCTCCATCCTTTTCACAGTGCAGCTCCCCAAGCCAGCTGAGGCCCCAGGCACTCAACAGAGCAGATGAAGACCCTCGTTTTCCTTAGGCACAGCACTTACTCCACTTGCCAGCATCCTTATTGCACAACACAGTCATGCAGCTTCATACAGAACCCGTGGTCTCTGTCTCCCCAAATGCTGCTGGGCAGAATGGCTGCCTGAGCTGTTACACCCCCTCTGCATTTGTGCACTGTTTCCCTTTCCTTGGCCGCAGTGCTTTGCACTTGCCTTCAGTGAATTTTGTCTGGTTGATTTTTAGACTGCTTCTCTGCTTGATCAGAATGAGTCTGAACCCCAGGGCACCCCCCCGAGTTCTGGCATCACACCCATACATTTCATACTCATGAGGATTCTTCCTTTGTCCACCTTAATGACAACATTGAATGGAGTAGGGGTCAGGACAGGCCCCTGCAGGCTATGCTTTAAATGACTTTTATTCTAACAGCCAGGTATTACTAATTATCTATCTTTGGAGTGCAGCTTTGCAGCCCATTGCACAATTGCCGCAGTTTCATCTAGACCGTATTTTCTCAGTCTGCTTGAGTGTGTCATGTGAGAGCGTGTTGAAATCCTCACCATGGCCAAGGCACATCATATCCACCGCTTCTCCCTTATCTGACATACCAGTTATCAGGTCAGCGAAGGGAACCAGATTGGCTTAACATAATCAGGCCTTAACAGATCTGCACCAGCTATTTAATGACCCTGGTATCCTTTGGAGGGTTATGACCTAATCACTCACAAATCTGGTCTGCCTAAGGGAATGGGGGTGAGCAGTCTGTAATTCTGGATTCTCCCTTCTCTGTTTTTGAAGCTAGTAACCAGTTTACCCTTCCGTGGGTCTCCGAGACCTCCTTTAGCCTCCATCTCAGAGAGAACTGCCAACTTTTCAGGGACTGCAGGAGCATTAAGCATGTGAAGATGTGTTGCAGCAAGCCTTTAGCAATATGGATGTAACTGCTTTATCTATTTGATTGTCAAACCTCTCCATCACAGTATGATCTTTCCCTCCCTGTGCTCCTGCACCCTCGTTTAAACACTACAAAATGGTCTGTGCCCTGTCTGGTCACCACAAGCGTTTTTATGATAGCTGGAACAAAGCCCTCATTAGCACTCCAGCCAGTTCGGCTGGCTTTTGTTTCCTCTGCCGATAAGGACCAGACCAACATTCCCCATTGTTTCCTGCTAACATATTTATGGAGCCTTTGCTTGTTGCCTTTCATGTCCTGGACTAACTAGCACTCATTTTACACTGGAGCCTGTCTTGTTTTTTCCCTTCAGTTCGCCTACATGGTGCTTAGTCATCCCCGTGTTTTTACCTTGCTGACTTCAGGCCTTTAGAGTACTCCTGCAGCTGCTGCAGCCCTTCCCCTCTCGCCTCCCCGTGGGGCTAGCTTGCCCTCGCCCCACAGGACAGGCTGCCTGCTCCCACCCTGCCTGAGCCGGCAGGCTCCAGAGCTTGGTGCGCGCTGCTGGTGCGACTCTACCGCTTCGGGTTTTCGGGTGCCTCTGGGCTAAAGTAGCCTTGTATTACTTCTCCTCTCTATTTGGTGGTCCACAGCCAGCCCAGCCTGCCTGCTCTTCCCCCTTTTACCCTTCCCTGGAGCCCCCAGCAAGGCTGCCTCCCCCCCCACTTCCCAGGCTGCGGAGCACATCTCCCTTGATGTGCTGCCTAACATCCCCTCCTTGGGCTTCTGAGCAAGCCCATCCCGTCCGTGGCACTGTTCTGGTCCTGAGGTTTAGCCCAAGTCCGCAGTGCCTCGTCAACCATTGCTTTGGCTGTGTACAAAGGCTGCCTCTCATCTCACAATTCCCCTCTCCTCCTTCTCTCTCTTCCTCCCACCGCACCTGGAGGTTTTGCTTCCAGCCTCCCTCCCTGGGGTTGCACTTCCCTTTCTTTGCCAGATGGCCCTCTCCCCCTGTGCTAGGGAAAACCCGAGGTCCCCGGGGTGGCAGAGCTCTCCAGTCCTCCCAGGGTCCGTCGGTCACTGCTGCGGCCTTTGCTCTCCCTTGGGTGGCCAGCTGAACCCATCAGCTGCTCCCCACTCCCGCTCCCTGCTGATCTGCATGGGAGTTTGTGGTCAGAGGGCTCGGACCCGCCTTGGGAGGTGAGGATTTGGGCTCTGGAGGTCCTGTGGGTGCAAACAAGGGCTCTAGGTTGCACAGGGATGCTCTGCCCAGCTGGTGGCCCCACCACAAGTTGGGGTAGCTCAGGCAGGGTGACCAGGGAAGTGCATTTAGCAGAGCAGACCCATCACAGCGGGGCAGCTGCTGTAGGGCTCACGTACACGCTCTAGCCCAGCAGCGAGTCAGCTGAGTGAGCCCTTTGGCACAGTTCGCAGGTTAATAAAACAAGCCCTTGTTTGCGCAGCGCAAGGTCCCTCTGTGTTCTGGTCCTGGAGGTGATAATCGGCCTCTCAGGGCCACCATCATCTGCCTCCTCAGCCTTGTCGGACCAGGAAAGGGCGTTTTCCAAGGCTGGAGGCGGCCTTTCTCCCAGATCTTACGCTAGCACTACTTATTAGCAGGAAGCTGCTAACCCGAGGGTGTCACCAGCTGCAGAGCATGGGGGGTCCTTATCTGGTGTGCATTGCTGGGGGGGGGCTCCCTCCTGTGCTGGGGGTGCCAAATGCTGGGGCTGTCACTCCTGGGGACTGAGGGAGCTCTGCGGGTGTGCTGAGGGGTGTGGGAGGCTGGTGGGGTCACGGGGGGCATCCTGGAGGTGCTGGGGGGGGGCATAGGCACCTGTGGGGGAGGGCTGGGGGGGTGGCAGGGGCACAAGGAGATGTTGACTGTGGGCTGGGACTGCTTGCTGTGCCACCAGCTCACCCCCGTCCTTCTCATCCTTGCAGACATCAACGAGTGCGAGGAGGTGGGTGGCCCCGAGCCCCTGTGCCGGGGTGGCACCTGCGAGAACACGGAGGGCTCCTACCGCTGCCACTGCTTGCCAGGCTACGTGGCCCTGGCCCGGCCCCACCACTGCATGCCCCAGACAGCCCAGAGCCCAGCGGCAGCGTAGCTCTAGGGGAGCGGGGGTGAGGGTGCTCCCCTCCGGCACGCGACTCTGGCACCCGGGACCTGGGAGCACGGAGAAAGGCCCCCCGGGGCTGTGGGTGCTTTGAGGCTCTTCACTCCTTCCCCTCTGAAGCGCACAACTTCCCCGCCACCTCTCTCTACGGGCCAGGGCTGAGCTCCCAGCCTCTGCACCCCCCTCCGCCCTGCCAGCCCCTGCTCCTGCCGCAGCAGAGCCCACCCCGGCCCCCAGCACCCGTCGCATCGCCCCGTGCTGTGGAGGCTCACGGGACACCTTCCCCTGCCAGGCAGCCCCAGCCTCCCCCCCTCGCCCTGCCGAGAAAGGGAGTTCATCTCCCTGCCACTGCTGCACTGACCTAGCGACAAGCCTCACCCGCACCGCGGGTGCTGGCCCCACTCCTCGTGAAGCACCCAGCCCCCAGGCCGGAGCTTTGAGGGGGAGTCAACCCCAGCTTTCTAAAGCTGCTGCCTAACCTTGGGGCGTGGAGGAGAGGCCGGAGGGGCCCCAGGGCCAGCTCTCCCTGCAGCCAGCCCAGGCGCATCCCTAAGCCCCGCACTTTGCCTTCGTGTCCCGTGCTGGCTGGGCAGGGGGGCGGTGGGGGGGGCAGGTCCAGCTTCCTTTCTGTAAAGTTGTTGGTGACTTTTTTTTTTTTAACTGAGTCTGCTGGAAACTTCTCTCGTGTTGTTAAATAAAACATTTATTTTGGGCCTCTGTGGCTCAAGACACTGGGGCTGGTCAGAACTGTGCTTGTCTTGCCTCTGCCAAGGGGCACCAGAGCCACACCCGCCCTGTGGGTCCAGCCTGGCAAGGCCACCCCACTCTCACCCCTCTCGCGCTGGCACCCAGCCTCCTCCTGCTCCTGAGCCAGAGCAGAGACCCTTGCCAGGCCAAATACTTGCTTATCTCCCCAGCCCGGTGCCAACCGCAGGAACCAACTCCAGCCCCCAGAGCCAGCACAGCAGTTGCGGCTGCTCACCCCCTGCCTCGTTCACACACGAGCCAGCTGCAGTTCAAGCGCGAGAGTGCCTGAGTTGCTGCAGTTGGCAAGAGCCCTGGGGCAGGTCTGGGAACTGCTTTTCCAGCCCCAGAGCCCTCACAAGAAAGGCCTTTACCTAAGCTGCAGCAAGCAAGGCCGTGTTCTACACCACCACCACCTCCTCAGGGAGCCTTTGCAGAGTCTCAGGCCAGCACAGGACCAGCAAGGCAGGAGCACAGCCAGACGTTGCCAGCTGGACAGCCCGGCAGCCAGCAGCAGAGATGCCTGACTACTCGCAGGTCATCCACGCTCAGGGGAGCGTACCTCCTCCCTCCATGCCTTCAGCTAAGACCAGCCCAACCCTAACTAGAAGATGGCCAGCCACTCTTGCTTTTCCTCCTGCTCCTCTTCACCCACAGAAGACAACACAAGCAGATTTTGTCTAGCCTTTATTAAAAGGAAAGTTATAAAAAGAGGTTCAGGAGCTCCCAGCAGCTCCCAGTTAGTAGTAGTGCAAACCATTGGTTAGAGAAAGAATCATCCCTGCAGAGATATCGAACACCATGTGGCTTTGCATCCACAAAAAGGAAGTTTTCCCAGCTGCAGTCCTGCCAGCTCGAGCAGAGGCCCAGGACAGAGCAGGCTGCCAGCTCGGGGAAAGCCTCGTCTCCTTCCCTCTCCTTCAGCTGCATGGATGGTAAACGCAGGTCCCAGGGGCATCCCAGTCGGAATGGAGCAGGAGAAGCGCAGGAGGGTGGATGCAGGCGGCATCCTAGAAGAGGCACTGAAGGGTTTCCAGGTAGCAGCTCAGACACCAGCCAGGTTCATTGCAAAGAAATTCTTTTGTGAAGACAGACAGCTCCATTTCAAACAACTAAAGCGCCTCCGCAGAGCAGCTGGAGGACGATGCTCAGTCACTCGTGCAGCAGACACCGCTCCCCCTGGAGCTGCTGTGAGACTTCTAAATGGGGTAAAAGCCCTCTGCCCGCAGCTGACCTTTCAGGAACACAGTACTGGCTGCTCAGAGACTGCAGAGCTCTGAAGGAAGCAGTAAGAAATGCTTATTATATAAAAGAATTTGGCCTGTGTTGTCTTCTGTTTTTCCCCTCCCCAAGCCCTACTAATGGCAGGGCTCCTCAGCTGGTGATCTGAACTGGTATCTTCCAGCAGAACAACATCTGGTCCTGGTCATCCACCAGCTCCCACTTCACAATCAGTTTAATCTGAAAAAGAGAGAAGAGGGAAATGAGAGCGTTCAGGAAACCACAAGGCAAGGACGCAGGGAGGTGCTGTTACTCGTGCAGAGCAAGGAGATCCTGGGAGCTCTGCACAGAGGGCTGCGCTGGGGCATTGCCCCCGCTGCAGGAGTTGGGCCACGCTCATGCAGTGGCTCCTGGAGTGTCTTACACAGATGGAGGGTTCTGCTGCGTGACACAGGAGCCCTCCACACACTGCGCGTGGATCCCCGCTCTCTGAGTAAGCAGAGAGTGGAAACAGCCTGCAGCCTCCCAGCTGAAGTCTACCCTGGAGCCGAGCACCCCCAGCGTGGGAGCATTTGGCTGAAAGCAGCAGGCTCTGCAGGGAGGCTGCACACGAGCACAGTAGAGAACAAGCAGATATTTGGGCAGCTGAAGCCACTTCTCAGGAGCTGGAACCAGGCTGCTTCCTCTGCTGGGTCTGTCCCAAAGTGGGAACTTCGGACATAGTTATACTCACAGCAGAAGTGCCACCAGATAGTCTGAGGAGTCTTCTAACCTCTTCCCCACCACCACAGGACAAGGTGTCCTTCCTTAAAGGCAGGTGGTGGGACTGTCCCAAGAAGGACTGTAGCTCCGAGGAGCAGACCAGCTGCCTGCTTACTTACACTGGGGTACTCGCTCTTCACAGGGAGTTTATTCAGGTAGCTGTAGGAATGGCCCTTCTGAATCGGGCACTGGATCCCGGACTTGCATCCGTCAGGCTCAGGAATGGGAAAGGGTATGTCCACATGCAGCATCTCGCCGTACACCCTCGCTTTGCTGCCCTGACTATCGATCTCTGCAGAACACGGAGAAGCGTGAGCACAGCACCCGCGCACGGAACACGTTTCTACCTTACACCCCCCCCGCCCCCAACACAGCCTAGGAGTTGTGAGAACACAGCTGAGCCACGCTCTTCCTCCCCAGCCACTGCTTCCCAGCCAGACCCCTCCCCAGCCACCCTTCCCCGCTCCTCTCCAAGCAGCGGGACACAGGGGTGACCACCTCCGGGGTGACCACCTCCGAGCAGCGGGACACAGGGGCGACCACCCCGGCCGGAGAAGCAACGCTTACTGCTGGCGAAGGTGACGTTGATGCTGTAGGAGGTCCCCTTCAGGAGCTGGCAGGGCTGCGTGGGGCAGGGGCTCACGTTCACCTCTTGGATGCTGCCGTCTTTGGAACCTGCAAGGAAGAGCAGGGCTTACCGGGCCTCCTCCGCCTGCTGGCGCGCGCGCCCTTCCTTCCTTCCTTCCTTCCTTCCTTCCCTCCCTCCCTCCCCGCCGCCCCGAGCCGCTCACCGCAGTCGACGAAGCGGAGGGGCTCGGCCAGGGCGGCGGCGCCCAGCGCCAGGAGCAGGGCGAGCGGGAACGGCGCCATGGCGGCGGCAGCAGGAGCAACAACGGCGGCGGCGGCGGCTCTTCCGCGGCGTCACATGAGCGCGGCGGCCCCGCCCCCGCCGTCAGCTGGGCCGCGCCCCGCCCGCGGGGCCGGGCCGGGCCGGGGTGAGGCCGGGCCCCGCTCCCCCGCCGCCCCCGGGGCCGGGGGGAGCAGCCCTGTCTTCGGCCCGCTGGGCAGCGGAGCGGCGGCCGGGGGCGAGGCCGCAGGCTAGGGAAGGGCGGCGGATCCGCCGCCGTGGCTCCTCCGGTGCGGGAGGGACAGGGCAGCGGGGGGAGGAGGGCGGCGGCGCTGAACTGCGGCGCTCGGACAGACAGACGGCCCCTGGGACAGCGCTGCTGCTGGGAATCCCCGCTGCTGGGCTGCACTGGGGCGTCCGGAGCCAAGGGGCAGCAGCTGGACGTGCTCGCCTGCAGCCGCGGGCCGGCCGGGCGCCTCGCTCAGCGCCTCTACGGAAAGGGGAGCAAAGTAAAACCCCAGAAGCGAGCGTAGCAGGCTGGCCCGTAGCCTTACTCGTGACTTACTCTGTACCCGGTGTTTTGCATGATGGAAGCTGTCTGCGTAACCCGAGTGCCAAGCGTTTCATCTACTAAGCAATTGGTGTGGTTGCTGCCTTTCACCGCGCGTAAAAGTTAGCCCCGCTTCTCAAACTCATGGAAGGCCGGAGGCTCCCCGCTTCGCGCTGCGGGTGCCGAGGCAAACCGGCGGGCGGCGAAGAGGCTTCGGCAGGCGTTTGGCCCAAGCTAGGGTCTACAGCTCCTCGCCGGTTTCGCGCGGTAGCGAGCGTTGCCCTGGGTCAGGTCAGGAGCGTGACGGAGGCGAAGGCACGCGGGCGCTGACGCGGCTTCCCCCCGCCGGACCCCCGTCGCGCCGAGGCACCCGCCCGGCGGCAGCCGCGCTGCCAAGCGGCTCGGGCGAAAGCCCCGCGCTTTGCTCAGGCTTTCCACGAAGGGCGTCGCACCAGGAACCCCAGAGGGGCCAGCAGGACTTGCTCTTGTGTCTCTCTGCTGAGCGCTTCGGCTCTTCAGAAAAGAGAGGATCCCTTCCTTCAGAAACAAGAGTGGGGCTTGTCTTTTTTTTTTTTTTTTTTTTTTTTTTTTAGGATTCTGAATAAGCATTCAGTTTGCAGAGGCCTCAAGCAAGCAGACCAGGGTGCTTACAGCAGCCCTATCCAAAAAATAAAAAACAAACCAGAAGATCCTGCTCAGACTAAGCCGTGTATTTAAGCCGACCTAGCACTCTCCGTAACCGACCCACATCAAGTCTTTTCCTTGCACACGGGAACTCGTGCCCTCAGGAAGGCTTTCCTTCTCCCCATCCTTCAAGTCTTACAGATGATAAACAAAGCCGCCTCTCTGACTGCCGGGAAGAGAAGCGCAGTCAGGTCAGAGCAACACCATAAGCCACCGTCACACATTCACAGGATAAGCAGTGTCGTGCTTGGGAGCAAATTCCACAGTGCGTTAAATCAGGCGGCCTCCCCGCGAAACGGCTCTCCAGATGCCTTTGCTTTGTAGATGCTTTCGTGCAATGGCGGCGACTACGTAAATACAAGGCTACACATATTTCAAAGGCTTTGAACTAAAAATCGTTGATCTAGGATCAGAATTAACACACGTCTATCCCCCTCAGAACTGGATTAATAAAAAGCCTAATAAGCCTAAGTTTGTAAAACTACAGCCAAGGCCTTTACACAAGAAGGAGGCAGAAACCTTCTGCCCAAGGTTGTTAGCTAGTATCACACATTACCATCATGCCAGTTTTGCAATAACAGCACTAAAGCTTAAATTCCCCAGGGCAGCATAACCATCATCAGCCTGACAGACCTTGCTTTTAGGCAAATGCCCCTTTCAACATCTGATACAAGATGTAGGCCTCCAGGTCACCTTGGAGCGCAACTTTTCACCAGAACACTTCAGAAATAATCAATGTAACTTTAGGCTGGGCTCATTATTTTGCAGACGAGAGGCGGGCAGAACTCCTCCTAGATTACCGGCATCACAGGGAGCTTGTGCTAAGGTGCAGAAACACCAGGAGAAAAGGCTAAGAAAGCCAACAGATAATAAAATCTTTCCAGCAAGACCGATACTCGAGCTCTTCATTTCTGTAATCCAACCAACTCTATTACATGAGGAAGAAGTCTACGGTTCCGCTTTATGAGCTAGCTACACCCAATGAATCCAAATCCCTCTAACAGCACTGCACTTGCAGCTCGGTAAACAGATGCACCTGCAGGCATTACAGCAGCACTGAATACAGAAGTCAGGTTCTCGGAAAAATCCACATACAGAGACTAATCAATTTTACTGTTCTTTCAGCCAGAACATGCTCCTTTTGCTACAGATCATCAGAATTCACATTGAAATGCATCACAAGCCGCTCTTGCGTTCAACGCCACGCCAGAGGTTTTATTATCACCAGTTTCTGAATCGCTGAAACAAGCTCAGGTTTCCACCAAAACGGATGCAAGATGATTTAAGGATACACATTGCAGAGGAGAATAGAGCAAAATATCTAGAGAATTCAACTCGCAGGCAAATCTCTTCAATAGAGTGTGCTTAAAGAGAGCTAAAGGAAATCCCCAAACCCGGGTACCGCAGACCAGAATAAGAAGAGGAAAACAAAACACAACCAAACCTAAAACCAGATTACATCGAGCTATCAGGAACAAGATGACCAAAAAAATCACAGCCCAGGAAGGAAGAAAACCTAAACCGTAACTTTGGGTGAGAGAAAAACACCACCGTACCACATAGCTGGCAGAAGGAAAAAACAGCCAGCGATGAGAAAGCAGTGCAAAGAACTCGCTGTTCTCCTCAGTTACACCCGCCTCTCCGAGCCACTCAAAAAATTTGCCCCCAGCACCTGAGTCATTCTTCAGCGTAGTGGATTATTAATTAGATTAAATTAACTCTGAACGAGGCCAGCTGGCCTCTTTCACATTCTTTCGGTCTGCAGTAACCATCTGAGCAGCATCCCAAAGTGCCTGGAGGGTACTTGTCACACTTCTGACACTGAACACTGGTAAAAATGAAATTAGAAAGTGAGAGTGTCTGTTTTGGGGGGCTATATCTGTTCTCCAAAAGGTGTTCAGTGAATGCAGTCACGACATGGGGAAATGCAGTGGGATCGGTCTAATACACCCTGCTGGAGAGAGCGGGAAAGCCGGAGCAATATGGAAAGCAGGCATGATGATTCCCCGCCTTTTCTCTCAGGAGTTCTTGATTCGCTCCCCCAAAGTCGTCTGCTTTTGGGACACCACATTGATAATAACTGGAGAAACACCCCAATATGTTTTTTTAAAACGTTGAGTGTTCCAACATGCCCAATTGAGGATTCATCAACCGTTGCAGGGGCCTGCGTTAACACCGGCCCCCCGGGCCCCTGCCTGTGATACTTTCCTGGCTTTATCCTAACATCGTTAGAGTTAACCCAAGAGCAAGCAAAAGTGAACGGCTCAAACCGGTCTTTATTTACATGCTCAGGGTAGGACGAACGCGCAAAAGTGCGTGGTTGCAAAAGCATCGCCTTGCTTGGAGCGGAACGGTGACAAAGTGAACCGTCGCAGGCTCCCCTGACACGAAGCCACCCCCTCCTGCTGGGATGACTGGTTTCGCGCCGCCGTCCCGCCGCGGGCCTCTCCGCAAGCCTGGCCGGGGGCGAGGAACAGGGTTCCTCCCCCGCGAACACAAGGAAGAAAGAGATAAAGACTCCTTTCACCGCCAGGCTGCTGTCACATGACGGAGCAACAGAACAACCAACCCCCACAGCAGCTTCTGGGGCAAACGTGCTCTGCCAGAGCACACTGCGTTATTTATTTTATTACTCTTTATTGTTTTACTGATGTTTATGTCCCTCCATGAGCATCGCCACTTGTGGAAGCAAACGCTCCCAAGGACGAATGGTGGCTTCGTGCCTTTGCACAAAGCTCCAGCGGCTTTGCTGGCTTCACCGAGCCAGCAGCCGAGCTCTGCCCGCGGAGGGACGCTGCCTCCGGCCCGGCCCGGCCCGGCCCCGGCCCCGGCCCCGGCCCCGGCCCGCAAGGTGCCGGTGCCGCCGCCGCCGCCGCCGCCGGCGGCCCGGTGGGGCAGGCAGCCGCATTGCCTAGCAACCCCCGCCGGCTCAGCACTTCCGGCTCGGCGGGCGCCATGGCGGCCCTCGCCGGAAGCGGCGGCGGCGGGCAGCCAATGGGCGGGGGCGGGGCGGGGCGCGAGGCGGGCGCAGGGGTCAGCATGGCGGCGGCGGGGGCGCTGAGGCGCTGGTGGAGGTTGGCGCTGGGAGGCCGGGCCAGGTACCGCTCTGCGGCGGCGGCGGGCCCGCCCCGTCCCCTTGGCCCGTCGGGGGGTGTCGAGTGTCCCCGTGTGTCGCCGCTCTGCGGCAGGGGGTGGCGGCTGCGGGGCTGGGGGCCTAGCGCGGGGTCGGGCCGGCTGCCCTGGACGGGGACCCCTCTGAGGCTCCCCCTTTCCTCCCTTCTCCCCGAGGCAGCTGGTGTCCCGCTCCGCTGTGCCGAGGACGAGCGCTGCCGAGACCCCCGCCGGGCCCTGCCTGTGCAGTTGGCCGCCCGCTGCAGTGGGCATCGTCCTTCTCCCAGCCGGGCCCGACGGAGAGCGACCCCAGCGAGGGACAGGTCTTCCTCAGCGAGAGCTGCGTGAAGGTAGGGACCCCGGGAGGCAGCTGGGGTGCCTCCGGGAGGGATTCCAAGTGTTTGAGTGTTTGCCAGTTTGTTCAGCAGGTCTTTTAATCCTTTTCTTCTTTGCAGAGGCTGCTGGAGATCACCGAAGGCTCAGAGTTTCTCCGGCTGCAGGTGGAAGGAGGTGGCTGCTCTGGATTCCAATACAAGTTTTCCTTGGACACAGTTATCAATCCTGATGACAGGCAAGGACAAAGGGGTGTAGTGGTGGTCGGGTGTGTTCTTTGCAAAGGTAACAAGAAGGCTGTGCGTGACATGATAGTCTCTTGAATTGAAGGGAAGAAGCCTGTGAGATAAGGGAAGTGCTCAGGCTGTGCTTCTCTGTTGGGTCTGCAGCACAGTTAATGGTTAAACATGCTTCTCTGCAGGGTGTTTGAACAAGGTGGTGCCCGTGTGGTCGTGGATGTGGACAGCCTGGCCTTCGTGAAAGGTTCCATGGTGGACTTCAGCCAGGAGCTGATTCGCAGCTCCTTCCAGGTGGTGAGCAACCCGCAGGCAGAGAAGGGCTGCTCATGTGGGACTTCCTTCTCTGTCAAATTCTGACTGGACTTCTCGTGGATGGACACTGTCTGCAGACACTTCCTGGCAGTCTTCAGAGGGTTTTTGCTTGTTCTTTTCCCAGCTGCTCCCTCTCATCTCCCTGACCCTGTAACACAGTTGTTACACATGACTCCAGCTTGTGTGTGTGTGTCTGCACTGAGCCTGTCTCCAAGACTTTTTGGCCTTCCCTTCAGAAACATGAAGTAGCCGTGAGCACGCACACGGGAGCATCTTCAGCGCCTTGTGAACCACCGGCCAGATGGTGCTGACTCGCCTACCCTCTCCTGAATGTGGAAACACTTAACTCCTTGTCTCTGCAAGAGATGGCTGTACATATGTGTGTGTGTCTATTGAAAGTTCTTACTAAAAAGGAGTCTTTGAGATCGATTGGTATTGCTCGTGCGTTCCCACGTGGGTAGAATCTGGGTTCTTTCAGGCTACTGTTGCTTATCCCCTGTCTTCCAGCTGAATGGGACCCGGAGTCTCTCTCCTGTACACCTCCCAGTGTTGCTGGCTCTCCACTCCCCAACTCACAGTGGGTTTTTCTAGATACTTTGCTGTTCTCTTACCCAGCAGGTTTCTCTCAGTCCTAGGAACCTACAGTTGTTTTGCTGTCAGTCCCTGGGATGAAAGTTTTTACTTGTTCAGAGTAAGTGAAGCTAAAAAATTGAGGTAGGAAGAATTAATAGCTTATTTATTTCATTTCAAAAAGAAAAAGCTTGTATATATATAAAAATAAAATACACAGCCCTCCATCCCCCAGTGCTATTTTAGGCTGTTCCTAAACCTGACTTGGAATTGTAGGTCATACAAACTCTCGGGTTTCACAGTGTGTCTGCTGCCTTCCCTTGCTGGCAGGAAGGGAAGTTCAGGTGACACAGGCAGAGGAGGATCTGGAGTACTACTTAAGGGTCCTCAAGTCTTTTGACTTAGTTGTCTGAGAATCTTTTCCATAACTTGCTTCACCGTTTAATCTCTAACTTGTGTGTGGTTTGATGAAAGAATGAAATAGCTCCTTTCCTTTCTGAAACTCCCATGGAATGGGAAATCTAGAAGTTTCCAGAATAACATCCTTTTGATTAGTTGTTTTTTGTAGTTCTTTATCTGCCACTAGATGTCTTTTAAATCAAAGTGATTCACCTGCTTCTGGGTGAAAGGAGAGATGGGGAAGCTATTTTTGTTCCCTCTCTTGTGTTTTATCTGATCATAGCCAAATTGTCTAAGACTCGAGTCTTTCACGTGAGTGTGGGAGCACTGCATGACTTTGGTCTCAAGGAAACTGCTTATGGCAAACCATGAGCTTTTTAAGGCTCTGTGCCACAGGCATTTCAGTTGTTAAGCTCCCCGAATGCCTTTCTAAACTAATTGGCAGTGCATATGTACAGCACTGATTTGCCTGTTGATTTCTAGTGCTCAGAGAGCTGATAGCCAGCTAGTTTCAGTTTCATCCATAGCTGTTACAGGAGTTCATATGTGATCTGCTCTGACTTTGTCACATGGGGAATATGGAAGGGATTTGGAGCAGCAGCTCTTCTGGTTTAGCCTTTTCCATTTCCGTTTCCTGCAGTCAACAAGTTCTACCTAGTTACGTTGCTATCAGAGGGAGCGGGAGGTAGCACTGTCCCATTTTGTAAAAAGGGGTAAAAGGATGTGATTAAAAGACTTGTCTAAACCCCTGCAGGATGTTTTGGCCCTACCCTTATGCTCCCAGGTCTTGAACATGATGTCAGCCAGAACTGCCTTTGAAAAGTGTAAGACCTAAAAGCGTGTGTAGGTAGAAGACATTAGGTAAACTCAGTTTCTTTCAGCTGGGATAACTGAGCAATGAAAGTTGGCAGGAAGAATTGCTTTCTAAACCAGGATGTACAGATCCGTTCTTGATCCATTTCACACAGTCTGACCTTGGTCAAGTCTCTTTTGGGATCTTTTATGGGAAATAAAAGTGCAGCAGTAGTGCTGGGGAGGTAGCAAACCAGCAGCTACCAAGGCTTTTTTCCCTAAACTAAAGCCTGCCTTCAGCCCCTGTAAGCGTGCAGCCTTCATCATGGATTACTGTTATTAAATGTAAACAGGCCATGTCTGTTCAGCCTAGCCAGGTTCCACCTGCCTTCACTCGCTCTGCACTGATGAAGTAAACCAAGCAAGTGCTGTCCGTGTGGAGTGCCGTCCTTTTCAGAGAATTTGCCTCCTCCCTCGCAGGGACTGTATGGAGGCTGAGGCTTTGGGTCCCCACTGGTGTCACGCCGGCAGCATCGCTGGGCTCACGGGGGAAGCTTGCGTGCGTGGCTCGCTCTGCCTGCGGTTCGGGCAGTACTGCTCTAACTGCACTAGGTGGACCCCTTACTCCTTGGGAGTCGCTGCGCTGGACATGTACGAGCATTTCAACTTCTGTCTGGGGTGAGGTTGGATCTGCTCCATGCAGGACCTAGGCAAGAGCACAAGTTTCTTTGCAGCTGCCTGTTTTGGAGGCAGGCTGGAGCTGAGTTCATCTGGTATTGCAGCAGTGTGGTCTCTAGGTCAGAGAAACTGCTAGGAGCTGGAGAGGTCTCAGCTGTACGACTCGTTGCTTTTGGCCTCCTGCTTCCTGGGAGCGGCTATGATCTACTGGCCAAAGCTACTAGTCTTCCAGCTCCCCCTAGGGAATGGGTGCAAAGGGCTGTCTGTCACCTAGAGAGTCCTCCTGACTCTTTAAAAAAGTCTGTCAGTACATCAGAAATTGAAAACTTCTGTCTGTGTCTAGGAAGTCAGCAAAGGGGGTCATGTTAGCAGAGGAGGGTGAAGGTGACCTTGGTGAATTTTGGCTGTGTAGGCAGAAAAGGCTAGGTCCTGGGTCTCACGGAAGTAAAAACCCAACCTGTCAGGGTTTGTACACTGAATAGCCTTAGGGGGCAAAGATGGCACCACACAGCAGGCTGGGGGGGGCAAGACCAGCAGTGCCAAGAGAAGGGTGCAGAGGATTAGACAGGGGATTCTGTTCTGCCTGGGCTGTGAGGGACTGCTAGGGCATGCCTGTGAGATGCCTACAGCATGGGGATAGATGGGAGCCCTTGTGCTGAACCACCGAGAAACAGCAGGAGTACGGAGCTGGAGGTGCTGCCTTTGCTTTATTGCAAATGAGAAGCTGCAGTGGAAAATCTTTCTCTGCTCCCACATGAAGAAGGAGGATTCTCTCAGTTCACCCACCTGACAAGGAATGGATGATCAAGAAAGATATTTATGGAAACCTACGTTAAGATGAAACTTCAAGGGAAAAGGGCGCAATCAACAGTGTCACTGACAGGCGGGTGGAAGAGAATGGAATAGAAATCCTCGCTTTGGTGAGGGCTTGTTGGGGCTCTGCAGGGACTTGTTAGTAGATGACCAGCACATCCTTAGCCTGTGACTCTGGCTCTGTTCTTCAAATTAGGTATCTACCATCGCCTATTAACTGTGGGTCCCTCTTCCAAGCTTCAGGCCAGGCAGTGCTAGAGAAATGGCAGATTTTTGTCATGCCCCTTTTCTCATGGTTTAGGGATATGCATGGGAATACCATGCTCACCTTGGTGGGCTTCTGTGTGGTATTACTCGCTACAAAGAGCGTTTGGGGGTGAGTGGCTCCTGTAAGATCGAGGGCCAGCCTAGGGTGGCTGTTAGGGGAACAACTGGCCCTCTCACCCCAAAATTTTCATCTGCAAAGTTTTGCTAAGCTCAGTCCTCTCCCTTGTGAAATTCTATGTCTGTACAGAGCTGTTGGGTGAGTCAGGAAGCAGCTAGGGGTGAGGACCCAGTACCCCCCGGATGACACCCACGGGGGCTTCTGCTGCCCCCGCACAGCAGTATAATTTCCTGCCTTCTTAGGGCTTGCTTGAATCCAGCACCTGGGGGAGGAATCACTGAACGGTGGAGAAGGCAATAACAGGAAGGCAGCAGCCCATGAAAGAAGGCTTCTCTTGTCTGTGTCCCACACTGTGAAGGCAACTGCTTTTATATCAAGACTGTCTTCAGCCTTGCAAGCATTTTGAACATCCACTGGCAGCTGAAAGTAAAAAACAGTGGTATAAACCCCACTTTTCACACCCTTGGCTGGGACTGGCCAGAGGAGTTTACTGAATTCAGGGCAAGAATTCTGTATTTCCAGGATGAGCTGCTACAGCACGCGCTTGAGGACTGAACCGCATGCTCTCTCCACTAGGAAACACAGCAGAGGGGTTCATTAGCAGAGGGCGTGATAGGACGTGCACCATTTTGATGCTTCATTCTCTTTGCCTGTTTTCAGGCGCACCAGCTAAAGTGCTCGCCCAGCGTTCACCATGCTCCTCTGGAGCGGGCCATAGCTGCTGGGGAGACTGGCAGCAGAGAAAGGGATAACCTCGCGTAATGGTGTGTTTGATAGGACTGTCAGCCAGCCTCGAAGAAGAACCGCAATTCAAGGAGACAGAGCATTGGCGAGAATCAACTGCAGCTGCCTGTATTGTATCAAACTCTTTTATTTGGGTAGTCTTTTTGTTGCTATTTTTTTTTTAAGAGGATGAATCCTTGAACCAAGCACCGTTGGGGGCTAGGTATAGGATTAATGGTGCAGTTTGGATCTTGCTGGGTTCTGAAGAATATGTTTGCTCAGAGTGGTTTCCAGGATTAGGCTGCAACTGGCAGATATCTGCCCAGGAAACAGCTCAGTCGATCACTGAGTTGGGGTGGGTCCATCGAGGCATGGACAGAAACGAAGCTGTTCATGACAGCAAGATGGGCCATTACTCCAAGGCTGTGATTCCTGGCCCTGTGGGGAGCAGTTTGTGCACAGCGCTTCCTGCCTCTGGCCTTCCCAGCACTTGTATGGCTCTTAGTGTGTCCTGCTTGAGCAATAAGAGTTTATGGCCCTAGTCTTTGTGGTTGATTAGAGCCCAAGTTTGTGCCCCTGTTTTAATCAGTGCTCATTTACCTTTGGCATCCTTCAGAGGAACAGAATGGTATGTCTTTCAGTTGCCATGGAAACAGTGAGACTAAATGCACATTTCCATGGCAACCTGCCATTATCTTCAGCTCTATCTGTGGGTCTCATTTTCTGACCATGGGGGTGGGGTGGTGAAAACGGAACTCTATCTCTAAAAAAAAAATAAAATTTAAAAAAAAAAAAAGGAAAAGAAAGATGCTACCACCACCATCCCCACCATCCCCTTTCCTCCTCTGGCTCAGGCTTGGGGCCGATAGAGGCCCGTGACTACTGCTGCCATCCCGTGCGCTGGGACTCCGAGGTATTGTCTTCAGCCCCTTCTCTCCTTCACCCTTCTAAAAATAGAGATGTTCAGAACAATTTGATGACAATGTTCCAGCGCTTCTCTGAGCTCTTTGTTTCCTCAACTAACGCTCCCAGAAAAGGCCCTTGAAGTTAATTGAACTTTCCAATGGGTTCCAAAGGTCAACGTGTCCCAGCTCCTTTTGGTCCTAAGGGCCAAGGGTTAATTACAGGGTCTAAGACTCCAAGGAGAAGCTTTTGTCTGCTGGGACCGGAGGCGCCAGGGCAAGCCACATTAACCTCAGGAGTGAGGGACCTTCTTGCAAGAGGGGCAGCACGGACTGCTCCAGGAGGTCATGCCCATCAGAGAGTTAGGGATCAAAGGCGATGCTTATCCATTTAGTGTGTGACTCGGGGGATGCAGGGCAGAGAAACCAGGTGTTTGCTCTATGATGGGTCTTGCAGACCCCTGGCCAGAAGTGCTCTTGGCCACTGCTAACATCTCTGCCTCCCCCAGCCACTGAGCCAAAAAAAGGACAGAATCTGCTGTACTTTGAGCAATTGCACACCGCTGTTCCTTAAGCCCATGTTCATTATTCTTGTTCTAGCTGGCTTGACCTTTAGCTAATTCCTCTTATTCACGGTCTAATCTTGGTTACTGAGGAAAAAAGCTTGCATCTTGCACTGTTCCAGCCTGATGCAATAGAGTCATCTGTGGACAGGCTGTGGTAGAGCTCTCCCTCCGCATCTGCCCCACTAGCCTTTCACAGGTGGTGGAGCAGAGGACGATAAAGCTCTGTCTGCTCAGGAGTTAGCATGGAGGTAGATGTGGTCTTCAGAACAGGTCAGCCAGGTGTTGCTCAAGCACAACTCTTTTCCTTGCTGCAGTCTACCACAGTGCTGATTGCACATGACAAAGAGCTGTCACAGTCAGCCTGGGTTTGTGTTGTCTCATCAAGGGGAGAACAAAGACCAGAGAGCACTGTACATTGCTGAACTTGCAGGATTTTGCCCTGGAAGAACAACTGCCTGGACACACTGCCAGGGTTTGGTTGGGATCTGTCACTTGGAAGACACTGAGAATGGTCTCTGAGACGTGGGGTCCCCGCTCCTGAGCAGAGGTGCTGAGCACTGGGACAAACTCTGCATGGTTTGCATGGGCAGAAGTTTGCCGGAGGATGTGCTCCTGGTGCCAGGCTGCACTGGCTTGGCTCGGCTCCGTGAGGTGCCGTGGCAGAGGGTACACAGGAAGGTTTGCTGTATGGGCTCCATGTGTGAAGTGGTGGCTGCCCTTCAGCTGCTATAGGGAGCAGCGTCCCCGCTGACCTGCTGCACGGCAGCCTGAGAGCA
Organism: Theristicus caerulescens; assembly: GCA_020745775.1. Taxonomy (NCBI): domain Eukaryota; kingdom Metazoa; phylum Chordata; class Aves; order Pelecaniformes; family Threskiornithidae; genus Theristicus; species Theristicus caerulescens. Next base: position 45,413,166 of record CM036564.1, on the reverse strand, counting down.
AGGACAGCCTGGGCTCCTCCTGCAGAGGGCTGCTGCGGGCTGGCAGGCTTGTGCTGTGGGCTAGAACCGTAAGGGGGGTTGCCTGCAGGCTCAGTCGTAGCCCTGCTGCCATGGCTCGCAGAGCTGCACAGCCGGGGTGGTTTTAGGCTCTTCCCCTCGTGTCCATAGCGGCGGAGCGGGTGTTGACCGATGGAGTGACACAGCCCCTTGCTCAATCTCTCCTTGGTACATGGGGTCAATTCTTGCCGGCATCCTGCGCTGCGCCTAGGCAAGGGTGGCCGTGCTCCAGCCAGGGTGTCCTGCAGGCTGCGTGGCAGGCTTCCCCTCGCCTCCCTGCCTACCCACACACACTTGCCACAAACTTCAGACCTGGAAGATTCATGTTAAATATAGAAACTTTTCAGGGAAGAGCTAATAGCGTTTGGAAAAGAGAATTCAGTAGCTGCCTTCGGTGACAAAGGTAGAAATAATGGGGTGACGCTATTGTTAGCCAAACTTTATCTACCAGTGCCTGCAAGAGCTTAGTGGGGAGCAGGGAAGCAGTGGGACTGCGTGGTGGATCCCTCAGCCTCTTAATGAAATGCTTCCCCCTGCTGCTGCTGTCCTATGTTCCCAGATAACAAGCACAGGCCAGAAATAGGACTGCCGTGGTGAAAGAAGTTACTTAATCCTCTTCGAGCTAAGCAAAAATGTATCAGTGAAGAGCCAATTCACAGGGCAGAGCTGAATTACACGGGAGAAAATTGTGTCTGCAAATCAAATGGAGCTCCAGCGCTGTGAGAGAGTGAAGGCAAAATGGGCTGGTGTGGTAGAAGGGGGAATAGCCCAGAGAGATGCTCAGGGGTGGAAGGCAACAGGAGGTATGTGCTGAGCCTCCCCCAGCTCCGCTGCCGAAGCACAGGTTTGTGGATGGATGCGGCTGTCAGAAGGCAGGAGGGCACTTACAGCTGTCCAGGTATCATCAGAGGCTAAAGAACCTGGTGAGACCTGGGAGCCACTGAGAAGGCAGGAATCGGTGAGGGGATGGGGTGTAGGTCACGTAGAGAAAAGCGAACAGGGTGGAGGAACAGGGAGCGGGCAGCCAGACCGAGGGGATGCAGGGGCTGAGGAGAGTACCTGCCCGTGGCCGTGCCCGCTGGGTGGCTGTCCCCCCGACATACAGCCATGGGGGTGCCAGGTCCATGCAGCCACTGACCCACTGGCTGAGCTTTGGATGGCGACAGCCTGCGGGGAAGGACCCTCAGCAAACAGAAAGTGCCAAAGTTTTAGAGATGAAAACCAGGTCTGCCAAAGGACTGGAAAATTACCTGCCTTTCAAGGACTGGGCCCCACTGGCTTGGAGAAAAGGCAGCGGATCTGAAAAGCAAGGGTGCACAGAGAGCCTCGGTCAATGTGTTACGTGCTTAGGAGCATGGGTTGGTTCTCCAAACGAGTAAAGGCTCCTGTTGTAAGGAGCTGAGGAACAGACTTCTGCTGCTGAAGCGTGTCTTCTTCTACAATATGCTGGTTATTGCAGGTTGATGTCCTCTCGATCCGTGCTGGATGTGATAATTTTACAGGGCAGATAAGACTGCTGGAAGTGTCAGGTTGGGAGGGCTTGGGGGGGAAAATGGGGGTCCTAGCCCCCCTGGGGCTGGTCCAAACACAAACTAGTTCAGCAGAAGAACAGCTTATTGAGAGAGTTGTTTATCTCAAGACAAAATGAGGGCACACCTTGCACAGCGTACTCTATGCTGGGCACAGAGAGGTCTCGCTCCCTGCCTGAGCTCCTCACCTAATGCTCAGGTGTGAAGGGCTCGCTACACTTGACCCTACAAGCTTCTTATAGCCCAGGGGAACCTGATCACATCCTCCCAGGGATGCTGATTTGTGTCGCTTGCTTTGGAGTCTGCGCTCCCTTTGCCCCCTCCCCTCCTGCTCATGTTTTCCAGATGCATTTGATTTATATATACTCATTCCCTTCCTCAGAGGAATGAGTTTTGGTGCGTGTCGGTTGCATGAGAGAAAAATTGATAGTGCAGGCTGCAGAGCAAAGCAGCTGGGATCTTTCTTAGGAGAGACGCAGTCGTTAATTATAGGAGTCTAACTAAACCCCGGCTCAGGCAAGAAGCGTTTTCTAGATCTCCCTCCTTTCTTTTGTACCTCCCCGCACAGGTTGTCACATCAAAGCAAGGATTCGGGGATAAGTTGAAACGACACCCACCTTTTGGAATAAAAATGGGATGCCGAGTGCCAGGGAGCAGCTCCCTTTCCGCCTCCCTCCGCTCCCAGACTGGTGCGAGGGGCACCGCACCTCTCCCTGGCGAGGGCTGCAGACAGCACTTGTCTGTCCCTTGGGCTTGCTCCCGCTTCTTCCCTGCCTCAGGCAGTGTGGTGAGTCAGCCGCTGCCTTACCAAAGCCTCTCGGGTCTGATCTGAGCACCAGTCTCCTCTCCCCATCTCAGGTCTGTGCAGCCCGGCCAGTACCTTGCGATGGCAGGGTCCCAGGGGTCCATTTTATTGGCAGAGTCACCTCAGAGCTGGGTATTTCGGTCACAAGCAGCCTCACGTGTGCATCATGGGCAGAGCCGGCAGCACTGGAAAGGATTTTCCCTGTATGAATTTACCCCAGAGGAAAGAGAGTGGGGGAAGAGAGGGAGGAAACAACCTGGACGGCCTTAAAAGCCTAATGCTCCCTGTGCGTGTGCCTCTCTGATATGTTTCTGGCTGATGATCCCAGTACAGGCCATGCTATTGCCCTGTTTCAGAGACTGCCTACACAGATAACCTCATCTTAACATCGCCGGCTTGCTCACAACCTTTGCTCATGTCTCTTCATGACCTGTAATACCGAGATAAGAGCGCTTGCCGCAGCAGGAGTCTGCCTGCATTAACAACTAAGCAATACTAAGAGGAAAGAGGGATATGAACATACCTAGGGCAGATAAAGCTGATTTGGTCTCTTTGCAGAAGAAAGTTACGTTTTCCTCAAAGTTTCACGGGGCTGCCAGGAGATGTGTGTGCCTAGCCAAGGGAGGTACTGTCATCAGAAGCTGATTTTTGTGCCCCAGATGAATGCTCCTGGCCTTTCACTGGGGTCTGGGCAGGGAGAGAAAGGAAGCGGGGCAGCAGCTCGCTAATTAAGGGACTTTCTCTCTCTGCTGCCTTTCTGCTGCTCAGAGAGGGAGGCAGAACCGGTGCCTGATGGGAGCCTCTCGCCTGTGCTGGGACCCCTCTTAAAAGCTGTTAAGCATTAAAAAAAAAAGAAAAAAAAAATCTGCAAGTGCTTTGATAGTCCTCACAAGAAAGTGAAACAGAAGAGCCTTTGTGCTGCACATATAAGAACAAACCTCTGTACATTGCTGGGGGAAGAAAGGCTGGCGGAGCCGAAATCTGGCAACGGTCCCCAGCTGGTGAGGGAGGTGCTTTTCTGCCGCGAGTTCTTGTCACGACTGATGCAGAGACAGAGAGAGGAAAAGTGCAGGATCCTCTGTAGGCAATAACTAGCACCTCAAACCTGCCGGGGTGTCAGTGGGATGGGGAGGGCAAGCGGGATGGGGAGGGCGAGCTGGCTGTCTTTTGCCTCCAGACAGGGGCTTGGCCCTGGGCTCACCCTGGCAGAGGCACCCAGCCTCACCACATCACCCCTCCTCCTGTGAGACCCCTTCCCAGGGGTGGCGGGAAACTCCCAGCCAGGCAGAGTCCCCCTGCTCCGCATCCCCCAGGTTTCCATAGCGATCGGTGGTGTCAGCTGTGCGGGGAAGCTGATGGAGGCAAATGAAGGTTTCTCCCCATCCTGGGCCAGCAGTGGGGTGGGAGGAGAAGAGGAGCATCCTGATGCCTCTGATGGAGGTAGCAGCACCCGGGCTGCCCCAGTTCACTCCCAGGCAGGCCAGGGGACGAGGGTGCAATGGGAGTGTGTAGCCCCCAAGGGCTCTGCAAGGCAGATTTTGGGGGACTGCGTGTACCCCAGAGCCAGCCACACACCCCCCCTGCCCTGCCAGCCTCTGGGGGCTACTCATACCGAACAGATGCCACCCCTGATTTTGCGTTCCCTCCTCCCACAGCCTGCATCTCTTTCCCCCACAGCCTGCTCCATTTTTTCCCCGCTTGGTGCATTGTCAGTCAATGAAGTCAGAAATTAATCTTTCTTTGGCTTCAATGGAAAACACGGTGTGGGGGCCAGAGAGGCACAGGCAGCCTTGAAAGCAGCATTTTTATTCCCAAGATGGGGGAATGGAGCACTGTAGTAAAACCCCAGGGAGGGAGAAAGGGCTCAGGTGATGGAGGGGAGTACGGGTATGCAATGCAGTGCCCCAGCAAGAAGAGAAGGAGAGTCCCGGGAGAGCTCCCTGTACCCTTGGCACCACGGGGAGAGTGGATTTCATCATCTGCTAACCATCCCCACCTCTCCCCACACAGACAGGAGGAAGGGAACCTGCCCAGTAGAACCAAATGGAAAACTTGGGGGAGACTTTCAGAAAATAAAATAAAAATGTCAATTTGAACCCCAAACGTTTCATATTATTTAGCATTTAAAAAAAAAAAGAATTAAAAGATAGGTCAGCTTTGAGATGGAACTGTCATATTGAAAGAAAGCCAAGCTACTTCATTTAGAAAATGTCTAAACAAAATGTTTTGACATTTTCAGGAAAAAATTATCCCATACATTTTCAGACAAAACTTGCTAACAAATGTGACTGAAAACTTTGGCGTCCTGAAAACTGCATTTTGAGGCAAGCTTGGCATGTGCCAAACATGTTTCATACGCTCCTGGGCACAACCCCGGCAGCCGAAGCACGGCAGTGCTGGGCAGAGCCCGGAGAGCTGCCCGGGGATGCTTGGCGCAGGCTGGGCAGGTCCCGGCCATGCCCAGGGCAGCTCCCCATGGCTGCCTCAGGGTTTCACCCTGACCCAGCTCCTGCCAGCACCTCTCTGCCTGCAGTGGGAAGGATGGCACAGGTACCCATGGGATGATGTGCCTGCTCCTGCCTTTGGCCCAAGCCACAGCTCTGCTGCAGGGGTGGAAACTGGGGCCCTGATTATTTTTAGCATATGATGGTGGGGAAAGGAAATATAAATCCTTCAATGGCTCGTGCAGCCTGAGGAAGAGAAACATGGAGGTTTCTGGCATAATCACATTCCTGAAAGGGGACTCTTGGAGAGCCCGAGTGCATAATTTCCTGATCGCAGAGATAGGAGCAGGCACAGGCACAGAATACTGTATCCCCGCCTGGCGTATTGGCAAGCGTACATGCTTTTCAGCAGCGAGATTAGATGTCAAGAGGAACTTGCCATTTACCATGGCAGTGTACTGGAGTACGCTGAGACCTCCAGTCTCACGTGGTACCTCTGCTCCGGGCACCAGCTGTGGCATGGCTTTGGCCACCCACACCCCTCTCCCCCATTCCCACCCCAGGCCCCTGGCACCTTAGAGAGGCTAAGGGCATGTGTGGGGAGGGATTTCACAATTGCCCATGCCAGGCAGGGCTGGGCTGCCTGGGCTTGTTTCCAGCTTGATGAAGCAGATCTCTACAAGGTATGCCCTTGAGGTGGGAAGGTGACCAAAGCCAGTGCCAGGCAGGACCCTCTACATCATTTCATGGTTTAAATAACTTAGCGCTTACCCATCTCAATAACCTGTTCTGGCACACTGGGAGACCTGAGAGTCTCTGACCTATTTCCATGAATTCAGCATTTTCCCATCTTCACCACTTCTGCTCCTGCAGCCTGGAGGAGGGAAGGAGGGGCTTGGCGGAGGAAGTGTGAGGAAAATGCATCTGCAAAGGTAACAGAGAAAAAAAGCAAGCAGCAGATGTGACACGAGCTGTCTGCAAATCCCTAGAGGTACCAGAGGACTGCTGAAAGCCTCTCTTCTGAAGCAGCTCGCTCCCGGGAATGCCTCGTCCCACTGCAACAGGCTTGACACCAGCGGTCCCAAAACAGTGTCAGTGAGAGCGTGACGCGTGCCCTGAGGACGTCTCAGCCAGGGACTCTTTCCTTAAGTCAAAGCAGGGCTTCAGAGTTAGCATCCTTCCCTTCTGGGGGGCTGAGACATCCCCGAGGGCCTGGCTGCTCCAAACTCAGCCATACGTAGCAGCAGGAGATAGTGATAAAGCTTCGCTTCAGGGCACAGGTCTTCTCTCTGTAGCTACTCCTGCTTTAACAGAAAATAGCCCAAGAAATAAAGCTGGTTCCTGCCCACGGCCTGGGCCAAGGCTCCTTGCAGCAGCCAAGGACCACAGCTGGGTGTGCAGTGGCTGCCGTGGCAGCTGCGTAACCCAGAGCAGAGGGATGGAGTGGCAGAGCAGCTGCGCTCACTGCCCGCCTGGCTCGAGCGCCACTGCCTGCAAAGCCTTTCGGAAGAAAACGCTGTTTGTTCTGACATTTAGAGTAGATTAAAAATCGTTACAGGCTCTTCTGGAACATTTTAGAAGGTGAAGCTATTGATTTAAAAATTCAACATCAGTTTTGTAAGAGAGGTGAAATCTCCCCAGCTTCCTCCCTTGAACACCAGCACCTGGTCCTGGCTGACAGCAGGAGGACGTTTATCACCTCGCTGCTCTCCACCCCCAGTTCATCTCAACCCTACCTCCCAAAAGGTTCCCATTACTCAGGAGATTTTCAGTCTCTTCCATTTTTTTGGAATGAAGTCTTGAGGCCTGACAGCACTGTCTGCATGCTGAGTGTTCGTGCCATCAGGGAACCAGTGGCCTGGTCCTCGGTGCCCCACTGGTTTCCTTCTCCCTGCTCCCTGGCTTTTTACACGCTGAGGACCCTGTGTTCAAGGAGCAACTTCACACCCGCCATCATTTATATCTTCTTCTGACTTTGTCACCTTGACCTCAGATGCCATTTCCCTCCGGCACAGCATAGCATCCCGCTCTGGCTCATCATGCTGATGGCAATTAATAACTTTAGTGGTTTCAGTCTAAGCACAGGCAAAGGTCCTCCTCTTCATGCCTGCTCTTCATACCTGCACGCTGGCCTGCTCCAGCTTTGGTTGCAGAGTAGGAGAGCTGCCCACATTTCCCCTGTTTAAGCTTTGCCCCATTGGCTGCCAGGACTGCCAGGACCTCCGCTTTCCTCGTCTGCTGGCCTCTTTGGGAGATGAGGGACATCCAGCCTACCATAAAGCTCCCTTGGTGAGTACACTGACTTACTGAGTAGCTCTGACCACTGCTGAGGACAGAGACGTTCAAGTGCATGTGTGCCTGCCGTGACATGGATTCATGTCCCGGCCCATCTGCGAGAGCTGGCTGTGCTGTGACACAGCCCATTTCACATGGCCCCGTGGCAGCAAGACAGCCAGAAAGCAGGGGGACTGGTGGGGACCTCAGTCCCAGGGGATTTAGGCAATACCTCTAGTGAAGACCTTTTGTCGTGCTGAGATGAGGCACCAAAGACATCACAGCAGTGTTACACCCGACACAGGGTGACAGCCAAGCTGTTGCCAGCTTAAACAGACCCATGTGCCATGATGGCTTCAGCTTGACTCTGATTTTCTTTACCAGTCTGGGTGTTTTGCACTCTTGATGAAGGAGCAGATGTGGTGGGGTGCCGGGCACTGCCGATGCAGGCAGCGAGGGCTCAGGACCCCCCTGCCCTCCAGGTGCTGAGCAGGAGGATGAGCACCTCGCACCCACCCTGCGCCCCCACACTGTGCTCACTGCCAGATGCCAGCCAGCTGTGCTTGGACGCTGCATGGGGCCCTTTGGGGGCATGATGCCTCCCTTGCTGAGCCCCTCAGAGCATCCCCATGCCTGCCAGGAGCAGGCAGGTCCCCCTTACAGCAAGAGTCAGGACATTAAAGCAGCGAACCATAGCAGTGCTCAGCCCCTCAAACTGCTTCCCCCGTCAGCAGAAGTGAAATGAAATTGCCTCTGCTGCTGGCTCCGGAGCAAGCTCATATCTCTTGGCCCCTAATCAAGGCAGATATGAAATTTCTTATCTGTTAAGTAAAACGGTGCTCCACTTCAATCCATCCAATTATTTTTTCCAGTAAGTGTGAGTGAGGGGACCGGCAGGGTCGGCTGCGGGAGCTCATACATTCAGCGGCGTGCTGGCAGCAGGGTGGCCCTGCCCCGGCGGGCACCTCCACCCAGTGTACCGCACAGGATCAGCCCAAAACACACCAAAGCACATGCTCTCCCAGCCAGCACGACCCAAAAAGGGGTCTGGGGTGGGGAGCTAAGGGGGTCAGGCTGGCAGGCAGGACCTTTGCACCTTGCTGCCCACCAAGGACATGTCCAGAAATCCCCCTCATGTGGCCACAGAGCTGTCCCCCACTTTGGCCCGGACTGGGGGCACCCCAGGCTGCAGGCGCTCTGCCCCGTACTTGCAAAGCAGAGATAACAGGTTCAGCATCAAACATTGCTTTATCTTCAAAGCCAGCACAGCTGTCCCCAGAGGAGACCCATCAGCCTCCAAAAGGGATCCTCCGAGGGGTCTGTGCTCAGCCCCAGAGCCTGGGGACCACCTCTAATGAGCACTCAGTTGAGACCACTGGATCTAACCCAACAGAGACAGCAAAAACTGATGGCAATGAAGCGGCTTTCCCGTCCCGGGTCAGAATTGAGCCCTGTCCAACAGCATCCAATGCCTGGATCACCCAGCTCCAGCCATTTTCCATTCCCAGCAAGACAGCAACCCACATCTTCTCTTCCTTGCCACTTGGAAGTCAGCGATGGTGTGGTTAAGTGTGAGGGAGGATCTGAAAAGCTGGCCTGGCTGTGTGCGGCATTGATGTGTGGGCATCTGGAAGCTCCAGATGGGGATGGGGGCAAAGAGGCAAGGGAGGTGCCAGAGGAGAAGGAAGAAAGATGGGACCAGAAGGTGGGAGAAAAGACACAGGAGTCCTGCAGAAAGGGGGAAAGGGAGATGAGCTAGAGGAAGAGCTCTTGAAGGAGAAGTGATAGGGGAAGGTAGCAAAGGAGAGATAAAAATGAGACAAATGGAGTCATCCCAGAAGAGTCCTCCCTGCATCGTCTTGCTCGCAGTCATGCTGGGGAGAAGCCCTGTCATTGATTTGCCAGGTGCTGCAATGGCTGCAGCCTCCTGCCATTACCCCTGTAGCTGTCCCTGCACCCCAAGGCACTGGCCAGGAGAGGGTAAGGCCCCCTTCCTTTGGCACTCCTCTGTGGGCTGAGCAAGCTCCCCAGGAGGGCCACCTGCAGCTCAGCCTCCCACAGCGGTGGGGCTAAAGACAGAGTTGGGAACAGGGCCATCGGCCATCGAGGACTTGGGTGCTCCTTAGGTGCTCAGAGTGGCCCCGATCAGGTTTTGCCTCCCCTCTCCTCACACCTCACTCTTCACTTGCTGCCATGCTCCCCCAGCATCCCGCTGTTCCCCCAAATCCCCTGCATCTTTCCCCCCACTCCCCCGTCCCGAGCTCCTCCATCCCAGTGGCTCTGCCAAAGCTGCTCCTGGGCACCAGTCCCCAGCTCCTTATGGGGTCACCTCCTGGGGCATCCCGGGCAGCAAGCAAAGGGTGCCAGTCCTCCCTGCAGTCTCCTGTGTCCTTCTCAGCACGTTGCTGGACCCAAATGGTTCAAATGAGAACCGAAGCCCCTCTCTTGGTGGGGGGGAGCAGGCACCAGCTATGGCTTTTGCTGGTACACTCTCTGTTTCCAAACAGTTGATGGCAAAGGCTGCAGCAGGCTGGAAACCAGGGACATCCCCCACGACAGCAGCTCCTACAGCAAGCACCTTTGCAGATCGCCATACCAGCGGCAGAAAAAGGATGTTCAGATGGAGCAAGGGAAACAGCCCCTGCTAGCCCTGCTGCCCTCCCCGAGCCACTGGGCTCTGTGCCGCCTTCACAGAGTCCATGCGGTTTGCCTGAGAACAGCCAAAACGCTGGGAATGTAGAAGTCGAGCCTCAGCTTCACGAGATGACAACTATATTTTTTTTTTCCCCAACCTTTTAATAATGCCAATAAAAAATGTAAAATAATTCAATGCACTTCAGCAGTTAACATGCATATAGTCACCAATTAATTGGGAAACTGTTTTCAGGGAGGGATTTGCAAGCTTCTGCATTAGCAGGGGAAGAAAGAGAAGCCTGTTCACTTAGGGCAGAAAAAGTTGATCTCTATCTAATTGATAGAAACAGTGATCGATGTTTTTTTTGTCTATCTCGACTTTGAGTGAAATATGGAGCCTTTCCTTCCTGACTGAAATTGTGTGAAAGGTTTTGGGGGAAAACCCAGCATCTTTGCTCTCTGACATAAGGCAGGAGGCTAGGAACTCTGCCCCAGAGCAGCAGCTCTGCCAGGATGCTCAGCACCTACCCTGGGCCAGCCTCGGCAGGAAAACCTCAATTAAATACCTGTCAGATTCCGGGACCAGGCATGCGAGCACTGGCAGCCCACCCTGGAAAGGCAGCCTTGTTCCTGGGAAAAGCAGCACTAGGCGATGCAGACTTTCTCCGAGGTTGTTCCCACCATTTTCTAAAAGGTTTCCTCTATTCAAATGTTAGCTGCAAAATGGATTTGCTCTTGAATCCTCTAACTGAGCAGCGGGGAAATTAATACAATAAAAATGTAGCTATGTAGAGCAGTTCTCTGCTGACCTCTCAGCCTTCCTCTGATGGTAGGCTTTGAGTCTGAATGGGATTAATTGGGTTTTCTTCCCCATTAAAGAGGCAGGCTTTTGCTCACCCCCAGCCTGCTCGGCTGAGCCGAGCTTACACCGTATCCTGCCTAACACTGCCGACACTGCCTGGATGGAAACAACGGGCTGGAGAAAATCTAATTTGGGGGAATAGGCAGCTCCCGATTTTCTGTGATCAAATTCCAACCTGGGGGGCTCATTTGGACCCAGGGTCATGAAGCATCCCTCATCCTTTAATACATCTGGGCACTTCACCAAAGCGCCTCACAGGGAGGAAGGATTTTCTGGGAGGAAAAAATGAGGTGCTAAAACCTGTCTTTAATATCTGAGTCACAAGATGGACTTAAGCATTTTTTTCCCCTCTTTTTTTTTCATTACTTTGTGACACATTATTAGAGAAAAAATACCCATGAATGAAAGGGAGTGATTCAATACCTTGAAACCTTAGGCCAGTCCTGTGGTGGAAGAGCACTTTAAATGCTAAGGGAAATATCCCATGTACTAGCTTCATTTCAGACAGAAACTCCATATACAAATATCAAAAATAACCAAACAAATATGAACTGGCTTGGCTCACAGAAAACAGACACAAAGTGAGGGAGACAGCCTATTCCCCTGAGAGACCAGCCCCTAAAAAGAGCTGAAACACACATGCCTTGCCAAAACATCTCTTTTTTCCAACGCAGCACTTGCTGGTAAAGGTCCTCCTGACGTGACATTTCAAACAATTGCATTTTAGACCAGCCCGGCTCAAGAGCACACAAGGGAGGTGTCAGTCTGGGCTTCGGTCTAAATAATGCATGTGGGTTGCTTCGCAAAATAACTGTGAGTGACCTCCCGTCTGTCAGCCTCACGATGCCGCGTGTGTGATGGCCCCTCAGCTGCTGCTGGCAGGGGCATCCTCTTCTGAAGGAATCAGGGCCACGGTGTAAGAGTGTCTGCATCGTCGAGGAAAACGGCGTGCTGAGAACTGTGGTGCTAAATTTTGAAAAAGGTTTAATGAGAAAGAATTCGCTTTAATCAAAAAAAAAAAAAGGATGAGACCTCTGGCTAGTAGTCACCCCCAGGTAACATGCAGAGTAGGGAGCCCATGGGCATAATGCTCCGTGCCAAGTCCTCTCCTGCCATGCTTAGAGGTTATTCAAGCCTAATACACATTCTTTCAAAAATAGGGTCCAGACATGGTGGACAGCCACACCACTCTGACTATCTTTACCCCTCATCAACCAAAAAAGTCTTTGGCGAGGCAGCCAGGGTTGCCCCCCACCTGTGGCAGTGCACAGCAGCCATCTCATCCTCCCACAGCGATGCTGCGGGGCTCAGACCTGCGTCCTGTCCCGGGCTAGGGGACAATGATTCCCCCCAGGCCCTGGAGAGCCCATTTTCATGAGCAGGAGCTGCACTCCTCCTGCTGTTTACAGACAAAGAGGGGTTTGGGGAAATGCTAACTGCTGGCTTGTGACTTTGACAGCAATGTTTTCTTGATGGCCTGTCAACTGCTGATAACAGCAGCGTCCTCACGCTTAGGAGCACATGTCCCAGCATAATAAATCCGATGCTCTTGTCTGAGGTTGAGTGATGGAGAGAGACGAAATTGGGTCGTTGCTGCTGCAGATTTGTTGCTGAAGTTGGGGGTGCATTCAGCAGAAAGCTGGTGGCTTGTGAAGGCTCTAATCCCACAGCTTTGATGGGCCTCACAAATGTATCATGGCATTGATGAGTTGCTGGGCTGGGGCAGCAAGGTGTGCAAATCTCTGATGGCAAAAAGCAGAGCGGAAACAACAGTTTGTGCAAACCCTGCACTGGAAAGCAGATCCAGGTAATGCATCTGCATGCCCCAAGGAAGTGGTCTCAGGAAAGGATGGCTCCTGCACCAGGGATATAGGCAGAATCAGGAAAGCAGGTGAAGAAATCGCCCACCTGCCTCCTGCACTGCAGAGCCAGGGAAGAATCAGTGCAGCAAAGAGCAACCTGGTCATACACATTTTCAGAGCATCAGGGGCTTCCCAAGGATTCAGGGTAATTCTTCTTTTGGAAAGGCAATGGCTTTGATCAGAAATGACTTTCAGAGTACGTTGTGTCCCAGTTGATGAACCCCTTTGCCTCTTAAGGCTATTTCACCAGTGTACAAGGGAAATCAGTGAGTGAGAAGGTACCCATGGAAGGAGAACTAGATAACTTCATTTTCTGAAAATGGCTGAGCGTGCATTTTCAGGGCCAAGAGACAATTAGTCCACCCAGCCCTGGAGCTCCACCACCAATCCTGATCAAGTCATCTGTTGCCGCTGCAGAATCCAGATGTAAAAATCCCTGTGCCCCACTTTAATCTGGCCCCAGCTTTAGACATGCCTCTTAGAATCATAGAATCATTCAGGTTGTAAAAGACCCTTAGGATCATCAGGTCCAACCGTTAACCTAGCACTGCCAAGTCCACCACTAAACCATGTCCCTAAGCACCATGTCTACCCGTCTTTTAAGTACCTCCAGGGACGGGGACTCAACCACTTCTCTGGGCAGCCTGTTCCAGTGCCTGACTACCCTTTCGGTGAAGAAGTTTTTCCTAATATCCAACCTAAACTTCCCCTGGCGCAGCTTGAGGCCATTTCCTCTTGTCCTATCACTTGTTACTGGGGTGAAGAGACCGACCCCCACCTCTCTACAACCTCCTTTCAGGTAGTTGTAGAGAGCGATAAGGTCTCCCCTCAGCCTCCTTTTCTCCAAACTAAACAACCCCAGCTCCCTCAGCTGCTCCTTGTAAGACTTGTGCTGCAGACCCTTCACCAATTTTGTTGCCCTTCTTTGGACGTGCTCTAGCACCTCGATGTCCTTGTAGTGAGGGGCCCAAAACTGAACACAGTATTCAAGGTGCGGCCTCACCAGTGCTGAGCACCAGGGGCACTATCACCTCCCTGGTCCTGCTGGCCACACTATTCCTGATACAAGCCAGGATGCCATTGGCCTTCTTGGCCACCCGAGCACACTGCTGGCTCATGTTCAGGCAGCTGTCAACCAACACCCCCAGGTCCTTTTCTGCCAGGCAGCTCTCCAGCCACTCCTCCCCAAGACAGTAGCGTTGCCTGGGGTTGTTGTGACCCAAGTGCAGGACCCGGCACTGAGCCTTGTTGAATGCACTTAGCCTTGTTGAATCTTCCTACCACACTGGTCCACCCCAGACTGGGAAGGGTTAAATAAATTGGCTTATATGACAGACATGTCCTTTTCTACTTTCCAAGGCATGTTTCAGAGGAAATCCAGAGACTACACAGTCTCTGATGGTCTATACGGACTTTGAATCTGATGGCCTCTGATCTATAATAAGGGCTCTGAATCAGAGAGCTGTTCCCACTGCGTATGTAGGCTATTTCTGCTCCTTATAATTGTTTCCTGCGCCCCATGATGTCCATCACTGAGTTCACATCCACATTTGTTTTGATAGTCAGAAGACAACCAGGAATAAATACAGCATCCCAGGAAGAGAAGAAGGGCTGAATAACTAGAGCTTTGGGTGTGCAACCTTGAAGGAGAAGAATGGGTTGGGTTATAGCTTCATATGGTGAATGAGCAGTGCCCACTCTGCATGCTTGTACCAAAAAAAAAAAGAGATGGTGTAAGAGCTGTAGAGATTTTGGAGAGACTGTAAATTCAGGAGAATAACCTCTTTTTTTATATATTGGCGCTCTCTACTTCTCTGCAAGTGGTCAGGATTTCAGCAGCACAGAGCTGTGCTAAGCCTAGGAATGAGAGCCCAGGGAGCCAGCAGCACGAGTCAGTGCTGTGGTGGGATTGTCCTTGATGTATAAAGCTTTGAGCAAGAAGCTGGACAAGAGTAAATGTGTTAATAAATAGCTAGAGCCTGCCAGATATAAAATAAGGGTCCTGAGAGCCTGGGTGCAGCCAGACCCCATGTGAAGAGCTGTAGCTTTTGGATTCACAAGCACAAGTATCAAGCTATCAACTTTTTATAGAGAATTTGATCCATATGAATGAAGCCACTGAGCCTCCAAACTCCACTGTTCACTCTTATTCCAGAAATGCAAGTCATTTGGGAATACATTCTTTTTTCATGGGGATTCCTGAAATAATAAAAAAAAAGTCTTGGTAGTTTTCCACTATTTCATTCCTCCCTATGAAGATCAGGACAAGGCTGACGGAAACTATACCGCATGGTAGAGCCAGCACCGACTTACTTTTTTGAGTTGGCCCTCTTGAGAAGACACTGAATTGCTCACTCCATTTCTGGAAATGGACAGAGATGTTGGTTCTAGGTGTCTGTCCTTGATAGGGTCTCCACACCCTTGGGCCGCTGCCATGAAGATGACCCCCCATGAAGATGACCTGCCATATGCATGCCATACCGCATCCTTGCAGAGACCTGTGTGTGCTTTTCAGAGAGGAAAGAAAACAGAGGACTGGCCTATGTGCTCCTCAGAGTCAACATGACAGCGACCACTGGCTTTGTGGGTCTTCCACACAGTGGCTGGATGCCCAGTGGCATTGCAGGAGGAGTGGTGGGGAGGCATTGAAACAAGGAGTGTGTGCTGGCCTCCTGGACCAGCTCAAGAAGTTTTCTTTCCATTCACTGAAGGCACTCGCTGGAAGGTATGTCTGATTTGGCCAAAACAGCCCATGGGTGACAGCAGGCCTCAGTTTGTAGCACCTAACTTGGAAACTGTTATGAAGACGAATGGTACGCATCACATCAAATCAGCACCTTAGCAGCTAGCAGCGGTTTAGCAGAAAGATTTGTTCAAACAATGAAGCGAGCCCTGTGTTCTTCAGAAGGAAGAGCATCTGTTCGTGAACGCTTGACTAATTTCTCATTATCTTATCGAAACAGCTTATACCACTGGAAGAGCATCTCCTACACGGCTAATGTTCAGCCAACAGTTGGCTACCTGTTTTGATTTACTGAGATCATCAAGAATGACATATGCAATGTAGGAACAGGCACAGGTATTTCAGGAAGAGAGACAGGTAAAAACCATTTCAAGAGGAGAGACAAGTAACAACCACTCCTTTAAAGTGAGGACAAACAGAATGAGCAGGAGCAGAGCTGGTGGCTCTGTAGGGCCTGACCTATAGCCATGGCCAATGTGAGATGCTGGGCTGGGTTTGCCCAGGGGCTGCTTGGGTCAGCTTCCAATAAACGTACTTGCTCCCTGGGGTCCGGGTGAAGGTGAAGGTGGGAGTTTCTGTGCAGGGCTATGTGGGCTATGCCGGTCTCTCATGGCCTTTGCCATGCCATGGTAGTATCCATCACCATGTTGTTCTGAGGGCGTTTGCGGCTGCGCTCCATTGGCTTCCCTGTTAAAGGGCTGTTCCCCTTGGACTTCCCCCACTGTGTGCTGTGGCCGAGGTTCAGCCTCTGCATACGCTCCCTGTGAGCCAGTCCCCTGCTGCCTCAACAGCAAGCTGGAGGCAGAGGACTGTCAAACTTTGGGCTGAATTTTACATTGCAGACTCCAGATCTGCAGTGAAAAGGTTTGTTACTGCTCCCACTGGGAAAGTCAAGTTCAACTATGGTTGGTCCCTGGGGCCAGTCCCCTTCCGTGATATTTTCCTTCAAAGCGTAAGGGGGAGGGGGCACTCTGCTTGTGTCCCTCTCACTCATTACAGAGCCCAGTGATTTGTTTCATCTTCTCCATCTGTGTCACAGAGATAAAGCGATTTGCCTATCACTGCAGACCACTTGGCGATGGCTGGGTGGAAAGCACTCCGAGAGCCAGCCCTTACCTTGTTCTAGCTGTATCATCGCAGCTCCCCGAAGGAGCTTAGCTGGAGGAGCTGGCCCTTTCTGCCATCCTTCATCACTTTTGCATCTGCTGGCATGACGCGGATGCTCCCCGGGCACGCCAGAGCTCCGCTGCTCTGGCTGCAGGAGAGCAGGAAAAATGAAATATGCCTGGGGTGTGAAGGGAGGAGGGAAGGGGCAGGGAGGGAACCAGCGCCTGCTATTTCCACATCTCGGGTCTTTCATCATCATTACAGTTGTAAATGACAGTACAGAATTTACTGAGAGATAGAAGTAAAGAGGAAGCAGAGGGGAAAGGCTGGAAGAAGAAAGCGAGAAGAGGTAGAGAGCAAGAAGTAAGATAAATACAGGCACAATTTAGGGAAATAAAACAACAAGCACAAGGAAGAACAGTGCCAGACTTTGGAAACAAGAGAGGGAAAAGGAAGGGATGGAGAGAAACAGGACCTGGGAGGGCAATGGGAGAGACAGGAGAACGGTTCTCCAGCAATTAGATGGAAGAGGTGGAAGCTGGCTGCTTCCCTGGCGCTCAGGAGTACTGATGGATTATTGATCGAGGGAACCTAACGTATTTCATCCAGCAATATTTCATGGCTGGGAAAGGCAGTTGATGTTTGGGAGGAGAGGGAGCGGGTGCTGTTGGCAGCCTGCCTGCTGGTTTCAAGCGACAGCGGTGCTCATAGGGTTGAATATGGGTTGCAGAATGCAGAAAGAGGACGAGGTTTTAGGAGTCATCCAGCCTGATGGGACGCCTTTTAGAAATAAAAATAAAGGAATTAACAGATGCAGAGAAACACAAGGGACAGAGAAAAATCATTTGTCTAACATGTGGCAGAGCAGGGCTTCTCACAGAGATCAAGAAACCACCTAAAGCTGCAGCCTGTGAAAAAAGCACTGATACTTATTTGATGAAGAAATATTTTTTATTCATATAAGCCTCATGAAAATGCATAAAAAATCACAGCACCTGCAAATACAGGCAGAGAATCTAAGATGCCTGCACTGAAATTTAAGTGACCTAAAAGACAGACCCAAAGCACTTTGGTTCACATTTGGGGGTCAGAAAACACTATGGTATCTGGGGTTCAGCTCCCTGACTGAGGCGATTCGTTAGCTTTTTGGCCAAGTGACTCTAATCCTGTGGCTTGATCCCAGCCCTCGGCCTGCAGAAGCGCGCCGCTCTCCTGCTGCAGCGTGGCGTGGTCCTCACAGAGTTCACCTGGAAAGCTTCTTCCATTTCATTTCTCTCCCTTCCAGCCTCCGAGCCATTTTCTCCTTTCAGCAACCCTCAGGTTTTTTATCCCAGCCGCTAACGTCAGCACTGCGAGCTCTCCCTGCCAGCTGCCTGCTCGCTGCCAGAAGGGGCTGCGTCTCCAGGCAGGTAACTGCAAACCCTTGGGCAGCTTCTCAGGGTGTTCTCTCAATGGCTCAGTGAGCGTGGGTTTTGAAGCCCAAAGCGCCATCAGATGCCAGCGGTAAGTCACAAGCTGTCTGTGGGGCTTTGCAGAAGTGTGCGATGAAGCGCGGGCGGTGGCAGGGACAGAGGATCTCACTGGGTGAAGCGCAGAACTGGGGCTGGTTTTCTTCAGGCATAGGGTGGCCCCTGGGTGACTTGAGGCATCTTGGGTGCCCTCCTGCTGCATAAGCAGAGGACAAAGTGCCACAAGGGGGATGGAGTTGCACATGGCTGCTTAGCACACTGGTCCAAAGCCAGGCAGTGTGCGGGAGGAGGGTGGGCAGCAGCCACCCAGGATGGCTCCCACATTCACTTGTTGCCCTTATCCTCCTTTCTTGCAGGCAGCGAGGTCTTCCAGCAGCCTGTGGGCTGGATCCAGTCTCCAGGATGCCTCCAGCCCCGAGGGGTCTCAGGAACCTGAGCACCAGCCCCACTCCCCAGACAGATGATGCAATATCCCGGTGTCAGGGATGCAGCTGAGGTCCTTGGGAGGGACACCTGTGACAGACCCCACAGCTGGTAAGAAGCTGGGGTAGCTCACTCACATGCATATGGTGTTTTTTCCTTTGCACCCCCAGCCTCCAAAACCAGGGAAGGGCAGATGATCACCACCAGACCCCCAGCTGAGCAGAGCCGTTGGCTTCTCCCCCCATGCAGGACAGGCAGCAGCTGCTCCCCACTGATGGCTGCGCTGCTCTGAGGCTTTTCTGGGGAGAGGCTTCAGGGGATGGCAGTTGGACACGAAACAGGCTGGGATGGCAGGGACGAGCCCCGTGGGGTCACGGGGACCAGACGCAGCACGGCTGTGGGTTGAGCTGCTGGGGATGGCAGACGGAGGAAGCACCCACAGACAGGAGCGAGCCCATGTCTGGATGGGTACGTGAAGGAGGCTGAAGGAAGGAGAGAAGGTGAAGCAAGGGCATTAGCTGGGCACTTCACAGCAGCTGTAGCTCCATGCTTCCTCCTTCGCCTGCCCTCCTCTGCCTCAGCACTGGGACCCTTAGAAAAGGCAAGGAGCTATGGGAGCAAAGCCATGGGGAGCTGGAGGGGGTCCCACCAGCTCCACAGCCCATCGCACCCTGGGAGCTCATGTTCCCAGTGGGCTCCAGCAGCAGGTTGTCCCACTCCTCGGACCTGGCCTTAAATTGGTGGCATTCCTCAGCCCCTGCAATGAGGCACTTTTCCTGACTCTGGTCCTTCGTGCTGGCTTTTTATACAACTCCTAATGAATTTCAGGGTTTTCCCCTTGTAGAGCCTGGATTAAACAGAATTTTAATGAATATTAAGAGTAATACCTTTAATTGAAAGATAGCCTCCGTTTGAGGTGAAATCTTGGCTCTGCAGGAGTCAGTGAGAAGCTTGCCAATAACTCGCTTGAGCCAGAATTGTACCCATTAGCGTTCAGGGCAATTTCAGGGCTCTAGCTTTTTCACAGGTTTAAAGAGAAAATGCCACAATTTGTTGTAATAACCCAGCTCTCTTTAATGAGCAAATTAAAGGAAGTTGGTGCAAAGCAGGAGGGAAAAATGGGGTGGCAAGGAGAATGCTAAAAACCTACCATACCAGCGGGGTGACATTCTTTCTGTCATGCTCCTCTCCCTGTGACCCAAGCTTGAAGCTGCTGGGCACCTTCATCCAACATCCATCCCTCACTCTGCACACCCAGCCTGTGTCCAAGACTTACCAATCTTCCCTAGGATCAGGCTTGCTCCACTGCATGGACAGCCCTAGCTCTAACCCACATGCTGGTCAAAGTCATGTCTTGACAACCTCTTCTCTGTAGCCCTCAACCATGCTCCTTTTTCTCTGCTTCCTTCAGCCCATGCGCAACGGCAGCTGCTTCTGTCACCATGGTGTGGCGTCGATGGCTTTCTCTCTGTTGACTTCTTCTTAAATCAGGTTTAAACTTCTCATCCTAACCTCCCTAACTTTATCCTTCCTCTCTTTTCTCTTTAGCTTCTGATTGCCCTTGCTGATCTCCTGACCACTTTAGCTCTGAGCTCTCCAGAAGGCACTTCTCCTGTGGCTGGCTTTGTGCTGTTATGTGCAGCATCCCGGAAATGAACCCCACCTTTCCCTCTTTCATGTCCATGCAATACCTGCTGCCACCATATTGCCTATCACTGGCATCTCTGTGTGTTAGAAAATGGTATTTACTGAAGTCCACATTGCGGCCAGGTGAGAAACAAGAATAATACCAACTGTGCAGCATCTTCCAGGTCCAGACCTTCTTGCTCCATAGTAGCACTGCTGAAGGAACAGAGTAGGCTAAGGTGAGGACAGAAGTTTGATAAGAAGATTTGGCTGGCAGTTCCTGTGCGGATGGAGAACAGGACTTTAGGACATCCACAATAAACATTTGAGAAGGCTTTAAGGACAGGTGAGGCCAAGTCAGTCAATCCAGTGCTTTAAAGGCAGCAGAAGTGAAGATAACATGATCAATGAGGCTCCAGCCAGCAAGTCAGCATGCTGCTGCTTCCAGAACAACCTGCAAGGCGTGATGGAGAAGCCCAGTGGAGAGGAAATTGCAATAATTGAACCAAATGGCCATGTGGCTATTTACTGCTCTCGCAAGGTCATCGTGGGATGCAGTAAATCAGGGCAAAGCCTGCGCAAATTGCACAACTGCCGGAAAACAAACAGAATACTCTTTGGTACCCCACCTCCCCAGTTTCCAGGGCCAGCAGAGCTGCTGCAGGACCCCCACACTTCGAAAGCACGCTGGTGTGGCATGCAGCACAGGGAAGCAATACTCAGCTCTGAAGAGCCCAGTTGGAGCAACTTTGCAAAGTTGGCACATCGGTCTGGAGCAGGGGCTTGTTTTTAAAAATACAGGACCTTCAGACAGCTGAGAGATGCTGCAGTTGGGAATGATGTTTGGCCACATGTCCTGGACATGCTGCTATGAGGTGACCCTGGCTGGGACAGCTCAACCCAAAAGCTACGTGGTCATTTCGGTCTTCAGACCTTACCTGCTCAGGCCCAGAACTGAGTTTCTGTGGTCTCACGGGTTGTGGATGAGGATGGCATGCTCAGTGATGGTACATCATGGACCAGGTCTTACCACCTGCACCTCAAACCATGGGGAGACCCAGGCACTTCCCTCTGTTGTCCTTCTCTGCCCTGCTCTGGAAGTCTCCACAGCCAGCACGTGAAATCTGCCTCCTTCACATCCCAAAATCTCCCATCTGCCCTGCAGACAAGGCTGCACACGTGGTCCCTCCCGGTTGGTGGAGGAAAAGGGCAGGCAGGCAGGCAGGCCCCTTCAGGACAGCCATGATGCTATTTGTGCTGATGGGTTTGGCATGCTGCATTAGAAACGCATCGATGGCTTTCGGAGAGCCAGAGGGGCTTGTAAACATTTTTATTTTGTATTCTCACCTTTTAGAAATGTGCTTTTGAGTTTGCATCTTTAAATGTCTCACAGATAACAGTCAATTGATTATGGCACAGTCCTTCCAAACTATTATCGTTTATGTCATAGCCTGGCACGCTCAACAACTGGAATACTTTCCCGTTTATAAACGATCTCTAGTCTGGGGCTGAGGCAGTTATTGGTACAGCTAAATCTACAACCCTGAGAAGGGACCCAAATAAAAAACAAGCAGCTGCACAGACTTCATGCACAGTTGGCTGTTACAGCTGAGCATCCACAAGAAATCAAAAATATCGGCTACTTCTCCTTAGATTAAAGCTCCCCACCACAGCCTGCCTGCCTGTGAAAGTACCTCAGAGCTAGTCTGAGTCAGTGTGGTACCAAAATTGTTGCAGATGCTGTCCTTGTCACAGGTCCAGCTCGGGAGTTGTCCTGGGGTTAAAGAGGCAAAGCTGAATTGGCAATTTATACAACCACTGTTTCCCTCTGTACCCCACTGCTATTGTATTTTTGTCCCTATCTCCAGGCAATCTCGCCTCCCAAGGTTTGTAAGACTCTTCCTCCTGTTAATCTAGCCCCTACAAGGTATTTCAGCAGCTGATGTGAATGATTATTGGCCTGCTATGGATTTCAGATGGTGCATCAGTGCCACCCATGATAGCGCTTGCTCTTCAGCAGGGAGAGCACTGTCCTTGCCTGCTGCAATGACCGAGAAGGAGCTTCAATTACAAGCGCTTATTTTTGGCAGTTCATCACTTTCCATACAAATAGTACCCTCTGAGATGCATTTTCTCTTGCTTCCTTCAGCCCATAGGTGGTATATTTTGTAAAGTTTTATAAAAATCTATTTGACTGGCTTGCATTATTCAGATAGGAGGGGGGTAAAGTGGTTTTAGCACTATGGATATCTTCCAGATTGTGTTTTTTCTATTCCAGCAGTTTGATACGGTAACTCCAGCATATCCCTCGGCTGCTCTGCTCGCACCCAGGTCCAACACTGTCATTATGCTGGAGGACAATTTGGTTACGAAGAGCAGTTTTAAGCTGATGGCACAAGCTTTAGCAAGGCCCAGAGCCTGGAGGAGCCATTGCCCTGAGAACAGGAGACTCCATGGATGCCTGTAGGAAGTCGCTCTTGCCATGAGTGTATCTGCTGCTGCTCTGCACCAGGGCTTCCCACCCACCTCACGGACCAAGCTCTCCAGAGCCTTATCACAAGGCAGGTCTGAGCAGAAGGGGTGTTTCCCAGCCACACAGAGATGTTTGCACAACCTCTTGTGGTACCCAGCCTCTGACCTTCTGCAGGCTCCAGCACTTTCTGTGGCAAGGCAGCCCACCTACCGCCCGCTTTAGGGACTGCTCATGGCAACCCCCCAGGGACATCTCCAGCCCTGAATGGGTGCAGTAGCTCTACCAGCACTGAAACAAGGCAACCATGGCCAACAGGTGACATCAGTTGTGCCTCAAAGCCCATGGTGGTCCTTGGAAAGCAGAGTTATGCTACCACAAACCATAGCTGTGGTGTAGGAGCCTGAAACTGTCCCCCTGGCAGCTCAGCGCATTCTTGGCTCGTATCCCAGAGCTACATCTCCCATTTTTCCCTATGACAGGTTGTTCCTGGGGGTCTCCTCGCCTTCGCCTCCTGTTTCCTGGCAATTTCCTCCTGCTGCTCATTAATTCTCCATATAATCTGAGCATTTTGTCATCACAGCAGAGGCAATAGTCCATGGGTCCATAGTCCATAGTCCTTGGGTGGCCTTGCCGCACTCCATCCTCCCCCAGCTGACTGAAAGAAAACCCCAAAATAGCCTGACCAAGCTCACGGGCCAGCAGCAAAGCTTAGATGCTGGAGAAGGCTGACCAGGAACAATGGTCTGGGCCCACAAGAGCTGCAGCTGCTGCCCTCAAAAAATTGAGGTTGTCCTCAATTAGTTGCCACTAATTCACTCCCTGACTTCCCCTGCCTTTGTCCCTCCCTGACTCGTCCACCCTTCTATTGTATCTCTTGCCCCCCATTTCCCCTCCACCTCTTGTCACCCCAAACTCCTCCAGCCTCCAGGCCCCCGTTTCACAGGGCAAAGGGTTGGTGCTAGCTTCAGTCCCTGGCAGGTGTGGGCAAACCAAGAGGCTTGGTGGGACACAGGCTGGTCTGGGTGAGCCTTATCGAGTGGCTCGGGCTGCAAGAGCTGGCATCCGCAGCTCGCTAGCAGGGATTTACACAGATCAAAAGATTTGTTGGAAGGATGCTGAGGGGGCCATAGGGTTATTGAAAAGGACTCCGAGGTCTTTCTGTGGAGAGACAAAAATGGAAATTTTGACCTTGTCTGAAGATCAGAAATGGGCTGCAGAGCTGGGTTTGACATTAATGAGCTGAGAGCAGAAGAAGGGCCTCTCTGGAGGTGCCTGCCCTCAATTTATCCATTTTCTCCCTATTAAAACCATGGCACTCCCTGGGGATGGCAGCTCCAAAGCCCATCTCATTTTGTCATTTGAATGAAGTGTTTGATCTGAGAATTATTATTATTATTATTTAATATTTGATGGCTGATAATGCCTTTGGCACCCAGCCAGAGCATATGGGCAAGACAAGTCCCTGTCCCAAGGCTTTAGGACCACGATTCCAGCTTCCAGTTAGTCACAGGACACCAGAATGCTGCTCTTAATGAAAAACGATGTGACGCATATGTGGTATGAGTCATTATAATGTTAACTACTCTTACTTCAAGCCCAGACATCGACAGGATCGCTTTTCTCCCCGAAGATGATTCATGTGCCTCATACATGACAGTTCAGCCATTTTTTTGCTTATTCAAGTGCATTTCAGTATTTTTTAAGTGTTTGGGGGGCAAAGCCCTTCTGTTCCTGTTTGCCAAGCTGAATTGCCTTAAAATGTTCACAACCGGTTTCCCCAGAGGCTTGATACCAGGAAGGAGGAAAAAAGGAGAAGCCCCAAGATCTGCAGGTCTGCGTGCATGGGGGTTTGCAGTGGGGGGTTCCCCTGGTGCAAGGTCTGCTGCCCACCCCAGCCATGAAGTGGAGGTTGCCCCATGCACCCAAGTGCCCGTGAGCCGAGCACGAGCCCTTGGGAGAGGGCAGGAGGATGCTGGAGGGTCTGCAGGAGGCTTCAGGATCCCACAGGCAGGGATGCAGCCCACTGCTGCCCCTCCTCTGAGCCAGCAAGGGACTGAGCACAAATAGGGAAGGTCCCTGTGGTGCTCACACAGCTGCTCCTTGATATCTTCTTCCTAACCCTGCTGCCTGCCTTTCATCTCGGGCTTCAGCAGCGTTGTACAGCTTTGTGCCTCCTGCCAATAGCTGAGTGAGGAGCTCCCCAGGGCTCAGTCTGCCAGTCTCTAAAGACACTTATTCAGCAATTAGTCAGTGGGGGACCTGCCTTCAAGAAGGTGACTGCCACCGCAGGTAGTCACTGTCTTTGCTGGGGTTGGACTTAAACCTTCTGCAGCCGTATCGCAGCACAGAGGCAGCCTGAGAGCCCCCAGCCGCTGTGGCTGCCCGTGTCCCCACATGCACAGGCTGGGACACATCCTCACTCAGCCTTTTTAGGCAGAGCAGGACAACTCTGAAAAATGAGAGGGAACAGAAAAAAAAGAAGTAGATGAACCTTTGAGATCGCAGATCAGGCCCTTGTGGGATTAGAGGATTCAACCCTGTTGGCTCAAAGCCAGCACTGGGATGTGGGGACTTCGCTCTCTGTCATCTCCTCTCAAAACACGGCTCAATCCTGCTATTTTCTGCTTGCCCTCCAAAGCCCCGGGGACCAGTGGCTGCAGTCCATACCAGCAGCAGAACCAGCCCTGGTAGCAGGAAGACTGAATCATGTCCATCAGCCATTGACCTCACTTCCATCCTGATCGAAGCTGGGCAAGGTTTGCCAGGCAAGCACGTGTCACGGACTTCTGTACTTGGGAAGAATTACGTCAGAGTGAAGTCTTCGGTTTATGCCCTAAATTCAACATAATAGGATGCAGAAGTGTACAGACAGGTCTCAAACACCCTTAACTCTGCCCTGGCCCAAACACATCTACATTTTTTACAGCTGAAGCTCACAGAGCTTTTTTGGTACAGGCTCCATGGGAGTACAGGTTTGGGGTTGTGTGGCTTTTTCCCCTTGATTTTCTTCATAACTCAGAGTTTCACCTTCAACAGTAGTCTCAGCTCTGCCATTCAGTGACACCATCCAAACACTACATAGTCACAGAATCACAGCACATCGGGCTGGGAAGGACCCTACTGAGGTCATCCATGGCAGACAGGTAGTCCTAGCTCAGCTTTGTTTTTTTATGAGACTGTTATCTTTCATGGCCAGATTTACCACAAGGCTCTGGCTGCGGGTGAAAGCAGCCAAAGCATATGGACCAGCTATTCTGGGCTTAGAGCTGCTTTGCTTTGCCAGAGAGATGCAAAGCAGCTAGACAGCACACAGGGTTCCCTTCCCTATCCCGCTCGTCCTCCAGATGTCCGCTATTTGCCTGAACACATCCCCTACATGACATGCATGCACCCATACACACACCCCACCTCCTTCTCCCTCCTTGCCCCCCTCCACATCCTTGTACATCCCACGCTGCTTCCCCGCTCTCCCAGCCTACACCTCGTCTGGCTGTCGTCCAGGAGCATCAGCTCTGAAGGGGACATTTAGAATTCATGGAGGTCTCTTGCCCTCGCGAGGACTTGCCCTTTTCCGTAATGACTTTCGTGTCCTGTCATCCCAAATGGGATGGGCATCCAAGCAACTGTCCAGGAGGATGGGAGTTTCCTACGCTGTGAGGAGCTGGAGATGCTGCCACATACTTTAGGCATCCAACAAGGCTCCCTAGCTGAAACAAGGAAAAGGTCCCACTGAATGGCTATTCACAGCATGTCAATTGAGAACTTAATTACTGCAGAATTCAGGTGCTCTGAATAGCTTTCTAAAGGCACCTGCTTTCCCCCATCCGTCATCTGCCTAAGAAAAGTGCCTGGCACCGGGCGCCTGAGTACTGCTCCAGCACCGCCGACAAGGGGTAGGAAGAGGAGACCCCCTCCTTCAAAACGGCTGCACGAGATGCTGTTGGGGCCACAGGTGATGGGGGACAAGGGGGAGGTAGGAAGTGACTTCCCCAAGGATTTCTCTTTGCTGAAGCATTTTAGTCTTCAGCCTCCTTAGAAGCCAACATTTACTGAGAAGGAGGAAAATGACACTAATCCCAGAAGGATGCTATTCAAATATATCGCAGACACAGGCTTTTCGGGAGCTTTACCTACATGGAAAGTTGGAGACATCTGTGTTATCAGGTGCTAATCATATCAGAGGTGTGACAAAATCTGATGCTGGGTGCTATGTTTTGTAAGGGACCTGCAGCTTATGCCTTGCTTACTGCTGCCTCCTAAACAGCCAGATTTCCTTGTAAATGCTTAGAAACTTCATTCTGCGCCCCAGGGCTCGGTGCTTCACTTTTACAGAAGACTTTTTTTTTTAAAACTGTATTTTTCACAATAAATGATCTGAATCTGTCTTCTAATTGAAAACCTCAACTTATCCATAACAGCTGAGTCACTACCAACATGGTACTGTAATATTTTTATTATTTTCTGTATCCCTCTATGAAAGCAATCTGACAGCATGTTGGGGTTTTTTTTCCTCACCACTGTACATTAACCAGATGGTTTTCACTCTATTGTCCACAGATACACCCACATCTTTTTTTCTCCCTTCATGCTTCCAGTTAATTTAGAAATCACTAGTGATTATGAAGAGTTGAAGTTGTTCCTTCCAATATGCTTTACCTTCTCCTTGTCCACGCTTAATTTCTTCTCCCGTCATGCTGCCCAATTAATTAGCTTTGGCTGATCCCTCTGAAGCTTCTCTCTCGTCTCTAGATTTCACTAATCTGATCATTTTTAATAGCTGCAAATATAACTTTAATCTGTTCAGTGCTCCCCCCAGTCATCATAAATAGGTACTTCAAATCCCCCCACTTATTTTGCCAGCGCAAGGGGTGCCATGTGCCTCTGACGAGCAGGTCCTGCCTGATGTCCTCTGGTCCCGCTGATGCAGCCGCCCAAGCAGCAACGTCCAGTTGTCTCAAGTGTGATTTGTTTCCCTTTCATTGTGTCTCCGCTCTCTGTTTCTGCTTCTTTGAGGAAGCTCTGCAGCTGAGTCCTCACCTTTGCGGAGGCCTTCCAGTTATTGGGGGTTTTTAGTAGTTTCTGTCCCTGGCGCGAAATCTTTCATCTCAGCTCTCCGCTTGAGACTGTTTGGCAGGAGTCCAGGCTTTCAGTCTTGAGTGATCTGGATTTTTTTGGCCGTCAATAAAGTAATGTTACCAAATTTGTCGTGGCGAATTTATCTGTTGCTATGTCTGTAGTTAGATGAAGCATGTGAAGCTCAGGACATATTGGCAGGGAGTTTTTAATGTTTGAGGAACATAATCAAAACAAAGCCCCACCTTCCCATGCGAGGCAGCCCTAAAACACAAGCACAGCCTTCTCGTTGCATATTTTATGCCTCTGGCAACATTTTTTCTACTTATTTTTTGAAGAGGGGCATCATTTAGCTGGTATAACAGGTCCAATGTGATAGCACATCAGATAATATTTAATGTAATGAGATCTCATTTCCTTCTGCTGGATGGGCTCTTGCCAGAGGTCTCCCTTGCAGCTGAGAGCAAAGGGCCATTTCGATATCCATTTTCCTTTCATTCATCCCAGCAGATGCATAAATCTGACAAGAAGTTTCAGCGGAGTGGGAGGCTCTGCACATTTTGCTTTGGATTCTGTCCCTTTTTCTTCTCTGGGCAAGAAAGTTTCCGACTGGCTGCTTATCCTCGGTGCCCCGGAGGTGGTTCATCTCCGACTGACTCCTCCAGGTCACACAGCCCTTTTGCCTCCTGTCACTTCCCAGGGACACTGCCCCTCTCTAATCTGGACTGGATGGCTGCCGTTATAAAAGCAAAGCCCCAAACCACATCGCTTAAGCTGGTTTTTGCCATACCTCCACAAGCACTAGCATATACATATAATATCTGTGCATGCATACATTTCTCTCAGAGCTGCCTGAGGTCAGAGAGACTTTGATTTGGGATGCTAATGTTGCCTTATCATAATTAAAGCAGGAGAAACAGTGCTGCAGTTCTGCTGCTAAGCAGTATCTGTAAAAGTTGGTGAGGTCTAATCCCCCACCCCGCCAGGCAATCGCAGCGCCTGCATGTTAATCCAGCGATGTGTGCGGCCCTGGTGAAGGACAGAGCAGCGTAAAGCCGAGGCAGCTCTCAGGGCCTTGGCAAGCCATGGATGAAGAAGCTTCATCCAGCAACTGAGTTTTTCTCTCAGTCTCCCCCCTGGCACGGAGAGAAGGGGTTTCGAGCCCACATCTCACTACCCTCCACCTCCACAGCCCCTCCAGCCTTGCCAAAAGGCTGTCCATGTGTAATGAGGCCTCTTTGTTTGCCTTTAATTAGTGCACACTGGCTGAACGGGGCTGCATGGGCTCTGATAACTGAGGCAAACAACAAGACCAGGAAAGCGGGTAGCCGGCAGCAGGCTGTGCTCCAGCTGACCGCGTCCCCACAGGCTCCCAGGGATGCAAGGAGGACCCTTACAGGGACTCTCACTCGAGGAAGACAATTGCCACCAAACCTCCTGTTCCCAGCCATGCAACGGCAAGTCCCACTGCCTCCCCTGCTTCCTCACAGGGCTGCAGCTCACCCCGTGCTCACGCAGGACCTGGGACCTTGGGTTTACTTGCAAACACCCTGACGTCCTGGAGCATGCACGGATGGGGCTTTGCCTGGAGTTTGGCTGAGCTGGAGTCACTGGAGAGCTGGAGAGGCCATTACAAGTCGTCTGCTCCATCCCTCTGCCCCAAGGCAGGGTGTCGCCTGCCAAGGCCATTCCCAAAGGATGCCTCTAACCTGGACTGACAGATCTCAGACAATGGAGATGCCAAACCTCCTTTGCTGCACCCCAAGCCCTTTCCTGTCTGTTCCACTCCTGAGGGACATGGGGATGGACTATTCTATTCTCAGACCCCATCAAGTTCTGCTGCCTGGGTCTGGCCAACAGGGACACCTTTTCCCTGGGCATCGCTCTGTTCATAGCAGCAGCTCTGCGCTCCAGCTGACATCCTGGAAGACAGCCTCCTGGCTGAGGCCCCCAGCCTGGGGCTGACGTTTTGGGCTCGTGTCCTTCCCAGACCTGCTGGGGGATGCTGACAGTGGGACATGCGGATCGCCTCCAAGGAGGGAAAGCTGGCCACCCGTCACCGGTTCTTCAGGGAATGCAGGCGCTTTGGTCCCATCATTAGCCCACGTAATCCAGCCAGCCCTTCGGTTTTGCAAAAGGATCTCGCAGCTGCTACTGGAAAGACGTGCACCTCCCTGGGAGCCGGAGCAGAGGGGAGGCTGCCCTGCCATCTCCTCCCCTAGCCAGAACCCCAGCCCCTCTGGGAATGGGACCACAGGATCCACCTGCCCTGGCACATAACCCATCATCCAGTTCAGCACCTGGAAGAAGCTGGGAGGCATTAGAGACAAGCCTGGACCTCTGGAAAGACATGTCATGCTGAGAAGCCACAGCGTGGTCCCAAGGGGGCCCCAGTGTGGACTGCAAGAGGTGACCCCTGGGCAGCGGGTGCAGGTGGCTGTGGGTCACATCTGGGTCTGCCCGGCACAGTCTGCTCCTGGCAGAGCGGCACTGGGGACAGTTGAGGGCAGGCAGCTCTCTGCCCACGCTGGAGCAGGTCCCCCTGGCTGGACCAGACTTCAGCTGCACATGTATCTGCTAGCATTTGCCCTGGTGCTGGGTGCTCCTGAGCTGAGGGAGCCGCTGGCAGGGGTACTCGGGGAGGTTAGGAGCAAGTGGGGACACAGTGCGGGGCTCGGGGAGCTGCCGGAGTGCTGGGGAGACGCATGGGCTCCCTGGGGCATTGCTTGCGTCAGAGCGGGGTGCGGGGAGGCTGGGCTGTGGGGCCTGTGGTGTTGACTCCCACTGTGCTAGTGCAAACCCGGATTAACTCCACTAACCAGAGCGATGCCCAGGTGTGTGTGAGGCAAATAAATATCCCACCAGGGTTCTTATGGAGCAGGGCAGAAAAATAGCTGGCTAAGCCAGCATAGGAGCTGCCTGTCCCTGGGATGCAGCCTCTGGGACAGGCTGCCTGACCCCTCAGCAACGGCTCCGGCAGTGAGAAATACCGTTTATCCTTTTCCTTTAAACTCTGCTTGCTGGCACTGGGTCTTTCCCTTGCTGGGGGAGTGGGAAGGGCTGTGCACTGAGAAATGCAGCAAGTAGAAGAGAAAAGAGAGAGTTTCTGCCTTGTTATCTAAACCAGCAGGAGAAGAAATCACGTCAGGAGGATGTGATAGAAGAGGAGCGGTGGCGATGCACAGCTCTCATTAGCGAGCCTTAGAAGCTGGTGATACCACAGCCAGCGTGCGAGAGCAAGCGAGCCAGCGAGCGAGCGAGTGAGCGCGGGGGTCTCTGGACACGAACGTGAAGTACGGTTTTGCTGCAGCTAGAGGGCTTTGCTGCTGCTGCACAGCCCCGTGCGGTGCCTGGTGCGCTGCCGCACACCCCAGCACGGCTGGGGCTCCACCGCGCCGCTCCCCACTGCTCCCACCGCTCCCCGCCGGCCCACGGCCAGGCCCGCCGCAGGGCCATCGGACGCCCACCTGGGTACCAGGCCGCGGCATCCTCGCAGCGGAGCCGCTGCCAGCCGCTGTCATGCCTGCCGCCGCTGCTCCACTTCTGCTGCCGACGCTCCAACTTGGTGGGTGAGCTCTTCCTCGACACACAGGTAAGGACCCGCGCACCGCTCTCGGACGGGTGCATCCCCACTCGCAGGCGGGTGGGTGGCTTTCCTGGGGGGTCTGGGTGCTCGTCCCCAGCATCCTCAGGCTGTTCCCGTGGGGTGACAGCAGGTCCCTGGGTAAAGCCAGCCTGGCGCCAAGCTCGGGTCGGCCCCAGAGGGGTCAGAAAATGTGTCAGGGGCTGTAAAGCTGAAAGGCTGCAACCTGGAGAAACCAGGACAAAATTACCAGATCAGAGGCTCTGGGGTGGGTGAAATGTAAGGATTTCAGCAAAAGTTTTGGAGGCCAGATATGTCAGAGCAACTGCAATGGCTCCTTGGACCCAGGCAGGCACAGGCTCCCCGGGAGGCAGCTCAGCCACCGGCTGAAGTTTGGGTGTTGTTTTCCTTTTGCTGAGGAGCTTCAGCTGCTGGCGGGAGCCACCCTGCCACCAGCCACCCCGGGGCACACCCAGGCAGGGGAACAGTCCAGGGACCTTGGCCGAGACAGATACTGCCAGTGCAATTAACTGTACCAAGGAAATGACTCTCCAGAACAGCACTGTCTCCCTATGGCCCTGCAGATGCCCTCCTGGCTTGTGTCTGCGAGAAAAGCCTCATGTTC
Organism: Theristicus caerulescens; assembly: GCA_020745775.1. Classification (NCBI taxonomy): domain Eukaryota; kingdom Metazoa; phylum Chordata; class Aves; order Pelecaniformes; family Threskiornithidae; genus Theristicus; species Theristicus caerulescens. The sequence goes on along the minus strand of CM036564.1, from coordinate 45,381,577 downwards.
AGGAGTTTCGAAGGGAAGCGCTTTCCATCTCTTCCCAGCTCCTGTTTATAATTCCTTCTCCAAAGCTGCTGCAGGTTTCACAAAAGCCGTGCTGCTCTCCCCAAACCCACCTTTACCAGGCTGCCTGCTTTGCTTCTGAAAAAAATAAATTCCCTTTTCATGAGCTTGGGACCTGCCACCGGTAGAAACCTTTTTCCCAGGAGGCAGGTAGCGCTATGTAAATACCAGGGATAACCAGAGGAGCGGGGTCTGAGCCTGCCTGCAATGCACAAGGAAAAAAACCCTTTGGTCTCTGGGGGATAATAGCTGGTTACTTTGTAGGTTGTCAGGAGAAGGAATTACCCAAGCCAAAATGTAGTGACTGCATTTCTCCAGCAAAAGTTTCTTGTGTCATGAAAATGGCTGGCAGAGCTAAAGCTTTGGGGAGCTGAATCCGCTTCACTTCGGCTCCCTGAACCACCATCAGAGGCAGGTAATAAACACCATTATTAAAGAATGACTAATTTGCTGCAGCTCCGGCATGATGAATTTGTACAGCAGATCCCCGCTTTTGCGTGGTACCCAACCCCTGCCTGCCCTCAGCCCCGCCTGCAGACGTCACCATCACTTGCGGAGAGGTGACCAAACACTTGGCAAAAACTTGCCCATTAAGATCCCCTTCTGCCACCTGCAATCTCGGCAGAGCAAGCCCCAAAGGGTCCAGTCCTGCCCAGCCCAGCAGCCTGCGGCAGAGCAGCCTGTGGGCTGTAGGGAATGGCCCCCTGGCATGGGCATGGGCACTTCAGGCCCTCGTGGCTCGGCTGCCCCCTTCACAGCTCCTCTGCATGGGATGGGATGTGCTTGCAGCTTCCCAGGAGCATCCTCGACCTCAATGGGTGGCCCAAAGCTCTGCCCTTCCTGCCCCCCTCTCTCCTCGCTGGGTGCCCCTGGTGCCACCCCGTCCCCATCAGCGTTAGACCCTAGACACTGATACACCGTGCCCCTTCCCCAAGTCTCTCCTACCCCTTCATTGCCCTCCCTCCCATTTAATATCCGTGCTTGGAATTGTTTTCCAGCTCCCTTGCAAGCACGGTCTCTGAAGAAGGCAGATTTTGGCTCTTTTCTGCCTGTTTCTAAGCCCTGTACCTGAGCCTGGGACTGCCAGGCACCACCTGCAGGACACAGCTCTACTGCTGCTTTCAGGGGGTAATTTCAGGCAAGGTCTTCAGCCAGTATTTCTCTATCTGTAGAATTAGAGATGGGCAAATGATTGACTTTTCTGGCTGAAGGGCCAAGCCACAGCATTAGAGAGGAAAAAAAAATCCATTATAGATTTCCTCCAAATTGTCTTTCTGTTGCTGCTTCTCTGTTAAGTGAAAAAGGCAGCAAACCAGCCCAAATGCTTTGCTCAGCCTAGAAGGGAAGGCTCCGCTGATCCCTAGCATTTTTCAGGTGCTTCATTTAAAGCAGCTTTCTTTTGGAGTGAAACCCTTCAGGTATCTTTTGAAAACCAGAGTTGGTCGCAGGATTTGTCCCCAGGCTCTATGTCTGGAAAATCAACTGTTGGCGTGAAAAATTGGCCCAGGGCATGCGTGCACCAGCTCAGAGATGCAATGCCACGTGCAGCAGCCACGCTGGTGCTGCTCCAGAGTGGGGTGGAGGTTTCTCTGCAAATCCTCCTGGCTCCCCAGGGCCTCCAAGGTGGCAGGGCAGGGTGAGACAGAGGGTGCTGCGGCTCATCCCCGTGCAGCAGGGACACGCTGGGAGGGAAGCACCACGAGTGGGATGTCCTTGCTCAGCCTGCGTGGGACCACCGGTGCTGCTCACCCAGAGCAGAGCCACCTCCTGTGACACGCTGCAACTCCGGACGGGCACAAGCAGAAGCCTGAGCCCTGTCCCAGGAAGGGCTGATCTAAGTCCAGCGGTGACATGGGCAGGGAAGAGAAGTGGGCCAGGAGGAGAGGGAAAGCATCCATACAGCAAAGGCAGGAGCAGCCCAGAGGGCTCCTCAGCAAGGCACAGTTGGGACTTGACAAGGCCATGGAAAAGAAAATGTGACATCGTTTTATAGCATCTCTTTCCGTACCATATGGAAGATAATCTAGCATCATCCTCTGCACGCTCCTGGCCCCCTGGGACTGCAGGATGGACAAGGGCCATGGGCTGGCTGGGGGCAGCCGCTGCCTTTCCTCTCGCCATATTCCTGAAGACAGAATAAACCTCCCTATAGCTCCTGCCACCGTAAACTGCCCTTCCTTAATCACAGAGGGCACATCTCCACTCGAGGATTCAACTTCTTTGGCAATAACAAATATGAAAGAGAGGCTCAACATTTTGTTTGGATTGCACCTATTGACCCAGGTAATAATTTAACACCTTGAAGTTTGCCTGAGTCTGCAGATGTTGGCCAGAGTGGGAAGAGAGCGATCCACTTATTTGCTAGACCAGGATATCAGCTTACTGCTGATAAATACAGGCTGTGTTCAGAAACTTAGGGTCTGGAAAAGTAAGCTAGAATGGTGTCATCTCCACAGCGTAATTTCATTTTTAAAGAGAGAGCAGATCATTGGCAAATGAATTAAACATCTAAACTGTAGAGGAGCCCTGTGAATCCCCAGGAGAAGCAGGCCACAGTAAGCAAAGTAGAAATAGCCCTGAGCTGAAGGCAGGCAGACGATGGATAAAATAAACAGGACGATGGGGAAAGGAGGGTGCCGGCATGTGCTAGCCTTCAGGGTGGTTATGAATCATTTGAGTACGGATATGTTTTAAACAGAGACAAATGAGCAGTCCTTAACAGCCGCTTTACGTTGCCAGCTTCAATTGATAGGAGGGGGATTTGCAGAGAGATGTGAGGATGGAGTTAGGTGCTACGGCTAAGCTGCTCTATCAGCAAGCCCCAGCTGTGAAGGGGAGGACAGCTCTCTGTCCCCCCGATGCCTGCTGCCAACCATGTGCTATGTCCCTGTCTTGGTCTTGGCCGGTGTGAGTCTCTCACCTGGAAGAAAGCCAGGTCCTATCTGCCAGATCACTTCCGTACTGGGCAACAGGCCGTGGCAGGGAGAGCATCCCCGGGGTGCAGACCCGGGCACGGCCCTGGGGCAGGCTGGGCTGGAGGGCTGAGGGGCACAGGTCTGCTCCTGGAGGGGAGCACGAGGCACAGGTCTGCTCCAGCACAGGGTATCACTGCTCCCTGAGGGTGATGCTCACCCTGTGCCACAGGACCAGGCAGCCGAGAGTGGTCTGTGGGGAGGGAGCAGTGGGGAGGATGGGATGCAGGATCCTGGGGCAGCAGCAACCATGAAGGGGCAATGGCCTGTGGGACTTCATGGGCAGGAGAAGAGCCTTGAAGTGGAGATGATGGGACTGGAGCAAAGGGTATGGGTGAAATGGGGCAAGCTGGGAGAAGAGTGTGGAGCCATCTCAGATACCCACTGTGTTCAGTTCAATACTGGGTATAAATAGCGATGGAGAAAACCTGATATGAAATAGAGGACTGGAACCATTAGCATAGGAAAATCAGCCATGAGCAAAATTACAATCTGCAAGCACGAGTTTCTGTGCATCTTCCAGCAGCAGTGAGAACGTCATGGTAATAAACACATCTTGGGGGACCTCTGTGAGCTCTCCTGTGGGATGCCTGGTGTCCCTTTGGACACCCCGGGCAGAGAGCCCAGTCTTGGTGAGGGATAGGGCTGTCTCTGTGCTGGAAGCATTCGTGCTTCCCGGAGCCCAGGGGTCAGTGAGTTTGGCTCCCAGTAGCTTTACAGGCATGGATGTTTCTAAGTAGGCTTTCTACATTGAGGGTAGGGTGCCAATGCCCCTCTCTCCAGACAGCAGCCTTAAGGTATTTCCTTAGGGTGGTCCTGAGCTGAGCAAGAGGAAGTTGAAGTCTGGACCCCTGCCTCCAGTGAGAGCTATCAGTCAGGTTTGGTTGGCATCATGTGCCCCTTTAAAGCCCTTCACTGGGGCTTGTTGTTGAGGGCGCTGCACAGCTGAAGGTTGTTTGGGTGCAAATCCAGCAGGAGTGTCCCGAGGCTGAGAGGACTGTCCCAGCGTGGCTGTTGGCACCTCCAGAACTTGTCCATCCCTGATCCCGTCCTGGCCCGCTTCCCTGGCACCACACTGCCCACCAGGTCACCGGCTCTGTCCCCCTCAGCTGGCTGCCCCATGGCCACCCCACTGCCCTCCAGCACCAGGGCAGCCCGCAGGAGCAGCCCCCCTGCCTTGCCCCCTCTCCTCCCTGATCCCATGCACCCCGGAGATCCACACCCAGGAAAGCCTGTGGAAACTTCTGACAGCCACCTTATTTACTTGTTTGCATCTCCAGCTAAAAAAAGGATGCTGAGAGAGTCCAAACCTGCTAATTATACACCTAGCCACCCACACAACCATGTGTTTTATTACCAGCACCCTCCATGCTTCCTCCTTCCCCCCTTGCCAGCTCGGTGAGCCCTTTCCCGCTCTCCCTTGCATGAGGGGCACGGACGGGTGCATCCACGTCCCATGGCCGCATCCGTGCCGATGAGCTCCAACTCAGAGCAGGTGCTGGGCTCGCACCAGCAAGGCCAAGGCCAGCCATGGGGTGTTGAGGCGGCGCAGCCGTCCCCAACGATTTGGAGATACAGGCGCTGGGCCCAGGCTTCGCATGCAGGCGATGCGGTGCAGGCGCAGTGCTGTGGGATCCTCGGCCGGGAGAGGCGGGCGGGGGCCGGGGGCAGCGGCCGGGTCCCCCCGGGGCGGTGCGGCGGCCGGAGCGGCAGCCTGCGCTGCGTGGAGTGCCTGGGACATCTAGCGGCCACCTCTCCAAGTGCCGGGCTCTGCCGGGTGTGGGTGCCAGGCCGGGGGTGCCCGGCCGGGGATGGGGAACAGGGTGGCAGCGGGACACAAGCGCCCTGCCAGCCCCGCAGCCCCCGGTGCCACAGCGGCAGGGCGCAGCCTGTTGCAGGAGCTCCCGGTTTGAGGTTGAGTGTTACGAGCGTGTCTTTCCAGTGTTTGGAGGCGATGGAGCTCATGCTGCTCCCCTGCTGATGCTCACGGGCAGCGTGTCGGGCTTGCTGGCCCTGGGGCTGGGGCTGGGGTGGTGGGAGAGCCCACAGCCCTGCAGAGCCCCTGGCATGGCTCCTCCAGAAGCAGCCCGGCTCTTCCCTGCCAGCCCCGGGGATGGATTTGCTGTTTCTTACCATTAGGAGCAACGCCTTAGCTCTGAGCACAGCTGGGTCGAAACACTGCTGCAGAGAAACATTTTTATCAGGGAGAATAAAGACTCGATTTCCACCTGGAAATTGCCCAATTTGACTTGCGAACCTTGAAAAGCAGCCCATCGCATCCCAATTCTCAGAGCAATTTAGTCTCTGTTGGAGCCAGAAGCCCATTGCCGAGGCACTGGCTCTCTACCTGTCAGGAGATCAGAACAAGTGCTTTATTCACTCCTTTCCAGCTCTATCAAACCGGCTGCATCAAAGTTGTGAATTAGATGCTCTACATCACAGACGCCTCAGCTATCCTCCCTCTAATCCATGTCCACAGGCTCTCTGTCACCTTATTCCTTCCCTCCTGTTCCTCACCAACACTTTCCCCTCCAGCAGCTCCACAGTCTCTTTCTTCTCCATCCCGGTGGCCAGGGCCCAGCTCTCTGCCTGGCTCAGATGTCACTTTGCTTCCCCTGCCCTGTGCCTCTTGCCCACCGTTTTCCTTCCCACTGCTGCCCCTGCTGTGCCCCTTTGCTTCTCTGGGTACCACCTCTGCCAGCCCTATTGGGGCTGTCATGCCCCACCGCCCTCCCCTCCTGCCCCACGCCGAGAGCTGCCTCCCCCACACCACCTCCCTGCCCTTTCCACCTCCTCACCTGATGCTCCTGCCACAGCAACCTCTCCCAGGACCAGCGAAGGCTTTGTTACACCCCAGGGATGAACAGCCCCTCACTCTGAACGCTGGTGCTGTGCCTGAGGCAGGAGCAGCGGTGTTGAGATAAGCACCCGCAGGAGGGCTAGCGTGTTGGCCGGAGCACGACCGCTTTCCACAGCCATGTCTGCAGGGCTGATGAAAGAGCTTCCTTCTCCCCTTCAGCTGTGCTTCACCCTGCGGGGCTCAGGGCTGGGACATGGCAGGTATCCACACTGCTGTGTGGGCTACTAGGACTGAGAGAGGGCTTGGGCCGCCCCTGCCAGACATATTGTCCACTAGCCCTCACAGCCCTTCCTTCATCCCCATATTCCCTCTCCAAAATGCCAACTTCCCTCCCTGTGATGCTCTGCCTTTGCTTCTCAGCAGCCTTTGTGAACTGGTTCTCTCTTGGGCAGAATCACAAGCTTGGGTGCCCAGAGGTAGAGGTACTGTGCAGAACTTGGGCCTCTGCCTAGAAGCCCCAGAGCACCTCCTGAGAGCTTCCAGGAGGGCCTGGGATCTGGGAAAGGTGCTAGCCACATCTCCTGCGCTTTCATGCTCCATCAGGAGCCCCTCTGTCCTGGGGGCTATGGTAGCTGTACCTGGCCGTGATGCTGCTTCCCATCAGCTGGGTCAGGAACAGGCGTTTGCACTGTCTGCTGCCCTCGGACTGTCCAGGGCACAGCAGCGCAGCGGGGCACCGCTCCCCGTGGGCACCGGCCTCCCCAGGTGCTGTCCTGAAGGGGAAAGCCTTTGGCCAGGATGGGCTAGCCTTAATGCTTGGGAGTCTGGGGACATGCAACGCAGTCGCAACCTGCTAATGAGCCTGGGAAGCAAGGCAGAGTGTTTGCTTGACAGGGCAATTAAATGATGATTGATTCCTGGAACAGCTACTTAATTCATCATTAACTGGGCTTATCATAGCCGGCATCTGTGCCAAGGGTCTCTCTGAGGGCTGCACTGCTGCCGGTGAAGGGGGGCCAGCAACCTGAGCACCCCTCATGTCAGGGGGAAAACCCTCAAGATGGTCCCAAAGGGATCTGGACTGCCCCAGGGAATGTGGTGTGGAGGTGAGATCCATGAAGCACAAAGCTAAATTTGCTACCTCTTTATTTTCATGCCTTATTTTGGCTCCTTTTATCCATTACTTGCCTTGAGAAGCTGAGCGTACACAATGCAGTTGTGCATTTCCCACTCTGCTGGGGACCGCTGCAACCAGCCTGGGGAGCGTGGGGGGCCCTGCCCCGCCAGGTGGTTACGGGAGCGGCCGTGCAGTGTGGGAGGCAGTTCCTTGGGGAGGCAGTTTGTTAGGGAGCCAGCAGCCATTAGCCTCAGCGACAGGGCTGCAGCACAATAGTCCAGCTCAATCAGGACACTGGAGTCTGCCTCCTCCTAGGTGTGCCCTCCCCCTGTGCTCACGTTGTGCGTGTATGCTTGTATGTGTGCATCCTCCCTGTGCACCTAACAGCATCTCGCCGCCGTTACCTGCTGCCAGTGCTGCCCAGACTAGCCCCATGGGGCTGATGGACATGCACGCTATCCAGTCGTGCTGGTAATGAGGACAGACAATGGCCACTCTTCGCCAATTTTGTCTTTTACAGCTTCCTTGCTTTCATCTGCTGGCTTCATTCCTCTTCCCCCAAGCCTGGTTATTACCAGGTTTACTTTATTACCAGGCTTACTTTATTACTAGGCTTACTGTATTACCAGGCTTACTTTATTAAGTCCCTGTGTGGCTAAATACACTGTAGGATCCACATAATGGGGTTTGGGGATGACAGCAGGGCTGGTTTGGCTCTGTCCTTCCCTGCGTGTGTGCACACTGGGCTGGTCCTCACTCTCCCTGCCATTGCCTCTCTAATACCATCTCTAGCGGTTTGATGGCCCTCGTCTCCACCTGCAAACGCAGACCGTTCGGTGCGCGCAAGCATGCGTGCTTGCGCGCACAGGCGTGGTCTTTATGAGATGCAGTGATCTTGGTGACTAAGGAGTGGGAAGCATCTCTAACCCCTCCAGCACTGGGACTCTTCACATCAGCTATCAGAGAGGGAGGTTTCAGCCTGGCTGCTTTCCAGCAGAGCTGAGCACGCTGCCGCAGTCATGCTGTGATGCTGGCCCTCGGCGTCCCCTCCCCACTGCTGACAAATGCCAGGACTGGGTGCTAGGGCTGCACTTCGTGGCCCCTTTACCTATTTATGAGAAGCACCATGAGATCTCCTTCTGCACTTTTCCCCTCATCCCTGCAGCCCTGTTATTGCCCCATCCTGCTCCTAGGGAGACCATCGTCCCCAACTCCCAAGAGTGGAAGGCAGCAAGGAAAAGGGAGTTTAGTACAGGTAAATCTTTTATAATCCCAGAGGGTACAAGACTAGCATGGACTAAAATCTTCTAGCTGTAGCCCTGCCCTGTTCATGCTATGTGCAGTGCAACAGCCTCCGAGGTCCTGGCCCTAATCTAGGGACAGGTCCAGGACAGTTTGAGGGACTAGAGAGGTTTGAGCTCTCCCTGCTCCTCCAGGGCGAAGCCTTCAGCCCTACCCAGCCCACATTCATAGAGGCTTCCCTATGCTTCAGCAGTATTTTCCTGCTGTTTCTTTTGCTACCCACACTCTTACTCTTCCAATGTGTCTTCACCCTGGGATATTTGCTACCTGCAAGCCCTCCCTGCCTCTTCCCCACAGCCCAGGTCAGCCAGCCATCTCCCACCAGCTGGCCCCTTTAGCATCCTTCAGGATGCCCAAAGTCAACAGCGTCTGTGACCAGCAGCAGTCCAGCTGCATAGATGCACTCCTCCCACCCTGGTCTGTGATACCTGCCACCTCCCAAGCTGCCTTTTAGGTTTCCAATTCCTCCTGGCTCCTTTCCCTTCTTTCCCCGCCCATGCTGTGAGTGTTTCCCAGTGCTTGCTGCTGTGAACGTATGGCTTTGCCGCACAATTCTCCCCTTCCTCTAACCCACTGCCGAAGACCTGAAGTGAGCAGAGCAGCAACCTCCACGCAGGCAGCGCTCGCTGCCCAGTGGCCGGCAGCTGCCCGCAGCCCATCTGCTGGCATTTCTCAGTGCATTTGGAGCCGGCTCCCTCCGGCAGCTCCCAGCAAGATCCCATCCTTCCCTACCCTAGCTTGCTGCCAGAAACATTTCTTGAGAGGAGGCGTGGATGTCCTACCGAAACTGTCAACTTTCTCTTGCTAGAGCTGGGCTTCTGCTCCTGCTTGGGCTGCTGCTTTCAAATGACACTCAGTGACTTGTCTCTCCTTACTGTTTCAATAAAAAGCAAGATATTTTATTGGAAATGTAATTTGCATGTTGAGGTAAGCAAAGAAGAGGTTCATGCTTTCCTTGCCTGAAAATCAGGATGAAGCTTTGTGCTTCTCTAGGTCTGTGTGGGAAATAAAACCGTCTGTGCTACAAATACGCATCTCCCTTAAATATTTTGAAAATACTTAACGGCCATCTGCCGCACGAGCCATTACAGGCTTTATTAGTAAGGTGGGAGACTGCAGAAAGCAGAGAATGGTTTTGGGGAGGGAGAAGCAGAGGGCATTCACCAAAACGTGCAGAGTTTTAGCAGCGCAGGAGTGCTTTTGAATGGCTCCATTTTCCTGAGCAGCTTTCCAAAATGTCATGACTGCTGCCAGAACAAAGCCCATCCACAGGGCCGTTTAAAACCGGGTACAGCACTCAAACCTGTGCGCTATGCCAGAGTTTGGCCAAGGGGACAGGACAACTTGGGTTTTTCACCTCTGGAGTCTTCAACTCTAACTTCTTTATTTATATTTTCTTCTTGAGGACAGATTTAAACCGAAGGTGATGTGCTTTTTATCAGAAAGTCTAGTGCACCTCCGGGAACCCTATAGCAGGTGGAAGCGTGTCTCTGTTACACAGCATCCTGCAGAGGAGGCGGTGACAGAGGTCTCTAAGGAGGACAGGAACATTTGGGCTTGCAAGGCAATAAGGTGGCACAGTCTTGGAGCTGGGAACGTGCTAGAGAGCAGCTGTAAAACACGGCGCTCGGGTACTGAAGAGTGCAAAGTAATTGTTTCTCTCTCCTGGGGAACGCTGATATTTCACTACACATTTTCTTTGTGCCAAGGTGGGTTGGGAAGCCAAAATAGCAAATGCTCCTCCGAAGAAAAGGGGTTGGAATATTTAATCTCGGAAATTTTCATGCAAAAAAAAGTGCTGCACAAGGTTTCAGCACTCTGAAATGGAGGAAGGGGGAGAGGGGTGAATTTTCCTGAGGAAGAAACCCATATTGACATTTGTAGATGATCCCATTTGGACTCGGCATTTTCTGAAGCCAGTGGCCCAGAGCCAGGGCTGCGAGCCTGTCAGCTGTACCCAGGAGTGGAGCTGGTTTAAACAGAGGCCTGATGTGAGGGGTTGTTTACTTAAATTATCATAATTTAAATGCGGACCAAGGCCCCCGGTGTCTCCCCTATAACCTCCGCATCCCTCCGTTCCTCTGCACAGCCAGCTGAGTATCTGATGCTCCCCACCCCAGCCTAAATGCCACCTCCGTGTCCTCACATCAGCCTCCTGGTTTCCCTCGATGCTTAGCTACTCTCAGCCTTGAAAGAACCCTAGAAAACCTCCCGGCTACCTGAAAGCCAGTTAGGTGCATGTGTAACACCTGGAGGGCTGTAATTCACCATGCAACCCTCCACTTTGGGAAGACAGGGAGGCCCCTCAGGTGGCTGTCAGCATCTTATCTACTTCTGTGCTGTCTGTTAGGCTTTGTCACAGCACACATTATGAACCAGCAGAAAAGATGCAGTAGGTCCTTTCCTGTCAGGCTGCACGTGGCCGTCTCAAGATGCATTATAGATACAGCAAATCCTCATCTTAATCCAGCTTGAATCAGATCATCTTGTTGCAGGGCTGCATCCTTATCTTACTACCAGCTGGGGAGAGATGAAGAGATGCTCAGTTTGCCGAGACAGCATTCAAGCTGTGGAGAGGGGGGGAGGGCTCTTGTTTTCTCCAGCATTGCCAAATCTTTCTGTTCCCACTAGCCTTGTCTTGACATTGGCTCTGCATGGGCGAGAGGCTTTTCTGCTCCCTTGCCTTGCTGAAATAACAGCCTCTTCCCTCCCACTCTCTCTGCTCCCACAGGATTGCTTCCGCCCTGCCGCTGGCAGCATGGAGAGCATGCGTGAGCTCCAAAACCCGCTCTTGGCCAAGGCCAATGGGCACCTTCGCAGCAGCTATTCTTACCACCAGCATCACAGCCAGGACTACCCCAGTCATCACTGCCAAGGGAAACTGTATTCCTACATCTTCCAAAACACTGGCAGTGCCAGGACTCACCAGCTGCTGGATGCCAGTTCCCTGCAGCTGGCCGTTGAAGCCTTGTATGGCCCCAATTTCATCCTCGTGAAGGATGAGACCACTCTCAAGGCCAAGGACAGCAAGATGGAAAGCTGTGAGACCACTTTTACGGAAAGCAAAGAGGCTCCATCTGATGGTCCCGATGGGCACGAGGCACAAGGGTCCTGCCTGGTAGAGAGCGACATCCGCATCCAAACCGTGTCCTACGAGGTGGAGGAAGAGGAGCTCCAGGAGTACGAGGTGAGCTTTGCCAGGTGGGATGGCACCAAACTCCTCCTCTGATAACTGGCCATCAGCCCAAATTCTTGGTCATTTATTCTCCCTTCTTTCCCCGGAGCTTCCCCCCAGACCCTACTATCTCCTGCCTCACCAGCCTCTCCCTGTGCACCTGTGCACCCAGTATTTCTCCTTCCTCCTTATCATTTCTGCTCCCTTTTCCTCACCGAAGACCTCAGAAAGAGGTCAGCTTCCCTGAGGGCAGCCTGGCTGCATGCCTGCTGGCAGCGAAGGGGAGGTGGGGCCGTCTCTGCAGGAGCCTTGGGATATGGGGACCCTTTGACAAGGACAGCCTGCTGCCGCTGTGGCACTCGAGCTAACGGGAAACAGCAATCCTTGCATAACAGCAAAATTCACATGCCTGATGGCGGCGGCAGCAGCCGAGAGAAAGCTTAATATATAAAGACAGGATGAATCTTGCAAAGGAAGAATGAGAGCTGGCAAGGCAGCCTCATGCTGTGCTCTGTGCCCCACCACAGCTCGAGTGGTGGTGCAGAGGTTGGGAACATCATCCAGCACCTTGAGAGGTGGGAGCAGGTCCCCGGAGCCTGTTGGAGCTGATGTCTGATGTCCCAGCACAGCTCTGCTGCTTTCAGTGCCGGTGCTGGGGCCTTTTCAGAGGGCAGCAGGGGTGTCCCCACATCTGCGTGCCTTCCCCACCAAGACACATCACTGCCAGGTCAGCCTGCAGCTGGCTGAATGGTGCCCAAAGGCAGGAGGGCTGACCGCAGCCGCTCTGAGCAATGCGCTCACTAAGGGGACAGGACATGTCGCCCCTGTGATGGAGGCTCCAATTCAACCGCTTTCCCTCACTTGCTAAATTAGTTTAGCGGGGTATCGATCTCCTAGTCCCTAATGGGGATAAGGCACTTTGTTTAAGTTTGTTTAAGCTGACAAACAGCCAGTTCTGCCAAAGCTCAGGATATTTCAGTTTAAGACTATCTATCTCCCAGGGAAATCCCAGACCCCCAGCAAGCGAGCTCAGCATTTGCTCTGGCAGGGAGCCGAGAATCTACTCTGCTCCTGAATTTGCTGAGCTACATTTTTTCTCATCAAACCGGGCTGAGGAGGCTAAAATAACACACTCCTTGAATTTGCAGGTGGGAAACGTGTGAGAATATGTGATGGGGCCAGGAGAGAGCAGGAGGTGGGAGGAGAGGGGCTGAGAGGCAGCCTGCAGGGTGGCACGGGGAGGCGGGCATGTGCTGAATCCATCTGGTTTTGCAGAGCGACTCCTCCAGCGACAGCGAAAGTGAGGATCATTTCCTGATGCTTCCCCCCCGGGACCACCTGGGCTTGGCCCTTTTCTCCATGCTGTGCTGCTTCTGGCCCCTGGGGATTGCTGCCTTCTACTTCTCCCAAGGGGTAAGAGATCCCTTTGCTTGCCTGCGTGCACTGAGCACTGGAGCAAGGGTCCTGCAAGCCACAGCAGCCCTCGCAAGGGACTGGGCACCTTTCTGGCTCTAAGACTTGTCTCTGTGCCATGCCCAGACCCCTGAGGGCTGAGGCAAATGGCACTCCTGGACATCTCCACAACTGCTGTGGGGTTGCAAGCCTTCCAGCTCTTGTATGGGTTACTGAAGGTCAGGCTTTTCCTTTGGGTCTTTCAGGTCTTATTTAGGGAACTGGGGATCCCCTTGGCCCCTTGCCCAAGTTCCCACCCTCCACCCAGGCTCAGGAAAATGGCATTTTCCCACCTGCCCTCCCATTCTCCGGTAGTGTGGAGGTCCTACACCATGACTCAGTCCGAGGCGGCTCATGCCCCAGGAGTTAGGCTGCTCTGGAGACTGGACTCAACAGGGAGCCTGGTCTCCATATCACACTACAGCTCCTCCATTGCACTCATTTCTGACATGCATTGGCTAAGCTATGTGAGCCAACACCAGGCTGGAGAGGGTGGTGGGCCTCAGGCTGCACCAGCTCAGAGGAGCTGCTGCCTTCTTGAGGGCTTAGCCCAGAGCCTGGGCTCACTTACTTCACTGTTGACCCAGAATAATTCATGCAGAGCCAGGGGATTTACTCTATGTTTGCGTAGATGCTGCTGTACCAAGAATAGATGGGGGGGAGGCATTACGAAGTTAAATCAAGATGACAGAAACAGAAATGGAAAAGTATATAACATGAGTACCTGGCACAGAGGCGGTGAGAGGCAGGGGAAGCTTTAACTGATTAGGACCTCGAGAAGTGGCTGATTTCACATTTTCCCACGTGGTGCAGGATAGCACAGTGCACTCTCCACGTGATGATGTACTTGGTGCAATTTAAATTTAGCTCCATTTGCTATAACTACCACTTTTGTTCACTCGCTGGGGCAAGGACCATCTCTTTATTCAGTGTCTGTGCACAGCAGGTGCCCTGATCTCCACATGGCAACTCGAACACAAATAGTAGGTAATACTGAGAGTAGCTCTGAATGTGCCCTGAGCGCTCAGGGAAGCTGGAAGTCACCAGCCCAGAGAGCCAACACCCATATTTGCCTCCATCGCTGGCTCCATCAGCTCTTCTGTGGCAAATAGGCTTCAACTGAAAACCCCATGCAGGCAAAATCAAGTGGCAGCACAGCCAAATCAAGAGACTCTGTTGTCTGGAATCAGCTCCCTGAGGCTAGTCAGTACTCATTATATATATGTATAGGGTATATTTGTATCTAGCTGGTACCACGCAGCCATCGCCCCTGTGCACCGATGGTTTGCCCGGGCTTATGAGGGTCCAGCCACCCACTCACACCTCTGGCTGGGCACCGGGATGGCTGGGGCTTTCAGACAAACAGCCAAAGCCCACGCTTCCCTTGGAGGCAAAATCCACAGGGAAATGTGTGTAGGTGGCACTGCTCTGTGCTGAGCCCGCCTGGACTGACGGACACCTTGCTGTCTGTCCCCAGCCTTCATGGGATGCAGTGGCTGGGAAAGGGGGGCTGACTCAGTAGCAAAATGACTTCATGCAGGCTAAAAGGCCAGGTTGGTACAGCTGTGAGCAATGAGTGTTTCTTCTCCTTCCAGACAAGCAAGGCTGTCTCCAAAGGAGATTTCCATCTGGCCAGTTCAGCTTCCCGCCGAGCTCTCTTCCTCGCCACGCTCTCCATAACCATCGGCACGGGAGTGTACGTCGGGGTGGTGGTGGCACTGATCGCTTATCTCTCCAAAGCGGGCCATGTATAGCTGCCACCCACACGTCAGCGTCATCCCCAGCTGCCGGCCCTCCAGGGACCGAGCTCTCCTGCGGAGCACAGGAGCCAGTGCCTACAAGGGCTGCTTGCACAGCAGGACCCCGGCTTGGATGCCCTCCACAGGCTCTGTCCCCTTTCAGATGAACAGTAGACCGCCGTTCTCCCCGAGGCTGCGGGGTGCCACCATCCAACAGCAGGGAATCGGGCACTGGCCTGGCTGCTGGCACCAGGAGGAGCACGTTTGTCCGGTGCAAGACATGCGGGAGAGACGCTGTGTGCTTCTGCTGGGCTGGTGCCACCACCCCTGCTCTGGGGCCACGGCTTCCCCTCCCAGCCCCGCAGCTGGGAGATCCACCACTGCTGCCCAGGCTTGGCCCATGATGGGGGCACGCAGGATGGAGAGGGGATATGGTGCTGGGGAATGACCGCTTTCTTCTGGGAGGCTGGGGTCCTGGTGGGGTGTCCAGACCCCCGTGATGGGGACAACATTCTCATTTCAGTGCCATGGGGCGGCACCTGGCCCCTCAGCTGCAGCGAAGTAGGAGGACACAGCATGGACATGACCAAAGGGCATGCTCTCTGCATCCCTCTGCAGGCAGACCCCTGATCCATGGGAGATCATCCCAGTCACTGGCCCGTCCCAGACCAGAAACAAGGAGGAAGGCAGGCTGGTGGTTGCACACCGTCACTCCCATCGTTGGAGCAAGCTGGCAAAGACAGCAAGGTTTTCTCTGCGTTAATAATGACTGTCATAATTGCAAGTTGGAGCCCCTGTAAGGTTGGCATCCCACAGTGCTGGGCCCTGAAAAGACTTGTAATGGCAATTTCTACCCAAGAAGTGACCTGGGAGGGGTGGGGGCCTGAAGGACTCCACTCTCAGCACTAGGTCAGGGCCCTGCACACAAAGAAGGATGGAAAGAAAAGACTGGCATGACAGGCAGAGCCTGGGGTGGGAGTGCTGTTTGTGGGTGGATGAGATCCAGAGAAGGAGAAGAGTTGGAGGGAGCCCGAGACACAGGGGGTGACCCCAACACACTTCTTCCCGTGCCTCGGAGAGGGGTATCTCCATCCATCCAAAAGCCTCTACTGACAAGGAAATCCCACACATCCCCGCTTACATCTTACTTTTGCTAATTCGTATATTGTCAGCGACATGTCAAGTGCTTCAGAGGTGGGTGTGAAGGCAATGACTGCCCCAAAGGGCTGGCGTTAAAAGGCCCTGCCTCACCCCCACTCCCCAGCATCCACCTTGACCCTCCCTCGCCCTGGTCCTGGCTCCCCTGCCGCCTCCTTCCCCCACGTGCAGGAGGCTGCAGGCAGACTCTGGGCACCCATCACCCCCTTCCCGGGGTTTCTGGGCAGGCTGCAGCTGGCTCTGCAAGAGGCGCAGCCTGTTCCTCCAACTGGGTGCCATTCAAATGTACATTTCATCCTAAAGAAGCATGTTAATGTCTGCGATTGCTGTTATACTTGAGCCATAAAAGAGAGAAGCACATCAGAGACCTGTTTGGAAGCTGGTCTGAAGGTTCCCATTACGTTTTATAATATGGAAGAGCTAATAAAAAAAGCAGGAAAAAAGACTCTGTTTATAAGGACATGGAGCTGGCTAGCGAAGAGGTGGGCTTTGCAGGAGTGCTGAGCTCACTTAAACCTGGAGGTGTTTATGCAGTTCCCGAAGGAAGTTATAATCCAGCTGGTGTCTGGGCAACTCGGAGGGAGATGTACTGCGATGTAGATCACAGCGAGCAGCTAGCGCTGGGAGCGGGATGGTGATGTAGGCTTTTTGCCATGTGTGGATGGACAAGAATTAGGGAGAGAGAGAGAGACCGGAGCATTGTGTATGTTCAGGCTGCTGTGTGTAGTAGAATCATAAAATAAAATGTGCTCGAAGTGGAGCAGAAGAATACAAATATCAGGAGGGAATAAGCAAGTCTTGCTTCTGATGGTGGACAGAGACGGAATTTGCAGGGAAGGACTGGAGTGTCCAGAAGAGATGAGGAGGCTTAGAGAGGAGAGATGAGGGGCACCCTCACCAGGAGCCGAGGGATGGTTTCTATTCCCCTCTCCTGCACGTGCTCAGCCTTCCTGGGCACCTGTCTCTCCAAATAACGGAGCAGGACAGGAGCGCTATTGCAGGAGAGGGGATGTCGGTGGGTGCCCATGCAGCAGGGGCAACCAGACCCACCGCCCCCCAGCTCAGTGCCATCCCAGCTAAAGCCCTCCCTGCTTCTCCCCCTCGAGGACCCCCAGATGGGGGGCGGCTGGCTGTCAGGGGGAAGCGACAGGGGACTCCCCGCTGATTCTGGTCCAGACAAGACTGTCAGGGCTGCTGCACCAGAATCGGCAATGAGAAACTGTGTTTGCCTCTGAATTTATAATTCTGCCGGCTGGCTCCCTCCAGAGGCTGCCATGGGTGGGGGACCAGCAGCCCCCAGCCCACTCC
Organism: Theristicus caerulescens; assembly: GCA_020745775.1. NCBI lineage: Eukaryota > Metazoa > Chordata > Aves > Pelecaniformes > Threskiornithidae > Theristicus > Theristicus caerulescens. The sequence goes on along the minus strand of CM036564.1, from coordinate 45,364,497 downwards.
CTGTGGGCACCCCGTCCCCCTGCACAACCCGCCTCTTAGTCTTTTTTTAATTGGAGACACACGGGGAAGGATTGGGCTAAGGGGCCAACAGAATTAAAGTGTTTTCCGCTAATAGCCTGAATCTCTGATGATCTTGTCAAGGGGGGGTGGGGAGGGTGGGGGGGGAGGCTGTGCCAGAGCATCCCTAAGGGGGGCATTATGCAAATGGGGAAATTAGTTGGAAAGAGCCTGAAGGGAAACATGTGGAAATTGAAATCTGAGGACCAGCATGGAGACTGCTGCGGAATAACTTATTATAGACTCACAGCGTCTGCTGCAGCTGCCCGAGCAGAAGGGAAGGAAGCAAAAAGGCAACAAGGCACAGCAGTCAGGGAAGACACAAGCTCCAGAAATTTGATTGAGCTTTAAAAAAAAAGTTAAACTAAACCCTACCAGTGGGTGTGGAAGAAGTGACTCTTCACCCCCTCCATCCCGTCCTCCCAGAGGAGGGGTCCCTCTCCTACCCAGGACCCCCAGTCCCACAGCAGAGCTCCATAATGGTCCTGATAGCACAGGGGATACTCAGAAATTTGGGGGGAAGGACGAATAGCCTCGAGTTCTGGCCTGGCAACATGTCTAGCCCAGAAAGGAGAAGGGAGCGCAGGGGGGCCTGCAGGTCGCAGCTGTGGGAGGTGATGGGAAGGGCAGGCAGTGCAGAGACGGTCTGTGCCCATGCAGAGGGGCGGTGGTGGGGCGGGATTCCTGGTGGCTGGCGAGGGAGGATTTGGGGTTCTCTGAGCCAGGGGTGAAGGGGGTTGGTTAAATAGTGATGTCCTACAAGGGTGTACACTGCAACCTGCTCTCCTTCCCTGCTCCCCAGAGCTTTCTAAAAAATAATCACAAGAGGTGCTGAAGAGTCCCATGATATATCAGAACAAGTCCCCCCTTCTCCATTCATGACTAATTCATTATCCATAATTAGGACATCTATTTGCAAGTGAGTTCCTCGCCAGCGGGCTGCAGTGCCTGTCCCTACAAATGCAGGTGCTGTCTGGCACCCCCAGCACAGGCATGTCAACCCCCTGGCCCCAGCCATACCATCCCATCACCCTCCTGCCCACTGCTTCCCCAAATGCCCCTGCTCTGGCCCTGTGGCCCCACCAGCACCCCCAGCCCTGACCCTAAGCTGGTGACACCAAGAGACACAGAAAGTCACCAGAAAGCCCATCCCCTGCCCCTCTCCCTGCACCCATGCCCAAACACCCCTCTCTCGTCTCACACGCTGGGCAGCTTTTGGGTTGCAAGAAGTGCCATCACCAGGTGCCTCAGATACCCTCCCTGCTGTGAGGAGAAGACGCCCGGGGGCCAAGCCAGCCCCACTCCCCACAGCTGGCTGAACATCCCCTCCATCTCTCCCCTGCCTTGGAGATGCTCCTCACTCAGCCAGGATCACAGGGCAGCACTATCTGAGGCGTGCTGGGCTTTGGTTTCTTTTCCCAGTGGTGGAAAACATGTCGTCTTCCAGCTTGGGCTCCTTTTGTAACCACTGCAATGTCAAGGTGAGCACTTTCTGGCAGGCATTTCTCTTCGGAAGCAGCTAAGAAGGGGGCAGACAAAGCCCATGGTAAGGGCAGGGGTGGCCTTTGAATCCTGCCTCCTTCTGGGATGCAGTCAGGAAGAAAGCTGCCGAGGAAAAAAGCACCGGCGCCTTGGCTACAGATCTGAGCAACCAAGGCATCTGAGCCACCGCCTGCTTCCCCCAGCTCTGCTTGTGCCACTCGCCCCTCGGCAAGCACTGTGGTGTGACGAAATGGGGCTGCTGGCTGCAGACCAGGGCTGGGGAGCAGTGACAAGGGATGCGGGGATGGGGCTCTGCTGGATCTCACTTCTTTTCCCACAGGGATGAAGCAAGAGGATGGAGGAGAAGGGAAAAGAAGCTGGTGCAGTTTGTGGGGGACACAAGACCCCTGTGGGACCCTGTCCCTGGCTGAAGGGATCCACGGGGCCACTGGTCCTCCCGCATCCTCCCAGCCAACCTGCCTCTCCTCGGGGTCATCCCCAAGGCAGGCGATGTGGAAACCACCAGGGCAGGACGCGGGGTGTCCTTCCTGGCTGCGCTCCCGGCACCTTCCTCTACCTGGGAGGATGCAGCCCTTTGCAGAGGCAAAACCATCACCTGCTCTCCAAGCAGTGCCTATCAGTGGGGCGGGATTGCAACCAGTGCTGGTGGGGCAGAAATGCCTCGATTCTCCCCCCATCTGTCCTCTGGAAGCTGGCAAGAAGAGAGATATAGGGAAATAAAAGCGGAGTAAGTCCTTCACCTCACTTAGTGGCACAGTCAGTGTTTTCCCTTCACAGCAATCCAGTAAGGAAATAGCTAATTATCTGAGACAGGGGAAATTTTCTATTCCTGTCCAAAAAAAAATGTTAAAAAGCATTTAGCAGTGCATCTCTTTGCCGAGCTTATCCTCTCCCCTTTGCTCCCCAAAAACAGCCTGCAGCAGAGAGATCGTGGGGAGGCACAGCCTGTGGCGATGCCATCTCTCCTGGGGCTGGCGGGAGAGGATTTTTGCAGAGAGAAGCCAATTAAGAGCCATCACTAAGGCACCAGCTGCTGTGAAATCAGGAGGCTCATTACCTCTCCTCTCCCTGCAGATGCAGACACCAGCTCCCTCTTCCACAGCCTCCGGTAGCCACACGTGCAGGAATGCACTGGTGGGGGCAAGCTGTCCCCACGGGGCAGGAGGACAAGCAGTGCCAAGAGGGGACAGAGCACTAGGTGGGGACACCTTGCTGGGGACAAGGCAGATGCTGTCCCCATGGCCTGCGGTGATCCATGGGCCTTGCTGCGATGCCACGGGAGGGGTTGCTTAGTGAAGGTGACACACCGGAGGGGGTTAGCATCACTCTGCACTGCTCATCTGTCCCCCCTGCAGCACGGAGGGGCTGTGCCCTCCACATCCCCAGTGTCCAGGCACAGGGATGTTTGAGGACCATGTCTGCAGATGTACTGCTCCTCTCAGCTGACCTCAGTTTTGCTGTAGTTGGTGCCCAGGCTGTATCTCAGAGCTGAGGGCTTTGCAAGGGAAGTGCAGCTGCCCTTTAAAAGGTGTATCTTTAAAATGCAATTTAAATATCCTCACAAATTATACTTTGGGGGCTTTGGAGACTCAAGACTAACAAGTGCCAGAAGCGCCTGACTTGTGAGCTCCTAGCCCAGACAGGGCCTGTGTCCCCCCACCCCAAATGGGCAAGAGCTCCCCTCGGGCCAAGCTCCTTCGAGCAGAGGAGCTGGTGCTGCCTCTCCAGCTGTGCCGGAGAGTGGGACAGGACTGGGACCTGGGCTCGTGTGTGGCTGGTGGAAAAGCCTTTCTTCTCCCCTCACCCTGCTGCGCTCCACGTGGCCAGGATTCTTCCACCTCCTTTTCTCAGCAAGCAAAAGAAGCAGCCACCCGGGCCTTCGGGAAGCAGTTCACATGGCTGATTTCTGCTGATGTTTAAAATGTGCTGCTTAGGTCCCATGTGCGCAGGGTTCCTTTCTGCTGCCAGCCCTCGGCCCTGGTGCCACCAAGGTCTGCCCAGCTCCCTTTCCCCGCGCTCTCTGCTGCCTTGAAGACGCTGAGTGGCTGGGCTCTCTCCCCATAGGGCACACCTTCCCCACCGCTGCTCCTCTGTAAAGCTGCCCGGTTCATCTGGGCTGCTCCAGATTATTCACTTCCAAAAATGCCGCCATGTCCTGCAACTGCTCTAGTGCTGGACACAGACAACACAACCCTCCTGCCCCCCATTTCTGCTCAGGAGCTTTTCTGGCTGGAGGGCTGCACTCAACTCACTCCCATTCTTGGGAGCCTTTCGGAGGCTTCCCAGCAGAAATCCCCCAGCTCCGCAAGGGCTCCCTCGTTACTTTTGGAGACATGGTGCTTAACTGGTTTTTAATCTGTTCAGTGTTTGCCAGCTTCATTTTTAAATAAATCTTGTTACTTAAACGAAATGTCAGGCAGGACCAAACCCAGTGTCTCGCGGAAGTCAGAGTGCAGTCGGAGTGCTGCCTTCTCCTGGCACAGAGAGCTGAGGGACAGCCCCATGGGCAAGGGGTCCTTCCCGCTGCACAGGCAGGCTCCCCGCCTGCCCCCAGCCCAAACTTACACAGCTGCAGAAGTGCTAGGGAGATACAACTTTATTCTCAAACATCTGAGTTTGGCGGGGGGTGTCCATCCCTCCGCAGCTCTCCTACCTTCCCCCAGTGCTGCGGTTACTGAAGTGATGGAGGAGGGGTGGGGAGAGGGGCAAAGGAAGAAGCCAGTGAAGGAGAAATGAAATGCAAATAAATGCAATATCTGCCAAAATGCCATCCTCAAAGTAATATATCAAAGTCTAGGCGCAAGCAGTAAAATCTTGACAGTATTAGGCTAGAAAGATGGAAGATTTTCCTTCCTGAAGTGCTTTCATATTTGAGTATTTTCTCCAAAACTCCGGTGTTTTCCAGATGTTGACTGTGCTAAATTAGCATTACACATCAGCTCAGTTGTTTTCCCAAAGAGGAAAAGCAGGGAACGCTGCATCTGGACCTTGGCCAAACCACTGGGATGGGGCCACACCGACAGTTGTCAAGTGGGGGCTGGCTCAAGAAAGCTAAGATGGGTATTAACAGGTTATTAGTATTTTAGATCTATTGGGCTGGAGGGCAAAATCCTTGAGGATCCATATGAGGATTGATCTTCCATATTTTCACATGCAAGTCAGCATAGGAAGGAGGGGTGCCTTGGTGCCATTTGCTAATGAGACAAAATCAGGAGGGTTTGGAAATACAGAAGAAGAGTAAAGAAACTGGGCTACATTGAAGGCAGAAGGGGTGGAGATGGGATGAAATGCAGGGAGATGCAATGAGGGGTTGCCAGCAGGAATTGCTGCAGCAGGCAGGGAGCTCCTTGGCTGGCAGAGACCGGGGAAAGGCCTGAGCCATTGCTCCAGCATGAAAAAGGCAGACCTGACGTGAAGATCTACAGGGCAAATTGGTTCAGCAAAAACACTCATGAAGGACAATGGCAAGGCAGCGGTGGGCCACAGCTGGACTCTGGGAGACATTTTCAGCCACAGTGCTTGAGAGATGGATTTTATTGCGAAGGAGGCAGAAAGGGCAGTAGGAAAACAGGGACCTGGCCATGGCTGCTGTAACCTGCCAGCCAGAGGCAGATGGTTCCCCACAAATACCCCGGGGGCACCAGGAGGAAAAGGGCTCTTGTCTCAACAGCTGGGTTGTAGCCCGGACCTATGGAGGGACTTACTCAGAAGACTGATCCCAAAGATCCCTTTTTTCCTTTTTCTCCTCATCTTCTTTCCTCCCCTCCCTACACAGGTATTCTTGATAATGAATTGCTTTTGTCCTTGTCAGCTCAGGAACAGTTTTGAATGGTGGCACTGACGTTTCTGTCCTCCTGCCACTGCTACATCACTACTCCTAGGAAAGCACAGGAGCTGTCTTGCAAACCCCAACCCTTTTGCTACCTTGAGATGTTTTTAAGACTGACACTATTTGCTCTTTGCACCAACAAACCAGCTGTTTGTGCAAAATCTGGAGGCAAAGTGGTGCTTGAGCTAACACATACCAGCTAAGCGCCCCAAAGCTTTGCTTGGGCATACTAAACCATAGCACAGTGTCCAGGCAGGCTCTGCTGTGCTGTGTCACCCACCTCCTGCACCTGCAAACCACCTCCCACGGACACGAATGGGGTGTGTTAGTGGCAGAGCAGATCCCTAAATCACAGGCTTTGCAGCCCCCCAGCCTCTGCATTTCGACTGCCTTTTCATCTCTGTCTTTGCTGGGGTTGGTGCTTTTAAGCGGCCGCCTGAGAGGGAGTTGAGTGGCACCCGGGCTAAAGCTGGCTCCACATATGCAAAGGGAGAGATTTATCTGCTGGTGCCCGGCAGCACGGTGCAGAGCAACTGGGGCCGCCTCATATTCATCTCCCACCACCAGCTCAATATAAGAGCAGCGTGATGGGTATGAATCAAGTGTTACAGTTTTCCCCCCAATTAAACTCTGCTCAGCCACAAACTACATCAGTAAATAACAAGCAGCCACCATTTAGGCAGTCCCAACTGGCAGAGACCTGCCGTGATCCTGCTGCCATCAAGGCTTGAGGAGGGAGAAACCTAAGGGCACCTGGAAAACCCCTCAGAGGGATGAGTATTATTTTCCCACCATGCCCCACCCAGGCATCCAGCTAAGGGCAGAAAAACCATCACACCTAGATCTCTTCACCAGGGCTCCTCAAAAATGTCTTGCAAGGGGGTGGTGGAGGACGAGCGAAGAGACCCCAAGGCCAGGACCCAGGAGAGATTCATCCTGCAACCGCATCTCGGAGGGAGGCATGCAACGCTCCCAATTCAGGGAAGAGTCGGGTGATGGGAACAGAAGCCATCCCTCCGCCCTGCAGAGCACCAGGTACCTCCCACCACAGAGGCTCCCCCAGGCTCTCCTGATGCCCACCTGCCCCCAGCAGCAGCTGGCAGCCACCCGCCATGCTATGCCATGCCGATGGATGCCCCAGCCACTGCCCTGCTGCCAGGCACGGTCTGCCCCAGCCTCAGGGCCACCCAAACAGGGCCTGTGTGAGCACACACAGTCAGAAAATCCACCCTCCCTGCTCCTTCCCTCGGCTCAGCAGAGGAAGGGCAGACTTCAGGGGTCTCACATCCACCTTCACAGCCACTGCTGCAGCCACCGCTGCCACTGCAAGCAGCTATCTCCAGCCTCCGGCAGTTTAGAGACACGGGTAATCATTCTGGAGTAATTACCAGCTTACTCCCTTGGAGGAGTTTGCTGGTGAGAAGTCGCTGGCAGCTAATTACTCCAATTACTTCCTGATACACAGAGCCCGGGTGCCCAGGGCTCCCTGCAGCAGCACACAGCGCTGCTCAGCAGCTCCCGGCTCCTCTCATGCCTCCCTCCCTGGGGCACCCGCTGCCCCAGATCCTCTCCTCTGGGACCACACAGGGTACGCTGGGGTGGATGGGAGGTGGTGAGAACCCACCAGCACCAAGGAGACGGAGCTAAGTGGTATCTGAAGAGGTGCCCCACTGCCTCAGCACTGCTCTTCCAGGGCCACCCCACCATATAGCTCAGGCCCAAGGATGCCACAGGATGACCCTGAGCACCCCTTTCTCAAGCAGGCTGATGCCCACGAAAGCTTCAGCAGGGCTTTCTAGCACAGGTCCCCCCTGTGCTTAAGAGTCTGGTGGTCAATGAAGCCAGACTGCATCTGGAGCAGGACTGGGCTGCAGTAGGAACTGAGAGGTCTCAGACATATTGAAGAAAGAAAAATAAGTTATCTGTGAGCAAGGCTGGGGGGGAAGGGTGTTATTGCATCTCAACTCCTAACAAGGTCAATAAGGTTCCCTATCCCCCTACAAAGGCCCGAGGGTAAGAAAGACAAGACTCAGCCCTGCTGTTAGCATCAGGGGCTGATCTTGTAGGTACAGGGCTCAAGAGGCTCTCCCTTCACATTTGTAGGGTGCTCTAACTCCCAGCAGCTTTGTGGGAAATAGGAGCAGGTACTGCAGTTGTCACCCCCCTCCTCAGTGGCAGCAGCCAGCCCCAGACCCCCTACAGCTCAGTCCTGCACAGTCCTGCTGGCAGACACCACAGCAGAGCTCACATCCTAAGGAGACAAGGCTTTCTGGAGACCCCCAGCAGAGCCTGGGCAGGCAGGGACCCCCCACAGCCCTGCACCCCAAGACACTGGCAGGGCAGAGGTGCAAACAGCTGGTTTCAGCACCACCACTTCAGGGCAGGACCACTGGCTGACATCTCAGACATTGCCACCATGTCCCTGCCACCACACAGAGCTGTGCCCACTCTGTCCTCCCCAGCCTTACATCCGACCGGGGAGGCGAGCCCTGGCCTCTCGCCAGGGAGAGCACAGCCCCTGCCAGGCCTCCAGAGCACCACTGAGCAGATGGTCCCCGCCAGGCCCCAGGAAGCAGAGGACCTTCGCAGGAACAGGGATTGAGGTGTGCACAGGCCCTCCCTGCCCACAAGCCAGTTTTGGAAAGCAGAGAGGGAAAAGCCTTGCCCAGAAATCACACAAGCAAGAGCAAGAAACTGCACAGGACTAGGAGTGGAAGAGTCTTTATTGCTTTGGTTTCTTACAAGTGAGATATATGCACCTAGGCTTGCTGCAAGAAGGCACTCACATTGCGTTCAGCTTGCAGCACAGCACAGGGGACGCAGGGACAGTGGGCACACAAGGGTCAGTCTCTCTGCCTTCTCCCAAGCACCAGGGAAGACAGACCCTAGGAAAGTAAGGCAGCTGCCAGCTCTGAGAGACTAAAGGACTGTGTGAAAGGTTATTGCTACAAGACCAGAAAGGTCAGGGACAGCTTCTCCGGAGCCTGCAAAGGACACTGGGTCCTAGTTTAGCGTTCCCAGCAGACAGACTACAGTGGGGACACAAACAAGTCCCCTCCTCTACCAGCCTCTGCTCCCTCTAGGGAAGATCAGGGCAGCCAGAGGCAGGCATTAAGAACCAGAAAGCCAAGGTGGCATCGGTGCTGACCCCAAGTGAAGTTTTTATTCTCCTTGGCTGGGAAGAATCCAGATCAAAGATGCTCCTCCCAAAAAGCTGAGCACTCCCCAAGCCCCTCCTCACCCGCAGCAGAGCCAATGCTGCTCTGCTCACCAAGGGGATGCTGGGCACCTCCACACTCACCCTGCACATCCACATTAGTCATTCGAGCCAGTGCCTGGGGCAGAGACACCTTCACATCCTCTGTCTCAAGATGCCCAGCAGCATCCCATGACACTGGCACAGTACTGCCTCCCTTGCTCACCCTCAGAGCACAAAGAGAACAACCCCCGGCTCCTCTCCTTTGGGGCAACTCAGTGCCTTCTCCTTCCACCCCTCCTGTCTCCGGGAATGGGCACTGCAAGAACACTCCCATACCTGATTGAACCACACAGAAAAGCAAGCCAGAGACTAGGAACAAAACAAAACCAAAATAAACTGGAACAACAGTCAGAGTGGGGCCCCAGCCCTGGCACCCCACCGGAGAGCCAAAGGGCACATCAGCAGAGGAGTTGTGGCCAAGCCAGCTGGCAACCAGCACTTAGGCATCCACAAGTGTCAGCCCATCATGCAGGGCACGCTTCCACATGTAATAGGTGGAACGGGCTGTGAGCGGGAAGCGGGCACTGAACTCCTTGTAGGTGGGGAAGGTCTTCGACTCAAAGCGCTGCTGCAAGAACAGCTTGGCCTGTGCCTTGAACTGGGCAGTGGCGATCACATCCATCACGAACATCCGGCTGTTGGCTCTCTCTGACATGGCATAGCCCGAAATGGCGGTGTTGTATGGCATGGCTGGCACTGGTTTATCTAGGCGCTTGGTGGCTATCTCCATGTGGCACTGGGGCTTGAGGCCTGGCTCCGCTCTCAGAGGCGCCAGGGAAGCCACCCGGTTCAACGGCCCGCCGGAGCCGGTCCAGGGCAGGCGATGCTGCCCGAGGGCCCGGCCACTGCCCTTCCAAAACCAGTAGGCTGTGGAGGAGAGAGATGGGTAGCGCAGGCGGTACTTGCAGAAAGGCAGCTGCCATTGCTGGACTTGCCTCCTGGCCACATCTCGCAGCTGCTTTCTCCAGCACAGAGAGGGCTTGAGCTGCAGGAGACTCCTGGGTGCTGGCCGGTCTCCGTTCAGCCTCTTCCTAACAGGCACACTGCTTGGCTTCAACTGCAGGAACGGCTTTCCTATCACTAGAGGTTTCTGGTTATCCAAGGGAGACTGGGGGGGTTTGAAGTTAGGGTTGTCCTTGATTGCTTTTCTTCGCCAGTTGTAGTAAGTGGACCTGGAGATGCCAGGGAAGCTGCGCTTGAAGCACCTGTAAGGCACCAGAGTGTTCATGGAAATGCATTTCTCCAGGTAGGATTTGGCTCCTTGCATGAAGATTCCTGCTTGGATGGGGTCTAGGGAAGGACTTGGGGATCTTAAGCTCCCCCCTGAATTTGCTGGCTCATCCACATCAACCTTTTTTGGGACATCCCGGTGAAGCTCCTGCAACCCGTGGGCCTCAGCCAGAGTAGAGGCATCACCATTGACCATACTCTGCATCTCATGCTTCCAGGCATAGTATGTGGATCGGGAAATTTCTGGAAACATTTGTCGGAAGTGCTGGAGGGGGATTATGTTGCCCTCCTGAAAGCAGGACTGAAGGAAGTGTTTAGCTGCAAACCTGGCAGCTGCTTTCTGCCGGTGTTCACGAGACTGGCGCTTCCAGCGGTAGAAGGTGCTCTTGGTAATGCTGTACCGGTCACGCAGGTTGGAGTAGGTTAGCTGGGGGTCACTGTTCAGCAGCTCAAGGGTCTTCATGGGCTGGACAGGAGGCTCTGGCGAAGGCATTGTGGGTTCTAGCTCCTCCAGACCAACTACAGCCACAAAGTACTGTGCTTTGAAGACTTGCCGGGAGAGCTGCTGCCCTGACCACATGATGTGGAGCGTGGAGGTTCGCGGGCCACACTTCCTAGGTCGGATGAGCCGGTTGAAATAGGGCCGGATCTTCAAGTTGCTCATGGGGTAGATGGAGTAGATGTTACACTGCAGTACTGAGGCAAGAGCATAGACGTGCCACATGTTGGCAAAGGTGCCAGGAAAACAGGTGGCTTTGATATCAGCATCAAAGATGGCCTCCAGGATAGCCATGGGGAGGCTGGTCATCTCCGGGGTCTCCTCAGTGCAGAGGGAATAGCGGGCAGCCTGCAGCATCACCTTGGAGTCAATCATGCCATTCAAGTAGTATTGCTTGTGCAGCAGCATCTCCACCACCGTACGCACCTGCAGCTCCAGGCTGAGGCTGGGGTTGCCCCAGAGCAGCACGCTGGCAGCCTCAAAGAGGCGGTTCCCCTCACCTTTGCAAACCAGAGGCAGCATGTTACTTGGGGCATCCTCAGGATAGAGGCTCCTGGCTACCCGATCAACCTCCAGCTCCTCTTGGAACTGCCTCCCACAATAGCCAGGCAGGGAGAAAGATGACAGGGTCCGCTCTGCCTCCAGCGCGGCACTGGTGAGGCCCTCCAGACCAAAGCATTCGGTGGCTTCCTGCAGCTCCTGCAGCACAGACTGCACCAGCTGGTGCCGCTGGATCATCCTGAAGGATGGCAAAAAGAAAGAAGTCACCAGAGATGAAGGTAGCGCATGCTCCAGACAGGTCCAGCTCTTCCCCAAAGGACAGGACAGGGGAAGAGGGTAGCGGAAAGGCCACTGCTCACCCCTCCACCCACACTCCCAAGGACAAAGGAGGAAGCCTGTGTCCCCACAGGCAGACCTGGGACAGGGACATGGGCTCAGCTTGCTCTCCAGTGACCTCCTGTGGGCAGCACACATGACACACAGCCTCCAGAGATGCTTGTCTAGGCGAAACTAAGGAGTGACTGCATCTATCAGGGTGGGAAGCCAGGTCACCTCCGACCCCTGAATGCCTGGCTTTGCACCCAGCCTCTCCCCTACACCCATTTTTCCCACCAGCAGCTCCATTCCTTTCATTTTTACGATCCCGCTACCAGTGCTCAGAGAGAAAAGAGCATCGAAGGGGAAATGTTTGTCACCTCTGCAGGAAGGGACCTGTGACAGAGCAACACTGTGGGGGGGTGTGGAGGCACCTAGCTCAAGGTGTTCAAGTCCAACAGAAGAAGGGACAAGGAGCTTGCCCGCTCCTTCAGAGCAGGGCACTGCAGCCACACCCGTTACATGCACCAAAAACTGCTGTCACAGAACCTGGGATGGGAAGAAGAGCAGGGGCCAGCCCAAGCCACAGTTACTGCTGCCCGAGCTGACGCTAGATGTCACTTGCTGCTCAGCTGATACACACCACCAGCCAGGAACAAGCTGCAAAAGAAGGGCTTCTCCTAGAGGAGCAGGAGGCAACCCAAAAGCACAGACAGAGCATGAGTGCTGGGTGGGTAGTTCAGAGGCTGTATGGAGCACCCTTCCCTGCCTGGGCCCATCCAGTCCTGTCCTGTCCTCCCTCCCTCCACATGCCAGTTCCACTGAGGCAATCCAAAGGGTCAAACCTGCATTCCCCTCTGTCAGCTTTTTGACACCTATGTGATTCTGCCCCCACCACTCCAGGAGTTTTCATGAAGACTGCACAGTCCTTACCCTGTGACCCAGCTCCATCAGTGCAACCCTCTTCAGCACCTTTTCCCCACCAGCCAGCCCAGTCTCTCCCCCTTGAACCATTTTTTTCCCCAGGGACCACAACATTTCACTCAACTAGGGAACCCAATCTCCTCCATTTTCTCCTAAGGCTCATTCACATGCCACCCCCAACATGTAGGGCATCACTGTGTAGTCTGCTTGATTCACATCCCAGCCAGAGACCCACCTTCTCACAACACTTCGCAACTATCACTACACACTTGCAACTCCACAGGGGGATGGGAAAACAGCAGAGCCAGGCAGGAAAAGCAGCAGCTCTGCAGTAAAGCAGATGTCCTGCCTGACCTCTCCCAATTCTCAGCCCTGCACCCTGCTGCAGATAAGGTTATTATTGCCGTAGCATCTACAGCCCCTGGCCATGACCAAACAGCAAATTAAGTGAGGTGCCACAGAATCACACGGCTGCATCCTGGCTACTTCACCACAGGGAGCCTCCACGTTGCTGCTGCCGCTTGCCTTTAATCAGGCCACAGCTAGTCAGCAGGCCCTTCCCCTGCTCCAAGCTCCTCCACGGTCTCCTACATGTCGGAGGCCAGGGCCCTCTTACAGCTGTTCCCACAGCTGTGGGGCATCAGGTATCAAGAGACAATGCAGGAGAACACTCACAGCTGTGAAGCAGGGGAGATAAACTTGTACTAAAACCCTGGTCTGAATAAGCATGGAGTTGTCACTTCAGGTCAGGTCTGTATTTTTGTTCTCCTGGAGGTTCATAGAAAGTTATTCTGCAGAGCAGTGTTTTGACTAAGCCCGTGGTGAACGTGTGCTTGAGGAGCTGAAGCAGAGCTGTCCCTCAGGAGAGTCCCAGGGCTGGCAGAGCCCAAGTTCTCCTCCATGGCCTGCCAAACCCTTTCAGGGCCCACCACCTCCCCTTTCAGCCCCTGAAGCCTGGCTGAGCACTTGCCTGCCAGCAGAGCCAGGAAAGGCAAGACAAGCTTTTCCCCTGGAGGGGTGAGGAGCTGACACAGGCTAGGGAGCATCAGCAACAACCCTGGTCTTTATGGCCTGGTGGGTATTTCCCACCCCCTTACAGCTTGGGGGGAAGGGGGGATAGAGGGAGAGCTGGAGGTATGGGACTTAATCCTTTTCTTCAGCGATAACCCCACAGCCTCAATGTCACTGCCAGCTCCTGCTGCCCAAAGCAACAGGACCTCAAAAGCAATGCTAAAGCAAACCCCGCAGCTGAAACAGCACAGATGAGCTCCTGGGGCAGGGTGGAGAGGGGCCAGGTAAGCCAGAAACAGAAGTCAGCCAAGCTGGGGGCTTGGGTTCATCACTGGGTAAAACCCAGCTCTCAACGCAGAGGAGCTGCTGCAAAGGGAGCATTTTTCCCCACGCAGCCCCAGCGAAGCCAGCTGAACACGACAGACAAGTGCTCCCTAAACCGCCTCAGCACCAAGAGGTAACCAAGGGAGCTTTTTGCTGCTGATAAAGGAGGTTTTACCTAACCTGGCCGCTTTTGCATTGTAACAGATAAGCAAGCACTTGCAGATCACGTTCCCTCACCTAAACTGATGGGCTGATGGCATCCAGTAGTGCAAGTTCCCCCAGCCAGCCCCAAAAACTCTCCCACCAGCAGGAATCCAGGAGACCTCAGCCCCTGCCACCCTGGCTGCCCAGGACTGACAGTGCCTTGCAGGGGTGTCCATGCACCCCAGCCCCACTGGGTTAGGTGGCTCGCTCCCTAGCAGTAAAGGCACTCATTTGAGGGGAGGCGGTTTGAACCACCGTAACCACACCACAGAAGCAGTAGTCTCCAGAAGCTGTCTAGGCTAGAAATACCACCATGCCGGGGGGGTTCTGGTGGGTGAGCAGCACTGGCAGCAAGAGAAGCCTGCTCCGTCTGCCAACACCCACATCTCCACCGACGCCCAGAAACGGGGCAACACTCGCCCGGAGAAAGAAAAGCCACGGACCCGCCTTAACCTAGGCCAGAGCACTGCAGCAGAGCCCGGTTTCAGCCGTCTCTCGGCCGGGGGCACCGACTGCTCGAGTGCAGTTGGCGCCTGACAGCCGCCTCCAGCCCCGGCCGCCCGTCAGCGCGCACCCGCGGCAGCCCCCGCGGCCGCTCACGCCTCTCCCGAAGGAGGCAGAGGCGGCTCCGTGCGGCCGCCCCCGGGACGGGGACAGCCCCGCGCCCCCGGTGGGACCACGGGCGGCCGCTCCCCTCGCCCGGGAGACAAAGAGACGAACAGCCCCGGGGCGGGGGAGAGGTCGCCGGTGCCCGGGCAGCCGCCGAGCAGGGACCGAGGGCAGGGCGGGACGGGGCGCCTGCCCGCCGGGGGAAGGTGCCCGCCGCGGCGGGGCGGCCCGCGGCGTCAGGGTTAGGGAGGGACAGCGGGGAGCCGCGGCCCCGACGGCGCCCAGCCCGACTCCGCACTCACCTGGCTCCACGGGTCGAGCCGCGCCCCACCCGGCCCCTCGGCCGCCCCGCACCTTTAAGGGCGGCGGCAGGAAGCGGCGCGGACCCGCCGCCGCCGCCGCCCCGGTGCCAGCCCCGCAGGGACCCTCGGGAGCGGGCGGCCGTGTGTGGCGCCGGGCCGAGCCGAGCCGGGCCGGGCCGGGCCGGGCCGCCCCTCCCCGCCTGCCCCCTCCCTCCCCTCCCCCCCCAGGAAGCGGGCCATCCCCGCGGCCCCGGCCCAGATGAAAGCGGAGCGGGCCGGGGGTCACTTCCAAAGCTAAAGTGATAATGGCCATTGTCCCGCCGCCGCCGCGCTTAAAGGGCCCGCCGCCTCCCGCCGCCCTGCCTCGCTGCGCCCCGGTGCTCCCCGGCACCCCGCCGCCCCACGGCATCCTCCTGCCCCGTACCCCGCGGCGGGTGACGGAGCCCGCTGGGGCTGCGGGGTGGGAGCTGGGTGCCAGCATGGGGCACCCCTCCTGTCCCACGGGGTGCAGACAGGCCCCGAGTGGGTGTCACTGCAGCCACGGGACCGTGAGGCTGGCACAGCCCATGTGCGTGTCTGTCCCCTCGTCCCACTCGCTCCTGCCGAGGCCGTGGTGCTTCCTCCGGGCTGCTAGCTAGGCGATAGTTACCCTGTCCTCTCCCCTCCCTAAGTGGCGCCTGTCCTCCCCCCGGCAAGGTGACGCTGGTGGGACCCCCGGGCTCATAGGGCTGACGAAGCTCAGCTGTGCTGCCCTTCAAAACCTTCTCGGAGGCACTCAATGACAGCAGCCTTTTCCCTGCCCTCGGCTCTGGGCAGCCTCCTGGATGGGCTTGTGTCCACCCGCCTGCGCCTGGGCCCTCGGTGGAGCAGCCTTCCTTGCCGCTATCTCTGCCCCGCTGCCTCCCCAGCCTAATCTCGGGGCTGAGGTCCCCCTCCTTAACTCCCGCTCGCACAATGGGTTCATCCTGTCCCTCGGCATCACGTGAGGCTGTGCAAACAGCCCGTGCGCCAGGCACCTCGCTCCAGCATTGCTGAGCCGCCAACGCCAGCTCCACCCCACATCCTCATCACAAGCCCAGAACCCCTAGAGCTTCCTCCAGGACCTGCCTCATCCCAAGCTACACCACCCCAAAACGGGTCCACGAGGAGACCGTCTGCTCCTGGGTGTGAGGGCTGGGTGTGTTTTAACGAGGGGGGGCACAGCTTGGACAACAGGGAAGAGTTGGGCTCTTCACCAGCTGGTCTTGGTGCTTCAAGTCCCCTGGTTTGCGTAGCTCCAGTTGCAGGCAGCATCTGGTTTCCACTCCCCAGCCTACCCCCAGGGACCAGCCTGGGCCCCACCACAACCCCCTCACACAGTGAGGGACGCGAAATAACTCCTGATGTCAGACATGGCAAGGGCTTCCTTCCCTGCGTGCCACCACCTTCAGGGAACCTCATGGTGGTCACTCATTTCTGCTGCAGCATTTGGCAATGAGAGGGCAGGAGGGCTCGTGGAGACACCGCATATGGGATTCTTGTGCAATTTGGGCAGAAAGCTAAACATGGACCTTTCCAACAAGGAAAATGTGCCCAGCTCCCTCTCCTGCTGCCCTCCCTTCCACGGTAGTCCGGGAAGCATCGCAGCACACATCAAAGGCACACCTTCGCTGCCCTGCATCCTACCACCCCCAGAAGCGCATACCCCAGAGCATTTTTTCCCACTTCTCTTGTCTCACATCTGAGCCCAGGAGCACAGGGGGAGGCTGGGCACGGAGGGTTTGACAGGCGGAACGGGCTCCCTGGAAGCTGTGGACTAGCTGCTTGTGAGTCCTCCCAGCCTCAGCTAGGAGCCACCACCCCAGCTGACACCGGACCCTGGCCTTCAGTGCTCACAGGGGTCACCCTCACTGGACACAGAAAAGCTATAGCGCAAGGACGAGAGATCTAAACCATCCCCTGGTGAGCTTTTTTCCCCCTCAGGCAATCTTCATATCTCCAAAGCCAGCTCCACTCTCGCTTATCAACCTGGCCAGTCCTGGATCTTTTCCTCCGGCAGGCTGGTGTTCATATCCACAGCTGCTGAGCTCCCCTTCTCATCCTTCATCCTTTCAAGTTCTTTGGTTGCAAATGCAAAGCAGTGTCTCACAGGGCAGTGAGACACTGGTAAATGCCTGAGTCAGCAGGATCAGTGATTAACATAGGAGCTGGAAAACACACAAAGAGACAGCCTGGGTAGTTCTGTTATGCAGATGACTGCACACACTGGCTTCCAGCATATAAACAAGTAGTTAGCATTTTTCTGTTCCTTGGAGGAGTTCAGTGGGGGACTACTGTACTCCCTGATTTGGTGCAGGATGCTTCAGCATGACAGTAGGCCATGCAGACCTTTGCAGTTTAGCTCTGGCTGCCAGAAGCTTTTCTGCCTGTTGTGCTTTAACCTGCCTGCTGCAGCCCATCCTCTCGCAGACAAGTCCCAGAGCAAAGGTGCAGAGATGTCCAGCTGCGTGTGGGTCTCAGGGCACCGTGTTTCCAGCTGCACTGGAAGGCAGGTTTTACTGCTCCAAGTTTGGGCACGGAGTCTTCTCCCAGGTCAAGAGCAACCTCCATGTTCACTAGATAAAATTCTCATTGGTTTGAACCTGATGAGGAAGGGTGTCCCAAGGGGTTGGTGCTGGGTTCTTGTACAAGGTGGGGCTTCCTCTGGCTCTGTCACTGGAATGTGACAATCCCGACAGGGCCATGCATGGGGACAAGATTCAAACACTCAGTTATCCCCCACAGCAGGAAAGCTCCCCAGTCCCACCTCCACTCCCACCTAGGGGACCTCCAGGAGTGGAGGGAGTCAGAGCACCCTACGCGCTGCAGTACTGTCCATGGCTGGACCAGAGCAGACCATTCAGGTAGGGTGGGATATGGCTGAAACAGCTGGGACAGCCCAATGCCATTCAGGGCAAGTTAGACTGTGGACCGGTTGCCAAAACCACCTCTGGAATTGGAAGTGTTTGACCTAAATGGGCTAAATTGATACGTCCATCCCCTCAAAGCCATTGCCAGTGCCCCGGCTTCTGTTTTTTCCATCTTTCTCCCTCCAGAGAACTGCAGAGTCAGAATCTTCCCTCTGGGCAGCTGGGGGAGCTGGGACTGCTGAGAGGCCAGCAGGACTGAGAGCATGGGGGCTTCCAGGAAGGTCCTAAGTGTCTGCTGTCTTGGCTGGGTTTCTCCCCTGTGCCTGGCATTGCTCCATGAGGAAAGAGCAATGAGCAGAGCTTGCAGCCTGAGATGGCAACAGAAATAGAGTTGTTGCAGCTGCAGTCTGCCCACCAGTTTTAGGGGGAAGGAAGGTCAAGTGGTTCTGGTGTAACTATGCCCCACGGGGCCCTGGAAAACGTGGAGTCTGCCCCAGTCTTTATAGTAGCTTGTTCGAACTGAATGACAGAAGTCCTGTTTTGGGGTTCACGTTGGCTGGTACTTCTCATTCCCAGCCCTGAAACCATCCCTGAACCCACTGCCTCGTGCCTGTGCTGGAGCCCTTAAAGGGATGCTCAGAGAGACAGGCTGCTGGGTTCTGTGGAGAGGTCTTGTGAGGCACCTTCATGCCTGTGCGTGCCCTGGGACAATGCTGGGCACTAGCAGACAGATGATTTTGTTCAGTTCTGTTCACATCACATCGAGAGGGAGAGTGACAAACTACAGGGAGTTCTCAGCCAGGAGCGATGGAGCTGGAGTAATTGAATTATAGGAGACGATGCAAGGAGCAAAATCTATTTAATGGTGCTGAAGTGAGAACTGGTGGGCAGGGACAGCTGAGTGCATCAACCTCAGCGAGCAAGAGCAGTTAACAGGGGTGACTTTGGCTGTGCGACCGAGGACAGAGGGACAGCACAGAGGGACAGAATGTGGCCTGAACTTTAGGACAGCTTGGTGGCAAGGCCCAGCCAGGAGTTTCAGCTCCCCAAGGGAAGCGGGGAGCTGGCCTGGGCGCTAGGTCCCATCTTAGACAAGAGACCGGAGGCCTCTAAGGCTCTCCCACACCCTGTCACCCTTTTCCTCTGCAGTGACTCAGAGCTCGGGGTCGTTTCCCTTCCTCCAGCACCCCTCAGTGCTGCCTCCTTCCCATCCTGTAGAGAACACCTGGGGTTCCCATTGCTGTTCTTCTCTCTCTGACTTAAGATCCCTCCTTGTGGGATCAGGAGACCTCAGTGCTGTCCCCTGAGAGTCACCCAGAGCACCCTGTCCCTCTCCTAATGGTGGCTGCCTCCCAGTTCATCTTCTGGGTGATGTTCATGACCGACCAGTCTAGGGCACCAGGAGTGCACAGGAGAGCCAGGTCTGCCTGTCCTCTGCCCTGGGGTAGCGGAGCCGTGACAGTAGGTCCCATCTAATTCTCCTCTGCTTGGCTCGGGGCTGTTTTCCCTTCTGGCTTCTGTCCAGCTGGGCTCCCTCTTCCTTCCAGCTCTGTGAGATGGGAGGGAAGGTTTGAATTTGGTGCCGGTGCTGTGCCCTTGCTCCCCGAGGCTCCCCGAGGCTCCTGGGCACACGGGAGGGAATTAAGCGTGAAGCACCAAGCGCAGTACCACAGTGCCAGGCGAGAACTGGGAGCCTTGGCCACATCCTGGGGTCCTGGCCATAGGTGGGAGGGGTGGGAGAGAGCCAGGGACCTGCAGGAGATTCAAAGTCAAGATCAAAGCATTTCCCTCTGAAGCCCTAACACTCTCCTTCCCTCCCACTTGCACATAAAAGCACTCTGCCCTCAGCAGGCTCTCCACTGGGGAGGGTGAGTGGAGGAGGGGGTCGCTTTCCCCCTTGCTTTTCCTGTGTTACTAATAACTCTTCCCAGAGGTGAAATGGTGAAAATCCTTCCACCCCTCCTCCCCCATGCCTGCTTCTTGCCCAGATCCAAAGGGACTGAAGCCATTTCAATGGCTGTGAGTCCATGGCAGACCTGCCCTGCTTTGGGGTGTTACCAGCTGCTGCCGGCACGGGGGAGATGCAGCCAGCGAAGCCTTTGAAGTGTACAGTAGAAAGACACTGTTAGAGGCAAAGCACAAGGAAGGAGGATTGAAAAGAAAGCAGAGCAGTTTGGCCCACAGAAGGGGGAAAGGCTAATTAAGGCACAGCGCGTGGAGGAGGAAAAGGCAGAATCATTAAGATCTCACAGCAGGAGCCGGTGGTGGGGCTCCAAGGAGGTTTAAGCCACATTGAGCCTGGCCTCTGCTGTTTGCTCCCCCTCAGTTCTCCATTCCCACCCATTCTGCTTTGGGGTGGCACAGGAGTGTGGGGGATGCTGTCAGCCAGTTCAGGTTGCTGATCCAGCTGAAAATGAGTTGGTTTAGTTCATACCCTAATACAGACAGAGCTGAAATTCAGGATGGGAGTCTCCATTACCCTTTCCTTACTAATGATCAGAGAGAAGGCTAAAGCTCTGACAAAGCTGCAAGCTCCAGTGAGGACAGGCACATCCAAAGAGGCTGGAGACTGGAAACATGGGCAGGAAACGGCAGATTCAATTTTGGAAAGCCCGGGAAGGTGATATTCTTCCGGCAGTGCTTCATTACGCAACATCGCACAAACCCGGCAGCATTAAGAAAGACCTGGGATGGGAAACCCAAGGGAAAGCAAGCTTCAGAGTCAAGCCTGCAGTTTTGCATTCTTTCGGTGGTCACAGCAGCTGCTGCTTGCTTCAGAGAGCGCCCAGGGCCACTTACCCCCCAAAGGCACTGAAAGCTGGGTTTGTCAGGCTGCTCCCTACATCCCAGCTACAGGCCAGCAGGCAGAGAGGGACCGGAGGGAAGTGGCAGCACAGGGGGGGTGGCGGGGAACATGGGGAGGCAGGGGGTGGGAGGCCGGGGCTGCGGGAGGATCTGGACAGGGGCTTCCCCCACCGGTCCCGGGCAGGGGGAAAATGCATCGGACAGCAGGCAGGGGAGGACGGGGGATGGGATGTTTCACACCTAGCAAGCAGGAGCAGATGGGGTTGGGGTTAAACATCACAAGGAATTAACTTGCACTGCCACAAGGAGCCCGGGACTTAGCAAGCTGTGCAAGCTCTCCCTTCCCTGGGTCCACGGCAGACTGTTTAGTGACAGGTTAGCAATGCGGAGGGGGTTTCTCTTGGGTCTGTAGCTAGTCAGGGAGCTGAGATATGGCCCTGCAGTGTGAACAGAGCCATACAACCCTGCTCAAGTTGTGAGTCCCCAGTCCTTTCCCAAGCCCTGCCCCCAGGCACACTCTGAAATGGCCATGCTGTTTGCTGAGGGAGAAACGTGAGAAGTAGAGCCGGAGTGCTGTAAAAGATGTAAATGTTTCTGTGCTGAGAGCAGCTCTGAGTGTCTACACTCAGCACAGCCTCGGCGGGGGGATGGAGAGGCACCAAGAAGGCACTTCTCTGTTGTTCTTGATCTTGGCTGCCTTAGGAGGGGTCCCAGGAAAAATCCTGGAGCTGATTCACTAAAGGGAGCTCACGGCATGTGCTTTATCAGGTGCTGGTTGTGGGGTGACAGGGACAGGACAAAGGGCAGGGAGGAGGAGGAGGTGGGAGGAAGGGTTTGGGATAGGCAGTTGTGGCCATCTCATCTCTGTGTCAGATCCCCTGGCTCCCTTGGTGCTGGGAAGCCATTTCATCAGCAGGGGAGGAATACCCCCTTGCCATAAGGTGGGCGAGGGAGCAAAGGAATCAGTTCAGTCCCAGTAACCACTGACACGGTGACACACGCCACAGCTGCAATACTGCACCGTGAGAGGATGTGACTGCCTGGGAGCAACCGTCAGCCAGGTCTGATGCAACAGCTGAGAAAAAAAACCCAATCTTTTTAACATAAAAATTAGTCACTGCTGAGGTCAGGTTTTCAGAGGACTGATCTCTGCCCTCTGGAGCTTAACCTTTAGGTATGACTGATACTATTGTGAATTCCAGCAGTAAAAGAGCTGAGAGAAGGGAGATGAGGGCAAGGAGAAAGGGACACCACTGAGGAAACAGACTGATGCGCCTTCTTTCCTCCTTGAGCGTGTATACTCCTATTTTGTGTTTTAAAGTGCCTGGACCCATGAGCAGATAGCAGCAGAGCAAAGACGAAGGAGACAAGGCTGAGGGAGAAGAAGAGAGGGCTGGGAGGTGGGGAACTGCCAGAAGAACGATGCTACTTGGTGTATGGGAAGAGGGACCTACGGGGTATGTGTGGAAGCCCAAAGACTGCAGAAGCAGCAGCATAAACAGGATGATAGGTGTGAGAGGTTCTTGAGGAAGCAAAGGACTCCAGCTCGTAGGATCCCTCATCTCTTACCATCAGACTCGTCCGGAAATTGACTTGTGCTGAAACATTTCATAACCCAGAGCTCAGGTGACTATCCAAACCTGGAAAAAGAAAATAGTTGGTTTCTGTATTAAACTTGTCATCGCTGAGAAACCAGAGAGGGTCAATTCACTGACACAGCCCACTGCTGCTTTCTTGAAGTCCGTCTCTACCCTCCGGCCAGGTTTTTGCTCTGCCCTGCTCCCTTTCGTGCCAGCGAGCAGGGAGCACACACGGCCATTCGCCATCATGCTGGGGACCGCTGCCTTATCCCGAGGTCCCCGCTTGAGAAATCCCCCGCAGATCGCGGCCACCGCAAGTTTCCACCTCCTTTCAAAGCAACCCGAAACTTCACCGCCTGCCCCCAAATAACCCGAAGGTGCAGGAATCAGCCCCGCTCCTCCTTTCCCGTGCCCCCTGGGACAAGTGAGCAATGCCCGCTGCCCACGGGGACCGTCCCTCAGCCTCTGCCGTCCCCGGAGGGAGCAGCTCCCGCTTGCCCGGCTCCGTCCTCCGGAGCAGAGGCGGCAGCGCCCTGTTTCTCCGTCCGGGCTGCCGGTAGCAGCCAGGATGCGTCTCGACCCCGGAGCCTGCCCGGCAGCCGTGGCCCGGCCTCTGGGCCTCTGTCCCTGCGCAGGCGGCCGGGACAGCACAGCTGAGCCAGCGGCCGGCTGTGTGAGCCGGCAGGCGGTGGGGAGGCGACGAGGGACGCGGGCGCGCTCCGCGGCCCCGGGAGCGACCGCCGGCTCCGACCGCTCCCGTCCCCCGCGGCGCCGCCAGGGGGCGCTGTGCGCGGCGGGCAGCGCGGCGCCCCGCCAGGGGGCGCTCCCGCTCGGCCGCCGGCGGGCGGGGTCTCAATGGTGACGCCGCGCCCGGAAGCGGCGGGCGGCGGCGGGCGGCGCGGGGCTCATGCGGGGCGAGGAGAGGTGATGAATATTCATGTCGTACCGCCCGGCGGGCGGGGCCTCGCCCGGGCGGGTCCGGCCGCGCGCCGATGGCGGGAGGCAGCGCCGGGGCGGGGGGCGCCGGCGGCCGGTGAGGAGCGGGCGGGCTGGGGGGGCCCCCGCGGTCCCGGCGGGGCGGAGGGGAGGGAGGCGGGCACCCCCGGAAGCTCACCGACGGCCCCCGCGTCTTCCTCCGTTGCAGGCCTGCCCCGCGGCTGGACGGGCTGTTCCTGCGGCGCTTCCTGCGGCTGCAGGCTGTCCTCCTGCCCGGCTGGCCCTCCCCGGGCGCCCTGATGTTCCTGACGCTGCTCTGCGTGGCCTTGCTGGGTGAGCCTGGGCGGTGGGGGTGGGGGGCTGCGCCCCGCCGCTGCTCCCCGCTCCCCCGTGCTCCCCCCCGCCCTTTGCCGTGCCACCGCCGTCCCTCATTGCCTCCCCGTGCTCGCCTCTCCTCCAGAGCAGCTGGTTATCTACCAGGTCGGCGTCATCCCCAGCCAGTACTACGAGGTCCTAGGGAACAGGGACTTCTCTGGGTTCAAAACACTGACCGCCGTTGCCCTGACTCTGATCGTAGTGAACTCCACGGTAAGGCAGGCCCCGGGCTCCCGTGTCTTGGTGGGGGGGGAAGGCTGCCCATGGCTCCTGGCATGATCCTGGTGACGAAGGATCTAGGTCTGCCCTTGCCCTGTTAGGTAGCTACGCGTGGGGCGGATCACTGGTACAGACTGTTAGCTTTTATTTCATTTTGGGAAATGCTTGTTCCTCTCACTCATCTCTTCCTGTCTGTCTCCTTGCCCTCATTCCAGCTAAAAAGCTTCGACCAGTTTATCTGCAACATGATGTACGTGAGCTGGAGGAAATCCCTTACCGAATACCTCCACAGCTGCTACTTCCAGGGCCAGGTCTACTACAGCCTGCACGTGCTGCGCGAGGACATCGATAACCCGTAGGCTGCCTGCAGCTTCTCTCAGCCTCTTGCTTGGCTTCTCGTGGGCTGCTCCGTGCCTTTTCCTGACTTCTCTGTGTCTCTGGGTAGGGACTTGAGCCCTAGAAGCTTCTGCCATCTAGGCACAAATACCCTCGCCTGCCCTGGGTGGGAGATGGTACCTGTTGCTGGGAACTCCTGTGACTGCTGGTCATGATGGTTTTAGGGGTAGGATGTTTCTGTTGTGAGGAAAATGGAGGCCTAGAACAGGGATCTAGTGCTGCTATAAAACATGCTGTCTGCAAACTCAACCCTTGACACTCAGTGTGATGTTGTAAAGGGCCTGGCTGGAGTCAGACACTCCTTAGCCTTCATGCAGCCAGTGCATTAGGGCGGTCCCTGTTGTTCTGTTTGAACTTCAGCCACCAGAGTCTCCAGCTGAACACAGTTTTGTTTAGTTGGGTTTTTAGTGTTTTTGATAACCCATGGGAGCCATGTCCAGGCAGGGCTTTGTTTTGCACTGTATGAGGGCTGCATTTCCCCTTTCCTGTTCCTAGGAAGGAAATGTCAGGGGTGACTTGAAATATGAGAGAAGGAGGAGCATTCAGTCCCTCCTTGCTTATCCCAGCCCTCCCCGAGATCCCCTTCCAGTTTGCCTCATGTACTATCTGCTTACTGCGGAGCTGCTGATCTACCCGGGCTGTGCAGCGAAGGTTGAATGCCTCCCTTCCTCAGAACTGCCCACTGACCCTGGCCTTCCAGCCTGTCCTTGCACACAGGACACTGCTGTCGTAGTTACGCACTTTGAAGAGTTAAAGATCCTACATTAGATACCATGTGAGAGGTAGAGGCTTTTTTTTCCCTACAGAGTTTAAAGAAGTTATTAAATACTTGCTGAAAAACTAGACACCAGGGGATAACTTCTTCCAAATTTTGTGGCTTTATACAGTTGTTTTGAGACCACAAGCTCTCCTCCCCTGGAGGGGGCACCCCTGGTCTAGTCATTTCACTGGTGCCATCTGCCACGTTGATGGCACCAGAGGAGCCCAAGCCTGGGGTTCCCGTGAGAAGTGGCTGTCTTGCAGGGACTCCTAACTGTTGCTAATAGTGGCGACCTCAAGGAACTGAAACAGGCTATGTGCTTCTCCTGCCCAGTGCTCCTGGCTGCCTGTCCTTGCCTCTTCGTTGCACAGTGCGGTGGTCTGTGTGGCTGCACAGTGAAATCGTGCTGGCTATCTCAGGTAGTTTTCTTTGTCTGTATCATTTTTCAGCCAGACCTGTTCCCTGGCTGCTAGGAGACAGCTCGAGTAAGAGCAACCAGCTGTGCTCAGGGGGAGCAGCAAGCAAGGAGAGGACTTAGCTTGGGTCAAACAGCCCTGCTGCCACACATGAAATCACAGCTTCATGATGCCAATGTGCTTTCTAGCCGCTGTTGGGGTTACTCCCACCCTTGTTAAATGTTCATTTCTGATGGTGTTTTGCAGTGGTATGGAGTTGCAAGGAGAGGTTAAAAAGCCATGCCTGTCACCAAGGCACACAGCGCTTCCCAGGCAGTGTAGCACATTGGCCATGGCCAGAAGCCCCTGCACGCCTGTCTTTTCCTTTGACGGGGGGGGAAGCAGAGGACAGAGGCCCCTCACCACATGACTATCCTGCTCAGGTTTATTTTTAACCAGGGAATGTGTTCACATCGTGCAGTGAAATGCATGAGATAACTGGGTCGGTCTGCTCTGCAGTGATACAGCTGGCTCTCCTGACCTTAGGAGACCGAATGTGTGGGATTGCTGCAGAGTATTTTTCATTACCACCTTGCTTCTGCTCAAACATCCAACCTTATTGTTTAGTGGTTTTTTTGGTGCTGCTACAAAAATTCTCTTTATCTTGCAATTTCTTGATGAGAATTTTTTCCCTGCACTGGGTACTTAGCGAATGAACTAGAGCGACAAAGTGACCTGCTGTTATGCAGTGCAAACCAAACTGAGTGTTAGATGCACAGTGTCATCCATCTAGAAGAAATGAAGAGTGAGTTCCGAGTGGCATACAAACACTTGCAGCTCCTAGCAGGGCATTTGAGTTGATGTTTATGTGTTATCATTACATGTTGCTTAATAGCTCGTAAAAAGCAATATCCTGCCATGAGTCTATAGCATGACTTAAATTATAACTTTATGGGAACAATTACAGTCTGAGGAAAAGGAAAAATATGATAACTGTAAGGTCAGTCAGGGTGAGAGCTGCCTCAAAATTAAATCCATTGCTGTTCCAGAACTGCAAAAGAGTTGAGAGATGAATGTCCTTGTGGTTGTGCCTGCGCTGATGGCTAAGCAGGAGTCCAGCCTTGCTCTTCATTCTGGACTCCAGCGTTCACAGTCATGGCCTTTCCACCTGTGCTTAGCGCATCAGACTGAAGCTCTTGTCCATGTGCTCCGGACAGATGAGGTGCCAAGGGAGTAAATATGCTGAAATCCTTTTTAGTTACTCCAAGTGCAACTCCTGCTCAGCAGTGGGACGGATGGGACTTGAGGGCCTGTCACCCATGTGCCTGCTGCCGATGGAGTGAGGAGGCTTGGTGCGCTGCTGCCTGCTCTTGTGGGATGGGGGTCAGTGGAAGCACTTTCTTCCTTGCAGGAGAGGGACCAGAGGGCATTGCATGCAGAGCGAAGGGACCAGCTCCTGTGGAAGGGTGGCTTTGATGGAAGCATTTGCAAATATCCAACAGCTGGTAGCTCTGGTGCCTGAGATGCAGCACCAGTACTGAAGGTTTAGGGGAGAGTCAGTAGTTTTTGGGGTTGGTCCAGGGGTTAGTCCAGGAGAGGAATAAAGGACGAGGATGCAGGGACCTTTAGCACAGAGTTGGACAACGTTGTTGAAAGTGGAACAAGGGGTTAATAGAAGCAACAGGGTGAAAGTAACAGGAGGAGCTGTTCTTCCTGGGTGCCAGGAAGGCCCTTGGGTGGGTCCTGCTGGGCCATGGAAACTGTCTCCTGCAGGGGAACGGGAGTCACAGCTGCAGGTCCCTCCCAGGCAGGGTTGTTCACCTGCACCCTGTCCTAAGTTCAGGCAATGAAACAGCCTGGCTTGTGCCCTGTTAGGGAGTTAGTACTGGTTCTTGCTCCTGAGCTTTAGCCGTGTCAATGGTTCTTTCTTTGTGTTGAACAGGGACCAGCGCATCAGCCAGGACGTGGAGAGGTTCTGCAGGCAGCTCAGCTCCATGGCCAGCAAGCTCATCATCTCGCCCTTCACGCTGGCCTACTACACGTACCAGTGCTTCCACAGGTAAGGACCCGTCCTGGCCCTGCTTTCACGCCTCTTTCCTGTGCTCTTTTTTAGAGCCCGGCACCCACACTACAACTCCTCAGCTGGATGCTTGTACATGTGGGTGGGTGGTCTCTGCACTCCAAAGGGAATTCTGCCTTGGGGATGCTGGGGTGTGCAGTGCTGGCCCTCAAACCTCTGTGAAAGCCAAGAGAAGTGACCGTTGAGGGCTCTGACTGCTTGAGCCCGAGGGTGGTGGGGTGTCCTTTTGCTGGGATTATTAGCTGACCTGTCTTTCTCCTCCTCTGTAGCACAGGCTGGCTAGGCCCCGTCAGCATCTTTGGGTATTTCATCATTGGGACGATTGTCAACAAGGTATTGATGAGCCCAATTGTGTCTAAACTTGTGCAGCAGGAAAAACTGGAGGGAGATTTCAGGTGAGTCGCAGCAGAACAGCATTTTCACTGCCTCTTGGCAGCTCCTGCAAAAGCTGCATTTTTGTCCCCGTTCAGTGCTATGTATGCAGCTACTTCTCTTGTCTGTGACTTTCCCCACACTCAGAGAAACCTACCTGCGCCATGCTGCCCCAAAGTCCATGTATGGAGCCCCCGCCACCCCTTTTGCTGCCCTGTGTCATGGCAGGCAGTGCCCTTGGTTCAGTCTCCTGGTTCAGTCTCTGGGCTGCTTGCCTGGTCATTGCTGTTGCTGGTGCCTCTGCTAGGGCATTAGATGTGTGGAAGAAAACTGCACATGGATCTTCCTTGGGTGCAGATGCAAGTTCAATGAACTGCATCTACTGACAGAAATCATGTTTCTGCTTCACCACCAACTTCATGTAGTGCCCAAAACAGCACAGTCTTTCTATATGCTCTGTTACTCGTCTCATCCCCTTCCCCTGCAGGGTTGGCTGGGTGTGTGGCAGGGGCTATGCAGCTTTCCCTGGGGCTCAGGGCATCCAGGGACAGCAGCAGAAGCTGGTGTGGCACAGGGAGCCCAGACCAGGGCAGCTGGTTGTGGTGATTCTGTATGGTGGAGATGCTGGGCTGGCAAACGGGAGGCCCAGGGGCTGAGAAGATGCACACAGAGAGTGGGATACCAAATGCGCCACTGAGCTGGCCCAGAATGATGTCACCTTGTGCGAAGCCTTGGTCTCTGGTGCCTTTTTGAGCCTGTTGAGTATTTCTGTCACAAGATGCCTCAGGTCAGTGCTCTGACAGATGCAAGACAAGTTTCCTCTAGCAAGGATGCTGGCTACATAATTCACTGGGCATTTGTGCATAATCCTGATGATGATTTTTTTGGGTTGTCCAGGTTCAAGCACATGCAGATTCGTGTCAATGCAGAACCAGCTGCTTTCTACAGGTTAGTAGTGTTCATTTCTTTACGTCCTTGTAAGGATCCCTCCAGCTCGGGGCATCCTTGTTGTATTCTTGTATCCCAGAGGAGTCCAAGTATCCCAAGCTGGAGCTTTCCGTCCCCTCCATCCTGCTGCAGCATCATACAGCCCTGACGCTCTGTTCTCCTGTGCATCGTCTGCAGAAATACTCCACAGCAGCTGGAGACAACTATTTTTTTTCTCTGCCTCCCTTCTAACATCCCCAGAGGCCTGATACAGATGCGGTGCTGGCTTAGATACCATTGCTGATGTTTTGCCAGGTCCTTACCTGGAAGATTGCTCGAGGTCTCATTGCATCTTGTCAGCATGTTCCTCTGGGGACTTGTTGCAGGTTGCTTCTGGCCCCATCCTGCTGCTGCTAACCTGCATGTCTCCTGTGGGTATGCTAGCTGTTGCTTGGCCTCCTTACCTCTGCTTGCTCCTCTAGGTCAGTCTGTGCCCTGACCCTCCCAACACTGTACTGCTACTCTCTGAATTTGCTCAGTGCCATTTACCCCAGAGCTGAGCACACAGTCGGGAGCCTGGCAGCACCTCCCTGCTTGGTGATGCCCTGAAGTCTGTTGAGCAGCAAGCAGCCTTTAAGGTGTTTCACAGAAATGGCTAGAACCCAGGAAAAGGGCTACGATTTTACCATAGCTTGTGTTGAGGTGCCTGGTTGGTGGCAGGAGGTCGTTGCTCCTCTCTTGTCAAGTGTCTGCCTTTGCCCTGCGCATTGTGAAATTGAACTTCTTCAAGGAATTTAAGCAAGCAGCAGCTTGCCTCTGTTCTTCCCTGCCTGTGATCTGTATTTGGCTCCCTCATGCTGTAATGACTGAGCATTTCAAGTGTTGTGGTGCTGTCCCCAAAGTGGTTTGATTCAAAATCACCGATTTCATGAAGATTTATATTGACAGGCATGAAACTGATTGAAATAACTGAAATCAATCTTGGTTTGCATTGGCAAGTTTGAGTTATTTCTTTGTGGACTGGTTGGTTCTTATTGGTTGATGATAATTTTTCTTAATGGAGAAAATACTCTAATTACAGGCCCTTATTTAAGCTGCAGTACTTTTCCTCACAATTTTGAACTTCTTTATTCTATTACTAAGTAGAAAATGGAAAGTGAATTATTATACTAGAAAACAGAATGTCTTAGTTCAGTACAGTTCATTAGTAGAAAAGCTTCACTTGGTGGGAAACAAGAATTTATTGAATTGTACAAAACCAGGCATTTTCATTGTATGAATCTTAATTAAAAATAAAGGAATTTTGTAAAAGGTTGCATTCCTAGAATCCTGCAAGAGGAGGAGCATGTGGCGAGTGGCTGGTTTTGATTGCCAGACTTCTCTTCTCTAGCTTATAGAAGCTGTTAGATCTTGTCCTCTTGCACCTGCCTAACCATTGTTTTGGTAAAGGAAGAAACAAAACCTGAACGCTGTCACCTTTTTACTTCTTTCATTTCTAAGCCTTTGGCAAATTTGTTTTAAAAGCTAACCAAATGGGAGGAAAAGCTGAAACCAATACAGCAATCTCTCCTCATCTGCAAAAGAAATAATAGCTCTGGTCCCTGGTGCCTTCCTCGCCTTTAACTCCTTGTGTCCAAGGCTTTATCCTTTCCGAATACTCAACAGCAAAGATTGCAGCTCAGTAGTTACCTGCGATGGGTTGTAGGGCAGTAATGCCAAATTGAATTCTAACCAGATGTATTTTTAAGAAAGAAGATGTATTTTTCTAAGAACCGAGAATCTTTAGAACTGAGACTCTTCAAAAATCTCAATTGGTATATTTTTGTGCAGCTCCTGGCCCTATCTGCTCAGGCCCTAGTGACTCCCCCGTTGCATAGACTGTGGTGGTAGCGTGGGTGTGTGCTGGGCACAAGCGTGTGTTGGGTGGCAGGGGCAATACCTGCTGCTGCAGGTGGGAGTCTGGAGCCAGCCGTGGAGCTCTCTCTGCATTTTGCCACCTGAGGGCAGCCCAGCCCTTGCGAAGGAGCAGAAGGAGCTGCCACGCTTGCTGAAGGTGGTGGTTTAGAGCCAAGATGTGCCTCCTTGCTACTGGCTCAGCCTGGCCGTGGGAGCATTGCTGCTAGCTCGGGTGGTGGGCAACCCCCTGGTGCCAGCAGAGATACCCCTGGGAAAGGGGGGGCTGTGGGGCTGGGGTCACCTGCACTGGGGACTGCACTGCTTGGGGCTTGTCTGTGTCCCAATGGGACACAGGAATGGGATGAGGCGGACTGGGGCTGCTGGCCATGCAGGCGGTGTTGGCTTGCTGTCACCTCCTGGGCTTGCCTCTGCCCTCTCCTTTCTGGCTCCAGCTGTGTAGTGGTGCCGTCCCTCTCTTCCAACCAGGCTCTGCTTGGAAAGTGTGTGTGACCTTGGGTGTGCCTTGCTCCGGGCTGGGGCCTCGCTAACCGTGTCTGGCCTTGCCTCACGTCCTCCTGTATGCAACAGCAGCATCCACAGGCTCTGGGAGAGATTTGCGGGGTTGCTTGTTTCAGCCAGAGTTTCTTGGTGAAGCTCTTCAAGAAGGCGCTTTTGGCTGTTCAGTTCCTGCTCAACAAAGAGCTTCTTGCTTGGAGGCTAAGGTGCCAGACCCTTTCCTTTCTCAGTCCTAAAGCTTGTGCTTTGACCTCATTGTGGTGCTCCTGGGATGTCTGTGGCATGTTGCAATCTTATTTTACAGGGCTGGGCGAGTGGAGCACATGCGCACAAACCGGAGGCTGCAGAGCCTGCTGCAGACCCAGAGGGAGCTGATAGGCAAGGAGCTGTGGCTATACAGTGAGTGGGGAGTTTGGGGGGGAAGTGGGGCATGTGGTAGTTCGATTGCAGTGGTCCGCATGCTTGGGATCCCTACTGCTAGAGCAGCAGAGTGGGGTTTTCCTCTCCCACCTCTTGCTGGTGCATGAAAGCCCTGAGGGTGAACAGAGGGTGCCTCCTGCAGTCCTAAATGGGAATCCTGTTGTGAAAAAGCCTCGTAGAGAGCAAAGTTGTGGAGGACCCAGCTAAGTCAGAGAACGCAGGCCCCAAAAGGGGAATCTGCAGGGGTCTGTGCTTTTTGTGGGACAGGTGTTCAATGGCCAGGAAGAGAGGGAAGGGCTTGAGCTCTGGGGAAGAAGACTTTGTTTATGTGGTTGGGAGCAGTGGAAACTTCTTTCCTGTAGAGCCTGTCCCTTGAGCATAGTTGTTCCCTGAAAATCACCCTTCTCCCATTGTCACTGGGTCCAGGTTTGGGTGTTAAATGACCACTATCAAGACAGCTCTTCCTCATCTCACCAGCATAGTGAGCTTCTGAGCAACATAAGGGAGGGAGAGCCCTGAATGGAGGTGTCTGTGTGGGAGTTTGGGGTCTTAAGTCTTTCTGCCTGTCCTGTGCTCCAAGACAGACTTCACAGCGAACCATCTGGCCTCAGAGCTTCTTTTTGGCCCTCCCTCCTGTTTCTTGTGAGTCAGCCAGGGCCCTGAAGAGTGGAAACAAGCAGGGAAAGTGGCTTTTGCCCTGTGGTGGTTCCTGAGCTGTCTGTCTGGATGCTGTTTCTCTGCTGAGGGACCTGCCCCAAAGTGCTCTTTGCTTGGCAAAAGAATTTTCACCTTGGTGCTTGTGCTGTCCTGTGAAATGGGTTCTTCTGTTCTGGTGCATCATGAATGGCTGAGGCAAGACTGTGGTTCTTCCTCTAACCGGGCTCATAGGCTGCACTTGAGCCTGGCTGGGACAGAGGTTCCCACCCTAACTCACTGTCTTCTCTCAATGTGCTTCTGCCCAGTTGGGATCAACACTTTTGACTACCTGGGCAGCATCCTGAGCTACGTGGTCATTGCTATTCCCATCTTTTCTGGGGTCTACAGTGACCTGAGTCCAACAGAGCTCAGTGCCCTCGTCAGCAAGGTGAGCTAAGGGTGATCTCCCAGACCCTGTTGTGGAGGGTGAGTGGGTACTGAGGATGGAGGTTTCACGTGGGGTTGGTGTCACTAGGGCTGGATGACCTGTAGCAACTGACCTTCAGGTTAGACTGTCCCTGCCCATGGTGGCATGGAAATGGGAGCTTGGAGCCAGCTGGTGTATGATTAACCTGGGGGTGAGAGCTGTCAAGGACACATCTACGTGTTTCCTAGCTCCGACCTCTGTGTCTAAAAAAAAATGGGAGGTCAGAAAGCCTCTGGCTTTCAGTGGTGTGGGTGGTGATTGGGTCTGCACAGTGCTGCAGGTCCAGGTCATGCCCTGAGCTGCTTCCCGCCATGAGCCTGGCCACCTGTGAGGCTGAGCTGGCTTGCATTCGCCTTCCTGACCTGACTCATTCCCAGATACTCAAAACTGGCTTGTTACAGAGAATGCAGAGCTAAAAATAGCTAAGTGGGCACTGCAGGCTGAGATACCCTGCTTTGAGCCATGTACGGTGCTGGGGCAGGGCTGGCAGCATGGATCTGCATGGCTTAGAGGGGGCAAGCGTGCTGGGCCCTGGGCTGGCCAGCAGGCACTCTGTAAACACCATGCCGGGGTGGCAGGAGATGTGTCCACCTGGCAAAAACTGCTGTACTGAGCAGGGAAGCCCTGCTCCATCCAAATATGGTCATCATCTCCTTCACTCCCACTGCCCTGGGTGACTTCTCCACCCCTCCTTCATATTACTGGGACTGCTGATGTGGCCCAAACGTCTGGACTCTTTGGCTGCCTCCTTGCAGCCATGGAGGAAGGGGCAGTGCCCCAGCTCAGTGCTGACCCTTGCTCTGGTGTGTGATTTATCCCCAGAATGCCTTTGTTTCCATCTACCTCATCAGCTGCTTCAGCCAGCTCATAGATCTCTCCAGCACCATGACCGATATCGCTGGCTACACGCATAGGTGAGCTTCTCTGTGGGCAGGCCTCGCAGGAAAGGGAAGTGCGGGACAAAACCCTGCCCAGGTCTGTGCTAAATAAATAAGAAACAGTTGCTTGTGGGCAAGCATGGACAAGTTTGGATATTGTGAGGAGGCTGCTGGAGTTGTCCCTGGCATTCATGCAACCTCTTGTTTATCTAGGATTGGTGAACTGCAGGAGACCTTGCTGAGCCTTGGCAGAAAAAAAAATGATAACTACTCAGAAGCCAAAGCCAGCTGGGATTTGGATGGGTGAGTCTCTTCTCAGCCAGTGGCTGGCTTGTAGCTTACATGCCAGAGTGTGGGGCTATCACAGGATGGAGGTGACCCTTGGTGTCACAGCCTGTCGCATGCATTTGTTTGGAGCAGACAGTGCTCACTGTGATTTGTCATTCCTGGGGTGCATGGGGCAGGGCTGCTGTCACAGAGGCATAGGAGGTCTAAGGTGCCTGATCTTTGCCAGTCTCAGCACGATCGCTTACCCCCAGATCTCTCCTCCTTTGTCTTGGTGGTGGCCCAGCAGCCATACTGGGGAGGACCCAGTGCCAAGGGACACAGCTTTCCTTCTGGAGCGAGTGACGCTCTCGGTGCCATCCTCTGGCAAGCTGCTCATCAAGGACTTGAGCCTCAGGATCTCACAAGGAAACAGCGTGATGATTGTGGGGAACACTGGGACAGGGAAGACATCTCTCCTGAGGGTCCTTGGGGGACTCTGGGAGAGCACGCAGGGTAAGGACTGCTGCTTGCTGCAGCCTTCTCTTTCTCAACCAGGGCTGCCCTGAGTTTGGAAGGTGGCGGTGTGGGGTTGTGAGGCCAGTGCCACATTGTGATGGTGGATGTGTCACTGCTGCATTGGAGCCACCCACCTCTATTGCATACTCTAACTGGCTCTCATTGCTTTGCCCTGTGTTGCAAATATACCTTTTCTGGGATTTGTTGGCTACTTCATGGGGCAGGACTGCACAGGGGGCGGTGGGGAGTTGCTGGCTGGTGCTGCAGGCTTGGCATGAGTGTGTCTCTCTGCAGGGAGCATTAAGATGCTGACCTGCTTCGGCCCCCGGGGAGTGGTGTTCCTGCCTCAGCGGCCCTTCTTCACTGACGGAAGCCTGCGTGAGCAGGTGAGCCCAGGGGCTGCCTCTGCTCTGGCCCCAGCTCTGCTGCCAACTGTGGTCATGCCCTGCAAACCTGCGTGCTGCAGAAAGGCCTGCAAGAGGGAGGATGCCTGTGGCTGCTCCTTCCCTTGTGCCTGAGTTCATGCCACCACTGTTGCATCTCTGGATTGTGTCCAGCTCCCTCTGACATGGCTTCTTTTGCTCTGTTAAACAGGTGATCTATCCCCTGAAGGAGATCTATCCAGTTTCAGGTATGTGGAAATGCATTAGAGCAATTAGCCAACCCTGCTCCCTGTCCTGTACCCAGTGCAGCTTCTCCCCTACCGTGCCCCATCAGGAGTGCTCAGCCATTTTGCTTTTGTTGCTCTCTGCTTTTCCCTGGAAGATTTACCTTAGTGTAGGTTAAGGTCAGCTCTGTCTTCCCTCCCTTTTGGGAGGGAACATATTCTCTTGATGCAGTGAGGACAAGCTGGCCATGCTCTGCATGTTGTGCTAGACATGGGATATATGTTGAGGCACCTTGCTGTTAGGACACATCTGTCTGGTACAACCCCTGCCTTTGGGCAAGCCATGTTTGCCTTCATCTCATTTTCCATCCAGCTCCATCTTTCACTGTTCGTCTTTTTCAAATTATGTCCCAGGGCCTTGCATGCTGTTGAGGTCAGACTACATGGATCCTTTCTCTCCCCTCCCCTCTTCCCAAACCAGACCACACGTGGTCTGCTGCAGCTTGCAGATGTCCAGGTCTAAGTTTCTGTCTGAGCGAAGCAGTGTACATGCTGCTTTCAAACACTTGGGAGTCACACTTGCAGAGAGTAACTGCAGCTATCAGCTACTGTCGTGGCTCTTCAGCAGCTTCAGAGAGGTCCATGGCAGATGTACAGCCCTTCTGCTCAGCCTCCATAGCTGCTGACTGTACCAGCTCAAGTGCATGTTCTGCTCCACAGCTGGTTCACCCTGAGGTTTTTCCCATCCCACATTATCTTTTACTGGCTGTTACCTGACCCCTGCTCCCATAACTCCACCACCTGCAGCGTAAAGTGGGCAGTCAGCCATAAGAGAGCAGCTGGTGGGCAAGGCTTTGGCAATTGAAGCCTGGATCCTTGTGTTCTGGCTGTGTGCATCTGTGACCATGGACTGAGCCAAGTCTCAGGTGTATCTGTGGAGCCCACCTACCTCCTGCCATGCTGCTCACAGGCATGGTTAACATTTTTAAGGAAGGTCAGTCTTTGGGAGCTCTATCAGGTACTGAGCTCTGACACAGATTGTTAAGTGGTTGAGTCAGTTACGTTGGACCTCAGGAGATCTTCCAGTCCTTCCCTCCTGCCCCACCAACTCCTACTTGCAGCTGTGGCCTCAGCACACATTGCCTCTGCTTATGCTTTACTGCTTTTTCCCCCAGGGTCTGCAGATGATGAGAGAATCGTGCGATTCCTGGAGCTGGCTGGGCTGGTGAGTCCCCGGTAGTGCTGCTGCCTTCCTTCCTGGTGCTGCCAGTGAGGAAAGAAGGGATCAGGTTTTGTGGCAGCACAGTGTGACCATATGCTGGACATATGTGGGGACACCGTCTGCAGCTGGGACAGGACCATCCATGGGACAGGCAGAGGAGGAGGGATACAGAGCAACTTCAGCGCAACTGGGAAAAGAGAGAGTAGCAGGAAGGGGGTGGTTATGCTCAGGGCTGTGGGCTGACAGGGTTGGGGGCTGTGTTCACAAGTCTGCTGTGCTCTCTGCAGACTGATTTGCTGGCGAGGGCTGGAGGACTGGACGAGCAGGTGGACTGGAACTGGTAAGGGAGCTTGCCATCTGTGTAAATTTGGGTGATCCCTCTGGGTGGGGAACACTTCTAAGCAGAAGCACGTTGCTGCTGGACTTGGGAATATCTGTGTCCTGCGGGAGGTGGGCAGTGTACAGGGGCAAAGCCTTCATGCCCAAAGCATTAATGCCAACAATCACCAGCCATGCTGCTCTGTAGGTCACTGACTGTGCACAAGGGTGCAGAGCCAGTCCCAGCATGGGGGGGGGGGCATGGGGGACACACAGGGACAGTTGCTTGCTGGAGTCTCTGATATCAGCAAATGAGCTCTTTTTGTTGAGGGAGGTTTTGAATCTCGACCCTGCTGCAGGTATGACATCCTGTCCCCAGGGGAGATGCAGAGGCTCTCATTTGCACGGCTGTTCTACCTCCAGCCCAAATATGCAGGTGAGTTAGTGACTGTGAAAGAAAAAGGGAGGGGGTGGAAGGGGGAAAGGCAGGGCCTTTGGTGTGAAGAGAAGCTGGTACAGAGACAGCTCATGAAATCCGTTCTTTGCTAGGAACATGCTTTGTCTTGGCCGTTATTTTAGCAGTGTAGCACACAGAGGATTCAGGAGTGAAAACATTTCATTGTCTGTGTGGAGGGTGGAAAATCAAGAGGCTGTCTATAAGACATTTTCTTCTTAGGGAACTAGTGATTAATGTTCTTGGTCCAGGTCTGATGGCACCTGAAGAAGCCCCCTCTCAGCATGCTCACCAGTTACAACGTAAAGAAGTGTGCATGCTAGGGAACGTGGTATCAGCTGCCGTATCTGAAGCTCATGAACCTCTGTAGGGTTGTGGAAGCAACGTGGGAAATTCAGCTGTAACGTAGCAAAAGATGACAAGGAGCAGTGGGAGAAATGGTCCTGAGAGATCACAGAAGCAGCTCCCATTAGCAGATGGGGCTAATTCCTTTGCACACCTAGATTGCTAGTGACTGCTGGGAGGCTGTTGGAGGACTTGTCATGAGGGCCAGGGTGGGTGTGGGTGAACAGAGCCAGTATCGGTAGCAAGTAGCCACATGTAAGTACCTCTCTTCCCCTGAAGCCTGTGGCATGGCTTGGTGCTGTTTGGGCAGAAGGAACCTGTGGATTGCAAACTAAAAGCTGTAGAGGTGACATAAACCAAATTGAATTTATCTGCTCCAGATCTGTAGTGTTTACCCTTAATTGACAGGAAGGTGCCTCTGGCCATCGTGGATGCTCCAGGTGGGGTCTGGGCCAGAGGGGTGCACAGGCTGCTTCTCAGCCCGGCGCTCTGGCACATGGCCTGCCTTGAGAAGGTTGCGTCTTGGCTTTCACAACGGTGGGGACGAGGCAGTGGCTGGCAGCTGTTGAGGGAGGAATGAGGTGAACAGCACTGTTTGGGTGGATTTGAGGGCTTGGGGGGAAAGGCAGCTTTCCCAGGTGACTGACACCAGCTGTGCCAGAGGAAAATCAGAGCCTGTAGGCCTCTCCTCACTTGCCTTCTGCAGATGGCCTTGGTGAACTCCGGTTAATATGAAATGTTCTTGGCAGTTGCTGCTCTTTTGCCTAGGGGGAGATGATTGGTTGGGAGAGGATTTGTGGGGTTTATGACTTTTCTCTCAGTGCTAGATGAAGCCACCAGTGCCCTGACAGAAGAAGTGGAGCAGGAACTCTACCGCGTGTGCCTTCAGCTGGGTATGACGCTGATCAGTGTGGGACACAGGGCCAGCCTGGAAAAGGTGAGATGGGGAGACAGCATTCCACGCCTCCCTGGTGGTGGCAAGACAGGGGAGGTAGAGAGGGTCCCTGGCAAGCAGAGGGGAGTGACTGAGGCTGGAGAGCCTCACTGTGGGAGAGACATCCCTCAGTCATTGTGTTATTGAATTGCAGTTCCACAGCTGGATTTTGAAACTTCATGGGGAGGGAAGATGGGAGCTCACTCGATGCGAGAAGATGAAGCGGCTCCCAGCTGGGGAAGGATGCTGAAAAACATGCCCTTGTCTGGCCAGCCGCAGAACCTGCACACGCATGGGAAAGCTCTGCATAGCAGACACAGAGCTGCTGAGCCAGCAGCTGTCAACAAGGGATTCATCCAGTGCAAGACCAGTTCTGGATTTTGGTGATGGACACAGAGCCAAGTCTGAACTTACGGTGTGGGGTTCTGCCAGGAGCAGACACATCTATGCCATTCTTCTCCCACCCCTGTTCTCCTGCCTCCCTGCCTCTCATGGGGGAAAGGGCTGAGCTGCTAGGCTGCCCAAAGAGAAGATGCTGCCTCATCGGGCTTGTAGAAGCAATGGCCAGAGGAACCTCCATTTGTCCAGGGTGCAGTGGTGCGAGGCTAGGACGCAGCCTTCTGTTCTGCCCTCTGTGCCTCTCAGGGACCTCTGTCTCTTTGATACACAGCTCTGCAGAACAGATTTCTGTACCTGTGGCTCCGCTGAGGGTTGTGCTCCCCAGCAGGAGCCAAGCGATGCACTGTAAGGGGAGGAGAATGCTGGCACAGAGAAGGGGCATGTCTCTGCTCTTCTTATGACACAGGATTACAGGTCAAAGGAACATTTTTGTATTAAAATCTGCGGCCTGTTTTCCAATGATGTTTATGGAGAAGAGTGTGTTAACCAGACTGCTGCATCTTTTCCTTCTGGGGTTTGCTTTGGAGGAGATGCTTGTATATTGGCAATGGTCCTAGACTAGACTATTGCTGAAGAGCAGAGCAGGGGTAGTAGTAATATACCTATCCAGGGCTGGGCATCCTGCCCTGCTGCTACCTCCACAGCTACTGCAAGGCACAAGGAACCCCAAGGAGGGCTTTTGGCCCTCTGCTTTTAGGGGAGGAAACGGAGCTTGCCTCCCCTTACTGTTCTGCCTATGATGAGTCATGTCCTCTCCCCTGCCTCCCATAGGTGTGTGGAGACAGAGGTTTTGAGGGTCTCTGTGTTGTGGAGAGGTCACTCTGAGACTGCAGTGGAGGTTCGGTCTCTGATCACTTACTGGTCACCAGTTGCTTAGTGACATTTCTGGACCTGGCCCTGGTTCTGCAGTGGAAGAGCAGGAGGTGTCTGCTGGCAGAGCCAAGCTAGCAGCTCTTCTGCCCCTCCACCAGGCGCTTGCGTCCCTCTATGATCTGCTGCACAGCTTCATGGTCGTCCAGGGTGGTTAGGTCCCCCAGCTCACTGGCCTTGTCCTCCACGATTTTCCTTAGTACCCGACGCATAATCTTCCCTGAGCGTGTCTTGGGCAGCCGGTGTGTGACCTGTGATGGGGAGGAGCAGAGCTAAGACTGAGGGAAAGGGGTTGGGCCAGGCTGCTGGGGTGGGTGTTGGACCAGCCTGCATGTGTTACCTGAACGTACTCTGGAGCTGCGTACTTAGCGATCTTCTTTGAGATCAGCTCCCGTAGCTCAGCAGCGAGAGTCTCCTGCGTGTAGCCACTGTCCTTCTTCAGCACAACAAACACATAGGCTCCTGGCAGAAGGACCACCAGGTTACTGAGCACCGTGCACAGCATGTTCCTGAGGGCCTGCCTGGACCTAGTGCCAGGAGAGGTCCCTCTCTGCTGGTAGCCTCAGGGGATGCGCTGCAGCCTGAGCTTTAAGTGGTTTTGGCCATGGTGGTGCTGCTGCTGCCTTATGCAAAGCCCAGCTGGTCTCATCCCAAGATTCCCTACTAACATGCTGTACAGCATTGGCACAGCGGTGCTACCACGGTTGGTGTGACAGTGTCACTTCTCACTGCAGTGCAATAGCCCCGGGAGAGATGTTTCAGGGGCAGGAAGGCAAGCATCTTACCTTCTCCCTTGATCTCATGTGGGTAGCCAATGACGGCAGACTCTGCCACTGCCACATGGTGATTCTGGAAGAGAACAGGGCTGGGGTTTGGCTCAGTGCTTTTGGCAGGCTGGCTGACACCTGGGAGCCGTCCTGACCTGGCTTGCCTGCTGCAGCCCATGGTAATGCAGAGAGATAAGGAAGGGCCTCAGATGGCATCTGCCCTTTTTCCTTCTTGCATCAGCAGGTCTGTCTGCAAACACAAGACTTCCCCCCTGCCCCTGTCTGCTTTAGGCTTGCACCTTCTAGACCCTGTTCTGTGCCTCCTGGTTGTTCCTCCAGGTTGCTCCACCACGTCCCACAATCTTTACTGGCCCATGGATGCTCCTCCTTAACATGCCCAGCTGCCTGGTGCTTTAGGATTCACCCATTTACAGCATCAGCCTTATCAGGCTTTGTCCCTCCCTTGCTGCAGAGAGCCAAAATGGGAGGGGAGAGGGTGGGAGGCTGTTCACACAGGCAGGCTGTGGGTCCAGCACTGTTCCCTGCTGCTACAGCAGCAGCGTGTTTCTGTCCGGGTACTTCAAAGAGGCTTCCCAGAGCACCACCAGTGTGCCTTTGCTGTCCCCTCGGATGGATTTACCTCCCACCCACACCTCTTACCACAACATCCTCCACCTCTGCAGTGCCCAGCCGGTGTCCGCTGATGTTAATGATGTCATCCAGCCGTCCTGTGAGCTGGTAGTACCCCTCACTGGTACGATACACACCATCCCCAGTGAAGAAAAACCCTGCAGTGGCCAGAACCGTGCCATGGTCACTTGTTGCAGTGAGCATGTGAGCTGCTCACCAGCTGTGCTCTCGCCTCGCCCCAGTCTCCTCTCTGTTGGCACCAGGGTTCATGTACTCTGCTCCTTCCTCAACTGCTCAGGGTGAAGGTGCCTACCTTCCTTGTTAGTCTTCTGCCTCTGTTGCTACCTGCTCTATCATCAGGCTCCTTCCCTCATTCTGCAGTGCACTGGCTGATGCCCAGCCTGCCTCATCACCACAAGCTGGGAGCACTGTGCTCCAGGGCAGGTGCCTGTGGTCCTGCTGCTTCTCCCCTTTGCTTCACATCAAGACACACACACGCTCTGGGGCTTGCTCAGTGCCTCTGGATGAGTGACAGAAGCTGACGGGGTTTGCAAGAGATACACCAAGAGGCCTCTGTGCTCGAGGGGACTGGGGGCAAAAGGATAAATCCACTGCCCTAAAACCACGTGTGATCCAATGGGGAAGGTTGGTGAGAGAGACCCATTCCCAGGGCAGTGCTGAGGTATTGGTCCTGGGGAGATGAAGGGCCTCAACACTGGGGGGGGTCTGTGGAAGAACAAAGCAGCAGAACCAGCTCTCCCGAGTCCTGTCCCCATGCAGAAAACCAGCAGGCAGACCCAACCGTACCCAAGCAAACACCTCTGCAGTGACCTGCCACACGTTTTCCTTACCTGGATAAGGAGTCAGATAGGTTTCCAGAAATCTCTTGTGGTCATTGTAAATGGTTCGTGCCATACCTGGCCAGGCTTGCGAGATGCAAAGGGCTCCAGAGATGTTGTTTTCCAGAAGGACATTTCCCTGTAAAATAGTTACCTTTTAGTAACCATGGCTGAAGGTACTTGGGTTGTTTAGTCATTGCCTATTTAACAACCTTGTGATGGAAATGTCAGGGAAGGCAGTGAGGAGAGTCTTGTGCCCCCAACTCCAACGGGACAGGCTCAGTCTCTCCCAACAGATGTCTGCAACCAGCTGCCTACCATGGTGGGACACAGGGCCCCTCCAGGGAGGCTGCCTGTCCCTGCCCAGCTCCCTCACCTTGGGAAGACACGTGCCAGGGAGCCCAAGCACAGCCCGTCTTGTCAGGACAGAGCAAGCTAGAGAACAACTTCCACGCTAGTTGGAAGAACAGCTTCACTGTTAGTCCCTTTCCAGTAAAGAAGGCTGCTGTCTAGCAGAGGTGAGCAGGAAAGATGCACTTACAGATCTCCACTCCTGTCAGCAAGTACACGCTGCAAGCACCTGGGGGAAAGCAGGCTGAGCCAGTGGCTGGGCTGCAGGTTATAAATGTACCTTGTCATCCAGGAGGGAGGGGCTGATCCCAAAAAAGGGTCTCATAGCCATGCCTGGAAGGATTTCAGCTCCAGGATTAGAAGGACGGGGTGAGATACAGATGCCTCCTGTTTCTGAAGCAAAAGAAACTGTAATGCTCATCAAAGTCAGGGACAAGAGGAAAGCCAGGTGGCACTGCTTGGCCAACAGCCTTTGCCCTGGCCCTCATTGCACCCTGCTGCACCACAGGCTGGGGCTGGTTTTGTCAGAGAGCTGGGGAAGGCTTTTTACAGAAGGATGATCCTGCGCATTTAGTTCAGCAGAGATCTGCTCCCTACTGTCAACTGTCCCGTGTTTCTCTGGGTTAGCTTTAAAGGCCATTTCTCTCTTTCATGTTTTGGTGCCTGTGTCCCCTTACAGCATTGCTCATACAAGAGTGTCAGTAACAACCGTTCCCACTTGGCCAACAAAGCAGCAGGTCACTCCTAAACCCTGGGAGAGCAGAAGCTGGAACGAGGGGTCATAACACATCTCACCAGTTTGCCACCACGTGTCCACTACTGGGCACCGTGTCTCGCCGACCACACAGAAATACCACTCCCACGCCTCCTTGTTGATGGGTTCCCCCACTGCAAGAGGAAAGACAAGGGGATGGGGCCGAAAGATCAGGTCAAAGACACAGCTTCCCAGGGCCTGCTTGCAGAGTCACCCCCAAATAGCACAGTCTCCCAAGTTTCCGTTCTCATGGCTGCTGCTCTTGGCATTTGTGGGAAGAGGCACAACCTGATGCCCGAGGATTTGCTGCTCCAGCCCATGCCACCAGCAGTTACCTGAGCCGAGCACTTTGAGAGAAGAGCGGTCATACTTCTTCACCCATTCATCACCATATCTGAGGAGCAGGCGGATGGCAGTGGGCGCCCCGTAGAACTGGTTAATTTTTAACCTCTCCACTGTTTCCCAGTAGCGGCCTGGAATGGAAACAGGGCCAGTAACCATCCACACAGGTCCTCCCAGCCCGAGACCAAGATAGAGGGAGAGGAGGTGAGAGCAAGGGCTCTCTAGCAGTGCCTGGACCCTCAGCCAAGCTAATCCCACACTGGGAAGGACTAAAGCATTCCAGGGGCAGCAGTGGCCCCTTTTCCTCCACATCACGTAGCTCTGCTACTCTCCCTGCTGCAGGAAGGGACAGGGAGAAACAGCTTCACCCCTGGAGAAACAGCAGTGGCTTCCTAAACAGAGGAAAAGACTCTTCCCCTCACAGCTCTCTGTTGGGCATGGTAGCAGCAGAACCATCACTGCCTGTGTCCTGGCATCAAGCCACCAGCTCCCTGCCGGCTGCGGGTTTCGCAGGGTGGCTGTGGCATGTCCCAGCTCCCCGGAGACAACTTCTCACTCACCAGGGTTAGGATGGACGGGAGTGCTCTCAAAAAGGACTGTGGTGCCGCCATTGCAGAGGGGGCCGTAGACCACATAGGTGTGCCCCGTGATCCAGCCGATGTCTGCCACGCAGCCAAAGATGTCCCTGTCCTGGTAGTCGAACACGTACTGCACAAGAGAGGAGAGGCAGTGAGGGGTACAGCCTGGGCCTGCCCTCCCAGCAAGGGGGACAACCGGGAGCAGTGTACCCCCTCTCAGCCCTACTGTTATTACGTCCTTCCATCTTCCCACCACCCCTGCAGGGATACCTTCTTCCTGCAGAGAGATTTTTAAAACATTGCCAGGGGAAAAAAAAAAAAAAAAAAAAAGTCAGGTGTTTTATGTAGGTGCAGGAGGAGAGAGACACTTAAAAAAAAAAAAACACAGACAAATTTGCTGTTTTCCAAAGGAGACAGCTACAGCCTTTCCTTCCTTCTGCTGGTGTCTAGACAAGGCTGATCCAAGTATCCTGTAGCATCAAAACGGGAAAACTTTCCGGGTGAGGATGGTCCCTCCACACCTGCATGACCACATGGAAGGAGAGGAGTTGTAGGCAAGGGCAATGTGGTGGAGGACTCCATGAGCCACCCCCAGGCATTGCTGCGCTCCAAATGCACAGGAAACACTCAGGAAAACCCTGAGCTCAGCAAGAAGCCCAGCATAGGAGCACTGAGGCAGCAAGCAGAGGGACCATGAGATCCCTCGGCCCAGAGCTGCCTCAGCTTGCCTGCAGGAGTTGACACCTCTCCGCTTCAGCTGGGTGAACCCAGCCCTGTTCCTGCAGGCAGGCAGAAAGCACAACAAGCTCTTCTTCCTTCTGCCCCATTTATTCCTCAGGAGACCCTTGGCTGGAGTATGAGGGAACGATGCCTGCCCTGTTCTGCAGGGCAGAACTGAGTGCTGTCAGACTGGCAGCCACACATCCAGCTTCCTCAAGCACCCTCCTTTGTTTCCTTTACTCAGCGCCAGGAAAGCTCCCCAGGGGCCAGTCTCCCACTAGCCCATCACTTCTCACCTTCTGCTCTGGCATCTGCTGTTTCGAACCTTCCCGTCTCTTCCTGCAGCTCCCTGTCTGCAGGCTGCCAGCTGGGGACTCCGGGGCCTCAAGTGCTCCAGGGTGCTCGTAATGGAAACTTCCCCTGCTTGCTCTGTCTCTTTTTAACTGAGCAGTGAATTATGGTAGCAGCAGTCTGCCCCATCTAACTGAGAGATCTGAGCGTGCCAGCCCTGTGTCATGGTTTCCAGCGCTCCTGAGTGCTAACATAGCCACATGCTGCTCGCTCCCTGCATTGCCATTCTGGGATGGCAGCCCTGGCTCTCACAAACCAGCTCTGATGGTCTCAAGAGGGTCACGTATCATGCTGAGCACAGCTATACAGACAGCTTAGCTCACAGGAAAACCAAGGGCTTCCACGTACCCCCTGCACACACCCCAGGAGGTCCGGCCTCCAGCACTCATGGCTGACAGAGAAGACCCAGCCAGCCCCAAGCTTGCTGTCTCATAGGGCGCACGGTCTGCGGCACTACTGGAA
Organism: Theristicus caerulescens; assembly: GCA_020745775.1. Classification (NCBI taxonomy): domain Eukaryota; kingdom Metazoa; phylum Chordata; class Aves; order Pelecaniformes; family Threskiornithidae; genus Theristicus; species Theristicus caerulescens. The sequence goes on along the minus strand of CM036564.1, from coordinate 45,319,638 downwards.
CTTCAGTCACACACAGGGAGAGCCAGACCCAAACCTAAGGGACTGTTCAGAGAGAAACTCCCTCTTCCAGAGGACTCCATATAATGTCTTAGGAAACGTCCCTCGCAACCATTCCTGCAGCCAAGTGCATCTCCATCCTGTGCTCGGTGCCCTTTTATCCAGCTGTCAGAGTTTGCTTTGGGCATGCTAGGGGTTAAAGGCTTTCTTCTTCCCAAAGATGACCCATGCTCTTCAGGTGTAGACCCTTTGTCTTGAGGGCACTCACCAGCTTTTACAGATATCCTCAAATGTGCCCCTCCCAGAAGCACTGCCTTCAACCTCCTGCCTGAGTTGGGGTAGTTACACTTAGGGAAAGCAAGGCAGTGGTTTTAGGAGAAAATTGGCTTCTTCCTCCTCACCCAGTAATATAAAATTATACTTGCAAGGCTGCGCATCCCACCCAATGATTCAGTCTAGGATAGGGCAGTGAAAGAAAGAAGAATGCCAAGAAGGTAGCTCAGAGGAATATGTGTTTGGGAGGCCCTGCTCCAGAGCATGTGTTGCTCTTCCCCACCACCTGCAGGCAGACGCACTCTACTGGGCTGATGCCCTAGGAGGGCTTCCCAGAGACTTTGCTCTGGGTAAAGATGAGCTCATGGTGCAACAAGGCAGCACATCTATTCCCTGCACTGCCTATGAACTGCTAGCTCCTGAGCACTCTGTGCCTGGGATCCATTACCTTGTGCGTGAGAGCAGCAAACAGCAAGTAACCAGCTTGGGAATGAACCAGACCCTTGGGTTTGCCAGTACTGCCTGATGTGTAGAGAAGGAACAACATGTCTTCACTGTCCATGGCAGCAGGCTCACAGCACGCATCCTCCTTCATCATCTCCTGCAGGACAGAGCACAGCAGTTCTCTCTTGGGGTCTCACAGGCTTCCCTGTGTTGTCCCTACACCTGCTTGCACACCTGTCCCCCAAGCCTCCCTCTGAGCACCTGCACCACCCTCTCCCCCCATACCATCCTCCCCGCCTCTGCACCTCTGCTCCCCTTGTTCATCAGCCTGAACTCCCCTTCGCCTTGCTGAGCTGGCAAATGCTCTCCTCAGCCAGAGCAGACCTGCTGAGTAAGAGGCAGCTATTTTTATGCTGCCACTGCTCTGACCAACATAGAATTCTTCCAGGAAGCCTTTCTAGCACTAATTGCTTGCAGATGGGATGAGCAGAGGTGGGGAGGCCTCTGTGCAGCTCCAGGGAGCTAACAGAAATGCACGGCAGGGGCTCACCTCTTCTGGAGGTGCTGGAACTGGAAACAGTGCTCCATGCTGGCAGCCGGGCCATCCTGTGTGCCACGAATACCGGGCACACCAGCAACCTCGCTGCCTGCTTCCTCGGACACAAGCTGCCAGCAGCACTCACAGAGGGTGCCAGGTTCGCCAGGAGAGCGGTGTGTGACAGTGCAGTGGCAGTCCAAGGCTGCGCTCACAACGTGTCAGCCTGTGTCTGGGGTGTTTCTAGCCCCTGGTCCACCCTGCTACGAGCCCTGGTTTGCACTGCCTGCCCCTGACAGTACAGGGCTGGTGCTGTGGGAAGAGCCACCAGTTACCCATCCTGATGGCTCCTGGGACTGTCCTGAACTCGTGTGCAGCTCCAGCTGCCACTGCCACTGCAGGACAGCGTCCCCACATCATGTCAACACCAGCAAAACTGTCGTGGCCAACCAGGACCCTCTCTCCACCCCCTGTCCCTGCTCCCAGAGCGGGCACATCGCCCAGGGGAAGCGGCAGTAGCACCAGGCAGGCTCTCACCTCCTCCAGCAGCACGTCCAGGGCTGTCATGGGAACTTTGCTGTCAGTCCTCATGGAAACCAGAACCTGTTTCACTCCTGGGCACTGCTTCACAGCCTGGTCCACTGTCTTCTTAAGCTCAATAACCTTTCCTCCTCTCAGCCCCTGGTTCACTGTGATCACTGTCTCTGACTGGGCTGCAGAAGGCAGAAGAGCCACATAAGCAGCTCTGCCCCTCTCCATCGGTCACAGAGCTGCTTGGCTCTACCATGATCCTGCACCTCTCTCTCTCCCAGCCCCTGTTACTCATGTCCTCCATTTAGCAAAAAGAGCTGCTTTGCATCTTTGTTTCCTGTTCATTCCTGCCTGTGTTGCATCCCCTCAGAGGAGATGCTGTATCCCAGCCCTTCAGTCCCTTGGATGAAGGAGAGAACCAGTCCATCCCATGGGCTGGAAGATATTTAGTGAGACTGTGCCATTTCCTCCTAATCCCGGCTCCATGGCCATATGTCATGGCAGGACACCCTCAGTTAGCCCACGGAGTCTTAGAAAACCTTTGCCATCAGCACAACCCTGAGCCCCGCAGCTGCCGAACCAACAAGCTCAGCACTGTCCCCCAAGGGAAACACATGTCCCTGTTACCCACTAGCTCTTACCATCCCGGATCCTGTCTGCTAGGGACTCTGCACTGAACCCGGCGAACACCACGGCGTGCACAGCCCCGATGCGGGCACAGGCCAGCATGCTAGCCACTGCCAGCGGGCACGGGGGCATGTAGATTGTCACCCTGTCACCCCGTTTCACCCCTTGCCGTTTCAACGTGTTTCCCAGGCGGCACGTCAACTCCAGCAGTTCCCTGCCCAAAGAAGCAATGGCAAAGTTAGACTTTCCTGCAGATCTTACCCGTGTGCATAAAAGATGAGGGGCCTCAGAGTCACAGGTACTCAGCTTACATCCCTATGCACCCTAACCCCCCATGCTGGAAGTCCATGGGAGAGCTGTAAAATGTCAGTGGGAAGGAAAGGAGAAGACAGTCACTAACATGGGCCATTATCTATGGAAAAGAAATAAATCAGAATGGCCTCTGTACAGAGCCTGACACTCTCACTGGCCAGGTTGAGGAGCAAGCCATAGGGCCAGCAATGGCCACTGGCAATTCTTCTGGCTCAGCAAGCCCACAACACCTCCACTGACTTTCCCAATGACAGCCTGCACATTTCTTATCAGCCCATACAACTGGAGTGACACACTACCCTGCAAGGCTGGAGGCTACACGTGAGGAGTTAGATATCTTCCCCCACGAAAACAGGGCCCTGTGCTTTGCTAAAGCTGGGAAGGTCAAGTCCTCCAGAGCTTGTGCCCACCAGCAAGAACAACAGCTGTAGGAAAGCAGTGAGCAAAACGATGCTGCTCTCCCAAGAAGCGTCCCTCCCAGAAACCACAGCTTGTCTGCCAGTGACTCATTTCATGGAAGGGCTCTCCATGCAGAGAGATTGGCAGGGGTGGATGGTCATGTTTGTCACGTGAGGTCTGGAGCCAGAGAGGACAGAGGGATTTGTTCTGTGTGCAGAGGGATTTAAGTGGATTCTGTGGCAGAGACTCAGAGAGCAGGCAAATTGAGCTGGAAAGTGGGGGGCCCCAGACCAACCTAGCAGGGCTGGACAGGCAGTCCCCCCAGAGAGCCAAACCCAGCAGCGTTGCTGACGTGCAGATGAGCATGGGACTTCCCAGCACCCGTGTGGCTGTGAATCTGGCCTCTCTTACAGACCATTTACCTGCAAGTTTAGACACCTTGCTGGGAAGGCACATGCGTGACTTTTCCATGTGGTCTTAGATACAAGCATTGCAGTGCTGCCACGAGGGGCTTACAGCTGCTTCCGCAGCTGGTAGAGACCCCTCGGGGCCCCAAGGGTTAATCAGAAGGTAGCCTGAAGTCTCAGATCAGCACAGGCAAGCCAACAGCCACCATACTGTTGATCTATCTATGTGAAGGAATGCTGCATCCCCTCACATGACACACATCAGCAGATCAGCCCTGTGCAGCATTCATGCATGCTGCAATATGTCTCTTGTATGGTCAGAGGTAAGTACTGACCTGTATGTGACCCGCACCTCCTCTCCTGGTTCATCCTTCTCCCAGATTAAGGCCACTTTGTCTGGGGCTACATGGACATGTCGGTCCAGACAATTCACTGGAAAAGACGACCCAGTCTCATTGCCAGAGCAACCCTCAGTGCCTCTTAACTCCCATAAAGCCAGCACTGGCAGTCTCGTTTTCAGATCAGAGTCAGAGCTGTGTGTGAGTCTTCTCAGCATTAACCTTGTGCATCCACTGAACCAACCTTTGTGGATACCAGCTGGCAGATCACAAGCACTGTCCCAAGCCCATTACACTCCTCACCACTCCAATACCTACCGATGCCCACTATCAGCTTCCACCTTAATTGCAACCTAACACAGTCCAGAGCAGAAACTCCTGAAGTCCCTTTGGAGGTCACATCCCCAATGCCCTCAGAGGGCCTGGCAAACATTAACTCAGCCATCGCTCCACCCAGCACTGCCTTGCAGCTGCCTCTGGGGTGGACTAGGGCAGTTTTTTAGGGGTGGTGCTCCTAAATAACAAACGCAGGACAAAGCAAAGCTCTGCGCAGGAAGGCTGCAGGGTGCATTTCTCCAAGATGGAAGAGAGCCAGGGCCAGGAGTGCACAACCCCTGGCTTTCCAGGGACATGGTAGGCTGAGGCTTTGGCTGTAATTCTTCCGAGAAGTTTCCTGCATTGCTGGCAGCTGCAGTTTCCTCAGAAGCCTTGTTCCTCTCTGGGTTTTCCTTAAACCTGCTACTGAGGTCATGGGATGATGCAGCAGCCCCAATTTGCATACAAAAATGCCTTTTTCTCCTGACCATTTGTAGTTTTCCAGGAGAGAAAGAAACACATGCAAAAGGGGGAACAGTAAGATCTCAAATTCCAAAGGCAAGTAGCTCCTGCTCTCCTGCTCAAATGGCCTGAGTAAGACCTGATTTTTGAGGGGTCTGTCTCATATTTTGAACACTGGGACCAACAGCGCTGTGAGCAGGACACAGTGCCACCAGCCCCTATGTCTTCCCCTGGTAGCCCCCCTAAGGCAGTAGCCCCAGCCCACAGAAGAAGAGCCTCCCATGGCTGTAGGGACTCCCAGTACCGCTCATTGCTCCTGTATTTTGCTTTCTGCAGATCATACTGCCTTCACTGGGCAGGGATAACCTAGTGCAACACCACCTGCTGAAGGCAGAGGGTTCGGTGCTGTTGCCTGTGGTCCTGCAGAATGGAGCCGCTGTGCTGCTGTGGGATCCACGGAGGCTGAGGGAGAGCAGCCCAGCTCCCAGCACACCCCGATCCAGCTGCAGCCCCTCCAGTGAGATCGGGTTGCTCCCTTAGAACCAGCCACATCCTTACACTACAGCCACTGCAGGACCAACCGGACCTTTTGGGGATCCCCCTCACTCCAGCCCTTTAACTCTGTGCTCCTCCAATCTGCTCCTGGGGCCGAAGCCCTTCACAGAGAGGCATCTGCAGGCACTTGGTGGGCTCCCATGTCCGTCTCCCTCCTTACCTGCCACGTTCAGCTGCCCGCCCAGGAACCAGGAGACCCTGCCCTGGCGCAGGTCGCAGTCCTGGACGGAGTGGAAGGGGGTGATCCAGGTGAGACGGCTCCTCCCTAGAGCTCCCCAGAAGGCGTCCCCCTGCTCCACTGACACCTTGTACAAGTCTTGGTGGTCCTTGGGTCTGGGGAAGGCGACAGCTTCGGGCATGTAGGCAGTGAGGGGCCCGTGGCTCCAGGCTCGGGCAGCGGCTGACCCAGGCAGGAATCTGGGAGCCTGAGGAAGAGCTTTGGAGCAGCAAGCCCTGGCCAGCAGCCTGGCCATCATCGCAGGGCTCCTGCTCCTCACCAAGGAGATGGGTGCCTGGAGCCCTCACGGCCACTCAGGACACCCAGCCCAGGCAAGACGGGCCCCTGTGGGAGCTGAGGCTACGTCGCCCTGGGCTGACTGGACACAAAGCAGCTCTCTGGCGCAGGGAGCCCGGGCGCCCCTTCTCCCCTGCCTCGTTCCTCTCCTCCTCTCTTCCAGAGCACTATGGGGAAAAAGAAATTCAATCCCTTTAAGGGAGGGGAAAGGGGTGGGCTGTAGAAATATTTGGCTGAAAATAACCTTCATGCTAATCTGAGTCCTAACAGCCGCTCTTGAACAGGAGCCAGGTTCAGCGGATGCCTGGGCTCCCCACGGGGGCCGAGGTGCCCAGGCCAGGCTCTAGCAGCCCGCTCACGCTCCCCCTCTCCCAGGGCTGTGCTGCATCCCCAGACCCCGCTGCTTTGCCCCCACTCGCCTCCCTCCCACCTCCCTCTACTCATCTCCATCCCCTCGCTCCTAACAGACCCCCCAGCTGCAGCCCCCCAATCCTCCGCTGGCCACCAGGGCAGGCTGGGGCAGCTCACCTGTAAAAGTTAGGGTCTCCTCCATGCTAGCCGTGGGTGATGGGACTATGCCCTTCTGAGAATTAAGGCTCATCTCCTGCAGAGCACTAGGCTGTGCTGTCTCCAGTGGGCCAGGGAAAGTTTTTCTCCTGTGGCTGCCTGCTGCAGGAGGAGGATAGTGTATCCCATCCCACCTCACTGCTGGGCATCTATCAGAGCTGTCCCCTCTGGCAAGCTGGGCTGGGCTCTCTGCCTCCTCCCAAGCACTTCAGGCTGGTCTGTACCACACGGTGGACTGGGAGCACTCAACGAGGACATGGTGGAGCAGAGGGTGGTGGTTTGGCACGAAACACTGCAGCCCATCTCACATGGAGACCTCCCACCACCCGCTGTAGCAGAGCTAAGCTGCCTCCCTGCCTCCAAACAGCTTTTTTTTTTCTGCTTTCCTTTCCTTTAGGCCCTATATAGGTAGTGTTTTTTAAGGCAGAGCTTGGAGGTTCCCTTATTTTCATTGACCAGGTTCCCCTTCCCAGAGGGCACAAGAAAAGAGCAGAAAAAGACACTCCCTGCAAGCAGGGCTGTTCCCAGCCGGGCACACCGATGGGATCAACAGCAGAGATGAGAGGGTTAGTAGATCTCCTCTGTGCTCTTCATACTGTGACACCACTCATGGTCTGCAGAGCTGGTATGTTTGGTGAACAGGCTGGGCACCAATATGGGGGCCAGGCACTATTTGATGGCAGGTGCACTCATCCCAGACCACACACCTGGTTTGTGTTAGAGCTGCCCTGAGCTAGCTGAGGACCTATGAGGGCTTTGTCCCCTCAGGGAAACACAGTCCTGTGGCCTTACAGCCCCTCCACAAAGTCAAGCCCAAGCAGCCTTGTCATTCCACAGGCAAAGTCCCTCATTTTCTATGCACATCTGTTCTGTCTCAGCCTTTTTCCCCTGTAAAACAACATTTTTTTCCATCAGACCATCCCCAGATGCCCTTAGCAGGGCAGGCAAATCTCAGCTCCTTCTCTGGTAACTCAGTATGGGCTCCCACTGCTCTCAAATTGGAGCTCGCCTTGCTGGAAATCCCTGTTGGTGCCCTTCCTCTCAACAAGCTCCCCTGCGCTTGCAGCGTCTGGCTGCTGCCTCCACTCCTCAGGCAGGCTGGGCCCTGCAGCCTGCTCCTGACAGAGAGGCTGAGCCTGCCCGAAGGTCTGCCCGGCCCTCTAACTCCAGGGCACATGTGGTATGGGGTGACCCAAAGCACCAGGGCTGTTCTGGATGCTGAAGTTGACTCGTTCTCTGACCAGTTGTATGCCATGATGCCTAACTTCTGCTCCAGGTCCAAGCACACCCGCTTCAGCTTTGTCTTTCACTGCAAAGGGGGATCAGCAGCCAAGCCCCGTCCTCTCCCTGCCTGGGTGGGGAGGAAGGTGCAGACCTCTCTCTGTGCCACTTTGGGGCTCCCACCTCTCTCTGGCTACAGCCTGATGTCCAACCCCCTCTCAACTTTGGCTGAATTCACCCTCCTTGAACATAGGTGACCAGACTCATACACAGTATTCCCGTTTAGTTTTATTCTTGTTCATCTCTTTACAGAAAATGGCACATAAATCACAGATGCTGGATGACTAGAAGTTGTTACAGCTCCATATCTCAAACACCTCAACACTGAATTCTTTTCTCACTGTATATACATTATTTACACACCATGGGCTATCATCTAACACATCAAACGACCGGGGGACAAAGACAAACAGGGGCTAGATGGAGAGGCTTAACCTTTGACAGAAGAAAAACAGTAACTCTGGGGAAAGGGTGCTCACAGCTGAAAGCAGGACAGAAAGGGTCACCTGGAAGTCGCTGTCCTACAGCTTTCAAGGGGGGACAGTGCCTTACCGGGATGGGAAGGTGATGGTACCACGGAGCGGGTTTGGCTGCGTGGGTCTGCATGTGCTCATGTGGGGCCGGCTGGGAGACGTATGTACACGTTATGGGGTGTATCAGGGTGGATGTGCATGGCTGTCATTCCCTTTAACACTCAGAGCGCGAGCTGGACAAATTTCATTCAATAAATACATCAGGCAGATGTTGTTGTCTTGCCTGGAGTAATGTATTCAGTAAATAAATTCACCGTTCAGCTCCTCCGCAGGGGTGCAGGGCTTTGGCGTTTGGGGCAGAGTCAGACCCGGCTGTGGTGGCCAGCCCTGCGGGAGCCAGCGACGTGGGCTGGGGTCACCTTGAGGTGCCAGGTGGGACCAGGGTGTTGCGCCCAGGGGCTAAACCTGCCTCTCCCTGCCAAACGGAGGCAAAACTCAACGGCTGTAAAGCTGGAGCCCCTTTCTGGCAGACCCGAGCGCCGGGTGGGGAGAGACGGGTGGAAGGTGCAAACCACCCTGGATGGACTGTCGCCATTTCATGCAAACACTGCCATGGGTTTGTCCTGCTGCAGCCTGGGCCAGAGGCAGAGGTGATGGCCAGGGGAAGGTGGCGGGTCTGCCTGGGGCACACTGGGACAGGGCACCAGGGGAAGGGGCCCGGGCAGCACTGGGGAGAGACGTGCACCAAGCAGGGGCATGGCGGCACGGGACAGGCTTGCTCCAAGATGGCAGATAGGGTCTGGGACTGGAGCAGGAGGAGAGAGCCCCAGAGCTGGTCGCAAGACCGGAGGGACCCAGAGCCTCGGTGTCCTCTCGGGTGGCAATGATGATGGCACTTCCCGGTCCCCCAAAAGGAAGGGGGGGGTGTGAGGAAGGCCCGGCAGGGCAGAGGAGCGAGGGGCAGGGGTATGCTCAAGGGGAGCAGGCAGGAGGCACCCCTGCCAGGCAGCCCCAAACACAGAGACCGGGGCCGCGCTCCCCGGGCAGGGGCGGCCGGGGGGGGGCCTGGCAATCCAAGGGGGAACGCGGTCCCCAGAGGATAGTGTCTGTTGGGGCTGGCTTCTGCTGCCTCTTCCCCCCCTAGATCAGCTTCTCCTCCTTCTGCGACGAGTTCAACTTCTCTGTCTGTCTCTCATCCTCCACCACTGCCGCCTCCTCCCCTGTCTCCGGCTTCCTGCCCGGGGCTGGGGTGTCCCCGGCGATGGTCCCCAGGACTTTGGTGCTGTGCTCCTGAGCTTTGGCCCTGAGGGCGGCAATGCTGTTTTCTCTCAGTTCCTCCTGGGAAATGGTGGGTTTGGGATCCGGGCCCCTCTCTTCCTTGTCACCCTTGTCAAGCTTGGGCAGGGCCTGGCGCTCCACCTCCGTCTTCCTCCCCGCCTCAGCCGCTGCCTCCAGAGACTTTTTGTGCATCCCTAAAAAGAATTGTTGGTATTCGGGTTTAGAAAAGCGCCTGGGCATGGGAAAGCCATCTTGAACTGAAAACAGCAAAGATAAAGAGAGGCCAGAATTAAGGAAAAGCAGAAACCCTCGCTTCACGCAGCAGTCATGGCAAGCCGCTCGCTCTGGCCCCCGCGCGAGGGCAGCCCAGGCAAGGCAGCTGCCTGCTGGGGCAGCCCGGCCCCGCATCCATGGCCTTGGGGCTGCCCCCAAAGGTCTGTAATTACTCTCCCCTTCATTTCACTCTGTGAACCTAAAGCTGACTTGTCCCCACGTGGGGATGAGGGTCTCAGACAGCAGCACAGTTGCCTGAGCTTCACCGAGGCTGGGGAGAGAGCTCCCCCATTGCCTGTTCCTCTATCAACCTGCACCTCACACAACCCACCCCTCTGCCTCTCTCTGTTTCACACAGATAGAAGGACAGGACAGCCTGTCATCAAGATGCTAGACACTAGTTTTGGGGTGGAACCAGCCTGAAAGGTCAGAAAGCAGGAAGCAAACAACAGGAGCATGGTAGGGTAGCTGCTACCTCCGTGTCTGCACAGAAAACCAAGTGAAACCAGGCAGAAATGCAGCTCCCCTAGGTGCTGAGAGCAGGAGGAGGCAGCAGCCTGTTCCCCCTGGGACTTGGGGCAAGGAGAGCACATTTGAGGGTCCCAGCACCCACACAGCATCACAGGGTTGGGGGAGTCAGACCAGGATGACTTCCTACCTTGGGCACGAGGGATGCTCGCACCACGGGAATCGAAGGCTAACACCAGCCTGAGCATGGGGGCAAATTCCTGCCCCAGCCAGGTCCTGCAGGTCAGGATCCAAGGACCAGCAGGGATTTGGGATGAGCGGTCAGACCCTACCGATGAGGGCTGTTGGGGGATGGGGGGGTAGAGGGTGGTGGGGCAGGGGGACCTTGCCCCACCGCCCTCCAACTGTGCTTTTGACACAGCTCCGGTTTCTTCCTTATATCCCCCCACTTCATCTCAACCCACTTGCCATTGCCCATGAAGGCGGCTGCTCTCTTACCTAGGAGCCAAGGGGCGCAGGACTCCATGATGCCATCCTTGGCAGACTTGAGGATGGATTCAGGCAGCGGGATGGAGTGACGCACCATGGCACCATAGAGCCCGTACTCAGCCATCACGCTGCTCCTGCCCCAGCACTTCTCCCTCTTCCGCCATTTGGCCCGGCGGTTCTGGAACCAAACCTAGGGTGGGCAACAAGGAGGGACATGGGTTTTTTTGGGGGGAGAAGGTGTGTCAGTCCCCTTCCTGCATGGGAACACGTGTGCTTGTGCAGTGGGATGAAGGCAGACTCGTGGATGCTCGTCCTGAAAGCACTGTGACCTCTTCCCCCATGCAGCAGCTGCTGGGTATCTCTCCCTCCCTCCCTTGCAGGAGCAGCAAGGGCCAAGCATGAGAGCAGGTCCCATCCCTCTCTGCAGGATGTAATTAATTTGCCATCGTGGCATCTTTTTCTAGTGGCTTTTGGCTCTCGTGCCTGGGATTTTCTTTCATTATTTACTGGGTGTCTGAGCTGCGGTGTGGGGCTGCGGGCAGCGGTGCCTGCAGGGAGGGCTGGGATGGGGGCGGATGCTCAGGAGAGGCGGGAGAAGGGGGAAGCTGATCTGTGTGCTTCGCCCTGAATTCCCAGTTTGAAAAGCCCCTCATCTTCTCAGAAAATTGGCAGAATAATCTCTGAGCTGTGACCTGGGGGGCAGCCAGCAGAGAGGCGGGTGGTGGTGGCGGGGGGGGGGGATGCTCGCAGAAATCTATTAGCGCTCTCTCCGATTTCCATTCCTCTTGTCTCCCTCGCCCTCCTCCCTCCCTGGCTCCCCTCCCTTCCCTCCGAGCAGAGGCATCAGCTTTAGATGAAAAATTGCTCGAGGTCTATTCAGAAGGAGGCAAAGGAAGAGTCAGCCCCAGGGGCAGCCCAGGCCTGATTGAAAAATAAGTTAATTTCAGTTTGAATCGATGGGCCTCAGGCACTGAAATATCACGGGAAATTAAAGCAGCTGGTCCCCAGGGAACCACGCCATTGACCTGCGCTAATTAATGCCATGGAGTTACCAGGCCCCTCTCGGAGAGGCAGCCCCTCCCTCCCCGCGGACACCCCAAACACCTCCTCATTTAACTAATTAGACTCACAGAAAATTGGGTGTTAATTTGTTTAGGATTTTTTTTTCTTTTCTATTTTTTTCCCTCCCTTTTCCGGAAAGTACACGGCAGAATGGAAATGAATGGCGGGGTCTCGCTGGCAGATGGATGCTCGGGGTCACTCCGCAATCTTCTCCGACTTGATTGCTTGATTAGGTCGTTAGCACATTAAAAAAAAAAATTGCTTGCCGTCTGGCGCTGGCCTGATGAGTGGGATGAGGCGGGAATCGCCTGGGTAATTTATCTTTTTATACTGCAAAGAATTTGATTTCAATCTGCAGATATATGGAGGTGCCTTTGACACCTGTTTAACATTACAGAGCTGACAGCTTAACCCTCTCTTGTCCCCACCACCCGTAGCCGTGGGGGAGCACAGACTGCAGTGGGGAGCACTGGGGGACTGGGGCAGACCCCCAGCTCTGCCATGGGGACCACGAGACTGATGCTGCGGAGTGATGTCCTGCTCTCAGCTGCCAAGGAGAGCTTGCCTCTTCTACCTGTGCAGAGGGGAACTGCTCAGCACCGAAGCCTTGCAGGGACAGAGCTGCAGGGTAGGCGGGTGGCTTGCCAGCGCTGGTGACAGCCAGCCTTGGCCATTCCTGGGAGCTCGGCTGGCCTGGCCCCGCAGGGAGCTCTGCGGGGTGGGTGGGGTGGTGGTCCCAGCAGCTGTGATCCCAGCTTCTCCCAGCAGAAGACACTCTGTGCATGTCAGAGGGGATTTTACAGCCAGGCTGCTTCACCACACATCACCTCCTCTGCATGATAAACAGTCTGATTTACGCTTTCGTACTGCCGATATGTAACCCCTGGACCATGGATGGCTGCAAATCCATCCGGGCCTGAGGAAGGACCCTCAGGAGTGCACAGCTTCCTCTCTTCTGCCCGCTCCTCCATGCCTGCGCGACACAGGGGTTTGCTCAGCCGTGCAGTCAGCAGGATGCTGGCAGGGTCTCTCACTCCAGGCCACGCGCTCCTCCCACTCCCAGAGCCCGGAGCGCAGAGCTGGAGGGGACTGGCTCACTCCCTCTCCAACCTCAGCACAAACCCCTGTGGTTCCTTCTCACCCACCAGACCAGGGCAGCGGGGCAGCCACTCCCGACACCTCCATGCTGCGAGGGGGCAGCTCGACCCACCGGGGCCAGGAGAGGGATCCTGCCTGTTCTGCCCTGGCTAAACTAGTACAGTTATGTCCCTCGCCACAGAGCTCCTCTCTATCTCATTTGGTTTCAGGGAGAAATTCCTGCAAAACCCACGGGCCGGTGCCTGCAAATGTGCCTTGGTTTGGGGCTGCAGTGACACTTTTCCATGTACCAGAGCGGCTTGCAGGGCTCGGCTCTGCACAGCTATTTTTATCACCAGTTGCCACGCCTAGGATCTTAGCCAGGAACAGGTTTTTCCATCAAGTACCAAGTGGGCAAATTTTTAAACTCTCCTCAGTCCTCTTCTATCCAGGTGCCTTTTTCCACCTCTCCCTTTTCCCTCCCTCCTGCCTTGATGCCCCAAACATCTTCCCCTGTGCCTCATGCTCCCCTGCCCTTCTCCCTGGTCTCAGCCTGCCCCAGAGCTACCCGCTGCCACTAAACCTGCTGCCCTGGCGTATCCCCTTTCCCACGGCAGGGCCACGCAAATGCCGGAGCCAGCAGAAGCTTTGCCAGCTGGCAGCCCAATTTTGACTAGAGCCGGTGGAAAATTTTCAATCAAAAAATGCTGATTCGATCGCACAGGAAAAACTGCGTCTGGCCAGCGGAAGTGTAATCAGAATTATCTATGGCTTTCTTCTGAATGCTGTATTTTAATCTCAGCCGCCTAAGACATGCAAAATCTATGCTTTAAAGCTAAATGGGAAAATCAAAATGACAATAACACCTCAGCAAGATCATTCTGAGATTTCCCAAACCAATTTTTGTCATTTCGTGGTAATTTCCTCTTGGTTTTGACTAGGAAAAAGGAAACTTTGAAATCCCAGAATTTCTAGCAGAACAGAAATCAGGAACGCTGCCCATCTTGCTTTAATACCAGGAGCCATATCTTCATCTCAGGCATGAAGTCAGGTGAAACCAATGGTGCTCAATACTGAATATTGCTGGGATCAGACCCCAGCCCAGCACCTCTGCCACAAGCCCATCCTGAGGAGCACAGAAGGAAGAGCTCCAGCACGGCACTGGCAGCACCCACACCATTTCAGATCAGCAGAATTATTGTCCGTGGTCCGTTCTCAGGATTTTGCCCTTATTCAGATGGCCCCATCAGTGGGACTTTCTTCTGGGAGAAGATCTCATTTCTTTCTTCAAATTTCCTGATGTGTTGCACAAATTTTCCTGTGCCTTGATTCTGAGCTGAATTACGCACCAGTTTTAGTAAATCTGAGGTATTTTTGGCTGTATTGGTACATCAGCCATGACTTCCAAATATGCAGTTACTTATTATTGGCACCTCACTTCCTCCTGGAGAGTGTTTCACCCTTACACTTACATTTACTTGCAGTTTTAGTATTCCATGTCTTCTTTGGCTACTTGTTGTCTTTGCTTGGAGATATCTACTCTACAACTTCTCCAGCTCTGTAAAATCCAGTCAGCTTCAAGCAACGTTTAGGTTTGTCCACGTTTCCTCTTGCCCCCTCCCATCACGTGGATCAGCTCAGCTTTGTGAAATGCTTTATTGACATGGCTGTGTACCACGCACCTTCCTTCCCACTTGCTTTCATCTGGTTCTCCGTTGCACAGCCCAGGGTATGGTGAAAAGATTGTGTTTGTGCTCCCACACTTCACGAGCAGTGGTGAAAACCCCTGATTAATTTTAGACTGAAGCATGTCAGATGTTTGTGCAAAGCTATCACAATCTGATGCGCAGAGGGGTCTTTTGGACCAATGTGCTGCATCTTAAGATGATTTACAGCTTTTTATTATCATACGAGCACCCTCTGTGAAACATGGTGTCGTGGTTTAACCCCAGCCAGCAGCTAAGCACCACGCAGCCGCTCGCTCACCCCCCCCACCGGCGGGATGGGGAAGAGGATCGGAAGGGCAAAAGGGGAAAAACTCGTGGGTTGAGATAAAAACAGTTTAATAACTAAAGTAAAATAAAAAATAGAACAGTAGTAATACAAAGCAAGCGGTACACTGTACAATTGCTCACCACCCGCCGACCGATGCCCAGCACGTCCCCCAAGCAGCGATCAAACCCCTCCCAGGCCAACTCCCCTGCTTATATACTGAGCATGACGTCACGTGGTATGGAATAGCCCCCCGCCCAGTCTGAGTCAGCTGCCCCGGCTGTGCCCCTCCCAGCCTCCCGTGCCCCTGGCAGAGCATGGGAAGCTGAAAAGTCCTTGACCAGTGTGAGCACCACTTAGCAAGTACTTAGCACTACTTAACAAGAACCAAAACATCAGTGTATCATCGACACTGTTCTCAACCCAAACCCAAAACACAGCCCCATACCGGCTACCAGGAAGAAAACCAACTCCATCCCAGCCAAAACCAGGACACATGGGAAGCTTGTTCCAGGAACCCTATCCTCAAAAACTGGACAAGAGTAAAGAGGACAGGTCTGTCTTGCTATCCCCCAGACGCGTTAGCATCTAAGTTCAGCCCATGCATGCACGGTTGCTGTTTAGCAGCCCAAAGCCCTCTCCTGGGCTGCTCCTGAGGGTCCGCAAGTGCTGCCCTTGACACATCAAGGGCTGGATCTGGGGTGGTCACTTCCATGGTCGAGCTAGGGGCAGCAGCCAAGCATGCCTCTGACAAGGCTGCCAGACAGCCTCCGTGCACCGGCAGCAGGGTAAGACGATGCTCACTGCACATTGCACACTGCAAGTTGGGTATGCCTGCACACCCTGCAGAAACTGCAGGCTCTTCTGTATCCATGGGTTTTGGTCCTCTAGGCATAGAAAAGCTGCAAGATCAAAACCCATCATCTTGCAAAACCTGGTCTTGATATGAAGCAGGCAAATAGAGGGTGGTAACGTAACACCTCAGTCAGAGAGGATCCGCCCATCAACTCAATCCCTATCACTTGGTCAGAGCTGAGCATCACACAGTCTCTAACCCCACTGGGCACATCACACTGACACTGTCTCCTCCAAGAGCAGCCACAGCCTATGAACCAAGACAGCAGCAAACGCCAGCACCTTCAGTGTCACCTCCTGGATCCTTGTTCCACCTGCCTGTTCTTCTGAGCCCCCCTTACTGAAATCAGCAGCACTGCAAAACCTTATAAACAGGGATGTTTCTAACCTTAATCATCATCTAATTCTCACCGTCAGTGCCCACTGCCCAAAGCAGTAAAAGTTGAGGCACTCTGTGCTCGACCGCAGGGTTGCAGCCTTTCAGAGTCAAGACTGGCAAGGTTATTCTTGCCAGTTTCCTCCTCTGAATCACAAATGATGACTGATACTTCTTCGGATTATTGATGATGCAGAAGAGCAAATTGTAGTAGGAGGAATCTCTCATTTTGCAAAGGGACGTGAGACTCAATGTGTCCTTGTTATCCGCATTCATCATATTAGTTAGTTTGTTTACCTAATCAGCTCCTGAAACATTGTTTGCTAAAGTGAGAA
This sequence comes from Theristicus caerulescens, assembly GCA_020745775.1. Taxonomy (NCBI): domain Eukaryota; kingdom Metazoa; phylum Chordata; class Aves; order Pelecaniformes; family Threskiornithidae; genus Theristicus; species Theristicus caerulescens. Next base: position 45,303,403 of record CM036564.1, on the reverse strand, counting down.
ATCTCCCTGAGGTTGGCCATGAGCCAAGAATCTGAATTAGCAAAGGGATATTTTAAGGCATCTAGGGTGTTACTGTGTTATTGTTTCTATTGTTTCTAGTCTACTGTTTCTAACGAGGCTGTTATTGTTTCAACCTAAAATTTTCACTGGTTACACTCATTTTCTTGGCTGCTACTTTCCAAGCTGGGGCACACAGACAGGAGAATTGGTAGTGGCCTTTTTTGTCTTTCTAATAAAAAAATGTTATTTTCCCTGCCCAAGCATTCCTCATCTCTTCAAGGAAAAGTTCAGGCTAGATAATGGGGAATTTTTGCTTCACCAAATCTCACACACTGTCTTTAACATAGCATTTCAACAGGGGTCTTTCAAGTAACAGGCTTTATGGAGCACAAGATGGTCCCAGCCCAAAGCAGTGCATGCTGCAATGTCCACTAGATGGCCACAAGCAAATGCACGTCCACACATGCACAGACACACAGACACAGACACAGACACACCAGCACTCGCTGCACCAGCACATACCTTTGCCAGGCTGTGGGGAGCAGCCGCACACGGCTGTTGGCAAACCAGCAACTAAGGCAAGGGACAGTATCCCAAGTCGCCCCAGCAGCAATGCTGAGAGCATCTCCTCTGCCCATGAACTAACAGGCATATCTTCTTTGCTCCCTGACAATTCCCCTGGCACAAACCTTCAGCTTTGAGGAGCTGAACTGTTGCTCTACATGATCCCTGCAAAGAAGCCATTTCTGATACTGAGCTCTTCAAGTGAGGACACAGCAGAGAAACCCTGTCCTGCCCAGCCAGGCAGCCTGGGAGCTTTCTGGACTTCTCCTGTGACATTGCCTTGGGTTGTAATCTGCTGTCATGGTCCCACCTGATGTGATGGTGCTGATGGCTTTCTGACCTAACACACTCATGTCCATCCAGCACCACACTCTTCTCCCGGGGATCCAGCCATCTCAGGCTGAACCATGCAGAAGCTGAACTTCTCATGTTCATCCACCAGATTTCTTCCCTCTGTGGCATTTACTGCTGTGGGAAACATCCAGACATCTACACCAACACCCTGTAGTTCCTAATGTCCCTTTCCCTACCACGCTGCTCTGGACTGATCCTGTCACCTCACTGTATGCACAGTAAAGCATTGGCACAGACAAGCTCTGTTTCTCAGTGCAAGCTCTTCACACCTCTGCCTGCATACTGGTTTCCCCTCTCCTGGACTAGAAAAACCTGGTCAGGCCCACTATGCCTCTCACAGCAAAATGCTGCTCCTAAAATCACGCCCAGTGGCATACCTGTCACTTCTCCACTTGAAGCCCTTTGGTGGGTCCAGCTGCAGACCAGAGAACATCTCCAGCTCACCTCCATGCCTGGGGCCCTGCTGCCATCTCAGCACTCAGTTCCTCCTGACAGCTACACATCTCCCTGTCTACCTTCTTCCTTTCCAACCCAAGACTCTACAATGAGAGTAGTCAAAATGAAAACCTTCTCTGAAAAAACAACAATGTCCTCACTGTTGTATCGGACAGGGCTGGTGGCCCTGGCTGGGTTCAATCTGAGGGTGTGAGCACTGCAAAGAACAGCCTCATATCTTCCTTGGAGCATGTCCCCATCTGCACTCACAGGCCCTGGGGCTTTATAATGAATTGCCACAAGAGTGTAAGGTCTGACTGGGTCCTGGGGCTTCCCCAAATCCCTCCCCTGTAGTGATCACCCCAGGAAAGCTTCCTGTCCCCAGGCTGCTGGTGGAGGCTGCACCACTTGTGTAAGCCTGGAAACAGTTTATTGCTGTCTTTTCAAATGTAATATCAAAATTATTGGCACTGTTTATGGTGACATCACTTTCTATGGCTGGTGTAAAGTGGGTATGAAGTTAAATGAAAGCAGTAAAGGTGGCACATGGGCTGCATGGCTGATCACAGGACTCATCATCCCTCCTCTTACTAAACACTGGGAAAGAGCTTTCTGAGCTCACATTCGAAAGAGCAATTCCCATACGCAGCATGGCAAGAGCCCTTCCTGGTAATAGCTGGAGTAGCGCTCAAGCCACTCAGCTAACAGGTCCAACCAGGCGTACTGAGATGAGCTGTGAGATGGTACTCATCCCTCTCGAGCAAAGACATGATGGTTCATCCAAGCTTGGGTCTCCTCTAAGCTAAACTAGCACAGGGCACACATTGAATACGGGCTCAATACGGCACCCAGCAAAAATGTACGTGCTATCACCATGCCACCAGTCCTGCAGGCCCGGCCTGCCTCTGAATGCTGCTCTTAAAAGCATTACGTGGGCCAGGTATAGCTACTTGTTCCAATTTATCTGACTTATGCACCCAGAGCTGTAAAATCCCTCGTGACCAGGGAACATGTCTTCAACTGTGTCCCCTTGGCAAATCTGGGGGTTTTCACCTGGCCTTGCCACCTCATGTGGTGACATGTTTTCTCACTTGTTGTAATCTTCAAAAAGTGGAGAACTTAATCAGGTGCAGGGCTCCCATCTGCCCCAAAGGAAAACAAGCGTGCACATGATGTGCATGGCAGGTATAGTGAGATCAGTGGTTCAGCACGCACTTGATCTGTGCAACACACCTGCATGGCAAATGCATCCCTGAGACACTGACTTTATCATGGCCAGCTCATGATGCCAGCTGACCAGCAGCTTAGCTGCGGCTACAGCTCCATATAGGCTGCCAGATGCTAGGACATGGCAGATAAACACACAAATTCCTCTTTTCCTAATGTGCTGATTGAAAAACATCAGGGTCATGGGTGCATGATAATCACAGGAAACCTGGCAAGAGTGCACCCATCATCCTAGTCCACACAAACCCAGGGAGACATTTGTCATCGTCACAAAGGGTGATACTGCACATCCATCCTTTGGGTGCTCACAATGCCTGGCTCCGTTAACAAAGCTGCTATCCTGCCTGTATAATTTCATTTTGCCTCTTTTTCCCCCACTAACACTGCTCTGCAGGTCCTCCAGCACAGAGGAAACCTTAGCACATGTCATCATAAACATCCATATGCAATGCAGGGACACACCGTATCATTACCTTCATGTTAGAGCAAGGCGAGTCAGGGCAGTCGGAGGAGAAATGTCACATCCCCTTCATGATGACTTTCAATGGGCACTAAAACCAGAGCTGGGGACGCCAGCCTTCCTCAGAGACTGCAGAGCACTGCCTGTGCTCTGGGGCTGCCCCTTGCATGCCAGCAGTAGCTGCACATTGTCCTTTCCTGTATCAGTAGACACAGAGCAAAGCGCAAAGGTGCGCTCTGGCCTTCTCCAGAAAAAAACATAGGAGCCAGAGGCTGTGCAGCAGCAGGAGATGGTGTCTGCAGCACTACCTGGTGCCCACCACTCCCCAAGATAAGGCTCAAGCCCATCCCTGCGTGCATGGGGAGAGCCCACAAAGTCCCCCCTGAGGGCTACAGCGTGGGCTCACCAATGCATGGGAACTCTTGGTGCATTGAAGCATTAGCTGGAAGATACCTATGGAAACGTGTTATGTATTGTAAAATGTTGTAACACATTGTAATAACTTTCCATGCAGCAACTTGGACTGAGCACCATAAGGAGAAAGTTGCGGTTCTTTACAATCTTCCCTTAGGAAGATACATGGTAAGGACAGTGTTTGCAATTCCTGGCCTCATGCAATAAGAGATATCTAATCACTGAACCTCAGCAAATCCTTCACTGGGCTCTCTTGAACATGGGGAAGGAGGAGGACCACCAGAGCCAAAGAGCAGGCCAGAACAGCGGTCTGTCCCCTGACCACCACCCAGGAGGTCAGGACTGGCAGTTGTGTTGGCTGCACTGGGGTGGCCCTTCAGCGCTCTACTCCTACCACGTCTGTTCCTGAATCTACATGTTCTTCAGCTCTGTGTACCCTTAACCTTCTTTGGGTAATTCACGACTCCGGGAGTTTTCACATGACACCTTACAGCTGCAGAAGACTCATGCTCCAGGCACTGGCTTCCGCTGTGCCACTGATGCCTGTAGCCAACGTTGTCAGCCTGGGCTAGCGCACAGCACAGCTAATGGTGTGACCTGCAGAGCTGGCAACATGCAACACACTCGTGGATGCTGCTTGCACCAGGGCAGCACATCTGAGCTCACCAGGACATTCCCAGGTATCCCCCATATGCTTAGTCCACCCAAGCTAAGATCTCCAGGCAGGGAGCCTCCCTCAGTTGTCACTTAGCCACGGAAGCCTTGATCTCAGTTATGGTCATCATATAAGCTCAACAAGTTGATCCAATCAACTAACAAATGGCAGGGTGCTGTAGTGACAGTCCTGGAGGACTCTGAGTTGGAAGGATGGCAGTGAAGCCAAGATACAAAGAGACCTAGAGATGTCAGAAACACCTGATGGACATAAAACAAGTTATCTTGGAACAGACATCACTGGCATGTCTGGCTAAGAGCAGTGACTGGCACAGATACTCATCATGCACATTTACATGGACAGGTTGGCTAGATCCTTCCAAGGGGTTGTTTCCCAACAAGACTCACAGTTCAGCCTCCCTCTGGGTGAGCCAAGCAGTGCCTTTAGAGAGGAAAGGGTGGCACAGATGGGAAGGTACTTCCCCCAGTGGCATACCTTGGGGACCCTGCAGCTGGAGGTGAGCCAGAGCTTCCCAGAGCCATGGGTGGGCAGCCTGGCTGCACTGGCCTGGCTGAAGAACACGGGTAGGGGCTAACCCAGCCTGGCAAAGTGCTGCTGCTTATCCACATTGCAGCAAGTCAGCTCCAACAGCCAGGCAGGAGTCAGTTAGTAGGCTACTTCTAGACCATGGAGGGGACATAATCCCCATGTTTACAAATGTGCAACATGCGTGCCATGGGCCTTTACATAAGTCACAGGAAGGTGACCAGGTATAAGCAACGCTTCACTTGCATCTTCTTGCTATTAATTTGGAGAGAAAGCCACAGCTGAAAGCTCAAATAACTACCAGCCCAAGTTTCAGCACTGCCTTTGCTCAGACAGTTGGGAGCCTAACAGAAACCCACTGAAACAGAAAGTAGGGAGCAAACTGTGCTTCTCACACCAGGCAGGTCCTAAATTGAACGCCTCTTGCTGCTCCCAGAGCAATGCCACTCAGAGTAGACAGAAGAGCACCTAATGCTTTCTCGCAGCCTCTGGTGAAGGTGGTCTCTGGAAGCCACCTTTGCTGTAGGGTATTGTAGCAAGTTTGTTCTCCAACTCAGTTCCTCTTTTCTGCTCCACAGAAGGACCTGCCAGCCTCACGTGTGTGAAGATCAAGGCCATCTGTATGTCTATTGAGGGCTAGACTTCTCAACACTGCACAGGCCTGTGCAAAACCTGGGTCACAGAACACCCTCAAAAAAGGGCAATGAAAAGGCAGAGGAGGTTCGTGCTGCCAGAGAACAATCAGAAGAACTTGTTGAGATCTGTCAGGGTAAAAGATAAACACTATAGAGAAAAATAGATCCATTAAGAAATAAAGGGGAGAGTAAATTAACTGTGTCTCTAAAGTGCCTGTGTTATTGAACTGTTAAAAAAATCTCTATTCAAAGTCAGGAAAGGAGGAAAACTTTATAATAAAGGGTCATTAAAGGAAAACCTGAATACACAACCATCAGCTGGTTCCTCTGCCAGGCATTCTAAGGCTGGAGGGGAATTAACTATTGAACTTGCTGGGCTGCCCAATTATTTTTTTAAAAATCAGTTGTGAAAAACTGCAGTGGTATCAGAAGAGAGAAAAGAAAGTCCATCATTAAAAGAAGGAGTGAATGCAAGTGTTCCCAGCACAGGGATTTAAGGTAGCATATCCAGAAGAGCTTCAGTGATCGAGGAACCGCAGTGCCTAAGCTAACTTGGAGAAGTGTTACCCTTAACCTCCTGTTGTTAATAAAATAGGGGGATAAATGCGGGGAAGAGTTGTCACAGCCTGGCATTAAGCCTGCAGAGCCATTCCTCATTCTCCTGGCCGTGCTGGGAAAAGTCTTTGCCAAGGCACTGCACAGCAATGGGCTACGCCATGTTTTGTTGCCTGCCTGCCTTTCCTCTCGCAGAGAGCTTAAGTGCCCCAACACTTAAAGGTATCTGACCCTTGGTGATGGTGTCTCCAAACCATGGGGAGAACAAGGAAGGAGCTGTCACTGCAAGGCCCCATTTCCCTCCCGACAGCGTGGAGGAGCACACCAAAATCACACTGTCCCTTATGCTGTGACAGCTATAAACATCTTGCAAGGAACAGAGCAGAAGGCAAGGACAGGCAAGCTTGGTTTTATTTGTTTTTCTGTCCCATTTAGAAAATTGGCCAGTGGCTGAAGCAACTCAGGGACTGCACATAGACGGATAAAAAGGTACCCGGTATACCTCTATACCTCCATCTCTGCGCTAAAAAACACCTTTTAAACTGCACCTACAGCCCAGCTGTACCAGGGTAAATCCCACAAGCTGGGCAGGCAACCTGCATGGTCTAGCAACAAGCAGGAGAGTCCCCACTTCACAGTAATCTGAAGAGATCTTCCTGGCCCTCCATTTTCCTTCCTGTCTCCCACCACGTTTTCTTCCTCTGTCCAAAGACATGCGGTGTAAGACTTTTCAGACAGTAATCCCTTTGGGAAGGCTTGCCTGGGCCCCTGCTCTTGCCCATCACTCAGCCCCTCTCTTTGCAGCTCTGGTAATTAACTTGTAAACTAAGTTCTAGCACATGGACTGAAAGCAGGCCATAGATAAAGGGTAATGAAAACACTCCATTACAGAAAGGGCCAAATTAAACAACTCTTAATTTAAAAATGGAAATTAATATGAATTTAGATCAACTAAACAAGCATGTTATTGAAGAGGCAGCAAAGTGGATGAACTCCTCACATACCAATTAAAGACATGGAGGCAGAGATGCACCATACGCCACGAGAAACGCTCATAATAATATTCTCACCAAGCCAGTAAGTTTGATTAGTTTTATTACTCTCACTTGTACACTTCCTACATTTCTAAAAGCATAGGGGATGTTAACGACACTTAGCTGGTATCACACTGCCGTGGCTTGCCCCAGTGCTCAGGAATTATTGGCAAAGGTAGCTAGCACTAGCTGCTCAGCTCTATTTCATGATTAACTTCTCGCAGGGCTTGCAGGGTTCTTAAAAAAAAATTAAGATATTGAAATGGTTGGCTCACACAGCAGCAACATTTTCAGCTTCTCCATCACCATGGTAATCTACCCCCAACCACCCTAATTGCCCTGGTAATTTCCCTCCAGCTACATGATCTCTCTGAACGTGCTGCACAGAGATATGGGTGGGAACCCACTGGCACTGTGCCTCGTGCTGGCCCTTCTCTCTTCTAAGTGTGAGAGTCACTCAAAGTTTTAGCAAGAACAGACAAGTCCTCACTTATTGACAGTAATAGTGACAAGCATAACCTTAGAAAAACCACCACCACCACCACTACTTTCTGCAGCACTAAGAAATCCCTTGGTGGCCATTCCAGGCACAGATTCAGGAAAGGTCAGCAACTGCATGGAGCAATCATCCTCCTTCCACACTTACACCGTGGGATTAGGACTACAATTCAATGCTCTGCAGCAAGCAGAAAAAGCTGGCGGGAGGGGGAGAAGCCAGGGCTGCTAAAGCTGCATAAAGCCAATTTTTCCTTCACACTTTCTATCATGTTTCTTGAGGGGACTCTGTGGATTCACTCCTGAGCTCCCGCCCAGTGCAATATAGGTTCCTCAGGCCTTTCCAAATTATGTTCACCTCTAAATACAAAACGTTTTTGCAAAACTGAAACAAGGTAAGTCTCTTGTTCTGGAAAAATACGCTTGGTAGGAATGCTTCCCTCCAAATGACCCGCACTCCTGATTCCTCCATCCCCATTCAACTCCTAAAGGGGCTACGCAGTGATACTGAAATGTGTTAATCTGGTAGCAGCTAAAACAATACATTTTCAATTAGAGTTTTAGTTGGCTTTGTTTTGTTTTTAGCCAAAATTGACCTCTTAGCTGCCTGACAAAGCTTGCTGGATACACAGACAATCCCCACTCCTCACACATGGCACCAGCGTCTCCTTGGGGTTCCCTTTGCTTACATGAGCAATTTTATTTGTCCCAAAATTCTTCATCCACGTAATTACCGTGCAATTATTTAACAACAAGAACTGACAATTTTTAGTACTTTTATTCTCGTTTTTAATTGATAAGTTCCCTTAAAAGGTGAATCTAGTGTCCCCACAATGGCAGTCAGGATCTTATTTTTTGGAAATACTGAACTGATATTAGGAGACATACTGTAATGACAAACATACACAGTCATTTCAATAATCCCAAATCAAACTGTTACTGAACTTTAATATTGTAGATACTGGTGTTTAAAGTTTGGAACTGTCACACATTAATAAATTCAATAGGGATAACTTATCTAAAATCTACACATTACACTTAAGAGCACCTGTTATGACAAACACGCTGATTTAAGTCAGGTGTCAGAATACTTGTCGGCTTGAGGCCATTTTGAATACTTCGGGTTGTCTATTGAGGATATACTTCCCCGCAGGAATCTACTTACCTCACCTGGATTTTACAGAATGGTCTGCATTTATTCTAATAGCGGCACTTCAACTCTTCTGAATATTCTTTCAAATACATTGATTAACGTAGTCTTTTTCAAGTATCTTGCAAAATGGCCACAGTGACATCTGGTCTGACTTGTGCAAAGTGTCTCGCTAGGAAAATTAAATTCTTTTCCCACGTTGCCCAACGGGAAGATGCTCATGTTCCTTCCAGGAGCAGCCAGCTCAATATGGGAGGAAGATGCATGCAATGTGAAAGAGTGCTGCCTTGAAAAAAAAATGCACGTTTATCTTCTCTTTAAATGGAGGATTTGAATATTTTTTCCTGAATTCAATGTTCTCTCAAACCAATAACTTTCTTGGCCTCTGATGGCTATTTGTAGTGTTCTGCTGAAGATTTTACATGCAAGCAGTTCCTATATATCATTCTCTCAATTGCACTCTTTGAATTTCACTTTCATATTGAATTTCATAGGTGATTTACTTTCTCTTTGACTACTACCTCCTGAGAAATAATTCCATGAAAGAAAATAAGGGGTAGATATCACTCTTAGGTGTGGATCCAGTGGGAACCCACATGAAATGCTGTGAAAGTCCACAGCATGTGATGCTCACAACAATCTTAGAAAACACTTTCATTAATGACCTACAAGAGGGACAGAACAATGTTGAAAGATGGGAGGAACTGCAAGCTACAATGAAAATGCAAAAATATAGAGCTCCCTTGAGCAGTTAGAAACTCATGCAAGGAAAGAAAATATGATGGCTTGAAATTATAAATATTATGAAGAAGGGAATAAAGATTCATTGTCAGCTATCTCTTCCAAGGGGCATTAAATGATGCTAATAGATTCAAAGCAAGATTTACTTCACTCGTGCAGTTCTACTGCAGAACTTCTTGTTGCGGGATATTAAGATATTTACATGTGTTCAAAATCCCAGGAGGCGGTCAAAGTACTCAGTAAATATCACTAGATAGCTGCCCTGCTCTCATACTCTTCTCTAACATCCACCTCCTGCCAGTGTCAGAGCTGGTAGGGCCATTATTATGCTTGTTAGCCAGAGTTAATAAAATGCCATATGAAACCCAGAGCACTGAAGGGAAAATCCCGAGGATAAAAAAAATTTGTCTAAAAAACCTTGAAGTGATTGAACTAGATAAATAGAAAGAAATAAATATGGAAGCAAGTAGACCAGTGCTAATCTGAGGCTGTTTCTGCAAGGACTCACAAGTCCAGCTGAAGTGGGGGGAACACAGCCGGTGTGCAGCTGTAGGCATGTGGTCCCCTATCTCCAGGAAGACTGACAGGCAGGATGGGCTTCACAGAAGAACAAGCACATGATTAAGAGACTAGCGTGTGATTTATGAAGAATGATTTAAGAAAAAGATCTTCACAGCTTGCTTAAGTGATGATGAAAACTAAAAGTGACAGCCAGGAGAAGAAATAGCTTAGATTTATTAAAGAGTGTGAACATCATAACAAGGGGGAAAGAATTAGGCTCGTACAAAAGGGGCTAAAGTTGAAAAGGAACACGAGGTGAAATATCAAGAAGCATGACCAGGGTTGGGAATCATCTTGTCATGGCTTGAGACACACAAAAATGTATGGACAAGGAAACTTAATAGAATATGTGGTAAGGGACAATCAGGTGCTGATCCATTGGAAAGACCAGTGGTGCTCAGGACTCCTGCGTGACCCTGATGCTCACCCTGGCAGGGTGCTCATGCTCTCACACAACAGATGCCACAGAAATTCTGCTGTTTCTTATGATTTCCCCTTTCATGACAAGCAAAAGTGTTACTCACAAGCACTTTCTCCTGGAATACATGTGCCATTAGCAACACTTGATGTTGAGAACAGCCACACCACAGGGTGCTTCTGCTGTCCAAGTCTAACCTGATCTCTAGGGCAGAGGGATCACAGTAAGGAGCACTCCTAGCTTTAAAAACTCTGCAGTACAGGGAGAGTAGGCAGCTGTTCATTAGCCAGCTGCAGAATGACATGCTGGCAGCAAGTCAGTCATAGCTAAGATACGTTAGCCACTATTTCACTTCCAAATCAGATAAAACACAGAGTCTCAGCACTAGAAGGGTGCTCCAGATGCTGAAGCAGTACCTGCAGTGTCCAGCTCTGTACTGACTGCCATAACATCTCTTTCTGCCTCACCCATAGTGAAGGCCCTCAGCTCTGGCCAGAGAAATGGTGCCTCTGCAGTTGAACATATACTGTGCCACTAGATGAGCCTCTTCTTTGAAAAGGCCCCTTATGGGAAATCAAAGGATCTTCTTTCCAGCCCAGCATCAAATGGTGAGTGCAGGCAACACTAAACTCCCAACAGGTCTCTCCCCTCTTGACTTGATGTCCTACAGGGTCACAAGTGGAGAAGTGACCCTCCATCCAGCTCACTCTCTCTAGAGGCAAAGCATCAGGGCCTATTGCTCAGAGCAAAATCCCAATGTGGCAAGTAGGGTTTCAGATGATGGGCTGTTATTCCTGAAGACCAGTGGAAATCCTGTCAGCATACAGGTTATCTACAAGCTGTTAGGTCAGCAGGAGTTGTGCCAGCACAACAGGATAAGAAGCACAACTTGCTTTTATAAAAATGTCACTCTTGATTGAGCACAAGAATGAGGGCAGTGAGAGGGGGGCTCAGGACTGAGGGAAAAAGTGCTGCACTTTTGTCTGGAGGATCTCCCTGTCCCTGCACAGGGTCATGCCTCAGCAGCTTCCAGCATCAGCGTTATCTTCCTAAGTGCCCTCTGAGCTACCTTCCAAACCCACGAGGGAGCAGTCTCCTGGGCTGTCTCTTTAGCAAAGAAAGAGCAAAGGCTGAAGGAACAGATCGGCGGGTGCGGGGCATGCATGAGGGACCGGGCAGAAGGAGGAACCAGGGAAACCAGGACCTTCCCAACACCAGATAGCACTCACGCCAATGCCTCTTGTAGAAACTGCTATGCACCAGCCACAGACGTGGTGCGGGACCAGGCCAGTTTAACCCACAGCCAGCAAAGAAACATCACCTGCACCAGCAAAAATGGGTTCAAGGCTTGGCCATTACAGCCCTGTGCCTTGTGCAGCAACCTGGCGGGAGCGGGGCATGGGGAGGAGGGAGGCAGCAGAAGCTGCTGGAATCCACCCTTGTGAATGTCATGTTTGGTCTGTCCAAGCACATTGTGCCTCCCACGCTGTACACAGCAGCTCCAAGTCTTCTCCATCTTTTTGGGCTGTAATGATTGCTTCCATACTGGCTGCCATGCATGCCAAAGGCTGGTGCTGGCACAGCCCTGTGGCTCAGGCTGCTCCTTACCACCAGAGGATTCACCACACAGCGGTGATACTCCACACAGCCTCGTTCTACCTCCTCACAGTGGCACGACAGGACTGGCATGCAGTTAAACCCCAAACATCAAAAATCATTAACAAAAAATTATCCCCAGACTCTTTCAGGGAAGCTTCACTTGAGGAGGCAAATGCAGTGAAAGTGTAGAGACGGTGCAAACACCTCACTGGGACTCACCCATCATTCCCACACTGTGGTCCCAGCTGCTTGCGACATCCCTGCACATCCTCCTGCGCCTGAAGGAGCAGAGATGAGCTCTTTCCCTCCCACACTGCCCACCCAGACCCCATCTCCGGGAGGCTCTCTTCTTGCCTATACCACCAAGACCTCAAGATGCTATGGTCTTTCCTTGCACACCAGTTCCCCTTCAATGATTTAGGATTCCCTCTGTTATACACACCCCGACTCATCGGTACAACACGCCATGTACAGCACCTGCTGACATACAAACACCAAACACAAATCTGCCAAGAACAGCTGATCTGTCTACCTACTCATCAAGAGCAGGGGAGTGGACAGCCCAGGGAGGTTTATTCAGAGCAATGTCAGCCTTCCCATGCCGCTACCTTTTCTTCAGGGAGGGATGAACATGGCTGAGGGGGGCAGGATAAGGGGGTCCGAGAGATATGATTACCTGTATCCTGTCTTCTGGCAACTCTGTTTTCATGGCCAACATCTCTCTAGCATATACGTCAGGATAGTGGGCCTCATTGAAGGCCTTTTCCAGCTCCTCCAGTTGGTAGGATGTGAAGATTGTCCTGAGGGGAGTAAAACTCTGATCAAAAAACATAAGAAGAAGAAGCAAAGATGATGAAGAGTCAGAGAAATGGACACAGAAGCTACAGAAACGTGGGTAACCTGATAACGCATAGCTTTTCTCCCCCACCTCCTGTGTTTCTGTGCACAAAAGGTCAAGTGCCAGGGTGAAAGGAGAAACAGAAAATGCCAGAAGACAGTGCTTTAAACAGTTACAAATCACCTTCCCTTTAGGGACTTCCCTCTGGAGATGCTCCCTCCCCAGCAGCGAGCACACAGCGATGGCAGCTGCTCTTACATCTCAGACCCTGCTGCCTCTTGTGAGGATCCTGCGGGTGTCCCTATCCCTCACCCCTCTCTGACAGGAGAGTGCACCCACCCCTGGCCTAGCTTAAAACCACCCCCTCCTCCTCTTGCAACCAGAGGTTTCTTAACCCTTTGGTAGTGACGCTGAGATAAAGCAGCATCCCCTCAGCACCCTATCTGGAGAGATGCTGAGCCCTTCCCCAGTTGCTGGTCCTTAGCCTCTTCAATCTCCACAAGCAAATAATCCTCCCCTGGAGCTCCGGTCCTCGGCTGAATCCTCCAAAGGTTTTATCCGCTCTGCTCCCCACTGCTTTTCACCAGTCCTTCCCGACGAGAGCCAGCACCAGCTCCCTTCCTCTGCCTTTACCCTGCTTTCTTCCACTCCGATATCCCATTAGCTGCTCCCTGCCAGTTCGCATTACCCCATTATCCTCTGGAAATCCTCCTGGACCGCCCTGGGCGGGCAGCAGCCCAACCTGCCTCTGCGCAGCCAGTTCTCAGCTCGGGACAACCAGATTGAAAAATCAGCAGCTGGAAAGCCGAGACGGATGAAAGACCTTCTCCAGGGGATGGATCAGAGGTCTTGGACCACTTCCACTCCTCCGAGGGTTAAAACTCCCACCCTCCAACCCCCCCCCCCAGTACACCAAACACAATTTTCAATAAAAACTAACAACACTCCAATGGCAAAAAAAACAAAACCAAAAAACAACGAATTGCAGCCTTTGTTCAAAGTAAACATATAAATATATTATCAATCTAAGAAACATGTAGCTCCCAGAAGGGGGAAGGAAAGACGAAAAAAAAAGTCTTTTTCTAAAATACATCCGAATTTCAGAAAAGCCAGAGAGCATAAACAATTTCAGAGAGCATAAAGAGAAAATCTCAGAAATATCCTCCGCTGTTCAGAATCAAAAGGATTCCACCAGATCGATAACATTACTAACAAAAGCAGCATGCAAATGCAAGGGACCTGCCTGCAATCAGATCCTTCTTTAAATTCACTCCTAAATCCATTCTCTTTTCAAACAGTTTTCCTTCTGCTCCAACAAATCTGTGAACTCTAGGGACAGCAGAGGCACATTAACTCATGTATTTTCTCTCTCTGGGAAAAATTATTCCAATTTTGATCCAGTTTAGATTTCAAGCATTCCACTCCACCCTCCTCTGACCAGAGCGCCGAAGCCCAGCAAGGCTCACCGGCGGGAGGGTTTTGCCTGACATTCAGCTGAAGTTTTCCCCTTTTAACTCTCGTCCTTGGGTAGCCCCTGTCTCTTTTGCAATACACAATCCACTCTCCCTTTTGGTGTTTCTATCCTGCAGATACCTGCAGACTATTGGCCTGTCATGTCCCAGCCCATTCCTGGTACAACTAAAGGTCTTTTAACCATTTAGTACAGAATATACAACTACAGCTAAATGTTGCAGGTTTGTTGCCGTTTAGAACTGAAAATAAAACAAATCTGAATTTCGTTTCCTCTCTCCCACCCAGACCGTGACCTGTACGCCAGCCCCTACTGTGTTTTCACCCAGCCCTGTCCAGTCCACAAAGAATACGAACCCGTATTTATTCCAGAGCACCCGAACTGGGAGCATTTGCCTGGGGAGGGACTGCGGGTTTGGGATGAGCCCTCCAGAGCAAGCCTCCTGTTGCACGAATAGCAGGACGTCTCCCGGGATCGTCCGTCTCCTTCCACCCCGCATCCTGCTAAGCTTTCACTGGGGCATCTTTTAATCCACCCTTCCTGCATCGTGGCAGGATTGATTTAATTATTCCTAAATCACCCTCGGTGGATGGTGCCTGGCCTTCCTTTGTCCTGACTCCCCGGCCACAGCAATGCCAGAACCCAGCACGGGATTTTTTGTTTCTGTTTATAAGGTGCAGATAATCCAACTCCATTTTAACTGTGGGAGAAGTCAGGCAAAGTCTAGTACCCTGACTGTTCCCGAGGGGAAACCAAACCCCCTCCGGAGCTCCCAAAGTGGATCTTCGTTTCCTTAAGCAATTCTCCAGCCTTCTTAAACTTCTCTGCAGGCTGTGTCTGATTCCCAACTATTTAATCTATTGGCAAAACATTTATTTATAAATATATAAAATATTTAAATCATTGATAGAAATTGTCCCTTGCTGATAGCCAATATTAAGATTGCTATACGAGGAGCAGGGAACGGTTTTGATTATTTAACTGCTTCAGTTTCGGACAGGTTGATGATTTTTTTCCCCCTGAACACCAGTGATCCGCATCCTGCCCAGATGCTCATGGGCTGCTCGGGTTTGCGGCTCGGGATACCTGGATCCGCAGCCGGAAAAATTAAATAAAATGACACCCGTGGCCGATCCCCCCGCTCCCTACAGGCACGTCCCCAAATCCGATTTATTTTGGACGGGGAGAAAGAAAAAAGGAAAGGACCCAGGGGAGAAGCCGCAGGGGCGGCGGGGCTCTCCGGCGGCCGGTGCCGGGGGCCGGAGCGGGGCGGGAGCGGGTCGGGGCCGCCGGGGCTCGGCGCTGCCGGTGCCCGGTGGCCTGCGGAGAGGGGCGGCGGGAGCCGGCGGGGTGGTGGCCGCTCGCTTACCTGTGCCGCCTCTTCTTTCGTTTCTTGCTCTGGTTTAGGGAGGATTTGGACATTTTCCGGTCGCTGGAGGAGACATCCTCGGAATCTGCGGAGAGACAGGCAGCGGCCGTGGGCTGGGGCTCCCTCCCCGCCGGGGACCCCCGGGCAGGGCCGGGCCCGGCGGCTCCGCTCCCTCCGGCGGCTCCGGCCAAAGGTTTCGTTGCGATCGCGCCGCGGACGGGGCCCGCCGCCGGCCGCTCCCTCCAGCCCGGCGCGGCACCAGCGCTGCTCCCGGCCTCGGTCCCGGTCCGAGCGGCTCGGGGCGACCCACCCCCGCCAGGGAAGGCGCCGGGCCGGGACCGGGCTCTCGCTCTCCCCTCTCCCCCCCGGAATCGTTTGCTGGGGCTGCTGTTGTCGCGCTGCTAAAATGCGGAGCCCGGCAGGCTCAACAAAACCGTAGGAAAATGGGGGAGCTGCAGCCCCCTCCCCGCGGCCGGGCACCTGCGGCCGCCTGCCCCAGCCCGGGGATCCCGGACTTCCCCGCAGAAACACCGGAGCGGGGAGGAAAAAAATAGAGGTTTATGGAGCTACCAGGGAAAAAAAATCCCGGGAAGAGCTGGTGCCTGCCCGCGGCCCCCCCGCTCCCCAGGGGTGCCCGGGCCGGGGGGTGCTAAGGGCGGGGCGGCGCCGCCTTCGCCCCGAAGGAGCAGCCCGGGGAGGGAACCGGGACCCGCATTTCGATGCGCACCGCTGTGCCCCGCGGCGGCCGGGGCTGCCCCGCCACCCGGCCGCGCTCCGGCCCCGCTCCTGCCCGCGGAACCTCGCCACCCGCCCGGCCCCGGCGCCGCGCTGCCCGGCGGGCCGTGCTGCGGCGGGGGCGGCGGGCACCGCCCGGGCCGGGCACCGCGCCGCTCCGGCCGCCCGCGGGAGGAGGCTGGGGGTTGCCCCCGGGACCGGGACCGGGCGCTGCTGCCTGCAGTCCCGGGGGGACCCGAGGCGGCCTGGGAGCGGGGCCTGCGGGCAGGGTTGCGGGTGGCTGCTGCCGTCTAGGAAAGGGATGCCGAGCGGCCCCTAATTCCCCGGCAACGAGTTGGGGCCGCCGGGGCGGCGGGGAGGCCGCTCCGCCGGGGCTCCGCGCACCCCCGGGCCAGGCGTCCCTGGCCGCGCCACCGCACCGCGGCCGCAGCCCCGGACGGGGGGAGATGCGGTGCCGCCCGCCCGCCCTTCTCCTCCTCCTCGGGACCGAAACGAAATCGCCTTCCCGCCGCCGGGCACGGGGCCTCCCGCCGGGGCGCGGGGTGCCGACGGCTGCCGGGGGCGGGCGGCGGCGCTGGCGGGGCGCGGCGGGGTCCCCGGGGGCCGGGGACGTGCCTACCTGAGCTGGCCGTTTGGCTGCTGTCCAGCTGCCCGGGGGCCCGGGCCAGGGGCTGCAGGTGGACGCTCTGGGGGTCGGAGAGCACCTCCAGGAAGGTGGGCTGGGTGTAGAAGCCGGGGATGCCGCCGGCCCCCAGCAGCCCCATGCCCACGCCGCCCACCCCGGCGGGGCTGAGCACGGAGCGGGCCGCCAGCAGGTGCCCGGCGGGCAGCGAGTCCAGGGCGGCCCGAGGGTGCGACGGCGGCTCCTTGTTCAAGCCCAGGATCTCCTGGATGCCGAAGCCGGTGCAGCGGGGAGGGGTGGGCCCGGAGCTGGGCTTGGCCCCCGCCGCGGGGGGCGGCGGAGGCGGCGGCGGCGGCGCGGCGGCGGGGGCGGCGGCCGCGCCGTCGGGCTTGGGCTTACCGGGCAGGCTGGGGGCCAGCGCCGCGCCCGCTTTGCCCGTCATGCTGCGGCCGGCGGTCCCTGGTGCCCGCTCCGGGAATGCCTGGGAGCCCCCGGCTCAGGCCCCTTTTATCCGCCCAGCCGGGAGCCCGAGCGGGGTCAGAGCCGCGCAGCCAATCACAGGGGCCAGCCGCGATTAGGGATGCCAAAAAGCCGGCACCGGCGGCGGCGGGGCCGCTGCTCGGCGGGCTGGGGCCGGTGCCCGCCGGCGGGCTGCGGCCGCCGCCCGCCCCCGAGCCGAGAATGACCGCCCCGGCGGGGCAGGCCCCGGCCCCGCTTCGCCTCCAGCCCTGCTGGGGAGGTGGGGTTAGGGAGGACGGAGGCACCCGTGCTCGCCTAAACACGGCTCCAGCCGGGCCGTGCCCGGCGCAGGGCACCGGCCCCCAGGAGAGATGCGCCAAGAGCCGCGTAGGAAAACGCCGGCGTCCCCGGCTTTCTTGCTCGTCCGGTATTCTGAGATAAATACGGGTCAGCAGGGAAATAAGGGTGCACGGAGGAAACCTAAGGATTAAAGCTGAGCTGTGTTCCTTGAAAGTGTCGAGCTGGAAGCATTGTATTTTGGAGAAACATCCAGCTTCATGCCATCAGAGGCAGTGAAACAGCTGCTTGAGCTCTCGACATCCCTGCCCATGAGCACAGTTTCTGAGCCACACAGTTCTACAGGAACTGAGAGCGCTTTTCACCACCCATGGGCAAGATACCGCACACCTCGTCCCTGCCAGCCCTACCCCAACCAAAGACATTAAATTCAGAGAAAGTCTAAGGCATTCCCTGTTTCACTCTAGCTGAGGCAACAGCTCCACCACGGCATGTACCTTGATAGTTGTAAATAGTCCACAGCGACCCTAGGTCTGTTCATGGTGGCCAGTTAATCAGTGGGACACCAAGCTGGGGTTGAGACTGCAGCTCCAGATCAGCACAAAAAGCCCATCTTCCACCTCAGCTCCAAGGGGAAGCATTTTCCTGTTCCTCCTCTTCTCAGCTTTGCAGGCCGCTGGGGTGGTCCATCAGGCCCCATGGCTCCTGCCTTCCTCTGAAGGGGAGGCTCTCCTGGTCTCTGGAGGAGGCTCTGCAGTGCCCGGTGCGTGATGGCACAGCGAGGGCTGGGAACTGTCTCCAAAATCGGGGGGATCTGTCCAGGACGGGCACAGGTTTTTTGGACTGCCCACAGGCCGTGTCCTGCATACTCTAGGAATCCTGATTTAGAGTCTTGGCCTGCCAAAGGATTGGGGCTGCTGCAGATGCTGGATATCACGCCTTTCCTGAGCAAACCAAGGGCACCGCCACCCCAATGGCAGCATTGCTGAGGCCGTCTCCTGTCCGAGCTGCGAGGGAGTCATACCAACTTGGCGTTTCAGATATTCCCAGACGTGATTGTAAAGCGACTTGTGTCTCCGCAGTGATGGAAATGGTTCGTAAGAGGTGAATGAAGACTGCCAGGGCGCTGTGGGGGCCGACTGCTCCATAAAGGACAGGGAGCTGGGAGTCAAGGGTGATAACACAGCCATCAGGGCAGGATCCCCCCAGGGTGATAACACAGCCATCAGGGCCCCGTCCCACCATACCTGAGCAAGGCAAGCAGAGCAGTTTGTGGGCAGTAGCCAGGATCAGCCACCAGTCCAGACCACCAGACAAGTTGATGGAGATGAGGCAGATCCCAGTTCAAGCCAGGAAGCCAAGTCCCCGGGTGGGGATCCAGATGAGTGGGGTACATGGCCAGGTACGGGCATGGCTGCGCTGTAGCTCAGACAGGAGCCAGGAATGAGCCTCAGCTTAAAAGCAGCTGCCAAGCAAAGGAGGGGGAACCCCTACCGAGGCTCCCTCCAGGTCTTTCCTAACAACAGCCTGTATCAGTGAGTGACCCTGAGCAGCAGCCCCACTCCTAGAAGGTGGGGAGGCTGCGCTACAGGCCCTGACAGCATCACCACAAGCCATCCTACCACCTCAAACCTTGGTTGTGTCTTGTCTGTGTTAGCTAATGCATGGTTTGCCCTCTGCCCCACCCCGCTGGGGCTCCCCGGGTATGGTACGCAGTTTCCTTCCCCAGCATTCAGCCTGGAGTTACACAAACCCTGCCTCAGCATGACTGGGTCTGTTGGATAAAAAGTCAAGCTATAAGATTGCCAATAAATTATTCAGAACTTTATTCTGATTATTCCTTTAATTCTCAAATTCTCCAGGAACTGATTCAAATTTCTCCAGAAAAAGCTCCTCCCCACACATCTCTGATTCAGCTCTGCACTATCTGGGTTACATGGCCCCAAGCTGCAGCCTGCTGCAGAACCCAGAGCATCAGGTCTGAAGCCCTCTGAAATGTTGCGGCTACCTCTGTTTGGTACCAGCATGGGTCTGAGGAGGTGCACTCTGTGGCTCTGCCTAAAGAACTGCCCAGGATGAACTCACACAGGGTGTAGTGATGCACAGGGGCTGCTTCTCAACTTGAGCCCATGTTCTCATTGCTCTTTGTGCACCACCCTTCCTCCCCTTTTTCCTTCAGACCTAGCTCTGCGTCCTTACCCAAGGACAGGTACAGGGGTGTGGGTTATTTGAGTATGACAACATTTTCTAGCTCAAGCAGTACTGCCACAGAGCCCAACTTGACAAGCCCATCAGAGCTTAGAAGCCTGAGGTCCACTCCACAGCATGTGTCACCTCTATCATTTTGTGCCTCCTTGACTGGTGATTTGAAGCAGGCACTGTAGTTCATACAAAGTTAATGCTCTGAGCACTGTCAGGCTGTAGAGGTATAGACATAGGGTCTTGCTGATACATACTGGAGTTTCTTGGTGGTTTCATTGCTTTGCTCCAAACACTTCATCACCTGCCCACTGGGGTGTCTTGCTGGCTTGGCAGTGGAATGTCACCCAATGGTACCCTGCATAGCCTCACCTCCCTTTCTCCTGGGGGTGCTGGAGGTCCCTCTGTTTTCCTCACCATGCCTCCAAAGCTGTGAGGCCAGCTCTGTCCCCCTCTGCCAAGTTCTTTGTGAGTCTCTTGTCTCTGAGCTGCAAAACTCAGTGCTTGGCTGTCTGCTTTTCAGTATGCCTTCCCTCGTTCCCCTTTGCCTCTCTGCAAGCTTTTGTGATTAGGAAACTGAACTTTTATTTCAATACTTACTTATATTTCAATACCTCTGTGACTAACCTCTGGCAACATTTTCAACCTGTCTTGACCAGAAGAAATTCTGGCTTTATTTGAGCTTTCCTCAGCTAAATGGCTCAGATGCTCTCCTGGGGAGAGGAACCTCAGCAACCTCAGATCCTCTCACATTTGCCTGATCCAGCTCATCCTTTGCCTTCTTCCATCATTCTTCTGCATTATCTTTGATGCTGAACTTTTCCACTTCTCCCATTTCTGTTTGCAAATCTGCCCTTCATCCAGGGCACACATGTTGGGCTGACTTGCTTCTTCATCCAGTCTTGACTTTCTCCCAGCCTCCTTCTGTGTCCATGGACATCCTGAATCCCAGTAGAACCAATGTTTGTCATCACCCCCTCAGTCTGCAAAGAAGTGTCACTTCTCCTCCATTTCTATCACATAAGTGTGTTGTGTGTCATTTTTTTCAGCACCCGGTTCAAAGCTGCCTTGCCCTTCATCTAGACAAACTTCAGGGGAGTCACACCAATAGGTCACAGGGCTGATCTCCCTGTGCTCTTCAATCTCCTCCACCATGGCTTGTGGGTCCTTCCAGCACAGCCTCACTTGTCTTGGTCTCCTCTGCATGTTCTCCCAGTGGAAGTGGCCACGCAGCTCCTGCCTATGTCCATGCAGCTCCTGCCTATCTCCTTTCAAATCCTATATGGGGAAAAATCCTTTGAATAAAAGTATGTTTTTATTTTAGCTGTGTTCTTTAACTTTGGGGAGCACTGGTGATCTACTGAAGTTGCAAGCACTGGGCATTTTCACATTATCCTTCCACCATATGTTGCACCGTAGATGGATATAGGACACGATAATGCTAATATAACAAGAACATACACTTGCTGTATTAATAAAAACTGCTGAGACACAAGGACTGACTAGAGCTACCTACCCACAGATGTTTGTCCTGGTTTTGGCTGGGATGGAGTTGGTTTTCTTCCTGGTAGCCGGTATGGGGCTGTGTTCTGGGTTTAGGTTGAGAACAATGTCGATGATACACTGATGTTTTGGTTCTTGCTAAGTACTTGCTAAGTGGTGCTCACACTGGTCAAGGACCTTTCAGCTTCCCATGCTCTGCCAGGGGCACGGGAGGCTGGGAGGGGCACAGCCGGGGCAGCTGACTCAGACTGGGCGGGGGGCTATTCCATACCATGTGACGTCATGCTCAGTATATAAGCAGGGGAGTTGGCCTGGGAGGGGTTTGATCGCTGCTTGGGGGACGTGCTGGGCATCGGTCGGCGGGTGGTGAGCAATTGTACAGTGTACCGCTTGCTTTGTATTACTACTGTTCTATTTTTTATTTTACTTTAGTTATTAAACTGTTTTTATCTCAACCCACGAGTTTTCCCCTTTTGCCCTTCCGATCCTCTCCCCCATCCCGCCGGTGGGGGGGGTGAGCGAGCGGCTGCGTGGTGCTTAGTTGCTGGCTGGGGTTAAACCACGACATGTTGTAGATTCTCCCTGTCACATCAAGTCTTCAAATCAAGGCTGAAAGTCTTCTTAAGAGATGATCTATAACTCATCCAGAAGCTATTGGCCTGATGCAGAAATTATTTGGTGAAGTTTTGTAGCCTAGTTTATGTTAAAGTTCAGGCTAGAAGGTTGTAATGCTCCTGTCGGGCCCGAAAATCTTGGACTCCATGGAGCTCATGTTGTCTGTTAGGTATGTTCTGTCTAAAAAAAAAAGCCTTCACATATAAGAAGCTTCTGATGTCTATTCCAGTGTCCTGTTGAACACATCTTTTTCTTTACATGTCAGTATATTCATTTCTAAATAATCACTGGAGATACAAAGTACATGATGACAAGGAGATTATGGCACCTGTCATGCCCATTGCGACATGCTCTCAGCTGGCAGCTGCTGGCTGAGTTACTGCAGCCCTGAGCAGACCTCTCTGTTTCTGCCTGCTCTGAACTGGCCTGGGAGTTTCGAGCTGCACCTCTTAAACCGTGAGTAAAATCCTCGTCCTACAGAAGTCAGTGGGACCTTGGTCACTGACACTTAACAGAGCTAGGATTTCACTTTGCGTAGCACTTCTTCTGGCATTTTGCTTTTTTTCCCATTATACCTCCTCTTTTCTCCCGACACAGATGCATCCGCATATCTCCTGTATTTTCTCTCCTGTGGTTGAGTGCCTCCATTCATGCTGCGTGGAGCACCCAGCTGCTGGGACTCAACTGCCCTGCACCAAGAGGCCATTCCTCTGTCCTGCAATTTTTCCATGGCGAGGACAGAGTAACTGACACGTTTCCTCTAGCATCTTTCAGCTTGAGGCATTGGGCAGCTCTTCCCTGCTCAGGACAAGGGGTTAGACAATATCTTTTCTGTGTGGGGCTGCTGAGGGGTAAGGGCTGGACACTGAGGCTTTCTGTTAGCCGAATGTATCA
Source organism: Theristicus caerulescens (assembly GCA_020745775.1). Taxonomy (NCBI): domain Eukaryota; kingdom Metazoa; phylum Chordata; class Aves; order Pelecaniformes; family Threskiornithidae; genus Theristicus; species Theristicus caerulescens. Next base: position 45,280,558 of record CM036564.1, on the reverse strand, counting down.
GCTACTCCCAGTTCCCTGTAAATCAGAGAGGAAAATTTTAACCCTTTGGGCCAATCTGGAGTGGGTATGGCATGTCAGTGCCCCACCACATCCGATCCCACCTCCTCTCTCTGACAGTGGGCAGTGCTGGATGGGGCAACATCAGAGGTTCCTTACCACTCTTTCCCATCCACTAAACTAGAAGAGAATAATATGCAATGAATAAATGTTTCTATCTCCTTTGGAAAGAAGCTTACTAAAAGTGATTTTTATATCAAGCTAGACCCAGAGTGTAGACTGCTTTTAACTGTTCTGGAGCAACCGAGCTTATTTTTGTTCAACCAGCTTCAAGTGCTTCTGGTGTTGACTCAGTAGAAAGTAACAAAGCGACCAGACATGGGCTACACCAGGCTACAAGGAAGTGGACTAAAATCTGTTTAGCAGAAATAATTTTAAAGCCAGCTAAAATGTGGCATAGGAAAGTAATGATGCTTGACCTGGACATCCTAAATGAAGCTGCCATGAACATATATAAAGATTCGCTTGATCCACTGTGACTGCTGGCCACCTCATTAGCCATTTAATTCTAATATTAATTTTTGGGTGAGGATGTCTTGCTCAGTTCTAAATAATGTTTTGGCATATAAGTACCACAGGTAAATTATACACTGTGCCAAAGGATTTTCTCTGATGCATTGTCCTTTAACTGTATTAAGTGTTCCCTTTTCTTGGTTTGCGAGAAAGAGGAAATTTGGGAATCAGTTTGATGTCCTTTCCATCATTAGGTGACAAAATAGTCTGCCTTGTTTAAAGAAAAGCGTGTGTGTGGGTTTGGCGGGAAATCAGGGAGATCCAGTTTTGTTCCAGGGCATGGAACCTTTAAGGAAAATAAATATATAGGAAAATATTACTAGACCCAGCTTCTGCCCATAGGTGAGTGTCCATACTGGGGACAGTATACAAGATAAAGGCAAGTATCTACAGCAACTTTCTAGCCAGTCCATGGCCTGGGTTGCACCCTGCTCTACCCGTTCTGGGTACTGAGCTTCAGGACAGATCTGGACTAATTGGTGAGGGACCGGAGAAAAATAATAAATGTCCAGAAAGCATAGATTTCTTTGGTCTAGAGAGAAGATGACTGAAGTGAGATACCATCAAGTCTTCAAATACATTTAAAAAAATGTAGCAGTGGTGAGCTTCCAAAATTGTCCACTATATCTACTGAGGGCAGTAGATACAGTGGGCAATTATGGGAGATGGCTTAGTCTGTGGCAAAACAGTAGGAGAAACTCTCTAACAGCAAGGAGAGTGTTAGGACAGGATGCCTATCCTCTATAGAACAGGCATTAAGATAGGATGCCTATCTTGGAGAAACTTTGTTGGTTTAAGGACAGATTACACAAACATCTCAGAAGACGATTGGTTTGTGTATAGTGGATCCCATTTAGAGCTGGGGGAAGGACTAGAGGGCCTGCAGAGGTCCTTATGAACTGTAATTGCTATGTTTCTATGAATAAGAAGTCAAGATACCAAGAACATTGCTTATTCCACATGCAGAAGACAGAAGCCTTCTACCAAGGGTGAAGTCTAACGATCAAACTTGGGAAGACAAGTGGCTTTTTTCCCAGAGGAAGCAATCTTGTTTTCCAGACCCTAAGCATTACCTAAAGAAAAAATTATCTTGCCTATAAAATTGCACAATAATCTTAAAATTACAAAGTGAACATAAAATGATGTCGGGGAATCTAAGCAGCCTGAAGCTCCAGCACTGTAGAGAACTGCTCTTATTCATGTCACATATTGCTAGTGGGGACAGTTCAAATTTCACTGTCTCACTTTCTCACTTTGGAAACAAGTTTGCATTTCATACTGGAGGGAGAAGTCTGAGCAGGTGAAGGCTTGTTCTTATGGATTTACCAGATGTCTTTCATGAAGTTGGTTGTGAGGGAACTCAGCATCTTCCCAGCTTCAGCAACTGTGCTTGGCGGTAACCCATTGCAAATGACATCTTGCCTGGGAGTGTGCCGAGGGTTGGATCTAACTTGTGGCTGCGGCATTGGGAAGAAGTACCCTGGTGGGATTTTTCCTCCAGTGCACCCACAAAGAGGCTGGAGTTTTCAAAGCTGAGGCACACAATCTCAAAATGGTCTATCAAGGTGGTGGGACCAGCTGCAACCTTCCTCACCCGCCATGGGGTCCTGCCCCTCCTGTGGGTCCAGAGCACAGGTCATGCCTGGAAGCTGCTTTCCCATGTGTGGGGCGTGAAGCCGTGGGCAGAAGGACTGTGGCTGGGACATTGGGTCTGTGCAGGCAGGGGGCTTGGAAAGGCAGCATGCCCCAGCAGTGGGGAAGGGTTTCCTCTCTGCCTTGCCCCACTCCTTTTGAGCTGCTCAGGTAGCAGTAAAGGAGAGGAAACTCACAGCTCCCAGACCTCTGCTCGGGGTTTCTGGGCTCATCGTAACCATCCTGGGTGCAGCTCCTCCTTCCAGCGTGCAGCAAGCTGGGTTTCCAGGTCCCAGCGGTGATTTTGCCCAGGGAGGCTAGCTGGGTGAGCTCCTTGGGGACCATCCACCTCAACAGGGTGCTCCCATAGACGGACATCACCCAGGTCCCAAGCTGGGCACCCTGCCATGCCCAGCATGAGCTCAGGGTCACACTGGGAGCTGCCACGACATGTTACAAGTCGTGGAGCATGGGGGAATCCAGCATTCCAACTGCAGATTGTGGGTGGAATAGAGACATCCCAGGCACTTGGCATCAGCTGGGGCAGGGATGCTGGGGCCATAGGCAATTATTCAGAAGACGTGGGCTGGTATAACCTCAGATGTGCATGGGTTTGGGGGTGCAGGACAGGGCCATGGTAGGACGTGGGTAAAAATCACCCCGAGGAGGTGGGGTCAGGAGCAAAACTTCTTCCCTGCAGCTACTCAGCACCGCATCCTGCCTTCCCCCGGCTCCAGAGAGGCTGCAGAAGTCCCTGCGTACCAAGAAAGACCAAGACCATCCAGTGGCCTCCTTACTCAGAACCCTTTTAGGAGGGATTTTAATTCGTGTAAATGAGTGTTTTTAATTTGTTATACTGGCCTTTATCTCTATTACCATCTCATTTGCTTTTAAACCTAGTTTTGCCATCCTGACTGAATTCCATTTGATGCATTAGGAGTAATTCTCTTCCCAAAGGGTTAGACATTTTCTCTCCACATAAAAGTCGCTTATTTTGGATAAAGAGACGATTAGATTTATCTTTAATATTTTAATGGCAGCCAGGATTATTGGGTGGGCAGCCCCGGTTTCGGTTGTTGTTGGGGGATTAGACTCTAATAAACTCTTCAGATTGGGATTTTTTTTCTGTTTTGCACAAAGTACTTGTATTTATTTAGAAAAAATCACTTCTTTTTGAGTCATAAATTCCATTTGCTGTTTCCTATTAGTAGTAAATCAAGTTGATTAAATTCGTAGTGACTATTTGCACATATATCTTTTTAATTTTAACATCCACAACATAAAATCTTTAATGGTGCAATTTGAAATACCTGCAACATACATTGCTGTTGCTGTTTAAACAGATGGAAATGAGGATCCAGAGGGAGTGGGCAGGGAGAGAGGAAGGGATGGAGAGATGGACAGACAGACGGATGTTGAAAAGGGGGTGAACTGGCTGCCCCCATCACATGTAATGTTAAAGATTTGGGGGATTATAAGGAGACAGAATTTGGAAAGAGCTCCCTTCCTCCCCTCAAAATCACCAGCATCTCTGGTGAGCAAAAGGAGCTCGCAGCCCTCCCGGGGCCCAAGCCCAGCTCACCTCCCAGCCCTTGCAGTGCCCAGAGCCAGGCATCCCCTGGAAGGCAGCATTTGCTCAGAGCAGATGCTTGTGGGGCTGGGAGGGTGCAAACCCAAAGAGCGGACGCCCCTCGCCCCTCGGGGCTCCGCACCCTGCCTTGGCTGTCATGGATCCTAGTTTAGGCTAATCGGAAACTTGGTAATAGAATAAAATGTCAGCAAAGTAGAAATCAATAAGTGTTAATGCTCCAGGACTTTCACTGCTGGGCTCCCCTGTCAGGCTCCCCCCTCTCGCACCATCCTGTCCCTTTGATTTCAGTCCCTTCGCTAATCCCCACCTCATCAGCTCCGGGAAGGGCTGATCTGCAGCAGAAAATCCCTCATTCGGGGCAAAATCAGCTTAATTTGCAGCAATTTGTAGCAGGTCTTTGCTGGGATTTGAGTCTCAAAATTATCCCGCGGGTGGGGGCTGCAGCCCCTTGCAATATGGGCAGAGATTTCCCCGCTCCTCTGTTTGCAGAGATTTGTCTGGGGAGTAATTACAGCCGGGGGCGCAGCCCGGCCCCCGGCCCCCGGCCCGGCGCTGCGACCCCTCCGCCCGCGGGGCCTGGCACCGGGCGAGCGGCCGAACACGCAGCCGCCCGGATTAGCAGCATTAGCGGCCAGCGCCGAGCAACAATTAATCATTTGCTGGTAAATACAAGCGGGAGCCTCCCCCGGCTGGCGGGGAGGGGAGGGAAGGGAAGGGAAGGGGAGAAGAGAAGAAGAGAAGAGAAGAGAAGAGAAGAGAAGAGAAGAGAAGAGAAGAGAAGAGAAGAGAAGAGAAGAGAAGAGAAGAGAAGAGAAGAGAAGAGAAGAGAAGAGAAGAGAAGAGAAGAGAAGAGAAGAGAAGAGAAGAGAAGAGAAGAGAAGAGAAGAGAAGAGAAGAGAAGAGAAGAGAAGAGAAGGGGGCGGCCGCCCCGGCGTGCAATAGAGCAGTGAGAAAGGGAAGGGCTGGAGGGATGGAGGCAGCGGGGACCTTGCGGCCTCGGGACGGGAGATCAGAGCAGGCAACTTTCCTTCCGCTAATGCCGCTAATTACAGGCGGCAGCTCCGGCGTCGGCCGAGGAGGGATGCCAGCCACGGGGACCCCCGGTTCCCGCGGGCGGGCTGCCGCTGGAGGAGCCCCCCCCCCCGCCAAGCCGGCCCCCGGGCGAGCGCCTGCCCGCGGGAGCAGCCCCCGGGCGAGCCCCGCTGGAGCCGGACCAGCTCCGGGCTGCTGCGGTGCCGCTTCGCAGGGCAGGGAGTGAAGGTGCCCAAATCCACAATCCCAATAATCCCGGGGGATGCGTGCCCGAAGGGGACCATTATTCTGAGCGCAGCTTGTTTTCCAGGAGAGGGGGAAATGGAGCGGTGCAGAGGTAGCGGTGGTCACCGCGCATGGAGGCGTCGGGTTAGCGCTTTGCTTGGCACCCCCTGACCTTCTTGGTAAAAAATTAGCTTGAGGTGAAATCGGAATTACACACATTAAATGAATTAAAAGCCGACTAATTAGCGGTTCTGAAAAATTCAGCGGGGACTCGTCCACTGGCGGCGAAATTCTGAAGATGGTTGCCTAGAGATCAGTTCTTGGTCCATACTGTGTAATATCTTTGTGGCAACTCACAAGAAAATACGAAATCAATGCTGGTAATGATTTCTACTTGACATAAAAATTGGTGGAGTGATAAATAATGATGGGAGCAGGTCAGTTATACCAAGCAATCTGGATCACTTGGCAGGCTCTGCTCATTTGAACAATATGTGATTTTAATATAGCCAAATGCAAGATCATATATCTCAGAACAGAAAATGAAGGTCACAGGATGCTGTCATGGGAAGCAGTGGCTCTGAGGAGGATGGAGGACATGTGACAGATAATAAAAACTAAACATAGATTTTTGGTGTAATTTGCTCTACCGGAGCTACGCAATTTTTGGATGTATCGGCAAGAAATTATTACCTAGCAGGATGAGCATGGTCTTGGCATCCCAAGACCATAACGGATTCATATTGTGTCTATTTCTAGTGTCTGCATTACCAAAAATAACACCAAAGAACTGGAAAGTATTCAGACAAGAGCTTCAGGAACAACCCATGAGCTGGAAAACCTGCCGTACAGTGAGAATTAAGCAGCTCAATCTATTCAGCTTGTTAGGGAGAAAATTAGGAGGTGGCTTGGTCACCCTCTGTAAGTGGTTAGGGGAGATGCTTTTGGAGGGTGGAAGGTTCTTTAATTTATTAGACAAAGGCATAACAGGATTCAGCACTGGAAGGTCAGGCTAACTAATTAATAATTAATTTAATTAATTTAATTAACTATAAGTATTAATATAAGGCCTAGATTTTTCACAGTGAGGATAATTAGTAGAGTAGGCAAGACATTTTTGAAAGAGCTTCTTGTTGGAAAAAAGCTGTTTTGATGGAAATGTTTGGGGTTTTGACAGAAAAATAGATAGTTGCTCACAGAAATTCCTACAGCAATATATGAAACAGTTTGTTTTAGAAAAATTGTTCTGAAATGTATTTTCTCATGTTAATTTATGCATTTTCATTTTATATTATTGTACTATTATCACATTATACCATGAAAAATCATTGAAATCTATTTTCATTTTAATTTTCAAACTGTTAAGTACATTTGCTACAAGTACTGAGTGAATACTAAATTGATGGAAAATTCTTTCATTATAACGCAGCAGAGAATCTTCACGCTGCCAAAAGTGTGAAATATTTCATGTGCCATGAAGTTTCTGATGACCTTAATGATTTTAAAATATAAAATAGGAATCACTATCTCCCTTGTCAGTCATGGTGTGGTGCCAGCAATAGGTGTGTGTATTCTGCAGGCAGCGCTTGCTGTCAGCTGTTGCTGATGACCTGTAAAACTAGAAGAAAAAAAATGAAACGAAGTTACAAAACAGCATTTTAAAATTACAACATTAATTCTCCATGGAAAGAAAATACTTTAAAATGTTAGAATTTCCCACAGTATAAGAAAACCTGATTTACAGCCACCTCTAATATTCCAGCATTAAAACTGTTTGCCTGAGGAATGGTCTTTCCTGCTTAGACCTTCTAAAATATGTGCTTCAGCACAGGCAAAGCTTACAGCCTTGGCACGGGTTGGACTCGGTGACTAATGAGTCTGTCTACACTGAACATCGATCTGCTTTTGGATCCAGAGTGCGAAGGTCCCGATCGCCTCCATTACTGCGCTTTGCGTTGCGCAGGGCTCTCAGGAGATGCAACTTGGTGTCCTTGCGGATGAAACAGGATGGGAAGATGATGTGGTACGGGCTCCCCTCCCAGCACCCTCCGGCTGCTAACAGGTCTTCAATCCATGGCACCAGGGAAGAGCTAATCCAAAGAAATCTCCCCAAACATCTACAGTGGAGGTGCCAGGTCTTCAGCACCAACAGTCATTAGTGCCTCCCAGCCTCCCCTAATGAATTAACCTGCAGGGCAGATAATGCCACGAAATGTCTAACTGAAGCCATGGAGCCAGCAGAGAGTGCAGCCATGGAGAATTAGGGTGAAGGGATGGAGTCAAAAGATCCCTCATCCGGGCAACCCGAGGAGGGTGTAAACAGGTGATATTCCCAAACCAGGGCTGCGTGGAGGCTTGCTGTGACCCTCTGGTACCCTTGCTCCGTGGCAGAGAGGAAGGTTGTGTTCCGGCTGCCCAGGCATCTAGCAGCAGGTGTCACTTACACCACTTTGGTTTGAATCACTGGAGTCCTGTCAGCCCTCTGCTTCCCCCTTGGTGACCCAAAGGACTAAGATGACAAAATGAGCCCAGGGTGTGCTTTTGTTTCGTCAGACTCTGTATTAGCAGCTGGGATATCTCATGTCTACCCCAACCTTGGGTTGCTTGGGATAGATCCATGGTTTATGAACGCTCCCAGGCCTCTTTCTCATCTTAGTCCTTGCATAGTATTTTCCAATATGCATCCCATTTTGTTGCAAAATATGTCCTGTTCTGTTGGAAAATAGCCTCTATTTAGCAACGCATCTCTGCCTTCATCCTTGTGTGGAGCTGAGCAGCCCACCTTCAGGTCAGCATGGATTTCTGAAAATGCCACAGTCTCACTCCCCAGGCTCTTTACAATCCAACCTAGAAGACTTAAAAGAGCATTTTGACAGTCTGGGATGGGGGAAGCTTCTATCAGTGCTGCTGCTCTGCTGTTGCGGAGCACGGGCAAAGCTGGCTCACAGCCACCTGCCAGAGGTTTGGTTTGCAAGGCAGAGGTGGAGCCCAGGGGAATGAGCCAGGACATAGGCATGTTTGTTAGATGGGCATGGGTTCAAGAGACAAGGAAGTACTTCGACCTGAACTAGGGTGTTTGGAGGCCCTGGAAGGAAAGTGGTGTTTACTCCTCAGGGCTGAGGCTGGGCAAAGCCAATGGGGCAGGATGGTGCCACTGCCTCTCCCGGGCAGTGTGCAGGAGCCTCAGCTGGAGAAGTCACTTGGCTTTGGTGTGCTAAAAGCCACTGTCTTCTGATGAAGTTAGGGTAGGGCTGGACTGCAGTGCTCCTGGTCCCTCTGCTCATGCCGTGGCACTGCCTTTCGTCTTCAGACTCCTAACAAAACCTACACTGAAAAATAAAGCTAAGCATTGCTCAGGGCATTGCAATATGTTCTTAGATTGGTTGTAAATGAACATCCTTTCCCCGAAAACCCCCGTAACAACTATCAACAAAATCAGCTTCAAACTGAGGTTCCCCCAGAGGTTAATAAACATTAGAAAAGCAGATACCAAAACCCTGATGGAAACAATGCAAAAAAAAGGAGAATGAAAAGCTAATGCCTGTTAAGGGTTTGATTATGCTTCCAGTTCACACATCCCCTAACATAAATCTAAACCTGGGAAAATTAACGGTAGAGAAACATTTCAGTAATCCCTTTAACTTTGAATCTCTGCAACAGAAATACCAAGGTGCATAATGCTTTCATGTGGGCTTCAGAGATGGATTTATAAAGCAGAACAAAACACTTTTTGCAAAACTTAATAAAGCATTAATATACCTTCAGTAACTATGGCTTGTCTTGCATTAACCTAAGGGGCAGATTTGCTACTTCTCCTCATATTATCATGTTGAATAATACTCATAGAAGCCAGTGGAACTACTTGTGAGTAAAATACTACTCAAAAAGGTAAGACTATCAAAGCCAAATCATATGTAAATAATATCCGTCAAAGTCTGCTGAACACATCTTCTAGCCACAGAGCGCTAACATTTTAATTATCAAAATATAAAAATGCTCACTGCAAAAGCCCAGGAGTCCAAAATTTTTTAGTTAAGTCCATAAAAAATAAATATATTAGGTTGAAAATTACAGGAGGCTTTAAATAATGTATTATGCTTCTTTTTTTGAGCATTAGAATGGCTCCAGTTGGTGTTGTCAAACCTTTTGCAGCAGTGGTGGTGGAGACACTTTTTAATAAAAGCTGAAATTTTCTTGTAATCTCTTAATTCTTAGAGGTCTTTGTGAAAACAGTGAGATGCAAGGCAATATTGTAAAGTTTGGCAACAACATAGAAATTACAATTAATGAATTATTTTGCTTGCAGTGGCCTGTAAAGGCACATTACCTGAACAAGATGTTGATCAGCTTCCTTTGGAACTGACAGTCCATCCTGCAGTTACCGACTAAACGGGAAATAAATATGAACCCTGTGCTTCCAGCACTTACACAGACTAGCTCACCAGAATAAACCTTCATTAATATTTTTGATATATAAATTGACCCAGACTGTGTGTTTCTGGAATGACAAAGTAAATCTTCACATTTACATTTGTGCTAATGAAAGGGGATGAATGACAGGGTAATGAAAACTTTACACGTTTTGTAGCAATTAATTTCTATTACTTTTTAAACGTTTTTTTTTTTTATGCTAACTTTCTTGAAACTTATTTTGTGAAATGTTTGCTGGTTGTTGGTGCAGCTGTAGCATTAATTAAATTCTAACATTAAATTCCTTTATGCCTAGAAATACCCTTCTATTTTAAGAAATAAAAGGTGGATTAAAGGGTAAAATAACTACCAACTGCCATTACAATATCATCAGTGACCTCAGAAAAATGGTCTGCATCCCATTAAATCATATGTTAAGTTTTCTCTCTGGGCATCAGACCTTCGGTCTCTCTGATCTCCGCTCCTCCTCGGTAGAGGCAACCAGGATTCTGCTCTCCAGCTGCACAGAGCCAGGCTGAATACCTCAAAATGCAGCCGCTCCTGTAAGCTGGCACTACAGTCTTTACCTAAGCTGAAGAAGTCTGTAATAATTAAAAAGGCAGAGAACTGATCACCATACCACTAAAAGAAACTCCTCCTTAAAGTCTTCTTTGATGAAGCGGTGTAGAAAATAACAAAAGCACCAGCATACTAAGTGTTATTTATATAAAATGATTTGTACCAAATTATATTCATAGGATGCTCAGATGCCATGGTAATGACCACAGCATAAAAGTTTAGATTAGATACTTCAAATACATGTTTGTGAATAATTTTATATGCAAGTACTTCCATGCACAACACTGCTGCACCTGAAACTTCTGGAGCCTGAGCCGTGCTTGGTCCTTCTCCCCTCCCAGTTAACTCAGACGTCTCTGCAGCAAAGCCAAGATCTCAGCCTCGAATCCCTGTGCAAGTGCTGAGCCTGATCTGATCTCACCAATGTCAATGATACAGGATAGATCTTAGTACAGGAGTGAAATTGATGCTGGAGGAACACAGGAGGTGGTTCAGTTGACTTTCCAAACACTGCAGTTGTCCCTGAGAGATGGAGCAGCCATTTATGGACAAGTTTTGGGGGAAGGGGTAGGGACTGCAGATGGCTTAGTGCTTAGAAGAGGGAAAGGTAGACCTGCTGCTGTGAGCAGTGCTCTTAAGGGTGATGTCTGAAGGGGGAGCAGAGCTTTTAACTCAGAAACAGGGTGTCAGGGAAGACAGCATTCACATAGTAAGCCAAGACATTAAAGGTTTTAAATATCTGGTACCTTAGTACGGGTAGGTGAGTCTATGACAGTGAATATGTTTGAGTTTTCAGCTTCATTTTTCTTGTAAAAGAGTGTTTCTCTAAGCCATGTCCCTAATCATCACTGCCCACATCTGACAAGCTCCATGTTGAACTCGGGAACAGATTTGACTTAGGTTGCTAACTGATAGTTTCCAAATCATGTTATGAAATTACTTGAAATAAACAGTCCACTCCAGCTCGGCAGTGAACAGCAGCAAATGATTTTTTTTCCCTTGTTCTAATTTACAAGAGGAGTAAAAATAAACTAATAATAATTTTTAGTTATTCAGCTTCATGCCGTTGCAAATCACAGCGAGAGATGGAGGTTTGCACGAGGAGTCCCAGCTGACACAGGTGGGTGACAGCTAGGAGGCAGGGAGGGAGGGAGCTCTGTTAGACGAGGTGAGGGGCCCCCACAGAGCATTCAGGTAGCAGAGTGCTGTATTTTTCTCTCCAAATTTTTCTGCCCCCAACACCTAGACAAGTGCTGCACTCTGTCTTTCAGCCTGGCTCTGGGGTATTGTGGCTGTACGCTTGGGAGAGGAGAGAATATCACTGAAAAAATAAATCCATGACAAATTTCCTGGAAAAGTCTGGGCACGCTTCTCCAGGGAGAGACACCGTGGGGGCTCAGGGACTTGCTGCTCATTCTGCCTGGTGCAAGAGGAGGAGCCAGAGCCTCTGTGCTGTTTATGATTTTATTACATCCAGCACAATGTAGAAATCGCTCTGCACGACTCCAAAAGACACAGAGAGGGAAACCTGAAAAGAGTCTGGCTTAGGAACCCAGGGAAAAGGCAGTGATTCCAGAAATGTTTAACAGAAAAGTGAGAGTATAAAGACACCATCATTAACATGGCTTGAAAGACAGGACATTAATGCAGCGGAAAGCTCTTGCTGGTTGGACCTGCCAGGACATCCCCAGCTACACGGGTGTAGCAGCAGCCGGAGGGGCTTTGACTCTGTTGACGTAGGTACGTATAATCAGGAGAAAGTGGAGAGAAGGCACAGGAGGGACAGAGACCAAGAAATAAAAAAATAAGAAGAGAGAGGGGGGAGAGAGGAAAGAAAGGACAGAAAGAAAAGGGAAAAGGAGAAAGAGAGAAAATGGGGGGGAAAAGAGAAATGGGGAAGGCGAGCAAGCGAGACTGTATTTCTATAATTACTGTGGATTGGCTCGGATTAAGGGCAACTAGCTATCTCTTGGTTTTTCCTTTTTATATAACAACTAATCTCCTTCTAATCAGTTATTATTAAATTATATTCCATTTTTAATTCATTCACAGATCATTGGTGGCACAATTCGGACATCTGGACAGATAATTGAATAGAGATAATTTATGTAAATGAAGAACAGTTGTGTACAGAGGTGGGGGAGGGGAGATTTCGGCTCCTGAGGCTGGTGACCTAATGAAGAGTCTCCAAAAGCTGCCCTTGCTCCCTGGGAGGGCTCAGGTGTGAGGGGGGATGCTGGGGATATTTGGGTATTGTGAGCTGGATATTAATACATGTACAAGAGGCCATCAAGCCTGAGCTGTCTCACTTGACCCGAGGGACCAACCTGTATTGAACATCGTTTCTCCCAAGGCTGAAGACACTGGCCAGATCGGCATCTGAAGACACCCCTTGCCTCCCAGGAAGAGGGTGTTTCTAACCCAGATCTTTTCACCACCCTGATTTACAGCATGATGCCCCAGCCCTGTGCTGACCTGTCTGTGGGGCTGGGGCAACAGGGCAGGAGCTACGCCATCTCAGTTATCCCAGGTGGAGTCCAGCAGCCCATGGAAAGACCCTGGGCAATGATGGCCTCCCCCAGGGATTGAGCCCCCAGCTCAGCCTGCTCGGGGGAACTAGGTGCCCTGAGCCAGAACCAAGGGACAGAGCAGGCTTGGCTCAGTCAGAGGCACACGAGGCTTCAAAAGTGACTGAGTGCCATTTCCCTGTGACCAGGGGCTGCTATCTTGCAAAATTAAAATCTCTCAACAGCTGGCCACCCACCACCAGTGTGGCTGGGTGGATGAAGACCAGCCAGCTGTCAAGCCTAGTACCTTGTGCAGGCCTGATCTTAACCCCGGGGACTATTTCTTACTCCTCAAAAATGCCTCTGTGCTCTTTGATAGACGTGGTCTAATCCCTCATCACTCGTCTCAAACCCTGAATTTGTGAATCAGGATAAACTTACGTAGGTAGCCTTCAAAGAGAGCTTTCATGATCAAAGGCAATAGCTGAGCACCACAGAGGATCTGGACTAAAGCATTGTGGTAGCAGCAATAGGAAAAAAACTTCCCCAAATTCCCATTTATTGTCATCTGTATGGGAATTATCAGAATGAGCAAATGGACATCTGGAGTCAAATAATGTCCAGAGAGAGAACACAACGCGGCAATGGGATTCATCAGGCCCAGAGTGAACATCTACAGCGCAGGGAGCCTACATTGAGCACATTCTCATTTTATCCAGAGGTCTCTGGTCAATAGGCTCAATAGAGCCTAGAGCACAGTTCATCTTATCTTGAAATAGTTGTCCACACTGGATTAGAGGAATTGCATCTCCATTGACTTTATTGACAAGATTGATATTGACTACAGAAGTAGCCCATGGCTAGCTCAGGTGTAGGCATCTGAAGTTAGGCGAGATGGATCCCACTCTAAGGGAGACGGGGTATTACTCTGGTTTTGCAGTAATGGAACAGCAGAAATGCATATTCTTCTGCCTCAGAACAAGGGCAAAGATTAAAAAGTTCTTGTTCTGGGCTGTGGTTGTATTATTTTTTCTGCTACATTTGGATGGCACAGAGCTAGGTGCTGAAGAAAGAAGCATGGTAGATAAATTTATCTTCCAAAGGGGGAAAGAATGCTAGACTCAATTGCAATGGCAAAAATCTAATTTCCATCACTCTATCATAAGAGGAGGAATTTCGCTGTGCATACTGAATTGTCTTAGCATTATGGAACTGTTAGAGGAAGGGAACACCACAGATGCATTCAACATGTGGGAAAGCTACTCACAAGATTTGTTTGTCTAAATAAATTCAGGTTGAATTGTCAAGGACACAATCCAACTGAAACGAAACTGGTTCAAGTGACCTTCTTGCCTGGTGTCAGAAATACATTGGGCTTTGTTCAACTCTGTGGTTTATTTTGTTGATTAAAAAATTCCATTTTCAGGTCTGTTCTTGAGGCTCTAATTAGCAAAATGTGAAATTACCACTGGAAAATTATTGTGAATTTTCAGATAGGAGTTATCAATGGGAATGAGAATGCAGCCAGATTACTGTACATAATAGGCTCTCAGTGTAACTGTCAGGCTGGGACAGAAGTTCTCCAGCAAGGAGAGTTTAAATCTGCCCTTCTTTAAGTCTTCATAAACGATGGAGAAAGCGGACCAAGCTGCATATTAATGCCATTTGCAGATGATACTGAGAAGGAAGAATTTGTGCCCATCAGGGGGAGAGAACTAGAATGCTGCACCAAAGAGAACATAGGTGGGAGTCAACTCAGCAAACTGTCGCAGGGGAAAAATCCCAGAGCCAAAAAAATGCCTGAGAGACAGACAGCTGGACAGTGAGAACAGCTGGAAATAATAGTTTGGTGTGATCACAATGTACATTTGCAATATGACAAAGCTCTAAAAAGGATTGAGACAGCTCCACGTTCAGAAGCATGACATTGTGGAGCAGCCCATTAATGCTATATTGCTCTAATGTTAAGACTCAAATTTTCTGTGCAGTTTTGCACATTTGTTTTTTAAGGAAATACTGACAAACTGAACAGAGTCTAGAGAAGAGGAAAGAAAATGACTGAGAACTTGTGGTTTTGGTCTGTGAGCCATGCGTAGATGTGCCTGACTTGCTTAAGTGATAACTAAAGGGAGGGGAGTAGCAATCCCTCAGCTACCAGGAAGGTACAAAATCTGATGAGGAAGACTAAAGATTTGGGCTAGCACCAGGAACAGGAGTGGTAGTCACTAAGTGAAAGGCAGATCACAGATCACCTACGCACAGGATAAAGGTGAGCACCGAGAGGGGATGGATGACATTAGACTGTAGACATTTCCCCAGAGTAACTGGGACTGTGGGAGCTCTGTCATGGGGAACATTTACTAGATTAGGTGTTTTCACTCTCACACACTTGCCCTCTTACTGGTGGTAGCCACCAGTGCCAGACACAGGAGCTGTGCAATGCTGCTGACCCCTTGCATCCTGCATGCTTGGCTTGTACGGGTCCTGGTGAAGGTCCTGGTCCTTCCCTGCATTGCAGGGAGCTCCTACACCATGTACCACATCCTGTCCCTACCCTCCTCCCCCTCCTCCCCAACCTCTTTGACATGTTTTCCTGCAATCTTCTGTACACTCTGTGTCTTTCCTGATACTGCTCTTCCTTAAGCATACTGGGGGCTGCTGAATGTCTTAGGGTCTCAAACCGTTTTTCCTTATGACCATTAAACTATTTTGGTAACTGCTAATATAGTCTGTTAAGAAGGGACTATCACATTTTTTTGTTTGTTTTAATCATACTTAATAATACTAAGCCCTCTTTTCTGTTATAGTGGAAAAGCTTCTTAAGAAAGGGAGCATTGCTGTATGTCCTAAACATACCCAGTTTGGAGTAGTGTATTTCCTCTGCAAACTTATTCAGTAGCCAAACGTCTTTGACATTTATCTCAGTTTCATCTCCAGTTTCCCTCACTTCATCATGGACTTAGTCAACTGCATTTTCCCAAAGGAGCAGCTGGGCTGTGATGAAAATGCAGACTCAGACATAATTGACTCTGAGAGAGCTTTGAAGACCAGAGCTAATATCCTGGCTTGGCAGACAATGCAATGTGAGAATCAGCACAACCGCTGGAACACAACAGTGAGCTGCTCATAGCAGCCCGAAGAAAGGTGGACCCTGGGATTGTGTCCACCTTTAATCCCAGATATAGTGAATTTAAGTCCAAGGCCCATCTGGCCAAGGGATCATGATGTTCTTGTGGTCCATCTCTCATCTCAAAAGAAAGCATGAAAAGCTTTGTGCTCCTCAGAGAGACAAGGGTGTGTGGAACATCAAGTCTGATACAAGGGTGTGATACAAGTATCCTGGCTTGTATCAGAAATAGCGTGACCAGCAGGACTAGGGACGTGATCGTCCCCCTGTACTCAGCACTGGTGAGGCCGCACCTCGAGTACTGTGTTCAGTTTTGGGCCCCTCACTACAAGAAGGACATTGAGGTGTTGGAGAGTGGTGAAAGAAGGGCAACGAAGTTGGTGAAGGGTCTGCAGCACAAGTCTTATGAGGAGCAGCTGAGGGAACTGGGGTTGTTTAGTCTGGAGAAAAGGAGGCTGAGGGGAGACCTTATCGCTCTCTACAACTGCCTGAAAGGAGGTTGTAGAGAGGTGGGGGTTGGTCTCTTTTCCCAAGTAACAAGTGATAGGATGAGAGGAAACGGCCTCAAGTTGTGCCAGGGAAAGCCGAGATTGGATATTAGGAAAAATTTCTTCACTGAAAGGGTTGTCAAGCATTGGAACAGGCTGCCCAGGGAAGTGGTTGAGTCTCCATCCCTGGAGGTATTTAAAAGACCTGTAGATGTGGCACTTAGGGACATGGTTTAGTGGTGGACTTGGCAGTGTTAGGTTTACAGTTGGACTTGATGATCTTAAAGGTCTTTTCCAACTTAAATGATTCTATGATTTTAGGATTCTATTCTATGAACAGGAATTCCTGGGGCCAAGGAAAGAAGGTGACAGAGGATGAACATACAGACTGAAAACAGCTGGGAACAGAGAGAAAGGGGCAAGGAAAAAATTTCCAACCTTTACTTGAAACTCCATTACTTGAGGTGGATACTTGTTCCAGCCTGATAGATTTCCAACCTCCCAAGATTTCCCCAAGGAAATGTTGCAGAAATAGATACTTCTGTTAACGTATATAGACAGTTTATAGTGAGTCTTCAAGCCATCACTTGATTTAGATTTCTTAGCAGGGAGGAGCAGTACCAGCAGTCAGGTCGGTTATCTGGTGGTAATAGGGAGGCAGATGCTCACACCACTCTTTTAACTCTAGCAGAAATGCTCAGTCAGTCATGGGCTGGCATGACAGTGATCTGGGTGGCATGCCCCTTCCCTTTGCTTTTAGCCAGATCCCAGAAGATGGTAGGGGCCAACACTTTGTCCATCTCAAGGGTTTGGTCATCTCTTAGGTCTCCGTCATCTCTCAGGTCTCCATCTTGTCATCATTCCTGGTTAGTAAGCGTATGCTGGGGCGTGAGCGAGGAGAGCACTGATGTGTGCAGTGAACCAGTGGCACTCCCTTATGCCTCGTCCCT
The DNA here is from genome assembly GCA_020745775.1 of Theristicus caerulescens. Classification (NCBI taxonomy): domain Eukaryota; kingdom Metazoa; phylum Chordata; class Aves; order Pelecaniformes; family Threskiornithidae; genus Theristicus; species Theristicus caerulescens. The sequence goes on along the minus strand of CM036564.1, from coordinate 45,263,447 downwards.
CTCTGTGTACTTCCATCTCCAATATTGCTGAAGGTTAGATGGTGGATGTCAGAAATGAGAAGATGGACTCCTAGAAAACTAGGCCTGGAAGGGACCCAGAGAGGCCGTCTCTTCCTCCTCTCTGCCTTGTGGCATGACCGGCTATTCCTGTCTCATTCGTGACAGATGGACAAGCACCTAAGTAATCTCTTCCAGTGTCTCCCTTAGAGTCTCCCTCTCTCCCCACACTCATTTTTCTTAATTTTGCTCCTATATGTCTAACACAGACCTTTCTTGCTGCCATTTCCTGTGGACTTACCTGCCTGCTATGGGCACAGAGGACAGATTTTTCTCTCTCCTTTTACAGCTTTCGTGCCTTGAGATTTTCTTTTATCCTCTCTCAGTCTTCCCTCTTCAAGTTATACAACACCACTTCTTTCAGTTGTTCCTTGCAGGAAATGTCTCAGATCTGTGATCATTCTCGTTGCCCTCCTTTAGACACCCTCCAATGGGTCCACATGGAAAGGCAATGCCAAAACTGGGCTCAAAACACCAACTAAAGTCTCACCAAAGCTGATTAGAAGGAAAGATAATTTCCAGAGGTCTTGGCAGCTGTAGTCTTATTTATTCCTTACAGTAGGAGGTTTGCCTTTTTGCAACAGCATACTATTTTTGATAGGGCCTGTAATCCATTCTAACCCTTCTGCTTTTTTGGAAGAATTGCTGCCTAACAAGTTGTTTTCCAACCCCTGTTTATGCATTTCATTTTTTCTGCATCACCGACATTCTTTGCATGATTTCTTGCTGACTTTCATCTATGTTTTTCAACCACTTTCCCAATTTGCCAAGATGATTTTGAATGCTAAGCCTGTCCTCCAGTGTACTTAAAGTGTCTTCCAGGTCTGTGTCTTCCTGATGTCTCTTTTGTCATCCATGTTGTTAATTAAATCAGTGAGCAGAACCAGACCCAGAATAGATCTTTGTGAAGCTTTTCTCAATACATCCTTTATTTTGATAGTAAACCACTGAGGACTATTCGCTGAGCACAGTTTTTCAACTAATTTTTTATCTATCTAACAGTAGTTTCTGCTAATTTGTATTTCCCTAGTTTACTCATAACGATAGCTTTTGAAATGGACCCTAAACAGCTCACTGAATTAAAGATACACATCATCTTCTGTTCCTTCCTTATCTACAAGACCTGTGGCCTTGCGACAGCAAGAAATTAAAGTGACTGGAAGGGACTGGTCCTTGACAAACCCACACTGAATGCAACTGATTGTCTCATTTCGCCTTTGATATTTAGAGATAACTTTGTGATTTATTCCAGAATTTTAATGGGAATAGGAATTAAGCTGATTGGTCCATAATTACCCATTGTCCTTTCCTTTGCTTTTTAAAGAGCAATACCTGTGGTTTTTCTGTACTCCACCACATCTCTACAGGTTCTGGAAGACAGCCACTACTGACTCTGAGACTGCTGTGGTCAAATCTCCAAGTACCTGCAATGAAGCTCATTACACCCAATAAAACTGAATGCATCTAACTCAATAACATTACCTCTGCCATACTCTTTCCCTATTCTATGTCAAGATCTTACCTCTTTATCACTGCTATTAGTTTCTCTGATATTATCCTCTGTCAATAATTTTCACTCCCTGTTGAGCAGTGATCCAATATTTTGCTTAGTCTTCCTCTTGCTACTAATGAATTTACAGAATGATTTCTTGTTCCCTTTGATTATCCTGCTGCTTGCAAACTTATTTTATGCTTGGCCTTTTTGATTATGTTCCTGCATGCCTCTGCTGTTCTTCTATACACACCTTTTGTGATCCAACCTACTGCTTATCTTCTGCATCCTTCCTTCACAGGTGTGAGGTCAATGGGGAATTTGTGAACTAACCAGGTTGTCTTTAAAATATTTTTTCCTATTTTACCAGGAGGCTGCCCCTCCTGGAACAGAGGAGGACAAGGTGGCTCCGATAAATAAGGCTGGTGCTGCACGACCTTGCTGTTCTCCCACCTTGTTCCAGTGGAAGAAGAAGGCTAAGGGGCAGGTTGCAGGTTGGCAATTGGATTAGGAGATGCCAGAGGCAGGGAAATGCAGGAAAGCTCTTTTTCATGGGAAACAGTTGTGTTTGTTGTAAAAGCAACTATTTTGAACATTATTAAAGATCATAACCATAGCTCTAATAACATTTGTTTGAAGACAGCGTAGGCTGCATCCTTGGATTCTGCAGCCTGAGGTGTTAGTTTGCTACTCCAACCTGGGTGAAGCTGGTTGGTCTGATCCTCAGTCCACTAACAGTGCCGGGAGCGGGCGGGTTGAGGGGGGGTGGGAGACCACGGTGCTGTGCTGCGAGGAGGCCCTGCACTGCAAGGCACCCAGAGACAATGCCAGGGTCCTGGCAGGCCCCCACAGTGTGGCCCTGTCACCTCTTGCTGTGCCACCACCAAGCCCTCCTGTACACCACCAAGCCCGCCTCCAGCATCCGGCCTTGACAAAGCCAGGGGCTGAGTGCATGGGCAGAGGGCTTGGGGGGATGCCAGGGTGAGGTCCTCCTCAGCGCCCTGTCACATCGCCTTGCTAATGCTGCCCCATGCCTGTGTCTTCTCCAGCATCCCAGCGCCAGTGTCCTTGCCCCTTTATACCCCCTTTTTGCCCTGACAACAGGTCCTCCTCTTCCTCCTCCTCCTCCTGATGCCCTGGGGGTCTACGCAGACAGGTCCCCTCCCTGCGCTCCTCATTAACACCCCTCCCAACCGGCAGGCGCAGACACCACCAGCAGCTCCTTTCCCCTCCAATCCCCTCCCCTTCCCTTCCATAATCTATCTACATATTAAAATGAGTTTGTCCCTGATTTACATGCGTAAGAAGGGATGTAATAATGAGGACGTAGATTAGAAGATTTAGCACAATCGTTTGTGTAGATTGTGTCCCATCAAAGGGCAGCTCTGACGAGCCGAGATTAAGGAGCAAACAGCTGCTGCTGGAATTCAGTCCATTTGTTTGTTTGCTGTTTTCTCTCTTGACTCCAGCAAACAGTCTCATTAACATGCAAGTGATTTGCCCCTTAAGCCTTTTCCTGTTTATTATTGGGGGAGTTGCTGACGAGGGCTTTGTAGAGTCCCTGGCCCAGTTCTGAGAGATCGACGTGCAAATCAAGATTAAAATGGGGAGTAATTAAAAACAAAGAAGGGGCCACGACACCTCTTCCCTTTGAGGGGGTCTTAAAGTTAGGGCACCGGGAGAAGGTGTGGGGTGGTGGGAAAGGGAGCACTGCCCACCATGCCTGTGTGCCCCAACGAGTCCCTCTCAGCTGTGGTGCCAGGCTCTCCCTTTCTCCTGCTCTCCTCCACTGCCGCCTCTGCCTCCCCCCTCCTCAAAATGTCTGGCTGTCTACTAAACTCATTTGCAGCCTTTGGTTCAACGGCCTCGTTTGGCGGCACATTCCATATGGTCCCTGCTAGCTCCCCGCCACGGCCTCGGGACGCCGGGCAGCACGCCCCACACCAGCTGCTGCCTTCATTCGTGGCCTCTAGCCCGGGGCCGTCCGTGGCCTCTGCCCCCTTAGCAGTGGTGTCCCTATCCAGCGTCATGACCCCACCAACAGACCCTGCAGCCTTCAGCATCTGTGGTGGGTGAGGGACTGGGATGTGCAGGGATCGTGCAGCAGCCACGCTCATGGGCATGGACGGTGATGCACCGAGGGCTCCTCATGCCTGGAGCCACCCCAGTTGTGAAGGGTAGCTCAGGTCACTGGAGCAACACTGGGAACAAACCGGCACGGTGTCTGTCTTTCAGTAGCACTCAGATTCAGCTGGGTAACTCTGCCGCAGACCCAGGTGAACGCCACTGGTGTCCTCAGCACCTCCGAGGTGGCGCAGCACCAACAACCACCGCTCCCTGGGCTGTTCTGCCTGTTTCGGTTTGGGGTTTTAGCTGCCCAGGGCTGGCCAGAGCCTGCTTGGAGGTGGCTTTGTGCCGACCCACTGCTGGTGAGAGTGCAGGGACAGTGATGGTGTGCTCATCCACCGGCTCCCCAGGTCTGGTTCACCCTATCTGCAGCTGGCTAGGGATGCCAACAGTGAGGAACGGCACAAAGGATTTCCTGGGCTGAGAGAGAGACTGTCACATAAATCCCCTGCAAAGTAAGCAGCCCTTTCTGTTCATTTATCAGAGCGCTTGCTGTATCTCCTGCAAGACAAGTAAGTAAAAATATAATGAAGCCTAGAAACTTGCTCTGGGAAGCAGTAATGGTTATTAAGTGTGTGTCTACACAGGCAAGCAGGGACAGATGTGGATTTGCTCTGGCTGGCAGCTGGCTCCAGCCTGGCAGCGTGGAGCTGTGCTAGAGCATCTCCCCACCAAGCCTCATGTCTTGGTCACTCTCAAGGCTCCTGGCTTGGGCACATCTGCTCCTGGACCTGGGAACGCAGCATGCTCGCACCTTGCTAAGGAGACTTGCATGTGCGCATGTGCGTGTACCCTCAGTGCCAGGATAAGGCTGTTCACCAGGTGCTACCACACGACACCGAATGCTTATGAAATTTGTGACCTTCTTTCATGGTTTTCTTAAGTGCCTGATGTTGACGGGCTGCTGTGCACCTTTCCATGGGGCCCAGGGCCAGCAGGAGCTCAGGACAGGCAGCCCGCTCTAGGCTAGCCCAAAACCCCTCGCCCGGGGGCCTGGCCGTTGTTTTTGGTGAGGTTACCCAGTTATCGCTGAAGTTAGTTTCATGCATGACTGGGGAGAGACTGCAGCACTGCAGATATGTGATTGCAGTTTGCATTGTAATGAACAGGCATAGGAGAATCACGGTGCGTGTTGTAAGTACTTTCTGACCTGAGTGCTTTATTTTTATAATCTTGGGGTAGAGCTGCACAGAGGGCTGATCAGGAAGAGCTGCTCACTCTCCACCTTGCTCCAGTTAGCTGTCAAGTCCAGAGAAGCTCACGGCTTTCGTAGGATTGACTGTTTAGAGCAGCAGTGCCTTCCCCTCAAACCACTTCTGCTACTTGCCAGGGCAATGCAGCAAGCAACAACCGAACCAAAACATGGCCGGCCTCAATGTTATGGCATTGCGCAAAGTAAACGAGGTGGTGGTCATGATCCTTACAAACACTCAGTATTGCGTACGGACGGAATGACAGGCGGGTTGTTGTGAAGTCCCTACTGTTGTTTCTAACTCATTGGCCAAAACAATTAATGAAATAGTTATAGCTTTTGCTTTTGCAAATTCAGAAAATGGCATGGCTTCATTGCTCACCCAGCTTTTTTTTGTGTTTGTTATGACAGTGCCAAGGGGGAGAAGAGTATTTTCCTAGCTGGGGCATTACCTGCAGGACAGCAGAGTCTGGCACACCTGGAGCAGCCAGTAGCGTTCACACAATGTCAGGGATAGGAATAAATATCTTTTTCTGCCTCGTACCTGAATAGTCGCTGGATTCCTCTGATCTGCTCTGGCCCTGCCCCTGTACCCTTCCTTCTCCTCTCCAGGAGGTACATCCCCAGCCAGGGGCCAGGCTCCAGGGGGGCTCCCCTAAGAGGTGGCCGTGTGCGGTCCCAGCCAGGCCTTTGGCTTCCCCAGGGAGGCAGCGCTCAGCCGTACAGCGCCTGGCACACTCGCCTGCCATGCAGCCCCATCGGCAGGGAGGTCTCCAGGCAGCAGCAGCAGCAGCGTCCCACCAGCCATAACACTGCCTCTCTCAGCATGATTTTTCGACCTGTAGCAACTCAGCCCTGTTGCAATTGATTTTCAGTGGATCATTGAAAGCTGCTCCATCAGTCTAGCCCTAACAGATTTCTACTGCCTGCTGCTTTGTTGGTTTTTTTCATTTCCACAAAGATAGAGGTTTTGTTTATAACGAGATAAGGGTTCTGTGGCTTGGGCATTTACCCTCATAAACACCTGAGCCTTTTTTGCTCAAACACAGCACAGTCAAAGCAACCGCCACTTCCTCAGGTGGAGATCAGATCTGGAGAACTTCACACTCCCAGACCGAAAGAGTTATGAGTGATTAAGAAGGCAGCTGATAATAGAAATGCTTAGTCAACCTTGATGTAAGTAATTTGAGTGCTCCAGATCTAAATGGGAACGAGCCGGTGAAATCAATGTGCATCTGCAGCATGCCCGTAAATAAACAGGGAGCTGCAGGGGAGCACCACTCGCCCGCAGCTCATGTCACCATCCATGACACCACCACACAGAGCATCCCTCCCAAGCTGGTCCTTGGGAATGTGCTGATGGATCCCCCAAAGAGTGGGGCCAGTGCTTCAGACAAAGGAAAACACATGGGGAGGGAGGGGCTGGAAGAAAAACACTCATAAATTGAGGAATGTGAGGATACTGGGGTGGTTCCTGATTCCCAAAAGAAGAGCTGCCCCCACAGGAGGGTCTAGAGATTCACCCTGAGATGACAGGTGCAGGGGAAGCTGTGGAAAGTGGTGTCTTTGCCAAGGCGACAGAGGGGACACTGAGTCCCCCAGCATCTCATGGGCTCCTGCATTATGTGTGCAGAGGGGTCCCTGCCCAGACCCCCTGCTGTGGTAATAAGCACTCAACTGAGAACAGGGCAGGCAGAAAAAAAAGAGGGGCCTCATGGGCCCGGCTGCAGCATGTGCCACCGCATGAGCCGGGAAGGTGGGGGAGTCTTTAATCCCCCGGGTCAGGCCAGCTGCCAGCATCCGGCTTGTTCCCCAGCATGGCAGCACCACAGCCCCCCTCTTGTCACCCAGTGACACCCTGTGCAGGGCAGGGGCTGCCAGCAGCTTCTCTTCTTGGGGCTTGTGCTCCAAATACCTACAGGCACAGAAATGCCACGTTTGATGTGCACCTTCTCTTAAGAGGTCCAGGGGGCTTTTGGGACCTGCATAGGCACTTAGCAGGGTCAAGGGGGCAGGCTGCATCTCCTGACTTGCCCCTCTAGTTGCTGGTTGTTTCATGCACCAACTTTGCCTGATGTGTGCTGGGCTGTTGCTTTTCCTCTCTGTCAGGCATAAAGTATAAAATCATCCTTCTGGTCACAACAGAGGGATTTTTAATCAAAGGCACTCCAGTGCAGGCAGCTTCTCTCTTCAGAGCCAAGAGATCTGACTCACCTTCCACTGCATCCTTCTTCTCTCAACTATGATTATTGTTGCATTACTATTGCTATTATGTCATAAATTGACGTCTTGTGTTCCTGTTTGTTATCCAGGGATTCTGCTCTAATCTTGATGATCGCTAATGCAGTGTAAATCCAGTGCGCTGGGTGATAATCTGGCTACATAAAAAAAAAAAAAAAAGGACTTTCTAGGCATAATCAAAACCTTTCACTTTAATATTGCACACAATACTTTTACCGTGAAATTGCATTTCCCTCAGCCCTTCTTCTCCGTGGCTCAGAAAGATACTCTGCTCTGTTTGCGCTCAAATAAAGCCGGTGCTTGCTGGGATTTAGCGTGCAGGGCACAGGATCCGGCCCCCGGCGCAGCAGAGAGCAGTTCGCCTCCTGCGCTCCAGTGACATCTGAAAGTTGGCAGGAGCCCTGCTCCCTCCCTGGCCCCAGCAGGGAATGGCTCTCCTCCACCAAACAGAGCTCTGGAGGATGGGGTTTTTTTTGGGTTGTGTTATTTCCACATGAAAATTAAGGCAATATGATTCGTTTTTATAGGTAGTAATTAATACCTGTTGAAACTCCATTTTCCATCTACATATATCTTCACGCCGTTAAGTAGGTGTGCTCATAACCGAGGTGGGCCCGGGTCAGTGAACATGAGGTGTGTTTCAGTCCCCCTTCTCAGACACTAAAAGCATACGAGTGCAGAAAGCATGGCAAACCAGGGAGAGAAAATGGGGGTGGCGAGATGAGACATTGAGGCATGGAGGCACAAATATTAAGCAAGAAACCCCTCATGCGTCACCCACGCCATGGCTTTTTGCAGGCCAGGCCCCCCAAGCAGTGCCCAGGGGCTGCCCCACGCTGTCGGGGGCAGGAAAGCCCCCAGCCCCGGTGGCCCCCCGGGCCTGCCGCCCCTCCACCGCGCTGGCCCACAGCAGCAGGCCCGGGGCCGGGGGTGGCGGGGGCCGGGGCGCCCGCGAGCGGGGCGGGCGCCCGGGTGTCGGTGGCGCGGCGTCCGGGAATGCGCCGCTGATCCTAACCAAGTTTGCCAGCCATGCTTTTCTCATGGCTCCCGCACAATGGCCCGTTTTCTGCCCACCTGCCGATTATGCTTAATTAGGCGAGGAGTTGATTAATTTGAGGTAATTGACAGCTAATTACAGGCCTGAGGGCTCATTAACTTGACGTCCTGTCTGAGGGAATCGGCTGGAGGGGGTCAGGTGATGTGCAGCCCCCCTCCAGTGCCCGCTCACCTGGGCGGCCCCGGGATGGGGACAAGCGAGGCCGCCCCGTGGGAGCCGGGATGCTGTGCGGCCATGGCTGCGGGCACCTAGGGACAAAGTCCCCCAGAGGAGACATGGCATGAGGGACGCTGCAGCGCAGGAGGGCTCCCCACCGTGATAAAGCAGGCTCTGGGTGGAGAGGGGGTTTGGAGGCCAGTGATGGGGTGGGGGGCTCGTGGAGAAAATGGCCAAGCACGCAGGTAGGAGGGAAGGGGGACATGGATGGGGTGAGGGCTCCCCGGGCTGCGGCTCCCCGTAGACTCGGCCAGCAGTCCCCACCATGCCCACGGCCCCAGCAGGGGTCCATGGTGGCGGAGGGGTGCCACAGGTCCATCACCCCAAGAGGAGCCCACAGTGGCTGCTGGCAGGCTGCAAACACCCATGCTTGCCCTACGGCAGGTCATTGTAAGGCATCGTTAGCCGCTTCGTATTTACATCAGAGAATACAACTACTGATTGAAAACAGGGAATTTTTTTCAGTAAGACTTTTCTCAGTTGCTCTTTACTGCATGCAAATCATGAGACAGCAGGAGAGCTGTCTACCTAACATCATATACGATCTCCCTAACTGGAGAATTCGGGCATGTCCTCTGGATTTACAAATTTATCCTTATCTCGCCCTTCTGGAGCAGGCAGGATCCCTGCATAGGGAGAGGCTAAATGACATAACCAAGGTCACATTGAAAATCTAAGAGCTGAATCCAGATTTTTGAGCCCTACACCCAGGGCCCCAACCATAAAACCAGCTTCACCATATTCCTCAAGCACAAGGCAGGTTACCTGACCATGACTGACACCTGCCAGAGGTCTGGCCTTGCAGCCACTCTTCTCCCGGGTGACAGGCAGCTGCGGTGGAGCACTGGCAGGTCTGGGATGTTCCTGGCAATGCTGAGGAGAGGGGCAGAGGGGGCCTTTTTAAACTACGTACCTTGCTGCTGTCTAATTACATCGGGCAGGACATGGCTGAAGAAATGTACTTGAAAGGTCACAAAGGGATGGCCAAGGTTTGTGGTGGCTTCTTGTTGCTGTGGGAGTGCTCACCACCCTTAGAATCCATCTCATCTTTTGGAAGTCTTGCCCCAGACATGGTACATCCTGGATGTAACAACTGATTATTAAGCTTGGTTCAGGATTCAGCGGTAAGCCAGTACAGAAAATGGCAGAGAGGCTGAATTAAAAGTAAGCCATGCCCGCGAGCAGAGTGACTACTGCACGCCGTAATAGCTGGACTGTCCTAGGAGCCACAGGCTCCATACCAAAGTACTTTGCACTGCTACTGGAGATGAAGGCTTGGATAACTGAAATGGAAAGAATGGGATCTCCTGGCAAAATCGCAGACAGCTCTTCCTGGGTGCCCATATGGAAGTCTGGTGAAGAATCCCCAAAATCATCTTAAACCACAGTCTGACCTGACCGCTGGGGCTCTTCAGCCACAGCAAGCTGCATCGCAACTGCTGCCTACTCCAACGTTTCCCTTCGCCCACTGGCATCATCCCTCTGCCTTACTTTGGCCTTACTTCTGCCTGTGGCTCCTGTGAAAGCACTGTGTCGTCCTCACATTCTTGGTGTGATCAGAAGGGATGAAAAATAGTTAGAGGTGTCTCATCTGCATATTGCTGACAGGGGATTTTAGAAACCTGACTAAACAACTTGCTTCGATATCCTGCTATTGCATGCCACGGCTAACATACACCCTGCCCTTTATTCCTTTGAAATGTACTGGGGTTTCATTTTCTAAGCTCTCTTGTTTAAATTTCATGGAGTTGGGTAAAGCTGAGTGTTCTTTATGGCAAATATTATTTAATACCCTCCTCCCATTTGTAGTTCCTTCTTTCTACCCTAAATACACCCCGACTTGGTGATGATTCATGGTATGGAGGCCAAATGGACCCATGTGATGAATAAATTTTGCTCACCTGCTCAGAACCTCTCCCGTGTCTGTCTTTTTCAGGAGAAGGTGTCCATAATATAAGTTGTATTTGAGAGGAGAACACCCCAACAACTTTTATTATGGCATTTTTCACTTAGAAGCTGGGAGAGGAGTTATTTGGAGAGGCCCAGACAGGTAGTTTCCTCTTTTTCTCTCTTGATCCATTGTTGAAATTAGCTAAACCTTGGCCATTTCTCATCTTGACTATTACAAGGCTGTTGCCTTCTAGCGTAAATACAAAGACTATACGCTGGTGCAATATTAACCATTAGGTATTGCACTGGGCTACCTACCAGTGAATTTCTTCCTCTTTTCTATGTTGACACAGATTCCATCAACAGTGCATGAGAGTCTCATAAACACGGATACATTTAACCATATACATTTTCTATGAGATCGCTTAATGTTATCATCAGTTTACAGGTGGAGCACTAGGACCCAAGTAGATTAAGCGGTTGCCCGCGTTTAACAGGGTGTCTGAGGTAGATCCAGATAGGAAATGGGCATTCTCTGTGTTTTAACTCACTGAACCTTTAGAGCTGTCTCTTGCTATGGAAAGCCTCACCCACCAAGCACTGCACTGTGATGCTGAGCGCCTTTCTGAAGAAGGAACGTTTCGTAGGGATCATGACTCTTCCAAGGCCTAAGCTTTAGGAAAACTAAGCTTTTTCATATTTGCCTGAATTCCCAAGTCATCACTAGAAGCCAGAAGCCCCACTCAACTGAGTCAAGAGCTCCTTCTGTCTATAAGGAAATTGCTGAGTCCGGACTTAGGGGGTAGCAGGAAATTTTACACAACTGTAAAACATAAAGCTCTGGTTAGGCAGCAACAGATATGATCCTTGAGGGAGTGGTAAGTAGCCTCGCTAGGGTTGTCACATCAGATTGATGGATCAGGATAGTGTAGGATCCTTCATTTGAGAGGTGGATCTTCAGAGCAATCCACCCTATAGCAGTATATTTTGACTTCAACTGATGTCACCTCAGCTGGAGAGACTGGTTACTGGTATATGTTCATGACAATTTAGTGGTATTTGAATACAGGTCTCTTGGACATCCAGAATTTCATTAAATTTAGGCCACCCCCTTTCTATAGTAAGTCTGTGGATGCTGAAGGAAAAAAATTTGGAAAAGTTGCCAGTACTCAAAGAGAAGTGTATAATACTGGCGGTCTGTTTTACAGTAGTAGAAGTGCAAGTATTCCCTACACAAACTACACACAACCTTTCTAAATAAGTTGACAGAATGGAAATTATTGCTGAGATCAAAGACAGGGTAACCTGTTTGAATTTAATTTGCTTTTTATCTCAGAATTTTTGGCTTTGGAATCCTCTGGCTCTTGGGAATCCAAAGAAGAGGGGAAGGTCTCCTCAAATCATTTGTCCATGGGAGGCAACTCTACCATTTTTGAAAAGCAATCTGGACTTCCAGCAGGTTGGAGTGTTTTAGAAAGTCTGCAGATTTCAAGGAAGAGGGTAAGATATTCCTACTTCTGATCACTACCTAAGTAGTTGCAAGGATGCAGTTGCTGATGCCCCTGCCAGGGTAAAATGCTGCATCAGCCATCATGTGAAGCAGTCATTTGTGTTGCCTGGATGAGAATTGTGCTCACGTGTGGACTGGTGACATGGCTTGTTCTTTCTGGGATACCCTTTCCATTGCTTTCCTCTTTGGACATAGCTCAGGCTGTTTCAGGAGGAAGAGTGTTTGATCTAAAATACTAAGATTTTCTTGAATCTTCACCTGTTCTTCTCTGATTTGGCAGATATGAGCCGTTGTTCAGCACTAACATCCCTGGACCACGTGTCCAGCCACAGGTGCCTACCTCATAACTACATTTGCAGCTGAAGCTGTGTCTGAACCTATTCACACCACTGTCTGTAATCACTGACTTTTAAAAAAGCAACCTGCTGTCTTCGTTTAGTTTGGGTACCTCTGTGGCATGAGATAATACAACAGGCCAAGAGGATGACTGAGCCTGAGGACTATGAATTGTCTGGAGGGAGGGTTTCTTAGGTATGAGTTTTCTGAAATACTTCCAGCTCTTTTTCTTACCTAAGGTAATTTCTTCTGTAACATATGGAGGGAGTGGCCATCAAAAATAAGGTCTTTCTATTGAGTCTGGCTCCAGAAGTCATTTTTTTTCCAGATATGCAGGGTCTGTGTGAATTAACACAAGGCTGTGATGCCAACAACAGCAGCTTGATGAAATGTTGCTTTAAAATCCAGGTCATAACCACTATATGTGTAGGTATGCCCATGTTTGTACATGTGTATGTTGGCACCTACTCTGCAGAGGCTGGAATGACAACTCTCCCAGATCAATGAGAAGACTGGTAGTGGCATTGCTGAATTTTAGGTGAAGATCCTGGTAAACAGCTTCAAAAACTGCCATAAATATCCTTAGCCCGTGGTTACACCAACCAGGTCAACTTCCCAGTTCTGAAGTTCAAAGGAGATATTTTTCAGATGCTGCCTGTGTTAAGTGCCACAGCTCCCAACCACCAGCAAACCAGCACGTATTCTGAGCTTAAATGAGATGTCAGGATCAAAATTCTGCACTTCCAACCCAAATGCATAAGAACATTTATCTCATTTTAGGTTAGCAGAAGAAATAGCAATTGTGAAATTTATCATTAGGCCAAATGTATTTTTATTTTGCTGATGAATAAATGTTGAATGACTGACCTTTGTGCTAGTATTTTTCCCATTATTTCTGTAGGAATTTTATATTAAATTTGCCATAAAATGCTGGAATTTTGCAACATATTTGACCCAAATAAGAACAAACCACCTTATTCTTATGTGTCCTGCATTTTAACATTTTGGGGTGAGAGGAGAACCGAAAGCCATCAGGTTCCATGCTGTAGAAAATAAAGAATATTTCTGAACACTTAGCTTACATGAGGCTGTTTACGTTCATGTGCAGCAGTGCTGACCTGCTGCAACCTTGTTTGAACTAAACTGAAGGGTCCCAAGGGGGACCTCATATCTAGTTTGTTTGAAGGTGCTGCAAGACAGTGTGAACCACAAGAATCAGAGAAGGAAACCTTTCTTTTTTAGATCAGCAAGTCACCGGGAGGACTAGTCTCCTGGAGTCCCCGAGAGCGGTTGGTTACCTTGGAAAGAGTAAACCGCCAAGCGAGTTTCTTCTTCCTAGGATCCACCTCTCTGTACATCCAAGTGAGGAGCGCAAGTCCAGAGTGAAGAGGGCACTTTGCTACATGTGGGACAGTACCTCCTGCAGATCTGGAGAAGTGAGTCTGAGGAAAGGAGTATGGGGACAGCTGATTCAGAGTATCTATCCACATCTTCTCCCAACTTGAGAAGTATTTTGAAGTCATGTAGGTGCTAGACATTAAAAGACATCAGATACTCACCCCTTCAAAATACAGATTCTGTTTACTTTGGTGTAACTCCGAGCTGGGATTTATAACCAATTTAGCAGGACAGCTTCTCAGAATTTATAGAGGTTGATTATTTTGGCATCAGTTTGATGACTGATCTCCAATCCAATGCTGAGTCTAAATTAATGTACTGATCTGATAAGATAAGTGTTCTTTTTGTTAGCTTCCCTCAATAATACATATAGCTTACATATGTATAGAAATATGTCTATAGCTTATTTGGATGCTATTTTTATTTCATTTTAGTTTAAGACTTTTATGAACATTATAATAAAAAACATGTACAAATACCCTCCTGATACTTCTTCAGTAGGCAATAACAATTGTCCAGAATGGATATTACCAGGCAAAAAGCCTGACTGGATTCACTTAAGAAGTTAATGATTTCCACACATTTGTTTCACTGACAGCACATTTGGCTCGTCAAATATATAGCACTCTGCCTGCACATTCAAGTTTTTAGGATGGGGGCTTGTGACAAAAAGACATCTATCCATCCGCTACAAGAAAAATGACAAATGTTACTTTTTTACCACAGACAAGAATTTTGTTGAGTTACAAAAACTAGGAAGCTGCCTAGGGATTAGGGAAAAAGAATTGTGCCATTGATCATAAAAAAAGAAAAAGTAAAATTTAGAGTTCTCAGGAATATCTATTGCCAGTAAAATAATAGAATAAAAAAAAATGGGGAAAAAATTCACTAACCACCTAGGGATAAGAAAACAAGTATCATCACTAGGCATTTACAAAGAACAAATTGTGCTGGAGAAACCTGATTGCTTTTTTTTAATAGAATTATAAAATTAGTGGATGAAGGGAACAGGATGGATTTGATACATTTGGATTTTAGTAAAGATTTGATACATAAATCCTACTCAAAATTAATTCAAATTGGCTTGGCTACACCACCGCATGGAATGAAAAATTGGCTGGAGACCCACAAATAAAGGATAATGATGCATAAAAAGGTATTGTGTTGGAGGGAGAGGTCTCCCTCCCTCCCAGAGATCAGCAGTCAGTTCTGTCCTATTTAACACCTCTTGACATGACACCTTCTGCCTGGAAATCAGGAAATTTTGTTAAGAGAGTGAAATACAGAAGGATATGTGGGATAGACCAGCTGAAAATAAAATGGGATCCCAGTAAAAATTCACATATTATCCAAACCACAATATCCAGTCATGAGGAAGTTCCTGGAAACACCAGATGAGAATCACTCCAGCAGAAAACCAATGAGATGGGAATTTGCAGTGAAGGACAGCAGAAAAATACCTACAGTGTCTGAATAATAGAACTTCAATTCATCCCAGTATGGAAAGACCAGAAGGCTTTTGCAGTATCTGTGTCCCACATATGCTCTCAACAAGGTCCCAGGCAGGTTTTGGTGGCGTAGCTCCTGGAGAGCTCCTGGAGGGCAGCTCCTGGAGTCTCTCCTATCGCATGCTGGAGACAGAACTGCAGTAAGAGATTTTTCTCCCCAGAAACAACCAGTGCAGACACTCACAGGGAAGTTAGCCTGATTTGGGAGGAGGGCTTTAAATAGTTCCTCGCTAATTTTATTTTTTTAAATGTAAAACCAGGAAAGAAAATGGCAGTAAAGCAAATTAAATGCACTAATAGCAGACATAAATCCCCATTTTCCTAATGTTTTCCCTTTCTCTGTCACTCACTCAGTCCATTTGCAATTTCAGCTATTCACCATCTTATCTTACCACCCATCCATAGGTGTACGTAGGTGTCCCAATGACTTCGGAACCTGTAGGCCAATTTCAGACAACTTTGCGGAGGGTAGGTAATACATTTCTGTATGTTTTGTTATGTTAATTGGCTGACAAAAGAAAGAAATCCAACAACTGCCCTCACTGAAGTGTGAGCATACCGTCTGTTAGGCATCAGTGAATCCACACATGATGCAATCTTGAGAGACACATCCACAAGGAAAACCATGCTTCCCTGGCTGGTTCCACTGCTCATGAAACTTCTGCTTTCCTCTGACCTCCTTCTTGCTGAAAACCACTACCTATTCCTATTTGCTCCCCTTCTGTTTTGCTTTTTTTCATTATTTTTCTTCTTAAACTGCATTTGTAACAGCCTTTGCTCTTTTTCATTCTCCCCAATTCCTGACCATGCCTTGCTGTCTTCCAAACTGTGCTTTCTTACATCTCTTGGTCTCCTTTCCTCTGTTTTTAAGTCCCTGTTTTTTAAATTCTTCTCACTTCCCTGTATTTTTCTTTCAGTCTTCCATATCACTCCATTTCCACAGTCCTCTCCCACCAAAATAGATTGCTAATCATATCTTGATACTTGCCAGTGAAACTCCTGTAAACCTTACCCAGATGCATTACACTAATGGGGTACACTAATATTTGTTGTAGCAAGTTCCTCCCTTTCCAAACTATTGAAGTGACTGAGAGAAGTGATCTCTCTTTTGTTAGAGCAAATAGTTTTAAGCTCCCTAGAGAGCTGCAGTGATCATTTTAATAATGTTCTCTGTTAAGGCAGGATCAGACCCACAGAGCATCAGAGCAAGACCAAGGATTTCAACATGGCAGAATTAGGAAAATTACATTTTTCCTGCCCTGGTCTGTCGGCAAATGTTTGGACTGAGCAAGTGTAGAATTCCATGAAGTCTGGAAAGTAGCACTTACACTCTCTCTGAATGAGTGTGAAAGGCTCGGGAAGGTCAGAATAAGTGTTCGACATCAGTGAAGATGTTCTAATTATTATTAGGATCTCTGTAATGCCCATAGCTCTCCCAAATGCATGTGTACGCTGTGCACACTGTGGCAGCTAATAGCACTGTGAGAAACCTTCATTTTTAGTGTTCTGTTTTTTAATTCTCAATCTTTAACACTGCATTAAAATGACTTTTAAAAAAATTTAATTCTCTGAATAGTTCTTAGAGGTCTTTAAAAAAAGATTAAAATGTCTGGTATTGCACTGTAATTTATTATTATTTAAATTGCTAATGCCTGTCAGTTGCTTAGGCGTTTGCATTTTTATTTATTTATTTTTTTAAAAGCCACATCTATTTAATGAAACAACAAGGCAGATGGCAAGCAGTGGAAGGGCCACTGGACTGTGGCTAAGAAGTTACAGGGTTTGAACTGTGTTTACTGGATAACCTCTAACAAGTCTCTGTACATCCTGGTGTCTTCTTTTCTCCTCCTACTCTTTTACTGCTTCATCTGTTCATAAGCTCTCGAGGACAGAGACCTTCACCTAATTATGTGTTTCTATGATTCACAGCACAATAAAGTTTTGATACTTGCTGAGGTCACTGTGACTTAAATGACTACTGTAATGCAACTGATAACTCAAACTGCTAAAGAGATGTCCTCCAAACACCACTCTGGCCCACAGACCAGGTACCATACAATTAGTAAGGGGTACGTGAATGCCAGAAGGTCTTAGTGAAGGACGCAAGAAGCCATTGCACCCTTTCCCTCCATCTGCATATTTTTCACCTGTCTTCACCATATTCTCAAGTGCTGCTAATCTGTATGAAGGATGTTCTTCACCAGAATGTCCTCCTCACAAGGACACAGAACCAACACTTTTTTATACTCAGTCGATCCTTATCTGCATTTGGAAGTCAGAAATTTGGCATGATATTATTAATACAGCAAGATGACAGGCCAGTAAAATGGAGTTGTAACAAGCAAGGACCCTAATACTTCCTTGGGCAAAGAAACAGATAAAGTGGGAAAACCAGCAATGTGTCTTCTTGGAGACTTTTCTCCTGGTGTCTGCCAGTGAGGTCCAGTCTCTCAAGGGAGGCTTGCCATGAGAAGTGTCACCAGCCCTTACTCCGGGAGGTCATTTGACTCCAGAGGATGAAAATGGAGGTGGGTATGATGGTATTTAGTTTTCTGCCATTGATTTGGGACTCCTCCTTAGACCAAGACTGAAGCATCTGGAAGGCAAGGTAAGCGGCCACTCGGCGTAACAGGCAGTAACAGTAGTTTTTCCTCTTCAGAAACTGGTGTTATGGATCTGTTCTGCTGGGACACTTGAAAGCAGTGGTGATGTGGGTTTCACTGAGCATCCCCCAGAAAGCCTCAGGTCAGGTGGAGCAATTGCATTCAGATGTTTCTCTCTCTGCCTCTTTCTATTTGTGAGGCAGCACAAAAGCTGCCAGCTCACTGGGGTAAGGCAGGAGCAATAAAGCTTTTCGCCTTTCCTCTCTGGGTTTTAGTAAGAGGATTACGTATCTCCTCCTTCTAGAATAAACCTCTTTGCAGGGAAGATACTTACTTCTCAAGCCCTCTTTGGAGATCAGTCCCTGCATCAAGACTCCTAAGATTCAAGCCATCACAGCAGCCAGTGGGAAATGAACCCCAGTTAAAAGGGAAAGGCTTTTACAGCTCTGCAGGACTGCAGGGCTAGCACATGGTATACACGCTGCCACGGGGAAAGGGTCCTTGCTGGGTTCACAGCTATCGGAGACAGAAAAATAAGGAGGTACAAGCACAGAGCAGAGTTCAAGCCCCATCCAAGATGACAGGAGACAGTTGCTGGAGCCTTGTAAAGACACAGCTAACCCTCTTGCTGGAACAGCTTCACCATCAGGGACGAACAACCCAAGAAAGAAAAGAGGGTACCTCTTGTAACTTCAACACTTGACCAAATACATTTGAAAACAGTACCCAAGCATGCATGAGTGCATGGAATGAGTACACTGTTAAAACAGAGAAAGCAAATGGAAAGCTTTAAGATGTAATTATATGTTTTACTACATCTAGCCCAAAGACACTGATTAATTAAGGACCTTTAGAAGGACCATAATATCCAAATCAGACTTAATCACTAATACATTCCCATAATTTTGGAAACATCAACCAGCAATTGCTTCTGCAAGTTACTACGTTCCTTTACAAAAACACCTATGCATTAAAATGAAAGGCTGTGTGACAAGTAAATAAAACTGCTCACTTCCACTGACCCTCCTCAGCACCCACTGTTCTTCCCTTCTGCTGAGGCTCTCTCAGCTGCTGTGACACTATGGACCTGCTCTGGCTCTCGTTTTGTCTCCCATCACTCTCTCTGCTCTCACTGTAGCAGGTTTCGGCTACTGGCATGAAAGTGCACAAATTATTTTTGTAGTGTTTCCCATGGCTCCTTTGGTCATCATCTTCACCTGCCTTAATCTATGTGAATCATTTCAGTTTTGCCTAGATGGGACAAAAGAAACATCCTGATACATACGTACATCTTGCTTCTCACTTCAGACCACAAGTGTCCCACCATCAGCATAGAGAGGGATAGTCTGATTCACCTCCAGGTCACCTCTTGTCTTTCCAGCTTTCCCCTTCCTGACCGCACCGGGACCTGTGATGATCACTACAGCTCTCAGGAGATATGTTTCTTGATGGCACCTGGAAGCCCTGGCGATTCCTTGGGTCTCTCCCTGCTGCCCACTTTCCACTCCTGCAGGGCAGAAGACAACACTTTGCGCTCTATGTGAAGGGGCACTGGGGAGAAGGGATTGCTGGAGCTCGAGCCACTGCTGCTGCAGTGCTATGCCCTTTCCCTCTCTCTGTTGACCATTTTAATGGGTCTTCTGCACTTTTGGATGGCTGATGGACGCATCACATGTAAACCCCCTTCCCCTCATACATACAGTGTTTGCCTGGCTTGCCCAGCGAGATGGTTGGGTTTTAGAAGCACCAGGTGCAGCTGCTGGGCCTGCTGGTTGGAGAAACATTTGCCTCCTGAGCCCGTTAATTAGCACAGTAACGGTAACTGTGCTCCATTAGCCAACCCATGTGGTCGAGTCCCCTCCCCGTCCACCAACCTTGCCCTTAATGAGAGCTGGAAGGGGGACACTCACAAAACACTGCCTCAGAATAATATTCGGCTTTGTCTGCGCCGGTAACGAGAGCTGACAGGATCACTACGTCCATTTCTCTTCTAATTAGCACACTTCCAGCTCGGCCTGAGCCAGCAGCCAGAGAAAAGCGATCGGACAACCGTACCGAATCACAAACACAAAGAGGCCCATTCCCCGTAATTAGGTGAGACAATCCCTCAGTCTTTTCTCGGCTGGAGCTTGCCGGTAAGACTCTCGCTGTTTTGGTAAGTCCCAGCAACACAAGTTACACGTCTCCCCAGGACACTAATAAGCCCCTAATTGTCTTCCGCTTCACACGGCTTGTACCATAGGTCTGACTTGGGGGAATTCTTCTAACAAGCGGCAGCCAGCGCTCCCTGTGCCGCAGACGGACAGGGAGCCGCCTCTCGGGCACCGGGAGGAGAAGGGGGACGGGGAGAAACAGCCAGAAAAGCAGCCCAGGCTCTGGGGCCCAGCTACACAGCACGGGGCCAGTGGCTGGGCAGGAGCCACCTGTTGCTGGGGACACGGACCTTCTCTACCCTCTCTCCATTGCCACCGTCCACCTGCGTGGTGGAACCCCGAGTTCAACTCTCTGGCCTGCCTTCTCCTTTCTTGTCTCCAGCAGTACCCGCGCTTCCACGCAGAAATGTACCATCCAAAGCAAACATCTGATTGCAAAGATTTGCCTTAAGTAGCTGCTAAGGCTCGCTGGGGGCTACCCTTAGAGAAATGCAGCACCTGGCATGTGCTCTTCTCCAGTGAGGCCATGCTGTGGGTCTGCCTCAGAGTTCAGGCTGGGAAGGAGCGTGGATGTAAACAAGACCCTGTCAGTTCCCGTGGAAAGGAACACATGCTGGGTCTCACAGGACAGGTTTCTAAAGATGCCCACAAAATTATTAAAAACATGAGAACTTCCAGAAGAAGTTGTGAGGTGGGTAGGAGACCCCAGCTCAAACTCCCTGATCAAAACAAGGCAAAGACAGACATACACTCCCTCTAACTTTGAATCCAACACTTTCTTGAGAAACCATCATCAACCAAATATTTTTCAGCAAACCATTTTCC
This sequence comes from Theristicus caerulescens, assembly GCA_020745775.1. Lineage (NCBI taxonomy): Eukaryota > Metazoa > Chordata > Aves > Pelecaniformes > Threskiornithidae > Theristicus > Theristicus caerulescens. The sequence goes on along the minus strand of CM036564.1, from coordinate 45,242,842 downwards.
CTAATTTTTGATGACAAGCTCATTTTGAGCAAAATATCTCAGCTGATCCCATTAAGGGTACTCAGGGCCTGCAGATCCCTTTGCCTCCTGTGCAGCTGATTACAAACTGTTCCCTCCTGCAAATCAGGCCAACGAGCCTCCCCAGAAGGGCTTCGTCCCCCAGTTTTACATGTGCTATTCGGCTTCAGTGGGCTAACCAGGGGGAGAAACCTAAGAGAGGGTGACAAACTGATCTATGCAGAGTACAAGAGAAAGACAGGTGCGGGTGATTACCTTGAATTTAGGATAATCAATATACATATATATAAATAAATCAATTTAAACTAGCTATAACTAATAAATTACTTTCACACAGGGAGAGGAAAACAAAATAAAGGCCATGGAACCAGGCAGCCTGAGTATCCATGCCCACTTGGGTCACTCTGCTGGTCTCTTGTCCCTCCTTCTCACGTAGCTGATGAGCCCTCTTCCTGCCTTTTCGTACATAACCTGCTGTGTTTTGGGCTATTGTAGTAAGTGGAAGATGGCAAATGGCAAATTTCTGATGCTTCAGAATTAGTTTCAAAATTCTATGATTACAAGGAAATTTGTTAGATGTGCCCAGTATTTTTGGGAGGGGAATCTTCCCCGGCATCCAAGTGCCTGCAAGCACAAAATTTAATTACCCTATATTATTACACCCACTCATCAGCTATTGGCCACAGAGCCAGCCTTTCAAGTGATACAGAACCAAGTCAAGTACTTTGTCCCCCCAGAGATCTGGTCAATAAATAAGGTGCAAGGTCATTCTTATTACGCATTTTTTCTACTAGCAATTAAGTAAGGGCTTTCAAGCTCAGCCCTCTTCCTCTTTTCTGTTCCTTACTGAGGTGTCTATAACAGAGACAGGCAGGGAGCGTTCTGGCTTCACTGGTCACTGATCTGTATTATAGGAATCAGCAGGCAAGCCAGAGGTCAACCACACAAACCCAACAAGAAAACGCCTATTCTGTACACACATCAGCTGCCTGGAGTCAGTCATCCTGCTCAAAGGGACATGATGGAAAAGGTCAAGTCTAAAAATCAGCAGTTTCAGTAGATGATGAAGTCAAAATGCGAAGAGATCCCGCCATGCTGAAAATCTAGCACAATCTAAATCACAATAGCATTATTGCACATATTCTATGCAGAATGTGAATTACACTCTTTAGAAACTGGATCAGTCCATACTTCTCTGGCCACTCGAGCTTTTAAATATCTTTACATGGACTTCAGATGATTGGCCACAATTGACTTCAGGATTTTGCATTTCACATCCTCCTGAAAGAAACTCAAAGCACTTATGTAAGGACTGCCTTGCAGAGATAACACGTCTCTAGAGTAACTTTGATTCCAAGAATCACAGTATCACATGAAAACAAAAGGACCCAGTCTTTTCCTTTTCCTTTTCCGTGTTCTCCTTTTTCTCTCTTTTTTCCCCCCTTTTCTTAACTTTTAAAAATATTAAGGCTCACCTCTTACCAGGGCAATGCATATTTGGCACCACACATACAGTATCTTCGGAAGTATGTGGCACACTGGCAGATGCATACGCTGGGATGGGCATATAGGAACCATGGGTTTTGATATTTCTGTGGTGGGACATTTTTACTATAGTGATTATAGAAATGCGTTTACAACATTTGCATTTGTTGTTCTAATCACATTGATTCAGGTCAGAGTTTGTTGGTCCATGGGAAATTTCTGTCTGACTGTGATTTTGCTCGGCTGAAGACACAGAGAGGATCTTCTGGGAAATTTTCTTTCAATGAATTATCTTCTCCTTCTATAGACTGATGATTTAATGACTTTTTAAAAGTGTCAGTACAGAATGGTATATGAAAATGGGGGTACAACATTAAGGACTACAGATTATTTTCATGTTATATTAAGTTTGCATGCCATATTCAGATAGCTCACTCAGAGATGTGACACATTTCCCTGTTAAGAGTTGTCTTCTTCTTTTGATTGGGTACCTCTAAAAATTGGTATTAGTTGAGATGTATTACAGAAATGTTTATGCAATGTTACTCAACTTGCAGTAGGACAGAACTCCAGGATTTCAGACCATATGACAAAGATGTAATTTACCTTTTTTACGTACGGCATAGGTTGATGATGGCATTACCCAGTATCACCTCCTTGACATGAAGTGGTTGGCATAACTGTTGTCATCATTTGGAAGAGGTGTTGCCTAAGACAAGTTACTGCGGGTGAAGATGAAGTGGATGAGATCAGCTGCATGCACAGACTGCAAATCTAAGTGATGATCCTGTTCTCAGAGATACTCAAAACAGGATTTAGCCCATGATGATGTGGGAGAAAACAGCAGAGGAACAAAATATAAGCTGTAATTAGGACTTACACGCCTCCACAGTATGCTCACACTCTGAATACTCTGCAATTTTGATTATGCCATCTCAGATAGGCTGTAATAGAAGACAGACAACTGAACATTGTGAGCATAAGGAAGGTGAACATAACCATGCAACCAAAAACATAACAGGAGCTGAAAAATCATGAGCAGTGCACAGACAGCAAAGAAGAAAAAAAACAAACAACTATTTCTGACAATAAAAGAAATGGAAGGTTCAAAATGGAATCATCAGGCAAGCAGGTTTAAAACAAACAATGACTTCCCCCTCCCCCTCCTTTTTTTATTAAACTTTTCTTTGTATAACTGAAGTATGGAACTCACTGTCCAGGGGCATTTTAGAGGACAGAAGTACAGACAAATTAGGACTAAGACAAATTTATGGAGGGTAGGGTCTACTGTGGACAAGATTCAACTAAAACAGATTGTTGGATGCTGGGTAAGTTACCCTAAAGCAAAATCACTCTGTGTAAGCCTTTTGTTTATATCCTTCCCTATGAGCCTACAACTGTTTATAATCAAAGAGAAGATTACAGATAAGAAGGGCTTGTGATTTGACTTGTAATAGCACCTTACATTTTTATGTAACATAAAAATCAGTACGATAAACAAGAATAAGGTTCAAACATTACCTCCGAGTTGGATTAGTCAGTTTTTCACTAATCTGTTATTTCTAGGTGACTTGTTGAGGGAAATATGAAGCAAAGTTGAGAACCGTGGTTATAGGATTGTTCCAAAACTGTTAATTTTATAATGGCAAAACACTGAGTTAAATGGAATATTCTGCTCTTCAATTGCCAGTGCAACTAGATTTTTATTTTGATAATGATTACTATAACTAACACGAATTTCTTCTCAGTTGGATTAAACAGCGAAGCATTTGATACTCCAAGATTGAAGTGAATAGCCTTTACAACTGAATATATGTAACACTGGCATTTAAAAGGAACTAAATACATATTGGGTTTATTTCCAAGAGCCTCACAGTAACATTTAACATACCAACACATGAAAACACTTTATAAAGCAATGCATTAGCTCAATTAATATTACCAAATCTTAATCTTCTTATACTCTTCATTCCCATCATTTAATTTATCAGAACTTTTTTTTTGTTTCAAAATACAGAAGGTTATCAGCAACAAAAAGTCACCCAGATTTTCTTGTATAGATAGATACTGCAGGGATGTCAGGAAGCACGTCACTGAAGGAAAAAAATAGAGTTCCCTTAGTACCATTTGGATATTGCCAAATATTTATTTACTGATGGGAATGGAGCATCCTCAGGCCAAACCCTGAGGTGGTGGCACACAGACGTGTGAAGAAAAGCCTGAGGAAGAGTATTGCCTAGGTGGCTAAGCAAAAGCTTTTGCATCTCAGAAGGCTATTTTGGAAACCCAGATGAATCTCTGAGCTTTGCATTTGTTTACTATCAAACCACAAAGCAATAACAGACAGATTACAATTCTCTGGCTAACACGCAAAAATACATATAAATATTACCAATAAAAAAATACATCACTGACTCATTGCTACAGATGACAAGTACAAAGCCAATAAATATCACAATTCTAAAGCATACGTTACTGGCTGCCCTACAGAAGATAAGTACTGCATATGGTAAAAGGCTTTGTTTGTTTGTTTTTTTAAAACACATGTATGTTACTAAAAAATACCTACAGTTTTAAATTCCTTACTGAATGTACCAGAAAATATACATATACTTCCATGCCAGGCTTTCATATCTTCTCCTATATTCCTCCTCCTTTCAGATCTCAATTTCTTAATGTGTTGGATCAACAAACCTCTATAAAATGCACAAACTCATATTGGTGATACAGACGAAGTATCCCATTATGTCATATATGTGTATATATATTATGTATATAGTATACAAACTTAAAATTGCATTCAAAATGTATAATTTAATACTTAAAGCTACATCAACATCAGTTTGCACCAGCAGGTTTTTTCTCTGTCTCTGAATTACCACTTTTAGCTTCTCTTCACATTCATCTGTCTTAACTCTTGTGTTCTCAAGGGATGGAGTCCCTGTTAAGCTCAGCCCTGAATAAACTGTGAAGTACAGAAATAAATCCATTAAGTTTAAAATCAGACTCCTGGCATTCCTAAATATTCAGTATTTGTGCAGGGGTTTTTCTGGGATGTGGCTTTTAATTCTTAAACTTAGTTAACAGGAGCTGTCCAAAAGGAGCCTAGTTCTGACCGGTGGTAGCCAAGACCACAGACTGCAAACCGAAAGGCCACCAGCATTTTAGTAAAAATTCAGAGAAGTCTATTCAATTAAAAAATCTCCTCTTCTTTATTGCACATGCACCTGAAAAGAGTCTCCTCTCTCTGCAAAGACAGAAAAATGCAATGCTCTAAGGACAACCTATTTCCAAGTCATTTCTCCTCTCACATGTGACTGCAGCCTGGGAAATGACAAGTTTTGAAAAGTCTGCATGCTAAAAATAACATTTCTAAGTGGAGAAAAAACCCTGCTCTTCATCGAATGTTTCAATATTATGTGGTAACCTAGAAAGAACATATTTACTAATGCTTAAAATGTTGTTTTCTAGGAAAAGGAAAGAGAATGAAATGAAAAAAAATTATTCTCTTAAATAAAAGTCTGAACATGCTCTTCACCTCTTCTCGGGGTGAACATGCAGAAGTGCATTAACAGAAGGAAAAGACATTAAACTGTAAGATGAATAAAGCCCAAAACTGTGTGCTGAAAGAGACCAGGTCACAGAAAATTCTCTCTTAAAAATTGTGGGTTTGTAGGGGAAGAAAATTTTGAGGTTGCTGTTTTATGAGGAATGAAAAAATACCACAAAATATTATTTTCAGAAGTGTTAAGATTCTGTATAAGCAGACCATCCTTGCAATGGGGCTAACAATCCTGTTGCCCCTTCTTGGAGCGCTAACTGAAAATATTACCCCCTTTCAACTTCATAACTTTCTTCAGTTTCTAGTTCTGTAAAAAGCAGAGAATTGCAGTGGACTGACGAAGCTGTTTCTTTGTGTACTGGCCGAAGTTTCTGTAGGGATATCTTCCCTCATGAAACAGTAACACCTCTTACTCCCTATGGTCTGTCAGTCTTGATTTCACCAGAGAACCATTGAGTGGTGAGATGAAGCTCCTGGTACGCCGAAGGTCTGGAGGTCCTCCTCGGAGGACCAGACATGCTTCTCTGAAGGCAGTGAGTAACTGGAATCTAATGCACAGACTGCACTCAACTTCTAGACTAAAAGCATATGCTCCCGCTGAACCAGTGCTATCGGTCAATCTGCACCCCAAACTCTGCTCAAATCTTTCAGTACAGAAGTTGCACATAGGAAATCAATGCATCTAAGACAAAAGACACACAAAAGGGTCAATGCCTCATGATGCGCACTGGCCAGTGTCAGATCTGCTCTGTGATTCAAACAGATGCTGCCACTGAGAGCAACTGAATAAGGACACTATGGCTGTTCACTTTGAATAGCTGATGAAAACAGGTAACTTTGCCACAGCACGTCAGGGCTGAGTCCTCCTGTTGGACATCTTATGGTCAGATGAAGTCCGAATTCCAAGGCAACCGATTGCAGTCCTTGTGACCTGTGTATGCAATATACATCTCTCCTGTAAAGAGATGAGCTGTGGAAGCAAAAAGAGATGTTTGCTTCTGAAGGTCTAGAGCAAGAGCTTTGTACTTCTTAGAAGTTCTGGGGTTCATCTGGATCCGCAGTACATAAAATGATCTAGTTGGGGTATTTTTGTCCAAACTCCAGATGTGGCAGCTACTTTTTGGGTTTCTCTAGGATGTTCAGGAATTTCCCTCGAGTCATTTCTCTAGCTGAAATCACAAGGGAGGAAAAAGAGATTAGTATTTTTTAAAAAGCCAAGAAACCCAAACAATTGTATAATTTACAGATTTTAACCATAGGATAAGAAATTCACTTAGATTTGTGCATATACCAATAGTGAGTAAGGATTATTTTATTTTTTTTTAAAGTGGAAAATAAATAAAGCTGCATTCCAGCTTGAATTCCTGACATCCTAGAAATGCAGGCAGGGCCTGGAATCTTCTAAAATCAGCAATAATTCCCACAGGCTGTCTCATTACATACAATCTATGCTTTCTCTTCCTACTGCATTATGCTCTTGCAGCATCTCTTTTTCTCTGTACTATCCATCTCTGAATGGTGTAATCCAGATCTCCATCACTCTGTCTCAGAGCAATTGTTCCTGGATGTTATAATCCGTCAGAGATTATGGAACTCTCTCTTTCTCCATTTCAGGATTATTGGTCCCTGGATGCTATGATCTTCAACAGAAATTAGACAGCATTTTCTCTCTCTCAGCAGTGTCAGTCCCTGGATGCTGTAATATAATGGGGTTTATATTCCTTCAATGCAGTTCATCTATGGATGGTGTAATAAAGTAAAGTTTATAGAGCTTTGGTCTTCTCTCTCTCTCTGCATTGTCAGTCCTTCGATGTTTAATACAGCAAGGCAAGGTTTATATGTCTCTCTCTCACTCTTGGCACCATCAATCTCTGGTAGCTGTATTACGGCAGGGTTTACACAGCCACTTTTCTGCACGAGACACTTCTGACTTGTGAGCCCATAAGCTCACAAGCTGGCAGAGCAGCCCTAATACTATCTTTGTCTTGCAATAACAATACAATGCATCAAAGACAACGCGATTAGCAATTGAGTCCTGGAGAAAGACAATCTTCCCACCAGTGCTTCCCTTCATTTCTTTTAAATAAAGGTATAAGCTCTGTGCTGGACTGACAGGCATCAAAACATGGAGGTTTTTATTCACAGGACTGATGAAAGTGTGCGTGTTTCCCACACGTAGCCTAGAGAGACTCTGGAAAGAGAGGGGAATTCATTTTCTGTTTTATCCATTCAATTCCTGACCTCTCTACTGAGAGGAACAACAGAAATGACAATTAGCATAAAAACTGGAGGTGGGTTTGTTGCTGATGTTGGGTTTTCTTTTGACATTACTGATTATCTGTTAGAACAGAACTAAAATGTAATAAAAATGTTCAGCTTAAAATACTCAATACGTACCCTCAGGTAAAGACATTTTGTTATTCTTTACCTAAAGGTTAGAATTTGTGCCTTAAAGCCTCTTCTTTAAACTATTACATTCTAATTTGTGTACCCAAAATTGTACCACAAGGTACTGTCATCAGCAAGATCCCTGTAAAACAATTAGTGGTATTATGAACTGCCTGGTACATATTGATATTCATAGGCTGCAAAGTCCGCTGCCGTGAGTGGAACATGCTTCAAACTGGCTGCAGATTCGAGCAGATCACTGCATTATTCACTTGGTTCATGCCTCCAGCTGTGAGTTATATCATCTGGGATCCATTCCCAACTCTGCTTCTGATTCACAGCATGAACTACCACAAAAGTACTCCTTTGTACCTCTACTTCCCCATCCACAAGAGAGCTTGTATCTTTAAAGTGCTGCCGAAGTGACACATGGACAGACCGTGCTGCAGAAGGGCAGAGTGGATTGTTATTTTGTCAGGAACAAAGTTGTTATGCACAAAGCACATGATTAAATAAAAATGCAAGCTTTTACAAATTTCAGGTAGCAGTAGATTTTCAGCACCAGTTCTTTGACACCTCCCTGCCTTGCACCTTCAACAGTGCATGGTTTTAAAACACTCTTAACGAAGAAAGCACAAAGCTGAACTGTAGTTGATAGAGTGGAAAGTTTTCTGGAGTGCAAGTCCCATATAGGAGATATACGAACGCATGACAATTCTGTTCCCCCAAAGAGGGCTGCACCCTATAAATCAGGCAGAGAGCATAGACTCCTTCTGTGCGCTGAGTGAAATTACTGTGGGTTGGGGGTTGCTCCAGAGCACGTGCCCTCCTGTTCACTTGTCATCGGAGATGTTAACATTTCTGATTAATTCACAGACCTCTCATTTTATTCTTCATTCCTTTATCCTTGCTATCCTGTTCTGCTGCAGCTTAAAGATTCTTACCGACCTGCTACAATAATCACCGCCCGCTTCCCCCCCCAACCTGGTGAAATTGTTTAGTGATGCCAACCGCGCTTTTAATTTGCAAGACATCAGACACAGAGGTAATTTATACCAACATCTGTTCATTTCTGACTTCTGAAACAAACTCGCACATGCTGCTACAAAATCCCATTAGGAGCAGGAGACAGCCTTCTGCTATTCTGTATTCCTCTTCTCCTCACATACTCAGGCTTGCATCGGGGCTTTATTTTTAAAGATATGATGCCAAACTGAAAGAAAAGGCCTTACATCTTTGTATATGTATGAAAATGGCTAGGAAATAACATCCCCCTATCACAAAAAAAATCACAGCCAAACTAAGGGCAAGTTTCCACAAACATTAACAATCTTGTTTTCCCTGCTTCAGCCACTTCTCTTATCTGCCCAAGAACCACAGTTCAATGTATTCCTGGTAAACACAGGCCAAATACATATTACATGGTACTGTGTTCAAATGTCTTTGCTATTCCTTCCCCTTTGTTCCTCTTTAATCTGCACTGGAGTATGATTTGAGCTTGGATTTTGCACAGAAAAACCTCTAATTAAACTGACTCCTCTGCTCAGTATTGCTTCTGATAAATGAATTCTTAATAATGGGAATATCATTTCCAATGGGGGCTTTTGGAGCTTGCTGGAGTGAGGGAAGAGCTTGTGAATGAAGAAACCATCACCCACATTCTAAATATGATTGCAGTCTAAGAGAGATGGTAAAATCTGCCTTAAGCAACTACCCAAGGGACCAGCAGAAGCCAGTTGCGTAGTAGACAGAGGTGGATTTTTTAATTAAAAGGTTGGACAAAACTGTAGTGAAAACCTTAGGGATTTTTTTCTTTAAAATGGTTGCTTAAACCACGGACTTCAAGTGAAGAGAGAGCTTGAGCGCAGGTTTCATCATACCAGCAAACAGACACAACAGAGGCTGTGCAGCATGAAACAGAAACATGAATCTCCATGTCAAGTCACGATTTACAACCTTGCCTACACTGTGCATCTACTACAATAGAAAAATCAACAATGGATATGATCACAATAGCTTGGATACAAATTAATCTCACCTACTAGGGAGGAGGAAGACGATACTGAAGACCATAGAAAAAACATTTTAAGATGTTATCAGCACTGGTTACAATGGAAGTTGAGTGCTTGAATAGACTCTTGCAGAGAAATGTATTGAAAAATGGTATCAGCCTATTGTAATGAACAGAGAATGCTGTACTGTATGAACTAAGTTTGCTGCCTGGCAAGATCTGCCAAGCAGATCTCAAAAACAGGTAGTGGGTAGGAAGGGCTGGGGCTGAAAGGAGAAGGGGAGATTTCTACTTGACAGGGGAGCAGAATAAAATTTAATATAATCTCCTCTTTAGAACTTCAATCCCTCAATCCTGCATTTAGCCTTGTTGCCCGGGGCTCCTTTTCTACTACAATTGTCCCCAAGCTGCCCCTCCGCAGTAAATTTTGTGGTTGCTGGTTGAAAAGATTCAGTAGTACAGATTGATTTCCTACAAGTGAGGAGATGAGGGATTACCAAAAGCAGTCCTGGTTAACAAGATTGGGTACAGAATCTCCTGCTAGAGCAGCCCACTCTGCCAGTACTTTGCATCCTTTCACTATGACATATGGGTTTCATTACACAAAGATTTTCCCGATTTTAACTTGGAGGCGATTACATTGGAAACTCAGAGCTATCTTTACATCTGTAGCAATTTAAAGGTTAAGTAACTTTTAATCAAATGACAAAGACTCATAATGTTTTTTCCTCGATTGAAAATGAAAACTGCTGTTCCGGATATTCCTTCCGGTGACAACTTAATTAGAAAAAAACACTGCACTGGAGATTGGGGTCCAGCCTGATTGCTCCCCGTAAAAAGCCTTCTCACACATATGACAGCACAGGACATACTGTGTCACAAGGTCTGGACAGCCAGAAAATAATGGAAGGATTTACTGCTATAAAATCAGCAATGAAAACAGTGATTTACACTTATATAAGCAACTTTCATCCAGGAGAATCCCTAAGCAACACACATATGTACACACTTTTTTAACATAATATACACTTAAATGCAAAAGCGCAACACACTTGGTGATAAAGTCTATGTAAAAGATATAAGTGACAAACTGTATTTATCATGATCATTATATCTTCCACTGCTTACTACTTCTGGGCTTATCTAAAAATCTCAAAACAAAGCCTGTGAGCATCTCCAAACCACAGATATTTTAAAATGAAGTCATCTGCTAAAGAAACACTTCTCTGCCTCTCCCCGAGATGTACAACTTACGGGACAAATTCGGCTGTGCTGCTCCTCTGACCTGAAAATGTAGCCGTGTTGAAATCTAAAGGTCTTGCTACTAAAAAGAACTGCAAACACAATTAATGCTCTGTGAACAGAACATGTTTTTAGCCCTGAAATGTCTTGTAGTATCGCACTTTGAATGCTACATTCTTGACTACAAAAAGGTTAATTTAAGCACTGTCATACTTTGTTAGCTTATCAGTTATTCCTCCCATTCAGTTGTAGTTAGGGTAACTAAAGAACTTGTTTTTCAACATGGAAGGATTCCTTTAAAGTACTGATCATGCACTTTCAAATTACTGCTGTGTCTTAGGACTATACAGAAAACAAAACTAAAAGGGTTTATTTCTGAAGAACTATCAGTGGAAACTACCAGTTCAGGGCAAAGCACATGAATTGCAGAGAGACAGCAGAACACTCGTCTGTTTTTTAACCCTTCTATCACAAGGGTCTGTTGCATCAGAAATTATTTCTTTTGTCCAGAGATACAATGTTAGGATAAGAAGACACAACCATTCTTTTTCCTAGTTGGTAGGACATAAAAAAGGCCGAGAGGAATCTGCCTGGGAGTAACTGTGGGAGTCTTCCTTGACTGGACTTGTGAAAGCCAATGGCAAAGCCACATCTTTTGGCTGAGCTCAACCAGTATTGCATTTGGAAGGGAAATAAAAAGATCAGTCACAGGGTGGGAGGGAGTGAAGGCAAAAAGGCAATCTAAAGCCAGCAAAAATATTTAAGATTGACATTATTACTAAACAGCTCTCAAAGAAAAAAGAGGCTTATTTCAGACAAGACCAACAGAATATTATAACCCAGCCAACATAATCTGAACTTCTGTCAGAGAGAGAGAGATCTGTATGGACCACTTTCTATCTTTGAGACCAGATCCCCAAAATCCTACCACCACCTGGATGCCTGCTGGCACCAGCTCGCTCCTCTTCCTTCATCAAAAGAGCTCCAATTACTCTGCTAACTGCGTACTTCCTTAACGTAATTGTCAAATGAACTGCTACTTGATGACTGTGGGCCTTTGACAAATAATTATCAGTGAATGCTACACCAAGCCTAATTTCATAAAGAGCTGGAAGTGCCATCTCAGGAGAGCAGTGGTTAGCGAAAGCAATGTCAGTCGCCTTTACTGAAGGTAGAACTGGCACATGCAGATACTCAGACCTGGGCTTCAGGAACTGTTACATTTACACTGAAAACCAGCGTAATCACCTAGCACTCCTGAAACACATTTTTCAGGTAAGACGACAGAATCAGCATAAACCTCCAGGTGAAATAAGTTTGCATTACCATGGCATCTTTCAATAATCAATATCGAAGCACTTGCAAAGTTTATCAAGCTTCACAATATTCTTGAGACATACAGTGATTTAATTCCCATCTTACAGATGGGGTCACAGCCTCAGTAAAGAGTGATGTACAGATGTATACTAAAGGAGTCAGCAACTGTGCTAGAATTCAGGCTCTGAAAGATGAGTTCTGTCAAGTCCTGCTGCAGCATTTTAAAATATTAACACCACCCTTGGTAGGAAACATCACCGTCCTTCCCTTGGTGAATGAGACAGCAGAACCTGCCCTTACTTCAGCTGTAGTTCAGAGTCTGCAATGACTTGTTTTGAAATGCCAAAGAAGGTGGGGGCTTGCACAAAACCAGGCTGTGAACCAGAGCAGGTGAGGCACACGGACCACTCCCCCCCAGTGTGCTATGAAAAGTTATCTCTGACAGGGAAGCTGAGACCAATAACGTTTTAAACAACTGAAACAGTTTAGTGAGTGTTATCTAGAGCCTTAAGAATTGGAATCAAATACCTAATGCTTTCCTGAATCATGAAATCCTCATGTGACCTCTTTCCACCTCATTTTTCTCCACCCATGGTAGTGGTGTTTTATCATATACTTGATAAGAGATCTCAGAGATCATTCAGGATTATCCAGAATGGTGATAACAGATCTGCTGCAGATTAAGATATTCTCAAAAAATGTTACTGTTGCTATCAATAAATACTAAAGTTATAACAGCTCTAAAAAAAGTTAGGTTCCTTCTCTGCAGAATAATTTACCTTTTTCTCCTAATCAGATTTCCCTACCCTGCAAGGCAGCACCATTCTGTTTGCACTCAGTTGCAAACAATGATGTTCACAGAGCTTTGAATGCAAAAACTACAAACAGTATTCATTCAAATACAGATGGGCAAAGCCAGTCAATGAAAACACTTGAAGCAAGGGTCAATGACATCCCTGCCAATGCACAGGGAGCTACTAAACTTATGTTCCAGGTCACGGATATTAGGAGGTACAGATATTTTGCCCTGAGTGACCCCCATATTAAAAGAAACTCTTACAGTACCTCCCACTTCTAGAAGCTGCCTATGGCCAACACCCTGTGGGGCCAAAGACCTGATGCCTTTGACCCTCAAAGCAGGGAAAGAGTTACATCTTCTCTCTGCGAAGCCAATAAAAACCTCTCTTGATTATAATTTAGATAAGAGCCACTGGATTGAATAATAATGTCTGAAACTCCCCTGGCTGTTTCACCTTGAGACGTCCATCACTGGGTTAAACATGATGCTAATTGCATTTGGATTGATTAATTTCTCTCACTCCTGTCTATTCGAATAATGCTTAACAAAATAATCACAGCACCCAGAGCCAAATCTTCTCCGTCAAAGGAATGAAGCCATCAGAACCAGCAGAGATGAAAGAAATGAAGATGACCCGTAATTACTGCTACGGTGATATCATTACCATATTATAGAAAATGAGTGTACGTGGGGGGAGCGGGGGCTGCGATTATTATTTATTTTTTAATGGAACCTTACATCCCAAGAATACAGATCTGACACAGTGGAGCATACAGAAATACAGAACTAAAAAATTATTGTGCATTAAATTGCAAAATACAGTGAACACTGGGACTCTAGATGCATCGAGTGTCTTGTACTGTGAGCTGCTGTTTATTCACTTCACTATTTTTTCATTGCAAAATACTTTGTATATGACTAGCATAGAGATTTAAGATGCCTACCTTCCCAAAAAGATCCTTGAGTATCTGCAACAGAACTCACCCATAACCCTGAGGCTAAAGCCATTCTCCTTTAATATCATTACAAGTCATCTTACTTTGAACATTGGCATTCAGATTTTTAAACCACAAGATCTAACTTGATGCTCAAAGAAAAGCTAGCATGCAAGAAATTTTTATTCTTAAATGCTGATTCCTATCTGAAGGCAGTTATAAATTCCATCACCAGCCACAGTAGATCACTTCCAACCATTCATTACACTGGTTCTGTAAAGATATCAAGTGTATCAAGTCTAGAAGAATTTAAACTAGGATTAAAAAAAAAAACCGAAACAACCAAAACCACAACCCTAACATCCAAAAGGAAGGCCTTCTGCTCCCTTTATTCTCCCAAATACACTCCCAAAGCCCCTCTCATTTGAGAAACAAATAGCTTGGCAATTGTATAAGATCTTCAGACACCTGTGCACTGCAATTCTAATTGTGGTTTATACAGTTCACTTCTCTCAGTGCTGCTTATGTCTGCCCCCTATTCTCAGACTGAAGACAAAAAAACACACACAACTAGCAGCATAAAATATTTATTCTGGAATAAAGCCAAGGTCAAATACATGAAAAAATTTCACACGCCAAAAATGTCAAGACCTAAGACCAGGCACTGACTCATGAAGCTAATTAAAAACAGAAAAATGATGTTCAAGTATTTTATAAGGCTTAAAAAAAGAAATTCAAGTTATGCTTCTAATAGTAAAAACAGTATGAAAGACAATTTTATATCAAAGTTGGGGATATTTTCAAGTATACCTGAAAGGGACTTCGCCAGCGTAAGTTATCACTGGAACAGCTACAGCTTGGGAGAGCTTTGACCACCAAGTCCCACAGATGTTGAAGGCAAATAGTGGGATAGAAACATGGCATGTTTTAACAAGAGGCACTCTAAAGGGTTTTTTTCTACCTGCTTGTACCAAAAGGAAAATAATCTCTTCCTGGCCTCCCAACCCCTGCAGAGGACCAAGAGTTTTTGATGATTTAGGTTTTCTCATCACAGTATCTCAAAGAGGAATCTTCTTTATTGAGCAACATGAAGAAATGAGATCAAAACTGTTTGCTCAAGAACTCTTGAGCATAAAACACACAAAGAAGCTAGGCAGAGAGGTCTGCACTGAATATACGCACACAGCCGGGTATGAGAGGTTTCTGGAGGTGAACGGACCCTTCTCAGAAGGCACGCGGGCAGAAGCACGGCCCAAGCTCCCACAAAACAATCCACCATGATGCGGCGCCCCTGCCTGCGCTGGGGAGCAGGTATTTACTGGCTGGGAGCAAAGCAGGTGAACCTTGAAAGTAACAATTTTTTCAAGTCTTATCAGTGGCCAGGGCACGCAGGCCACAGCAAAATCTGAGGCCAGGAGCCAATAGGAACAAAGGGATTAAGAGTTATTAGGAGTAGGGAGAATTACATATTTACTGAAAAATAATCGTGTAATGATTATGTAAGTCCCTATACTCCTTTTGGCTAATAATGCTGGGATACAAGCTGTATGGTTATGCAAGCCAGGGCACACAAATCCAATCAGAAGACATCAAGGCATGTTTACGGGGAGGCTTGCAACTCTGGTTCAAGAATGGTACGGCTTCCTTGACCTCCAAAAGGCAGAAACAAGCCCCTGTCAGTAGGTTAGCTAATGGCTTGAGCTGTGAAGCAGAACTGAATTATTAAATTTAACTTCTGTCAACAAGCTTCATGGGAAGAGATACCTGGATGAAAGAAGCTTATGCTATGGTAGTCTGTATTTATTTGTCCAGAGGTATGTCTTTACTTTAAAAAGCAGACTAAATTTTTAAAATGTTTTCTAATCCCAAGATTCCTTATTGAAACAGTTTTCCATGTAGATGACTGCAGCCCTTGACATGACAATGAATTATCAATATTGAAGGTCTCTATGAAAAGAAGATTCATGCTTTTTATGACCGAATTATATTATTTGATTTACACATAAAGTAAACCAAGATTCTTTTTGCCATTAGTACAATGATACAACACATGAAATTACATAGACAACTTCCATAATTTCAAAAAATCCCAGCAAAAAGTCTGTATGACCAAATACAAGTAAATGATTGAAATCTCAGTGTTCCAAGGCCAAAGTCTCAACCTCAGTTAAACCAGAATTATGGAAAAGCAGCAATATGCAGTTTGTGGGCTGCAGAAGAAAAACTTCACAATTGCCTCCATCATTTTAATTCTTTCCTCCACATGAATCAAAGGCACTTTCTTTAATGACTACCCTTATCCCTATCCTCATCCTTCCCATTATATTCACTGTTTGCTTTAGTCCAGCTTTTTCAGTTATACTACTGACTAGTTTCATGCGCTCTGCCCACCACAATCCTCTTCTCCTGGCAACAATACCCTGAGCTGAGGAATATTTGAAAGTCCAGAAGAGGGTTCAAGGAATTCAAAACCATCTTTACCAACTCCAAGTTGGTCACAAGACATCAGAGGAAATGCACGGATTTGGAAATGTTACAGTTTTTACAGCGTCCAAATGCTACTAGAGTCAAGTTCAAATGAATATAGAAAAAATGTATATTTGGAAGAGTCAAAAATCACAGGGAAACTGTTGTTACTCAGAGAAACTATCACTAGTTTTAATCTGACCTACTTGATAACAAAATTGTAATACCACTCAGGGCTGTTTGGAATAGATATTAAAATATAAACAACGCAGGCTCTGCTACAATTATAACAATTTAGCTGTTAATGAGCTCAAAGGCAACTAGGCAAGGCCCAGTTATAAAAGCAGATGTAAAAGATGCACCCAAAAATAAACCCTCGCAGACCCATGAAGAAATGTGAGAACATTTTTCATAAACACCCTCACACTTCTAGTACCCATGAGTTTTGAAGAAAAGCTTAAAGACATGATTCAAATACAAGAAATACAGAGGTATCACAGTCTGCAGATATCTCCTGAGAGTAGTGAACAGAAGAAACTCCAGTTTCTTGAAACCCAAAAATAAAGCATACTAGTCAACTGTCATTCCTAAAAAAAACCAAGCCAAAACAAACAAAACAACATTATTTTTTGCTCCAGAAGGTCTACTGAGGGCAGCCCAGTAAGCTTTGGTACTCTTTTGCTTCCAAAAATCTCTTCATGTTTATTCCCAGTCCATGCATACCACTGGTCTGAGGCAATGTCTACCATTACTTTCTTCTCTTATAAAAGCTGAATACAGTGCCATAGGTATCTTTTAATGAGCGGACTAGTGTTCTTCATCCATTACTGGAAACCAAGAACAGAGGCACTGCAGTAAAGTAGAAGGCAAACCATCTACAAGACAGCTCAGAAAGTAGAGCAGAAGGCGGTGACGGCCATGAGGAGTTTCCATAGATTTAATGACTGGTGAGATTGCTCTGAGGGTTGAGGGGCATTGAAGAAACTTTGGAAGCCAGGAGAACCCAGAAGACTCCATGATCCAGTGACAATGGGACTATCAGACATATTTGGAGGTAGAAGGCACAGTGGAGTAGAAGAGGTATAAGTAAAAAGAGGATATAAGGAAGAAGTGATGAGTGAAGAAAATTTAATCTACGAGAACAGAACAGATCAATGATAAGGTATACAGTACAATATCATATGAGGAAAATTGTACAGAATCAGAGAATCATTCAGGTTTGAAAGGACCTTGGCAGGTCTCCAGTCAACCTTCTGTTCAGAACAGACAGGCTGCTCAGGGCTTTAACCAGTCAAGTCTTAAAAACATCCATGGATGGACACTGCACAACCTCTCTTGGCAATCCTTCCAATACTTGACTGCTCCACGCTGAAAAAGTTTTCTCTTGAATCCATTCAGAAACCTTCTTGCTTCAATTATGACTCTTGTCTCTTGTCCTTCCACCATACAGCACTGTGCAGAGCCTGACTCCATCTTCTCAATAACTTCACAGGTACTAGCAGGCAGCCATCAGGTCCCTGTAAACTCACCTCTTCTCCATGCTGAAGAAGCCCCATTCCCTAGCCTCTGTTCACAGGGCAAGTACTCCAGCTCCCTGATCATCTTGGTGGCCCTCCACTGAACTCACTCCAATTTACCAATGACTTCTTCATGCTGGGGCATGGAGGACACCACTGGATGTGGCATTGCAGATGCAGTCTAATGACTGCTGAGTAGAGGTGGACAATCGCCTCCCTCAATCTACTGGACAAGCTTCTATCAACAGATGTATACGCGATCCTACATTCCTTTCCCAAATATAACCTACCTGCTATATTCCTGTTCAACACTATTTCCTAGCCTCTAACCCTCCACCCAGCCACTGCTTTGCTTATTGTTCCAGGAAACCCAAGTGCCGTAGTCAAGAGTCAGTGCACTTCATGCCCTGAGACAGAGGAGGAACTGTTTTCTCCTCCAAGTTTTATATGCATACATTAGTAAACAGAAATTGTAAGCTTTTTTTTTAATTAATATGCTCTCTATTTTCAAGTAAGCCAGGTACTAGGCGTGAAAATCTTGAGGCAACCCAGAGAACTCTCTGTTGAAAACCGAATGACAGCTTGGCCTGCTACCCAGAAGCATCCATCACCCAGACCTTTTCTGCTGGGATTTGTGTTGAATGACGTCTTCTGCAGGTTAACAATTAGTTTTTAGCATAAGAGTCCTGTGTCATCGTCGTCATCTCCCCAGGAGAGAGAAACAGGCTGAGTGATTTTTAGATTATATGCTCTGATAAGACACAGGCTCCTGACTCCCTGTGTGCTTGTGCCATGCAGGCCACCTGCTCTATGGAGCTGCCACCGGGGACACCCTCAAAAAGGTTTAATAATAATGTTCTCTCTAGAGATGTAACTCAGAGCATGCTCTGAATTTACATTCTATATCACTGACTAAAATCTTGTATATAAAATCCTATCAATAGATAGGATCTAAGACTAGCCGCTAAAAGAAGAGTAATACAGTATATTGTAGAAATGTTATTTCCTATTAAACAAGAATCTGTCAGGTCTGTAGTCATAAAAACCATAAATGAACACAGATATTGACAGAGCAGGGCAGATCAGTGATCTACCCAGTCAGGTAGCCTGTCTGACTGCACCCAATATCAGAAACATCACATTAAAAAAAAAAAAAAAAAGCAAGGAACCCCATTATGAAGACATATGGAATAATTGTCTCTGAAAGATTCCTCTCCTTCCTAGATGCTTGTTTTATATCCTGAAGCAGCTGATATTTCCTACTTCATTTTATATTTTATTCTGCTATAACTAGAAATGTTCTCATCATCCATTTAATTGCCTGATTCCTTTTCAATAGCTGCTAAGTACTTGATCTAAAAAAAAAAAAAAAAAAAAAAAAAAATCCCAGTGTGGCAGAAAGTTCCACATCAAATTATTCATTGTGTAAAAAAGCATTCCTTTTTCTCCTTTTAATCTGACTGGCTTCCATTACTTTTTTTCTGAATTCCCCCCTTTTTATTCTTTTCAGGGTTGGGAGTCAATAGGAATTTTCAATTTATCTTCTCAATTGTAGAGATGTTAAATAACAACCGCGTTACCTTTCAAAATCAGAGAGATCCACTTTTCTCACATTCTCATGAAGAAATCTCTTGATTCATAAGCAGCTCTCTAGAAGTGAATGGTGTATTTCACACTACCTCGAAATTATTCCTACCAAAAGATTGCCTGAAGTGACAGAGTATGTGAAGTTACAAAAGAGAGAATGAGACTTACTTCCTTTCTGGGAAAAGATTGTGAAACCTTATGGAGAAATATGGGTTGTAAAGCACAAACAATTAATAAAGTCAAGCAGAAGAGGTGGGAAACAGCACAATAATTTGCTGTGACTTGGAGATTCACTCAAGCCTGAAGACATACGGGGTAGAGCAATCCGCTCTGCTTCACCATGCTGGGGACTGTGCTTCCACCTGGCTTTCTGGACGATCCCAGGAGCTCAGGAGGCTTGAGGGGTACATGCAAAACATGGTTAAATGCTGCCACATTCACCAGCTGCACACAAACTCCAATTACTTTGTCTAAGTAAATTCTCTGGCAAGTTCAGATAGATTTGTCATGAAAACTCTGTCAAACAGCAAGTTTTTAGTTCAGAAACATCAAAATCCTATTAAAAAACCCCACCATACAGAATATCAGAACAACTTAGCATAACTATTCTTATCAGTCCAAGTATAAAGAGCTATCAAGTGAAGTTGGCCCAAGTACCGATCCTTGTGTCACCAGCCTTCTATCCAACTCAACTTATGCCAATTATTTTGAAACCTACTCTTTACAAACCTACCAAAGTGACAAACCCTTTTAAGGAAAAAAAACAGTACATCAGTATAGTTTAACTAGAACTTTGTGATTACAAATGCATACAAAGATCATACTTAATTTGTTAACTTTCTCAGACTTAACCTAACCAGAAGTAACAGCAACTTCTTAAAAAAAAGATTTTGCTATTTATGTACATGACATAAAACATTCAAAGATATTATGGCCTTCCAAGCATCCTGCAATTTATACAGAAAGTGAAGATCCAGAGAACAAATTTTACTTCATTCTCTCCCTTCTATTTTATAATAGAAAAGCAAGGCTGTGACTAATTGTTGCCACGTTTGAACTTCAAGTACGTCCTCTTCTGTTTCTAATAATAGTTCTGAACAATACTATTTTGGTGTCAGAAAGCATTATCTCAAATACAACAAGAGCTGTTTTACTTATAGGTAAAGTTTTCTTTGACAGATACAATTATTGGGCTAGAATGACAGCATGCCCCAGCAGACAGCACTTTCGCCTGAAAATGGAACCCTGGTTTCTATTTCTGATGCAATCACTCCTGCTATATGACTTCTCCATCCATTCCTCAGGTTCCCCCACCCATGAATTGGTATATATCTTTTTTCTGTCAAGTTCCAAGATTGAGGGGATAAAATTATTATGAAACAAGGAAATCCCATTTTAATCTCATGAATAGTGTTTTAGATCCAAGGCTTAGATCCATGCCAACTAAATTAAGGTTCCAGACTGAGGTATCTAAGTTGAGAACCTCATATAAATCTGCAGAAAGATACAAATGCCTCCAAAACAGCAGTTCAGCTTATTTAAGATCTGTCTGCATGTGTGATTGAGCTTAGAGTGATTCTATTTCTCATTTGGAGCATCCAGGTAGGTGTCAAAAGGTAACAGCTGCAGACACTGGTCCCAAACATCAGGCATATCTTTTTGTGGCATTGCCTAGAACTGCTTTCTTAAGCAGTCGGTCAAAAGAGCCTTGAACACTCCTGCAGAAGACTAGTTTTACGTCATCAAAGCTCTTCAAGGAATACTCCACAAAGTTTATTCCAAACATATCTGCTGTTAGGACATGTAATGCCAAAGTAGAGGAAGCCAACATGTTCCACAGTGTCAACAAAAAGAGAAGAAAACAGCCAGGATGCTAGCTTGACCAATACCTTTAAATGCATACTGCTAGCTAGCAACACTGATGTACATCTTGAATAATTCTTTTGATGCCTGGAAGTTCTTCTTGTTGATCAAGTACCCACTCTGCTACATGGTGTACAAACACAAGACAAGTTATTTCTGCCCTAGGATGCTTAGGAGAGACACTAAATAAATACAGACAGACAACAGAGGTACACAGCTAAATGAGACAACACTGAAAAGTATCACACTTATAACACATCATCTTCACAGTTATCAAGATTTCTATACATACTGTACAGCAGGTGGAAGGAGGATGATCTAGCTCCCTGGGTGTTTACAGATTATGCCTCCAAAGTGTGCAGGGAAAACAGTTTCTTAGAAAGCACAGCAATGGCTCATAGTAATTTGCATTCTTGACAGACTGGAAGTGTCCGTTGTCTTTCTGTTACTGGATGCAGTATATTAGATAAAGCACCAAAACAAACCATGAAGATAAAGAAAAGTAGTTTGATGCAATACTGAAGTGTGTTGAGAAATGTATGGAGATCTTGATCACAGTCAAAAGGACGAGCTCATCTTTGCGAGTGGAACAAGATTTGTTAAGATCAGAGTAAAAGACTCTGGAAAAGGTGTAATATTATAAGAATCTGGAAAAGAGCTATGTGGATAGATAGGAAAGGTTTTATTCCATAGGTGCTATATAGAAAAATGGAAGAAGATGTAGATTATACCTTGGATGCCTGGACTAACTGGAGAGTCAAGCACTATACTTGGTCACATAGCTAAACGAGGGACAGAACAGCAGCAGTGTTCACAGTCATCAAAAGAGGGATCACAGACAATTTGTTTGGAATAGGAGGAGGAGAGAGTAAAAAGCTCCAGTTTCCACATCTGCTCAGGTCCTCAGATATAAAGGAAACAAAGGGGCTGGTAGAAGGCATTTTTAATCCCATAGGTTCTAGAAAAGTAGCAATGTTCATTAGCTCCCAGTTTGGTCTAAATACTCTGAAATGGGTATGTTGCTAACTTACAGTCACAAGATGGAACAATATATAAACAATATGAGGCAAACAAAGCCATGCTACATAGTTCTGACGTGGGCATTCATGCTAACTCCACATGACAGCTGTGTTTCATATATATAAATTTTATCATTTCTTTCAAATTATTTGGTTGCTCAGGAGTAATAAAACACTACCTTGCATGAGTACAGTAATGCCTGTACAGAAATGATATTAAACAGCATATTTACTGAAAAGAAAGAGTAAAGATAAAAGAATACCAAAAAGACAGGAAACAAAGATAAAGTACTACAGAACTGACATTCTGTTCATGCATAGTGAAGATTTTTCACGTCTCAGCTTCGTTGCCATAGCCAGTTACCATTTGAATCATTACACTACATCTACATCCCACTTTCCTCATGATTTAATTAGAAGCTAAGTGATACCCACTCTAATTATCATCAACATCCACAATCTCTCCTCCTCCCAGTGACCCACATGCAAAGGGCCTACAAAATCCTACTGCCACCAGCCTAAGAAATGCCCTCCGCTGGGACAGATGCTGCCACTGGCTTGAAGAACTTGTGCCCTCTCTGGGAATCCAGCAGCACGTCTGAGCTAGTGAGTACCACGGGACTACTCCAGAGGATGAGTGCTTAGCATTGCCTTTGCTGCTGAGCTTATTGAAAGATCACTGCTTATTTGCCCACATGACACAAATACCAAGATGACTGGCAGACAAGCAGATGGACAGACAAACAATGTAAGTCAGGAGAGAAGACTACTAATAGGGCTTGCCCAAATACTAAATGTTTAAAGGAATACTTTGAAATCCTGAAAATGGATTTTGTTGCAGGGTGCAGCACACCAGCCTTAAATTCCTTTCTTGTTGATCCATGGATGTGTTGGCTTTCGTTTTACCCACTAGGCAGAGGCACTCAAAACCCTCATTAGGAACTGATCTGCAGCTATGCACCAGAGAAAAAGGAAGAGTACAGCCTGCAGGGTTTCAGATTCCAGTTAAGGCACTGCTTATCAAGAACAGAGAGCAGCAGGTACATTTTCAATGCTATTTGCTGGATAAGATGGTCAACACTAATAAAGATTAGAAACCACTGTTTTTCATCTGTCATCATCAACACGTACCAACAGTTTCCTCTTCTTCACACTCTACCTAAACAGAGATCAAAATTAAAGTTGTCTTAATAAGCACTTCTTATTCCCCACACTCTGTCAATGTATCCAAGAAAGCAAATAAGCCAATAGTTATGAAAATGTTCGCATGTGTAAAAATGACTGCATGTTAGTCCTGCTGAGAATTCAGGGGGTTCTGACGGTGGAAAATATCTTAAATTAGATTTGATGAGAAGAGCCTGATGCCTAGGCTGCAAAACATATTTCTGCACTGGGCCCATCTCATCTCCCATCCTAGAACGGCTAAGACTTCTTTCTGAAGACAGCAATGAAAAAGTCACAAGACAGGCAGGTTTTTTCCTCTTGCCTGAAGAGTAGTTTTCCCATTGGAAAGAACAAAAACTGGCAGTGTTCACTCAACTAAAAGAGTAGAAACAGACTTGTGTGTCACAATAAAACAGAACAGACCACTGGTCTGAAGAGACAGATAACTTTTATTGCTAAGGAAGTCCAACACAGAAAATACCATAGAATTTGAGGACAGGTATTTACTAGTACAGAGTGAATAAAAGGTCAGCTTGGTCTTGAAGATGAGGAACAACTTTCTGACTTTTGTGAATTATATCTTATATTCTGGTTGTTCAAATCGCAAAGCTTCATTAAGTGTGTCTCAATTGTTTGCAGAAACCACTGACGCTACAGATATAATTCCTCATAAAGGATATCTGGACACATTCCTCCTGTGACAGTGTAACCAAAGAACTTGTGGAGACTCTGGTGGAATGACCCTCTTGGTCTATCATGCCATTTAGACAACCTATTGGATCACCTGGATTCAGTAAAAAAGAGCAATAGACATGAAATGGGGTCTAGCACGAGGCTGATATAATTCGTATAAGAGATGCAGCAACAGATTGCACTCCCAGGTCCTCAAATATGAAAATCATACTTGCTGACGTGAAAAAACAACAATTGTTAATAAACAGATATTCTGCTCTTCAACACTCCATATGGCAGTCTGATGGATTAAACACCAGCAGAGTGTTGATCACTCTAAAAGCTCATATTGAGATGATCTGGAAAATCTGTCTATCTACAATTTACGAATTCTGGTTAATTTAATTAAAATGCTGCATCACTAAGTGCCTTAATATGTGGAAAGCCATAAGCTTGTGACGTTCCTGGCACATGCCTGCTTTCAGAAGAAGCTACAGAACAAACTAGCAAGAGTCTCCTTTTTAATTCAGGATACACAAAGGAAGACTCCTGAGCTACAAAATCAGTCTAAGTTTACATGCAGGGAGAAGAGAGCAGAAAAATCTCCAAAATAGGCAGAAGGACAGGTGATACAGTAAGGCTAAGGATGCCAGTAGCATGAGAGAAACAAGGACATAGGCTGTCAAGGTACTGTGACTTCTTTGAAAGGGGCCAGCCAAGGTTAAAGGAAACTAGATGGGTTATAAACAGTTAGCAGACTGAGAAATGGATAGAGAGGGGTGGGGTTCAGGAGAGGAACTGTCCCCTTGCAAGGGGACAAAGGCCAGGAAGTCCCAAGACAGAAGAAGCCCGTGATCAACATGCTTGGCCAAAGGTAAACCCAATGCTGTAATCTACCTTTACCAAGGGAAGCTTGAGATCTGCCTTCTTCTTAAGTTGAGACAGGCTACAGCACATACACAATCAATTACTGCAATTTAGGTAAGGGGTGGTACCTGTTCATTTTCAATTTGGTGCCAACACCATGAAAGAGAATCCTTGAGGCTGAGCCAGCTTACAAAATTTTTTCCTTGCTAGAAGCATGGCTGGATGAAAGAATACAGATATTCCCAACCCAAAAACCCTCTGACAAAAGACAAGTGAGTAAACTGCTGGGATGTAGGAGCAGATGATAGTTTGGGAAACAGATGGAAAACGTTTTCCACGTCTGCAGCAGCTCTGAGTTAAAGGAAGGCAAGGCATTCCCGGTACACTCTTACTGTCTCTGGAATGGCCCCATGTATATTAATACTTTTCTTACACTTAATGATAGCTACTTTTGTTCTTCCTATACCAAAGATGACGATGCTGGGTTCAGTTCTTAGCAGCTGAAGCTGAGGATGCAGCACGAAAGGTTTTCCAGGCATGACTGCTAAAACTTGAGAGAGTCTGAAAAGAGGGAAGTGGTGTTATCAGGGAGATGTCATGGAAGAATAGGCGGAAGTCTCCATGTTACTGCTGTCTCAGTCCACTATAATTCAGCAAAGTACAAATCCTTTTTTTCTCTTTGCATTCTCAAAACTATCTAGAGTAAAGAGAAAAAATTCTAGAAGGAGGAACACCAATTTTCCCCAGGAACACATTAGTTTAGGCTCATTTCTTGCTAAGAAACATTACACAGAAACAATTTTGGATTTTGTTCTGTAGAATGATCATCTTATTTGGAAAAAGAGGAGCAGTCTCTCTAATATGGCAATTGGTCCTCTTGTACAGGCAGATGAGGTTCTACCTGCAAAACCCAGGAGAATCTGCTGACTTTTTGCAAGAGGACAGGGCATGTGAAGCTGTGAAGAAGGCCTGATCGCATTCCTAGCACAGTATTATAAAGGAAGACTGTCACCCATTTAAAGGCCACTTCAGCTGTGTTTCTACAGTTCATTGCATGACAAGAAAGAACACTGACATTTTACAATGCACACCCCTATACTAATCTTTCCCATAATGGCAGAACTCAGAAAAATTGATCTGGAGTAAATAAAAAACAAAGCCATGTGCTTAGAGAATGAAACTGAATTTTAAAAAAGCCTGATCACATTTACATTTCACTCTCCAATATCACCTCTATGCTTCCTCTAGACTATTTCCAGCCACTTTTCAGGACATGCGACTGAGCATGCTGGAGCTGAAGTTAATCATTTCCATATTCAAATATAAGATTACTGATCTTCTATACTATTGCGAGCATCAGAGCCAAGAAAAAGTGCCTAAGACAGAAAGCAAGGTGGGGAAAAAAAACCCTTCCCCTAAGTCTTCTCTGCTTCAGAGAGACCAAGCAGGCTGGTTTCAAAACAAGAGCAAGTGATATAACCAAACAAAAGCAGATCTGAAAGGTGAGCAAACCCCACAAGCCACACAGTCATTATTACTGTGTCGACAGCACACTTGTTAAAAATGTATATTTTAATTTTCTGTATTGCTAAAGGTCCCAATTTGCCCAGGGATCTAGCTAAGCTGCCATTTTCTACCACGACAGAGTCTAATCTTTATTTAATGGATTTAGCATCTATCTTCACTAGAGTGGTCTCTAAGGGAAAGGGGAGGGGAGTATGAAGGGGCATGAAGAGATGATCAGAGCCCCCCTCTCCTTCATCCATCCGGCGCTCATGTTTGTGTTCAAAATTCAATTACCTCCTTATTGATACTTCACAGAGATATTTAAGCTGCAAACATGAAGCCCTGATTTCCCAGGGGGCCATGCCCCTCTCTATTTCACTGCTCTGCTTCCCCCAGGGTGAATTCCTGAGGCGTCCATATTAATAGGTAATCAGTCACAATTCATTTATTAAACAGCTAGCAAGGTTTATCAGCCTACCCTGATTAGCCGGAAGAAGCCACTGAATTCCTAATTTATTTATGGAAATGTAAGTGTCTTTTTGAATTCCATTCATGAAAGACAGGGGTGCCGTGGGTCTGGCACGCTGAATTCTAACAGGGAAGCAGCAGGCAACCCAGAGACTGGGGACTTCGCAACTTCAGCCCGGGAAATGCACTACAGTGACCCTAGTGTGATCAATAGATTTAGGGCCAGAACCTCATACAAGCATTCACAAGCTGGCTCTTCAGAGAGCAGGCATTGCCACCCATTGTAACTACAGAATTACCATCCTGATGGCTCAGGGTGTGGATTGGCTGAACAAAGTTCCCTAAACAGAGCAGGTGATGTGGTCAGACTGGGTCAAAATAATTAAAAAAAAATAGAAGCATTTTAAAAAGTTCCAATAAAACATTCAGAATAGTGCAGAAAACAACTGCCGGGTAACACAAATATAAGCATTTACACATAAAGTTCAGCTTTTTGAAAACTGCAGACTGTTATAACCTTTAAATTATGTTTGCTATAATCATTTCAACTGAACTGGTTTTCATATGCAATGAACAGTGCCACTGTACTTTCAAACTAAGACATAGAAGCTCAGTGATGCTGCTGGATTACCAGAAAGTGAAAATGGTTAACAACAGGAAAAAAAAGTCACTTCTCTATTGTTTTAAACAGTGAAATGGAGAACTCAGTAAAAAGCAGACCTTGAAGTGAAAAGACTTATACATGCACCTAATACATCTTAAGGCAATTAGGATACAGCTTCAGATAACATAAAGCTTATATACAGGCCTCTGAAGGTTCAAGGCCACCACTGGTGAAAAACACTTTCTTTTTATTCCTTTCAGCTGTGTAGTGATCTCTGAAACTCATATTCACCTGAATTTTACCCACCATAGTTACTTAACCATAAAACAACTAGGAATGGAAGACTATAGAAAATGTTTATTTCCTTTTTCTTCGCCATACAAATTTGTGCCAAGTAACTTTCACTGTATCCCCCTCTGCGTTTAGTGACTTTTCTGAACAGCTCAACAGGGAAGTAAACATAGGGATTGTATTTTTAAATCCTCTGAACAAGGAGGATGTCCCTCAGGCAGATGCAGTAGCCAAAAGGGTATTTTTAATTCATTTTTTTCCTGAATTATTTAGATCTCAAAACTGACAGGGTTTAACAACGTACAGTGTTATATGGAATATAGACAGAAGCATGTTTAAACATATTGAGATAATTTCTGTAACACTAATTCTGAGACACTGTTATCAGACATTTTGTTCAGTGACTTCAGTACTCTGATTATTAATTAACTAGGAAAGTATTCAAAACTAACAAGTCAAAGCATAAATAATGGAGGATGCAGATGCCACTCCACAATATTATATCTCACAGAAATTATTTCACTTCAATTACAATTACTTGAAAACATATTTCAAATAACAATCCAAAATCCTGTGTAGTTTAAAACTGGCTACACCTATGTTTACCCTCTGAATTTACAAGCACAAGCTCAACAGTTGCATACAAGGTTTTAATTTGCTTAAGATCTCATTATGCAAAAATTTCACTAGCGTATTATAACCCATATAAAATCCCCACTTCAACTAAACTAGTACAACCCATACCCTTCAATAAAAAAGATGTGATTTCCTCTCAAATTACAGTGGTCAGACATGAAAAGATGTAGTACATGCAATAAATACATCCAAAAGGTTAGGAGGAATGAGTGTTTGAATTCATCTACGACCAGAACTCGTGTGTTGCAGGTGTCTGAAGTCAGGGATGGTGTGGGGAAATGAATCCTGGAAGAAGCATCTTTTCACTGCCCGAAAAAGTAATCAATAGCTTAATTGTTATTAGTTTGTGTTTTATGCAGACAAGGGTAATTCAGTGTATTTTTCCTACTATGAAAAGTAGCTCCTAGAGGAAAGGAAAAACCAGAATTTACAGGAAAGATTTCTCAATACTTCTCCTCCACTGTATAAGGAAGATTTCCACGCTGGCACAACCGGCAGACATCACAGGATTTTACAACAGGCCCAAAACATCTAATCAAGATGTGGCACTCAACAGCCAGTTTCTCCAGGCCTCATTGCCCAGGGAACTGCAAATGCTACCAATGAAAATAAACAGCCTGTTCCCTTACTGACTCTAGCCATACTTTACCTTTTCCCCCTTCAGCAGTAAGTTCACAACGGTGATTTCAAGTGAGGGCTTTGCAGAGTACACAAGAACTTACCATGGAGCAGGTAAAGCAGGACACTCGCACATGTTCTTACTGGGGAGCTCACTGAGCACCAAACTCAACATTATTTTCACTCCCTCAATACATAAGCTCCTTATCATACAGAAAACTGCAGCACCATCCGTAACAGACGTCCAACCCATGCTGCCCAAACATGTTGGAGAATATAAGCTGTAATCACGTTGCAGTTATTTCTAGTCTTCACAGATGTTATTTCTAGTTATTTCTAGTCTTCACAGCTTTCGAAACACAACCGAGTGAAAGCAAAGCAGCACCAGCTTTCTGAAACCAAAGACAATTGCTCGAGGAGATGCAAACTGTTGTCATTCATGTCAGTAAATGTTTCTTCCTTGGCTGTGTTTAAGACACCAGCGTTAGCACTGAAATGATTACACACTGCTGCTTATGTTAGCGCATAAACCCAATGAAAGGGCTTACCTACCCAACTACCTTGCATTCGTATCCGCATGTCAACCCCCCCAAATGTCACCAGCTAGCTTCCCAAGCCATCGACTTCCCTTATGCGATGCACTGTCAGCACAAAACCACGTATATGGAAAAGCAAACCTACAAAACTGTAAGAGAATAGAATTTAGTATTACAACAGAGAGCACAGCATTATGATCTTTAACTGCTTGACTCATTTCAAACTAACCATTTCAAAGTCCATTTTAATGTAACTAAGTCTGATACAGAATACCCAGTCGAACCCAGAATGATACTGCACATCCACCAAGGCAGAACTGGGATTCATGTCCCTGTATAACACCCAAAGGAAAGGTTTGGAAATAAAAAATAAAAGTATTACATAGGTATTCCTTCCTTTCTAAATGCCACTTGATGCAACTTGATGACAAATGCCTATTACTCTGCTGAAAATTACTGTTCATACTTTCATCCTGTCTCATCTAGTCATCCATCTTGTACATTTATTTCTAACACTCCCGTAACAATGCCCATATACTTCTAAGGTTACTACAGTAACGACCTGCACGGTTACAATAAAGGCTGGGATAATTATTTCCTGTCTTTCCTGCACATATAGTCATCGCTGATAACATCATACTTCTAGTGGCTTACACAAGGAACTTTGCAAACCACATACACAAAAATTATTTCCTACGCTACTTAAATGCTGTAACTTAAGTGACAGCCATTTACACGCACAGCAGAACACAGTTCAGAATAAAAATGAAAATCTCTAATTGACACTGGAGAAAATTAGATTCTAATTGCATATGCTGTATTTTGCTGATGACAATGAGGTTAGCATCTGCAAAAAAACTGTTATGAGTTCCTTAATGACCAACAGGTTATTAAGACCTTTGTCATATAACTCATTGGAAATGTAACATTTCCAACAGCAGAGAGCCCTCTAGAGCTACCACAGGATAACAGTTCAGCAACCCACCGGGAGAAGGGCACCAGCGCTGCTTATTGCAACACCTGGGCTCTTCACCAATTCCCCTCCAGCTGCTGACCAAACCTGATTATACCTGGTTCAGCAGAATTAAACCTAGAGTGAGGAAACAGAAGTCACATTTTAATTTCAAGAAGATGGGACCTAATATTTGTTGAATCGCCACTGAACCTAGAAAGCTTTAAAATGTAGCAATAGGTTTCAGAGATGTCATGCAAGGACTTAAAGAGAGGCTTAAATTATTTATAATACAGATGTCTGTAAAACATCACGAAATATCTGGAAAGCCAGATTTTACATGACAGTGTATACTGACACCAAAATAATTGGCACTTTGTGCACTTTAAACAATATGTGGATATAAGCCTCGTAGCACAGAAAGCTCTCCATATGGAAATGACCTAGCAATGAAAAATAATTTCTACACAGAAAATATATTCTGCTGAACTTTGTTATAATAAGCTTCACTAGCTTTCACTAAAACAGTGCTCAAAACAACACACAAGCAAAATCTGCTTAATCAGTCATTAAACACCTTTCAATTACCTCCACTCTTGTGCTGTAGTAACCAATCAGTAAAAATATGTCCTCAAAATTAAATTATGAACTGAAAATCTCTACTTATGCAGCATGGAGTTTCCTATTCCCATCTCCCCAATTACAGTAAAAAGTTGTAAGATAAATCACAGGAAAATAATTGAACTATATCCTTTAGCTTTACTGTCAAGACTTACAACTGTGAAAAGCAGTAAACGCAACTTTATTCTCTCCTCATTGTGACCAAAAATTTCTGCAAGAATAAAACTCTGAAAGAATAAACCCACCCATTTTCTCAGAACCAAAACCCATCAATACATAACATTTTGGGACTGACAACTGAAGTACAGCACACCAACCACAGGTTTGGTTCCACATTTTAAGAGCCTAAGTTAACCACTGAAAATTATGAGCTTAACTTTCTACGTGTTAATTCATCAGGCTTAATTATGATATCAGTTTGCAGTGTGCTCAGGGAACAACAATCTCTTGGACACTTTAAAGAATCCACAAACAGCCTTCAAACATGCTTTCATGGGCAAGTATAAAGTAATGTTTTATTACCAAAATAAATTTCTAAGAGCCAGCACTTCACTGGAGGGGGGAGGTGAAGAACAAACTTGCAATGAATATGATGAGAAGAGGTAGTATGTTTACTCTGCTGGCAATGGCATTAAGCACCCTTTTTTGATGTCCAGCTAGAACTCAAAAAGCCACAGCAAAACCCTCCTGTACAGACGGAGACAATTCAAAATGTCTCAGCACCTAGGCAAATTCACATCAGGATCAAGTGTTGGATTTTTAATAGAGAAGTAAGCAACAGGTATGTAGTAAATTCTTCATCACTATTAATTTGTTTTAGTGAGACAGGATTTTTTTTTCCTAAAAAAGACAGTTTTAAACAAGGGAATTCAGGCAAGAAATTAATTCAAAGAAGCCTCCTAGCCAAATGATCAAGATTTTTCCTGTGAACTTCTAAACTGTACCTCTTTCCCACAGCTCAGGCTGGGTCTCATTTACAAGCTCAGTTTCCTAAAGTGGACTTTCAGGATGCTCTGGAAGAGTTGAAGTGCTCTATTTAAATTCTAGTCCTCTCAGAAGATTGCCCTTAGGCCTGAAACTAGACAGACCTACACTTAGAGTAACATACAAGTAAGAGCAACAAAACACAGTTTTCAACACTTACATCCATAAAGTGGCTGGATCAAATCAGTATGACCTATTTTAACTTGTCCTAAATTTACTAAGATACTTCATATGCACTTCAGAGTGGGCTGAACTGAGTCACCTAAAACCAGAGATGAAACAAAAATAAGATATTGTACCAAAAAATTAGGGTCATTCCCTTCCCTTACCTGCACATTTCTGTCTTATCGTCTGACCTTGTACATCTGTTGCATAGGCTCATGATTGATCTAGTATTAAAAGCCCTACCTTCAGCCAGTCTGTCCTTTTATCTCTCAGTATTATGCAACTGGTAGGCATCTGGTGAAAATATACTTCCAAGCACCCTCAACAACCAAGACGAAGAAAATGTTTGCCATTTGGCAAAGTCTCCCCTTTCCTATCTCTTTTCCAAGCTCCCCCTCTTGGTCACTCAGCCTTGTGAATAAATCCATTCTCCCCTCACCGCTTCCTCAAGTAGCAGCAACATGAATTTCATTCTTCCTCTGTCCAAGCCAGCACCGAGAAAGAGGAGACCTGTTATTTTCACTCTATAGATTCTCAGAAAAGACCAGCCTTATAAGTAGCAAAGTAAGCCACAAGAGCTCTCAGTCCAGTACAATATCACACCAGATCCAATTAATTCACACGAGAAGTCCTTTTATAGCCATTAAAGTTATATTTGTTTAATGAAAACAAACTGTATAGAAATTAATAAAAAAACCCAGAGGAACAATAATGAAATCAGTCTAAAGAAATCTGTAAGAGGAAATAAAGGCAAAGTAAAATTTGCAAGGAGATAAAGTCTTACATTATTAGACTAATAGATATAGCTGGGGGGAAATGTAAGCTTTCAAGCACTCAAGTTATTAGCTCTTTAATTAAAAATCGTATGACATTATATTGTTAAATTTAACAAGATCCTGAAGAAGTACTACATAAAAATGTAGAAATAAGTACATTTTCAATAGGTAAAGCTATAGAACCTTCATGTTTCAGGGAATACACCAGCTGCTGTTGGGGAGGGTTGGCAAGAAACCTCCCTTTGCCTGCTCCTCTGTAATTGTGCAGAACGGTGAGTAGCTCTTCACACTGACACAGTCCGCTGTCAAGGGGCAAGACAGTGAAAGAGTACGGGTCTGAGCATGGCAATTCTCATGGTCCTGTTAGAAGCTGTTTCCTGAATTGATATAGTATTGTGATCTATGCTATTTCTGGCAGAAAACATTCATTTAACCCAATGGGCTGCACCTGCCAATCCCAACACGGCACTTAAAAAAAAAAAAAACAAACAACTCCCCCCAAAACCCAGCAACACCCCCCCCCCCAAATGGCTATCCAGGAAGTCAGAAGTACGGTTCCCCATTCCAGCCATTTTTCTCCCAAGCCCACTGCTATATTCAATAATGCATTTCTAAAGGAGAAAATTATCGGAAAAATAATTTTATTATCTTTGTTTTATATAGATTGCTCAGTTCTGTGTCCTAAAGCCCCAAAAGCTCATGGCCATAAACTCCAGTCCTGTTGGGACATATGGATATGCTAGGTTTTTTACAAGATTTTTATTCTATCTTATGTCCAGTTTTCAATGCCTAACAAAACGCAAATAGCTATCATTACTTCCACACTATTAATATCAGTGATCCTTTGATATTCCAAAATAAAGTGATTGTGTTCCTTTTTAATCAAGCACAATCTCTATGCATCAAGGAACGGCACCACAGAAGACAGGGCTTAGACATAAAAGGTATGTTCAGGTGAAATCAGTTGGACACGCCTGGGCAAAGACACCGAGCCAATCCACACCAAGACCCAAGAGGAACAAGAACACACAGCCATCCTCATGAGAAACACCTCAGGGCAGTGAACTAGATGTGTAAACCAAGGGTCATAGCAGAGTCCTCAGCTTCTTGTCCCTCCCCCCATAAAATGTCTATTTCCGCAGGAGATATATGGGAACTAGTTACGAAAGTCAAGCAATTAAAAAGCATTTCTGGGGTATTCATGGGAACGTACCAGCCACAAGTGCCTGACAGCTCTACGCGTGTGCAAGTCCCTGGAGAGCCATCACACTTCAATTACTATCACTAACATTAGTCATTATCGGGCTGGCTTGGGTCCCTGGGGAAGGCAGCTTGTGATGACAATATCCAGCCTCTCCTTGTAAAACAATTCATTAGGCAAAGCGGAACAGCTGGGGCAGCCACGTGGAGGTCTGCAGAGTGGCCGCCCCACCGGGACCTCCAGCCCCCCTTTTCCTTTTGGAGAGGGGCAGCCACCGCCCCCATGACAGCTGTAAAAGCCTCTGGGGACACTTCAGGTTTAATCAGTGCTCCTTATACTCAGGGGAAGCATTTGATTGCAAACTTAAACTAATGGCACTCAGAAGGTTACAACAATCATCAGATAAGAGGCTTTAGGGCATTTTTATCTTGTTCTAATGCTCACAAGTTAATGAGGCAATAAGAGACAGATACTATCAGACTTGGTCTAGCAACATTATACAGACGGGATGTTCAGAGCTGCATTTACTGGAGATGCAAGAGGGAAGGTGGCAAGTCCATTACCCATCTTACAGAAGACTTCATGCTCCGAACAACTGAAACCACTCAATAAAGCGACAAAATGCTAGGAGATTTTTCACATAGCCTTGTATGCATTATCACCTGATCCAAAAGAGAGAAAACCGAAAAGGAATATAGCAATACCCCACCAACATATGTTCAGTCTATTTGACAAATACATTGTATTTCCTTTCTCAAAGCACAAATG
Source organism: Theristicus caerulescens (assembly GCA_020745775.1). NCBI lineage: Eukaryota > Metazoa > Chordata > Aves > Pelecaniformes > Threskiornithidae > Theristicus > Theristicus caerulescens. The sequence continues at coordinate 45,207,804 of CM036564.1, read as the reverse complement.
CTGGCTGAATGAAATGGTGAGACTGATCCTTATGTCCTGAGTAACTCCACTGCCTCTAAGCTAGCAGGGTAAATGTGCCACCAAACAGGTAAATAACCCCTGGTATTAGTATGGATACATAGTAATGATTTTTAGCCTTTATGCTGCTTGCAAATAGAAATTCTTGTATATTTAATGTCTGTAATTACTAAGAACAGGCTTGCTTTTTTTAGTTACTTTGCTTGGGCCCCAGGCTGAAGAGCACTTGATATTAGGATCTGTTTCATCACCACATTCTCATTTTACTTCTAGTAGCAACATACACAATATTCTAATGATGCCTTCCTGCGGCATACAATAGGAGCAAGCAGGGGACAACAACAAACAGCATACAGGATCCTATCCTATACTGTACTAGGTTTGCGTGGCCAGGTTTTGGTAGCAGGGGGGCTACAGGGGTGGCTTCTGTGAGAAGTTGCTAGAAGCTTCCTCCATGTCCAACAGAGCCAATGCCAGACGGCTCCAAGACGGACCCACTGCTGGCCAAGGCTGAGCCCATCAGCGATGGTGGCAGCACCTCTGGGATAACATAGTTAAGTAAGTAAAAAAAAAAAACCTGCAGCAGAACAACAGCAGAGGAGAAAGGAGTGAGAATATGTGAGAGGAACAACTCTGCAGACACCAAGGTCAGTGAAGAAGGAGGAGGAGGAGGTGCTCCAGGCGCCAGAGCAGAGATTCCCCTGCAGCCCCTGGTGAAGACCATGGTGAGGCAGGCTGTCCCCCTGCAGCCCATGGAGGTTAATGGTGGAGCAGAGATCCACCTGCAGCCCATGGAGGACCCCACACTGGAGCAGGTGGGTGCCTGAAGGAGGCTGTGACCCCCTGGGAAGCCCACGCTGGAGCAGGCTCCTGGCAGGACCTGTGGACCCATGGAGAAAGGAGCCCACGCTGGAGCAGGTTCGCTGGCAGGACTTGGGACCCCGTGGAAAGGACCCACGCTGGAACAGTTCGTGAAGAACTGCAGCCCGTGGGAAGGACTCATGGAGAAGTTCATGGAGGACTGTCTCCCATGGGAGGGACCCCATGCTGGAGCAGGGGAGAAGTGTGAGGAGTCCCCCCTGAGAAGGAAGGAGCAGCAGAGACAACGTGTGATGAAATGACTGCAACTCCCATCCCCCTGTGCCACTTGGGGTAGGAGGAGGTAGAGAAATCAGGAGTGAAGTTGAGCCTGGGAAGAAGACAGGGGTGGGGGAAAGGTGTTTTAAGATTTGGTTTCATTTCTCATTATCCTACTCTGATTTTGATTGGTAATAAATTAAATTAATTTCCCCAAGTTTAGTCTCTTTTGCCCATGACAGTAATTGCTGAGTGATCTCCCTGTCCATTTCTCAACCCACAAGCCTTTTATTATATTTTCTCTCCCCTGACCAGTTGAGGAGGGGAGTGATAGAGCAGCTTTGGTGGGCACGTGGCATCCAGTCTGGGTCAACCCACCGCAGATACTTAATGATAAAGGCTTTATATGCTATTTTTTTAAATCTGTGATTTTTCCAGTATCTTGCAAGAGAACGTTAATATGAACTCCACCTTACAGTTGGGGAAACAGGGACACGTGAGAAGGCAAATAAATTGACCAAGCAGAACAGTGGTAGTGCCAGAAACTGAACCAAGGTCTCCAAAGTCACACTCTAGTGCGATTTTTCACTGGGATCAGCTGCTGCTCTGCAAATAGGTCCAGCTACCCACACTGGGAAGAAAATTCTCTCTTCGCTCCTGCCAGAAGCCAAAATTTACAGGAAAACATTTCAGACAGAGGTGATACAGGGATAATCTTTCCAATATCTGTAAATACAGAGGAAATGTTCTATTAACACAGAAGAAGTAGAAAAGTTTTAATTGGATAAAGGTATACATGGCAAAAGAATTTTAAATAATAAATACAGACCAGTTGCAAAGGTTTGAGAGTCCCTGCCAGAGCATCTCCTGAGATTTGTTTGGCATTTTTGTGGTTTTAAACAGTAATGCAAAAATGCACATAACCTTATGCTTGATCAAATTTTTCCCCATCCTCAATTCCTCCACTGACAGTAGTCTACAAGTTATCCTGTCAGAATGAGAGTAGCAAAAAATAGGCTTCTGACAGTGTAATGTAAGAACATTTTGTTTGTAGTCATGTTTCTTTCTGTGCCAAGCATGTGGCAGGTAGAAATGCTTTAATGTGACAGCCCATTCCTTTACTTCTGTGGCTAAAAGCTCTTCAGTCAAGCCCCATTGACCCCTCGCTTGTCTAGACAGATGATGGCGGTTTCACTGTTCATTTGAGCCCAGACACACAAGAACCTCTGTGTATGTTGAGGACCATTCTCTTCCTCTGCTTAAAGAATGATACTGAATGGACTGTTATCTCCCTACACAGAAAAACAGGTTCCCCAGCCCAAGTTGCATAGACTCATAATCAGCTCTGTGGATGGAAGTATTTGGAAGTCCATTCATCATCCCCCCAAAAACACGAAAGCCATCACTGCGATACAAGAATCCTTAGGTTTCTTGTTCCTAATCAGGCTGCTCACAGGGAGGCAGACCATGGAGTTGCACCTGAGATCTCCCACTCAAAAGTCATAAGCTGAACCAAGTGTTTGGTGCTGTGTTCAGCTGAGATTGGGGACTGAAGGCTTTGAATTAACTTACTTCTAGAAAGGATCTTAGATCACTGAATCATCAAATCACTGGATGATCTGGGTTACAAGGGCTCAGAGGTCTCCTACTCAAAGTAGGGTCGATTATGGGGTCAGATCATGCTGCTTAAAGCTTTATTCAGTCAGGTCTGGAAAACCTCCAACAACAGAGACTGCACAACCACCTTGGCGGCTACACGTGTTCCACTGCTTGCTAATATTCCAGATGTCCTCACAAAGCACAAATTACTGCTTTGAGCAGCATACCAAAAATCCTGCAAAAGCTAATGGGGATGGATCAGATGAATGGTTTCACAGTCTTCAAAGCAGTTTGGTCGGTCAGTCTCCAGATTAATCAGATCTCTTCCTCTTCTTCCCCACTAACGTTGAAAATGCTCCCTTCTCTTAATCACAGGAAGTACCTTCACTCTATCAACATAACAACTCTTTTCCAGAAAGGATCAAACTATGGCAGCATTTCTTTGTACTATCAAACAAACTATAGCAGCCAACAGGGACTTTCAGAAGAGACATTTTTAGAAAGGAATACCAGAGTATAACACAAATGTTTTGTGGGGGTTTTTTGTGGGTTTTTTTGTTTGTTTGTTTGGGTTTTGTTTTAATAAAGCATGTAACACATCCTGGTTGAAGTACTTTTCAGAGGTAACCTTTGTTTTAACAAAATCAGATCCACAAACTAGGTATGGGGATGTAGATAAGGAGAGGAAGAGGATGAGAGGAAAGGAAAAAAGACAGACATTTCAATAAAGATCAGGTAAAAAGCATCTCATAGTAACTAAGCTTTTATTTAGAATGTTGCCGTTGCATTGAGCATCACTCATTAAGATCAACAGCAGCTTTAAGAGCAGTTATCTGCCAGCTATTGGGCCACTTAGCACGTAGTCCTTATACATAACTTTGGAAACTCAGTTACCAGAGCTAGATGGACACTGTCTAACACCCGAAAAGCTCCCCTCTGTATTTCCAACATCAGGCTCCAGAACTAACAGCCATGCAATGGCAGATGTCATCTTAGCATTTCTAACACTCCTATATCTATGCACATCCAGATGGATAAACATATAATGCAATGGCTGATGGGCTGGGCTCAAAGGGTTATAGTAAATGGGGTTACATCGGGCTGGTGACCAGTCACCAGTGGGGTTCTGCAGGGATCCATCTTAGGGCCAGTGCTCTTTAATGTCTTCATAAATGACTTGGATGCAGGACTTGAAGGTTTGTTATCAAAGTTTGCTGATGACACAAAATTGGGAGGAGCTGTTGACACTCTTGAGGGCAGAGAGATCTGGATAAATTAGAAAGATGGGCAATCACCATATTAATAAATATGAAGTTTAACAAGGGCAAGTGCCAGATTTTGCACCTGGGACATGGCAACCCTGGATGTACATACAGACTGGGGACCGAGAGGCTGGAGAGCAGCCCCGCAGAGAGGGATCTGGGGGTTCTGGTTGACAGCAAGTTGAACATGAGCCAACAGCGTGCCCTGGCAGCCAAGAGGGCCAACCGTGTCCTGGGGTGCATCAAGCACTGTACTGCCAGCCGGTCAAGGGAGGGGATTGTCCCACTCTACTCTGCACTGGTGCGGCCTCATCTTGAGTGCTGTGTGCGGTTTTGGGTGCCACAGTACAAAAAGGATAGGAAGCTACTAGAGGCTGTCCAGAGGAGAGCGACAAAGATGGTGAAGGGTTTAGAGGGGAAGCCATACAAGGAGCGGCTGAAGTCACTTGGTCTGTTCAGCCTGGAGAAGAGGAGACTGAGGGGAGACCTCATCGTGGTCTACAGCTTCCTCACAAGGGGAAGAGGAGGGGCAGGTGCTGATCTCTTCTCCCTGGCAGCCAATGGTAGGACCCGAGGGAATGGCAGGAAGATATGCCAGGGGAGGTTTAGGTTGGACATTAGGAAAAGGTTCTTCACCCAGAGGGTAGTGGAGCACTGGAACAGGCTCCCCAGTAGGTAGTCACGGCACCAAGCCTGACAACATTTAAGAAGCGTTTGGATAACGCCCTCAGACATATGGTGTGAATTTTGGGGTTGTCCTATGCAGGCACAGGAGTTGGACTCGATGATCCTTGTGGGTCCCTTCCAACTCAGGACATTCTATGATTCAAAAGCTGTCTACGCAATCACAGGGTTTATATTGTTTGATAATCTCCCTTCTGTAAAAGGTGTCCAGCAGACTTAGAAAAATTCAATCAGCTGCATTTGGGGGTCTCAATGCATACTTGACATAATGGAAACTTGGGTTTTTACAGTCACTTGGAATATTTCAAAATAATTCTGTGAGAAAAAAATTACCTTCTTACTGTGACAAAAAAATTAGTAAGTCACATACAAAAAAAAATCCACCCCAAACTATATAATCTAACAAAAGGAGATTCCACGTACACAAATATCAACAACAGGCATCAAACAGAAAATAAAAGCAAAGAGAAACTGCAAAAGTTTGAACTTCTGACACATTTAGGAGAGTTGTAGAGATTTTTCCCCTTTTCTCAAACTCCAACAGTATACACCACCTTCTGCAGCAAGCAGAGTCATCAATGCCTGGAGACTAGGATGCTGTATTAGTACTCGCTATCGACATCCACAACAGCACTTTCCCCTCAGAGTAAGGGAGGGGGAAGAAGGCAAAGATGCAGAAATTTCTTGAAGCTTAGAGAAATATTTATTCTACTTCACCAGCAGACAGAGAACACCCTAAGGATCCATGCAGTATTTTTTCCATATATGACAGTTACCTAGATACAGCATTTGTTTTATGGTAAGAATACACGATTTATGCATATGGGTAGTATCACATTTGATATCATCAGTAGACTGTATGTCCCTGATTTTGTATTTAAGAACAGTCTGGACCTGCTTTTTTTTCTGCACATAGAGGGCAACTCAACCACACACCCACTTATTTAAAAAAAAAAAAACAATAGCAGCCAAGGTCCAGACTCAATTTCCATCCTCACCATCGCAACCTAATCTCCTGGCAAGTTAATGCAAATCAAAGCGAACACTTCTCTGACACTGGTAGCAAAGCATGTTCCTCTCCCAAGAGAGACCTGTAAAACAGGACAGTCACTGACAGCAGTACAATTACTGACACAGATACAGACTTTATGGACATGTTTATCTCTGCTGTAAATCCACACTCTCTCTCCACTCCGATTCATGAGTCATAAAGAAATTGCAGATAATGAAAAAGTTGGAGAAATTTACAGCGTGTCGGAAACCTCAGACAGCCAGAAGAAATTAAAGAGCTGACTGAGGATAAATCACACAGGTACAATTAAAACTTCCTATACCTTCTTCACTTCCAAACTGGGGCACAAGCCAATGGAGATGATGAAAAGTTGAGGTCATGACTCCTCTGACTGTAATCATTTCTTAACTACCTACATGTCAAAATTAGCCAATTCACAGATCACATATGAATGGCAATATCAAGCCAGCATTCTGATGTCTCGCTCTTCCAACAGGAGCTGCCCTGGAAGAATCCTGCCTGTAAATAAGCCACCCAGTGAGCAGTATAAGGAAAGGTGATTTCCTCATCCCTCTGCAGATGCAGAGTATCTCTTACCATAGCGCTGTGCATGAAAATGAAGAAGCAGATCTACAGTGTGGGAGGAGGGTATAAAGAGAATTGGGAGAAAGGCCAAGGTTTCACATGGAAATCATAGCAGCTTGGACATCATGGTGACAGGGCCATATAAACACCTTAACGGACAACGTAAGTGTTCTTTTCACCTCTCTGAAACAATCAAATAAGGACCAAGAATTACTATGAATGTAAACTGAAAACAGCCTCCATATTTTTTCCTACTAAGAAAAACAAGAACAACCATTTCAATTGATTGTGTAGGTCCTGAAAAACTCTGTGATCATCTCCTAACCCACAAATGAACCATCCAAAATGTGAGACATTTTCTGGGAGAAGTCTACTAACTCTGCTAAGTAAATCCTTAAGCTAACTGCATATTACAGAAATCCAGTGTCCAAAGAGCATAATTTTGTTGTCCAGCTATAAAACTCTGCCTTCAAGCTTTGAAGCACATGAAGTATACTATTTCACATAAAGTCCTTGCCAAACACAGTACTAAATAACAAAATAAGGGAGAAATATGCTTTCAGGCAAAACTGAAACACGATGAAGATTCATTCAGCAAGGCAGGGAATGTAGAAACTAACCAAGAAAAAAACAGTTGCTACAAAGAAAATTCTAAGCAGAGCAGAAATAACCAAAGTACACACACCTCAAACTGCTTCCTCCTATGCAGGACAGCTCACCTTGCAAGAGCAAATAAACTGTGTATTTTAAGTTTAAGGACATAATGAGCACTAGACTTGGCATACAATGTTCTCTTCCAAGTCCAACATATTTAGAACAATGTAGGTGATTCCAAAACATATTTTCTTCCTTCTTGTTTCAGATTAATACAGACACACTAATGCTAGAAGCACTATACTTCTGGAGGTGCCAGCTTTTAACAAAGAAAAAGTGAGCATCCTCCTTACTCTTTTGCCAGCAGTCAAGATGTTAAGAACACCGCTATATCTTTCTAATAACTGGCACTGAGACTCCTGCTGTGGGACCTAGATTCGGATCCACATCACGTGATCCTCTTTCACTTTATTTCCTTCTTCCTTCTCTAAAAGTCAGTTCTGTTCTCCAGCTCCACCAAAACACTTTAGGGAGTCTATTTCTCCAAGGAAATAAGGAAAGAGTTCATGTTCAGGAAAGAGTCTGCTCTTCTACATAGATTCCAAAACCTCATTTTGGCTAACAAGAAACCATAAGAATCCAGTTCACTTTTTTATGCAACTTCCTAGACTGCAGAGAGTGGACATACAGCTTTTACTAAAATGGACCAACAAGAGATTTCAGAAAGCGCCATGAGACAGACACCCCACTGACACCCTGAATATTCAAACATTCTTTACTTACACACACCTGTTGATATGTTGATTTCCTACCAAGGTAAGAATATGAAACATTTTGTTACAAAAAAGTGTAGATACAGACTAGAAAAGACACTAGGCAACTAGAAAAGACACTAGGCAACTAGAAAAGACACTAGGCAACTAGAAAAGACACTAGGCAACTAGAAAAGACACTAGGCAACTAGAAAAGACACTAGGCAACTAGAAAAGACACTAGGCAACTAGAAAAGACACTAGGCAACTAGAAAAGACACTAGGCAACTAGAAAAGACACTAGGCAACTGTACTGCAGGAGGCGGGGGCATGTTCACAAATGTAAAGTAAGGCTTCTGAGCTTAAAAAACCTCTGTGTTGATTGACTCAGGACTAAAGAAAAAGTGGTTACAGTCAGGAAATATTTTTATCTGATCAATTACATCATTGCTATAAGCCTGTTTGGGTATGAAGGCCAGGTGTTTTGCATGGAGCCTAAAGGCTGCATGTTGGTACTACATGTAGACGCTCCTATAAAAGACAATCCGTTACAGAAAAGGAAAGAGATGTTTCAGTAAGAGGATATATTGTCCTCCCTCCTTTCCTTACTTTGATTCTAATTCAGCAACTTACACAAAGTTCAAGTTTAATAACTAAGTGTCATGCCCTGGTTTTTAGTTTAATAGATAATACAAGTTCAGTCCACCAAGGATGGAGCTCCTGATTTAAACATATCCTACCTACAATCAGCATCAAAAAAGGAGAAAAAAAACCAACAACCAAAAACAAAACCAAAAACAACTCAGTGAGTGAATTCACATTCAACCACGTAGGGAAGGACTACCCTATCTTTGAAATGATCCATGTCAAGAGTAGCCTCCAAGGATCACAAGCAGAACTAAGTATATGCGTTTCAAAATATGCTACAGTTAAATCCTGCTGAAGGAGAAAGATGGAACTGCTTTACCCCTCCAAACCTAAAAAAAAGCTGAACTTGCAGGCAAGAGATCATGACAGACAGCATTTATCTGAGAGAAATGAAAAACCGAAGACTACCAATCTGAGAAAGAGTGGCGATCTGTAAATAGCTTGGAGTTCAGAAGGACTCCTTTATGATTTTCCAGAAATTTCAGAGGCTGCTGAGGCTGCAGAGGACTACAATTCACAACCAAGGACAGCTTAACTTGGTAGCAAGGTAGCTGTTCCCCATTCACGTGCCCATCCATCTCTTGCTGTCTCTGGAAGGGTCTCTCCATTACAGGGACACCTTAGTGATTTCTGGTAGCGGTTGCTTAACTACCATGTAGTCTAGCCTATTACTAAAATAAATAAACAAAAAAAAAACCAACAACCACCACTGTCAAACAAAAGGTCCTTCCACTCACCACCCTGACGTGCCAATGGCAAATGTCCACAGAAGAGTGTAAGAGCAGGGAAGCACATAGCTGTACCTGCCTAGTAATCTCTCCCAGCTTTCTGCATCTCCAAGATTCCCAAGCCACTCGTGACTTCTCTGTGGTCAGACACCCTCGATGGATTTATCTTCCAATAATTTGTCTCATTTATTGAGCGAGATAAACTCCGTGCCCACAACCTCTGGCAGCGATGAGTTCTGACTTTAATGCATAGCGCAAGTATCTCCTCGTGTCTGTCCTGACACGCTATTTTATTCTCTCTGGCTCCCGTACTATGAGAAACAGTGAAGTGTCATTCCCTATTCACACTTTCTCTGCATTAATCAGTTTTACAGATCTTTTTCACATACTGCACCAGTTGTCACTCTCCAGGCTAAAAACTCCTAGTCATTTACTCATTCTTCATATTAAGGAAAACTTATCACTGACTGACTAAACCCTGGCTGACTTTTCTTTTAGCAGTCTGTGGTGCTACAAGATGGACAACTTTTTGCTGTTCACCTGACATCTCCCAGGTCATCCAGGTCTAATTCTTGGGCCCTTGATAGCTAGCATCAAGTAGCTCTTCCACTGTACCCTTGGTATTTAATTTGATGAACATATACGGAAAATAAATCAGCGTTACAAAGAAAACAGGAGCAAAGTTGCCAGAGTCCAGTGAAAGCCAGAGCACACAAAGCCATAGGGGACTATAAATAGGGAGACTTGGTTGAGCATGTTCAGTAACTATCTCATTGCTTTTGAAAGAGTGTGAGGATTTGACATTGGATAATATAGTCATTCTTACATTCCTAATTTTACAGGAGGAAAAGCACAAAACAGCTTCAACTCCAAATAAAAATTTAATCTAATGTAAGAGAACAGATTAGCAAAAATCACTGACAGGGAAATTATAAATGGTTTTCATATCTGTGGGGTCAGTTATCCCACATTTTCTAATATTTAAGGCAGATACTGCACAAAAGCACCATTACCTCCACAAACATATCAGGGCTTAAAAAGAATAGGCTTTTCAGGAAGTCTTGCACTAGCGATGTCACTAAAGCTATACTGTGATAGCACAGCAGCCAGATAATCTCTCTGGCATCAGTGAGATTTTATAAACATGGCTGTGATACCAGGTATATATATATACACACACACATTTTAGGACTTCTGAACCAGTATAGCAGGTGTTACCTGAAAAATATCAGAGATTCACAGGGAAGCAATAGCAGGGCCTTCAGAAAGTCCCTGGACAACCACATTCCTTCAGTGACATGGTGCTTTTCCTGCTTCCCCATCCTACCTATCTGTTACTTTTATACACAGGTTTGTTCCAAAGTTTGGAAAAAAATATTTTTTATCTTACCTTGTTTTTTAAGAAAAACATTTTTCTCTGTGTATGTAGTTCTGATACACCTCTCTGTATACATATATTCAAACGGATGACAGGGCATGAAACCAAGACTTTAAAAATCTTCTAAATTCAACTTCAACTCAGTTGCTCTGAAAGCTGTAATGGGTCTTACGGTGGAAAAAACAGAACTAGGTATCTAAATTTGCAGTTACTTACCCAAACTGTTTTGAAACTTGCTGCTTCGTGGGCCACAAACATTGAGTCAGGATCTGTGACTGGGTTCCCAGATAAGAACTACCTCCCTCTTGCTTGCCACAGCAGCTGGGGTCTCCTCATTCTGCTGTGCCCACTACCCTGCTCCAAGCAAAGCTGGAGGGACACAGAAGGCAAAAAAAAAGCCCATAACGAGGCAATATCCCTTTTTTTCCCCCCCCAAGCTTCTGCCAACAGCAGAGATGAGACTCACAGCTGCTGCTCACATTCAGCAGTGAAACTATGCCTCCCAAAGTCACCCTAACTACATGAACACCTAAAAGTAGGTGTGTTCATTGAGCCCTGTTCCTCCTCCCAACCTTGCAATACCCACATTAACAGGGACAGCAAAATCCACACAAAGTAGGATTTCTAATACTAAAAATGGTTTCAATGTATTTCAATCAATAAAATAACTCTTTAACACAAGGAAAATAGAAGCTCTAATGAGAGAACTGAAGCAAAAAGAGAAAAGCAGTAACAAGCAAGAGGATGAGGTAGAATTTTACATAGCTCAAAAAGGAGGCAAGGAAACATAAGCTGAGACCTCAGAAGAGGTGTTGAAGAATAATTTATTTTTAAAAGATTTTATTATTATTGATACCACATCCTGAGCCTGGAAGGTGCTGGAGAACTCCAGAACCACCTTGTAGCAAAGAATAAATACTCAAACCAGAGACCTAAGGATAGCCTATCCTTTAAGAGGAGAGTAAAAATAAATAATAATAAAAAAAATAATTGGTTCATGCTACAAAAATCCTGCTGCATTCAAGAAAGGCTATCCTTTAGGTGAATTCTGTGGTAAGGCAGGGAAGAATATTCTGCAACAAACAGATGTAAGTGAGCAAGAATCCACCTACTAGCATGCTAGGAGGAGAGCTGAAGAAGGGATTCCCCATGATCACCTTGGAGATCCTTCCTGATCCACAAGAAAGATCTTCAGTGTAAGTCACCAGCAAATTAAATGGTGCACATAAGAAGTTCTGATTTATGGAAGATAGCCCATCTTTTATTGGCAGTTTAATGGCCTGCATCTTAGTAAAAGGGAAGTGAAAGTACAGGAAATCATGCAGCCAGCAGTCAGAAATATGTCTTTAAAAAAGCAAGGTGCTCACTTATCCATTTGGTTAAAAAAAGTTACAAAGTTGCAAAATATCTACCAAACAGAACTCTTTTTAAACTACAAAGGTAAAACAACACCAAAACCAAGCAACTTATCTTGTCCGAGTAGGAACTAAATGTATTAAGTACTACTGAAGCTAGAGGAATCAGATACACGGCTGGACAGATCAACAGTTACCTTATTCAGAAAGAAGTAACTGAACCCTCAGACGAGGAGGAGGGAACCGGCATTATCAAAAATAGCATTAACTATTTCAGTGGTCAAAGGTCTCCTTTGACATTATCATCCCACACGCTCAGAGACTGATGTGTTATCAGATAAAGCTACTGCAGTCTGAACAGGTACGTGCTATACAGCACAGAAATCATAAGAGAGGGTAAGCAGCCTGACTCCTCAAATGCCCATATAAAATACCGGAGGAAGCTCCGTTAGCATTATTCCAGCCTGAAAAACACTCACTGTATCTCAGACCTCTAACAGTAAAAGTCAACTCTGAAGTTTCCAGTTGACTGTTTCTTGAACTTACTGTTAGAATCCAAGCAGGGCAAGCCTATTCAGTTTCATCTGATAAAGAAAAACTTTCACAGAACTCTGCACTAGTTAAGATATAATCATTTAAATCACATAAGAATACGCAGCTTAAAGTGCGGACCAGTGAAATAGCAGTGACTGTAAAACTGGCTACTTTTAAAACTGGAGGACAACTGTAAATCAAACCAGATGTCAAACCAGCTGGAAAGAAAGCACAAGTTACATGTTAACAATTTCATTGATTCACAGAAGCCATGAGGCATTCAAGAAAATAGCCAGGGTTACATAAAGTAAGGGTAACCTTACGGGGAAAAAGAGGGGAGAAAATTATTTGTAAAGAACAGAAATCTGTGAGAAGCAAGCAACCGAAAGAGGAACTGAGAAATCCACAGCCAAAAAGTTAGGAACAGCAGGAGTTATGTATGGTAAAAACGTGGAATCCAGGTAATAGTATTCAACTGTTCCTAGATGAAAGTAGTGAAGATGGACAAAGCATTCAATGCATTTGTTCCAAATTTGTCAAGAAAGCCCACTTATATCAACAAAACAGTAAGACAGTTCATACGAATTTAAGAAACAAGGCATGTAATTCAGTAATTATTAATTTATCAAACTACATCATGTCAAATCAATTGCTCAGATTTCAATTTTAGTGTTGCAATAGTACCTTGATGAATAAACTTTTCAAAAGGTACCCAGTCTGACATGTCACTTTGCCTAATGAATTCTAATGCAAAATTAACATGAAGTGCACTGTGAGGTCTGTTATTGAACCAGTTCACAACATAACTACAAAGTCACTCAATAGATACACTTGTCATGGAGTGCTGCAGGAATCACTCTGGTCCTGCACAGCATTTTATCATTAAGTTGGATGAAAACAGAAGTCTTTGAAAATATAAAGGATTTGAGATGGGATGTAGAAGAGAGTTGGAAGGAAAAGTAAGTTGCTAACACAAGGAAGCAAATTGTTTCTCACACTCAATACAGATAAAAGGTTTGAAAATACTGTAAAAAAAAAGACAGTGTACATTCAGAACAGGAAATATGTCACAAAAAACAATCTTAGGAAGAACTTCAAATCATGACTGAAACGGTACAGTTTTAGGAAAAAGCAGCAAGACTTCTACAGGAAGCCGCATGCTGCCATCTAGAGGAGACTGGTCAGCAGCAGTTTTAATCCTTTTTTTCATAACCAGTTTCAATTAACAGTCAAGTCAAGAGGGGGCTATTAAATTTCAATACACAAAGATATAATCAAATCCAATACCTCTGGACCAAAACCACAAGTCCCTTAACTTTAATGAACACATCTTTTGGATTTTTCTTCTTATTCTCTCACTTAAGAGAAAATAACTTAAAGACAGTATTAGGAAAACCAGTCCTGAGAAGCTCTGTTGAAACTCCGCATCTAATTTTCCGTGAAAATTTTCCTAAGATAAACATTTATTATGACACACAACGCATGCAATGTATTATAGCCTAAAGGAAAACAGACTTCAGTGACAAGAAGTTACAAACATGGAGAGCTTTCATAAAGCTTGAAAATTCAAGATCTCTGTTACTATAGACTAAAAGTTATAACTGTTGGACCTCAGATATTTCACTGTTGACTGACTTTGTCTTCTTTCCATTTTATTTGTCCACAGTAAAAATAAATGTAAATGCATGCAACAAACATTGCTAAGGAAACAACAACCTTGGTAGTTTTAATGTAACTCAGGCTCTGCTTAAACTCCATTTAGCAGGACAAATCTGTCTGACATTTAAGCCTACCACTTAACGGAGAAAGCCAATCATCAGCCAATCTTTGTGTTTGACTCAGTTTTACATTGTTATACTTTTAAGTTCTACTCCACTAAATGCTTTACACAGTCTTAACAGATGTTAGCACTGAAAGTAAAATAAACTTGCAGGGAACATGTTAAAATAGGCTTAATGATCTGTTAATAAGAAAGCATTAGGATATCCTAGGTTTACAGTCAGGAATACTGTAACGGTCTATTACTGCTTTCTGTTATCTGCTGAAAGGAAGAGTGAAAGATCTGTAAGTTTTAAAACTTTTGGTGCTTTGCGTAGCCCAAGAGTAACTGCAACTAAGGGCTATGGTAGAGCAAAATTAAGCAGAAAAAATTAAATGTGTCAGTATGTAGAGGTAGCATTTAAAAAAAAACCACAATACTCTTGAAATCCTCAAAGCAGGATCAACCTGTTAACAACAGAGTCCTAAATGCGACGATGAAAGCAGCTCCTTCTTCAAAAAAAACTGATAAAAATTGGCTGTTTGTAAGTGGGATGAAGGTCAACTTTAGTGTGCAAGGACATCACCTCCTGCCACAATTGAGTGTAGAAAAAAATAACAGCTGCAGAAGTAGAAAACAGTATGAACACTAAGTGACAGGAGAATCCTATACACAAGCGAAAGTTTCACTGTGGAGGCAGCACATGAAATTTGACAGAAGTACTGCCACGAGCATTCTGAGAAACGGCTTTAGTATCCAAGTGGGAAATTAAGCAAAGTGGCCTGATTTATCTAAGGCAACGTTAAGTCAGGAACAGAAGTCTATGTGCCATTAAACAACACCAGATTGACATATGGCCCCTTGTTATTTCTGCTAAGATGTTTCCCTCATGCAGGTAGGCTGTAAGTTGGAGATGTAAGTTCACTCCCTCATCCTGTTTTCGAAGGTCACTAACTGTGACTGTCAGACACGTGCCAAATCTGCCAGCACACTTTTCCAGCTACAAATGTACCATGAGCTCACACTTCAGTGGGAAGATTTGCAACGCAGTCACATCTGCGTACAGCACTTACATTCATCCAGTCCCAGCTGATAAGCCAGGTTCTGCAGGCCACGAACTTTTTCCATCAGGTTAGCT
Source organism: Theristicus caerulescens (assembly GCA_020745775.1). Taxonomy (NCBI): domain Eukaryota; kingdom Metazoa; phylum Chordata; class Aves; order Pelecaniformes; family Threskiornithidae; genus Theristicus; species Theristicus caerulescens. The sequence continues at coordinate 45,192,681 of CM036564.1, read as the reverse complement.
GTAGTGAGGCTCCCCAACTCTAAGAAGAGAGAAAAGTGTGAATGTTAACACTGTCTATAGCCCTCTAGCAACAGTTCACCTGTTTACTACTTCACAGAGCACTTTCAAGTCATACTTCTGACAAGATCTATTTCCAGTGACCAGAGTATGTTTGAAATTCAAGCTGATGCCACCCCCGATTTTAACATACTGAGAAAAGACCAGTCTTCTCTACTGAAGACAGCCATGGATCTGGTTCATACTGTAATGTGCCACCATTGCAATGAGCAACTTGCCCTATATTTTTCAAGTTCTTGTAAGTTCACACTGCTACCTGAACAAGCTACAAGAGCATATGCAAGGGAATGGACTTACTATACGTTAATAGTATGTGTTTAAGCACATTTCTTGCAGCAAGTCAAAGTTACTTTGTCCCACTTTCGCTTTGGAACATTTTATCTGGAATTCACGTGAGAGGCAGAGCTTGCTGAAGGATGTTTACTGCAAACTAAGAGCTGTAACATGCAACAAATCTACATGCTAGCTAACCCTTCTGTAACTTGCTCATACAGCCTTACTGTTTGATTAGAGACCTTGGATGTATGAGTGAAGACACACGCACAGAGCATCTCTGAACAAGTCAATCACCAAGTCTAAGCTGCTCACCAAGTTTGATCAGCTGAGGCCCACCAAAATATAGGAGACACCCACTTATGCAGTAAGAGATTAGTAAGCAAGGTAACTGAAATATAGGTAACGTTACACCACTTCAACTAGTTCTTGCATGCTTGCTTTGAAAAATCAGCCTGCCACTGACATCAGGATGTTCTCTTGGAGATAACTGGATTAATGAAAAATGTATATCATTAACAAGATAAAAAGACTCCTGAGCTGGAGATTCTGCAAATGTGAGGGCTAGAGATCTGAGGCCACAGGGCCACCTCCAGAACATTTAAAGAACAAGTGTTTTAAGCCTCTTAAGTAAGTACTGAACTCCCATCTGCTTTGGCAACCTTACTTCCTACCCACAATGTCCATACTCACCCTTTAACATATCGATATCATCATTTTCTAATTCAGCCATCCACTTGGGAGGAGAACTTGTAATAGGCTGTTTCGAAAAAAAATAGCAGTTCATACTCAGACAAGTGCATTTTTAGAATTATACAAAGAAGTCTGATCTCTTATTGAAAACTAGTTACACTGACAGTAAAAATATGAGAGTTCCAGGTGCTCTGTAGAGATATTTTTATGTTTAATCTTGTTTTCTAGCTTTCCCTGGTCTTTTTAGAGTTAAAAACAACACACTACCACCCACCAGCCAGAGTCAGTAAGAAAAGCAGGATTTCCTAAAGTTTTTTCTAAAGCTTTTTTTTCTAAAGTTTTTTTCCTAAAGCTTTTTCTTTCTTCCAAGGTGTAATTCTCATTCACAGCAAGTTGCATAAGTATAACAAAAAATATAAAAGAGATATTAATACCGAAAGGATTATGCTAGCGTATACTAAAGTTATAATTGAGACACGCTTTACAGAGCAAAGCCGTAAAGCCCACAAGAGGCAACAGCAGGTCTAACCCCGCACGGGGAGGGGGAACCGCGAAGGCAAAGCGGCGACCACTCACGCTTTTGAAGGAGGCGGCGAACTCGGCAACCCCGGGCACTGGGAAGAGAAAACGGAGGGCGGCGGGGGGTGAGCGCCTGCGGCGGCGGCGGCACCCCCCACCCCCACCCCCCCGGCCCCTGCGGGCCCAGCCCGGCCCGCTCAGCTGCCCGAGCAAGGGCCAGGCCGCGGCGGGACGAGCCCCCCCCGCTCCCGGCTGACAGACGGTGGCGGGCCCGCCGGACTTACGCTGCTCGGGCCACAGGTCCGGGGAGGCACGGTCCAGCTTCTCGAAGCTCAGCAGCGAGGCCTCCAGGTCGGCGCCTGCAGCAGAGGAGGGGTGGGGAGAGGAGAGGAGGGGTGAGGAGGAATGAGGTGAGGCACCGCCCCGGCCCCGCCGGCGGGACGGGGAGCGAAACGGCACCGCTCGCGCCTTACCGTCCGCGGGAGCCGCCATCTTGCCCGCCTCACGTGACGCGCCGCCGCTGCCCGCGGTACACAACACCACCACCACCACCCCCGGCACATGACCCCGCCCTCGCGGCCGAGCCCGAGAGGTAGAGGAACAACAAAGCCACGCCCCGACCCCACGTGTCGCTGCCGCCGCCACCGCCAGGAGGCGTCGCCGCGGGGCGGCGCTCGGCCAATCCGGGCCCTGACGGCCGGTGGGCGGCTCAGAGCTCGCGGCCAATCCTCGGCCCGGCACGGGGGGCGGGGGGCGCGGGGGGCGGGGGCGACGGGCGTGCTGGCGGCGGATTGGCTGCGGGCCGCGAGGGCCCCGCCGGAGGGGGGCGCGGAGCGGGCCAGGCGGGTGCGCGCGTGGCCAATGAGGGCGCGGGGGCGGGGCCCGGGGCGGGAGGGGGCGGGGCGCGGGGCGCCGTCGGGGGCCGCGGTGCAGCGACCCTCGGCCGGGATGGCGGCGGCGGCGGCGGCGGTGGTGGCGCGCGGTGCCTGGGGCGGGCGGCGGCGCGTGGCGCTGAGGGTGAGGCGGCGGCCTCCGGCCCCGCGGCGGCTCCCGCGGCTCGGGGGGGGGCCGCGGCGCGGGCGGCGGAGGGGGGTCGCGGCCCACCTGGCCCCGGGCCCCGTGGGTGGGGCGGTCCCGAGCGGGGAGTAGCCGACGGCGCCGCGGCGGGAGTGAGTGGGTGGGTGGGCGCTAGGCGGACCCGCGGCGGGGGGCCGGGGGCGGTCGGGAGCCCTGAGGAACCGGGCCGGTCTGTGCTTCCCCTCCCGTCCAGCTGCCGCGGAGAGCCGGTGCCCCCCTGGATCGCCTCAGCCGCCGCCTCCTTCTCCTCCTCCTCGGTGGTGAGTGCCCGTCCCGCGGAGCGGAGCCGGCGGGCGGGGGAGGCCGCAGGGCCCGGCGGGCGGCCCCGCCCGGGCGGAGGAGAGGCCGCGGGCGGGGGGGAGGGCGCGGGAGAGCCGCGGGCGCCGCTGCTGCCCTCGGCAGCCGGCCGGAGGCTGCCCGCGGGGCTGCTCTTGCAAGGTCGTTGCTGCCAGCGCGGCTCCGCTCCCCTCCCCGTGGCTCCGAGCCGGTGCTCCTGGAACAACCGTTTGGGACTGCCGGAGCGCGGGGCACGGGGGCACCGGGAGGGGAGGGAGGAGGCTCGGCGTCAGGTCTGTTGGAGCGCGGAGCTCAGCCCCCCGCGCCCCCGCCGCTCAGGGCCGCGCCTCGCCGTGCTTCTTGCCGCGAGCCCTGCCGGCCTCAGCAGGTGCACCTAAGGGCTACTTCAGTTAATCGTGCCCTGGTTTGTTTTCTCCGTGTTCCTTAAGTAGCACGCACTGTGCTACATATACACCGGCCTTTTTTTCCCCGATTTTTAGATTTCTTTTACCGTGTGTAATGCCTCTTTGATAAGATCAGCAAAAATGAATATAGAATATATGACTAATGCTAATGTGTGGAAAAAGATTGTTTCAAGCTGTGTGGACTGGCCTCATACCATCTATTTATGGCAGAGAGAGGATCTGACTTCCTTTGGGCAGTATCGAACAAAACTGTTAGAGTGCCTTTTTTCTTCCGGTATCTATGGCTGTACACTCTCCAAGTTCTGAACAGCTAAATCATGATTCTCCGAGTAGGCCTCTTTACTACAGTCCTTGTTCCCACAGCAGGCTCATTCCCTACAGAAAAAAGGTGGTGATCTTATGGAAAAAGTGCAATCAATCTTAATTCAGCATTTCCTGGCTTGCTTAAAATATTTTTTCTTTGTATGTGCAGTTTTCTAGATATCCCCTTTAAGCAGTTTGAAAAAACATAAATTCTGTTGCACTGAAGACCACGTGGGTCATAAAGCACTGGAGCTTGTAGGTCCACTGCAGATATGTGGCACTGGGGCTAATGGAGCAACTGGTAGCAGTAGGAGTCTGTCATTCTTTACACCAGCACTAGAAGACCTTTTCTGACAGCCAGGAAACTCAGTCAAGGGACTCAGATTTCCTGTGCTTCCTTCCAGGTTCTAGAGGAGATTGTGTTTTCGTAGGCACAGACTTCTGCCTCTCTTTCCCAAGTGTAATTCCAGCTACATAATCATCTGCAATTTTTTATTTTTGATTCACTCCTGGTGTTACCTCCCAAATCACTGGGTCTTGCTTATCCATTAACAGTCTTACTTTACACTTCTCATCCTAGCTTTCTCATCTCCAAGCTTTCTCAGCTTGTCCCAACTCTCATTGCTGTTCACTCTTATCCACTTTTCACTGTCATTACTTGTCCAGCCAACACCATTTATATTCCCGATTCTTCCTCTGATCTCTTTCCCTTCATTGCACCTTGGATAGCATCCCAATCCTCATTTCCCTCTCATCATTCCACACCCTAATTTCTTCACAGAGTTCCCTGATATATTTGGGTTTATATCCCAGTTCTGTTGATCTGTCCCATTTCCATTCTTCGCACAGCAGATCCGTTTCTCCTTCCTCTTATCTGTTGTCCCCAAGCCACTGTTTTGTGGCATGATTAACTGGTTCTTGCTTTCTCTTAGTTCTCTCCTTATCTCCCGATATCAACTCCTAGTTTCTAGTTTCTTAATTTATACAGTCCCAATCTGTTTTCCTGCATGATACAGTTTTGTTGCCTATCCAGTGCTAGTTGCAGCTTCTACTTCTGCTTTTCCTTCTGCCCTGTGTTTACCTGAACTCGTTATGCCAAACTTTCCTTTTCTCTCCTCTGCATCTGAGTTGGAAAGTTCTGTTTTCTGTGCTGCCTGCCAGGACAGTCATGGTGAACTCAGCAGGTGCAGGTTCCTTGCTCTTAGTTGCAGGACCAAGTGGGGAGTGGGGAAAGTCCAATTTTCTGGCTGTAGCTATAAGCTGGAGAGATGAACCTACTTAGTGGCTTGATGGGAAGGAAACGCATAGTACAGTGTGCACTGAGTATGTGGAATTCACAAGATGGATTACTCACTGGTTCTTCTGAACATTTATGAATTGTGGTTTTTCAGTTTTCTAACTTAGTAAACATTGGGTGATTAAGTAGATTGAAATAGTTTTGAACATAAGCATAGCAATGTATTTTTTTCTATAACTGCTTTTAGAAGAAATTTTGGCCATTTTGGTGTAAAGTGAGAGAAAAATGGGGCAGAGAGCATGAAAAATTTCAGCCTAAGCAGTTAGCTGGGTCTTGCTGTAAATACTGGATCTAGATTCTCTTGTGGGCAGCATAGCAGTAAATTATGAAGGCTTTCCTGTAATAAGACACATTGGTATTTAGGCACTGGAAGACAAAGATCACTCACTGCCCAGTGTTTTGTCCTCCGCAGCCAACAACCAAACTCTTCATTGATGGGAAGTTTGTTGAGTCCAAAACCACTGAATGGATTGATATCCACAACCCGGTAAGTGAAACAGTCTCAGCTTAGATATTAGCGATCACTGTGCAACCAGGGTCTGTGCCTCTTTTCAAGCATCTGGCAAAAGGGGAAAGTACATACATTTCTTGAGAAAGGTTTAGACTTGGAGCTTAAGATGGATTTAGCACAATTGCTTCTCAATTTCCTTTTCACTTGAAATGTCAGTCTTAAGAAAGTGATGACCTCCTTTATGTCCCCTGTGTAGTAAAACCCTGATCTCCAGAAAGGAAGCTTAAACTCCACTTATATTTTTTTGCTCATAGAAAGGCTCTGTGATCAGTATGTCTAATTTCTGAAGGGTTTCCGTCACCCTGTATGTGAAATCAACCAGGGGTGATTTGATGCCAGCTGAATGTGAAGTCCTGATAGAGACTGATTTCACTCTCAGACCAAGGTAACATAACCCTGACAGCTGAAGCTCCTCTCCTTTCAGAGAGCTTCTATCTGTGAGCCACAATATTCACAGTTAATTTAGAGGTTGGATGCTGTGCAGTGCAAAATAATCTTGGATTAGTAGCACTTGTACTTCTCTGAATCCTCCTCCTAAGACAAATGGAAATGAGGTTGCACTCAGAATTCTGACCCTTCTGACCCCCCTAGTATGCATTTGGACAGCAGTTTCTAAAACTTTTCTCTGTAACGCCCTGTTTTGATTTGCTTTGTGGAAGTGATCAGAGCAGTGAGCCGTGTTCCTGAAGTTCATTTGGTCCCTATGTGGTGACCAATGTTCTTGTTTCATTTACTTTCTCTTGTTTTGAGTAGTTTCTCTTTTAGTGATGTGCCTGATGTTTTTGTCATGTCAAAGCAGACTTAATTTTTAAGAGTGCATTAGAAGAGGGTTAAACTGGCAAAGACAAGCTTTTAAAGTTGATATACTGTAGAACTAAGGTTGCTTGTAAAAATCCTACTTTGGCCTAGTAGTCTAGGTAAACTAACATCAGTGCCAATTGCACAGTCACGCACTGATTTTTCCAAAGGAACCTTGCCTCATTTAATGTGCAAGAGGAGCAGCAGATGGGCCAAGATGATGCAGAGGGAAAAGACCAGAGTCCACAGAAACCTTTGCCTTATACTGTCTCGAAGCTTCAAGATAGACAAGTCACTTCAACTCCCACTTGGAAATCAGCACTGTACTTGCAGCTTTCTGGGTGCCTAATTTGAGACGTGTAGAGTGCAGGTTTTCAGAACTATTCCAGTTGTAGCCCAGGCCTTTTGTGTGCACGAAGGAAGGAGTCTCTTTTGTGCTCTCGCCTCAGAAGTACAGCTCCTTGTAGAACAAGGATATGAGGTGTGTGGTGTGAAAGGACCATTGAGTGGTCAGCAGGGGCAGATGGAAAAAGTTGAGTTTTGATGCAGTTTGTTTTTTCCTTCAGGCCACAAATGAAGTGGTTGGCCGTGTACCAAAAGCCACAGCCAGTGAGATGGAAGCAGCTGTGGCTTCTTGCAAAAAGGCTTTTTGGAACTGGTCAGAAACATCTGTTTTGAGTCGCCAGCAAATCTTCCTGCGTTATCAACAACTCATCAAAGACAATCTGGTGAGACACCACAGCTGTGTGTGATGGCTGTTGCTGAATGCGTTGCCGTTGACTTTAGGAATTAAACCCAAGACTCAGGTTTTACAGTTCTTGATGAGGCGTTGTTGCCATGATTGAGGAGCCAACTGAGACACTGTCATTGAGAGGTGTAGCAAAGCACTCTCCATCAAATGCGGACAGAGAGGCAGTGCTTCTTAGGGAATATTATTCTGCATTTGTCCCTTTACCAAAAGACCACAAGAGGAACTTTCAGCCTTGATGGAGATGGTGCCAATTGATAAAGACAAGCGGGGGAAGTATGTTACTATGGATTTGGATTTCTGGTGGTGTTTTTGGCGTGTCTGTGGTGTGACACCTGAAGGCTGTAGAGCACAAGCCATCCCACAGCTGTTTTTTCTAAAATGTCACCTGTGTGGCTTATTGGCTTGTCTTCAAGGAGCAAATCAGTCAGTGTAGGCTTTTCCAGGTTCTGCTCAGTCTGTTCATTGTAATGTTCAACTCTCTGTTAAACTGTCTTAGCCCTGCACCCTATTTCATGGACAGCCACTTTTCTAACATTCATAAACTTCATGTTTTCCGTTTTCAGAAAGAAATTTCAAAACTCATCACCTTTGAGCAAGGGAAGACCCTGGCTGATGCTGAGGGAGATGTGTTCCGAGGCCTCCGTAAGCTGCTGGCTCCTCCTGTTAAAAAAGGGGCTTTGAGAACCCGTAGGAAGGGAGGAGGTCTCCTGAGCAACTGATTGCTTTGGGAGTCTGTACATGTAGCTCCCTTCGTAGCCTCCTGCTGAAAGAAAAGGGGCACTTGTAACTCTAACCTGAAAAGTTCCCTTAGACAGAGTTTCCTTAAATCACTTCCAAGTTGTTAGATCATTCCTTTTCCTAGGAGTGACTACAAATTGCTGTAAAGGGATAAGAACTTCTCGCTTGTGCTCAGATGTCTAAGGTTGAGCCCCAGGTGGTACAATAATACTATTCCTGTGCATCTTCTACTGGGGCTGTTGTGTCTGTGCTCCTATCATAATGACATATAATGCACTCAAGAGGGAATCCATTCACAGTGAGCTCACAGTGCTTGGCAGAGCAAAGGGGTTTTCTGGAGCACAATGAGTTTTAAGTTGTGGGAAAAGAGGCTGGAAGAAAGACTTGGGTCAAGACAGTGGTGAGAAGGGAGTTCGGGGACTAATTGTTAACAGATCATCCAGTGGCGTATTGCCCTTTCTGCTGCAGAGGTGGTTGAACACGCTTGCAGTGTGACATCCCTCATACTGGGAGAGACCATGCCCTCCATCACTAAAGACATGGACACTCATACCTACCGTCTGCCTCTGGGTGTGTGTGCTGGAATTGCACCATTCAATTTCCCAGCCATGATTCCTCTTTGGATGTTCCCCATGGCTATGGTTTGTGGAAACACCTTCTTGATGAAACCATCTGAGCGTGTACCAGGAGCACTCATGTTCCTTGCCAAGCTGTTTCAGGATGCTGGTGCCCCCGATGGGACCCTGAATATCATCCATGGACAACATGAAGGTAATAATAGCTCTTCTTGAGAGATGGCTGGAGTGTGCAAGTGTTGTGGTGGATGTTCAGTGGAGGTACCATTTGGAGAGTCTGATACTGCGGCTGTTAGATAGGTTTGGACAGATGCTTCAGCCCTCTTGATGGAGGTGAAGGGAGGTGGCTGGGAGATTCTCTGCTGTCTTGCACCAAATCTTCCAAGAGTTGTGGCGGACAAAATTTTGGGGGCTGGGGTCAGAGTTCCCAAGGCATGTAAGTGCTCAAATTCTATTTGGCAACCTATGCTCCAACTGGAATAAGTAGCTAAATCATCTTGGTTTCCCAAGGAAGCCTAAACAAGAATTAAATGCCTCACTGAATATGCAGTGGATGCCAGTATTCTAGCTCCTGACATGATTTTTTTTACAGCACACAAGTAGCTTCAGAACATGAGGGTACAAATAGACAACAGTAACTTCACTTCAACATCGCTCAGGCACCTTGGGAGAAGCCCAAGGCATGAAGAGATGGCAGAGAGCCAGGTGTATGAGGGCAGGGGCAGGAGTACACATGCTGAGAAATTAGTGGAGAGATGCATAGACGGGCCGTGGGGGAACTCAGATGTAGGAAACTCAGACAAGAATTTCAATAAGATGAAAGATAAATAGATTTAGCACTGTGGGGATGGGAACAGAGGGAAGCATTTGTGCACCACAGTTATAATGTATTATTTCCTATTTGAAGCTGTGAATTTCATTTGTGACCATCCGGATATCAGAGCAATCAGCTTTGTGGGATCTAATCAGGCTGGCGAGTACATCTATGAGAGAGGATCCCGGAATGGCAAGAGAGTCCAGGCCAACATGGTAATGCCTCTGAATGCAGCACGCTTCAGCACATAGACTGCCTCTCTCTCCTGTGAATGTTAAGAGAGACCACGCCACCCAGCAGCAGAAGCGGACTTTGCTACCGATAGCTAAGTGATGAGGCTGCCCTTCTTGCCAGCCTGTTGGTAGCAGAGTCATAGCCACTATATGAAGATACTGCCAGAGAGCTAGAGAAGAAGTGGGCTGGGGTAGTTAATAATGGGAGACTGTGTATGTGTTATATTTCAGGGAGCCAAGAACCATGGTGTGGTGATGCCTGATGCCAATAAAGAGAACACCTTGAACCAGCTGGTTGGGGCTGCTTTTGGAGCAGCTGGCCAACGCTGCATGGCCCTGTCTACAGCAATTCTAGTGGGAGACGCTCAGAAATGGCTGCCAGAGCTTGTGGACAGAGCCAAAAATCTACGTGTAAATGCAGGTACAGACTGATAATTTCTTACGAGGTACTTCACTTCTGTAGCTTTTTAGGTCGGTGTATCGGTGTGTCCCTTGGAGCTATTGGCACCATAGGTTTGATGTGTAGGGGTAGGATCTAGCAGATTGTCTGGATTGGGAAACACAGCCCCAGACTTGGAGTTAGGAATATGTAGGAAGGCTTGGCAGTATGACTGTGACGCAAGGTTTACAGGATCGGTCTTGTTTTAACTGGAACTTTGAAGTTATGTCCTATGTTTAACTGAAACCTACCATTTACATAGCAACCTCACTTAGAGATCCTTCCAATTTGTAGTAAGCACGCAATAAAAAGGAAAAATGGAAACAAGTACTTTGGAAAAACTAGACTGTTATTAATTCTAGGAGAATTATCTTTTGTTTATGTTCAATAAAGTCCTGCAAAGGGGAAAAGTTTCCTTTCTGAGAAGAATCTGTTGTTGAATTTTGGCTTCCCGGTGACCTCAAATTATGCTTATGCTTACGACTTCTCTTATTTGTTGATGATGAGAGTTGCAGGCTATTACTCCTGTTCATTAACGTTCTGTGTCTCAGAAACATCAGGATTTTCAGATTTTTCCTGCCAGCATTGTTATCTCCATGATGCCTGTGAAGAGGAAGCCGTCAGGGTTAGAAACTTGGCGTCTCTGCCTCTTCACAGGAGACCAGCCTGGAGCAGATCTAGGGCCTCTAATCAGTCCCCAAGCTAAGGAACGGGTTTGCCATCTGATTGAGAAAGGAGTAAAAGAAGGTGCCAGCCTTCTTCTGGATGGACGTAATATCAAAGTGAAGGGCTATGAAAATGGCAATTTTGTTGGGCCAACGATCCTTGCCAATGTCAAGGTAAGATGACCAAAACCAGTACTTGATAGTGTATATTGCAGGGTCAGTTGAAAAATGGGTTACCCAAATCAGTCAGTAATCGATACTCACCAGGTAGAAAGCCTGTAAATGGCTCAGCCTTCCCTTGCACAATTCCAGTGAAGCGCTCATTGTAGTGCTGCTGTGGAGGTGAGAAGAGAATTTGCGGTAGTGCAGCATACTCTGAATGAGGTTAATGATCTTAACTTGAATGGATTGCAGCCAATTAAAACAAGATACGGGCAGTTTGTACTGTGTTAAACTAAATGTCCATTGAGCGTAGTGTACTATCTGTAGTAATGGCCAGCAGCAGATGCCTAAGGAAGAGTGTGATGAACAGCCAGACTTGCAATTTTCCTTCCTCCGTAATACATTCCTGCAGTTTGCAATTTAAGGGCTTGCAGAAACAAAAGTTAAATATTTGTGGAAATCTTCATGAGAATAATGTTCACAATTGAATATATTCACAACTTCGTTGAGTCGGCCTCTCAATGTAGTGCATGGTGTGCAACAGGTGGACACTGCTATGGGGGAATATTCTTTACCAGGTACACATCCATGTGAGTTTTCATACCTAAATTTATTCTTTTATGTTTATGCAATTAGCTGGTATGATTTCCTTAATATTTCAGTATTCAATTCCTCATGGGCCTTTTGGTGAGTGATTCCATGGTAGCAAACCAATCTTGATCATTCTGCTATTGTACTTTGTATTCTTGTGATTTTATTGATTTTATGCTATTATATAATTCAGGCTTTTAATCTATCTCAGAATTTTCTTGCCTTATTTTCATTGAACATCTAAAATACTTCACTTCCCTGTAATGTGTCATAAATATTGTTAGGTATTCAAAAGTAAAAGTTTCACTGAGATTTTGTGATTCTTAGTTTTCTTATACAGTGGCTATATGGTAAGCAACATAAAACTTACAACTTGCCAAATGAATGATTTGTAGTTTGCTGTATTAGCTATTAGTGATTAAAGTACTCTGCAACTGGTGTTTTTGTATTTGTCAGATGTTGCTAATTATCAGACATAAATCCTGGACACTGAGTTGGAAAGGACAGGAGGTTCTAGTCACTTTGTCAACCAGAACTGAAGTAACCTATCCTGAATTAATCCCGTCTTAATCAGCCTTGGTCGAGCAGACCTGTGAGGTTAGGCAGGCAGTAAAAGCAAAAAGCGCTTTGGAGATGAAACGTGGTACCCTTTTTAGTGGACTGGATAGATGGCAGGGCATGGGAAATGGTGAAAAAGGCAAGGAGGACTGAAGGATGGGTTGTGGCAATGCAGTATGATGGGTGATCCTAGGAATATCCTGAGCATTAGCAGCATGTGTGTTTATTATATCCTATTTACTAGGATATTTTTATTATATTCTGTTTATTATATCCTATATAGAAGCTGCTTTTTCTGCTGTTTGTCTTGGCAGCCAAACATGACTTGCTACAAGGAGGAAATCTTTGGGCCTGTCTTAGTGGTCCTGGAAGCAGACACTTTGGATGATGCCATTAAGATGGTGAACAATAACCCCTATGGAAATGGAACTGCAATCTTCACCACCAATGGAGCCACAGCTCGGAAATATTCTCACTTAGTAGATGTGGGGCAGGTATGTTCAAGCCAGAGTTGTTGCTATTAGTACTCACCATTCTCAGTGGGTAGCCGTCCAGCTGTAGTGACTAATCACGGACGACTCAGCCAACAGTACCCAGCCTCAGATTTAAGGAAACAAAATGTGGTAGCTTTTGGAGAGCGCTCTGCAATCTGCTACTTCTTGTGATTAACATGGCAGCTTTCCCTTGGTTTAGGTGGGTGTCAACGTTCCAATCCCAGTACCTCTGCCCATGTTCTCTTTCACCGGCTCTCGTGCTTCTTTCAGAGGAGACACCAATTTCTATGGCAAGCAGGTAACTTACTGATTCAGAGTACTCTATTGGGTTGAATTGTGATAAATCACATTATAAATGGCAATGGGGAGATGGTCATCAGACCTCATTAGTAAGGAGACTTTGAAGCCGTCTCAACCAGGAAACTGAAGACCAGCCAGTGATCACAGCCACCATAATGCATGTTACAATAGCCAATTCCTGTTTTGATTTTTTTTTTTTAAATATAAAAAAGCAAGTCTCTTTTTAGGAGATTTGAGAAGGGAGCAAGAACTAAGTAGCGAGCTTTCTCACAGAACCAGAATCTTTGGGGAACTGGTAAAAGGAACAGGCTGACAGGAATTGTTCCCACAGAGGAAAACTCAACCCTCTGCAGATAAAGCAAAAACTGTTGGATACACCACTAGTGCAGACCTGAAGGATTCATAAGGCCAAACATCTGATCCTTGTGTCTCTCCTTTCCTCCAGGGAGTGCAGTTCTACACACAGCTGAAAACTATCATTTCTCAATGGAAAGAGGAAGATGCCACCGTTACCAAGCCTGCTGTGGTTATGCCAACTATGGGAAACTAAATCAGCCTTTGCAGATGCTGTTCCTGGTGCCCTTCTCCTCCTATGCTGCACTTTCCAGCTTTGTCCTGACTACCATCATTTCCTTGGGAATGAATAGAAAGCTCCATTTTCTCAAGGGCCTCTGTTTCTGTGCAGATCAGGCAGGCTCATGTAATGCACAGTCGGGGTTTTCTGTTGCTGTCAGTGCTTTTGGCTAGCTGAACTCAATTTTTTTTTCCTACAACCTATCACAGAGGAAACAACCTTATCTAACTGAAAGAGCAGACAGTGAGATTGGTCTTAATTTGTGTTTCTTTCCAGACCCTCTGAACTTGAACATGACTCTGGTTTCCACTTCAATATCTTTAGCCTTAGTGACTCACTCCTGGCTACATCTTGTAGCAGTTTTCTTTACCTCTTTATCTTACATCTTAAGATTTTGAGTTCACCTTACTCAAAGATGAGTACTCATTTTGAGTGACATTACTGGGACACCTTGGGTGTCTCATAGAAGTGACTTTACATACAATGAAGACAGCAAGTTTGGGAGTTGAAAATGTCAGTCTTTCATCTGTTGAGCAGTTTCCAAAACACTTGGGAAATAGCTTTCTAAGGATTTTTCAGGAAAGCATATTTGATTGCTTGTCTGAGGATGAAAGAAATTCCCATATGGTACAGTGACCTTCACCGTGCCTCTGACAGCTTCTGTTCCTGTTGTGCACGTGGCTTGTATTCTCCAGCTTGCTGTCAATGCTGTTATACCTGAAAATTGGTGCCTTTATACTGTGCTGACAGATATGTGCCTACAGGTCCTGTAACATAATGAAACTGTGGAAGCAGAAACGTAAGCAATGTATATGTATCTTTGCGTCACAGCATCATGTGGGTCTGGGTGCAAGGGAGAGAGTAAGTAAACAGGTCAGTAGGAAGAAAAGAACATGTTTTTTAATCACAAAGCAGCCAGGCCTGTTCTGTTGGTTTCTTTTCCTGACTATAGCTGTATTTCTTGTGTTGATTGATTGACTCCTTGTCACATTTGCTCAAACACAGTCACATTCTCTAGGAGCTGCAGGTCCCATTGCTAGAGAAGAATAACACTTGGCATAATACTATACCCTATTTTTAAGAATCTGTGCATTTGGAGCTGGAGAGCCTGTATTGTTATTCCTGGTTCCTGGAAGATGACGCAGCCATGAGGGATCGCAGGGAACTCATTCAAGCACCCATGGAAAATAATATTATGCTAATGATTGTAACCATTACTTGTTCTAATTAAACAACCTGAATGTGAACACTTTGTATCCTGCCTTCTGGTAAAGATGCCTTGTAACTGACAGATATGTATTAGTGCAACTGCTGTGCATTCACTAATGTTTGTATCTTGTTTTTTTCCTCTGCTATACCCTAGAGGGAAATTCTCACCATGCAATTTGATTATGAATTAAAAACATGCTAATGCATTTCTGCAGAATATGACTGTTCCTTGGTAGGACATTATATAGGCGTGATGTTGACTTTATTCCCCTCTTTGCAGAGGCTGGTCCGTGACTCCTGTAACCCCTGTATACATCTTCCTTTTACATTATTTCAAGGACCTCTGTACCAATTTCCTCATGCAGCATTTCAAGGAATGCCTTGTTTCTGTTTCCACATACACCTCCTTTGATCACAAAAACTCTTAAGTTTCACGTAAATGACTTTATAACTGAAAATACATCTTCATCAAATTATTGCAACACATACATACAGAGTTCTAACCCCTAGTCCAAATCCTAGCACTTTGTACAGGGTCATCCGAGCTCCCGGCTTGGGAAAGAATGAAATTTTTACTTTAGGAAGGAGGAAAATAAATATATTTCAGATGGATTTCAAATGCGTGGTCAAAGCAGCAGTGCAGCAGACAGGGGATTTAGAATTTGCAGCTTTGCTCACAGAATAACTTTCAAAATGAAAAGTGCAGATGAGTCGGTAATTGCTGTGGCTGTTGTTCATGCAAAGTGTACAGCTGCGTTACTCCATCTGTGGTGTTAACATCTGAATATGCGGAAGGATTACTGCAGAAGATGATGAATCTGGTAATTCGGACTGCCGTGTAATGAATATTTGGTTGGGAGAAGTATTTTCTGTGCTGCAAAGATAAAATATTCTAGGTAAATCACCATTAAGACATTGGCATTCATTCATGCACCTCGGAAAGGAATCCTAATTAACAGTCTCTAACATTGTCTACAGTCATTTGCTTTCAAAACACCTTAATTTTCTTCCTAATCAGTATTAGTATTCTGACTTTTCTGTTGTCTTATTAAAACCCATTATATCTTTCCTTTAGAAATTCTAAAATCCACCTTCTCCTGTAAGAAAAGCAGTCTTTATCAAGCTTACCTGCTCCCTGAAGAATTGCAGCAGTATCCTTGCACTTTCTCCAGACCTGTTCTAGACACGTGTATAATCTTTTCATTTGTGCACAAACATCTTTGCTGATTATCTGCATTTCCAACAGCATTTTTTGAACCGATGGTTTAGAAATACAAATCTTGTATCTGCCTTTTTTTAGTGAATGAAATGCCTTTTTAGATCAAGCTGCAGATGCTGTCTGATCCTGATGTACCGGCCTCATCTCACTGCTGTTACTGCTTTCTACCCATCTGTTTATTCTCCTTTCTATTTCAACATCTCCTATAAAAAATCAAGCTAAAGAATATATCTTCTACATTATACAAAAGTATAATCTAAGTATAAAGTATCTCATAATAAATTTATTTAGATTCTATTAAAATACAATTTTATAGTCAACCCTTTGTCTCCTATTAAAAATTGTTTCTTGCCTAGAAGGCACTGCAGTCTGGATTCTCAAAGCTATTTGATACTCTTAAGTCCAAAAATTATGTTAAAATAGTTTAACCACCTTTGAGAATTGGGCCCTGTGACTTCCACTTCTGGGTTTTTTTTCCCTGTCTGTACAAAAAAAGGCTACAACTCACTTCCACTCCTGTTTCTGGAAGCGGTGGTCTGCCTCTCCAAAGGAGGTGTCTCTCATCTTTCCGTATAAATCCCTCCAGGGCTCCTGCTTATGAGCTTTATCTGGTCATTTGATGTCTGAGTATTACACTTCGGTTTGTGTGCTTGACTGCCTCATGGCTGACACGATGGCATGCCAGAACCCTTCCCTGCTTATTCCTCCAGGGTAAGCTGATATTGCTTGCCTTGGAGTGTTATAATTAGCTATATAGCTGTATTTGAGTCTGTATCTGGAAATCAGGCATATGAATCTTCATCCTGGTCCATTCTCTCTAAGTGGCTCTATACTGAATGCAACATCAGCTTAATAGATTTTGCCTTTTAATCAAAACTCGCTGGAAATGCATCTCCTTGTGTGATCATGGCCTTTCACATGAGAATCCTCAAAAAATAATAAACCTGCTTTTCAATAAGAGGAGGCATTAAGGGGGCATGAGATCCATTTTTTTCATGAGAGCTGAGTCTAAATGCCTGCTGCTAAAAGATCAACATGACCAGAAATTTCAAAATAAATAAAAAATTGTCACACATATATTTTTTGTGTATAGACACACTAATATAGATCTTCAGACAAACCAAAGTATTCTAAAGTGGGAGGAATGACAGAGAGACAATTGCATCCATTTATATATAACCAGGAATGAGGAGATGTTAGATAGTGTGGTATAATTTAGTATCTTACCCCATTTTGCTTTCTTTTTTAGTATCATCAGGAGCTGGAGCTGAAGTAGCCAAAACTCTGGTGTATTTCCTGTGAGGAAGACACAAGAGCAAAGTATCCTCATCCAACGGTGATTTTCGCTCAGCCAGGTTTCTAATCCCACACCAAACTTGTTTTCTAAAACGAACAGCAAGCAAGAAATGCCAGGGCACCAGAGCTATTATGGTACACTCTCCAAAATCAGCGCTATGAATCAAACATGAGTTCAGTTCGCTATGGAATTCTGTATTCTATGGCAAAATCATTACAATTAAAAAGGAACAAGGAGAAACAAACAAACAAAGAAGTTTTTTTTTTAAAAAAATGGGTTTAATCATATGTCAACTTAAAATGACGTGCTTGTATTCCATTCCTCAAGCTTTCATACTCTACAGCTTCATGTGTGCTCTTGTATGTTGGCAAATACTGATAAAGGGAGTTAGATCCATGCATAAATTGGAACTATAAAAGCTGATGGATGAATAATTTAGTTATGTGTTTCTTACTTCCACTGTAATAACCTTAACAAAATTTGCTAAAATTCCATTAATATAACTTTTGCTAACAAAATTTAAATTTAATTTTTAAAAAAATTAAATAAACTCTTTTAACACAGAGGAGCTGATATTCCACCCTAAGCATTGAGTCTCCCCAAACTACATTAAAAATCATAGCATTTTAGATTTCTCTTTGGGCCCTCTTATGTCCTAGTTCATGGCTTATAATATATTTAATGCTGTATGAACATTGACTTTCCAGTGTAAGCCATATTTTAGGTATTTCTAAAGTCATGCTCCCAAGTTTCTTATGCAGACAGCAATGAGCCATAGCGTAAGTACACTTTTAATAATGTGGTTGTGGATATTTGTACTTTCTAATACTGGGCAGATTGCTTTATGGCACTTTTATTAAAAGGAAATACATGTGGGGAGTGGTACTGCCACAATATACATTATTTACTTGTTTGGTAAAGATGGATAGGGATTTATTAATGACTGAACAAAATTAATCCCACTGCACTGAGCAAAGTTAATTCTCCTCACTTCTCCTGTCTTCCTTAGCACTACCAAAATTGACTTCCACTTGCTTTTCTTTTGATACTACACACAAAGATCTAACAGTATAGTCTGGTGCATGTCCAAAATTAGTATATAGTATATCAATTTTTTCAAAAGGTTAAAGTATCTCACACCAAGCCACACAGTTAGCTAGATTTTTATGTTAGATGCAGAGTTTCTTGGAATCCCCTGACCTGGACTTATCACCCCAGCTCCTGTAACAGTAAAAGTTCAGCATTCACCTACTGAAGAAATAGAATATTACCATGGATTTGTGCCATTCATTTTGGCAAAAAGCAATCGCAGAACACGTTCTTTTTGTTCCCATGTCAACTCACTGATATCCACTTTTTCAAACTGGATTTTTTCCCTGAAAAACCCAGAAAGGATCGAACTATTAGAAGAAAATTTCAAAGGCATCTCTCTCATGGAGTCTGTATGTGTAAAACAGGTTTTAAATTCTAGCTCTGCATTGCTCTTGTTCAGCTATTCATAGCATGTAAATGCAAAAAATAAATCTGAGCACACAGTGCTGCCTTTTTGACTTCTAAATCTATGTCTCTCTAAACTAAGTAGAACAAAACCAATCACTTCTGTTACACGTGTAGTGGTTATAAATACTGGGAGGGGGAGGGTTAGTACTAACATGTATTAGTTTCAAGTATGTTGTCCTTCCCTTGCTTCTCCTGTTCATACATAAAAGGGTCAATATGTATAACCAATTTTCATTCTTGGTTCCAGTCTCCCCCTTCTCTTGCTCCAAGGAGAAGCTTCCTTAGATCTCACTAACTACTTTCACCTCTGATTTTTCATGAAGTCTTTCTGCTGTATCATTTTTGAGATAAGATAACCTGAACTGAACAAAGCGTTCTGACTGATTGTGTGTCGTCAAGTTATTCAATAACCAATGCATACTAAGCAAGCGTTTCATTTGGGAGTAGGATAATTTTGATCTCTCACCAAGGATGTATGCAAGCTTCAGCTATGGGGGACTTTAACTCTGTGGCTTCAAATCCAAGTGCCGGGACACTGCTGCAGTCTGTAGGCACAGATTTCTAGCAGGAGACTGGAGATCTGTAATCCCGGCCACTGCGGCATGTGTAGCCTTAATTTAAACTAAGCTGCATCCTAATACAAATTCTGAGATACTCACACTTATAAATCTGAGATTTTGTTTTACTCACTATAAAATGTAATCCTGTCAATCAGTACTGTACTGCATGTGATCTTGTTTCTGATACGTCAGCGTCTATTTTGTGTAATGGCTTAATTTTTAGGTTATTATGAAGCCTGAGGAAAGCAGCCTTTGAAAGCACAATGCAAAGCAGGGGCTTCTGACATACGGAAGAACAGTTGAATAAAGACTGAATTTGCCATCTACTGGATGTTTCTGTTGAAGTGGTCAGCAACATAGTAAAGAGCTGTTAGCATCTTAATTGTAATTTTTAGGCTTCAGTGTTGTTAGCTCACTGGAGTGAGTAAAAAGCAAAAGAGCAATGCTAGAAGAGCAATGTCTAAAAAACCAAAAAGATTAGAGAAGCAACAATAATTATTAAAAGGAAACTGCAGAAGCACGTCTATACTGGAAATTCTGTATCAAATTCCACGGCACATGGCAGAATATGCAAAGAACTCTTTTGAGCTTATCTTTAATTTAGTCCATGGAAATAATGACCAAAAAGTGACAGCCAAATTGAAATTAGGCACCCACAAAGTCATTACTGATAGATAGGATATTGCACCTCATACAGTTATTCTCGCTACAGAAGCCTCCACAAGCATTCCAAATCTAGACAATATTATCACACAAAGGGTTTTTTTTAGGTGTGCTAGGAAGATAGACACTAGTTTTTGATGTTTCGATACCAGTAGCATTTCTCTGCTTCCTCTAAGTCTCTGTACACACTATTTGTGCTATTTATGTTGTTTTTGAATGTTTTGATTTTGGGAAATCCTTCCCTGCACATGCCTCCATCATTTTTCGGTAATAGGCAGTTTGGGCCTTTTTCTTATAGTGCTTTCTACTGGATATGATCTCCTGCTTCACATGTTCCAGAGCATCTAGGAAGAACCTTTCCACCTCAGTCCTCTCATTTAAGATATTCCGGGCTAGTTTCTTCACTCGGTTCATCTCCCGATCCTTCATTTCTAGTAGTTGCTGCAGTTTCTTGATCTCCACCGTGCTTGCCTGGCTTTCTATCAGCACCTGATGCTGTGTTTTCTGAGTCTCTCTCACAGATTCTCTGGTCATGCAACATAAGGCCGTCTCCAGCTTTTCCACTTTACGCTGCAGATCTCCAATCTGTGCTTTCTGGTGATTGATCTTAGGATCTTTTTTCTAATCAAACCCTCACTGGTTTCCTAAAAGATGAGAAGAAATTATTTGGGCTTTTATTTCATTTGCACCAAATCTGGAGGTTTGTTTTTTTATCCCCCAGCACTGACAATGTAGTAAACATGCTGGCACCTTCGCATTGAAGAGTGAATAATTCTCTGGGATCAGGTTTTTGTTTACAAGAGAAGCCAGATAAAGAAGGCTTGGTACGTAGCATAAATTACAGAGAGACCTATCTTAATGGGCTAGCATAGGAAACCCTTCCTTCTTTCTCCTCCATAATTAACATAGAATAAGAGCTCTTCTTCAGACAACTCCAAATTCAGTAACTTCAGAGGTGTCTGACTGGGGAGAGGTTAATGTCAATAAATTTACATCTGTATCCAAATGTACCCCTTCCTGGAGAATGAAACAGAATTAAAACCAGAGTAGAAACCTTCTCCTGTAACAGAAGAGTTTTGTCTGCTTCTAACTTCTGTTTGATTTTCTGCAATTCCCTTGTCTCTTTCAGCTGGTAAGCAAATGCACCATGAAGACAAACATTCTCCTTAAACACCTCTCTCCCCATGCTGTTCAGCTGCCTGGACAGAGAGAAACAAAATCCATGAGCTTTAGTCACAACCTTTCTTGCTTCTTTATATTAAAATCAATATTTCAGTGTCCTAATTTCAGAGCTAAGTTGTAAAATTCTTACAGGTCTGTACCAAGTTTTCATAGCTTTGCTTCTAGTCCTACATCTGGACTGGGAGAATGAAGAAAACGGCGGTACTGTTGTGATAGTATTACCTCCAGTTCTGCCCTGGAACCAGCACGAGTCCTGCAATTTAAATGTAAGTGCTGACATCATCTTGACATTTGAAATATAAAAAGAGCCTAGGTCATCGATGATTTTGCCTTTCAAAAAGGTAACATGGGCAACTTATTTAGAACACAGCGCTAAAATGCAGGAAAAGTAGAAAACAGGAAAAGAAAGTGTTTCTTACAGTACAGCCTCACGCTGGGTGGTCTCTGGCATCGTTATTTGCTTTTTCTCAACATCATCTTCCAGTCCTTTCTGAAAGGGATAAAAGCCTGTTTAAATTTGGCATGAGACCTGTGGCACCGAAGCTAAAATCTGAAACAGTGTAAATTCTAAAATCACACCCGCAGTTTTCAGCTCACCCGATCTTTTGCTACAGAAAGAATGAACCCCCGAGGGCACCGAAGTACCTGATGGAAGTGGAGAATATGGCCTTTCTGGAATCCTGGCATCCCATGTTTTTCCCTGGAAAGCTGCACCTAGCCTCCCACTCATTCATCATACTTGTACTGACATGGGAAATTGTAAAATGCTCAGTAAAGAACTGTGAAAACTATATAAACCAGAGTCGTCAGTGGGAGAAATCATTTTGTTCTAATAAAAGTTTCTTTAACTGCCTGTCAGTCTTTACCTCCACTCCAATCTCACAACCACTTCCTGGTGTCTCCTGTTTGAAATCTCCGTACTCTCTTTTAACCATGATAAAAAATAAAATTTCTTTAATAAGGGCATTTTATTTCAGCCATATAACTAAAAGTGTGGATGTACTCTTCAAGGAGGAATTTGGTAGTCTTTCCTGGCACTACCCATGATCTTCATCAAATTTTTACACTATTTATAAAATTCACTTAACCTTCTGACTTGTATTATTGCTTTCCTTCCCCTTCATAGTTCACCTGTGCCCATATTGTCACATCACTGACAGTCACTCACACACACTATGTCACTCTGTTTAATGCTCAGTATTAGAAATCTGCTTTGTCTATTATTCAGCCATCAAGATCATTCAAAGTCCAACACCTCAAGTATTCTTTGAAAAATGCCTGACTAACTCTCATTTGATAGCTTAAAAGCAGCTTTATATTAATAATCCAAATGCTGTTGACCAATCATTTGTCCCTACGGAAAGCATTTGGTGTTGTTTCTAAACCCCTTCTTGTGGCTGATAAAAATCCCAGTAAAGCTGAGTCAGCAAGGCACTTGAATTGCTCAAGGCACTTTTTTCATGTCATCAGTCAGCTGGGATATTTTTTTATCCCAGGCTGAACTGTTTTACAGCCAATACTACTATTCAATATCTGTATTATAGCTCCAAAGTATCTCTGATTAGGTCATGTGCTGTATAAGTGCTTAGTGAAAGACAGTCCCTAGTTTTATATTCTAAATGGCTTATGTGGTTGAGATGATACAATACCAGCATTCACATCCTAACTGAGCTGACTAGTGAGAAATCAGTCAGACTTAGACTGCTTATAGTCAATTACTAGCTCTTCCATACCTATCTTTAAAGCGTGTACTAGATGCTCCAGTCCATCCACATGTATGTTTGTATGATTCCATGTTGCTGTGTGAAAAACTAAAACCAACCCTGCAGGACTGGACCGGTACAGAAGTGAGTTCTGGCTACAGAACTTGCATTTTATCCATCTAGTGCTTTTCCTCACTCTCTGTAAACTTTAAAGAAACAATCCAGTAGATTGGCCATGTCTGTTCTCCTCCACTCCCAAACTCTATGCTGCCATGCAGAAAGAAAAGTTGCTTTTTACAGAAATATTGCAAACGTATATTTATGACAAACTTACATCTTCCAGTTCTTTCTCCACAGCTGCTTTCTTTCTGTGGAACTCCTTTATTAATTTCAGTTCTAATTGAATTTGGCGAATTTCTCTAACTTTTTTCTGAAATTTCTCTTCCAGTTCTTTTATTTGTTGGGCATAATAGTCTGCCTGCAAATCAGAAATTCTCAATAAGAAGAAAGCAAAATGAGAGAAACTAATCACCAAATATTGTAACATAAAGCACAGATCACACCAAACTGAATGTCTGAAATTATACCGAGCTGCAGTGTTTTAAAAAACACAAGGAATTCATCTTTAGAAGAAATGCTGCAAACTCAGCAGAAGCTACCCTCCAGTGAAATAACAAGTCTAGAAATTAATAGTAAGTTTAAAGCAACATCCATAGTATCATTGTATTGGGTTTGCAACAAACAGCATACAGGATCCTATCCTATACCGTACTAAGTTTGCGTGGGCAGGTTTTGGTAGCAGGGGGGCTACAGGGGTGGCTTCTGTGAGAAGTTGCTAGAAGCTTCCTCCATGTCCAACAGAGCCAATGCCAGACGGCTCCAAGACGGATCCACTGCTGGCCAAGGCTGAGCCCATCAGCGATGGTGGCAGCACCTCTGGGATAACATAGTTAAGTAAGTAAAAAAAAAAAACCTGCAGCAGAACAACAGCAGAGGAGAAAGGAGTGAGAATATGTGAGAGGAACAACTCTGCAGACACCAAGGTCAGTGAAGAAGGAGGAGGAGGAGGTGCTCCAGGCGCCAGAGCAGAGATTCCCCTGCAGCCCCTGGTGAAGACCGTGGTGAGGCAGGCTGTCCTCCTGCAGCCCATGGAGGTCCGTGGTGGAGCAGATACCCACCTGCAGCCCGTGGAGGACCCCACACTGGAGCAGGTGGGTGCCTGAAGGAGGCTGTGACCCCCTGGGAAGCCTGCGCTGGAGCAGGCTCCTGGCAGGACCTGTGGACCCCTGGGGAGAAGAGCCCAAGGCTGGAGCAGGTTTCCTGGCAGGACTTGGGACCTGCGCTGGAACAGTCTGTTCCTGAAGGACTGCACCCCATGGAAAGGACCCACGCTGGAACAGTTTGTGAAGAACTGCAACCTGTGGGAAGGATCCACGTTGGAGAAGTTTGTGGAGGACTGTCTCCCATGGGAGGGACCCCACACTGGAGCAGGGGAAGAGTGTGAGGAGGAAAGAGTGGCAGGAGGAAAGAGTGGCAGAGACAACGTGTGATGAACTGATCACAATCCTCATTCCCCATCCACCTGCGCTGCTCGGGGGGAGGAGGTAGAGAACTCGGGAGTGAAGTTGAGCCTGGGAAGAAGACAGCGGTGGGGGGAAGGTGTTTTAAGATTTGGTTTTATTTCTCATTAACCTACTCTGATTTGATTGGTAATAAATTAAATTAATTTCCCTGAGTTGAGTCTGTTTTGCCTGTAATGGTAATTGCTGAGTGCTCTCCCTGTCCTTATCTCAACCCATGAGCCTTTTGTCTTATTTTTTTCTCTCCCCTGTCCAGCTGAGAAGGGGAGTAACAGAGCAGCTTGGTGGGCACCTGGCATCTGGCCAAGGCCAACCCACCACAGCTACAATCTATAGCCTTCTCTGCTCTTTATAATCTGAGGGTGAGAGAAAGTTCCTTGTGGAGTCTGCTTGATGGGAGATAACTGTCTTAAAGGACAGATGAGCATAGTTCTGTGCTTCTTATTGAAGCCAGATTAACAAATAATAATTTTCTCAGCTCTTTAAGAATTCTTGGTTCAACAGTAATGAATGAAGGAGAACTATAAAAGAATTCAAAGTAGTTATTGTTTATCTCAATAAAAATGAAACGTGTTCTTGCTGTGCCTCTGGCCTCACCGTTACCCAGCTGGTTCCTAATACTATTCCTACTACTATCTGAAAAAATACTGCAGAGTCATGGGATAACTCCCACATCACCATTGTTTTTTTCAAGTTCTTTCTTCATGCAATATTTATGCATCAAAACCTGTTAACAGTTAACTGCCCTAGCTTGTTCCTCATACTAAAATCAGGACTACTTTTCAGCCTGCTCAGAAGATCCCACTGTTCTGAGGACAAAGAGAAAAGTTCATTCACCATCTGCTTCTTCTCTTCTTGTGCTTGCTGTTTCAAATCAATCAGCTCCTGCTTCAGTTTCTCAACCTGTGAAAAGAGAAATCAAGAAACAGTTAACTGTGGGGGCAGAAAAAGGCATCTTTGCTGTTTCTTCCCTTCAAATTTAATTATGACAAGACACAGAAAGAGGGGACAGGTCCCTTGTTTGCAGTGTTCAGGTCAATTAAACCATGTTTAAAACTGTTTGTGTTAAGCATAGGAAATAATGTAATCTTAAACTATAAAACCCCACACGTATTAGATACAAACAGGTCTGTGACCCTGCTGAAGAATTAAAACTATGTGGACAGAAGGTTTTCTTCCTTACTGTTTTGGATAGTGGTGCAGTGCTAGACAAGCAGGTTAGAAAAAGAGAAAAAAGACAGATACAGAAAGAAAAACAGGCCGCTGGAAAAAGGTCTGAGTAAGATCTGTGCTGGATAGGCTGAAAGAAAACAGTGGGATGAGAGCAAGAAAATTATCTCCTACCATTTGACCTCACCCATGTCCTGGGGATCAGAGCTTTGTATCTTCTTATTCAATAAATAGGATGTTGATTTAATTTTAGTTTCCATTTTCAGTTTCTTTTTCTAACTGAAAAAGGGTTTTGCTTGATAATTGGATTTAGAAAAGTAGGAATAGGACTAAAGTGAAATAATCCACGATAGCGGAAATGGAAGCTACAGTGCAGGTCTTCTTGTTCTTCCTTGTGTTCCGAGCAGAGTTTGGCTCTCTTTTCTCTAAAACCTTCCCCAGGTAGCTAAAAGCAGTGGATTCCCCCTTAGCTTTCTCTTTGTTCAAGCTGAACAAACGCTTCAGCCTCTTCTTGTCCACCGTGTGCTGAAGCCCCCCACCGTTTCGGTGCCCCTCCCCTGGACTCGTCCCGGTACGTTGCTCTCCCTTGCGCCGAGGGGGAGCACAACTGGACGCCGCATTCCTGCGTGAGGGAGCCGGTCCCGGGCAGGAGGGCGCTGGGGGCAAGGCCTGCCCCTCACGGCCCAGCCCGCCCGGAGCCTTCCCGCCGCCAGGGCGCACTGCTGCCTCACGGGCACCCGGCCCCCGCACGCCTGCCTCGCCGGGGCGGGGCGGGCGCTGGCTGCAGGGGAGCAACGGCGTCCCGCCTGCGTCCGTCTATGGCCGCAGGCACCGGCACACGGCGGGGCAGGACCTGCCCTCGGGTGTTCTGCTGCAGATGGCCGCGCACCGGGCAGCTGTACGGGGAGGCCGGGGGGGAGAGGGGCCCGCCCGGCTGCGCGCACACCTCCTCCGCCTTCTCCCGGCCTTGCTGCGTGAGCAGGGCCGTCACGGCCGCCGCCTCCCTCTCCGCGCCCTGCTGCCGCCACAGCAGCGCCGCCTCGCTCCCGGCCGGCCGCCGGGTGGCTTCGCGGCACTCGGCCCGGGACGCCGCGGTCGCCGCCCGCCGAGCCTCCCATAGCGCGGCGGCGGCCTCGTCCCGCTTCTCCTCAGACGCCCGAGCCGCCTGCTCCGCCGCCGACCCGCAGGAGCGGGAGGCGCCGCTGCGGCAGCCGCGTCGCCACGGCGACCCGCCCCGCCCGTCGCGGCGGAGGCCCCGCCCCGTTGCCGCGGTTACCGGCCGCCGCGTCGCCTGGCGCGCGGCCTGCCTCGGGACCCCCCCGCGCCCGCCGCGGCCGGGGCGAGGAGCGCGCGGCGGCCCGCTCCCGTGGAAACCGGAGGGCGCCGTCCCGCGACGCGCAACTCACGCGACGGGCGCGTCACGCGGGCGCGCTGACGTGACGCGCAGGGACCGGCGAGATGTGGCGCCGCCGGCGCTCCGAGCGGCCGGTGAGCGCGCGCGGCGGCGGGGCGGGGGCGGGGGGAGCTGTGCGACAGCGCCGCGCCGCCCGCGCCCCTTCCCGTGCCCGCGGCGCCGGGGTCGGGAGCGCGGGGCCGCCGCAGGCCCCCGCGCGGGGCCGCCGCCCTCCTGCCGGGCGCGGCAGAGGAGCGGGCAGGGAGCCGCTGCGAGGCTGGGGCACCCCCCGCCGCCGGCGCCCCGGGAGGGAGCTCCGCTGGCGTGCGGCGCCGGCGAGGCCGCGGGGAGCGGCGTGAGGCGCAGGGAAGCCGAGAGGGCGGCGGCGTTTCCGTTACCTCCCGCGGCGCTGCCGCCTGGGGCGGGCAGGAGGACGCGCGATCCTGGCCGAGTAACGGCGGCGGTGGGCGCTGAGGGAGAAACGAGGGTCCCTGCCATGGCTGCTGCCTAGCGGTACCGCTGCCGGCCTCGGGAAGCGAGCGGCGGGATCCCGGGGCCGTGCTTGGCGCCGGTGGGGCGCGGGGAGGAGCCGCGGGGGCTTTCGCTTGGGGAGAGAAAGCGAAGGCAGGGGAAATTGCTTCGGCGTGCTCCGTGCAAGGGTTCAGGCTGCAGCTGCTTGACGTGGAGACGGGAGTAACGCTGCGGCCTGGAGGTGCGTGCGCGTTGAAAAACCTACAGCCCCCGCGGTGGTTAGGTCTGGGAAGGGGTGTGAGGGTGCCCGTCACTCGTGGTGAAGCTCTGGTGGATGCTTTCAAGGCGCGCAACTAGTAGCATCATGCTGAAATTTGCACTGGAGTTCTCCCCAGGCTTAGACGGAAGCAAAAGCCCTCTGCACCCAAAACCTCTCTGCACCCAAAATCGGCTTTCTAAGAATACCGGTTGGTCCAATAAAAGATGTTATTTACAGCCCCTGTAGGTATACGGTTACGAGGTTGTAAAGAACACTCGCTAGCACGCTGCAGGAGGGTAAGACTAACGCAGCGGGCTCTTGCAAAGCTGCCTTGGTCTAATTAAATAGGAGAATTGAAAGCTCACTTGGCCAGAAATGAGCATAAATAAATAATACGTATTTGGAGCCTCAGTACGGGGAAAAGGAAGATTAAAACTGCTGATAACACGTTTGTGAGTTGGTTCTATTTTTTTCTAGCATTTAAAGCTCTAGATCCAGAATTTTACCCCGAATGTATGTGTGCAACGAAAATTGAGCCATTACCTTTATGGAAATGCTGGGAAATTCTGCCAATGAGTTCAGTTATTCTTTCTGTTGTGATTTTTAAACTGTGTACTTTTAAGAAGCTTAAGTTTTTGTCAAAACAATCCAAAAAAAACATTTTTTTACTAGATAAAAATAAGTCCAGAAAAAATGTAATGACTTTCTGTTTCTGTTAAAAAAAAAAAATTGTCTGGTCATGAGCATTAAGTGTAAAAGCTGCTCATCTGGGAAATAGATTTTGTTACTGTTTTAGTGCAGAAAATAGACCTTCCATTCTGAATGATTTTTGGTGTGCTTGAGCAATAAATAACACTATGAATTGAATTACATGATTCGGCTATTTTG
Source organism: Theristicus caerulescens (assembly GCA_020745775.1). Classification (NCBI taxonomy): domain Eukaryota; kingdom Metazoa; phylum Chordata; class Aves; order Pelecaniformes; family Threskiornithidae; genus Theristicus; species Theristicus caerulescens. Next base: position 45,164,464 of record CM036564.1, on the reverse strand, counting down.
TTTCCTAAAATGTTTGCCTAAATATTTATATCTTGTAAATATTTCTAATTATTTTCTAATATTTTTCTTTATATCCAAATATTTCCCAATAGTATATTAGGAAACAGAAGGGAAATTCTTGTGTATCTCAAGTACACTGCTTTTCCTTCCCCTCGGATCAGAGAGACTCCTTTTTACAGGGAGATGCTCCTGTTGCTGTGTTTTGGGTTTTGCATGTTCTTTTGTCAGAAATATTCAAGAATGCGGGTGAGACTTTCTTGTCTTGAAAATTACCAGTGTTTGTGTGTATGGCAAACTCTAAGTAAGGTGCTGTTTTGCTGTCTTAAGGTTTCTTATTGTTATTCTGGCATCATTTTTACTTTTTTTGTTTAAGAAGAGTTTGGTTGGGGCTTTTTGTTTGGGTTGGGTTTTTTTGCTTCCTATTTATCCTCTCAGTCTTGGCAGTTTATGCAGCATCCCAGTATTTTTGGATCGTACAGTCTCTGTAGCTCCCAAATCTTTATATTGGATGTGCTTGAACTTTTTGGCTTAGTATCTAAAATCTGCCTTACACAGATGATGTTTACATGTGTTTCTTTGTGTAGGGAAATGAGTGTTCTACCTTGTGTCACTGGACTCAGGCCAGTGCTGCTGAGGTCAACTGTAATGTCTGTGTAAATGTTTTACTAACTTGTTGAACTCGGTTAACTTTCAACTTCTTGAAATTCATCCTGCTTAATTATCTTGAGCATGTTTCGCTGCTTGTGTTGAGCAATGATAAACTCAAATTTGAATACAGCAAGTCGACTGATGTTTTATGTGCCTCCATGACCTTATAATTTGCCTGATACATAGTCCACTCCTACTAGCTGAAAGTGAAGGTGAAGAAGAGAAGTGCAGACGCGGTGTCTCTTGTCGCAGGGCTCCGAAGTGGTTTTCATTAGGAATCTCTGGACTGGAATAGCCGTTGCTTCCATCCTGCTTCAGGTGTGTGCCTAACGCGTTCACGATTGATGTTGATTATGGCTGCTCGTTTATAAAGGCAGTAACTGGAGCCTAATGACGGTATCTGTGCATTTTACTTGCTTGCTTATATTAATGAACTTGTGCTTATATTACTGTTACCCTGTTTTTTCCTTTCTGTTTGTTGTTCATTTTATCCCTCCTGTTGTATTCTGATAGCAGCTAGGATTTTAAGTTGTTTGAGAGGAACTTTTTTGGAAATATTTTTTCTTCTCCATAACTAATATCTTGTCTGTCTCTACCCTAAATTTTTTCTTCCATTCTTTCTTCTGTCCCTCTCGTTCCCAATTCCTTTTCTGTTGCCATTTCTGTTATGCTCAGCCCATTTCCCTCTCTTGTCTCTGATTTTTTTACTCTCATCTATTTTTAAGCTTCATGTTTTGCTAGTGAGCTTGGTTAAATAGTCTGCACCACTCATCGAAGGGGCTCAGTGTGCTTTTTTCATTCTTAATGAGGGTGGAGAAAAATAAAATCTCAAGTTTCTTGGGTTTTCTTTTGTCATTATGCGTATAAAGGTGGAAAGGAAAAAAGTCAGGGGAGAAGTAGAGAGTGGAAAGTGTGAAATGTCTGAGAAGGGATAGAGAAGAGAACCTTAGTGAGGGACTGTTTCATGGGAGGCTAAGGCTCATCCACTAGTAGATCTGGCAAGAAAAGTATGTGTTAATGATGGGAGTTGCTCAGATATTTTCGGATCATCGGAGATTCTGAGGCTTGCGTGTCAGATGTGCCCTTTGTAACAGGACTCTCGAGTTCATTCTTAAGGCAGGTGCTTGGGTTGTATTTGTGATCGTTCAGTGAGGAAAATCCCTACGTTGCATGAGAATAACACCACCTCTTCTGACCAGCTGGAAGGTAGTACTGATTAATGCAGCTTATGTTCTGTTAAAACGGCACAGCTTCTTGGATTTTCAGTAGACCTCCTTGCTGTGATGAAGCAAACGTGGGTAATGCCAGCTGCATCTTAGTACAAATCCATAGCTATGAAGCTGCCAAACGACTCAGTGCGTTTCATGAACTCTGTTCAAGATAGGACTTTCAAGTTGTTACAGGTTAGAACTAAGTTTTTGCTCATTTCCATATAAAATGCGAATGCTTTAGAAACCATTACCGTTGGAGTTGATCTGTCACAGAGGGTGGCCAGGGCTGTTGCCCGTTGGTGGAATTGTAAAGTTGGTCCTTCCTCTTCTCAAAATGTGCTTCTAGGGCAGAGTGGGTCCAGAGCTTGTGCTTCTGCCTGCAGTGTTCTGCCTTTACTGGGAACGGGAGGATGCAGGTCCCAGAAGGTCACAGAAGACAGGCAAGGTTACCCTTCTGCAGTGGGCTGTGCATTTTGTTTGCCCTAGAGATAGCTGAACGCTTGCATGAGTTAGAGAGGCACTGGAGGAATAACCCAACATGATGTTGTTTACTGAGAATGGGTAAAAGTTAATCTCACTTTGCTGTAACTGGGGACAAAGGTGAAGGATGGAAATAATAAAAGTCATGCAAGGGCTAAATCTGGGATAAAAGGTAGTGGAGGATAAGTGAGTTCTTTGGGCGTGGGAGAAAGGTGTGTGGAAATAGAGGCTGTGTCAGGTTCCCATAGAAAGGAAAGGAGAGAGGTTAGGATTAGGAATGAATAAATGTAGGATAGAGATGGCCAATAAAGATTTTGAGAGAATGAACATAGTGGGGCTGAGCAGATTGCTAAAAGACAATCAAATGTAAGGGCTAGAGGTGTTTGGGGGTCTTGGGCAGAGGAGATGAACAGGCATATGAAGTAGAATATTCAGTGCTGTGGGCGGATGGATGTGTTACCAAGTGTCTGGAGAATGATAAGGAGCTGTTTGCACCTTCTGTATGCTGAGTGCTCTGTGTGTGCAGATACAGATGCAGGCGATATTGCATATGGTGGGGCATCTGGCCACATGCTCTTTTCTGCTGTTAAAATGCAAATAACAAAGATATATATATATATTTATATATTATATTATATATAATACATATATCCTCTTTACCTGGGCACCTAATGAACCCTATAATTTTTGTGCCTATTTTCTGTATCATTCCTTTATTAGCATTTCTTAGGAAAAATATATGCAGAGAGATACCTGTTAACAGAGAGGAGGTGTAGTTGTATATTCATATCCAATACTGCTTCACACAGCTTTGGGGCCTTGGCTTCTGGAAGCTGTTGTTAGAAGCTGTGTAAGCAACCTGAGTGTTCAGGGCAACTGGTCTAGATGTGAGAGTGTGGTGGGGTTTTGTTGGTTTTTTTGTAATTCTGAAAATGAAAACCGTGTCAGGAGAAAATGACGAAAAACCAAAATGAAGACAGAAAGGAAAAGTATGAAAAATACTGGGAGGCAGAGCCCAGGTGCACCTTACAGTTCAGTCCCTCTTGTGCAGCACAGGTTTTTCTTGGGGATGAGGATGCTGCTGGAAGGTTATGCCCTCACACTATCTGTGCACTAATCTGTCCCAGCAGCTGTCTTAGCCCAAGATGAAATTCTCTTTGTTTGTGACTCTGAATAACGCTTGTGTTCTGCCACAGCTTCTCAAGTGTGTAAATGTTAGGGCAAAGCAGTTCTGCCCTGAGCTCCCCTTTGGTGATGCTTCTTTTCAGATAACATTTGGGCTTTTTGGAGGTTCTGGGGAGTCTAAATGTTGAGAACCTTCAAGCCAAATCAGAGGAAAAAAATTGTCTAAATAAAGTCAAAACTAGAAATACTGGGAAGCAAACTACTTTAACTCTTCTGCATTTGGGAAACGGGGAAACCTTTACTCTGAAAGAACAAATCACTTAGTGCGGTGAATCACATCTTCTGGATGAGGTGTTGAAAAATATCTGAAGGGCAGAATATATGTGTACAGACTGTTGGTTTTTTTTTTTCCCCCACAGACTTTTTAAGGAGAGGGCTCTTGGTAATTTCCATTCCTGTTTTTTTTTCTCTGCAGGATCTACTGCAGCTCTGTGATTGCTGACCCATGCTTGACTGCCTCGAGGGGTCCTGGCAAGATGGCATTTTCCAGACTTCCCATCCTTCTAGCACTGGCATTTTCTTCTTTGTCCTTTGTTATTTCCCATTCGAACAGGGAGATGTGGTTTCAGGATTTCTTTCCACCTAACACGTGCCCTATAAATGCCAAAGCCAACACTTTTTATGGCATAATGTTTGACGCAGGAAGCACTGGAACGCGGATTCACATTTACACCTTTGTGCAGAAGAGCCCAGGTAAGACCCTGTGTCAGTCTGTGCACTTGGAGTATGTTGACTTAGGTTCCAACTTCCCAAAAGAGGGGTTTTGTCCCAACACAGCATTTGGGAACAACTGAACATTTCTATAGTTTGTCCTTCAAATGGTCCTCTGGCAGATGATTATTGTCCGTTTGTGGTGGTGTTTTTCTGTGAAAATATATTTTTTGCAGATCTTTTGAAACTCAGAGGTTTAATTCTGGGTATACTGGAGAGTTCTGAATTTACAAAGATTTTCATTTATGCGGCTGTTTAAAGGAATGTCTCACTAAGTTGGAAAGAGGCTTACGCTGTTTTTGTCAAGTTGCATGTTACCTTGAATTATATCAAGAGATACTTAAATTCTGCATATGTTTATATGTCACATTTTGTAGCAAATTAAAATCAGTAAATTAAAGAGTTATAAGCACCGAAGGTCTGAGCCATTTCTGGGAGAACTCCTGTGCGCAGGTGCACCACACTCCAGTACATCTGCTTCTGACACAGTGCAGAGGTACCCAAGTTGGCTGCCCATGCAACAGGATTCAAGAGGGTGAATTAGCTTGGGTACAGTGAGATAGCAAATTTGCAAAGGTTGAAGTCTGGTTGGTGGGACTTAGCTAATAAGCCCTTCAGGGCCACGCGTCGTACCTATGTGGCTTCACGTGATTTCAACCTTTCAACACAACGTGCAGCTCTGAGGCACTCAGCCTGACTTGTAACATGCAATACTCAGGGATAGCTTCTAGACGCAAGCTGCTCTGGGAGCAATGGTCACACTTGTTTGGCTTTGCAGCCAAGTGCTTGAGCCCAGTCAGCTCTGTTCTGTGTTTGTGAGTTGGATGAATCACCTAAGAATAATCAGGAGTTGACTGTGTGTGTCTTAATATGAATTAGTATTTCACAATTAGCTTGGGGACAGAAAGGGAAATTTTGTTAAGATTAGCCATCAGTCATGCTACGTTGCTATAACTCATCATAGTTCACAAATGCAAAATGAACATACTTCTAATTATAACTATGTGTTCTTAATAAATTGTGAACTTGGAGGATACAAGGGCAACATTCTGTTAAATATGTTCTTGAAGTGAAGGAGCAGTGCTTGTTTTAGGAGGGGAATAGTATTGTTCGCAAGGGGAAATCAAGGATAGTCACGTTACAGGGGTTGCAGGCAACCTTTTTGAAACTAAAGAAAAAGATTTGAGTTGTTGACCATTTCATGTAATGTTTCATTTGTGCAGAAAACCTTCCAGAGTTGGAAGGGGAAATCTTTGAGTCTGTGAAGCCAGGACTTTCTGCGTATGCTGATCAGCCTGAAAAGGTAAGGCTCTCCTTCATTCCCTGTGAGTTGGTCTTGCTTCTACTAATATCAGTTCGACTCTACCAAGCAGTTCAAGTGTCACTAATTGTAATTGCAGAGAGTCAAGAAAAAATGTAAAGGTTCTACTGCTGGCTCTCTAAACCTGTTGCTCTACTTTTTGTGAGTTCATTTCTACACAGTGAAATAGGAGCTGTTGTTTTACATATTTCACCAATGGAACAATGGCTTAACTAATTACTTAAATGGTATATATAACTAGACTACATGCCTTTGAGAATTTCAAAGGCAAAGTGATTTCTGGCTCTAGCAGCATCCATATTCAATGTTTATTTCCCCTATAGCTACCCCACATATGAGTAAATATATACTCCTGTCTCATTTACTAATAATTTTCCCAGTTTTTCCTTTTGGTTGAAATTTTCAGTGCAGGTCACAGTTCAAAATGGGCATATTTTGGTTTGATTTGTTTAGTTTAGAAGTAAGGGGTTAAGACTGCAGGGGGTTTCTTTTTTAGTCGTGTTACACTGACAAGCAGAGAGGGTTCATTTCTCTGACTCCTAAAAATGTTTAATTTTTTTGTGTGTATAGTCAGATCTACAAAAGTTAATTTTTGTTAATAAATTATGGAGAAGGGGAAGAATAAAGATGCACTTAGCAGGTTACATCAGGCCTTAATATTTCTCTAAAAGTATTCTCTGCTTCTGTCATCAGACTTCCAATAATTAGTTTGTTTTGATTCTTTGCTGTTATCTTTGGAGCCATGGCTTGGAAGCCAGTGCTCAGTGATACATAGGACTCACTTCAGTCATGCTCAGTTCAAATATTTGATGACAGTTTTAGCTGAATAATGATTTAGGTACAAGCAGTTAATCTTCTACTGCCTCAGGACTTGTTGTTTTGTTTATATACAGAGTTTTTCAAAACACAGTTGGACAGTTCCATCTTCCACAATCAGATGTATTAATTAACATACAAATTTAGAATTTAATAAGAAGTTGAAGTTAGGTGCAATCCTCTTTATTTTCAAATGGGGGTGGTTGTGAATTCGTGCGCACTACACTTGTTCCATGCCACTCTATTGGATCAGGAGTCAGAAATGAGCAACAGAGCAGAGAGCACTAAAATAATGCTGCTGTTGTGATACACAGGGCCAGTCCTGAAGTAAGCTGCCATTTTCCAGATCCCCTGTGCTGACAGTAAGCTCTTGCACAAGCTAAATGAGGTGCCAGAGAAATGATAGATTAGATACTCTACCTTGTGTGCTTCAGGAGTCTTGGAGTTGGGGGCTAGCATAGGGGAAGTTTCGGGTTCCTCAGTTTGCTCAGTTCATTCAGTGCTACAGGAATTTGAGTGAGAAACTCTATGGAAAAGTGAATGGCTTTTGGATTTTTTTAAACTTTGATGAGATCTCCCATTATTTCACTGAATTATCTTGTTTGTTGGGTAGGAGAGGAGAAGAACTCACCCCAAAAGAAATTTCTAGACATTTCACAGGAGAATGTTTCTTGCTAACACCAAACTGTAATTGCTAGAGCAGTGTAAATAATTGAAAGCCCAGCAGTGATGCCTGTACCTCGTGTGGTAACTATTCTACAGCTGGCATTTTAATTACACTGTTTGGTATGGACGCACTTGGAATTCTTATATTGCATTTAGTGAAATCTGCAGACATTCCTCCTGACCTTTGCAGCTTCAGTCAGTAATTGTACCATTTAGTTTCATCATACTGCAAGATGTCTAGGTTTGTCAGATACTCAGTTCCCTCGCCTCCCTCCATCCTTTCAAATAATACTTTCCACAAACAATGACATTTCTCTTGCCTAAGATATATCTCTGAATACACTCATCCTTCCAATGCAGACATTCTCTCTAAGGTTCTTATGAGATGTCTAGCACAGTTTTTATCCTTATCTTGGGTGTGGGTGAGGTATCTTCTGCTCCTGAAGAGTGGTTTCACTAGCATTGAGGGGGAATTGGGAGGCCTGTTTTCTGATGGTCTGTAGGAGAAAACCATAAGAAAAACAACATCTTTTTCCTTTTAGGGTGCTGAAACTGTCAAAAGATTGCTGGACATGGCCATAGACGCTGTGCCACCTCATCTCTGGAAGAAGACCCCGGTAGTGTTAAAAGCCACAGCTGGACTGCGCTTGCTGTCGGAGGAGAAAGCTCAGGCTCTGCTTTTAGAGGTAATACTAAGATCTTTTGGATGCACTAGTATTGCTTTCCTGTTTCATCTTTCATGACTCAGTTCTCCATTCTATTTAGCATAAGAGAATTTCAGCTGTGAAAAGTGACTGTAATCCCATGATAGTAAGAAACTGACAGACTTTACAGACTTTCTTGTATGGTCCTGAAATCCTCTGTCTTGATGTGGATAGAAGGCATGGGGAGAGAGACCTACAATACTTGTTTCTTTCTTTCCTGGCCCTTAAAAGAAGAATAATTTTGTCTACTCCATACAGTTGTCTTATTTTATACTGCTGTGAAAAAGACGACTTTCTCTGTCACCATCAGAGCAGAACAAGACTCTTAATACCAAGGAATCTAATAATTATTTCTTTCTTCAGGTGAGAGAAGTCTTTGAGGAATCACCATTTCTTGTTCCAGAGGACAGTGTTAGCATCATGGACGGGTCTTATGAAGGTGTGTTTTAGAAGGAGGGAAAAGTGAAAGCAAAGGGGGGGGGGGGGGGAGAGAGGTCTTATGGACATGAGAGGGAAAGAGAAATAGTCACTGAACTGAGGGAGAAAATAAAAGGTTTCTAGCCCTGTTGGAAACTATTCAATCCTGCTTTTCCTAGGAGTTGTTGATTACTTGGTCATCTGTTAGGCTACAAATGCAGGTACACAAAGAGTTTTGAGTTAGCTAGATGAAGGTTCATCCAAAACCTTCTGAGGTTCCAGAAGAGAACGTAGTCTCAAAAATAATTATGCAGGCTAATGCAGGCTAACCGGCTGAAGCCTGCTTTTGGGAACTGGTGGAAAAAAGATGGTGTCTACCTCTGAAAGGCCACATGATGATATATAGCAAGCTAGGAAGCTTATGGAAACTGCCTGGTAAATTCTGCAATTTCAGCATTAAAAATATTCTATTATGATTAGCTCATCAATTTTTGGGTTAAGGTTGGAAGCATTGTGAATATTAGAGGAGAATGAAGGATAATTGGCAAGTATTAAAAAATCAGATAACAAAATAAATAATAAAATAATAAATAAAAAAAATTCTGATTGGAAAAATGCAGCTAGTAAAGTAGCAAAGGAAGTAACCTAAAATGCAAGAAAAGGTGAAATATGTTGTAGTTTTGGAGTAAGTCATGATTTTGGAGGGCAGAACAGATCACTGTAACATTTTGACTACGTCTCCAGACATATTACCTTGGAGAATAGGCAGGTAATAATCCTTCTGTATGGATGCCTGATAAGAGCCATCTGTGATGTTACATTCAGTTCTGAACACTTCATTATGGCAGTTATATTGCCAGTTTGGGAGGTGTTCAAGTAAAGCAAAAAGAATTATCATGAAGCTTAAACAATTAATAAATGGAGGGAGATTAAAGAGCAAAATCTGTCCATATGTGCTAAGAGAAAAGAAGAAATAACATGAAGTCTGCAAGTATTCAATGAAGTATGGTGCAACGCACAGTATCTCACTAGGATTAACGGATCAATTGTATAGTAGGGAGAAGTGTTGTATTGACAGGGAGCAGGACCGATGAGGCATAATAGAGCACAGTGTAGCCTGCCAAGGTTTATTTAAAAGTCCCACCTCTTCTACTGTCATGTTTGCCTATGTTTGGGTGAGAACCATGCCAGCATCAAGCAAGCCACTGGAGTCAAAGAGGAGTTGTTTGTGTTTTACTGGTTGCTACTATGTAGTGTAGTTACAGAAACCACAACATTAAAACACAGAGTGGTGTGTATGCAATTTACAGATTAGGAATTGAAATGCTGGGGGGGGGGGAATTCCCCAGGAAACTTGTGCATTGTGTCAGCTCATTACTTCTTTGCATATTGTTCGGACAATAGACATGATTTGTGCATGCTGCAGTTGCATGGATATTACCAATGTTCTACCTATCCCAGCTTATGAGATTTTAATGAATCAATAATGCATCATATCATTTAATTATAAGTTTGAATTAATCTCTGAAGTATGGGGCGGTTATGTTAAGTTAGTAATGATTTCCAGGTAAATAACTAACACGTGGAGGGGTGGTAAGGGCGGGCAGGACGTTGTGGGAGTACTCAGTGGTGACTTTTTTTTTTCCTTTTTCAATCTTTGCAGGAATTTTAGCCTGGATCACTGTGAACTTTTTGACAGGTAGTTAATTCTGTATAACTTCTCTCTAAATATGAACTTGAGTCTCTTCTGCGGAGGTGATCACCCTAAGTTCCTCTGCCTTGGTTGCCACGTCCTGCTTTTCCTCCCCACTGTGGCACCAGTGCTAAAGCAGTCGATCATCTTGGGCAGACTGCGTTCCAGAGGGTGAGCCACACCTGTAGTAAGAAGGAGGAATCTTAATCCAGAAGGTGCCAGGATTTAGTCAGGAGTGGGAGGCACTGGCAAGCTGGCTTCTGTAACGTACGTAGGGGAGTGGTACTGCTAACCTGTTAGAAGGTGGGAAACAAGGTTGTCCAATGTTCTTCATCCCAGTGTGAACTATGCAACTAAAATGGTGTAACAGGGAATGCACTGGTGCCTTAGCCCTACTGCCTCTAAGAAGTTCTGGGAATGCAATCTAGTGAAAAGAAAAGAAAATCAGTACTCTAGTAGGTACACGAGCAAGCGAAAAAGCTTCTGTGGGTGAAGAGAAATGATAATAGCTGGTTCTGCTCTTACTATCCTTCCTCTCCTACTGCTCTTGACCAGCTATATGGTGGTTACAGAATTTATGTACTGTCCCTGACTGTCTTCTGCAGGAGATACTTTGTCTCTTACTTTCAGCTTTTGATGGATACCCAGAGATTTATCTGCTTTTGTCTCTTTGGAGGTGAAATTGGAATCAAGGAAGAAAGTCCTGTGACTCTTTTTGTAATACCTTCTGTTTGTCTACCTTTTCTCTGTGATGTTTTTTGTCTTTGAAGGCCAGCTCAGCCCTCCTGTATTGCTATGATAATGTGATAACTTGGTGGCTGCCTGAACATGCATGCAGTATTTTGCACTTGGGGCTGTTCTGAGCATGATGTTGTTTGCAGGGCAGCTGTCTGGCCAGAACCAGCATACTGTTGGGACTCTGGACTTGGGAGGGGCCTCAACCCAAATCACATTCCTGCCACGATTTGAGGTGAGGAGTGGTTAAAAGTGCGCGGGTTGGGACTGCAGGGTCAGTGGAGAGACCTGAGCACTGCTGTGCTCTCTGATATCATTTTGTCAGTGCTGGCACAAGCAGAACATCTGTGGTGTACAGAACATCTGTATTTCTGTTCCCTTTGACATCAGCAGTTGGCCGATAGGCACTTGCAAACAAAGGAGCCTGGATAACAAGGAAGAAAAAAGAAAGAAAGCAAATGGGTAAAAACAAAGAGAAACAGCTTTTGTTTTCTAGACCCAGGCTGGGAAAGCCCCATTAATGCAGACAATTATTTTGTATTCAATAAATGTAGAACATCTCCAGGGAGTATTCTTGTATATTACAAGAAATTTAGGGTCTGCTCTGAGTTACCTTTTTTTTTTTGCCCCATTCCAGTCTGATAGCAGATCCTCACTAAATTTTGGAAGGGGGTGTCTCATCAGGCAGATGTCTTTTATAATAGCACAGCCAATCCCTCTTTGCTTTCTTAGAATTTTCTTCTAATTTTCTTTGAGAATTCCCCTCTCTGCCCCTCAGTCCATCTCTGCTGGATTTGTCAGGAATTCTGTAGTTCTTTAGAAACACTTTGAACTGGGACCCAAACCTAAAGTTTGCATGGGAAAATTACGTGGGTATTGGAGGGGCGCTATAGCATTCTGTACCTTGATATCGTGAAGTTGCTTTTGTCCCCCTTTCTGAAGGAGCCCTTTGTTTAACATTGTTTTGTTATACAGAAATTGAGATTCTCAAAGGGTGTTTAGGGACTACAAAACACATGGTTTTCATAGCAGGATATTTTAATTCTGCAATGGTGTGTCATGTTGAAACATGACATGCAACCTTATCCTGTTCAGCCAAGCCTTAAGTACTCTGAGCTTGCCCTCTGTTTTGTGTTGATAACACCTGCTGAAGTCGGCACTGGACCAACAGGAAGGGGTGTTGCATGTCAGGGTTTTGGAGCATAAATAGAGCTGTGAAGCAGGCTGAACTGCAGCTCAGGATTCAAACGTCTCCTTAGAGCCTTGCAGGAAAACACCTCAAGGGTTTGCTACTGACCAGGACCAATGGTGTGAATTCGTAGGGCAGTGTGGAAGTTAAGGTTCACGTTGCCTGCTTGCACGCTATGTCGTCTTCTCACCTATATTGTCAAGTTCGTAAAGCACATGCATAGCTCAGTATGTCTCTGAAGAGTTTTTCCCATCTGATGGAATTAGCAGGGATTTCCCCCTTTGATTTGCAGAGGGTTTTTTTCCCTTCCTGCAATTTGAGGCAGTCATGTTTGCTCTTGTATTCATTTTGAACAAAATACTCTAATAGTAAGAGATTCATTAATGAAATGTAGATTACAAGCAAATAGAGGACATATAATGGTAACTGCATGGAGCTGTTTTTAAGCTAGTGTTACGCTTCTCATGGTATTATTGCCAAAGTGATAAGCAACTGAAAACCAATCACAATTGTCTGCCTGGTGCCTGCCTCATTTGGGAGGGGTGTGAGGATTTCTACATTTTTGTGAAAGTAAGGCATGAAAAAAGCCAGTTGTTTTCTCCAAACATTTTTTTTTTTGCCAGGTTCTCTCCTTTTTAAAAATTTTTGTGATGTAAGGTTTAGGAACAGAACTCAAAATATGGCAGTGTCTGGGTGTGTTGGGTCAAGGATGTGACTGCCATTCCAGTGAAAATCTACCTGAGGCCCAAAACAAATTTCAGTTTGTATTTGTTCAGGAGAAACTCAGGCTGAATACTGCCAAATCCCTTTCAGCTTCGAGCAGGCTTCTGTCTAGGACTCTACAATTCCAGATCTGCGTTATTTTTGCTGTATCTGCCTACTTGAATGGTAACTACAGGGACTCTGCGGCTTCAGTCCTCTCTTGAGATTCTGCTGCTTGGCCCAAAGTAGCAGTGTCTGATATGAAGAAGGCCAAGAAAGGATGGGAGAATGAGGTCACTAGCAGAGGAAAGACAGAAATTGGGATTGAGATCTCGTGGACTGGAAACAAAGGAACAGTAAATGAGCCCTGAACTGGTTCAGATTTACAAGAATATGACAGTTAGTCTGGCAAGAAGGTAGGGACTGAGTACCAGTGGGGCAGGGGTGCACACAGAGGGAAGACTGTGAAAGGAGGAAAACCAGAGGTGGTGAGACAAGAGGTTAATTTAGAGGAAAGCACTTAAACCAGGAGGTAAAGCAGCCCTAAGACTAGGAGTGGGTGGCCACAAAGTTTCCTTGAGTATCAGCATGGCATTTAACATGGTGAAAATGTGGCCTATACTTTACTTTGCATTTTTAATTCTTCTGAGTTCCTGAATTGAGATGTCTAGTCTGACTTGCAAAAGTTCATAGTGCTTCTAGTGCAGTTGATTTCGAAGGGGACTGTATATATATAGACTAGCACGTAAGGACTCTGAAAAATTCAGGTATCCTGAATTAGAAAGTATTTTCATCCTGATCTGTTGTGCTTCCTTATTATACATTGAAGTAACACAAAGATGCATGTAAATAAACTCAGTGTTAAAAGCTGCAGATATTACAGCAGTGGGCACCATTGGAAAGCTGTTCTTTGTTTTCCAAGCAGACCAGATGAGTGTGCAGTAAACCCTGTGGGTATATCTGCGATAATACATCAAAGTTGGTTATTTTTTATTGCATAATAGAAACTAAAAGATTTCTTCTTTTAACTTTTAGGAAACTTTGAAGGAAACACCTGGGGATTTTCTTACCTCATTTGAAATGTTTAATAGCACCTACAAGCTCTATACCCACAGGTGAGGAGCAAAAAGGCTGCTGGCTCCGCTGGGAAAATCAGTCTTTCTGCAGCCCCTGAGCTAACCACAAATGGCCATGTCATCCCATTACCAGCTGTTGGGACCTTGACTTTTTTACTAGTTTTCTTATATGCTTGAAACATTAGTCAAAGTGGAACATGACGTGAGTTGACGGGAAGTGTTCCAGGATCATGGTTAATATCACTGCAAGGGAATATTAGTCAGTCTGTCAAATGAAGAGGAAGCATTATGAGTCACTATATTTAAGGAGAAGAATTCTTATTACTGGATTCAAGCCAAATATTCCGGACCAAGCAGAAAGGTGGATATGGTGCCAGTAGTCAGAACTAAACCTGGGCAGAGGTTTGGAAAGAGGACTTTTCTGACACTTTTTCCTTCTTAGTTCGAAATGGCGCATCTCATCAGCAACTGGACAAAAAGTAAAACCTAGACTGATGTAAACCAAAGAGAGACAACCACAGGCAGCTGATACAGACCATGGAGCACAACAGATTCTTGAGCCAATTGGAGGGGATACTTGGCCTGGAATAACATATGTGCTTACTGCGTTAAGCTAACAAGTTTCTGAGACGTCTGCAGTGAAATCCAGAGAGTTTACCTGCATGACTTACAGTCCAATGAGAACTTGACCATGTATAATAGAGAGTTGGTCTCAGCCCGTTACTAGTGGGGTGAAGATTATCATCTCAGTCAGTTACAGAATACCCTTACTTGACAGCAAAGCTGGTTTAATAGTCCTCCTCTCCTACTGATTACATTTACTGATGTAACTGATTGCTGTATTCACCAATACAGTCCATTAGATCACTTAAAATAATTGGGATTGAAAATAATCTCCTAAAAAATGAGGGAGCTGGAGGTTAGTTTAACTCTGATTATTCTGTAAGTGTTTGTACTGACATGACTAAAGGGATAAGTACCCAAACATAGAGGAGGGAATGAAAGGCCAACAGGTTTTTAATCTAGCTGTGTTGCTGAAGCCAGCAACGTGCAGTGACATTCTCGTAAATGTTGTTTGCATCCTAGCTTGTAATGAGTATAGCGGTAATCTGTGGAGTGAAACAGAGGTGAATTTCACACAAAGGCACAGCTCCCATTTAGTGGGAGGTTCTGCAGTTCTCCTGTTAGTTCTGCCCTAAGAGCACAGTCTTACGTGTGTGACATAAGAATGGCCATCCTGTTCCCCTGCACTCCTCACATACCCTTCTTTCTCCCTCGTTTTTAAGACTATGCATTTTTGCTTTTCATGAATGTCTTGTAGAAATCACATCAGCTCTAACCACTTTCTGCCGTTTTAGATTGACCCATTTTACAGCTCTTTGTAATTCTTGGGTTTGTGTCACTCTCTTGGTACTTGGAATTGTTCTGGCAAAGGGAACTCTCTGTTTTAGAGAGGGGAGACCTGTGGGAAGCAGAGGAAGGAAATTTGGTTTGGGTGTTCCAGGATTTAGGAAGAGGCTATGGGTGAAGCATACCAGATATGCAAGAATTAAAACTGTAATGTCTGTCTTCATTGTTTGCAGCTATTTGGGGTTTGGACTAAAAGCTGCCAGACTAGCAACACTTGGAGCTTTGGATATGGAAGGTATGTTCATATGATAAAACATCCAAGATTTTTGAAGAGATGGTTAGACTTAGTCTTGTGTCAGCAGCCCATTTCCCATGTCTTCACTTCTGTATCTTGTGTTTTTCTATGTTTTCGCTGATATAGATCTGTCTGGAAACAGGCTACCGCTTGTTAAGGAGTTGTCTTGTGAGACAGCTGCTTTTTCCTATTTCCAGGTTCAGCCAGCAGTGAGACCGAGTGTAAATTCCAGAAATGCACACATGGGAACATGCAAACACAGTATAGACATGGCCAGCCACAAACACGCAGCTTTACAAGCATCCACAGAAACACAAACAGCATGAATAGATCCTTTTCCTAAGGATTGCTGCTTAGGCCAAACCCACTTTATAGGTCTCCCTGGTATCTGCCTGGCCCACTGTGTTCCCCCAGACCTCCTGCTGTATTCACTGACTAGTCTAGCTTGAAGTCCACGAGCATGTCACACACACTCTCACTGACTAACCTGAATGCATACTTACATTCTTGAGTCTTTCCAGTCTCTGACCCAGACCTTAAGTCCCTCCAGTCTTCATGCCCAGACGTTAGGCCTGTTGTCCAGTCTCTGGCCAGGACCTGGGGTCTTTCTGCCCTCTGGATTCTTACTTGCCAGACAGATGGACTTGTGTTAATTACTGGAATGTACTCAAATCAAAAATAGTTGGGAATAGGGTTTAAGAAGAAGATAGGACAGACTGCAGTGACTGGTCACAAAGCTCAGCCAGAAAAGCTTACTGACCAGCTGCCTGCTTACTTGTGACAACCTTCTTTTATCGTCCCCTCCATTTTCCCACACTTGCGCTTCCCTGATCCCTCGATTCCCTCTTTCCCTGCCTTTGAGCCTTCCCCTAAACATCCCATAGTAAATTTTGCACAGTCCCACAATCCCCCTCAACTATTCTGTAAGAAGTTTGCTTTTTCTGAGACATCTGTGCTGGCCACAATAACCATGTTTTCTTCTTATCAGTTACAGTATTTCTGGTTGAACCCTTCAAGGGCACATTCAGTGGATCCTGTAGTGGCTGTTGATCAGTGTCTTAGGAGTTTTTGTCTTCATTGCCCAGTTGCTTTGTTTGTCTCAGTTATCTGCTGTTTGTTAGGGTTTGTGTATCTGTGTGTTTGTTTAATTACCTCTCTTGTTTCTTGTCTTCTGTGGTGAACAGCCATTATCCAGATACCCTTCTACCATTTATCTCTTATTAACAAATGACAAGCCCAGCTGCCATGCAGCTTGCAGGACAAAATGGACACACATTTTCCAGACTGAGACTGGTCCTTAATTCATAATCCATTTGTGCAGCATCCATCAATTCAAATTTCCATACTTTTCCTTAAAGACCTTAATGAAGATCTTTCACCCTCTTCTTTTCTGGTTCTGCATATTGATCGATAACTGTTAAATTTTATCCTTTCTGACTCTCCCCTCTGGTTTCATTCCAGCTGTGGATGGACAAATGTTCCGCAGTTCTTGTTTGCCAAAGCAGCTGGAGGCAGAGTGGCACTTTGGGGGAGTGAAATACCGGTATGGTGGCAACAAAGAAGGTAAACTAAGGAGACTTATTGCCTCTTGTAAGATAAGTCTTGTCCTCAGAATCTGAGTTTTTCCTTGGCAAATACTCCATCAGCTACTTTGGGTTATGAAGGACGCCTGTCCAGTCATAGATGTGGACTTCTGACAGAGCCAAAGAAAAATCTGAAGCTGTAAGAGTAGCTGGCCTGCACTCTGTACTCTCAGATCACTCTCTGTGATCTCTTATTACAAATGCTAACTTTGTAGGAAACATTAAGAGTTACTTGTGCAAATAAGGGAGCTTTTTCTGAGGCTTTGAGCTAAAAGTGCAAAAACTCTGGCTGTGTTAGGGTACAATAACTGGTAGGCCAAAGTGTATCTCACTTGTGGAACTGTTCCTTAAGATACTATCCCTAATGCTACATACAGAGGGTGGAGCCGCTACCATCAGTGACTAGAACAGACCCCTCGGTGACTGATGTTGCTTTGTTTTACAGTGGGGAACATGAGAGCTGAGTTGCAGATCTGGTGTGTGTGGAGTGGATTGATAAAACTACAGAGTGATGGAGAGGGAAAGTAACATTTTAGCTAGCAGGTGGTAGCAAATGTAAATGAGATTCTGCTGACCACAGAACAAAACAATGGGAGTTTTGCCTGGTATGAAGGAAGCTTTTCATGCACATACACTAGTTTGCACAGTGCACCTTTCAGATATTGCTATGATCTGCTCTAACCAGTTCCACTTGATGGTGATTTAGAGTCCTTGCCTGCATGCAGGTGCCATGCTGGATTATGGAAGGGATATCTAAGGTCTTCTCACATCTTCTGATGCTTTAATCTCTGCATCTTCCCTTTTCATCCTATTGCCACTGATTCGTCCATCTCCTAGATATGCTTCTTTGGCTCACCCCATCTGTGTTTGTCCTGACAGGAGAAACAGGATTCAAGCCTTGCTACTTGGAAGTACTCAAGGTTGTCAAAGGGAAACTGCACCAACCAGATGAGATTCGTCGAAGTTCCTTCTATGCTTTCTCCTATTACTATGATCGTGCAGTTGACACCAACCTAATTGGTAAATTGGTTTGGGATAATCTACTACGTGTGAGCATGTCAACCAGAAGGTAGATGGGGGAACCCTGGAGGCTGGAGCCATGGGGAGCAGGGAAAAGGAACGGTGTTGAGAAAGAGGGAATATACAAAATGCCTTCAGGGAATGAACATGTATCCGTCAGTGCGGTTCGATGTTCAGAGTTCAGCAGATGAGACTTGTGCCCTGAGCTCCAGTTATACTTGCAGCTCTGTCTGCTGTTACCAACAGATCTCACTCCCAGCCCAGCATCACCAAGTTGTACTCTAGGGTCAACTTAGATATAGAACACAAATGCTTTCAGGTCTATGATGATGTTTTCTCACCTCTTCCTTTTCAGATTATGAACAGGGAGGTGTTCTGGAAGTGAAAGATTTTGAAAGAAAAGCCAAAGAAGGTAATAGTCATGAGACTTGGGAAACTGGTGGGGATGAGAAATAACAAAAATATGAATGTCTATAAGCAGTACATAATGTGAGTTTGACTTTTAAAAAGAAGTTTGTTTAACCTTTATTCCACTTACACCTTCCCTGTTATGTTACTTAGCTTTTATTAGCCAACACCTGTAACTGTTGCAGAAGAAAGTACTGAAGAGCAGCGAGGTGCAACAAAGTGTTAGCGGCTTTGTGGTTCTGTTCAGGAGAGGAGGGAGATAGTTTATAAATGTCAGTACAAAAGAAAGTGAATGTGTTGTATCAAGAGCTCCTTCTGTCAAACTGCAACTCTGAGTTTAGGAGAGTGCTGACTTCTCTAAGTCTGTCACCTGAAATCCTTTTTAATCTCTAACAAAATGGAAGGAGAGAGCAGAGGTTGTTTAAGTCTGACAGCCTCTTTTGCATTCCTTTCCCTCCCCCTGACTTTTTTTCCTGAGTGCTTGTTCTAGTTTTGTACCTCCTCCTGTGAAAAAAAGAGCTCCCACCTTGCCATGCTACTGATGGCTAAAACTTCAGCTTACAGAGCACGTTATTACCTCTGAATTGTGATCATCCTCATAATGATTAGTAGACCGTATTTGTCACCAGAAGGTGCTTAATTATGTAGTTCAGGACTGACATTTTTCTAAAATAGGACCTAAATTCTAATGATTTTTCAGTTAAACTTAATCTCCCCAGAAGCTCAGATGGTTTTGAATAGAGGGATTAGGCTCTAAAGTTTGAGTGTCTTTGGTTTGGTTTGTGGTTTGTTTTGGTTTGTTTCCCTGGATACTGAGGGAGCTTATTTCCAAAGATGCAGCTGAGATGTTAGATAACACCATCGGACCATTTATTTAGCTTTAGAGCATCAGGAGATCAATTCTGTGATCCTAAATTAATGCTCCTCTTTCTCATTTCAGTAGTAGGAGGATGCTGCTTATTAGTTTCTAAAAAGAAGTGAACTCTGCTCTTGATGCTTGTAGAAGAGGGCAGTAACAGTAGGTCCAGAAGACAAGGTCACTGTCACCCTTACTGTGGAATCTTGACTTAGCTGCAGTGAGGGAGTGGTTGGTTGCATGATAGCCTCTTCCATGTCCTTGGACATGTGCGGTTGGGAAAAAAATAAAAGCAGCTGCCAACCTAGAAGGTGGAGTCCATTACTGGAGCCATCCTTGGAGACTAGACAAGGAAGACAAACGATGCTGTGTTCTTGAAAGACTAAGTAATAACCAACTCCTTACCAGTTGAGCAGAGATTCGGACTTCAGAAGAGCTATGTAGATTATGTTGGTGTAATAAAAGATGTACTTATGATGGAGTTAAGAGAAACTGGAAGTGCTATATGGTTTATTCTCCAACATTATAGAACAGTTGTGTAGCATGTACCATGTGTCATATGTACCCCTTAATAGAAGTGGCTGGGTCGTTTTAATAGGCTTTAGCTTGAGGTCAGTTCAAATGTATAATGTGGATAAAAGCTCCTTTATTTTGCTGAGATCCGTTTGGTTTTTTTTTTTCTTCCTTCTCTAGTCTGTGATAACATGGAGAGGTACAACTCAGCCAGTCCTTTCCTCTGCATGGATCTCACTTACATCACTGCTTTACTAAAGGAAGGTTTTGGATTTAGGGACAACACGCTCTTACAGGTGAGAAAACCAGTTAAATCCGAAAGCCAGCTTCCAAATTTCTCTTATCAATCAACATACATTAGTTCATTTTTCTGGCTAATTATCTACTGAGTCTTTCCAGGGTCATTACATGTAGTTGCTGTCATCTGTGCACAACATATGAATCTAGAGAACTGTTGGGAACAACTTCTTTTTCTTCCTTTATAGTTAACAAAGAAAGTGAACAACATAGAGACAAGCTGGACTTTGGGTGCTACCTTTCACCTACTGCAGTCTCTGGGGATAACCTATTGAGCTGCGACATTCCTGTGGACTTCAGCATTTCTGAAAGGCTGAGAAAGCAAATTGAAATCTCCAGGTACGTTGTTCACCTGGAGCTGGTCACAGAGCAGAACACGGACCAAAGCTATAGAACAGATCTTCACCCTGGATTGGCGTCATGCATAATGAGAGTTGCCACAGGACGCTTTATAACTGTGATTGCCATAAATGATCCAGAAGCTGCCTTCTGAAAGTCAAAAGGCCTAAACTCCAGCACAGTATCCGCAAGGGGCTCAAAGCCAGCTTTCACCAGCACGTTTGTATAGCATCCCATTACTAGAAGCACAGAATACCTGACATGTGGTAGCAGACTACAGACATGTGATTTCCCCTCCCCCTTTTATTTTAAACATCCATAACTTAAGTTTGCTTGTGAGATGTTAAATACAGAAATTAAAGATGGCATCGACAGTCATTCGGAGAAAAGCAAACAACTCCGGACGCTGCCAGCCTCAGCGTTCCAGTACCTGGCTGTTAGCTTAGCTAATACATTGCAAGAAGACTCCAGTCTTCCAAGAAGGGGCCTGCTGTTAAGAGCACGCTTTGGGCATCGTTTTGGGAAAGGTGTAGGCTAAAGCATAGGTTGTAACTTACCAAGCATTTAGGCAGCAGTCATTTCCTAAGCAGAACGCGTGCCTGAGTGTTTGTGTTCCTTTTTGCTGCCCTTTACAAATCTGTGCAGCTCTACTGTACATCTGGCTACCAGACCCGATAACTTCATTCATTTAGCATGTAGTCATAACACATAGCTGTGCTGGCACAACTAGGCAGCAGTGCCAGCTATTTAAACTCTGCTGCCAAAAGAAATGCTTGTCACATTACACCCACATGGAAATTAAGGGTGCAGTCAGATGAAATGGCTGATCTGATAGCTCACTTTGCCGTGAGAGGCAGTTCCGTTTCTCTGCTCTCAGCAAGGCACTCCCACAGCCTTCTTTCCTCTGATGGTGATGCTCCTCAGGTTCTTTGGTGAACCAATTCATGACACCAAACTTGAGTTAAATCAGCTTGCAAAAGAATCAAGTCTAGTGCTCGCACAAGGGAGACAGATAGGCTGTGCAATGCCTGGAGAGACCTGCTGGGCCAGCGAGCTGTTAGAACACCACAGCCTGTTATGCTGAGTGAGCTCTAAAGTGTGGTTTCCCATCTGAAAGTTTGGGCTTATCACTTCCTGCGCTCTCCTTAGGAACCTCCTCTGAATGCAGAGCTGTGGTGAAACAAGTTGTTTTTTCAGTTAATAGACAAAAAAGGGAGAGAGAGCAGAATTAGCATCAGAAACAGAGGGAGAACAAGAGTAGAAGTAGCTTTGCTTTCTTATCCCTTGTTCATTTTAAATTGTTTTAAACTTCATTTCTCTTTAATTTAATATAGTGGAGTTTGACCCATAAAATGGTGTGTTCGGCCCTGCATTGTTCTGGAATTATTTTTAACATATACAGCAGGGCTTTAGGAACAGTGCATCCAGTGAAGGAGTTGCAGCTGTTTAGGAAGTCCAAAACTTCTGTCAGGATAGCATGAAGCTATTTGAGTAACAATTTAAAGTGAATCTTACCATCTCTTTCACACCAAACACATACAAGCAATGAAAGATCAGTATTTTAAATAAAGCATTTTGTCAGATAGGCTAGAAAGCTGGGCTGTAGGATCCTGGTTTTCTTGTTTAATTGGCTGTAGAGAACATTGGGATTGCTTGAATACCTTGAGGCTCCAAGTGCAGACCTTGCATTGTCCTAAATAGAAACAGCTGTAGAAACAACTTTTTCCACCCCATGAAATAGCTGGCAGCTAGCTCATCTGTTTGCTCCTATTTAGCAAAAAAATAGTATCTTCTACTCACCATGGAATGTGTAACATAAAGATTAACTTATCCCAGTCATAAGAAGAGAGAGGTATTACGCACATGACTAAGGGAAGCTTTTATCCACGTATCTCTTTTGATGAACGCTTTCCTGGCAGGCATTTGCACTTACGTATTTGCTATAACACCTTTCCCAATTCTGTAAAACCAAAGACTGCCTGCACGCTACCTTCTCAGCAAACTGGATTTGAAAATAATTGGTAATTCCCAGCAAGGGGAGGAAGCAGCGCACTCATGCCCTCACTAATATTACCAAGCAGTTTGGATACTTAGAAATTTGCCTTACTGTGAACATTAGTCCACTTCCTCTAGTTAGCAGTGCAAGTTTGACTGTGCCTGATTAAGCTACCCCCTTCTCGTATCTCAGGTTTTACGGCGCTAGGGTGCAAGGTGTGTTTTTGATTGAACAAGTTCAGTCAGCAATAGGAGTCTGAGGGGTGGGGACGGAGCTACCCGTACTTGTCCCACTACTGACACCTTGCTGTAAACTCAGGCTGTGTCTTTGACATATGAAATGTTCATCCTACCTGTACTCCTTATGCGAATCTGTTTTGAGATCCATGTCGGGAAGTTCCTCAGTGTCACACCAAACTTGTGTTCCTTCCTCACTAGGAGCTTCTGTTTGAACACAAAGAAAGTAGTGTTCTTCTCAACCACAAGCATTTCTTATTCCCCTTCCTAGTGTTTGGCAAAACTTCATATATGGTCTGGTCTGCACAACAAGGTGACTGCAAACACATTCATTTTGTCTTCAGTGAACAATTGTATTCACTTTTGTATTCTCAGAGAACACAAAGTAGGATGCAGTGGTTACTAGCCAGGCTGCATTACTCCTGAGAACTAGCTAATTTAATAATCCAAAAGTCTTCTTTCCGTCTGAGCCAGTGCTATGACAAACTCTTAGTAGGTCTTGGGGCTAAGAGCCATAAGCAGTGAGGCTGTATTTGAAACAGGAAGGGAAGGTGGGATGTTGTATGTAAGGAACAAGCAGCAGCAGCAGCAGTGCATCTGCCACCTGAATAGACGCTAGCCCTGAGGAGTACTTAAGGGTTTGGTTTTGTCTGACGGAAGGATGGTCTAGAACAAGACGGGTACCACATAGAGGAAGTTTCTTTTCTGTGTTCTTTGCCTCAGACTCTGGTACTACAAATGCTAGGTGGGAGCATCTGCTTCCCAGTACCAAAGTTGCATTAAATCTGAATGCTCAGGGCCCTCATTTGTCAGTGGCACAATTCATTACCTGAAGCAAAACTGCTGCTCTCTATCAGGGGCCAGGTTCTGCAGTCATGAGAGAAACAAAAACTCAGCTCAAAGGTTTCTTTTGCAAGAAATGGCAGAATTGAGCCCCTGCTGTTTACATCTGAACTACTCAAGGTGGGTGGGGGATCTAGAGAAGCCAGTCAAGTCCTCACACTTACCCTAGTGCAATGAGATTATTTATTAGCTTAACTAAAGACTAAGCAGCCTTTTACGAGAAGAGTTCTACTTGCAGCCCTGATTTTTATCTCCTTTGTAATGTCTTTTAGCCAGTCACTAACAGGAACTGCTCAATGTGAGTGACTGAAGAAGCACAAGTAATGGCTTTCAGTTCAAAACTTATGTTTCATTCTTTCTGATGTTAACTCCTGATACTGGTTAACCATATGTGTAAATCTTGCCCGTGGGCAGTACTCACATAATGTTGTGCGTGTCTAAAGTCTAATGCAGGAGGCTGGTATTTGGAACCTAAGACAGAGTATCTTGAATATCTATTTTAGTAATTAAAGCATTTTTAACAATATTCAAGACATTGTGGTGCAGTTTTCTTTCCTAGACATTATTGTTGTCTTGCATCTCTTTTTCATGGAGCCCTTAAGACTAGCCCATTCCACAAGAAACACCATTATTAAATAAAGTACCAAGAGAAGGGCAGGGAAGAGGGTGAAAGAGAGACAGATTAGAGCTTTAAAACATATCTGCCATCATGAGCTGGCTCTCCTCTACTGAAAACTATCCTTCCTTTCTGAGTTCAGGAAGTGCTAAGAACCCAGGAGTGACATTACAGCTCTAGAAATCACGTCAGAGAAAACTGCAAGTAATTAAGCAGCAAAAGTTGTAGCTGGCAAAATTCAGCACTGCATTTGACAAAAGACAGACAGCTATTTCCACCTCAGTCTTCAATTCAGAAGGCCCAAATTAACAGCACATTGTACAGATAGGTCTGTGGCTGAAGACATCACAGTACTACAGGAACGTCTGTACCTAAATCCTCTTGAGGAGAGCAGATGAGACAGAACTTTTGCATAAACCAGTGGATGATGTAGTGCACAGCTCAATCCCTCAGTTTTATTGTTAAATT
Source organism: Theristicus caerulescens (assembly GCA_020745775.1). Lineage (NCBI taxonomy): Eukaryota > Metazoa > Chordata > Aves > Pelecaniformes > Threskiornithidae > Theristicus > Theristicus caerulescens. The sequence continues at coordinate 45,140,090 of CM036564.1, read as the reverse complement.
AAAATAACACAATTCAAAGATTCAAGTCAGTCACAGTCCTTATAAGGGCAATGCCTTCACTGGCAAGCTGCTGTTCCAAACTGACAACAGATCACTTGCTGGCAAAGGCCATGATTTGCTCCTGAAAGAGGGGAAGAAAAAGATAAGTAATTCATAAACTGGTAATGAGGATACATTCTATAAAGCAGCTATAGTCTCCTTCCCTTCACTATATAAGGACAACAGTTCTTTGTCAGCCTTTTTAGCCAAGTGCAGAGCACCTATCCCTGTAGGCTAGAAAATTAAAGAAGTTACAGCATTCTTTTGCCTCCTGAGTAGCAAAAAACAGAGGTGTTACCAACAGGTTCTATGCTCAGAAGAGAGGTCTTCATTTGGTTTCCTGCTTTAAACAGAGAAGCACCGCCTTCCCAGTGGCAGCTACTACGCCTTAGGAATTTACTACTACTTAGGTAGCGTCTTAACTGTGACCATAACACAAAGGAAACAGGCCACTTGTGTTTAATAGGAAGAAGATGACTTGATTTGTAGAATAAAATATTCAAATCCAGAAATGAGGAATCTAATTTGTGGGTGCTGGGGAGCTTTGACAGCAGGTGGCTTAAGGAACCTCATGAAAATGAGGCAACTGGGTCAAGACAGTGCAGAATTTAGACCCTCTATTTGCAGCCTATCTGCCTGTGTTTAAGACTGAACCTCCTCACCACTGCCTTCCTCAAGTAATTTCCATTATAGAGACTTGCACTTCTGCCATGAGGGATAAATTTCACAGGGCAAAACAGCACAGAAACAGATAACTCATTGGAGCTGCACACCACATCTGTCAAGTCACCTGATGTCCTATTCTTAGTGAAGCTGTGTCTTCATAGGGCTGGTTTTTCATAGTGCATTTCTGGAACACAGTTCAAGGTTCCACATTTTCATTCCATAGCAAAATTAAGTCAAAGACGTCTCATGAATTCTAACCTCTAACTACTGATACAGAGTATAGACACTTAGATCCTCCTCTTCCTTTGTGCTGCAGGAGAAACCGCTACTACTGAGCCATCAGTTATTTAGGAACTCCTCAGGCTCATTCAGGACACAAAACCTCAGTTTGAACAAGTAGCATTTTCCAACCAAAAACGTTTCATTTAAAAGAAAAAAACCAAAAATCTTCACAGCTTGTGTATGTTTCACAAACAATTCTGGACTCTTCCTACGGCCCTCACTAAAGTGAGATTCTTACTTTGACAGGAGGCAGGGCATTTGTTGCTTGCAATCCCCATGTCCTCAGCAACACCAAGGGAGCCAGCCTTGTGGAGTACAGCCTCTTTAGCACATCAGTAGCAGCTATCAAGGAGACATTGTGCCTCTGACGTTCCGTCTCAAACCTGAAGAGATGTTTTAAGGAGCCTGGAAAAGATAATTGAATGCTTATATTAAAATTTACTTGCCACAAAAGAATTGTGCATCTTATCTATATAGCAGTCTCCGCTGACAACTGAAAACACAGAAAAAGGACAGAGAAATGGCCCGTCCGAACAAAGGCCTCCTTCCATCAGCTAGTGGTCTTCATCTCGCCACCTCTCTAACTACCATCCTGCAGAACTTTTTTTTTTTTTTTTTAAAGCAGCTCTGAGATTTCTGGGATGGAAACTGCATCCAAAAAAATCTTTAACTGCTCCACAGCCAATGGATGTCAGAACAGTTTTTCTTCAAGGGTGCTTGTGCCTTTCAAACACAAGAGAGCAGCACGCTTAACCTGCAAACAGAGATAATGCTTGTCCTGATGTTAGCAGCGAAGGCCAGTAAGACTGGTCATCTTATTGCCACTTCGTTGTCTTGGATCCTTACCCAGATCACTCCCATTGAAGGCTGCTGCACTGAGGTGATGGGCTAAACATGCAATATCACCGAAGCCCAGGTTTACACCTTGTCCTGCAAGTGGGTGGACTCTGTGTGCTGCATCCCTGGAGCAAGAGAAGAGAAACTTATATCCCTTCTTGAAGAAAGCCATAATGGCTGACATACCCCAGAAGGGATCAGTATAGCACTCCTCATCTCTTTGCAATGAACACCGCCTTACAGCAGCATATACGCTTTATCCGGGTACCTCCTTGCATGCTATGCTGAACTACCTGACTGCCTCTCCGGTTGTACGAAGCAAGACAAAGGGGAGATAACAAAAAGCATTTCTGAAAGGAAAAAGTATAAAGAGGTAACTAGCCAAAGTGCTCTCTCAGATCATGTGTGGAACAGGCCTTAATGTTTTTGTAAGTGACCTCGGCACAACAGGAGGTATATCATCGGCACATTTCACAAACCCAAAGTAGACAGACATCATGAATACAAAGGAGAAGTGGGATATCGTTGAATAAAAACAAAATCAGGTTCTTTTACGAGCAGACTTATCTGTAAAGGACAAAGCCAGGCATATTGATAAGGGAGTCTTAGAGAAATGAAATTAAGTTTGGGTATGGAATGTAAGATCATGCACTTTAACAAGCTGTAAAGCACAGAGTGCTCCCAAGCAGAGTGGCTCACAAGTTGGAAAGATGAAAAGTATCTGAAGTGTAATACAGAACCCAAGAATTACTATAAGCTACCAGTGTGTTGCAGCTGTGGTGGAGAAAAAAGTACATGCAACCTTAGAACGTAAAAGATGAGGTATCTTCCTATTTCTGTAGACCACTGTACAAAAGCCTGTGACATCCCATCTGGAATAATTTGTAAGTTTTGTCATTTGTATTCAAGAAAGGTGAGTTTAAAGCTCAAACTGGTACACTGAATGGCTGCTACAATGCTTGGGGAAGTACAGGTCCAGCATGAGATACTGGATTATTTTGCTGGACTACACAAACCAGAAAAGAGGAGTAATTATCTCGCAATTTACATAGAAAGCACAGACAATGGACAGAGAGCTACTCATACAAAAGGACTTTGTTAGCACAAGAGCACACGGTACAAACTGGGCCTGGATAAAGTCAAACTGAAACTACAAATTATTTCTAACCATCTAATTTGTTGACTGGGAGTCGCTATACTTGCATCATTTCTAATCACACGCCACCCACTCACACAAGGGCTACCACTGGGGACCTTACCCGATAAGAGCCACGCGGTGCTGGACATACTCTGTTGCATGCCCCATTCCAAGCGGGAACATGGCTCGGCTCCCTGGATCTACTTTTGCAACGCTTGGGGGCAGCTGACGGACTGCAGTCCCCGAGGGTTTCAGGAGTGAAATAGCAGATCGAAACATGGCCCCAGCAGTATCAATGAAGTCAGAGTGGTTTACATTGCTCCACTGAAAAAACAAACAGATCTTTAGATGTAAACCCAAACTAGACATATAAAAGAATGCAGTTGAAAAAAATCTGAATGAGCGCCAAATACTGAACTTTAACTACGTGGACAGAACTATACAGTAGAAGAAACTATCTTAATTGTTTTAGGACATACAAATTTCCAACTAGGATGAGCCTACCCCTCCCATCTTTTGGAAATTTAGTTCAACTTCTTCTGTGGCTTTCAGAACTAACCTAATTCAGTTCCAAGGGGTCATCCTTTCTTTGCTAAGTGCCTTTTTAGTATTATCTTCACGAGAGGAAGGAACTTGAGAATCCACCTCTCCTATTACTATCCTTTAAATTGTAGGGTTCCATTGTATTTCTCGTGACTACAACAGTCAGCCTCATACCCACCACAAAGCTGACACTCACAAAGGCAGAGTTGATGCTATCCACAAAACTTTCCTCATCCATAGCGAGAAGTTCTGATGCATGTTCATGAGATGTAGACCAGACCAGAGAGCTGGCAGTGTCAGACAGCTGGTTTAAGAGAACGTCAAGAGTAAGGATCAAGAGAAAAAACAGCAAAAATAAACAATCAGTGCAAAGATTTCCCCACTGCCCTGCCCCACACCAGTCCCTCTGCACATTACTCTTCCAGCCCACCTTGCTACAAGTGGGAAATACCAAGGATAAAGTGAGAGGGCAGGAGGGGAAAACAAATGCAATAACTGAAAAGTAAAGGGCAGATGAACAAATTCTTAAGAGACAGAACCAGCACAGAAAGGCACAGACAGAAATCAAGTTACTAGAAAAGAACAGACTGAAAAAAAAAAAAGTACAGAGACCACAAGTCATCTTACCGGAAGGAGCGCAATTGGCCCTGTGGGAAGGAACCTCTGCCATGCTACATTATTGTCTGTGGCCTACAGTGGAAAGAAGCAAGAGGACAGTTACGAACTAATGACCTGGATCACCTGCTCACGCTGTCCTGCTGCTTATGGAAAAGTCAATTAGCAGAATTTCACCTCAGACAAATGAAGAGTTGCCACCACAGCTGACTGGTCATAGCGATGCTCAATGGTCTTAATTTCAGCTTCCTTCCGGACTACAGAGTTATGACCATCCGCACCAATCTGCAAAACAGAGAGACAAAGTAACCTCTTCAGCAGCTCCTAAGAAAGCCAGTATTCCAGTCTCAAATCTCAGCCTGCATGTACGCATTTTTTGTTTAGTCAGGGGAAAAAAAAAAGATTCCCCAAAAACCAGAAGAGGTGGTCCCTTCTGCTCTTGTCCAAGTCAGCACAGTCTTCTTGCATCAGGTACAGAAAAGGCTATGAACCGTGTCCCATAGCAGCTCTGACAGAGTTAGCCACTCACCTCACTCAAGCCCTCCACGTGGGTGGAGCGGCACACACGGAATCAGAACCAAATCCAGTGGAAAGGACTTGGGTGAGAGATGACGCCTGATCAACAGAAATAAAAAGTTTAGTTACCAGCAGTTTGGTCTGAAGTCTGCGTCCATCAGCTAACTCAATTTGGACCCAAGGGCTTGTGTCACAGCTGTGAGAGGGAAGGGGCCAGGTATACCCGACTGCTCTGCTCCCGTAGAAAACCTCCACCCGGTCTGATGGGAACACAAAGTGCTATGGTCACAGCATGATACAGGCATGAAAAAAGGAAACATCACTACAACAGCAAAGGCCACGCATGTCTTAATGCTGACCCTACAATTTTCAAGGCACTCTGAAAGAACAGATCTGGCCAACCCTTTGTCACTGCAAGGCCTGCTCTGGATTGAAAGCTAAAGATCTTTTCATTAAGTCTATTTTTGGAGAGACTACGTTCTGGAGAACTACATATGCAACTGTTTTCTTGCTGCGTAGCCTTCGGAGGACAGATTTCTCCCTCCCCTCCCCAATTCAAGAAGCTGCCCATGTCTCAGAGTTACTGGTTAGATGAATTATCTGTCTCCCTGTCATAACTTAGTGCACACAACAGAAGGCAAGTAACTGAAAGCTCTCTGCAGGAAATAAAATATTAAAGAAGTTGTCCACTACCTGCTACTGCATCTAACTGTTTTGTGAGAGCAGACATAATGACATCATTCTCCACTATGTAACCCATGTCATCTAAGTCATCTTTCTCAAAAACGATCATGGCTTCTGAACAAGCATCCCACACCTACAAAGAAAAAATACATTACATGAAGCTACACGATAAATAAGTGCTGTTCCTTTCAGGGACTATGAATGTATCCATCTTAACAGCAAAAGGACACTAGAAATACAGAACTAGAGGATTCTGGATTCTGGATTACTGTCCATTCCCAGCTACTAAAGTACATCACATAATTCCTTCCATACAATGATCTAGCTTCATCTCAAAAACTAATTGCAAAGTAAGGTTTTTTTATCCCTACTTTCCTCTTACATAATTAACATATTAAGCTACCCTACCACCTTGCTGTGGGTTAACCCTGGCAGGCAGCTCAGCACCACCCAGCCGCTTGCTCACTCCCCCCAGTGGGATGGGAGAGAGAATTGGAAGAGTAAAAGTGAGAAAACTCATAGGTTGACATAAAGACAGTTTAATAGGTAAAGCAAAAGCTGCATGCATAAGCAAAGCAAAACAAAGAATTCATTCACTACTTCCCATTGGTAGGCAGGTGTTCAGTCACTTCCAGGAAAGCAGAGTTTGATCATGCGTAACGGTTACTTGGAAAGACAAACACCATAACTCTGAATGCCCCCCCTTCCTCCTTCTTCCCCCAGCTTTATATGCTAAGCATGATGTCATATGGTGTGGGATATCCCTCTGGTCAGCTGTCCCAGCTGTGTCCCCTCCCAGCTTCTTGTGCACCCCCAGCCTCCTTGCTGGCGAGGCAGTGTGAGAAGCAGAAAAGGCCTTGTCTCTGTGTAAGCACTGCTCAGCAATAGCTAATCCATGCCTGTGTTATCAACAGTTTTCATCACAAATCCAAACCATAGCACCATACAAGCTACTATGAAGAAAATTAACTCTATCTCAGCCAAAACCAATACACAGCTTTACCTTTATTTCCTGACTAGTACCCACACCTCAATATCTACAGCTTCCACTAGGAATCAACATTTCATCCTGTAACATCAAGACTCTGAGGACAAGTATTTCTGAGTAGACTGCTACCCCCAAAAAAGTAACAGGAATCATCATAAGCGTGACCTGCCCTTTACCAAAGAAAAAGAACTTTGGATCATTAATGTAAGTACTTCTGAGAATTCAAAATAGACAGACACAGTATATTTGCAGCCCTAAGTAAGGCACCTGCATTCGCCGGAACGGTTTGAGTCTCAGGCTGCAGACATGATCCCAGGCACCAAAACCTAAAAGAGAAAAAGGACACAAATGCATGGAGATGCAGGTTCACATGTGACATTGAGACCCAAACAGAACTGACGCTCGCTCCACACTTTCCTCCTCCCTCCCTATCAACGCCCAGACTCTGCTTGCACCATCCCCAGACAGGGCCAGGTCTGCCTCAGCACTTTCACAGCTCCAGCCTCGCATTATTTTACTGTTAACGCAAGACAGTAGAAAAGAAACAAGAGCGTTCCATGAACACCGTGACTTAACGTCAACTCTCACTGTCCTAGCACTCAGTAATAAAACAGACACAGAAATGCACGGCCATCATTGTTTAAAACATTCTTTCTCCATAAGGAATCAAGGCTCGAATCTGTCTTCAGAACGAAAATTAATCAGAAGTGAGTTACGAGGCTACAGAGCACTAAGTACATGCTGCTTCTGTGAACAGAACATTCCAGACGCTATAGAGAGCACCTTATAATCTTTCACTAGCCTAACATCACGCGTATTTATATAACAAATCAGACCAAGATACCAGAACACAGACCCCTGTTATCAAGAGAAGCCCGAGTTAATCACCACAATTCAGCATATAGAATACTAACAGACAAAGGCAAATAATTCCATTGAGTTTAGGATGAAGGCAGCACACGCTCAAAGGGGTTTTGTTTAAACAAAGTAAAACCAGCTCAAATATATTGTTAAAAATGCAAACAACAGAAATAATACTTACTGCTTAGGAGGGTTGCTGATCCTGGGGAGATGGAACTGACCCTGTTACTGTAACTGTCTGGCATGTGATCATATTTTTTCCTAGGACCAGCCTCCAGCAAAGCAATCTTCTTATCATGGAAGTGGATATCATGCCCTAAAATAAGCAAATATATGCTTTGTTACAATGCTCCTGCTAAAAACATCATTTCTTATTTCTGTATCAGTAACACCTATGCATTTTTGTAATAAAACAGAGTAGGTGCAAAAGTTAATAAAGAAACACATTTACAATACAGGTTTTGACGAGGCAGGTAAACTTTTGTATTTTAAAGCTGCAATCCTGTTACCGGGACTGACAACTCTTTTGCAGTTAAAGCAGCGATTAATCATCATCTTTTTGTACAAAGTTTACACTTTTGTACAAATTTGTGCATATTTTGTTATAAAAGTTCATTACTGAAGTATTAACATGTGAAATCTGCAATGTTTCCTCCAAGCACAGAACACATTTTTTGGAGCTTAAACATAAATTCACTAATTAGAACAAGAGATCAACATAAAACTTGAATGATACTTAGCAACTACATTTATGTTTTCTTTATTCTTATATTCTGACAGTGGAATAGCAGAGGCAGTTTAGACTTTAACTTTCAGTTAAAGAGAACTGAAAAAAATTGAAGAGATGAGTCACGTAAAGAGTAAATCACACTACAGCTGAATTAGCCATAGTTGTTGCATCTGACTGCTATGGTTGTGGAATGTACTGAGACCAGAAATGGTGTCCTTATAACAGCCAGAGTTTACTACTACAGCAGTCCTAGTAACAGCAGTATCTTGAACATATTTTCTAGATTATGCACAACAGAACCTCATCTCTTGAAAGGTCCCAAACCTGCATGTTAGCTTTAGATATCACTGCTGGAGGGGATCTTTATGCTGTCTCAATTCCACTGCGGTCTTCTTTAACAACACAAGCAGAACAATGCTAAGTTTGCAAGGCAAATCCTTATACTTCCACAGCACTTACTGCTTACGACCTTTGCTCTTTTGCTGTCCTTTGCACTCTTTTCTTTAGGCTTCTGTCACTATTACACCCCTCTGAACCAACGCTGCAAATAAAGAAGCAGCCAGTACTCTCAGGACTTCTAGTGATGCAAACCAAGCACAAATCCATTTTAACTTGGTAGTCCAGTGTTTAAAATACAGGGTTAGAGAATGACACTTAGGATCAAAAAAGCATTTTCAGCTATGGCTGAAATTATCCATCAGTGATTTAAGGGTGACCGTGTTTGACAGAAAACTACAAGTAGTCTACAGAATTCAAAGTAATGGCTACACTAAAAAAATAAATAGGATAAGGCTCATCAAAGCAACCAGGTATCCAAACAGCTTTAAGTCAAACTTAGAGTGCTGGCACAAGAGGATGCAGGAATAAGGAAATTCCACAACAGGATCTTGAACGTTAAGTTCCTAAATGGTAACCACATAGTTACCTCACACTGTCACCAACAGGGATTAATAGTTAAGGTCGACTTATGAAAGTACACAATACTCTACACACTGAAACATGAAGGGTTTGGAAAAACTCCCAGTTTTAAGTTTTTGTGCAACTGGTGAGACAGACGGCGAGGGCAGCGGGACACAAAACCCGCGACTCGTTGCACTGACGAAACACGGTGCGGGAGGCCCAGAGGCCTCCGAGACCTCACACCACCGCGGCAGGGGCAGGAGGAAGAGACCGCCGCCGGCTGTGAGGCCGTGACTGCGATGGGACGGGGCGGGGAACCGGCCGGGCCGATGGCACCCGCGACGCCGCCCAGAGCGGGCGAGAAGGTCACAGCCTTACCCAGCACAGCGGCCATGGCGCTCCCGACCATACCCCCGCCCGACACCACCACGTCGTAGAGCGGCGCGGCGGCAGCGGCGACGGACCGGAGCGGGGCCCACGGACCGGCCCGCAGCCGCCCACCGAGGGGAGCCAGCAGGCCCCGACCGCACACCGCCGCCATCACTGCGGAAGTGACGACACGCCAACCGCCTCCGAGCGGAAGTCGCTCCGGGAAACCATGACAACGCAGCTTACCTTGGGGGCGGCCCGAGCACCAATGAGCGAGCGGCGGGAGCGAGCCGTCTTGGAGTATGATTGGCTGCTTCAGGGCAAGGAGGCGGGCTTAGAGCGCTGCCAGCTTCGCTGATTGGCGGGAGCCGGGATCGGTGCCGTTGGAGGGCTGAGGCGGCGGCCTGCAGGTGAGGGGAACGGCCCGGCCTCGGCCCTCCCGCCTCTACCTCAGCCCCGGCGCCGCCGGGGCTGAGGTAGAGGCGGGAGCGCCGAGGCCGGGCACGGAGGTTGGGGTCGCACCCCCGAAACGAGCACTTCTCGATTGCTTTTTTTTTTTTCTTCCAGGTGACGCGGCATCCCCTCAGGCTGTGTAACGGAGCAACTCCTGTGTTTCCCGCCACTGGGCGAGGAGCTGGGAGCGGCCTCTCGGGATGGGAGGCCGGCGGTCTCCGTTAGAACCGGGCTTACCGTCCCAGGCAAAGTTAAGGGATGACCTCGGGGTATCCGAAGAGGATGAGGAGCTGGAGGGTTTCAGGCGGGAGGCGGCAGTCCTGCGTGACAAGCTGTGGGAGGCTCTCAGGTAGGATGGTACCGGGTAAGGATGGCAAAATGGCATGCGGGATTCCTGCTGCTTCTGACCAGTGACAAGGTGGAGCGTGAAGTCCCAAGGTGCATGTGTATAGTACCAACACAGCCACAAATATCTTCACAGATGGGAGGATGGGGCCAACAGGTGCCCACGTAAGCAGCATTCACATAAAACATGAACACCACAAATCCCGTTCCTGCTTGTCAGCTAGTCACGCTTAAATTTGCTAGCAGATCACGTCTGTTTCTATCTAGCATCCAGTCTTCAGAGCTGTGGTGTCTCCAATGTCTAGCTCTCAGACCTCTTGTCTTTCTCTGTGGTTACTCCAGCTCAAAGTTCACTAGCAGATGACACACACACGCTCTTACAAAGGAAATAGTTTATGAGGAACAGACTGCAGCAATCACCAGGCAAGTGTATTGACCAGGAGCGTGTTTACACATGATCGGCATCTTCTGTTTCCCCCCCATTTTCCTGTTCTTGGTCCACCCTGATCCACCTTGATTCTTCCTCTTACGTGCATTTATTCCTTCCCTAAATATCTCGTAAGTTTTACTCAGTTTCACAATCACCCTCAAACATCCTATGAGAAGTTTGCTATTTCAGTGAGACCCATGATAGTCTTGGGTTTTTTGCTTGTTATCAATTATGTGGTCTTCTTATCAGCCCCAAAGTTTCCAGCTGAAGCTCTTAGGTGTTGCACTAAAGCAGTTCCTTGCAATGGCCCTTCCATCAGCATCTTATGAATTCTGGTGTTTGGTACTTTTTGTTAGGATTTGTGCATCTGTGTGCTTAATTTATTGCCTCTCCTGAGTTTGTCTTTTACATTGAGTAGCTATCAGCCAGATATCCCTAAGGGTGGAACTTTCTGGTTTCCTTGTAGCCTTTCTGGCAATAGACTACTAGCAGCGTAATAAATTGCATTACAAAGCTAAGTAGGCATAACCACCATGTTATACATGGAAAATAGAAAACAAGCAAAGCTCTGCTCATGAACTGTGGTAGCAAAGCAAAATGTAGAGCTCGAGAATGATAAGCCCTAGGCCTGTCTTTTAATGACCAGCTCAGCCTTCAGTGTATTTCTCTTAATCAACAGTGTTGCCCTTCTTTTAATTCTGTTTTTTAACAATTTCCCTTATTTCCCCTTCATAATGTCTTTGTCTTAGTCATACATCTGGTAACAAAAGGCAGTCCAGTTCTTTGATCGACCTCACCTCGGACAGTACCTGGGATCAGCAAAAGCCTCACTTGTTTCCTAAATCCTGCTTGAGGCCCAAAAGCGCTTCATCTCCCTGGATTCCTTCCATCACCATCCCTCAGCCCTTTGAAATGACACTGCGGGAAGCTCGCAAAAAGTCCCAGTTGATGAAGTCATACATGTTTCTCGAACTAGACAAACAGAGAGACAAAAGGCAAAGCCAGGACGAAGCTGAATGTCAGAAACAATTCCGGGCACAGCCTGTACCTGCCCATGTGTTTCTGCCCCTTTATCAGGAAATAATGGAGCAGAATGAGATTCGCAGGCAAATAGCAACACAGAAAAGAAAGGAGCTGCTACTTTCAACCCAGCGGCCCTTCAGTTTCCTGGAGAAGGAGGAGAAAAAGAAAGAAGCTATCAGACAAAAGTTCCTGGCAGCAGCAACCCCAAAGGAGAGCTCCAAACAGAAGCAAGCCAGTAAAAAAATTCCTAAATCTACTTACGATCCACTTCTTGGAGATAAACTCAAAGGTAAAATGCCAGGGCTCTTCCTGTAAGAACAACTACCTGCCTGTCCCTCACTGTCTCCATGCTGGGAAGTAGGATCATGGCCCACAGGGGGTTACTTGGAGCATAAAGCCAGTACCATTACATCCCCTGGTGGTGTCTAGTCTCCTGCATATCACTGGTCATTGCATTTCATCTAGACACCCTTACAGTAGTGTCCTAAATTTAGGAGTCTTGTATCAGTGTCAGCAGCAGCAGCAGTTCTGTACCACTCCCCAGCACACGTGGGTACATTGAGCTCTT